>JANVAS020000222.1:0-2649225 GCA_027563935.2 Costus lasius
GAGAAATAGAACGTTACTTGATATGGTTCGTTCTATGATGAGTCAGGCTACTCTACCTTACTCCTTTTGGGGATTTGCACTGGAGACAGCTGCAAAGGTACTAAACCGAGTGCCATCCAAGGCAGTTTCAAAGACCCCATATGAATTATGGTATGGGAAACAGCCTAGCTTGACATTTATCAGGATCTGGGGCTGCGAGGCTTATGTCAAAAAGCTCGCCTCTGGGAAACTAGAGAGCAGATCTAACAAATGCATCTTTGTCGGTTACCCTAAGGAAACTAAGGGTTATTATTTCTACGATCCCAAAGAGAACAAGGTGTTTGTTGCTCAGACGGCCATATTTCTTGAGAAGGAGTTTCTTCTGCAAGAGGCCAGTGGGAGAGAAATAAAGCTGGATGAGAATCCAGAGGAAGGACAAAGTAGTCAAGCACAATTGGATGAGCCTGAGCCGGTAGATCAGGTTATTGAACAACCTGAGGCTCAGATATCACGGGAACCGCGAAGATCGGGAAGGATCCGTCGACAGCCTGAGCGCTATGACGGAGTCTACATCATTGATAATGATGAACCCCTCACTTATGCGGATGCGGTCAGTGGACCGGATTCAGTGAGATGGCTTGAAGCTATGCGCGCCGAGATGGACTCCATGTCAGATAACCAAGTCTGGGATTTGGTTGATCCGCCTCCGGGAGTTATCCCTATAGGCTGTAAATGGATCTTCAAGAAGAAGATTGACATGGATGGTAACGTGGTTACCTATAAAGGCAGGCTAGTTGCGAAAGGTTTCAAACAAATCTACGGGATAGATTATGATGAAACTTTCTCACCTGTAGCTATGTTTAAGTCTATTCGGATTCTTTTCGCCATAGCAGCATATTATGATTATGAGATCTGGCAAATGGATGTGAAGACAGCTTTCCTCAATGGAAATCTGGATGAGGATGTGTATATGACACAACCAGAAGGTTTCACTAATCCATCAGATCGTCATAAAATATGCAAGTTAAAGAAGTCTATTTATGGACTTAAACAAGCATCAAGAAGCTGGAATATTCGTTTTGATGAATCAATCTCTGAATTTGGTTTCATCAAGAATGAGGATGACCCATGTGTATATAAGAGGTTTAGTGGGAGCGTGATTACTTTCCTAGTCCTCTACGTCGATGATATCTTGATCATTGGAAACGATATTCCTGAAATGCATGCGGTGAAAGCATGGTTAAGAAAATGTTTCCAGATGAAAGATTTAGGAGAAGCAGCCTATGTATTAGGTGTGAAGATCTACAGGGATAGATCTAAGAGGCTTCTCGGGCTGTGCCAGAGTACTTACATCGATAAAGTCCTGGAGAGATTTCATTTAGAGAATTCTAAAAGAGGATATCTTCCAGTCAGACATGGTCTGAATCTTTCGAAGAGTCAGTGTCCACAAACACAGACTGAGAAAGATGAAATGGACAATACGCCTTATGCTTCGGCTATTGGATCCATTATGTATGCGATGTTGTGTACTCGCCCAGACGTCGCTTACGGGTTAAGCGTGACCAGTCGATTCCAAAGTAATCCAGGTTTGGCGCACTGGATTGCAGTCAAGAACATCTTAAAATATCTGCGGAGGACCAAAGATATGTTCTTGATGTATGGTGGTCAGGAAGAACTCAGTATTGAAGGATATACTGACGCTTCGTTCCAGTCTGACCAGGATGATTTTCGATCGCAATCAGGCTATGTTTTTAGCTTGAATGGAGGAGCAGTGGTGTGGAAAAGTTTCAAACAGTCAATCGTTGCTGATTCCACAACAAAAGCCGAGTATGTTGCAGCCTCGGAAGCATCCAAGGAGGCAGTGTGGATTCGTAAGTTCGTTCAAGAACTTGGTGTTGTTCCTTCGAGTGCAGATCCTTTGGTTATCTTCTGTGATAACACTGGAGCAATCGCACAAGCAAAGGAACCACGGTCGCACCAGAAGTCCAAGCACATACAGAGACGGTTTCATTTGATCAGGGAGATCATAGATCGTGGCGAGATCAAAGTCTGCAAGGTTCATACAGATGACAATCTGGCAGACCTGCTTACCAAGCCTCTGGCGCAGCAGAAGCATGAGAAGCACTGTAATAATATGGGTTTGAGATTTCTCAACCATTAGATTAAGTGCAAGTGGGAGATTGTTGGGGTATGCCCTTAAGGCTAATGTTTGAGGCCTTGGGATTGTAACAGTATCATGTATAAACTCTTATGTTTATAAAGGCAATGGTTGTTATTCAGTTTGTTACATTGTCTGCAGCAATAAGTGTGCTTCTGAATAATGTCTCAAAGCTGTTCAGCTAGGCTGACATGCTATATGTCCTTAGTCGAGATATCTTGGTGAACATGAGACAGCCTTGATATGATTGAGACTAATATGTGTTCTAATCTTATAGGATGCTTTGAGCATGGAGTAAGATGTAGACTCATGGGTACATTGGATGTACTGGACAGACCCTACTAGGATATTCAATTGCTTGTCACAATGTGAATAATCCTTGTTTGCAACAAGTGGCACATGTCCTCTGACTTGAGATCACTTGTGTTTCTAAATGATGATTGTCATTGTTTTGAGGTAGTTCAATATCATTTGAAACATAATGGTTATAGACTATCTTGGATGGTGAGCTTGAGTCAGGTTAGGACACTAGTGATAGATATAGGATTGCCGTCTCCTTGTTTGGAGTGTGATGTTATAAAGGGGGCCCCCCTGGATGAGATGATTGAGAAAGTGTATGGCCATACCCAGGTGACTATGTTCATCTGATCTAATCATGCTCATCATATTGGAGCTACAGGCTTGACACGCTTGTCCAATAAGAACATCCAGTGGCAAAGGAAACATGTATGCCTAGTGAAGTGGATTCACACTTGTGCTGTGGTTTGGGTGTAGTCTTGGAAGACTCTTTTCTTTATATCGGGAGACAGTGATGTGTTGCTAGATACCCCTCACTGATCGTGATAACGTGAGTTATCATTACCGACATTTAAAGGAAACCCTTAGGGTCGCACAATTTGATGATATGGCTTACTTAAGTCAGATCGTATGGACTGAATTGTTTGGGTTCAGTTTAAAGGGATTTAGTCTCTGATTGTAAGTGAGATCTAGTCTGATCATGTTTGATTGATTAGGGCTTGAGATCGGTAAGCTTCGATCGAGAGAATGGATGCTAGATCGGTGAGATCAGGAGCATCAAGAGATGAACGGTTGGATCTGGAGCCTTAGGGTTTAATTGTGATCTAGACCAAATCGCTTGGGTTAATTGGTCTTGGACCAAACTGAAATTGAACCAGCTCATCAAGTGAGCGCATGGTTCAAGTGGAGAGGAGTATGCGCTTGGGGTAATCCCATGGTCGCATGAAGAGAGTGGTTTACTATTTTTGGAAACCATGTTTCCAAATCGTGACCACACCTCACGATAGCTTCTCTTCACGCCTATTGTCGCTCCTTCCTCGCGTGGCTCTCTCATTCGAGTGTTTTTGGGGTTGACGACAAGAAGCAAATCGCCAAGCAAAGAAAAGGTTCTCTCTTCCCTTCCATACGACAAGGACTCCTTAGAACCTTGCTAGCACAAGGAGCACTAAGGGAGTAGGTGATCACATCTTGTGTGCGTCTTCTCTGGAGGAGAGCGACTTCACTCTCTGCTTCCTAGACGCTAATCGAACCAATGGCAATGGTATGAATCCATACTCAAACAAGTTGATCATATATTTGCGAAAGATCTATTGAAACCCTGCTTCCGCTTGCAAAACTTTATGCGCCACCTATCTGGGTTTCACCCCCTAGTTACAGGGGAACCTTTCAGAAACCACAGCCGTAATTATATTCTTGGAATGCAATTTTCATGGTCAAATTTGCGTCCGATTTTTGCGCGATCGATTGCGGACGATCCAGGCCCTTAAATTCAAAGTTGTAAGAAGGACAAAGAGAGCATCTAAGGAGGAGAGCACGCCAAGGGAGAAAACCCTAATTTTCATCCACTGTCGAGGGAGAAATCAAGTTACACACTGCCGCCTTAGGTTTCACTGCCGGGAACCGTACAGTGCATCTCCAGCCGTGAAATTTGAGGGGAAGCTTTGCTTCGAGGAGGCAATGATACCCCGGAAGTTTCAGAGAGAAAGGATCTCAATCAGAGGAGAAATCAACGAAAGAAGAGGCACCGGCACTGTTCATTGCGGGTTCATGGAGCAAATTACGGTTGTAATTTCTATTATAGCTGTGTTGTAAAGATGATTTCTCCTTCTTTTCGATTTCTGATCATTCTAAACTATGGTTTATTGTATTTCTTCCTCCATGCTAGTTTAAACATCTTTATGGGACATGGGGTGTAATCCCCTTGATTTTTTATGACTAGAAACTTCTATTTTGTCAGAATAGTTTTTATTATGATAATTCTACTTATATGATGATTGCCTATAATTCTCCATAGTTTTCTTATTATCATGCATGTTTTTAGAGTTTTCGCAATATGGACTGAAAGTTGATTTGCTTGAGAACTTAGATCCCTAAAATTGAATATTAGGAACTCACCGTAAGAAATTAGGTTAGTTCTTATTTCTTAATTTTAGAAGAATAATTGTCATGTTTGATAATTTAAATCTAGGATTGAGTTATTTCATTAAAAGTGAAGATCTTGAAGGAACCCCCAATAAGGGGGGGGGGGAAACCCTATACATGCGCTTCTAGCATGCAATGCGGAAAAAGGGCTTCTAAAGATCGCATATGAACTATATAATCAACTTAAACCAACTTAAGATCATGATATGATCTTACCATTGCCATGGATGGAAGGCGGCTTGGAAGAAGAAAACAAGGTTGATCTCCTCCAAAAGGTGCGCACACAAGAAGACAAAGACTACTCCCTTCTCAACTTTGTGCTAGCAAAAGCTTCAAGGGGTCTTATCGCATGAAGGAGATGATGAACTCTTGGCCGATATTTCTTCTCGTCACTTTCACCACACAAGAAAGTGTGTGTCGTCGAGAGCAAGATGATGGAGAGGAGCGTTAGCCAAACTTGTGATCGAATGTGGAGACATTCATCACAATTGTCAAACCGAAATGCCATAAATGGCAAGTCATCAAAGCTTGCGTTATGCGTTCACATGAAGTGAACCAAACGCATAGCTCTCCACTCAAATGAACCAAGCGCTCACATGTGAGCCGGTTCAATTCAATTGGTCCAATGACCAAACCAAATCAGCCCAATAATCGGTTCAGACCAAATTAAACCCTAAGGTTCAAAATCTGACCGTTCATCCTTTTAATGCTCTTGATCTCTTCGATCTAGCATCCACACTCTCGATCTAAGCTTACCGATCTCAAGCCCTAATCAATCAAACATGATCAGACTGGATCTCACTTACAATCAGAGTTTAATCTCCTTTAAACTGAACTTGAACAATTCAGTCCACACGATCTGACTTAAGTAGCCATATCATCAAATTGTGCGACCCTAAGGGTTTCCTTTAAATGTCGGTAATGATAACTTACGTTATCACGATCAGCGAGGGGTATCTAGCAACACATCACTGTCTCCCGATATAAAGGAAAGAGTCTTCCAAGACTCCACCCAACCACAGCATAAGTGTGAATCAACTCACTAGGCATGCATGATTCCTTTGCCACTGGATGTTCTTATTGGACAAGCATGTCAAGCCTGTAACTCCAATACGATGAGCATGATTAGATCAGATGCACATAGTCATCTGGGTATGGCCATACACTTCCTCAATCATCTCATATAGGGGGGCCCTTTAGAACATCACACTCCTTAAACAAGGAGACGGCAATCCTTTATCTATCACAAGTGCCCTAACCTGACTCAAGCTCACCATCCAAGATAGTCTATAATCATTATGTTTCAAATGATATTGAACTACCTCAAAACAATGACAATCATCATTTAGAAACATAAGTGATCTCAAGTCAAAGGACATGTGCCACTTAGTGCTTACAAGGATCATTCACATTGTGACAAGCAATGGAATATCCGAGTAGGGTCTGTCCAGTACATCCAATGTACCCATGAGTCTACATCTTATTCCATGCTCGAAGCATCCTATAAGATTAGCACTCATATCAGTCTCAATCATATCAAGGCTGTCTCATGTTCACCAAGATATCTCGACTAAGGACATATAGCCTGTCAGCCTAGCTGAACAGCTTTGAGACATTATTCAGAAGTACACTTATTACAGCAGACAAGGTAACAACCTGAATAATAACCATGCCTTTATAAACTTAAGAGTTTATTACATGATACTTATACAATCCCAAGGCCTCAAACATTAGCCTTAAGGGCATACCCCAACAATCTCCCACTTGCACTTAATCTAATGGTTGAGAAATCTCAAACCCATATTATTACAGTGCTTCTCATGCTTCTGCTGCGCCAGAGGTTTGGTAAGTGGGTCTGCCAGATTGTCATCTGTATGAACCTTGCATATTTTGATCTCGCCTCGATCAATGATCTCCCGGATCAAGTGAAACCGTCTCTGTATGTGCTTAGACTTCTGGTGCGACCGCGGTTCCTTTGCTTGTGCGATGGCTCCAGTGTTATCACAGAAGATAACCAAAGGATCAGCACTCGAAGGAACGACACCAAGTTCTCTCACGAACTTACGAATCCACACTGCCTCCTTGGATGCTTCCGAGGCTGCAACATACTCGGCTTCTGTTGTGGAATCAGCAACAGTTGACTGTTTGAAACTTTTCCACACCACTGCTCCACCAATCAAGCTAAAAACATAGCCTGATTGCGATCGGAAATCATCCTGGTCCGACTGGAACGAAGCGTCAGTATATCCCTCTATACTGAGTTCTTCCTGACCACCCATATATCAAGAACATATCTTTGGTCCTCCGCAGATATTTTAAAATGTTCTTGACTGCAATCCAGTACGCCAAACCTGGATTACTTTGGAATCGACTGTCACGCTTAACCCGTAAGCGACGTCTGGGCGAGTACACAACATCGCATACATAATGGACCCAATAGCCCGAAGCATAAGGCGTATTGTCCATTTCATCTTTCTCAGTCTGTGTTTGTGGACACTGACTCTTCGAAGATTCAGACCATGTCTGACTGGAAGATATCCACGTTAGAATTCTCTAAATGGAATCTCTCCAGGACCTTATCGATGTAAGTACTCTGCACAGCCCGAGAAGCCTCTTAGATCTATCCCTGTAGATCTTCACACCTAATACATAGGCTGCTTCTCCTAAATCTTTCATCTGGAAACATTTTCCTAACCATGCCTTAACAGCATGCAGTTCAGGAATATCATTTCCAATGATTAAGATATCATCGACGTAGAGGATTAGGAATGTAATTACGCTCCCACTAAACCTCTTATATACACACGGGTCATCCTCGTTCCTTGATGAAACCAAACTCAGAGATTGATTCATCAAAACGAATATTCCAGCTCCTAGATGCTTGTTTAAGTCCATAAATGGACTTCTTTAACTTGCATATTTTATGACGATCTGATGGATTAGTGAAACCTTCTGGTTGTGTCATATACACATCTTCATCCAGATTTCCCATTAAGGAAAGCTGTCTTCACATCCATCTGCCAGATCTCATAATCGTAATATGCAGCTATCGCGAAAAGAATCCGAATAGACTTAAACATGGCTACAGGTGAGAAAGTTTCATCATAATCTATCCCGTAGATTTGTTTGAAACCTTTCGCAACTAGCCTTACCTTTATAGGTACCACGTTACCATCCATGTCAATCTTCTTCTTGAAGATCCATTTACAGCCTATAGGGATTACTCCCGGAGGCGGATCAACCAAATCCCAGACTTGGTTATCTGACATGGAGTCCATCTCGGCTCGCATAGCATCAAGCCATCTAGCTGACTTCGGTCCACTGACCGCATGCGCATAAGTTAGGGGTTCATCATTTTCAATGATATAGACTCCGTCATAGCACTCAGGCTGTCGACGGATCCTTCCCGATCTTCGCGGTTCCGGTGATATCCGAGCCTCAGTTGTTCAGTAACCTGTTCTACCGGCTCAGGCTCATCCAACTCTGCCTGACTACTTTGTCCTTCCTCTGGAATCCTCATCCAGCTTTATTTCTCTCCCACTGGCCTCTTGCAGAAGAAATTCCTTCTCAAGAAATATGCCGTCCGAGCAAACAAACACCTTGTTCTCTTTGGGATCGTAGAAATATAACCCTTCGTTTCCTTAGGGTAACCGACAAAGATGCATTTCTCAGATCTGCTCTCCAGTTTCCCAGAGGCGAGCTTTTTGACATAAGCCTCGCAACCCCAGATCCTGATAAATGTCAAGCTAGGCTGTTTCCCATACCATAACTCATATGGCGTCTTTGAAACTGCCTTGGATGGCACTCGGTTTAGTACCTTTGCAGCTGTTTCCAGTGCAAAACCCCAAAAGGAATATGGAAGAGTAGCCTGACTCATCATAGAACGAACCATATCAAGTAACGTTCTATTTCTCCTCTCGGACACACCATTCCACTGCGGTGTTCCTGGCGGAGTGAGCTGTGAGATAATCCCACACTCCTTCAGATAGTCAGTAAATGCATGACTTAGTATTCTCCACCTCGATCAGAACGAAGTGCCTTGATATTTCGGCCTAGCTGATTTTGTACTTCATTTTTGAACTCTTTGAACTGTCAAAAGATTCACTTTTATGTCTCATTAAATAGACATATCCATACCTACTGAAATCATCAGTGAAGGTAATGAAGTACTGATAGCCACCTCTGGCTGTTTACTAAAAGGCCCACACACATCACTGTGTATCAGGTCAAGTAAACCTGAAGTCCTTTGACCTTTGTGAGAAAAAGGTGACTTCGTCATTTTACCCATCAAACAAGCTTTGCATGTATCAATCTCCCCATTGGAGAATGATCCCAGTAGTCCATGATCATGCAACCGCTTAATGCGCTTCTCGTTTATATGGCCTAAACGACTATGCCATAGCAAGGTGCTGTCATCAGCATACTTGGCTTTCTTATTATCAATGTTTTGTATAGAATATTCCATGTCCAACATGTATAACCCATTGTTAATTGAACCAGTTGCATACACAATATTATCATAAGATAAAACACACTTTGAAATCTTGCATTCAAAGGCAAATCCTTTCCTGACAAGAGCAGGAATAGAGATAATATTCTTGGTAATACTGGGTACAAAATAACAATTGTTTAATTCTAATACAATGCCAGATGGTAAATTAATGAAATAGTCTCCTACAGCAACAGCAGCAACCCGTGCCCCGTTTCCAACTCGTAGGTCTACCTCATGCTGTCCCACCTGTCTTCTTCTCTTGAGTTCCTGCACATTTGAACAAATGTGAACTCCACATGCAGTGTCCAACACCCATGATATAGAAGAAGATGAAACCATGACTTCCGTCACGAATATACCTGAGCCAGAAGCGATGCTTCCCCTCTTATCTCCTTGGAGCGCTTTACAGTCCTTTTTCCAGTGACCCAGCTGGCCACAGTGGAAACACCTGTTGTCCTTCGACCGCTTCACCTTCTGTTTCAGGGCCTTGCTGTAATTCTTGACAGGGGCCCTTGCCCTTCTTCCCCTTCTTCTTGTTCCTAGAAGGAACCATCAAGACAGAGGTTGAAGGCTTTACCCTTCAGAGTTTCCTCAGTAGTCAAGAGCATATTCAGCAGCTCTGCCGGCGTACAATCGATTTTGTTCATATTAAAGTTAATGATGAACGCATCGAAAGAAGGCGGGAGAGACTGCAGAATAATATCCACAGCAAGCTCCTGGTTGATGGTATGCCCCAGTTTCTCCAAGCCTCCTTGTGCCCAATCATCTTGAGCACGTGAGCTCCCACTGGGCTCCCCTCAGCCAGTTTGCTCTGAAAGAAGAGCTTCGTCAGATTATAGCGCTCAGTCCTTGTTGGGGTATGCCCTTAAGGCTAATGTTTGAGGCCTATGGGAATGTATCAGTATCATGTAATAAACTGTTATGTTTAAAGGCATGGTTGTTATTCAGTTAGCTACATTGTCTGCTGCAATATATGTTCTTCTGAATAATGTCTCAAAGCTATTCAGCTGGGCTGACATGCTATTATGTCCTTAGTTGATATATCTTGGTGAACATGAGACAGCCTTGATATGGTTAAGACTAATATGTGTTCTAATCTTATAGGATGCTTCGAGCATGGAATAAGATGTAGACTCATGGGTACATGGGATGTACTGGACAGACCCTACTAGGATGTTCAATTGTTTGTCACAATGTGAATATTCCTTGATTAAGACAAGTGGCACATTTCCTCTGACTTGAGATCACTTGTGTTTCTAAATGATAATTGTCATTGTTTTGAGGTAGTTCAATATCATTTGAAACATAATGATTATAGACTATCTTGGATGATGAGCTTGAGTCAGGTTAGGGCACTAATGATAGACATAGGATTGCCGTCTCCTTGTTTAAGGAGTGTGATGTTCTAAAGGGGCCCCCTGGATGAGATGATTGAGAAAAGAGTATGGCCATACCCAGGTGACAGTGTTCATCTGATCTAATCATGCTCATCATATTGGAGTTACGAGCTTGACAGGCTTGTCCAATAAGAACATCCAGTGGCAAAGGAAATATGCATGCCTTGTGAATTGATTCACACTTGTGCTATGTTTTGGGTGTAGTCTTGGAAGACTCTTTCCTCTATATCGGGAGACAGTGATGTGTTGCTAGATACCCCTCACTGATCGTGATAATGAGAATTATCGTTACCGACATTTAAAGGAAACCCTCAGGGTCGCACAATTTGATGATATGGCTTACTTAAGTCAGATCGTGTGGACTGAATTGTTTAGGTTCAGTTTAAAGGGATTTAATCTCTGATTGTGAGTGAGATCTAGTCTGATCATGTTTGATTGATTAGGGCTTTAGATCGGTAAGCTTCGATCGAGAGATTAGATGCCAGATCGGTCAGATCAGGGGCATCGAAGAGATTGACGGTTAGATCTGAAGCCTTAGGGTTTATTTAAGATCTAGACCATATTGCTTGGTTTAATTGGTCTTGGACCAAACCGAAGTGAACCCGCTCATTGGTTGAGCGCATGGTTCAAGTGATGTGGCATTAGCGATTGGGTAAACCCAAGAGCGCATGTTGAGAAGTGGATGCTATTTTTGGATAGCACTTCTACTAATCGTGGCCATGACTCACGATTGCCACACTTCACGCTTCCCCCTCTCTTTGTTCGTCGCCAACGCTTGGCTTAGACGTGACAACCTCTCGGCTAGAGAAGAGGAGGACGACAAAAGGAAACTCAAGCAAGACGATCTTTTTTTCCTTTCCCTTTCCATTCGACAAAGGCTTCTTGGAACCTTGCTAGCACAAGGAGCACCAAGGAAAGTAGGCGACACCAATTGTGTGCGTCACCTTAGGAGAAGGCTCGCTTGCGCCTTTCCTTCCAAGTCTTCATCCAACGCAAATGGCTATGGTATGAATTCAAGTTTACTTAAGTTGATCATATATCATGCAATAGATTCTTTCAAACCCTTTATTCCGCTGCAAAGTTTTATGCGCCACATGACTAGGGTTTTTGCTCCCCCTAGAAGGGGACCCCCCTTAATCTTAAGGGGTACTTTCAATTGGTATCAGAGCCAACGTTAATGCTTGCTTATATGATTGCTTCATGTTGTGTGATCCATGTTTTAAATCTATAGATCTAGAGTTAACAACATGCGAATTTACATGTTACATTGTTTCATGCCGAAACATGCTTTTGTTATCTTGCTTGTTGGCGCATCTAGGTTTTATTAAAAATCCTTATTACATGCGCGCTCCAAATAGATCTAAGCCCATACTTTAAACCCTTAGACGGGTTACTAGGGTTGAAGTCATCCCCTAGGTTGGATCCAACAGTCTGATCAGACTATCTGACAGCCTGAATGGGTCGACCAGTTAGCACCTTGGCGCAAGCCTATGGTGGCTATAGGTCGACTGCAGACAGGTGTGTAGCGATGTCTGATTGAGACAACTTATGAACGCACCTGAGTTAGGCCCGGGGTCACGCCCGTTTGCCAGACCTCAGTGTGGATGTTCAGCCCTGGCGCATGCATAGTTGACCTTATGGTCGACGCAAGTCAGTTAGGACTTGGTGCATGCAAGGGCAGTGGATCTGACTAGGTTGGATGAGTGGATCCCTAGTAATGGACCGTTGTAAGGTTGTAGGGCAAATAAGGAAAATTAAAATTGATCCTATGGGGTTTTCAAAAATTTTAATTTTTATGATGGATCACATGGTTATTGAATGATGCATTTGCTTGTTTATTTAGTCTTATGTGGGCTGCTCATATTATTTGTGTGCTGTGCTGGGGCCTGCGTGCCTGGGAATATTGATTGTAAATTAATTTTGTTTTTGTGATCTGCGAATCACTGTTTAATTAATTTATAAATGTAAGTGACCTGCGTGTCACTCTTGTCTAGATAGTTAAATTTGTAATTTAATTAGACAAGAGCACAAAGCACACATGGCATTGGCGCATGCAGTAGTGGCTTGACCAGGTGGGAGGTCCAGGGTTCGACTCTGGGACCAGGCGCATTTTCCCTGGTAGGCGCACCTGAGCTGCAGATGGCGCTTGGGCCCTGGTTTGGGCCAGATGAGCAGCAAAAGACCCATGAAGAGCAAGTGAAGACTTAAGTTAGGTTAAGATCTCACTAGGGCTATGGGCTTTTACCACATAAGATTCATGCTTTCTTTTATTGATGAATATTAGAATTGCATGATTAAATTATCTTCTGCTATCACCATAGGAATTGCATGATAGGCATGAAGATAAAAAGGACCGTTAAAATCCAACGCTTTAATATCAAGCTCGTAAGCCTTCTGACGCGAAACCTCACTGTTCTGATTATCGTTGGAGCCGTGTTGTACCCACTCAGTGGGCACGTCCATCTATCTTCAGAGGGTGTGGGATTACATCTGTGTGTTACAGAGTAGGGATTTATCCCTTCTCGTTGCTCAGCATAGCACACGGTGGTCCAGGGAGTAGGTCGGGTCAGCTTGACCGTGTTGGCTACATATGTGGAGCATATGGTAGCACATGGAGGCAGCCATCTGTGGGGTCAGAGATTGTGTTGTACCAACTCAGTTGGCACAGTCTGCTGGACTGCCCAGATGAAGGGGAATCGCACGGGTTGGCGATCGGCAGGGACTGCCTACCAGAAACTAGTGCTTGTACTCTCTGTGCATCTTATCTCGCCTGAGCGGGACGCGGAGACCAAGTATGAAATCTGGATCCCATCTCACTAAAAGAGTATTACTCTTTCGGGCTGTTTTGCTGGATTTTTCACGCCTGATAAAATAGTGAGAAAAAGAATCTTTCTTAAGTCCTGATTGATTCTTATACATTGATACTGACCTTGCTGTTCTTGCATTGTTGTAGATACCTGCAGCAACGAACACCATGAACTTCAATGTGCGATCCCTACTGGAAAGGGAGAAGTTTGCTGGGCCGAACTTCTCTGACTGGTTTGGACACCTTAAGATCGTTCTTAAGGCAGAGAGGAAACTGTATGTCCTCGAGACGGCGATACCGCCGCAGCCCGCTCCGAACGCCGCAAGGGCGGTTCGGGAAGCCTATGAAAAGCACGTCAATGATAGCATTGATGTCGCTTGCCTGATGCTAGCGTCTATGACGCCACCGCTGCAGCGTCAGCATGAGGATATGTCTGCTATAGACATGATAGCGAACCTCAAGATGCTGTATGCTGCACAGGCGAGGACTGAACGCTATAATTTGACAAAGCTCTTCTTTCAGAGCAAACTGGCTGAAGGGAGCCCAGTGGGAGCTCACGTGCTCAAGATGATTGGGCACAAGGAGGCTCTAGAGAAACTGGGGCATACCATCAACCAGGAGCTTGCTGTGGACATTATTCTGCAGTCTCTCCCGCCTTCATTCGACGCGTTCATTATTAATTTTAATATGAACAAAATCGATTGTACTCCGGCAGAGCTGCTGAATATGCTCTTGACCACTGAGGAGACTCTGAAGGGTAAGCCTTCAACCTCTGTCTTGATGGTTCCTTCCAGGAACAAGAAGAAGGGGAAGAAGGGCAAGGCCCCGGTCAAGAATTACAGCAAGGCTCTGAAGCAGAAGGTGAAGCGGTCCAAGGAATACAGGTGTTTCCACTGTGGCCAGCTGGGTCACTGGAAAAAGGACTGTAAAGCGCTCCAAGGAGATAAGAGGGGAAGCTTTGCTTCTGGCTCAGGTATATTCGTGACTGAAGTCATGTTTTCTTCTTCTATATCATGGGTGTTGGACACTGCATGTGGAGTTCACATTTGTTCAAATGTACAGGAACTCAAGAGAAGAAGGCAGGTGGGACAGCATGAGGTGGACCTACGCGTTGGAAACGGGGCACGGGTTGCTGCTGTTGCTGTAGGAGACTACTTTATTTCTTTACCATCTGGACTTGTATTGGAACTAAACAGTTGTTATTTTGTTCCCAGTATAACTAAAAATATTATCTCCATTCCTGCTCTTGTCAGGAAGGGATTTTCCTTTGAATGCAATATTTCAAAGTGTATTTTATCTTTTGATAATATTGTTTATGCAACTGGTTCAATTAACAATGGGTTATACATGTTGGACATGGAATGTTCGATACAGCAAATTGATATTAAGAAAGCCAAGTATGCTGATGACAGCACCTTGCTATGGCATAGTCGTTTGGGCCATATTAACGAGAAACGCATTAAGCGGTTGCATGATAATGGGCTGCTGGGATCATTCTCCTATAGGGAGATTGATACATGCAAAGCTTGTTTGATGGGCAAAATGACGAAGTCACCTTTTCCTCACAAAGGTCAAAGGGCTTCAGGTTTACTTGACCTTATACACAGTGATGTGTGTGGGCCTTTTAGTAAACATGCCAGAGGTGGCTATCAATACTTCATTACCTTTACTGATGATTTCAGTAGATATGGGTATGTCTATCTGATGAGACATAAGAGTGAATCTTTTGACAAGTTCAAAGAGTTCAAAAATGAAGTACAGAATCAGCTAGGCCGAAATATCAAGGCACTTCGCTCAGATCGAGGTGGTGAATACCTAAGTCATGCATTCACTGACTATCTAAAGGAGTGTGGGATTATCTCACAGCTCACTCCACCAGGAACACCGCAATGGAATGGTGTGTCCGAAAGGAGAAATAGAACGCTACTTGATATGGTTCGTTCTATGATGAGTCAGGCTACTCTACCCTACTCCTTTTGGGGTTTTGCACTGGAAACAGCTGCAAAGGTACTAAACCGAGTGCCATCCAAGGCAGTTTCAAAGACGCCATATGAGTTATGGTATGGGAAACAGCCAAGCTTGACATTTATCAGGATCTGGGGCTGCGAGGCTTATGTCAAAAAGCTCGCCTCTGGGAAACTAGAGAGCAGATCTGACAAATGTATCTTTGTCGGTTACCCTAAGGAAACTAAGGGTTATTATTTCTACGACCCCAAAGAGAACAAGGTTTTTGTTGCTCGGACGGCCATATTTCTTGAGAAGGAGTTTCTTCTGCAAGAGGCCAGTGGGAGAGAAATAAAGCTGGATGAGAATCCAGAAGAAGGACAAAGTGACCAAGCACAGTTGGATGAGCCTGAGCCGGTAGAACAGGTTATTGAACAACCTGAGGCTCAGATATCACGGGAACCGCGAAGATCGGGTAGGATCCGTCGACAGCCTGAGCGCTATGACGGAGTCTACATCATTGATAATGATGAACCCCTTACTTATGCGGATGCGGTCAGTGGACCGGAATCAGCGAGATGGCTTGAAGCTATGCGCGCCGAGATGGACTCCATGTCAGATAACCAAGTTTGGGATTTGGTTGATCCGCCTCCGGGAGTTATCCCTATAGGCTGTAAATGGATCTTCAAGAAGAAGATTGACATGGATGGTAACGTAATTACCTATAAAGGCAGGCTAGTTGCGAAAGGTTTCAAACAAATCTACGGGATAGATTATGATGAAACTTTCTCACCTGTAGCCATGTTTAAGTCTATTCGGATTCTTTTCGCGATAGCTGCATATTATGATTATGAGATCTGGCAGATGGATGTGAAAACAGCTTTCCTGAATGGAAATCTGGATGAGGATGTGTATATGACACAACCAGAAGGTTTCACTAATCCAGCAGATCGTCATAAGATATGCAAGTTAAAGAAGTCTATTTATGGACTTAAACAAGCATCCAGAAGCTGGAATATTCGTTTTGATGAATCAGTTACTGAATTTGGTTTCATCAAGAACGAGGATGACCCGTGCGTATATAAGAGGTTTAGTGGGAGCGTGATTACTTTTCTAGTCCTCTACGTCGATGACATCTTGATCATTGGAAATGACATTCCTGAAATGCATGCTGTTAAGGCATGGCTGAGGAAATGTTTCCAGATGAAAGATTTAGGAGAAGCAGCCTATGTGTTAGGTGTGAAGATCTACCGGGATAGATCTAAGAGGCTTCTCGGGCTGTGCCAGAGTACTTACATCGATAAGGTCCTGGAGAGATTTCACTTAGAGAATTCTAAGAAAGGATATCTTCCAGTCAGACATGGTCTGAATCTTTCGAAGAGTCAGTGTCCACAAACACAGACTGAGAAAGATGAAATGGACAATACGCCTTATGCTTCGGCTATTGGATCCATTATGTATGCGATGTTGTGTACTCGCCCAGACGTCGCTTACGGGTTAAGCGTGACCAGTCGTTACCAGAGTAATCCAGGTATGGCGCACTGGATTGCAGTCAAGAACATTTTAAAATATCTGCGGAGGACCAAAGATATGTTCTTGATATATGGTGGTCAGGAAGAACTCAGTATTGAAGGATATACTGACGCTTCGTTCCAGTCTGACCAGGATGATTTCCGATCGCAATCAGGCTATGTTTTTAGCTTGAATGGAGGTGCAGTGGTGTGGAAGAGTTTCAAACAGTCAACTGTTGCTGATTCCACAACAGAAGCCGAGTATGTTGCAGCCTCGGAAGCATCCAAGGAGGCAGTGTGGATTCGTAAGTTCGTGAGAGAACTTGGTGTCGTTCCTTCGAGTGCAGATCCTTTGGTTATCTTCTGTGATAACACTGGAGCAATCGCACAAGCAAAGGAACCACGGTCGCACCAGAAGTCCAAGCACATACAGAGACGGTTTCATTTGATCAGGGAGATCATAGATCGTGGCGAGATCAAAATCTGCAAGGTTCATACAGATGACAATCTGGCAGACCCGCTTACCAAGCCTCTGGCGCAGCAGAAGCATGAGAAGCACTGTAATAATATGGGTTTGAGATTTCTCAACCATTAGATTAAGTGCAAGTGGGAGATTGTTGGGGTATGCCCTTAAGGCTAATGTTTGAGGCCTATGGGAATGTATCAGTATCATGTAATAAACTGTTATGTTTAAAGGCATGGTTGTTATTCAGTTAGCTACATTGTCTGCTGCAATATATGTTCTTCTGAATAATGTCTCAAAGCTATTCAGCTGGGCTGACATGCTATTATGTCCTTAGTTGATATATCTTGGTGAACATGAGACAGCCTTGATATGGTTAAGACTAATATGTGTTCTAATCTTATAGGATGCTTCGAGCATGGAATAAGATGTAGACTCATGGGTACATGGGATGTACTGGACAGACCCTACTAGGATGTTCAATTGTTTGTCACAATGTGAATATTCCTTGATTAAGACAAGTGGCACATTTCCTCTGACTTGAGATCACTTGTGTTTCTAAATGATAATTGTCATTGTTTTGAGGTAGTTCAATATCATTTGAAACATAATGATTATAGACTATCTTGGATGATGAGCTTGAGTCAGGTTAGGGCACTAATGATAGACATAGGATTGCCGTCTCCTTGTTTAAGGAGTGTGATGTTCTAAAGGGGCCCCTGGATGAGATGATTGAGAAAAGAGTATGGCCATACCCAGGTGACAGTGTTCATCTGATCTAATCATGCTCATCATATTGGAGTTACGAGCTTGACAGGCTTGTCCAATAAGAACATCCAGTGGCAAAGGAAATATGCATGCCTTGTGAATTGATTCACACTTGTGCTATGTTTTGGGTGTAGTCTTGGAAGACTCTTTCCTCTATATCGGGAGACAGTGATGTGTTGCTAGATACCCCTCACTGATCGTGATAATGAGAATTATCATTACCGACATTTAAAGGAAACCCTCAGGGTCGCACAATTTGATGATATGGCTTACTTAAGTCAGATCGTGTGGACTGAATTGTTTAGGTTCAGTTTAAAGGGATTTAATCTCTGATTGTGAGTGAGATCTAGTCTGATCATGTTTGATTGATTAGGGCTTTAGATCGGTAAGCTTCGATCGAGAGATTAGATGCCAGATCGGTCAGATCAGGGGCATCGAAGAGATTGACGGTTAGATCTGAAGCCTTAGGGTTTATTTAAGATCTAGACCATATTGCTTGGTTTAATTGGTCTTGGACCAAACCGAAGTGAACCCGCTCATTGGTTGAGCGCATGGTTCAAGTGATGTGGCATTAGCGATTGGGTAAACCCAAGAGCGCATGTTGAGAAGTGGATGCTATTTTTGGATAGCACTTCTACTAATCGTGGCCATGACTCACGATTGCCACACTTCACGCTTCCCCCTCTCTTTGTTCGTCGCCAACGCTTGGCTTAGACGTGACAACCTCTCGGCTAGAGAAGAGGAGGACGACAAAAGGAAACTCAAGCAAGACGATATTTTTTTCCTTTCCCTTTCCATTCGACAAAGGCTTCTTGGAACCTTGCTAGCACAAGGAGCACCAAGGAAAGTAGGCGACACCAATTGTGTGCGTCACCTTAGGAGAAGGCTCGCTTGCGCCTTTCCTTCCAAGTCTTCATCCAACGCAAATGGCTATGGTATGAATTCAAGTTTACTTAAGTTGATCATATATCATGCAATAGATTCTTTCAAACCCTTTATTCCGCTGCAAAGTTTTATGCGCCACATGACTAGGGTTTTTGCTCCCCCTAGAAGGGGACCCCCCTTAATCTTAAGGGGTACTTTCAGTCCTCGCCTGTGCAGCATACAGCATCTTGAGGTTCGCTATAATCTCTATAGCCGACATATCCTCATGCTGACGCTGCAGCGGTGGCGTCATAGACGCTAGCATCAGGCAAGCGACATCAATGCTATCATTGACGTGCTTTTCGTAGGCATCCCGAACCGCCCTTGCGGCGTTCGGAGCGGGCTGCGGCGGTATCGCCGTCTCGAGGACATACAGTTTCCTCTCTGCCTTAAGAACGATCTTAAGGTGTCCAAACCAGTCAGAGAAGTTCGGCCCAGCAAACTTCTCCCTTTCCAGTAGGGATCGCACATTGAAGCTCATGGTGTTCGTTGCTGCAGGAATCTACAACAAGCAAGAACAGCAAGGTCAGTATCAATGTTCAGAATCAATCCAGGACTTAAGAAAGATTCTTTTCTCACTATTTTGTCTGACTGAAAAATCCAGTAAACAGTCCGAAAGAGTAACACTCTTTTAGTGAGATGGGATCCAGATTTCATACTTGGTCTCCGCGTCCCGCTCAGGCGAGATAAGATGCACAGAGATGACAAGCACTAATTTCTGGTAGGCTGTCCCAGCCAATCGCCAACCCGTGCGATTCCCCTTCATCTTGGCAATCCAGCAGACTGTGCCAACTGAGTTGGTACAACACAGTCTCTGATCCCAGAGATGGCTGCCTCCATGCGCTACCATATGCGCCACATATGTAGCCTACATGGTCAAGCTGACCCGACCTACTCCCTGGACCACCACGTGCTATGCTGAGCAACGAGAGGGGATAAATCCCAACTCTGTAACACGCAGGTGAAATCCAGCACCGTCTGAAGATAGATGGACGTGCCCACTGAGTGGGTTCAACATGGCTCCAACGATAATCAGAAAGGTGAGGTTTCGCGTCAGAAGGCTTATCGAGCTTGATATGTTAGCGTTGGATTTTAACGGTCTTTTATCTTCTTACTATCAGGCATATCCTATGGCTATAGTAGAAGATAAACTTAAACATGCAATTCTAATTATTAGCAATAAGTAGAAAGCATGATCTTATGTGCTGAAAGCCCATGAACCCTAGTAAGACCTTAATTTTACTTAAGTCTTCACTCGAGCTCCTTGGCATCTCATCTGGTCCAACCTAGGGCCCTAGCGCCAAGAGCACCTCAGGTGCACCACCAGGTGAATGCCCCTCTTGGATGTGTGCTTTTGTGCTCTTGTCTAATCAAAGTACATTTGATCTATCTAGACAAGGTTGACTCGCAGGTCAACAACATATTATAAATTAAGTACAATGTGATTCGCAGATCACAAATTAATTTACAATTTTTTTAAATCCAGGCACGCAGGCCCCAGCACAGCACACAAATGGGCAACCCACATAAGACTAAATAAACAAGCATATGGTTCAATCAACATGTGATCCAATCAAGAAATTAAATTTTTGAAAAAACCCCATGGCATCAATTTTAATTTCCTTATGAGCCCTACAACCTTACAATGGTCCATTGATGGGGATCCACTCATCCATCTAGTTAGATCTTTTGCCCTTGCATGCACCGAGTCCTAACTGACCCGTGTTGACCTGATGGTCAACCATGCATGCGTCAAGGGCTGAACCACCCTCATGAGTTTTGGCAAGCGGGTGTGACCCCGGGACTAACTCAAGTATGTTCAGTAATTGTCTCAACCAGACCTCGCTACACGCCTTTGATGCAGTCAACCTATAGCCACCTCGTGCTTGCGCACAGGTGCTATCTGGTCGACCCATCTAGGCTGTCAGATGGTCTGATCAGACTAGCTTGATCTATACTAGATGATGCCTTCAACCCCATCAACCCATCTAAGGATTTAATGTAGTGGCACCTTAGATCTAATCAACCGCGCAAGATGTAAGTTTTGTAAAACACTTAGAGCATGCGCAAACATACAAACAAAGTTGATAACCCTTAGATCTAAGGGGGTCCCCTTCAAGGGGGAGCGCAAACTTTAGGGGGTCCCCTTCAAGGGGGAGCGCATACATAGCCCATGATACAAGCGCAATCTACATGTTAGCATGATACAAGCGCAATCTACATGTTAACATGATACAAGCGCAATCTACATGTACATGTAACCATGCATCATGAAAACAAAGCATCAAGTAAGCGCATGAAGCATGGATCACAAACACTTCTAGCAATCATATAGATCATATGGAGAGCCTAGCTCTGATACCAATTGAAGGAACCCCCAATAAGGGGGGGGGGGGGGGGAAACCCTATACATGCGCTTCTAGCATGCAATGCGGAAAAAGGGCTTCTAAAGATCGCATATGAACTATATAATCAACTTAAACCAACTTAAGATCATGATATGATCTTACCATTGCCATGGATGGAAGGCGGCTTGGAAGAAGAAAACAAGGTTGATCTCCTCCAAAAGGTGCGCACACAAGAAGACAAAGACTACTCCCTTCTCAACTTTGTGCTAGCAAAAGCTTCAAGGGGTCTTATCGCATGAAGGAGATGATGAACTCTTGGCCGATCTTTCTTCTCGTCACTTTCACCACACAAGAAAGTGTGTGTCATCGAGAGCAAGATGATGGAGAGGAGCGTTAGCCAAACTTGTGATCGAATGTGGAGACATTCATCACAATTGTCAAACCGAAATGCCATAAATGGCAAGTCATCAAAGCTTGCGTTATGCGTTCACATGAAGTGAACCAAACGCATAGCTCTCCTCTCAAATGAACCAAGCGCTCACATGTGAGCCGGTTCAATTCAATTGGTCCAATGACCAAACCAAATCAGCCCAATAATCGGTTCAGACCAAATTAAACCCTAAGGTTCAAAATCTGACCGTTCATCCTTTTAATGCTCTTGATCTCTTCGATCTAGCATCCACACTCTCGATCTAAGCTTACCGATCTCAAGCCCTAATCAATCAAACATGATCAGACTGGATCTCACTTACAATCAGAGTTTAATCTCCTTTAAACTGAACTCGAACAATTCAGTCCACACGATCTGACTTAAGTAGCCATATCATCAAATTGTGCGACCCTAAGGGTTTCCTTTAAATGTCGGTAACGATAACTTACGTTATCACGATCAGCGAGGGGTATCTAGCAACACATCACTGTCTCCCGATATAAAGGAAAGAGTCTTCCAAGACTCCACCCAACCACAGCATAAGTGTGAATCAACTCACTAGGCATGCATGATTCCTTTGCCACTGGATGTTCTTATTGGACAAGCATGTCAAGCCTGTAACTCCAATACGATGAGCATGATTAGATCAGATGCACATAGTCATCTGGGTATGGCCATACACTTCCTCAATCATCTCATATAGGGGGGCCCTTTAGAACATCACACTCCTTAAACAAGGAGACGGCAATCCTTTATCTATCACAAGTGCCCTAACCTGACTCAAGCTCACCATCCAAGATAGTCTATAATCATTATGTTTCAAATGATATTGAACTACCTCAAAACAATGACAATCATCATTTAGAAACATAAGTGATCTCAAGTCAAAGGACATGTGCCACTTAGTGCTTACAAGGATCATTTACATTGTGACAAGCAATGGAATATCCGAGTAGGGTCTGTCCAGTACATCCAATGTACCCATGAGTCTACATCTTATTCCATGCTCGAAGCATCCTATAAGATTAGCACTCATATCAGTCTCAATCATATCAAGGCTGTCTCATGTTCACCAAGATATCTCGACTAAGGACATATAGCCTGTCAGCCTAGCTGAACAGCTTTGAGACATTATTCAGAAGTACACTTATTACAGCAGACAAGGTAACAACCTGAATAATAACCATGCCTTTATAAACTTAAGAGTTTATTACATGATACTTATACAATCCCAAGGCCTCAAACATTAGCCTTAAGGGCATACCCCAACAGATCTTGCATGAAAGTGAGGATTGGAGCGTTGGAGAACCATAAGTAGAACCTGTGTTGAGACTCGGATGCACGAAAGTCATACTTGAGATTCCACTTGCGATAATCAACATAGGATTCAGATGCACGAAAGTGATCCTTGAGTTCTTTGATTGATGATTTACATATTTTCAGCTTGGGATAGATCTTGCACGAAAGCGAGGATTAGTCCCTGCATGATTGTCTGCACGAAAGTGACATAATCCTTTTATGAAGTAAATTATATCTTTATAATGATAAAATTAGTCTGACAACCTTTTATTCATATTTGGTCATTGAAATTAAGGTGGATGAAACCCTAGTCCCAATTTCTCTCTGATTTCGTGTTCTTTCTATCATTTACTTTTAGTATAATTGATTGCTTAGCTAGTGAGAATACAATTATTTGGTACTTAATAATAAGGTCTCTGTGGTTCAATATCTTTCTTTATTACTTCGAGTATCCGTGCACTTGTGGACTACAACACAAGTCTAAGTAGATTAATCAAATAAACTCAAAGTAACTAGAAAAGAATAGAAAACAAAAAATAAAACCTAGTCTAGGAATACTATCAATATCTTCAATATTGACAAAAACCAAGGTACCCGGGTAACGACGCCAAAAACTTATTATGTCCGCAAGTGCACGGATACTCGAAGTAATAAATAAGATATCGAATCACAAAGACCTCGTTTGTCAAGTACCGAATAATCGATTTCTCACTAGCTAGCCAATCGAAAATGATGAAAGCAAACTATCAGAAATTACACGAAGAAGTCAGAGAGAGAAACTGGGACTAGGGTTTCATCCACCTTAATTTCTATGACTATATCCAAATAAGTGTTCGTCAGTTTATTCTTTTTATGATAAAGATATAATTTACCTTATAAAGAAACCATCTCGTTTTTGCGCAAACAATTTACAAAGAACCAATCCTCACTATCGTGCAGGATTTATTCAATGCTAAAGATAAGTAAATCATTGACAAAGAACTCAAAGATCACTTTCGTGCATCCAAATTCTAAATCAATCATCTCAAGTGAAAACTAAATACTTTCATACTTTAGTTTTCACAGGTTCTACTTATGATTCTCCAATGATCCGATACTTAATTTCTTATAGTATCATCATATTTATTTCAATAACTCAATCCTAGATCAGATTATTAATCATGGCAATAAACTTCTAAAATCTATAAATAAGAACAAACCTAATTTCTTACGATGAGTTCCTAAATCTCAATTTTATGATTCCAAGTTTTTGCAAGTCACTTTTCAGTCCATATCGCAAAAACTCTAAATCATGCTAATAATATGAAACTATGGAGAATTAAGGGCAATCATCACATAAGTAGAATTATCATAGTAAGATTATCCTGACGAAATAAAAATCATCTAGTCATTAAGAAATTATGGGGATTACACCCCCCATGTCCCAAAAAGTGTTTAAGTTAGCATAGTTGAAGAATTACAATAAACTATGGTTTCGAAGGATTAGAAATTGAAGAGAGAGGAGAAATTCAACTAACAGCACGGCTGTAATGAAAATTACAGCCGTAATTTCGAGTATGAACAATGGCGGCGATGCCTCTTTTGTTGATTTCTCCTCTGATCGATCTCCTTTTGCTCTAAAACTTATAGGGTATGTTCTCCTCCTCTAGGCGCAGCTTGCTTTGAAATTTCACGGCTGGAGATGCACTGTACACTTCGCGGCGGTGAAACCTAGGGCAACAGTGAAGATCACAATTTATCTCTTGAACGTGGATCAAAATTGGGGCTTTTCATGTGTGTCTCCTCCACTCGGTCTCACGAGTATTTTCCTTTTTACGGATGTCAAATTGATGGTCCAGATCGTCTGCAATCATCCGCGCAAGGATTGGGCTTCAAAAAGTCCAGAAAAATCGGCCGCCTAGGTTAGAATTACGGCTGTGAAAATTTTTACAGTAGTGCTGTAATAACTGCAGAGTTCTTCTGTACAAAATTTGACCAAAATAATGGTACCCTAATATTCATTACGGTAGTGACGTATTTTTTATAAATCTTTCTGGACAGAAATCACCTCAAAATACGGCCCGTAATATTGTTTACGGCGGTGCCATAAAGTCTGTAAACCTTCTGTACGAAAATTGAACCAAAATATGGCAGTGCTTTGAAATTACTGTAGTGATTTTGTTTGTTCTGTAGGTGTAGTGAAACCGCGGTACCGTAATATTAATTACGGCCATGCCGTAATTTGGTCTGAAGCTTTGAATTGCGTGAAATTTGACATGCAATTTTCTCTTGATGATGGGAATTCATCTATGCATCTAAATTTGCTTGAAAACGCCTTAAAATAGTGTCTTTTTACCTGAAAATGATCAAAAACTAGAAAAGGTGTAGATTCCATAATATTTCATAAATAAGGCATAAAAATAAGCAAAAGAGCATGAATTTAATACAAAAAAACCTATCAAATGACACAAAATATACTATAGATTTTCGTGTCATCATAGGGGAAGTCTCCTAGCCGCCCAAGCTTTGAAGGAAGTTTTTCAAATTTCAAAGGGATTCGATGTATCAAGCCACAATTCCATCCAAGCTAAGAAGGAAAGAGCTCAAGGAAATTCGGCTACAAGAAGGAAAGCTCCAACTGAAACTTGAATGTGAAAATTTTGTTTACAACTTTGTAATTTCGCCTAGGGTGAAATGTCACTCTTACCCATGGCCCGAAATAGCCTATAAGTTGTAACCTTTTCTCTTCTTGTCGATTAGTTGCCTAGGTTTAAGAAAAATTGTGTTAGCAATGGTGTTTGTGTCACCAAAGTCTCCTCTTCTCCCCCTCCTCTAAAGGATTGAGCCCTTTCCCTTCCCTTCCCTTCTCCTCTATTCACTCTATGATGACACCGAAATTTATCGTAAATTTTGTGCCATTTCATATATCTTTTTGGGTCAAATTCATGAACCTTTGCTTATTTTTATGTCTTTTTTATCAAATACTACGGAATCTACAGTCTTTTTGGTTTTTGATAATTTTCAGGTAAAAAGGCACGATTTTTAGGCGTTTTCAAGCAATTCTAGGTGCATGAATTAGTTGCCACAATCAAGAGGAGATTACACATCAAATTTCATGAAGATTGGAGTTTCATACCAAATTACGGCAGGGCCGTAATCTATATTACGGTACCGTATTTTTATCGGCTACCACAATATCAGAGCACTATCGTAATTTGGGAATTTTTCATCCAGAAAGAATTTCGGAAATTATGGCACTACCGTAAAGATTTTCACAGGCCGAAATTTGGAGCGCTTTTCGACCAGAAATTTTGGATGAAATTATGGCACTACCGTAACCGATATTATGGTGCTATAATTGCCAAATGGTTTCGATCCGAGAACTCGACTGAAATTACGGCAGTGCCGTAACCAAAAATACGGCCGTAATTACAACCTAGAGACGCGATTTTCATGGTCAAATTTGAGTCCGATTTTTGTAGGATCGATTGCGGACGATCCAGACCATAAAATTCAAAGCTGTAAGAATCAAAAGAGGAGCTTTCGACGAGATGAGGGGGCAGATACCAAAAGCCCTAATTTTCATCCACTGACAAAGGAGAAATCGAGTTTCACGCTGCCGACATAGGTTTCATTGCCGGGAAGCATACAACACCTCTCCTGTTGTGAAATTTGAAGGGAAGCTTCGCCTGGAGCCAGAGAACATACACTAGAAGTTTCCATGCGAACGGATCTCGATCGGAGGAGAAATTGACGAAGAACCCAGTGCCAGCACTGTTCATACGCTTATTACGGCTGTAATTTTGATTACAGTCGTGTGGTTATTCGTTCTTCCCCTTTCTTTTTGATTTCTGATCGCTAGAAACTATGGCTTATTGTAATCTTTTCTCCATGTTAGCTTAAACCTTTTGTGGGACATTGGGGAGTAATTCCCTTTGATTTCTCAATGACTAGATAAACTTTTCATTACTTCGTCACGTATAATTTTAGCATGATAATTGTACTTTTGTGATGATTGTTCTTTGATTCTCCATAGAAACATGTTATTAATCATGTTTTAGAGTTTTTGCAATAAGGACCGAATGATGACTTGCTTGAGAACTTGGAACCCTATAATTGAATGTTAGGAACTTACTGTAAGAAATTAGGTTAGTTCTTGTTTCTTGATTTTAGAAGAATAATTTCTATGTTTAATAATATGAATCTAGGATTGAGTCAATTTATCAAACGTGAAGATCTTGTGCGAAAGTAAGGATCGGAATGTTGGAGAACCATAAGTAGAACTTGTGTTGAGACTCAGATGCATGAAAGTGATCCTTGAGATTCCACTCGATATGATCCACTTAGAATTCGGATGCACGAAAGTGATCCTTGAGTTCTTTGATGGATGATTTACTTATTTTCAGCTTGGGATAGATCTTGCACGAAAGCGAGGATCGGTCCCTGCATGATTGTCTGCACGAAAGTGAGATAATCTTTTTATGAAGTAAATTATATTTTTATCATGATAAAATTAAACTGACGAATTTCTATTCATATCTAGTCATAGAAATCAAAGTACATGAAACCCTAGTCCCAATTTCTCTCTCTAGTATTTTCATTAGCTTTCGATAATTCACTTGTATAGTTTCGACTGCCTAGATAGTAAGAAATCGATTATTCGGTACTTGACTAACGAGGTTTCTGTGGGTTCGATATCTTTTTATTACTTCAAGTATCCGTGCACTTGCAGACACAATAGGTTTTTGGACACAACCAGTTTTTGGCGGCAACGCTAGAGATAAGTTTTTGTCTAGCTACTTGTTGGGATACAATAAGTTTTTGGCGCCGTTACCGAGGACCTTGGTTTTTGTCAATATTGAAGATATTGAGAGTATTGCTAGACTAGGTTTTATTTTCTATTTTTTGTTCTATTTTTCTATTTATTTTCTTTTCTCTTGAAATCATTTGATCTATATACTTTGCATGCACAGGAATCTTAGATCAGGACCTCTTGTACCTTTTGATCCTGAGATAAATAAAACTCTTGGACTGTGCAGGAAGTTGAGATTTGAAGAAAAATAACAAGAAGAGGAAGAAGTGACCATGGCAGAACAAAGATCACTTAGGGACTATGCAGCCCCTAATCCACAAGAGATTCACTCTAGCATTGCTAGACTGGCCATAGAGGCTAACAATTTTGAAATCAAGCCTGCTTTCTTATCCATGATTCAACAAAACCAGTTTGGAGGATCTCCTCTTGAAGATCTGATGACTCCAAATTTCATAGTGAATTTCATGCTTATTCCATCAAGTTTTTGAGTCATATTCATGCTTCTTTGCTTGTTTTATGCCTTTTTATCAAATATTTCAGAATCTATACCCTTTTTGGACTTTGATCATTTTCAGGCAAAAAGGCAACATTTTCAATGGTTTTCAAGCAAATCCAACACATGGGCATGATCCTAACATCAAGAGGATACTACACATCAAATTTCAAGCCAAAACGAACTTTTTGCCAAAATTACGGTAGTGCCGTAAGTATTTTTATGGCCGTAATTTTGGATTAAGGCACTACTGTAATAATTTTCACAGCAGCTTCATCTGGGAAATTTTTTGAGAATTACGGCACTACTGTAATTTTACGGTACCGTAATTTCAGGCTAATTTCGACCCAAGACTTCAGAGGCTTCAGAGGAAAATTATGGCACTACCGTAACATCCTTCACGGTGCCGTAATTTGGTCAAACTTCATACAGTGAGTTCAGTGGATAATTACGGTACTACCGTAATTCCAATTATGGTACCGTAATTCCTGCCCAGACGCCCGATTCTACCGCCAGAAAATTAATTTCGCGATTTCTCGAGATTTAGGGCACCAAATTGAGATCTGTAAAAGGCGGTGCACTCACAACTCAGAATAAGAAGGAGAGGGGTTTTCGAAGCAACAGAGGAGATTTTATGACCAATCCATGGCGAATTGGAGAGAAGAAGGGTCGCACTAGGGTTCGTCGGTTCTAAACCTACAGACCACCTCCATCCACGAAATTTGACAGAGAGCTTCGCCTGGTGAAGGAGAACATACATTTGAAGTTTCAGAGTGAAAGGATTCCGATTAAAGGAGAAATCAATGAAACAGCAGTGACAGCGCTATTCAAGGCAAAATTACGGGCTGTAATTTCATTACAGCCCTATTTTGTAACTCTTCTCTCCTTATTTCGATTTCATATCATACTGAAACATGTTTAGTTGTATTATCTTCATCATGCTAGCTTAATATTTATTTGGGACATGGGGGTGTAATCTCTTTGTTTCTTAATTTTACTTTTGTGATTCATTGTTCTTTAATTCTCCTTTGTTTCTTAATATCAGCATGTTTTAGAGAATTATCGAGTTCGGAACTATCGTAAGAGATTAGGTTGTTCTTCGAATTCTAATTTTTAGAAAATTTTAATGCCTTGTTGATTTTATGATTCTTTGGATTGAATTAATATTTCAGACTTGATTAGAAATTGTAAGAGATTAAATTTCTGATCGTCAGAGAACCTTGAGTAAAACTTGTGGTGAGACTCAGATGCACGAGAGTGATCTTTGAGTTTCCACTTAAGGTTATCAACTTAGAATTCGAATGCACGAGAGTGATCCTTGAGTTCTTAGTTGATGGTTTACTTATTTTCAGGATTGAATAGATCTTGCACGAGAGTGAAGATCGGTTCTTTATACGATTGTTTGCACAAGAGCGAGACAATTTATTTATAAGGTAAACTATACCTTTATCATGATAAAATTAGATTGACAGACACTTATCTTAATCTAACCATTAGAAATTAAAATAGATGAACCCCTAGTCCCGATTTCTTCTCTTATATTTTCTCCTTGTTCTTTTCGATAGTTTGATTCACTATTTTTTGATTGCCTAGCTAGCAAGAAATTGATTATTTAGTACTTGACAACAAGGTCTCTGTGGTTTGATATTTTTATTACTTCGAGTATCCGTGCACTTGCGGACATACAACAAGTTCTGGGGTCGTTGCCGAGGATTAGCCCAAAGTACACGCCAAACAACTTGGGATACAACAAGATCCTAACCAACACCTTTCTTTGTTTCTTGAACTTTGTGATACAATTAAGGTTAATGGAGTTTCTAACGATGCACTAAAATTAAGATTGTTTCCTTTTTCTCTTAGGGACCGACCACGATCTTGGTTTCAAGCACAACCAACCGGTACTTTCACCACATTGGAACAATTGTCAAATGTCTTCTTTATGAAATATTTTCCACCAAGCAAGACCATCCAAATGAGAAATCAGATTTCAAGCTTTGCACAGAGGGATGGTGAATCTTCTAGTGAGGCATGGGAGCGATTCAATGATTTACAACGGAAGTGTCCTCACCATGGCATTGAAAATTGGGTTTTAATTCATACTTTTTACAATGGTTTGCTTTATAATACTAGACTAACTGTTGATGCTGCTGTAGGAGGAGCTCTGATGAGCAAAACCATTGATGATGCTTTCAAGTTGCTAGGATAAATGGCTTTGAATCATAACTAGTGGACTTCAGAGAGAGAAGTGCTTTATAAACCTTCCCAAGGTAAGAATGAAAGTGATAGTTGGCACACCTTGGCAGAGAAGGTAGACTCTTTGTGCAACCGATTTGATTCATTTATGATGCAAACTACTGTTTGATGTAGGAGCATACGGGCCCATGGACACACTTGAGGGCGGCCCAATCCCTCCAAAAGACACTTGGGGAGACTCCCCAAGACCCCAGGAATTTTTCCTGGAATTTTTGCCTCAACCAGAGTTCCCCAGACCCCGACACGACTAGGTCGTGCCCACCGTCACGGCTGTGACACAGTCGTCCACGGACGCGAACGCCGACACGCCCGTGCTGCGCACCGTGCCCGCTTCAGCCGAAGTGCCTGGAAATAGTCACGGGCATGCTCCTGGTCACAGGCAAGCCGTGCTTGATTCTGTGGATTTTGGCAACTTCAATCACAGGCGTGCTCCTAGTCACGGTCAAGCCGTGATTGATTCTGTGGATTTTGGCAACTTTAATCATGGGCGTGCTCCTGGTCACAGGCAAGCCGTGCTTGATTCTGTGGATTTCGGCAACTCCAGTCTAGAGCGTACTCTAGGTCACGGGCAAGCCGTGCTTGATTCTGTGGATTTTGGCAACTCCGAACATGGCCGTGTTCACCATCACGGCCCGGCTGTGTTCGCCCCTGAAGATCAAATCAAGCCACGACAACCCCGTTTCGATGTGCATCGCCCTCCCTACCATGTTGCTCCACCCCATGACGACCCAAAGGAGCCCAACAAGGTGGAAATCCGGTGATCCGAACGCCAAAGTAAGCCCCCGGACCGTTTCTTGGGGATCATTAGCCCTCTTTCCATCCATACTGAAGTGGCGCAGCCCAGGGGCACTACGAGCCAACCCCATGAAGATCCAACTCCAAGTGGGCCGCTTAATCTAATTAGCAACATGGCCCAAGACCGAGCCGCGACAGTGGTGGCCCAGCCCACGACATCAAAGTTCTGCTGTTTTGTCACGATGTGCTCCGAGCATGTCTAAATCGTCTCCGTACAAAGACGCAGGATCACGCGACCAGCTTCGAAGAATATTAGGTAGTTGTTATTCCTTGTCTTGTAGTTGCTAATTGACCACTTTAGTGAGTGGTTAGTTTGTTAGAGTAGGTTGTCTCTCATGTGTTTTGTTTGTTCCCACCCCTCTTATTCTATAAAAGAGGAGGTAGGGCTAAGTGTTGAGTAGTTCTCTTAAAGGTAGGGATCTCCTGGTGAGCTAGAGTGAGCTTCCAGCTTGTGTGGAAGGTGAAGTTGCTTCGCCTTCGGAGTTGTAAGAGTCGGCGATCGGTGTCTCAACTCAGCTTGGTTTCCAGCTTTATAAGAAGTAAATCCCACCCTCTGGTGGGTCAGGTTTGCCTGTTTTTCTATTTTCTTGCTTTTATACCGAGTTGGCTTTCTCCTTTCTTCTTCACCCATGGTTGTCCGTTCATCGGAGGCGTGGTATCTCTTTTTCTTGGTTTGTTTCAGTGGCGTAGACGGGCGAGCTGAACCCCGCAAAGCCACAGTCCCCGAACTCAAGCTAAGCTTAAAACACGCTAAGAGAGCTGCAGGAATTCGCTAAATTTGCTACGAGGTTAGTGCGCTGTATTACTTAGTTGGGTGTCATTCCCTTCATTCGCATTCGTGTTGCCCCTAATCGAACTCGTCGCTGTTTCGTCGTGCTTTCTACAGGATTCCCTGCACTTTTCTGATGCGTTTTCTCTTTCCTCGTCTCACGACCCTCTCCCGTTTTATCGAGCATTGTGTACAACCCTAGAGTATGGCTTAAGGATCCCCTCACCTATTAGACGCTTCATCAATTCTAGTATCAGAGGACGATGCGCGTTCGATTCTTATCGTTCACACGATCCATTCAACATCGCATTGCATATTTCTGCATCCTTTCTGTGTTTTCAGCATTTTACCTTAGTCGTGTCCCCCTTGTTTGTGCATGGTGACTACGCGGTCACAAATTATGTCGTCCCAATACCGGGAATGAAAGTCCCTAACAAGGGGGGGCGAAACCCTAATAGCATGCGCAAATAAAACTTTTCTAGGGTTTCATGAGGATCGAATAGAATGAACATATGATCAACTTAAGATTGAAGGCATAGAGATGCGTTACCATTGCCATTTCTTGGATGGCGTCTTGGAATCAAAGAATCGAATGCTTCTTCTCCAAAGGCAACGCACACAAGGTGAAGATGGCTTTCTCCTTGTCGTCCTTTGTGCTAGCAAAGATCTTCAAGTGTCCTTGTCGCGTGAAGGAGATTTTAGAGAATGACCTCTTGCTTGCCGAATGGTTTTTTTTTCTCTTGGCGTGAAGACAACCCAAGTCGAGAGAGGAAGAGGCGATGCGTCGAGGCGTTGTGGAGTTGTGGCGTTACATGACTTCCAAAAATAGAAAGTCATGAAGCCATGCGCCCACGCCATGATAACCGACCTAAACGCCTTCATATTGAACCATGCGTTCACACATGTGAACCGGTTCAAACCAATTCGGTTCAATTGCATTTGGTTCAAAGACCAAATCAAACCAGCATTGGTTCAGATCTTATCAAACCAAATGGTTTAAGATCTAACCGTTCATCTCTTGATGCTCTTGATCTCACTGATCTAGCATCAATACTCTCGATCGAAGCTTACCGATCTCAAGCCCTAATCAATCAAACATGATCAGACCAGATCTCACTTACAATCAGAGTTTAAATTCCTTTAAACTGAACCAAAACAATTCAGTCCACACGATCTGACATAAGAAAGCCATATCATCAAATTGTGTGACCCTAAGGGTTTCCTTTAAATGTCAATAACGATAACTTACGTTATCACAATTAGTGAGGAGTATCTAGCAACACATCACTATCTCCCGATATAAAGGAAAGAGTCTTCCAAGACTACACCCAAACCACAGCACAAGTGTGAACCTAAGTCACTTGACATATGTGTTTCCTTTGCCACTGGACGTTCTTATTGGACAAGCGTGTCAAGCCTGTAATTCCAATATGATGAGAATGATTAGATCAGATGAAACATAGTCATCTGGGTATGGCCATACACTTTCTCAATCATCTCATCCAGGGGGCCCCTATAGAACATCACACTCCAATCAAGGAGACGGCAATCCTATATCTATCACTAGTGCCCTAACATGACTCATGATCACTATCCAAGATAGTCTATAATCATTATGTTTCAAATGATATTGAACTACCTCAAAACAATGCCAATCATCATTTAGAAACAGAAGTGATCTCAAGTCAGAGGAAATATGCCACTTGTTTGCATATAAGGATTATTCACATTGTGACAAGCAATTGAATATCCTAAGTAGGGTCTGTCCAGTACATCCAATGTACCCATGAGTCTACATCTTATTCCATGCTCGAAGCATCCTATAAGATTAGAACACATATTAGTCTCAATCATATCAAGGCTGTCTCATGTTCACCAAGATATCTCGACTAAGGACAAAACTGCATGTCAGCCAAGCTGAACAGCATTGAGACATTATTCAGAAGTATACATATTGCAGCAGATACTGTAACAACCTGAATAACAACCATTGCCATTATAAACATAGAGTTTATACATGATACTGAAATAATCCCAAGGCCTCAAACATTAGCCATAAGGGCATACCCCAACAATCTCCCACTTGCACTTAATCTAATGGATGAGAAATCTCAAACCCATATTATTATAGTGCTTCTCATGCTTCTGCTGCGCCAGAGGCTTTGTAAGCGGGTCAGCCAGATTGTCATCTGTATGAACCTTGCAGACTTTGATCTCGCCACGATCAATGATCTCCCGGATCAAGTGAAACCTTCTCTGTATGTGCTTGGACTTCTGGTGCGACCGTGGTTCCTTTGCCTGTGCTATTGCTCCAGTGTTATCACAGAAGATAACCAAAGGATCTGCACTCGAAGGAACAACACCAAGTTCCTGAACGAACTTACGAATCTACACTGCCTCCTTGGATGCTTCCGAGGCTGCAACATACTCGGCTTCTGTTGTGGAATCAGCAACAATTGACTGTTTGAAACTTTTCCACACCACTGCTCCTCCATTCAAGCTAAAAACATAGCCTGATTGCGATCGGAAATCATCCTGGTCAGATTGGAACGAAGCGTCAGTATATCCTTCAATACTGAGTTCTTCCTGACCTCCATATATCAAGAACATATCTTTGGTCCTCCGAAGATATTTTAAAATGTTCTTGACTGCAATCCAGTGTGCCTTCCCTGGATTACTTTGGAACCGACTGGTCACGCTTAACCCGTAAGCAACGTCTGGGCGAGTACACAACATCGCATACATAATGGACCCAATAGCCGAAGCATAAGGCGTATTGTCCATTTCATCTTTCTCAGTCTGTGTTTGTGGACACTGACTCTTTGAAAGATTCAGACCATGTCTGACTGGAAGATATCCTCTTTTAGAATTTTCTAAATGGAATCTCTCCAGGACTTTATCGATGTAAGTACTCTGGCACAGCCCGAGAAGCCTCTTAGATCTATCTCTGTAGATCTTCACACCTAATACATAGGCTGCTTCTCCTAAATCTTTCATCTGGAAACATTTTCTTAACCATGCTTTTACGGCATGTAGTTCAGGAACATCGTTTCCAATGATCAAGATATCATCGACGTAGAGGACTAGGAAAATAATCACGCTCCCACTAAACCTCTTATATACACACGGGTCATCTTCATTCTTGATGAAACCAAATTCACAGATTGATTCATCAAAACGAATATTCCAGCTTCTTGATGCTTGTTTAAGTCCATAAATGGACTTCTTTAATTTGCATATTTTATGACGATCTGATGGATTAGTGAAACCTTCAGGTTGTGTCATATACATATCCTCTTCTAGTTTTCCATTAAGGAAAGCGGTCTTCACATCCATTTGCCATATCTCATAATCATAATATGCCGCTATCGCAAGAATAATCCGAATAGACTTGAACATGGCTACAGGAGAGAAAGTTTCATCATAATCTATCCCGTAGATTTGTTTGAAACCTTTCGCAACTAGCCTGCCTTTATAGGTAACCACATTACCATCCATGTCAATCTTCTTCTTAAAGATCCATTTACAGCCTATAGGGATTACTCCCGGAGGCGGATCAACCAAATCCCAAACTTAGTTATCTGACATGGAGTGCATCTCGGCTCGCATAGCTTCAAGCCATCTCGCTGATTCCGGTCCACTGACCGCATCCGCATAAGTGAGGGGTTCATCATCAATGATGTAGACTCCGTCATAGCGCTCAGGCTGTCGATGGATCCTTCCCGATCTTCGCGGTTCCCGTGATATCTGAGCCTCAGGTTTTTCAGTAACCTGATCTACTGGCTCAGGCTCATCCAACTGTGCTTGACTACTTTGTCCTTCTTCTGGATTCTCATCCAGCTTTATTTCTCTCCCACTGGCTTCTTGCAGAAGAAATTCTTTCTCAAGAAAAATAGCCGTCCGAGCAACAAATACTTTGTTCTCTTTGGGATCGTAGAAATAATAACCCTTAGTTTCTTTAGGGTAACCGACAAAGATACATTTCTCAGATCTGCTCTCTAGTTTCACAGAGGCGAGCTTTTTGACATAAGCCTCGCAACCCCAGATCTTAATAAATGTCAAGCTCGGCTGTTTCCCATACCATAACTCATATGGAGTCTTTGAAACTGCCTTGGATGGCACTCGGTTTAGTACCTTTGCAGTTGTTTCCAGTGCAAATCCCCAAAAGGAGTAAGGTAGAGTAGCCTGACTCATCATAGAACGAACCATATCCAGTAATGTTCTATTTCTCCTCTCGGACACACCATTCCATTGCGGTGTTCCTGGCGGAGTGAGCTGTGAGATAATCCCACACTCCTTCAGATAGTCAGTAAACTCATGACTCAAGTATTCTCCACCTCGATCTGAGCGAAATGCCTTGATATTTCGGCCTAGCTGATTTTGTACTTCATTTTTGAACTCTTTGAACTTGTCAAAAGATTCACTCTTATGTCTCATTAGATAGACATAACCATACCTACTGAAATCATCAGTAAAGGTAATGAAGTATGAATAGCCACCTCTGGCATGTTTACTAAATGGCCCACACACATCACTGTGAATGAGGTCAAGTAAACCTGAAGCCCTTTGACCTTTGTTGGAAAAAGGAGACTTCGTCATTTTACCCATGAAACAAGCTTTGCATGTATCAAGCTCCTCATAGGAGAATGATCCCAGCAGTCCATGTCCATGCAACCGCTTAATGCGCTTCTTGTTAATATGGCCGCCTAAACGACTATGCCATAGCAAGGTGCTGTCATCAGCATACTTGGCTTTCTTAATATCAATCTGCTGTATAGAACATTCCATGTCCAACATGAATAACCCATTGTTAATTGACCTAGTAGCATAAACAATATTATCAAAAGAAATGTAACACTTTGAAATCTTGCATTCAAAGGAAAACCCTTTCCTGACAAGAGCAAGAATAGAGATAATATTCTTAGTTATGCTCGGTACAAAATAACAATTGTCCAGTTCTAATACAAGACCAGATGGTAAAGAGATGTGATAAACTCCTACAGCAACAGCAGCAACCCGTGCCCCGTTTCCTACTCGTAGGTCCACCTCATGTTGTCCCACCTGTCTTCTTCTCTTGAGTTCCTATACATTTGAACAAATGTGAACTCCACATGCAGTGTCCAACACCCATGAAATAGAAGAAGAAGATACCATGACTTCAGTCACGAAAATACCTGAGCCAGAAGCGAAAGAGTTGCTTCCCTTCTTATCTCCTTGGAGCGCTTTACAGTCCTTTTTCCAGTGACCCAGCTGGCCACAATGGAAACATCTGTATTCCTTTGACCGCTTTACCTTTTGTTTCAGAGCCTTGTTGTAGCTCTTGACAGGGGCTTTGCCCTTCTTCCCCTTCTTCTTGTTCCTTGAAGGAACCATTAAGACAGAGGATGATGGCATTCCCTTCTCACGAGACTGAGTCTGCTCAGTAGTCAAGAGCATGTTCAGTAACTCTGCAGGCGTACAGTCGATCTTGTTCATATTAAAATTAATGATGAACGGATCGAAAGAGACCGGGAGAGACTGCAAGATGATGTCTACAACAAGCTCCTAATTGATGGTATGTCCCAGTTTCTCTAGAGCCTCCTTGTACCCAATCATCTTGAGTACGTGAGCTCCCATTGGACTCCCTTCAGTCAGTTTGCTCTGAAAGAAAAGTTTAGTCAAATTATAGCGTTCAGTCCTTGCCTGTGCAGCATATAGCATCTTGAGGTTTGCTATAATTTCTATAGCAGATAAATCCTCATGCTGACGTTGCAGTTGTGGCGTCATAGACGCTAGCATAAGGCAAGCGACATCAATGCTATCATTGACATGCTTTTCATAAGCTTCCCGAACCGCCCTTGCGGCGTTCGCAGCGGGTTGAGGCGGTATAGCCGTCTCGAGGACATACAGTTTCCTCTCAGCCTTAAGAACAATCTTAAGGTGTCCGTACCAGTCTGAGAAGTTTGGCCCAGCAAACTTCTCCCTTTCCAGTAGGGATCGCACATTGAACGCTGTGGTGTTCGTTGCTGCAGTAATCTACAACAATGCAAGAACAGCAAGGTCAGTATCAATGTAAGAATCAATTCAGGACTTAAGAATGATTCTTTTCTCACTATTTTATCTGGCTGAAAAATCCAGCAAAACAGCCCGAAAGAGTAAAACTCTTTTAGTGAGATGGGATCCAGATTTCATACTTGGTCTCCGCGTCCCGCTCAGGCGAGATAAGATGCACAGAGGGTACAAGCACTAATCTCTGGTAGGCAATCCCTGCCAATCGCCAACCCGTGCGATTCCCCTTCATCTGGGCAATCCAGCAGACTGTGCCAACTGAGTTGGTACAACACAGTCTCTGATCCCACAGATGGCTGCCTCCATATAGCTACCATATGCTCAATATGTAGCCTACATGGTCAAGCTGACCCGACCTACTCCCTGGACCACCACGTGCTATGCTGAGCAACGAGAAGCGATAAATCCCTTCTCTGTAACACGCAAGTGTAATCACACACCGTCTGAAGATAGATGGGCGTGCCCACTGAGTGGGTACAACACGGCCCCAACGATAGTCAGAACAGTGAGGTTTCACGTCAGAAGGCTATCGTGCTTGATATTTAACGTTGGATTTTAACGGTCCTTTTATCTTCTTACTATCATTCAAATCCTATGGTGATAGCAGAAGAATAAATCATGCAGTGACAAAATTACTTAAACAGTAAATTGAAAGCATGATGATCTTATGTGGTAAAAGCCCATTTAAGCCTAAGTAAGACCTTAATAAACTTAAGTCTTCACTTGAGCTCTTCATGGGTCTTTAGCATTTCCTCTAGCCCAACCCGGGCCCAAGCGCCCACTGCAGCTCAGGTGCGCCCACCAGGTAAAATACGCCTATCCTAGAGTCGAACCCTAGACCTCCCACTGGTGAAGCCACTTGCTGCATGCGCTTCTGCCAAGTGTGCTCTGTGCTCATGTTTGATTAAATTACAATTTAATCTATCTAGACACGATTGACTCGTAGGTCAATTACAATTTATAAATTAATTAAAATGTGATGCGCAGATCACAATAATAATTTACAATATACATCCAGGCACGCAGGCCCCAGCACAGCACACATTAAATTTAGGCAGCCCACATAAGATTAAATAAACAATCATTCATGTGCTACAAACATCATGTGATCCAATCAAGAAAATAAAATTTTTGAAAATCCCATTGGCATCAATTTTATTTCCTTATGTTCCCTACTACCTTACAACGGTCCATTAATAGGGATCCACTCATCAGACCTAGTCAGACCCACTGCCCTTGCATGCACCAAGTCATAACCGACTTGAGTCGACCTCATGGTCAACAATGCATGCGTGAAGGGCTGAACGTCCCTCATGAGTTTTGGCAAGCGGGTGTGACCCCGGGCCTAAATTATGAGCGTTCACTGGTTGTCTCAATCAGACATCGCTACACGCCCAGTATGCAGTCGACCTATAGCCACCTCATGCTTGCGCATAGGTGCCATCTGGTCGACCCATCTAGGCTGTCAGATGGTCTGATCAGACAGTTGGGTCTATACTAGAGGATGATTTCAACCCTAATAACCCGTCTAAGGTATTATAGCAGGTGCTCATAGATCTAGATGGAGCGCGCAAGATGTTAAGTTTTTACAAAACACTTTAACATGCGCCAACAAGTAAAAACATACATCATGTAATTTCGTAAACTAACATGTAGTTGCGCAAGATGATAACTTCTAGATCTACATATCAAACACAACGCAAACTAGGATCACAAATTAACATCAAGCAATCATATGATTCAAACGATACCAGGCTCTGATACCAATTGAAAGTCCCTAACAAGGGGGGGCGAAACCCTAATAGCATGCGCAAATAAAACTTTTCTAGGGTTTCATGAGGATCGAATAGAATGAACATATGATCAACTTAAGATTGAAGGCATAGAGATGCGTTACCATTGCCATTTCTTGGATGGCGTCTTGGAATCAAAGAATCGAATGCTTCTTCTCCAAAGGCAATGCACACAAGGTGAAGATGGCTTTCTCCTTGTCGTCCTTTGTGCTAGCAAAGATCTTCAAGTGTCCTTATCGCGTGAAGGAGATTTTAGAGAATGACCTCTTGCTTGCCGAATGGTTTTTTTTTCTCTTGGCGTGAAGACAACCCAAGTCGAGAGAGGAAGAGGCGATGCGTCGAGGCGTTGTGGAGTTGTGGCGTTACATGACTTCCAAAAATAGAAAGTCATGAAGCCATGCGCCCACGCCATGATAACCGACCTAAACGCCTTCATATTGAACCATGCGTTCACACATGTGAACCGGTTCAAACCAATTCGGTTCAATTGCATTTGGTTCAAAGACCAAATCAAACCAGCATTGGTTCAGATCTTATCAAACCAAATGGTTTAAGATCTAACCGTTCATCTCTTGATGCTCTTGATCTCACTGATCTAGCATCAATACTCTCGATCGAAGCTTACTGATCTCAAGCCCTAATCAATCAAACATGATCAGACCAGATCTCACTTACAATCAGAGTTTAAATTCCTTTAAACTGAACCAAAACAATTCAGTCCACACGATCTAACATAAGAAAGCCATATCATCAAATTGTGCGACCCTAAGGGTTTCCTTTAAATGTCGGTAACGATAACTTATGTTATCACAATCAGTGAGGGGTATCTAGCAACACATCACTATCTCCCGATATAAAGGAAAGAGTCTTCCAAGACTACACCCAAACCACAGCACAAGTGTGAAACTAAGTCACTTGACATATGTGTTTCCTTTGCCACTGGACGTTCTTATTGGACAAGCGTGTCAAGCCTGTAATTCCAATATGATGAGAATGATTAGATCAGATGAAACATAGTCATCTGGGTATGGCCTGTTGGGGTATGCCCTTAAGGCTAATGTTTGAGGCCTTTGGGATTGTAGCAGTATCATGTAATAAACTTTTGTGTTTATAAAGGCATGGTTATTATTCAGGTTGTTACCTTGTCTGCTGTAATAAGTGTACTTCTGAATAATGTCTCAAAGCTGTTCAGCTAGGCTGACAGGCTATATGTCCTTAGTCGAGATATCTTGGTGAACATGAGACAGCCTTGATATGATTGAGACTAATATGTGTTCTAATCTTATAGGATGCTTCGAGCATGGAATAAGATGTAGACTCATGGGTACATTGGATGTACTGGACAGACCCTACTGGGATATTCCATTGCTTGTCACAATGTGAATAATCCTTGTTTGCATCAAGTGGCACATGTCCTTTAACTTGAGATCACTTGTGTTTCTAAATGATGAATGTCATTATTTTGAGGTAGTTCAATATCATTTGAAAAATAATGGTTATAGACTATCTTGGATAATGATCATGAGTCAGGTTCGGATACTAGTGATAGATAAAGGATTGCCGTCTCCTTGTGGAAGGAGTGTGGTGTTCTAAAGGGGCCCCCCTTATATGAGATGATTGAGAAAGTGTATGGCCATACCCAGATGACTATGTTCATCTGATCTAATCATGCTCATCATATTGGAGCTACAAGTTTGACACACTTGTCCAATAAGAACATCCAGTGGCAAAGGAAACATGTATGCCTTGTGAAATGATTCACACTTGTGCTGTGGTTTGGGTGTAGTCTTGGAAGACTCTTTCCTTTATATCGGGAGACAGTGATGTGTTGCTAGATACCCCTCACTGATTGTGATAACGTGAGTTATCGTTACCGACATTTAAAGGAAACCCTTAGGGTCGCACAATTTGATGATATGGCTTACTTAAGTCAGATCGTGTGGACTGAATTGTTTTAGTTCAGTTAAAAGGAGATTAGACTCTGATTGTAAGTGAGATCTGGTCTGATCATGTTTGATTGATTAGGGCTTCAGATCGGTAAGCTTCGATCGAGAGTATGGATGCTAGATCGAAGAGATCAAGAGCATCAAGAGATGAACGGTTAGATCTTGAACCGTTTGGTTCATAGAGATCTAGACCATGGCTTGGGCTGGTTTAATTTGGGTTTTTGAACCGAATTGAATTGAACCTAATTGGCTTGAACCGGTTCACATGGGTGAACGTATGGTTCAAGGTTTAAAGGCATCTTGGGCGGTTTTTCTTCAAGTGGTCGCATGGCTTGATAACCTTCCATATTTGGAAGTGTAACGCCATCACTTGAATGAAAAAGAAACCTCAACGCAATTTGCCAATTACTCTCTTGTCTCCTTCATTCGACGAAGAGAGGGACTTGGACAAGGTAGCTCTCGGCCAAGCACATCTCATCATCAACACACGACAAGGAACTTTGGGGAGATCTCTTGCTAGCACAAGGAAGATCCTAAAGGGTAGCCATCTCTCATCTAGTGTGTGTTTTCTTTGGAGGAGTGCTTACTTGCCCTCTTGCTTCCAAGCCGACACCCTTTATCATGGCTATGGTAAAAGATCTCAAACTTGATCTTTGCAATACATATAAAGTTGATCATATATATGTGTTCATGCAAACGATTTTATTGAAACCCTAGAAGAGTACATTTTCCGCATGCTCTAGGGTTCGCCCCCCTCTAGAAAGGGGTTTTATCTGCCTGCGCTCCCCCTTGAAGGGGACTCTTCAATTGGTATCAGAGCGGGTTATGCATGAATCTTATGATTGCTTTAGTGATCCATGTTTGCGCCATTGTTGTAGATCTATCATCACCATGAATACATGCTAGTCATTAGATGTTGGCGCATGATTGATATCACATGTTTGCGCTAATGGATAGATCTAATGTCAACATGCGAAACTACATGTTATTACTTGTATGATTCTTGGCGCATGTTTCTTGATGGCGCTTGTTGAATGTCTTTGTAAAATTCATTACATCTTGCGCGCCTCACTAGATCTAAGTGGCGCCTACTATAAACCCTTAGATGGGTTGATGGGGTTGAAGTCGCCTCTAAGTTAGATCCACTAGTCTGATCAGACCATCTGACAGCCTAGATGGATCGACCAGATGGCACCTGTGCGCAAGCACGAGGTGGCCATAGGTCGATTGCATCTTAGGCGTGTAGCGAGGTCTGGTTGAGACAACTCAGTGAACACACGAGTTAGGCCCGGGGTCACACCCGCTTGCCAGAACTCATGAGGGTTGTTCAGCCCTTGGCGCATGCATGGTTGACCATTAGGTCAACTCGAGTCAGTTAGGACTTGGTGCATGCAAGGGCAGAGGATCTGACTAGTTGGATGAGTGGATCCCTATCAATGGACCATTGTAAGGTTGTAGGGCTTATAAGAAAATTAAAATTGATGCCAATGGGGTTTTCAAAAATTTTATTTTCTTTGTAATGGATCACATGTTGATTGAATGATGCCATGATGCTTGTTTATTTCATCTTATGTGGGTTGCCCTTTTATTGTGTGCTGTGCTGGGGCCTGCGAGCCTGGTAAATTATTATTTTGTGATCTGCGAATCACTTTTTAATTCATTGATTGTATAATTGACCTGTGAGTCAAACTTGTCTAGATAGATCAAATTGTATTTGATTAGACAAGAGCACAAAGGCACACATCCTAGAGGGGCATTCAGCTGGTGGCGCACCTGAGGTGCTCTTGGCGCTAGGGCCCTGGGTTGGACCAGATGAGATGCAAAAGTCCCAAGAAGAGCAAGTGAAGACTTAAGTATCTTAAGGTCTTACTTAGGCTTTGGGCTTTTACCACATAAGATCCATGCTTTCTTTTTTTTGCTTATATAATTAGAACTGCATGAGTTTATCTTCTGCTATCACCATAGGAATTGCATGATAGTGAAGAAGATAAAAGGACCGTTAAAATCCAACGCTAACATATCAAGCTCGTAAGCCTTCTGACGCGAAACCTCACTGTTCTGATTATCGTTGGAGCCGTGTTGTACCCACTCAGTGGGCACGTCCATCTATCTTCAGACGGTGCGGGATTTCACCTGCGTGTTACAGAGAAGGGATTTATCGCTTCTCGTTGCTCAGCATAGCACGTGGTGGTCCAGGGAGTAGGTCGGGTCAGCTTGACCATGTAGGCTACATATGTGGCGCATATGGTAGCGCATGGAGGCAGCCATCTGTGGGATCAGAGACTGTGTTGTACCAACTCAGTTGGCACAGTCTGCTGGATTGCCCAGATGAAGGGGAATCGCACGGGTTGGCGATTGGCTAGGACAGCCTACTAGAAATTAATGCTTGTCATCTCTGTGCATCTTATCTCGCCTGAGCGGGACGCGGAGACCAAGTATGAAATCTGGATCCCATCTCACTAAAAGAGTGTTACTCTTTCGGACTGTTTACTGGATTTTTCAGTCAGACAAAATAGTGAGAAAAAGAATCTTTCTTAAGTCCTGGATTGATTCTGAACATTGATACTGACCTTGCTGTTCTTGCATTGTTGTAGATTCCTGCAGCAACGAACACCATGAGCTTCAATGTGCAATCCCTACTGGAAAGGGAGAAGTTTGCTGGGCCGAACTTCTCTGACTGGTTCGGACACCTTAAGATCGTTCTTAAGGCAGAGAGGAAACTGTATGTCCTCGAGACGGTAGTGCCGCCTCAACCCGCTGCGAACGCCGCAAGGGCGGTTCGTGAAGCCTATGAAAAGCATGTCAATGATAGCATTGATGTCGCTTGCCTGATGCTAGCGTCTATGACGCCACCGCTGCAGCGTCAGCATGAGGATATGTCGGCTATAGAGATTATAGCGAACCTCAAGATGCTGTATGCTGCACAGGCGAGGACAGAACGCTATAATCTGACGAAGCTCTTCTTTCAGAGCAAACTGGCTGAAGGGAGCCCAGTTGGAGCTCACGTGCTCAAGATGATTGGGCACAAGGAGGCTCTAGAGAAACTGGGGCATACCATTAACCAGGAGCTTGCTGTAGACATAATTCTGCAGTCTCTCCCGCCCTCTTTCGATGCGTTCATTATTAACTTTAATATGAACAAAATCGATTGTACTCCGGCAGAGCTGCTGAATATGCTCTTGACTACTAAGGAAACTCTGAAGGGAAAGCCTTCAACCTCTGTCTTACTGGTTCCTTCTAGGAACAAGAAGAAGGGGAAGAAGGGCAAGGCCCCTGTCAAGAACTACAGTAAGGCTCTGAAACAGAAGGTGAAGCGGTAGAAGGACAACAGGTGTTTCCACTGTGGCCAGCTGGGTCACTGGAAAAAGGACTGTAAAGCGCTCCAAGGAGATAAGAGGGGAAGCATCGCTTCTGGCTCAGGTATATACGTGACGGAAGTCATGGTTTCATCTTCTTCTATTTCATGGGTGTTGGACACTGCATGTGGAGTTCACATTTGTTCAAATGTACAGGAACTCAAGAGAAGAAGACAGGTGGGACAGCATGAGGTAGACCTACGCGTTGGAAACGGGGCACGGGTTGCTGCTGTTGCTGTAGGAGACTATTTCATTTCTTTACCATCTGGACTTGTATTGGAACTAAACAGTTGTTATTTTGTTCCCAGTATAACTAAAAATATTATCTCCATTCCTGCTCTTGTCAGGAAAGGATTTGCCCTTGAATGCAATATTTCAAAGTGTGTTTTATCTTATGGTAATATTGTTTATGCTACTGGTTCAATTAACAATGGGTTATACATGTTGGACATGGAAAGTTCTATACATAACATTGATAATAAGAAAGCCAAGAATGCTGATGACAGCACCTTGCTATGGCATAGTCGTTTAGGCCATATAAACGAGAAACGCATTAAGCGGTTGCATGATCATGGACTGCTGGGATCATTCTCCTATGAGGAGATTGATACATGCAAAGCTTGTTTGATGGGTAAAATGACGAAGTCACCTTTTCCAAATAAAGGTCAAAGGGCTTCAGGTTTACTTGACCTCATACACAGTGATGTGTGTGGGCCATTTAGTAAACATGCCAGAGGTGGCTATCAGTACTTCATTACCTTTACTGATGATTTCAGTAGGTATGGGTATGTCTATCTGATGAGACATAAAAGTGAATCTTTTGACAAGTTCAAAGAGTTCAAAAATGAAGTACAAAATCAGTTAGGCCGAAATATCAAGGCACTTCGTTCTGATCGAGGTGGAGAATACCTAAGTCATGCGTTTACTGACTATCTAAAGGAGTGTGGGATTATCTCACAGCTCACTCCGCCAGGAACACCGCAATGGAATGGTGTGTCCGAGAGGAGAAATAGAACGTTACTTGATATGGTTCGTTCTATGATGAGTCAGGCTACTCTTCCATACTCCTTTTGGGGTTTTGCACTAGAAACAGCTGCAAAGGTACTAAACCGAGTGCCATCCAAGGCAGTTTCTAAGACGCCATATGAGTTATGGTATGGGAAACAGCCAAGCTTGACATTTATCAGGATCTGGGGTTGCGAGGCTTATGTCAAAAAGCTCGCCTCTGGGAAACTGGAGAGCAGATCTGAGAAATGCATATTTGTCGGTTACCCTAAGGAAACTAAGGGTTATTATTTCTACGATCCCAAAGAGAACAAAGTATTTGTTGCTCGGACGGCCATATTTCTTGAGAAAGAGTTTCTTCTGCAAGAGGCCAGTGGGAGAGAAATAAGGCTGGATGAGAATCCAGAGGAAGGACAAAGTAGTCAAGCACAGTTGGATGAGCCTGAGCCGGTAAATCAGGTTAATGAACAACCTGAGGCTCAGATATCACGGGAACCGCGAAGATCGGGAAGGATCCGTCGACAGCCTGAGCGCTATGACGGAGTCTACATCATTGATAATGATGAACCCCTCACTTATGCGGATGCGGTCAGTGGACCGGAGTCAGCAAGATGGCTTGAAGCTATGCGAGCCGAGATGGACTCCATGTCCGATAACCAAGTCTGGGATTTGGTTGATCCGCCTCCGGGAGTAATCCCTATAGGCTGTAAATGGATCTTCAAGAAGAAGATTGACATGGATGGTAACGTGGTTACCTATAAAGGCAGGCTAGTTGCGAAAGGTTTCAAACAAATCTACGGGATAGATTATGATGAAACTTTCTCACCTGTAGCCATGTTCAAGTCTATTCGGATTCTTTTCGCGATAGCTGCATATTACGATTATGAGATCTGGCAGATGGATGTGAAAACAGCTTTCCTTAATGGAAATCTAGATGAGGATGTGTATATGACACAACCTGAAGGTTTCACGAATCCATCAGATCGTCATAAAATATGCAAGTTAAAGAAGTCCATTTATGGACTTAAACAAGCATCTAGAAGCTGGAATATTCGTTTTGATGAATCAATCTCTGAGTTTGGTTTCATCAAGAACGAAGATGACCCGTGTGTATATAAGAGGTTTAGTGGGAGCGTGATTACTTTCCTAGTCCTCTACGTCGATGATATCTTGATCATTGGAAATGATATTCCTGAACTGCATGCTGTTAAAGCATGGTTAGGAAAATGTTTCCAGATGAAAGATCTAGGAGAAGCAGCCTATGTACTAGGTGTGAAGATCTACAGAGATAGATCTAAGAGGCTTCTCGGGCTGTGCCAGAGTACTTACATCGATAAAGTCCTGGAAAGATTCCATTTAGAGAATTCTAAACGTGGATATCTTCCAGTCAGACATGGTCTGAATCTTTCGAAGAGTCAGTGTCCACAAACACAGACTGAGAAAGATGAAATGGACAATACACCTTATGCTTCGGCTATTGGGTCCATTATGTATGCGATGTTGTGTACTCGCCCTGACGTCGCTTACGGGTTAAGCGTGACCAGTCGATTCCAAAGTAATCCAGGTGTGGCGCACTGGATTGCGGTCAAGAACATTTTAAAATATCTGCGGAGGACCAAAGATATGTTCTTGATATATGGTGGTCAGGAAGAACTCAGTATTGAAGGATATACTGACGCTTCGTTCCAGTCAGACCAGGATGATTTCCGATCGCAATCAGGCTATGTTTTTAGCTTGAATGGTGGAGCAGTGGTGTGGAAAAGTTTCAAACAGTCAACTGTTGCTGATTCCACAACAGAAGCCGAGTATGTTGCAGCCTCAGAAGCATCCAAGGAGGCAGTGTGGATTCGTAAGTTCGTGAGAGAACTTGGTGTCGTTCCTTCGAGTGCAGATCCTTTGGTTATCTTCTGTGATAACACTGGAGCAATCGCACAAGCAAAGGAACCACGGTCGCACCAGAAGTCCAAGCACATACAGAGACGGTTTCACTTGATCCGGGAGATCATTGATCGAGGCGAGATCAAAATATGCAAGGTTCATACAGATGACAATCTGGCAGACCCGCTTACCAAGCCTCTGGCGCAGCAGAAGCATGAGAAGCACTGTAATAATATGGGTTTGAGATTTCTCAACCATTAGATTAAGTGCAAGTGGGAGATTGTTGGGGTATGCCCTTAAGGCTAATGTTTGAGGCCTTTGGGATTGTAGCAGTATCATGTAATAAACTTTTGTGTTTATAAAGGCATGGTTATTATTCAGGTTGTTACCTTGTCTGCTGTAATAAGTGTACTTCTGAATAATGTCTCAAAGCTGTTCAGCTAGGCTGACAGGCTATATGTCCTTAGTCGAGATATCTTGGTGAACATGAGACAGCCTTGATATGATTGAGACTAATATGTGTTCTAATCTTATAGGATGCTTCGAGCATGGAATAAGATGTAGACTCATGGGTACATTGGATGTACTGGACAGACCCTACTGGGATATTCCATTGCTTGTCACAATGTGAATAATCCTTGTTTGCATCAAGTGGCACATGTCCTTTGACTTGAGATCACTTGTGTTTCTAAATGATGAATGTCATTATTTTGAGGTAGTTCAATATCATTTGAAAAATAATGGTTATAGACTATCTTGGATAATGATCATGAGTCAGGTTCGGATACTAGTGATAGATAAAGGATTGCCGTCTCCTTGTGGAAGGAGTGTGGTGTTCTAAAGGGGCCCCCCTTATATGAGATGATTGAGAAAGTGTATGGCCATACCCAGATGACTATGTTCATCTGATCTAATCATGCTCATCATATTGGAGCTACAAGTTTGACACACTTGTCCAATAAGAACATCCAGTGGCAAAGGAAACATGTATGCCTTGTGAAATGATTCACACTTGTGCTGTGGTTTGGGTGTAGTCTTGGAAGACTCTTTCCTTTATATCGGGAGACAGTGATGTGTTGCTAGATACCCCTCACTGATTGTGATAACGTGAGTTATCGTTACCGACATTTAAAGGAAACCCTTAGGGTCGCACAATTTGATGATATGGCTTACTTAAGTCAGATCGTGTGGACTGAATTATTTTAGTTCAGTTAAAAGGAGATTAGACTCTGATTGTAAGTGAGATCTGGTCTGATCATGTTTGATTGATTAGGGCTTTAGATCGGTAAGCTTCGATCGAGAGTATGGATGCTAGATCGAAGAGATCAAGAGCATCAAGAGATGAACGGTTAGATCTTGAACCGTTTGGTTCATAGAGATCTAGACCATGGCTTGGGCTGGTTTAATTTGGGTTTTTGAACCGAATTGAATTGAACCTAATTGGCTTGAACCGGTTCACATGGGTGAACGTATGGTTCAAGGTTTAAAGGCATCTTGGGCGGTTTTTCTTCAAGTGGTCGCATGGCTTGATAACCTTCCATATTTGGAAGTGTAACGCCATCACTTGAATGAAAAAGAAACCTCAACGCAATTTGCCAATTACTCTCTTGTCTCCTTCATTCGACGAAGAGAGGGACTTGGACAAGGTAGCTCTCGGCCAAGCACATCTCATCATCAACACACGACAAGGAACTTTGGGGAGATCTCTTGCTAGCACAAGGAAGATCCTAAAGGGTAGCCATCTCTCATCTAGTGTGTGTTTTCTTTGGAGGAGTGCTTACTTGCCCTCTTGCTTCCAAGCCGACACCCTTTATCATGGCTATGGTAAAAGATCTCAAACTTGATCTTTGCAATACATATAAAGTTGATCATATATATGTGTTCATGCAAACGATTTTATTGAAACCCTAGAAGAGTACATTTTCCGCATGCTCTAGGGTTCGCCCCCCTCTAGAAAGGGGTTTTATCTGCCTGCGCTCCCCCTTGAAGGGGACTCTTCATGGCCATACACTTTCTCAATCATCTCATCCAGGGGGCCCCTATAGAACATCACACTCCAATCAAGGAGACGGCAATCCTATATCTATCACTAGTGCCCTAACATGACTCATGATCACTATCCAAGATAGTCTTAACCATTATGTTTCAAATGATATTGAACTACCTCAAAACAATGCCAATCATCATTTAGAAACAGAAGTGATCTCAAGTCAGAGGAAATATGCCACTTGTTTGCATATAAGGATTATTCACATTGTGACAAGCAATTGAATATCCTAAGTAGGGTCTGTCCAGTACATCCAATGTACCCATGAGTCTACATCTTATTCCATGCTCGAAGCATCCTATAAGATTAGAACACATATTAGTCTCAATCATATCAAGGCTGTCTCATGTTCACCAAGATATCTCGACTAAGGACAAAACTGCATGTCAGCCAAGCTGAACAGCATTGAGACATTATTCAGAAGTATACATATTGCAGCAGATACTGTAACAACCTGAATAACAACCATTGCCTTTATAAACATAGAGTTTATACATGATACTGAAATAATCCCAAGGCCTCAAACATTAGCCTTAAGGGCATACCCCAACACGGAAACCATCCCCGAAACTCAAGATTCGGTTCAGCCTTCGGAAGGGGCTAACTCCCATCTATGGTTGCGCTTAAGGCGCGGATCGATGTGAAGCTTGATGCACTATCCATGCGAGTGGATGCTCAAAAAGCAAACACACATGCCATGGTCCAGTAGATTTTGGCTGGGATCCAACACCTTATTGGTCAACCTGGGTCCGCGGAGCATGGTCACCCGAACTCGGTTAATCCCCCGGTGTCCGCAAACCCAGCCCCCACTAGAGAATTTCCCCCGATGGCCGCGCCCACATGGTGGCATGTCCATGAAGATGAATGGGGTCACCCGCGACTTCATGAGGTCCCTAGGAACGCAACTTACAGTGATGATCCCCTCGATGAGGACGATGTTTGGGCCGCACAAGGGCCCCAGCCCGGTGGTCGTTTTGGCCATGCTTGGGCTGCACCTCGAACCCCAGCCCAAACCCGCGTTGAGCGCCCTCGGGTAGATGATGATTTCCGTTGTTTCATTCGTAACACTCCTGCACCATTCATAGGTGGTCTTGACACCACACAGTTCTTAGATTGGGTCGCGTCCGTTGACACGTATTTTGACATTAGCGACTGGCGTCCGCACTCACGGGTTCAATATGTGCGCACCTTACTTGAGGGGCCTGCACGTTTACATTGGGGAAATGTGGAGCACCAAAATGCGCAACAGGCTCTTCCCCCGATCACTGAGTGGGCAGAGATGCGATATCGCCTCCGCGAGCGTTATGTACCCCCTTCGTATAGGCAGCGCCTTCTTGATCAATATAGTAGCCTATACCAAGGGTCAGGTACCGTCGAGGAGTACCATCTCACCTTCGAGATGTTGCAACTCCGTTGCAATTTGCAGGAGGACCCCTTGTTAGTTTTGTCAAAATTCAAGAATGGGCTCTGTGCAGATATTCGCCGAGCCTTACCTACGTATGAATCGGAGACCCTTGACCAAACTTTTCAGTGTGCTTGAGACATCGAGCAAGACCTTCGTGTCGCTGAAAGATGCAGTGACCTTGGCCCCCATAGGCGTCCTCATGCGGGCGGTCCCCCGCAACCCCACCCGCGACTTGAGCATCCGGAACCCTGTCTAGATCCAAGACCCGCACCCCCGGCCCATCCATCCCCTACGCGCCCACACCTCGAGGCTTCATCTTCTTGGCCCACTTGGGAAGAGAAGGGTAAGGCCCCCCCCCCCCCCCCCCCCCCGGTTGGCACCTCTAGTCGCATCACTTGCTACAATTGTTTGCAGCCGGGTCACTTGTCGCGTGAATGTCCCAAGAAACCCGCTCGAGTTGACACGGGTTCGGCTCGCGTCACCACCATAACCCCCGCTGAGCACGACATTGAGGCGGAGTGTTACACTAGTGGTGAGGAGTCGGGTCCGTCCACACTTGTCGTCCATTGCAACCTTGTGTAGACCGCGCCTACCGAGGATTGGAGGCGCTCGGGCACTTTTACGACTTACATTAAGTGCAATGGGCACTCGTGTAAGATCGTCATTGATGGTGGTAGTAGCTTGAACGTGGTCTCTCGAACCGCGGTCACGCATTTCGGCCTACCCCTTGAACCCCACCTGAGACCTTACTCTATCGCATGGGTCGATACTACGAGCCTTCCGGTCACACACCAATGTCAGGTCCCCATCGCGTTTGGGAACTATCGTGAGAAGGTATTGTGCGATGTTGCGTCTATGGACGTCACTCACATCCTCCTTGGTCGCCCATGGTTGTACGATAGGGACGTAGTCCACTATGGCCGGTCGAACACTTATGTGTTCGACCACGATCAGCAGAAGATCCGTCTGATCCTGGCTCCACCCAAGGAGCTTCGTGTGTCCACCTCTAAGGGTCTAATTACGCCCTCGGCACCTGCCCCTCTGCGTTCCCCCATGGTCTCCCTCATGTGCAACCCCGCGCTGGTTCGCAAGGCCCATGCGGCCAAGACCGTCTACGCACTCATGGTGCGTGAAGTGTAGGACCCTATCCCTTGCCCTGATCCGGCACCTCCTGTTGAGGTGTCCGCCCTCCTTGCCGAGTTTAGTGATATCAGCCCCGAGGATTTGCCTCATGGCCTTCCCCCGGAAAGGGAAATTCAGCACGCGATTGACCTTCTCCCGGGAGCACCCCTCCCTAACTTGCCCCATCATAGCCTTAACCTCGCGGAGAACGCTAAGCTACAGCGTCAGGTGGATGATCTCCTCACTAAGGGGTACATTCGCAAGAGTCTCAGCCCTTGCGCCGTTCCCGCGCTCCTCACGCCCAAAAAGGACGGGTCGTGAGGAGCGCTTATACCTTGAGAGCTTAATGGGCTTAAGGAGAAGAAAAGGGATGGTGGCGCATGCTTAACCCTAGTTAGACTAGGGTTAGCGCTTATACCTCATGTGAGTTTAATTGATCATGATAAAATAAGGGCTAATTATTTAATTAAAGTCCTATTTTTGTGGGATTAAATGGGCTGATCTATTTGAATTAATTAGAGTCCTAATTGGATTAGGATTCAATTAATTAAATAAATAATTAGAGTCCTAATTGGATTAGGACTTGATTCAAAGCTTAATTTGAATCTTGATCAAACCGCCCCTTGAGTCCTAATTGAATTAGGACTTGATCAAGTCGCCCACTTAAGTCCTAATTGGATTAGGACTAGTCTTGATCAAACCGTCCATGTAAATCCTAATAGGATTAGGACATGATCAAGACGCCCACATGAGTCCTAATTAGATTAGGATTTAAATTCCTACTTCTTCTCCTAACCACCCAATTTGTTTGAATTGAGGCCACAAGTAAACTGCCTATGGTCTCTATAAATAGAGACCTTGGCCGCCCCTCTCAACACACTAATTTCTCTTGAAGGCGTGATCAATTGAAAGGGCGATCAAGTGAGGGCGAGTGGCTCCATCCTTTCCATGAAACCGCAAGTGTTCATCTTCCCTTCTCCTTAGCGAAAGGTGAACTTGTTCTTGGTGGCATCTCCTTCTTCCTCCATATTCTTGGCGCATCTCCCTTTGGTGGTGGCGCAAGTCTCTTGGAGGGCTCTCCCAAGGCTTGGATCTTCTTACCGAGGCTAGCACCGGGCGTGGAAGCAGAGGCTCGAGGCATCCGTGTGTGTGAGACTGCAGAGGGTGCACGCTTGGGCGCCTACCATGACATCGGCCTCATCTCACTTTAAAGGTATTTTCTATCTCATCGTGTCGACTCCTTCGCATGCGATCTTCACTGGGTTTTTGGGACTGACCTATTTCGGGGATATTCTTCCGCTGTGCTATGTATTTATGTCAATAAAGCTCTGAAAATTTGTAAAATATCCCCGGGGTTTCCCAACAGTGGTATCAGAGCGACTTGCGAAACTCGAACGATGTTTTTCATGCTTTTCATGCTCACATGCCATATTTCAATTTTCAAAATTGTATGATGCATGGCGCACGGTTTTTCTAAAGTAGAAAAATTAGGGTTTCTTGTTTCTATCACCTTTTCAATCTCTTTTGGATTTTTGGGTTATTTTTCTTGCATGATTTAAGGATAAAAGGCGCACGTGATTTTGTCAAGTAGGATGGGCATTGTGTCTTCGGACTGGCCGAGTCTTTTGATCTGACAAAATTACCAGCTGAGAGGATCTTTAAAATCGTCATGAAAATTAATCGCGAATAACTAAAAGATTTGTGAGAAGAAGATGAGGAAAAGAGACTGGTTTTATGAAAAAGTAAAATTTCATATTTTATGTTTTTCATGAGCATGTAGAATTGCATGTGTAAATACCTTGATTGTGCATAATGTTGTGATCATGAGTCAAGCCCCCTTGCATGCCTGTGATGTATCCTTATGCGGCCTGCGTGCCATCTTTTTTTTATTTTTGTAAAAGTAAGATGAAGATTAAGGGAAGGAGCTTGGTGGTGCATCTTGGATGGTGGCGCAACAAGCACCCTACTTGGATTGGTGGCGCATGCAAGATGGTGCAAGCATAGCATGGCCGAGCCTTAGGGCTTATGAGCTAGCTATGTTGGACCTTGCAAGATGGCGATTCACCCTTGGAGGACCTTGGAGCCACCTTGAAGTTCAAAATAGAGGTCGGCTAGGTTAGGTCTAGTTCTTGGGGCTTGAGTCTTAGGTCAAGAGTTGAACCTCCTTCTTAGCATGGGTTGGTTCAATGTCTTGAATAGGTCATGATCACATCATTCTTTTACTGCTTATCTTATCTACTAAAGCATGCCTGTATTGTTTTATCATTATGTTATCATTATAGGAATGCATGCCTGTAATGCTAGACATAAGATAAAACTAATTGAGACCTCAAAAACCCTCATTCAAAATATCAAGTCTAGTAGCCTTCTAAAGCGTAGCCCTCACTAAGCTATCGATCAGTGGTGTTGTGAACTGTTTCCCACCCTCGTGGGACACACCCACTTATCTTTAGAAAGTGCGTGGTGGCAATGGTTTCCCCAGTCCGTTTAATCGGGCGCGCCTTCGCAAGGAAACTCATTGGCCCTGGGCATAACGGTTATGAATGGACTTGACTAGAAGTTCGTATGTGCTGTCCACATGATGAAAGTCTAGAGGCATCGTTGAGAGGTTAGGGTTTCATGCTGTATCCAGCCCTCGCTGGACATGAAATGCCTAGACTGTTTCAATAAGGGGAATTGCTTGGAGCAATCGGCCGGCGTGCCCACCTTAGGAAGCATGAGTTACTTTGTGCATCTCATCCCACCTCGTGGCACGCGAAGCCTCATGTGAAATAAGGATCCCATCTCACTAGGAAGTCCTTATCTTCCCAATTGACTTTGTGGGTTGTCAATTCGATTAAAATAGTGGGAGCCATGATCATTTAAAACAAGTTCAGTTTAAATGATTTGAATAGTACTAATATGCTTTTCTTGGTTATTGTAGAATAATGACTACGAACAATAGCAGACTGTCACTGCGATGCCTTCTAGAGAAGGACAAGTTGGTTGGATCCAACTTGATGGATTGGTATATAAACTTGAGAATCATTCTCAAGCTTGAAAAGAAGCTCCATGTCCTTAGGCAGCCTATTCCTGACCCACTTCCATGCTCGGCCTCAGCGGTTGAGAAAGATGCTTACGATAAGCATAAGGCTGATACTTTGGAAGTTGCACAATTGATGCTAACTAACATGTCGCCTGAGCTTCGAGGGCAATATGAATTAAAGAGTGCTTCTGAGATTATTTCTAATCTAAAGCAGCTCTTTGATGAATTGGTTAGGCTCAATCCTCCTAAAGTTTAAATTCCATGTGTTGAGTTGATTGGCTAAACAAAGGAAATGGAATTAAAAATGGAAAGGGCCAGAAATAACAGGTGCCTATCATGTGGAGGACCACTTCACATTTTAAAGGACATGGTGCGACTTCAGAATGGGAAGAAGAGAAGCAAGGCTTCGTCTTCATGCTCAGGTATTTATGTTACAGAAGTCAACCTTTCTACTTCTATCTCATGGGTATTGGATACCGCATGTGGTGCTCATATTTGTACAAATATACAGGGGCTCAAGAAAAGTAGATCGGTGCAGACTGGAGAGATTGACCTACGAGTAGGAAACGGGGCACAGGTTGCTACTGTTGCTGTAGGAGTTTTGACTCTCTCCTTGCCTTCTGGACTTCAACTAGAGTTAGATAATTGATATTGTGTACCTTCGCTTACTAAGATCATTGTATCCATTCCTTGCTTGGCAAATAAAGGATTTAAATTTAAATAAATAAGAACTCTTGTTCTTTTTCATTTGCAAATATGTTGTATGGAAAGGGTGCATTATGCAATGGTCTATATGTGTTGGACATGGATAACTCTATATGTAACATAAATCACAAAAGGACCAAACTGAGTGGTTCAGTTGGTGCTTTCCTATGGCATTGTCGATTAGCCCATATAAACAAGAATCGCATTCAACAACTCCATGCAAATGGGTTGTTAGATTCAAGTTCCTTGGAGGAATTTGATACTTGTGAGCCTTGTTTATTAGGAAAAATGACAAAGGCGCCCTTCACCAAGACAAGTGAGAGGGCAGGAGGTTTATTGGACCTTATACACAGTGATGTGTGTGGACCATTCAATAAACAAGCCAAAGGAGGACACAACTACTTCATTACCTTTACTGATGATTTCAGTAGGTATGGTTATGTCTACTTGATGATACATAAATTTGAATCCTTTGAGAAATTCAAGGAATTCAAGAATGAAGTAGAGAACCAGCTTGGTAGATCCATTAAGGCTCTTCGATCAGATCGTGGTGGAGAGTACCTGAGTGGTGAGTTCCTTGACTATCTAAAAGAGTGTGGGATTCTATCCCAACTCACTCCGCCTGGAACACCTCAATGGAATGGTGTGTCTGAAAGGAGAAATCGAACTCTGTTGGACATGGTTCGATATATGATGAGTCATGCAACTCTACTTCCCTCATTCTGGGGACATGCACTAGAGACAGCTTCTCTGATACTGAATAACGTTCCATCTAAGAGTGTCTCAAAGATTCCATACGAGGTATGGAGTGGGAGACGCCCTAATCTATCTTTTATCAAGATCTGGGTATGCGAGGCATATGTCAAGCGTCAGGATTCTAGCAAGCTAGAACCTAGATCTGATAAATGTGTGTTTGTGGGGTACCATAAGGAAACTAAGGGTTACTAGTTCTATGTTCCCACCGAGAATAAAGTTTTTGTTGCTCGGGGTGCTATCTTTCTAGAGAAAGAATTTCTCATGAAAGAAGTTAGTGGGAGGAAGTTTGACTTGGATGAGGTCCAAGTGCAACCACAAGATATAGAGATGGAACCTGAGCCACCTGTACCAGTTGCTAGGCAACCTGAGGCTCAGACATAGGCCCCACGTAGGTCTGGGAGAATTCGTCATGCACCTGAGAGGTATGGGTCGCTGCCGACCCAACATGACGGGATCTTCATCATTGAGGATGAACCCAGGACTTATGATGAGGCGGTCAGTGGACCGGACTCCGAGAGATGGCTTGAGGCCATGCGATCCGAGATGGATTCCATGTCAGCTAACCAAGTCTGGGATTTGGTTGACTTACATGATGGGGTAAAGCCTATAGGGTGTAAATGGGTCTTTAAGAGGAAGACAGACATGGATGGCAACATAGTTACCTAAAAAGGTAGACTAGTGGCTAAGTGATTCAAACAAATCCACGGGGTGGATTATGATGAAACCTTCTCGCCAGTTGCCATGTTCAAATCCATTCGGATTCTGCTTGCTATAGCTGCATATCATGATTATGAGATATGACAGATGGATGTGAAGACAGCTTTCCTTAATGGGAAGCTAGCTAAGGATGTGTATATGACACAACCTGATGGCTTCGTCCATCCTGCAGAGGCCAATAAGGTCTGCAGGCTAAAGAGATCCATCTATGGATTAAAGCAAGCATCTCGAAGTTGGAATCTTCGATTTGATGAAGCTGTGAGAGATTATGGCTTTATCAAAAGCGAAGATGACGCCTGTGTATACAGAAAATTCAGTGGGAGCTTGGTGACTTTTCTGGTCATGTATATCGATGACATACTACTCATCGGGAACGACATCCCTAGTCTTCAAGCTGTGAAGACATGGTTAGGGAAGTGTTTTGAGATGAAAGACTTAGGGGAGGCCGCCTATATCCTAGGCGTGAGGATCTATAGGGATAGATCCAAGAAGCTCCTAGCCCTTAGTCAGAGTACATACATTGATAAGGTCCTGGAGAGGTTTAGCTTGGATCAATCTAAGAAAGGGTACCTTCCAGTGAGACATGGCCTTACTCTCTAAAAGAGCCAGTGTCCCACCACACAGGCTGAGAGGGATGAGATGAGTTGAGTACCCTATGCTTCGGCAGTAGGATCGATCATGTATGCAATTTTGTGTACTAGACTAGATGTGGCTTATGCTATGAGCATAACCTGCCGATACCAATCCAATCCTGGAATACAGCACTAGGTGGCTGTAAAGAACATCCTGAAGTATCTGAGAAGAACTAAGGATTTGTTCCTAGTCTATAGGGGGCAGGAAGAGCTCAGTATGTAGGGCTATACTGATGCATCTTTCTAGTCTGACCCTAACGACTTTAGATCGCAGGCTGACTATGTGTTCAAGATGAATGGAGGCGCTGTGTGCTGGGAGAGCTTCAAGCAATCCACCATCGCTGATTCTACAACCGAGGCTGAGTATGAAGCCGCTTCTAAGGCAACCAAAGAAGCCATTTGGATAAGGAAGTTCATTTCTGAACTTCAGGTGGTTCCAAGTGCAGTGGATCCCATTGAAATCTACTGTGATAACAATGGAGCAATTGCACAAGCCAATGAACCAAGGTCTCATCAAAAATCCAAACACATACTCAGGAGATTTCACCTGATCAAAGATATCATCGACAGAGGTGATGTCAAGATTAGCAGAGTTGACACAGAGAACAATCTAGCAGACCCATTGACCAAGGCTTTGGCGCAGCAAAAGCATGATGGTCACGCTAGAGATATGGGGTTAAGATTTCTCAACCTCTAGGTCTTAGTGCAAGTGGGAGATTGTTGGTGTCTATGCCCTAAGGACCTAATTCTAGTCCATTACTTGTACTACTTGACATTGATATTTATATCATACTGGCATTGTCATTATCATTATTTGTTTACATCTGCGAACATGTACTTATATGATAATGTCCCTGGAGACAGATTGGATCTGTGCTCAAACTATTGTCCCTAGTGAATGTACATTAGTGGATATGGGACAGCTATGGTACTTGTAAGACTGGTATATGGGCTGGTTAGGCACGAGATGCTAACGCAGGCATATGGGTATATCAGTGGTAGATATACTGGACCGACCCGCTATGAGGCAATGACTTGGTGTCACGAGTTATCCTCACAAGTGATAGGAGATGCATTGATCCCTTGACTTGAGGTCATTGGCCATTCTATATGGTTAAGGATATGCTTTGATACAACCTAACGCCTTGCCGTAGTTGGGAGGTAATAACGGTTGTCATTGGGCCTGTCACGACCCATATGAGATGGTCAATGCACAGACATAGGATTTGCCCCTTCCTAAGGGAAGCATGATATCCATGGAGCTCCTCTATGGTTCTATGACTGAAAGTGTATGGCCATACCCAAGTTAGACCTGATTTAGTCATAGTCATGAGATTGGATAGAAACAAGTGGTGACACACTTGGCCAATCGGATATCAGTTCGGCAAAGAGACTGTAATGCATCTGTACCTGGTTGCGATGATGGGGATGTCGATGTCGATATCTATTCCGATGACTTGGGTAGCAACGATGCACTGCTAGGTGCCACTCACTGCTTGTGGTGACCTTAGGTCAGCACTGCCAATGTTAGAGGAACCTACAGGGTCGCACACCTTGATACTCAAGTTCTCGCATTGATCCGGAAGCCTTATGATCGAGTTAATGGATAACTCGGATCTGTTTTGGAGATTTCATCAGCGCCAATGGGCCTGATGATATGGAAGAGACTTATTGGAGCCAACTTCCATTTACGGCATTTTAACCATGGTAAGCCCAATTTGACCATGGGTTAAATTGGATTGGATTCAAGGGCTTGGTTAACATGAAAAATGGACCTTGGGCTGGGCCCATTGAAAAGGTTGAGTTTAATGGGCTTAAGGAGAAGAAAAGGGATGGCGCATGCTTAACCCTAGTTAGACTAGGGTTAGCGCTTATACCTCATGTGAGTTTAATTGATCATGATAAAATAAGGGCTAATTAATTAATTAGAGTCCTATTTTTGTGGGATTAAATGCGCTGATCTATTTGAATTAATTAGAGTCCTAATTGGATTAGGACTTGATTCAAAGCTTAATTTGAATCTTGATCAAACCGCCCCTTGAGTCCTAATTGAATTAGGACTTGATCAAGTCGCCCACTTAAGTCCTAATTGGATTAGGACTAGTCTTGATCAAACCGTCCATGTAAATCCTAATAGGATTAGGACATGATCAAGACGCCCACATGAGTCCTAATTAGATTTGGATTTAAATTCCTACTTCTTCTCCTAGCCACCCAATTTGTTTGAATTGAGGCCACAAGTAAACTGCCTATGGTCTCTATAAATAGAGACCTTGGCCGCCCCTCTCAACACACTAATTTCTCTTGAAGGCGTGATCAATTGAAAGGGCAATCAAGTGAGGGCGAGTGGCTCCATCCTTTCCATCAAACCGCAAGTGTTCATCTTCCCTTCTCCTTGGCGAAAGGTGAACTTGTTCTTGGCGGCATCTCCTTCTTCCTCCTTGTTCTTGGCGCATCTCCCTTTGGTGGTGGCGCAAGTCTCTTGGAGGGCTCTCCCAAGGCTTGGATCTTCTTACCGAGGCTAGCACCGGGCATGGAAGAAGAGGCTCGAGGCATCCATGTGTGTGAGACTGCAGAGGGCGCACGCTTGGGCGCCTACCTTGACATCGGCCTCATCTCACTTTAAAGGTATTTTCTATCTCATCATGTCGACTCCTTCGCATGCGATCTTCACTGGGTTTTTGGGACTGACCTGTTTCGGGGATATTCTTCCGCTGTGCTATGTATTTATGTCAATAAAGCTCTAAAAATTTGTAAAATATCCCGGGGTTTCCCAACAGTGGTATCAGAGCTACTTGCGAAACTCGAACGATGTTTTTCATGCTTTTCAAGCTCACATGCCATATTTCAATTTTTGAAATTGTATGATGCATGGCGCACGGTTTTTCTAAAGTAGAAAAATTAGGGTTTCTTGTTTCTATCACCTTTTCAATCTCTTTTGGATTTTTGGGTTATTTTTCTTGCATGATTTAAGGATCAAAGGCGCACGTGGTTTTGTCAAGTAGGACGGGCATTGTGTCTTCGGACTGGCCGAGTCTTTTGATCTGACAAAATTACCAACTGACCAACAAGGTGAAAATCCGGTGATCCCAACGCCAAAGTAAGACCCCGGACCATTTCTTGGGCGACATTAGCCCTCTTTCCATCCATACCGAAGTGGCGCAGCCCAAGGGCACTATGAGCCAACCCCCTGAAGATCCAACTCCAAGTGGGCCACTTAATCTGATTAGCAACATGGCCCAGGACCGAGCCGCGACAGTGGTGGCCCAGCCCACGACATCAAAGTTCTGTTGTTTTGTCGCGATGTGCTTCGAGCGCATCTAAACCGTCTCCGTACAAAGACGCAGGATCACGCGACCAGCTTCAGAGAATATTAGGTAGTTGTTATTCCTTTTCTTGTAGTTGCAGATTGACCACTTTAGTGGCCTGCAAGAGTGGTTAGTTTGTTAGAGTAGGTTGTCTCTTATGTGTTTTATTTGTTCCCACCCCTCTTATTCTATAAAAGAGGAGGTAGGGCTAAGTGTTGAGTAGTTCTCTTAGAGGTAGGGATCTCCTGGTGAGCTAGAGTGAGCTTTCAGCTTGTGTGGAAGGTGAAGTTGCTTCGCCTTCGGAGTTGTAAGAGTCGGCGATCGGTGTCTCGACTCAGCTTGGTTTCCTGCTTTATAAGAAGTAAATCCCACCCTCCGGTGGGTCAGGTTCGCCTGTTTTTCTATTTTCTTGCTTTGATACCGAGTTGGCTTTCTCCTTTCTTCTTCACCCACGGTTGTCCATTCATCGGAGGCGTGGTATCTCTTGTTCTTAGTTTGTTTCAACTGCGTAGACGCGCGAGCTGAACCTCGCAAAGCCGCAGTCCCCCAACACAAGCTAAGCTTAAAACGCGCTAAGAGAGCTGCAGGAATTCGCTAAATTTGCTACAAGCTTAGTGCGCTGTATTACTTAGTTGGGTGTCGTTCCCTTCATTCGCATTCGTGTTGCCCTAATCGAACTCGTCGCTGTTTCGTCGTGCTTTCTACCGAATTCCCTGCACTTTTCCGACGCATTTTCTCTTCCCTCGTCTCATGATCCTCTCCCGTTTTATTGAGCATTGTGTACAACCCTAGAGTACGGCTTAAGGATCCCCTCACCTATTAGACGCTTCATCACTGTTGTTTCTTCATCTATTGTTTGTGATATATGTGGTAACAATGGTCATGTCTCTGAAGATTGTAAAGTCATTGCTAGTCAGGATAGTGAACATGTTAATGCATTAGGGAACTATAATCAAAGTATAAACAATGATCCCTATTCTGGTACCTACAACCCTGGATGGAGAAATCACCCCAACCTATATTGGAAAAACAACAACAATGTAGGGGGACAAACTGAAAATAGAGGATACCAACAAAAGCCAAATCAAAATCAAAACTCAAATCAGAATGCAAATATTGAGTCCATGCTAGAAAAGTTCATGCAAAATCGAAGCAAAGAAGTTGAATATCTTAAGGTAATGGTTAGTCAACTTGCATCTCAAGTAGGATCTTTAGCAGCCCACAACAAAATCTTGGAAAATCAAATAGCACAACAAGCTAGTAGTTCTTATAGACCCCCTGGAAAATTACCTGCTAAACCTGAGTTGAACCCTATGGAGCACTATAATGCTATCATCACTAGAAGTGGGAGACAATTAGAGGAACCCAAAGGGAAAGTTGTAAAAAAATGAAAAAGAGCCTAATGATGATCATGATGATGAATTAGAGTTAGAAAAATCTTCTGAGCTTGAGCAAACCCAAGCTAGTTTGCCACCTCAAAATGGTGATGAACCAAAAGGGGATGTGTCATGTGAGAAATGTTGGGAATCCCCGGGCTATAAGAAAACGAGAAACAGTGGAAGCGAGCCCGAAACGAGATTCCTAATTCAACAATGACCGACTTACGAATAATACAAGGGATGTGATAGGGGCAGTACCTTATCAAGCAACTTTTAAAAGCAGCCGATGATGAAGACGCGCAAGGGCCCGTCCTCTGCAATCGCGCACACACGGACTCCTCGAATCCTCTCCAATCTCCACGCTGGGTGCTAGCCACGGAAGATGAGATCCACACCTCTAGCCTTCTCAACTTGCGCCACTGCCAAGGAGAAGAAGGGATGTTGGCGACAAGGAGTGGGTAGCACTGCCACTTGTCCCAACCTTTGATGCCGAAAAACTTTTATTGTCGTCACCTCCTAGACCCTCACGCTAAGGAGCAGAGGGGAGGCGACAACTAGAGACAAGAGAAGAGTCTGGTACAAAAGAATCTCCCAGGTGGGCCTCTCTATTTATAATAGCAGAGTCAGACGCACACTAGAGATACTTCCCATTTGGGATAATGAGCATAGGCGCCTACTCACAATTATACGTCATGGGTTCGAATCCCCGCATACAAAATTAATTGTAAATGCACCCAAGCATAGGCGCCTACTCACAATTAAGCATCATGGGATCGAATCCCCGTAGACGCAATTAATTGTAAATTGTGCCAAGGCTTATTAATTAGCCAAGAGAAAAATTCTCTTGTCAATTAATAATTTTATTTTATTCATGTGACTAAAGTGCCAAGCCCAAACTTGCACCCAGACCCTTGTTTGACTCATTTTGACAACATAGGTCAACAGAGGTCAAACGTGGTCCACTAAAGTCAACTAGTGGTCAAACATGAACTAAAATAAAATATCATCCTCTCTATAAAAGTCTCAATGCATCAGTTCCCCAAAAGATCCGAATCACACAATGATTCGATCAGAGGCTAAACGATCAGTATGAGAACTCGAGTGTCAAGGTGTGCGACCCTGTAGGTTATTCAGACATTGGCAGTGATGACTAAATCATCACAAGCAATGAATGACACCTAGCAGTACATCATTGCTACCAAAGTCATTAGAATGGTGTCATCATCGACATCCCCTAAAACTGCGACAAAGTACAAGTGCAGCCTTGTCCTTTTGCCAACTGATGTCCAGATTGGGCAAGTGTGTCACAATTGTTAATCCCAATAATATGGCATGACTAAATCAGGTTCTCACCTGGGTATGACCATACACTTTAAGTCACCCATATAGGGCACCATAGACAATCAAGCTTCCCCGTAAGGAAGGGGCAAATCCTCTATTGGCACATTGAATCCCTCATGTAGGTTATGACATACCCAATAACAACCGTTATGACTTCTCTTTTACGGCGAAGCGTTAGATTGCATCAAAGTATATCAATCACTATATAGAGATACCAATGCCCTCAAGTCTAGGACAAGCGCAACTCTGTCACTGTGATATTCATCTCGTGACACTGAGATGAATCCTCACGGCGGGTCGATCCAGTATATCTCCCTTGATATACCCATATGCTTGCGTTAGCAACCCGTGCTCAACTAGCGCATATACTAGTCTCAAGCGAATCATAGCTGTCCCATATCCACCATGATTCTCGACTAGGGATAAACACAGAGACTAGATAAAATCTATCTCTTAGGGACATTGTATATGCAAATGTACATGTGCGCAGATGTACAAACTTGCATGACAACGACAATGCCAGGATAACTCATTTATTAACTAGATGTGATACACATATCCCAATGGACCATCCTGAGGTCTTAGGGCATAAACACTAACAATCTCCCACTTGCACTAGGACCTTGCATTGAGCAACCTCAACACCGTGTCCTAAGCACGACCTGCCACGCTCCTGCTGTGCCAGAGCATCGGTCTATGGGCCTATCACGATTGTATTAGTGTTCATATCTGCTATATATCAAGTGCCTCTGTCCCCAAGACAAGGTATAAGCATCTGAGTACGCCTGCGAGGTTCAACAAAGAACTACCACTACTTCCCAAAAGCACTTGCATATTCTGCTTTCAAGTAGCCTGCTCTGAAGCTCCCAAAGCTTCTAGCACCACTACAGGAACAGCTAGACTGTCATTGGTCTGACTGGAACAAGCTGCCAAGTGAATCCACTGAGCTTTTCCTGTCAGTACTAACCAAGAACCACGTTTTCGTTCTACATAGAACCAAAGTGTGTTCTTCATTCCTTATTCAGTGACATGCACCTGGATTGGACCTAGTATCGATTGGTTATGCTCTCGGCACAAACCACATTTGGTCTATAACATACTATCATCAATTTATGTTATCTGACTTAGCACTTAGAGTTTCTTGGACTTATCCAAAAACTCTCACACCTACCCCATAGGTGATTTCCACTAAGTCATTCATCACAAGACATTCACCAAGTGAAGGATCAGGATATCGTCTTTGATGATCTGTATGTCCCCAACATACAAGACCAGAGATGTCATCAAGCTCCCACTGAACTCAGGTACTATAAGGTGAAGATTCTTTGTCCAAGTTAGGAATTACCCATAACACTGGCACACATGAATCGATTCAGCCTTTTTCCCATACTTTCTGAACCTAGGTTGCCCCACAACCTATATATGAGGCTCAGATTCCATCTTTGACCATCTGTGCTAGGTGGCTAACCTTGGACTGAATCCAAGTCATAATTTCCTCCCACTTGCCATTTTCAAGGAAATACATTTCCAAGAAAACTAGCATCAAGAGCAACAATCATTTGTTTTCCTATGGGTCTATGGAAATTAGTATCCCTAAGTCAATTTAGGATACTTCACCTACACTTATCAGATCTTGATTCTATATCACTAGATTCAGATGTATGACCCCCAAAGTCTCACATCTATAAATCCTGATAATTAGTCATGTCATCTCCTTACTTAGAGATACATTTAAGATGAAATAGTTCAGTGTTGAAGAAACTATCAGCATAACCTCAGTAGAGATATGGATGACTTTCAATTCCTCCCACTAGAACCACCTGCCAAGGTGTTCTTTAGGAGTTATGAGCTATGAGCAAACCTCATACTCACTATGATAGTCACCTGTGGCTCAAGTACTCTTCATCCAACCTGGACTGAAGATCACTGATGAATTTTGATAAGCTGGTTCCATAAATATTTTGGTAATCACGAATTCCTATCTTTTGACCTTTTAGTCCACTTCACCTCACATGGTGAAAAACATTTATCAGCAAACTAGTCTTTTGCCCATCTACAACATCTCGAAAGAGGTTAAGATAGTCAATCTCCTAGAAGGAGTTCGAATCCAAGAATTCATGTGCATAAAGTCAGTGGATGCATTACTTGTTTATGATAAAATGTCTGGGTCAGAAGATTGGCATTCAATTTGAACCACTTATTAAATTCAAGTTATTTTATTACCTCATTATTTTTGCATAATGTAATGACAAAATATTTGCAAATGAAAAGAATAATAAATTCCTTTATTCCAAATATCTCTATTCCCAAGGAATAGATACAATGTCAATTACATGTTTGCAAAAATAAAACAATCCTATTAATGACAAAAGAAAAAATAGCTCGGCAGCATCAACGCTCCAGCAGGATCATCTTACTGTCAACCATGTCCTATTTCTCTGGAGCTCCTGCATATTTTGCAAATATCAATCTCACCATGCGGTATAGAATACCCATGTGCGAAAATAGACAATGTAGGATTTGGTAATAAAATTACCTGAGCCTGAAGACGAAGTGTTACTTCTCTTCATCTCTTTCTGAGGATGCTTGCAGTCTTTGCACCAATGGCCCTCCTGGCCACAGTTGAAGCACTTGTTCTCCCTCACCCTGCCTTTCTTCAGTGCCTTGGCCTTGGACTTGCCCTTTCCCCTTTTCTGCTTCTTACTGTCCTTGGAGACTATAAGAACGAACTTGGGTTTGGACCTGACCATTTCCTTCTCGGTCGATTCCAGCAGTTTAAGCAGCTCCTCATGAGTACAAGCAATTTTGTTCATATTGAAGTTAATGATAAAAGAGCTATAACTCGGAGGCAGCGACTGCAGGATAAGGTCCGTAGCCACATCCTGGTCCATCGGGTGTCCTAGCCTAGTGAGATGCGACAAGTACCCAAGCAACTTGAGTACATGTGGTCCCACTGGAGCACCTTCAGGCATCTTGCACTGAAAAGCAGCCTTAGATGTCTCAAACCTTTCTGTTCTAGCCTGCGACTCGAACAGTTGCTTTAGATGCGAGATGATCTGAAATGCATTCTGATCCTCATACTGCATCTGCAACTCGGACGACATCGTGGCTAACATAAGGCAACCAACATCCAGGGCATCATCCTGATGCTTGTGAAAAGCATCCCATTCAGCCGTGCGGGCTGTAGATGACGGTTGAGGAGGAAGCGCTTGCTCCAAGACATACAACTTCTTCTCCTGCTTGAGGATTATCCTCAAGTGCCGGTACCAGTGTTGGGGTATGCCCTTAAGGCTAATGTTTGAGGCCTTGGGATTATATCAGTATCATGTATAAACTTCATGTTTATAAAGGCAATGGTTGTTATTCAGGTTGTTACATTATCTGCTGCAATATGTATACTTCTGAATAATGTCTCAATGATGTTCAGCTAGGCTAACATGCAGTATAGTCCTTGGTCGAGATATCTTGGTGAACATGAGACAACCTTGATATGATTGAGACTAATATGTGTTCTAATCTTATAGGATGCTTCGAGCATGGAATAAGATGTAGACTCATGGGTACATTGGATGTACTGGACAGACCCTACTAGGATGTTCCATTGCTTGTCACAATGTGAATAATCCTTGTATGCGAACAAGTGGCATACTTCCTCTGACTTGAGATCACTTGTGTTTCTAAATGATGATTGGCATTGTTTTGAGGTAGTTCGATATCATTTGAAACATAATGGTTATAGACTATCTTGGATGGTGAGCATGAGTCATGTTAGGGCGCTGGTGATAGACATAGGATTGCCATCTCCTAGTTTGGAGTGTGATGTTCTAAAGGGGCCCCCTGGATGAGATGATTGAGAAAGTGTATGGCCATACCCAGATGACTATGTTCATCTGATCTAATCATTCTCATCATATTGGAGTTACAGGCTTGACACACTTGTCCAATAAGAACATCCAGTGGCAAAGGAAACATGTATGTCTAGTGAAATAGATTCACACTTGTGCTGTGGTTTGGGTGTAGTCTTGGAAGACTCTTTCCTTTATATCGGAAGATAGTGATGTGTTGCTAGATACCCCTCACTGATCGTGATAACGTAAGTTATCGTTACCGACATTTAAAGGAAACCCTTAGGGTCGCACAATTTGATGATATGGCTTACTTAAGTCAGATCGTGTGGACTGAATTGTTTTGGTTCAGTTTAAAAGGGATTTAATCTCTGATTGTAAGTGAGATCTGGTCTGATCATGTTTGATTGATTAGGGCTTGAGATCGGTAAGCTTCGATCGAGAGAATTGATGCTAGATCGGTGAGATCAGGAGCATCAAGAGATGAACGGTTGGATCTTGAACCTTTAGGGTTTATTGTGATCTGGACCAGATGCTTGGGTTTATTTGGTCTTTGAACCAAACCAAAATGAACCGGCTCATTATGTGAGCGCATGGTTCAAAGGGAAGAGGAAAATGCGATTGGGGTAAACCCATGGTCGCATGAAGAGGTGGCTTGCTATTTTTAGAAGCCATGATCTCAAGTTGAGACCATGCCTCACGTTTGAGGTTGTTGCCTCCATTCTCGCCTCTCCTCTTCTCTCGTCGCCACTTGCTCTCTCGTGTGGTGAAGAAGGCTCATGCCAAGGAGGAGAGTGATACGCCAAGCAGGAATTGATCTCATCCCCTTCCATTCGATCAGGACTCTTGGAGATCTTTGCTAGCACAAAGATCAACAAGGAGTAGGCGATCACATCTTGTGTGCGCATCTTTTGGAGGAGATCCCTTTCGCTCTCTGCTTCCAAGGCGCCATCCAAAGCAATGGCTATGGTATGAATTTTCTTCATGCATCTTTAACAAGTTGATCATATGACAAGCATACGATCCTAAGAAACCCTTGCTTCCGCTTCGAAAATTTTATCATGTGCCTATTAGGGTTTCGCCCCCCAAGTATAGGGGACTTTCAATTGGTATCAGAGCGCATGTTGCTATGATCATATGATTGCTTGACATTGTGTGATCCTTGTTTGCTCAAATGTTTAGATCTAAAGGTTACATGCGAAACTACATAATATGCGAAAATTGTTTATGTTGGTTGGCGAAAATACATGCTTATCTTAGATGTATTCTTTCTCCTTCGCGCATGTATGTTGTTTGGCGCATCTTGTTGTTTTTATAAAAACTTCTCTTGCGCGCATACACTAGATCTAAGTGGCGCCTACTTGAAAAACTTAGACGGGTTATTAGGGTTGATGTCATCGTCTAGTTAAGATCCAACTAGTCTGATCAGACCATCTGACAGCCTAGATGGGTCGACCAGATGGCACCTGTGCGCAAGCACGAGGTGGCTATAGGTCGACTGCATACAGGCGTGTAGCGATGTCTGGTTGAGACAACCAGTGAACGCGCATGAGTTGGGCTCGGGGTCACACCCGCTTGCCAGAACTCATGAAGGTTGTTCAGCCCTTTGCGCATGCATGGTTGACCATTAGGTCAGCTCAAGTCAGTTATGACTTGGTGCATGCAAGGGCAGTGGATTTGACTAGGTATGATGAGTGGATCCCTATTAATGGACCGTTGTAAGGTAGTAGGGCTAATAAGGAAAATAAAAATTGATGCCAATGGGTTTTCGAATATTTTATTTTCTGATTTGGATCACATGATGGATGTATACCATATTGCTTGTTTATTTAATCTTATGTGGGCTGCCCATTTAATGTGTGCTGTGCTGGGGCCTGCGTGCCTGGATTAAATTGTAAATTATTATAATTGTGATCTGCGCATCACATTTTATTTAATTTATAAAGTGTAATTGACCTGCGTGTCAATCATGTCTAGATAGATTAAATTGTATTTTAATCAGACATGAGCACAGAGCACACTTGGCAGAGGCGCATGCAGCAGAGGCTTGACCAGGTGGGAGGTCCAGGGTTCGACTCTGGGACAGGTGCATTTACCTGGTGGGCGCACCTGAGCTGCAGTGGGCGCTTGGGCCCTGGGTTGGGCCAGATGAGATGCAAAAGACCCATCAAGAGCTCAAGTGAAGACTTAAGTTAAATTAAGGTCTTACCTAGGCTTAATGGGCTTTTACCACATAAGATCATCATGCTTTCATTTACTGTTTAAGTAATTTAGTAATTGCATGATTTATTCTTCTGCTATCACCATAGGATTTGAATGATAGTAAGAAGATAAAAGGACCGTTAAAATCCAACGTTAAATATCAAGCACGATAGCCTTCTGACGTGAAACTTCACTGTTCTAACTATCGTTGGGGCCGTGTTGTACCCACTCAGTGGGCACGCCCATCTATCTTCAGACAGTGTGTGATTACACCTGCGTGTTACAGAGAAGGGATTTATCGCTTCTCGTTGCTCAGCATAGCACGTGGTGGTCCAGGGAGTAGGTCGGGTCAGCTTGACCGTATAGGCTACATATGTGGCGCATATGGTAGCCATATGGAGGCAGCCATCTGTGGGATCAGAGACTGTGTTGTACCAACTCAGTTGGCACAGTCTGCTGGATTGCCCGGATGAAGGGGAATCGCACGGGTTGGCGATTGGCAGGGATTGCCTACCAGAGATTAGTGCTTGTACTCTCTGTGCATCTTATCTCGCCTGAGCGGGACGCGGAGACCAAGTATGAAATCTGGATCCCATCTCACTAAAAGAGTTTTACTCTTTCGGGCTGTTTTGCTGGATTTTTCAGCCAGATAAAATAGTGAGAAAAGAATCATTCTTAAGTCCTGAATTGATTCTCACATTGATACTGACCTTGCTGTTCTTGCATTGTTGTAGATTACTGCAGCAACGAACACCACGAATTTCAATGTGCGATCCCTACTAGAAAGGGAGAAGTTTGCTGGACCAAACTTCTCAGACTGGTACGGACACCTTAAGATTGTTCTTAAGGCTGAGAGGAAGCTGTATGTCCTCGAGATGGCTATACCGCCTCAAACGCCGCAAAGGCGGTTCGGGATGCCTATGAGAAGCATGTCAATGATAGCATTGATGTCGCTTGCCTGATGCTTGCGTCTATGACGCCAGAGTTGCAGCGTCAGCATGAGGATCTATCTGCTATACAAATTATAGCAAACCTCAAGCTGCTGTATGCTGCACAGGCTAGGACTGAACGCTACAATTTGACTAAGCTTTTCTTTCAGAGCAAACTGGCTGAAGGGAGTCCAGTGGGAGCTCACGTACTCAATATGATTGGGTACAAGGAGGCTCTTGAGAAACTGGGACATACCATCAATCAGGAGCTTGCTGTAGACATTATCCTGCAGTCTCTTCCGGCTACTTTTGATCTGTTCATCATTAATTTTAATATGAACAAGATCGACTGTACCCCGGCAGAGTTGCTGAATATGCTCTTGACTACAGAGTTGACTCTAAAGGGAAAGCCTTCATCCACTGTCTTGATGGTTCCTTCTAGGAACAAGAAGAAAGGGAAGAAGGGCAAAGCCCCTGTCAAGAACTACAACAAGGCTCTGAAACAAAAGGTTAAGCGGTCGAAGGAATACAGATGTTTCCACTGTGGCCAGCTGGGTCACTGGAAAAAGGACTGTAAAGCGCTCCAAGGAGACAAGAAGGGAAGTTTCGCTTCTGGCTCAGGTATTTTTGTGACTGAGGTCATGGTTTCTTCTTCCATATCATGGGTGTTGGACACTGCATGTGGAGTTCACATTTGTTCAAATGTACAGGAACTCAAGAGAAGAAGACAGGTGGGACAGCATGAGGTGGACCTACGAGTTGGAAACGGGGCACGGGTTGCTGCTGTTGCTGTAGGCGTTTATTACATCTCTTTACCATCTGGACTTGTATTGGAACTGGACAATTGTTACTTTGTACCAAGCATTACGAAAAATATTATCTCTATTCCTGCTCTTGTCAGGAAAGGGTTTTCCTTTGAATGCAATATTTCAAAGTGTATTATTTCTTTTGATAATATTATTTATGCTACTGGGTCGATTAACAATGGATTATTCATGTTGGACATGGAATGTTCTATACAACAAATTGATATTAAGAAAGCCAAGTATGATGATAATAGCACCTTGCTATGGCATAGTCGTTTAGGCCATATTAACAAGAAGCGCATTAAGCGTTTGCATGATCATGGACTGCTGGGATCATTCTCCTATGAGGAGATTGATACATGTAAAGCTTGTTTAATGGGTAAAATGACGAAGTCTCCTTTTCCTAAGAAAGGTCAAAGGGCTTCAGGTTTACTTGACCTTATACACAGTGATGTGTGTGGGCCTTTCAGTAAACATGCCAGAGGTGGCTATCTATACTTCATTACCTTTACTGATGATTTCAGTAGATATGGGTATGTCTATCTAATGAGACATAAAAGTGAATCTTTTGACAAGTTCAAAGAGTTCAAGAATGAAGTACAGAATCAGCTAGGCCGAAATATCAAGGCACTTCGTTCAGATCGAGGTGGTGAATACTTGAGTCGAGAGTTTACTGACTATCTGAAGGAGTGTGGGATTATATCATAGCTCACTCCGCCAGGAACACCGCAATGGAATGGTGTGTCCGAAAGGAGGAACAGAACCTTACTGGATATGGTTCGTTCTATGATGAGTCAGGCTACTCTACCTTACTCCTTTTGGGGATTTGCACTGGAAACAGCTGCAAAGGTACTAAACCGAGTGCCATCCAAGGCAGTTTCAAAGACGCCATATGAGTTATGGTATGGGAAATAGCCGAGCTTGACATTTATTAAGATCTGGGGTTGCGAGGCTTATGTCAAAAAGCTCGCCTCTGGGAAACTAGAGAGCAGATCTGAGAAATGCATCTTTGTCGGTTACCCTAAGGAAACTAAGGGTTATTATTTCTTCGATCCCAAAGAGAACAAGGTGTTTGTTGCTCGGACGGCTATTTTTCTTGAGAAGGAATTTCTTCTACAAGAGGCCAGTGGGAGAGAAATAAAGCTGGATGAGAATCCAGAAGAAGGACAAAGTAGTCAAGCACAGTTGGATGAGCCTGAGCCAGTAGATCAGGTTACTGAACAACCTGAGGCTCAGATATCACGGGAACCGCGAAGATCGGGAAGGATCTGTCGACAGCCTGAGCGCTATGATGGAGTCTACATCATTGATGATGAACCCCTCACTTATGCGGATGCGGTCAGTGGACCGGAATCAGTGAGATGGCTTGAAGCTATGCGAGCAGAGATGGACTCCATGTCAGATAACCAAGTCTGGGATTTGGTTGATCCGCCTCCGGGAGTAATCCCTATAGGCTGTAAATGGATCTTCAAGAAGAAGATTGACATGGATGGTAACGTGGTTACCTATAAAGGCAGGCTAGTTGCGAAAGGTTTCAAACAAATCTACGGGATAGATTATGATGAAACTTTCTCTCCAGTAGCTATGTTCAAGTCTATTCGGATTATTCTCGCGATAGCTGTTGGGAAACCCCGGGGACATTTTACAATTTTTCAGAGACACATACATACATTGCACAGCGGAAGAATGTCCCCGAAACAAGTCGATCCCAAAAACCCAGTGAAGATCGCATGCAAGGGGGTCGACACGATGAGTTAGAAAATACCTCAGAGCAAGATGAGGTCGATGTCGTGATAGGCGCCCAAGTGTGCGCCCTCTGCAGTCTCACACACACGGATGCCTCGAGTCCTCTTCTTCCATGCCCGGTGCTAGCCTCGGGAAGAAGATCCAAGCCTTAGGGAGATGCTCCAACCACCTTGCGCCACCAAGAGAGAAAGATGCGCCAAGTGGTAAGGAAGGAGAAGCTTGCGGCCACTTGATGGAAGAGGAAGAGATTGCGCCCTTGCTCCTTGCTCTCGCTCCCTTCTTATGTTCACGCCTCCAAGGATGAATCATATAAGAGGGGGCGGCTAGGGTCACATATATAGGGCAAGAGGCGATTAGGGCAAGGGCTAGGATCATGACAAGTGTAGGGCTAGGATGAGGAGGTTTGATGCAAGGAAAGTCTCCAAGACTTTACCATAAACTTCATTCAACCTTTCCATAATTGCCCAAGTACCATATCAGCCCAAGACATGCCTTAAAGGCATTCATACCATCAAGGGAGAAGGGCTAGGCGCAAATTGCTTCCTTAATGAAGCAATTTTGCCACCCTAACCCCATTATGCCCCTTAGGCGCCAATGGGGTTGGGTTTCTCCCCATTATACCCTTTTAGCCTCTCTTCTCTTCATGAGAACTTGTTAATTGGGCTTCATTGGATAATGAGCTAGCCCAAACTTCATCCTATGGGTTGATTAAGCATTTGGATCCAATCCAATGCAACCCTAATCCAAGTGTGACCAACCATGGTCAAATACGGGTCAACCTGCCAAAAATGAAGTTTGGCTCCAATAACATTCTTCCATCTCATCAGGCCCATTGGTGCTGATGAAATCTCCCAATTAGATCCGAGTTATCCAATAACTTGATCATAAGGCTTCTCGATCAATACGAGAACTCAAGTATCAAGGTGTGCGACCCTGTAGGTTCTTCTGACGCTGGCAGTGCTGACCAAAGGTCACCACAAGCAGTGAGTGGCACCTAGCAGTGCATCGCTGCTACCCAGGTCATTGGAATGGATATCGACATCGACATCCCCATCATCGCAACTAGGTACAGATGCATTACAGTCTCTTTGCCGGACTGATATCCGATTGGACAAGTGTGTCACCACTTGTTTTCACCCAATCACATGGCTATGACTAAAACAGGTTCTTACCTGGGTATGGCCATACACTCTCAGTCATATAACCATAGAGGAGCTCCATGGATATCATACTTTCCTAAGGAAGGGGCAAATCCTATGTCTGTCCATTGACCTTCTCATATGGGTCGTGATATGCTCAATGACAACCGTTATGACTTCCCAACTACGGCGAGGTGTTAGGTTGTATCAAAGCAAGTCGCTAACCATATAGAACGATCAATGACCTCAAGTCAAGGGATCAATGCATCTCCTGTCACTTGTGAGGATAACTTATGACACCAAGTCATAGCCTCACAGCGGGTCTTTCCAGTATATCCTCCAATGATATACCCATGTGTCTGCGTTAGCACCACGTACCTAACTAGCTCACATACCAGTCTCTCAAGTACCATAGCTGTCCCATATCCACTAAGGTACATCGACTGGGGACAATAGTTTGAGCACAGATCCAATCTGTCTCCAGGGACATTATCATGTTAGTACATGTGCGCAGATGTAAACAAACATTGACAATGACAATGCCAGAATGATATATATAAATATCAAAGTCAAGTAGTACATAAGTGGACCAAAACTAGGTCCTAGGGCATATACACCAACAATCTCCCACTTGCACTAAGACCTAGAGGTTGAGGAATCTTAACCCCATATCTCTAGCGTGACCATCATGCTTCTGCTGCGCCAAAGCCTTGGTCAATGGGTCTGCCAGATTGTTCTCTGTGTCAACTCTGCTAATCTTGACATCACCTCTTTCAATGATCTCTCTGATCAGGTGAAATCTTCTGAGTATGTGTTTGGATCTTTGATGAGACCGTGGTTCCTTGGCTTGTGCAATTGCTCCATTGTTGTCACAGTAGAGTTCAATGGGATCCATTGCACTAGGGACCACCTGAAGATCAGATATGAACTTCCTCATCCAAACGGCTTCCTTGGCTGCCTCAGAAGCGGCCACATACTCTGCCTCGGTTGTAGAATCTGCTATGGTGGATTGTTTGAAGCTCTTCCAGCATACAGCGCCTCCATTTATCTTGAACACATAGCCGGCCTGCGATCTAAAGTCGTCAGGGTCAGACTGGAATGATGCATCAGTATAGCCCTGCACACTGAGCTCTTCCTGTCCCCCATAGACCAAGAACAAATCCTTAGTTCTCCTCAGATACTTTAGGATGTTCTTTATAGCCACCCAGTGCTGCAGACTTGGATTGGATTGGTATCGGCTGGTTATGCTTACAGCATATGCCACGTCTGGTCTAGTACACAACATTGCATACATGATCGATCCTACTGCCGAAGCATAAGGAATTTGACTCATGTTATCCCTCTCAGCCTGTGTTGTAGGACACTGGCTCTTTGAGAGAGTAAGGCCATGTCTTACTGGTGTTGGGGTATGCCCTTAAGGCTAATGTTTGAGGCCTTGGGATTCTTTCAGTATCATATATAAACTCTTATGTTTATAAAGGCAATGGTTGTTATTCAGTATGTTACATTGTCTGCTGCAATAAGTGTGCTTCTGAATAATGTCTCAATGCTGTTCAGCTAGGCTGACAGGCTGTAATGTCCTTAGTCGAGATATCTTGGTGAACATGAGACAGCCTTGATATGATTGAGACTAATATGTGTTCTAATCTTATAGGATGCTTCGAGCATGGAATAAGATGTAGACTCATGGGTACATTGGATGTACTGGACAGACCCTACTAGGATATAATTTGATATGTTCTAGTAAATTAATTGCCATTATTATAACATGAATCTATAGATCGAGTCTATTTGTCAAACGTGGAGATCTTGTGCGAAAGCAAGGATCGGAACGTTGGAGATCCATGAGTAAAACTAGTGCAGAGACTCGGATGCACGAAAGTGATCCTTGAGAATCCACTAGAGATTATCAACCTAGAATTCGGATGCACGAAAGTGATCTTTGAATTCTCTGATTGATGATTTACTTATCTTTAGCCTGGGATAAATCTTGCGCGAAAGTGAGGATTTATCTCTGCGTGGTTATTTGCACGAAAGTGAGATAATCCTTTTATGAAGTAAATTAGGTCTTTATTTTAGCAAGATTTGATTGACGATCCTTTTATATATCTAATCATTGAAGTTAAGGTGGATGAAACCCTAGTCCCATGTATCTCTCTTTGATTATCTCTTGTTTTGCGCGCTTTCCTATTCTTTACACGCATCATACTCGATTGCTTAGCTAGTGAGAATACAACTATTTGGTACTAAACACGTAGGTCTCTGTGGATCGATATTTTTATTACTTCGATAATTCCATGCACTTGCGGAATCCTATCAAGTTTTTGGCGCCGTTGCCGGGGATTAGTCCAAAGTATACGCGTGCTAAACTTGTAGTGTTCCCTTTTGGGCTATCAGGTAGAACTTCAACAATCTTGATTGATTCAGTAGCAACTTCTAAATTGTGCTTGGGGACATTATGAATTTCATCAGACTGATAAAAATGTATCGCATTGTGTACCACAAGCTTTCCCCTTATATATGTTGGGGTATGCCCTTAAGGCTAATGTTTGAGGCCTTGGGATTCTTTCAGTATCATATATAAACTCTTATGTTTATAAAGGCAATGGTTGTTATTCAGTATGTTACATTGTTTGCTGCAATAAGTGTGCTTCTGAATAATGTCTCAATGCTGTTCAGCTAGGCTGACAGGCTGTAATGTCCTTAGTCGAGATATCTTGGTGAACATGAGACAGCCTTGATATGATTGAGACTAATATGTGTTCTAATCTTATAGGATGCTTCGAGCATGGAATAAGATGTAGACTCATGGGTACATTGGATGTACTGGACAGACCCTACTAGGATATTCAATTGCTTGTCACAATGTGAATAATCCTTGTTTACATCAAGTGGCACATGTCCTCTGACTTGAGATCACTTGTGTTTCTAAATGATGATTGTCATTGTTTTGAGGTAGTTCAATATCATTTGAAACATAATGGTTATAGACTATCTTGGATAATGATCATGAGTCAGGTTAGGACACTAGTGATAGATATAGGATTGCCGTCTCCTTGTTTAAGGAGTGTGATGTTCTAAAGGGGCCCCCCTAAATGAGATGATTGAGAAAGTGTATGGCCATACCCAGGTGACTATGTTCATCTGATCTAATCATGCTCATCATATTGGAGTTACAGGCTTGACACGCTTGTCCAATAAGAACATCCAGTGGCAAAGGAATCATGTATGCCTAGTGAAGTGGATTCACACTTGTGCTGTGGTTTGGGTGTAGTCTTGGAAGACTATTTCCTTTATATCGGGAGACAGTGATGTGTTGCTAGATACCCCTCACTGATCGTGATAACGCAAGTTATCGTTACCGACATTTAAAGGAACCCTCAGGGTCGCACAATTTGATGATATGGCTTACTTAAGTCAGATCGTGTGGACTGAATTGTTTGGGTTCAGTTTAAAGGAGTTTAAACTCTGATTGTAAGTGAGATCTGGTCTGATCATGTTTGATTGATTAAGGCTTGAGATCGGTAAGCTTCGATCGAGAGTATTGATGCTAGATCGGTGAGATCAAGAGTATCAAGAGATCAACGGTTAGATCTTGAACCATTGGTTCAATGAGATCTAGACCAAATGGCTTGGGCTGGTTTGATTTGGTCTTTGAACCAAATGCATCTAAACCGAATTGCTTTGAATCGGTTCACTTATGTGAACGTATGGTTCAAAGGCAAGAGGAGTTTTCGATGGTTAAAGAGGGGTTTTAAGTGAAGTTAAAACTTGCCAAATGGGGAAGGCGTTTTGCTAGAGGAAAACGCTCCCATGCTTTGAACGCCTCTCTAGCCTCTTCCTCTTTCGCTTTGGGTGTTCTTCACGTGAAGGTGTGGATTCGGCCAGCAAGAAGTCTTCTCTCTCAATCTCCTTCACGCGACAAGGGGCACTTGAAGATCCTTGCTAGCACAAGGAGCGACAAGAAGAAAGCTACTTCTCATCTTGTGTGCGCATCTTGTGGAGGAGACCCCTTTCGATCTCTTCTTCCAAGACACCATCCCAGCGATGGCAATGGTATGATATTTCTTCTAGATCTATCTACATTACAAGGTATTGAATGTTGATCATATGTCATATAAATCGATCATGGAAACCCTTGCTTCCGCTCAAAAGCTCTATATGCGCTTACCTTTAGGGTTTCACCCCCTTGCGCTCCCCCTTGAAGGGGACTCTTCAATTGGTATCAGAGCAAGCGGTTCTATATATGTTCATATGATTGCTTCATGTTGCTTGTTTGTGATCCGAGTATGCTATTACATGTTATAGATCTATATTGAAGTTTCATCTTGTTTGCGCATGTTACCATGTATCTAGTTGCGCATGTTAATGAAGATGAAAGCTTCTTACTTTGTTGTTGCGCATGTTGTAAGTTGTTTTTACCTAAAAACTTGTACCATCTTGCGCGCTCCATCTAGATCTATAAGCGCCTACTATAAACCCTTAGACGGGTTGATAGGGTTGAAGTCACAGTCGAGTCTAGATCCAAATAGTCTGATCAGACCATCTGACAGCCTAGATGGGTTGACCAGATAGCACTTGTGCGAAGCACGAGGTGGCTATAGGTCGACTGCATCAAGGGCGTGTAGCGAGGTCTGGTTGAGACGACTAGTGAACACACATGAGTTAGGCCCGGGGTCACACCCGCTTGCCGAAACTCATGAGGGTTGTTCAGCCCTTTGCGCATGCATGGTTGATCATTAGGTCAACTCAAGTCAGTTAGGACTTGGTGCATGCAAGGGCAGTGGATCTGACTAGATGGATGAGTGGATCCCCATCAATGGACCGTTGTAAGGTTGTAGGGCACATAAGAAAATTAAAATTGATGCCAATGGGTTTTCAAAAATTTTATTTTCTTGTTAAAGGATCACATGTTGATTGGATGCCATGATATATGTTTATTTCATCTTATGTGGGTTGCCCTTTTAATGTCTGCTGTGCTGGGGCCTGCGAGCCTGGATTAAAATTGTAAATTAATTTATATTGTGATCTGCGCATCACTTTTATTTAATTTATAATGTGTAATTGACCTGCGAGTCAATCATGTCTAGATAGATTAGATTGTAAGTTTAATCAGACATGAGCACATAGCACAGTTGGCAGAGGCGCATGCAGCAGAGGCTTGACCAGGTGGGAGGTCTAGGGTTCGACCCTATGACAGGCGCATCTACCTGGTGGGTGCACCTGAGCTGCAGAAGGCGCTTAAGCCCTGGTCTGGGCCAGATGAGAGGCAAAAGACCCAAGAAGAGCTAAAGTGAAGACTTAAGTTAACTTAAGGTCTTACTTAGGGTTAATGGGCTTTTACCACATAAAATCAGCATGCTTTCTACTTATCGTTTATAATTAGAATTGCATGATTTATTTATCTTCTGCTATCACCATAGGGTTTGCATGATAGTTAAGAAGATAAAAGACTGTTAAAATCCAACGCTAAAATATCAAGCTCGATAGCCTTCTGACGCGAAACCTCACTGTTCTGACTATCGTTGGAGCCGTGTTGTACCCACTCAGTGGGCACGTCCATCTATCTTCAGACGGTGTGCGATTTCACCTGCGTGTTACAGAGAAGGGATTTATCGCTTCTCGTTGCTCAGCATAGCACGTGGTGGTCCAGGGAGTAGGTCAGGTCAGCTTGACCATGTAGGCTACATATGTGGCGCATATGGTAGCACATGGAGGCAGCCATCTGTGGGATAAGAGACTGTGTTGTACCAACTCAGTTGGCAGAGTCGGCTGGATTGCCCAGATGAAGGGGAATCGCACGGGTTGGCGATTGGCAGGGACTGCCTGTTGTGGTATGCCCTTAAGGCTAATGTTTGAGGCCTTGGGATTGTATCAGTATCATGTAATAAACTCTTATGTTTATAAAGGCATGGTTGTTATTCAGTTTGTTACCTTGTCTGCTGTAATAAGTGTACTTCTGAATAATGTCTCAAAGCTGTTCAGCTGGGCTGACATGCTATAAAGTCCTTAGTCGAAATATCTTGGTGAACATGAGACAACCTTGATATGATTGAGACTAATATGTGTTCTAATCTTATAGGATGCTTCGAGCATGGAATAAGATGTAGACTCATGGGTACATTGGATGTACTGGACAGACCCTACTAGGATATTCAATTGTTTGTCACAATGTGAATAATCCTTGTTTGCATCAAGTGGCACATGTCCTCTGACTTGAGATCACTTGTGTTTCTAAATGATGATTGTCATTGTTTTGAGTTAGTTCAATATCATTTGAAACATAATGATTATAGACTATCTTGGATAATGATCATGAGTCAGGTTAGGGCACTAGTGATAGATACAGGATTGCCGTCTCCTTGTTTAAGGAGTGTGATGTTCTGATGGGGCCCCCCCTTGAATGAGATGATTGAGAAAGTGTATGGCCATACCCAGGTGATAGTGTTCATCTGATCTAATCATGCTCGTAATATTGGAGTTACAAGCTTGACTTGCTTGTCCAATAAGAACATCCAGTGGCAAAGGATATATGCATGCCTTGTGAAGTTGATTCACACTTGTGCTATGGTTTGGGTGTAGTCTTGGAAGACCCTTTCCTTTATATCGGGAGACAGTGATGTGTTGCTAGATACCCCTCACTGATCGTGATAACGAAAGTTATCGTTACCGACATTTAAAGGAAACCCTCAGGGTCGCACAATTTGATGATATGGCTTACTTAAGTCAGATCGTGTGGACTGAATTATTTGGGTTCAGTTTAAAGGGATTTAATCTCTGATTGTAAGTGAGATCTGGTCTGATCATGTTTGATTGATTAGGGCTTGAGATCGGTAAGCTTTGATCGAGAGAGTTGATGCTAGATCGGTGAGATCAGAAGCATCAGGAGATGAACGGTTGGATCTGGAGCCTTAGGGTTTAACGGTGATCTAAACCAATGCTTGGGTTAATTGATCTTTGAACCAAAATTGAAATGCATTCGATTTGCTTGAACCGGTTCACATGTGTGAACGCTTGGTTCATTGGTTGAAAGCGTTTTCTTTGATCGGTTATGAGATCATGGCGCATGATTTCCATTTATGGAAAGTCATGAAGGCCTCAACGCCTTAACGCCCAAAACTCCTCTACACCTCAACGTCAAGGCGTTCGCTTGGTGGTGAACGCACATACTCTCGTGGATTGAGGTGGTTGACGAAGAGGAGGTCTCGGTGAAGGCACCAAGCGATCTCATCCCTTCCATACGTCAAGGACACCTTGGGCACTTGCTAGCACAAGGAACGCCAAAGGAAGTAGGCGGCATCTTCTTGTGTGCGTCAACTTTGGAGAAGGTTCATTTGCGCCTTTGCTTCCAAGGCTCCATCAAACCGATGGCTATGGTATGAGATCTTCTTTCGATCTTTACAACGTCTTAAGGTTGATCATATGAACATATATTCATGCGATCTTGATAAAACCCTAATTCCGCTGCCAAAAGAATTTACATGCGCCCCCTTTAGGGTTTGATCTGCTTGCGTTCCCCCTCGAAGGGGACCCTACACTGCCTACCAGAAATTAGTGCTTGTACTCTCTGTGCATCTTATCTCGCCTGAGCGGGACGCGGACACCAAGTATGAAATCTGGATCCCATCTCACTAAAAGAGTGTTACTCTTTCGGACTGTTTTAATGGATTGTTCAGTCAGATAAAATAGTGAGAAAAGAATCTTTCTTAAGTCCTGGATTGATTCTAAACATTGATACTGACCTTGCTGTTCTTGCATTGTTGTAGATTCCTGCAGCAACGAACACCATGAGCTTCAATGTGCGATCCCTACTGGAAAGGGAGAAGTTTGCTGGGCCAAACTTCTCAGACTGGTACGGACACCTTAAGATTGTTCTTAAGGCTGAGAGGAAACTATATGTCCTCGAGACGGCTATACCGCCTCAACCCGCTGCGAACGCCGCAAGGGCGGTTCGCGATGCCTATGAAAAGCATGTCAATGATAGCATTGATGTTGCTTGCCTGATGCTAGCATCTATGACGCCACCGCTGCAGCGTCAGCATGAGGATATGTCAGCTATAGAAATTATAGCAAACCTCAAGATGCTGTATGCTGCACAGGCGAGAACTGAACGCTATAATCTGACCAAGCTTTTCTTTCAGAGCAAACTGACTGAAGGGAGTCCAGTGGGAGCTCATGTGCTCAAGATGATTGGGCACAAGGAGGCTCTAGAGAAACTGGGGCATACCATCAATCAGGAGCTTGCTGTAGACATTATTCTGCAGTCTCTCCCGGCCTCCTTCGATGCGTTCATTATTAATTTTAATATGAACAAGATCGACTGTACTCCGGCAGAGTTGCTGAATATGCTCTTGACTACAGAGGAAACTCTGAAGGGAAAGCCTTCAACCTCTGTCTTGATGTTCCCTTCCAGGAACAAGAAGAAGGGGAAGAAGGGCAAAGCCCCTGTCAAGAACTACAGCAAGGCTCTGAAACAAAAGGTGAAGCGGTCGAAGGACAACAGATGTTTCCACTGTGGCCAGCTGGGTCACTGGAAAAAGGACTGTAAAGCGCTCCAAGGAGACAAGAAGGGAAGCATCGCTTCTGGCTCAGGTATATTTGTGACTGAGGTCATGATATCTTCTTCTTCTATTTCATGGGTGTTGGACACTGCATGTGGAGTTCACATTTGTTCAAATGTACAGGAACTCAAGAGAAGAAGGCAGGTGGGACAGCATGAGGTGGACCTACGAGTTGGGAACGGGGCACGGGTTGCTGCTGTTGCTCTAGGGGTTTATTACATCTCATTACCATCTGGACTTGTACTAGAACTTGACAATTGTTATTTTGTTCCAAGTATTACGAAAAATATTATCTCTATTCCTGCTCTTGTCAGGAAAGGATTTGCCTTTGAATGCAATATTTCAAAGTGTGTTCTGTCTTATGATAATATTGTTTATGCTTCTGGATCAATTAACAATGGGTTATTCATGTTGGACATGGAATGTTCTATACAAAACATTGATAATAAGAAAGCCAAGTATGCTGATGACAGCACCTTGCTATGGCATAGTCGTTTAGGCCATATTAACAAGAAACGCATTAAGCGGTTGCATGATCATGGACTGCTGGGATCATTCTCCAATGAGGAGATTGATACATGCAAAGCTTGTTTAATGGGTAAAATGACGAAGGCTCCTTTTCCTCACAAAGGTCAAAGGGCTTCGGTTTTACTTGACCTTATACACAGTGATGTGTGTGGGCCATTTAGTAAACATGCCAGAGGTGGCTATTCGTACTTCATTACCTTTACTGATGATTTCAGTAGATATGGGTATGTCTATTTAATGAGACATAAGAGTGAATCTTTTGACAAGTTCAAAGAGTTCAAAAATGAAGTACAAAATCAGCTAGGCCGAAATATCAAGGCACTTCGTTCTGATCGAGGTGGAGAATACCTAAGTCGAGAGTTTACTGACTATCTGAAGGAGTGTGGGATTATCTCACAGCTCACTCCGCCAGGAACACCGCAATGGAATGGTGTGTCCGAGAGGAGGAACAGAACCTTACTAGATATGGTTCGTTCTATGATGAGTCAGGCTACTCTACCTTACTCCTTTTGGGGATTTGCACTGGAAACAGCTGCAAAGGTACTAAACCGAGTACCATCCAAGGCAGTTTCTAAGACTCCATATGAGCTATGGTATGGGAAACAGCCGAGCTTGACATTTATTAAGATCTGGGGTTGCGAGGCTTATGTCAAAAAGCTCACCTCTGGGAAACTAGAGAGCAGATCTGAGAAATGTGTCTTTGTCGGATACCCTAAGGAAACTAAGGGTTATTATTTCTACGATCCCAAAGAGAACAAAGTATTTGTTGCTCGGACGGCAGTTTTTCTTGAGAAGGAATTTCTTCTGCAAGAAGCCAGTGGGAGAGAAATAAAGCTGGATGAGAATCCTGAGGAAGGACAAAGTAGTCAAGCACAGTTGGATGAGCCTGAGCCGGTAGAACAGGTTATTGAACAACCTGAGGCTCAGATATCACGGGAACCGTGTAGATCGGGAAGGATCCGTCGACAGCCTGAGCGCTATGACGGAGTCTACATCATTGAAAATGATGAACCCCTCACTTATGCGGATGCGGTCAGTGGACCGGATTCAGCTAGATGGCTTGAAGCTATGCGAGCCAAGATGGACTCCATGTCAGATAACCAGGTCTGGGATTTGGTTGATCCGCCTCCGGGAGTAATCCCTATAGGCTGTAAATGGATCTTCAAGAAGAAGATTGACATGGATGGTAACGTGGTTACCTATAAAGGCAGGCTAGTTGCGAAAGGTTTCAAACAAATCTACGGGATAGATTATGATGAAACTTTCTCTCCTGTAGCCATGTTTAAGTCTATTCGGATTCTTTTCGCGATAGCAGCATATTACGATTATGAGATCTAGCAGATGGATGTGAAGACCGCTTTCCTTAATGGAAAACTGGATGAGGATGTGTATATGACACAACCTGAAGGTTTCACTAGTCCATCAGATCGTCATAAAATATGCAAGTTAAAGAAGTCCATTTATGGACTTAAACAAGCATCTAGAAGCTGGAATATTCGTTTTGATGAATCAATCTGTGAATTTGGTTTCATCAAGAATGAAGATGACCCGTGTGTATATAAGAGGTTTAGTGGGAGCGTGATTACTTTCCTAGTCCTCTACGTCGATGATATCTTAATCATTGGAAACGATATTCCTGAACTTCATGCTGTTAAAGCATGGTTAAGAAAATGTTTCCAGATGAAAGATCTAGGAGAAGCAGCCTATGTGTTAGGTGTGAAGATCTACAGGGATAGATCTAAGAGGCTTCTCGGGCTGTGCCAGAGTACTTACATCGATAAAGTCCTGGAGAGATTCCATTTAGAGAATTCTAAAAGAGGACATCTTCCAGTCAGACATGGTCTGAATCTTTCAAAGAGTCAGTGTCCACAAACACAGACTGAGAAAGATGAAATGGACAATACGCCTTATGCTTCGGCTATTGGGTCCATTATGTATGCGATGTTGTGTACTCGCCGAGACGTCGCTTACGGGTTAAGCGTGACCAATCGATTCCAAAGTAATCCAGGTCAGGCACACTGGATTGCAGTCAAGAACATTTTAAAATATCTGCGGAGGACCAAAGATATGTTCTTGATATATGGTGGTCAGGAAGAACTCAGTATAGAAGGATATACTGACGCTTCGTTCCAATCGGACCAGGATGACTTCCGATCGCAATCAGGCTATGTTTTTAGCTTGAATGGAGGTGATGTGGTGTGGAAAAGTTTCAAACAGTCCATCGTTGCTGATTCCACAACAGAAGCCGAGTATGTTGCAGCCTCAGAAGCATCTAAGGAGGCAGTGTGGATTCGTAAGTTCATTCAGGAACTTGGTGTTGTTCCTTTGAGTGCAGATCCTTTGGTTATCTTCTGTGATAACACTGGAGCAATCGCACAAGCAAAGGAACCACGGTCGCACCAGAAGTCCAAGCACATACAGAGACGGTTTCACTTGATCCGGGAGATCATTGATCGTGGTGAGATCAAAATCTGCAAGGTACATACAGATGACAATCTGGCTGACCCGCTTACCAAGCCTCTGGCGCAGCAGAAGCATGAGAAGCACTGTAATAATATGGGTTTGAGATTTCTCAACCACTAGATTAAGTGCAAGTGGGAGATTGTTGGGGTATGCCCTTAAGGCTAATGTTTGAGGCCTTGGGATTCTTTCAGTATCATATATAAACTCTTATGTTTATAAAGGCAATGGTTGTTATTCAGTATGTTACATTGTCTGCTGCAATAAGTGTGCTTCTGAATAATGTCTCAATGCTGTTCAGCTAGGCTGACAGGCTGTAATGTCCTTAGTCGAGATATCTTGGTGAACATGAGACAGCCTTGATATGATTGAGACTAATATGTGTTCTAATCTTATAGGATGCTTCGAGCATGGAATAAGATGTAGACTCATGGGTACATTGGATGTACTGGACAGACCCTACTAGGATATTCAATTGCTTGTCACAATGTGAATAATCCTTGTTTGCCTCAAGTGGCACATGTCCTCTGACTTGAGATCACTTGTGTTTCTAAATGATGATTGTCATTGTTTTGAGGTAGTTCAATATCATTTGAAACATAATGGTTATAGACTATCTTGGATAATGATCATGAGTCAGGTTAGGACACTAGTGATAGATATAGGATTGCCGTCTCCTTGTTTAAGGAGTGTGATGTTCTAAAGGGGCCCCCCTAAATGAGATGATTGAGAAAGTGTATGGCCATACCCAGGTGACTATGTTCATCTGATCTAATCATGCTCATCATATTGGAGTTACAGGCTTGACACGCTTGTCCAATAAGAACATCCAGTGGCAAAGGAATCATGTATGCCTAGTGAAGTGGATTCACACTTGTGCTGTGGTTTGGGTGTAGTCTTGGAAGACTATTTCCTTTATATCAGGAGACAGTGATGTGTTGCTAGATACCCCTCACTGATCGTGATAACGCAAGTTATCGTTACCGACATTTAAAGGAACCCTCAGGGACGCACAATTTGATGATATGGCTTACTTAAGTCAGATCGTGTGGACTGAATTGTTTGGGTTCATTTTAAAGGAGTTTAAACTCTGATTGTAAGTGAGATCTGGTCTGATCATGTTTTATTGATTAAGGCTTGAGATCGGTAAGCTTCGATCGAGAGTATTGATGGTAGATCGGTGAGATCAAGAGTATCAAGAGATCAACGGTTAGATCTTGAACCATTGGTTCAATGAGATCTAGACCAAATGGCTTGGGCTGGTTTGATTTGGTCTTTGAACCAAATGCATCTAAACCGAATTGCTTTGAACCGGTTCACTTATGTGAACGTATGGTTCTGTTGGGGTATGCCCTTAAGGCTAATGTTTGAGGCCTTGGGATTGTATCAGTATCATGTAATAAACTCTTATGTTTATATAGGCATGGTTGTTATTCAGGTTGTTATATTGTCTGTTGCAATAATTGTACTTCTGAATAATGTCTCAAATGCTGTTCAGCTAGGCTGACATGCTATAAGTCCTTAGTCGAGATATCTTGGTGAACATGAGACAGTCTTGATATGATTGAGACTAATATGTGTTCTAATCTTATAGGATGCTTCGAGCATGGAATAAGATGTAGACTCATGGGTACATTGGATGTACTGGACAGACCCTACTAGGATATTCAATTGTCTGTCACAATGTGAATAATCCTTGAATGCGACAAGTGGCACATTTCCTCTGACTTGAGATCGCTTGTGTTTCTAAATGATGATTGTCATTGTTTTGAGGTAGTTCAATATCATTTGAAACATAATGGTTATAGACTATCTTGGATGGTGAGCTTGAGTCATGTTAGGGCATTAGTGATAGACAAAGGATTGCCGTCTCTTTAATTAGAGTGTGATGTTCTAAAGGGGCCCCCTGGATGAGATGATTGAGAAAGTGTATGGCCATACCCAGGTGACTGTGTTCATCTGATCTAATCATGCTCATCATATTGGAGTTACAAGCTTGACACGCTTGTCCAATAAGAACATCCAGTGGCAAAGGAATCATGCATGCCTTGTGAGTTGGATTCACACTTGTGCTGTTGTTTGGGTGTAGTCTTGGAAGACTCTTTTCTTTATATCGGGAGACAGTGATGTGTTGCTAGATACCCCTCACTGATCGTGATAACGTGAGTTATCGTTACCGACATTTAAAGGAAACCCTCAGGGTCGCACAATTTGATGATATGGCTTACTTAAGTCAGATCGTGTGGACTGAATTGTTTAAGTTCAGTTTAAAGGAATTTAGTCTCTGATTGTAAGTGAGATCTGGTCTGATCATGTTTGATTGATTAGGGCTTGAGATCGGTAAGCTTCGATCGAGAGAATAGATGCTAGATCAGTGAGATCAGGAGCATCAAGAGATCAACGGTCAGATCTTAAGCCTTATGGGTTTATTATGATCTGGACTAGTTGCTTGGCTTATTTGGTTTCTTGAACCAAACCAACTTGAACCGGCTCATCATATGAGCGCATGGTTCAAAGGGGAGAGCTAATAGCGTTAAGGAAAATTCATGGTCGCATGAATAGGAGACTTTGCTATTTTTAGATAGCACTTCTCTAAACGTGACCACGCCTCACGTTCACGCAAAAGGGAAGCTCTATTCTCGCCTCTCGCCCTTCTCTCTCGACACACTCTTGTGTGGTGACGACTTCAAGTCTCTAGGAGAGGATTCGGCCAAGCAGAAATCATCTCTTTCTTTCCATATGACAAGCACCTCTTGGAACCTTGCTAGCACAAGGAGCACCAAGGGAGTAGGCGGCTTCTTCATCTTGTGTGCGCATCCTTTGGAGGAGATCCTCTCGCTCTCTGCTTCCAAGACACCATCCAAGAGATGGCGATGGTATGGATCTTTCTCTTCTATACTAGCATTCGAAAGTTGATCATATGATATATTAAGATCTCTTGAAACCCTAGCTTCCTATGCGAATTTTTATATGCACCTCCCTTAGGGTTTCGGCCCCCTAGATTAAGGGGACTTACAATTGGTATCAGAGCAAGGTTTTTATATATTCATATGATTGCTTATGGTGATCCATGTATGTTGAATGTTTAGATCTAATATTTCTCATCATGCGAAAATACTAGATAGATGTATTTTGTTTGTGGCGCATGTATGAGATGAACTTTTGTTGGCGCATGCTTTACATGTTTTAGGTTTTGTTCTCAAAACTTTCATGACATGCGCGACTCACTATAGATCTAAGGCCTTACTGTAAACCCTTAGACGGGTTATTAGGGTTGAAGTCATCCCCTAGGTTAGATCCAAAATGTCTGATCAGACCATCTGACAGCCTTGATGGGTTGACCAGATAGCACCTGTGCGCAAGCATCTGGTGGCTATAGGTCGACTGCAGACAGGCGTGTAGCGGTGTCTGATTGAGACGACTAGTGAACACACATGAGTTAGGCTCGGGGTCACACCCGCTTGCCAGAACTCATGAGGGTTGTTTAGCCCTGGCACATGCATGGTTGACCTTTTTGGTCGACTCAAGTCGGTTAGGACTTGGTGCATGCAAGGGCACTGGATCTGACTAGGTTGGATGAGTGGATCCCTAGTAATGGACCGTTGTAAGGTAGTGAGGGCATATAAGAAAATTAAAATTGATGCCTATGGGGTTTTCGAAATTTAATTTTCATGATTGGATCACATGTTGATTGATGCATATGCTTGTTTATTTATTCTTATGTGGGCTGCCCATGTTAAATGTGTGCTGTGCTGGGGCCTGCGTGCCTGTATTAAAATGTAAATTAATTATTGTGATCTGCGCATCACATTGTTTTTAATTTATAAAATGTAATTGACCTGCGAGTCAATCTTGTCTAGATAGATTAATTTGTAAGTTAATCAGACAAGAGCACAGAGCACACATGGCAGAAGCGCATGCAGCTTGAGGCTTGACCAGGTGGGAGGTCCAGGGTTCGACTCTGGGACCAGGCGCATTTTCCCTGGTGGGCGCACCTGAGCTGCAGATGGCGCTTGGGCCCTGGGTTGGGCCAGTTGAGCAGCTAAAGACCCATGAAGAAAAGCAAGTGAAGACTTAAGTTAATTAAGGTCTTACTTAGGCTACGGGCTTTTACCACATAAGATCCATGATTTCTTTTATTGTTTAAATAAGTAGAACAGCATGATTTATTTATCTTCGGCTATCACCATAGGAATTGCATGATAGTGAAGAAGATAAAAGACCGTTAAAATCCAACGCTAAAATATCAAGCTCGTAAGCCTTCTGACGCGAAACCTCACTGTTCTGACTATCGTTGGAGCCGTGTTGTACCCACTCAGTGGGCACGTCCATCTATCTTCAGACGGTGCGGGATTACACCTGCGTGTTACAGAGAAGGGATTTATCGCTTCTCGTTGCTCAGCATAGCACGTGGTGGTCCAGGGAGTAGGTCGGGTCAGCTTGACCATGTAGGCTACATATGTGGCGCATATGGTAGCACATGGAGGCAGCCATCTGTGGGGTCAGAGACTGTGTTGTACCAACTCAGTTGGCACAGTCTGCTGGATTGCCCAGATGAAGGGGAATCGCACGGGTTGGCGATTGGCTGGGACAGCCTACCAGAGATTAGTGCTTGTACTCTCTGTGCATCTTATCTCGCCTGAGCGGGACGCGGAGACCAAGTATGAAATCTGGATCCCATCTCACTAAAAGAGTTCTACTCTTTCGGGCTGTTTTGCTGGATTTTTCAGCCAGATAAAATAGTGATAAAAAGGAATCATTCTTAAGTCCTGATTGATTCTTAACATTGATACTGACCTTGCTGTTCTTGCATTGTTGTAGATACCTGCAGCAACGAACACCATGAACTTCAATGTGCGATCCCTACTGGAAAGGGAGAAGTTTGCTGGGCCAAACTTCTCAGACTAGTTCGGACACCTTAAGATCGTTCTTAAGGCAGAGAGGAAACTGTATGTCCTCGAGACGGCGATACCGCCTCAGCCCGCTCCGAACGCCGCAAGGGCGGTTCGGGAAGCTTATGAAAAGCACGTCAATGATAGCATTGATGTCGCTTGCCTGATGCTAGCGTCTATGACGCCACCGCTGCAGCGTCAGCATGAGGATATGTCTGCAATAGACATGATAGCAAACCTCAAAATGCTGTATGCTGCACAGGCGAGGACAGAACGCTATAATCTGACAAAGCTGTTCTTTCAGAGCAAACTGGCTGAAGGGAGCCCAGTGGGAGCTCACGTGCTCAAGATGATTGGGCACAAGGAGGCTCTAGAGAAACTGGGGCATACCATCAACCAGGAGCTTGCTGTAGACATTATTCTGCAGTCTCTCCCGCCCTCATTCGATGCGTTCATTATTAACTTTAATATGAACAAAATCGATTGTACTCCGGCAGAGCTGCTGAATATGCTCTTGACTACTGAGGAAACTCTGAAGGGAAAGCCTTCAACCTCTGTCTTAATGGTTCCTTCTAGGAACAAGAAGAAGGGGAAGAAGGGCAAGGCCCCTGTCAAGAGTTACAGCAAGGCTCTGAAGCAAAAAGTCAAGCGGTCAAAGGAATACAGATGTTTCCACTATGGCCAGCTGGGTCACTGGAAAAAGGACTGTAAAGCGCTCCAAGGAGATAAGAGGGGAAGCATCGCTTCTGGCTCAGGTATATACGTGACGGAAGTCATGGTTTCTTCTTCTTCTATATCATGGGTGTTGGACACTGCATGTGGAGTTCACATTTGTTCAAATGTACAGGAACTCAAGAGAAGAAGACAGGTGGGACAGCATGAGGTAGACCTACGAGTTGGAAACGGGGCACGGGTTGCTGCTGTTGCTGTAGGAGACTATTTCATCTCTTTGCCATCTGGGCTTGTATTAGAACTAAACAGTTATTACTTTGTTCCCAGCATTACTAAGAATATTATCTCCATTCCTGCTCTTGTCAGGAAGGGATTTTCCTTTGAATGCAATATTTCAAAGTGTGTGTTATCTTTTGATAATATTGTTTATGCTACTGGTTCAATTAACAATGGGTTATTCATGTTGGACATGGAATGTTCTATACAAAATATTGATATTAAGAAAGCCAAGTATGCTGATGACAGCACCTTGCTATGGCATAGTCGTTTAGGCCATATTAACGAGAAACGCATTAAGCGGTTGCATGATCATGGACTGCTGGGATCATTCTCCTATGAGGAGATTGATACATGCAAGGCTTGTTTAATGGGTAAAATGACGAAGTCACCTTTTCCTAATAAAGGTCAAAGGGCTTCAGGTTTACTTGACCTTATACACAGTGATGTGTGTGGGCCATTTAGTAAACATGCCAGAGGTGGCTATCAGTACTTCATTACCTTTACTGATGATTTCAGTAGGTATGGGTATGTCTATCTGATGAGACATAAAAGTGAATCTTTTGACAAGTTCAAAGAGTTCAAGAATGAAGTACAGAATCAGCTAGGCCAAAATATCAAGGCACTTCGTTCTGATCGAGGTGGAGAATACTTGAGTCATGCGTTTACTGACTATCTGAAGGAGTGTGGGATTATCTCACAGCTCACTCCGCCAGGAACACCGCAATGGAATGGTGTGTCCGAGAGGAGAAATAGAACGTTACTTGATATGGTTCGTTCTATGATGAGTCAGGCTACTCTTCCATATTCCTTTTGGGGATTTGCACTGGAGACAGCTGCAAAGGTACTAAACCGAGTGCCATCCAAGGCAGTTTCTAAGACTCCATATGAGTTATGGTATGGGAAACAGCCGAGCTTGACATTTATCAGGATCTGGGGCTGCGAGGCTTATGTCAAAAAGCTCACCTCTGGGAAACTAGAGAGCAGATCTGAAAAATGTATCTTTGTCGGTTACCCTAAGGAAACTAAGGGTTATTATTTCTACGATCCCAAAGAGAACAAGGTATTTGTTGCTCGGACGGCCATATTTCTTGAGAAGGAGTTTCTTCTGCAAGAGGCCAGTGGGAGAGAAATAAAGTTGGATGAGAATCCAGAGGAAGGACAAAGTGCTCAAGCACAGTTGGATGAGCCTGAGCCGGTAGAACAGGTTATTGAACAACCTGAGGCTCAGATATCACGGAAACCGCGAAGATCGGGAAGGATCCGTCGACAGCGTGAGCGCTATGACGGAGTCTACATCATTGATAATGATGAACCCCTCACTTATGCGGATGCGGTCAGTGGACCGGAGTCAGCGAGATGGCTTGAAGCTATGCGCGCCGAGATGGACTCCATGTCAGATAACCAAGTTTGGGATTTGGTTGATCCGCCTCCGGGAGTAATCCCTATAGGATGTAAATGGATCTTCAAGAAGAAGATTGATATGGATGGTAACGTGGTTACCTATAAAGGCAGGCTAGTTGCGAAAGGTTTCAAACAAATCTACGGGATAGATTATGATGAAACTTTCTCACCTGTAGCCATGTTTAAGTCTATTCAGATTCTTTTCGCGATAGCTGCATATTATGATTATGAGATCTGGCAGATGGATGTGAAAACAGCTTTCCTTAATGGAAATCTGGATGAGGATGTGTATATGACACAACCAGAAGGTTTCACTAATCCATCAGATCGTCATAAAATATGCAAGTTAAAGAAGTCCATTTATGGACTTAAACAAGCATCAAGAAGCTGGAATATTCGTTTTGATGAATCAATCTCTGAGTTTGGTTTCATCAAGAACGAGGATGACCCGTGTGTATATAAGAGGTTTAGTGGGAGCGTGATTACTTTCCTAGTCCTCTACGTCGATGACATCTTGATCATTGGAAATGACATTCCTGAAATGCATGCGGTTAAGGCATGGCTAAGGAAATGTTTCCAGATGAAAGATCTAGGAGAAGCAGCCTATGTACTAGGTGTGAAGATCTACAGAGATGATCTAAGAGGCTTCTCGGGCTGTGCCAGAGTACTTACATCGATAAAGTCCTGGAGAGATTTCATTTAGAGAATTCTAAAAGAGGATATCTTCCAGTCAGACATGGTCTGAATCTTTCGAAGAGTCAGTGTCCACAAACACACACTGAGAAAGATGGAATGGACAATACGCCTTATGCTTCGGCTATTGGATCCATTATGTATGCGATGTTGTGTACTCGCCCAGACGTCGCTTACGGGTTAAGCGTGACCTGTCGATTCCAAAGTAATCCAGGTATGGCGCACTGGGTTGCGGTCAAGAACATTTTAAAATATCTGCGGAGGACCAAAGATATGTTCTTGATATATGGTGGTCAGGAAGAACTCAGTATAGAAGGATATACTGACGCTTCGTTCCTGTCTGACGAGGATGATTTCCGATCGCAATCGGGCTATGTTTTTAGCTTGAATGGAGGAGCAGTGGTGTGGAAGAGTTTCAAACAGTCAACTGTTGCTGATTCCACAACAGAAGCCGAGTATGTTGCAGCCTCGGAAGCATCCAAGGAGGCAGTGTGGATTCGTAAGTTCGTTCAAGAACTTGGTGTTGTTCCTTCGAGTGCAGATCCTTTGGTTATCTTCTGTGATAACACTGGAGCAATCGCACAAGCAAAGGAACCACGGTCGCACCAGAAGTCCAAGCACATACAGAGACGGTTTCACTTGATCCGGGAGATCATAGATCGTGGCGAGATCAAAGTCTGCAAGGTTCATACAGATGACAATCTGGCAGACCCGCTTACCAAGCCTCTGGCGTAGCAGAAGCATGAGAAGCACTGTAATAACATGGGTTTGAGATTTCTCAACCATTAGATTAAGTGCAAGTGGGAGATTGTTGGGGTATGCCCTTAAGGCTAATGTTTGAGGCCTTGGGATTGTATCAGTATCATGTAATAAACTCTTATGTTTATATAGGCATGGTTGTTATTCAGTTTGTTATATTGTCTGCTGCAATAATTGTACTTCTGAATAATGTCTCAAATGCTGTTCAGCTAGGCTGACATGCTATAAGTCCTTAGTCGAGATATCTTGGTGAACATGAGACAGCCTTGATATGATTGAGACTAATATGTGTTCTAATCTTATAGGATGCTTCGAGCATGGAATAAGATGTAGACTCATGGGTACATTGGATGTACTGGACAGACCCTACTAGGATATTCAATTGTCTTTCACAATGTGAATAATCCTTGAATGCGACAAGTGGCACATTTCCTCTGACTTGAGATCGCTTGTGTTTCTAAATGATGATTGTCATTGTTTTGAGGTAGTTCAATATCATTTGAAACATAATGGTTATAGACTATCTTGGATGGTGAGCTTGAGTCATGTTAGGGCATTAGTGATAGACAAAGGATTGCCGTCTCTTTAATTAGAGTGTGATGTTCTAAAGGGGCCCCCTGGATGAGATGATTGAGAAAGTGTATGGCCATACCCAGGTGACTGTGTTCATCTGATCTAATCATGCTCATCATATTGGAGTTACAAGCTTGACACGCTTGTCCAATAAGAACATCCAGTGGCAAAGGAATCATGCATGCCTTGTGAGTTGGATTCACACTTGTGCTGTTGTTTGGGTGTAGTCTTGGAAGACTCTTTTCTTTATATCGGGAGACAGTGATGTGTTGCTAGATACCCCTCACTGATCGTGATAACGTGAGTTATCGTTACCGACATTTAAAGGAAACCCTCAGGGTCGCACAATTTGATGATATGGCTTACTTAAGTCAGATCGTGTGGACTGAATTGTTTAAGTTCAGTTTAAAGGAATTTAGTCTCTGATTGTAAGTGAGATCTGGTCTGATCATGTTTGATTGATTAGGGCTTGAGATCGGTAAGCTTCGATTGAGAGAATAGATGCTAGATCAGTGAGATCAGGAGCATCAAGAGATCAACGGTCAGATCTTAAGCCTTATGGGTTTATTATGATCTGGACTAGTTGCTTGGCTTATTTGGTTTCTTGAACCAAACCAACTTGAACCGGCTCATCATATGAGCGCATGGTTCAAAGGGGAGAGCTAATAGCGTTAAGGAAAATTCATGGTCGCATGAATTGGAGACTTTGCTATTTTTAGATAGCACTTCTCTAAACGTGACCACGCCTCACGTTCACGCAAAAGGGAAGCTCTATTCTCGCCTCTCGCCCTTCTCTCTCGACACACTCTTGTGTGGTGACGACTTCAAGTCTCTAGGAGAGGATTCGGCCAAGCAGAAATCATCTCTTTCTTTCCATATGACAAGCACCTCTTGGAACCTTGCTAGCACAAGGAGCACCAAGGGAGTAGGCGGCTTCTTCATCTTGTGTGCCCATCCTTTGGAGGAGATCCTCTCGCTCTCTGCTTCCAAGACACCATCCAAGAGATGGCGATGGTATGGATCTTTCTCTTCTATACTAGCATTCGAAAGTTGATCATATGATATATTAAGATCTCTTGAAACCCTAGCTTCCTATGCGAATTTTTATATGCGCCTCCCTTAGGGTTTCGGCCCCCTAGATTAAGGGGACTTACAGGTTCAAAGGCAAGAGGAGTTTTCGATGGTTAAAGAGGGGTTTTAAGTGAAGTTAAAACTTGCCAAATTGGGAAGGCGTTTTGCTAGAGGAAAACGCTCCCATGCTTTGAACGCCTCTCTAGCCTCTTCCTCTTTCGCTTTGGGTGTTCTTCACGTGAATGTGTGGATTCGGCCAGCAAGAAGTCTTCTCTCTCAATCTCCTTCACGCGACAAGGGGCACTTGAAGATCCTTGCTAGCACAAGGAGCGACAAGAAGAAAGCTACTTCTCATCTTGTGTGCGCATCTTGTGGAGGAGACCCCTTTCGATCTCTTCTTCCAAGACACCATCCAAGCGATGGCAATGGTATGATATTTCTTCTAGATCTATCTACATTACAAGGTATTGAAAGTTGATCATATGTCATATAAATCGATCATGGAAACCCTTGCTTCCGCTCAAAAGCTCTATATGCGCTTACCTTTAGGGTTTCACCCCCTTGCGCTCCCCCTTGAAGGGGACTCTTCAACTGGAAGGTATCCTTTCTTGGATTGCTCCAAGTTAAACCTCTCCAGGACCTTATCAATGTAGGTACTCTGACTAAGGGCCAGGAGCCTCTTGGATCTTTCTCGGTAGATCCTCACGCCTAGAATATAGGCGGCCTCCCCTAAGTCTTTCATCTCAAAACACTTCCCCAACCATGTCTTCACAGCTTGAAGACTAGGGATGTCGTTTCCGATGAGCAGTATGTCATCGACATACAAGACCAGAAAAATCACCAAGCTCCCACTGAATTTTCTATATACACAGGCGTCATCTTCGCTTTTGATAAGGCCATAATCTCTCACAGCTTCATCAAATCGAAGATTCCAACTTCGAGATGCTTGCTTTAATCCATAAATGGATCTCTTTAGCCTGCAGACCTTACTAGCCTCTGCAGGATGGATGAAACCATCAGGTTGTGTCATGTACACATCCTCAGTCAGCTTCCCGTTAAGGAACGCTGTCTTCACATCCATCTGCCATATCTCATAGTCATGATATGCAGCTATAGCAAGCAGAATCCGAATGGACTTGATCATGGCAACTGGCGAGAAGGTTTCATCATAGTCCACCCCATGGACTTGTTTAAAACCTTTAGCCACTAGTCTACCCTTATAGGTAACTATATTGCCATCCATGTCTATCTTCTTCTTGAAGACCCATTTACACCCTATGGGTTTTACCCCATCAGGCAGCTCAACCAAATCCCAGACTTGGTTAGCCGACATGGAATCCATCTCGGATCGCATGGCGTCAAGCCATCTCTCGGAGTCCGGTCCACTGACCGCCTCATCATAGGTTCTGGGTTCATCCTCAATGATGAAAATTCCATCGTGTTGAGTCGGCAGCGACCCGTACCTCTCAGGTGCACGACGAATCCTCCCAGACCTACGTGGGACCTGTGTCTGAGCCTCAGGTTGTATAACAACTGGTGCAGATGGCTCAGATTCCATCTCTTTGTCTTGTGGTTGCACTTGGACCTCATCCAAGTCAAACTCCCTCCCACTAACTTCTTTCATAAGAAATTCTTTTTCTAGAAAGACAGCACCCCGAGCAACAAAAACTTTGTTCTCGGTTGGGACATAGAAGTAGTATCCTTTAGTTTCCTTCGGATACCCCACAAATACACACTTATCAGATCTAGGTTCTAGCTTGCTAGAATCCTGACGTTTGACATAAGCCTCACATCCCCAGATCCTGATAAACGTGAGATTAGGGCGTCTCCCACTCCATACCTCGTATGGTATTTTGGAGACACTCTTAGATGGAACATTATTCAGTATCAGAAAAGCTGTCTCAAGTGCATGCCCCCAGAATGAGGGAGGTAGAGTTGCATGACTCATCATAGATCGAACCATATCCAATAAAGTTCGATTTCTCCTTTCAGACACACCATTCCATTGAGGTGTTCCAGGAGGAGTGAGTTGGGATATGATCCCAGACTCTCTCAGATAGTCAAAGAACTCTCCACTCAGGTATTCTCCACCTCGATCTGATCGAAGAGCTTTAATGGATCTTCCAAGCTGGTTCTCTACTTCATTCTTGAACACTTTGAATTTCTCAAAGGACTCAGATTTATGTCTCATTAGGTAGACATATCCATACCTACTGAAGTCATCAGTGAAGGTAATGAAGTAGTTGTACCCTCCTCTGGCTTGTTTATTGAAAGGCCCACACACATCAGTATGTATGAGATCCAATACACCTCCTGCCCTCTCACCAATCTTGGTGAAGGGTGCCTTTGTCATTTTCCCTAATAAACAAGGTTCACAGGTATCAAATTCCTCCAAGGAACTTGAATCTAACAATCCATTTGCATGGAGTTGTTGGATGCGATTTTTGTTTATATGGGCTAATCGACAGTGCCAAAGGAAAGCACCAGCTGAACCACTCAGTTTGGTCCTTTTATTACTTATGTTACAGATAGAACTTTCCATATCCAAGATATACAGACCATTGCACAAAGTACCCTTCCCATAGAACATATTTGCAAATGAAAAAGAACAAGAGTTCTTATTTATTTCAAACTTAAATCCCTTCTTTGCTAAGCAAGGAATGGATACAATGTTCTTAGTAAGTGAAGGTACACAAAAGCAATTATCTAGTTCTAATAGAAGTCCAGAAGGCAAGGAGAGAGTCAAGACGCCTACAGCAACAGCAGCAACCTGTGCCCCATTTCCAACGTGTAGGTCAATCTCTCCAGGTCACACCGATCTACTTTTCTTGAGCCCCTGCATATTTGTACAAATATGAGCTCCACATGCGGTATCCAATACCCATGACATAGAAGTAGAAAGATTGACTTCTGTAACATAGATACCTAAGCATGAAGACGAAGCCTTGCCTCTCTTCTTCTCATTCTGAAGTCGTACTATGTCCTTTATCATGTGAAGTGGTCCTCCACATGAGTAGCACTTATTATTCCTGACTCTTTCCATCTTTATTTTCAATGTTTTAGTTAAGCCTTTGGGCTTAACACATTGAATGTCTACTTTAGGAGGGTTGAGCTCAACCAATGCATCAAATAGCTGCCTTAGACTAGAAATAATTTCAGAGGCACTCTTAGATTCATATTGCCCTCTTAGCTCGGGCGACATGTTGGTTAGCATCAATTGTGCAATCTCAAAGTATCAGCTTGATGCTTATCATAAGCATCCTTCTCAGCTGCTGAGGCCAAGCATGGAAGTGGCTCAGGAATTGGCTTCTCAATGACATATAGCTTCCTCTCGAGCTTGAGCACAATTCTCAAGTTCATATACCAATCCTTTAAGTTGGATCCAACCAACTTATCCCTTTCCAGGGTAGATCGCAGTGACCATCTGCCATTGTTCATTGTTCTACAATAACCAAGAAACAGCAGATTAGTACTACTTCGAATCATTTAAACTGGATTTGTTTTAAATGATTACTGCTCCCACTATTTTAAATTCGAATTGACAACCCACAAAGTCAATCGGGAAGTTTAAGACTTCCTAGTGAGATGGGATCCTTATTTCACATGAGGCTTTGCGTCCCACGAGGGTGGGATGAGATGCACAAAGTAACTCATGTTTCCTAAGGTGGGCGCGCCGGCCGGTTGCTCCAAGCAACTCCCCTTGTTGAGATAGTCTTGGGCATTTCATGTCCAGCGAGGGCTGGATATAACATGAAACCCTAACCTCTCAACGATGCCTCTAGACTTTCACTATGTGCCCAGTACATGTGAATTTCTAGTCAAGTCCATTCCTAACCGTTTATGCCCAGGGCCAATGAGTTTCCTTGCGAAGGCACGCCCAGGTTAAAACTGGACTGGGGAAACCATTGTCACCACACACTTTCTAAAGATAAGTGGGTGTGTCCCACGAGGGTGGGAACCAGTTCACAACTCCACTGATCGATAGCTTAGTGAGGGCTACGCGTTAGAAGGCTTCCAGACTTGATATTTTATGAGGGTTTTTAAGGTCTCATCTGTTTTATCTTATGTCTAACAATACAGGCATGCAATCCTATAGTGATAACATAATGATAAAACATCACAGGCATGCTTTTAGCAGATAAGGAAAGCAGTAAAAGATGATGTGATCAAAGCCCTTTCAAGATATTGAACCAACCCATGCCAAAAGAGGTTCAACTCTTGACATAGGACTCAAGCCCCTAAGAAAGACCTATCCTAGCCGCCCTCTATCTTGGTCTTCATGGTTGGCTCCAAGGTCCTTCCTTCATGGCTTAGCTCTCAAACCTTAAGGGTAGACCTCAAAGGTTCGGCCAATGCCATGATCTTCCTCCAAGGAGAATGCGCCACAATGAAAGATGCCAAGTTAGCTAGCTCTCAAACCAAAAGGTTCGGCCATGCCTAACTTGTGCCATCAAGCAAGCTTGCGCCTTTTCCTTGATGCTTGTTGCGCCACCATGCAAGGTGCGCCAACTTCATGCATGCGCCAAGCTCCAAGTACATGCGCTTCCCTAGTCTTCTTAAAAGCAAAAGGAAAAGCGGCACGCAGGCCTCACGAGGATACATCACAGGCATGCAAAGGGGGCTTGACTAATGATCACAACATTATGCACAATCAAGGTATTTACTCATGCAATTCTACATGCTCATGAAAAACATAAAATCTGAAATTTTACTTTTTCATTAAAACTAGTCTCTTTTTCTCCTCTTCTTCTCACAAATCTTTTGGTTAATTGCGATTTATTTTTCAAGGTGATTTCAGAGATCCTTTCGGCTGGCAATTTTGTCAGATCAAGAGACTTGGCCAGTCCGAAGACACAATGCCCGTCCTACTTGACAAAACTACGTGCGCCTTTGATCTTCAAATCAGACAAGAAAAATAGTCCAAAAATCCAAAAGAGATTGAGAGGATGATAGAAACAAGAAACCCTAATTTTTTCCTACTTAGAAAAAATCGTTTGCCATGCATCATGCTATTTTCGAAAATAGAGATATGGCATGTGAGCATGAAAGAAAAGCATAAAACTTCGTTCGAGTCTTGCAAGTCGCTCTGGTACCACTGTTGGGAAACCCCGGGGACATTTTACAATTTTTCAGAGACACATACATACATTGCACAGCGGAAGAATGTCCCCGAAATAGGTCGGTCCCAAAAACCCAGTGAAGATCGCATGCAAGGGGGTCGACACGATGAGTTAGAAAATACCTCAGAGCAAGATGAGGTCGATGTCGTGATAGGCGCCCAAGTGTGCGTCCTCTGCAGTCTCACACACACGGATGCCTCGAGTCCTCTTCTTCCACGCCCGGTGCTAGCCTCGGGAAGAAGATCCAAGCCTTAGGGAGATGCTCCAACCACCTTGCGCCACCAAGAGAGAAAGATGCGCCAAGTGGTAAGGAAGGAGAAGCTTGCGGCCACTTGATGGAAGAGGAAGAGATTGCGCCCTTGCTCCTTGCTCTCGCTCCCTTCTTATGTTCATGCCTCCAAGGATGAATCATATAAGAGGGGGCGGCTAGGGTCACATATATAGGGCAAGAGGCGATTAGGGCAAGGGCTAGGATCATGACAAGTGTAGGGCTAGGATGAGGAGGTTTGATGCAAGGAAAGTCTCCAAGACTTTACCATAAACTTCATTCAACCTTTCCATAATTGCCCAAGTACCATATCAGCCCAAGACATGCCTTAAAGGCATTCATACCATCAAGGGAGAAGGGCTAGGCGCAAATTGCTTCCTTAATGAAGCAATTTTGCCACCCTAACCCCATTATGCCCCTTAGGCGCCAATGGGGTTGGGTTTCTCCCCATTATACCCTTTTAGCCTCTCTTCTCTTCATGAGAACTTGTTAATTGGGCTTCATTGGATAATGAGCTAGCCCAAACTTCATCCTATGGGTTGATTAAGCATTTGGATCCAATCCAATGCAACCCTAATCCAAGTGTGACCAACCATGGTCAAATACGGGTCAACCTGCCAAAAATGAAGTTTGGCTCCAATAACATTCTTCCATCTCATCAGGCCCATTGGTGCTGATGAAATCTCCCAATTAGATCCGAGTTATCCAATAACTTGATCATAAGGCTTCTCGATCAATACGAGAACTCAAGTATCAAGGTGTGCGACCCTGTAGGTTCTTCTGACGCTGGCAGTGCTGACCAAAGGTCACCACAAGCAGTGAGTGGCACCTAGCAGTGCATCGCTGCTACCCAGGTCATTGGAATGGATATCGACATCGACATCCCCATCATAGCAACTAGGTACAGATGCATTACAGTCTCTTTGCCGAACTGATATCCGATTGGACAAGTGTGTCACTACTTGTTTTCACCCAATCACATGGCTATGACTAAAACAGGTTCTTACCTGGGTATGGCCATACACTCTCAGTCATAGAACCATAGAGGAGCTCCATGGATATCATACTTCCCTAAGGAAGGGGCAAATCCTATGTCTGTCCATTGACCTTCTCATATGGGTCGTGATATGCTCAATGACAACCGTTATGACTTCCCAACTACGGCGAGGTGTTAGGTTGTATCAAAGCAAGTCGCTAACCATATAGAATGATCAATGACCTCAAGTCAAGGGATCAATGCATCTCCTGTCACTTGTGAGGATAACTTATGACACCAAGTCATAGCCTCATAGCGGGTCTTTCCAGTATATCCTCCAATGATATACCCATGTGTCTGTGTTAGCACCACGTACCTAACCAGCTCACATACCAGTCTCTCAAGTACCATAGCTGTCCCATATCCACTAAGGTACATCGACTGGGGACAATAGTTTGAGCATAGATCCAATCTGTCTCCAGGGACATTATCATGTTAGTACATGTGCGCAGATGTAAACAAACATTGACAATGACAATGCCAGAATGATATATATAAATATCAAAGTCAAGTAGTACATAAGTGGACCAAAACTAGGTCCTAGGGCATATACACCAACAATAGCAGCATATTATGATTATGAGATCTGGCAGATGGATGTGAAGACTGCTTTCCTTAATGGAAAACTGGATGAGGATGTGTATATGACACAACCTGAAGGTTTCACCAATCCATCAGATCGTCATAAAATATGCAAGTTAAAGAAGTCCATTTATGGACTTAAGCAAGCATCAAGAAGCTGGAATATTCGTTTTGATGAATCAATCTGTGAGTTTGGTTTCATCAAGAATGAAGATGACCCGTGTGTATATAAGAGGTTTAGTGGGAGCGTAATTACTTTCCTAGTCCTCTACGTCGATGATATCTTAATCATTGGAAACGATATTCCTGAACTGCATGAGGTTAAAGCATGGTTAAGAAAATGTTTCCAGACGAAAGATTTAGGAGAAGCAGCCTATGTATTAGGTGTGAAGATCTACAGAGATAGATCTAAGAGGCTTCTCGGGCTGTGCCAGAGTACTTACATCGATAAAGTCCTGGAGAGATTTCATTTAGAAAATTCTAAAAGAGGATATCTTCCAGTCAGACATGGTCTGAATCTTTCGAAGAGTCAGTGTCCACAAACACAGACTGAGAAAGATGAAATGGACAATACGCCTTATACTTCGGCTATTGGATCCATTATGTATGCGATGTTGTGTACTCGCCCAGACGTCGCTTACGGGTTAAGCGTGACCAGTCGGTTCCAAAGTAATCCAGGTCAGGCGCACTGGATTGCAGTCAAGAACATTTTGAAATATCTTCGGAGGACCAAAGATATGTTCTTGGTGTATGGTGGTCAGGAAGAACTCAGTATTGAAGGATATACTGACGCTTCATTCCAATCTGACCAGGATGATTTCCGATCGCAATCAGGCTATGTTTTTAGCTTGAATGGAGGAGCAGTGGTGTGGAAAAGTTTCAAACAGTCTATTGTTGCTGATTCCACAACAGAAGCCGAGTATGTTGCAGCCTCAGAAGCATCTAAGGAGGCAGTGTGGATTCGTAAGTTCATTCAGGAACTTGGTGTTGTTCCTTCGAGTGCAGATCCTTTGGTTATCTTCTGTGATAACACTGGAGCCATAGCACAGGCAAAGGAACCACAGTCGCACCAGAAGTCCAAGCACATACAGAGACGGTTTCACTTGATCCGGGAGATCATTGATCGTGGCAAGATCAAAGTCAGCAAGGTTCATACAAACGACAATCTGGCTGACCCGCTTACAAAGCCTCTGGCGCAGCAGAAGCATGAGAAGCACTGTAATAATATGGGTTTGAGATTTCTCAACCATTAGATTAAGTGCAAGTGGGAGATTGTTGGGGTATGCCCTTAAGGCTAATGTTTGAGGCCTTGGGATTATATCAGTATCATGTATAAACTTCATGTTTATAAAGGCAATGGTTGTTATTCAGGTTGTTACATTATCTGCTGCAATATGTATACTTCTGAATAATGTCTCAATGATGTTCAGCTAGGCTGACATGCAGTATAGTCCTTGGTCGAGATATCTTGGTGAACATGAGACAACCTTGATATGATTGAGACTAATATGTGTTCTAATCTTATAGGATGCTTCGAGCATGGAATAAGATGTAGACTTATGGGTACATTGGATGTACTGGACAGACCCTACTAGGATGTTCAATTGCTTGTCACAATGTGAATAATCCTTGTATGCGAACAAGTGGAATACTTCCTGTGACTTGAGATCACTTGTGTTTCTAAATGATGATTGGCATTGTTTTGAGGTAGTTCGATATCATTTGAAACATAATGGTTATAGACTATCTTGGATGGTGAGCATGAGTCATGTTAGGGCGCTGGTGATAGACATAGGATTGCCATCTCCTAGTTTGGAGTGTGATGTTCTAAAGGGGCCCCCTGGATGAGATGATTGAGAAAGTGTATGGCCATACCCAGATGACTATGTTCATCTGATCTAATCATTCTCATCATATTGGAGTTACAGGCTTGACACACTTGTCCAATAAGAACATCCAGTGGCAAAGGAAACATGTATGTCTAGTGAAATAGATTCACACTTGTGCTGTGGTTTGGGTGTAGTCTTGGAAGACTCTTTCCTTTATATTGGAAGATAGTGATGTGTTGCTAGATACCCCTCACTGATCGTGATAACGTAAGTTATCGTTACCGACATTTAAAGGAAACCCTTAGGGTCGCACAATTTGATGATACGGCTTACTTAGGTCAGATCATGTGGACTGAATTGTTTTGGTTCAGTTTAAAAGGGATTTAATCTCTGATTGTAAGTGAGATCTGGTCTGATCATGTTTGATTGATTAGGGCTTGAGATCGGTAAGCTTCGATCGAGAGAATTGATGCTAGATCGGTGAGATCAGGAGCATCAAGAGATGAACGGTTGGATCTTGAACCTTTAGGGTTTATTGTGATATGGACCAGATGCTTGGGTTTATTTGGTCTTTGAACCAAACCAAAATGAACCGGCTCATTATGTGAGCGCATGGTTCAAAGGGAAGAGGAAAATGCGATTGGAGTAAACCCATGGTCGCATGAAGAGGTGGCTTGCTATTTTTAGAAGCCATGATCTCAAGTTGAGACCATGCCTCACGTTTGAGGTTGTTGCCTCTATTCTCGCCTCTCCTCTTCTCTCGTCGCCACTTGCTCTCTCGTGTGGTGAAGAAGGCTCACGCCAAGGAGGAGAGTGATACGCCAAGCAGGAATTGATCTCATCCCCTTCCATTCGATCAGGACTCTTGGAGATCTTTGCTAGCACAAAGATCAACAAGGAGTAGGCGATCACATCTTGTGTGCGCATCTTTTGGAGGAGATCCCTTTCGCTCTCTGCTTCCAAGGCGCCATCCAAAGCAATGGCTATGGTATGAATTTTCTTCATGCATCTTTAACAAGTTGATCATATGACAAGCATACGATCCTAAGAAACCCTTGCTTCCGCTTCGAAAATTTTATCATGTGCCTATTAGGGTTTCGCCCCCCAAGTATAGGGGACTTTCAACCAGTCCATGAAGTTAACTCCAGTCAACTTCTCCCTCTCAAGGAAGGAACGGAATGACAGTCCGCTGCTGTTATTGCTTGTAGAAGCCATCTACAATACAAACGAGAACAGATCAGTATCACATTTCAATCATTTATTCTGGCCTTTTATAAATGACTGTTTCTCACTATTTTATTCGAATCGATAATCCTCAAAATCGATCGAGAAGTCGCCCGACTTCCTTAGTGAGATGGGATCCTCATTTCGTACACGGCCTTGCGTCCCACGGAGGTGGGATGTACTGCACAAGGTGACGCATGCTTCCTGAGATAGGCCCCTGGCCAATTGCAACTCGGCAATTCCCCTTCTTAAGACAGTTCAAGCACTTTGTGTCCAACGGAGGCTGGATACAGCATAAAGCCTTAACTTCTTAAGGGTGCCTCTAGAAATTTCATCATGTGAACCACCACATATAAAAAGTCTAGTCAAGTCCGACTTGACCGTTATACCCAGGGCCAACGATTTCCTTGCAGAAGGCGCATCTAGAGTTTTAACCAGACTAGGGAAATCATTGTCATCACACGCCTCCTGAAGATAAATGGGTGTGTCCCACGGAGGTGGGAAATAGTGCACAACACCATTGATCGACAGTTTGACGAGGGTTACGCGTCAGAAGGCAAAACGAGACTTGAAATAATTTTGTGAGGATTTTTGTGGTCTCGGCACCACGAATTTTTATCTTATTCTACCAATACAGGCATGCAATCCTATGGTGGAATAAAGCAAAGCAGTAAAGGCATGCTGAAGTAGAAAACAGTAAATATAATGTCATCAAAGCCCAAAACATGGGTAACAAGCCCCTAAACCTAGTCTTAGCCACCTAGCACTACCAAGGGCAATGAGCCATGGGCCCATGCCAACAAGTCCTTAGCTCATCCCTGAGTGCCCTAAGGGCTTTGCTCCAAGACCCCGAGGTGCGCCACCTAGGTCTTCAGCTCCATGGGTCAGCCCGCGAACCCCAAATGCACCATCCAGGAAAAACCCTAGACCCCCTTTAGGTTCGGCCAGCCTGAGTCTTCTCCGTGAGCTAGCTCGCAAATCCTAGGCTCCTCCTAGGATTCGGCCAACACATATCTCTTCCTGGAGGATAGCTCGTAAGCCCTAGGCTCCTCCTAGGGTTTGGCCAAACATCCATGTGCCATCTCTATGCCATGTATCTCACCTCAATGCTTGATACGACTCATCCCTTGCAAGGTGCGCCACCAAGAGGTACGCCCCCTTTGCTTGGATGTGCCATCAAGCATCATTGGTGCTCGACCTTCCTCCATCAGCCCATGAACTTAAGAAGCGTCCAATGGACCTTCAAGCTCTTGGATAATGATAGAAGACCAGCCCTTTGCAAGCTTGGAGCGCCAATCCTCTTCCTCAACCCTTGAACCTCAATATGCGCCACTAGGAGACCTAGAAGGCATCAAGGTTCGGTCAAAGAGTTAGATCAGCCCCCTTAGGTGGCTTTTCCTTTATCATCAGCCCTTGAACCCATGCATGCGCCACTAGGAAGCCTAGAAGCCATGTTGATTCGGTTGAGGATGAAGGTCAGCCCCCTTTGCTTGCTTGACTAGGTTGCACCATCTCCTTATCCAACCATCATCCCTTAAGTGAACCAACTAGATAACCCTAGAAGTTACTTCAAGGTTAGGTCAAACAAGGGGATGCGCCACCTTGGGAGGTGAGGTGTGCCAACCCTAACCCTAGCCGCCACCCCCTTAGATGCGCCCCTAGGTTTAACCCTAGAAGCCACCCTAGGGTTCGGCTAGGTGAGAGTTGCGCCACCTTGAGAGATGCGCAAGGGAGAGAGGGAGGAAAACGCCATAGAATGTGATCAAAGCTTTCTATTTGATTTACAATGTAAAATTGAAAACACAGGATTGAAAGTCGGCACGTAGGCCTCACATTGATACATCACAGGCATGGCAATAAGGCTTGTCTTTGATCATATCAAATGCATAAGGAAAAACACTTAAGACATGCTCTTCTATATGCAATGAAAAACTACATAACCAGATTTTAGTTTTTCATTAGAAAACATGTTCGTTAAATCTCCGCGATCTTATCAAAAATTCAGATCTTTTGTTTTCTCTCAAGAGTCTACAAGTGGCCATATATACCCTGATTATCGATGCCACTTGCAATCCCTAACTTGTACAGATTAGGGCAATCACCCTGTCCATGCCCCGAAATCTAGATACAAGTCTCACATCGTGGATCTATCCCATGAATATGAGGAGAAATAAATTCTCACACATAGGGTCTATCCCCATGTGTAGAAACCGAAAATCATGAATTTCATAAGAGTGAGAAATAACAAACCTACTCTTTTTCTACACATAAAACATGGCATAAATATTTTTAAAAAAAATTTCTATGACATGTGCATGCTATAAAAAACCCATACACCAATGTATCTCGAAAGTTGGCTCTGATACCACTGTTGGGAATCTCTGGGCTATAAGAAAATGAAAAACAGTGGAAGTGAGCCCGAACCGAGATTCATAATTCAACAAGGACCGACTTACGAAGAATACAAGGGATGTGATAGGGGCAGTACCTTATCAAGCAACTTTTATAAGCAGCAGATGATGAAGATGCGCAAGGGCCCGTCCTCTGCAATCGTGCACACACGAACTCCTCGAATCCTCTCCAATCTCCGCGCTGGGTGCTAGCCTGGAAGATGAGATCCACGCCTCTAGCCTTCTCAACTTGCGCCACTGCCAAGAAGAAGAAGGGATGTTGGCGACAAGGAGTGGGTAGCACTGCCACTTGTCCCAACCTTTGATGCTGAAAAACTTTTATTGTTGTCACCTCCTAGACCCTAACGCCAAGGAGCAGAGGGGAGGCGACAACTAGAGACAAGAGAAGAGTATGGTACAAAAGAATCTCCCAGGTGGGCCTCTCTATTTATAATAGCAGAGCCAGACGCACACTGGAGATACTTCCCATGTGGGATAATGAGCATAGGCGCCTACTCACAATTACGCGTCATGGGTTTGAATCCCCGCATACGCAATTAATTGTAAATACGCCCAAGCATAGGCGCCTACTCACAATTAAGCATCATGGGATCGAATCCCCGCAGACGCAATTAATTGTAAATTGCGCCCAGGCTTTTTAATTAGCCAAGAGAAAATTTCTCTTGCCAATTAATAATTTTATTTTATTCATGTGACTAAAGTGTCAAGCCCAAACTTGCACCCAGACCCTTGTTTGACTCATTTTGACAACATAGGTCAACAGAGGTCAAACGTGGTCCACTAGAGTCAACTAGTGGTCAAACATGAACTAAAATAAAATATCATCCTCTCTATAAAGTCGCAATGCATCAGTTCCCCAAAAGATCCGAATCACACAATGATTCGATCAGAGGCTAAACGATCAGTATGAGAACTCGAGTGTCAAGGTGTGCGACCCTGTAGGTTCTTCAGACATTGGCAGTGATGACTAAATCATCACAAGCAATGAGTGGCACCTAGCAGTACATCATTGCTACCCAAGTCATTAGAATGGTGTCATCATCGACATCCCCTAAAACTGCGACAAAGTACAAGTGCAGACTTGTCCTTTTGCCAACTAATGTCCAGATTGGGCAAGTGTGTCACACTTGTTAATCCCAATAATATGGCATGACTAAATCAGGTTCTCACCTGGGTATGGCCATACACTTTCAGTCATCCATATAGGGCACCATAGACAATCAAGCTTCCCCGTAAGGAAGGGGCAAACCCTCTATTGGCACATTGAATCCCTCATGTAGGTTATGACATACCCAATGACAACCGTTATGACTTTCCTTTTACGGTGAAGCATTAGGTTGCATCAAAGTATATCAATCACTATATAGAGATACCAATGCCCTCAAGTCTAGGACAAGCGCAACTCTGTCACTGTGATATTCATCTCATGACACTGAGATGAATCCTCACGGCGGGTTGATCCAGTGTATCTCCCTTGATATACCCATATGCCTGCGTTAGCAACCCGTGCTCAACCAGCGCATATACTAGTCTCAAGCGAATCATAGTTGTCCCATATCCACCATGATTCTCGACCAGAGATAAACACAGAGACTAGATAAAATCTATCTCTTAGGGACATTGTATATGAAAATGTACATGTGCGCAGATGTACAAACTTGCATGACAACGACAATGCCAGGATAACTCATCTATCAACTAGATGTGGTACACATACCAATGGACCATCCTGAGGTCCTAGGGCATAAACACTAACAAGAAAGATGATTCTAAACCTAATTTACCTCCACTTTATAGACCACCTATACCCTTTCCACAAAGGTTAGTGCAAGCAAAACTTGATAGACAATTTGGCAAATTTCTTGAAGTGTTGAAAAAGCTTTACATTAATATTCCTTTTACTGAAGCTATATCTCAAATGTCATCATATGCAAAATTCTTGAAAGAGATCTTGTCTAACAAAAGAAAAATTGAGGACTATGGTACTTGTACTGTGGCTTTAACTGAGGATTGCAGTGTTGTCATTCAAAATAAATTGCCCCCAAAACTGAAGGATCCAGGTAGTTTCTCTGTACCTTGTTCTACTGGAAGCCTGGCTTTTGACCGAGCCTTATGTGATTTAGGAGCAGTGTAAGCCTAATGCCTTTTATCTATTTGTAGGAAACTGGACATTGGAGAGCTTAAACCAACATCCATATCTTTACAGCTCGCTGATAGCTCAGTAAAGTATCCTATTAGTATTTTAGAAAATGTTCCAATCAAGGTAGGTGAATTTTTCATTCCTGCTGATTTTGTAGTCTTTTATATGGAAGAAAATCATAAAAATATCATAATTCTTGGTAGACCCTTTTTGGCTACTGCTGGAGCATATATAGATGTTAGAAAAGGAAAAATCACTTTTGATATTTGTGAAAAAATAATTGAATTTGATCTTGCTGATTCTTTGAATAAATTTTCATATTCTAGATCATGTTGTAGTGTTGACATACTTGATGATGTTGTTTTGATGTTTGTAATTTATTTGATGAATCCTCTAATTTTGGAACTGACAATTTTTCTGAGGATATTGATAGAGGATTACAGGAGAAAGGACATCAAAATTCTAAGAAGAAGAAGAAAAAGAGAAGAAGAAGAAGAAAAAGAGAAGAAGAAGAAGAGGCTCTAGATTGTTTGATAAAGGGAAGAAGATATTGAGTAAATTTGGACACTGTTTCAAGGCTGAGCCTTATGTGATTGAAAAAGATGCTCAGATCAAAGAAAAATCAATGGAAATTGAGGAATTCAAGATCAAAACCGAGTACAAAAGGGTCAAGCTAAATACCTCTAAATTAGCGCTTCTTGGGAGGCAACCCAAGCTTTCTAACTTTAGTTTTTTTTTCACTTTATTTTTACTTTGCCCTTAGAACTAATTTTTTCTTTTCTTTTTGTAGGTAAGCAAGTTTTGGCGCAAATTACGGCACTACCATAATGTACATTACGGTATAGTAATTCCTATCAATTTCGACTAGAAAGTTTTGATGAGATTACGGCACTGTCGTTAGTATTTTCATAGTACCGTATTTTGTGTCCAAAATCGACCCAAGAGTATTTTTGCTTTTAAGGCACTACCGTGATGATTTTTATGGGCCATATTTTTTAGCTAATTTTTTTTTATTTTCAAAAAAACAAAAACAAAAAAAAATAAAAAACAAAAACAAAAAAAAAATAAAAAACAAAATAAAAAAATAAAAAAACAAAAAAAACAAAAGAAAACAATTTTTTTTTTTAAATTTGCTACAGATTTTAATTTTCTTTTACGGCACTACCGTAACCATTTTTGTGGTACCGTATTTGCTACAGATTTTTGACCCGAGAGTTTTTTGAATATTACAGCGGTACCATAAGTTTTTTCACGGTACCATAATTAGGAGCATTTTTTGACCCGAAAGTTAGGACGAAATTACAGTACTACTGTATTCGTTTTACGGCCCGTGTTTTTCAATATCACCAGAATACGGCACTGCCATAATGGATTTTACGGCCGTAATTCTTTTTTTAAACGCGATTCCTGTGCCGTTTTTTAGGGTTTTCTAGGCCGTGTTTTGAGTTTTCTCACTCGTTCTCGTGCTGAACTTTGATTCTAGACCTTCTCCGACCGTTAGAGCTCACCGGCGATCCTTCCTTTTTGGTTTTTACCGCCGATCTAGTACTCTTTCGCCCGATTTCTCTATTTTGGCGAGTTTTCACGCGAGTTTCGCCCCTTTGTTCGTTTATCTTCGATTCTTGGTCGTTTTCAGGGATTCTTGCTGCTATTTACTTCTTAGATGATAGGCGACCAGTTCTTGTCCATTTCTAGAGTTTTTGACCAATATCTGTGAGTAGTTTGAGTTCAAACAAGCTAGATTTGCTGAAAGTTCACTGTTCACAATTCGCCCCTTTTCATCTCTAGCTAAAATCTTGATTTTAGGCTTAGATTCAATTGATTTTTGCTTCTATGATGCTTAATGAGTATTCATGTTCATGATTGGAAGTATTATTTAAGTTCCATATTTGCTATATTGTCTTGAAATTCAAGTTGCAGCTTTAGTTCATTCATGGCACCCAAAGTTAAACAAGTAGTTTCAAAGAAGAGAGGAAAAGGACCAGCCACATATTCTACACCACCAAATCCCTATGGCATTGTGTTTAGAGATGAAATTCAAGAGTCAATGTACAATCAGTTGGTGGAAAGAAGGGTTATCAACACTAAATATGCTGATAGGAGGACTTTATATGCACTTGGGCTCTACGAGGATGTATCTTGGATGTTTGAGCAGATCAGAGCCAGAAGATTTTTTGAGATGACGCCCTATACCTACTTGCCACTTGCTTTGGAGTTTTTGAGTAGCTTGAATGTGGATCTAAGGGAGTTTTCCAATGGACCTGCTGAAGGAGATATCACATTCAGATTAGCAAATGTGGAGAGGAAGTTAATTTTGAGGGAAGTCAAGTCTATCTTTCACTTGGGTTCTGGAGGGTATACCCAAATACCAATTGGGTTCATTGAGAATGTGTTCTGGAACCAGATTACCCACTAGACTCACTTTTCTACTGTTCTTGCTAGAGCTTCAAATATTACAAATCCTTGTATAAAGTATGTTCATAGAGTTCTTGCCCACACTATCTTTGGCAGAGAAGACAGTTATGGCATGGTAAGACAATCTGAGCTTTACTTTCTTTGGGCAATGCTGAATGGAGTAGTAGTAGATGTTGCATTCTTTCTGATGAAACACATGGATAAAGTGGCTTGGGTGAAAAAGGGAGCAATTGTAATAGGAGGGCTGATTACACCTATAGCCCTGCATCTGAATGTTGAGCCATATGGAATAGAAGTGGCAAGGGGGAATGCAAGGCTTGATCTTGAGTCTTGCATGGCAATGAAAATGATAGTTAGAGAAAGGGATATATTTTGTTTGGTCCTTGGACCAAATGCCCCTACTCTACCATTACCCCATGTAGAGAAGACCACTGTGAAAGAAAGAGCGAATCAGAAGCTTTCATTGAGTACCGCCGAGGTAGCTTTCACACCACCGTTGAGTGAACTTCCACCACCACCCACTTGGGGTGGAAGAGATGATCCTTATGGTATGGAGTCACCATCTCACCGGCCTACTGATACTACTCCCCTAGCTACTGATTCTTCCCACATACCTACTGGAGGATGGTCTAGTGCCTTTGACCTAGGATTCCAAGCACTCTCCGCTGAGATATATCGTCAGGGACATCGTATGGAGAGGATGATGAGTACCATGGGCCAGATGAAGGACTCAATGCATCACCTTCACTATGATGTGGTACATCTCAGCAACTATATGGAAGAGATGGGGAACTTCTTATATGATCATTTTGTATTCCAGGACTCGAGGAGAGGTGAAGACCATAGCGGGCACTAGAGAGAGCAGCCCTTTGATCCTATGGATGCAGCAGAGGAGGACACCGAGGAGATTAGATCAGATGATGAGTAGAGTTTTGTGAGTATCCCTTTTCCTTAAATTTTTGCATTCTATTTTCCTTATCTTACTAATATTTCATTTGTTTATAGGAGGGATAACTCTACAAACTTGTTTTGTCTGCTACTGCTATATGCTTTGATGACTATTTCGATGTGGTTGTATGATAATGATATTGATTTCTATTCATTCGATGGGGTTGTATTATCACATTTTGATATTGATGGTTATTTCGATATGGTTATATGATGATATTTTGAGCACCCTATGGAGGTGCATGCTTGTTGATATAACATTGTGTTACTTTCATGACTGATGAATATATTATTATGTTGATATGATTGATTTATGGCCTAGTCTATATTTTTAAGGAATTTATTGTTGATGACTTGTATGATTCTATTGATGGTGAATGAACTCATGCTTGTGATTGGGACTAGATCTATCATGTCGAATTTATTTCTTAAATATATATCTACTTTTAAAATTTTTCATTGGTTGATGAATGAGATTTTAGGTGAATATATTGTTTGAAGAATTTGATTTGAAAGTGAAACTACTTGTTAAATAAAATTAGCATATGAGTGTAATTTTGAATTGATATCAATTGATTAGTCTAGTTGATGTTTAGTCTATTTGCTATTTGTTGGGAAGAAAGAATCCAAAATCCAGAAATAGTGAGTGACTCCCCTAATTGGCACTGTGTAAAATTGACAGTGGTACCGAAGATATGGGTTGAAGTCTAAAAAAAAAAATAGAGAGAAAGAAAAAGAAAATGACTCCTCTACTTGGCACTATGTAAAATTGACAGTGGTACCTAAGACAAGAGTTGAAGTCCAAATAAAAAGTGTGTATCTATGTGGGTACATGCCATCAAAAACACAAAAAGAATAAAAAGAAAAATGAAGGAAAGGAAAATTTTGAGTGGAAAAAGACTTTAGATATCTTATTCCTGTAAACAAAAGTATGATAGATTTGAACTGAAAATTAGATGAATTCATGAGACTAAAATTCTAATTTTTATACAAGTTGCAAAGTTTTATTTGATTAAGTTGTGAATCTTGAGAATTGAATTCAAAGAATGATATGTCTATTTAAAATTTTATGAGTCAATTAATGGAAATTTTTCATTAGTGATTGTATTTTAGAAATTTATTCTTCATGAGAAAGTCTATGCCTATGATCAATTTTTGATTTTTTTTGCTTGAGGACAAGCAAAGTTTGAGCCTTATGTGTTTGATGACACCGAAATTTATAGTAAATTTTATGTCATTTCATATATCTTTTTGTGTCAAATTCATGAACCTTTGCTTATTTTTATGCCTTTTTTATCAAATACTGCGGAATCAACACTCTTTTTGGTTTTTGATGATTTTCAGGTAAAAAGGCACAATTTTTAGGCATTTTCAAGCAATTCCAGATGCATGAATGAGTTCCCACCATCAAGAGGAGATTACACATCAAATTTCATGAAGATTGGAGTTTCATATCAAATTACGGCAGGGTCGTAATCTATATTACGGTACCGTATTTTCATCGGCTACCGTAATATCAAAGCACTACCATAATTTCAGAAATTTTCATCCAGAAAGAATTTCAGAAATTACGGCACTACAGTAAAGATTTTCATGAGCTGTAATTTCGAGCGCTTTTCGACCAGAAATTTTAGCTGAAATTACGGCACTGCCGTAACCGATATTACGGTGCCGTAATTGCCAAATGGTTTCGATCCGAGAACTCGACTGAAATTATGGCAGTGCCGTAACCAAAAATATGGCCATAATTACAACCTGGAGACGCGATTTTCACGGTCAAATTTGAGTCCGATTTTTGCAGGATCGATTACGGACGATCCAGACCATAAAATTCAAAGCTGTAAGAAGTAAAAGAGGAGCTTTCGGACGAGGGGGGAGACACCAAAAGCCCTAATTTTCATCCACTGACAAAGGAGAAATTGAGTTTCACGCTGCCGACCCAGGTTTCGTAGCCGGGAAGCGTACAACGCATCTCCTGCTGTGAAATCTGACGGGAAGCTTCGCCTGGAGCCAGAGAACATACACCAGAAGTTTCAACGTGAAAGGATCTCAATCGGAGGAGAAATCGATGAAGAACCCAGCACCAGCACTGTTCATATGCTTATTACGACTGTAATTTTGATTACAACCGTGTGGTTATTCGTTCTTCCCCTTTCTTTTTGATTTCTGATCGTTAGAAACTATGGCTTATTGTAATCTTTTCTCCATGCTAGCTTATATCTTTTGTAGGACAGGGGGAGTAATTTCCTTTGATTTCTCAATGACTAGATAAACTTTTCATTACTTCGTCACGTATAATTTTAGCATGATAATTCTACTTTTGTGATGATTGTTCTTTGATTCTCCATAGAAACATGTTATTAATCATGTTTTAGAGTTTTCGCAATAAGGACCGAAAGGTGACTTGCTTGAGAACTTGGAACCTTAGAATTGAATGTTAGGAACTTACTGTAAGAAATTAGGTTAGTTCTTGTTTCTTGATTTTAGAAGAATAATTGACATATTTAATAATATGAATCTAGGATTGAGTCAATTTATCAAACGTGAAGATCTTGTACGAAAGTAAGGATCGGAACGTTGGAGAACCATAAGTAGAACTTGTGTTCAGACTCGAATGCACGAAAGTGATCCTTGAGATTCCACTCAAGATGATCCACTTAGAATTCGGATGCACGAAAGTGATCCTTGAGTTCTTTGATGAATGATTTACTTATTTTCAGCTTGGGATAGATCTTGTGCGAAAGCAAGGATCGGTCCTTGCATGATTGTCTGCACGAAAGTGAGATAATCCTTTTATGAAGTAAATTGTATCTTTATCATGATAAAATTAAACTGACGAATTTCTATTCATATCTAGTCATAGAAATCAAACTGGATGAAACCCTAGTCCCAGTTTCTCTCTCTGGTATTTTCATTAGCTTTCGATAATTCACTTGCATAGTTTCGACTGCCTAGATAGTAAGAAATCGATTATTCGGTACTTGACGAACGAGGTCTCTGTGGGTTCGATATCTTTTTATTACTTCGAGTATCCGTGCACTTGCGGACACAACAGGTTTTTGGACACAATAAGTTTTTAGTGGTAACGCCAGAGATAAGTTTTTATCTAGCTACTTGTTGGGATACAACACTCTACAACCGAGACTTCAAGGCCTTTCTTGTGCATCCCTTGCGAGCATCCAAAGAGATCTCCTACTCCTTGCTCTTGGCTAGATCAAGGACTGAATCATCTTGCTTCCCCAACTTTTGGCCAACATGAAGAACTTATCCTTTAAAGGCAACCAACGGCTAAGTTCTTTCACTCTTTCTCTTCTTTATGTTTTGAACATCTTCCTACACTAATTTGGATTGTTTGCTAAAGGTTCACGCAAAGACTTGGAGCCTCTTCTTAGTGCAAGTCTTCCTTCTTCTTCCACCCCTCTAAACTTAGATAGTCCAAATCTTGTTAGCAAGAGAATTTGGGAGATTAACTCCCCTCTTGATCTTGAAGTTGTTGTTGGACATTTAACCTATTTTTATAACTCACCCATGCATGTGTGGGCTTTGAATGATTGCATGTGTGTAAGCTCATAAGTCCCTACTTCATTGCCATCAACTATTGCACTGGTGAAGAACGGGACGTTACCGCTCTTCTATTCTCAAGGATCACATTGTGAGTATTTCTTCTAGTTGTTTCAATTCTTAGTTTAAAATAAATTAGATTTTTGGTTTTCCTACATAAAATACAAAAAAAAATTTCAATCTTTTAGTTTAATTTTTGGTTTTTATAATAAAACTATAAAAAAAATCTATTTTCCAAAAGTGTCATTTGCATGTATCCTTGCCTTGTGTAATTGTGTTTGCCCCTTGCATCAATCGTTGAGAGCTCTCCATCAATCAAGGATTAACCCTAATCCAATTGCCTAACCCCCCTGGGAAAGATGCCATGTCGGTTTCTAGCAATTAGGGGTGTCCAAAAAATAGTTCAACCTGATGAACCAAATTCGGTTCGGTTTGATTTAAGATGGGTAAAAAAAATTTGGTTCGATTTTTGGTTGGCTGCAATTCGGTACGGTTCGGTTTGGTTGAATCGAACAAACTAAAATTTAAATATAATATTAATATTTTTATATAAAATATATTATATTATTATTTTTTATTAAAAATTAATAATATAATAATATAAACAAGCTAAATGTCACGCCCTGAATTAGGGTAATATTTTTTAAAATATTTTACCCATGAGTCAACGCTTTACTCGAGTCCAAATACATCAACGATGATATCACAACGGTCGAAACTGCTGGATTGGGCACGACCGGCGGAGTCGGTCCCTCAAACCGACTCCCAGCCCGACTATGGACTCTTGCGGAATATCTCTACCGTTCCAACACAGTTTAAATCAAAGCTTGCGATTCACCGCGGACCGGTATCGCAAGTGATGGAACCCCTAATCTAAGGGGGAAGAAACCCTAAACATGCGCATCTAGCATGCATAGCGGAAAGAGGGCTTCAAGTAGATCGCATATGAACTATATGTTAACTTAATTCAACTTAAGATTAAGTTTTGATCTTACCAATGCCATGGATTGGATGGCGGCTTGGAATGAGAGAGAGCAAGCGAGATCTCCTCCAAAGAATACACACACCAAGTGATGAAGGCTTCCAACTTGCGCAACTTTGTGCTAGCAAAATGCCAAGTTGTCCTTCTCGAGTGATAGGGATGAAGATGATGCTTTTTCCGGTTCTACTCTTGTCGTCCACTCCAAGCTTCTCTCAAGTCTCGCCGAGCAAAAGCAAAACGCAAGGAGACAAGGGATGAATGAGCTCAAGCCGTTTTGGCGTTTCAAGGAGCCATGCGCTCAATGACTTTCCAAATTTGGAAACCCCATTAAGCCATGCGTTCTCCTCTTCAAGCAAACCGCCCAAAACGCTTATGGATCGAACCATGGGTTCACCCATGTAAACCGGTTCAATCCAAATTGGTCCAAACCAAAGCAATCGGTCTAGATCAACCAAACCCTAAGGTTTCCAATCCAACCGTTCATCTTATGATGCTCTTGATCTCACCGATCTAGCATCAATACTCTCGATCGAAGCTTACCGATCTCAAGCCCTAATCAATCAAACATGATCAAGCTAGATCTCACTTACAATCAGAGTCTATATCCCTTTAAACTGAACCCAAATAATTCAGTCCACACGATCTGACTCAAAGAAAGCCATATCACCAAATTGTGTGACCCTGAGGGTTTCCTTTAAACGTCGGTAACGATAACTTACGTTATCACGATCAGTGAGGGGTATCTAGCAACACATCACTGTCTCCCGATATAAAGGAAAGAGTCTTCCAAGACTCCACCCAAACCATAGCATAAGTGTGAATCAACTCACTTGGCATACATGATTCCTTTGCCACTGGATGTTCTTATTGGACAAGCATGTCAAGCCTGTAACTCCAATACGATGAGCATGATTAGATCAGATGAACATAGTCATCTGGGTATGGCCATACACTTCCTCAATCATCTCATATAGGGGGGCCCTCTAGAACATCACACTCCTTAAACAAGGAGACGGCAATCCTTTATCTATCACAAGTGCCCTAACCTGACTCAAGCTCACCATCCAAGATAGTCTATAATCATTATGTTTCAAATGATATTGAACTACCTCAAAACAATGACAATCATCATTTAGAAACACAAGTGATCTCAAGTCAAAGGACATGTGCCACTTAGTGCTTACAAGGATCATTCACATTGTGACAAGCAATGGAATATCCGAGTAGGGTCTGTCCAGTACATCCAATGTACTCATGAGTCTACATCTTATTCCATGCTCGAAGCATCCTATAAGATTAGCACTCATATTAGTCTCAATCATATCAAGGCTGTCTCATGTTCACCAAGATATCTCGACTAAGGACATAGAGCCTGTCAGCCTAGCTGAACAGCTTTGAGACATTATTCAGAAGTACACTTATTACAGCAGACAAGATAACAACCTGAATAATAACCATGCCTTTTATAAACTTAAGAGTTTATTACATGATACTTATACAATCCCAAGGCCTCAAACATTAGCCTTAAGGGCATACCCCAACAATCTCCCACTTGCACTTAATCTAATGGTTGAGAAATCTCAAACCCATATTATTACAGTGCTTCTCATGCTTCTGCTGCGCCAGAGGCTTGGTAAGCGGGTCTGCCAGATTGTCATCTGTATGAACCTTGCAAATCTTGATCTCGCCACGATCAATGATCTCCCGGATCAAGTGAAACCGTCTCTGTATGTGCTTGGACTTCTGGTGCGACCGCGGTTCCTTTGCTTGTGCGATGGCTCCAGTGTTATCACAGAAGATAACCAAAGGATCTGCACTTGAAGGAACGACACCAAGTTCTCTCACGAACTTACGAATCCACACTGCCTCCTTGGATGCTTCCGAGGCTGCAACATACTCGGCTTCTGTTGTGGAATCAGCAACAGTTGACTGTTTGAAACTTTTCCACACCACTGCTCCACCATTCAAGCTAAAAACATAGCCTGATTGCGATCGGAAATCATCCTGGTCCGACTGGAACGAAGCGTCAGTATATCCCTCTATACTGAGTTCTTCCTGACCACCATATATCAAGAACATATCTTTGGTCCTCCGCAGATATTTTAAAATGTTCTTGACCGCAATCCAGTGCGCCAAACCTGGATTACTTTGGAATCGACTGGTTACGCTTAACCCGTAAGCGACGTCTGGGCGAGTACACAACATCGCATACATAATGGATCCAATAGCCGAAGCATAAGGCGTATTGTCCATTTCATCTTTCTCAGTCTGTGTTTGTGGACACTGACTCTTCGAAAGATTCAGACCATGTCTGACTGGAAGATATCCACGTTTAGAATTCTCTAAATGGAATCTCTCCAGGACTTTATCGATGTAAGTACTCTGGCACAGCCCGAGAAGCCTCTTAGATCTATCCCGGTAGATCTTCACACCTAGTACATAGGCTGCTTCTCCTAAATCTTTCATCTGGAAACATTTTCCTAACCATGCCTTAACAGCATGCAGTTCAGGAATATCATTTCCAATGATTAAGATATCATCGACGTAGAGGATTAGGAATGTAATCACGCTCCCACTAAACCTCTTATATACACACGGGTCATCCTCGTTCTTGATGAAACCAAACTCAGAGATAGATTCATCAAAACGAATGTTCCAGCTTCTTGATGCTTGTTTCAGTCCATAAATGGACTTCTTTAACTTGCATATTTTATGACGATCTGATGGATTAGTGAAACCCTCAGGTTGTGTCATATACACATCCTCATCCAGATTTCCATTAAGGAAAGCTGTTTTCACATCCATCTGCCAGATCTCATAGTCGTAATATGCTGCTATCGCGAAAAGAATCCGAATAGACTTAAACATGGCTACAGGTGAGAAAGTTTCATCATAATCTAACCCGTAGATTTGTTTGAAACCTTTCGCAACTAGCCTGCCTTTATAGGTAACCACGTTACCATCCATGTCAATCTTCTTCTTGAAGATCCATTTACAGCCTATAGGGATTACTCCCGGAGGCGGATCAATCAAATCCCAGACTTGATTATCTGACATGGAGTCCATCTCGGCTCGCATAGCTTCAAGCCATCTAGCTGACTCCGGTCCACTGACCGCATCCGCATAAGTGAGGGGTTCATCATTATCAATGATGTAGACTCCGTCATAGCGCTCAGGCTGACGACGGATCCTACCCGATCTTCGCGGTTCCCATGATATTTGAGCCTCAGGTTGCTCAATAACCTGATCTACCGGCTCAGGCTCATCCAACTGTGCTTGACTACTTTGTCCTTCCTCTGGATTCTCATCCAGCTTTATTTCTCTCCCACTAGCCTCTTGCAGAAGAAACTCCTTCTCAAGAAATATGGCCGTCCGAGCAACAAAAACCTTGTTCTCTTTGGGATCGTAGAAATAATAACCCTTAGTTTCCTTAGGGTAACCGACAAAGACACATTTCTCAGATCTGCTCTCTAGTTTCCCAGAGGCGAGCTTTTTGACATAAGCCTCGCAACCCCAGATCCTGATAAATGTCAAGCTAGGCTGTTTCCCATACCATAACTCATATGGCGTCTTTAAAACTGCCTTGGATGGCACTCGGTTTAGTACCTTTGCAGCTGTTTCCAGTGCAAAACCCCAAAAGGAATATGGAAGAGTAGCCTGACTCATCATAGAACGAACCATATCAAGTAACGTTCTATTTCTCCTCTCGGACACACCATTCCACTGCGGTGTTCCTGGCGGAGTGAGCTATGAGATAATCCCACACTCCTTCAGATAGTCAGTAAACGTATGACTCAGGTATTCACCACCTCGATCAGAACGAAGTGCCTTGATATTTCGGCCTAACTGATTTTGTACTTCATTTTTGAACTCTTTGAACTTGTCAAAAGATTCACTTTTATGTCTCATTAAATAGACATATCCATACCTACTGAAATCATCAGTAAAGGTAATGAAGTACTGATAGCCACCTCTGGCATGTTTACTGAAAGGCCCACACACATCACTGTGTATAAGGTCAAGTAAACCTGAAGTCCTTTGACCTTTGTTAAGAAAAGGAGACTTCGTCATTTTACCCATCAAACAAGCTTTGCATGTATCAATCTCCTCATAGGAGAATGATCCCAGCAGTCCATGTTCATGCAACCGCTTAATGCGCTTCTCGTTTATATGGCCTAAACGACTATGCCATAGCAAGGTGCTGTCATCAGCATACTTGGCTTTCTTATTATCAATGTTTTGTATAGAATTTTCCATGTCCAACATGTATAACCCATTGTTAATTGAACCAGTTGCATACACAATATTATCATGAGATAAAACACACTTTGAAATCTTGCATTCAAAGGTAAATCCTTTCCTGACAAGAGCAGGAATAGAGATAATATTCTTGGTAATACTGGGTACAAAATAACAATTGTTCAATTCTAATACAATGCCAGATGGTAAAGAAATGAAATAGTCTCCTACAGCAACAGCAGCAACCCGTGCCCCGTTTCCAACTCGTAGGTCTACCTCATGCTGTCCCACCTGCCTTCTTCTCTTGAGTTCCTGCACATTTGAACAAATGTGAACTCCACATGCAGTGTCCAACACCCATGAAATAGAAGAAGAAGATAACATGACCTCAGTCACATATATACCTGAGCCAGAAGCGATGCTTCCCCTCTTATCTCCTTGGAGCGCTTTACAGTCCTTTTTCCAGTGACCCAGCTGGCCACAGTGGAAACACCTGTTGTCCTTCGACCGCTTGACCTTCTGTTTCAGGGCCTTGCTGTAATTCTTGACAGGGGCCTTGCCCTTCTTCCCCTTCTTCTTGTTCCTTGAAGGAACCATCAAGACAGAGGTTGAAGGCTTACCCTTCAGAGTTTCCTCAGTAGTCAAGAGCATATTCAACAGCTCTGCCGGCGTACAATCGATCTTGTTCATATTAAAATTAATAATGAACGCATCGAAAGAAGGCGGGAGAGACTGCAGAATAATATCCACAGCAAGCTCCTGGTTGATGGTATGCCCCAGTTTCTCCAGAGCCTCCTTGTGCCCAATCATCTTGAGCACGTGAGCTCCCACTGGGCTCCCCTCAGCCAGTTTGCTATGAAAGAAGAGCTTCGTCAGATTATAGCGCTCAGTCCTCGCCTGTGCAGCATACAGCATCTTGAGGTTCGCTATAATTTCTATAGCCGACATATCCTCATGCTGACGCTGCAGCGGTGGCGTCATAGACGCTAGCATCAGGCAAGCGACATCAATGCTATCATTGACGTGCTTTTCGTAGGCATCCCGAACCGCCCTTGCGGCGTTCGGAGCGGGCTGCGGCGGTATCGCCGTCTCGAGGACATACAGTTTCCTCTCTGCCTTAAGAACAATCTTAAGGTGTCCGAACCAGTCAGAGAAGTTCGGCCCAGCAAACTTCTCCCTTTCCAGTAGGGATCGCACATTGAAGCTCATGGTGTTCGTTGCTGCAGGAATCTACAACAAGCAAGAACAGCAAGGTCAGTATCAATGTTTCAGAATCAATCCAGGACTTAAGAAAGATTCTTTTCTCACTATTTTGTCTGACTGAAAAATCCAGTAAACAGTCCGAAAGAGTAAACACTCTTTTAGTGAGATGGGATCCAGATTTCATACTTGGTCTCCGCGTCCCGCTCAGGCGAGATAAGATACACAGAGATGACAAGCACTAATTTCTGGTAGGCTGTCCCAGCCAATCGCCAACCCGTGCGATTCCCCTTCATCTTGGCAATCCAGCAGACTGTGCCAACTGAGTTGGTACAACACAGTCTGTGATCCCAGAGATGGCTGCCTCCATGTGCTACCATATGCGCCACATATGTAGTCTACATGGTCAAGCTGACCTGACCTATTCCCTGGACCACCACGTGCTATGCTGAGCAACGAGAGGGGATAAATCCCAACTCTGTAACACGCAGGTGAAATCCAGCACCGTCTGAAGATAGATGGACGTGCCCACTGAGTGGGTTCAACACGGCTCCAACGATAATCAGAAAGGTGAGGTTTCGCGTCAGAAGGCTTACGAGCTTGATATAATAGCGTTGGATTTTAACGGTCTTTTATCTTCTTACTATCAGGCATGCCTATGGCTATAGCAGAAGATAAATATAAACATGCAATTCTAATTATTAGCAATAAGTAGAAAGCATGATCTTATGTGGTAAAAGCCCATGAACCCTAGTAAGACCTTAATGTTACTTAAGTCTTCACTTGAGCTTCATTGCATCTCATCTGGTCCAACCCAGTGCCCTAGCGCCAAGAGCACCTCAGGTGCACCACCAGGTGAATGCCCCTCTTGGATGTGTGCCTTTGTACTCTTGTCTAATCAAAGTACATTTGATCTATCTAGACAAGGTTGACTCGCAGGTCAACTACATTTCATAAATTAAAACAATGTGATTCGCAGATCACAAAAATTAACTTATAATTTACCAGGCACGCAGGCCCCAGCACAGCACACAATATGGGCAACCCACATAAGACTAAATAAACAAGCATATGGTTCAATCAACATGTGATCCAATCATCTTGAAATTAAAAGTTTTGAAAAACCCCATGGCATCAATTTTAATTTCCTTATGAGCCCTACAACCTTACAATGGTCCATTGATAGGGATCCACTCAACCATCTAGTTAGATCCATTGCCCTTGCATGCACCGAGTCCTAACTGACCCGAGTTGACCTAATGGTCAACCATGCATGCGCCAAGGGCTGAACTACCCTCATGAGTTTTGGCAAGCGGGTGTGACCCCGGGCCTAACTCAAGTGTGTTCAGTAGTGTCTCAACCAGACCTCGCTACACGCCCTAGATGCAGTCAACCTATAGCCACCTTGTGCTTGCGCATAGGTGCTATCAGGTTAACCCATCTGAGCTGTCAGATGGTCTGATCAGACTTGGATCTAACCTAGTGGTGACTTCAACCCCATCAACCCATCTAAGGGTTTAATGTAGTGGCACCTTAGATCTAATCAAGCGCGCAAGATGTAAGTTTTAGAAAACTTTTAGAACGTGCGCAAATAAACAAACAACATGCTTGATAACCCTTAGATCTAAGGGGGTCCCCTTCAAGGGGGAGCGCATACTTTAGGGGGTCCCCTTCAAGGGGGAGCGCAAACTACATGTCAACATATGATACAAGCGCAACCTTCATGCAACCATGATACAAGCGCAACCATCATGTAACCAAAGTAAGCGCAACCAACATGTAACCAAAGTAAGCGCAACCAACATGGATCACAAAATCGTAAAGCAATCATATAGATCATATGGAGAGCCTAGCTCTGATACCAATTGATGGAACCCCTAATCTAAGGGGGAAGAAACCCTAAACATGCGCATCTAGCATGCATAGCGGAAAGAGGGCTTCAAGTAGATCGCATATGAACTATATGTTAACTTAATTCAACTTAAGATTAAGTTTTGATCTTACCAATGCCATGGATTGGATGGCGGCTTGGAATGAGAGAGAGCAAGCGAGATCTCCTCCAAAGAATACACACACCAAGTGATGAAGGCTTCCAACTTGCGCAACTTTGTGCTAGCAAAATGCCAAGTTGTCCTTCTCGAGTGATAGGGATGAAGATGATGCTTTTTCCGGTTCTGCTCTTGTCGTCCACTCCAAGCTTCTCTCAAGTCTCGCCGAGCAAAAGCAAAACGCAAGGAGACAAGGGATGAATGAGCTCAAGCCGTTTTGGCGTTTCAAGGAGCCATGCGCTCAATGACTTTCCAAATTTGGAAACCCCATTAAGCCATGCGTTCTCCTCTTCAAGCAAACCGCCCAAAACGCTTATGGATCGAACCATGGGTTCACCCATGTAAACCGGTTCAATCCAAATTGGTCCAAACCAAAGCAATCGGTCTAGATCAACCAAACCCTAAGGTTTCCAATCCAACCGTTCATCTTATGATGCTCTTGATCTCACCGATCTAGCATCAATACTCTCGATCGAAGCTTACCGATCTCAAGCCCTAATCAATCAAACATGATCAAGCTAGATCTCACTTACAATCAGAGTCTATATCCCTTTAAACTGAACCCAAATAATTCAGTCCACACGATCTGACTCAAAGAAAGCCATATCACCAAATTGTGTGACCCTGAGGGTTTCCTTTAAACGTCGGTAACGATAACTTACGTTATCACGATCAGTGAGGGGTATCTAGCAACACATCACTGTCTCCCGATATAAAGGAAAGAGTCTTCCAAGACTCCACCCAAACCATAGCATAAGTGTGAATCAACTCACTTGGCATACATGATTCCTTTGCCACTGGATGTTCTTATTGGACAAGCATGTCAAGCCTGTAACTCCAATACGATGAGCATGATTAGATCAGATGAACATAGTCATCTGGGTATGGCCATACACTTCCTCAATCATCTCATATAGGGGGGCCCTCTAGAACATCACACTCCTTAAACAAGGAGACGGCAATCCTTTATCTATCACAAGTGCCCTAACCTGACTCAAGCTCACCATCCAAGATAGTCTATAATCATTATGTTTCAAATGATATTGAACTACCTCAAAACAATGACAATCATCATTTAGAAACACAAGTGATCTCAAGTCAAAGGACATGTGCCACTTAGTGCTTACAAGGATCATTCACATTGTGACAAGCAATGGAATATCCGAGTAGGGTCTGTCCAGTACATCCAATGTACTCATGAGTCTACATCTTATTCCATGCTCGAAGCATCCTATAAGATTAGCACTCATATTAGTCTCAATCATATCAAGGCTGTCTCATGTTCACCAAGATATCTCGACTAAGGACATAGAGCCTGTCAGCCTAGCTGAACAGCTTTGAGACATTATTCAGAAGTACACTTATTACAGCAGACAAGATAACAACCTGAATAATAACCATGCCTTTTATAAACTTAAGAGTTTATTACATGATACTTATACAATCCCAAGGCCTCAAACATTAGCCTTAAGGGCATACCCCAACAATCTCCCACTTGCACTTAATCTAATGGTTGAGAAATCTCAAACCCATATTATTACAGTGCTTCTCATGCTTCTGCTGCGCCAGAGGCTTGGTAAGCGGGTCTGCCAGATTGTCATCTGTATGAACCTTGCAAATCTTGATCTCGCCACGATCAATGATCTCCCGGATCAAGTGAAACCGTCTCTGTATGTGCTTGGACTTCTGGTGCGACCGCGGTTCCTTTGCTTGTGCGATGGCTCCAGTGTTATCACAGAAGATAACCAAAGGATCTGCACTTGAAGGAACGACACCAAGTTCTCTCACGAACTTACGAATCCACACTGCCTCCTTGGATGCTTCCGAGGCTGCAACATACTCGGCTTCTGTTGTGGAATCAGCAACAGTTGACTGTTTGAAACTTTTCCACACCACTGCTCCACCATTCAAGCTAAAAACATAGCCTGATTGCGATCGGAAATCATCCTGGTCCGACTGGAACGAAGCGTCAGTATATCCCTCTATACTGAGTTCTTCCTGACCACCATATATCAAGAACATATCTTTGGTCCTCCGCAGATATTTTAAAATGTTCTTGACCGCAATCCAGTGCGCCAAACCTGGATTACTTTGGAATCGACTGGTTACGCTTAACCCGTAAGCGACGTCTGGGCGAGTACACAACATCGCATACATAATGGATCCAATAGCCGAAGCATAAGGCGTATTGTCCATTTCATCTTTCTCAGTCTGTGTTTGTGGACACTGACTCTTCGAAAGATTCAGACCATGTCTGACTGGAAGATATCCACGTTTAGAATTCTCTAAATGGAATCTCTCCAGGACTTTATCGATGTAAGTACTCTGGCACAGCCCGAGAAGCCTCTTAGATCTATCCCGGTAGATCTTCACACCTAGTACATAGGCTGCTTCTCCTAAATCTTTCATCTGGAAACATTTTCCTAACCATGCCTTAACAGCATGCAGTTCAGGAATATCATTTCCAATGATTAAGATATCATCGACGTAGAGGATTAGGAATGTAATCACGCTCCCACTAAACCTCTTATATACACACGGGTCATCCTCGTTCTTGATGAAACCAAACTCAGAGATAGATTCATCAAAACGAATGTTCCAGCTTCTTGATGCTTGTTTCAGTCCATAAATGGACTTCTTTAACTTGCATATTTTATGACGATCTGATGGATTAGTGAAACCCTCAGGTTGTGTCATATACACATCCTCATCCAGATTTCCATTAAGGAAAGCTGTTTTCACATCCATCTGCCAGATCTCATAGTCGTAATATGCTGCTATCGCGAAAAGAATCCGAATAGACTTAAACATGGCTACAGGTGAGAAAGTTTCATCATAATCTAACCCGTAGATTTGTTTGAAACCTTTCACAACTAGCCTGCCTTTATAGGTAACCACGTTACCATCCATGTCAATCTTCTTCTTGAAGATCCATTTACAGCCTATAGGGATTACTCCCGGAGGCGGATCAATCAAATCCCAGACTTGATTATCTAACATGGAGTCCATCTCGGCTCGCATAGCTTCAAGCCATCTAGCTGACTCCGGTCCACTGACCGCATCCGCATAAGTGAGGGGTTCATCATTATCAATGATGTAGACTCCGTCATAGCGCTCAGGCTGACGACGGATCCTACCCGATCTTCGCGGTTCCCGTGATATTTGAGCCTCAGGTTGCTCAATAACCTGATCTACCGGCTCAGGCTCATCCAACTGTGCTTGACTACTTTGTCCTTCCTCTGGATTCTCATCCAGCTTTATTTCTCTCCCACTAGCCTCTTGCAGAAGAAACTCCTTCTCAAGAAATATGGCCGTCCGAGCAACAAAAACCTTGTTCTCTTTGGGATCGTAGAAATAATAACCCTTAGTTTCCTTAGGGTAACCGACAAAGACACATTTCTCAGATCTGCTCTCTAGTTTCCCAGAGGCGAGCTTTTTGACATAAGCCTCGCAACCCCAGATCCTGATAAATGTCAAGCTAGGCTGTTTCCCATACCATAACTCATATGGCGTCTTTAAAACTGCCTTGGATGGCACTCGGTTTAGTACCTTTGCAGCTGTTTCCAGTGCAAAACCCCAAAAGGAATATGGAAGAGTAGCCTGACTCATCATAGAACGAACCATATCAAGTAACGTTCTATTTCTCCTCTCGGACACACCATTCCACTGCGGTGTTCCTGGCGGAGTGAGCTGTGAGATAATCCCACACTCCTTCAGATAGTCAGTAAACGTATGACTCAGGTATTCACCACCTCGATCAGAACGAAGTGCCTTGATATTTCGGCCTAACTGATTTTGTACTTCATTTTTGAACTCTTTGAACTTGTCAAAAGATTCACTTTTATGTCTCATTAAATAGACATATCCATACCTACTGAAATCATCAGTAAAGGTAATGAAGTACTGATAGCCACCTCTGGCATGTTTACTGAAAGGCCCACACACATCACTGTGTATAAGGTCAAGTAAACCTGAAGTCCTTTGACCTTTGTTAAGAAAAGGAGACTTCGTCATTTTACCCATCAAACAAGCTTTGCATGTATCAATCTCCTCATAGGAGAATGATCCCAGCAGTCCATGTTCATGCAACCGCTTAATGCGCTTCTCGTTTATATGGCCTAAACGACTATGCCATAGCAAGGTGCTGTCATCAGCATACTTGGCTTTCTTATTATCAATGTTTTGTATAGAATTTTCCATGTCCAACATGTATAACCCATTGTTAATTGAACCAGTTGCATACACAATATTATCATGAGATAAAACACACTTTGAAATCTTGCATTCAAAGGTAAATCCTTTCCTGACAAGAGCAGGAATAGAGATAATATTCTTGGTAATACTGGGTACAAAATAACAATTGTTCAATTCTAATACAATGCCAGATGGTAAAGAAATGAAATAATCTCCTACAGCAACAGCAGCAACCCGTGCCCCGTTTCCAACTCGTAGGTCTACCTCATGCTGTCCCACCTGCCTTCTTCTCTTGAGTTCCTGCACATTTGAACAAATGTGAACTCCACATGCAGTGTCCAACACCCATGAAATAGAAGAAGAAGATAACATGACCTCAGTCACATATATACCTGAGCCAGAAGCGATGCTTCCCCTCTTATCTCCTTGGAGCGCTTTACAGTCCTTTTTCCAGTGACCCAGCTGGCCACAGTGGAAACACCTGTTGTCCTTCGACCGCTTGACCTTCTGTTTCAGGGCCTTGCTGTAATTCTTGACAGGGGCCTTGCCCTTCTTCCCCTTCTTCTTGTTCCTTGAAGGAACCATCAAGACAGAGGTTGAAGGCTTACCCTTCAGAGTTTCCTCAGTAGTCAAGAGCATATTCAACAGCTCTGCCGGCGTACAATCGATCTTGTTCATATTAAAATTAATAATGAACGCATCGAAAGAAGGCGGGAGAGACTGCAGAATAATATCCACAGCAAGCTCCTGGTTGATGGTATGCCCCAGTTTCTCCAGAGCCTCCTTGTGCCCAATCATCTTGAGCACGTGAGCTCCCACTGGGCTCCCCTCAGCCAGTTTGCTATGAAAGAAGAGCTTCGTCAGATTATAGCGCTCAGTCCTCGCCTGTGCAGCATACAGCATCTTGAGGTTCGCTATAATTTCTATAGCCGACATATCCTCATGCTGACGCTGCAGCGGTGGCGTCATAGACGCTAGTATCAGGCAAGCGACATCAATGCTATCATTGACGTGCTTTTCGTAGGCATCCCGAACCGCCCTTGCGGCGTTCGGAGCGGGCTGCGGCGGTATCGCCGTCTCGAGGACATACAGTTTCCTCTCTGCCTTAAGAACAATCTTAAGGTGTCCGAACCAGTCAGAGAAGTTCGGCCCAGCAAACTTCTCCCTTTCCAGTAGGGATCGCACATTGAAGCTCATGGTGTTCGTTGCTGCAGGAATCTACAACAAGCAAGAACAGCAAGGTCAGTATCAATGTTTCAGAATCAATCCAGGACTTAAGAAAGATTCTTTTCTCACTATTTTGTCTGACTGAAAAATCCAGTAAACAGTCCGAAAGAGTAAACACTCTTTTAGTGAGATGGGATCCAGATTTCATACTTGGTCTCCGCGTCCCGCTCAGGCGAGATAAGATACACAGAGATGACAAGCACTAATTTCTGGTAGGCTGTCCCAGCCAATCGCCAACCCGTGCGATTCCCCTTCATCTTGGCAATCCAGCAGACTGTGCCAACTGAGTTGGTACAACACAGTCTGTGATCCCAGAGATGGCTGCCTCCATGTGCTACCATATGCGCCACATATGTAGTCTACATGGTCAAGCTGACCTGACCTATTCCCTGGACCACCACGTGCTATGCTGAGCAACGAGAGGGGATAAATCCCAACTCTGTAACACGCAGGTGAAATCCAGCACCGTCTGAAGATAGATGGACGTGCCCACTGAGTGGGTTCAACACGGCTCCAACGATAATCAGAAAGGTGAGGTTTCGCGTCAGAAGGCTTACGAGCTTGATATAATAGCGTTGGATTTTAACGGTCTTTTATCTTCTTACTATCAGGCATGCCTATGGCTATAGCAGAAGATAAATATAAACATGCAATTCTAATTATTAGCAATAAGTAGAAAGCATGATCTTATGTGGTAAAAGCCCATGAACCCTAGTAAGACCTTAATGTTACTTAAGTCTTCACTTGAGCTTCATTGCATCTCATCTGGTCCAACCCAGTGCCCTAGCGCCAAGAGCACCTCAGGTGCACCACCAGGTGAATGCCCCTCTTGGATGTGTGCCTTTGTACTCTTGTCTAATCAAAGTACATTTGATCTATCTAGACAAGGTTGACTCGCAGGTCAACTACATTTCATAAATTAAAACAATGTGATTCGCAGATCACAAAAATTAACTTATAATTTACCAGGCACGCAGGCCCCAGCACAGCACACAATATGGGCAACCCACATAAGACTAAATAAACAAGCATATGGTTCAATCAACATGTGATCCAATCATCTTGAAATTAAAAGTTTTTGAAAACCCCATGGCATCAATTTTAATTTCCTTATGAGCCCTACAACCTTACAATGGTCCATTGATAGGGATCCACTCAACCATCTAGTTAGATCCATTGCCCTTGCATGCACCGAGTCCTAACTGACCCGAGTTGACCTAATGGTCAACCATGCATGCGCCAAGGGCTGAACTACCCTCATGAGTTTTGGCAAGCGGGTGTGACCCCGGGCCTAACTCAAGTGTGTTCAGTAGTGTCTCAACCAGACCTCGCTACACGCCCTAGATGCAGTCAACCTATAGCCACCTTGTGCTTGCGCATAGGTGCTATCAGGTTAACCCATCTGAGCTGTCAGATGGTCTGATCAGACTTGGATCTAACCTAGTGGTGACTTCAACCCCATCAACCCATCTAAGGGTTTAATGTAGTGGCACCTTAGATCTAATCAAGCGCGCAAGATGTAAGTTTTAGAAAACTTTTAGAACGTGCGCAAATAAACAAACAACATGCTTGATAACCCTTAGATCTAAGGGGGTCCCCTTCAAGGGGGAGCGCATACTTTAGGGGGTCCCCTTCAAGGGGGAGCGCAAACTACATGTCAACATATGATACAAGCGCAACCTTCATGCAACCATGATACAAGCGCAACCATCATGTAACCAAAGTAAGCGCAACCAACATGTAACCAAAGTAAGCGCAACCAACATGGATCACAAAATCGTAAAGCAATCACATAGATCATATGGAGAGCCTAGCTTTGATACCAATTGAAGGAACCCCTAATCTAAGGGGGAAGAAACCCTAAACATGCGCATCTAGCATGCATAGCGGAAAGAGGGCTTCAAGTAGATCGCATATGAACTATATGTTAACTTAATTCAACTTAAGATTAAGTTTTGATCTTACCAATGCCATGGATTGGATGGCGGCTTGGAATGAGAGAGAGCAAGCGAGATCTCCTCCAAAGAATACACACACCAAGTGATGAAGGCTTCCAACTTGCGCAACTTTGTGCTAGCAAAATGCCAAGTTGTCCTTCTCGAGTGATAGGGATGAAGATGATGCTTTTTCCGGTTCTGCTCTTGTCGTCCACTCCAAGCTTCTCTCAAGTCTCGCCGAGCAAAAGCAAAACGCAAGGAGACAAGGGATGAATGAGCTCAAGCCGTTTTGGCGTTTCAAGGAGCCATGCGCTCAATGACTTTCCAAATTTGGAAACCCCATTAAGCCATGCGTTCTCCTCTTCAAGCAAACCGCCCAAAACGCTTATGGATCGAACCATGGGTTCACCCATGTAAACCGGTTCAATCCAAATTGGTCCAAACCAAAGCAATCGGTCTAGATCAACCAAACCCTAAGGTTTCCAATCCAACCGTTCATCTTATGATGCTCTTGATCTCACCGATCTAGCATCAATACTCTCGATCGAAGCTTACCGATCTCAAGCCCTAATCAATCAAACATGATCAAGCTAGATCTCACTTACAATCAGAGTCTATATCCCTTTAAACTGAACCCAAATAATTCAGTCCACACGATCTGACTCAAAGAAAGCCATATCACCAAATTGTGTGACCCTGAGGGTTTCCTTTAAACGTCGGTAACGATAACTTACGTTATCACGATCAGTGAGGGGTATCTAGCAACACATCACTGTCTCCCGATATAAAGGAAAGAGTCTTCCAAGACTCCACCCAAACCATAGCATAAGTGTGAATCAACTCACTTGGCATACATGATTCCTTTGCCACTGGATGTTCTTATTGGACAAGCATGTCAAGCCTGTAACTCCAATACGATGAGCATGATTAGATCAGATGAACATAGTCATCTGGGTATGGCCATACACTTCCTCAATCATCTCATATAGGGGGGCCCTCTAGAACATCACACTCCTTAAACAAGGAGACGGCAATCCTTTATCTATCACAAGTGCCCTAACCTGACTCAAGCTCACCATCCAAGATAGTCTATAATCATTATGTTTCAAATGATATTGAACTACCTCAAAACAATGACAATCATCATTTAGAAACACAAGTGATCTCAAGTCAAAGGACATGTGCCACTTAGTGCTTACAAGGATCATTCACATTGTGACAAGCAATGGAATATCCGAGTAGGGTCTGTCCAGTACATCCAATGTACTCATGAGTCTACATCTTATTCCATGCTCGAAGCATCCTATAAGATTAGCACTCATATTAGTCTCAATCATATCAAGGCTGTCTCATGTTCACCAAGATATCTCGACTAAGGACATAGAGCCTGTCAGCCTAGCTGAACAGCTTTGAGACATTATTCAGAAGTACACTTATTACAGCAGACAAGATAACAACCTGAATAATAACCATGCCTTTTATAAACTTAAGAGTTTATTACATGATACTTATACAATCCCAAGGCCTCAAACATTAGCCTTAAGGGCATACCCCAACAGCAAGGTCAAGACAGGTCCACCCGAACCCAAAAGGGATGCACCCGTAACCGACCGCATGGACGGGGTCCACAATAGTTTCCGAACACGCAAATGTGTCAGAGAGAGAGCCGAGGGGAGTACCCGGACGTTCCCTGACGGGGTGTCAGACTCACCCTCACGTCCACGGATCTAGCCGGCGCCCGGCGATCACGGACGATTATCTACTCGGTGTCGCACTCTGGTGACGGAAGAACCCGACCGGCTCGTCACTCGCACGCCCGCGAAGAGGCCGGACGACGCTACACCGGTAACGTCACCCAAGGGCGACGGGGAGACTGGCAGCACATCCTTCTCGCACATAGGCGAGAATAGCCGGAGGAGAAGTTCACCCGAAGGCAACCGCCAGCAATGGCGAGAGCTGAAGCAGCAATGCTCGCACGCAGGTGAGCTCGACTGAAGCGAGAGGGGACACGGTCAACAGGCAGACGGCGGTTGAGGGAGGCTGGGAGCGTGCACGAGTGGGCAGTTGCGTCGAGTGAGAAGGAAGGCTCACGCAGCTGCTCACCTTAGCCGGCGAGGAGGCGGGGACCGACGTCAGGCTTCTCGCAAAATGGGGACAAACGCCTGAGAGATCACCGTGCGCAGGTAGCCACGCCGGAAGGAAAGTCGCAAGTAGGCGACGAGTAGGGGAGAAAAGAGGACTCGCACGCAGGCGAGCTGCTCCGGTACTTCCCGCACACAGGCGGGCCGGTAGCTAGAGAGGAGAAGAGGCGAGGGCTCGCGAGCGGAGCACGGAGGAAGAGGAGAGGAGAGCGTCGGCAGCCGAAAGCTCACCGGAGAAGACGACCACCACGCAGCTCGGTAAAGTGGCCAGAAAATGAAGGGGAAGGGAGGAGTGAGTACCTCAGCGATCACTCAGGCCCCGATGTGCTGCCTTCACAGATATCTTCCTCCATATCTGTGGAGTAAGTCGAAGAAGCACTAAGTCGCCCACGTCAAACTCTTCATCCCGACGTCGACGATTTGCATATTGCTGCATTCGTTGAGCTGCTTGCTCGAGGCTATCCCTAGCCTCCTGGAGCGACTCCACTCGCTCATGAGCTGCCCGTTGAGCCGCATGACATCTCCCCTCGGAGGTCCTCATCGCGATATCAACAGGAGTCAGGGGCTGTCTCTCTAACACAAGCTCAAAGAGGCTGTGCCCCGTGGACGATGATCTGTGGAGATTGTAGGCAAACTGTGCTGAATCAATCCACTTCACCCAGTCCTTTTGACTCGCAGTCACAAAGTGACGGAGGTAGTCCTCCACGAGGGCATTCACCCACTCTGTCTGTCCATCCGTCTAGGGATGGTTCACTGTGGAGCAGTTTAACTTCGTTCCCAGCTTGTCGAACAAAGTTGACCAAAATCGTCCGGTGAACCGGGCATCCCTATCGTTCATGATATCAGTTGGGATCCCAAAATGTTTCACCATGTTCTGAAAGAACAAATCTGCAGCTATCACAACTGAGCATGGTTCGGGTGTTGGAATGAAAACTCCATACTTGGAGAATCTATCCACAACCACGAATATAGATGTCTTCCCCTCAACCTTGGGAAACCCACTGATGAAATCCATGGACACACTTGTCCAGGGGGTCTCGGGAATAGGCAAGGGTTGTAATAACCTGGCCGGGAACCTCCGATCGACCTTGTCTTGTTGACACACAAGACATGTACGGACATACATCTCAATGTCGGCATGCATATCTGGCCAATAACATGACCTGGACAACAAAGCGAACATACGCCTTTGTCCTGGATGACCCGACCACGGGGTATCATGGAGCTCCCTAAGCAGCTCCCGTCGCAATCCACCGGATGCGGGGACTAGTGGCCTCTCGCCAGAGGCCATGACAACGTCATCGGTACCCAAATAATATCGTCGGGTCATACCCGACTTGATTTGCTCAACAATCTTTCGATATGTCTCATCGAAAGTAGCTGCTGCTTTTATCCTCGTAAGGAGATCTCCTTCCACTCTGGAGATCGCAAAGCAGACTAAGGCATTAAGCCTACTCAGTGCATCAGGCACTACATTAGCCTTTCCAGGCTTGTGTTCCCACTAGAACTGGAATTTTGTTAGGAATTCCTGCCATCTAGCCTGTTTTGCCGACAATTTCTTTTGCGTGGTGAAATAAGTATTCGCCACATTGTCGGTTTTCACCACGAAGACATTACCGAGGAGATAAACTCTCCATGTTTGGAGGCAGTGCACCACTGCTACCATCTCCTTTTCATGCGTAGAGTACCTCTGCTCTGCCTCATTCAGCTTTCGACTCTCGAAAGCTACAGGATGCCCATCCTGTATCAACACACAACCGATCGCTTGATCCAAAGCATCGGTGTGAACCTCGAAAGGTTTACCGAAATCTGGTAATCTTAGGATCGGTTTAGAAGCTATGTGCTCTTTCAAGTCCTGAAAGGCCGACTGACACCGATCATCCCAACCCCAGTTGGTATTCTTTTTCAGCAAATTGCTGAGGAGTGCAGTCACTCTCGAGCAACCCCAAATGAATTTTCGATAAAAGTTCACAACACCGAGGAAACTCCTCAACTCGGTCTGATTTGAGGGGACTTGCCATTCCACAATGGCTCGGACCTTACTCTTGTCCATTTGCACTTGGTCGTGGCCTACCACATGTCCAAGGAAGGAAATTTCTTCCGACATGAAGGTGCACTTTTCCAGCTTCAGGTAAAGCTGGTTTTCTCTCAAAACTTGAAGGACCTTCTTCAAGTGTACCAAATGTTCCTCAACGCTTGAGGAATATACCACTATATCATCCAGATATACCACGACGAAGTCATCAAGAAAAGGTGTTAGCACCTGGTTCATCAGATGACAGAATGTCGCTGGAGCGTTGGTTAGCCCAAAGGGCATGACCAGAAACTCAAATGCTCCATAATAGGTCACGTAGGCTGTCTTTTATTCGTCGCCCTCGGCGATACGGACCTGCCAATAGCCCGATCTCAAGTCAAGCTTGGAGAATATCCAAGCTTTCCCCAGTCTATCCAACAGATCTGGGATCAGTGGAATAGGATAGCAGCCCCGGACTGTTATCTTATTCAGGGGTCTGTAATCCACACAGAACCTCAAAGACCCATCCTTTTTTCTTTGGAATAGGACCGGGGCTCCATATGGTGACACGGTTGGCCACACAAACCCTGCTTCCAACAACTCGTCGAGTTGTTTGCGGAGCTCGGCCAACTCCACCGGCAGCATCCTATAAGGTGCCTTGGATGGAGGAGTAGATCCTACCACAAGCTCTATATTGTGGTCGATCCCTCTCCTAGGTGGGAGATGCTTCGGCAATTCCGAAGGCATCACGTCAGCAAACTCCTCCAACACTTTCTTGACCGCTAAGGGAGTCTCACTCCTTGTCGGGTGGGGGCCCTCCACCCAAACGGCCATAAGCGTCGGATCTCCTTGGCGCAACCCTGCAGCTAAGGCGTTCACCGACAAGGGCACTCCCCGGGAGTCCCTCTTCTTTCCCTTCGTCTGCTCCGTACTCCCAATGCACGGCACGAGGCAAGGGGAGTCCTCATCATGGATCTATATCCCATACAGATATGGCATTTGCCGTTATCTTTGCCTTGACTAAAAGTTTGAAGCCGAAGATAGCTTCGTAATCTAGAAGTTTCAAAATCTTCGCATGGCAGCGGCCTTGCCAACTGCCAATTACGATATCCACATCATAAGATACCCCTAAAACCTCGGGGTCTACTACACCAACCGACCTCACTCGGTCCTATGCTGGAGACATCTTCAGTCCAACTCTCTTAGCCGTGGCTTCGCTGATGAAAAGGTGCGACGCACCTGTATCAATCATCGCGTTCACCGGTAAAGAGTTTATAAAAGAGGCAATGTAAAGAAGCATTGGCCTTCCACTACTAGTAGAGGCAGTGCCCAATACCAAAGGATTCAGGAGCGCCTCCTGATCTCACACGTTGCTCTCCTCTCCTGCTAAAGCAGGGGGTGGGCAGTCCCCGACTGCCTTCATCGGCACTAGAGTCGCAAGCCGACTCTTCCACGTGAATGGCTCTTTGCCCTTCACGGTGAACGAACTCTTCGTTCCTGAGGTAGAAGCCATACCACTCGCAGTGGCCAAGGCTGAGAAGGGGACATGTTCCCCAGACCTCATGTGGTCCATCATAGCTTCCGCAGCTCGATACAATTGCTGCGCATAGTCCCGGATGTTCACAACATGCTGGACTGTCTCGAGGGTGCCCCTCGCAGAACACCTCAAATTCCTAGAAAGGAACTGAACCTCGACCTCCATTTTAATCTTCTCCCAAGAGAGCTTACGGGCTAGATCGATCCTGAATAAGTTGGGAGCGGTCTGAATCCGCCCAGACGATTTCGCATTTCTAGGGAGATACGATGCAAGCTTGGGCTTGCTCCCCCACGGGGATCTGAATAACCTGGGGATACGTTTCCATATCCAAAGGAGAGTTCTCAACTCCTGTGGAGCAACACACACCTTGGAAGAGGGCAGGCTCCGGGACAAGTCATCGTATGATAGTTTCCTAACCACGATCGGTTGTAGTCAGTGCTATCGAAGCCGCCATAGCGCACTTTAGTAACACGACTTCCGCCTGGGATGCCTCTAGCTCCTCGGTGAGCCGCGCCACCTGAGCTATGAGGCGCTCGTTGGAGACGAGTAGTGTGGAGATGATCTCCACTGAGATGTGGGAATCCAAAACCCCATCTCCGACTATGTCCAGGAGGGACAATAGTCTGCTATCGGTCGAAGACTCCATCTGCATGCGGGTAGGAAGGTTCGTCGACGTACAAGTACGACGCTCGTACAAGTTGGAAGGTGCAAACACTGGCCTCTGATACCAAGCTGACACGCCCTGAATTAGGGTAATATTTTTTTAAATATTTTACCCGTGAGACAATGCTTGACTCGAGTCCAAATACGTCAACGCTGATATCACAACGGTCAAAATTGCTGGATTGGGCGCGACCGGCGGAGTCGGTCCCTCAAACCAACTCCCAGCCCGACTATGGACTCTTGCGGAATATCTCTGTCGTTCCAAGATGGTTTAGATCAATGCTTGCGATTCACCGCGGACCGGTATCGCAAAGTTAAAACGGGTCCACCCGAACCCAAAAGGGACGCACCCATAACCGACCGCATGGACGGGGTCCACAATAGTTTCCGAACACGCAAATGTGTCAAAGAGAGAGCCGAGGGGAGCACCCGGACGTTCCCTGACGGGGTGTCAGACTCACCCTCACGTCTACGGATCTAGTGTTGGGGTATGCCCTTAAGCCTAATGTTTGAGGCCTTGGGATTGTAACAGTATCGTGTAATAAACGTTTATGTTTATAAAGGCATGGTTATTATTCAGTTAGCTACATTGTCTGCTGCAATATATGTTCTTCTAAATAATGTCTCAAAGCTGTTCAGCTGGGCTGACATGCAGTTAAGTCCTTAGTCGATGTATCTTGGTGAACATGAGACAGCCTTGATATGGTTAAGACTAATATGTGTTCTAATCTTATAGGATGCTTCGAGCATGGAATAAGATGTAGACTCATGGGTACATTGGATGTGCTGGACAGACCCTACTAGGATATTCAATTGCTTGTCACAATGTGAATATTCCTTGTATATGACAAGTGGCACATTTCCTCTGACTTGAGATCACTTGTGTTTTCTAAATGATGATTGTCATTGTTTTGAGGTAGTTCAATGTCATTTGAAACATAATGATTATAGACTATCTTGGATAATGAGCTTGAGTCAGGTTAGGGCACTAGTGATAGACATAGGATTGCCGTCTCCTTGTTTAAGGAGTGTGATGTTCTAAAGGGGCCCCCTGGATGAGATGATTGAGAAAAGAGTATGGCCATACCCAGATGACAGTGTTCATCTGATCTAATCATGCTCATCATATTGGAATTACAAGCTTGACACGCTTGTCCAATAAGAACAATCCAGTGGCAAAGGAAGTATGCATGCCTTGTGAGTTGATTCACACTTGTGTTGTTTTTGGGTGTAGTCTTGGAAGACTTATTTCTTTTATATCGGGAGACGGTGATGTGTTGCTAGATACCCCTCACTGATCGTGATAACGTGAGTTATCGTTACCGACATTTAAAGGAAACCCTCAGGGTCGCACAATTTGATGATATGGCTTACTTAAGTCAGATCGAGTGGACTGAATTGGTTAGGTTCAGTTTAAAAGGTTTTTATCTCTGATTGTAAGTGAGATCTAGTCTGATCATGTTTGATTGATTAGGGCTTGAGATCGGTAAGCTTCGATCGAGAGAATGGATGCTAGATTGGTCAGATCAGAAGCATCAAGAGATGAACGGTTAGATCTGGAGCCTTAGGGTTTATTTGAGATCTAGACTTGATTGCTTGGCTTGATTGGTTCTTAAACCGAACCAAAATTGAACCGGCTCATGAAATGAGCGCATGGTTCAAGGTGTGGCGACATGTTCACTTGGCGTGAACGTTGGGGCGATGCGTGGTTGCTATTTTTAGTAACCATGATCTCCACTTGGAGATGGTTCACGACCGAATAGAGTGCTCTCTATTCTCGCCACTCGGTATTATTCCTCTTAACGTTTTTCGTGTGTGGCGACGCTTTGACGTTGAGGAGGATTCGGCCAAGAGAAGAAATCATCATCTCCTTTCCTTTCCATTCGGCAAGACAACCTTGGAACCTTGCTAGCACAAGGAGCACCAAGGAAGAAGCACATTGTTCATCTTGTGTGCGAGACTTTGGAGAAGAGGCGCTTGCAACTTTTGCTTCCAAGGCGCCATCTTGAAATGGCTATGGTATGAATTCGTTTCTTCTATTCAATCATACTAAAGTTGATTATATGACATATAAAGATCTATTAGAAGCCCTAGATTCCGCTAGAGACATTGTTGCGCCACCTATTAGGGTTTCGACCCCCTTGTCTAGGGGTCCCTTCATCTAGCCGGCGCCCGGCGATCACGGACGATTGTCTACTCGGCGTCGCATGCCGGTGACGGAAAGAACCCGACCGGCTCCTCACTTGCACGCTCGCAAAGAGGCCGGACGGTGCTATACCGGTAACGTCACCCAAGGGCGACGGGGAGACTGGCAGCACGTCCTTCTCGGACGTAGGCGAGAACGGCCGGAGGAGAAGTTCGCCCGAAGGCAACCGCCAGCAATGGTCAGAGCTGAAGCAACAATGCTTGCACGCAGGCAAGCTCGACTGAAGCGAGAGGGGACGCGGTCAACAGGCGGACGGCGGTTGAGGGAGGCTGGGTGCGTGCACGAATAGGCAGTTGCGTCGAGTGAGAAGGAAGGCTCACGCAACTACTCACCTTAGCCGGCGAGGAGGCGGGGACCGGTGTCAGGCTTCTCGCCGAATGGGGACAAACGCCTGAGAGATCACCACGCGCAGGTGGCCACGCCGGAAGGAAAGTCGCGCGTAGGCGACGAGCAGGGGAGAAAAGAGGACTCGCACGCAGGCGAGCTCCTCCTGTACTTCCCGCATGCAGGCAGACCGGCAGCCAGAGAGGAGAACAGGCGAGTGCTCGCGAGCGGAGCACGGAGGAAGAGGGGAGGAGAGCGCCGGCAGCCGAAAGCTCACCGGGGAAGATGGCCACCACGCAGCTCGGTAAAGTGGCCGGAAAATGAAGGGGAAGGGAAGAGTGAGTACCACGATCACTCAGGCTGCCGGCTCCTTCAAGTCGGTGAAGTGGAAGCAGACAAGCCTTCCGAGGCGGGCTGGAGCTCCGTCGGTGACAACAGCGGCGGCGGAGACGTCGGAGACGAAGGGGACGACGAGAAGGTCGGGGAGCTCCGTGCGATCTGTTCCACCCGCCCACACCACCGGATACGCAGAGGAGACTCAGAGAAAGACGTCCGACGAGGAGAAGCTAATCACAGGAGTGTTCAGCTGGCGTTCGGAAAACTCGAGCTGCCTTGCTCGTGAGGATGATGTCGTCCTCTTTTATTTTCCTTTCTTTTCGCCGACCCAACGAATCCATGTGAATGTCGCGTCAACCCTCACCCGCCCCCACTGCTGATGTGTCCCATCAGCGTGCGTTCCATGCAATGACGAATCGAGCAAGCGATTCATCCGTTAAGGCGCCAGATTCGGGCAACACCCGATCCGAATGTCCACCCGCCGACCCGTTCGGTAGTAGGATGCTAGGCTATGGGTTGGTTTGAGGGATGAGTTTTGGGCCGCACCCAAAATTCAGCCCGAAGGCCTAACACTAAATATATATATATGTATAATTAATTTCAGTTTAACTCAAACCAAATTGAACCGAAATGAATTTTGGTTCGGGTTCAAGTTCGGTTTAATTTTTAGAAAGTTCAACTCAATTTTGATTTAGATTTTTTTGTATTTTTTGATTCGATATGAATTTGATTTAGTTCGGTTCATACGAATTGGATTATAATAATTGCCAAACAAGAATGTGATGTAGGGGGATAAACACAAGACAAAGTGCATGCAAACAACGCTTTTGCAAAAATAGTTTTTTTGTATTTTATTATAAAAATCAGAATTACTTCTAACGGAGTTGGAAAAATATTTTTTTTGATATTTTATAAATAGAGAAATCGAAAACTAAAGTTACTTTAAACTACGAATTTAAAAAAAAAACACTTAATCTATGAAAATGAAATTGCTAGAAGGAATACTCACAGTGCGATCCTTGAGAATAGAAGGATCGTGACGTCCCGGTCTTCAACGGTCCTACTCTGATGGAAGGAGTTGCATCATTACAAGCAAACACAGACAAACGAGATCCGCACATACCACGGATTCATATTACAAACCAAGAACTAAGGGGGAGGTTAAGCCTCACAAATTCCCTTAACATTTTGATGTAGGGGCAAACACAGGGCAAAGGTGCATGCAAACAACGCTTTTGTAAAATAGTTTTTTTTTTTTTTGTATTTTGTAATAAAAACCGAAATTACTGCTAACGGTGTTGGAAAATATTTTTGGTATTTTATAAATAGAGGAAATCAAAAATTAAGTTACTTAAACTACGAATTGAAATACACTTAATCTATGAATTGAAAATGCTAGTAGGAATACTCACAGTGCGATCCTTGAGAATAGAAGGATCGTGACGTCCCGGTCTTCAACGGTCCTACTCTGATGGAAGGAGTTGCATCATTACAAGCAAACACAGACAAACGAGATCCGCACATACCACGGATTCATATTACAAAACCAAGGACTAAGGGGGAGGTTAAGCCTCACAAATTCCCTTAACACTTTAACTAAAGGTGAGTGGGGAAGGAAGAGGGGAAGTGATTTGCGCCAAGAGGATCTTTCAAGCCTTGCGTTTCCCTATGACAAGAACTTTGATTAGTGTAGAAACAAATTCTAGGAATTAAGAGAGGGAGAGGGGAAAGAACTTAGCTGATTTGAAGTCTTGTTGATGTTGTTCTTCATGCTAGCTGAAAGTGAAGGAACCCTTAAGGCCTTTGTTGTTTGCCGAGATCAAAGGTTGATGAGGCTTCCTTGGAGTCTCGCCAAGGTGTGCAAGATTCTTCAAGGGGTTGGAGGCGTTGAGGACTTGAGAAGAAGGGGGAGAAGGGAAAGGGCTCGGCCCTTTAGAGTAGAGGGGGGAGATAGAAATTCCTTAGGCGACACAAGCACCAATGCTAACACAAGGTTTTCATCTAGGCAATGAAAGTCCTCAGTAGGTGGCGAAACCCTAGATAGGCGCATGAAAAATTTCTTCTAAAGCAGCGGAGTGGGTTTCTTAGTATCATCGCATGCAATATGATCAACTTAACAACATGAAAAGAATTCATACCGAAGCCATGTGTTGGATGGCGTCTTGGAAAGAGAGAGCAAGAGAGATCTCCTCCAAATGATGCGCACACAAGAATGAGGATGCGCTCACTTCCTTGGTGCTCCTTGTGCTAGCAAGGTTCCAAGAGGTGTCTTTGATCGAATGGAAGGGATGGATGAAGCTTTGCTCGCTTTGCCAAATGACTCTCCAAGGCGTCCAAGACTCCTCACACACGAATGCCCTCTCGAGAGTAAGTGGGGAAAGGCGAGAGAGAAGTTCTCTTGGCGTGAACGTGAGATGTGGTCACGTTAGAGAACATGCTATCTAAAAATAGCAATGTCTCAACGTTCATGCGACCATGCATTACCCCAATCGCCAATGCCTCATTACTTGAACCATGCGCTCACCCAATGAGCTGGTTCAAATCGATTTGGTTCAATAACCAAATAAACCAAGCAACTAGTCCAGATCATAACAAAAACCCCTAAGGCTTAAGATCTGACCGTTCATCTCTTGATGCTCCTGATCTCACCGATCAAGCATCCATTCTCTCAATCGAAGCTTACCGATCTCAAGCCCTTATCAATCAAACATGATCAGACTGGATCTCACTTACAATCAGAGATTAAATCCCTTTAAACTGAACCCAAACAATTCAGTCCACACGATCTGACTTAAGTAAGCCATATCATCAAATTGTGCGACCCTAAGGGTTTCCTTTAAATGTCGGTAACGATAACTTACATTATCACGATCAGTGAGGGGTATCTAGCAACACATCACTGTCTCCCGATATAAAGGAAAGAGTCTTCCAAGACTACACCCAAACCACAGCACAAGTGTGAATCCAATTCACAAGGCATGCAAATTTCCTTTGCCACTGGATGTTCTTATTGGACAAGCGTGTCAAGCCTGTAGCTCCAATATGATGAGCATGATTAGATCAGATGAACACTGTCATCTGGGTATGGCCATACACTTTCTCAATCATCTCATACAGAGGGGGGCCCCTTTAGAACATCATACTCCAATTAAGGAGACGGCAATCCTTTATCTATCACTAGTGCCCTAACCTGACTCAAGCTCACCATCCAATATAGTCTATAATCATTATGTTTCAAATGATATTGAACTACCTCAAAACAATGACAATCATCATTTAGAAACACAAGTGATCTCAAGTCAGAGGAAATGTGCCACTTGTTGCAATCAAGGATTATTCACATTGTGACAAGCAATTGAATATCCTAGTAGGGTCTGTCCAGTACATCCAATGTACCCATGAGTCTACATCTTATTCCATGCTCGAAGCATCCTATAAGATTAGAACACATATTAGTCTCAATCATATCAAGGCTATCTCATGTTCACCAAGATATCTTGACTAAGGACATAACTGCATGTCAGCCTAGCTGAACAGCTTTGAGACATTATTCAGAAGTACACTTATTGCAGCAGACAATGTAACAAACTGAATAACAACCATGCCTTTATAAACATAAGAGTTTATTACATGATACTGATACAATCCCAAGGCCTCAAACATTAGCCTTAAGGGCATACCCCAACAATCTCCCACTTGCACTTAATCTAATGGTTGAGAAATTTCAAACCCATATTATTACAGTGCTTCTCATGCTTCTGCTGCGCCAGAGGCTTGGTAAGCGGGTCTGCCAGATTGTCATCTGTATGAACCTTGCAGACTTTGATCTCGCCACGATCAATGATCTCCCGGATCAAATGAAACCGTCTCTGTATGTGCTTGGACTTCTGGTGCGACCGTGGTTCCTTTGCTTGTGCAATAGCTCCAGTGTTATCACAAAAGATAACCAAAGGATCAGCACTGGAAGGAACAACACCAAGTTCCTGAACGAACTTACGAATCCACACTGCCTCCTTGGATGCTTCCGAGGCTGCAACATACTCGGCTTCTGTTGTGGAATCAGCAACAATAGACTGTTTGAAACTCTTCCACACCACCACTCCTCCATTCAAGCTAAAAACATAGCCTGATTGCGATCGGAAATCATCCTGGTCCGACTGGAACGAAGCGTCAGTATATCCTTCAATACTGAGTTCTTCCTGACAACCATATATCAAGAACATATCTTTGGTCCTCCGCAGATATTTTAAGATGTTCTTGACTGCAATCCAGTGTGCCTGACCTGGATTACTTTGGAACCGACTGGTCACGCTTAATCCGTAAGCGACGTCTGGGCGAGTACACAACATCGCATACATAATGGACCCAATAGCCGAAGCATAAGGCGTATTGTCCATCTCATCTTTCTCAGTCTGTGTTTGTGGACACTGACTCTTCGAAAGATTCAGACCATGTCTGACTGGAAGATATCCTCTTTTAGAATTCTCTAAATGAAATCTCCAGGACTTTATCGATGTAAGTACTCTGGCACAGCCCGAGAAGCCTCTTAGATCTATCCCTGTAGATCTTCACACCTAATACATAGGCTGCTTCTCCTAAATCTTTCATCTGAAAACATTTACTTAACCATGCTTTAACCGCATGCATTTCAGGAATATCATTTCCAATGATTAAGATATCATCGACGTAGAGGACTAGGAAAGTAATCACGCTCCCACTAAACCTCTTATATACACACGGGTCATCCTCGTTCTTGATGAAACCAAATTCACTGATTGATTCATCAAAACGAATATTCCAGCTTCTCGATGCTTGTTTAAGTCCATAAATAGACTTCTTTAACTTGCATATTTTATGACGATCTGATGGATTAGTGAAACCTTCAGGTTGTGTCATATAGACATCCTCGTTCAGATTTCCATTAAGGAAAGCGGTCTTCACATCCATCTGCCAGATCTCATAATCATAATATGCAGCTATCGCGAAAAGAATCCGAATAGACTTAAACATAGCTACAGGTGAGAAAGTTTCATCATAATCTATCCCGTAGATTTGTTTGAAACCTTTCGCAACTAGCCTGCCTTTATAGGTAACCACGTTACCATCCATGTCAATCTTCTTCTTGAAGATCCATTTACAGCCTATAGGGATAACTCCTGGAGGCGGATCAACCAAATCCCAAACTTGGTTATCAGACATGGAGTCCATCTCGGCGCGCATAGCTTCAAGCCATCTCGCTGAGTCCGGTCCACTGACCGCATCCGCATAAGTTAGGGGTTCATCATTATCAATGATGTAGACTCCGTCATAGCGCTCAGGCTGTCAACGGATCCTTCCCGATCTTCGCGGTTCCCGTGATATCTGAGCCTCAGGTTGTTCAGTAACCTGTTCTACCGGCTCAGGCTCATCCAACTGTACTTGAGCACTTTGTCCTTCCTCTGGATTCTCATCCAGCTTTATTTCTCTCCCAATGGCCTCTTGCAGAAGAAACTCCTTCTCAAGAAATATGGCCGTCCGAGCAACAAACACCTTGTTCTCTTTGGGATCGTAGAAATAATAACCCTTAGTTTCCTTAGGGTAACCGACAAAGATACATTTCTCAGATCTGCTCTCTAGTTTCCCAGAGGCGAGCTTTTTGACATAAGCCTCGCAGCCCCAGATCCTGATAAATGTCAAGCTCGGCTGTTTCCCATACCATAACTCATATGGAGTCTTTGAAACTGCCTTGGATGGCACTCGGTTTAGTACCTTTGCAGCTGTCTCCAGTGCAAATCCCCAAAAGGAGTAAGGTAGAGTAACCTGACACATCATAGAACGAACCATATCAAGTAACGTTCTATTTCTCCTCTCGGACACACCATTCCATTGCGGTGTTCCTAGCGGAGTGCGCTGTGAGATAATCCCACACTCCTTCAGATAGTCAGTAAACTCTCGACTTAGGTATTCTCCACCTCGATCAGAACGAAGTGCCTTGATATTTCGGCCTAACTGATTCTGTACTTCATTCTTGAACTCTTTGAACTTGTCAAAAGATTCACTTTTATGTCTCATAAGATAGACATACCCATATCTACTGAAATCATCAGTGAAGGTAATGAAGTACTGATAGCCACCTCTGGCATGTTTACTAAAAGGCCCACACACATCACTGTGTATAAGGTCAAGTAAACCTGAAGTCCTTTGACCTTTATGAGGAAAAGGTGACTTCGTCATTTTGCCCATCAAACAAGCTTTGCATGTATCAATCTCCTCATAGGAGAATGATCCCAGCAGTCCATGATCATGCAACCGCTTAATGCGTTTCTTGTTAATATGGCCTAAACGACTATGCCATAGCAAGGTGCTGTCATCAGCATATTTGGCTTTCTTATTATCAATATTGTGTATAGAACATTCCATGTCCTACATGAATAACCCATTGTTAATTGAACCAGTAGCATAAACAATATTATCTAAAGAAAGAACACACTTTGAAATATTGCATTCAAAGGAAAACCCTTTCCTGACAAGAGCAGGAATTGAGATAATATTTTTAGTAATGCTTGGAACAAAGTAACAACTGTTTAATTCTAACACAAGTCCAGATGGTAAAGAGATGAAATAGTCTCCTACAGCAACAGCAGCAACCCGTGCCCCGTTTCCAACTCGTAGGTCCACCTCATGCTGTCCCACCTGTCTTCTTCTCTTGAGTTCCTGTACATTTGAACAAATGTGAACTCCACATGCAGTGTCCAACACCCATGAAATAGAAGAAGAAGATATCATGACTTCCGTCACATAAATACCAGAGCCAGAAGCGATGCTTCCCCTCTTGTCTCCCTGGAGCGCTTTACAGTCCTTTTTCCAGTGACCCAACTGGCCACAGTGGAAACATCTGTATTCCTTCGACCGCTTGACCTTTTGCTTCAGAGCCTTGCTGTAGCTCTTGACAGGGGTCTTGTGTTGGGGTATGCCCTTAAGGCTAATGTTTGAGGCCTTGGGATTGTATCAGTATCATGTAATAAACTCTTAAGTTTATAAAGGCATGGTTATTATTCAGGTTGTTACATTGTCTGCTGTAATAAGTATACTTCTGATTAATGTCTCAATGCTGTTCAGCTAGGCTGACATGCTAAATGTCCTTAGTCGATATATCTTGGTGAACATGAGACAGCCTTGATATGATTGAGACTAATATGTGTTCTAATCTTATAGGATGCTTCGAGCATGGAATAAGATGTAGACTCATGGGTACATTGGATGTACTAGACAGACCCTTCTAGGACATTCAATTGCTTGTCACAATGTGAATGATCCTTGATTGCAACAAGTGGCACATGTCCTTTGACTTGAGATCACTTGTGTTTCTAAATGATGATTGTCATTGTTTTGAGGTAGTTCAATAACATTTGAAACACAATGATTATAGACTATCTTGGATGGTGAGCATGAATCAGGTTAGGACACTAGTGATAGATAGAGGATTGCTGTCTCCTTGTTGAAGGAGTGAGGTGTTCTATAGGGGCCCCCTAGATGAGATGATTGAGAAAGTGTATGGCCATACCCAGGTGACTATGTGCATCTGATCTAATCATGCTCATCATATTGGAGATACAGGCTTGACACGCTTGTCCAATAAGAACATCCAGTGGCAAAGGAAACATGTATGCCTAGTGAAGTGCATTCACCCTTGTGCTGTGTTTTGGGAGTAGTCTTGGAAGACTCTTTCCTTTATATCGGGAGATAGTGATGTGTTGCTAGATACCCCTCACTGATCGTGATAACGTGAGTTATCGTTACCGACATTTAAAGGAAACCCTCAGGGTCGCACAATTTGATGATATGGCTTACTTGAGTCAGATCGTGTGGACTGAATTGTTTGGGTTCAGTTTAAAGGGATTTAATCTCTGATTGTAAGTGAGATCTGGCCTGATCATGTTTGATTGATTAGGGCTTAAGATTGGTAAGCTTCGATCGAGAGAGGTGATGCTAGATCGGTGAGATCAAGAGCATCAGGAGATGAACGGTTAGATCTGGAACCTTTGGGTTTAATATGATCTAGACCAAGTGGCTTGGGTTCATTGGTCTTTGAACCAAACCTAATTGAACTAGTTCACAAGGGTGAACGCTTGGTTCAATTTAGAGGGGTTTCGGTTGGTTCACATAAGGTGAACGCATGGAATTATGGAGGCATTAATGAAGGGGGTTACACATTAATGGTAACCGTTTCTTTCATTTGATGAGCTCTCTCTCCCTCACGGTTTCGAACACAAGTGAGACGAGTTTTGCTTGCACTCTCGAAGGGAGAAGGTGTTGACGAAAACAACAACTCTCGGCCAAGCTATCATCTCCTCATCCCTTCCATTCGACAAGGACCCCTTGAAGCTTTTGCTAGCACAAAGGCGTGAAAGGGAGTAACCAACTTCTTCTTGTGTGCGCGCCATTTGGAGGAGATCTACTTTGCTCTCTTTGCTTCCAAGCCGCCTCCTTCTCATGGCCATGGTAACGCATCTTTCACTTGAAGTTTAAGTTGATCATATGAATGTATAGCATGCGATCAAAAGTGAAACCCTAATTCCGCTGCAAAACAAAGAAAGGTCACTTGCGCCCCCCTCTTGAAAGGGGTACTCACCTTAGGGTTTTCTCGCTCCCCCTTGAAGGGGACCCTAACAATTGGTATCAAAGCGATTAATATATGTTCATATGATTGCTTTGTTTGTTTTGTGATCCTTGTTAGTATAGATCTATTTCACATGCGCAACTACATGCTAGGTTTAGGTGTTTTGGCGCATGTGTGATGTTCATGTTTATGCATGTTCTTGTTGGCGCATGTTAAGTATGTTGAATGGTATTTCATCAAAACTTATATCTACTTGCACGCAAACATTTAGATCTAATGCGCCTACTATAATCCCTTAGATGGGTTGATTGGGTTGAAAGCATCATCTAGAATAGATCCAAGTCTGATCAGACCATCTGATAGCCTAGATGGATCGACCAGATGGCACCTGTGCGCAAGCACGAGGTGGCTATAGGTCGATTGCATCACAGGCGTGTAGCGAGGTCTGGTTGAGACAACCAGTGAACACTCTTGAGTTAGGCCCGGGGTCACACCCGCTTGCCAGAACTCTTGAAGGTTGTTCAGCCCTTGGCGCATGCATGGTTGACCATTAGGTCAACTCGAGTCAGTTAGGACTTGGTGCATGCAAGGGCATGGATCTAACTAGATGGATGAGTGGATCCCTATCAATGGACCGTTGTAAGGTTGTAGGGCACATAAGAAAATTAAAATTGATGCCAATGGGGTTTTCAAAATTTTATTTTCTTTTAATTGGATCACATGTTGATTGATGCCTATGATTGTTTATTTTATCTTATGTGGGATGCCCATTTTAATGTGTGCTGTGCTGGGGCCTGCGTGCCTGGTAAATTGTAAATTATTATTTTTGTGATCTGCGTATCACTTTAATTAATTTACTGTATAATTGACCTGCGAGTCAAACTTGTCTAGATAGATCAAAAATGTATTTTGATCAGACAAGAGCACAAAGGCACACATCCCAGAGGGGCATTCAGCTGGTGGCGCACCTGAGGTGCTCTTGGCGCAAGGGCCCTGGGTTGGACCAGATGAGATGCTAAAGACCCAAGAAGAGCAAGTGAAGACTTAAGTATCTTAAGGTTTTACTTAGGCTATGGGCTTTTACCACATAAGATCCATGCTTTCTGTTATTGTTTATATAAGTAGAACAGCATGATTTATTTATCTTCTGCTATAGCCATAGGATTTGCCTGATAGTAAGAAGATAAAAGACCGTTAAAATCCAAACGCTTAAATATCAAGCACGTAATGCCTTCTGACGCGAAACCTCACTGTTCTGACTATCGTTGGAGCCGTGTTGTACCCACTCAGTGGGCACGTCCATCTATCTTCAGACGGTGCGGGATTTCACCTACGTGTTACAGAGAAGGGATTTATCGCTTCTCGTTGCTCAGCATAGCACGTGGTGGTCCAGGGAGTAGGTCGGGTCAGCTTGACCATGTAGGCTACATATGTGGCGCATATGGTAGCGCATGGAGGCAGCCATCTGTGGGGTCAGAGATTGTGTTGTACCAACTCAGTTGGCACAGTCTGCTGGATTGCCCAGATGAAGGGGAATCGCACGGATTGGCGATTGGCAGGGACTGCCTACCAGAGATTAGTGCTTGTACTCTCTATGCATCTTATCTCGCCTGAGCGGGACGCGGAGACCAAGTATGAAATCTGGATCCCATCTCACTAAAAGAGTGTTACTCTTTCGGACTGTTTAATGGATTTTTCAGTCAGATAAAATAGTGAGAAAAGAATCTTTCTTAAGTCCTGGATTGATTCTAAACATTGATACTGACCTTGCTGTTCTTGCATTGTTGTAGATTCCTGCAGCAACGAACACCATGAGCTTCAATGTGCGATCCCTACTGGAAAGGGAGAAGTTTGCTGGGCCAAACTTCTCGGACTGGTTCGGACACCTTAAGATCGTTCTTAAGGCAGAGAGGAAACTGTATGTCCTCGAGACGGCTGTGCCGCCTCAACCCGCTGCGAACGCCGCAAGGGCGGTTCGCGATGCCTATGAAAAGCACGTCAATGATAGCATTGATGTCGCTTGCCTAATGCTTGCGTCTATGACGCCACCGCTGCAGCGTCAGCATGAGGATATGTCGGCTATAGAGATTATAGCGAACCTCAAGATGCTGTATGCTGCACAGGCGAGGACAGAACGCTATAATCTGACAAAGCTTTTCTTTCAGAGCAAACTGGCTGAAGGGAGCCCAGTAGGAGCTCACGTGCTCAAGATGATTGGGCACAAGGAGGCTCTGGAGAAACTGGGGCATACCGTCAACCAGGAGCTTGCTATAGACATTATTCTGCAGTCTCTCCCGCCCTCTTTCGATGCGTTCATTATTAATTTTAATATGAACAAAATCGATTGTACTCCGGCAGAGCTGCTGAATATGCTCTTGACAACTGAGGAGACTCTGAAGGGAAAGCCTTCAACCTCTGTCTTAATGGTTTCTTCCAGGAACAAGAAGAAGGGGAAGAAGGGCAAAGCCCCTGTCAAGAGCTACAGCAAGGCTCTGAAGCAAAAGGTCAAGCGGTCGAAGGACAACAGGTGTTTCCACTGTGGCCAGCTGGGTCACTGGAAAAAGGACTGTAAAGCGCTCCAAGGAGATAAGAGGGGAAGCATCGCTTCTGGCTCAGGTATATATGTGACTGAGGTCATGTTATCTTCTTCTTCTATTTCATGGGTGTTGGACACTACATGTGGAGTTCACATTTGTTCAAATGTACAGGAACTCAAGAGAAGAAGGCAGGTGGGACAGCATGAGGTAGACCTACGCGTTGGAAACGGGGCACGGGTTGCTGCTGTTGCTGTAGGAGACTATTTCATTTCTTTACCATCTGGCATTGTATTGGAATTAACCAATTGTTATTTTGTACCGAGTATCACCAAAAATATTATCTCTATTCCTGCTCTTGTCAGGAAAGGATTTGCCTTTGAATGCAATATTTCAAAGTGTGTTTTATCTTATGATAATATTGTTTATGGAACTGGTTCAATTAACAATGGGTTATTCATGTTGGACATGGAACATTCTATACAAAACATTGATAATAAGAAAGCCAAGTATGCTGATGACAGCACCTTGTTATGGCATCGTCGTTTAGGCCATATTAACAAGAAACGCATTAAGCGGTTGCATGATCATGGACTGCTGGGATCATTCTCCTATGAGGAGATTAATACATGCAAAGCTTGTTTAATGGGTAAAATGACGAAGGCTCCTTTTCCTAACAAAGGTCTAAGGACTTCAGGTTTACTTGACCTTATACACAGTGATGTGTGTGGGCCGTTTAGTAAACATGCCAGAGGTGGCCATTCGTACTTCATTACCTTTACTGATGATTTCAGTAGGTATGGTTATGTCTATCTTATGAGACATAAGAGTGAATCTTTTGACATGTTCAAAGAGTTCAAGAATGAAGTACAAAATCAGCTAGGCCGAAATATCAAGGCACTTCGTTCTGATCGAGGTGGAGAATACCTAAGTCGAGAGTTTACTGACTATCTGAAGGAGTGTGGGATTATCTCACAGCTCACTCCACTAGGAACACCGCAATGGAATGGTGTGTCCGAGACGAGAAATAGAACGTTACTTGATATGGTTCGTTCTATGATGAGTCAGGCTACTCTACCTTACTCCTTTTGGGGATTTGCACTGGAGACAGCTGCAAAGGTGCTAAACCGAGTGCCATTCAAGGCAGTTTCTAAGACACCATATGAGTTATGGTATGGGAAACAGCCTAGCTTGACATTTATCAGGATCTGGGGTTGCGAGGCTTATGTCAAAAAGCTCGCCTCTGGGAAACTAGAGAGCAGATCTGAGAAATGTATCTTTGTCGGTTACCCTAAGGAAACTTAGGGTTATTATTTCTACGATCCCAAAGAGAACAAAGTATTTGTTGCTCGGACGGCAATATTTCTTGAGAAGGAGTTTCTTCTGCAAGAAGCCAGTGGGAGAGAAATAAAGCTGGATGAGAATCCAGAGGAAGGACAAAGTAGTCAAGCACAGTTGGATGAGCCTGAGCCGGTGGATCAGGTTATTCAACAACCTGAGGCTCAGATATCACGGGAACTGCGTAGATCGGGAAGGATCCGTCGACAGCCTGAGCGCTATGACGGAGTCTACATCATTGATAATGATGAACCCCTTACTTATGCGGATGCGGTCAGTGGACCGGAGTCAGCTAGATGGCTTGAAGCTATGCGAGCCGAGATGGACTCCATGTCAGATAACCAGGTCTGGGATTTGGTTGATCCGCCTCCGGGAGTAATCCCTATAGGCTGTAAATGGATCTTCAAGAAGAAGATTGACATGGATGGTAACGTGGTTACCTATAAAGGCAGGCTAGTTGCGAAAGGTTTCAAACAAATCTACGGGATAGATTATGATGAAACTTTCTCTCCTGTAGCCATGTTCAAGTCTATTCGGATTCTTTTCGCGATAGCTGCATATTACGATTATGAGATCTGGCAGATGGATGTGAAGACAGCTTTCCTTAATGGAAAACTGGATGAGGATGTGTATATGACACAACCTGAAGGTTTCACTAATCCATCAGATCGTCATAAAATATGCAAGTTAAAAAGGTCCATTTATGGACTTAAACAAGCATCTAGAAGCTGGAATATTCGTTTTGATGAATCAATCTCTGAGTTTGGTTTCATCAAGAACGAAGATGACCCGTGTGTATATAAGAGGTTTAGTGGGAGCGTGATTACTTTCCTAGTCCTCTACGTCGATGATATCTTAATCATTGGAAACGATATTCCTGAAATGCATGCGGTTAAGGCATGGCTAAGGAAATGTTTTCAGAGAAAGATCTAGGAGAAGCAGCCTATGTATTAGGTGTGAAGATCTACAGGGATAGATCTAAGAGGCTTCTCGGGCTGTGCCAGAGTACTTACATCGATAAAGTCCTGGAGAGATTTCATTTAGAGAATTCTAAACGAGGATATCTTCCAGTCAGACATGGTCTGAATCTTTCGAAGAGTCAGTGTCCACAAACACAGACTGAGAAAGATGAAATGGACAATACGCCTTATGCTTCGGCTATTGGGTCCATAATGTATACGATGTTGTGTACTCGCCCAGACGTCGCTTACGGGTTAAGCGTGACCAGTCGATTCCAAAGTAATCCAGGACAGGCACACTGGATTGCAGTCAAGAACATCTTAAAATATCTGCGGAGGACCAAAGATATGTTCTTGATATATGGTGGTCAGGAAGAACTCAGTATAGAGGGATATACTGATGCTTCGTTCCAGTCGGACCAGGATGATTTCCGATCGCAATCAGGCTATGTTTTTAGCTTGAATGGTGGAGCAGTGGTGTGGAAGAGTTTCAAACAGTCAACTGTTGCTGATTCCACAACAGAAGCCGAGTATGTTGCAGCCTCGGAAGCATCCAAGGAGGCAGTGTGGATTCGTAAGTTCGTGAGAGAACTTGGTGTTGTTCCTTCGAGTGTCGATCCTTTGGTTATCTTCTGTGATAACACTGGAGCAATCGCACAAGCTAAGGAACCACGGTCGCACCAGAAGTCCAAGCACATACAGAGACGATTTCACTTGATCCGGGAGATCATAGATCGTGGCGAGATCAAAATATGCAAGGTTCATACAGACGACAATCTGGCTGACCCGCTTACCAAGCCTCTGGCGCAGTAGAAGCATGAGAAGCACTGTAATAACATGGGTTTGAGATTTCTCAACCATTAGATTAAGTGCAAGTGGGAGATTGTTGGGGTATGCCCTTAAGGCTAATGTTTGAGGCCTTGGGATTGTATCAGTATCTTGTAATAAACTCTTAAGTTTATAAAGGCATGGTTATTATTCAGGTTGTTACATTGTCTGCTGTAATAAGTATACTTCTGATTAATGTCTCAATGCTGTTCAGCTAGGCTGACATGCTAAATGTCCTTAGTCGATATATCTTGGTGAACATGAGACAGCCTTGATATGATTGAGACTAATATGTGTTCTAATCTTATAGGATGCTTCGAGCATGGAATAAGATGTAGACTCATGGGTACATTGGATGTACTGGACAGACCCTTCTAGGACATTCAATTGCTTGTCACAATGTGAATGATCCTTGATTGCAACAAGTGGCACATGTCCTTTGACTTGAGATCACTTGTGTTTCTAAATGATGATTGTCATTGTTTTGAGGTAGTTCAATATCATTTGAAACACAATGATTATAGACTATCTTGGATGGTGAGCATGAATCAGGTTAGGACACTAGTGATATATAGAGGATTGCCGTCTCCTTGTTGAAGGAGTGAGGTGTTCTATAGGGGCCCCCTAGATGAGATGATTGAGAAAGTGTATGGCCATACCCAGGTGACTATGTGCATCTGATCTAATCATGCTCATCATATTGGAGATACAGGCTTGACACGCTTGTCCAATAAGAACATCCAGTGGCAAAGGAAACATGTATGCCTAGTGAAGTGCATTCACCCTTGTGCTGTGTTTTAGGAGTAGCCTTGGAAGACTCTTTCCTTTATATCGGGAGACAGTGATGTGTTGCTAGATACCCCTCACTGATCGTGATAACGTGAGTTATCGTTACCGACATTTAAAGGAAACCCTCAGGGTCGCACAATTTGATGATATGGCTTACTTGAGTCAGATCGTGTGGACTGAATTGTTTGGGTTCAGTTTAAAGGGATTTAATCTCTGATTGTAAGTGAGATCTGGCCTGATCATGTTTGATTGATTAGGGCTTAAGATCGGTAAGCTTCGATCGAGAGAGGTGATGCTAGATCGGTGAGATCAGGAGCATCAGGAGATGAACGGTTAGATCTGGAACCTTTGGGTTTAATATGATCTAGACCAAGTGGCTTGGGTTCATTGGTCTTTGAACCAAACCTAATTGAACCGGTTCACAAGGGTGAACGCTTGGTTCAATTTAGAGGGGTTTCGGTTGGTTCACATAAGGTGAACGCATGGAATTATGGAGGCATTAATGAAGGGGGTTACACATTAATGGTAACCGTTTCTTTCATTTGATGAGCTCTCTCTCCCTCACGGTTTCGAACACAAGTGAGACGAGTTTTGCTTGCACTCTCGAAGGGAGAAGGTGTTGACGAAAACAACAACTCTCGGCCAAGCTATCATCTCCTCATCCCTTCCATTCGACAAGGACCCCTTGAAGCTTTTGCTAGCACAAAGGCGTGAAAGGGAGTAACCAACTTCTTCTTGTGTGCGCGCCATTTGGAGGAGATCTACTTTGCTCTCTTTGCTTCCAAGCCGCCTCCTTCTCATGGCCATGGTAACGCATCTTTCACTTGAAGTTTAAGTTGATCATATGAATGTATAGCATGCGATCAAAAGTGAAACCCTAATTCCGCTGCAAAACAAAGAAAGGTCACTTGCGCCCCCCTCTTGAAAGGGGTACTCACCTTAGGGTTTTCTCGCTCCCCCTTGAAGGGGACCCTAACATCTTGCCCTTCTTCCCCTTCTTCTTGTTCCTTAAAGGAAACATCAAGACAGAGGTTGAAGGCTTTCCCTTCAGAGTCTCCTCAGTAGTCAAGAGCATATTGAGCAACTCTGCCGGAGTACAATCGATTTTGTTCATATTAAAGTTAATAATGAACGCATCGAAAGAAGGCGGGAGAGACTGCAGAATAATGTCTACAGCAAGCTCCTGATTGATGGTATGCCCCAGTTTCTCTAAAGCCTCCTTGTGCCCAATCATCTTGAGCACGTGAGCTCCCACTGGACTCCCTTTAGCCAGTTTGCTCTGAAAGAAAAGCTTAGTCAGATTATAGCGTTCTGTCCTCGCCTGTGCAGCATACAGCATTTTGAGGTTCGCTATAATCTCTATAGCCGACATATCCTCATGTTGACGCTGCAGCGGTGGCGTCATAGACGCTAGCATCAGGCAAGCGACATCAATGCTATCATTGACGTGCTTTTCATAAGCTTCCTGAACCGCCCTTGCGGCGTTCGGAGCGGGCTGAGGCGGTATAGCCGTCCCGAGGACATACAGTTTCCTCTCTGCCTTAAGAACAATCTTAAAGTGTCCGTACCAGTCTGAGAAGTTCGGCCCAGCAAACTTCTCCCTTTCCAGTAGGGATCGCACATTGAAGTTCATGGTGTTCGTTGCTGCAGGTATCTACAACAATGCAAGAACAGCAAGGTCAGTATCAATGTTAAGAATCGATCAGGACTTAAGAAAGATTCCTTTTCTCACTATTTTATCTGGCTGAAAAATCCAGCAAAAACAGCTCGAAAGAGTCGAACTCTTTTAGTGAGATGGGATCCAGATTTCATACTTGGTCTCCGCGTCCCGCTCAGGCGAGATAAGATGCACAGAGGGTACAAGTACTAATCTCTGGTAGGCTGTCCCAGCCAATCGCCAACCCGTGCGATTCCCCTTCATCTGGGCAATCCAGCAGACTGTGCCAACTGAGTTGGTACAACACAGTCTCTGACCCCACAGATGGCTGCCTCCATGTGCTACCATATGCGCCACATATGTAGCCTACATGGTCAAGCTGACCCGACCTACTCCCTGGACCACCACGTGCTATGCTGAGCAACGAGAAGCGATAAATCCCTTCCCTATAACACGCAGGTGTAATCCCGCACCGTCTGAAGATAGATGGACGTGCCCACTGAGTGGGTACAACACGGCTCCAACGATAATCAGAACAGTGAGGTTTCGCGTCAGAAGGCTTACGAGCTTGATATTTTAGCGTTGGATTTTAACGGTCTTTTATCTTCTTATCTATCATGCAATTCCTATGGTGATAGCAGAAGATTTAAATCATGCTATTCTAATTGTAATTAAACAATAAAAGAAAGCAAGCTGATCTTATGTGGTAAAAGCCCATAAGCCTAAGTAGGACCTTAATTTCACTTAAGTCTTCACTTGCTTTTCTTCATGGGTCTTTTGCTGCTCATCTAGCCCAACCTAGGGCCCAAGCACCTACTGCAGCTCAGGTGCGCCTACCAGGGAAAGTGCGCCTGGTCCCAGAGTCGAACCCTGGACCTCCCACCTGGTCAAGCCACTGCTGCATGCGCCTCTGCCAAGTGTGCTCTGTGCTCTTGTCTAATTAAATTACAATTTAACTATCTAGACAAGATTGACACGCAGGTCAATAACACTTTATAAATTAATGGAAATGTGATGCGCAGATCACAATAAAATAATTTACATTTAATTTCCAGGCACGCAGGCCCCAGCACAGCACACATTAAACGGGCAGCCCACATAAGATAAAATAAACACACATATGGCATCCAAACAGCATGTGATCCAATTAAGAAATTAAAGTTTTGAAAACCCCTTTGGCATCAATTTTAATATTCTTATATGCCCTACAACCTTACAACGGTCCATTAATAGGGATCCACTCATCCAATCTTATCAGATCCAGTGCCCTTGCATGCACCAAGTCCTAACTGACTTGAGTCGACCCAGTGGTCAACTATGCATGCGCCAAGGGCTGAACCACCCCATGAGTTCTGGCAAGCGGGTGTGACCCCGGGCCTAACTCATGTGCGTTCATGGGTTGTCTCAACCAGACATCGCTATACGCCTGTGATGCAGTCGACCTACAGCCACCTCTTGCTTGCGCAAAGGTGCTATCTGGTCGACCCATCTAGGCTGTCAGATGATCTGATCAGACTGGTTGGATCTAACCTAGAGGATGACATCAACCCTACTAACCCGTCTAAGGATTTATAGTAAGACCTTAGATCTAGTGAGGTCGCACAAGTAATATACGTTTGATAAAACATCAACAATAAAGATGCGCCGACTTTCATACATGCTCAAACATGAAAAACATATGTAATCATTTTCGCATGTAACCTAACCTATAGATCTAAGCATGTTGCACAAACATGGATCACAAAACATGGTATAGCAATCATAAAACATGCATCAACCAAGGCTCTGATACCAATTGAAAGTCCTCAGTAGGTGGCGAAACCCTAGATAGGCGCATGAAAAATTTCTTCTAAAGCAGCGGAGTGGGTTTCTTAGTATCATCGCATGCAATATGATCAACTTAACAACATGAAAAGAATTCATACCGAAGCCATGTGTTGGATGGCGTCTTGGAAAGAAAGAGCAAGAGAGATCTCCTCCAAATGATGCGCACACAAGAATGAGGATGCGCTCACTTCCTTGGTGCTCCTTGTGCTAGCAAGGTTCCAAGAGGTGTCTTTGATCGAATGGAAGGGATGGATGAAGCTTTGCTCGCTTTGCCAAATGACTCTCCAAGGCGTCCAAGACTCGTCACACACGAATGCCCTCTCGAGAGTAAGTGGGGAAAGGAGAGAGAGAAGTTCTCTTGGCGTGAACGTGAGATGTGGTCACGTTAGAGAACATGCTATCTAAAAATAGCAATGTCTCAACATTCATGCTATTGGGTCCCCTTCTAGGGGGAGCGCAAGCGGATAAAACCCCTTTCTAGAGGGGGGGCCGAAAACCCTAAGAGTGGGTGGCGCATATTTCATTCAATCCATGAAGATGCTAGGGTTTCAACTAATCGCATGTTACATGTTCTCATGATCAACTTCGAACGATTGAATGGATAAGAGAGAATTCATACCATTGCCATGAGGATTGGACTCGGCTTGGAAGCTAGAGAACGATAGGGTTCTCCTCCAAAGTGTGCCACACACAAGAAGAAATTGGCCTACACCTTGTCGTCCTTGTGCTAGCAAGGCTTCAAGGTTCCTTTTCGTATGGAAGGGAAGGGAAAATCTTGCTTGGCGAGACTCCTCTCTCTTGTTTTTGTCAAGTCCTCTCTTCACCGAATTGGAGAAGCCTTCACAAGAGAATTCGACAAGTGAGTAACCTCCCACACTAATGTGGAGGCGTTACACACAATCCACTTGAAACCGAATTCCAAAGATGGAAAGTATTGAAGGCTTAAGCGTTCACCCAAAGTGAACCAAGCCCTTAACTCACCTCCCATGAACCATGCGCTCATCCATGAGCCGGTTCAATGTCGGTTTGGTCCAAGACCAATTAACCCAAGCCATATGGTCTAGATCACAATAAACCCTAAAGGTTCAAGATCCAACCGTTCATTTCTTGATGCTCCTGATCTCACCGATCTAGCATTATCTCTCTCGATCGAAGCTTACCGATCTCAAGCCCTAATCAATCAAACATGATCAGACCAGATCTCACTTACAATCAGAGATTAAATCCCTTTAAACTGAACCCAAACAATTCAGTCCACACGATCTGACTCAAGTAAGCCATATCATCAAATTGTGCGACCCTGAGGGTTTCCTTTAAATGTCGGTAACGATAACTCACGTTATCACGATCAGTGAGGGGTATCTAGCAACACATCACTGTCTCCCGATATAAAGGAAAGAGTCTTCCAAGACTACTCCCAAATCACAGCACAAGTGTGAATCTTCTTCACAAGGCATACATGTGTCCTTTGCCACTGGATGTTCTTATTGGACAAGCCTGTCAAGCTTGTAACTCCAATATGATGAGCATGATTAGATCAGATGAACATAGTCACCTGGGTATGGCCATACACTATCTCAATCATCTCATCTAGGGGGGCCCTTTAGAACATCACACTCCTTAAACAAGGAGATGGCAATTCTATATCTATCACTAGTGTCCTAACCTGACTCATGATCATTATCCAAGATAGTCTATAATCATTATATTTCAAATGATATTGAAATACCTCAAAATAATGACATTCATCATTTAGAAACACAAGTGATCTCAAGTCAAAGGACATGTGCCACTTGGTGCTTACAAGGAATATTCACATTGTGACAACCAACTGAATATCCTAGTAGGGTCTGTCCAGTACATCCAATGTACCCATGAGTCTACATCTTATTCCATGCTCGAAGCATCCTATAAGATTAGAACACATATTAGTCTCAATCATATCAAGGCTGTCTCAAGTTCACCAAGATATCTCGACTAAGGACATATGCATGTCAGCCTAGCTGAACAGCTTTGAGACATTATTCAGTAGTACACTTATTACAGCAGACAAGGTAACAACCTGAATAATAACCATGCCTTTATAAACTCAAGAGTTTATTACATGATACTTATACAATCCCAAGGCCTCAAACATTAGCCTTAAGGGCATCCCCCAACAATCTCCCACTTGCACTTAATCTAATGGTTGAGAAATCTCAAACCCATATTATTACAGTGCTTCTCATGCTTCTGCTGCGCCAGAGGCTTGGTAAGCGGGTCAGCCAGATTGTCGTCTGTATGAACTTTGCAGATTTTGATCTCGCCTCGATCAATGATCTCCCGGATCAAGTGAAACCGTCTCTGTATGTGCTTGGATTTCTGGTGCGACCGTGGTTCCTTTGCTTGTGCGATTGCTCCAGTGTTATCACAGAAGATAACCAAAGGATCTGCACTCGAAGGAACGACACCAAGTTCTCTCACGAACTTGCGAATCCAAACTGCCTCCTTGGATGCTTCCGAGGCTGCAACATACTCGGCTTCTGTTGTGGAATCAGCAACAGTTGACTGTTTGAAACTCTTCCACACCACTGCTCCACCATTCAAGCTAAAAACATAGCCTGATTGCGATCGGAAATCATCCTGGTCCGACTGGAACGAAGCGTCAGTATATCCCTCTATACTGAGTTCTTCCTGACCACCATATATCAAGAACATATCTTTGGTCCTCCGCAGATATTTTATAATGTTCTTGACTGCAATCCAGTGCGCCAAACCTGGATTACTTTGGAATCGACTGGTTACGCTTAACCCGTAAGCGACGTCAGGGCGAGTACACAACATCGCATACATAATGGACCCAATAGCCGAAGCATAAGGCGTATTGTCCATTTCATCTTTCTCAGTCTGTGTTTGTGGACACTGACTCTTCGAAAGATTCAGACCATGTCTGACTGGAAGATATCCCCTTTTAGAATTCTCTAAATGGTATCTCTCTAGGACCTTATCGATGTAAGTACTCTGGCACAGCCCGAGAAGCCTCTTAGATCTATCCCTGTAGATCTTCACACCTAATACATAGGCTGCTTCTCCTAGATCTTTCATCTGGAAACATTTTCTTAACCATGCTTTAACAGAATGCAGTTCAGGAATATCATTTCCAATGATCAAGATATCATCGACGTAGAGGATTAGGAATGTAATCACGCTCCCACTAAACCTCTTATATACACACGGGTCGTCCTCGTTCTTGATGAAACCAAACTCAGAGATTGATTCATCAAAACGAATATTCCAGCTTCTTGATGCTTGTTTAAGTCCATAAATGGACTTCTTTAACTTGCATATTTTATGACGATCTGCTGGATTAGTGAAACCTTCAGGTTGTGTCATATACACATCCTCATCCAGATTTCCATTAAGGAAAGCTGTTTTCACATCCATCTGCCAGATCTCATAATCGTAATATGCAGCTATCGCGAAAAGAATCCGAATAGACTTAAACATGGCTACAGGAGAGAAAGTTTCATCATAATCTATCCCGTAGATTTGTTTGAAACCTTTCGCTACTAGCCTGCCTTTATAGGTAACCACGTTACCATCCATGTCAATCTTCTTCTTGAAGATCCATTTACAGCCTATAGGGATTACTCCCGAAGGCGGATCAACCAAATCCCAGACTTGGTTATCTGACATGGAGTCCATCTCGGCTCGCATAGCTTCAAGCCATCTAGCTGACTCCGGTCCACTGACCGCATCCGCATAGGTGAGGGGTTCATCATTATCAATGATGTAGACTCCGTCATAGCGCTCAGGCTGTCGACGGATCCTTCCCGATCTTCACGGTTCCCGTGATATCTGAGCCTCAGGTTGTTCAATAACCTGTTCTACCGGCTCAGGCTCATCCAACTGTGCTTGACTACTTTGTCCTTCATCTGGATTCTCATCCAGTTTTATTTCTCTCCCACTGGCCTCTTGCAGAAGAAATTCCTTCTCAAGAAATATGGCAGTCCGAGCAACAAATACCTTGTTCTCCTTGGGATCGTAGAAATAATAACCCTTAGTTTCCTTAGGGTAACCGACAAAGATGCATTTCTCAGATCTGCTCTCCAGTTTCCCAGAGGCGAGCTTTTTGACATAAGCCTCGCAACCCCAGATCCTGATAAATGTCAAGCTAGGCTGTTTCCCATACCATAACTCATATGGCGTTTTAGAAACTGCCTTGGATGGCACTCGGTTTAGTACCTTTGCAGCAGTTTCCAGTGCAAAACCCCAAAAGGAGTATGGAAGAGTGGCCTGACTCATCATAGAACGAACCATATCAAGTAACGTTCTATTTCTCCTCTCGGACACACCATTCCATTGCGGTGTTCCTGGCGGAGTGAGCTGTGAGATAATCCCACACTCTTTCAGATAGTCAGTAAATTCTCGACTTAGGTATTCTCCACCTCGATCAGAACGAAGTGCCTTGATATTTCGGCCTAACTGATTTTGTACTTCATTTTTGAACTCTTTGAACTTGTCAAAAGATTCACTTTTATGTCTCATTAGATAGACATATCCATACCTACTGAAATCATCAGTAAAGGTAATGAAGTACAGATAGCCACCTCTGGCATGTTTACTAAATGGCCCACACACATCACTGTGTATAAGGTCAAGTAAACCTGAAGCCCTTTGACCTTTGTTAGGAAAAGGTGACTTCGTCATTTTACCCATCAAACAAGCTTTGCATGTATCAATCTCCTCACAGGAGAATGATCCCAGCAGTCCATGATCATGCAACCGCTTAATGCGCTTCTCGTTAATATGGCCTAAACGACTATGCCATAGCAAGGTGCTGTCATCAGCATACTTGGCTTTCTTATTATCAATGTTTTGTATAGAACATTCCATGTCCAACATGAATAACCCATTGTTAATTGAACCAGTTGCATACACAATATTATCATAAGTTAAAACACACTTTGAAGTCTTGCATTCAAAGGAAAAACCCTTCCTGACAAGAGCAGGAATGGAGATAATATTCTTGGTAATACTGGGTACAAAATAACAATTGTTTAATTCTAATACAATGCCAGATGGTAAAGAAATGAAATAGTCTCCTACAGCAACAGCAGCAACCCGTGCCCCGTTTCCAACGCGTAGGTCTACCTCATGCTGTCCCACCTGTCTTCTTCTCTTGAGTTCCTGTACATTTGAACAAATGTGAACTCCACATGCAGTGTCCAACACCCATGAAATAGAAGAAGAAGATAACATGACCTCAGTCACATATATACCTGAGCCAGAAGCGATGCTTCCCCTCTTATCTCCTTGGAGCGCTTTGCAGTCCTTTTTCCAGTGACCCAGCTGGCCACAGTGGAAACACCTGTTGTCCTTTGACCGCTTAACCTTTTGCTTCAGAGCCTTACTGTAGTTCTTGACTGGGGCTTTGCCCTTCTTCCCCTTCTTCTTGTTCCTGGAAGGAACCATCAAGACAGAGGTTGAAGGCTTTCCCTTCAGAGTTTCCTCAGTAGTCAAGAGCATATTCAGCAGCTCTGCCGGAGTACAATCGATCTTGTTCATATTAAAGTTAATAATGAACGCATCGAAAGAGGGCGGGAGAGACTGCAGAATTATGTCTACAGCAAGCTCCTGGTTGACGGTATGCCCCAGTTTCTCCAGAGCCTCCTTGTGCCCAATCATCTTGAGCACGTGAGCTCCCACTGGGCTCCCTTCAGCCAGTTTGCTCTGAAAGAAGAGCTTCGTCAGATTATAGCGTTCTGTCCTCGCCTGTGCAGCATACAGCATCTTGAGGTTCGCTATAATCTCTATAGCCGACATATCCTCATGCTGACGCTGCAGCGGTGGCGTCATAGACGCTAGCATCAGGCAAGCGACATCAATGCTATCATTGACGTGCTTTTCATAGGCATCGCGAACCGCCCTAGCGGCGTTCGCAGCGGGTTGAGGCGGCACAGCCGTCTCGAGGACATACAGTTTCCTCTCTGCCTTAAGAACGATCTTAAGGTGTCCGAACCAGTCAGAGAAGTTTGGCCCTGCAAACTTCTCCCTTTCCAGTAGGGATCGCACATTGAAGCTCATGGTGTTCGTTGCTGCAGGTATCTACAACAATGCAAGAACAGCAAGGTTAGTATCAATGTTTAGAATCTATCCAGGACTTAAGAAAGATTCTTTTCCCACTATTTTGTCTGACTGAAAAATCCAGTAAATAGTCCGAAAGAGTAACACTCTTTTAGTGAGATGGGATCCAGATTTCATACTTGGTCTCCGCGTCCCGTTCAGGCGAGATAAGATGCACAGAGATGACAAGCATTAATTTCTAGTAGGCTGTCCCAGCCAATCGCCAACCCGTGCGATTCCCCTTCATCTGGGCAATCCAGCAGACTATGCCAACTGAGTTGGTACAACACAGTCTCTGATCCCACAGATGGCTGCCTCCATGTGCTACCATATGCGCCACATATGTAGCCTACATGGTCAAGCTGACCCGACCTACTCCCTGGACCACCACGTGCTATGCTGAGCAACGAGAAGCGATAAATCCCTTCTCTGTAACACGCAGGTGAAATCCAGCACCGTCTGAAGATAGATGGACGTGCCCACTGAGTGGGTACAACACGGCTCCAACGATAGTCAGAACGGTGAGGTTTCGCGTCAGAAGGCTTTCCGAGCTTGATATGTTAGCGTTGGATTTTACCGGTCTTTTATCTTCTTCACTATCATTCAAGTCCTATGGTGATAGCAGAAGATAAACACATGCAATTCTAATTATATAAGCAATAAATAGAAAGCATGATCTTATGTGGTAAAAGCCCATGAACCCTAGTAAGACATTAATTTTACTTAAGTCTTCACTTGAGCTCTTTTGCATCTCATCTGGTCCAACCCAGGGCCCTAGCGCCAAGAGCACCTCAGGTGCGCCACCAGCTGAATGCCCCTCTTGGATGTGTGCCTTTATGCTCTTGTCTAATAAAAATACATTTTGATCTATCTAGACAAGCTTTGACTCGCAGGTCAATTATACAATAGATTAACAAAAATGTGATTCGCAGATCACAATAATATTAACTTATAATTAACCAGGCACGCAGGCCCCAGCACAGCACACAATAGGGCAACCCACATAAGATTAAATAAACAAGCATCATGGCATCATTCAATCAATCATGTGATCCATAGACAAAATAAAAATTTTCAAATCCCATTGGAATCAATTTTACTTGTCTTATGTGCCCTACTACCTTACAATGGTCCATTGATAGGGATCCACTCATCAATCTAGTTAGATCCAAGCCCTTGCATGCACCAAGTCCTAACTGACTCGAGTTGACCTAATGGTCAACCATGCATGCCCCTAGGGCTGAACAACCAACATGAGTTCTGGCAAGCGGGTGTGACCCCGGGCCTAACTCATGTGTGTTCACTGGTTGTCTCAACCAGACCTCGCTACACGCCATTGATGCAGTCAACCTATAGCCACCTCGTGCTTGCGCACAGGTGCTATCTGGTCGACCCATCTAGGCTGTCAGATGGTCTGATCAGACTAGCTTGATCTATACAAGATGATGCTTTCAACCCCATCAACCCATCTAAGGGTTTACAATAGGTGCAACTTAGATCTAGTTGGGCGCGCATGTCATTTAGGGTTTGAAAAACACAATTACAATAACATGAACCGCAACCAACATACATGCGCCAATCATCTAGCGCCAAGATAACTCTTATACATGCGCAAATCTAAACATACTATCAACTAGTATACTCGCATGAAGAGAAAAAAACATAGATCTAAGCAACAAACATACATGGATCACTCAAAGCAATCAAAAGAACATATAAGACTGGCTCTGATACCAATTGTTGGGTCCCCTTCTAGGGGGAGCGCAAGCGGATAAAACCCCTTTCTAGAGGGGGGGCCGAAAACCCTAAGAGTGGGTGGCGCATATTTCATTCAATCCATGAAGATGCTAGGGTTTCAACTAATCGCATGTTACATGTTCTCATGATCAACTTCGAACGATTGAATGGATAAGAGAGAATTCATACCATTGCCATGAGGATTGGACTCGGCTTGGAAGCTAGAGAACGATAGGGTTCTCCTCCAAAGTGTGCCACACACAAGAAGAAATTGGCCTACACCTTGTCGTCCTTGTGCTAGCAAGGCTTCAAGGTTCCTTTTCGTATGGAAGGGAAGGGAAAATCTTGCTTGGCGAGACTCCTCTCTCTTGTTTTCGTCAAGTCCTCTCTTCACCGAATTGGAGAAGCCTTCACAAGAGAATTCGACAAGTGAGTAACCTCCCACACTAATGTGGAGGCGTTACACACAATCCACTTGAAACCGAATTCCAAAGATGGAAAGTATTGAAGGCTTAAGCGTTCACCCCAAAGTGAACCAAGCCCTTAACTCACCTCCCATGAACCATGCGCTCATCCATGAGCCGGTTCAATGTCGGTTTGGTCCAAGACCAATTAACCCAAGCCATATGGTCTAGATCACAATAAACCCTAAAGGTTCAAGATCCAACCGTTCATTTCTTGATGCTCCTGATCTCACCGATCTAGCATTATCTCTCTCGATCGAAGCTTACCGATCTCAAGCCCTAATCAATCAAACATGATCAGACCAGATCTCACTTACAATCAGAGATTAAATCCCTTTAAACTGAACCCAAACAATTCAGTCCACACGATCTGACTCAAGTAAGCCATATCATCAAATTGTGCGACCCTGAGGGTTTCCTTTAAATGTCGGTAACGATAACTCACGTTATCACGATCAGTGAGGGGTATCTAGCAACACATCACTGTCTCCCGATATAAAGGAAAGAGTCTTCCAAGACTACTCCCAAATCACAGCACAAGTGTGAATCTTCTTCACAAGGCATACATGTGTCCTTTGCCACTGGATGTTCTTATTGGACAAGCCTGTCAAGCTTGTAACTCCAATATGATGAGCATGATTAGATCAGATGAACATAGTCACCTGGGTATGGCCATACACTATCTCAATCATCTCATCTAGGGGGGCCCTTTAGAACATCACACTCCTTAAACAAGGAGATGGCAATTCTATATCTATCACTAGTGTCCTAACCTGACTCATGATCATTATCCAAGATAGTCTATAATCATTATATTTCAAATGATATTGAAATACCTCAAAATAATGACATTCATCATTTAGAAACACAAGTGATCTCAAGTCAAAGGACATGTGCCACTTGGTGCTTACAAGGAATATTCACATTGTGACAACCAACTGAATATCCTAGTAGGGTCTGTCCAGTACATCCAATGTACCCATGAGTCTACATCTTATTCCATGCTCGAAGCATCCTATAAGATTAGAACACATATTAGTCTCAATCATATCAAGGCTGTCTCAAGTTCACCAAGATATCTCGACTAAGGACATATGCATGTCAGCCTAGCTGAACAGCTTTGAGACATTATTCAGTAGTACACTTATTACAGCAGACAAGGTAACAACCTGAATAATAACCATGCCTTTATAAACTCAAGAGTTTATTACATGATACTTATACAATCCCAAGGCCTCAAACATTAGCCTTAAGGGCATACCCCAACACATGCGACCATGCATTACCCCAATTGCCAATGCCTCATTACTTGAACCTGTTGGGGTATGCCCTTAAGGCTAATGTTTGAGGCCTATGGGAATGTAACAAGTATCATGTAATAAACTCTATGTGTTTATAAAGGCATGGTTGTTATTCAGTTAGCTACATTGTCTGCTGCAATATATGTTCTTCTGAATAATGTCTCAAAGCTGTTCAGCTGGGCTGACATGCTATTATGTCCTTAGTCGATATATCTTGGTAAACATGAGACAGCCTCGATATGGTTAAGACTAATATGTGTTCTAATCTTATAGGATGCTTCGAGCATGGAATAAGATGTAGACTCATGGGTACATGGGATGTACTGGACAGACCCTACTAGGATGTTCAATTGTTTGTCACAATGTGAATATTCCTTGATTAAGACAAGTGGCACATTTCCTCTGACTTGAGATCACTTGTGTTTTCTAAATGATGATTGTCATTGTTTTGAGGTAGTTCAATATCATTTGAAACATAATGATTATAGACTATCTTGGATGGTGAGCTTGAATCAGGTTAGAGCACTAGTGATAGACATAGGATTGCCGTCTCCTTGTTTAAGGAGTGTGATGTTCTAAAGGGGACCCCTGGATGAGATGATTGAGAGAGTGTATGGCCATACCCAGGTGACAGTGCTCATCTGTTCTAATCATGCTCATCATATTGGAGTTACGAGCTTGACAGGCTTGTCCAATAAGAACATCCAGTGGCAAAGGAAATATGTATGCTTTGTGAATTGATTCACACTTGTGCTGTTTTTGGGTGAAGTCTTGGAAGACTCTTTCCTTGATATCGGGAGACAGTGATGTGTTGCTAGATACCCCTCACTGGTTGTGATAATGTAAATTATCGTTACCGATGTTTTAAGGAAACCCTCAGGGTCGCACAATTGATGATATGGCTTACTTAAGTCAGATCGTGTGGACTGAATTGTTTCGGGTTCAGTTTAAAGGGATTTAATCTCTGATTGTGAGTGAGATCTGGTCTGATCATGTTTGATTGATTAGGGCTTGAGATCGGTAAGCTTCGATCGAGAGAAGAGATGCTAGATCGGTCAGATCAGGAGCATCATAGAGATCAACGGCTAGATCTGGAACCTTAGGGTTTTAATATGATCTAGGCCATGTCGTTTGGTTTATTTGGTAATTGAACCAAAATTAAATTAAACCAAAATGGTTCAAGCATTGGCGACAAGTTCACTTAGCGTGAACATGTTGGGCGGTTAGTGGTGCTATTTTTAGCAACCATGATCTCCACTTGGAGACTCACGTTCGAAAGAGAGTGCTCTCTCTATTCTCGCCACTTGAACGCATTCCTCTTGGGTTTTTTCCGTGGGTGACGACGCCTTGGATTTGGAGGAGAAATCGGCAAAGAAAAGATCTCTTCATCCCTTTCTCATTTTCGATCAAAGACTTCTTTGGATCTTGCTAGCACAAGGATCGCAAAGAGGAGTAGGCGACATCAACTGTGTGCGTCACCTCTGGAGAAGATCTGCTTTGATCTTTGCTTCCTAGGCGCCATTCGAAATGGCTATGGTATGAGTTTTATCTCTTACATGCAATCGTTTCCATTTGGTTGATCATATCACATGAACCGATTCTTGAAACCCTAATCCGCTGCCCAAAAATTTTATGCGCCACTGCCTAGGGTTTTCGCTCCCCCTAGAAGGGGACCCCCCTTATCTTAAGGGGTACTTTCAATTGGTATCAGAGCCTGATGTTTCATGCTTGTTTATGATTGCCATGATATGTCATATGATCCATGTATGCGCATTATAATAGATCTATAGGTTACATGCGATTATCTAAGTTGGCGAAAATTCATGATTTGTATAGATGTTATTTTCTCCATTGCGCATGTTGTTGTTGGCGCATGTTTTTGTAAGTTTTTCTAAAACCTTGATCACATGCGCGTTTCACCTTAGATCTAATGCTCCTACATTAAACCCTTAGATGGGTTATTAGGGTTGAAGTCACCCCCTAGGTTAGATCCAAACATGTCTGATCAGACTATCTGACAGCCTGAATGGGTCGACCAGTTAGCACCTTGGCGCATGCCTGTGGTGGCTATAGGTCGACTGCAGACAGGTGTGTAGCGATGTCTGATTGAGACAACTGATGAACGCACCTGAGTTAGGCCCGGGGTCACGCCCGCTTGCCAGACCTCAGTGTGGTCGTTCAGCCTTGGTGCATGCATGGTTGACCTTTTGGTCGACTCAAGTCAGTTAGGACTTGGTGCATGCTAGGGCAGTGGATCTGACTAGGTTGGATGAGTGGATCCCTAGTAATGGACCATTGTAAGGTTGTGGGGCAAATAAGGAAAAATTAAAAAAAAAAAATCGATCCCAAGGGGTTTTTTAAAAATTTATTTTTCCTGACTGGATCACATGATGGTTGTTGCATCTGCTTGTTTATTTAGTCTTATGTGGGCTGCCCGTTTTTAATGTGTGCTGTGCTGGGGCCTGCGTGCCTGGATTATATGTTGTAAATTAATTTTCTTTATGTGATCTGCGTATCACAATTTTAATTAATTTATAATGTGAAAGTGACCTGCGTGTCACTCTTGTCTAGATAGTTAAATTTGTAATTTAATTAGACAAGAGCACAATGCACACTTGGCAGAAGCGCATGCAGCAGTGGCTGGACCAGGTGGGAGGTCTAGGGTTCGACCCTAGGACCAGGCGCAAATTCCTGGTGGGCGCACCAGAGCTGCAGTTGGCGCTTGGGCCCAGGTTTGGGCCAGATGAGCAGCTAAAGACCCATAAAGAGCAAGTGTAGACTTAAGTTAGGTTAAGGTCTCACTAGGGCTATGGGCTTTTACCACAAAAGACACATGCTTTCTTTTATTGCTTTATATTAGAATTGCATGAGTAAATTTATCTTCTGCTATCACCATAGGAATTGCATGATAGGCAAGAAGATAAAAGACCGTTAAAATCCAACGATTAAATATCAAGCTCGTAAGCCTTCTGACGCGAAACCTCACTGTTCTGATTATCGTTGGAGCCGTGTTGTACCCACTCAGTGGGCACGTCCATCTATCTTCAGACGGTGCGGGATTACACCTGTGTGTTACAGAGCAGGGATTTATCCCTTCTCGTTGCTCAGCATAGCACATGGTGGTCCAGGGAGTAGGTCGGGTCAGCTTGACCGTGTAGGCTACATATGTGGCGCATATGGTAGCACATGGAGGCAGCCATCTGTGGGGTCAGAGATTGTGTTGTACCAACTCAGTTGGCACAGTCTGCTGGACTGCCCAGATGAAGGGGAATCGCACGGGTTGGCGATCGGCAGGGACTGCCTACCAGAAACTAGTGCTTGTACTCTCTGTGCATCTTATCTCGCCTGAGCGGGACGCGGAGACCAAGTATGAAATCTGGATCCCATCTCACTAAAAGAGTTCTACTCTTTCGGGCTGTTTTGCTGGATTTTTCACGCCTGATAAAATAGTGAGAAAAAGAATCTTTCTTAAGTCCTGATTGATTCTTATACATTGATACTGACCTTGCTGTTCTTGCATTGTTGTAGATACCTACAGCAACGAACACCATGAACTTCAATGTGCGATCCCTACTGGAAAGAGAGAAGTTTGCTGGGCCGAACTTCTCTGACTGGTTTGGACACCTTAAGATCGTTCTTAAGGCAGAGAGGAAACTGTATGTCCTCGAGACGGCGATACCGCCGCAGCCCGCTCCGAACGCCGCAAGGGCGGTTCGGGAAGCCTATGAAAAGCACGTCAATGATAGCATTGATGTCGCTTGCCTGATGTTAGCGTCTATGACGCCACCGCTGCAGCGTCAGCATGAGGACATGTCGGCTAGAGACATGATTACAAACCTCAAGATGTTGTATGCTGCACAGGCGAGGACTGAACGCTATAATTTGACGAAGCTCTTCTTTCAGAGCAAACTGGCTGAAGGGAGCCCAGTGGGAGCTCACGTGCTCAAGATGATTGGGCACAAGGAGGCTCTAGAGAAACTGGGGCATACCATCAACCAGGAGCTTGCTGTGGACATTATTCTGCAGTCTCTCCCGCCATCATTCGACGCGTTCATTATTAATTTTAATATGAACAAAATCGATTGTACTCCGGCAGAGCTGCTGAATATGCTCTTGACCACTGAGGAAACTCTGAAGGGTAAGCCTTCAACCTCTGTCTTGATGGTTCCTTCCAGGAACAAGAAGAAGGGGAAGAAGGGCAAGGCCCCGGTCAAGAATTACAGCAAGGCTCTGAAGCAGAAGGTGAAGCGGTCTAAGGAATACAGGTGTTTCCACTGTGGCCAGCTGGGTCACTGGAAAAAGGACTGTAAAGCGCTCCAAGGAGATAAGAGGGGAAGCTTTGCTTCTGGCTCAGGTATATTCGTGACTGAGGTCATGTATTCTTCTTCTGTATCATGGGTGTTGGACACTGCATGTGGAGTTCACATTTGTTCAAATGTGCAGGAACTCAAGAGAAGAAGGCAGGTGGGACAGCATGAGGTGGACCTACGCGTTGGAAACGGGGCACGGGTTGCTGCTGTTGCTGTAGGAGACTACTTCATTACTTTACCATCTGGAATTGTATTGGAACTAAACAGTTGTTATTTTGTTCCCAGTATAACTAAAAATATTATCTCCATTCCTGCTCTTGTCAGGAAGGGGTTTTCCTTTGAATGCAATATTTCAAAGTGTGTTTTGTCATATGATAATATTGTTTATGCAACTGGTTCAATTAATAATGGGTTATTCATGTTGGACATGGAAAGTTCTATACAGAATGTTGATATTAAGAAAGCCAAGTATGCTGATGACAGCACCTTGCTATGGCATAGTCGTTTAGGCCATATTAACGAGAAACGCATTAAGCGGTTGCATGATCATGGACTGCTGGGATCATTCTCCTATAAGGAGATTGATACATGCAAAGCTTGTTTGATGGGTAAAATGACGAAGTCACCTTTTCCTAATAAAGGTCAAAGGGCTTCAGGTTTACTTGACCTCATACACAGTGATGTGTGTGGGCCATTTAGTAAACATGCCAGAGGTGGCTATCAGTACTTCATTACATTTACTGATGATTTCAGTAGATATGGGTATGTCTATCTGATGAGACATAAGAGTGAATCTTTTGACAAGTTCAAAGAGTTCAAGAATGAAGTACAAAATCAGCTAGGCCGTAATATCAAGGCACTTCGCTCAGATCGAGGTGGTGAATACCTAAGTCATGCATTTACTGACTATCTAAAGGAGTGTGGGATTATCTCACAGCTCACTCCACCAGGAACACCGCAATGGAATGGTGTGTCCGAGAGGAGAAATAGAACGTTACTTGATATGGTTCGTTCTATGATGAGTCAGGCTACTCTTCCATACTCCTTTTGGGGTTTTGCGCTGGAAACAGCTGCAAAGGTACTAAACCGAGTGCCATCCAAGGCAGTTTCAAAGACGCCATATGAGTTATGGTATGGGAAACAGCCGAGCTTGACATTTATCAGGATCTGGGGTTGCGAGGCTTATGTTAAAAAGCTCGCCTCTGGGAAACTAGAGAGCAGATCTGACAAATGTATCTTTGTCGGTTACCCTAAGGAAACTAAGGGTTATTATTTCTTCGATCCCAATGAGAACAAGGTTTTTGTTGCTCGGACGGCCATATTTCTTGAGAAGGAGTTTCTTCTGCAAGAGGCCAGTGGGAGAGAAATAAAGCTGGATGAGAATCCAGAAGAAGGACAAAGTGATCAAGCACAGTTGGATGAGCCTGAGCCGGTAGAACAGGTTATTAAACAACCTGAGGCTCAGACATCACGGGAACCGCGAAGATCGGGTAGGATTCGTCGACAGCCTGAGCGCTATGACGGAGTCTACATCATTGACAATGATGAACCCCTTACTTATGCGGATGCGGTCAGTGGACCAGAGTCAGCGAGATGGCTTGAGGCTATGCGCACCGAGATGGACTCCATGTCAGATAACCAAGTCTGGGATTTGGTTGATCCGCCTCCGGGAGTTATCCCTATAGGCTGTAAATGGATCTTCAAGAAGAAGATTGACATGGATGGTAACGTAGTTACCTATAAAGGCAGGCTAGTTGCGAAAGGTTTCAAACAAATCTACGGGATAGATTATGATGAAACTTTCTCACCTGTAGCCATGTTTAAGTCTATTCGGATTCTTTTCGCGATAGCTGCATATTATGATTATGAGATTTGGCAGATGGATGTGAAAACAGCTTTCCTTAATGGAAATTTGGATGAGGATGTGTATATGACACAACCAGAAGGTTTCACTAATCCAGCAGATCGTCATAAAATATGCAAGTTAAAGAAGTCCATTTATGGACTTAAACAAGCATCAAGAAGCTGGAATATTCGTTTTGATGAATCAGTTACTGAATTTGGTTTCATCAAGAACGAGGATGACCCGTGTGTATATAAGAGGTTTAGTGGGAGCGTGATTACTTTCCTAGTCCTCTACGTCGATGATATCTTGATCATTGGAAACGACATTCCTGAAATGCATGCTGTTAAGGCATGGCTGAGGAAATGTTTCCAGATGAAAGATCTAGGAGAAGCAGCCTATGTGTTAGGTGTGAAGATCTACAGGGATAGATCTAAGAGGCTTCTCGGGCTGTGCCAGAGTACTTACATCGATAAGGTCCTGGAGAGATTTCACTTAGAGAATTCTAAGCGAGGATATCTTCCAGTCAGACATGGTCTGAATCTTTCTAAGAGTCAGTGTCCACAAACACAGACTGAGAAAGACGAAATGAACAATACGCCTTATGCTTCGGCTATTGGTTCTATAATGTATGCGATGTTGTGTACTCGCCCAGACGTTGCTTACGGGTTAAGCGTAACCAGTCGTTACCAGAGTAATCCAGGTATGGCGCACTGGATTGCAGTCAAGAACATTTTAAAATATCTGCGGAGGACCAAAGATATGTTCTTGATATATGGTGGTCAGGAAGAACTCAGTATTGAAGGATATACTGACGCTTCGTTCCAGTCTGACCAGGATGATTTCCGATCGCAATCAGGCTATGTTTTTAGCTTGAATGGAGGTGCAGTGGTGTGGAAAAGTTTCAAACAGTCAACTGTTGCTGATTCCACAACAGAAGCCGAGTATGTTGCAGCCTCGGAAGCATCCAAGGAGGCAGTGTGGATTCGTAAGTTCGTGAGAGAACTTGGTGTCGTTCCTTCGTGTGCAGATCCTTTGGTTATCTTCTGTGATAACACTGGAGCAATCGCACAGGCAAAGGAACCACGGTCGCACCAGAAGTCCAAGCACATACAGAGACGGTTTCATTTGATCAGGGAGATCATAGATCGTGGCGAGATCAAAGTATGCAAGGTTCATACAGATGACAATCTGGCAGACCCGCTTACCAAGCCTCTGGCGCAGCAGAAGCATGAGAAGCACTGTAATAATATGGGTTTGAGATTTCTCAACCATTAGATTAAGTGCAAGTGGGAGATTGTTGGGGTATGCCCTTAAGGCTAATGTTTGAGGCCTATGGGAATGTAACAAGTATCATGTAATAAACTCTATGTGTTTATAAAGGCATGGTTGTTATTCAGTTAGCTACATTGTCTGCTGCAATATATGTTCTTCTGAATAATGTCTCAAAGCTGTTCAGCTGGGCTGACATGCTATTATGTCCTTAGTCGATATATCTTGGTAAACATGAGACAGCCTCGATATGGTTAAGACTAATATGTGTTCTAATCTTATAGGATGCTTCGAGCATGGAATAAGATGTAGACTCATGGGTACATGGGATGTACTGGACAGACCCTACTAGGATGTTCAATTGTTTGTCACAATGTGAATATTCCTTGATTAAGACAAGTGGCACATTTCCTCTGACTTGAGATCACTTGTGTTTTCTAAATGATGATTGTCATTGTTTTGAGGTAGTTCAATATCATTTGAAACATAATGATTATAGACTATCTTGGATGGTGAGCTTGAATCAGGTTAGAGCACTAGTGATAGACATAGGATTGCCGTCTCCTTGTTTAAGGAGTGTGATGTTCTAAAGGGGCCCCCTGGATGAGATGATTGAGAGAGTGTATGGCCATACCCAGGTGACAGTGCTCATCTGTTCTAATCATGCTCATCATATTGGAGTTACGAGCTTGACAGGCTTGTCCAATAAGAACATCCAGTGGCAAAGGAAATATGTATGCTTTGTGAATTGATTCACACTTGTGCTGTTTTTGGGTGAAGTCTTGGAAGACTCTTTCCTTGATATCGGGAGACAGTGATGTGTTGCTAGATACCCCTCACTGGTTGTGATAATGTAAATTATCGTTACCGATGTTTTAAGGAAACCCTCAGGGTCGCACAATTGATGATATGGCTTACTTAAGTCAGATCGTGTGGACTGAATTGTTTCGGGTTCAGTTTAAAGGGATTTAATCTCTGATTGTGAGTGAGATCTGGTCTGATCATGTTTGATTGATTAGGGCTTGAGATCGGTAAGCTTCGATCGAGAGAAGAGATGCTAGATCGGTCAGATCAGGAGCATCATAGAGATCAACGGCTAGATCTGGAACCTTAGGGTTTTAATATGATCTAGGCCATGTCGTTTGGTTTATTTGGTAATTGAACCAAAATTAAATTAAACCAAAATGGTTCAAGCATTGGCGACAAGTTCACTTGGCGTGAACATGTTGGGCGGTTAGTGGTGCTATTTTTAGCAACCATGATCTCCACTTGGAGACTCACGTTCGAAAGAGAGTGCTCTCTCTATTCTCGCCACTTGAACGCATTCCTCTTGGGTTTTTTCCGTGGGTGACGACGCCTTGGATTTGGAGGAGAAATCGGCAAAGAAAAGATCTCTTCATCCCTTTCTCATTTTCGATCAAAGACTTCTTTGGATCTTGCTAGCACAAGGATCGCAAAGAGGAGTAGGCGACATCAACTGTGTGCGTCACCTCTGGAGAAGATCTGCTTTGATCTTTGCTTCCTAGGCGCCATTCGAAATGGCTATGGTATGAGTTTTATCTCTTACATGCAATCGTTTCCATTTGGTTGATCATATCACATGAACCGATTCTTGAAACCCTAATCCGCTGCCCAAAAATTTTATGCGCCACTGCCTAGGGTTTTCGCTCCCCCTAGAAGGGGACCCCCCTTAGTTTAAGGGGTACTTTCAGAACCATGCGCTCACCCAATGAGCTGGTTCAAATCGATTTGGTTCAATAACCAAATAAACCAAGCAACTAGTCCAGATCATAACAAAAACCCCTAAGGCTTAAGATCTGACCGTTCATCTCTTGATGCTCCTGATCTCACCGATCAAGCATCCATTCTCTCAATCGAAGCTTACCGATCTCAAGCCCTTATCAATCAAACATGATCAGACTGGATCTCACTTATAATCAGATATTAAATCCCTTTAAACTGAACCCAAACAATTCAGTCCACACGATCTGACTTAAGTAAGCCATATCATCAAATTGTGCGACCCTAAGGGTTTCCTTTAAATGTCGGTAACGATAACTTACGTTATCACGATCAGTGAGGGGTATCTAGCAACACATCACTGTCTCCCGATATAAAGGAAAGAGTCTTCCAAGACTACACCCAAACCACAGCACAAGTGTGAATCCAATTCACAAGGCATGCAAATTTCCTTTGCCACTGGATGTTCTTATTGGACAAGCGTGTCAAGCCTGTAGCTCCAATATGATGAGCATGATTAGATCAGATGAACACTGTCATCTGGGTAGGGCCATACACTTTCTCAATCATCTCATACAGAGGGGGGCCCCTTTAGAACATCATACTCCAATTAAGGAGACGGCAATCCTTTATCTATCACTAGTGCCCTAACCTGACTCAAGCTCACCATCCAAGATAGTCTATAATCATTATGTTTCAAATGATATTGAACTACCTCAAAACAATGACAATCATCATTTAGAAACACAAGTGATCTCAAGTCAGAGGAAATGTGCCACTTGTTGCAATCAAGGATTATTCACATTGTGACAAGCAATTGAATATCATAGTAGGGTCTGTCCAGTACATCCAATGTACCCATGAGTCTACATCTTATTCCATGCTCGAAGCATCCTATAAGATTAGAACACATATTAGTCTCAATCATATCAAGGCTGTCTCATGTTCACCAAGATATCTTGACTAAGGACATAACTGCATGTCAGCCTAGCTGAACAGCTTTGAGACATTATTCAGAAGTACACTTATTGCAGCAGACAATGTAACAAACTGAATAACAACCATGCCTTTATAAACATAAGAGTTTATTACATGATACTGATACAATCCCAAGGCCTCAAACATTAGCCTTAAGGGCATACCCCAACAGGCAACTACTCGACAATGAAGAGAGGGTTACAATTTATAGGCTCAACAAGCCATGGCAAGGGTGACAATTCACCCTATGCGCAATCACAAAGTTATGGAAGAAATTAATGCTCAATTAAAACATTTCCTTTGTCAATTTTGAATTTTGAATTCTTTCTTTGATGGAGCTTCCTTGTGGCCGAATCCTCTTGAGCTCCTTCCTTGTTTGCTTGGATGAAATGGCGTCCATTTTGAATTTTGAAAAGCCTTCCTTCAAGAGCTTGGGCGGCTAGAGGTTTCCAAAGTTGGTTCCACAAATTGGGGATCTAGATGGTGATCCCTTGATTTGTGGATCTTGATTGATCCTTGATGGCTAGGCGCATTGAAGGTTCCTCCATTGGTAAGTTGTGGGCTGGTTCTTCAATTTCGAATTCTTCCTCTTATTAGGTGGCGCCTTGGGTTGATTTGGAAGGTGGAGTTGCATTCAATGTAAGCTCCTTCAACTTGAAGTCTCTAGTCAAGTGTTGAAGTGCTTCCTTCCATAATTGGAGCTTCACTTGAGTGGCTTAGCTTGAGGTTCCTAGCTTCCCTTGAGCTGGGCTTTAACCTGCCCAATTATTGACACAAAAACCAGTAGACTATTCTAGGAGATAATGCATGACCTAATAAGGAAACTATAGGATGCCCTAGGGCTTATTCAAAGCAAATCGGAAAAGTGCAAATAAGGAAAGAGGGTGACCTAGGAGGGAAGGCCATATCTGATGGGCTTCCTCCTAACCCTTCCAGACCTTCTAGGGGCAGGGTTGGTCTCTCCATCACATTTTAACTAAAGGAGAGGGGGAAGGAAGAGGGGAAGTGATTTGCGCCAAGATGATCTTCCAAGCTTTGCGTTTCCCTACAACAAGAACTTTGATTAGTGTAGAAACAAGTTCTAGAAATTATAGAGGGGAGAGGTGAAAGAACTTAGCCGATTTTGAAGATTTGTTGATGTTGCTCTTCATGCTAGCCGAAAGTGAAGGATCCTTTGAAGATCTTAGTTGTTTGCCGAGATCAAAGGATGAAGAGGCTTCCTTAGAGTCTCGTCAAGGTGTGCAAGATCCTTCAAAGGGATTGGATGTGTTGAGGACTTGAGAAGAAGGGGGAGAAGGGAAAGGGCTCGGCCCTTTAGAGGAGAGGGGGAGATAGAAAAACTTAGGCGACACAAGCACCAATGCTAACACAAGGTTTTTTTCATCTAGGCAACTACTCGACAATGAAGAGAGGGTTACAATTTATAGGCTCAACAAGCCATGGGCAAGGGTGACAATTCACCCTAGGCGCAATCACAAAGTTATGGAAGAAATTAATGCTCAATTAAAACATTTCCTTTGTCAATTTTGAATTTCGAATTCTTTCTTTGATCGAGCTTCCTTGTGGCCGAATCCTCTTGAGCTCCTTCCTTGTTTGCTTGGATGAAATGGAGTCCATTTTGAATTTTGAAAAGCCGTCCTTCAAGAGCTTGGGCAGCTAGAGGTTTCCAAAGTTGGTTCCACAAATTGGGGATCTAGATGGTGATCCCTTGATTTGTGGATCTTGATTGATCCTTGATGGCTAGGCGCATTGAAGGCTCCTCCATTGGTAAGTTGTGGGCTGGTTCTTCAATTTCGAATTCTTCCTCTTATTAGGTGGCGCCTTGGGTTGATTTGGAAGGTGGAGTTGCATTCAATATAAGCTCCTTCAAGTTGAAGTCTCTAGTCAAGTGTTGAAGTGCTTCCTTCCATAATTGGAGCTTCACTTGAGTGGCTTAGCTTGAGCTTCCTAGCTTCCCTTGAGCTGGGCTTTAACCTGCCCAATTATTGACACAAAAACCAGTAGACTATTCTAGGAGATAATGCATGACCTAATAAGGAAACTATAGGGTGCCCTAGGGCTTATTCAAAGCAAATCGGAAAAGTGCAAATAAGGAAAGAGGGTGACCTAGGAGGGAAGGCCATATCTGATGGGCTTCCTCCTAACCCTTCCAGACCTTCTAGGGGCAGGGTTGGTCTCTCCATCATTTCTCCCTGGGTGGGAAGAATTCTCCTCTGGAGAATTATCCTTGTACCCTTGGAGTAACTCCGGAGCGGCCTATGCCAACTCACTTTCGGGAAGCCAAGCCTCCTCACCCGACGTAAACTTAACATGATAAAATACTTGTACGTCGTCCGGGGTGAGTCGGGTCTGATCCTCAAGTATGCTCTGTGGCTCGAGCCTGTCAGTCAACTCCTCGATGAGCACCGGCTCCTCGTAGCATGTGAGATCCTCCACGTTGACAGTGGTGGGGATCCCCAAGTCCGGTGGAAGATCCAAGACGTAGGCGTTATCGTTGATCCTTTCCACAATGGTGAAGGGCCCGAGTCCCTTTGCGTCCAACTTGCGGCCAGATCCATGGATGCGCTCCTCCCTGACCCGCAGTATAACCTGTTCACCTACAGAAAATTTCCTTTCTCGGCGTTTCTTGTTAGCACCCTTGCGATAGGAATAAACTGCATCAAGCATTTGGCAATGTATTTTGTGATGCAAGTGGGACATGTGAGTAGCAAAATCTTTAGCAGACATAGAAATATGAGAGTGCCTAGGTAAAGGAAATAAATCAACAGGTTTTCTAGGCTGGTACCCTAAATTGGCTTGAAAAGGGGACAATCCTGTGGTTTTGTTGACAACACTATTGTAGGAGAACTCGGCAATGGGTAATAGCTTATCCCATGTGCCTAGGTGCTCTCCTACCAAACTCCTCAAAATGATCCCAAGTGATCGATTGACCACTTCGGTCTGCCCATCCGTCTGAGGATGATAGGCCGTGGAGAATTTGAGTTTGGTTCCCAACATAGCCCACAGGGTTTTCCAGAAATGTCCCACAAACCTGGAATCCCTATCAGAAACTATAGTCAGAGGGGTACCTCTATGTTTAACAACCTCTTTAAAGAATAACCTAGCTACATGGGATGCATCTGTAGTTTTGTAGCAAGGTATAAAGTGTGCCATCTTGGTAAACCTATCCACTATAACAAAAATGGAGTCATGTTTGGAGGGAGTCCTTGGTAAACCTAAGATGAAATCCATGCTAAGGTCCTGCCAAGGTGCTTGAGGAATGGGTAGGGGTGTGTACAGACCAAAGTTATGTTTCTGGGTTTTTCTTGTCTGACAGGTCCTACAATGTTTGACAATCTTAGCTACATCCCTATAGAGGTTCGGCCAGAAGAACCGTTCCTCCACTAAGGCTTGAGTCTTGTCCCGGCCATGGTGCCCGGCAGACCCTCCTCCATGGATCTCCCAAACAAGGAAGTCTCGGATTCAGGTCTTGGGAACGCACAGCTTTGGCCCAAGAAACAAAAACTCATCCCTTAGGGTATAGAGGGGATGACTCAAGGGGTCTATGCTAAGCTCAGAATATATGCTTGAAAAATCAGGACATTCTAAATATTCATGCTTCATGCGATCAAATCCAACTACTTCAACAGATAATTTTTGCACAAGTAAAGTTACTCTACTTAAAGCGTCAGCAACTTTATTTTCAATCCCAGACTTATGTTTCAAAACAAAGGTGTACTGTTGAAGGTATTCTACCCATTTAGCATGCCTAGCATTTAATTTCTTCTGAGCACTTAAAAAAGATAGAGCCTGGTGGTCACTATTCAGGATAAATTCATTATGTATTAGATAGTGTCTCCAGTGCCTTAAAGATTGAACTACAGCATAGAACTCCTTATCATAGGTAGTATATCTTTGTTTAGCCTCATTTAATTTCTCGCTAAAGTAGGCTATGGGGTGACCTTCCTGACTAAGGGTACCTCCTATTCCTACTCCTGAGGCATCACAGTCCACTATGAAAACTTTAGAAAAGTCAGGTAATTTAGGACTGGGGCAGTGGCCATTCTAGCTTTAAGCTCCTCAAAAACTCTACTAGCAGACTTGGGCCAACTAAACTCACCTAGTTTCATACAATTGGTTATAGGGGCTACTATGGTGCTAAAGTTTCTAATGAATCTCCTATAGAAGGCAGCTAGACCATGGAAGCTCCTAATCTCAGTCAAAGTTTTGGGTTCAGGCCAGTCTAAGATGGCTTGGATTTTGCTAGGGTTAGCTTGAAGTCCTTGGTCAGATACTATGAATCCTAAGAAGACAACCCTAGGAGAGAGAAAAGAACACTTTTTCAGGTTAAGATATAACTTTTCTTCCTGAAGTAAGTCTAGGGTTTTCCTAAGGTGTTCCATGTGTTCTTCTTGGGTCTTGCTATAAATTAGGATGTCATCGAAGTAAACTACTAAGAATCTTCCTATATAAGGCTTCAAGACTTGGTTCATCAATCTCATAAAGGTTGAGGGAGCATTAGAGAGACCAAAGGGCATGACTAGCCATTCATACAAACCATCCTTAGTCTTAAAAGCTGTCTTCCACTCATCCCCAAGTCTTATCCTAACTTGGTGGTATCCACTTCTAAGGTCTACTTTGCTAAACCAGTTAGAACCTACCAACATGTCAAGCATGTCGTCTAATCTTGGGATGGAAAATCTATATTTGATGGTTATCCTGTTCATTGCCCTACAGTCTATACACATGCGCCAGCTTCCATCCTTCTTTGGGGTAAGAAGGGCGGGGACTGCACATGGGCTAAGGCTTTCCCTAATGAAACCTTTGTCTAAAAGTTCATCTACTTGTCTCTTGAGCTCTTGATGCTCAGTGGGGTTCATCCTATAGTGGGGCAAATGTGGGAGAGTAGAACCCGGGACAAGGTCTATGGCATGTTGGATTTCTCTAAGGGGAAGTAATCCATTGGGAAGTTCATCTCTAGTGAGCTCAGAGTACCCTGAGAGTAGGGTCTCAACTTCTAGGGGTATGGGTGACTCCTCATCTAAGTTGGTCTCCTTAATGACTAGGGAGTACACTTGCTTGGACTCTGAGCAGTCTTAGGTAAAGGCATGGGACCTTATGAGTTGGATGGTAGGTTTGGGTTCCTTAGGTTCTTCTATCCTACCCTTATTGGTGGAAGCCTTAAGTTCCTTAGGCATGGAGGGCTTCAGTTTGATCTTTCTGCCCATCATGGCTAAAAACATAAGTGTTAGTCCGACCGTAGTGGATAACATCCATGTCAAATAACCATGGGCGACCGAGTAAGACTTGGGCGACATCCATGGTTATGACATCACACCAAATCTTGCCTTGGTAGATGGCAAACTAAAGGGGCACTAAGCACCTATGGGTGACTGGGACACTAGACTGATTGACCCAGGATATACTATAGGGATTAGGGTGCGGTTCTGCCTTAAGGTTGAATTTTACTAAGGCTGTGTGAGAGACCGCGTTTAGACTACTTCCCCCATCTATCACTACTTTGCACATGTTACCATTGCATTTCGTGTAGGTGTGGAAAATACTGGTCCTACGCCAGTCCTCAGTTGGGGTAGGTTTGATCAGGGTGCACCTAACCACTCCTAAGGTGTCTTGGGTTTGCTCTTCACCACTATCATAGATTAAATCTTCACAAATCATACATCCAGAGTCAGGGTTATGGGTTTCTTCATGATTTTCCTCATAAGTTTCCTCGTGTTTCTCTTCACCTAAGTATAGGACTCTTTTTGGGCAGTCTTTCATATAGTGTCCTACTTGGTGGCAAGCATGGCAAGTGACTATAGGTTCTTGGACAGTCCTAGGTCTGGAGGGTGTTGATGTTGGGGTTTTAGGTTGGGAGCTTGAGGTGTTTGATGTGGGTGCCTTAGGATAAGTTTTAGGGGAACTAAACTCTCTCCTAAAAGCTCTCTTTAGGTTTTCCTCTACTTCTAAGGCTCTTTGGTAGGCGATCTCTCTAGACTCTATTTGGAAATAGGTCATTCCTCTCTTGATCTCGGGTCTAAGTCCATTCTTATACCTGCTAAGGGAGACATGGGATTCTTCATGGATGCCACTCCTCAAAAGGAGCTCATCAAACCTAGTGGTGTAATCGGTGACAGATTGGCTACCTTGGACTAGGCTCATGGCTTCATCAATTATTTTGAGTTGGAAGTAGGGAGGGACATATTTTTCCCTAAGTTTGTCTCGCATCTCTTCCCATCTCTCAATAGGAGGGCGCCTAAACACTTCTTGGTTCCTCTCTATGCTTGTCCAGTATAACCTAGCAGTACCTTCTAAGAGACAACAGGTGAACCTAACCTTAGATCGACTAGGCATCATGCTCCAGTCAAAATATCGTTCGAGTTTGTCAACCCAATCTAGGAACTCTCTAGGGTCAAGGGAACCACTAAAGGTTGGGGGTGTGAGTTTGATGTTGCTTTGCACATCATCCTCCTTAGGTCTATGGTAGGGTTGAGCACGTGGTTCATCCCATTCAGGTTCTTGGTCTTCCCTAGGAAGATCTCTATTGTTTTGAGTGGGTGGTTCTAGGATGGGTCCATTTGAGGTGTGACTAGGAGTTCTAGAGCCTCTATGATTTTCTAAATCATGAATCCTAGTGTCCATCTTGAAAGTCCCCTAACTAAAGGGGGAAACCCTAATGGTGGCGCATAACAAAATCATCGCATGGGAAGCTAGGGTTTCATGAGATCTTTATATGTCATATAATTAACTTTTAAATGATTGAATGGATGAAGAAGAACTCATACCATAGCCATCGGTTTGATGGTGCCTTGGAAGCAAAGGCGCAAATGAACCTTCTCCAAAGTAGACGCACACAAGAAGATCGATGCGCTCACTCCTTTGAAGCCTTTGTGCTAGCAAAGCCCTTCAAAGGGTCCTTGTCGAATGAAAGGGATGGAGATGTTGATCCTTCTTGGCCGAGTCCTCTTCCTCTATGGCTTCAAGCGTCGCCACACACCAAAGTGTCGAGAGCGAGAGAGGTCACGATAGGGAGACGAGCGAGAATAGGATATCCCCTATTCGAACATGAGAGATCTCCAAGTGGAGATCATGGTTTCTAAAAATAGAAACCACAACTCGCTCACACGTTCACGCCAAGTGAACGAATCACCACGCCATCTCCCTTTGAACCATGCGCTCATATAATGAGCCGGTTCAATTTGGTTCGGTACAAGAACCAACCAAGCCAAGCGATCCAGTCTAGATCTTAATTAAACCCTAAGGCTCCAGATCTAACCGTTCATCTCTTGATGCTCCTGATCTCACCGATCTAGCATCCAATCTCTCGATCAAAGCTTACCGATCTCAAGCCCTAATCAATCAAACATGATCAGACCAGATCTCACTTACAATCAGAGATTAAATCCCTTTAAACTGAACCCAAATAATTCAGTCCACACGATCTGACTTAAGTAAGCCATATCATCAAATTGTGCGACCCTGAGGGTTTCCTTTAAATGTCGGTAACGATAACTCACGTTATCACGATCAGTGAGGGGTATCTAGCAACACATCACCGTCTCCCGATATAAAGGAAAGAGTCTTCCAAGACTACACCCAAACCACAGCACAAGTGTGAATCCAACTCACAAGGCATGCATAATTCCTTTGCCACTGGATGTTCTTATTGGACAAGCGTGTCAAGCTTGTAGCTCCAATATGATGAGCATGATTAGATCAGATGAACATAGTCATCTGGGTATGGCCATACACTTTCTCAATCATCTCATCCAGGGGGCCCCTTTAGAACATCACACTCCTTAAACAAGGAGACGGCAATCCTATATCTATCACTAGTGCCCTAACCTGATTCAAGCTCACCATCCAAGATAGTCTATAATCATTATGTTTCAAATGATATTGAACTACCTCAAAACAATGACAATCATCATTTAGAAAACACAAGTGATCTCAAGTCAGAGGAAATGTGCCACTTGTCGCATTCAAGGATTATTCACATTGTGACAACCAATTGAATATCCTAGTAGGGTCTGTCCAGTACATCCAATGTACCCATGAGTCTACATCTTATTCCATGCTCGAAGCATCCTATAAGATTAGAACACATATTAGTCTCAATCATATCAAGGCTGTCTCATGTTCACCAAGATATCTCGACTAAGGACATTACAGCATGTCAGCCTAGCTGAACAGCTTTGAGACATTATTCAGAAGTACAATTATTGCAGCAGACAATATAACAACCTGAATAACAACCATGCCTTTATAAACATAAGAGTTTATTACATGATACTGATACAATCCCAAGGCCTCAAACATTAGCCTTAAGGGCATACCCCAACAATCTCCCACTTGCACTTAATCTAATGGTTGAGAAATCTCAAACCCATATTATTACAGTGCTTCTCATGCTTCTGCTGCGCCAGAGGCTTAGTAAGCGAGTCTGCCAGATTGTCATCTGTATGTACCTTGCAGACTTTGATCTCGCCTCGATCTATGATCTCCTTGATCAAGTGAAACCGTCTCTGTATGTGCTTGGACTTCTGGTGCGACCGTGGTTCCTTTGCTTGTGCGATTGCTCCAGTGTTATCACAAAAGATAACCAAAGGATCTGCACTCGAAGGAACAACACCAAGTTCTCTCACGAACTTACGAATCCACACTGCCTCCTTGGATGCTTCCGAGGCTGCAACATACTCGGCTTCTGTTGTGGAATCAGCAACAGTTGACTGTTTGAAACTCTTCCACACCACTGCTCCTCCATTCAAGCTAAAAACATAGCCTGATTGCGATCGGAAATCATCCTGGTCAGACTGGAACGAAGCGTCAGTATATCCTTCAATACTGAGTTCTTCCTGACCACCATATATCAAGAACATATCTTTGGTCCTCTGCAGATATTTTAAAATGTTCTTGACTGCAATCCAGTGCGCCTGACCTGGATTACTTTGGAACCGACTGGTCACGCTTAACCCGTAAGCGACGTCTGGGCGAGTACACAACATCGCATACATAATGGACCCAATAGCCGAAGCATAAGGCGTATTGTCCATTTCATCTTTCTCAGTCTGTGTTTGTGGACACTGACTCTTCGAAAGATTCAGACCATGTCTGACTGGAAGATACCCTCTTTTAGAATTCTCTAAATGAAATCTCTCCAGGACTTTATCAATGTAAGTACTCTGGCACAACCCGAGAAGCCTCTTAGATCTATCCCTGTAGATCTTCACACCTAGTACATAGGCTGCTTCTCCTAGATCTTTCATCTGGAAACATTTCCTTAGCCATGCCTTAACCGCATGCATTTCAGGAATGTCATTTCCAATGATCAAGATATCATCGACGTAGAGGACTAAGAAAGTAATCACGCTCCCACTAAACCTCTTATATACACACGGGTCATCCTCGTTCTTGATGAAACCAAACTCAGAGATTGATTCATCAAAACGAATATTCCAGCTTCTTGATGCTTGTTTAAGTCCATAAATGGACTTCTTTAACTTGCATATCTTATGACGATCTGATGAATTAGTGAAACCTTCAGGTTGTGTCATATACACATCCTCATCCAGATTTCCATTAAGGAAAGCTGTTTTCACATCCATTTGCCAAATCTCATAATCGTAATATGCAGCTATCGCGAAAAGAATCCGAATAGACTTAAACATAGCTACAGGTGAGAAAGTTTCATCATAATCTATCCCGTAGATTTGTTTGAAACCTTTCGCAACTAGCCTGCCTTTATAGGTAACCACGTTACCATCCATGTCAGTCTTCTTCTTGAAGATCCATTTACAGCCTATAGGGATTACTCCCGGAGGCGGATCAACCAAATCCCAAACTTGGTTATCTGACATGGAGTCCATCTCGGCGCGCATAGCTTCAAGCCATCTCGCTGACTCCGGTCCACTGACCGCATCCGCATAAGTGAGGGGTTCATCATTATCAATGATGTAGACTCCGTCATAGCACTCAGGCTGTCGACGAATCCTTCCCGATCTTCGCGGTTCCCGTGATATCTGAGCCTCAGATTGTTCAATAACCTGATCCACCGGCTCAGGCTCATCCAACTGTGCTTGACTACTTTGTCCTTCCTTTGGATTCTCATCCAGCATCATTTCTCTCCCACTGACCTCTTGCAGAAGAAACTCCTTCTCAAGAAATATGGCCGTCCGAGCAACAAATACCTTGTTCTCCTTGGGATCAAAGAAATAATAACCCTTAGTTTCCTTAGGGTAACCGACAAAGATACATTTCTCATATCTGCTCTCTAGTTTCCCAAAGGCGAGCTTTTTGACATAAGCCTCGCAGCCCCAGATCCTGATAAATGTCAAGCTCGGCTGTTTCCCATACCATAACTCATATGGCGTCTTTGAAACTGCCTTGGATGGCACTCGGTTTAGTACCTTTGCAGCTGTTTCCAGTGCAAAACCCCAAAAGGAATATGGAAGAGTAGCCTGACTCATCATAGAACGAACCATATCAAGTAACGTTCTATTTCTCCTCTCGGACACACCATTCCATTGCGGTGTTCCTGGCGGAGTGAGCTGTGAGATAATCCCACACTCCTTCAGATAGTCAGTAAACTCTCGACTTAGGTATTCCCCACCTCGATCAGAACGAAGTGCCTTGATATTTCGGCCTAGCTGATTTTGTACTTCATTCTTGAACTCTTTGAACTTGTCAAAAGATTCACTTTTATGTCTCATCAAATAGACATACCCATATCTACTGAAATCATCAGTAAAGGTAATGAAGTACTGATAGCCACCTCTGGCATGTTTACTAAATGGCCCACACACATCACTGTGTATAAGGTCAAGTAAACCTGAAGCCCTTTGACCTTTGTTAGGAAAAGGTGACTTCGTCATTTTGCCCATTAAACAAGCTTTGCATGTATCAATCTCCTCATAGGAGAATGATCCCAGCAGTCCATGATCATGCGACCGCTTAATGCGTTTCTCGTTAATATGGCCTAAACGACTATGCCATAGCAAGGTGCTGTCATCAGCATACTTGGCTTTCTTATTATCAATATTTTGTATAGAACTTTCCATGTCCAACATGAATAACCCATTGTTAATTGAACCAGTTGCATAAACAATATTATCTAAAGATAAAACACACTTTGAAATATTGCATTCAAAGGAAAACCCCTTCCTGACAAGAGCAGGAATGGAGATAATATTTTTAGTAATACTGGGAACAAAGTAACAACTGTTTAATTCCAATACAAGTCCAGATGGTAATGAGATGAAATAGTCTCCTACAGTAACAGCAGCAACCCGTGCCCCGTTTCCAACGCGTAGGTCCACCTCATGCTGTGCCACCTGTCTTCTTCTCTTGAGTTCCTGCACATTTGAACAAATGTGAACTCCACATGTAGTGTCCAACACCCATGATATAGAAGAAGATGAAAACATGACTTCAGTCACGTAAATACCTGAGCCAGAAGCGATGCTTCCCCTCTTGTCTCCTTGGAGCGCTTTACAGTCCTTTTTCCAGTGACCTAGCTGGCCACAGTGGAAACACCTGTATTCCTTGGACCGCTTAACCTTCTGCTTCAGAGCCTTGCTGTAACTCTTGACAGGGGCCTTGCCTTTCTTCCCCTTCTTCTTGTTCCTAGAGGGAACCATTAAGACAGAGGTCGAAGGCTTTCCCTTCGAGTTTCCTCAGTAGTCAAGAGCATATTCAGCAGCTCTGCCGGAGTACAATCGATTTTGTTCATATTAAAGTTAATAATGAACGCATCGAAAGAGGGCGGGAGAGACTGCAGAATAATGTCTACAGCAAGCTCCTGGTTGATGGTATGCCCCAGTTTCTCTAGAGCTTCCTTGTGCCCAATCATCTTGAGAACGTGAGCTCCCACTGGGCTCCCTTCAGCCAGTTTGCTCTGAAAGAAAAGCTTTGTCAGATTATAGCGTTCTATCCTCGCCTGTGCAGCATACAGCATCTTGAGGTTTGCTATCATGTCTATAGCAGACATATCCTCATGCTGACGCTGCAGCGGTGGCGTCATAGACGCTAGCATCAGGCAAGCGACATCAATGCTATCATTGACGTGCTTTTCATAGGCTTCCCGAACCGCCCTTGCGGCGTTCGGAGCGGGCTGAGGCGGTATCGCCGTCTCGAGGACATACAGTTTCCTCTCTGCCTTAAGAACAATCTTAAGGTGTCCGAACCAGTCTGAGAAGTTCGGCCCAGCAAACTTCTCTCTTTCCAGTAGGGATCGCACATTGAAGTTCATGGTGTTCGTTGCTGCAGGAATCTACAACAATGCAAGAACAGCAAGGTCAGTATCAATGTAAAGAATCAATTCAGGACTTAAGAATGATTCTTTTTCTCACTATTTTATCTGGCTGAAAAATCCAGCAAAACAGCCCGAAAGAGTAGAACTCTTTTAGTGAGATGGGATCCAGATTTCATACTTGGTCTCCGCGTCCCGCTCAGGCGAGATAAGATGCATAGAGAGTACAAGCACTAATCTCTGGTAGGCTGTCCCAGCCAATCGCCAACCCGTGCGATTCCCCTTCATCTGGGCAATCCAGCAGACTGTGCCAACTGAGTTGGTACAACACAATCTCTGACCCCACAGATGGCTACCTCCACGCGCTACCATATGCACCACATATGTAGGCTACATGGTCAAGCTGACCCGACCTACTCCCTGGACCACCACGTGCTATGCTGAGCAACGAGAAGCGATAAATCCCTTCTCTGTAATACGCAGGTGTAATCCCGCACCGTCTGAAGATAGATGGACGTGCCCACTGAGTGGGTACAACACGGCTCCAACGATAATCAGAATAGTGAGGTTTCGCGTCAGAAGGCATACGAGCTTGATATTTTAGCGTTGGATTTTAACGGTCTTTTATCTTCTTCACTATCATGCAATTCCTATGGTGATAACAGAAGATAAATAAATCATGCTGTTCTACTTATTTAAACAATAAAAGAAAGCATGGATCTTATGTGGTAAAAGCCCATAGCCTAAGTAAGACCTTAAACACTTAAGTCTTCACTTGCTTTTCATCATGGGTCTTTTGCTGCTCATTTGGCCCAACCCAGGGCCCAAGCGCCATCTGCAGCTCAGGTGTGCCCACCAGGTAAATGCGTCTGGTCCCAGAGTCGAACCCTGGACCTCCCACCTGGTCTAGCCACTGCTGCATGCGCCTCTGCCAAGTGTGCTCTGTGCTCTTGTCTGATTAATTTACAAATTAATCTATCTAGACAAGATTGACTCGCAGGTCAATTACATTTTATAAATTAAATGCAATGTGATGCGCAGATCACAATTAAAAATTAATTTACAAAATAATTTCCAGGCATGCAGGCCCCAGCACAGCACACAATTAACATGGGCAGCCCACATAAGAATAAATAAACATACATAGGCATCAATCAACATGTGATCCAATCATGAAATTAAATTTCGAAAACCCCATAGGCATCAATTTTAATTTCCTTATTTGCCCTTACTACCTTACAACGGTCCATTACTAGGGATCCACTCATCATTTCTAGTTAGATCCACTGCCCTTACATGCACCAAGTCCTAACTGACTTGAGTCGACCAAATGGTCAACAATGCATGCGCTAGGGCTGAACGACCACAATGAGGTCTGGCATGCGGGTGTGACCCCGGGCCCAACTCATGTGCGTTCAAGGTTGTCTCAATTAGACATCGCTACACGCCTGTCTGCAGTCGACCTATAGCCACCTCATGCTTGCGCACAGGTGCTATCTGGTCAACCCATCTAGGCTGTCAGATGGTCTGATCAGACTGTTTGGATCTAACCTAGATGATGACTTCAACCCTAATAACCCGTCTAAGGGTTTACAGTTAAGGTCTTAGATCTAATGAGAGGCGCGCATATGAAGTAGTTTTGAAGAAAACAACTATGCGCCAATCAACATGCGCCAACATAAAACAAACAAATACAAGTATTTTTCGCATATGAAAACTTATCATGTATTTCACGCATGTTATGAAGATCTAAGCAAACATGGGACATGGATCACAAAGCAATCATATGAACATATAAAACCAGCTCTGATACCAATTGAAGGTCCCCTAACTAAAGGGGGAAACCCTAATGGTGGCGCATAACAAAATCATCGCATGGGAAGCTAGGGTTTCATGAGATCTTTATATGTCATATAATTAACTTTTAAATGATTGAATGGATGAAGAAGAACTCATACCATAGCCATCGGTTTGATGGTGCCTTGGAAGCAAAGGCGCAAATGAACCTTCTCCAAAGTAGACGCACACAAGAAGATCGATGCGCTCACTCCTTTGAAGCCTTTGTGCTAGCAAAGCCCTTCAAAGGGTCCTTGTCGAATGAAAGGGATGGAGATGTTGATCCTTCTTGGCCGAGTCCTCTTCCTCTATGGCTTCAAGCGTCGCCACACACCAAAGTGTCAAGAGCGAGAGAGGTCACGATAGGGAGACGAGCGAGAATAGGATATCCCCTATTCGAACATGAGAGATCTCCAAGTGGAGATCATGGTTTCTAAAAATAGAAACCACAACTCGCTCACACGTTCACGCCAAGTGAACGAATCACCACGCCATCTCCCTTTGAACCATGCGCTCATATAATGAGCCGGTTCAATTTGGTTCGGTTCAAGAACCAACCAAGCCAAGCGATCCAGTCTAGATCTTAATTAAACCCTAAGGCTCCAGATCTAACCGTTCATCTCTTGATGCTCCTGATCTCACCGATCTAGCATCCAATCTCTCGATCAAAGCTTACCGATCTCAAGCCCTAATCAATCAAACATGATCAGACCAGATCTCAATTACAATCAGAGATTAAATCCCTTTAAACTGAACCTAAATAATTCAGTCCACACGATCTGACTTAAGTAAGCCATATCATCAAATTGTGCGACCCTGAGGGTTTCCTTTAAATGTCGGTAACGATAACTCACGTTATCATGATCAGTGAGGGGTATCTAGCAACACATCACCGTCTCCCGATATAAAGGAAAGAGTCTTCCAAGACTACACCCAAACCACAGCACAAGTGTGAATCCAACTCACAAGGCATGCATAATTCCTTTGCCACTGGATGTTCTTATTGGACAAGCGTGTCAAGCTTGTAGCTCCAATATGATGAGCATGATTAGATCAGATGAACATAGTCATCTGGGTATGGCCATACACTTTCTCAATCATCTCATCCAGGGGGCCCCTTTAGAACATCACACTCCTTAAACAAGGAGACGGCAATCCTATATCTATCACTAGTGCCCTAACCTGATTCAAGCTCACCATCCAAGATAGTCTATAATCATTATGTTTCAAATGATATTGAACTACCTCAAAACAATGACAATCATCATTTAGAAAACACAAGTGATCTCAAGTCAGAGGAAATGTGCCACTTGTCGCATTCAAGGATTATTCACATTGTGACAACCAATTGAATATCCTAGTAGGGTCTGTCCAGTACATCCAATGTACCCATGAGTCTACATCTTATTCCATGCTCGAAGCATCCTATAAGATTAGAACACATATTAGTCTCAATCATATCAAGGCTGTCTCATGTTCACCAAGATATCTCGACTAAGGACATTACAGCATGTCAGCCTAGCTGAACAGCTTTGAGACATTATTCAGAAGTACAATTATTGCAGCAGATAATATAACAACCTGAATAACAACCATGCCTTTATAAACATAAGAGTTTATTACATGATACTGATACAATCCCAAGGCCTCAAACATTAGCCTTAAGGGCATACCCCAACACATCTGGTCAAACTTCTCCATTATCATTTGATACATCCTATCAAGCCTGTCAGGTTCAGTTTCAGGGTGGTTATTGTAGTTTGCACCAGATCTAGTAGTCATTGTGGTAGTAGTTTTGAAAAAGAGTAGTTTTGAAAATAAGGCTACTAAGAGTAATATGATAAGTATAGTAGCAGATTATGAAAACCACTTCTTTAAAACACCTAGGTCCAAGAAAAGTCTAAGAAGTTGAAAATTAGTTTTGAGGCTAAAAATCTATTCTAAGATAGGCTCTGATACCAACTGATGTAGGGGGATAAAACACAAGACAAAGTGCATGCAAACAACGCTTTTGCAAAAATAGTTTTTTTGTATTTTATAATAAAAATCGGAATTACTTCAAACGGAGTTGGAAAAATATTTTTTTTGGTATTTTATAAATAGAGAAATCGAAAACTAAAGTTACTTTAATCTACGAATTTAAAAAAAACACTTAATCTATGAAAATGAAATTGCTAGAAGGAATACTCACAGTGCGATCCTTGAGAATAGAAGGATCGTGACGTCCCGGTCTGTAAGTAACCCTAGGTCACATACGCATATAAAATTTTTCTTGCTTTACTAGGTCCAAAATCGAATGACTTAAACATATGATCAACTTTTAACAACTTGTATAGAACAAGTGAGGATGTTACCATGGCCATGATGTTAGGTCCCCTTCAAGGGGGAGCGCAAGCGGATAAAGCCCCTTTCTAGAGGGGGGCGCAAATGCAATTTTAGGGGTGTCACCCTCATGATCGCATGTAGATCATATGGTTAACTTATGTATAAGCGAAAGGATCTTTAAAGGGATCATACCAACGCCATGAAGTTGGATGTCGGCTTGGAAGAAGAGAGCAACTTTGATCTCCTCCAAAAGTTCACACACAAGGTGAAGATCTCTTACTTCCTTGGCGTCACTTGTGCTAGCAAGGCACCCAAGGTTCCTTGTCGAATGGAAGGAGATGATGAAAGCTTTCTTGGCCGATCCTTCTTCTCGTCAACCTCTACCACCCAAGAGTTCGAGTGTCGTCGAGAGCCAAAGGGGAGATGAGCGTTTTTCCAAGCTTGTGATCGAATGTGGAGACATTCATCACTATGGCAAAACCGAAATGCCATAAATGGTAAGTCTTCAACACATGCGTTATGCGTTCACATGAAGTGAACCAAACGCATATCTCATCTCACAAATGAACCAAGCGCTCACATATGAGCCGGTTCAATGTAGTTGGTCCAATGACCAAACCAAATCAGCCCAAGTATTGGTCCAGACCAAAATAAACCCTAAGGTTCAAGATCTGACCGTTCATCCTTTGATGCTCTTGATCTCCCAGATCTAGCATCCACACTCTCGATCAAAGCTTACCGATCTCAAGCCCTAATCAATCAAACATGATCAGACTGGATCTCACTTACAATCAGAGTTTAATCTCCTTTAAACTGAATCAAAACAATCCAGTCCACCCGATCTGACTCAAGTAAGTCATATCACCAAATTGTGCGACCCTAAGGGTTTCCTTTAAATGTCGGTAACGATAACTCACGTCATCACAATCAGTGAGGGGTATCTAGCAACACATCACTGTCTCCCGATATAAAGGAAAGAGTCTTCCAAGACTACACCCAAACCACAGCACAAGTGTGAATCCACTTCACAAGGCATACATGTTTCCTTTGCCACTGGATGTTCTTATTGGACAAGCATGTCAAGCCTGTAACTCCAATACAATGAGCATGATTAGATCAGATGAACATAGTCATCTGGGTATGGCCATACACTATCTCAATCATCTCATACAGGGGGGCCCCTTTAGAACATCACACTCCTTGAACAAGGAGACGGCAATCCTTTATCTATCACTAGTGTCCTAACCTGACTCATGATCATTATCCAAGATAGTCTATAATCATTATGTTTCAAATGATATTGAACTACCTCAAAATAATGACATTCATCATTTAGAAACACAAGTGATCTCAAGTCAGAGGACATGTGCCACTTGTTGCATTCAAGGATTATTCACATTGTGACAAACAATTGAATATCCTAGTAGGGTCTGTCCAGTACATCCAATGTACCCATGAGTCTACATCTTATTTCATGCTCGAAGCATCCTATAAGATTAGCACACATATTAGTCTCAATCATATCAAGGCTGTCTCATGTTCACCAAGATATCTCGACTAAGGACATATGCATGTCAGCCTAGCTGAACAGCTTTGAGACATTATTCAGAAGTACACTTATTACAGCAGACAAGGTAGCAACCTGAATAATAATCATGCCTTTATAAACATAAGAGTTTATTACATGATACTTATACAATCCCAAGGCCTCAAACATTAGCCTTAAGGGCATACCCCAACAATCTCCCACTTGCACTTAATCTAATGGTTGAGAAACCTCAAACCCATATTATTACTGTGCTTCTCATGCTTCTGCTGCGCCAGAGGCTTGGTAAGCGGGTCAGCCAGATTGTCATCTGTATGAACTTTGCAGATTTTGATCTCGCCTCGATCAATGATCTCCCGGATCAAGTGAAACCGTCTCTGTATGTGCTTGGACTTCTGGTGCGACCGTGGTTCCTTTGCTTGTGCGATTGCTCCAGTGTTATCACAGAAGATAACCAAAGGATCTGCACTCGAAGGAACGACACCAAGTTCTTTCACGAACTTACGAATCCACACTGCCTCCTTGGATGCTTCCGAGGCTGCAACATACTCGGCTTCTGTTGTGGAATCAGCAACAGTTGACTGTTTGAAACTCTTCCACACCACTGCTCCACCATTCAAGCTAAAAACATAGCCTGATTGCGATCAAAAATCATCCTGGTCCGACTGGAACGAAGCGTCAGTATATCCTTCTATACTGAGTTCTTCCTGACCACCATATATCAAGAACATATCTTTGGTCCTCCGCAGATATTTAAAATGTTCTTGACCGCAATCCAGTGCGCCATACCTGGATTACTTTGGAACCGACTGGTCACGCTTAACCCGTAAGCGACGTCTGGGCGAGTACACAACATCGCATACATAATGGACCCAATAGCCGAAGCATAAGGCGTATTGTCCATTTCATCTTTCTCAGTCTGTGTTTGTGGACACTGACTCTTCGAAAGATTCAGACCATGTCTGACTGGAAGATATCCTCGTTTAGAATTCTCTAAATGAAATCTCTCCAGGACTTTATCGATGTAAGTACTCTGGCACAGCCCGAGAAGCCTCTTAGATCTATCCCTGTAGATCTTCACACCTAATACATAGGCTGCTTCTCCTAGATCTTTCATCTGGAAACATTTCCTTAACCATGCTTTAACAGCATGCAGTTCAGGAATATCATTTCCAATGATCAAGATGTCATCGACGTAGAGGATTAGGAATGTAATTATGCTCCCACTAAACCTCTTATATACACACGGGTCATCTTCGTTCTTGATGAAACCAAACTCAGAGATTGATTCATCAAAACGAATATTCCAGCTTCTAGATGCTTGTTTAAGTCCATAAATGGACTTCTTTAACTTGCATATTTTATGACGATCTGATGGATTAGTGAAACCCTCAGGTTGTGTCATATACACATCCTCATCCAGATTTCCATTAAGGAAAGCTGTCTTCACATCCATCTGCCAGATCTCATAATCATAATATGCAGCTATCGCAAAAAGAATCCGAATAGACTTAAACATGGCTACAGGTGAGAAAGTTTCATCATAATCTATCCCGTAGATTTGTTTGAAACCTTTCGCAACCAGCCTGCCTTTATAGGTAACCACGTTACCATCCATGTCAACCTTCTTCTTGAAGATCCATTTACAGCCTATAGGGATTACTCCCGGAGGCGGATCAACCAAATCCCAGACTTGGTTATCTGACATGGAGTCCATCTCGGCTCGCATAGCTTCAAGCCATCTAGCTGACTCCGGTCCACTGACTGCATCCGCATATGTGAGGGGTTCATCATTATCAATGATGTAGACTCCGTCATAGCGCTCAGGCTGTCGACGGATCCTTCCCGATCTTCGCGGTTCCCGTGATATTTGAGCCTCAGGTTGTTCGACAACCTGTTCTACCGGCTCAGGCACATCCAACTGTGCTTGACTACTTTGTCCTTCTTCTGGAATCTCATCCAGCTTTATTTCTCTCCCACTGGCCTCTTGCAGAAGAAACTCCTTCTCAAGAAATATGGCCGTCCGAGCAACAAATACTTTGTTCTCTTTGGGATCGTAGAAATAATAACCCTTAGTTTCCTTAGGGTAACCGACAAATATACATTTCTCAGATCTGCTCTCCAGCTTCCCAGAGGCGAGCTTTTTGACATAAGCCTCGCAACCCCAGATCCTGATAAATGTCAAGCTTGGCTGTTTCCTATACCATAACTCATATGGTGTCTTAGAAACTGCCTTGGATGGCACTCGGTTTAGTACCTTTGCAGCTGTTTCCAGTGCAAAACCCCAAAAGGAATACGGTAGAGTAGCCTGACTCATCATAGAACGAACCATATCAAGTAACGTTCTATTTCTCCTCTCGGACACACCATTCCATTGCGGTGTTCCTGGCGGAGTGAGCTGTGAGATAATCCCACACTCCTTCAGATAGTCAGTAAACGCATGACTTAGGTATTCACCACCTCGATCAGAACGAAGTGCCTTGATATTTCGGCCTAGCTGATTCTGTACTTCATTTTTGAACTCTTTGAACTTGTCAAAAGATTCACTCTTATGTCTCATCAAATAGACATATCCATACCTACTGAAATCATCAGTAAAGGTAATGAAGTAATGATAGCCACCTCTGGCATGTTTACTAAAAGGCCCACACACATCACTGTGTATAAGGTCAAGTAAACCTGAAGCCCTTTGACCTTTGTTAGGAAAAGGTGACTTCGTCATTTTACCCATTAAACAAGCTTTGCATGTATCAATCTCCTCATAGGAGAATGATCCCAGCAGTCCATGATCATGCAACCGCTTAATGCGCTTCTCGTTAATATGGCCTAAACGACTATGCCATAGCAAGGTGCTGTCATCAGCATACTTGGCTTTCTTATTATCAATGTTTTGTATAGAATATTCCATGTCCAACATGAATAACCCATTGTTAATTGAACCAGTTGCATACACAATATTATCATAAGATAAAACACACTTTGAAATCTTGCATTCAAAGGCAAATCCTTTCCTGACAAGAGCAGGAATAGAGATAATATTCTTGGTAATACTGGGTACAAAATAACAATTGTTTAATTCTAATACAATGCCAGATGGTAAAGAAATGAAATAGTCTCCTACAGCAACAGCAGCAACCCGTGCCCCGTTTCCAACTCGTAGGTCTACCTCATGCTGTCCCACCTGCCTTCTTCTCTTGAGTTCCTGTACATTTGAACAAATGTGAACTCCACATGCAGTGTCCAACACCCATGATATAGTAGAAGAAGATAACATGACCTCAGTCACATATATACCTGAGCCAGAAGCGATGCTTCCCCTCTTATCTCCTTGGAGCGCTTTACAGTCCTTTTTCCAGTGACCCAGCTGGCCACAGTGGAAACACCTGTTGTCCTTCGACCGCTTCACCTTCTGTTTCAGCGCCTTACTGTAGTTCTTGACAGGGGCCTTGCCCTTCTTCCCCTTCTTCTTGTTCCTTGAAGGAACCATTAAGACAGAGGTTGAAGGCTTTCCCTTCAGAGTTTCCTCAGTAGTCAAGAGCATATTCAACAGCTCTGCCGGAGTACAATCGATTTTGTTCATATTAAAGTTAATGATGAACGCATCGAAAGAAGGCGGAAGAGACTGTAGAATGATGTCTACAGCAAGCTCCTGGTTAATGGTATGCCCCAGTTTCTCCAGAGCCTCCTTGTGCCCAATCATCTTGAGCACGTGAGCTCCCACTGGGCTCCCTTCAGCCAGTTTGCTCTGAAAGAAGAGCTTCGTCAGATTATAGCGTTCTGTCCTCGCCTGTGCAGCATACAGCATCTTGAGGTTCGCTATGATCTCTATAGCCGACATATCCTCATGCTGACGTTGCAGCGGTGGCGTCATAGACGCTAGCATCAGGCAAGCGACATCAATGCTATCATTGACGTGCTTTTCATAGGCATCCCGAACCGCCCTTGCGGCGTTCGCAGCGGGTTGAGGCGGCACAGCCGTCTCGAGGACATACAGTTTCCTCTCTGCCTTAAGAACGATCTTAAGGTGTCCGAACCAGTCTGAGAAGTTTGGCCCAGCAAACTTCTCCCTTTCCAGTAGGGATCGCACATTGAAGCTCATGGTGTTCGTTGCTGCAGGTATCTACAACAATGCAAGAACAGCAAGGTCAGTATCAATGTTAAGAATCAATCAGGACTTAAGAATGATTCCTTTTTCTCACTATTTTAGCTGACTGTAAAATCCATAAAACAGTCCGAAAGAGTAATACTCTTTTAGTGAGATGGGATCCAGATTTCATACTTGGTCTCCGCGTCCCGCTCAGGCGAGATAAGATGCACAGAGATGACAAGCACTAATTTCTGGTAGGCTGTCCCAGCCAATCGCCAACCCGTGCGATTCCCCTTCATCTGGGCAATCCAGCAGACTGTGCCAACTGAGTTGGTACAACACAGTCTCTGATCCCACAGATGGCTGCCTCCATGTGCTACCATATGCGCCACATATGTAGCCTACATGGTCAAGCTGACCCGACCTACTCCCTGGACCACCACGTGCTATGCTGAGCAACGAGAAGCGATAAATCCCTTCTCTGTAACACGCAGGTGTAATCCAGCACCATCTGAAGATAGATGGACGTGCCCACTGAGTGGGTACAACACGGCTCCAACGATAATCAGAATAGTGAGGTTTCGCGTCAGAAGGCTTACGAGCTTGATATGTTAGCGTTTGGATTTTAACGGTCTTTTATCTTCTTACTATCAGGCAAATCCTATGGCTATAGCAGAAGATAACTAAACATGCAATTCTAATTATAAGCAATAAGTAGAAAGCATGCAGATCTTATGTGGTAAAAGCCCATAGCCTAAGTAAGACCTTAAATTATCTTAAGTCTTCACTTGAGCTTCTTGGGACATTTGCATCTCATCTGGTCCAACCCAGGGCCCTAGCTCCAAGAGCACCTCAGGTGCGCCACCAGCTGAATGCCCCTCTGGGATGTGTGCCTTTGTGCTCTTGTCTAATCAAATACAATTTGATCTATCTAGACAAGTTTGACTCGTAGGTCAATTATACAATAGATTAATTAAAAATGTGATTCGCAGATCACAAATTAATTTACAAGTTTAATTCCAGGCACGCAGGCCCCAGCACAGCACACATTTAACATGGGCAGCCCACATAAGAATAAATAGACAAGCATCATGGCATCAATCAACATGTGATCCTAAAACAAGAAAATAAAATTTTGAAAACCCCATTGGCATCAATTTTAATTTTCTTATGTGTTCTACAACCTTACAATGGTCCATTGATAGGGATCCACTCATCCATCTGGTCAGATCCTCTGCCCTTGCATGCACCGAGTCCTAACTGACCCGAGTTGACCTAATGGTCAACCATGCATGCGCCAAGGGCTGAACAACCCTCATGAGTTCTGGCAAGCGGGTGTGACCCCGGGCCTAACTCATGTGTGTTCACTGGTTGTCTCAACCAGACCTCGCTACACGCCTAAGATGCAATCGACCTATGGCCACCTCATGCTTGCGCACAGGTGCCATCTGGTCGATCCATCTAGGCTGTCAGATGGTCTGATCAGACTATTGGATCTACCCTAGAGGTGACTTCAACCCCATCAACCCATCTAAGGGTTTATAGTAGACGCCATTAGATCTAAATGGAGCGCGCAAGATGTTACAAGTTTTAGGTAAAAACCAACTACAACATGCGCAACAACAAAGTAAGAAGCTTTCATCTACATTAGCATGCGCAACTAGATATATGGTAACAAGCGCAAACATGATGAAACTTCAAGATAGATCTATAACATGCGTTGACATACTCGGATCACAAACAAGCAACATGAAGCAATCATATGAATCTACATGAATCCCAGCTCTGATACCAATTGTTAGGTCCCCTTCAAGGGGGAGCGCAAGCGGATAAAGCCCCTTTCTAGAGGGGGGCGCAAATGCAATTTTAGGGGTGTCACCCTCATGATCGCATGTAGATCATATGGTTAACTTATGTATAAGCGAAAGGATCTTTAAAGGGATCATACCAACGCCATGAAGTTGGATGTCGGCTTGGAAGAAGAGAGCAACTTTGATCTCCTCCAAAAGTTCACACACAAGGTGAAGATCTCTTACTTCCTTGGCGTCACTTGTGCTAGCAAGGCACCCAAGGTTCCTTGTCGAATGGAAGGAGATGATGAAAGCTTTCTTGGCCGATCCTTCTTCTCGTCAACCTCTACCACCCAAGAGTTCGAGTGTCGTCGAGAGCCAAAGGGGAGATGAGCGTTTTTCCAAGCTTGTGATCGAATGTGGAGACATTCATCACTATGGCAAAACCGAAATGCCATAAATGGTAAGTCTTCAACACATGCGTTATGCGTTCACATGAAGTGAACCAAACGCATATCTCATCTCACAAATGAACCAAGCGCTCACATATGAGCCGGTTCAATGTAGTTGGTCCAATGACCAAACCAAATCAGCCCAAGTATTGGTCCAGACCAAAATAAACCCTAAGGTTCAAGATCTGACCGTTCATCCTTTGATGCTCTTGATCTCCCAGATCTAGCATCAACACTCTCGATCAAAGCTTACCGATCTCAAGCCCTAATCAATCAAACATGATCAGACTGGATCTCACTTACAATCAGAGTTTAATCTCCTTTAAACTGAATCAAAACAATCCAGTCCACCCGATCTGACTCAAGTAAGTCATATCACCAAATTGTGCGACCCTAAGGGTTTCCTTTAAATGTCGGTAACGATAACTCACGTCATCACAATCAGTGAGGGGTATCTAGCAACACATCACTGTCTCCCGATATAAAGGAAAGAGTCTTCCAAGACTACACCCAAACCACAGCACAAGTGTGAATCCACTTCACAAGGCATACATGTTTCCTTTGCCACTCGATGTTCTTATTGGACAAGCATGTCAAGCCTGTAACTCCAATACAATGAGCATGATTAGATCAGATGAACATAGTCATCTGGGTATGGCCATACACTATCTCAATCATCTCATACAGGGGGGGCCCCTTTAGAACATCACACTCCTTGAACAAGGAGACGGCAATCCTTTATCTATCACTAGTGTCCTAACCTGACTCATGATCATTATCCAAGATAGTCTATAATCATTATGTTTCAAATGATATTGAACTAACTCAAAATAATGACATTCATCATTTAGAAACACAAGTGATCTCAAGTCAGAGGACATGTGCCACTTGTTGCATTCAAGGATTATTCACATTGTGACAAACAATTGAATATCCTAGTAGGGTCTGTCCAGTACATCCAATGTACCCATGAGTCTACATCTTATTTCATGCTCGAAGCATCCTATAAGATTAGCACACATATTAGTCTCAATCATATCAAGGCTGTCTCATGTTCACCAAGATATCTCGACTAAGGACATATGCATGTCAGCCTAGCTGAACAGCTTTGAGACATTATTCAGAAGTACACTTATTACAGCAGACAAGGTAGCAACCTGAATAATAATCATGCCTTTATAAACATAAGAGTTTATTACATGATACTTATACAATCCCAAGGCCTCAAACATTAGCCTTAAGGGCATACCCCAACACATGAGAGGCGGCTTGGAAGAAGAAAGGGGCGAATGCCTCTTCTCCAAAGGAATCACACACAGGATGAGACAGGCCTCCTTCCTTGCGCTCCTTGTGCTAGCAAGTCACCAAGGTTTCTTTTGTCGTGTGAAGAGATGTCTCTTTCTTTGCTGGGCGAACTCCCTCTCTTGGCGTGAAGACAAACCAAAGACGAGAGCAAGAGAACAAGGGGCGAGCGGCGTTCTTACATTCGAAAACGTGGGAGGTTTTTTCGAAAAGAAAAACGCCTTCCAAAAATAGTAAGCACTTAACTCCCCATGAAGCCATCGATTGAACCAACCGAAACTTGGCTCTTAATTGAACCATGCGTTCACTAAGTGAACCGGTTCAATTCCATTTGGTTCAAGGACCAAATCGAACCAGCTCTGGTTATGATCTCTTTGAACCAAATGGCTCAAGATCTAACCACACATCTCTTGACCCTCTTGATCTCTTCGATCAAACATCAATTCTCCCGATCGAAGCTTACCGATCACATGCCCTAATCAATCAAACATGATCAGACTAGATCTCACTTCCGATCAGAGTTTAAATTGCTTTAAACTAAACTAGAACAATTCAGTCCACACGATCTGACATAAGTAAGCCATATCATCAAATTGTGCGACCCTAAGGGTTTCCTTCAATGTCGGTAACGATAACTTATGTTATCACGATCAGAGAGGGGTATCTAGCAACACATCACTGTCTCCCGATATGAAGGAAAGAGTCTTCCAAGACTACTCCCAAACCATAGCACAAGTGTGAATCCAATTCACTCAGTATACATGTTCCCTTTGCCACTGGATGTTCTCGTTGGACAAGCCTGTCAAGCCTGTAATTCCAACACGATGAGAATGGTTAGATCAGATGAACATAGTCATTGAAGTGTCCCCTTCATGGGGGAGCGCAAGTAAACAAAATCCCTTTCAAGAGGGGGGCGAAAACCTTAAAGGGGTGGCGCATCACCATTGCAAGCGGAAGCAAAAGGTTTTCGAGAATCTTAGCATAAACATATGTTCAACTTGGTGAAGTTGAGACTCATACCATAGCCATCTCGGTTTAGATGGAGCTTTGGAAGCAAAGGCGCAAGTGCCCCTTCTCCGAAGATAATCACACACAAGAGAAGATGGCTTCTCCTTGGATTCCTTGTGCTAGCAAGGATGCGCAAGGTGTCCTTGATCGAATGTTAGGATGATGGAGAAGTTTCCTTGGCCGAGCGCTTGTTCTTGTCGTCCACTTCCTTCCACACGAGATGGCAAGCAAGCTCACTTTTTTCAAAACCAAAACTCAAAGACAAGAGAGCAAATGCACTTCGGCGACATCAAGACAAATGACGTTACATGACTTCCCAAAATGGAAAGTCATGAAGCCACTTTCCAACGCCAAAACGCCCCTCTTGATGAACCATGCGTTCACCTAGTGAACCGGTTCATGCTTTGGTTCAATTCGATTTGGCCCAAAGACCAAATTCAAACCAAGCCAAGCCAAGGCATGGTCTAGACCCTCTATGAACCAAATGGCTCATGATCTAGCCGTTCATCTCCTGATGCTCCTGATCTCACCGATCTAGCATCATCTCTCTCGATCGAAGCTTACCGATCTAAAGCCCTAATCAATCAAACATGATCAGGCTAGATCTCACTTACAATCAGAGATTAAACCCCCTTTAAACTGAACCCATACAATTCAGTCCACACGATCTGACTCAAGAAAGCCATATCATCAAATTGTGCGACCCTAAGGGTTTCCTTTAAATGTCGGTAACGACAACTTACGTTATCACGATCAGTGAGGGGTATCTAGCAACACATCACTGTCTCCCTATATAAAGGAAATAGTCTTCCAAGACTACACCCAAACCATGGCACAAGTGTGAATCAAAACTCACAAGGCACACATATGTCCTTTGCCACTGGATGTTCTTATTGGACAAGCATGTCAAGCTTGTAACTCCAATACGATGAGCATGATTAGATCAGATGCACATAGTCATCTGGGTATGGCCATACACTACCTCAATCATCTCATATAGGGGGGGCCTCTAGAACATCACACTCCTTAAACAAGGAGACGGCAATCCTTTATCTATCACTAGTGCCCTAACCTGATTCAAGCTCACCATCCAAGATAGTCTATAATCATTATATTTCAAATGATATTGAACTACCTCAAAACAATGACAATCATCATTTAGAAACACAAGTGATCTCAAGTCAAAGGACATGTGCCACTTGCTGCTTACAGGGATCATTCACATTGTGACAAGCAATGCAATATCCCAGTAGGGTCTGTCCAGTACATCCAATGTACCCATGAGTCTACATCTTATTCCATGCTCGAAGCATCCTATAAGATTAGCACTCATATTAGTCTCCATCATATCAAGGCTGTCTCATGTTCACCAAGATATCTCGACTAAGGACATATAGCCTGTCAGCCTAGCTGAACAGCTTTGAGACATTATTCAGAAGTACACTTATTACAGCAGACAAGGTAACAACCTGAATAACAACCATGCCTTTTATAAACATAAGAGTTTATTACATGATACTTATACAATCCCAAGGCCTCAAACATTAGCCTTAAGGGCATACCCCAACAATCTCCCACTTGCACTTAATCTAATGGTTGAGAAATCTCAAACCCATATTATTACAGTGCTTCTCATGCTTCTGCTGCGCCAGAGGCTTGGTAAGCGGGTCTGCCAGATTGTCATCTGTATGAACCTTGCAAATCTTGATCTCGCCTCGATCAATGATCTCCCGGATCAAGTGAAACCGTCTCTGTATGTGCTTGGACTTCTGGTGCGACCGTGGTTCCTTTGCTTGTGCGATTGCTCCAGTGTTATCACAGAAGATAACCAAAGGATCAGCACTCGAAGGAACGACACCAAGTTCTCTCACGAACTTACGAATCCACACTGCCTCCTTGGATGCTTCCGAGGCTGCAACATACTCGGCTTCAGTTGTGGAATCAGCAACAGTAGACTGTTTGAAACTCTTCCACACCACTGCTCCACCATTCAAGCTAAAAACATAGCCTGATTGCGATCGGAAATCATCCTGGTCCGACTGGAACGAAGCGTCAGTATATCCCTCTATACTGAGTTCTTCCTGACCACCATATATCAAGAACATATCTTTGGTCCTCCGCAGATATTTTAAGATGTTCTTGACCGCAATCCAGTGCGCCAAACCTGGATTACTTTGGAATCGACTGGTCACGCTTAACCCGTAAGCGACGTCTGGGCGAGTACACAACATCGCATACATAATGGACCCAATAGCCGAAGCATAAGGCGTATTGTCCATTTCATCTTTCTCAGTCTGTGTTTGTGGACACTGACTCTTCGAAAGATTCAGACCATGTCTGACTGGAAGATATCCACGTTTAGAATTCTCTAAATGGAATCTCTCCAGGACCTTATCGATGTAAGTACTCTGGCACAGCCCGAGAAGCCTCTTAGATCTATCCCTGTAGATCTTCACACCTAGTACATAGGCTGCTTCTCCTAAATCTTTCATCTGGAAACATTTTCCTAACCATGCTTTAACAGCATGCAGTTCAGGAATATCATTTCCAATGATCAAGATATCATCGACGTAGAGGATTAGGAATGTAATCACGCTCCCACTAAACCTCTTATATACACACGGGTCATCCTCGTTCTTGATGAAACCAAACTCAGAGATTGATTCATCAAAACGAATGTTCCAGCTTCTTGATGCTTGTTTAAGTCCATAAATGGACTTCTTTAACTTGCATATTTTATGACGATCTGCTGGATTAGTGAAACCCTCAGGTTGTGTCATATACACATCCTCATCCAGATTTCCATTAAGGAAAGCTGTTTTCACATCCATCTGCCAGATCTCATAGTCGTAATATGCTGCTATCGCGAAAAGAATCCGAATAGACTTAAACATGGCTACAGGAGAGAAGGTTTCATCATAATCTATCCCGTAGATTTGTTTGAAACCTTTCGCAACTAGTCTGCCTTTATAGGTAACCACGTTACCATCCATGTCAATCTTCTTCTTGAAGATCCATTTACAGCCTATAGGGATTACTCCCGGAGGCGGATCAACCAAATCCCAGACTTGGTTATCTGACATGGAGTCCATCTCGGCTCGCATAGCATCAAGCCATCTAGCTGACTCCGGTCCACTGACCGCATCCGCATAAGTTAGGGGTTCATCATTATCAATGATGTAGACTCCGTCATAGCGCTCAGGCTGTCGACGGATCCTACCCGATCTTCGCGGTTCCCGTGATATCTGAGCCTCAGGTTGTTCAATAACCTGATCTACCGGCTCAGGCTCATCCAACTCTGCTTGACTACTTTGTCCTTCCTCTGGAATCTGATCCAGCTTTATTTCTCTCCCACTGGCCTCTTGCAGAAGAAACTCCTTCTCAAGAAATATAGCCGTCCGAGCAACAAAAACCTTGTTCTCTTTGGGATCGTAGAAATAATAACCCTTAGTTTCCTTAGGGTAACCGACAAAGATACATTTCTCAGATCTGCTTTCCAGTTTCCCAGAGGCGAGCTTTTTGACATAAGCCTCGCAACCCCAGATCCTGATAAATGTCAAGCTAGGCTGTTTCCCATACCATAACTCATATGGCGTCTTTGAAACTGCCTTGGATGGCACTCGGTTTAGTACCTTTGCAGCTGTTTCCAGTGCAAAACCCCAAAAGGAATATGGAAGAGTAGCCTGACTCATCATAGAACGAACCATATCAAGTAACGTTCTATTTCTCCTCTCGGACACACCATTCCACTGCGGTGTTCCTGGCGGAGTGAGCTGTGAGATAATCCCACACTCCTTCAGATAGTCAGTAAACGCATGACTCAGGTATTCACCACCTCGATCAGAACGAAGTGCCATGATATTTCGGCCTAGCTGATTTTGTACTTCATTTTTGAACTCTTTGAACTTGTCAAAAGATTCACTTTTATGTCTCATTAAATAGACATACCCATACCTACTGAAATCATCAGTAAAGGTAATGAAGTACTGATAGCCACCTCTGGCATGTTTACTAAATGGCCCACACACATCACTGTGTATAAGGTCCAGTAAACCTGAAGTCCTTTGACCTTTGTGAAGAAAAGGAGACTTCATCATTTTACCCATCAAACAAGCTTTGCATGTATCAATCTCCTCATAGGAGAATGATCCCAGCAGTCCATGATCATGCAACCGCTTAATGCGCTTCTCGTTTATATGGCCTAAACGACTATGCCATAGCAAGGTGCTGTCATCAGCATACTTGGCTTTCTTATTATCAATGTTTTGTATAGAATTTTCCATGTCCAACATGTATAACCCATTGTTAATTGAACCAGTCGCATACACAATATTATCAAAAGTTAAAACACACTTTGAAATCTTGCATTCAAAGGCAAATCCTTTCCTGACTAGAGCAGGAATGGAGATAATATTCTTGGTGATACTTGGTACAAAATAACAATTGTTCAATTCTAATACAATGCCAGATGGTAAAGTAATGAAATAGTCTCCTACAGCAACAGCAGCAACCCGTGCCCCGTTTCCAACTCGTAGGTCTACCTCATGCTGTCCCACCTGCCTTCTTCTCTTGAGTTCCTGCACATTTGAACAAATGTGAACTCCACATGCGGTGTCCAACACCCATGAAATGGTAGAAGAAGATAACATGACCTCAGTCACATATATACCTGAGCCAGAAGCGATGCTTCCCCTCTTATCTCCTTGGAGCGCTTTACAGTCCTTTTTCCAGTGACCCAGCTGGCCACAGTGGAAACACCTGTTGTCCTTCGACCGCTTCACCTTCTGTTTCAGGGCCTTGCTGTAATTCTTGACAGGGGTCTTGCCCTTCTTCCCCTTCTTCTTGTTCCTTGAAGGAACCATTAAGACAGAGGTTGAAGGCTTACCCTTCAGAGTTTCCTCAGTTGTCAAGAGCATATTCAGCAGCTCTGCCGGCGTACAATCGATTTTGTTCATATTAAAATTAATGATGAACGCATCGAAAGAAGGCGGAAGAGACTGTAGAATAATGTCCACAGCAAGCTCCTGGTTGACGGTATGCCCCAGTTTCTCTAGAGCCTCCTTGTGCCCAATCATCTTGAGCACATGAGCTCCCACTGGGCTCCCCTCAGCCAGTTTGCTCTGAAAGAAGAGCTTCGTCAGATTATAGCGCTCAGTCCTCGCCTGTGCAGCATACAGCATCTTGAGGTTCGCTATAATTTCTATAGCCGACATATCCTCATGCTGACGCTGCAGCGGTGGCGTCATAGACGCTAGCATCAGGCAAGCGACATCAATGCTATCATTGACGTGCTTTTCGTAGGCATCCCGAACCGCCCTTGCGGCGTTCGGAGCGGGCTGCGGCGGTATCGCCGTCTCGAGGACATACAGTTTCCTCTCTGCCTTAAGAACAATCTTAAGGTGTCCGAACCAGTCAGAGAAGTTCGGCCCAGCAAACTTCTCCCTTTCCAGTAGGGATCGCACATTGAAGCTCATGGTGTTCGTTGCTGCAGGAATCTACAACAGGCAAGAACAGCAAGGTCAGTATCAATGTTTCAGAATCAATCCAGGACTTAAGAAAGATTCTTTTCTCACTATTTTGTCTGACTGAAAAATCCAGTAAACAGTCCGAAAGAGTAAACACTCTTTTAGTGAGATGGGATCCAGATTTCATACTTGGTCTCCGCGTCCCGCTCAGGCGAGATAAGATGCACAGAGATGACAAGCACTAGTTTCTGGTAGGCTGTCCCAGCCAATCGCCAACCCGTGCGATTCCCCTTCATCTTGGCAATCCAGCAGACTGTGCCAACTGAGTTGGTACAACACAGTCTCTGATCCCAGAGATGGCTGCCTCCATGTGCTACCATATGCGCCACATATGTAGTCTACATGGTCAAGCTGACCTGACCTACTCCCTGGACCACCACGTGCTATGCTGAGCAACGAGAGGGGATAAATCCCAACTCTGTAACACGCAGGTGAAATCCAGCACCGTCTGAAGATAGATGGACGTGCCCACTGAGTGGGTTCAACACGGCTCCAACGATAGTCAGAACGGTGAGGTTTCGCGTCAGAAGGCTTACGAGCTTGATATATTAGCGTTGGATTTTAACGGTCTTTTATCTTCTTACTATCAGGCATGTCCTATGGCTATAGCAGAAGATAAACTTAAACATGCAATTCTAATTATTAGCAATAAGTAGAAAGCATGATCTTATGTGGTAAAAGCCCATGAACCCTAGTAAGACCTTAATTTTACTTAAGTCTTCACTTGAGCTCCTTGGCCTCACATCTGGTCCAACCTAGGGCTCTAGCGCCAAGAGCACCTCAGGTGCGCCACCAGGTGAATGCTCCTCTTGGATGTGTGCCTTTGTGCTCTTGTCTAATCAAAATACATTTTTGATCTATCTAGACAAGGTTGACTCGCAGGTCAACAATACATTATAAATTAAGTACAATGTGATTCGCAGATCACAAATTAATTTACAATTTTAAATCCAGGCTCACAGGCCCCAGCACAGCACACAATAGGGCAACCCACATAAGAGTAAATAAACAAGCATATGGTTTCAATCATCATGTGATCCAATCAAGAAATTAAAATTTAGAAAACCCCATAGGCATCACTTTTAATTTCCTTATGTGCCCTACAACCTTACAATGGTCCATTGATAGGGATCCACTCATCCATCTAGATAGATCCTTTTCCCTTGCATGCACCGAGTCCTAACTGACCCGAGTTGACCTGATGGTCAACCATGCATGCGCCAAGGGCTGAACCACTCTCATGAGTTTTGGCAAGCGGGTGTGACCCCGGGCCTAACTCAAGTGTGTTCAGAAGTTGTCTCAATCAGACCTCGCTACACGCCTTGGATGCAGTCGACCTATAGCCACCTCGTGCTTGCGCACAGGTGCTATCTGGTCAACCCATCTAGGCTGTCAGATGGTCTGATCAGACTAGTTTGATCCATTCTAGATGAAGCTTTCAACCCCATCAACCCATCTAAGGGTTTACAATAGGTACACCTTAGATCTAGTTGGGCGCGCATGTCATATAGGTTTTAGAAAAACAACAACAACATGGTATAACCGCAACCAACATATATGCGCCAATCAACATAACTCTCATACATGCGCAAATATAAACATACTATTATCTAGCATACTCGCATGAAGAGATAACATATGTCAAACAAGATCAACATACATGTAGATGCGCAAACATGGATCACATAGTATATCAAGCAATCATATGATTATGCTTCAACCGGCGCTCTGATACCAATTGAAGTGTCCCCTTCATGGGGGAGCGCAAGTAAACAAAATCCCTTTCAAGAGGGGGGCGAAAACCTTAAAGGGGTGGCGCATCACCATTGCAAGCGGAAGCAAAAGGTTTTCGAGAATCTTAGCATAAACATATGTTCAACTTGGTGAAGTTGAGACTCATACCATAGCCATCTCGGTTTAGATGGAGCTTTGGAAGCAAAGGCGCAAGTGCCCCTTCTCCGAAGATAATCACACACAAGAGAAGATGGCTTCTCCTTGGATTCCTTGTGCTAGCAAGGATGCGCAAGGTGTCCTTGATCGAATGTTAGGATGATGGAGAAGTTTCCTTGGCCGAGCGCTTGTTCTTGTCGTCCACTTCCTTCCACACGAGATGGCAAGCAAGCTCACTTTTTTCAAAACCAAAACGCAAAGACAAGAGAGCAAATGCACTTCGGCGACATCAAGACAAATGACGTTACATGACTTCCCAAAATGGAAAGTCATGAAGCCACTTTCCAACGCCAAAACGCCCCTCTTGATGAACCATGCGTTCACCTAGTGAACCGGTTCATGCTTTGGTTCAATTCGATTTGGCCCAAAGACCAAATTCAAACCAAGCCAAGCCAAGGCATGGTCTAGACCCTCTATGAACCAAATGGCTCATGATCTAGCCGTTCATCTCCTGATGCTCCTGATCTCACCGATCTAGCATCATCTCTCTCGATCGAAGCTTACCGATCTAAAGCCCTAATCAATCAAACATGATCAGGCTAGATCTCACTTACAATCAGAGATTAAACCCCCTTTAAACTGAACCCATACAATTCAGTCCACACGATCTGACTCAAGAAAGCCATATCATCAAATTGTGCGACCCTAAGGGTTTCCTTTAAATGTCGGTAACGACAACTTACGTTATCACGATCAGTGAGGGGTATCTAGCAACACATCACTGTCTCCCTATATAAAGGAAATAGTCTTCCAAGACTACACCCAAACCATGGCACAAGTGTGAATCAAAACTCACAAGGCACACATATGTCCTTTGCCACTGGATGTTCTTATTGGACAAGCATGTCAAGCTTGTAACTCCAATACGATGAGCATGATTAGATCAGATGCACATAGTCATCTGGGTATGGCCATACACTACCTCAATCATCTCATATAGGGGGGGCCTCTAGAACATCACACTCCTTAAACAAGGAGACGGCAATCCTTTATCTATCACTAGTGCCCTAACCTGATTCAAGCTCACCATCCAAGATAGTCTATAATCATTATATTTCAAATGATATTGAACTACCTCAAAACAATGACAATCATCATTTAGAAACACAAGTGATCTCAAGTCAAAGGACATGTGCCACTTGCTGCTTACAGGGATCATTCACATTGTGACAAGCAATGCAATATCCCAGTAGGGTCTGTCCAGTACATCCAATGTACCCATGAGTCTACATCTTATTCCATGCTCGAAGCATCCTATAAGATTAGCACTCATATTAGTCTCCATCATATCAAGGCTGTCTCATGTTCACCAAGATATCTCGACTAAGGACATATAGCCTGTCAGCCTAGCTGAACAGCTTTGAGACATTATTCAGAAGTACACTTATTACAGCAGACAAGGTAACAACCTGAATAACAACCATGCCTTTTATAAACATAAGAGTTTATTACATGATACTTATACAATCCCAAGGCCTCAAACATTAGCCTTAAGGGCATACCCCAACAGTCATCTGGGTATGGCCATACACTTTCTCAACCATCTCATTCGGAGGGGGCCCCAGTAGAACATCACACTCCAACTAGGAGAGGCAATCCTTTATCTATCACTAGTGTCCTAACATGACTCATGCCCACTATCCAAGATAATCCTTAACCATTATCTTTCAAATGATATTGAAGTACCTCAAGACAATGCCAATCATCACTTAGAAACACAAGTGATCTCAAGTCAGAGGGAATATACCACTTGCTTGCTTATAAGGATTTATTCACATTGTGACAAACAATTGAATATCCTAAGTAGGGTCAGTCCAGTACATCCAATGCACCTATGTGTCTAAATCTTATTCCATGCTCGTAGTATCCTATAAGACCAGAACACATATTAGTCTCAATCATATCAAGGCTGTCTCATGTTCACCAAGATATCTCGACTAAGGACAACTCTGAATGTCAGCAAAGCTGAACATCATTGAGACATTACTCAGAGGTATACATACAGCAGCAGACAATGCAACAATCTGAATAACAACAATTGCATTTATAAACATATACTCAGTTTATACATGATACTGATAATAACCCAAGGCCTCAAACATTAGCCTTAAGGGCATACCCCAACAATCTCCCACTTGCACTTAAACTAATGGTTGAGAAATCTCAAACCCATATTATTACAGTGCTTCTCATGCTTCTGCTGCGCCAGAGGCTTTGTAAGCGGGTCAGCTAGATTGTCATCAGTACGTACCTTGCAGATTTTGATCTCTCCTCGATCTATGATCTCACGGATCAAATGAAACCTTCTCTGTATGTGCTTGGACTTCTGGTGTGACCGTGGTTCTTTTGCTTGTGCAATCGCTCCAGTATTATCACAGAAGATAACCAATGGATCTGCACTTGAAGGAACAACACCAAGTTCTTGAATGAACTTACGAATCCATACTGCCTCCTTTGATGCTTCTGAGGCTGCAACATACTCGGCTTCTGTTGTGGAATCAGCAACAATTGATTGTTTGAAACTCTTCCACACCACTGCTCCTCCATTCAAGCTAAAAACATAGCCTGATTGCGATCGGAAATCATCTTGGTCAGATTGGAATGAAGCGTCAGTATATCCTTCAATACTGAGTTCTTCCTGACCTCCATAAATCAAGAACATATCTTTGGTTCTCCGAAGATATTTCAAAATATTCTTGACTGCAATCCAGTGTGTCTTCCCTGGATTACTTTGGAACCGACTGGTCACGCTTAACCCGTAAGCGACGTCTGGGCGAGTACATAACATCGCATACATGATGGACCCAATAGCCGAAGCATAAGGCGTATTGTCCATCTCATCTTTCTCAGATTGTGTTTGAGGACACTGGCTCTTTGAAAGATTCAGACCATGTCTAACTGGAAGATATCCTCTTTTAGAATTTTCTAAATGGAATCTCTCTAGGACCTTATCGATGTAAGTACTCTGGGATAGCCCGAGAAGCCTATTAGATCTATCTCTAAAGATCTTCACACCTAATATATAGGCTGCTTCTCCTAAATCTTTCATCTTGAAGCATTTTCTTAACCATGCCTTAACTGCATGTAGTTCAGGAATATCGTTTCCAATGATTCAAATATCATCGACGTAGAGGACTAGGAAAGTAATCACGCTCCCACTAAACCTTTTATATACACACGGGTCATCTTCATTTTTGATGAAACCAAATTCACAAACTGATTCATCAAAACGAATATTCCAGCTTCTCGATGCTTGTTTTAGTCCATAAATGGACTTCTTTAATTTGCATATCTTATGATGTTCTGATGGATTGATGAAACCTTCAGGCTGTGTCATATACACATCCTCTTCCAGTTTTCCATTAAGGAAAGCGGTCTTCACATCCATTTGCCAGATCTCATAATCATAATATGCTGCTATCGCGAGAATAATTCGAATGGACTTGAACATGGCTACAGGAGAGAAAGTTTCATCATAATCTATCCCGTAGATTTGTTTGAAACCTTTCGCAACTAGCCTGCCCTTATAGGTAACCACGTTACCATCCATGTCTTTCTTCTTCTTGAAGATCCACTTACAGCCTATAGGGATTATTCCCAGAGGCGGATCAACCAAATCCCATACTTGGTTTTCTGACATGGAGTCCATCTCGGCTCGCATAGCTTCATGTCATCTTGCTGATTCCGGTCCACTGACCGCATCCGCATAAGTGAGGGGTTCATCATTAATGATGTAGACTCCGTCATAGCGCTCAGGCTGACGACGGATCCTTCCCGATCTACGTGGTTCCCGTGACATCTGAGCCTCAGGTTGAAGATCAACCTGATCTATTTGCTCAGGCTCATCCAACTGAGCTTGACTACTTTGTCCTACTTCTGGAATTTCATCCAGCTTTATTTCTCTCCCATTTGCCTCTTGCAGAAGAAATTCCTTCTCAAGAAAAATAGCCGTTCGAGCAACAAATACTTTGTTCTCTTTGGGATAGTAGAAATAATAACCCTTAGTTTCTTTAGGGTAACCGACAAATATACATTTATCAGATCTGCTTTCCAGTTTCCCAGAGGCGAGTTTTTTGACATAAGCCTCGCAACCCCAGATTTTGATAAATGTCAAGCTCGGCTGTTTCCCATACCACAATTCATATGGTGTCTTTGAAACGGCCTTGGATGGCACTCAATTTAGCACCTTTGCAGCTGTTTCCAGTGCAAATCCCCAAAAGGAGTAAGGTAGAGTAGCCTGACTCATCATAGAACGAACCATATCCAATAAGGTTCTATTTCTCCTTTCGGACACACCATTCCATTGCGGTGTTCCTGGTGGAGTGAGCTGTGAGATAATCCCACACTCCTTTAGATAGTCAGTAAACTCACGACTCAAGTATTCCCCACCTCGATCTGAACGAAGTGCCTTGATATTTCGGCCTAACTGATTTTGTACTTCATTTTTTGAATTCTTTGAACTTGTCAAAAGATTCACTCTTATGTCTCATTAGATAGACATAACCATACCTACTGAAATCATCAGTAAAAGTAATGAAGTATAAATAGCCACCTCTGGCATGTTTACTAAACGGCCCACACACATCACTGTGAATAAGGTCAAGTAAACCTGAAGCCCTTTCACCTTTATTAGAAAAAGGAGTCTTCGTCATTTTACCCATTAAACAAGCTTTGCATGTATCAAGCTCCTCATAGGAGAATGATCCCAGCAGTCCATGGTCATGCAACCGCTTAATGCACTTCTTGTTAATGTGGCCTAAACGACTATGCCATAACAAGGTGCTGTCATCAGCATACTTGGCTTTCTTGTTATCAATTTGTTGTACAGAACATTCCATGTCCAACATGTATAACCCATTGTTAATCGACCCAGTTGCATAAACAATATTATCATATGAAATACAACACTGTGAAGTTTTGCATTCAAAAGAAAAACCTTTCCTGACAAGAGCAGGAATAGAGATAATATTCTTAGTTATGCTTGGTACAAAATAACAATTGTCAAGTTCTAATACAAAACCAGATGGTAAAGAGATGTTATATTCCCCTACAGCAACAGCAGCAACCCGTGCCCCGTTTCCAACTCGTAGGTCCACCTCATGCTGTCCCACCTGTCTTCTTCTCTTGAGTTCCTGCACATTTGAACAAATGTGAACTCCACATGCAGTGTCCAACACCCATGAAATAGAAGAAGCTAGCATGACTTCAGTCACGTAAATACCTGAGCCAGAAGTGAAAGGCTTGCTTCCCTTCTTCTCTCCTTGGAGCGCTCTACAGTCCTTCTTCCAGTGACCCAACTGGCCACAATGGAAGCATCTGTTGTCCTTTGACCGCTTTATCTTTTGTTTCAAAACCTTGTTGTAGCTCTTGATAGGGGTTTTGCCCTTCTTCCCCTTCTTCTTATTCCTCGAAGGAATCATTAAGACAGAGGATGAAGGCTTTCCCTTCTCAAGTGTCTGCTCTGTAGTACAGAGCTTGTTCAGTAACTCTACCGGAGTGCAGTCGATTTTGTTCATATTAAAATTAATGATGAATGGATCGAAAGAAGCCGGGAGAGACTGCAAAATAATATCTACAACAAGTTCTTGATTGATGGTATGTCCCAGTTTCTCTAGAGCTTCTTTGTACCCAATCATCTTGAGTACGTGAGCTCCCACTGGACTCCCTTTAGTCAGTTTGCTATGAAAGAAAAGTTTTGTCAAGTTATAGCATTCAGTCCTTGCCTGTGCAGCATACAGCATTTTGAGATTTGCTATAATATCAATAGCAGACAAATCCTCATGCTGACGCTGAAGCTCGGGCGTCATTGACACAAGCATAAGGCAAGCGACATCAGTACTATCACTGACGTGCTTCTCATAAGCATCCCGAACCGCCCTTGCGGCGTTCGCAGCGGGTTGAGCTGATATTGCCGACTCAAGAACATACAGCTTCCTCTCACCTTTAAGTACAATCTTAAGCTGTCTGTACCAGTCTGAGAAGTTTGGCCCAGCAAACTTCTCCTTTTCCAATATGGATCGCAAATTGAGCCCTGTGGTGTTCGTTGCTGCAGGAATCTACAACATAGCAAGAACAACAAGGTCAGTATGCATGTTAGAATCAATCCAGGACTTAAGAATGATTCTTTTCTCACTATTTTATCTGGCTGAAAAATCCAATAAAACAGCCCGAAAGAGTGAAACTCTTTTAGTGAGATGGGATCCAGATTTCATACTTGATTTCCGCGTCCCGCTCAGGCGAGATAAGATACACAGAGAGTTCAAGCACTAGTCACTAGTAGGCTATCCATGCCAATCGCCATCCCGTGCGATTCCCCTTCATCTAGGCAATCCAGAAGACTGTGCCAACTGAGTTGGTACAACACGGTCTTTGATTCCTCAGATGGCTGCCTCCATCTGGCTATCATATGCTCAATATGTAGCCTATATGGTCAAGCTGACCTGACCTACTTCCTGGACCACCACGTGCTATGCTGAGCAACAAGAAGCGATAAATCCCTTCTCTGTAGCATGTAGGTATAATCACGCACCGTCTGAAGATAGCTGGGCGTTGTTGGGGTATGCCCTTAAGGCTAATGTTTGAGGCCTTTGGGATTGTATCAGTATCATGTAGTAAACTCTTCTGTTTATAAAGGCATGGTTATTATTCAAGTTGTTACCTTGTCTGCTGTAATAAGTGTACTACTGAATAATGTCTCAAAGCTGTTCAGCTAGGCTGACATGCTATAAAGTCCTTAGTCGAGATATCTTGGTGAACATGAGACAGCCTTGATATGATTGAGACTAATATGTGTTCTGATCTTATAGGATGCTTCGAGCATGGAATAAGATGTAGACTCATGGGTACATTAGATGTACTGGACAGACCCTATTAGGATATTCAATTGCTTGTCACGATGTGAATATTCCTTGTATGCTACAAGTGGCACATGTCCTCTGACTTGAGATCACTTGTGTTTCTAAATGATGATTGTCATTGTTTTGAGGTAGTTCAATATCATTTGAAACATAATGATCATAGACTATCTTGGATAATGATCATGAGTCAGGTTAGGGCACTAGTGATAGATAATGATCATAGACTATCTAAAAGGGGCCCCCCTATATGAGATGATTGAGAAAGTGTATGGCCATACCCAGATGACTATGTTCATCTGATCTAATCATGCTCATCATATTGGAGTCACAGGCTTGACACGCTTGTCCAATAAGAACATCCAGTGGCAAAGGATATATGTATGCCTAGTGAAGTGCATTCACCCTTGTGCTATGGTTTGGGAGTAGTCTTGGAAGACTCTTTCCTTTATATCGGGAGACAGTGATGTGTTGCTAGATACCCCTCACTGATCGTGATAACGCAAGTTATTGTTACCGACATTTAAAGGAAACCCTTAGGGTCGCACAATTTGATGATATGGCTTCTTTAAGTCAGATCTTGTGGACTGAATTGTTTGGATTCAGTTTGAAGGGATTTAATCTCTGATTATAAGTGAGATCTGGTCTGATCATGTTTGATTGATTAGGGCTTGTGATCAGTAAGCTTTGATCGAGAGAATGGATGCTAGATCGGTGAGATCAAGAGCATCAGGAGATGAACGGTTAGATCATGAGCCATTTGGTTCATAGAAGGTCTAGACCATGTCTTGGCTTGGTTTGATTTTGGTCTTTGAACCAAATCGAATTGAACCAAAGAATGAACCGGTTCACTATGTGAACGCATGGTTCATGAAGGAAAGCGTTTTGGCGTTGGCGAATGGCTTCATGACTTTCCATTTTGGGAAGTCATGTAACGCCACTCTTGATATCGCCTAAATGTTTTTTGCTCTCTTGTCTTTGACGTGGCTTGCGATTTTTGTGTGGTGAAGGTGTTGACGACAAGGGGAGAACTCTCGGCCAAGCATCATCTCATCATCCCTACCATTCGAACAAGAACATCTTGGCACTTTTGCTAGCACAAGAGGTGCGCAAGAAGGAAGCCTTCATCATTTGGTGTGTGTCTTCTTTGGAGGAGATCTCTTTTTCTCTCTCTCTTCCAAGACGCCATCCAACACATGGCTTCGGTATGAAATACTTCTCATCCTTAAAAGTTGATCATATACGTATTCATGCAAACGATCTACATGAAACCCTATAAAATTTCATGCGCCCCCTTCGTTAGGGTTTCATCCCCTTTGCGCTCCCCCTTGAAGGGGACTTTCAAATGGTATCAGAGCTTATGGTTTATGCATGAATCATATGGTTGCTTTGAGTGATCCTTGTTTGCGCTTGCAAAGTATAGATCTATGTACATGCCGAAATAAACTACATGCTAGTTTAAGCTCTTAGATGTATGTTTATCTTGATTTGCGCATGTATAATGTTTTTGGTTAGCGCTTGTTAATGTTTTCTAAAAGAAAAACTTACCTTGCGCGCCCATTAGATCTAATGCGCCTACTATAATCCCTTAGATGGGTTGATGGGGTTGAAAGCATCATCTAGAATAGATCCAAGTCTGATCAGACCATCTGACAGCCTAGATGGGTTGACCAGATAGCACCTGTGCGCAAGCAAGAGGTGGCTATAGGTTGACTGCATCAAGGGCATGTAGCGAGGTCTGGTTGAGACGACCATTGAACACACATGAGTTAGGCCCGGGGTCACACCCGCTTGCCAGAACTCATGAGGGTTGTTCAGCCCTTGGCGCATGCATGGTTGACCATTAGGTCAACTCGAGTCAGTTAGGACTTGGTGCATGCAAGGGGCAGAGGATCTGACTAGATGGATGAGTGGATCCCTATCAATGGACCATTGTAAGGTTGTAGGACTCATAAGAAAATTAAAATTGATGCCAATGGGGTTTTCAAAATTTATTTTCTTTTAATTGGATCACATGTTGTTTGATGCCTATGCTTGTTTGTTTATTCTTATGTGGGCTGCCCATGTTAAATGTGTGCTGTGCTGGGGCCTGCGAGCCTGGATTTAACTTGTAAATTAATTTTATTGTGATCTGTGAATCACATTGTTCATTAATTTATTGTATATTTGACCTGCGAGTCAAGCTTGTCTAGATAGATCAAAATGTATTTTGATTAGACAAGAGCACAAAAGCACACATCGCAGAGGCGCATACAGCTGGTGGGCGCACCTGAGCTGCATTGAGCGCTGGGGCCCTGGGTTGGGCCAGATGAGCAGCTAAAAACCCATAAAGAAAAGCAAGTGAAGACTTAAGATAAATTAAGGTCTTACTTAGGCTATGGGCTTTTACCACATAAGATGCATGCTTTCTTTTATTGTTTAAATAAGTAGAACAGCATGATTTATTTATCTTCTGCTATCACCATAGGAATTGCATGATAGTGAAGAAGATAAAAGACCGTTAAAATCCAAACGCTAAAATATCAAGCTCGTAAGCCTTCTGACGCGAAACCTCACTGTTCTGACTATCGTTGGAGCCGTGTTGTACCCACTCAGTGGGCACGTCCTGAAGCAACCCCTAATCTAAGGGGGAGAAACCCTAAACTTGCGATTCTAACAAGCTTTGCGGAAAAAGGGTTTCAAATCAAGATCGGATATGAAAACATATGATCAACTTGAAGCTAGAAATCATACCAATGCCATGGACTTGGAATTCGGCTTGGAAGAAGAGATCAAGTTAGGTCTCCTCCAAAGTGTGCCACACACAAGAAGAAGTTGGCTCACTCCTTGGCGTCGCTTGTGCTAGCAAGTCACCCAAGGAATCTATTCGAATGGAAAGGGATGAAGAAGGATCAAGCTTGGCCGAGAGCTCCTCTTGCGCAACACTCCTTTTCGTCGTCCACACCACACTCCCACGAAAGTCCAAGAATGCGTTGAGAAGAAAGGAGCAAACGCATATGCGTTTTTGGCATTGAAAGTGAAACCGGCCCTTGATGACATTCCATAAATGGAAGCTCATCAAGTCCATGCGCTCAACTCAACCCAAACGCATTTTAGCATTGAACCATGCGTTCACAATTGTGAACCGGTTCAATCTAAAACGTTCCAATCAATTCGGTTCAATAAACCAAACCGAAAGAGCTCAAGCCAATAGGTCTAGACCAGATTGAACCCCAAGGCTCATGATCTAACCATTCATCTCCTGATGCCCCTGATCTCTCCGATCTGGCATCATCTCTCTCGATCGAAGCTTACCGATCTCAAGTCCTAATCAATCAAACATGATCAGACCAGATCTCACTTACAATCAGAGATTAAAACCCCTTTAAACTGAACCCAAAGAATTCAGTCCACACGATCTGACTCAAGTAAGCCATATCATCATATTGTGCGACCCTAAGGGTTTCCTTCAAATGTCGGTAACGATAACTTACGTTATCACGATCAGTGAGGGGTATCTAGCAACACATCATTGTCTCCCGATATAAAGGAAAGAGTCTTCCAAGACTACACCCAAACCATAGCACAAGTGTGAATCAAACTCACAAGGCACACAAATGTCTTTTGCCACTGGATGTTCTTATTGGACAAGCATGTCAAGCCTGTAACTCCAATATGATGAGCATGATTAGATCAGATGATCATAGTCATCTGGGTATGGCCATACACTTCCTCAATCATCTCATATAGGGGGGCCCTATAGAACATCACACTCCTTAAACAAGGAGACGGCAATCCTCTATCTATCACAAGTGCCCTAACCTGATTCAAGCTCACCATCCAAGATAGTCTATAATCATTATGTTTCAAATGATATTGAACTACCTCAAGACAATGACAATCATCATTTAGAAACACAAGTGATCTCAAGTCAAAGGACATGTGCCACTTGCTGCATACAAGGATCATTCACATTGTGACAAGCAATGGAATATCCCAGTAGGGTCTGTCCAGTACATCCAATGTACCCATGAGTCTATATCTTATTCCATGCTCGAAGCATCCTATAAGATTAGCACCCATATTAGTCTCAATCATATCAAGGCTGTCTCATGTTCACCAAGATATCTCGACTAAGGACATAGAGCCTGTCAGCCTAGCTGAACAGCTTTGAGACATTATTCAGAAGTACACTTATTACAGCAGATAAGGTAACAACCTGAATAACAACCATGCCTTTATTAACATAAAAGTTTATTACATGATACTTTTACAATCCCAAGGCCTCAAACATTAGCCTTAAGGGCATACCCCAACAATCTCCCACTTGCACTTAATCTAATGGTTGAGAAATCTCAAACCCATATTATTACAGTGCTTCTCATGCTTCTGCTGCGCCAGAGGCTTGGTAAGCGGGTCTGCCAGATTGTCATCTGTATGAACCTTGCAAATCTTGATCTCGCCACGATCAATGATCTCCCGGATCAAGTGAAACCGTCTCTGTATGTGCTTGGACTTCTGGTGCGACCGTGGTTCCTTTGCTTGTGCAATTGCTCCAGTGTTATCACAGAAGATAACCAAAGGATCTGCAGTCGAAGGAACGACACCAAGTTCTCTCACGAACTTACGAATCCACACTGCCTCCTTGGATGCTTCCGAGGCTGCAACATACTCGGCTTCTGTTGTGGAATCAGCAATAGTTGACTGTTTGAAGCTTTTCCACACCACTGCTCCACCATTCAAGCTAAAAACATAGCCTGACTGCGATCGGAAATCATCCTGGTCCGACTGGAACGAAGCGTCAGTATATCCCTCTATACTGAGTTCTTCCTGAACACCATATATCAAGAACATATCTTTGGTCCTCCGCAGATATTTTAAGATGTTCTTGACCGCAATCCAGTGCGCCAAACCTGGATTACTTTGGAATCGACTGGTCACGCTTAACCCGTAAGCGACGTCTGGGCGAGTACACAACATCGCATACATAATGGACCCAATAGCCGAAGCATAAGGCGTATTGTCCATTTCATCTTTCTCAGTCTGTGTTTGTGGACACTGACTCTTCGAAAGATTCAGACCATGTCTGACTGGAAGATATCCACGTTTAGAATTCTCTAAATGGAATCTCTCCAGGACCTTATCGATGTAAGTACTCTGGCACAACCCGAGAAGCCTCTTAGATCTATCCCGGTAGATCTTCACACCTAATACATAGGCTGCTTCTCCTAGATCTTTCATCTGAAAACATTTTCCTAACCATGCTTTAACAGCATGCAGTTCAGGAATATCGTTTCCAATGATCAAGATATCATCGACGTAGAGGATTAGGAATGTAATCACGCTCCCACTAAACCTCTTATACACACACGGGTCATCCTCGTTCTTGATGAAACCAAACTCAGAGATTGATTCATCAAAACGAATATTCCAGCTTCTTGATGCTTGTTTAAGTCCATAAATGGACTTCTTTAACTTGCATATTTTATGACGATCTGATGGATTAGTGAAACCCTCAGGTTGTGTCATATACACATCCTCATCCAGATTTCCATTAAGGAAAGCTGTTTTCACATCCATTTGCCAGATCTCATAGTCGTAATATGCTGCTATCGCGAAAAGAATCCGAATAGACTTAAACATGGCTACAGGTGAGAAAGTTTCATCATAATCTAACCCGTAGATTTGTTTGAAACCTTTCGCAACTAGCCTGCCTTTATAGGTAACCACGTTACCATCCATGTCAATCTTCTTCTTGAAGATCCATTTACAGCCTATAGGGATTACTCCCGGAGGCGGATCAACCAAATCCCAGACCTGGTTATCTGACATGGAGTCCATTTCGGCTCGCATAGCATCAAGCCACCTAGCTGACTCCGGTCCACTGACCGCATCCGCATAAGTTAGGGGTTCATCATTATCAATGATGTAGACTCCGTCATAGCGCTCAGGCTGTCGACGGATCCTACCCGATCTTCGCGGTTCCTGTGATATTTGAGCCTCAGGTTGTTCAATAACCTGATCTTCTGGCTCAGGCACATCCAACTGTGCTTGACTACTTTGTCCTTCTTCTGGATTTTCATCCAGCTTTATTTCTCTCCCACTGGCCTCTTGCAGAAGAAATTCCTTCTCAAGAAATATGGCCGTCCGAGCAACAAAAACCTTGTTCTCTTTGGGATCGTAGAAATAATAACCCTTAGTTTCCTTAGGGTAACCGACAAAGATGCATTTGTCAAGCTCTCTAGTTTCCCAGAGGCGAGCTTTTTGACATAAGCCTCGCAACCCCAGATCCTGATAAATGTCAAGCTCGGCTGTTTCCCATACCATAACTCATATGGCGTCTTTGAAACTGCCTTGGATGGCACTCGGTTTAGTACCTTTGCAGCTGTTTCCAGTGCAAAACCCCAAAAGGAGTATGGAAGAGTAGCCTGACTCATCATAGAACGAACCATATCAAGTAACGTTCTGTTTCTCCTCTCGGACACACCATTCCATTGCGGTGTTCCTGGCGGAGTGAGCTGTGAGATAATCCCACACTCCTTCAGATAGTCAGTAAATGCATGACTCAGGTATTCACCACCTCGATCAGAACGAAGTGCCTTGATATTTCGGCCTAGCTGATTTTGTACTTCATTCTTGAACTCTTTGAACTTGTCAAAAGATTCACTTTTATGTCTCATCAGATAGACATATCCATACCTACTGAAATCATCAGTAAAGGTAATGAAGTACTGATAGCCACCTCTGGCATGTTTACTAAACGGCCCACACACATCACTGTGTATAAGGTCAAGTAAACCTGAAGTCCTCTGACCTTTGTGAGGAAAAGGAGACTTTGTCATTTTACCCATTAAACAAGCTTTGCATGTATCAATCTCCTCACAGGAGAATGATCCCAGCAGTCCATGATCATGCAACCGCTTAATGCGCTTCTCGTTTATATGGCCTAAACGACTATGCCATAGCAAGGTGCTGTCATCAGCATACTTGGCTTTCTTATTATCAATGTTTTGTATAGAATTTTCCATGTCCAACATGTATAACCCATTGTTAATTGAACCAGTTGCATACACAATATTATCATAAGTCAAAACACACTTTGAAATCTTGCATTCAAAGGCAAATCCTTTCCTGACAAGAGCAGGAATAGAGATAATATTCTTGGTAATACTTGGTACAAAATAACAATTGTTTAATTCTAATACAATGCCAGATGGTAAAGAAATGAAATAGTCCCCTACAGCAACAGCAGCAACCCGTGCCCCGTTTCCAACGCGTAGGTCTACCTCATGCTGTCCCACCTGCCTTCTTCTCTTGAGTTCCTGTACATTTGAACAAATGTGAACTCCACATGCAGTGTCCAACACCCATGATATAGAAGAAGATGAAACCATGACTTCCGTCACGTATATACCTGAGCCAGAAGCAACGCTTCCCCTCTTATCTCCTTGGAGCGCTTTACAGTCCTTTTTCCAGTGACCCAGCTGGCCACAGTGGAAACACCTGTTGTCCTTGGACCGCTTCACCTTTTGTTTCAGGGCCTTGCTGTAATTCTTGACAGGGCCCTTGCCCTTCTTCCCCTTCTTCTTGTTCCTTGAAGGAACCATTAAGACAGAGGTTGAAGGCTTGCCCTTCAGAGTTTCCTCAGTAGTCAAGAGCATATTCAGCAGCTCTGCCGGCGTACAATCGATCTTGTTCATATTAAAATTAATGATGAACGCATCGAAAGAGGGCGGAAGAGACTGCAGAATAATATCTACAGCAAGCTCCTGGTTGACGGTATGCCCCAGTTTCTCCAGAGCTTCCTTGTGCCCAATCATCTTGAGCACGTGAGCTCCCACTGGGCTCCCCTCAGCCAGTTTGCTCTGAAAGAAGAGCTTCGTCAGATTATAGCGCTCGGTCCTCGCCTGTGCAGCATACAGCATCTTGAGGTTCGCTATAATCTCTATAGCCGACATATCCTCATGCTGACGCTGCAGCGGTGGCGTCATAGACGCTAGCATCAGGCAAGCGACATCAATGCTATCATTGACATGCTTATCATAGGCATCACGAACCGCCCTTGCGGCGTTCGCAGCGGGCTGCGGCGGTATCGCCGTCTCGAGGACATACAGTTTCCTCTCTGCCTTAAGAACGATCTTAAGGTGTCCAAACCAGTCAGAGAAGTTCGGCCCAGCAAACTTCTCCCTTTCCAGTAGGGATCGCACATTGAAGCTCATGATGTTCGTTGCTGCAGGAATCTACAACAAGCAAGAACAGCAAGGTCAGTATCAATGTTTCAGAATCAATCCAGGACTTAAGAAAGATTCTTTTCTCACTATTTTGTCTGACTGAAAAATCCAGTAAACAGTCCGAAAGAGTAACACTCTTTTAGTGAGATGGGATCCAGATTTCATACTTGGTCTCCGCGTCCCGCTCAGGCGAGATAAGATGCACAGAGATGACAAGCATTAATTTCTGGTAGGCTGTCCCAGCCAATCGCCAACCCGTGCGATTCCCCTTCATCTTGGCAATCCAGCAGACTGTGCCAACTGAGTTGGTACAACACAGTCTCTGATCCCAGAGATGGCTGCCTCCATGTGCTACCATATGCGCCACATATGTAGCCTACATGGTCAAGCTGACCCGACCTACTCCCTGGACCACCACGTGCTATGCTGAGCAACGAGAGGGGATAAATCCCAACTCTGTAACACGCAGGTGAAATCCAGCACCGTCTGAAGATAGATGGACGTGCCCACTGAGTGGGTTCAACACGGCTCCAACGATAGTCAGAAAGGTGAGGTTTCGCGTCAGAAGGCTTATCGAGCTTGATATGTTAGCGTTTGGATTTTAACGGTCTTTTATCTTCTTACTATCAGGCAATCCTATGGCTATAGCAGAAGATAAACTTAAACATGCAATTCTAATTATTAGCAATAAGTAGAAAGCATGATCTTATGTGGTAAAAGCCCATGAACCCTAGTAAGACCTTAATTTTACTTAAGTCTTCACTTGAGCTCCATGGCATCTCATCTGGTCCAACCTAGGGCCCTAGCGCCAAGAGCACCTCAGGTGCGCCACCAGCTGAATGCCCCTTTGGGATGTGTGCATTTGTACTCTTGTCTAATCAAAGTACATTTGATCTATCTAGACAAGGTTTGACTCACAGGTCAATTATACATTATAAATTAAATACAAATGTGATTCGCAGATCACAAATTAATTTACAAGTTTAAACCCAGGCACGCAGGCCCCAGCACAGCACACAATAGGGCAACCCACATAAGACTAAATAAACAAGCATATGGTTCAATCAACATGTGATCCATTCAAGAAATTAAATTTTTGAAAATCCCCATGGCATCAATTTAATTTCCTTATGAGTCCTACAACCTTACAATGGTCCATTGATGGGGATCCACTCATCCATCTAGTTAGATCTTTTGCCCTTGCATGCACCGAGTCCTAACTGACCCGAGTTGACCTAATGGTCAACCATGCATGCCCCAAGGGCTGAACCACCCTCATGAGTTTTGGCAAGCGGGTGTGACCCCGGGCCTAACTCATGTGTGTTCAGTAGATGTCTCAACCAGACCTCGCTACACGCCGTTGATGCAGTCAACCTATAGCCACCTCGTGCTTGCGCACAGGTGCTATCTGGTCGACCCATCTAGGCTGTCAGATGGTCTGATCAGACTAGCTTGATCTATACTAGATGATGCCTTCAACCCCATCAACCCATCTAAGGATTTAATGTAGTGGCACCTTAGATCTAATCAAGCGCACAAGATGTAAGTTTTAGAAAACCTTTTGAACATGCGCATATAAACAAACAACATGCTTGATAACCCTTAGATCTAAGGGGGTCCCCTTCAAGGGGGAGCGCATACTTTAGGGGGTCCCCTTCAAGGGGGAGCGCATACTTCATCTAAGCATGATACAAGCGCCAACTTCATGAACATATGATACAAGCGCAACTTCATGAAAACAAAGCATGCCTCAAGAAAAAGTAAGCGCAACATGTATGGATCACCAATACTTAAAGCAATCATATCGATCATATCATGAGCCTAGCTCTGATACCAATTGAAGCAACCCCTAATCTAAGGGGGAGAAACCCTAAACTTGCGATTCTAACAAGCTTTGCGGAAAAAGGGTTTCAAATCAAGATCGGATATGAAAACATATGATCAACTTGAAGCTAGAAATCATACCAATGCCATGGACTTGGAATTCGGCTTGGAAGAAGAGATCAAGTTAGGTCTCCTCCAAAGTGTGCCACACACAAGAAGAAGTTGGCTCACTCCTTGGCGTCGCTTGTGCTAGCAAGTCACCCAAGGAATCTATTCGAATGGAAAGGGATGAAGAAGGATCAAGCTTGGCCGAGAGCTCCTCTTGCGCAACACTCCTTTTCGTCGTCCACACCACACTCCCACGAAAGTCCAAGAATGCGTTGAGAAGAAAGGAGCAAACGCATATGCGTTTTTGGCATTGAAAGTGAAACCGGCCCTTGATGACATTCCATAAATGGAAGCTCATCAAGTCCATGCGCTCAACTCAACCCAAACGCATTTTAGCATTGAACCATGCGTTCACAATTGTGAACCGGTTCAATCTAAAACGTTCCAATCAATTCGGTTCAATAAACCAAACCGAAAGAGCTCAAGCCAATAGGTCTAGACCAGATTGAACCCCAAGGCTCATGATCTAACCATTCATCTCCTGATGCCCCTGATCTCTCCGATCTGGCATCATCTCTCTCGATCGAAGCTTACCGATCTCAAGTCCTAATCAATCAAACATGATCAGACCAGATCTCACTTACAATCAGAGATTAAAACCCCTTTAAACTGAACCCAAAGAATTCAGTCCACACGATCTGACTCAAGTAAGCCATATCATCATATTGTGCGACCCTAAGGGTTTCCTTCAAATGTCGGTAACGATAACTTACGTTATCACGATCAGTGAGGGGTATCTAGCAACACATCACTGTCTCCCGATATAAAGGAAAGAGTCTTCCAAGACTACACCCAAACCATAGCACAAGTGTGAATCAAACTCACAAGGCACACAAATGTCTTTTGCCACTGGATGTTCTTATTGGACAAGCATGTCAAGCCTGTAACTCCAATATGATGAGCATGATTAGATCAGATGATCATAGTCATCTGGGTATGGCCATACACTTCCTCAATCATCTCATATAGGGGGGCCCTATAGAACATCACACTCCTTAAACAAGGAGACGGCAATCCTCTATCTATCACAAGTGCCCTAACCTGATTCAAGCTCACCATCCAAGATAGTCTATAATCATTATGTTTCAAATGATATTGAACTACCTTAAGACAATGACAATCATCATTTAGAAACACAAGTGATCTCAAGTCAAAGGACATGTGCCACTTGCTGCATACAAGGATCATTCACATTGTGACAAGCAATGGAATATCCCAGTAGGGTCTGTCCAGTACATCCAATGTACCCATGAGTCTATATCTTATTCCATGCTCGAAGCATCCTATAAGATTAGCACCCATATTAGTCTCAATCATATCAAGGCTGTCTCATGTTCACCAAGATATCTCGACTAAGGACATAGAGCCTGTCAGCCTAGCTGAACAGCTTTGAGACATTATTCAGAAGTAAACTTATTACAGCAGATAAGGTAACAACCTGAATAACAACCATGCCTTTATTAACATAAAAGTTTATTACATGATACTTTTACAATCCCAAGGCCTCAAACATTAGCCTTAAGGGCATACCCCAACACGTCCATCTATCTTCAGACGGTGCTGGATTACACCTGTGTGTTACAGAGAAGGGATTTATCGCTTCTCGTTGCTCAGCATAGCACGTGGTGGTCCAGGGAGTAGGTCGGGTCAGCTTGACCATGTAGGCTACATATGTGGCGCATATGGAAGCACATGGAGGCAGCCATCTGTGGGATCAGAGACTGTGTTGTACCAACTCAGTTGGCACAGTCTGCTGGATTGCCCAGGTGAAGGGGAATCGCACGGGTTGGCGATTGGCTAGGACAGCCTACCAGAGATTAGTGCTTGTACTCTCTGTGCATCTTATCTCGTCAGAACGGGACGCGGAGACCAAGTATGAAATCTGGATCCCATCTCACTAAAAGAGTGTTACTCTTTCGGGCTGTTTTGCTGGATTTTTCAGCCAGATAAAATAGTGAGAAAAGAATCTTTCTTAAGTCCTGGATTGATTCTGAACATTGATACTGACCTTGCTGTTCTTGCATTGTTGTAGATTCCTGCAGCAACGAACACCATGAGCTTCAATGTGCGATCCCTACTGGAAAGGGAGAAGTTTGCTGGGCCAAACTTCTCAGACTGGTTCGGACACCTTAAGATCGTTCTTAAGGCAGAGAGGAAACTATATGTCCTCGAGACGGCTGTGCCGCCTCAACCCGCTGCGAACGCCGCAAGGGCGGTTCGTGATGCCTATGAAAAGCACGTCAATGATAGCATTGATGTCGCTTGCCTGATGCTAGCGTCTATGACGCCACCGCTGCAGCGTCAGCATGAGGATATGTCGGCTATAGAGATTATAGCGAACCTCAAGATGCTGTATGCTGCACAGGCGAGGACAGAACGCTATAATCTGACAAAGCTTTTCTTTCAGAGCAAACTGGCTGAAGGGAACCCAGTGGGAGCTCACGTGCTCAAGATGATTGGGCACAAGGAGGCTCTGGAGAAACTGGGGCATACCATCAATCAGGAGCTTGCTGTAGACATCATTCTGCAGTCTCTCCCGCCCTCTTTCGATGCGTTCATTATTAACTTTAATATGAACAAAATCGACTGTACTCCGGCAGAGCTGCTGAATATGCTCTTGACTACTGAGGAAACTCTGAAGGGAAAGCCTTCAACCTCTGTCTTAATGGTTCCTTCAAGGAACAAGAAGAAGGGGAAGAAGGGCAAAGCCCCTGTCAAGAACTACAGTAAGGCGCTGAAACAAAAGGTGAAGCGGTCGAAGGACAACAGGTGTTTCCACTGTGGCCAGCTGGGTCACTGGAAAAAGGACTGTAAAGCGCTCCAAGGAGACAAGAGGGGAAGCATTGCTTCTGGCTCAGGTATATTTGTGACTGAGGTCATGATATCATCTTCTTCTGTTTCATGGGTGTTGGACACTGCATGTGGAGTTCACATTTGTTCAAATGTACAGGAACTCAAGAGAAGAAGACAGGTGGGACAGCATGAGGTGGACCTACGCGTTGGAAACGGGGCACGGGTTGCTGCTGTTGCTGTAGGAGACTATTTCATCTCATTACCATCTGGCATTGTATTAGAATTAAACAATTGTTACTTTGTTCCCAGTATCACTAAAAATATTATCTCCATTCCTGCTCTTGTCAGGAAGGGATTTTCCTTTGAATGCAATATTTCAAAGTGTGTTTTATCTTATGATAATATTGTTTATGAAACTGGTTCAATCAACAATGGGTTATTCATGTTGGACATGGAATATTCTATACAAAACATTGATAATAAGAAAGCCAAGTATGCTGATGACAGCACCTTGCTATGGCATAGTCGTTTAGGCCATGTTAACAAGAAGCGCATTAAGCGGTTGCATGATCATGGACTGCTGGGATCATTCTCTGATGGAGGGGCCAACCCTGCCCCAAGGAGGTCTGGAAGGGCTAGGAGGAAGCCCATCAGATATGGCTTTTCCTCCTAGGTCATCTTTCTTTCCTTATCTGCACTTTCCTTATTTGCATTGAATAAAGCTCTAGTGCATTGTGTAGTTTCCTTATTTGCCCCTAGAATAGTCTACTGGCCTTTGTGTTAATAATTGGGCAGGTTATAGCCCAGCTCAAGGGAAGCTAGGAAGCTCAAGCTAAGCCACTCAAGTAGAGCTCCAATTATGGAAGGAGGCACTTCAACTACTTCAACTAAAGACTTCAAGTTGAAGGGGCTTACAATGAATGCAACTCCACCTTCCTAATCAACCAAGGCGCCACTCATTATGATGATTGATTCGAATGCAAGACATCAGCCCACAATTCAATGCGCCTAGCCATCAAGATTCAATCTAGATCCACAAATCAAGGGATCACCATCTAGATCCACAATTTGAGGAGCCACCTTTGGAAGCCTTTAACCGCCCTTGCTCTTGAAGGAATGCATTTCGAAATTCAAAGTTGAGGCGCCATCTCATCCAAGCAAACAAGGAAGGAGCTCAAGAGAAATCGATCACAAGGAGCTCCATCCAAAGCAAGATTTCGAAATTCAAAAATTATCAAGGAAATGTATTAATTAAGCATTAACTTCTTTCCCTACCTTTGTAATTGCGCCTAGGGTGAATTGTCACCCTTGCCCATGGCTTGTTGAGCCTATAAATTGTAATCCTCCCCTCTTTGTCTATTAGTTGCCTAGTGAAAAAAGAAACCTTGTGTTAGCATTGGTGTTTGTCGCCTAAAGAAGTTTTCTACCTCCCCCCTTCTCCAAAGGGCCGAGCCCTTTCCCTTCTCCCCTTTCTTCTCAAGTCTTCAACGCAACTCAACCACTTGAAGGATCTTGCGCAACTTTGGAGGGACTCTAAGGAAGCTTCATCACCCTTTTGTTCTCGGCAATCAACAAAGACCCTTAGGGGTTCTTTCACTTTCGGCTAGTAAGAGAGCAACATCAATCAAGCTTCAATTCGGCTAAGTTCCTTGCCCTCTCCCTTCCTTGATTTCTAGAACTTGATTTCTACACTAATCTGAACTTTATTTGAAGGTGGCGCAAGGACTTGGAGGACTCTTTCTCTAAGCGCAAAGCTTTCTCCCTCCCTCTCCTCTTTTAGTTAAGTGTTAAGGGAACTTGTGAGGCTTAACCTCCCCCTTAGATTTGTTCTGTAATATGAATCCGTGACTTGTGCGGATCTCGTTTGTCTGTGTTTGATTGTAATGATGCAATACCTTCCATCAGAGTAGGACCGTTGAAGATCGGGACGATACGATCCTTCTATGCTCAAGGGTCGCACTGTAAGTACTCCTACTAGTCATTTCATTTCGTAGTTTAAAGTGTTATTTCTTCTAGTAGTAAAGTAGTGTCGCTTTCTTTACTTATAAAAATACAAAAACCTATTTTTCAACTCCGTTAGAGTAATTTCGGTTTTATCTAAAATACAAAAATATTTTCTTAAAAGCGTTGTTTGAATGCACCCTTATTTGTGAGTGAACCCACCTCCATCAGTTTGGTATCAGAGCAGACTCTTAGAATAGATTTTTAGCCTAAAAACTAATTTTCAAATTCTAAGACTTTCTTGGACCTAGGTGTTTGAAAGAAGTTGATCTCATAAAAGGCTATTATCTAATATATCATTTTTAGGAGCCTTATTTTCAAAACTAAATTTCTTTCAAAACTATCTTTGACCATGACTACTAGATCAGGAGCAAATTATAATAACCACCCTGAATCCAATGATATTACTAGGCAAGCTGAACCTAATGACATGGCTAGACTCTTTAACATGATAGCGTCCTTCCAAGAGGAACTTAGGGATATTAGAGCTAGACTCCCAAATCCTGAAAATCTTAGGGATGATAGACCCCCTAGTCGGCCCTCAAGTGAACCCATCCTAGGTGAACATCCCCAAAACAATAGGAACCATAATAGGAGAGTCCAAGAACCTGAATGGGAAGATCCACATGCTCGACCCTATCAAAGACCTAGGGAAGACCAAGAACCTGAGTGGAATGAGCCACGTGCTCAAACCTACCACAGACCTAGAGAGGATGAAGTGCAACGCAACATCAAACTCTCACCCCCAACCTTTAGTGGTTCCCTTGACCCTAGAGAGTTCCTAGATTGGGTAGACAAACTTGAACGGTATTTCGACTGGAGCATGATGCCTAGTCAATCCAAGGTTAGGTTCACCCGATGTCTCCTAGAAGGTACTGCTAGGTTATACTGGACTAGCATAGAGAAGAACATAGAGTTGTTTAGACGCCCTCCTATTGAGAGATGGGAAGACATGCGAGACAAACTTAGGGAAAAATATGTCCCTCCCTATTTCCAACTTAAGATTATCGATGAAGCCATGAGCCTAGTCCAGGGTAGTCAAACCGTCACCGATTACACCACTAGGTTTGATGAACTCCTTCTGAGGAGTGGCATCCATGAAGAAGCCCATGTCTCCCTTAGTAGGTATAAGAATGGACTTAGACCCGAGATCAAAAGAGGAATGACCTATTTCCAAATAGAGTCTAGAGAAGTCGCCTACCAAAGAGCCTTAGAGGTAGAGGAAAACATAAAGAGAGCCTTTAGGAGAGAGTTAAGCTCCCCTAGAACTTACCCCAAGGCACCCTCCTCAAGCCCCTCAAGTTCTCAACCCAAAGCCCCAACCCCAACACCCTCTAGACCTAGGACTGTCCAAGAACCTAGAGTCGTTTTCCATGCTTGCCACCAAGTAGGACACTATATGAAAGACTGCCCCAAGAGAGTCCTGTACTTAGGTGAGGAAAAATGTGAAGAAACCTATGAGGAAAACCACGAGGAAATCCATAACCCTGACTCTGGTTGTACGGTTTGGGAAGAACTAACTTATGATAGTGGTGAAGAACAAACCCACGACACCTTAGGAATGGTTAGGTGCACCCTAATCAAACCTACCCCAACCGAGGACTGGCGTAGGACCAGTATTTTCCACACCTACACGAAATGCAATGGTAACATGTGCAAAGTAGTGATAGATGGGGGAAGTAGTCTAAACGCGGTCTCTCACACAGCCTTAGTAAAATTCAACCTTAAGGCAGAACCGCACCCTAATCCCTATAGCATATCCTGGGTCAACCAGTCTAGTGTCCCAGTTACCCATAGGTGCCTAGTGCCCCTTCAGTTTGCCATCTACCAAGGCAAGATTTGGTGTGACGTCATAACCATGGATGTCGCCCAAGTCTTACTCGGTCGCCCGTGGTTATATGATATGGATGTTATCCACTACGGTCGGACTAACACCTATGTCTTTAGCCATGATGGGCAAAAGATCAAACTGAAGCCTTCCATGCCTAAGGAACTTAAGGCTGCCACCAATAAGGGTAGGATAGAGGAACCTAAGGAACCCAAGCCAACCATCCAACTCATAAGGTCCCATGCCTTTACCCAAGACTGCTTAGAATCCAAGCAAGTGTACTCCTTAGTCATTAAGGGAACCAATCCAGATGAGGAGTCACCCATACCCAAGGAAGTTGAGACCCTACTCTCAGGGTACTCTGATCTCACCAGAGAGGAACTTCCCGATGGCTTACCTCCCCTTAGAGAAATCCAACATGCCATAGACCTTGTCCCGGGTTCTACTCTCCCACACTTGCCCCACTATAGGATGAACCCTACTGAGCATCAAGAGCTCAAAAGACAAGTAGATGAACTGTTAGACAAGGGTTTCATTAGGGAAAGCCTTAGCCCGTGTGCAGTACCCGCCCTTCTTACCCCAAAGAAGGATGGAAGCTAGCGCATGTGTATAGACTGTAGGGCCATGAACAGAATAACCATCAAGTATAGATTTCCCATCCCAAGATTAGATGACATGCTTGACATGCTGGTAGGTTCTAAGTGGTTTAGCAAGCTAGACCTTAGAAGTGGCTACCACCAAGTTAGGATCAGACTTGGGGATGAGTGGAAGACTGCCTTTAAAACCAAGGATGGCTTATATGAGTGGCTAGTCATGCCCTTTGGTCTCTCTAATGCCCCCTCAACCTTTATGAGGTTAATGAACCAAGTCTTGAAGCCTTACATAGGAAGATTCTTAGTAGTTTACTTTGATGATATCCTAATCTATAGCAAGACCCGAGAAGAACACATGGAACACCTTAGAAAGGTCCTTGACTTACTTCAAGAAGAAAAGTTGTATTTAAACCTGAAGAAGTGTTCTTTCCTCACCCCTAGGGTTGTCTTTTTAGGCTTCATAGTTTCAGACCAAGGACTTCAAGCTGACCCTAGCAAAATCCAAGCCATCTTAGACTGGCCTGAACCCAAGACTTTGACTGAGATTAGGAGCTTCCATGGTCTAGCTGCCTTTTATAGGAGGTTCATTAGAAACTTTAGCACCATAGTAGCCCCTATAACTAACTGTATGAAACAAGGTGAGTTTAGTTGGCCTAAGTCTGCTAGTAGAGCTTTTGTGGAGCTTAAGTCTAGAATGACCACTGCCCCTGTCCTAAAATTACCTGACTTCTCTAAAGTTTTCATAGTGGACTGTGATGCCTCAGGAGTAGGAATAGGAGGTACCCTTAGTCAGGAAGGTCACCCCATAGCTTACTTTAGTGAGAAGTTAAATGAGGCTAAACAAAGATATACTACCTACGATAAGGAGTTCTATGCTGTAGTGCAATCCTTAAGGCACTGGAGACACTATCTGATACATAACGAATTCATTCTAAATAGTGATCACCAAGCTTTATCTTTTCTAAGTGCTCAAAAGAAGTTAAATGCTAGGCATGCTAAATGGGTAGAGTACCTTCAACAGTATACTTTTGTTTTAAAACATAAATCTGGGACTGAAAATAAAGTTGTTGATGCTTTGAGTAGAGTAGTTTTACTTATGCAAACTTTATCTGTTGAAGTAGTTGGATTTGATCGCATGAAGCATGAATACCTAGAATGCCCTGATTTCTCTAGCATTTATTCTGAGCTTAGCATAGATCCTTTGAGTCATCCCCTTTATACCCTAAGGGATGAGTTTCTGTTTCTTGGGCCAAAGTTGTGCATTCCCAAGACCTCAATCCGAGACTTCCTTGTTTGGGAGATCCACGGAGGAGGGTCTGCCGGGCACCATGGTCGGGACAAAACTCAAGCCTTAGTGGAGGAATGGTTCTTCTGGCCGAACCTCTACAGGGATGTAGCTAAGGTTGTCAGACATTGTAGGACTTGTCAGACCAGGAAAACTCAGAAACATAACTATGGTCTGTACACACCCCTACCCATTCCTCAAGCACCATGGCAAGACCTTAGCATGGACTTCATCTTAGGTTTACCAAGGACTCCCTCCAGACATGATTCTATTTTTGTCGTAGTGGATAGGTTTACCAAGATGGCACACTTTATACCTTGCTACAAAACCACAGATGCATCACATGTAGCTAGGTTATTCTTTAAGGAGGTTGTTAAACATAGAGGTACTCCACTGACTATAGTTTCTGATAGGGATTCCAGGTTTGTTGGACATTTCTGGAAAACCCTGTGGGCTATGTTGGGAACCAAACTCAAGTTCTCCACGGCCTATCATCCTCAGACGGATGGGCAGACCGAAGTGGTCAATCGATCACTGGGGAGCATTTTGAGGAGTTTGGTAGGAGAGCACCCAGGCACATGGGATAAGCTGTTGCCCATTGCCGAGTTCTCCTATAATAGTGTTGTCAACAAAACCATAGGATTGTCCCCTTTTCAGGCCAACTTAGGGTACCAGCCCAGAAAACCTGTTGATTTGTTTCCTTTACCTAGGCACTCTCATATTTCTATGTCTGCTAAAGATTTTGCTACTCGCATGTCTCATTTACACCATGAAATATATTGTCAAATGCTTGATGCTGTAAATTCCTATCGCAAGAGTGCTAACAAGAGCTGCAGCTTCAATGGTTAGAGGGACTTGGTTTGTGAAGGCCAAGTCGAGGGTTCGAATCCTGCTGTAGACGAAATTTGCACAGCCTATAACTGTGCCAGGATTCGACACCCTGGACCTTGCGGGTTAGGTCTCTGGGATGCCTAACCTCGAGGGGATCGGTGGAGCTCCGCCGGTCCTTAGTGTTGTAGGGGAGAGGGGCGAGCATGTCAGATGCGCCGAGTGAGGCAGGCATGGGTCGCTTATGTCAGATGCGCCGAATGAGGCAGACATACATGTCCGGACGGCCCTTGTGAGGCAGACATGGCTCTCTCCTACATCATTCTCCTATGAGGAGATTGATACATGCCAGAGGTGTGTGGGCCGTTTAGTAAACATGCCAGAGGTGGCTATCAGTACTTCATTACCTTTACTGATGATTTCAGTAGGTATGGGTATGTCTATTTAATGAGACATAAAAGTGAATCTTTTGACAAGTTCAAAGAGTTCAAAAATGAAGTACAAAATCAGCTAGGCCGAAATATCAAGGCACTTCGTTCTGATCGAGGTGGAGAATACCTGAGTCATGCGTTTACTGACTATCTAAAGGAGTGTGGGATTATCTCACAGATCACTCCACCAGGAACACCGCAATGGAATGGTGTGTCCGAGAGGAGAAATAGAACGTTACTTGATATGGTTCGTTCTATGATGAGTCAGGCTACTCTACCTTACTCCTTTTGGGGATTTGCACTGGAAATAGCTGCAAAGGTACTAAACCGAGTGCCATCCAAGGCAGTTTCTAAGACTCCATACGAGTTATGGTATGGGAAACAGCCGAGCTTGACATTTATCAGGATCTGGGGTTGCGAGGCTTATGTCAAAAAGCTCACCTCTGGGAAACTGGAGAGCAGATCTGAGAAATGCATCTTTGTCGGTTACCCTAAGGAAACTAAGGGTTATTATTTGATGGAGGGCCTAACACAGCTCCTAGAAGATCCACTAGGGCTCGGAGGAAGCCCATTAGGTATGGCTTCACTTAGAGTCCACTTTCCTTTTTAGTACTTTCCATATTTGCATTGCATGGCATGATAGGTTAGTTCCACCCAAAAGTCTACCATGTAGTTTATTTTTATGAATGTTGTGTTGGGGTATGCCCTTAAGGCTAATGTTTGAGGCCTTGGGATTGTATAAGTATCATGTAATAAACTCTTATGTTTATAAAAGGCATGGTTGTTATTCAGGTTGTTACCTTGTCTGCTGTAATAAGTGTACTTCTGAATAATGTCTCAAAGCTGTTCAGCTAGGCTGACAGGCTATATGTCCTTAGTCGAGATATCTTGGTGAACATGAGACAGCCTTGATATGATTGAGACTAATATAAGTGCTAATCTTATAGGATGCTTCGAGCATGGAATAAGATGTAGACTCATGGGTACATTGGATGTACTGGACAGACCCTACTGGGATATTCCATTGCTTGTCACAATGTGAATGATCCTTGTAAGCAGCAAGTGGCACATGTCCTCTGACTTGAGATCACTTGTGTTTCTAAATGATGATTGTCATTGTCTTGAGGTAGTTCAATATCATTTGAAATATAATGATTATAGACTATTTTGGATGGTGAGCTTGAATCAGGTTAGGGCACTAGTGATAGACATAGGATTGCCGTCTCCTTGTTTAAGGAGTGTGGTGTTCTAAGGGCCCCCCTATATGAGATGATTGAGATAGTGTATGGCCATACCCAGATGACTATGTGCATCTGATCTAATCATGCTCATCGTATTGGAGTTACAAGCTTGACCCGCTTGTCCAATAAGAACATCCAGTGGCAAAGGACACATGTATGCCTTGTGAATTGAGTCACACTTGTGCTATGGTTTGGGAGTAGTCTTGGAAGACTCTTTCCTTTATATCGGGAGACAGTGATGTGTTGCTAGATACCCCTCACTGATCGTGATAACGTAAGTTATCGTTACCGACATTTAGAGGAAACCCTCAGGGTCGCACAATTTGGTGATATGGCTTACTTGAGTCAGATCGTATGGACTGGATTCTTTGAGTTCAGATTAAAGGGATTTAATCTCTGATTGTAAGTGAGATCTGGTCTGATCATGTTTGATTGATTAGGACTTGAGATCGGTAAGCTTCGATCGAGAGAGGTGATGCTAGATCGGAGAGATCAAGGGCATCAGATGATGAATGGTTAGATCATGAGCCTTGGGGGTTCAATTTGGTCTAGACCAAGTGGCTAGAGCTATTTCGGTTTGGTTTGTTGAACCAAAGCCGATTTGACATTTTGGCTTGAACCGGTTCACAATGGTGAACGCATGGTTCAATCCTAAAATGCGTTTGGGTTGAATTGAGCGCATGGACTTGATGAGCTTCCATTTATGGAAAGTCATCAAGGGCCGGTTTCACTCACTTCAATGCCAAAAAAACGCATATGCGTTTGCTCTCTTCTCTTCAACGCATTCGACTTTGGTTGTGTGGTGATTGACGAAGAGAAGGAGAGGTTGAGCAAGAGGAGCGCTCGGCCAAGAGGTTCATCATCCCCTTCCATTCGACTCTTGAAGGCTTGGGTGTCTTGCTAGCACAAGAGACCGCAAGGAGTAAGCATCTTCATCTTGTGTGTGAACTTGTGGAGGAGATCTACTTTGTTCTCTTTATCCAAGCCGACTTCCAAGCATATGGCGTTGGTATGATTTTTTATCTCAATCTATTCAATCGATTATAGTTGAACATATGGCATGCAAATGATCTTGAACCCTTGCTTCCGCTTGCATATTTTACATTAGCGCCATGCTTAGGGTTTTGCCCCCTTATGATTAGGGGTTCCTTCATGTTGTTGGTAGGTTGTGCATTGTAATATCATGGTAGGTTAGTGCTGTTGGGGTATGCCCTTAAGCCTAATGTTTGAGGCCTTGGGATTGTAACAGTATCATGTTATAAACGTTTATGTTTATAAAGGCATGGTTATTATTCAGTTAGCTACATTGTCTGCTGCAATATATGTTCTTCTGAATAATGTCTCAAAGCTGTTCAGCTGGGCTGACATGCAGTTAAGTCCTTTGTCGATGTATCTTGGTGAACATGAGACAGCCTTGATATGGTTAAGACTAATATGTGTTCTAGTCTTATAGGATGCTTCGAGCATGGAATAAGATGTAGACTCATGGGTACATTGGATGTGCTGGACAGACCCTACTAGGATATTCAATTGTTTGTCACAATGTGAATAATCCTTGTATATGACAAGTGGCACATTTCCTCTGACTTGAGATCACTTGTGTTTTCTAAATGATGATTGTCATTGTTTTGAGGTAGTTCAATATCATTTGAAACATAATGATTATAGACTATCTTGGATAATGAGCTTGAGTCAGGTTAGGGCACTAGTGATAGACATAGGATTGCCGTCTCCTTGTTTAAGGAGTGTGATGTTCTAAAGGGGCCCCCTGGATGAGATGATTGAGAAAGTGTATGGCCATACCCAGATGACAGTGTTCATCTGATCTAATCATGCTCATCATATTGGAGCTACAAGCTTGACACGCTTGTCCAATAAGAACATCCAGTGGCAAAGGAAGTATGCATGCCTAGTGAAGTTGATTCACACTTGTGCTGTTTTTGGGTGTAGTCTTGGAAGACTCATTTCTTTTATATCGGGAGACAGTGATGTGTTGCTAGATACCCCTCACTGATCGTGATAACGTGAGTTATCGTTACCGACATTTAAAGGAAACCCTCAGGGTCGCACAATTTGATGATATGGCTTACTTAAGTTAGATCGTGTGGACTGAATTCTTTAGGTTCAGTTTAAAGGGATTTAATCTCTGATTGTAAGTGAGATCTAGTCTGATCATGTTTGATTGATTAGGGCTTGAGATCGGTAAGCTTCGATCGAGAGAATAGATGCTAGATCGGTGAGATCAAGAGCATCAAGAGATGAACGGTCAGATCTGGAGCCTTAGGGTTTATTTGAGATCTGGACTTGATTACTTGGCTTGATTGGTTTTAAACCAAACCAAATTGAACCGGCTCATGAAATGAGCGCATGGTTCAAGGTGTGGCGACATGTTCACTTGGCGTGAACGTTGGAGCGGTGAGTGGTTGCTATTTTTAGTAACCATGATCTCCAATTGGAGTCACTCACGTTCGAATAGAGTGCTCTCTATTCTCGTCTCTCGCTCTCATTCCTCTCGACTTCCGTGTGTGGCGACGCTTTGAAGGTTGAGGAGGTTTCGGCCAAGAGAACATCATCTCATCTTTTCCTTTCCATTCGGCAAGACAACCTTGGAACCTTGCTAGCACAAGGAGCACCAAGGAAGAAGCACATTGTTCATCTTGTGTGCGAGACTTTGGAGAAGAGGCGCTTGCAACTTTTTCTTCCAAGGCGCCATCTTGAAATGGCTACGGTATGAACCCTTCTCTATTTGCAATCGGGTTATTATGGTTGATCATATCTCATGAAACCGATCTCAAGAAACCCTCTTCCGCTGCTTAAAATTTTAATATGCGCCATACTTAGGGGTTTCGCCCCCCTTGTGGGGACCTTTCAATTGGTATCAGAGCCAAAGTTCATGTTTTATGATTGCCATGTTATGATTTATGATCCATGTTTGCGCAAGATAACAGATCTATAGGTCACATGCGAATGCTTATGCTGTAGTTGTAAGTTGGCGAAAATACATGTTTCTTATAGATGTTATTTTCTCCCTGGCGCATGTTGTTGGCGCATGTTTTATTGTGTTTCCAAAACAAATAACTTGCGCGATTCATCTTAGATCTAAAGCACCTACTTTAAACCCTTAGATGGGTTATTAGGGTTGAAGTCACCCCCCTTAGGTTAGATCCAAAAGTCTGATCAGACTATCTGACAGCCTTGATGGGTTGACTAGGTAGCACCTGTGCGCAAGCACGTGGTGGCTACAGGTCGGCTGCAGACAGGCGTGTAGCGATGTCTGATTGAGACAACTGATGAACGCACATGAGTTAGGCCCGGGGTCACACCCGCTTGCCAGACCTCATTGTGGTTGTTCAGCCCTGGCGCATGCATGGTTGACCTTATGGTCGACTCAAGTCAGTTAGGACTTGGTGCATGCAAGGGCAGTGGATCTGACTAGGATGGATGAGTGGATCCCTAGTAATAGACCATTGTAAGGCAGTAGGGCAAATAAGGAAAATTAAAATTCATCCCAAGGGGTTTTCGAAATTTAATTTTCATGATTGGATCACATGTTGATTGTTGCATATGTATGTTTATTTAATCTTATGTGGGCTGCCCGTCTTTAATGAGTGCTGTGCTGGGGCCTGCGTGCCTGGTTTATTTTGTAAATTAATTTTATATTGTGATCTGCGCATCACATTGCTTTAATTTATAAAATGTAATTGACCTGCGTGTCAATCTTGTCTAGATAGTTAAATTTGTAATTTAATTAGACAAGAGCACAGAGCACACTTGGCAGAGGCGCATGCAGCAAGTGGCTTGACCAGGTGGGAGGTCTAGGGTTCGACCCTAGGACCTGGCGCATATTCCTGGTGGGCGCACCAGACCTGCAGATGGCGCTTGGGCCCTGGTTTGGGCCAGATGAGCAGCAAAAGCCCCATGAAGAAAAGCAAGTGAAGACTTAAGTTAATTAAGGTCTTACTAGGGCTATGGGCTTTTACCACATAAGATTCATGCTTTCTTTTATTTATTATTTAAATATTAGAATTGCATGATTAGTTTATCTTCTGCTATCACCATAGGAATTGCATGATAGTGAAGAAGATAAAAGACCGTTAAAATCCAATGCTAAAATATCAAGCTCGTAAGCCTTCTGACGCGAAACCTCACTGTTCTGATTATCGTTGGAGCCGTGTTGTACCCACTCAGTGGGCACGTCCATCTATCTTCAGACGGTGTGGGATTACACCTGTGTGTTACAGAGTAGGGATTTATCCCTTCTCGTTGCTCAGCATAGCACATGGTGGTCCAGGGAGTAGGTCGGGTCAGCTTGACCATGTAGGCTACATATGTGGCGCATATGGTAGCACATGGAGGCAGCCATCTGTGGGATCAGAGACTATGTTGTACCAACTCAGTTGGCACAGTCTGCTGGATTGCCCAGATGAAGGGGAATCGCACGGGTTGGCGATCGGCAGGGACTGCCTACCGGAGATTAGTGCTTGTACTCTCTGTGCATCTTATCTCGCCTGAGCGGGACGCGGAGACCAAGTATGAAATCCGGATCCCATCTCACTAAAAGAGTGTCTACTCTTTCGGACTGTTTAATGGATTTTTCAGTCAGATAAAATAGTGAGAAAAAGAATCTTTCTTAAGTCCTGATTGATTCTTAACATTGATACTGACCTTGCTGTTCTTGCATTGTTGTAGATACCTGCAGCAACGAACACCATGAACTTCAATGTGCGATCCCTACTGGAAAGGGAGAAGTTTGCTGGGCCGAACTTCTCTGACTGGTTCGGACACCTTAAGATTGTTCTTAAGGCAGAGAGGAAACTGTATGTCCTCGAGACGGCGATACCGCCTCAGCCCGCTCCGAACGCCGCAAGGGCGGTTCGGGAAGCCTATGAAAAGCACGTCAATGATAGCATTGATGTCGCTTGCCTGATGCTAGCGTCTATGACGCCACCGCTGCAGCGTCAGCATGAGGATATGTCTGCTATAGACATGATAGCGAACCTCAAGATGCTGTATGCTGCACAGGCAAGGACTGAGCGCTACAATTTGACAAAGCTTTTCTTTCAGAGCAAACTGGCTGAAGGGAGCCCAGTGGGAGCTCACGTGCTCAAGATGATTGGGCACAAGGAGGCTATAGAGAAACTGGGGCATACCATCAACCAGGAGCTTGCTGTGGATATTATTCTGCAGTCTCTCCCGCCTTCATTCGACGCGTTCATTATTAACTTTAATATGAACAAAATCGATTGTACTCCGGCAGAGCTGCTGAATATGCTCTTGACTACTGAGGAGACTCTGAAGGGAAAGCCTTCGACCTCTGTCTTAATAGTTCCTTCGAGGAACAAGAAGAAGGGGAAGAAGGGCAAGACCCCTGTCAAGAGCTACAGCAAGGCTCTGAAGCAGAAGGTGAAGCGGTCCAAGGAATACAGGTGTTTCCACTGTGGCCAGCTCGGTCACTGGAAAAAGGACTGTAAAGCGCTCCAAGGAGATAAGAGGGGAAGCATCGCTTCTGGCTCAGGTATATTCGTGACTGAGGTCATGTTTTCTTCTTCTATATCATGGGTGTTGGACACTGCATGTGGAGTTCACATTTGTTCAAATGTACAGGAACTCAAGAGAAGAAGGCAGGTGGGACAGCATGAGGTGGACCTACGAGTTGGAAACGGGGCACGGGTTGCTGCTGTTGCTGTAGGAGACTATTTCATTTCTTTACCATCTGGAATTGTATTGGAACTAGACAATTGTTATTTTGTTCCCAGTATTACTAAAAATATTATCTCCATTCCTGCTCTTGTCAGGAAGGGTTTTTCCTTTGAATGCAATATTTCAAAGTGTCTTTTATCTCATGATAATATTGTTTATGCAACTGGTTCAATTAGCAATGGATTATTCATGTTGGACATGGAGCGTTCTATACAAAATGTTGATATTAAGAAAGCCAAGTATGCTGATGACAGCACCTTGCTATGGCATAGTCGTTTAGGCCATATTAACGAGAAACGCATTAAGCGGTTGCATGATCATGGACTGCTGGGATCATTCTCTTACAAGGAGATTGATACATGCAAAGCTTGTTTGATGGGTAAAATGACGAAGTCGCCTTTTCCTCACAAAGGTCAAAGGGCTTCAGGTTTACTTGACCTTATACACAGTGATGTGTGTGGGCCATTTAGTAAACATGCCAGAGGTGGCTATCAGTACTTCATTACCTTTACTGACGATTTCAGTAGGTATGGCTATGTCTATCTGATGAGACATAAGAGTGAATCTTTTGACAAGTTCAAAGAGTTCAAGAATGAAGTACAGAATCAGCTAGGCCGAAATATCAAGGCACTTCGCTCAGATCGAGGTGGAGAATACTTGAGTCATACGTTTACTGACTATCTGAAGGAGTGTGGGATTATCTCACAGCTCACTCCGCCAGGAACACCGCAATGGAATGGTGTGTCCGAGAGGAGAAACAGAACGTTACTTGATATGGTTCGTTCTATGATGAGTCAGGCTACTCTTCCATACTCCTTTTGGGGTTTTGCACTGGAAACAGCTGCAAAGGTACTAAACCGAGTGCCATCCAAGGCAGTTTCAAAGACGCCATATGAATTATGGTATGGGAAACAGCCAAGCTTGACATTTATCAGGATCTGGGGTTGCGAGGCTTATGTCAAAAAGCTCGCCTCTGGGAAACTAGAGAGCAGATCTGACAAATGTATCTTTGTCGGTTACCCTAAGGAGACTAAGGGTTATTATTTCTACGATCCCATAGAGAACAAGGTATTTGTTGCTCGGACGGCCATATTTCTTTAGAAGGAGTTTCTTCTGCAAGAGGCCAGTGGGAGAGAAATAAAGCTGGATGAGAATCCAGAGGAAGGACAAAGTGCTCAAGCAGAGTTGGATGAGCCTGAGCCAGTAGATCAGGTTATTGAACAACCTGAGGCTCAGATATCACGGGAACCGCGAAGATCGGGAAGGATCCGTCGACAACTTGAGCGTTATGACGGAGTCTACATCATTGATAATGATGAACCCCTCACTTATGCGGATGCGGTCAGTGGACCAGAGTCAGCGAGATGGCTTGAAGCTATGCGCGCCGAGATGGACTCCATGTTAGATAACCAAGTCTGGGATTTGGTTGATCCGCCTCCGGGAGTAATCCCTATAGGCTGTAAATGGATCTTCAAGAAGAAGATTGACATGGATGGTAACGTAGTTACCTATAAAGGCAGGCTAGTTGCGAAAGGTTTCAAACAAATCTACGGGATAGATTATGATGAAACTTTCTCACCTGTAGCCATGTTTAAGTCTATTCGGATTCTTTTCGCGATAGCGGCATATTATGATTATGAGATCTGGCAGATGGATGTGAAAACAGCTTTCCTTAATGGAAATCTGGATGAGGATGTGTATATGACACAACCTGAGGGTTTCACTAATCCATCAGATCGTCATAAGATATGCAAGTTAAAGAAGTCCATTTATGGACTTAAGCAAGCATCAAGAAGCTGGAATATTCGTTTTGATGAATCAGTCACTGAATTTGGTTTCATCAAGAACGAGGATGACCCGTGTGTGTATAAGAGGTTTAGTGGGAGCATAATTACTTTCCTAGTCCTCTACGTCGATGACATCTTGATCATTGGAAATGACATTCCTGAAATGCATGCTGTTAAAGCATGGTTAAAGAAATGTTTCCAGATGAAAGATCTAGGAGAAGCAGCCTATGTATTAGGTGTGAAGATCTACAGGGATAGATCTAAGAGGCTTCTCGGGTTGTGCCAGAGTACTTACATCGAAAAAGTCCTGGAGAGATTTCATTTAGAGAATTCTAAACGAGGATATCTTCCAGTCAGACATGGTCTGAGTCTTTCGAAGAGTCAGTGTCCACAAACACAGACTGAGAAAGATGAAATGGACAATACGCCTTATGCTTCGGCTATTGGATCCATTATGTATGCGATGTTGTGTACTCGCCCAGACGTCGCTTACGGGTTAAGCGTGACCAGTCGTTTCCAAAGTAATCCAGGTCAGGCACACTGGATTGCAGTCAAGAACATCTTAAAATATCTGCGGAGGACCAAAGATATGTTCTTGATATATGGTGGTCAGGAAGAACTCAGTATTGAAGGATATACTGACGCTTCGTTCCAGTCTGACCAGGATGATTTCCGATCGCAATCAGGCTATGTTTTTAGCTTGAATGGAGGAGCAGTGGTGTGGAAGAGTTTCAAACAGTCAACTGTTGCTGATTCCACAACAGAAGCCGAGTATGTTGCAGCCTCGGAAGCATCCAAGGAGGCAGTGTGGATTCGTAAGTTCGTGAGAGAACTTGGTGTTGTTCCTTCGAGTGCAGATCCTTTGGTTATCTTCTGTGATAACACTGGAGCAATCGCACAAGCAAAGGAACCACGGTCGCACCAGAAGTCCAAGCACATACAGAGACGGTTTCATTTGATCAGGGAGATCATAGATCGTGGCGAGATCAAAGTCTGCAAGGTTCATACAGATGACAATCTGGCAGACCCGCTTACCAAGCCTCTGGCGCAGCAGAAGCATGAGAAGCACTGTAATAATATGGGTTTGAGATTTCTCAACCATTAGATTAAGTGCAAGTGGGAAATTGTTGGGGTATGCCCTTAAGCCTAATGTTTGAGGCCTTGGGATTGTAACAGTATCATGTTATAAACGTTTATGTTTATAAAGGCATGGTTATTATTCAGTTAGCTACATTGTCTGCTGCAATATATGTTCTTCTGAATAATGTCTCAAAGCTGTTCAGCTGGGCTGACATGCAGTTAAGTCCTTAGTCGATGTATCTTGGTGAACATGAGACAGCCTTGATATGGTTAAGACTAATATGTGTTCTAGTCTTATAGGATGCTTCGAGCATGGAATAAGATGTAGACTCATGGGTACATTGGATGTGCTGGACAGACCCTACTAGGATATTCAATTGTTTGTCACAATGTGAATAATCCTTGTATATGACAAGTGGCACATTTCCTCTGACTTGAGATCACTTGTGTTTTCTAAATGATGATTGTCATTGTTTTGAGGTAGTTCAATATCATTTGAAACATAATGATTATAGACTATCTTGGATAATGAGCTTGAGTCAGGTTAGGGCACTAGTGATAGACATAGGATTGCCGTCTCCTTGTTTAAGGAGTGTGATGTTCTAAAGGGGCCCCCTGGATGAGATGATTGAGAAAGTGTATGGCCATACCCAGATGACAGTGTTCATCTGATCTAATCATGCTCATCATATTGGAGCTACAAGCTTGACACGCTTGTCCAATAAGAACATCCAGTGGCAAAGGAAGTATGCATGCCTAGTGAAGTTGATTCACACTTGTGCTGTTTTTGGGTGTAGTCTTGGAAGACTCATTTCTTTTATATCGGGAGACAGTGATGTGTTGCTAGATACCCCTCACTGATCGTGATAACGTGAGTTATCGTTACCGACATTTAAAGGAAACCCTCAGGGTCGCACAATTTGATGATATGGCTTACTTAAGTTAGATCGTGTGGACTGAATTCTTTAGGTTCAGTTTAAAGGGATTTAATCTCTGATTGTAAGTGAGATCTAGTCTGATCATGTTTGATTGATTAGGGCTTGAGATCGGTAAGCTTCGATCGAGAGAATAGATGCTAGATCGGTGAGATCAAGAGCATCAAGAGATGAACGGTCAGATCTGGAGCCTTAGGGTTTATTTGAGATCTGGACTTGATTACTTGGCTTGATTGGTTTTAAACCAAACCAAATTGAACCGGCTCATGAAATGAGCGCATGGTTCAAGGTGTGGCGACATGTTCACTTGGCGTGAACGTTGGAGCGGTGAGTGGTTGCTATTTTTAGTAACCATGATCTCCAATTGGAGTCACTCACGTTCGAATAGAGTGCTCTCTATTCTCGTCTCTCGCTCTCATTCCTCTCGACTTCCGTGTGTGGCGACGCTTTGAAGGTTGAGGAGGTTTCGGCCAAGAGAACATCATCTCATCTTTTCCTTTCCATTCAGCAAGACAACCTTGGAACCTTGCTAGCACAAGGAGCACCAAGGAAGAAGCACATTGTTCATCTTGTGTGCGAGACTTTGGAGAAGAGGCGCTTGCAACTTTTTCTTCCAAGGCGCCATCTTGAAATGGCTACGGTATGAACCCTTCTCTATTTGCAATCGGGTTATTATGGTTGATCATATCTCATGAAACCGATCTCAAGAAACCCTCTTCCGCTGCTTAAAATTTTAATATGCGCCATACTTAGGGGTTTCGCCCCCCTTGTGGGGACCTTTCAAGTGCATGTAGTTGGACACATTTAAAGATGGCTCAAGGGATACAAGCTAGCTAGCTCACTCTACTCCATGGAGCTAGTTCCCATTTTGGAAGGTTCACTTCAAACTAGCTCAAAGGGGACTTCCAACTCAACTCCACTTCAAAGCCCCACTTCAAGGCCCTTTCCAATTGAAGAAGATACCAAACCCATGGATTCATTTGCGCCACCCTCAAGCAACAAATGAATGCAAAGGCTCAATCTAGATCCATCAATCAAGGGGCGCCACTCTAGATCCACAAATCAAGGGGCGCCTAATCTAGATCCACAAATCATGGTGAATCCTTTCCTTCATCTCATTGCCGCCCAAACCAACTTGGAAGGAATTCAAATTCAAGTCAACTCTCCACCCATGCGACATCAACACAAGGAAGAAAGCAAATTCGAAATTCAAATGCTTTCCTTTGAAGACTCTCCAAAGAAGACAACAATATCAGCCCATTAATTGCATTAATTGCCTTGTAATTAATTTCGAAATCTCCCACTTATGTAAGGGGCGCAAGGGGCCAATGACCACCTTGCCCTCACCTTATCCTCATCCCTAGCCACCTATAAATATGTCCCCATCGCATCATGTGCATCAAGCATTGTTGAAATAAAATTGTTGACTAGTTTCCTAGCCAAAGAAAGGTGCTTGTGTCGCCTAGGTGCTTGTGTCGCCTACTTCTTCTCCTTAGGGTGCTTGTGTCGCCCAAAGCCCCCCCTCATCTTCCTCTTTCCCTCTCCAAGAGCCGAGACTCCCTTCCCCTTCTCCTCATCATCACTTCATCCAAGTCAAGCCGAGAGCTATCAACATCAAAGCAAGAACAACAACTCAAGTGGCGCATAGAACATGGAAGCACTCCTTGATCTCTTCAAGGCGATTCTATAAGTTAAGTGTTCTAACCTCTTGTGTTCTTTCTTCATACAATTTAAGAGCATCTTACTACACTTCCCTCGCAATTGTAGGAGTTGGCGCAAGGAAAGGAGTTTGGCGCATCCCTCTTCCCTCTTCTCCCCCCTCTCTTAGTTAGTCCCATACTTGTGTTAGCAAGAGAATTTGGAGGACTAGCCTCCCTCTTGACTTTTGATTGTGTAGTCATTTAATCTGTTTTATAATTCACCCACGCCTGTGTGGGATTGCTGATTGCCCTGTGTGTAATCTACACCTTCCATCAGAGTAGGACCGGTGAAGAACGGGAAGGACGGTCCTACTATTCTCAAGGGCCGCGCTGTAAGTCTACTTTTCATTTATTGTCATTTACTTTGAAGCAAGTAGCATTTTTCTTTCTTGCAAGTAGTTTAATTCGGTTTTCTTATTTAAAAACTACAAAAACATTATTTTCAAACCTCGTTAGTATAAGTCGGTTTCTCTACTTTATAAAACTACAAAAAAACTATTTTTCGAAAATCGTTGTTTGCATGCTTTGTGAATCACCCCTACATCATCTTGGTATCAGAGCTTAGGCTCCTAGATTAGAAATTTCAAGCCTTCAAACTTATTTTCTAACTTCTAGGCGATTTTTGGAACTAGGTTATTTGAGACAAAGGATTTTCATAATTGGCTACTAGCTCTATTATTATTTTCTCTATAAAAATCCTCTTTTTTTCAAAAAAAAATCAAACATGCAGACTAGATCTAAGGCTCAAAGCTCCCAACCCATAACTTTGGAAACCTTAGCTGAAATGATTGCAGCCTTAAACCATAGGATAGACGATGTGGACACAAATCTACACCAACTCAATGATAAGGTGCAAGAGATAGAAGAGTCTAATAGGACTAGATCTCATAGCCAACCCCCAAGTGAACATCACTCTAGGGAACCTGTGCAAAGGCAGCAAACCCCAAGGAACAATCCTAGGAACACTCCCCAAGGCTTTGATTGGGAAGGACACCCTGTCCAAAATCATCACAACCCTCGACCTAGGGATGACTATGCCCATGTTGTGAAGCTTAACCCGCCCACTTTTAATGGATCCCTTGATCCTAGAGTTTACCTAGACTGGGCAACCAAACTCGAGCAATACTTCGAATGGAGTATGATGCCCGAGCACTCTAAGGTTAGGTTCACCAAATGCCTGCTTGAAGGTTCTGCTAGACTCTACTGGAGTAATGTAGAAAGAAGCCTACAAAGGTCTAGACAACCCCCCATTACAAGATGGGAAGAGATGAACACTAGACTGAGAGAAAAGTATGTTCCCCTGAACTTTCATAGTAAGCTTCTTGACCAAACTAGTGGTCTTACCCAAGGAAACTCAACCGTAGAAGAATATATGGTAGAGTTTGATGAACTGTTATTGAGGAGTGAAATGGATGAAACCCCAATGTTTACCCTGAGTAGGTTCAAGAATGGTCTCAAACCAGAAATTAAGAGAGGACTTGCCTTTTACCAAATAGATACCATAGAGGAAGCTTACCAAAGAGCCCTTGAAGTTCAACAACAACTTAAGATTAGAAAGGAAGTTTTGACCTCTAAACCAACCTATAGGCCCTCTCCTAGTAGTTCACACCCTAACTCCTCAACCCCTAAACCCAAGCCAAACCAAACCACAGTTGTCTGCCATAACTGTAAACAACCAGGTCACCTCATAAGGGACTGTCCTAGAAAGATAATGGTTATGACTGAGGAACATGTAGAACCAGAAGTAGAAACTGAGGAAAACTTAGATCAAGACCCTAACTGCTGTAATGTTGAAATTAATGACTGTGGTAGTGAAGAGGATTTTTTCCTCAACACTCTGGGAGTAGTCAGGTGCACCCTGATCAACCCCACCCCTACTGAAGACTGGCGAAGAACCAGCATCTTCCACACTTACTCAAAATGCCATGGTCACATGTGCAAAGTAGTAATTGATGGAGGGAGCAGTTTGAATGCCGTCTCTCAAGTAGCAGTCACTAAACTCAACCTTAAGGCAGAACCTCACCCTAAGCCTTATAGTATTTCCTGGGTCAACCAGACTAGCGTTCCTGTCTCCCATAGGTGCCTTGTCCCACTCACTTTTGGTGCCTACCAAGGATCAATATGGCGTGACGTCATCACAATGGATGTCGCCCAAATTCTCCTAGGCCGTCCTTGGATTTTTTGACATGGATGTTGTCCACTACGGTAGGACAAACACTTATGTCTTCAATCACAATGGACAGAAAATTAGGCTTAAGCCATCCTTACCTAAGGAACTTAGAGCCTCCACTAGCAAAGGTAAGATAGAAGAACCCAAACAACCAAAGCCAACCATCCAACTTATCCAACCCCAAACCTTTGCTAAGGAATACATAGAAGACCAACCTCTCTATACCCTTATCATTAAGGAAACCACACCTGAAACTGAAACCAAAACCCCTCCTGAGGTAGAAAGCATCCTAGAAGACTATAATGAACTTATCCCAGAAGACTTACCCAATGGTCTACCTCCACTTAGGGATATCCAGCATGTTATAGATCTTGTCCCTGGATCCACTTTACCCAACCTTCCCCATTATAGGATGAACCCTACTGAGCACACTGAACTTAAGAGACAAGTAGATGATCTCTTAGCCAAGGGTTATATTAGGGAAAGTCTTAGTCCATGTGCTGTTCCAGCCCTCTTGACCCCTAAGAAGGATGGCAGCTGGCGCATGTGCATAGACTGCCGTGCCATCAATAAGATAACTGTAAAGTACAGATTCCCTATTCCTAGGCTGGATGATATGTTAGACATGTTAGTTGGGTCTAGATGGTTCACCAAACTTGATCTTAGGAGTGGATACCACCAAGTTAGAGTTAGAGAAGGGGATGAATGGAAAACCGCTTTCAAAACGAAAGATGGTTTATATGAGTGGTTAGTGATGCCCTTTGGCTTAACTAACGCCCCTTCTACTTTTATGAGGCTTATGACACAGGTCCTGAAACCTTACATAGGTAGATTCCTAGTTGTTTATTTCGATGATATATTAATCTTTAGCAAAACTAAGGAAGCTCACCTAGATCATCTCAGGAAAACCCTTGAACTACTTAGGAAAGAGAAGCTTTATGTTAACCTAAAGAAATGTTCTTTCCTCTCTAGCAGTGTTGTCTTTCTAGGGTTCATAGTGTCTGAGCAGGGCCTTCAAGCTGACCCCTCTAAGGTCCAAGCTATCCTAGACTGGCCCGAACCCAAAACTTTAACTGAAGTTAGGAGCTTCCATGGCTTAGCTACCTTCTACCGAAGGTTTATTAGAAACTTCAGTACTATTGTTGCCCCTATCACTAGTTGTTTGAAACTAGGCGATTTTGCTTGGACTAAACCTGCTAGCCGAGCCTTTAGTGAACTTAAAGTAAGGATGACCACAGCCCCAGTCCTCAGACTCCCTGACTTCAGCAAAGTCTTCGAGGTTGACTGTGATGCCTCTGGGATTGGCATAGGAGGGACCCTCAGTCAAGAAGGTCACCCTGTTGCCTTTTTTAGTGAAAAACTCAATGAGGCAAAATAGAAATATTCAACTTATGACAAGGAATTTTATGCTGTAGTTCAATCTCTTAGATATTGGAGGCACTACTTGATTCATAATGAGTTTATCCTTAATAGTGACCATCAGGCTTTGTCATACCTTAGTGCTCAAAAGAAGTTGAACTTTAGGCATGCCAAATGGGTAGAGTATATCCAGCAGTATACCTTTGTCCTAAAACACAAGTCGGGAAAGGAAAACAAAGTAGCTGATGCTTTAAGTAGGGTTACTTTACTTATGCAAACTTTACATGTTCAAGTTACTGGCTTTGAAAATATGAAAACTGCATATCTTGATTGTCCTGATTTTGCTTCTATACATGCTGAACTTAGTGTTGACCCCCTAAGTCATCCTTTGTACACCCTTAGGGATGGGTTCTTATTTCTTGGACCTATACTTTGCGTCCCTAAGACCTCAATTCGAGAATTCCTTATTTGGGAATTACACGGAGGAGGGTCTGCAGGTCACCATGGTCGGGATAAAACCCAAACCTTGGTTGAGGAGAGGTTTTATTGGCCGAACCTCAACAGGGATGTTGCTAAGGTGGTTAGCCACTGTAGGACATGCCAGGTAACTAAGACCCATAAGCATAGTGCTGGACTCTACACCCCGCTACCCATTCCCCAAGCCCCATGGCAAGACTTGAGCATGGACTTTATCTTAGGGCTGCCCAGAACATCTAGCAAGCATGACTCCATCTTTGTAGTAGTAGATAGATTCACTAAGATGGCCCATTTCATCCCTTGCTATAAAACTTCTGATGCCTCTCACATAGCCAAGCTATTCTTTAAAGAAGTTGTTAGGCTACATGGTACCCCCCTTACCATAGTTTCTGATAGGGACACCCGATTTGTCAGTTATTTCTGGAAGACCTTATGGACCTTACTAGGTACCAAACTGAAATTCTCTACAGCCTATCATCCCCAAACGGATGGTCAGACTGAAGTGGTCAACCGATCACTAGGGAACATCCTTAGAAGCCTTGTAGGTGAACACCCCGGCACTTGGGACAAACTCTTGCCCACCGCCGAGTTCTCCTACAATAGTGTTGTCAATAGGACTACAGGTCTCTCCCCTTTTCAGGCAAACTTAGGGTATCAGCCTAAGAAGCCCATTGATCTGATTGCCTTACCCAAGAATTTAAAACCTTCCTTATCAGCTCGTGATTATGCTTTCAATATTTCGCAATTACACCATGAGATTCTTAGCAAGATTTTAGACTCTACTGTTTCATATTGCGAAGCTGCTAACAAGAAACGCCGAGAAAGGTTATTCAATGTAGGCGATCAGGTGATTTTGCGAGTCCGCGAGGAGCGTATCCAAGGACACGGACGCAAGCTGGATGCAAAGGGATTGGGACCCTTCACCATCGTGGGCAAGATCAACAACAATGCATACGTGCTTGATCTGCCTCCAGATTTGGGGATCCCCACCACTGTTAACGTGGAGGATCTCACGGCATACAAGGAGCCTCTCTCACTCAAAGAACCAGAGGCCCCCTTCGATCCAGAGATAGTGGATATCCTTGAGGACCAGACCCGACTCACCCCTAACGAGGTACAACTGTTTTACCGCGTTAAGTTTTCTAATGGTGAGGAGGCATGGCTCCCCGAGGCAGAGCTAGCCCTGGCTGCTCCAGATTTGCTCCAAGGATTCAAGGATAATTCTCCTGAGGAGAATTTTTCCAACCCGGGGAGAATTGATGGAGGGCCTAACACAGCTCCTAGAAGATCCACTAGGGCTCGGAGGAAGCCCATCAGGTATGGCTTCACTTAGAGTCCACTTTCCTTTTTAGTACTTTCCATATTTGCATTGCATGGCATGATAGGTTAGTTCCACCCAAAAGTCTACCATGTAGTTTATTTTTATGAATGTTGTTGGTAGGTTGTGCATTGTAATATCATGGTAGGTTAGTGCATGTAGTTGGACACATTTAAAGATGGCTCAAGGGATACAAGCTAGCTAGCTCACTCTACTCCATGGAGCTAGTTCCCATTTTGGAAGGTTCACTTCAAACTAGCTCAAAGGGGACTTCCAACTCAACTCCACTTCAAAGCCCCACTTCAAGGCCCTTTCCAATTGAAGAAGATACCAAACCCATGGATTCATTTGCGCCACCCTCAAGCAACAAATGAATGCAAAGGCTCAATCTAGATCCATCAATCAAGGGGCGCCACTCTAGATCCACAAATCAAGGGGCGCCTAATCTAGATCCACAAATCATGGTGAATCCTTTCCTTCATCTCATTGCCGCCCAAACCAACTTGGAAGGAATTCAAATTCAAGTCAACTCTCCACCCATGCGACATCAACACAAGGAAGAAAGCAAATTCGAAATTCAAATGCTTTCCTTTGAAGACTCTCCAAAGAAGACAACAATATCAGCCCATTAATTGCATTAATTGCCTTGTAATTAATTTTGAAATCTCCCACTTATGTAAGGGGCGCAAGGGGCCAATGACCACCTTGCCCTCACCTTATCCTCATCCCTAGCCACCTATAAATATGTCCCCATCGCATCATGTGCATCAAGCATTGTTGAAATAAAATTGTTGACTAGTTTCCTAGCCAAAGAAAGGTGCTTGTGTCGCCTAGGTGCTTGTGTCGCCTACTTCTTCTCCTTAGGGTGCTTGTGTCGCCCAAAGCCCCCCCTCATCTTCCTCTTTCCCTCTCCAAGAGCCGAGACTCCCTTCCCCTTCTCCTCATCATCACTTCATCCAAGTCAAGCCGAGAGCTATCAACATCAAAGCAAGAACAACAACTCAAGTGGCGCATAGAACATGGAAGCACTCCTTGATCTCTTCAAGGCGATTCTATAAGTTAAGTGTTCTAACCTCTTGTGTTCTTTCTTCATACAATTTAAGAGCATCTTACTACACTTCCCTCGCAATTGTAGGAGTTGGCGCAAGGAAAGGAGTTTGGCGCATCCCTCTTCCCTCTTCTCCCCCCTCTCTTAGTTAGTCCCATACTTGTGTTAGCAAGAGAATTTGGAGGACTAGCCTCCCTCTTGACTTTTGATTGTGTAGTCATTTAATCTGTTTTATAATTCACCCACGCCAGTGTGGGATTGCTGATTGCCCTGTGTGTAATCTACACCTTCCATCAGAGTAGGACCGGTGAAGAACGGGAAGGACGGTCCTTCTATTCTCAAGGGCCGCGCTGTAAGTCTACTTTTCATTTATTGTCATTTACTTTGAAGCAAGTAGCATTTTTCTTTCTTGCAAGTAGTTTAATTCGGTTTTCTTATTTAAAAACTACAAAAACATTATTTTCAAACCTCGTTAGTATAAGTCGGTTTCTCTACTTTATAAAACTACAAAAAAACTATTTTTCGAAAATCGTTGTTTGCATGCTTTGTGAATCACCCCTACATCATTATTTCTACGATCCCAAAGAGAACAAAGTATTTGTTGCTCGGACGGCAATATTTCTTGAGAAGGAGTTTCTTCTGCAAGAAGCCAGTGGGAGAGAAATAAAGCTGGATGAGAATCCAGAGAATGGACAAAGTAGTCAAGCACAGTTGGATGTGCCTGAGCCGGTAGAACAGGTTATTGAACAACCTGAGGCTCAAATATCACGGGAACCGCGTAGATCGGGAAGGATCCGTCGACAGCCTGAGCGCTATGACGGAGTCTACATCATTGATTATGATGAACCCCTCACTTATGCGGATGCGGTTAGTGGACCGGAGTCAGCTAGATGGCTTGAAGCTATGCGAGCCGAGATGGACTCCATGTCAGATAACCAAGTCTGGGATTTGGTTGATCCGCCTCCGGGAGTAATCCCTATAGGCTGTAAATGGATCTTCAAGAAGAAGATTGACATGGATGGTAACATTATTACCTATAAAGGCCGGCTAGTTGCGAAAGGTTTCAAACAAATCTACGGGATAGATTATGATGAAACTTTCTCTCCTGTAGCCATGTTTAAGTCTATTCGGATTCTTTTCGCGATAGCAGCATATTACGATTATGAGATCTGGCAGATGGATGTGAAAACAGCTTTCCTTAATGAAAATCTGGATGAGGATGTGTATATGACACAACCTGAAGGTTTCACTAATCCATCAGATCGTCATAAAATATGCAAGTTAAAGAAGTCCATTTATGGACTTAAGCAAGCATCTAGAAGCTGGAATATTCGTTTTGATGAATCAATCTCTGAGTTTGGTTTCATCAAGAACGAGGATGACCCGTGTGTATATAAGAGGTTTAGTGGGAGCGTGATTACTTTCCTAGTCCTCTACGTCGATGATATCTTAATCATTGGAAACGATATTCCTGAATTGCATGCTGTTAAAGCATGGCTAAGGAAATGTTTCCAGATGAAAGATCTAGGAGAAGCAGCCTATGTATTAGGTGTGAAGATCTACAGGGATAGATCTAAGAGGCTTCTCGGGCTGTGCCAGAGTACTTACATCGATAAAGTCCTGGAGAGATTCCATTTAGAGAATTCTAAAAGAGGATATCTTCCAGTCAGACATGGTCTGAATCTTTCGAGGAGTCAGTGTCCACAAACACAGACTGAGAAAGATGAAATGGACAATACGCCTTATGCTTCGGCTATTGGGTCCATTATGTATGCGATGTTGTGTACTTGCCCAGACGTCGCTTACGGGTTAAGCGTGACCAGTCGATTCCAAAGTAATCCAGGTCAGGCACACTGGATTGCGGTCAAGAACATTTTAAAATATCTGCGGAGGACCAAAGATATGTTCTTAATATATGGTGGTCAGGAAGAACTCAGTATAGAAGGATATACTGACGCTTCGTTCCAGTCGGACCAGGATGATTTCCGATCGTAATCAGGCTATGTTTTTAGCTTGAATGGTGGAGCAGTGGTGTGGAAGAGTTTCAAATAGTCAACTGTTGCTGATTCCACAACAGAAGCCGAGTATGTTGCAGCCTCGGAAGCATCCAAGGAGGCAGTGTGGATTCGTAAGTTCGTGAGAGAACTTGGTGTTGTTCCTTCAAGTGTCGATCCTTTGGTTATCTTCTGTGATAACACTGGAGCAATTGCACAAGCAAAGGAACCACGGTCGCACCAGAAGTCCAAGCACATACAGAGACGGTTTCACTTGATCCGGGAGATCATTGATCGAGGCGAGATCAAAATTTGCAAGGTTCATACAGATGACAATCTGGCTGACCCGCTTACCAAGCCTCTGGCGCAGCAGAAGCATGAGAAGCACTGTAATAATATGGGTTTGAGATTTCTCAACCATTAGATTAAGTGCAAGTGGGAGATTGTTGGGGTATGCCCTTAAGGCTAATGTTTGAGGCCTTTGGGATTGTATCAGTATCATGTAGTAAACTCTTCTGTTTATAAAGGCATGGTTATTATTCAGGTTGTTACCTTGTCTGCTGTAATAAGTGTACTACTGAATAATGTCTCAAAGCTGTTCAGCTAGGCTGACATGCTATAAAGTCCTTAGTCGAGATATCTTGGTGAACATGAGACAGCCTTGATATGATTGAGACTAATATGTGTTCTGATCTTATAGGATGCTTCGAGCATGGAATAAGATGTAGACTCATGGGTACATTAGATGTACTGGACATACCCTATTAGGATATTCAATTGCTTGTCACGATGTGAATATTCCTTGTATGCTACAAGTGGCACATGTCCTCTGACTTGAGATCACTTGTGTTTCTAAATGATGATTGTCATTGTTTTGAGGTAGTTCAATATCATTTGAAACATAATGATCATAGACTATCTTGGATAATGATCATGAGTCAGGTTAGGGCACTAGTGATAGATAAAGGATTGCCGTCTCCTTGTTTAAGGAGTGTGATGTTCTAAAAGGGGCCCCCCCTATATGAGATGATTGAGAAAGTGTATGGCCATACCCAGATGACTATGTTCATCTGATCTAATCATGCTCATCATATTGGAGTCACAGGCTTGACACGCTTGTCCAATAAGAACATCCAGTGGCAAAGGATATATGTATGCCTAGTGAAGTGCATTCACCCTTGTGCTATGGTTTGGGAGTAGTCTTGGAAGACTCTTTCCTTTATATCGGGAGACAGTGATGTGTTGCTAGATACCCCTCACTGATCGTGATAACGTAAGTTATCGTTACCGACATTTAAAGGAAACCCTTAGGGTCGCACAATTTGATGATATGGCTTCTTTAAGTCAGATCGTGTGGACTGAATTGTTTGGATTCAGTTTGAAGGGATTTAATCTCTGATTATAAGTGAGATCTGGTCTGATCATGTTTGATTGATTAGGGCTTGAGATCAGTAAGCTTTGATCGAGAGAATGGATGCTAGATCGGTGAGATCAAGAGCATCAGGAGATGAACGGTTAGATCATGAGCCATTTGGTTCATAGAAGGTCTAGACCATGTCTTGGCTTGGTTTGATTTTGGTCTTTGAACCAAATCGAATTGAACCAAAGAATGAACCGGTTCACTATGTGAACGCATGGTTCATGAAGGAAAGCGTTTTGGCGTTGGCGAATGGCTTCATGACTTTCCATTTTGGGAAGTCATGTAACGCCACTCTTGATATCGCCTAAATGTTTTTTGCTCTCTTGTCTTTGACGTGGCTTGCGATTTTCATGTGGTGAAGGTGTTGACGACAAGGGGAGAACTCTCGGCCAAGCATCATCTCATCATCCCTACCATTCGAACAAGAACATCTTGGCACTTTTGCTAGCACAAGAGGTGCGCAAGAAGGAAGCCTTCATCATTTGGTGTGTGTCTTCTTTGGAGGAGATCTCTTTTGCTCTCTCTCTTCCAAGACGCCATCCAACACATGGCTTCGGTATGAAATACTTCTCATCCTTAAAAGTTGATCATATACGTATTCATGCAAACGATCTACATGAAACCCTATAAAATTTCATGCGCCCCCTTCGTTAGGGTTTCATCCCCTTTGCGCTCCCCCTTGAAGGGGACTTTCAGGCGTGCCCACTGAGTGGGTACAACACGGCCCCAACGATAGTCAGAACAGTGAGGTTTCGCGTCAGAAGGCAATCGAGCTTGATATTAACGTTGGATTTTATCGGTCTTTTATCTTCTTACTATCATGCAAATTCTACAGTGATAGCAGAAGAATAAAACATGCTTGTGCTAATATTACTTAAAACAGTAAATGAAAGCACCATTATCTTATGTGGTAAACGCCCATAAAAGCCTAAGTAAAACCCTAGTTTCACAAAAGTCTTCACTTGAGCTCTTTATGGGACTCTTGTACTTCATCTGGCCCAGCCCGGGCCCCAAGCGCCCTCTGCAGCTCAAATGTGCCCATCAGGTAGTATGCGCCTGTTCTAGAGTCGACCTCTAGACCACCTATCTAGAGAAGCCAATTGCTGCATGCGCATCTGCCATTTGTGCTGTGTACTCATGTCATCTTAAAATACATTTTTGAAACTATCTAGACATGGTTTGACACGCAGGTCAATTATACATTTTTCATAAATTGAAATGTGATTCGCAGATCACAGCAAAATTTATATTAAATTCCAGGCACGCAGGCCCCAGCACAGCACACCAAATAAGGGCAGCCCACATAAGAATAAATAAACACCCAATCAACATGTTAAACATGCATACATGTGATCCAAACGGAAAATAAAATTTTGAAATACCCATGGCATCAATTTTATTTCCCTATGTGCCCTACTACCTTACAACGGTCCATTAACAGGCATCCACTCATCAGACCAAGTCAGACCCACTGCCCTTGCATGCACCCAGTCATAACTGACTTGCGTCGACTTGATGGTCAACTATGCATGCCTTAAGGGCTGAACGTCCCACATGATTTCTGGCAAGCGGGTGTGACCCCGGGCCTTAATCATGATCGTTCACAAGGCGCCTCAATCAGACATCGCTACACGCCCTTCTGCAGTCGACCTATAGCCACCTGTATAGCTTGCGCACAGGTGCTATCCGGCCGACCCATCTAGGCTGTCAGATGGTCTGATTAGGCTATTGGGTCCAGACTTGACTAACGACTTCAACCCTATTAACCCGTCTAAGTATTGAAGCAGGCGCTTAGATAGATCTAGTGAGGGTCGCGCATGATGATAAGTTTTGATTGAAAACTTCTATGAAAAGCGCAAACATACATCACTTGCGCAAGCTTAAATGTTAACAAAATACATCTAACATTTGATATGTATTTTTCGTATGATAACAAGAGGATGCGCATCTAATAGATCATACCAAATCATAAAACAAACATGGATCACAAGATAGCAATCATATGTATCAAGCCAAAACCATGCTCTGATACCAATTGTAAGTAACCCTAGGTCACATACGCATATAAAATTTTTCTTGCTTTACTAGGTCCAAAATCGAATGACTTAAACATATGATCAACTTTTAACAACTTGTATAGAACAAGTGAGGATGTTACCATGGCCATGAGAGGCGGCTTGGAAGAAGAAAGGGGCGAATGCCTCTTCTCCAAAGGAATCACACACAGGATGAGACAGGCCTCTGAAAGGTCCCCAAAATAGGGGGGAAGAAACCCTAATAGGCGCATAACAAAGATCATACATGCGGAAGCAAGGGTTTCATAGAAAATCGATATGCATGTCATATAATCAACTCTTAAGGCTTGTATAGAGCGAAAGGGATTCATACCATTGCCATTGCAAGGATGGCGACTTGGAAGAAGAGGGCGATGTGGCTCTCCTCCAAAGGCACCGCACACAAGATGAGAGAAGCTTTCTTCTTGTCGCTCCTTGTGCTAGCAAGGATCTCTAAGTGTCCTAATCGCTTGAAGGGATGAGATCTCCTTTTTCCTTGGCTTGTCCGAATGCTCTCCAAGGCATGAAGAAGTCACACACACGAGAGAGAGGGCGTCGAGAAGAGGCAAGAGTTTTTGGCGTTGAGAGGAAGTGGCATTAATGACTTTCCAAAAATAGAAAGTCATGAAGCCATGCGCCCATGATCTCAAAACCGACCAAAACGCCTTCAAGCTTTGAACCAAGCGTTCACACATGTGAACCGGTTCAAGCCAATTCGATCCATTTCAATTTGGTTCAAAGACCAAATCAAATCAGCCCAAGCCATGGTCTAGATCTTACTGAACCAAATGGTTCAAGATCTAACCGTTCATCTCTTGATGCTCTTGATCTCACCGATCTAGCATCAATTCTCTCGATCGAAGCTTACCGATCTCAAGCCCTAATCAATCAAACATGATCAGACCAGATCTCACTTACAATCAGAGATTAAATCCCTTTAAACGGAATCAAAACAATTCAGTCCACACGATCTGACTCAAGTAAGCCATATCATCAAATTGTGCGACCCTAAGGGTTTCCTTTAAATGTCGGTAACGATAACTTACGTTATCACGATCAGTGAGGGGTATCTAGCAACACATCACTGTCTCCCGATATAAAGGAAAGAGTCTTCCAAGACTACACCCAAACCACAGCACAAGTGTGAATCCACTTCACTAGGCATACATGTTTCCTTTGCCACTGGATGTTCTTATTGGACAAGCGTGTCAAGCCTGTGATTCCAATATGATGAGAATGATTAGATCAGATGATTATAGTCATCTGGGTATGGCCATACACTTTCTCAATCATCTCAAACAGGGGGCCCCTATAGAACATCACACTCCAATCAAGGAGACGGCAATCCTATATCTATCACTAGCGCCCTAACATGACTCATGCTCATTATCCAAGATAGTCTATAACCATTATGTTTCAAATGATATTGAACTACCTCAAAACAATGCCAATCATCATTCAGAAACAGAAGTGATCTCAAGTCAGAGGAAATATGCCACTTGTTTGCATATAAGGATTATTCACATTGTGACAAGCAATTGAATATCCTAAGTAGGGTCTGTCCAGTACATCCAATGTACCCATGAGTCTACATCTTATTCCATGCTCGAAGCATCCTATAAGATTAGAACACATATTAGTCTCAATCATATCAAGGCTGTCTCATGTTCACCAAGATATCTCGACTAAGGACAAAACTGCATGTCAGCCAAGCTGAACAGCATTGAGACATTATTCAGAAGTATACATATTGCAGCAGATGATGTAACAACCTGAATAACAACCATTGCCTTTATAAACATTGAGTTTATACATGATACTGATATAATCCCAAGGCCTCAAACATTAGCCTTAAGGGCATACCCCAACAATCTCCCACTTGCACTTAATCTAATGGTTGAGATATCTCAAACCCATATTATTACAGTGCTTCTCATGCTTCTGCTGCGCCAGAGGCTTTGTAAGCGGGTCAGCTAGATTGTCATCTGTATGAACCTTGCAGACTTTGATCTCGCCACGATCAATGATCTCCCGGATCAAGTGAAACCTTCTCTATATGTGCTTGGACTTCTGGTGCGACCGTGGTTCCTTTGCTTGTGCAATTGCTCCAGTGTTATCACAGAAGATAACCAAAGGATCTGCACTCGAAGGAACAACACCAAGTTCCTGAACGAACTTACGAATCCACACTGCCTCCTTGGATGCTTCTGAGGCTGCAACATACTCGGCTTCTGTTGTGGAATCAGCAACAATTAACTGTTTGAAACTTTTCCACAGCACTGCACCTCCATTCAAGCTAAAAACATAGCCTGATTGCGATCGGAAATCATCCTGGTCAGATTGGAACGAAGCGTCAGTATATCCTTCAATACTGAGTTCTTCCTGACCTCCATATATCAAGAACATATCTTTGGTCCTCCGAAGATATTTCAAAATGTTCTTGACCGCAATCCAGTGTGCCTGCCCTGGATTACTTTGGAATTGACTGGTCACGCTTAACCCATAAGCAACGTCTGGGCGAGTACACAACATCGCATACATAATGGACCCAATAGCCGAAGCATAAGGCGTATTGTGTTGGGGTATGCCCTTAAGGCTAATGTTTGAGGCCTCGGGATTGTATCAGTATCATGTATAAACTCTAATGTTTATAAAGGCAATGGTTGTTATTCAGGTTGTTACATCATCTGCTATCATATGTATACTTCTGAATAATGTCTCAATGCTGTTCAGCTTGGCTGACATGCAGTTAAGTCCTTAGTCGAGATATCTTGGTGAACATGAGACAGCCTAGATATGATTGAGACTAATATGTGTTCTAATCTTATAGGATGCTTCGAGCATGGAATAAGATGTAGACTCATAGGTACATTGGATGTACTGGACAGACCCTACTAGGATATTCAATTGCTTGTCACAATGTGAATAATCCTTGTATGCAAACAAGTGGCATATGTCCTCTGACTTGAGATCACTTGTGTTTCTAAATGATGATTGTCATTGTTTTGAGGTAGTTCAATATCATTTGAAACATAATGGTTATAGACTATCTTGGATAATGATCATGAGTCAGGTTAGGACACTAGTGATAGATATAGGATTGCCGTCTCCTTAATAGGAGTGTGATGTTCTAAAGGGGCCCCCCTGGATGAGATGATTGAGAAAGTGTATGGCCATACCCAGATGACTATGTTCATCTGATCTAATCATTCTCATCATATTGGAGTTACAGGCTTGACACGCTTGTCCAATAAGAACATCTAGTGGCAAAGGAATCAAGTATGCCAAGTGAAGTAGATTCACACTTGTGCTGTGGTTTGGGTGTAGTCTTGGAAGACTCTTTCCTTTATATCGGGAGACAGTGATGTGTTGCTAGATACCCCTCATGTAGGTTCCCCTTCAAGGGGGGGGGGGCGAAACCCTAAGGTGGCGCAAGCAACCTTATTCTTATGTTTTAGCAGCGGAAGTAGGGTTTCAAGAGGATCGGATGCTATACATTCATATGATCAACTTTTAAGAAGCATGAAGATCGAATGAAGATCATACCGAAGCCATGTGTTTGGATGGCGTCTAGGAAGCAGAGATCGACAGGGGTCTCCTCTAGAGAATGCGCACACAAGATGAGAGTGCGCCTACTTTCTTGGTGCTCCTTGTGCTAGCAAGGTTCCAAGAAGTCTTGAACGTATGGAAGGGATGGAGACGATTTTCCTTTCTTGGCCGAATCCTCCTCAAAGCTCCAAGCGTCGCCACACACGAAAAGTGCCGAGAGGAATAATGGGTGGAGAGGCGAGAATAGAATCAATCCTATTCGAACGTGAGAGATCTCCAAGTGGAGATCATGGTTTCTAAAAATAGAAACCACCACTCGCTCAAACGTTCACGCCAAGTGAACAAGTCGCCACCTCATCTCCCTTTGAACCATGCGCTCATATATGAGCCGGTTCAATTTGGTTCGGTTCAAGAACCAACCAAGCCAAGCGATCCAGTCTAGATCTTAATTAAACCCTAAGGCTCCAGATCTAACCGTTCATCTCTTGATGCTCCTGATCTCACCGATCTAGCATCTATTCTCTCAATCGAAGCTTACCGATCTTAAGCCCTAATCAATCAAACATGATCAGACCAGATCTCACTTACAATCAGAGATTAAATCCCTTTAAACTGAACCAAAACAATTCAGTCCACACGATCTGACTTAAGTAAGCCATATCATCAAATTGTGCGACCCTAAGGGTTTCCTTTAAATGTCGGTAACGATAACTCACGTTATCACGATCAGTGAGGGGTATCTAGCAACACATCACTGTCTCCCGATATAAAGGAAAGAGTCTTCCAAGACTACACCCAAACCATAGCACAAGTGTGAATCAACTCACAAGGCATGCATGTTTCCTTTGCCACTGGATGTTCTTATTGGATAAGCATGTCAAGCCTGTAACTCCAATACGATGAGCATGATTAGATCAGATGAACACAGTCATCTGGGTATGGCCATACACTTTCTCAATCATCTCATCAAGGGGGGCCCTTCAGAACATCACACTCCTTAAACAAGGAGACGGCAATCCTTTATCTATCACTAGTGCCCTAACCTGACTCAAGCTCACCATCCAAGATAGTCTATAATCATTATGTTTCAAATGATATTGAACTACCTCAAAACAATGGCAATCATCATTTAGAAACACAAGTAATCTCAAGTCAGAGGAAATGTGCCACTTGATACAATCAAGGAATATTCATATTGTGACAAGCAATTGAATATCCTAGTAGGGTCTGTCCAGTACATCCAATGTACCCATGAGTCTATATCTTATTCCATGCTCGAAGCATCCTATAAGATTAGAACACATATTAGTCTTAACCATATCAAGGCTGTCTCATGTTCACCAAGATACATCAACTAAGGACATATAGCATGTCAGCCCAGCTGAACAGCATTGAGACATTATTCAGAAGTACACTTATTACAGCAGACAAGGTAACAAACTGAATAACAACCATGCCTTTATAAACACAAGAGTTTATTACATGATACTGATACAATCCTTAGGCCTCAAACATTAGCCTTAAGGGCATACCCCAACAATCTCCCACTTGCACTTAATCTAATGGTTGAGAAATCTCAAACCCATATTATTACAGTGCTTCTCATGCTTCTGCTGCGCCAGAGGCTTGGTAAGCGGGTCTGCCAGATTGTCATCTGTATGAACCTTGCAGATTTTGATCTCGCCACGATCTATGATCTCCCTGATCAAGTGAAACCGTCTCTGTATGTGCTTGGACTTCTGGTGCGACCGTGGTTCCTTTGCCTGTGCGATTGCTCCAGTGTTATCACAGAAGATAACCAAAGGATCTGCACTCGAAGGAACAACACCAAGTTCTCTCACGAACTTACGAATCCACACTGCTTCCTTGGATGCTTCCGAGGCTGCAACATACTCGGCTTCTGTTGTGGAATCAGCAACAGTTGACTGTTTGAAACTCTTCCACACCACTGCTCCTCCATTCAAGCTAAAAACATAGCCTGATTGCGATCGGAAATCATCCTGGTCAGACTGGAACGAAGCGTCAGTATATCCTTCAATACTGAGTTCTTCCTGACCACCATATATCAAGAACATATCTTTGGTTCTCCGCAGATATTTTAAGATGTTCTTGACCGCAATCCAGTGTGCCTGACCTGGATTACTTTGGAACCGACTGGTCACGCTTAACCCGTAAGCGACGTCTGGGCGAGTACATAACATCGCATACATAATGGACCCAATAGCCGAAGCATAAGGCGTATTGTCCATTTCATCTTTCTCAGTCTGTGTTTGTGGACACTGACTCTTCGAAAGATTCAGACCATGTCTGACTGGAAGATATCCTCTTTTAGAATTTTCTAAATGAAATCTCTCCAGGACTTTATCGATGTAAGTACTCTGGCACAACCCGAGAAGCCTCTTAGATCTATCCCTGTAGATCTTCACACCTAACACATAGGCTGCTTCTCCTAGATCTTTCATCTGGAAACATTTCCTTAACCAAGCCTTAACCGCATGCATTTCAGGAATGTCATTTCCAATGATCAAGATATCATCAACGTAGAGGACTAGGAAAGTAATTACGCTCCCACTAAACCTCTTATATACACACGGGTCATCCTCGTTCTTGATGAAACCAAACTCAGAGATTGATTCATCAAAACGAATATTCCAGCTTCTTGATGCTTGTTTAAGTCCATAAATAGACTTCTTTAACTTGCATATTTTATGACGATCTGATGGATTAGTGAAACCTTCAGGTTGTGTCATATACACATCCTCATCCAGACTTCCATTAAGGAAAGCTGTCTTCACATCCATCTGCCATATCTCATAATCGTAATATGCAGCTATCGCGAAAAGAATCCGAATAGACTTAAACATAGCTACTGGTGAGAAAGTTTCATCATAATCTATCCCGTAGATTTGTTTGAAACCTTTCGCAACTAGCCTGCCTTTATAGGTAACCACGTTACCATCCATGTCAATCTTCTTCTTGAAGATCCATTTACAGCCTATAGGGATAACTCCCGGAGGCGGATCAACCAAATCCCAGACTTGGTTATCTGACATGGAGTCCATCTCGGCTCGCATAGCTTCAAGCCATCTCGCTGATTCCGGTCCACTGACCGCATCCGCATAAGTGAGGGGTTCATCATGATCAATGATGTAGACTCCGTCATAGCGCTCAGGCTGTCGACGGATCCTTCCCGATCTTCGCGATTCCCGTGATATCTGAGCCTCAGGTTGTTCAATAACCTGATCTACCGGCTCAGGCTCATCCAACTGTGCTTGAGCACTTTGTCCTTCTTCTGGATTCTCATCCAACTTTATTTCTCTCCCACTGGCCTCTTGCAGAAGAAACTCTGATGTGGGGAGGCGACATGACCCACGGAAATACAAATGGAGTTTAAGGTTACCTTAGCTAGGGCACCTAAATTCCCATCTCTTGCATTGCATGCATCTTTAAGTTAGATTTTCATTCCTTGCATTGCATACATCCTTTACGTTATTTCCATCTCTTGCATTGCATGCATCTTTAGGTTAGATTTTCTAGCATAACTTGCATCATATGGTAGGTTAGATCCACCCTCCAATTACACCATGTAGTTACATGCCTAGGATCCGCCACTTATGTATAGTAGGTTAGTGCATGAAATTGATGTAATAGTATAGGTCAACTCCATTTTGGGATGCAAGTCAAAATCAGGTCAAGACAACTCCAAGAGATGCCATGGGCCACCAGCCCAACTCATGAGGAAATCAGCCCACCCCACCTAATGGAGCAACACCTCAAGTACCTCAACCTCCACCATCCTAGTTGGCAGCCATGTGGAGTTTACCTTCATCTCCAACCAAGGCAAGATGCAGCCTACACAAAGTCCTACTTCAGCCCATCATGCGCCAGCCACCAAAGTCAAGGAGCAGCCTGCTCAATGTCCCTACTTCAGCTCAACTTACGCCAGCCATCAAAGTCAAGGAGCAGCTTGAAACAATGTCCATCTCAGTCCACCATGCGCCAGCCACCAAGGTCAAGGAGCAGCTGAACTATGTCAGCCCTTGCAGCAACTTCAGTCCCTTCAAGTGCCAGCCGCCCATGCCAATCTGCAGCCTGCACAAAGTCAGCCATCAGCAGCCTTTTCAGTCCATCCTCATCTCAGCTTTTGAACTCACCAACCTGCTGAAGACTCCAAAGTTCAACCTCCAAGCAACCGCCCATGTGGAAGAAGAAACCAGCCCTTGAGTTGTCTACATCATGCTTGACTTGTGTGACTTGTTTTTGAGCTTAGGAAGGGAGATAACCGTTGGAGACTCTCCTATATGATGTATTCCTCTTGTAAAGTCATCAGTTTTAGAGTTGAATGAATTTTCAAATTTCAGAAGTGTGTCTTCTAATGGTGTGTGTCACCTAACCCCTCCCCTTCTTCCAACCATTGCCGAGAGTTCCATCCCCCCCTCTTGCTCTTCAACCTTCCACCTCCACTTGCGCTTGTCATGAAGATGGGAGCTCACGCCACTTCCTCCCTTTAGCCTTGAAGAGTCCTCAGCCATGATGAGGAGCTGGACACATCCGAGACTCAAGAAGGTGTCATCAACCCCATGCCAAGATCAAGCCACCACCCTAAGTTAGCTAAGTCTCTCTTCTCCCTTGGCTGATGTTTTCTTGACGTTTCTGAACATTCTTCTGCACTCACTAAGGTTTCTTCTCAGGTTGCGCAAGGCCAAGGAGGGCATACAAGTTCATCCCCCCCTTTTCCCCCTTAACTAGTTAGTCTCAAAAGTGTTAGCAAGGGAATTTGGAGGCTATCCTCCCCCTTGAATGTTCTTATGTGAATGGCCTCTTAATATTTTTGTCAAACTCACCCACGCATGTGTGGGATGCTGCAATGCTATGTGTGTAAGCTCATAGGGCCCTACTTCGTGAGATTCAACCATTGGACCGGTGAAGAACGGGAAGGTCACCCTTTCTATTCTCAAAGGGTGCAAGGTGAGTTTCTCCCCTAGAGTAGCTTTACTGCTTATGGTAGAACCGCATGCTAGATCTAATTGAGGTTATAGAATCACATGATAAGCTTTGTCAAATTTCATTTTATCTAGAAGTGCATGCTAGGATAGTTTCGGTTTTCACTACTACTTACTAAAACAAGCTAGTTTCAAACTACGATAGCTCAAGGGGTTTACTAAGTTATACTTATTTAGCAAAACGTTTTCAAAGCGCGTTGTTTGAATGTTGCATGCTTGGCCTCCCCATCATCTTGGTATCAGAGCTTAGGCTCTTAGAGTAGGATTTTATAAGACCAAAACTTTATTTTCCTACTACTAAGGCGATTTTTGGACCTAGGTGCTTGAAAGAATTTGACTAGCTATATTTATCACCTTAGGGTCTATTCTCAAACTCTACTCATTTCAAAAATGACTACTAGATTCAATCCCCTAAGAGGCAATAGACAACCCATCAAGAGATGGGATGACATGATAAAAGAAATATATGACCCTACATCTCTCAATGACCCTACATCTCTCAATGAAAAATTGCTTACCCAAGAGAACATGAATGTAGCTGAATATATACTAAAGTTCAAAACCCTCTACCATAGTACTAGAGAAGCTCCTAGGATTATGCTTAACCGGTTTAGAGATGGTCTTAGCTTTGAGATTAAGAGAGGTCTCACCTACTACCCCATATACACAATAGAAGATGCTTTTCAAATAGCTAGTGAGGTGGAGCAAAATCTTAAGAGATTTTATAAAAGGAAAATTGACCATCCAAGACCCAAAGCCCCTAAGGTAGTCAATCAAACCATGGAGCTCAATCAAGCCTTAGAACCAAAGCTACCCTCCCAAAGCCAATCTCAAATCAAGTCTAGGGAACCCATTGAAGACTTACCTCCATGTCAAATCATGTTGTCCATAAAACCCAAACAAGAACTCAACCAACTTAAGGAAAACTCTCTTGACATCCACATAGGTCATACTAAGTCCACACCTTTAAGAACAATCTCACCTAAGCCTATGGAAGAACTTGAACCCAATCATATTAGGCTAGACTTAGTGGAAGCTATCCCACCCTTAGTGACCTATGAGACTAGTTTGCCTCACCCTTTAGGGCTCCCATGTTTAGATCAAGTGCTTGAACCATGTGAACCTACTCTTCATGACATAGGAAAAACTTTAGAGAACTCTTCAATAGGTTGTGAACACTTAGGTTCCAAGCCACTTGACCTTAGTGAAAGTTTAGATGAGCCTCTAGACACTTTAGAAATCCAACACCTTCAATTAGAGGACCATCACACTTTAGGCTTGACTCAACCTAAGTTTGAACCTTTCTCTATGGATGATCTGCCTAAGTATCTTACTCAACCATATTTAGAGATTAAGGTAGACATACCATCTTGTCTAGGCCCTTCTTTGACCACTTTTGGGCCATCTAGCACTAAACTTTCCAAGTTAGGCCTAAACCCACCCCTAGAGCCCAAACTTTTACACATAGAGGATCCTTCACCTTTAGATCTCAACCCACATGAGTTAGGATCCCTTACTTTGCCTAAGATGGAACCCATGCTAGATCCTTTTCTCATTGACCAAGATCCTAAGTCCCAAACATTAGGAGAACCTCAACTTCAAGGCCTAGAAGACTTGACCTTTGATCCAATGACCCATGAAACATATCTCTTAGGTCTTGCCACCCACACTCCTAAGCCACATTTAGGGCCAATTGAACATGGGCTTATAACCCAAGACTCTAGGGATGACCCTACTCAAGTTGACCCCATAGGGACTGACCTATATCAACCTTCTCCGTATGACATGGTAGAGCTCCCCCAGTTTAGCTTTGAAGATCTTACTCCAGATATGGGAGAGCCATTTCTTTTTTCCTTAGGAAGTCCAATCCTAGAGGCGCCCCTCACCCTTCTTGAGTTAGACATTAGCTCACCTGAATATGAAGAAGAATTTACTTTAGATCCTCTTGAGTTTCCCATGCTAGGATATGATTTAGAACCTAACTTGTCTGAGTTGGCAACATCACCCATCTCTCCTTTAGACCTTGAGTCTGGCCTTAGTACTCCAGGGTTAAAGACAATTCAATTGAATAATGATTTGCTTTCCCTCCCAGAACTTGAACACTTTGAGTTTGTTATACCTGAATCTTTTAGTAGGCCTGTATACCACAAACATACTAATGAATATGGCCGAGAAAGGACATTCTGTGTAGGAGACCCTGAATTTAAGGAGCATGAAGATTGGGATGAAGAGATTGATTGCTGTGATGCTGTTGACACTGATTTTTGGACCCCCATCACTTTTGATGTGGATGACTTCATATTGCATAAGCACCATTCCACCCCATACTATGACCCCACTTGTGAGCATATGATTGAGTCCATCCTTGAGGACCAAACCCATTTCACCCGTAATAAGGTAGAGTTACTCTACTTAGTTGGATATGACCATGGTGAAGAGGGTTGGCTCCCCGAGGAAGAACTCACCCTTACTACCTCAAAGCTCCTCATGGATAAGGACAATTCTTCGGAGAAGAATTTTTCTCACCCGGGGAGAGCTGATGTGGGGAGGCGACATGACCCACGGAAATACAAATGGAGTTTAAGGTTACCTTAGCTAGGGCACCTAAATTCCCATCTCTTGCATTGCATGCATCTTTAAGTTAGATTTTCATTCCTTGCATTGCATACATCCTTTAAGTTATTTCCATCTCTTGCATTGCATGCATCTTTAGGTTAGATTTTCTAGCATAACTTGCATCATATGGTAGGTTAGATCCACCCTCCAATTACACCATGTAGTTACATGCCTAGGATCCGCCACTTATGTATAGTAGGTTAGTGCATGAAATTGATGTAATAGTATAGGTCAACTCCATTTTGGGATGCAAGTCAAAATCAGGTCAAGACAACTCCAAGAGATGCCATGGGCCACCAGCCCAACTCATGAGGAAATCAGCCCACCCCACCTAATGGAGCAACACCTCAAGTACCTCAACCTCCACCATCCTAGTTGGCAGCCATGTGGAGTTTACCTTCATCTCCAACCAAGGCAAGATGCAGCCTACACAAAGTCCTACTTCAGCCCATCATGCGCCAGCCACCAAAGTCAAGGAGCAGCCTGCTCAATGTCCCTACTTCAGCTCAACTTACGCCAGCCATCAAAGTCAAGGAGCAGCTTGAAACAATGTCCATCTCAGTCCACCATGCGCCAGCCACCAAGGTCAAGGAGCAGCTGAACTATGTCAGCCCTTGCAGCAACTTCAGTCCCTTCAAGTGCCAGCCGCCCATGCCAATCTGCAGCCTGCACAAAGTCAGCCATCAGCAGCCTTTTCAGTCCATCCTCATCTCAGCTTTTGAACTCACCAACCTGCTGAAGACTCCAAAGTTCAACCTCCAAGCAACCGCCCATGTGGAAGAAGAAACCAGCCCTTGAGTTGTCTACATCATGCTTGACTTGTGTGACTTGTTTTTGAGCTTAGGAAGGGAGATAACCGTTGGAGACTCTCCTATATGATGTATTCCTCTTGTAAAGTCATCAGTTTTAGAGTTGAATGAATTTTCAAATTTCAGAAGTGTGTCTTCTAATGGTGTGTGTCACCTAACCCCTCCCCTTCTTCCAACCATTGCCGAGAGTTCCATCCCCCCCTCTTGCTCTTCAACCTTCCACCTCCACTTGCGCTTGTCATGAAGATGGGAGCTCACGCCACTTCCTCCCTTTAGCCTTGAAGAGTCCTCAGCCATGATGAGGAGCTGGACACATCCGAGACTCAAGAAGGTGTCATCAACCCCATGCCAAGATCAAGCCACCACCCTAAGTTAGCTAAGTCTCTCTTCTCCCTTGGCTGATGTTTTCTTGACGTTTCTGAACATTCTTCTGCACTCACTAAGGTTTCTTCTCAGGTTGCGCAAGGCCAAGGAGGGCATACAAGTTCATCCCCCCCTTTTCCCCCTTAACTAGTTAGTCTCAAAAGTGTTAGCAAGGGAATTTGGAGGCTATCCTCCCCCTTGAATGTTCTTATGTGAATGGCCTCTTAATATTTTTGTCAAACTCACCCACGCATGTGTGGGATGCTGCAATGCTATGTGTGTAAGCTCATAGGGCCCTACTTCGTGAGATTCAACCATTGGACCGGTGAAGAACGGGAAGGTCACCCTTTCTATTCTCAAAGGGTGCAAGGTGAGTTTCTCCCCTAGAGTAGCTTTACTGCTTATGGTAGAACCGCATGCTAGATCTAATTGAGGTTATAGAATCGCATGATAAGCTTTGTCAAATTTCATTTTATCTAGAAGTGCATGCTAGGATAGTTTCGGTTTTCACTACTACTTACTAAAACAAGCTAGTTTCAAACTACGATAGCTCAAGGGGTTTACTAAGTTATACTTATTTAGCAAAACGTTTTCAAAGCGCGTTGTTTGAATGTTGCATGCTTTGGCCTCCCCATCAAACTCCTTATCAAGAAATATGGCCGTCCGAGCAACAAACACTTTGTTCTCTTTGGGATCGAAGAAATAATAACCCTTAGTTTCCTTAGGGTAACCGACAAAGATACATTTGTCAGATCTGCTCTCTAGTTTCCCAGAGGCGAGCTTTTTGACATAAGCTTCGCAGCCTCAGATCCTGATAAATGTCAAGCTTGGCTGTTTCCCATACCATAACTCATATGGCGTCTTTGAAACGGCCTTGGATGGCACTCGGTTTAGTACCTTTGCAGCTGTTTCCAGTGCAAATCCCCAAAAGGAGTATGGAAGAGTAGCCTGACTCATCATAGAACGAACCATATCAAGTAATGTTCTATTTCTCCTCTCGGACACACCATTCCATTGGGGTGTTCCTGGCGGAGTGAGCTGTGAGATAATCCCACACTCCTTCAGATAGTCAGTAAACGCATGACGTAGGTATTCTCCACCTCGATCAGAATGAAGTGCCTTGATATTTCGGCCTAGCTGATTCTGTACTTCATTTTTGAACTCTTTGAACTTGTCAAAAGATTCACTTTTATGTCTCATTAAATAGACATACCCGTATCTACTGAAATCATCAGTAAAGGTAATGAAGTACTGATAGCCACCTCTGGCATGTTTACTAAATGGCCCACACACATCACTGTGTATAAGGTCAAGTAAACCTGAAGCCCTTTGACCTTTGTGAGGAAAAGGTGACTTCGTCATTTTACCCATTAAACAAGCCTTGCATGTATCAATCTCCTCATAGGAGAATGATCCCAGCAGTCCATGATCATGCAACCGCTTAATGCGTTTCTTGTTAATATGGCCTAAACGACTATGCCATAGCAAGGTGCTGTCATCAGCATACTTGGCTTTCTTAATATCAATATTTTGTATAGAACATTCCATGGCCAACATGAATAACCCATTGTTAATTGAACCAGTTGCATAAACAATATTATCTAAAGATAAAACACACTTTAAAATATTGCATTCAAAGGAAAATCCCTTCCTGACAAGAGCAGGAATAGAGATAATATTTTTAGTAATACTGGGAACAAAGTAACAATTGTCTAGTTCCAATACAAGTCCAGATGGTAAAGAAATGAAATAGTCTCCTACAGCAACAGCAGCAACCCGTGCCCCGTTTCCAACGCGTAGGTCCACCTCATGCTGTCCCACCTGCCTTCTTCTCTTGAGTTCCTGTACATTTGAACAAATGTGAACTCCACATGCAGTGTCCAACACCCATGATATAGAAGAAGAAAACATGACCTCAGTCACAAAAATACCTGAGCCAGAAGCGAAGCTTCCCCTCTTATCTCCTTGGAGCGCTTTACAGTCCTTTTTCCAGTGACCCAGCTGGCCACAGTGGAAACATCTGTATTCCTTGGACCGCTTCACCTTTTGCTTCAGAGCCTTGCTGTAATTCTTGACAGGGGTCTTGCCCTTCTTCCCCTTCTTCTTGTTCCTTGAAGGAACCATTAAGACAGAGGTCGAAGGCTTTCCCTTCAGAGTTTCCTCAGTAGTCAAGAGCATATTCAGCAGCTCTGCCGGAGTACAATCGATTTTGTTCATATTAAAGTTAATGATGAACGCGTCGAATGAGGGCGGGAGAGACTGCAGAATAATGTCTACAGCAAGCTCCTGATTGATGGTATGCCCCAGTTTCTCTAGAGCTTCCTTGTGCCCAATCATCTTGAGCACATGAGCTCCCACTGGGCTCCCTTCAGCCAGTTTGCTCTGAAAGAAAAGCTTTGTCAGATTATAGCGTTCTGTCCTCGCCTGTGCAGCATACAGCATCTTGAGGTTCGCTATCATGTCTATAGCAGACATATCCTCATGCTGACGCTGCAGCGGTGGCGTCATAGACGCTAGCATCAGGCAAGCGACATCAATGCTATCATTGACGTGCTTTTCATAGGCTTCCCGAACCGCCCTTGTGGCGTTCGGGGCGGGCTGAGGCGGTATCGCCGTCTCGAGGACATACAGTTTCCTCTCTGCCTTAAGAACGATCTTAAGGTGTCCGTACCAGTCTGAGAAGTTCGGCCCAGCAAACTTCTCCCTTTCCAGTAGGGATCGCACATTGAAGCTCATGGTGTTCGTTGCTGCAGGTATCTACAACAATGCAAGAACAACAAGGTCAGTATCAATGTTAAGAATCAATCAGGACTTAAGAAAGATTCTTTTTCTCACTATTTTATCTGGCTGAAAAATCCAGCAAAACAGCCCGAAAGAGTAGAACTCTTTTAGTGAGATGGGATCCAGATTTCATACTTGGTCTCCGCGGCCCGCTCAGGCGAGATAAGATGCACAGAGAGTACAAGCACTAATCTCTGGTAGGCTGCCCTAGCCAATCGCCAACCCGTGCGATTCCCCTTCATCTGGGCAATCCAGCAGACTGTGCCAACTGAGTTGGTACAACACAATCTCTGACCCCACAGATGGCTACCTCCATGTGCTACCATATGCGCCACATATGTAGGCTACATGGTCAAGCTGACCCGACCTACTCCCTGGACCACCACGTGCTATGCTGAGCAACGAGAAGCGATAAATCCCTTCTCTGTAACACGCAGGTGTAATCCCGCACCGTCTGAAGATAGATGGACGTGCCCACTGAGTGGGTACAACACGGCTCCAACGATAATCAGAACAGTGAAGTTTCGCGTCAGAAGGCTTACGAGCTTGATATTTTAGCGTTGGATTTTAACGGTCTTTTATCTTCTTCACTATCATGCAATACCTATGGTGATAGCAGAAGATAAATAAATCATGCTGTTCAACTTATTTAAACAATAAAAGAAAGCATGGATCTTATGTGGTAAAAGCCCATAGCCTAAGTAAGACCTTAAGATACTTAAGTCTTCACTTGCTTTTCTTCATAGGACTTTAGCTGCTCATCTGGCCCAACCCAGGGCCCAAGCGCCATTTGCAGCTGAGATGCGCCCACCAGGGAAAATGCGCCTGCTCCCAGAGTCGAACCCTGGACCTCCCACCTGGTCAAGCCACTGCTGCATGCGCCTCTGCCAAGTGTGCTCTGTGCTCTTGTCTGATTAACTTACAAATTAATCTATCTAGACAAGATTGACACGCAGGTCAATTACACTTTATAAATTAAATACAATGTGATACGCAGATCACAATAATTAATTTACAACTTTAATACAGGCACGCAGGCCCCAGCACAGCACACATTTAACATGGGCAGCCCACATAAGAATAAATAAACAGGCATATGCAACAATCAAACATGTGATCCAACATAGGAAAATAAAATTTCGAAAACCCCATTGGCATCAATTTTAATTTTCCTTATGTGCCCTACTACCTTACAACGGTCCATTACTAGGGATCCACTCATCAGACCTAGTCAGATCCACTGCCCTTACATGCACCAAGTCCTAACTGACTTGAGTCGACCAAATGGTCAACCATGCATGCGCCAGGGCTGAACAACCCTCATGAGTTCTGGCAAGCGGGTGTGACCCCGGGCCTAACTCATGTGTGTTCACTAGTCGTCTCAACCAGACATCGCTACACGCCTGTCTGCAGTCGACCTATAGCCACCAAGTGCTTGCGCACAGGTGCTATCTGGTCAACCCATCAAGGCTGTCAGATGGTCTGATCAGACTGTCTGGATCTAACCTAGGGGATGACTTCAACCCTAATAACCCGTCTAAGGGTTTACAGCAGGCGCCTCTTAGATCTAGTGAGGTCGCGCAAGTGATATATTTTGAGCAAAACTACATCATGCGCCAACATACATGCGCAAAAAGAAAATATGCATTTTCGTCAACCAACACATACTAGAGATTTCGCATGTAACCCTAGATCTAGAGATATGCGTAAGTAATGGATCACACAAGGCTAAAGCAATCATAATAACAATGCATAGAACCGGCTCTGATACCAATTGTAGGTTCCCCTGCAAGGGGGGGGGGGCGAAACCCTAAGGTGGCGCAAGCAACCTTATTCTTATGTTTTAGCAGCGGAAGTAGGGTTTCAAGAGGATCGGATGCTATACATTCATATGATCAACTTTTAAGAAGCATGAAGATCGAATGAAGATCATACCGAAGCCATGTGTTTGGATGGCGTCTAGGAAGCAGAGATTGTAAGATCCAAGGATCTTAAGTCCTGGTAAGCATTATTTTTGATTTAAATAAACTCGTTGGCTGTGATATTGTGTTCATGATTTAAATAGAATTATTGACTGTGATATTTTTTCTATGTATTGGTTGTTAATAGTTAATTAACTAGAGATTTTTGGATGTTAATGTTAATTAATTAACTAACTTATTGGATGTTAATTTTCAGTTAATTAATTAGAGTTTATTGGTTAATTAATTAGACCTTATTGGTTAATTAACTAGCTTATTGGATATTAATTAAATCCTTATTGGATTTGCGTTTAAGTGAATTCATTAAATGGATGTTAATTTAAATTCTTATTGGACTTTCACTTAAACTATGGGTTATTGGGTTAGATGGATATTAGATTTAAAATTCGAATTAGTTAGTTAAATGGATTAAACCCTATTTGAATTAATTGGTTAATGGGTTAAAAATTAAAAACCGAAATGTTAAGTGGGAATTTTCGGCTAGGGTAGAGTTTTTGGCGAAATTGTTGGCTTGGAAGAAATCTTGGGGCGGCTAGGGCAAAGAAGTGGGCGATTTTTGAAGAACTTGGCGATTTCTTGAGGAGCTTGGACGATTCTTGAAGGCTTGGAGGAATTTTCCTTTCTTCCTCTTCCTTTTCCCTTGGCCGGCATCTTTGGTTTGGGTGGCGTTTCTTCCTTCCATTGGTGGCGACGTTGGTAGAGCTTCAAAGGCTTTAGACGATTTTTGTTGGGGAGATTTTAACCTAAGTGTTCACGGTTCAAGGTGAGTGGGGTGTCTTATTTGACCTATTAATTTGGTTGTGATTGTATTACATGATGCAATAGAATTCTTGGAAAATTACCATGTTTAAAACCGAAATTTTGATATTAATTATGAAAACCGAAATGATCTTGATAATTGTTATGAAAACCGAAACTTTGATTTAATTATGAAAACCGAAATCTTGATGATTGTTTAACCGAAAATTTGTATGAAATTTAAGGTATTTTTATAGGGAATTTTGGTAGCATTAAATCATTGAATTTTGAGTATGAAAATCTTGTTAATTGTAGTTAAACCGAAATCTTGACAATATGTATGAAATCCGAAATCTTGTCAATTGAAGTTAAACTGAAATCTTGATAACATGTTTGGGAACCGCAATCTTTATAATTGTAGTTAACATGTTTACATGTGGTAATTTGTAAGAATACAGGTTTTACATTTTATGTTGAGTTTATGGATGCTTGTTTTAATTTTATGGTTCTTTATGAGTGTAGCATGTATCCTTGTTTGAGGAATTGGGTGATAACATAGCAAGGTTAGATTGAACTAATCAGCATAAAACCTGAGGACTACACTACAATGTGATTTTTATGAAGTTTATGTGATTTTTTTGAATATTATGTGATTTGCGATTTTTGGAATATTATGTGGTTATGGGAATTTAGAATATTATGTGTTATGTGATGGGTAGGACTAAGGCTAAGTGTGACTGTGTACTCAAGGGGATAGTATGTAAAATATGTTAAGGGTTTGAGACTTCAGCCCTGTATTGTGATATGTGAGGGGGTTGATGTTCAGCCTACCTGTTATGATGGGGGTTGATGTTCAGCCTGCCCGATATGATTATTGTGATGACTATCCTAGAGTCTAGCTGACACTTAGAAGTCCACCGTTGTGAAATAAGATATAAGATGTGTCTGTTGTCAAGTAGGAACCTTTTGGGAGAACGGGTTTTGACGCAAAGTGCCATGTCTTGGTCGGACAGGGGCCACCTCTTGATGTCATCACTTTTTTTTGTGATATAGGGTGTCGTAGAGCAAAGTGCCACGTCGTGACCCGGCGGGGGCCACCTCTTGAATCTACACACTATCCATCGATGTGTTATGGGGTGTTTTAGAGCAAAGTGCCACGTCGTGACCTGGCGGGGGCCACCTCTTGATTCTACTCACTGTCCATGTTTATATGTTGCATGAAATTTTGCAGTCTCCCAGTGCTTAGGCCAAAGCCGGGTTAGACCATAATGGTCACTACTGAATATGCTGGACAACTAGGTTAATTAAGCGTTGGTGTGTACATCTGAGTTGGTTTAGAGTATAACTCTAGAACCTGAATTTGTTATATGTTGGTGTGTACATCTGACTGTTTATATGACTTCTGTTTTCTTTATGTTGTTATATGTCGACATAATGTTCCTGTTAAAGATTTTTAAAATAATCTGTCTATATTTTTGAGTGTATGTTATGGATGGTCGATTTAGACTATCCACTCACTGGGCTGTGTAGCTCACCCCTCACTATTTTCAGGCATAGAGCAGGGGCGCATTTCTTGAGTTAGCATTGGCATGGATATCGCTAGTTTGCTGTTTAAGAACTTTTGTGCTTAATTATTTGGGGCCGGTTGTGGCCGAACTATATGAATGATATGAGCTATGTGAACCATGTGAACTATGTGAACTTGTGATGTCAGATTGTGGCTGTTAAATGAGTTTGATTTTTGTGTCACCGCTGGCTTCAGCCTGGTTTCGGTGTTTGGTATGAGTTTATAAAATTGATTTTTTGATTTTGTTTTGAATTTCGGTTTGTGGTGTATTCTTTGTAATCGGTTTTGATATACCTGTAACTTGCATATGTCTAGTGCAAGGAATGCGTGGTGGCAGGTACCTTTATGAAATTATGTTTTTGTGGAGATTTATATGTATGGAATTTTCGAAATTTTCAGATCGGGTTTCCTGAACGGGGTTTTACCTAGCATATGTATCGATCTTGTATGATAACATCCTGTTTCTTTCATGAATTGTGTTGATTGTTTGGGGTTAAGATAACGGGATGTTACAGAGATCGACAGGGGTCTCCTCCAGAGAATGCGCACACAAGATGAGAGTGCGCCTACTTTCTTGGTGCTCCTTGTGCTACCAAGGTTCCAAGAAGTCTTGAACGTATGGAAGGGATGGAGACGATTTTCCTTTCTTGGCCGAATCCTCCTCAAAGCTCCAAGCGTCGCCACACACGAAAAGTGCCGAGAGGAATAATGGGTGGAGAGGCGAGAATAGAATCAATCCTATTCGAACGTGAGAGATCTCCAAGTGGAGATCATGGTTTCTAAAAATAGAAACCACCACTCGCTCAAACGTTCACGCCAAGTGAACAAGTCGCCACCTCATCTCCCTTTGAACCATGCGCTCATATATGAGCCGGTTCAATTTGGTTCGGTTCAAGAACCAACCAAGCCAAGCGATCCAGTCTAGATCTTAATTAAACCCTAAGGCTCCAGATCTAACCGTTCATCTCTTGATGCTCCTGATCTCACCGATCTAGCATCTATTCTCTCAATCGAAGCTTACCGATCTTAAGTCCTAATCAATCAAACATGATCAGACCAGATCTCACTTACAATCAGAGATTAAATCCCTTTAAACTGAACCAAAACAATTCAGTCCACACGATCTGACTTAAGTAAGCCATATCATCAAATTGTGCGACCCTAAGGGTTTCCTTTAAATGTCGGTAACGATAACTCACGTTATCACGATCAGTGAGGGGTATCTAGCAACACATCACTGTCTCCCGATATAAAGGAAAGAGTCTTCCAAGACTACACCCAAACCATAGCACAAGTGTGAATCAACTCACAAGGCATGCATGTTTCCTTTGCCACTGGATGTTCTTATTGGATAAGCATGTCAAGCCTGTAACTCCAATACGATGAGCATGATTAGATCAGATGAACACAGTCATCTGGGTATGGCCATACACTTTCTCAATCATCTCATCAAGGGGGGCCCTTCAGAACATCACACTCCTTAAACAAGGAGACGGCAATCCTTTATCTATCACTAGTGCCCTAACCTGACTCAAGCTCACCATCCAAGATAGTCTATAATCATTATGTTTCAAATGATATTGAACTACCTCAAAACAATGGCAATCATCATTTAGAAACACAAGTAATCTCAAGTCAGAGGAAATGTGCCACTTGATACAATCAAGGAATATTCATATTGTGACAAGCAATTGAATATCCTAGTAGGGTCTGTCCAGTACATCCAATGTACCCATGAGTCTATATCTTATTCCATGCTCGAAGCATCCTATAAGATTAGAACACATATTAGTCTTAACCATATCAAGGCTGTCTCATGTTCACCAAGATACATCAACTAAGGACATATAGCATGTCAGCCCAGCTGAACAGCATTGAGACATTATTCAGAAGTACACTTATTACAGCAGACAAGGTAACAAACTGAATAACAACCATGCCTTTATAAACACAAGAGTTTATTACATGATACTAATACAATCCTTAGGCCTCAAACATTAGCCTTAAGGGCATACCCCAACACCTCACTGATCGTGATAACGTAAGTTATCGTTACCGACGTTTAAAGGAAACCCTTAGGGTCGCACAATTTGATGATATGGCTTACTTAAGTCAAATCGTGTGGACTGAATTGTTTTGGTTCAGTTTAAAGGGATTTAATCTCTGATTGTAAGTGAGATCTGGTCTGATCATGTTTGATTGATTTGGGCTTGAGATCGGTAAGCTTCGATCGAGAGAATTGTTGCTAGATCGGTGAGATCAGGAGCATCAAGAGATGAACGGTTAGATCTTGAACCATTTGGTTCAATGTGATCTAGATCATGGCTTGGGCTGATTTGGTTTGGACTTTGAACCAAATGCAATTGGATTGAATTGGCTTGAACCGGTTCACATGAGTGAACGCTTGGTTCAAATCATGTAGGCGTTTTGGCGGTTTCATTGAGTGGGCGCATGGCTTCATGTATTTCTATTTTTAGAAAGCATGTAACGCCACTTCTTGTTGAACGCCTCAATGCCTTAAGCCGAAGTTCTTCTCTCTCGACGCCCTCTCTCTCGTGTGGCAAAAAGACTTCACGCCTTGGAGAAATTTCGACAAGCAAAGTCTCATCTCAATTCCCTTCAAGCGATCAAGGATACTTTGAAGAACTTTGCTAGCACAAAGGACTCAAAGGAGCAAGTCATCTTCACCTTATGTGCGCTACCTTTGGAGAAGACCCCTTTCGATCTTTGCTTCCAAGGCACCATCCAAGCGATGGCAATGGTATGATCTTTCTTCTAGATCTATCTACATTGCAAGGTATTGAAAGTTGATCATATGACATATAAATCGATCTAGGAAACCCTTGCTTCCGCTCGAAAAATTTTATATGCGCCTACTATTAGGGTTTCGCCCCCCTTGTTTTAGGGGACTTTCAATTGGTATCAGAGCCAAGTTCTATATGTGTTCATATGATTGCTTCATGTTACTACTTGTGATCCATGTTTGCGTGGGTAGATCTAATCATCATGCGAATATAACATGTTAAACATTAGATGCTTGTTTTATTCATGGTGGCGCATGTATGATGTTGGCACAATGTTGTATTTTTGTTTTATCAATCAAAACTTAACTTGCGCGGCTCACTTAGATCTAAGCGCCTGCTATAAGTCCTTAGACGGGTTAGTAGGGTTGAAGTCACAGTCGAGTCTAGATCCAACCAGTCTGATCAGACTATCTGACAGCCTAGATGGGTTGACCAGATAGCACCTGTGCGCAAGCACGAGGTGGCTATAGGTCGACTGCAGACAGGCGTGTAGCGATGTCTGGTTAAGACAACCTGTGAACATGCATGAGTTAGGCCCGGGGTCACACCCGCTTGCCAGAACTCATGAGGGTAGTTCAGCCCAACGCATGCATTGTTGACCATTAGGTCGACTCAAGTCGGTTAGGACTTGGTGTATGCAAGGGCAGTGGATCTGACTAGACATGATGAGTGGATCCCTATTAATGGACCGTTGTAAGGTTGTAGGGCACATAAGAAAAATAAAATTGTTTCCAATGGGATTTTGAAAATTTTATTTTGTTTATGGATCACATGTTGATTGGATGCCATGATGCTTGTTTATTTAATCTTATGTGGGCAGCCTAATTTGATGTGTGCTGTGCTGGGGCCTGCGAGCCTGGTATTAAATTGTAAATTAATTTTTATTGTGATCTGCGCATCATATGTTATTTAATTTATAAAGTGTAATTGACCTGCGAGTCAATCTTGTCTAGATAGATTAAATTGTAATTTAATCAGACAAGATCACAGAGCACACTTGGCAGAGGCGCATGCAGCTTGAGGCTTGACCAGGTGGGAGGTCCAGGGTTCGACTCTGGGATAGGCGCATTTACCTGGTGGGCGCACCTGAGCTGCAATGGGCGCTTGGGCCCTAGGTTGGGCCAGATGAGATGCAAAAGACCCATGAAGAGCTCAAGTGAAGACTTAAGTTGAATTAAGGTCTTACCTAGGCTTAATGGGCTTTTACCACATAAGATCAGCATGCTTTCTATTTATTGTTTATATAATTAGAATTGCATGATTTAATCTTCTGCTATCGCCATAGGTTATGCATGATAGTTAAGAAGATAAAAGACCGTTAAAATCCAACGCTATAATATCAAGCACGTAAGCCTTCTGACGCGAAACCTCACTGTTCTGACTATCGTTGGGGCCGTGTTGTACCCACTCAGTGGGCACGCCCATCTATCTTCAGACGGTGTGTGATTACACCTGCGTGTTACAGAGAAGGGATTTATCGCTTCTCGTTGCTCAGCATAGCACGTGGTGGTCCAGGAAGTAGGTCGGGTCAGCTTGACCATGTAGGCTACATACTGAGCATATGTGAGCTATATGGAGGCAGCCATCTGTGGGATCAGAGACTGTGTTGTACCAACTCAGTTGGCACAGTCTGCTGGATTGCCCAGATGAAGGGGAATCGCACGGGTTGGCGATTGGCAGGTACTGCCTACCAGAAATTAGTGCTTGTACTCTCTGTGCATCTTATCTCGCCTGAGCGGGACGCGGAGACCAAGTATGAAATCTGGATCCCATCTCACTAAAAGAGCGGTACTCTTTCGGACTGTTTAATGGATTTTTCAGTCAGATAAAATAGTGATAAAAGAATCTTTCTTAAGTCCTGGATTGATTCTAAACATTGATACTGACCTTGCTGTTCTTGCATTGTTGTAGATTACTGCAGCAACGAACACCACGAATTTCAATGTGCGATCCCTACTGGAAAGGGAGAAGTTTGCTGGGCCAAACTTCTCAGACTGGTACGGACACCTTAAGATTGTTCTTAAGGCAGAGAGGAAACTGTATGTCCTCGAGACGGCTATACCGCCTCAACCTGCTGCGAACGCCGCAAGGGCGGTTCGGGAAGCCTATGAAAAGCATGTCAATGATAGCATTGATGTCGCTTGCCTGATGCTTGCGTCTATGACGCCAGAGCTGCAACGTCAGCATGAGGATCTATCTGCTATACAGATTATAGCAAACCTCAAGATGCTGTATGCTGCACAGGCTAGGACTGAACGCTACAATTTGACTATGCTTTTCTTTCAGAGCAAACTGGCTGAAGGGAGTCCAGTGGGAGCTCACGTACTCAAGATGATTGGGTACAAAGAGGCTCTAGAGAAACTGGGACATACCGTCAATCAGGAGCTTGCTGTAGACATCATTCTTCAGTCTCTCCCGGCCTCTTTCGATCCGTTCATTATTAATTTCAATATGAACAAGATCGACTGTACCCCGGCAGAGTTACTGAACATGCTCTTGACTACAGAGTTGACTCTAAAGGGAAAGCCTTCAACCTCTGTCTTGATGGTTCCTTCCAGGAACAAGAAGAAGGGGAAGAAGGGCAAAGCCCCTGTCAAGAGCTACAACAAGGCTCTGAAACAAAAGGTTAAGCGGTCGAAGGAATACAGATGTTTCCATTGTGGCCAGCTGGGTCACTGGAAAAAGGACTGTAAAGCGCTCCAAGGAGACAAGAAGGGAAGCATTGCTTCTGGCTCAGGTATATTTGTGACTGAAGTCATGATATCTTCTTCTTCTATTTCATGGGTGTTGGACACTGCATGTGGAGTTCACATTTGTTCAAATGTACAGGAACTCAAGAGAAGAAGACAGGTGGGACAGCATGAGGTGGACCTACGAGTTGGAAACGGGGCACGGGTTGCTGCTGTTGCTGTAGGAGTTTATTACATCTCATTACCATCTGGACTTGTATTAGAACTGAACAATTGTTACTTTGTACCAAGCATTACGAAAAATATTATCTCTATTCCTGCTCTTGTCAGGAAAGGATTTTCCTTTGAATGCAATATTTCAAAGTGTGTTATTTCTAATGATAATATTGTTTATGCTACTGGATCAATTAACAATGGGTTATTCATGTTGGACATGGAATGTTCTATACAAAATATTGATAATAAGAAAGCCAAGTATGCTGATGACAGCACCTTGCTATGGCATAGTCGTTTAGGCCATATTAACAAGAAACGCATTAAGCGGTTGCATGATCATGGACTGCTGTGATCATTCTCCTATGAGGAGATTCATACATGCAAAGCTTGTTTAATGGGTAAAATGACGAAGGCTCCTTTTCCTAACAAAGGTCAAAGGGCTTCGAGTTTACTTGACCTTATACACAGTGATGTGTGTGGGCCATTTAGTAAACATGCCAGAGGTGGCTATCTATACTTCATTACCTTTACTGATGATTTCAGTATGTATGGATATGTCTATCTAATGAGACATAAAAGTGAATCTTTTGACAAGTTCAAAGAGTTCAAAAATGAAGTAGAGAATCAGCTAGGCCGAAATATCAAGGCACTTCGCTCAGATCGAGGTGGAGAATACCTAAGTCATGAGTTTACTGACTATCTGAAGGAGTGTGGGATTATCTCACAGCTCACTCCGCCAGGAACACCGCAATGGAATGGTGTGTCCGAGAGGAGGAACAGAACCTTATTGGATATGGTTCGTTCAATGATGAGTCAGGCTACTCTACCTTACTCCTTTTGGGGATTTGCACTGGAAACAGCTACAAAGGTACTAAACCGAGTGCCATCCAAGGCAGTTTCAAAGACTCCATATGAGTTATGGTATGGGAAACAGCCGAGCTTGACATTTATTAAGATCTGGGGTTGCGAGGCTTATGTCAAAAAGCTCGCCTCTGGGAAACTAGAGAGTAGATCAGAGAAATGTATCTTTGTCGGTTACCCTGAGGAAACTAAGGGTTATTATTTCTACGATCCCAAAGAGAACAAAGTATTTGTTGCTCGGACGGCCATTTTTCTTGAGAAGGAATTTCTTCTGCAAGAGGCCAGTGGGAGAGAAATAAAGCTGGATGAGAATCCAGAAGAAGGACAAAGTAGTCAAGCACAGTTGGATGAGCATGAGCCAGTAGAACAGGTTATTGAACAACCTGAGGCTCAGATATCACGGGAACCGCAAAGATCGGGAAGGATCCGTCGACAGCCTGAGCGCTATGACGGAGTCTACATCATTGATCATGATGAACCCCTCACTTATGCGGATGCGGTCAGTGGACCGGAATCAGCCAGATGGCTTGAAGCTATGCGAGCCGAGATGGACTCCATGTCAGATAACCAAGTCTGGGATTTGGTTGATCCGCCTCCGGGAGTAATCCCTATAGGCTGTAAATGGATCTTCAAGAAGAAGATTGACATGGATGGTAACGTGGTTACCTATAAAGTCAGGCTAGTTGCGAAAGGTTTCAAACAAATCTACGGGATAGATTATGATGAAACTTTCTCTCCTGTAGCTATGTTCAAGTCTATTCGGATCATTCTCGCAATAGCAGCATATTACGATTATGAGATCTGGCAGATGGATGTGAAGACTGCTTTCCTTAATGGAAATCTAGACGAGGATGTGTATATGACACAACCTGAAGGTTTCACTAATCCATCAGATCGTCATAAAATATGCAAGTTAAAGAAGTCCATTTATGGACTTAAACAAGCATCTAGAAGCTGGAATATTCGTTTTGATGAATCAATCTGTGAATTTGGTTTCATCAAGAATGAAGATGACCCGTGTGTATATAAGAGGTTTAGTGGGAGCGTGATTACTTTCCTAGTCCTCTACGTCGATGATATCTTAATCATTGGAAACGATATTCCTGAACTACATGCGGTTAAGGCATGGTTAAGAAAATGTTTCCAGATGAAAGATCTAGGAGAAGCAGCCTATGTATTAGGTGTGAAGATCTACAGAGATAGATCTAAGAGACTTCTCGGGCTGTGCCAGAGTACTTACATCGATAAAGTCCTGGAGAGATTTCATTTAGAGAATTCTAAAAGAGGATATCTTCCAGTCAGACATGGTCTGAATCTTTCAAAGAGTCAGTGTCCACAAACACAGACTGAGAAAGATGAAATGGACAATACGCCTTATGCTTCGGCTATTGGGTCCATTATGTATGCGATGTTGTGTACTCGCCCAGATGTCGCTTACGGGTTAAGCGTGACCAGTCGATTCCAAAGTAATCCAGGTCAGGCACACTGGGTTGCAGTCAAGAACATTTTAAAATATCTGCGGAGGACCAAAGATATGTTCTTGGTGTATGGTGGTCAGGAAGAACTCAGTATTGAAGGATATACTGACGCTTCGTTCCAATCTGACCAGGATGATTTCCGATCGCAATCAGGCTATGTTTTTAGCTTGAATGGAGGTGCGGTGGTGTGGAAAAGTTTCAAACAGTCTATTGTTGCTGATTCTACAACAGAAGCCGAGTATGTTGCAGCCTCAGAAGCATCTAAGGAGGCAGTGTGGATTCGTAAGTTCGTTCAAGAACTTGGTGTTGTTCCTTCGAGTGCAGATCCTTTGGTTATCTTCTGTGATAACACTGGAGCAATAGCACAAGCAAAGGAACCACGGTCGCACCAGAAGTCCAAGCACATACAGAGACGGTTTCACTTGATCCGGGAGATCATTTATCGAGGCGAGATCAAAATCTGCAAGGTTCATACAGATGACAATCTGGCTGACCTGCTTATAAAGCCTCTGGCGCAGCAGAAGCATGAAAAGCACTGTAATAATATGGGTTTGAGATTTCTCAACCATTAGATTAAGTGCAAGTGGGAGATTGTTGGGGTATGCCCTTAAGGCTAATGTTTGAGGCCTCGGGATTGTATCAGTATCATGTATAAACTCTAATGTTTATAAAGGCAATGGTTGTTATTCAGGTTGTTACATCATCTGCTGTCATATGTATACTTCTGAATAATGTCTCAATGCTGTTCAGCTTGGCTGACATGCAGTTAAGTCCTTAGTCGAGATATCTTGGTGAACATGAGATAGCCTAGATATGATTGAGACTAATATGTGTTCTAATCTTATAGGATGCTTCGAGCATGGAATAAGATGTAGACTCATAGGTACATTAGATGTACTGGACAGACCCTACTAGGATATTCAATTGCTTGTCACAATGTGAATAATCCTTGTATGCAAACAAGTGGCATATGTCCTCTGACTTGAGATCACTTGTGTTTCTAAATGATGATTGTCATTGTTTTGAGGTAGTTCAATATCATTTGAAACATAATGGTTATAGACTATCTTGGATAATGATCATGAGTCAGGTTAGGACACTAGTGATAGATATAGGATTGCCGTCTCCTTAATAGGAGTGTGATGTTCTAAAGGGGCCCCCCTGGATGAGATGATTGAGAAAGTGTATGGCCATACCCAGATGACTATGTTCATCTGATCTAATCATTCTCATCATATTGGAGTTACAGGCTTGACACGCTTGTCCAATAAGAACATCTAGTGGCAAAGGAATCAAGTATGCCTAGTGAAGTAGATTCACACTTGTGCTGTGGTTTGGGTGTAGTCTTGGAAGACTCTTTCCTTTATATCGGGAGACAGTGATGTGTTGCTAGATACCCCTCACTGATCGTGATAACGTAAGTTATCGTTACCGACGTTTAAAGGAAACCCTTAGGGTCGCACAATTTGATGATATGGCTTACTTAAGTCAGATCGTGTGGACTGAATTGTTTTGGTTCAGTTTAAAGGGATTTAATCTCTGATTGTAAGTGAGATCTGGTCTGATCATGTTTGATTGATTTGGGCTTGAGATCGGTAAGCTTCGATCGAGAGAATTTTTGCTAGATCGGTGAGATCAGGAGCATCAAGAGATGAACGGTTAGATCTTGAACCATTTGGTTCAATGTGATCTAGATCATGGCTTGGGCTGATTTGGTTTGGACTTTGAACCAAATGCAATTGGATTGAATTGGCTTGAACCGGTTCACATGAGTGAACGCTTGGTTCAAAGCATGTAGGCGTTTTGGCGGTTTCATTGAGTGGGCGCATGGCTTCATGTATTTCTATTTTTAGAAAGCATGTAACGCCACTTCTTGTTGAACGCCTCAACGCCTTAAGCCGAAGTTCTTCTCTCTCGACGCCCTCTCTCTTGTGTGGCAAAAAGACTTCACGCCTTGGAGAAATTTCGACAAGCAAAGTCTCATCTCAATTCCCTTCAAGCGATCAAGGATACTTTGAAGAACTTTGCTAGCACAAAGGACTCAAAGGAGCAAGTCATCTTCACCTTGTGTGCGCTACCTTTGGAGAAGACCCCTTTCGATCTTTGCTTTCAAGGCACCATCCAAGCGATGGCAATGGTATGATCTTTCTTCTAGATCTATCTACATTGCAAGGTATTGAAAGTTGATCATATGACATATAAATCGATCTAGGAAACCCTTGCTTCCGCTCGAAAAATTTTATATGCGCCTACTATTAGGGTTTCGCCCCCCTTGTTTTAGGGGACTTTCATATTGTCCATTTCATCTTTCTCAGTCTGTGTTTGTGGACACTGACTCTTTGAAAGATTCAGACCATGTCTGACTGGAAGATATCCTCTTTTAGAATTTTCTAAATGGAATCTCTCCAGGACTTTATCGATGTAAGTACTCTGGCACAGCCCGAGAAGCCTCTTAGATCTATCTCTGTAGATCTTCACACCTAATACATAGGCTGCTTCTCCTAAATCTTTCATCTGGAAACATTTTCTTAACCATGCCTTAACCGCATGTAGTTCAGGAATATCGTTTCCAATGATTAAGATATCATTGACGTAGAGGACTAGGAAAGTAATCACGCTCCCACTAAACCTCTTATATACACACGGGTCATCTTCATTCTTGATGAAACCAAATTCACATATTGATTCATCAAAACGAATATTCCAGCTTCTTGATGCTTGTTTAAGTCCATAAATAGACTTCTTTAATTTGCATATTTTATGACGATCTGATGGATTAGTGAAACCTTCAGGTTGTGTCATATACACATCCTCTTCTAATTTTCCATTAAGGAAAGCGGTCTTCACATCCATCTGCCAGATCTCATAATCATAATATGCCGCTATCGCAAGAATAATCCGAATAGACTTGAACATAGCTACAGGAGAGAAACTTTCATCATAATCTATCCCGTAGATTTGTTTGAAACCTTTCGCAACTAGCCTGCCTTTATAGGTAACCACGTTACCATCCATGTCCATCTTCTTCTTGAAGATCCACTTACAGCCTATACGGATTACTCCCGGAGGCGGATCAACCAAATCCCAAACTTGGTTATCTGACATGGAGTCCATCTCGGCTCGCATAGCTTCAAGCCATCTCGCTGATTCCGGTCCACTGACCGCATCCGCATAAGTGAGGGGTTCATCATCAATGATGTAGACTCCATCATAGCGCTCAGGCTGTCGACGGATCCTTCCCGATCTTCGCGGTTCCCGTGATATCTGAGCCTCAGGTTGTTCAATAACCTGATCTACTGGCTCAGGCTCATCCAACTGTACTTGACTACTTTGTCCTTCTTCTGGATTCTCATCCAGCTTTATTTCTCTCCCACTGGCTTCTTGCAGAAGAAATTCCTTCTCAAGAAAAATAGCCGTCCGAGCAACAAATACTTTGTTCTCTTTGGGATCGTAGAAATAATAACCCTTTGTTTCTTTAGGGTAATCGACAAAGATACATTTCTCAGATCTGCTCTCTAGTTTCCCAGAGGCGAGTTTTTTGACATAATCCTCGCAACCCCAGATCTTAATAAATGTCAAGCTCGGCTGTTTCCCATACCATAACTCATATGGAGTCTTTGAAACGGCCTTGGATGGCACTCGGTTTAGTACCTTTGTAGTTGTTTCCAGTGCAAATCCCCAAAAGGAGTAAGGTAGAGTAGCCTGACTCATCATAGAACGAACCATATCCAGTAAAGTTCTATTTCTCCTCTCGGACACACCATTCCATTGCGGTGTTCCTGGCGGAGTAAGCTGTGAGATAATCCCACACTCCTTCAGATAGTCAGTAAACTCATGACTCAAGTATTCTCCACCTCGATCTGAATGAAGTGTCTTGATATTTCGGCCTAACTGATTTTGTACTTCATTTTTGAACTCTTTGAACTTGTCAAAAGATTCACTCTTATGTCTCATTAGATAGACATAACCATACCTACTGAAATCATCAGTAAAGGTAATGAAGTATGAATAGCCACCTCTGGCATGTTTACTAAATGGCCCACACACATCACTGTGAATGAGGTCAAGTAAACCTGAAGCCCTTTGACCTTTGTTGGAAAAAGGAGACTTCGTCATTTTACCCATTAAACAAGCTTTGCATGTATCAAGCTCCTCATAGGAGAATGATCCCAGCAGTCCATGGTCATGCAACCGCTTAATGCGCTTCTTGTTAATATGGCCTAAACGACTATGCCATAGCAAGGTGCTGTCATCAGCATACTTGGCTTTCTTAATATCAATCTGCTGTATAGAACATTCCATGTCCAACATGAATAACCCATTGTTAATCGACCCAGTAGCATAAACAATATTATCAAAAGAAATATAACACTTTGAAATCTTGCATTCAAAGGAAAACCCTTTCCTGACAAGAGCAGGAATAGAGATAATATTCTTAGTTATGCTCGGTACAAAATAACAATTGTCCAATTCTAATACAAGACCAGATGGTAAAGAGATGTGATAAACTCCTACAGCAACAGCAGCAACCCGTGCCCCGTTTCCTACTCGTAGGTCCACCTCATGCTGTCCCACCTGTCTTCTTCTCTTGAGTTCCTGTACATTTGAACAAATGTGAACTCCACATGCAGTGTCTAACACCCATGAAATAGAAGAAGAAATCATGACTTCAGTCACGAAAATACCTGAGCCAGAAGCGAAAGAGTTGCTTCCCTTCTTCTCTCCTTGGAGCGCTTTACAGTCCTTTTTCCAGTGACCCAGCTGGCCACAATGGAAACATCTGTATTCCTTTGACCGCTTGACCTTTTGTTTCAGAGCCTTGTTGTAGCTCTTGAAAGGGGCTTTGCCCTTCTTCCCCTTCTTCTTGTTCCTAGAAGGAACCATGAGGACAGAGGATGAAGGCATTCCCTTCTCACGAGACTGAGTCTGCTCAGTTATCAAGAGCATGTTCAGTAACTCTGCAGGCATACAGTCGATCTTGTTCATATTAAAATTAATGATGAACGGATCGAAAGAGGCCGGGAGAGACTGCAGGATGATGTCTACAACAAGCTCCTGATTGATGGTGTGTCCCAGTTTCTCTAGAGCCTCCTTGTACCCAATCATCTCGAGTACGTGAGCTCCCACTGGACTCCCTTCAGTCAGTTTGCTCTGAAAGAAAAGTTTCGTCAAGTTGTAGCGTTCAGTCCTTGCCTGTGCAGCATACAGCAGTTTGAGGTTTGCTATAATTTCTATAGCTGACAAATCCTCATGCGGACGCTGCAGCTGTGGTGTCATAGACGCTAGCATAAGGCAAGCGACGTCAATGCTATCATTGACATGCTTTTCATAAGCATCCCGAACCGCCCTTGCGGCGTTCGCAGCGGGTTGAGGCGATATAGCCGTCTCGAGGACATACAGTTTCCTCTCAGCCTTAAGGACAATCTTAAGGTGTCCGTACCAGTCTGAGAAGTTTGGCCCAGCAAACTTCTCCCTTTCCAATAGGGATCGCACATTGAAGGCTGTGGTGTTCGTTGCTGCAGTAATCTACAACAATGCAAGAACAGCAAGGTCAATATCAATGTTAGAATCAATTCAGGACTTAAGAATGATTCTTTTCTCACTATTTTATCCAGCTGAAAAATCCAGCAAAACAGCCCGAAAGAGTGAAACTCTTTTAGTGAGATGGGATCCAGATTTCATACTTGGTCTCCGCGTCCCGCTCAGGCGAGATAAGATGCACAGAGAGTACAAGCACTAATTTCTGGTAGGCAATCCCTGCCAATCGCCAACCCGTGCGATTCCCCTTCATCTGGGCAATCCAGCAGACTGTGCCAACTGAGTTGGTACAACACAGTCTCTAATCCCACAGATGGCTGCCTCCATATGGCTACCATATGCTCAATATGTAGCCTACATGGTCAAGCTGACCCGACCTACTCCCTGGACCACCACGTGCTATGCTGAGCAACGAGAAGCGATAAATCCCTTCTCTGTAACACGCAGGTGTAATCACACACCGTCTGAAGATAGATGGGAGTGCCCACTGAGTGGGTACAACACGGCCCCAACGATAGTCAGAACAGTGAGGTTTCGCGTCAGAAGGCTATCGTGCTTGATATTTCGCGTTGGATTTTAACGGTCCTTTTATCTTCTTACTATCATTCAAACCCTATGGTGATAGCAGAAGAATAAATCATGCAGTTATTAAATTACTAAACAGTAAATTAAAAGCATGATGATCTTATGTGGTAAAAGCCCATTAAGCCTAAGTAAGACCTTAATTAACTTAAGTCTTCACTTGAGCTCTTCATGGGGTCTTTAACATTTCTTCTGGCCCAACCCAGGGTCCAAGCGCCCACTGCAGCTCAAAGGCGCCCACCAGGTAATATGCGCCTGTCCTAGAGTTGAACTCTAGACCTCCCACTGGTGAAGCCACTTGCTGCATGCACCTCTGCCAAGTGTGCTCTATGCTCATGTCTGATCAAAATACATTTTAATCTATCTAGACATGATTGACACGCAGGTCAATTACACTTTATAAATTAATTAAAATGTGATGCGCAGATCACAATAAATAATTTACAATATACATCCAAGCACGCAGGCCCCAGCACAGCACACATTAATCGGGCAGCCCACATAAGATTAAATAAACACCAAACATGGTATACAAGCAACATGTGATCCAAAAACAAGAAAATAAAATTTCGAAAAACCCCATGGCATCAATTTTATTTCCTTATGTGCCCTACTACCTTACAACGGTCCATTAATAGGGATCCACTCATCAGACCTAGTCAGACCCACTGCCCTTGCATGCACCAAGTCCTAACTGACTTGAGTCGACCTAACGGTCAACCATGCATGCGCTGGGCTGAACGACCCTCATGAGTTCTGGCAAGCGGGTGTGACCCTGGGCCTAACTCATGAGCGTTCACTGGTTGTCTCAACCAGACATCGCTACACGCCTGTCTGCAGTCGACCTATAGCCACCTCATGCTCGCGCATAGGTGCCATCTGGTCGACCCATCAAGGCTGTCAGATAGTCTGATCAGAGTGTTGGGTCTAGACTCGATTGATGACTTCAACCCTAATAACCCGTCTAAGTTTTAAAGCAGGCGCTTATAGATCTAGATGGAGCGCGCAAGAAGTTAAGTTTTGACAAAAACATCTACTTGCGCCAACAATCAACATCATACATGCGCTACAAGTAATGAACATACATCTAGTATTTTCGCATGATGATAACCTTAGATCTTATCATAAGCACAAACAAGGATCACAAAAGCAATCATATGAACATACAATGAACCTATGCTCTGATACCAATTGAAAGGTCCCCAAAATAGGGGGGAAGAAACCCTAATAGGCGCATAACAAGGATCATACATGCGGAAGTAAGGGTTTCATAGAAAATCGATATGCATGTCATATAATCAACTCTTAAGGCTTGTATAGAGCGAAAGGGATTCATACCATTGCCATTACAAGGATGGCGACTTGGAAGAAGAGGGCGATGTGGCTCTCCTCCAAAGGCACCGCACACAAGATGAGAGAAGCTTTCTTCTTGTCGCTCCTTGTGCTAGCAAGGATCTCTAAGTGTCCTAATCGCTTGAAGGGATGAGATCTCCTTTTTCCTTGGCTTGTCCGAATGCTCTCCAAGGCGTGAAGAAGTCACACACACGAGAGAGAGGGCGTCGAGAAGAGGCAAGCGTTTTTGGCGTTGAGAGGAAGTGGCGTTAATGACTTTCCAAAAATAGAAAGTCATGAAGCCATGCGCCCATGATCTCAAAACCGACCAAAACGCCTTCAAGCTTTGAACCAAGCGTTCACACATGTGAACCGGTTCAAGCCAATTCGATCCATTTCAATTTGGTTCAAAGACCAAATCAAATCAGCCCAAGCCATGGTCTAGATCTTACTGAACCAAATGGTTCAAGATCTAACCGTTCATCTCTTGATGCTCTTGATCTCACCGATCTAGCATCAATTCTCTCGATCGAAGCTTACCGATCTCAAGCCCTAATCAATCAAACATGATCAGACCAGATCTCATTTACAATCAGAGATTAAATCCCTTTAAACTGAATCAAAACAATTCAGTCCACACGATCTGACTCAAGTAAGCCATATCATCAAATTGTGCGACCCTAAGGGTTTCCTTTAAATGTCGGTAATGATAACTTACGTTATCACGATCAGTGAGGGGTATCTAGCAACACATCACTATCTCCCGATATAAAGGAAAGAGTCTTCCAAGACTACACCCAAACCACAGCACAAGTGTGAATCCACTTCACTAGGCATACATGTTTCCTTTGCCACTGGATGTTCTTATTGGACAAGCGTGTCAAGCCTGTGATTCCAATATGATGAGAATGATTAGATCAGATGATCATAGTCATCTGGGTATGGCCATACACTTTCTCAATCATCTCATACAGGGGGCCCCTATAGAACATCACACTCCAATCAAGGAGACGGCAATCCTATATCTATCACTAGCGCCCTAACATGACTCATGCTCATTATCCAAGATAGTCTATAACCATTATGTTTCAAATGATATTGAACTACCTCAAAACAATGCCAATCATCATTTAGAAATAGAAGTGATCTCAAGTCAGAGGAAATATGCCACTTGTTTGCATATAAGGATTATTCACATTGTGACAAGCAATTGAATATCCTAAGTAGGGTCTGTCCAGTACATCCAATGTACCCATGAGTCTACATCTTATTCCATGCTCGAAGCATCCTATAAGATTAGAACACATATTATTCTCAATCATATCAAGGCTGTCTCATGTTCACCAAGATATCTCGACTAAGGACAAAACTGCATGTCAGCCAAGCTGAACAGCATTGAGACATTATTCAGAAGTATACATATTGCAGCAGATGATGTAACAACCTGAATAACAACCATTGCCTTTATAAACATTGAGTTTATACATGATACTGATATAATCCCAAGGCCTCAAACATTAGCCTTAAGGGCATACCCCAACAGCCTCCTTCCTTGCGCTCCTTGTGCTAGCAAGTCACCAAGGTTTCTTTTGTCGTGTGAAGAGATGTCTCTTTCTTTGCTGGGCGAACTCCCTCTCTTGGCGTGAAGACAAACCAAAGACGAGAGCAAGAGAACAAGGGGCGAGCGGCGTTCTTACGTTCGAAAACGTGGGAGGTTTTTCCGAAAAGAAAAACGCCTTCCAAAAATAGTAAGCACTTAACTCCCCATGAAGCCATCGATTGAACCAACCGAAACTTGTCTCTTAATTGAACCATGCATTCACTAAGTGAACCGGTTCAATTCCATTTGGTTCAAGGACCAAATCGAACCAGCTCTGGTTATGATCTCTTTGAACCAAATGGCTCAAGATCTAACCACACATCTCTTGACCCTCTTGATCTCTTCGATCAAGCATCAATTCTCCCGATCGAAGCTTACCGATCACATGCCCTAATCAATCAAACATGATCAGACTAGATCCCACTTCCGATCAGAGTTTAAATTGCTTTAAACTGAACTAGAACAATTCAGTCCACACGATCTGACATAAGTAAGCCATATCATCAAATTGTGCGACCCTAAGGGTTTCCTTCAATGTCGGTAACGATAACTTATGTTATCACAATCAGAGAGGGGTATCTAGCAACACATCACTGTCTCCCGATATGAAGGAAAGAGTCTTCCAAGACTACTCCCAAACCATAGCACAAGTGTGAATCCAATTCACTCAGTATACATGTTCCCTTTGCCACTGGATGTTCTCGTTGGACAAGCCTATCAAGCCTGTAATTCCAACACGATGAGAATGGTTAGATCAGATGAACATAGTCATCTGGGTATGGCCATACACTTTCTCAACCATCTCATCCGGAGGGGGCCCCAGTAGAACATCACACTCCAACTAGGAGAGGCAATCCTTTATCTATCACCAGTGTCCTAACATGACTCATGCCCACTATCCAAGATAATCCTTAACCATTATCTTTCAAATGATATTGAAGTACCTCAAGACAATGCCAATCATCACTGAGAAACACAAGTGATCTCAAGTCAGAGGGAATATACCACTTGCTTGCTTATAAGGATTTATTCACATTGTGACAAACAATTGAATATCCTAAGTAGGGTCAGTCCAGTACATCCAATGCACCTATGTGTCTAAATCTTATTCCATGCTCGTAGTATCCTATAAGACCAGAACACATATTAGTCTCAATCATATCAAGGCTGTCTCATGTTCACCAAGATATCTCGACTAAGGACAACTCTGAATGTCAGCAAAGCTGAACATCATTGAGATATTACTCAGAGGTATACATACAGCAGCAGACAATGCAACAATCTGAATAACAACAATTGCCTTTATAAACATATACTCAGTTTATACATGATACTGATAATAACCCAAGGCCTCAAACATTAGCCTTAAGGGCATACCCCAACACGGTCTTCAACGGTCCTACTCTGATGGAAGGAGTTGCATCATTACAAGCAAACACAGACAAACAAGATCCGCATATACCACGGATTCATATTACAAACCAAGAACTAAGGGGGAGGTTAAGCCTCACAAATTCCCTTAACATTTTAACTAAAGGAGAGGGGGAAGGAAGAGGAGAAGTGATTTGCGCTAAGATGATCTTCCAAGCTTTGCGTTTCCCTACAACAAGAACTTTGATTAGTGTAGAAACAAGTTCTAGAAATTATAGAGGGGAGAGGTGAAAGAACTTTGCCGATTTTGAAGATTTGTTGATGTTGCTCTTCATGCTAGCCGAAAGTGAAGGATCCTTTGAAGATCTTAGTTGTTTGCCAAGATCAAAGGATGAAGAGGCTTCCTTAGAGTCTCGTCAAGGTGTGCAAGATCCTTCAAAGGGATTGGATGCATTGAGGACTTGAGAAGAAGGGGGAGAAGGGAAAGGGCTCGGCCCTTTAGAGGAGAGGGGGAGATAGAAAAACTTAGGCGACACAAGCACCAATGCTAACGCAAGGTTTTTTTCATCTAGGCAACTACTCGACAATGAAGAGAGGGTTACAATTTATAGGCTCAACAAGCCATGGGCAAGGGTGACAATTCACCCTAGGCGCAATCACAAAGTTATGGAAGAAATTAATGCTCAATTAAAACATTTCCTTTGTCAATTTTGAATTTCGAATTCTTTCTTTGATGGAGCTTCCTTGTGGCCGAATCCTCTTGAGCTCCTTCCTTGTTTGCTTGGATGAAATGGCGTCCATTTTGAATTTTGAAAAGCCTTCCTTCAAGAGCTTGGGCGGCTAGAGGTTTCCAAAGTTGGTTCCACAAATTGGGGATCTAGATGGTGATCCCTTGATTTGTGGATCTTGATTGATCCTTGATGGCTAGGCGCATTGAAGGCTCCTCCATTGGTAAGTTGTGGGCTGGTTCTTCAATTTCGAATTCTTCCTCTTATTAGGTGGCGCCTTGGGTTGATTTGGAAGGTGGAGTTGCATTCAATATAAGCTCTTTCAACTTGAAGTCTCTAGTCAAGTGTTGAAGTGCTTCCTTCCATAATTGGAGCTTCACTTGAGTGGCTTAGCTTGAGCTTCCTAGCTTCCCTTGAGCTGGGCTTTAACCTGCCCAATTATTGACACAAAAACCAGTAGACTATTCTAGGAGATAATGCATGACCTAATAAGAAAACTATAGGGTGCCCTAGGGATTATTCAAAGCAAATCGGAAAAGTGCAAATAAGGAAAGAGGGTGACCTAGGAGGGAAGGCCATATCTGATGGGCTTCCTCCTAACCCTTCCAAACCTTCTAGGGGCAGGGTTGGTCTCTCCATCAGAATGCCCCGCAATCGCTTGGGCGTCGGGATCTACTTCACATCAACGCACCATGCCCCGCTTAAGCTGCTGCACTCGAGTCGACTTGCTCAGAGCACCTGAGGACTCGCCGGAAGGAAAGAGGACTACTTCACATCACCGCGCGCAGGTGGCCACGCCGAAAGGAAAGTCGCACGTAGGCGACGAGCAGGGGAGAAAAGAGGACTCGCATGCAGGCGAGCTGCTCCGGTACTTCCCGCACACAGGCGGGCCGGTAGCCAGAGAGGAGAAGAAGCGAGGGCTCACGAGCGGAGCATGGAGGAAGAGGGGAGGAGAGCGCCGGCAGCCGAAAGCTCACTGGGGAAGACGGCCACCACGCAGCTCGGTAAAGTGGCCAGAAAATGAAGGGGAAGGGAGGAGTGAGTACCTCGGCGATCACTCAGGCCTCGATGTGCTGCCTTCACAGATATCTTCCTCCATATCTGTGGAGTAAGTCGAAGAAGCACTAAGTCGCCCACGGCAAACTCTTCATCCCGACGTCGACGATTTGCATATTGCTGCATTCGTTGAGCTGCTTGCTTGAGGCTATCCCTAGCCTCCTGGAGCGACTCCACTCGCTCATGAGCTGCCCGTTGAGCCGCATGACATCTCCCCTCGGAGGTCCTCATGGCGATATCAACAGGAGTCAGGGGTTGTCTCCCTAACACAAGCTCAAAGAGGCTGTGCCCCATGGACAATGATCTGTGGAGATTATAGGCAAACTGTGCTGAATCAATCCACTTCACCCAGTCCTTTTGACTCGCAGTCACAAAGTGACGGAGGTAGTCCTCCACGAGGGCATTCACCCACTCCGTCTGTCCATCCGTCTAGGGATGGTTCACTGTGGAGAAGTTTAACTTCATCCCCAGCTTGTCGAACAAAGTCGACCAAAATCGTCCGGTGAACCGAGCATCCCTATCGCTCATGATATCAGTTGGGATCCCAAAATGTTTCACCACGTTCTGAAAGAACAAATCTGCAGCTATCACAACTGAGCATGGTTCGGGTGTTGGAATGAAAACTCCATACTTGGAGAATCTATCCACAACCACGAATATAGATGTCTTCCCCTCAACCTTGGGAAACCCACCGATGAAATCCATGGAACACTTGTCCAGGGGGTCTCGGGAATAGGCAAGGGTTGTAACAACCCGGCCGGGAACCTCCGATCGACCTTATCTTGTTGACACACAAGACATGTACGGACATACATCTCAATGTCAGCACGCATATCTGGCCAATAACATGACCTGGACAACAAAGCGAACATACGCCATTGTCCTAGATGACCCGACCACGGGGTATCATGGAGCTCCCTAAGTAGCTCCCGTCGCAATCCACCGGATGCGGGGACTAGTGGCCTCTCGCCACAGGCCATGACAATGTCATCGTTACCCAAATAATATCGTCGGGTCATACCCGACTTGATTTGCTCAACAATCTTTTGATATGTCTCATCGAAAGTAGTTGCTACTTTTATCCTCGTAAGGAGATCTCCTTCCACTCTGGAGATCGCAAAGCAGACTAAGGCATTAAGCTTACTCAGTGCATCAGGCACTACATTAGCCTTTCCAGGCTTGTGTTCCCACTAGAACTAGAATTTGGTTAGGAATTCCTGTCATCTGGCCTGTTTTGCCAACAATTTCTTTTGCGTGGTGAAATAAGTATTCGCCACATTGTCGGTTTTCACCACGAAGACATTACCGAGGAGATAAACTCTCCATGTTTGGAGGCAGTGTACCACTGCTACCATCTCCTTTTCATGCGTAGAGTACCTCTGCTCTGCCTCATTCAGCTTTCGACTCTCGAAAGCTACAGGATGTCCATCCTGTATCAACATACCACCGATCGCTTGATCCAAAGCATCGGTGTGAACCTCAAAAGGTTTACCGAAATCTGGTAATCTTAGGATCGGTTTAGAAGCTATGCGTTCTTTCAAGTCCTGAAAGGCCGACTGACACCAATCATTCCAACCCCAGTTGGTATTCTTTTTCAGCAAATTGCTGAGGGGTGCAGTCACTCTCGAGCAACCCCAAATGAACTTTCGATAAAAGTTCACAACACCGAGAAAACTCCTCAACTCGGTCTGATTTGAGGGGACTTGCCATTCCACAATGGCTCGGACCTTACTCTTGTCCAGTTGCACTTGGTCGTGGCCTACCACATGTCCAAGGAAGGAAATTTCTTCCGACATGAAGGTGCACTTTTCCAGCTTCAGGTAAAGCTGGTTTTCTCTCAAAACTTGAAGGACCTTCTTCAAGTGTACCAAATGTTCCTCAACGCTTGAGGAATATACCACTATATCATCCAGATATACCACGACGAAGTCATCAAGAAAAGGTGTTAGCACCTGGTTCATCAGATGACAGAATGTCGCTGGAGCGTTGGTTAGCCCAAAGGGCATAACCAAAAACTCAAATGCTCCATAACAGGTCACGTAGGCTGTCTTTTGTTCGTCGCCCTCGGTGATACGGACCTGCCAATAGCCCGATCTCAAGTCAAGCTTGGATAATATCCTAGCTTTCCCTAGTCTATCCAATAGATCTGGGATCAGTGGAATAGGATAGCAGCCCCGGACTGTTATCTTATTCAGGGGTCTGTAATCCACACAGAACCTCAAAGACCCGTCCTTTTTTCTTTGGAATAGGACCGGGGCTCCATATGGTGACACGGTTGGCCACACAAACTCTGCTTCCAACAACTCGTCGAGTTGTTTGCGGAGCTCGGCCAACTACACCGGCGGCATCCTATAAGGTGCCTTGGATGGAGGAGTAGATCCTACCACAAGCTCTATCTTGTGGTCGATCCCTCTCCTAGGTGGGAGATGCTTCGGCAATTCCGAAGGCATCACGTCAGCAAACTCCTCCAACACTTTCTTGACCGCTAAGGGAGTCTCACTCCTTGTCGGGTGGGGGCCCTCCACCCAAACGGCCATAAGCATCGGATCTCCTTTGCGCAACCCTGCAGCCAAGGCGTTCGCCGACAAGGGCACTCCCCGGGAGTCCCTCTTCTTTCCCTTCCTCTGCTCCGTACTCCCAATGCACGGCACGAGGCAAGGGGAGTCCTCATCATGGATCTGTATCCCATATAGATATGGCATTTGCGGCTATCTTTGCCTTGACTAAAAGTTCGAAGCCAAAGATAGCTTCGTAATCTGGAAGTTTCAAAATCTTCGCATGGCAACGGCCCTGCCAACTGCCAATTACGATATCTACATTCTAAGATACCCCTAAAACCTCGGGGTCTACTACACCAACCGACCTCACTCGGTCCTGTGCTGGGGACATCTTCAGTCCAACTTTCTTAGTCGTGGCTTCGCTGATGAAAAGGTGGGACGCACCTGTATCAATCATCGCGTTCACCGGTAAAGAGTTTATAAAAGAGGCAACGTAAAGAAGCATTGGCCTTCCACTACTAGTAGAGGCAGTGCCCAATACCAAAGGATTCAGGAGCGCCTCCTGATCTCGCACATTGCTCTCCTCTCCTGCTAAAGCAGGGGGTGGGCGGTCCCCGACTACCTTCATCGGCACTAGAGTCACGGGCTGACTCTTCCACGTGAATGGCTCTTTGCCCTTCACGGTGAACGAACTCTTCGTTCCTGAGGTAGAAGTCATACCACTCGCAGTGGCCAAGGCTGAGAAGGGGACATGTTCCCCAGACCTGATGTGGTCCATCATAGGTTCCGCAGCTCGATACAAATTGCTGCACATAGTCCCAGATGTTCGCAACATGCCGGACTGTCTCGAGGGTGCCCCTCGCAGAACACCTCAAATTCCTAGAAAGGAACTGAACCTCGACCTCCGTTTTAAGCTTCTTCCAAGAGAGCTTACAGGCTAGATCGATCCTGAATAAGTTGGGAGCGGTCTGAATCCGCCCAGACAATTTCGCATTTCTAGGGAGATACGCTATGCAAGCTTGGGCCCAAGCTTGCTCCCCCTCGGGGATCTGAATAACCTAGGGATATGTTTCCATATCCAAAGGAGAGTTCTCAACTCCTGTGGAGCAACACACACCTCGGAAGAGGGTAGGCTCCGGGACAAGTCGTCGTATGACAGTCCCCTAACCGCGATCGCCTGCAGTCGATGCTATCGAAGCCGCCATAGCGCACTTTAGCAACACGACTTCCGCCTGGGATGCCTCTAGCTCCTCGGCGAGCCGTGCCACCTGAGCTATGAGGTGCTCATTGGAGACGAGTAGTGTGGAGATGATCTCCACTGAGATGCGGGGATCCAAAACCCCATCTCCGACTATGTCCAGGAGGGACAATAGTCTACTATCGGTCGAAGACTCCATCTGCACGCGGGTGTTGGGGTATGCCCTTAAGGCTAATGTTTGAGGCCTTGGGTTATTATCAGTATCATGTATAAACTATGTTTATAAAGGCAATGGTTGTTATTCAGGTTGTTACATTATCTGCTGCTATATGTATACTTCTGAATAATGTCTCAATGGTGTTCAGCTTCGCTGACATGCAGTATAGTCCTTAGTCGAGATATCTTGGTGAACATGAGACAGCCTTGATATGATTGAGACTAATATGTGTTCTAATCTTATAGGATGCTTCGAGCATGGAATAAGATGTAGACTCATAGGTGCATTGGATGTACTGGACTGACCCTACTTAGGATATTCAATTGCTTGTCACGATGTGAATAATCCTTATATGCAAACAAGTGGCATATTTCCTCTGACTTGAGATCACTTGTGTTTCTAAATGATGATTGGCATTGTCTTGAGGTAGTTCAATATCATTTGAAATATAATGGTTATAGATTATCTTGGATAATGAGCATGAGTCATGTTAGGGCACTAGTGATAGATATAGGATTGCCTTCTCCTTGTTTGGAGTGTGATGTTCTAAAGGGCCCCCTGTATGAGATGGTTGAGAAAGTGTATGGCCATACCCAGATGACTATGTTCATCTGATCTAGCCACTCTCATCATGTTGGAGTTACAGGCTTGACACGCTTGTCCAACGAGAACATCCAGTGGCAAAGAAAACACATATGTCAAGTGACTTGGGTTCACACTTGTGCTATGGTTTGGAGTAGTCTTGGAAGACTCTTTCCTTTATATCGGGAGACAGTGATGTGTTGCTAGATACCCCTCTCTGATCGTGATAACGTAAGTTATCGTTACCGACATTTAAAGGAAACCCTTAGGGTCGCACAATTTGATGATATGGCTTACTTATGTCAGATCGTGTGGACTGAATTGTTTTGGTTCAGTTTAAAGGAGTTTAAACTCTGATTGTAAGTGAGATCTGGTCTGATCATGTTTGATTGATTAGGGCTTGAGATCGGTAAGCTTCGATCGAGAGAATTGATGCTTGATCGATGAGATCAAGAGCATCAAGAGATGTGTGGTTAGATCTTGAGCCTTTTTGGTTTAATGAGATCTAGACCATGTCTTGGTTTGATTTGGTCTTTGAACCAAAGTCAATTGAACCGGTTCACTTATGTGAACGCATGGTTCAATTAAAGGGGGCGTTTTGATTGGTTCACTAAGCGTGAACGTATGAAGTCATGACTTACTATTTTTGGAAGCCATGACACTTCCCCACGAATAGAAAACGCCTCAACGCCTCTCTCGCCTTAAGCTCTCTCGTGTGTCTCATCTCCAAGAGGGTGAAAGAAGGTATTCGGCCAGCCAAGAAAACATCTGATCTCCTTCATGCGACTAGGACACTTTGGAGAGCTTTGCTAGCACAAGGTTCACGCCAAGGGAGGAAGCCATCGCCATCTTGTGTGCGTCGACTTTGGAGGAGAGCCGCATCGCTGATGGAGGGCCAAACACAGCTCCTAGAAGATCCACTAGGGCTCGGAGGAAGCCCATCAGGTATGGCTTCACTTAGAGTCCACTTTCCTTTTTAGTACTTTCCATATTTGCATTGCATGGCATGATAGGTTAGTTCCACCCAAAAGTCTACCATATAGTTTATTTTTATGAATGTTGTTGGTAGGTTGTGCATTGTAATATCATGGTAGGTTAGTGCATGTAGTTTGGACATATTTAAAGATGGCTCAAGGGATACAAGTTAGCTAGCTCACTCTACTCCAAGAAGCTAGTTCCCATTTTGGAAGGTTCACTTCAAAGACTTCAAACTCAACTCAACACCAAGCTCCACTTCAATTACTCCCTTCCAATTGAAGAGAGGTCACATCATGGAATCAACTTGCGCCATCTACACCAATCAAGGAGGCGCTACATCAAGATCCACCTATCAAGGAGGCGCCCCATCAAGATCCATCATTCAAGGAGGCGCTCCATCTAGATCCACCAATCAAGGGGCGCCTAATCTAGATCCACAAATCATGGTGAATACTTCCTTCATCTCATTGCCGCCCAATCCAACTTGGAAGGAATTCAAATTCAGCCAACTCTCCACCCATGCGACATCAACACAAGGAAGGAGCCAAATTCGAAATTCAAATGCCTTCCTTTGAAGACTCTCCAAAGAAGACAACAATATCAGCCCATTAATTGCCTTGTCATTAATTTTTGATTTCTCCCATTTATGTAAGGGGCGCAAGGGGCCAATGACCACCTTGCCCTCACCTTATCTTCATCCCTAGCCGCCTATAAATATGTCCCCATCGCATCATGTGCATAGAAGCATTGTTGAAATATATTGTTGACTAGTTTCCTAGCCAAAGAAAGGTGCTTGTGTCGCCTACCTCTTCTCCTTAGGGTGCTTGTGTCGCCCAAAGCCCCCCTCATCTTCCCCTTTCCCCCTCCAAGAGCCGAGACTCCCTTCCCCTCTCCTCATCATCACTTCATCCAAGTCAAGCCGAGAGCCTTCAACATCAAAGCAAGAACACAACAACTCAAGTGGCGCATAGAACATGGAAGCAATCCTTGATCTCTTCAAGGCGACTCTATAAGTTAAGTGTTCTAACCTCTTGTGTTCTTTCTTCATACAACTTAAGAGCATCTTACTACACTTCCCTTGCAATTGTAGGAGTTGGCGCAAGGAAAGGAGTTTGGCGCATCCCTCTTCCCTTTTCTCCCCCCCCCCCCCCCTCTTAGTTAGTCCAATACTTGTGTTAGCAAGAGAATTTGGAGGACTAGCCTCCCTCTTGACTTTTGATTGTGTAGTTATTTAATCTGTTTTATAACTCACCCACGCCTGTGTGGGATTGCTGATTGCCCTATGTGTAACCTGCACCTTCCATCAGAGTAGGACCGGTGAAGAACGGGAAGGACGGTCCTTCTATTCTCAAGGACCGCACTGTAAGTCTTCTTTACAATTATTGTCATTTACTTTGAAGCAAGTAGTGTAGCTCTATCTTCTTTCTTGCAAGTAGTTAATTCGGTTTTCTTATTAAAAAATACAAAAACACTATTTTCAAACTTCGTTAGTTTAAATTCGGTTTTCTCTACTCTATAAAAATACAAAACACTATTTTCGAAAATCGTTGTTTGCATTCTTTGTGAATTACCCCTACATCAATCGCCCTCTTGCTTCCAAGTCGCCATCCAAACAATGGCAACGGTAAGATCACAACTTGATCTTTGCAAGTTTTAAGTTGATCATATATTCATGCCACATGCGATCCACATGAAACCTAAAGTTTCCGCCCATGCAAAATTTTAGAAGTGCATGCGTTTAGGGTTTCACCCCCCCACTTTCAATTGGTATCAGAGCGAGGTTTCGGTATGATCTATATGATTGCTTCTTTGTGTGATCCATGCTTGGTTTATAAGTAGATCTAAGCCAAATCATCATGCAAAAATACATGCTAGACTTTAGATGTATTTTGGGTTTTACTTATTGTTGCGCATGATGTATGTTGGCGCATGTTGAAAGTTGTTTTTACCAAAAACTTAACATCTTGCGCGCCATCCACTTAGATCTATGAGCGCCTACTTGATATACTTAGACGGGTTACTAGGGTTGAAGTCGTCAGTCTAGTATGGACCCAACAGCCTGATCAGACCATCTGACAGCCTAGATGGGTCGACCAGATAGCACCTATGCGCAAGCATGAGGTGGCTATAGGTCGATTGCAGAAGGGCGTGTAGCGATGTCTGATTGAGGCAACCAGTGAACGATCATGATTAAGGCCCGGGGTCACACCCGCTTGCCAGAAATCATGTGGGACGTTCAGCCCTTAAGGCATGCATTGTTGACCATGAGGTCGACGCAAGTCAGTTATGACTTGGTGCATGCAAGGGCAGTGGGTCTGACTTGGTCTGATGAGTGGATCCCTATTAATGGACCGTTGTAAGGTAGTAGGGCACATAAGGAAATAAAATTGATACCATGGGGTTTTTCAAAAATTTTACTTTCCTGTTTGGATCACATGTTGTTTGTTTAACCTGATTGCATGTCTATTTCATCTTATGTGGGCTGCCCTATTTGTGTGCTGTGCTAGGGCCTGCGTGCCTGGATTAATTAATTGTAAATTATTATTGTGATCTGCGAATCACATTTCAATTTATGTTAATGTGTAATTGACCTGCGAGTCAAATCATGTCTAGATAGATTAAAATGTAGACATGAGCACATGAGCACACATGGCAGAGGCGCTTGCAGCAAGTGGCTTCACCAGGTGGGAGGTCTAGAGTTGGACTCTACTACAGGCGCATCTGAGCTGCAGAGGGCGCTTGGGCCCGGGCTGGGCCAGATGAAATGCAAAAGACCCATGAAGAGCTCAAGTGAAGACTTGTGTAAAATTAGGGTTTTACTTAGGCTTAATGGGCGTTTACCAGTGATTAGTGCTTGAACTCTCTGTGCATCTTATCTCGCCTGAGCGGGACGCAGAGACCAAGTATGAAATCTGGATCCCATCTCACTAAAAGAGTTTTACTCTTTCGGACTGTTTTATTGGATTTTTCAGTCAGATAAAATAGTGAGAAAAGAATCATTCTTAAGTCCTGGATTGATTCTAACATCGATACTGACCTTGTTGTTCTTGCTTTGTTGTAGATTCCTGCAGCAACGAACACCACAGGGTTCAATGTGCGATCCTTACTGGAAAGGGAGAAGTTTGCTGGGCCAAACTTCTCAGACTGGTACGGACACCTTAAGATTGTTCTTAAGGCTGAGAGGAAGCTGTATGCCCTTGAGACGGCAATACCGCCTCAACCCGCTGCGAACGCCGCAAGGGCGGTTCGGGATGCTTATGAGAAGCATGTCAATGATAGCATTGATGTCGCTTGCCTTATGCTTGCGTCTATGACGCTAGAGCTACAGCGTCAGCATGAGGATTTATCTGCTATTGAAATTATAGCAAATCTCAAGATGTTGTATGCTGCACAGGCAAGGACAGAACGCTATAACTTGACAAAACTTTTCTTTCAGAGCAAACTGACTGAAGGAAGTCCAGTGGGAGCTCACGTACTCAAGATGATTGGGTACAAAGAGGCTCTAGAGAAACTGGGACATACCGTCAATCAGGAGCTTGTTGTAGACATTATCTTGCAGTCTCTCCCGGTCTCTTTCGATCCGTTCATCATTAATTTTAATATGAACAAGATCGACTGTACACCGGCAGAGTTACTGAATATGCTCTGTACTACAGAGCAGACTCTTGAAAAGGGAAAGCCTTCATCCTCTGTCTTGATGGTTCCTTCAAGGAACAAGAAGAAGGGGAAGAAGGGCAAAGCCCCTATCAAGAGCTATAACAAAGCTCTGAAACAAAAGATGAAGCGGTCAAAGTAATACAGATGTTTCCATTGTGGCCAGTTGGGTCACTAGAAAAAGGGCTGTAAAGCGCTCCAAGGAGACAAGAAGGGAAGCAAGGCTTTCGCTTCTGGCTCAGGTATTTTCGTGACTGAAGTCATGGTATCTTCTTCTATTTCATGGGTGTTGGACACTGCATGTGGAGTTCACATTTGTTCAAATGTACAGGAACTCAAGAGAAGAAGACAGGTGGGACAGCATGAGGTGGACCTACGAGTTGGAAACGGGGCACGGATTGCTGCTGTTGCTGTAGGACAATATAACATCTCTTTACCATCTGGTCTTGTATTAGAACTTGACAATTGTTATTTTGTGCCGAGCATAACTAAGAATATTATCTCTATTCCTGCTCTTGTCAGGAAAGGGTTTTCCTTTGAATGCAAAACTTTAAAGTGTTGTATTTCATTTGATAATATTGTTTATGCTACTGGGTCGATTAACAATGGGTTATTCATGTTGGACATGGAATGTTCTGTACAACAAATTGATAATAAGAAAGCCAAGTATGCTGATGACAGCACCTTGCTATGGCATAGTCGTTTAGGCCATATTAACAAGAAGCGCATTAAGCGGTTGCATGACCATGGACTGTTGGGATCATTCTCCTATGAGGAGCTTGATACATGCAAAGCTTGTTTAATGGGCAAAATGACGAAGACTCCTTTTTCCAACAAAGGTCAAAGGGCTTCAGGTTTACTTGACCTCATTCACAGTGATGTGTGTGGGCCATTTAGTAAACATGCCAGAGGTGGCTATTCATACTTCATTACCTTTACTGATGATTTCAGTAGATATGGTTATGTCTATTAATGAGACATAAGAGTGAATCTTTTGACAAGTTCAAAGAGTTCAAAAATGAAGTACAGAATCAGTTAGGCCGGAATATCAAGGCACTTCGATCAGATCGAGGTGGAGAATACTTGAGTCGAGAGTTTACTGACTATCTGAAGGAGTGTGGGATTATCTCACAGCTCACTCCGCCAGGAACACTGCAATGGAATGGTGTGTCCGAGAGGAGAAATAGAACCTTATTGGATATGGTTCGTTCAATGATGAGTCAGGCTACTCTACCTTACTCCTTTTGGGGATTTGCACTGGAAACAGCTGCAAAGGTACTAAACCGAGTGCCATCCAAGGCCGTTTCAAAGACTCCATATGAGTTATGGTATGGGAAACAGCCGAGCTTGACATTTATTAAAATCTGGGGTTGCGAGGCTTATGTCAAAAAGCTCGCCTCTGGGAAACTAGAGAGCAGATCTTATAAATGTATCTTTGTCGGTTACCCTAAAGAAACTAAGGGTTATTATTTCTACGATCCCAAAGAGAACAAAGTATTTGTTGCTCGTACGGCTATTTTTCTTGAGAAGGAATTTCTTCTGCAAGAGGCCAGTGGGAGAGAAATAAAACTGGATGAAAGTCCAGAAGAGGGACAAAGTAGTCAAGCTCAGTTGGATGAGCCTGAGCAAATGAAACAGGTTGATGTTCAACCTGAGGCTCAGATATCACGGGAACCGCGAAGATCGGGAAGGATCCGTCGATAGCATGAGCGCTATGACGGAGTCTACATCATTGATGATGAACCCCTTACTTATGCGGATGCGGTCAGTGGACCGGAATCAGCAAGATGGCTTGATGCTATGCGAGCCGAGATGGACTCCATGTTAGATAACCAAGTCTGGGATTTGGTTGATCCGCCTCCGGGAGTAATCCCTATAGGCTGTAAGTGGATCTTCAAAAAGAAGATTGACATGGATGGTAACGTGGTTACCTATAAAGGCAGACTAGTTGCGAAAGGTTTCAAACAAATCTACGGAATAGATTATGATGAAACTTTCTCTCCTGTAGCTATGTTCAAGTCTATTCGGATTATTCTCGCGATAGCAGCATATTATGATTATGAGATCTGGCAAATGGATGTGAAGACTGCTTTCCTTAATGGAAAACTAGAAGAGGATGTGTATATGACACAACCTGAAGGTTTCATCAATCCATCAGATCGTCATAAAATATGCAAATTAAAGAAGTCCATTTATGGACTAAAACAAGCATCTAGAAGCTGGAATATTCGTTTTGATGAATCAGTTTGTGAATTTGGTTTCATCAAAAATGAAGATGACCCGTGTGTATATAAGAGATTTAGTGGGAGCGTGATTACTTTCCTAGTCCTCTACGTCGATGATATCTTGATCATTGGAAACGATATTCCTGAACTGCATGCCGTCAAAGCATGGTTAAGAAAATGTTTCCAGATGAAAGATTTAGGAGAAGCAGCCTATGTATTAGGTGTGCAGATCTACAGAGATAGATCTAAGAGGCTTATCGGGCTGTGCCAGAGTACTTACATTGATAAAGTCCTGGAGAGATTCCATTTAGAAAATTCTAAAAGAGGATATCTTCCAGTCAGACATGGTCTGAATCTTTCAAAGAGCCAGTGTCCTCAAACACAGTCTGAGAAAGATGAAATGGACAATACGCCTTATGCTTCGGCTATTGGATCCATCATGTATGCGATGTTGTGTACTCGCCCAGACGTCGCTTACGGGTTAAGCGTGACCAGTCGATTCCAAAGTAATCCAGGTAAGGCACACTGGATTGCGGTCAAGAACATTTTAAAATATCTTCGGAGGACCAAAGATATGTTCTTGATTTATGGAGGTCAGGAAGAACTCAGTATTGAAGGATATACTGACGCTTCGTTCCAATCTGACCAGGATGATTTCCGATCGCAATCAGGCTATGTTTTTAGCTTGAATGGAGGAGCAGTGGTGTGGAAAAGTTTCAAACAATCAATTGTTGCTGATTCCACAACAGAAGCCGAGTATGTTGCAGCCTCAGAAGCATCCAAGGAGGCAGTGTGGATTCGTAAGTTCGTTCAAGAACTTGGTGTTGTTCCTTCGAGTGCAGATCCATTAGTTATCTTCTGTGATAACACTGGAGCAATAGCACAAGCAAAGGAACCACGGTCACACCAGAAGTCCAAGCACATACAGAGAAGGTTTCATTTGATCCGTGAGATCATAGATCGTGGAGAGATCAAGATCTGCAAGGTTCATACAGATGACAATCTAGCTGACCCGCTTACAAAGCCTCTGGCGCAGCAGAAGCATGAGAAGCACTGTAATAATATGGGTCTGAGATTTCTCAACCATTAGATTAAGTGCAAGTGGGAGATTGTTGGGGTATGCCCTTAAGGCTAATGTTTGAGGCCTTGGGTTATTATCAGTATCATGTATAAACTATGTTTATAAAGGCAATGGTTGTTATTCAGGTTGTTGCATTATCTGCAGCTATATGTATACTTCTGAATAATGTCTCAATGGTGTTCAGCTTCGCTGACATGCAGTATAGTCCTTAGTCGAGATATCTTGGTGAACATGAGACAGCCTTGATATGATTGAGACTAATATGTGTTCTAATCTTATAGGATGCTTCGAGCATGGAATAAGATGTAGACTCATAGGTGCATTGGATGTACTGGACTGACCCTACTTAGGATATTCAATTGCTTGTCACAATGTGAATAATCCTTATATGCAAACAAGTGGCATATTTCCTCTGACTTGAGATCACTTGTGTTTCTAAATGATGATTGGAATTGTCTTGAGGTAGTTCAATATCATTTGAAATATAATGGTTATAGATTATCTTGGATAATGAGCATGAGTCATGTTAGGGCACTAGTGATAGATATAGGATTGCCTTCTCCTTGTTTGGAGTGTGATGTTCTAAAGGGGCCCCCTGTTTGAGATGGTTGAGAAAGTGTATGGCCATACCCAGATGACTATGTTCATCTGATCTAGCCACTCTCATCATGTTGGAGTTACAGGCTTGACACGCTTGTCTAACGAGAACATCCAGTGGCAAAGGAAACACATATGTCAAGTGACTTGGGTTCACACTTGTGCTATGGTTTGGAGTAGTCTTGGAAGACTCTTTCCTTTATATCGGGAGACAGTGATGTGTTGCTAGATACCCCTCTCTGATCGTGATAACGTAAGTTATCGTTACAGACATTTAAAGGAAACCCTTAGGCGAGAGAGAATTGATGCTTGATCGATGAGATCAAGAGCATCAAGAGATGTGTGGTTAGATCTTGAGCCTTTTTGGTTTAATGAGATCTAGACCATGTCTTGGTTTGATTTGGTCTTTGAACCAAAGTCAATTGAACCGGTTCACTTATGTGAACGCATGGTTCAATTAAAGGGGGCGTTTTGATTGGTTCACTAAGCGTGAACGTATGAAGTCATGACTTACTATTTTTGGAAGCCATGACACTTCCCCACGAATAGAAAATGCCTCAACGCCTCTCTCGCCTTAAGCTCTCTCGTGTGTCTCGTCTCCAAGAGGGTGAAAGAAGGTATTCGGCCAGCCAAGAAAACATCTGATCTCCTTCATGCGACTAGGACACTTTGGAGAGCTTTGCTAGCACAAGGTTCACGCCAAGGGAGGAAGCCGCATCGCCCTCTTGCTTCCAAGTCGCCATCCAAACAATGGCAACGGTAAGATCACAACTTGATCTTTGCAAGTTTTAAGTTGATCATATATTCATGCCACATGCGATCCACATGAAACCTAAAGTTTCCGCCCATGCAAAATTTTAGAAGTGCATGCGTTTAGGGTTTCACCCCCCCACTTTCAACGGGCAGGAAGGTTCGTCGACATACAAGTACGACGCTCGTACGAGTTGGAACGTGCAGACACTGGCCTCTGATACCAAGCTGTCACGCCCTGAATTAAGATAATATTTTTTTAAATATTTTACCCGTGAGTCAATGCTTGACTCGAGTCCAAATACGTCAACGCTGATATCACAACGGTCGAAACCGCTGGATTGGGCGCGACCGGTGGAGTCAGTCCCTCAAACCAACTCCCAGCCCGACTATGGACTCTTGCGGAATATCTCTGCCGTTCCAACACGGTTTAGATCAATGCTTGTGATTCACCGCGGACCGGTATCGCAAAGTCAAAACGGGTCCACCCGAACCTAAAAGGGACGCACCAGTAACCGACCGCATGGACGGGGTCCACAATAGTTTCCGAACATGCAAATGTGTCAAAGAGAGAGCCGAGGGTAGCACCCGGACGTTACCTGACGGGTGTCAGACTCACCCTCACGTCTACGGATCTAGCCGGCGCCCGGTGATCACGGACGATTGTCTACTCGGCGTCGCATGCCGGTGACGGAAAGAACCTGACCAGCTCCTCACTTGCACGCTCACGAAGAGGCCGGACGACGCTATACCGGTAACGTCACCCAAGGGCAACGGGGAGACTGGCAGCACGTCCTTCTCGCACGTAGGCGAGAACGGCCGGAGGAGAAGTTCGCCCGAAGGCAACCGCCAGCAATGGTGAGAGCTGAAGCAGAAATGCTTGCACGCAAGCAAGCTCGACTAAAGCGAGAGGGGACGCGGTCAACAGGCGGACGGCGGTTGAGGGAGGCTGGGAGCGTGCACGAGCGGGCGGTTGCGTCGAGTGAGAAGGAAGGCTCAGGCAACTGCTCACCTTAGCCGGCGAGGAGGCGGGGACCGGTGTCAGGCTTCTCGCCGGTTGGGGACAAACGCCTGAGAGATCACCACGCGCAGGTGGCCACGCCGGAAGGAAAGTCGCGCGTAGGCAACGAGCAGGGGAGAAAAGAGGACTCGCACGCAGGCGAGCTCCTCTGGTACTTCCCGCACGCAGGCGGGCCGGCAGCCAGAAAGGAGAACAGGCGAGTGCTCGCGAGCGGAGCACGGAGGAAGAGGGGAGGAGAGCGCCGGCAGCCGAAAGCTCACCGGGGAAGATGGCCACCATGCAGCTCGGTAAAGTGGCCGGAAAATGAAGGGGAAGGGAGGAGTGAGTACCACGATCACTCAGGCTGTTGGCTCCTTCAAGTCGGTGAAGTGGAAGCAGACAAGCCTTCCGAGGTGGGCTGGAGCTCCGTCGGTGACAGCGGCGGCGGCGGAGACGTCGGAGACGAAGGGGACGACGAGAAGGTCGGGGAGCTCTGTGCGATCCGTTCCACCCGCCCACACCACCGGATACGCAGAGGAGACTCAGAGAAAGACGTCCGACGAGGAGAAGCTGATCGAAGGAGTGTTCGGCTGGCGTTTGGAAAACTCGAGCTGCCTTGCTCGTGAGGACGATGTCGTCCTCTTTATTTTCCTTTCTTTTCGCCGACCCGACTAGTCCATGCGAATGTCGCGTCAGCCCTCACCCGCCCTCACTGCTGATGTGTCCCATCAGCGTGCGTTCCACGCAATGACAAATCGAGCGAGCGATTCATCCGTTAAGGCGCCGGATTCGGGCAATGCCCGATCCGAATGTCCACCCGCCGACCCGTTCGGCAGTAGGATGCTGGGCTATGGGTTGGGCTGAGGGATGAGTTTTGGGCCACACCCAAAATTCGGCCCGAAGGCCTAACACTAAATATATATATGTATAATTAATTTCAGTTTAACTCAAACCAAATTGAACCGAAATGAATTTTGGTTCGGGTTCAAGTTCGGTTTAATTTTTAGAAAGTTCGACTCAATTTAGACTTAGATTTTTTTTGTATTTTTTGATTCGATATGAATTTGATTTAGTTCGGTTCATACGAATTGGATTATAATAATTGCCAAACAAGAATGCCCCGCAATCGCTTGGGCGTCGGGATCTACTTCACATCAACGCACCGTGCCCCGCTTAAGCTGGGGCACTCGAGTCGACTTGCTCAGAGCACCTGACCTCCCATGCGTCTACGCACCTGCATGTGCCAACTTGCAATGCCCCCACACTCGTCCAGGCGTAATAGCCTGGCCTAAATTCACAGCCCATAAGCGATGATGGGTGGTGTTGATCCCACGTGATCCACCCACACCTCGTGGGCCCAAGTTTGCAACTCGACGCGGCGCTGAAACCGAAAGTGGAAACGGCATGCTGAAGCTCGAGTACGTATAAGTTGTAACTACCGTACAGGAGACACAGGAGTTGCATCCAGATTCAGTGCAAGCGGAAAGGAAAAGACATATTTTTACCTAAAAAGAAAAAAGAATCTGTCTATACTTTGATCTTCTCTGCAATTTTTTTCTTTATTTTAGCAGAACTGGGGGAAGCAGAAGCACTATCACAGAAAAAAAGAGGTATCCAACAAATCCTATGGTCAAAAGGCAAGGAAGGAGTAAGTTGAACCCTAACTTTCAGCTGACCAGATGCATGTGTAAAAAAAGGCCGATTTTGTCAGCATCACTTGCTCCATCCTGGTTAGGTTATTGACAGTTCAAAGTCAAAGCTATAAAGAAAAGTCAACATAATTAGTCACTTGCATGCCTGCAGGCTTCACACTCGAGTGAATTGACTCCCAGTGAAAAGTTAAACCCAGCAGCACAAATTGATTAAAGAGTGAGTTTGAAAAGAATAGAAGCACAAAATAATTATAGATGCTGCTGTTGGCTTTCCAAACAGTATGTATTGAATGCACCCTCTTTCTCCACCTACCTATGAAATCCATCATGTGAAGGAAAAAAAAAAAGATAAAAGGAGGCACACATAAAGAAAAGGTTCAACACCTGCGCGAAATCATTTTTTGTTTCTAAAATCAGCTGATCAAACTATGCGCTGATCTGGTCCAGCAGAGTGCTTTAATTCCTCGCAACCCTTATGGAGCAGCAGCAGGAAGAAGACAAGCAGCCGGCGACAGGCCTGGATACGGACAGGCGATCGATTCACAACTAGCAGAACAAAGATCTAATTCACTGTGCCGAACGCCACGGAAAAGTATATATGGCCGGGCCCAGCCTCTCGCCCGTCCTGCTGCTTCTGCTGCTCGCTTCGGGGCTGTGCGCGGCGGCCAGATCGAACAGCACCGTCGAGCGCCCGGCTGAGGAGCTACGGAGGATCGCGGCTCATCTTAGGATGATTAACAAGCCTTTTCTCAACACAATTCAGGTCTTCCCTTGCTCGTCTTGTAGTTGTCAATTAGGGCCAAGATGAGTTGTTGATGCAAGTTCGATTGCCCTTTTGTTGATTCCAGAGTCCGGACGGCGATCTCATAGATTGTGTTCCCTCTCACCTCCAGCCAGCATTTGATCATCCCTTGCTTCGAGGATCAAAACCCCTGGTAGTAATTAATATATAGTTTTGTTTCGACCGAGAGATATATATTGATCATCCGAATGTCTTTTTTACAGGATCCGCCAAGGCGGCGACCTAAAGGCCACGATGCCGCCGGCAGTGACGATGGAATTGTTCAGTTATGGAGAAGTTTCGGAGAGGCATGCCCGGACGAAACTGTTGCGATCAGAAGAGCCAAAGAGGACGATATTCTTCGAGCTAGCTCCATCAGAAGATTTGGGATAAAGCCAGTGGCAAGAACAAGAAGAGATTCTGATGGCAGCGGTCATGAGGTAATACTAATTATAAAAAATTAACAAACTCTGCTTCTATTTTGATGAGTAATTTACAAACTCTGCGTCTAGATCTTGAATTTAAATGGATATAAATGCTAAATGCGCGTGAAGTCAATTTCCATCCAACCAATTTATACTGCTGCATCATAAAAATCTATCAAAAAAATTAATTGGCTCAACTACTTAATATTTATTTTAATTAACAAAACCCTTTTGTTTCCTCCAAAACATAGCCAGAAGACTCACCCTCTTGTGACTTAATTCAGATTGGCCCCATGCAATTTATAGTTTTTATTATTACTTTTTTTATTATTATTATTTTCAACAATTTAGTTCATGAATTGATAGTATTAATTTGGTTTCTACATTTCAATTTTCATCGTCCTTTTTTCAAAAAAAATCATTTAAAATTATTTCAGTAACTAATACTAGGTAGGGTAAATTAGTGAAAATGTAATTAAGAAATAGTCAGGCATCATATAATATAATGGGATTAGGATTTGGGTAAAATAAATTTAGCACTGCCACATGTGTTGCTCCGATTCCCTTTAGTCAACACAAGTATAACACTCACCTACTTATTTAAATGACATCATATCAACACTGTTTGCTCATGTACTTAGTAATCATTACAATAATTAACAACTCACCTACTTAATTAAATGAAAAGAAAAAAAAAAGTGTTTCAAATCAAATTACTAGAATTTACGGGGCCCTACACAAAAAAAATATTTTTTTTTCTAACTGACTTGAAACAATATTTGCGCGTGCAAACACATCAGTATGTGTTAATTAATTGGTGCGGGTGGGGTCACGCATGCAGCACGCAGTTGGGTACGTGGTGGGTGATGAACTCTACGGTGCCAAAGCCAGTTTAAACGTCTGGGCCCCGCGGGTGAGCGGGTCCTCCGAGTTCAGCCTATCGCAAATGTGGGTCATCTCCGGATCGTTTGGCACGGATCTGAATACCATCGAAGCGGGATGGCAGGTATCGTATTCGTAATTTCGTACGCACAGATGAAATCTAATTAATACACGTGATAGTATGAATGGGTTGGCAATGGCAGGTGAGCCCACAGCTGTACGGGGATAAATCACCCAGATTCTTCACATACTGGACAGTAAGGATCTTTTCATTTATGTTGGTTATGTAACTAATTAATTAGTTGACTTTGACTGATACGTATCGCGATAATGAAAACGTAGACGGATGCATATCAGGCGACAGGCTGCTACAACCTCCTGTGCTCGGGCTTCGTCCAAACGAGTAACACGATTGCTCTAGGGGCAGCAATTTCTCCCACGTCCACGTACGCTGGCAGGCAGTTTGACATCAGCATACTCATCTGGAAGGTAATTTTGTAATTCCCTTTTTTGTACTTATATAACCTCCAACTACACATTCAATATAATTGTAATTATGTTCTAATACAAAGACCATCAATGTTTGTTCGTGCAAACAATCGCGATGACATAAATATGAATGTGCACAGGATCCTATCCATGGAAATTGGTGGTTGGAGTTGGGGCCTGGCTTTCTGGTTGGCTACTGGCCGTGCTTGCTGTTCAGTCACCTGTCCGGGCACGCCAGCATGGTGCAGTTCGGCGGCGAGATCTTCAACACTCGGCCGTCCGGCGTCCACACCACCACTCAGATGGGCAGCGGGCACTACGCCGGCGAGGGTTTCTCCAGGGCCGCCTACTTCCGCAATCTGCAGGTGGTCGACTGGGACAACAGCCTTGTCCCCGTCATTGATCTTAAAGTCATCTCCGACCATCCCAACTGCTACGATATAAAAGCCAGGGCTAACGCTGCCTGGGGAACCTATTTCTACTTTGGAGGACCTGGCAGAAGCCTCAGGTGCCCTTGATTAAGTAATCACACTGTTTCATTTTTATCCTATGTTTATAAGAATTACATCATCCATCATTCTTTTCATCATCACTAGGAAATATTAATTCTCTTTTTTAAAAAAAAAAAGAAAAGAAAATTGTGCTCTCTCAAGCTAATTCGGGAAAGAATTAATCAAATGTCACAAATGTTCAAGAAAGAGGAAAGAATTCTTTTTTTTTAAAAAAAAAAAAATGAAATCTAATCAGCATCTCTTTTCCAATTATTGACTATTAATTCTCTACATCTAAAATTCCATATAAATCTTTATTTAAATAGAAATAAAATCGTGCAAGATTAAAATTTTAAAATATAAACAGACAAACAGATAAGATCAAAAATAAAATCTAAAGGCTCATTACCGTTTGTCTTAGGTGAAAATCTAAACTCTCATGCGATTAATTCTGAATTGAACACCCAAAAGTACAACTAGATATTTCTCTCATACAGGTATGACCATAGAAAAGTTGATCAAACTTCCTTTCGACAATGAGCAGCAAAATCATAAATAAGAGAAAATCAACAAAGAAGAGAAGAGAAAAATAGGAAAAGAAAAGGGAAGAAAAAAAAGCAAATATGATCAATTACATGAGATTTTTAAAACTTTTAAATGCCTAAAGCTGTAACTTTAGTATTTAACGTTAACATTAATTTATTTTTTTAATTTTTATTTTAACAATCACCCATAAAATTAATTTTTTCTTAAATATAATTAAACTTAACAAGACTATTAATTGAATTTAAATTACCGCTTATGTCTATATCATGTGATCACTAAAGTGCACTTAAAATCATAATTTTTATTTAATAAAAATATTTTCATCTCAATGAATAATAGTGAACTAGTCTTAAACTACTTTCATTTGTCCCAGACTTTAATATATTCACAAATAATATAGGGTTTGTCCGATTGTGGGGTTACGTATTTTTTGTCATTCACGTGTATCTTCATGAGAGCTTCTGAGAGTTATCAATGTCCTTAGCCGCAACCGTATACAGACTCTTTCATATAGAAAGTTCTCTACTAGGGATAAGTGTATAGACTTGGGGAAGTTTTTTTTATCTCTACAATAAGAAGCACAAAATGTACTCTCATGAATGAGAGTGTAAAGTATTAACTTTATCACATAAATATTTTTATATACTATAATGTTTTATAAAATTTATTTTTTAAAGTATTTCCCGGCTAATCAATTAACTTTTTATTACCACATTGAATCTACTTCAAGGGATCTCCTATGACAGACGTTAAGTTCTCTCTGTTGAGAGACCTATTTTCAAACTAATCTTATTCTTCTCAATCCTTAGAGGATTATAATCCTATAAAAGCTTTAGTCAAACCAATAGCTTTGTTGTGCTCAATATTTATAAAAAGAAATAGTTGCGACTTTTATGAGTTAAGACAGTACAAACTTTGTCTAATTTTAATATGGCTATTCTTTTTTTTAACATAGATTTATTGCTACTTTGAAATTGTGATTATTTTTCTTTATTATTAAATCCTTTACTCTTAATTTAAAATTTTAATTATTAAATTTATAAAGAGAAATTTTTTAAGTAGTAAAATTACCTAAATAATTAATTAGGTTTCTAATTACTCTTATAATAGAGCAAAGCTAATAAAATAATTTTTTTACTTTAAATTTTTTTCTACATTTTAATTTTAAGGAAATAAGATTTTTTTACATAAATAATTTTTTCTTTATGAAAGTTGTTATAAATATTATTAATTTATAACTTGTGCCTATCAATTTTTTTCTTATGATCAACGTGACCCTCATAACATCATTGTCATGACATATTATTTTCATGATATACATTAGAGTTTTATGATGTACATTTTTTTCGTTATGTATCTTTATTATGCATAATATTTTTATTATGGACATTAAGCCCATCAAGTTAATATAATCATTAAACACATTTTGTATATAAACTTTATGATGTTCTTTTGACAATTATATACATTATTTTTGCATATTATGATTATTTTGTGCATTGTGCATTATGTTTTTTTTATCTCCACTTTGTACATTATATTTAAATATGTACAACAAGTGCATAATATTTATATTTTATATAATTTACATAAGGATTATTTTAAACATTGTTAAAATAATTAAATTATATATTATGCATAAAAATATCTATTATATTATGCACTTTATGTCCAAAATATCAATTATATACATTATAAAAATTATGAATATGTATTTCTTTTTTTATTATGCATATGTATTTAATTTTTTTTTATGTTACATATATTAATTATGTATATTATAAACATTAGGTTCATTATGAGGGTCATGTATATTATGATATTCATATTTTAATTTATGTCCATAATTTGCAAATGTCTATAAATAATATTTTAAATATTTAAATTACACATTAGCTAATTTATCCAACATATTCAACAAATTTATAAACAATAATGAATAATTATTTTATATTGCTTAAAATATATATGAAACATTACCATTTAAAATAAATTTAAAATATCTTAGATATTTAAATTTAAATTTAAGTACATGATAATTTTTTTTCTTTTTATTTTAAAAAATATGTGTTAATTAAAACAAAATTAATTCTATCTAAAAATAGAAATATTTATCTATTTTAAATAGTAATTTTCTTAAATTATTAGTTTTCATTTATTTACTTTTGTATCTTACGGCGAAAATTCCTTGCAGCTGTTTTTCTTTTATTTTTTTTATTTTACTTTATTTTATTTTATAAGCAGTTGCCCATTAAGCAAGGTGATAGGTTGTATTTTTCTCTTTTATTTTATAATCATGATTCTCTCCTTTTTATTATATATATATATAAATGAGACCAATTAATGCAATTTATAAAAGAGTTATAGTTTTAAACAAAACTATTAAACATCTCTAATATGGAAATGAATTCTCAGGGCCATCGGATTCAAAACCGGCCAAGTTGAGAATTATTTTAAAAGAGTAAAGCTACGGTAACAGAAAGTAACAGTCATTAATTACCACAGTAAATTGGTAACTATTTTTGAATGACAATTAAGTGAATCTATAAAATTTGTAAACACAGAATTATATAAACAAAGATGGTAACAGAATCAACTCTGAATAAATTTAATTGTCTTTATTTATTATTATATATATATATATATATTTTTTTTTTTGCCAAACTCAAGAAGTTGATGTCAAATAAAAAAAAAATATAGTTATATATTATATACAGCTTCCCCCACCCTTTCCTTACTCACAGGATCTAAGAAAATTTTGTTACAATCTCCTCTATATTTCTAACGCAAGGATTCTGCGTATATGATACCACCACTCCAAATCCAAACATAGGGATAACAATCGACCCATTACCCACCAAAACATCGCACATACACACTAATACATCACACATACACATTACATTGCATTCCAATACAAGCAGTTATACAAATCGCCGCACAACCCATTGTACCACCGTGAAGAAATATCTACCGCCTACGAAAATAGAATCTCCCAAGCGTCGAATGTCCACAATCACCAAACAAGGCACACCAATCCAGTGCAATGATACAACTCTCCGCGTTGCGTAGCGTTCCATCATGAGGGGATAGCCGTATCCAGCAAACCAGGTGTCAGGCCCGGGTTCACCCGGTTCGACCCAACCCAAGCCCAGGCCCACAATTAGACCAAGCCCACGCGGAAAGCCCAAAACTCAGCGGCTGAATTTGGGAAAATCGTTCGGTCAACGAACAAAACGCGTGATGTTGACCAAGGCAAGCGAGCCCCGTTCGAAGCGGAGACATCGTCTTCTCCGCGAGCTTCGCCGCGGCGTTCGGACGCGGTCTCCAGCGGGTTGCTCGGATGAGCTCGACGACGGCGGTCGCGAGCAAAGCGGAAGACGCGGGCTGCCTTCCCGATTTGGAGGAACGTACGCGAGGGACGCGGAGCTGGAGACAAAGCAGCCAAAGAAGCGGACGCGGCTTCCTTCTCTATAAAAGCTCGACGAGGCGGTCGAGTTCGGGGTGCGAGGAAGCGCCACCACAGAGGGCGCCGGGGAGCGACTCCACCGGCGACGGCGAGGGCGCCGTCGCCTCTTCCAGAGCAGGGCTCTGATGCCGCCAGGGGCGAAGATCGGTGCGCAGGTGCCGACGAGCGAAAGAGAGAGAAATAGAGTGAATGTAACCGGCGTCTAGGGAGACGACCGGCGAGGGAGGGACGGGGGCACCGGCTACGGTGGTCGGCGGCAAAAAGAGGAGTTTTGTAACGTTTTAAGAGGAATAAAACGAAGCTTTCCCTCTCCCTACTTCTTCCCCTGTTTCGGCGTTTCCGGCGAGAGCTCTAAGCAGCAGGCGGCTGCTAGGTCACCGGCGACGAGGCGAGACGCAGGCGGCGTCCTCCCCTTGTCGTCAGCCTTCTCCGGCGTCAGCTCCAACGCAGGCGGCGTTCGAGCGCTGCGAACGCTCGCGGCGTCGCGAGGTTGAAGACGACGCGACATTCGAGGTTCCGGTCAACGGTCAGCGCGGAGCGGAGCGGAAAAGCGAAATCGAAATTCGATTTCAGCCGACGTCAGCGTGACGTCATCCAGACGGAATTAATTCGGCGCGTGAGGCGGACGATTTCGAGGGCTGACGTCAGCGAACGAATGGCTGACGTAAGCAAGAGCATGATTTTGACTTGGGTCAAAATCAGAGAGAGAAGAGGTATTTCCAAATTAGGGTTTTCTACGTGTGAACTGTAATTTGGGGATAAAAATTATCCGGGGAGATTAGGGTTTCTAATTTCGGGTCGGAAACCCTAGCGAGAGTTACGTTCTGGTATTCCGCCGGACGGCTCTAGGAAGCGGATAAGCGCTAATTCTAGGCCGATCCGACCGGGGCGTGACACCAGGAATACCAACGCATGATATTTTACCCTGGAGCCTCCATCTTTACAACATGATTTAAGCCATTCCTTTCTCAAACTCTAGCGGCTGCTAACAACATTGGAAGGTCAAAGCACTTACAAGCTACTAGCCTACACATATCTTGAGCCACATGAGATGCAAGAGTATCAATGATGATAATGAATTAATACAGGCAGTCAAAAAAGTCAGTAAGATGCCTCCCAAGCTCGGAATAACGGATGATATGGGGGTTTAATTCCCCGAATTGAGCCCGGCTCCTCACTTTCAATTTAACGTCGGAAACCAAGAGTCTAAATAATGCCATAATACTCATGTCATAATTCCCAAAGATTTTGTTATTTCTATATCTCCAAATGTAATAGATAGCCCCTGTTAGGAATAGTTTTTTGATGTAGGTCCGAGTGGCATCCTCCATTTTCCAAACCTGCAATATATAACCCAAAATGCCATCTCAAGTGTTTCTGTCGAACCTGATACCGCACCTTTTTTTTTATCATCTTCCAAAAATCTGCTATGGCGCCACATTGGAAAAATAGATAGTCATGAGTTTCCGATTGCATCTTGCACATCTCACCTGTAGGTTCCTGCACAACCCCCATCGCATGTAGTCTAGCCCGAGTGCTCAGTCTTCTTAAGTAGAACAGCCACATGATGAGCGAGTATCGTGGTATCCGCCCCTTGAACCACACCATATCCCTCCAAGGCACCATATCCTCTTGGTACTATCCTTCATAAGCCGAATTAACTGTAAAGGTTCCATTCGCGGTCGTTCTCCAGAATATGCGGTCCTCACTATAGTTTGTGTGGATATGAACCTGAGAGAAAGTTGCATATATATATCAATTAGCCTAACGGATCTTGGGTTCGGTATCTCCCAATTGTTATTTACAATCATAGAATGTTGGGGTATGCCCTTAAGGCTAATGTTTGAGGCCTTGGGATTGTATCAGTATCATGTAATAAACTCTTATGTTTATAAAGGCATGGTTATTATTCAAGTTGCTACATTGTCTGCTGCAATATATATATGTTCTTCTGAATAATGTCTCAAAGCTGTTCAGCCTTGGCTGACATGCAGTTAAGTCCTTAGTCGATATATCTTGGTGAACATGAGACAGCCTTGATATGATTGAGACTAATATGTGTTCTAATCTTATAGGATGCTTCGAGCATGGAATAAGATGTAGACTCATGGGTACATTGGATGTACTGGACTGACCCTACTAGGATATTCAATTGCTTGTCACAATGTGAATAATCCTTGATTGTAACAAGTGGCACATTTCCTCTGACTTGAGATCACTTGTGTTTTCTAAATGATGATTGTCATTGTTTTGAGGTAGTTCAATATCATTTGAAACATAATGATTATAGACTATCTTGGATGGTGAGCTTGAGTCAGGTTAGGGCACTAGTGATAGACATAGGATTGCCGTCTCCTTGTTTAAGGAGTGTGATGTTCTAAAGGGCCCCCCTGGATGAGATGATTGAGAAAGTGTATGGCCATACCCAGGTGACTCTGTTCATCTGATCTAATCATGCTCATCATATTGGAGTTACAAGCTTGACAGGCTTGTCCAATAAGAACATCCAGTGGCAAAGGAAACATGTATGCCTTGTGAAGTTGATTCACACTTGTGCTGTGGTTTGGGTGTAGTCTTGGAAGACTCTTTCCTTTATATCGGGAGACAGTGATGTGTTGCTAGATACCCCTCACTGATCGTGATAACGTGAGTTATCGTTACCGACATTTAAAGGAAACCCTCAGGGTCGCACAATTTGATGATATGACTTACTTAAGTCAGATCGTGTGGACTGAATTGTTCAGGTTCAGTTTAAAGGGAATTAATCTCTGATTGTAAGCGAGATCTGGTCTGATCATGTTTGATTGATTAGGGCTTGAGATCGGTAAGCTTCGATCGAGAGAATGGATGCTAGATCGGTGAGATCAGGAGCATCAAAGAGATGAACGGTCAGATCTGGAGCCTTAGGGTTTAATTGAGATCTAGACCAAGTGGCTTGGGTTATTTGGTATTTGAACCGAATCAAATTAAACCAGCTCATGGATGAGCGCTTGGTTCAAATCTAGAACAAGTTGCGATTGGGGTAAAACTTCATGGTCGCATGAAGAGGTGGTTTACTATTTTTAGAAGCCACTTTCACACACCTCACGTCGCCACATTGCTCTCTCCCTTTCTCGTGCCCCGCCTCTTCCTCTCGAGATAGAACTCTTGTATGTGTGAAGGTGGACGAAAAGAAAGAAGGAGACTCTCGCCAAGCAACTCTCCATCCCTTCCATTCGATCAAGGACGCCTTTGGAACCTTGCTAGCACAAGGAGCACCAAGGAAGTGAGCGCATTCTCATCTTGTGTGCGCATCCTCTGGAGAAGATCTCTTTTGGTCTTTGATTTCAAGACATCGTCCAAGCGATGGCAATGGTGAGAACTTTTCTTATCTATTCAAGTTTTGATAGTTGATCGTATAATGCATGCTATCCGATTCTATGAAACCCTACTATCCGCTGCCCATATTCATATTTGCGCCACTTTAGGGTTTCGCCCCCCTTTAGGGGACCTTCAATTGGTATCAGAGCGAAGGTTAACGCATGATTTATATGATTGCTATATGTTTTGTGATCCTTGATTGCAATGATGCTTAAATCTATGACATGCGAAAGTTACATATTGTATATTCATCTTTGCGCATGTATGAAGGTGGCGCTTAATTCTTATTGTTGTTGTTTTTCTCAAAAAACTTAACGACTTGCGCGCTTCCATTAGATTTAATTGCGCCTGCTGTAAACCCTTAGACGGGTTATTAGGGTTGAAGTCATCCCCTAGGTTAGATCCAAACAAGTCTAATCAGACTATCTGACAGCCTTGATGGGTCGACCAGATAGCATCTGTGCGCAAGCACAAGATGGCTATAGGTCGACTGCAGACAGGCGTGTAGCGATATCTGATTGAGACAACCAATGAACGCGCATGAGTTAGGCCCGGGGTCACACCCGCTTGCCAGACTTCATTGTGGTTGTTCAGCCCTGGCGCATGCATAGTTGACCACTGGGTCGACTCAAGTCAGTTAGGACTTGGTGCATGCAAGGGCAGTGGATCTGACTGGGTCTGATGAGTGGATCCCTAATGATGGACCGTTGTAAGGTAGTAGGGCATATAAGGAAATTAAAATGATCCCATGGGGTTTTCAAAAGTTTTAATTTCTTGTTTGGATCACATGCTGATTGATGCCATTTGCTTGTTTATTTAATCTTATGTGGGCTGCCCGTTTTTAATGTGTGCTGTGCTGGGGCCTGCGTGCCTGGTTAATTTTGTAAATTATTTTTATATTGTGATCTGCGCATCACATTGCATTTAATTTATAAAATGTAATTGACCTGCGAGTCAATCTTGTCTAGATAGATTAATTTGTACATTAATCAGACAAGAGCACAGAGCACACTTGGCAGAGGCGCATGCAGCTTGTGGCTTGACCAGGTGGGAGGTCTAGGGTTCGACCCTAGGACCTGGTGCATTTTCTTGGTGGGCGCACCAGAGCTGCAGATGGCGCTTGGGCCCTGGGTTGGGCCAGATGAGAAGCAAAAGCCCCATGAAGAAAAGCAAGTGAAGACTTAAGTTAGGTTAAGGTCTTACTTAGGCTTTATGGGCTTTTACCACATAAGATTCATGCTTTCTTTTATTGTTTCAATAATTAGAACAGCATGATTTATTTATCTTCTGCTATCACCATAGGAATTGCATGATAGTGAAGAAGATAAAAGACCGTTAAAATCCAACGCTAAAATATCAAGCTCGTAAGCCTTCTGACGCGAAACCTCACTGTTCTGACTATCGTTGGAGCCGTGTTGTACCCACTCAGTGGGCACGTCCATCTATCTTCAGACGGTGCGGGATTACACCTGCGTGTTACAGAGAGGGGATTTATCGCTTCTCGTTGCTCAGCATAGCACGTGGTGGTCCAGGGAGTAGGTCGGGTCAGCTTGACCATGTAGGCTACATATGTGGCGCATATGGTAGCACATGGAGGCAGCCATCTGTGGGATCAGAGACTGTGTTGTAACAACTCAGTTGGCACAGTCTGCTGGATTGCCCAGATGAAGGGGAATCGCACGGGTTGGCGATTCGCAGGGACTGCCTACCAGAAATTAGTGCTTGTACTCTCTGTGCATCTTATCTCGCCTGAGCGGGACGCGGAGACCAAGTATGAAATCTCGATCCCATCTCACTAAAAGAGTTCTACTCTTTCGGGCTGTTTTGCTGGATTTTTCAGCCAGATAAAATAGTGAGAAAAAGAATCTTTCTTAAGTCCTGATTGATTCTTAACATTGATACTGACCTTGCTGTTCTTGCATTGTTGTAGATACCTGCAGCAACGAACACCATGAGCTTCAATGTGCGATCCCTACTGGAAAGAGAGAAGTTTGCTGGGCCGAACTTCCCAGACTGGTTCGGACACCTTAAGATTGTTCTTAAGGCAGAGAGGAAACTGTATGTCCTCGAGACGGCGATACCGCCTCAACCCGCTCCGAACGCCGCAAGGGCGGTTCGGGAAGCTTATGAAAAGCACGTCAATGATAGCATTGATGTCGCTTGCCTGATGCTAGCGTCTATGACGCCACCGCTGCAGCGTCAGCATGAGGATATGTCTGCTATAGACATGATAGCGAACCTCAAGATGCTGTATGCTGCACAGGCGAGGACAGAACGCTATAATCTGACAAAGCTTTTCTTTCAGAGCAAACTGGCTGAAGGGAGCCCAGTGGGAGCTCACGTGCTCAAGATGATTGGGCACAAGGAGGCTCTGGAGAAACTGGGGCATACCATCAATCAGGAGCTTGCTGTAGACCTCATTCTGCAGTCTCTCCCGCCCTCTTTCGATGCGTTCATTATTAACTTTAATATGAACAAAATCGACTGTACTCCGGCAGAGCTGCTGAATATGCTCTTGACTACTGAGGAAACTCTGAAGGGAAAGCCTTCAACCTCTATCTTAATGGTTCCTTCTAGGAACAAGAAGAAGGGGAAGAAGGGCAAGGCCCCTGTCAAGAATTACAGCAAGGCTCTGAAGCAGAAGGTTAAGCGGTCCAAGGAATACAGATGTTTCCACTGTGGCCAGCTGGGTCACTGGAAAAAGGACTGTAAAGCGCTCCAAGGAGATAAGAGGGGAAGCATCGCTTCTGGCTCAGGTATTTATGTGACTGAAGTCATGTTTTCATCTTCTTCTATATCATGGGTGTTGGACACTGCATGTGGAGTTCACATTTGTTCAAATGTGCAGGAACTCAAGAGAAGAAGGCAGGTGGGACAGCATGAGGTGGACCTACGAGTAGAAAACGGGGCACGGGTTGCTGCTGTTGCTGTAGGAGACTATTTCATCTCATTACCATCTGGAATTGTATTAGAATTAAACAATTGTTACTTTGTTCCCAGTATTACTAAAAGTATTATCTCCATTCCTGCTCTTGTCAGGAAGGGGTTTTCCTTTGAATGCAATATTTCAAAGTGTGTTCTTTCTCTTGATAATATTGTTTATGCAACTGGTTCAATTAACAATGGGTTATTCATGTTGGACATGGAAAGTTCTATACAAAATATTGATAATAAGAAAGCCAAGTATGCTGATGACAGCACCTTGCTATGGCATAGTCGTTTAGGCCATATTAACGAGAAACGCATTAAGCGGTTGCATGATCATGGACTGCTGGGATCATTCTCCTATGAGGAGATTGATACATGCAAGGCTTGTTTAATGGGCAAAATGACGAAGTCACCTTTTCCTAACAAAGGACAAAGGGCTTCAGGTTTACTTGACCTTATACACAGTGATGTGTGTGGGCCATTTAGTAAACACGCCAGAGGTGGCTATCAGTACTTCATTACCTTTACTGATGATTTCAGTAGATATGGGTATGTCTATTTAATGAGACATAAAAGTGAATCTTTTGACAAGTTCAAAGAGTTCAAAAATGAAGTACAGAATCAGCTAGGCCGAAATATCAAGGCACTTCGTTCTGATCGAGGTGGTGAATACCTAAGTCATGCGTTTACTGACTATCTGAAGGAGTGTGGGATTATCTCACAGCTCACTCCGCCAGGAACACCGCAATGGAATGGTGTGTCCGAGAGGAGAAATAGAACGTTACTTGATATGGTTCGTTCTATGATGAGTCAGGCTACTCTTCCATATTCCTTTTGGGGTTTTGCACTGGAAACAGCTACAAAGGTACTAAACCGAGTGCCATCCAAGGCAGTTTCTAAGACTCCATATGAGTTATGGTATGGGAAACAGCCGAGCTTGACATTTATCAGGATCTAGGGCTGCGAGGCTTATGTCAAAAAGCTCGCCTCTGGGAAACTAGAGAGCAGATCTGAGAAATGTATCTTTGTCGGTTACCCTAAGGAAACTAAGGGTTATTATTTCTACGATCCCAAAGAGAACAAGGTATTTGTTGCACGGACGGCCATATTTCTTGAGAAGGAGTTTCTTCTGCAAGAGGCCAGTGGGAGAGAAATTAAATTGGATGAGAATCCAGAAGAAGGACAAAGTAGTCAAGCACAGTTGGATGAGCCTGAGCCGGTAGATCAGGTTATTGAACAACCTGAGGCTCAGATATCACGGGAACCGCGAAGATCGGGAAGGATCCGTCGACAGCCTGAGCGCTATGACGGAGTCTACATCATTGATAATGATGAACCCCTCACTTATGCGGATGCGGTCAGTGGACCGGAGTCAGCAAGATGGCTTGAAGCTATGCGAGCCGAGATGGACTCCATGTCAGATAACCAAGTCTGGGATTTGGTTGATCCGCCTCCGGGAGTTATCCCTATAGGCTGTAAATGGATCTTCAAGAAGAAGATTGACATGGATGGTAACGTGGTTACCTATAAAGGCAGGCTAGTTGCGAAAGGTTTCAAACAAATCTACGGGATAGATTATGATGAAACTTTCTCACCTGTAGCCATGTTTAAGTCTATTCGGATTCTTTTCGCGATAGCTGCATATTATGATTATGAGATCTGGCAGATGGATGTGAAAACAGCTTTCCTGAATGGAAATCTGGATGAGGATGTGTACATGACACAACCTGAGGGTTTCACTAATCCATCAGATCGTCATAAGATATGCAAGTTAAAGAAGTCCATTTATGGACTTAAGCAAGCATCAAGAAGCTGGAATATTCGTTTTGATGAATCAGTCACTGAATTTGGTTTCATCAAGAACGAAGATGACCCGTGTGTATATAAGAGGTTTAGTGGGAGCGTGATTACTTTCCTAGTCTTCTACGTCGATGATATCTTGATCATTGGAAACGATATTCCTGAAATGCATGCCGTTAAGGCATGGTTAAGGAAATGTTTCCAGATGAAAGATCTAGGAGAAGCAGCCTATGTATTAGGTGTGAAGATCTACAGGGATAGATCTAAGAGGCTTCTCGGGCTGTGCCAGAGTACTTACATCGATAAAGTCCTGGAGAGATTCCACTTAGAGAATTCTAAGAGAGGATATCTTCCAGTCAGACATGGTCTGAATCTTTCGAAGAGTCAGTGTCCACAAACACAGACTGAGAAAGATGAAATGGACAATACGCCTTATGCTTCGGCTATTGGGTCCATAATGTATGCGATGTTGTGTACTCGCCCAGACGTTGCTTACGGGTTAAGCGTGACCAGTCGGTTCCAAAGTAATCCAGGTCAGGCACACTGGATTGCAGTCAAGAACATCTTAAAATATCTGCGGAGGACCAAAGATATGTTCTTGATATATGGTGGTCAGGAAGAACTCAGTATTGAGGGATATACTGACGCTTCGTTCCAGTCTGACCAGGATGATTTCCGATCGCAATCAGGCTATGTTTTTAGCTTGAATGGAGGAGTAGTGGTGTGGAATGGTTTCAAACAGTCAACTGTTGCTGATTCCACAACAGAAGCCGAGTATCTTGCAGCCTCGGAAGCATCCAAGGAGGCAGTGTGGATTCGTAAGTTCGTGAGAGAACTTGGTGTTGTTCCTTCGAGTGCAGATCCTTTGGTTATCTTCTGTGATAACACTGGAGCAATCGCACAAGCAAAGGAACCACGGTCGCACCAGAAGTCCAAGCACATACAGAGACGGTTTCATTTGATCAGGGAGATCATTGATCGTGGCAAGATCAAAGTCTGCAAGGTTCATACAGATGACAATCTGGCAGACCCGCTTACTAAGCCTCTGGCGCAGCAGAAGCATGAGAAGCACTGTAATAATATGGGTTTGAGATTTCTCAACCATTAGATTAAGTGCAAGTGGGAGATTGTTGGGGTATGCCCTTAAGGCTAATGTTTGAGGCCTTGGGATTGTATCAGTATCATGTAATAAACTCTTATGTTTATAAAGGCATGGTTATTATTCAGGTTGCTACATTGTCTGCTGCAATATATATATGTTCTTCTGAATAATGTCTCAAAGCTGTTCAGCTAGGCTGACATGCAGTTAAGTCCTTAGTCGATATATCTAGGTGAACATGAGACAGCCTTGATATGATTGAGACTAATATGTGTTCTAATCTTATAGGATGCTTCGAGCATGGAATAAGATGTAGACTCATGGGTACATTGGATGTACTGGACTGACCCTACTAGGATATTCAATTGCTTGTCACAATGTGAATAATCCTTGATTGTAACAAGTGGCACATTTCCTCTGACTTGAGATCACTTGTGTTTTCTAAATGATGATTGTCATTGTTTTGAGGTAGTTCAATATCATTTGAAACATAATGATTATAGACTATCTTGGATGGTGAGCTTGAGTCAGGTTAGGGCACTAGTGATAGACATAGGATTGCCGTCTCCTTGTTTAAGGAGTGTGATGTTCTAAAGGGCCCCCCTGGATGAGATGATTGAGAAAGTGTATGGCCATACCCAGGTGACTCTGTTCATCTGATCTAATCATGCTCATCATATTGGAGTTACAAGCTTGACAGGCTTGTCCAATAAGAACATCCAGTGGCAAAGGAAACATGTATGCCTTGTGAAGTTGATTCACACTTGTGCTGTGGTTTGGGTGTAGTCTTGGAAGACTCTTTCCTTTATATCGGGAGACAGTGATGTGTTGCTAGATACCCCTCACTAATCGTGATAACGTGAGTTATCGTTACCGACATTTAAAGGAAACCCTCAGGGTCGCACAATTTGATGATATGACTTACTTAAGTCAGATCGTGTGGACTGAATTGTTCAGGTTCAGTTTAAAGGGAATTAATCTCTGATTGTAAGCGAGATCTTGTCTCACTAATCTCACTAATCGTGATAACGTGATTAGGGCTTGAGATCGGTAAGCTTCGATCGAGAGAATGGATGCTAGATCGGTGAGATCAGGAGCATCAAAGAGATGAACGGTCAGATCTGGAGCCTTAGGGTTTAATTGAGATCTAGACCAAGTGGCTTGGGTTATTTGGTATTTGAACCGAATCAAATTAAACCAGCTCATGGATGAGCGCTTGGTTCAAATCTAGAACAAGTTGCGATTGGGGTAAAACTTCATGGTCGCATGAAGAGGTGGTTTACTATTTTTTAGAAGCCACTTTCACACGCCTCACGTCGCCACATTGCTCTCTCCCTTTCTCGTGCCCCGCCTCTTCCTCTCGAGATAGAACTCTTGTATGTGTGAAGGTGGACGAAAAGAAAGAAGGAGACTCTCGCCAAGCAACTCTCCATCCCTTCCATTCGATCAAGGACGCCTTTGGAACCTTGCTAGCACAAGGAGCACCAAGGAAGTGAGCGCATTCTCATCTTGTGTGCGCATCCTCTGGAGAAGATCTCTTTTGGTCTTTGATTTCAAGACATCATCCAAGCGATGGCAATGGTGAGAACTTTTCTTATCTATTCAAGTTTTGATAGTTGATCGTATAATGCATGCTATCCGATTCTATGAAACCCTACTATCCGCTGCCCATATTCATATTTGCGCCACTTTAGGGTTTCGCCCCCCTTTAGGGGACCTTCATAGAATCCAGGTATGCTCCTTTTCCAGATGGGTTTTCAACTCTAATGTCTTCCGCCGAATCAAGTAAAATCTTTGACTCGAACCACGGGTCTAGCCAGAATCTTATGGATGTACCGTTAGCGATCCTATAACCAACCATCGGCATGCAGGCTTCACGAACCAACATGATACTCCTTACGGGCCCCGACATTCTTCTAGACATTTTGACAGACCAGATCGAGTCAGAGTGCAAGTACCTTTCATGAATCCATTTAACCCAAAGGGAGTTCTTGTTCATCACTATATTCCATATATGGCGTATAAGGAACACATTATTCAATTTTCCAATGTCCTGCAGCCCGAGGCCGCCCAAAACTATAGGTTTAGTTACATTGCACCATGCTAACTTAGCCATACCTCTCTTATTCCTATTTGACCATAGAAAAGTCGCCAGAATAGAATTAATCTTCGTGATAACCCCCGTAGGAAGCTTGAATGTGCTACACCAGAAAATTATGTTACCATAGCACATCGACTTTATCAGCTCAATGCGCCCCACATATGATAAGTACTTTGCCTTCCAAGCCGAGAGGTACTTTGTGATTTTTCAATAAAGGGCAAACAGTCTTGCACTTTAATCAGCCTACTAGTGAAAGGAATGCCTAGGTACCAGAAGGGCATGGATCCCTTAGAAATCCTAAGAATTGATGTAATCTTCCCTTGTACTTCAGATCTGCATGAAGCCGAAAAGAACACCTGTGATTTGTCTTTATTAATTTTCAGCCCTGTATTTTGAAAGAAGGTGTCCAGTACCCTTATCACAGCCTAGGCTGATTCCTCTGAGGGGTCACAAAATATGATGACATCATCCGCGAACTGGAGGTTTGTAATTCCCAATTTTTTGCACTTGTTGTGTGTGCGCAAATGTCCGCCCAAGTATTGTTCTTGCATTAAATCAGTGAGATATTACATCACCATAATGAAAATATAAGGGGACATTGGGCACCCTGTCGCAACCCTCAGGTACCCTTGAAGAACCCTTCATCTTGCCCATTAAAGTTTATGGTGTAAGTAGGGGAAGTCACACGGGCCATAATTCTCTTCACAAACCATGGTGGAAACATATAAGCCATGAGCATATTCTTAATGAAATCCCATCTAACCGAGTCGTAAGCTTTATGTAAGTCCACTTTTATCGCCATTCGCGGAGCAACGACCTTCTTGTGATAATCATGCATAATGTCTTGGCACAACATGATATTCTCATGAATAGATCTCACCTGGATAAATGCATGTTGATTGCCCGCAATAATCTCTAGAAGAATATGTTGGGAAACCCCGAGGATATTTTACAATTTTTAGAGATAGAGATTACAAAATACATTGCACAGCGGAAGCAATATCCCCGAAACAGGCCAGTCCCAAAAACCCAGTGAAGATCGCAAGCAAGAGAGTCGACACGATGAGTTAGTAAATACCTTAGAGCAAGATGAGGTCGATGTCGTGATAGGCGCCCAAGCGTGCGCCCTCTGCAGTTTCACACACACGGATGCCTCGAGTCCTCTTCTTCCACGCCCGGTGCTAGCCTCGGGAAGAAGATCCAAGCCTTAGTTCTCTTCTTGAATGCTTGCGCCACCTCCAAGGTAGAAGCACCAATTGATGAAGAAGAGAGGAGAAGGGAGAATGCCGCCAAGCCTTTACTTCTCTTGCGCCAAAGGAGGAAGAAAGGAAGACGCTTGCGGCTAGGGTTTGATGGAAGAAGATGGTTGTGCCAATGCCCCTTACTCTCGCCCTCTTGATGTGTTCATGCCTCCAAGGAAGAACACTTGTAAGAGGGGGCGGCTAGGGTCACATATATAGGGCAAGAGGCGGTTAGGGTAAGGGCTAGGATCATGACAAGTGTAGGGCTAGGATGAGGAGGTTTGAGACAAGGAAAGTCTCCAAGACTTTACCATAAACTCCATTCAACCTATCCATAATTGCCCAAGTACCATATCAGCCCAAGACATGCCATAGAGGCATGCATTCCATCCAAGGAAGAGAGGGGAGGCGCCCTTTACTTCCATAATGAAGCAAAGGCGCCAACATGACCCCATTATGCCCCTAGGCGCTTAATGGTTCATGTTTCTCCCCATTATACCCTTTTAGCCTCTCATCTCTTCATAAGAACTTGTTATTGGGCCTCATTGGATAATGAGCTAGCCCAAACTTCATCACATGAGTTGATTAAGCATTTGGATCCAATCCAATGCAACCCTAATCCAAATGTGACCAACCATGGTCAAATACGGGTCAACCTGCCAAAAATGAAGTTTGGCTCTAATAACATTCTTCCATCTCATCAGGCCCATTGGCGTTGATGAAATCTCCTAATTAGATCCGAGTTATCCAATAACTCGATCATAAGGCTTCCCGATCAATACGAGAACTCGAGTATCAAGGTGTGCGACCCTGTAGGTCCCTCTGACGTTGGCAGTGCTGACCAAATATCACCACAAGCAGTGAGTGGCACCTAGCAGTGCATCGCTACTACCCAAGTCATCGGAATGGATATCGACATCGACATCCCCATCATTGCAACAAGGTACAGATGCATTACAGTCTCTTTCCCGAACTGATATCCGATTGGACAAGTGTGTCACCACTTGTTTTCACCCAATCACATGGTTATGACTAAATCAGGTTCTCACCTGGGTATGGCCATACACTTTCAGTCATAGAACCATAGAGGAGCTCCATGGATATCATGCTTCCCTAAGAAAGGGGCAAATCCTATGTCTGTCCATTGATCTTCTCATATGGGTCGTGACATGCTCAATGACAACCGTTATGACCTCCCAACTACGGCGAGGTGTTAGGTTGTGTCAAAGCAAGTCCCTAACCATATAGAATGGTCAATGACCTCAAGTCAAGGGATCAATGCATCTCCTGTCACTTGTGAGGATAACTCATGACACCAAGTCATAGCCTCACAGCGGGTTGGTCCAGTATATCCTCCAATGATATACCCATGTGTCTGCGTTAGCACCACGTGCCTAACCAGCCCACATACCAGTCTCACAAGTACTAGAGCTGTCCCATATCCACTCAGGTACATCGACTGGGGACAATCATTTGAGCACAGATCCAATCTGTCTCCAGAGACATTATCATGTAAGTACACAATCGCAGGTGTAGACAAACAATGATAACGACAATGCCAGAAAGATATATGAATATCAGAGTCAAATAGTACAAAGATGGACCAAAACTAGGTCCTAGGGCATATACACCAACAGAATAACCCTAATACGATTGGCCAATACTTTCGCGATAAATCTGTACATCATTTGGCATACCGAAATGGGCCTAAAGTCTGCAAAATAGGATGGATTATGAACCTTTAGTATGAGAGAGAGGAAAGTTATGTTTACCATTTTAAGTAAGTGGCCCTGTTCCAAGAAGTCCATAATAGCTTGGATAATGTCTTCCTTGATAATACCCCAGCAAGATTTAAAGAAGGAAGCATTGAAACCGTCCACCCCCGGGGCATTAGGGATGTTTGCAGCCATGATAGTCTTCGCAATGTCCTCCCGTGAGAAACTTGCATTTAGGAAATTAGTGGCCGTAGAGGACAAAGTTTTTCTCACCGGCGCCTCTACTTCCTTAGGGATAATCTTGGGGGCGAGAAGGCTCTTGAAGTAGCTCACTACTTCTTGCCTGATAGCTTCACCAGAAACGAACTCCCCTTTGGAATCCTTGATAGTTAAGATTGTGTTTCTTCTGCATCGAACCTTCATTAGGTTGTAAAAATAAGCTGTGTTAGAGTCCCCCAACGAAATGAAAAGTTCTCTAGATTTTTACTTAAGCGCGGATTCCTCCTCTTCCCAATAAAATTTGATATCCTGTTGGTATTTCCTCTCCAAGGACCTTAGATTTGCTTCTGATTGATTTGCCTAGAGTGAATGATGGATGGCAGCAAGCCGCTGATGGTTGTTCCTAAACTTAGCTTCTTTATCTATCCTCATCTCCTTCGCCCACCGCTTAAGACCTTTTTTTTTACCATAGTCAGTTTATGGTAAACAATAAACATAGGGGTTCCACGAATATGATTAGATCTCCATATCTCATTTACCACCTGGAACATACTAGGATATCTTGTCAGTGGTTGAAGAACCGAAATCTAGGCCCTTTGCGTGCTTCCTCATCACCAAATAGTAACATGGCAGGGGAGTGATTAGAAATATCGGGATGCAAGAACACGGCCTCAGCCTAGGGAAACTTCTCCATCCACTCCTTAGTGGCCATCACACGATCCAACTTGCACGAATTCCTATTCTCGCCTCCTTGTGAGTTTGACCACGTGTAGAAATCCCCATGGTATTTAATATCATAGATGTCTATGGCTGCCCTTTGATATGTCCGCAAGTGCACGAATTTATCGAAGTAATAAAATAAGATCGTTCCCATGAGGATCTAGCAGTCAACTACCGACTACACGATTGATCTATATCTAGATGAATCAAATTTGTGGATTTTGTTTTGGAAACTTCTAAGTACAAATAAAAAGAAACAGATATAGCGTTTTGGGTAAAAATCAATTCAGATAAAATCAGGATTTGGGGTCACCACGCTGATGATTATGAATTCAATAAAAATAAATATTTGAACAGAAAATTATAGTTTTGAAATAGATTTTTCCAAAGGTACAGATTACGCTTTTAACTCCTCCTGAAGCATAATCTGGTATCTATTTACATTAATTCCCTATTCTTGTGGTAATTAACTTAAATAGACCTATTAAGTTCTATGAAAAACTTTGAAATCCTTCAAACGAATCCAAACTACTCCCGTGATTGGATTTGTATGTTTGAAAAGAATAGTTCCGATGTTGCGATTCACCTCCCGGTCCTTCTCGCAATGTCTAAGATGTAAACATACTTGATCAGAGTAAATTACAGAGTAAATTACGGAATAAACACAATTCTAATCAAATCAACTATATAAAATTCATGACAAGGATTTAAAACAATAGATATAATCCATAATCGTCAATAGGTTACTTCCCAAATCCCGAAAAAAAGTTTACACGCTCATGTTCAAAGCAAACAGCATGTTCATCAATGAAAATTGCATGATAACTTAATAAGATTACAAGAAAACACAAGAAAGGTAATTAGAAATCCTTATCCTCAATCTGGAGATGAAGATGGAATGTCCAATTCCTCATTTGCGTGATATTCTTGCTCAAATTTTGCTTAGAAAGTTGATTTTTGCCCTAGCCGCCGCCTCTGTCTGTGTTCGTGCGTAGAAGCCCCCTTAAAAGTTGCAAAGTCTGGTTCAAGTCCGGTTCGATGCGGGGTTGAAGGGGCGGACATTTTCATGGTCTGTGAAAGGGCGGACATTTTCATGGTCTGTGAATATATTTACGACCTAGGGTGTGAAAGTTTCTATTTACTGCACATAGTGTATTCAGAACCTGTGAATATATTTAAGGCCACGGCCATAAAAGTTGCATTTGACCTCCGATTTGGCTCAAATTTGATGTACAACCTCGTCGTTTCATCATGAATCATCCTGTGGCATCAAAACTCATAAAATCCATCATTTCGAGAGATATTCATGGCCCATGAAAGATTCACGGGTGCAACCGTGAATATTGCATCTAGGCTCTGTTTCACTCCAAATTTGACGTGCGACCTCGTAATTTCCTTGGTAACTATGCTATGGGCTCAAAACTCTTGAAATTCATCATTTTGTTTTTGCCATTTTACCTATATTTTCACAAAAAACCAAGAAAAGTGAAGATTCTACACAAAGTAAAGCAAAAACACTAAAAATTAGTATAAAATAATAAAATAAGCTGACAATATAGGTAAAAATATGATGTAAATGCAACGCATTAAAAAACCCTAGACTTAGAATTTTTCTTATACTCAAGCAATACATCGATATGCATGGAGAATGTAAAGATAAGGAACACACTTTGTTTACCCTTTAATGGTACTCTTAGTTTATAGTTCAAGCAATCAATTTTCAGAACCCAAGACATTTAAGAAAAATCATTAAAGAGATAAATTGTCAAGAGTTTACAATCAAAGAAAGATAAAATTCACAATTCATGTCATAATGTTCCTCCTTCACACACTAAATATTGAATATCTTCAGTTTAATAAATCCATCTTACTCAATAGACAAAAATTTATTTCAAGAATCTCGGTGATGTTAAAGATAAGAAATTTTTAAAGTAATTTGGTATTTAAACTATTATATGCTATTTACTATTAACATCATAACATTGTTTAAATTTTACCACAGAGTAGTATAATTTAACTCATAGTTTCAATCATAGGGTCAGCGAAGTTGTCCACTTAACCTACAGCTTTCTCTTTTTCTCCTATTTTTATTCTCCCTTTTTTTCTCTCTCTTTTTTTTTTCTCTTTTTTTTTCTATAGACTTGAACTCATGTCTTCGGTACCACTGCCAATTTTTTGCAGTGCCAAGTAGAGGAGTCTTTTCTCTTTTTTTAATTTTATTTCTAGAAAAAAGCCGGTCAGTGGCATGGTATTTAAGTCGTTAGTGATACTTGATCACACTAGACTTAAAGTATACCAACTCGTGGTATAATATAACTCATAACCTCAGATCACTCAACTAGAGGAGTTGGAGCAAATCTCAATTTAAATAAATATCACCAATTTCCTATTCATAAAAATTTCCATCAAGTAAAAATAGATAAATTAAACTTTAAGTATAAAGATACTACGCACGTGTCATATGAAGATATAACAATTCACATATGCATTTTATCAATACCAGAATTGAATTTACTCAACAATTTAAGTCTACATGAAATTTTAAAAATTTCTGAAATCATCAAATCAATTACTCAAAATGTTTCCTAAGTTCAAAATTAAGGATAAAACAAATTTGATTATCCTTAACAATCATAAACATTCAAAATACATACATATAAAGCTTGAAAACAATCAAAATACATGAAGACACCCTAGACTTAAATTGTTGCATATATTATATTATTTAATCCATAATTATCAATGAAAAATAAACATGCATGTTGTGTTTGCAAGTGCACGGATACTCGAAGTAATAAAAGATATCGAACCATAGAGACCTCGTTTGTTAAGTACCAAAGAATTAATTTCTTATTAGCTAGGCAATTGAATACGATGTAAGCAGCAAACGGAAATCACACAAAATATCAGAGAGAAAAGCTGGGATTAGGGTTTCATCCAACTCAATTTCAATGACTAGATATAATTAAATGATCGTCAATTTACTCTTAATATTATAAAGATATAATTTACTTAATAAAGAAAGCATCTCGCTTTCGCGCAGACAATTTACAAAGAACAAATTCTCACTTTCGCACAAGATTTATTCAATGCTAAAGATAAGTAAATCATTGACAAGAAGATTTAATATCACTTTCATGCATCCAATCTTTATGTCAATCATCTCAAGTGAAAACTAAATACTTTCATACTTTAGATTCACAGGTTCTACTTAAGGTTCTCCAACGATCCGATACTTAATTTCTTACAATATCTTCATGTTTAACTCATTAATGTCTCCTAGGTCAAATTATCAACAAGTCAATAAAGTTCTAAAATCTAGAAAAAAGAACCAACCTAATTTCTTACGTTGAGTTCCTAAATCATGATTCTAGGGTTCCAAGTTTTTGCAAGTCACCTTTCAGTCTATATCACAAAAACTCTAATACACGTTGACAATATGAAACTAGAAGAGATTAAAGACAATCATCACTTAAGTAGAATTATCATAACAAGAGTATTCTGATGAAATAAAGATCATCTAGTCATTATGAAATTAAGTGGATTACACCCCCTGTCACAAAAAGTGTTTAAGTTAGCATGATGAAGAAATTACAATATGCCATAGTTTAGAATGATCAGAAATCAAGAAGAAGGGAGATTTTACTAAACATAGGGCTGTAATGGAAATTATAGCCCGTGATTTCTCGTATGAATAGTGCTGGCTGCGCCTCTTTCGTTGATTTCTCCTTCCATCGGTCTCCTTTCGCTCTGAAACTTCTGGTGTATGTTCTTCTCCCTCAAGTGTAGCTTCCCTTCAGATTTGACGGCCGGAGATGCTCTGTATGCTTCCCAGTGGTGAAACCTAGGGTGGCGGTGAATGATGTAGGGGTAATTCACAAAGCATGCAAACAACGATTTTCGAAAAATAGCGTTTTGTATTTTTATAAAGTAGAGAAAACCGAAATTAAACTAACGAAGTTTGAAAGTAGTGTTTTTGTATTTTTAATAAGAAATCCGAATTAACTACTTGCAAGAAATAAGATAGAGCTACACTACTTGCTTCAAAGAAAATGACAATAATTGTAAAGTAGACTTACAGCGCGGCCCTTGAGAATAGAAGGACCGTCCTTCCCGTTCTTCACCGGTCCTACTCTGATGGAAGGTGTAGATTACACACAGGGCAATCAGCAATCCCACACAGGCGTGGGTGAATTATAAAACAGATTAAATGACTACACAATCAAAATTCAAGAGGGAGGCTAGTCCTCCAAATTCTCTTGCTAACACAAGTATGGGACTAACTAAGAGAGGGGGGAGAAGAGGGAAGAGGGATGCGCCAAACTCCTTTCCTTGCGCCAACTCCTACAATTGCGAGGGAAGTGTAGTAAGATGCTCTTAAGTTGTATGAAGAAAGAACACAAGAGGTTAGAACACTTAACTTATAGAATCGCCTTGAAGAGATCAAGGAGTGCTTCCATGTTCTATGCGCCACTTGAGTTGTTGTTCTTGCTTTGATGTTGATAGCTCTCGGCTTGACTTGGATGGAGCGATGATGAGGAGAAGGAGAAGGGAGTCTCGGCTCTTGGAGAGGGAAAGAGGAAGATGAGGGGGGCTTTGGGCGACACAAGCACCCTAAGGAGAAGAAGTAGGCGACACAAGCACCTTTCTTTGGCTAGGAAACTAGTCAACAATTTTATTTCAACAATGCTTAATGCACATGATGCGATGGGGACATATTTATAGGTGGCTAAGGGATGAGGGCAAGGTGGTCATTGGCCCCTTGCGCCCCTTACAAACTTAGGTGAAATTCGAAAATGGTGGCAAGTCATTAAATGGCTGATCTTGTTGCTTCCTTTGGATGTCTTGAAATGGTGAGTCTTTGAATTTCGAATTGATTATCTTCCTTGGAGATGTGGGCGCATATGAGGAGGGAATTTGAATTCAAAATCCTTCCTTGTTGTCTTGGGCGGCAATGAGGAGAAGGAAATAATCCTTCCCCTAATTGTGGATCTAGATGGTGTAATTCCTTGATTGGTGGATCTAGATGGAGCGCCTCCTTGATTGGTGGATCTTGATGAGCTTTTGCTTCCATTTGTTGCTTGAGGGTGGTGCAAATGAATCCATGGGTTGATATCTTCTCCAATTGGAAAGGGCCTTGGAGTGGGGCTTTGAAGTGGAGTTGAGTTGGAAGTCCCCTTTGAGTTAGTTTGAAGTGAGCCTTCCAAAATGGGAATTAGCTCCATGGAGTAGAGTGAGCTAGCTAGCTTGTATCCCTTGAGCCATCTTTAAATGTGTCCAACTACATGCACTAACCTACCATGATATTACAATGCAAAACCTACCAATAACATTCATAAAATAAACTACATGGTAGACTTTTGGGTGGAACTAACCTATCATGCCATGCAATGCAAATATGGAAAGTACTAAAAAGGAAAGTGGACTCTAAATGAAGCCATACCTGATGGGCTTCCTCCGAGCCCTAGTGGATCTTCTAGGAGCTGTGTTAGGCCCTCCATTAGTGAAGAACTCAATTTCTCTCTGAAACGCTAATCAAAATTAGGGCTTTTGGTGCGCTGATACCCCGGGGATATTTTACAATTTTTCAGAGGTTTATGGACACAAATACATTGTGCAGCGGAAGAATATCCCCGAAACAGGCCAGTCCCAAAAAACCCAGTGAAGATCGCATGCGAAGGAGTCGACACGATGAGATAGAAAATACCTAAAGCAACGTTAGGCTGATGTCAAAGTAGGCGCCCAAGCGTGCGCCCTCTGCAGTCTCACACACACGGATGCCTCGAGCTCTCTTCTTCCTCGCCCGGTGCTAGCCTCGGGAAGAAGATCCAAGCCTTGTGCTTATTCCTATAGCCTTGCGCCACCTCCAAGGTGTATGCGCCAAGAGGAAGATGAGGAGAAGGAAGTCGCCAAACACCACCAAGTTCCTCACGCCAAGAGGAAGAGAAGAAGGTGTGTTGCGGCTAGGGTTGGATGGAAGAAGAGTTGCGCCACTAGCCTCTCGCTTTCGCCCTCAAGAACTCACCCTCTAGTGCTCGCCTCCTCTCTTGATCACGCCTCCAAGGAGAGAATTAGTATCTTGAGAGGGGTAGCTTGGGGGGTATATATAAGGCAAAGGGCGGCTTAATGTGTGGCCACCATTCAAATTGAATGTGCGGCTAGGAGAGAAAATTGGGAATTAAGTCCTAATCCAATTAGGACTTAATTTGGGCGACTTGATCATGTCCTAATCCAATTAGGATTGATGTGAATGGTTTGATCAAGGCTAGGATTCATGTGGACGATTTGATCAAGCTTGATTCCTAATCCAATTAGGATTTGATCAAACTCAAGTCCTAATCCAACTAGGACTTTAAGTGGGCGGTTTTGATTAACTCCTAATACAATTAGGACTCTAATCACTTATTTGAATTAAATCCTAATCTAATTAGGACTCTTATTAATTCAAATAAATCAGCCCATAAAATCCCATAAAATTAGGACTCTAATTAATTTGAATAATTAGCCCCAAGATTAATTTCAAACCTCATAATGCATAGGCGCTAACCCTAGTCTAACTAGGGTTAAGCACACGCCATGCACACGCCATCCCTTTTCTCCTCCTTAATCCCATTAAGCCCAACTTATCAATGGGCCCAGCCCAATGTCCATTATGCATGTTAACCAAGCCCACGGATCCAATCCAATTTAACCCTAGGTCAAATTGGGCTAACCATGGTTAATATGCCATAAATGGAAGTTGGCCCCAATAAATCTCTTCCATCTCATCAGGCCCATTGGCGCTGATGAAATCTCCAAAATAGATCCGAGTTATCCAATAACTCGATCATAAGGCTTTCCGATCAATACGAGAACTTGAGTATCAAGGTGTGCGACCCTGTAGGTTCCTCTGACGTTGGCAGTGCTGACCCATGGTCATCACAAGCAGTGATGGCACCTAGCAGTGCATCACTGCTACCCAAGTCATTGGAATGGATATCGACATCGACATCCCCATCATCGCAACCAGGTACAGATGTATTACAATCTCTTTGCCGAACTGATATCCAATTGGTCAAGTGTGTCACCACTTGTTTCCATCTAATCTCATGGCTATGACTAAACCTGGTCTAACCTGGGTATGGCCATATACTTTCAGTCATAGAACCATAGAGGAGCTCCATGGATATCAAGCTTCCCTTAGAAAGGGGCAAATCCTATGTCTGTGCATTGACCTTCTCATATGGGTCGTGACATGCCCAATGACAACCGTTATTACCTCCCAACTACGGCAAGGCGTTAGGTTGTATCAAAGCATATCCCTAACCACATAGAATGGCTAATGACCTCAAGTCAAGGGATCAAAGCATCTCCTATCACTTGTGAGGTTAACTCGTGACACCAAGTCATTGCCTTACAGCGGGTCAGTCCAGTATATCTACCACTGATATACCCATATGCCTGCGTTAGCACCCCGTGCCTAACCAGCCCATATACCAGTCTTACAAGTACCATAGTTGTCCCATATCCACTAAGGTACATTGACTAGGGACAATAGTTTGAGCACAGATCCAATCTGTCTCTAGGGACATTATCATATAAGTACATGTTCGCAGATGTAAACAAATAATGATAACGACAATGCTAGTATGATATAAATATCGATGTCAAGTAGTACAAGTAACGGACCAGAATTAGGTCCTTAGGGCATATATACCAACAATCTCCCACTTGCACTAAGACCTAGAGGTTGAGAAATCTTAACCCCATATCTCTAGCGTGACCATCATGCTTCTGCTGCGCCAAAGCCTTGGTCAATGGGTCTGCTAGATTGTTCTCTATGTCAACTCTGCTAATCTTGACATCACCTCTGTCTATAATCTCTCTGATCAGGTGAGACCGTGGTTCCTTGGCTTGTGCAATTTCTCCATTGTTATCACAATAGATTTCAATGGGATCCACTGCACTTGGAACCACCTGAAGTTCAGAAATGAACTTTCTTATCCAAACAGCTTCTTTGGCTGCCTCAGAAGCGGCCACATACTCAGCCTCGGTTGTAGAATCAGCTATGGTGGATTGCTTGAAGCTCTTCCAGCATACAGCGCCTCCATTTATCTTGCACACATAGCCGGCCTGCGATATGAAGTCGTCAGGTTCAGACTAGAAAGACGCATCAGTGTAGCCCTGCATACTGAGCTCTTCCTGTCCCCCATAGACCAAGAACAAATCCTTAGTTCTTCTCAGATACATTAGGATGTTCTTTATAGCCACCCAGTGTTGTACTCCAGGATTGGATTGGTATCGGCTAGTTATGCTCACAGCATAAGCCACATCTGGTCTAGTACACAACATTGCATACATGATCGATCCTACTGCCGAAGCATAGGGCACTTGACTCATGTCATCCCTCTCAGCCTGTGTGGTGGGACACTGGCTCTTTGAGAGAGTAAGGCCATGTCTCACTGGAAGATACCCTTTCTTGGATTGCTCCAAGCTAAACCTCTCCAGGACCTTATCAATGTATGTACTCTGACTAAGGGCTAGGAGCTTCTTGGATCTATCCCTATAGATCCTCACGCCTAGGATATAGGCGGCCTCCCCTAAGTTCTTCATCTCAAAACACTTCCCTAACCATGTCTTCACAGCTTGAAGACTAGGGATGTCGTTTCCGATGAGTAGTATGTCATCGACATACAAGACCAGAAAAGTCACCAAGCTCCCACTGAATTTTCTGTATACACAGGCGTCATCTTCGCTTTTGATAAAGCCATAATCTCTCACAGCTTCATCAAATCGAAGATTCCAACTTCGAGATGCATGCTTTAATCCATAGATGGATCTCTTTAGCCTGCATACCTTATTGGCCTCTACAGGATGGATGAAGCCATCAGGTTGTGTCATATACACATCCTCAGTTAGCTTCCCGTTAAGGAACACTGTCTTCACATCCATCTGCCATATCTCATAGTCATGATATGCAGCTATAGCAAGCAGAATCCAAATGGATTTGAACATGGCAACTGGCGAAAAGGTTTCATCATAGTCCACCTCGTGGACTTGTTTGAATCCCTTAGCCACTAGTCTACCTTTATAGGTAACTATGTTGCCATCCATGTCTGTCTTCCTCTTGAAGACCCATTTACACCCTATGGGTTTTACCCCATCAGGTAACTCAACCAAATCCCAGACTTGGTTAGCTGACATGGAATCCATCTCAGATCGCATGGCCTCAAGCCATCTCTCGGAGTCCGGTCCACTGACTGCCTCATCATAAGTCCTGGGTTCATCCTCAATGATGAAGATCCCGTCATGTTGGGTTGGCAACGACCCATACCTCTCAGGTGCATGACGAATTCTCCCAGACCTACGTGGGGCCTGTGTCTGAGCCTCAGATTGCCTAGCAACTGGTACATGTGGCTCAGGTTCCATCTCTGTGTCTTGTGGTTGCACTTGGACCTCATCCAAGTCAAACTTCCTCCCACTAACTTCTTTCATGAGAAATTCTTTCTCTAGAAAGACAGCACCCCGAGCAACAAAAACTTTGTTTTCGGTGGAAGCATAGAAGTAGTAACCCTTAGTTTCCTTAGGGTACCCCACAAACACACATTTATCAGATCTAGGTTCTAGCTTGCTAGAATCCATATGCTTGACATATGCCTCGCATCCCCAGATCTTGATAAAAGATAGATTAGGGCGTCTCCCACTCTATACCTCATATAAAATCTTTGAGACACTTTTAGATGGAACATTATTCAGTATTAGAGAAGCTGTATTAAGTGCATATCCCCAGAATGAGGTGTTGGGGTATGCCCTTAAGGCTAATGTTTGAGGCCTTGGGATTGTAACAGTATCATGTATAAACTTTTATGTTTATAAAGGCAATGGTTGTTATTCAGTTAGTTACATTGTCTGCTGCAATAATTGTACTTCTGAATAATGTCTCAATGGTGTTCAGCTAGGCTGACATGTAGTAAAGTCCTTAGTCGAGATATCTTGGTGAACATGAGACAGCCTTGATATGGTTAAGACTAATATGTGTTCTAATCTTATAGGATGCTTCGAGCATGGAATAAGATGTAGACTCATGGGTACATTGGATGTACTGGACAGACCCTACTAGGTTATTCAATTGCTTGTCACAATGTGAATAATCCTTGATTGCAACAAGTGGCACATTTCCTCTGACTTGAGATCACTTGTGTTTCTAAATGATGATTGTCATTGTTTTGAGGTAGTTCAATATCATTTGAAACATAATGATTATAGACTATCTTGGATGGTGAGCTTGAGTCAGGTTAGGGCACTAGTGATAGACATAGGATTGCCGTCTCCTTGTTTAAGGAGTGTGATGTTCTAAAGGGGCCCCCTGGATGAGATGATTGAGAAAAGAGTATGGCCATACCCAGGTGACTATGTTCATCTGATCTAATCATGCTCATCATATTGGAGCTACAGGCTTGACACGCTTGTCCAATAAGAACATCCAGTGGCAAAGGAATCATGTATGCCTAGTGAGTTGATTCACTCTTGTGCTGTGGTTTGGGTGTAGTCTTGGAAGACTCTTTTCTTTATATCGGGAGACAGTGATGTGTTGCTAGATACCCCTCACTGATCGTGATAACGTGAGTTATCGTTACCGACATTTAAAGGAAACCCTCAGGGTCGCACAATTTGATGATATGGCTTACTTAAGTCAGATCGTGTGGACTGAATTATTTAGGTTCAGTTTAAAGGGATTTAATCTCTGATTGTAAGTGAGATCTGGTCTGATCATGTTTGATTGATTAGGGCTTGAGATCGGTAAGCTTCGATTGAGAGAATGGATGCTGGATCGGTGTGATCAGGAGCATCAAGAGATCGACGGTCAGATCAAGAGCCTTAGGGTTTATTGTGGTCTGGACTGATTGCTTGGTTTATTTGGTTATTGAACCAAATTGATTTGAACCAGCTCATTGGTTGAGCGCATGGTTCAATCTAAGAGGAGTTTGCGATTGGGGTAAACCCATGATCGCATGTGAGTAAGTGGCTTTCTATTTTTAGAAAGCATGATCACTTACGTGACCACGCCTCATGAAACTTGCCTCTTCACGCCTTTGTCGCCAACTTGAGTATTCGGCGCTTGCATTCTTGTGTGGAGAAGTGTAGACGACAAGAGGAAGTATTCGGCCAAGCAAGGTGATCTCTCCCTTTTCCATTCGGCAAGACAATCTTGGAGCCTTGCTAGCACAAGGAGCACTAAGGAAGAGTAGGCGACATCAATTGTGTGCGTCACCTTAGGAGAAGGAGCATTTGCGCCTTTCCTTCCAAGACACCATCTAAGCGATCGCAATGGTAAGAATCGCTTCTCATTGAAAGTTGAATATATTACATGCTATGCGATCCTTTTAGAAACCCTAGATTCCGCTAGAGTTTTTGTTGCGCCTCCTATCAGGGTTTCGCCCCCCCTTTTTGGGGACTCCTTTCATGAGGGAGGTAGAGTTGCATGACTCATCATACATCGAACCATATCCAATAAAGTTTGATTTCTCCTTTCAGACACACCATTCCATTGGGGTGTTCAAGGAGGAGTGAGTTGGGATAAAATCCCACACTCTTTCAGATAGTCAAGAAACTCACCACTCAGGTACTCTCCACCACGATCTGATCGAAGAGCCTTAATGGATCTACCAAGCTGGTTCTCTACTTCATTCTTGAACTCTTTGAATTTCTCAAAGGATTCAGATTTATGTCTCATCAAGTAGACATAACCATACCTACTGAAATCATCAGTAAAGGTAATGAAGTAGCTGTGTCCTCCTTTGGCTTGTTTATTGAATGGCCCACACACATCGCTATGTATGAGATCCAACAAACCTCCTGCCCTTTCACCTGTCTTGGTGAAAGGCGCCTTTGTCATTTTCCCTAACAAACAAGACTCACATGTATCAAATTCCTCCAAGGAACTTGAACCTAGCAACCCATCTGCATAGAGTTGTTGAATGCGATTCTTGTTTATATGGGCTAATCGACAATGCCATAGGAAAGCACCAACTGAACCACTCAGTTTGGTCCTTTTATTATTTATGTTACAAATAGAGTTATCCATGCCCAACACATATAGACCATTGCATAAAGTTCCCTTTCCATAGAACATATTTGCAAATAAAAAAGAACAAGAGTTCTTATTTATTTTAAACTTAAATCCTTTCTTTGCCAAGCAAGGAATGGATATAATGTTCTTAGTAAGCGAAGGTATATAATAGCAATTATCTAATGTTCTTAGTAGGTCGGGTCAGCTTGACCATGTAGGCTACATATGTGGCGCATATGGTAGCACATGGAGGCAGCCATCTGTGGGGTCAGAGACTGTGTTGTACCAACTCAGTTGGCACAGTCTGCTGGATTGCCCAGATGAAGGGGAATCGCACGGGTTGGCGATAGGCTGGGACAGCCTACCAGAGACTAGTGCTTGTACTCTCTGTGCATCTTATCTCGCCTGAGCGGGACGCGGAGACCAAGTATGAAATCTGGATCCCATCTCACTAAAAGAGTTCTACTCTTTCGGGCTGTTTTAGCTGGATTTTTTAGCCAGATAAAATAGTGAGAAAAAGAATCATTCTTAAGTCCTGATTGATTCTTAACATTGATACTGACCTTGCTGTTCTTGCATTGTTGTAGATTCCTGCAGCAACGAACACCATGAGCTTCAATGTGCGATCCCTACTGGAAAGGGAGAAGTTTGCTGGGCCGAACTTCTCAGACTGGTACGGACACCTTAAGATTGTTCTTAAGGCAGAGAGGAAACTGTATGTCCTAGAGACGGCTATACCGCCTCAGCCCGCTCCGAACGCCGCAAGGGCGGTTCGGGATGCCTATGAAAAGCATGTCAGTGATAGCATTGATGTCGCTTGCCTGATGCTAGCGTCTATGACGCCACCGCTGCAGCGTCAGCATGAGGATATGTCGGCTATAGAAATTATAGCGAACCTCAAGATGCTGTATGCTGCACAGGCGAGGACAGAACGCTATAATCTGACAAAGCTGTTCTTTCAGAGCAAACTGGCTGAAGGGAGCCCAGTGGGAGCTCACGTGCTCAAGATGATTGGGCACAAGGAGGCTCTAGAGAAACTGGGGCATACCATCAATCAGGAGCTTGCTGTAGACATTATTCTGCAGTCTCTCCCGCCCTCTTTCGATGCGTTCATCATTAACTTTAATATGAACAAAATCGATTGTACTCCGGCAGAGCTGCTGAATATGCTCTTGACTACTGAGGAGACTCTGAAGGGAAAGCCTTCAACCTCTGTCTTGATGTTTCCTTCAAGGAACAAGAAGAAGGGGAAGAAGGGCAAGACCCCTATCAAGAGCTACAGCAAGGCTCTGAAGCAAAAGGTCAAGCGGTCGAAGGAATACAGATGTTTCCACTGTGGCCAGCTGGGTCACTGGAAAAAGGACTGTAAAGCGCTCCAAGGAGACAAGAAGGGAAGCATCGCTTCTGGCTCAGGTATATACGTGACGGAAGTCATGGTTTCATCTTCTTCTATTTCATGGGTGTTGGACACTGCATGTGGAGTTCACATTTGTTCAAATGTACAGGAACTCAAGAGAAGAAGACAGGTGGGACAGCATGAGGTGGACCTACGAGTTGGAAACGGGGCACGGGATGCTGCTGTTGCTGTAGGAGACTATTTCATCTCTTTGCCATCTGGACTTGTATTGGAACTAGATGTTGGGGTATGCCCTTAAGGCTAATGTTTGAGGCCTTGGGATTGTATAAGTATCATGTAATAAACTCTTAAGTTTATAAAAGGCATGGTTATTATTCAGGTTGTTACCTTGTCTGCTGTAATAAGTGTACTTCTGGATAATGTCTCAAAGCTGTTCAGCTAGGCTGACAGGCTGTAAGTCCTTAGTCGAGATATCTTGGTGAACATGAGACAGCCTTGATATGATTGAGACTAATATGAGTGCTGATCTTATAGGATGCTTCGAGCATGAAATAAGATGTAGACTCATGGGTACATTGGATGTACTGGACAGACCCTACTGGGATATTCCATTGCTTGTCACAATGTGAATGATCCTTGTAAGCAGCAAGTGGCACATGTCCTCTGACTTGAGATCGCTTGTGTTTCTAAATGATGATTGTCATTGTCTTGAGGTAGTTCAATATCATTTGAAACATAATGATTATAGACTATCTTGGATGGTGGGCTTGAATCAGGTTAGGGCACTAGTGATAGACATAGGATTGCCGTCTCCTTGTTTAAGGAGTGTGATGTTCTAATGGGCCCCCTATATGAGATGATTGAGATAGTGTATGGCCATACCCAGATGACAATGTGCATCTGATCTAATCATGCTCATCGTATTGGAGTTACAAGCTTGACCCGCTTGTCCAATAAGAACATCAAGTGGCAAAGGACACATGTATGCCTTGTGAATGGAGTCACACTTGTGCAATGGTTTGGGAGTAGTCTTGGAAGACTCTTTCCTTTATATCGGGAGACAGTGATGTGTTGCTAGATACCCCTCACTGATCGTGATAACGTAAGTTATCGTTACCGACATTTAAGGGAAACCCTCAGGGTCGCACAATTTGATGATATGGCTTACTTGAGTCAGATCGTGTGGACTGGATTCTTTGAGTTCAGATTAAAGGGATTTAATCTCTGATTGTAAGTGAGATCTGGTCTGATCATGTTTGATTGATTAGGGCTTGAGATCGGTAAGCTTCGATCGAGAGAGGTGATGCTAGATCGGAGAGATCAGGGGCATCAGGAGATGAATGGTTAGATCATGAGCCTTGGGGTTCGATTTGGTCTAGACCAAATGGCTTGAGCTATTTTGGTTTGGTTTAATGAACCAAAGCCGATTGGATGATTTGGCTTGAACCGGTTCACAAGGGTGAACGCTTGGTTCAAAGCCATATGCGTTTTGGGTTGGATTGAACGCAAGGCTTGATTGACTTCCATTTATGGAAAGTCATCAAGGCCGGTTTTGCTTCAATGCTAAAACGCTTATGCGTTGAGTGTTTTCTTTTCAACGCCTAGCTCTTTCGTTGGTGTGGTTGACGAAGAGAGGAGGGTTCATCCAAGAGAAGCTCTCGCAAAGGGACATCTCATCATCCCACACGACAAGGACCGAAAGGGGATCTCTTGCTAGCACAAGGAAGATCCTAAAGGGTAGCCATCCCTCATCTTGTGTGTGGACTTGTGGAGGAGACCTAACTTGTTCTCTTCATCCAAGCCGATTTCCAAGCCTATGGCATTGGTATGGATCTCCCCTTCTTCTTATCAATCCATGATAGTTGAATATATGGCATGCAACGGTTCTTCAAACCCTTCAAACCCTTGCTTCCGCTTGCATACATTTTATTTGCGCCATGCTTAGGGTTTTTGCCCCCTTCATTTAGGGGTTCCTTCAATTGGTATCAGAGCTTGGCTCATTGCATGCTATTATGTTTGCTGTTGTGATCCATGTTATGCTTAGATCTAGGGTTGGTTACATGCGCAAGTTCATAAAAGATTCATGATGTTTGTTGTTCTTAGCCGCATGTATAGGTGCTTGTTGTTTGTTGTTGTCAAAGTTGCGCTCCCCCTTGAAGGGGACTCTACAAAGTTGCGCTCCCCCTTGAAGGGGACTCTACAAATGTAATTGTTGGCGCATGTTTAATTGGCGCTTCTTACATATTGTTTTTGACAAAACAAAACTCTTGCGCGCCTCACTAGACCTAAGTGGCACCTACCATAAACCCTTAGATGGGTTGATGGGGTTGAAGTCACCTCTAGGTTAGATCCATTAGTCTGATCAGACCATCTGACAGCCTAGATGGGTTGACCAGATAGCACCTGTGCGCAAGCACAAGGTGGCTATAGGTTAACTGCATCAAAGGTGTGTAGCGAGGTCTGGTTGAGACAACTACTGAACACACTTGAGTTAGGCCCGGGGTCACACCCGCTTGCCAAAACTCATGAGGGTGGTTCAGCCCTTGGCGCATGCATGGTTGACCATTAGGTCAACTCGAGTCAGTTAGGACTCGGTGCATGCAAGGGCAAAGGATCTGACTAGATGGATGAGTGGATCCCTATCAATGGACCATTGTAAGGTTGTAGGACACCTAAGGAAATTAAAATTGATGCCATGGGGTTTTTCAAAACTTTTAATTTCAAAATGATTGGATCACATGTTGATTGATGCCATGATGATTGTCTATTTAGTCTTATGTGGGCTGCCCATGTTAAATGTGTGCTGTGCTGGGGCCTGCGTGCCTGGATTCAATTTTGTAAATTAATTTGTGATCTGCGAATCACAATTTTAATTTAGATATTGTATAATTGACCTGCGAGTCAAACTTGTCTAGATAGATCAAATGTATTTGATTAGACAAGAGTACAAATGCACACATCCCAAAGGGGCATTCAGCTGGTGGCGCACCTGAGGTGCTCTTGGCGCTAGGGCCCTAGGTTGGACCAGATGAGATGCCAAGGAGCTCAAGTGAAGACTTAAGTAAATTAAGGTCTTACTAGGGTTCATGGGCTTTTACCACATAAGATCATGCTTTCTACTTATTGCTAATAATTAGAATTGCATGTTTAAGTTTATCTTCTGCTATAGCCATAGGATATGCCTGATAGTAAGAAGATAAAAGACCGTTAAAATCCAATGCTAACATATCAAGCTCGATAAGCCTTCTGACGCGAAACCTCACCTTTCTGATTATCGTTGGAGCCGTGTTGAACCCACTCAGTGGGCACGTCCATCTATCTTCAGACGGTGCTGGATTACACCTGCGTGTTACAGAGTTGGGATTTATCCCCTCTCGTTGCTCAGCATAGCACGTGGTGGTCCAGGGAGTAGGTCGGGTCAGCTTGACCATGTAGGCTACATATGTGGCGCATATGGTAGCACATGGAGGCAGCCATCTCTGGGATCAGAGACTGTGTTGTACCAACTCAGTTGGCACAGTCTGCTGGATTGCCAAGATGAAGGGGAATCGCACGGGTTGGCGATTGGCTGGGACAGCCTACCAGAAATTAGTGCTTGTCATCTCTGTGCATCTTATCTCGCCTGAGCGGGACGCGGAGACCAAGTATGAAATCTGGATCCCATCTCACTAAAAGAGTGTTACTCTTTCGGACTGTTTACTGGATTTTTCAGTCAGACAAAATAGTGAGAAAAAGAATCTTTCTTAAGTCCTGGATTGATTCTGAAACATTGATACTGACCTTGCTGTTCTTGCTTGTTGTAGATTCCTGCAGCAACGAACACCATGAGCTTCAATGTGCGATCCCTACTGGAAAGGGAGAAGTTTGCTGGGCCGAACTTCTCTGACTGGTTCAGACACCTTAAGATCGTTCTTAAGGCAGAGAGGAAACTGTATGTCCTCGAGACGGCGATACCGCCGCAGCCCGCTCCGAACGCCGCAAGGGCGGTTCGGGATGCCTACGAAAAGCACGTCAATGATAGCATTGATGTCGCTTGCCTGATGCTTGCGTCTATGACGCCACCGCTGCAGCGTCAGCATGAGGATATGTCGGCTATAGAAATTATAGCGAACCTCAAGATGCTGTATGCTGCACAGGCGAGGACTGAACGCTATAATCTGACGAAGCTCTTCTTTCAGAGCAAACTGGCTGAGGGGAGCCCGGTGGGAGCTCACGTGCTCAAGATGATTGGGCACAAGGAGGCTCTGGAGAAACTGGGGCATACCATCAACCAGGAGCTTGCTGTGGACATTATTCTGCAGTCTCTTCCGCCCTCTTTCGATGCGTTCATTATTAACTTTAATATGAACAAGATCGATTGTACGCCGGCAGAGCTGCTGAATATGCTCTTGACCACTGAGGAAACTCTGAAGGGTAAGCCTTCAACCTCTATCTTGATGGTTCCTTCGAGGAACAAGAAGAAGGGGAAGAAGGGCAAGGCCCCTGTCAAGAATTACAGCAAGGCCCTGAAACAGAAGGTGAAGCGGTCGAAGGACAACAGGTGTTTCCACTGTGGCCAGCTGGGTCACTGGAAAAAGGACTGTAAAGCGCTCCAAGGAGATAAGAGGGGAAGCATCGCTTCTGGCTCAGGTATATATGTGACTGAGGTCATGTTATCTTCTTCTTCTATTTCATGGGTGTTGGACACTGCATGTGGAGTTCACATTTGTTCAAATGTGCAGGAACTCAAGAGAAGAAGGCAGGTGGGACAGCATGAGGTAGACCTACGCGTTGGAAACGGGGCACGGGTTGCTGCTGTTGCTGTAGGAGACTATTTCATTTCCTTACCATCTGGCATTGTATTAGAATTAAACAATTGTTATTTTGTACCCAGTATTACCAAGAATATTATCTCTATTCCTGCTCTTGTCAGGAAAGGATTTGCCTTTGAATGCAAGATTTCAAAGTGTGTACTTTCTTTTGATAATATTGTGTATGCAACTGGTTCAATTAACAATGGGTTATACATGTTGGACATGGAAAATTCTATACAAAACATTGATAATAAGAAAGCCAAGTATGCTGATGACAGCACCTTGCTATGGCATAGTCGTTTAGGCCATATAAATGAGAAGCGCATTAAGCGGTTGCATGAACATGGACTGCTGGGATCATTCTCCTGTGAGGAGATTGATACATGCAAAGCTTGTTTGATGGGTAAAATGACGAAGTCTCCTTTTCCTAATAAAGGTCAAAGGACTTCAGGTTTACTGGACCTTATACACAGTGATGTGTGTGGGCCTTTTAGTAAACATGCCAGAGGTGGCTATCAGTACTTCATTACCTTTACTGATGATTTCAGTAGGTATGGGTATGTCTATTTGATGAGACATAAAAGTGAATCTTTTGACAAGTTCAAAGAGTTCAAAAATGAAGTACAAAATCAGCTAGGCCGAAATATCAAAGCACTTCGTTCTGATCGAGGTGGAGAATACCTGAGTCATGCGTTTACTGACTATCTGAAGGAGTGTGGGATTATCTCACAGCTCACTCCGCCAGGAACACCACAATGGAATGGTGTGTCCGAGAGGAGAAATAGAACGTTACTAGACATGGTTCGTTCTATGATGAGTCAGGCTACTCTTCCATATTCCTTTTGGGGTTTTGCACTGGAAACAGCTGCAAAGGTACTAAACCGAGTGCCATCCAAGGCAGTTTCAAAGACACCATATGAGTTATGGTATGGGAAACAGCCTAGCTTGACATTTATCAGGATCTGGGGTTGCGAGGCTTATGTCAAAAAGCTCGCCTCTGGGAAACTAGAGAGCAGATCTGACAAATGTATCTTTGTCGGTTACCCTAAGGAAACTAAGGGTTATTATTTCTACGATCCCAAAGAGAACAAGGTATTTGTTGCTCGGACGGCCATATTTCTTGAGAAGGAGTTTCTTCTGCAAGAGGCCAGTGGGAGAGAAATAAAGCTGGATGAGAATCCAGAGGAAGGACAAAGTAGTCAAGCAGAGTTGGATGTGCCTGAGCTGGTAGATCAGGTTACTGAACAACCTGAGGCTCAGATATCACGGGAACCGCGAAGATCGGGTAGGATCCGTCGACAGCCTGAGCGCTATGACGGAGTCTACATCATTGATTATGATGAACCCCTAACTTATGCGGATGCGGTCAGTGGACCGGAGTCAGCTAGATGGCTTGACGCTATGCGAGCCGAGATGGACTCCATGTCAGATAACCAAGTCTGGGATTTGGTTGATCCGCCTCCGGGAGTAATCCCTATAGGCTGTAAATGGATCTTCAAGAAGAAGATTGACATGGATGGTAACGTGGTTACCTATAAAGGCAGGCTAGTTGCGAAAGGTTTCAAACAAATCTACGGGATAGATTATGATGAAACTTTCTGTAGCCATGTTTAAGTCTATTCGGATTCTTTTCGCGATAGCAGCATATTACGATTATGAGATCTGGCAGATGGATGTGAAGACAGCTTTCCTTAATGGAAATCTGGATGAGGATGTGTATATGACACAACCGGAAGGTTTCACTAATCCATCAGATCGTCATAAAATATGCAAGTTAAAGAAGTCCATTTATGGACTTAAACAAGCATCAAGAAGCTGGAATATTCGTTTTGATGAATCAATCTCTGAGTTTGGTTTCATCAAGAACGAGGATGACCCGTGTGTATATAAGAGGTTTAGTGGGAGCGTAATTACATTCCTAATCCTCTACGTCGATGATATCTTGATCATTGGAAATGATATTCCTGAACTGCATGCTGTTAAGGCATGGTTAGGAAAATGTTTCCAGATGAAAGATTTAGGAGAAGCAGCCTATGTATTAGGTGTGAAGATCTACCGGGATAGATCTAAGAGGCTTCTCGGGCTGTGCCAGAGTACTTACATCGATAAGGTCCTGGAGAGATTCCATTTAGAGAATTCTAAACGTGGATATCTTCCAGTCAGACATGGTCTGAATCTTTCAAAGAGTCAGTGTCCACAAACACAGACTGAGAAAGATGATATGGACAATACGCCTTATGCTTCGGCTATTGGGTCCATTATGTATGCGATGTTGTGTACTCGCCCAGACGTCGCTTACGGGTTAAGCGTGACCAGTCGATTCCAAAGTAATCCAGGTTTGGCGCACTGGATTGCGGTCAAGAACATTTTAAAATATCTGCGGAGGACCAAAGATATGTTCTTGATATATGGTGGTCAGGAAGAACTCAGTATAGAGGGATATACTGATGCTTCGTTCCAGTCGGACCAGGATGATTTCCGATCGCAATCAGGCTATGTTTTCAGCTTGAATGGTGGAGCAGTGGTGTGGAAAAGTTTCAAACAGTCAACTGTTGCTGATTCCACAACAGAAGCCGAGTATGTTGCAGCCTCGGAAGCATCCAAGGAGGCAGTGTGGATTCGTAAGTTCATGAGAGAACTTGGTGTCGTTCCTTCGAGTGCAGATCCTTTGGTTATCTTCTGTGATAACACTGGAGCAATTGCACAAGCAAAGGAACCACGGTCGCACCAGAAGTCCAAGCACATACAGAGACGGTTTCACTTGATCCGGGAGATCATTGATCGAGGCGAGATCAAAATATGCAAGGTTCATACAGATGACAATCTGGCAGACCCGCTTACCAAGCCTCTGGCGCAGCAGAAGCATGAGAAGCACTGTAATAACATGGGTTTGAGATTTCTCAACCATTAGATTAAGTGCAAGTGGGAGATTGTTGGGGTATGCCCTTAAGGCTAATGTTTGAGGCCTTGGGATTGTATAAGTATCATGTAATAAACTCTTAAGTTTATAAAAGGCATGGTTATTATTCAGGTTGTTACCTTGTCTGCTGTAATAAGTGTACTTCTGGATAATGTCTCAAAGCTGTTCAGCTAGGCTGACAGGCTGTAAGTCCTTAGTCGAGATATCTTGGTGAACATGAGACAGCCTTGATATGATTGAGACTAATATGAGTGCTGATCTTATAGGATGCTTCGAGCATGAAATAAGATGTAGACTCATGGGTACATTGGATGTACTGGACAGACCCTACTGGGATATTCCATTGCTTGTCACAATGTGAATGATCCTTGTAAGCAGCAAGTGGCACATGTCCTCTGACTTGAGATCGCTTGTGTTTCTAAATGATGATTGTCATTGTCTTGAGGTAGTTCAATATCATTTGAAACATAATGATTATAGACTATCTTGGATGGTGGGCTTGAATCAGGTTAGGGCACTAGTGATAGACATAGGATTGCCGTCTCCTTGTTTAAGGAGTGTGATGTTCTAATGGGCCCCCTATATGAGATGATTGAGATAGTGTATGGCCATACCCAGATGATAATGTGCATCTGATCTAATCATGCTCATCGTATTGGAGTTACAAGCTTGACCCGCTTGTCCAATAAGAACATCAAGTGGCAAAGGACACATGTATGCCTTGTGAATGGAGTCACACTTGTGCAATGGTTTGGGAGTAGTCTTGGAAGACTCTTTCCTTTATATCGGGAGACAGTGATGTGTTGCTAGATACCCCTCACTGATCGTGATAATGTAAGTTATCGTTACCGACATTTAAGGGAAACCCTCAGGGTCGCACAATTTGATGATATGGCTTACTTGAGTCAGATCGTGTGGACTGGATTCTTTGAGTTCAGATTAAAGGGATTTAATCTCTGATTGTAAGTGAGATCTGGTCTGATCATGTTTGATTGATTAGGGCTTGAGATCGGTAAGCTTCGATCGAGAGAGGTGATGCTAGATCGGAGAGATCAGGGGCATCAGGAGATGAATGGTTAGATCATGAGCCTTGGGGTTCGATTTGGTCTAGACCAAATGGCTTGAGCTATTTTGGTTTGGTTTAATGAACCAAAGCCGATTGGATGATTTGGCTTGAACCGGTTCACAAGGGTGAACGCTTGGTTCAAAGCCATATGCGTTTTGGGTTGGATTGAACGCAAGGCTTGATTGACTTCCATTTATGGAAAGTCATCAAGGCCGGTTTTGCTTCAATGCTAAAACGCTTATGCGTTGAGTGTTTTCTTTTCAACGCCTAGCTCTTTCGTTGGTGTGGTTGACGAAGAGAGGAGGGTTCATCCAAGAGAAGCTCTCGCAAAGGGACATCTCATCATCCCACACGACAAGGACCGAAAGGGGATCTCTTGCTAGCACAAGGAAGATCCTAAAGGGTAGCCATCCCTCATCTTGTGTGTGGACTTGTGGAGGAGACCTAACTTGTTCTCTTCATCCAAGCCGATTTCCAAGCCTATGGCATTGGTATGGATCTCCCCTTCTTCTTATCAATCCATGATAGTTGAATATATGGCATGCAACGGTTCTTCAAACCCTTCAAACCCTTGCTTCCGCTTGCATACATTTTATTTGCGCCATGCTTAGGGTTTTTGCCCCCTTCATTTAGGGGTTCCTTCACTAGACAATTGTTACTTTGTTCCCAGCATTACTAAAAATATTATCTCCATTCCTGCTCTTGTCAGGAAGGGGTTTTCCTTTGAATGCAATATTTCAAAGTGTATTTTATCTTTAGATAATATTGTTTATGCTACTGGTTCAATTAACAATGGGTTATTCATGTTAGACATGGAATGTTCTATACACAATATTGATAATAAGAAAGCCAAATATGCTGATGACAGCACCTTGCTATGGCATAGTCGTTTAGGTCATATTAACAAGAAACGCATTAAGCGGTTGCATGATCATGGACTGCTGGGATCATTCTCCTATGAGGAGATTGATACATGCAAAGCTTCTTTGATGGGCAAAATGACGAAGTCGCCTTTTCCTCATAAAGGTCAAAGGACTTCAGGTTTACTTGACCTTATACACAGCGATGTGTGTGGGCCTTTTAGTAAACATGCCAGAGGTGGCTATCAGTACTTCATTACCTTCACTGATGATTTCAGTAGATATGGGTATGTCTATCTTATGAGACATAAAAGTGAATCTTTTGACAAGTTCAAAGAGTTCAAGAATGAAGTACAGAATCAGCTTGGCCGAAATATCAAGGCACTTCGTTCTGATCGAGGTGGAGAATACCTAAGTCGAGAGTTTACTGACTATCTGAAGGAGTGTGGGATTATCTCACAGCTCACTCCGCCAGGAACACCGCAATGGAATGGTGTGTCCGAAAGGAGAAATAGAACGTTACTTGATATGGTTCGTTCTATGATGAGTCAGGCTACTCTACCTTACTCCTTTTGGGGATTTGCACTGGAGACAGCTGCAAAGGTACTAAACCGAGTGCCATCCAAGGCAGTTTCAAAGACACCATATGAATTATGGTATGGGAAACAGCCTAGCTTGACATTTATCAGGATCTGGGGCTGCGAGGCTTATGTCAAAAAGCTCGCCTCTGGGAAACTAGAGAGCAGATCTGAGAAATGTATCTTTGTCGGTTACCCTAAGGAAACTAAGGGTTATTATTTCTACGATCCCAAAGAGAACAAAGTATTTGTTGCTCGGACGGCCATATTTCTTGAGAAGGAGTTTCTTCTGCAAGAGGCCAGTGGGAGAGAAATAAAACTGGATGAGAATTCAGAGGAAGGACAAAGTAGTTAAGCGCAGTTGGATGAGCCTGAGCCAGTAGAACAGGTTATTGAACAACCTGAGGCTCAGATATCACGGGAACCGCGAAGATCGGGAAGGATCCGTCGACAGCCTGAGCGCTATGACGGAGTCTACATCATTGATAATGATGAACCCCTTACTTATGCGGATGCGGTCAGTGGACCGGAGTCAGCGAGATGGCTTGAAGCTATGCGCGCCGAGATGGACTCCATGTCAGATAACCAAGTCTGGGATTTGGTTGATCCGCCTCCGGGAGCAATCCCTATAGGCTGTAAATGGATCTTCAAGAAGAAGATTGACATGGATGGTAACGTGGTTACCTATAAAGGCAGGCTAGTTGCGAAAGGTTTCAAACAAATCTACGGGATAGATTATGATGAAACTTTCTCACCTGTAGCTATGTTTAAGTCTATTCGGATTCTTTTCGCGATAGCAGCATATTATGATTATGAGATCTGGCAAATGGATGTGAAGACAGCTTTCCTTAATGGAAATCTGGATGAGGATGTGTATATGACACAACCAGAAGGTTTCACTAATCCATCAGATCGTCATAAAATATGCAAGTTAAAGAAGTCTATTTATGGACTTAAACAAGCATCGAGAAGCTGGAATATTCGTTTTGATGAATCAGTCAGTGAATTTGGTTTCATCAAGAACGAGGATGACCCGTGTGTATATAAGAGGTTTAGTGGGAGCGTGATTACTTTCCTAGTCCTCTACGTCGATGATATCTTGATCATTGGAAACGATATTCCTGAAATGCATGCGGTTAAGGCATGGTTAAGGAAATGTTTTCAGATGAAAGATTTGGGAGAAGCAGCCTATGTATTAGGTGTGAAGATCTACAGGGATAGATCTAAGAGGCTTCTCGGGCTGTGCCAGAGTACTTACATCGATAAAGTCCTGGAGAGATTTCATTTAGAGAATTCTAAAAGAGGATATCTTCCAGTCAGACATGGTCTGAATCTTTCAAAGAGTCAGTGTCCACAAACACAGACTGAGAAAGATGAAATGGACAATACGCCTTATGCTTCGGCTATTGGGTCCATTATGTATGCGATGTTGTGTACTCGCCCAGACGTCGCTTACGGGTTAAGCGTGACCAGTCGGTTCCAAAGTAATCCAGGTATGGCGCACTGGATTGCAGTCAAGAACATTTTAAAATATCTGCGAAGGACCAAAGATATGTTCTTGGTGTATGGTGGTCAGGAAGAACTCAGTATAGAAGGATATACTGACGCTTCGTTCCAGTCTGACCAGGATGATTTCCGATCGCAATCAGGCTATGTTTTTAGCTTGAATGGAGGAGCGGTGGTGTGGAAGAGTTTCAAACAGTCAACTGTTGCTGATTCCACAACAGAAGCCGAGTATGTTGCAGCCTCGGAAGCATCCAAGGAGGCAGTGTGGATTCGTAAGTTCGTGAGAGAACTTGGTGTTGTTCCTTCGAGTGCAGATCCTTTGGTTATCTTCTGTGATAACACTGGAGAAATCGCACAAGCAAAGGAACCACGGTCGCACCAGAAGTCCAAGCACATACAGAGACGGTTTCATTTGATCAGGGAGATCATAGATCGTGGCGAGATCAAAGTCTGCAAGGTTCATACAGATGACAATCTGGCAGACCCGCTTACTAAGCCTCTGGCGCAGCAGAAGATGTAAGATCCAAGAATCTTAATTCCTTGTAAGTACTATTCTTGATTTAAATCTTTGGCTATGATATTTTTCCTATGTTTTGTTTTTGTAAACTCTAGGATGGGGGAGAGTTTTATCTCTAAAACCTTTAGGGGTTATTTATAAATTAGTGGCAAAGGGTTAGTGAATATTAATTTAAGTCTTAATGGATTTTGACTCTAGTAATTAATTAATTAGAGCTTATTGGATGTTAATTAAATCCTTATTGGATTTTCGCTTAAGTGAATAATTAATTATGGGTTATTGGGTTTGCACTTAAATTAGATGGATTTTGGGTTTAAAATTTGAATTAATCAGTAAGTGGGTTAATTCATAAACCCTATTCGAATTAATTAGTTAGCGGGTTTGAAAATTTAAAAACCAAAAATCCAAGGGGGGGCGGACGGCTAGGGCAAAGAAGTTGGCGTTTTGGCTTGAAGGCTTGGGCAATTTCTTGAAGGCTTGGGCGATTTCTTGAAGGCTTGGACGAATTTTCTTCTTCCTCTTCTTTTTCCCTTGGCCGGCGTCTTTGGTGTTTGGTGGCGTCTACCTAGGAACATTTCAAGGCCTTGGACGAGTTGTGTGGAGAGATTTTCATCTTGGTGTTCACGGTTCAAGATAAGAGGTGAGTGGGGTGTCTTATTCGAAATCTATCCACTTGGTTGTGCTAGATAATAAATTTGATTTCTTGGAAATTTTACCATGTTAAAAACCGAAACTCAAGGTGTATCTTTCATGAAAACCGAAATCTTGCAACATGAAATTTACGATATTTCTTGTATGGAATTTAGGTAGTTTTAAGTCAGTGATTCTTGAGCATGAAATTCTTGTTAACTAAGGTTAAAGTTTAAGTAGATAATATGTTGTAGGAACCGTGGGCTACATGTGGTGTTATGTGAATTAGATGGTAAGAATACAAATTTTAATCCTATGTTGATTTTATAGATGCCCTGATAAATGCAATAATGTTATAGGATCCATGATTGTTTCTCTATGTGCAGCATGTTATATATTTATGGCCATGTATCCTTGTTTGAGAAACTTGGGTGATAACTTAGCAAGGTTATACTAAACTGATCAGCATGAAACCTAAGGACACTACACTACATTATGTGGTTATATGTGGTTTCGAATGTTATGTGTTGTGGTCTGTGTACCCATTATGGATAGGACTAAGGCTAAGTGTAACTGTGTACTCAAGGGGATAGTCTATATGTGATATGTTAGGGGTTGGAGATTTCAGCCCGGTGTATTGTGATATGTGAGGGGTTGATGTTTCAGCCTGCCTGTTGTGATTATCGTGATGAAAATGACTATCCTAGAGTCTGGTTGACACTTAGGAGTCCACTTTTGTGATTGTGAAATAATATATAAGATGTGTCTAGTGGTTGTCCAGATAAGGAACCCTTTGGGAGAACGAGTGATTGATGCAAAGTGCCATGTCTTGGTCGGACAGGGGCCACCTCTTGATTTCATCACTCTTAGACTTTTAGATTTTTGTGTTATGGGGTGGTGTAGATCAAGGTATCACATCTTGACCGGATGGGGATCACCTCTTGAGTCTACACACCGTCCATGTTTGTGTTGCATGTGATTTGCAGGCTTCTCCCAGTGCTTAGGCCAGAGCCGGGTTGGACCCTAGGGGTCACTTTTGATTTATGCTGGACAACAACTAAGTGGTTGGTGTGTTTAGTTGGTTTAGAGTATGACTCTAGAACTTTGGTTACTCTGGGGTGACATTTGTGTGATGCCTGTACATCTAATTGTTTATATGAGTTCTGTTCTTTGTTTTCTGTTCTTTGTTTTAGTTATATGTTGACTTAATGTTCTGCAAAAGGTTTTTTAAAATAATCTGCATGTATCTTTGAGTGTATGTTATGGATGGTCGATTGAGGCTATCCACTCACTGGGCTGTGTAGCTCACCCCTCATTATTTTCAGGTGTAGAGCAGGGGCGCATTGCCTGAGTTAGCGTATGTTATGGATATTGTGATTTTCTCTACAACTATGCTGGTGCGATGTATAAGATTTTTTTTGTGTTTAGTTAACTGGGGCCGGTTATGGCTAAACTTTGTGAACCAGTGTTGCCGGTTGTGGCAGTTTTGAGATTTTGATTTTTGTGTCACCGAGGGCTTTGGCTTGTTTTCGGTGTTTGGGTCATTGATGTTAGTTCCATGAGTTTATAAAATCGATATTGTGGCTTTGCTTCGAATTTCGAGTTGATTCGTATTTTGCGATCAGATTTGATATAAATGTGAACTTGCATATGTCTAGTGCAAGTATTGCGTGGTGGCAGGTACATTTGTGAATTTGTGTTTTGTGGAGATTCTATGTAGGGATTTTCGAAATTTTTTCAGATTGAGTTTTCTTGAACTGGGTTTTACTTAGCATGTGCATCGATCCTGTGTGATAACATCCTGTTCCTTTGTGACTTGTGTTGCTTGTTTGGGGTTAAGATAACGGGATGTGACATAATGGTATCAGAGGAGTTGGCTAGCTAAAACTTAGTTCAGGAGAAAACATGTTTGTGTATTGCTAGACACCTGATAGGTTTATGTTTGTTTTCCTTACTATGGTATGTGTGTGTAGGAATTTAAGATGGTGCGATCCAGAGGAAATGCTAGCGGCGAGGGTGAGCAGACCTCAGATCTCACGAGAACCATTGAGGCTCTGACAGGCATGGTACGGCAACAGGGTGCCATGATAGAGAGGCAAGCTCAGATGCTGCAGCAGCAACAGACTCAGCATCAAGAAGCGCAACAGCAGCTCTTGCAGCAATTGACTCAGGAGAGATCCCAGACTACTACTCGGGTGGTGGGGAATGACTATCAGGAAGACGCTCACAGGCGCTATGTCTCGCTTGTGAGTGAATTCCAGAAACTGGGTCCTAGCTCTTTTTATGGGGGCCCAGAATCAAGTACTGCAGAGAACTGGCAGTTATGCTTGGAAAAGATTTTTCAAGTCATGCGTTGCTCCGATGAGGACAAGCTGTGTCTGACCACCTATATGATGCGTGGTGACGCAGATGAGTGGTGGAAGGGCGTGGTGAGGCTAGCTGCGGAAAGACATGAAACAGTAAATTGGCCCTACTTCTTGTCTCGATTTAACGAGAAGTATTTCCTGTAAGAAACCCTTATTAAGGGGGTGAAACCCTAAACATGCGCATCTAGCATGCATGACGGAAAGAGGGTTTCTAAAAGATCGTATATGACAACCATATGATCAACTTGAAGCTATGAGTTTAGATCTATACCATAGCCATAGATTGGAGGTCGGCTTGGAAGAAGAGAGCAACTTTGATCTCCTCCAAAAGTTCACACACAAAGGCGATGAAGACTCCCAACTTGCGCACCTCTTGTGCTAGCAAAAGTGCCAAGATGTCAATGATCGAGTGTAGGGAAGAGATGAAGACTTCCTTTTGCTTGGCCGGTTCCTCCTCTTCTCGTCAACACCCTCACTTGCTCGAGAGCAAAAATCGTTTCCACCAAGCAACAAGAGAGAGGTGTAACCGAAAAACATTAGGGAGACTTCAAGCCATGAACGCATATGCGTTTTCATTTTGGAACTTTCCAAAAATGGCAACCATTAAGAGTATGCGTTCATGCGTTCATGTCTCCATGAACCAAACGCAACTCCTTCTCCCTCTTGAACCATGCGCTCAACCCATGAGCCGGTTCAATACCCTTGGTTCAATAGCGAAACCAAATCAGCCCAAGCATTAAGTCTAGATCAAATTAGACCCCAAAGTCCAAGATCTGACCATTCATCATCTGACGCTTCTGATCGCATCGATCTAGCATCATCTCTCTCGATCGAAGCTTACCGATCTAAAGCCCTAATCAATCAAACATGATCAGACCAGATCTCACTTACAATCAGAGATTAAATCCCTTTAAACTGAACCGAAACAATTCAGTCCACACGATCTGACTTAAGCAAGCCATATCACCAAATTGTGCGACCCTAAGGGTTTCCTTTAAATGTCGGTAACGATAACTTTCGTTATCACGATCAGTGAGGGGTATCTAGCAACACATCACTGTCTCCCGATATAAAGGAAAGAGTCTTCCAAGACTACACCCAAACCATAGCACAAGTGTGAATCAAACTCACGAGGCATGCATGTTTCCTTTGCCACTGGATGTTCTTATTGGACAAGCATGTCAAGCCTGTAACTCCAATACGATGAGCATGATTAGATCAGATGAACACAGTCATCTGGGTATGGCCATACACTATCTCAATCTTCTCATACAGGGGGGCCCTTTAGAACATCACACTCCTTAAACAAGGAGACGACAATCCTTTATCTATCACAAGTGCCCTAACCTGACTCAAGCTCACCATCCAAGATAGTCTATAACCATTATGTTTCAAATGATATTGAACTACCTCAAAACAATGACAATCATCATTTAGAAACACAAGTGATCTCAAGTCAAAGGACATGTGCCACTTGCTGCTTACGAGGATCATTCACATTGTGACAAGCAATGGAATATCCCAGTAGGGTCTGTCCAGTACATCCAATGTACCCATGAGTCTACATCTTATTCCATGCTCGAAGCATCCTATAAGATTAGCACACATATTAGTCTCAATCATATCAAGGCTGTCTCAGGTTCACCAAGATATCTCGACTAAGGACATATAGCCTGTCAGCCTAGCTGAACAGCTTTGAGACATTATTCAGAAGTACACTTATTACAGCAGACAAGGTAACAACCTGAATAATAACCATGCCTTTATAAACACAAGAGTTTAGTACATGATACTTATTACAATCCCAAAGGCCTCAAACATTAGCCTTAAGGGCATACCCCAACAATCTCCCACTTGCACTTAATCTAATGGTTGAGAAATCTCAAACCCATATTATTACAGTGCTGCTCATGCTTCTGCTGCGCCAGAGGCTTGGTAAGCGGGTCTGCCAGATTGTCATCTGTATGAACCTTGCATATTTTGATCTCGCCTCGATCAATGATCTCCCGGATCAAGTGAAACCGTCTCTGTATGTGCTTGGACTTCTGGTGCGACCGTGGTTCCTTTGCTTGTGCGATTGCTCCAGTGTTATCACAGAAGATAACCAAAGGATCAGCACTCGAAGGAACGACACCAAGTTCTCTCACGAACTTACGAATCCACACTGCCTCCTTGGATGCTTCCGAGGCTGCAACATACTCGGCTTCTGTTGTGGAATCAGCAACAGTTGACTGTTTGAAACTCTTCCACACCACTGCTCCACCATTCAAGCTAAAAACATAGCCTGATTGCGATCGGAAATCATCCTGGTCCGACTGGAACGAAGCGTCAGTATATCCCTCTATACTGAGTTCTTCCTGACCACCATATATCAAGAACATATCTTTGGTCCTCCGCAGATATTTTATAATGTTCTTGACTGCAATCCAGTGCGCCAAACCTGGATTACTTTGGAATCGACTGGTCACGCTTAACCCGTAAGCGACGTCTGGGCGAGTACACAACATCGCATACATAATGGACCCAATAGCCGAAGCATAAGGCGTATTGTCCATTTCATCTTTCTCAGTCTGTGTTTGTGGACACTGACTCTTCGAAAGATTCAGACCATGTCTGACTGGAAGATATCCACGTTTAGAATTCTCTAAATGGAATCTCTCCAGGACCTTATCGATGTAAGTACTCTGGCACAGCCCGAGAAGCCTCTTAGATCTATCCCGGTAGATCTTCACACCTAACACATAGGCTGCTTCTCCTAGATCTTTCATCTGGAAACATTTTCCTAACCATGCTTTAACAGCATGCAGTTCAGGAATATCATTTCCAATGATCAAGATATCATCGACGTAGAGGATTAGGAATGTAATTACGCTCCCACTAAACCTCTTATAAACACACGGGTCATCCTCGTTCTTGATGAAACCAAACTCAGAGATTGATTCATCAAAAATGAATATTCCAGCTCCTAGATGCTTGTTTCAATCCATAAATGGATTTCTTTAACTTGCATATTTTATGACGATCTGCTGGATTAGTGAAACCCTCAGGTTGTGTCATATACACATCCTCATCCAGATTTCCATTAAGGAAAGCTATTTTCACATCCATCTGCCAGATCTCATAATCATAATATGCTGCTATCGCGAAAAGAATCCGAATAGACTTGAACATAGCTACAGGTGAGAAAGTTTCATCATAATCTATCCCGTAGATTTGTTTGAAACCTTTCGCAACTAGCCTGCCTTTATAGGTAACCACGTTACCATCCATGTCAATCTTCTTCTTGAAGATCCATTTACAGCCTATAGGGATTACTCCCGGAGGCGGATCAACCAAATCCCAGACTTGGTTATCTGACATGGAGTCCATCTCGGCTCGCATAGCATCAAGCCATCTAGCTGACACCGGTCCACTGACCGCATCCGCATAAGTTAGGGGTTCATCATTATCAATGATGTAGACTCCGTCATAGCGCTCAGGCTGTCGACGGATCCTTCCCGATCTTCGCGGTTCCCGTGTTATCTGAGCCTCAAGTTGTTCAATAACCTGATCTACCGGCTCAGGCTCATCCAACTGTGCTTGACTACTTTGTCCTTCCTCTGGATTTTCATCCAGCTTTATTTCTCTCCCACTGGCCTCTTGCAGAAGAAACTCCTTCTCAAGAAATATGGCCGTCCGAGCAACAAAAACTTTGTTCTCCTTGGGATCGTAGAAATAATAACCCTTAGTTTCCTTAGGGTAACCGACAAAGATGCATTTGTCAGATCTGCTCTCTAGTTTCCCAGAGGCGAGCTTTTTGACATAAGCCTCGCAACCCCAGATCCTGATAAATGTCAAGCTTGGCTGTTTCCCATACCATAATTCATATGGCGTCATTGAAACTGCCTTAGATGGCACTCGGTTTAGTACCTTTGCAGCTGTTTCCAGTGCAAAACCCCAAAAGGAGTATGGAAGAGTGGCCTGACTCATCATAGAACGAACCATATCAAGTAACGTTCTATTTCTCCTCTCGGACACACCATTCCATTGCGGTGTTCCTGGCGGAGTGAGCTGTGAGATAATCCCACACTCCTTCAGATAGTCAGTAAATGCATGACTTAGGTATTCTCCACCTCGATCTGAGCGAAGTGCCTTGATATTTCGGCCTAGCTGATTTTGTACTTCATTCTTGAACTCTTTGAACTTGTCAAAAGATTCACTTTTATGTCTCATCAGATAGACATACCCATACCTACTGAAATCATCAGTAAAGGTAATGAAGTACTGATAGCCACCTCTGGCATGTTTACTAAATGGCCCACACACATCACTGTGTATAAGGTCAAGTAAACCTGAAGCCCTTTGACCTTTCTTAGAAAAAGGTGACTTCGTCATTTTACCCATTAAACAAGCTTTGCATGTATCAATCTCCTTATAGGAGAATGATCCCAGCAGTCCATGATCATGCAACCGCTTAATGCGCTTCTCGTTTATATGGCCTAAACGACTATGCCATAGCAAGGTGCTGTCATCAGCATACTTGGCTTTCTTATTATCAATGTTTTGTATAGAATATTCCATGTCCAACATGAATAACCCATTGTTGATTGAACCAGTTGCATACACAATATTATCATAAGATAAAACACACTTTGAAATTTTGCATTCAAAGGCAAATCCTTTCCTGACAAGAGCAGGAATAGAGATAATATTCTTGGTAATACTGGGTACAAAATAACAATTGTTTAATTCTAATACAATGCCAGATGGTAAAGAAATGAAATAGTCTCCTACAGCAACAGCAGCAACCCGTGCCCCGTTTCCAACTCGTAGGTCTACCTCATGCTGTCCCACTTGTCTTCTTCTCTTGAGTTCCTGTACATTTGAACAAATGTGAACTCCACATGCAGTGTCCAACACCCATGAAATAGAAGAAGAAGATAACATGACCTCAGTCACATATATACCTGAGCCAGAAGCGATGCTTCCCCTCTTATCTCCTTGGAGCGCTTTACAGTCCTTTTTCCAGTGACCCAGCTGGCCACAGTGGAAACACCTGTTATCCTTCGACCGCTTCACCTTCTGTTTCAGAGCCTTGCTGTAATTCTTGACAGGGGCCTTGCCCTTCTTCCCCTTCTTCTTGTTCCTAGAAGGAACCATCAAGACAGAGGTTGAAGGCTTACCCTTCAGAGTTTCCTCAGTTGTCAAGAGCATATTCAGCAGCTCTGCCGGCGTGCAATCGATTTTGTTCATATTAAAATTAATGATGAACGCATCGAAAGAGGGCGGGAGAGACTGCAGAATAATATCAACAGCAAGCTCCTGGTTGACGGTATGCCCCAGTTTCTCCAGAGCCTCCTTGTGCCCAATCATCTTGAGCACGTGAGCTCCCATTGGGCTCCCCTCAGCCAGTTTGCTCTGAAAGAAGAGCTTTGTCAGATTATAGCGTTCTGTCCTCGCCTGTGCAGCATACAGCATCTTGAGGTTCGCTATAATCTCTATAGCTGACATATCCTCATGCTGACGCTGCAGCGGTGGCGTCATAGACGCAAGCATCAGGCAAGCGACATCAATGCTATCATTGACGTGCTTTTCATAGGCATCCCGAACCGCCCTTGCGGCGTTCGGAGCGGGCTGCGGCGGTATCGCCGTCTCGAGGACATACAGTTTCCTCTCTGCCTTAAGAACGATCTTAAGGTGTCCGAACCAGTCAGAGAAGTTCGGCCCAGCAAACTTCTCCCTTTCCAGTAGGGATCGCACATTGAAGCTCATGGTGTTCGTTGCTGCAGTTATCTACAACAATGCAAGAACAGCAAGGTTAGTATCAATGTTCAGAATCAATCCAGGACTTAAGAAAGATTCTTTTCTCACTATTTTATCTGACTGAAAAATCCAGTAAACAGTCCGAAAGAGTAACACTCTTTTAGTGAGATGGGATCCAGATTTCATACTTGGTCTCCGCGTCCCGCTCAGGCGAGATAAGATGCACAGAGATGACAAGCACTAATTTCTGGTAGGCTGTCCCAGCCAATCGCCAACCCGTGCGATTCCCCTTCATCTGGGCAATCCAGCAGACTGTGCCAACTGAGTTGGTACAACACAGTCTCTGATCCCACAGATGGCTGCCTCCATGTGCTACCATATGCGCCACATATGTAGCCTACATGGTCAAGCTGACCTGACCTACTCCCTGGACCACCACGTGCTATGCTGAGCAACGAGAAGGGATAAATCCCTACTCTGTAACACGCAGGTGTAATCCCGCACCGTCTGAAGATAGATGGACGTGCCCACTGAGTGGGTTCAACACGGCTCCAACGATAGTCAGAACAGTGAGGTTTCGCGTCAGAAGGCTTACGAGCTTGATATGTTAGCGTTGGATTTTAACGGTCTTTTATCTTCTTACTATCAGGCATATCCTATGGCTATAGCAGAAGATAAACACATGCAATTCTAATTATATAAGCAATAAATAGAAAGCATGATCTTATGTGGTAAAAGCCCATGAACCCTAGAAAGACCTTAATTTTACTTAAGTCTTCACTTGAGCTCTTTTGCATCTCATCTGGTCCAACCCAGGGCCCTAGCGCCAAGAGCACCTCAGGTGCGCCACCAGGTGAATGCCCCTCTAGGATGTGTGCCTTCATGCTCTTGTCTAATCAAAAACATTTTGATCTATCTAGACAAGCTTTGACTCGCAGGTCAATTATACAATAAATTAATAAAAAAAGTGATTCGCAGATCACAATAATATTAACTTGTAATTTACCAGGCACGCAGGCCCCAGCACAGCACACATTAGGGCAACCCACATAAGATTAAATAAACAAGCATATGGTATCAAAACAACATGTGATCCATTCATGAAATTAAATTTTGAAAAACCCCATGGTATCAATTTTAATTTCCTTATGTGCTCTACAACCTTACAATGGTCCATTGATAGGGATCCACTCATCCATCTAGTCAGATCCTCTGCCCTTGCATGCACCGAGTCCTAACTGACCCGTGTTGACCTAATGGTCAACCATGCATGCGCCAAGGGCTGAACCACCCTCATGAGTTTTGGCAAGCGGGTGTGACCCCGGGCCTAACTCATGTGTGTTCAGTAGTTGTCTCAACCAGACCTCGCTACACGCCCTGGATGCAGTCGACCTATAGCCACCTCGTGCTTGCGCACAGGTGCTATCTGGTCAACCCATCTAGGCTGTCAGATGGTCTGATCAGACTAGTTGGATCTAACCTAGAAGATGCTTTCAACCCCATCAACCCATCTAAGGATTTATAGTAGGGGCACCTTAGATCTAAGTAGGCGCGCAAGATGTAAGTTTTATAAAACATCTAGAACATGCGCAAACAAACAAAACAACATGCTTCACTTGAGAACATAAGATATATCTCATATCTAGCATATTGATAACCCTTAGATCTAAGGGGAGTCCCCCCCTTCAAGGGGGAGCGCAAACTTTAGGGGGTCCCCTTCAAGGGGGAGCGCAAACTTCATGTAACCATGATACAAGCGCAAACATAGCCAATGTAAACCATGCATCATGAAAACAAAGCATCAAGTAAGCGCAACATGTATGGATCACAAACACTTCAAAGCAATCATATAGATCATATCGAAAGCCTAGCTTTGATACCAATTGTAAGAAACCCTTATTAAGGGGGTGAAACCCTAAACATGCGCATCTAGCATGCATGACGGAAAGAGGGTTTCTAAAAGATCGTATATGACAACCATATGATCAACTTGAAGCTATGAGTTTAGATCTATACCATAGCCATAGATTGGAGGTAGGCTTGGAAGAAGAGAGCAACTTTGATCTCCTCCAAAAGTTCACACACAAAGGCGATGAAGACTCCCAACTTGCGCACCTCTTGTGCTAGCAAAAGTGCCAAGATGTCAATGATCGAGTGTAGGGAAGAGATGAAGACTTCCTTTTGCTTGGCCGGTTCCTCCTCTTCTCGTCAACACCCTCACTTGCTCGAGAGCAAAAATCGTTTCCACCAAGCAACAAGAGAGAGGTGTAACCGAAAAACATTAGGGAGACTTCAAGCCATGAACGCATATGCGTTTTCATTTTGGAACTTTCCAAAAATGGCAACCATTAAGAGTATGCGTTCATGCGTTCATGTCTCCATGAACCAAACGCAACTCCTTCTCCCTCTTGAACCATGCGCTCAACCCATGAGCCGGTTCAATACCCTTGGTTCAATAGCGAAACCAAATCAGCCCAAGCATTAAGTCTAGATCAAATTAGACCCCAAAGTCCAAGATCTGACCATTCATCATCTGACGCTTCTGATCGCATCGATCTAGCATCATCTCTCTCGATCGAAGCTTACCGATCTAAAGCCCTAATCAATCAAACATGATCAGACCAGATCTCACTTACAATCAGAGATTAAATCCCTTTAAACTGAACCGAAACAATTCAGTCCACACGATCTGACTTAAGCAAGCCATATCACCAAATTGTGCGACCCTAAGGGTTTCCTTTAAATGTCGGTAACGATAACTTTCGTTATCACGATCAGTGAGGGGTATCTAGCAACACATCACTGTCTCCCGATATAAAGGAAAGAGTCTTCCAAGACTACACCCAAACCATAGCACAAGTGTGAATCAAACTCACGAGGCATGCATGTTTCCTTTGCCACTGGATGTTCTTATTGGACAAGCATGTCAAGCCTGTAACTCCAATACGATGAGCATGATTAGATCAGATGAACACAGTCATCTGGGTATGGCCATACACTATCTCAATCTTCTCATACAGGGGGGGCCCTTTAGAACATCACACTCCTTAAACAAGGAGACGGCAATCCTTTATCTATCACAAGTGCCCTAACCTGACTCAAGCTCACCATCCAAGATAGTCTATAACCATTATGTTTCAAATGATATTGAACTACCTCAAAACAATGACAATCATCATTTAGAAACACAAGTGATCTCAAGTCAAAGGACATGTGCCACTTGCTGCTTACGAGGATCATTCACATTGTGACAAGCAATGGAATATCCCAGTAGGGTCTGTCCAGTACATCTAATGTACCCATGAGTCTACATCTTATTCCATGCTCGAAGCATCCTATAAGATTAGCACACATATTAGTCTCAATCATATCAAGGCTGTCTCAGGTTCACCAAGATATCTCGACTAAGGACATATAGCCTGTCAGCCTAGCTGAACAGCTTTGAGACATTATTCAGAAGTACACTTATTACAGCAGACAAGGTAACAACCTGAATAATAACCATGCCTTTATAAACACAAGAGTTTATTACATGATACTTATTACAATCCCAAAGGCCTCAAACATTAGCCTTAAGGGCATACCCCAACATTTCCCTGATAGCTTGGTAGAGGACCGGGAGGTGGAATTTATTCACCTGGTGCAGGGTGATATGACTGTGGACCAGTATGAGTTGCAGTTCACTAAATTGGGAAAGTATGCCCCTCACCTGATAAACACTGAAAAGAGGAGGGCTACTAAGTTTCTCAGAGGTCTCAGATGGGACATTCGAGAACAGGTTGGTGCTCAGCACTTGGAGACTTATATTGAGACTGTTGGGCGAGCACGCACCATCGAGAGATACATATCTGAGAGGAGTTCTAGTACTACCATGACTATGATTCCTGCAGCTGAGGCGGCAGCTCCTCAGTATGGTGATGGCGGCAAGGGTAAGAAGTACCCTAAGCATAAGGACTACAAGAAGGGCAGGTATAAGCCTTACTCTCACAAGGCACCGCAGCAGTCCAGGGATGCACCGCAGCAGTCCAGGGATGTAAAGAATGGTAACACTGAGGATCGGAATTGTCATTATTGTGGGCTGAAGGGACATCTGATGAGAGACTGTTTTAAGAAGAATGGTGTATGCTTCAGGTGTAAGAAACCTGGGCACATGATCAAAGACTGCAAAGAGCCTGAGATGCAGCAGAGAGGCACAGATAAGCCTACAGTCCAGACTCGAGTTTATGCCGTGGCTGAGAAGGATACACGGGCTTCCCGATCTGTAGTGGAAGGTACTTTATTGGTATTCGATCAGTTAGCTCGCATCTTATTTGACCCTGGTGCAAATTTATCTTTTGTATCTGTTAGATTTGCTGCATGTTTACCTGTATTACCTAAGGTGCTGGATTATGTTGTGTCTGTAAGTACTCCCTTAGGAAAATCCTCATCTACAGACACTGTTTGTGCTGATTGTGTAGTGCATGTAGAGGGTTATGAGTTTCTTGTAGATCTAATCCTTTTAGACATGCAAGACTATGATGTCATCCTAGGTATGGATTGGTTATCCTCGCATCATGCCACTGTGGATTGCTTTGAGAAAGTAATCACCTTGAATCTACTAGATGGGAATCGGCTTTTTGTGAGAGGTCTGGTGTCAGACCAAGGACCACATATGATATCTTTCCTGCAGGCCAGAAAGTTACTTGCTAGTGGGTGTAAGGGTTATATTGCACATGTTAAGGTGCAGGATGATTCTACTCCTGATTGGACTCAGATGGCGGTGGTGCAAGAGTTTCCTGATGTGTTCTCTGAGGAATTTTCAGGCTTGCCACCAATTCGAGAGGTAGAGTTTGGCATTGCATTGGTGCCAGGTACTGCACCTATCTCCAGAGCTCCTTACCGCATGGCTACATCAGAGTTGGCCGAGCTTAAGAAGCAACTGGAGGAATTGCTGGAGAAAGGTTACATCCGGCCTAGTGCTTCTCCCTGGGGAGCACCAGTGCTGTTCGTAAAGAAGAAGGATGGAACCCTGAGGATGTGTATAGACTACAGGCAACTGAACCAAGTGACTATCAAGAATAGGTATCCTCTCCCCAGAATTGATGATATATTTGATCAATTACAGGGGGCTACGGTGTTCTCTAAGATAGATCTGAGATTAGGGTATTACCAGCTTAGGGTCAAGGATGAGGATATATTTAAGACTGCTTTCAGGACCAGGTATGGGCATTTTGAATTTCTAGTTATGCCTTTTGGACTGACGAATGCACCTGCTGTCTTTATGGATTTGATGAACAGGGTATTTCATGAATTGCTTGATTCTTGTGTGGTAGTCTTCATAGATGATATCTTGGTGTACTCTCGGACTACTTCGGATCATGTCAGTGACTTGTTGGGGTATGCCCTTAAGGCTAATGTTTGAGGCCTTGGGATTATAACAGTATCATGTAGTAAACTCTTGTGTTTATAAAGGCATGGTTATTATTCAGGTTGTTACCTTGTCTGCTGTAATAAGTGTACTACTGAATAATGTCTCAAAGCTGTTCAGCTAGGCTGACACGCTATAAAGTCCTTAGTCGAGATATCTTGGTGAACTAGAGACAGCCTTGATATGCTTGAGACTAATATGTGTTCTAATCTTATAGGATGCTTCGAGCATGGAATAAGATGTAGACTCATGGGTACATTGGATGTACTGGACAGACCCTACTAGGATATTCAATTGCTTGTCACAATGTGAATAATCCTTGTTTGCATGAAGTGGCACATGTCCTTTGACTTGAGATCACTTGTGTTTCTAAATGATGATTGTCATTGTTTTGAGGTAGTTCAATATCATTTGAAACATAATGATTATAGACTATCTTGGACAATGATTTTGAGTCAGGTTAGGGCACTTGTGATAGATAAAGGATTGCCGTCTCCTTGTTTAAGGAGTGTGATGTTCTAAAGGGGCCCCCTGGATGGGATGATTGAGAAAAGAGTATGGCCATACCCAGATGACTATGATCATCTGATCTAATCATGCTCATCATATTGGAGCTACAGGCTTGACACGCTTGTCCAATAAGAACATCCAGTGGCAAAGGAAATATGTATGCCTTGTGAATTGGATTCACACTTGTGCTGTGTTTTGGGTGTAGTCGTGGAAGACTCTTTCCTTTATATCGGGAGACAGTGATGTGTTGCTAGATACCCCTCACTGATCGTGATAACGTAAGTTATCGTTACCGACGTTCAAAGGAAACCCTTAGGGTCGCACAATTTGATGATATGACTTACTTAAGTCAGATCGTGTGGACTGAATTGTTTGAGTTCAGTTTAAAGGGGTTTAAACTCTGATTGTAAGTGAGATCTGGTCTGATCATGTTTGATTGATTAGGGCTTGAGATCGGTAAGCTTCGATCGAGAGTATTGATGCTAGATCGGTGAGATCGGAAGCATCCAGAGATGAACGGTTAGATCTTGAACCATTTGGTTCAGAGGAATCTAGACCATGGCTTGGGCTGTTTTAATTTGGTATTTGAACCAAATTGGGTTGGGTCAATTAGATTGAACCGGTTCAAGGCAATGAACGCATGGTTCAATGCTAAGAAACGTTTTGGTCTGTTTTTGAAGAAGTGGGCGCATGGCTTCATGGCTTGCTATTTTTGGAAAGCCATAATGCGCCACCTCTTCTCAACGCCTCAACGCTTCATCCATTCCTCTCGACGCCCTTCTCTCGTGTGGAAATTTTTCTTCACGACTTGGAGAGCTCTCGGCCAAGTGGAGAAAACATCTCATCCTCTTGAATCGATCAAAGACCCTTGAAGCACCTTGCTAGCACAAGGATCTCAAGGAGTAGGCGGCATCACCTTGTGTGCGCACCTTTTGGAGGAGTTTCATTCGAGTCTCTTCTTCCTTGACGCCATCCAACACATGGCTTCGGTATGATTATCTTTCGATCTTCATGCTTCTTGAAAGTTGATCATATGAATGTATAGCATCTGATCTTCATGAAACCCTACTTCCGCTGCAAAAGAATGACATGCGCCACCTTTAGGGTTTCACCCCCTTGCGCTCCCCCTTGAAGGGGACCCAACAATTGGTATCAGAGCGGTTCTATGCATTGTTATTATGATTGCTTTGCTTTGTGATCCATGATCCATGCTTACGCATATCTCTAGATCTAGGGTTACATGCGAAAATTTCATTTGAGTTGTTGTACATGCAAACTTGATGTATATTTTCTTGGCGCATGTTGTTGGCGCATGCTTCATGTTTTTCTCAAAAACCTACTTGACATGCGCGACTCACTCTAGATCTAAGGCTCTACTTTAAACCCTTAGACGGGTTATTAGGGTTGAAATCATCCCCTAGGTTAGATCCAGACAGTCTGATCAGACCATCTGACAGCCTTGATGGGTTGACTAGATAGCACCTGTGCGAAAGCACTTGGTGGCTATAGGTCGACTGCAGACAGGCGTGTAGCGATGTCTGGTTGAGACGACTAGTGAACACACATGAGTTAGGCCCGGGGTCACGCCCGCTTGCCAGACCTCATTGTGGTTGTTCAGCCCTAGCGCATGCATAGTTGACCATTGGGTCGACTCGAGTCAGTTAGGACTTGGTGCATGCGTGGGCAGTGGATCTGACTGGGTTGGATGAGTGGATCCCTGGTAATGGACCGTTGTAAGGTAGTAGGGCACATAAGGAAAATTAAAATTGATACCTATGGGGTTTTCGAAATTTAATTTTCTTGAATGGATCACATGTTTGATTGTGGCATATGTTTGTTTATTTATTCTTATGTGGGCTGCCCATGTTAAATGTGTGCTGGGCTGGGGCCTGCGTGCCTGTATTTAAATGTAAATTAATTATTGTGATCTGCGCATCACATTGTTTTTAATTTATCAAATGTAATTGACCTGTGAGTCAATCTTGTCTAGATAGATTAATTTGTAAATTAATCAGACAAGAGCACTGAGCACACTTGGCAGAGGCGCATGCAGCTTGAGGCTTGACCAGGTGGGAGGTCCAGGGTTCGACTCTGGGACAGGCGCATTTCCCTGGTAGGCGCACCTGAGCTGCAGATGGCGCTTGGGCCCTGGGTTGGGCCAGATGAGCAGCAAAAGTCCCATGAAGAAAAGCAAGTGAAGACTTAAGTGATATTAAGGTCTTACTTAGGCTATGGGCTTTTACCACATAAGAACCATGCTTTCTTTTATTGATCATATAATTAGAATTGCATGAATTTATCTTCTGCTATCACCATAGGGTTTGTATGATAGATAAGAAGATAAAAGACCGTTAAAATCCAACGCTAAAATATCAAGCTCGTAAGCCTTCTGACGCGAAACCTCATTGTTCTGATTATCGTTGGAGCCGTGTTGTACCCACTCAGTGGGCACGTCCATCTATCTTCAGACGGTGTGGGATTACACCTGCGTGTTACAGAGTAGGGATTTATCCCTTCTCGTTGCTCAGCATAGCACGTGATGGTCCAGGGAGTAGGTCGGGTCAGCTTGACCATGTAGACTACATATGTGGCGCATATGGTAGCACATGGAGGCAGCCATCTGTGGGGTCAGAGACTGTGTTGTACCAACTCAGTTGGCACAGTCTGCTGGATTGCCCAGATGAAGGGGAATCGCACGGGTTGGCGATTGGCTGGGACAGCCTACCAGAGATTAGTGCTTGTACTCTCTGTGTATCTTATCTCGCCTGAGCGGGACGCGGAGACCAAGTATGAAATCTGGATCCCATCTCACTAAAAGAGTTCTACTCTTTCGGGCTGTTTTGCTGGATTTTTCAGCCAGATAAAATAGTGAGAAAAAGAATCTTTCTTAAGTCCTAATTGATTCTTAACATTGATACTGACCTTGCTGTTCTTGCATTGTTGTAGATACCTGCAGCAACGAACACCATGAGCTTCAATGTGCGATCCCTACTAGAAAGGGAGAAGTTTGCTGGGCCAAACTTCTCAGACTGGTTCGGACACCTTAAGATCGTTCTTAAGGCAGAGAGGAAACTGTATGTCCTCGAGACGGCAGTGCCGCCTCAACCCGCTGCGAACGCCGCAAGGGCGGTTCGTGATGCCTATGAAAAGCACGTCAATGATAGCATTGATGTCGCTTGCCTGATGCTAGCGTCTATGACGCCACCGCTGCAGCGTCAGCATGAGGATATGTCGGCTATAGAGATTATAGCGAACCTCAAGATGCTGTATGCTGCACAGGCGAGGGCAGAACGCTATAATCTGACAAAGCTTTTCTTTCAGAGCAAACTGGCTGAAGGGAGCCCAGTGGGAGCTCACGTGCTCAAGATGATTGGGCACAAGGAGGCTCTGGAGAAACTGGGGCATACCATCAACCAGGAGCTTGCTGTAGATATTATTCTGCAGTCTCTCCCGCCTTCTTTCGATGCGTTCATTATTAACTTTAATATGAACAAAATCGATTGCACTCCGGCAGAGCTGCTGAATATGCTCTTGACTACTGAGGAAACTCTGAAGGGAAAGCCTTCAACCTCTGTCTTAATGGTTCCTTCCAGGAACAAGAAGAAGGGGAAGAAGGGCAAAGCCCCTGTCAAGAACTACAGCAAGGCTCTGAAGCAGAAGGTTAAGCTGTCCAAGGAATACAGGTGTTTCCACTGTGGCCAGCTAGGTCACTGGAAAAAGGACTGTAAAGCGCTCCAAGGAGATAAGAGGGGAAGCATCGCTTCTGGCTCAGGTATATTCGTGACTGAAGTCATGTTTTCATCTTCTTCTATATCATGGGTGTTGGACACTGCATGTGGAGTTCACATTTGTTCAAATGTACAGGAACTCAAGAGAAGAAGACAGGTGGGACAGCATGAGGTGGACCTACGCGTTGGAAACGGGGCACGGGTTGCTGCTGTTGCTGTAGGAGACTATTTCATCTCTTTACCATCTGGACTTGTATTGGAACTAAACAGTTGTTATTTTGTTCCCAGTATTACTAAAAATATTATCTCCATTCCTACTCTTGTCAGGAAGGGATTTTCCTTTGAATGCAATATTTCAAAGTGTGTTTTATCTTATGATAATATTGTTTATGCAACTGGTTCAATTAACAATGGGTTATTCATGTTGGACATGGAATGTTCGATACAAAATATTGATAATAAGAAAGCCAAGTATGCTGATGACAGCACCTTGCTATGGCATAGTCGTTTAGGCCATATAAACGAGAAACGCATTAAGCGGTTGCATGATCATGGACTGCTGGGATCATTCTCCTGCGAGGAGATTGATACATGCAAAGCTTGTTTAATGGGTAAAATGACGAAGTCACCTTTTTCCCACAAAGGTCAAAGGGCTTCAGGTTTACTTGACCTTATACACAGTGATGTGTGTGGGCCATTTAGTAAACATGCTAGAGGTGGCTATCAGTACTTCATTACCTTTACTGATGATTTCAGTAGATATGGGTATGTCTATCTAATGAGACATAAGAGTGAATCTTTTGACAAGTTCAAAGAGTTCAAGAATGAAGTACAAAATCAGCTAGGCCGAAATGTCAAGGCACTTCGTTCTGATCGAGGTGGAGAATACCTAAGTCATGCGTTTACTGACTATCTGAAGGAGTGTGGGATTATCTCACAGCTCACTCCGCCAGGAAGACCGCAATGGAATGGTGTGTCCGAGAGGAGAAATAGAACGCTACTTGATATGGTTCGTTCTATGATGAGTCAGGCTACTCTTCCTTACTCCTTTTGGGGTTTTGCACTGGAAACAGCTGCAAAGGTACTAAACCGAGTGCCATCCAAGGCAGTTTCTAAGACTCCATACGAGTTATGGTATGGGAAACAGCCGAGCTTGACATTTATCAGGATCTGGGGTTGCGAGGCTTATGTCAAAAAGCTCGCCTCTGGGAAACTAGAGAGCAGATCTGAGAAATGCATCTTTGTCGGTTACCCTAAGGAAACTAAGGGTTATTATTTCTACGATCCCAAAGAGATCAAGGTTTTTGTTGCTCGGACGGCCATATTTCTTGAGAAGGAGTTTCTTCTGCAAGAGGCCAGTGGGAGAGAAATAAAGCTGGATGAGAATCCAGAGGAAGGACAAAGTAGTCAAGCACAGTTGGATGAGCCTGAGCCGGTAGAACAGGTTACTAAACAACCTGAGGCTCAGATATCACGGGAACCGCGAAGATCGGGAAGGATCCGTCGACAGCCTGAGCGCTATGACGGAGTCTACATCATTGATAATGATGAACCCCTTACTTATGCGGATGCGGTCAGTGGACCGGAGTCAGCTAGATGGCTTGAAGCTATGCGAGCCGAGATGGACTCCATGTCAGATAACCAAGTCTGGGATTTGGTTGATCCGCCTCCGGGAGTAATCCCTATAGGCTGTAAATGGATCTTCAAGAAGAAGATTGACATGGATGGTAACGTGGTTACCTATAAAGGCAGGCTAGTTGCGAAAGGTTTCAAACAAATCTACGGGATGGATTATGATGAAACTTTCTCACCTGTAGTCATGTTTAAGTCTATTCGGATTCTTTTCGCGATAGCAACATATTACGATTATGAGATCTGGCAGATGGATGTGAAAACAGCTTTCCTTAATGGAAATCTGGATGAGGATGTGTATATGACACAACCTGAAGGTTTCACTAATCCATCAGATCGTCATAAGATATGCAAGTTAAAGAAGTCCATTTATGGACTGAAATAAGCATCTAGAAGCTGGAATATTCGTTTTGATGAATCAATCTCTGAGTTTGGTTTCATCAAGAACGAAGATGACCCGTGTGTATATAAGAGGTTTAGTGGGAGCGTAATTACCTTCCTAGTCCTCTATGTCGATGACATCTTGATCATTGGAAATGACATTCCTGAAATGCATGCGGTTAAGGCATGGTTAAGGAAATGTTTCCAGATGAAAGATCTTGGAGAAGCAGCCTATGTGTTAGGTGTGAAGATCTACAGGGATAGATCTAAGAGGCTTCTCGGGTTGTGCCAGAGTACTTACATCGATAAAGTCCTGGAGAGATTCCATTTAGAGAATTCTAAAAGAGGGTATCTTCCAGTCAGACATGGTCTGAATCTTTCGAAGAGTCAGTGTCCACAAACACAGACTGAGAAAGATGAAATGGACAATACGCCTTATGCTTCGGCTATTGGATCCATTATGTATGCGATGTTGTGTACTCGCCCAGACGTCGCTTACGGGTTAAGCGTGACCAGTCGGTTCCAAAGTAATCCAGGTTTGGCGCACTGGATTGCAGTCAAGAACATCTTAAAATATCTGCGGAGGACCAAAGATATGTTCTTGATATATGGTGGTCAGGAAGAACTCAGTATTGAAGGATATACTGACGCTTCGTTCCAGTCTGACCAGGATGATTTCCGATCGCAATCAGGCTATGTTTTTAGCTTGAATGGTGGAGCAGTGGTGTGGAAAAGTTTCAAACAGTCAACTGTTGCTGATTCCACAATAGAAGCCGAGTATGTTGCAGCCTCGGAAGCATCCAAGGAGGCAGTGTGGATTCGTAAGTTCGTGAGAGAACTTGGTGTTGTTCCTTCGAGTGTCGATCCTTTGGTTATCTTCTGTGATAACACTGGAGCCATCGCACAAGCAAAGGAACCACGGTCACACCAGAAGTCCAAGCACATACAGAGACGGTTTCACTTGATCAGGGAGATCATAGATCGTGGCGAGATCAAAATCTGCAAGGTTCATACAGATGACAATCTGGCTGACCCGCTTACCAAGCCTCTGGCGCAGCAGAAGCATGAGAAGCACTGTAATAATATGGGTTTGAGATTTCTCAACCATTAGATTAAGTGCAAGTGGGAGATTGTAGGGGTATGCCCTTAAGGCTAATGTTTGAGGCCTTGGGATTATAACAGTATCATGTAGTAAACTCTTGTGTTTATAAAGGCATGGTTATTATTCAGGTTGTTACCTTGTCTGCTGTAATAAGTGTACTACTGAATAATGTCTCAAAGCTGTTCAGCTAGGCTGACACGCTATAAAGTCCTTAGTCGAGATATCTTGGTGAACTAGAGACAGCCTTGATATGCTTGAGACTAATATGTGTTCTAATCTTATAGGATGCTTCGAGCATGGAATAAGATGTAGACTCATGGGTACATTGGATGTACTGGACAGACCCTACTAGGATATTCAATTGCTTGTCACAATGTGAATAATCCTTGTTTGCATGAAGTGGCACATGTCCTTTGACTTGAGATCACTTGTGTTTCTAAATGATGATTGTCATTGTTTTGAGGTAGTTCAATATCATTTGAAACATAATGATTATAGACTATCTTGGACAATGATCTTGAGTCAGGTTAGGGCACTTGTGATAGATAAAGGATTGCCGTCTCCTTGTTTAAGGAGTGTGATGTTCTAAAGGGGCCCCCTGGATGGGATGATTGAGAAAAGAGTATGGCCATACCCAGATGACTATGATCATCTGATCTAATCATGCTCATCATATTGGAGCTACAGGCTTGACACGCTTGTCCAATAAGAACATCCAGTGGCAAAGGAAATATGTATGCCTTGTGAATTGGATTCACACTTGTGCTGTGTTTTGGGTGTAGTCGTGGAAGACTCTTTCCTTTATATCGGGAGACAGTGATGTGTTGCTAGATACCCCTCACTGATCGTGATAACGTAAGTTATCGTTACCGACGTTCAAAGGAAACCCTTAGGGTCGCACAATTTGATGATATGGCTTACTTAAGTCAGATCATGTGGACTGAATTGTTTGAGTTCAGTTTAAAGGGGTTTAAACTCTGATTGTAAGTGAGATCTAGTCTGATCATGTTTGATTGATTAGGGCTTGAGATCGGTAAGCTTCGATCGAGAGTATTGATGCTAGATCGGTGAGATCGGAAGCATCCAGAGATGAACGGTTAGATCTTGAACCATTTGGTTCAGAGGAATCTAGACCATGGCTTGGGCTGTTTTAATTTGGTATTTGAACCAAATTGGGTTGGGTCAATTAGATTGAACCGGTTCAAGGCAATGAACGCATGGTTCAATGCTAAGAAACGTTTTGGTCGGTTTTTGAAGAAGTGGGCGCATGGCTTCATGGCTTGCTATTTTTGGAAAGCCATAATGCGCCACCTCTTCTCAACGCCTCAACGCTTCATCCATTCCTCTCGACGCCCTTCTCTCGTGTGGAAATTTTTCTTCACGACTTGGAGAGCTCTCGGCCAAGTGGAGAAAACATCTCATTCTCTTGAATCGATCAAAGACCCTTGAAGCACCTTGCTAGCACAAGGATCTCAAGGAGTAGGCGGCATCACCTTGTGTGCGCACCTTTTGGAGGAGTTTCATTCGAGTCTCTTCTTCCTTGACGCCATCCAACACATGGCTTCGGTATGATTATCTTTCGATCTTCATGCTTCTTGAAAGTTGATCATATGAATGTATAGCATCTGATCTTCATGAAACCCTACTTCCGCTGCAAAAGAATGACATGCGCCACCTTTAGGGTTTCACCCCCTTGCGCTCCCCCTTGAAGGGGACCCAACATGACTTGCGCAGAGTGCTGGAGATCCTAAGGAAAAACCGATTATATGCCAAGGGCAGTAAGTGTGAGTTTTGGCTAGAAAAGATCAGCTTCCTTGGGCATGTGATTTCTGGTCAGGGAGTGTCTGTGGATCCAGTTAAGGTGCAAGCCATCCTTAATTGGGGAAGACCGACTAGTGCTGCTGAGATCAGAAGTTTCCTGGGTCTAGCAGGTTACTACCGGAGGTTTGTTGAGGGATTCTCCAAGCTGGCGGGTCCTTTAACTAAATTGACCAGAAAGGAGGCCAAGTTTAATTGGGATGACAAGTGTGAAGAGAGCTTTCAGGAGCTGAAGAGAAGGTTGACTAGTACACCGATCCTCATTATTCCTAGTGATGGGGAAAGGTTTACCGTCTATACGGATGCTTCAGGCAAGGGGTTGGGTTGTGTCTTGATGCAGAAGGGTAATGTGGTAGCCTATGCTTCGAGACAACTGAAGGAGTATGAGTTGAACTACCCTACTCATGACTTAGAATTGGCGGCCGTAGTCTTTGCTCTGAAGATATGGCGCCACTATTTATTGGGTCAGGAGTTTGATCTGTTCACTGACCATCAGAGTCTCAAGTACATCTTCACTCAGAAGGAGTTGAACATGAGACAGAGAAGATGGATGGAGTTGATCAAAGACTATGACTTCGCTATTCAGTATCAGGCTGGAAAGGCCAATGTAGTGGCTGATGCACTGAGCAGACATCCAGTTACTTCAGTAGCGGCACTACGGGTCAGTGAGTGGCAGTTACTGCAGGAGTTCAGAGATCTCAGGATCAGTGTTTCTCCTAGAGTTCAGTCGGGTTATGTGGCTTTCCTCAGAGTACAGTCTGTTTTGTTGCAGAAGATCAGAGATCAGCAGTCTGTGGATCCGAGATTAACTTAGATCAAGGATAGTTTGGTTGCGGGTACAGTTCAGGATTTTAGCTTGTCTGATGATGGTGTTCTTCGGTTCCGTGGAAGGGTGTGTGTCCCTGAGGAACCGAGCTTGAGAAAAGAAATACTGGAGGATAGCCATAACTCCAAATATTCTCTACACCCTGGCGTGACTAAGATGTATCAGGACCTCAAGAAGAGTTTTTGGTGGCCGGGTATGAGGAAAGAGGTAATCGATTTTGTCTCTAGGTGTTTAACCTGTCAGACTGTAAAGGCTGAACACCAGAAGCCTGGTGGTTTGTTGCAGCCCCTTCCTATTCCTGAGTGGAAGTGGGAATGCATCAGTATGGACTTTGTATGTGGTTTGCCCAGAACCAGATTGGGTCATGATGCTATTTGGGTGATTGTTGATAGACTCACTAAATCAGCCCACTTTCTCCCGATCAAGATGACTTATCCTTTAGAGAGACTGGCTAGGTTGTATATTGATGAGATAGTCAGACTGCATGGAGTGCCTGTTGATATTGTGTCTGATAGAGACTCTCGGTTTCTGTCCAAGTTTTGGAAGAGCTTACAGGAGAGTTTGGGTACTAAGTTGAATTTTAGTACAGCTTACCATCCTCAGTCTGATGGTCAGACGGAGCGTACTATCCAGACTCTAGAAGACCTGTTGAGAGCTTATGTGGTTGATTGGAGTTCTGAGTGGGACCGGGATCTACCTTTGATAGAGTTCACCTATAATAATAGCTTCCACTCCAGTATTCAGATGGCTCCTTATGAGGCTTTGTATGGGAGAAGGTGTAGGACTCCCTTGTGTTGGGAGGAAACCGGTGATAGATTGATTTTGAGATCTGATGCAGTACAGGAGACTACTGATAAGGTCAGAGAGATTCAGGATAAACTGAAGATTTCCCGGGACAGACAGAAGAGTTATGCTGATGATCGTCGTCGTTCCCTAGAGTTTATGGTAGGGGATCATGTTTTCTTAAAGGTGTCACCTACTAAGGGTGTTATGCGGTTTGGCAAGAAAGGAAAGCTGAGCCCGAGGTTTGTAGGCCCTTTTGACATTATTGAGAGAGTTGGTCCAGTGGCTTACAGGTTAGCTTTACCTCCTGCTTTGGAACATGTGCATAATGTATTCCATGTTTCTGCTTTGAGGAAATATCATCCTGATCCATCTCATGTATTGGAGTTGGAACCTCTTCAGATTCAGAGTGATTTGACCTTTGAGGAAAGACCTCTCCGGATTGTGGATAGAAAGGATAAAGTTCTGAGGAATAAGTCTATACCTTTGGTAAAGGTTATCTGGGGAAATCATTCGGTTGAGGAGGCGACCTGGGAGACTGAAGCTGATATGAGGAGGTTGTATGCTTATCTTTTTGATGATATGAATGTTGAGCTTTAGAGGACTAAAGCTTTATAAGGAGGGAGGGATGTAAGATCCAAGAATCTTAATTCCTTGTAAGTACTATTCTTGATTTAAATCTTTGGCTATGATATTTTTCCTATGTTTTGTTTTTGTAAACTCTAGGATGGGGGAGAGTTTTATCTCTAAAACCTTTAGGGGTTATTTATAAATTAGTGGCAAAGGGTTAGTGAATATTAATTTAAGTCTTAATGGATTTTGACTCTAGTAATTAATTAATTAGAGCTTATTGGATGTTAATTAAATCCTTATTGGATTTTCGCTTAAGTGAATAATTAATTATGGGTTATTGGGTTTGCACTTAAATTAGATGGATTTTGGGTTTAAAATTTGAATTAATCAGTAAGTGGGTTAATTCATAAACCCTATTCGAATTAATTAGTTAGCGGGTTTGAAAATTTAAAAACCAAAAATCCAAGGGGGGGCGGACGGCTAGGGCAAAGAAGTTGGCGTTTTGGCTTGAAGGCTTGGGCAATTTCTTGAAGGCTTGGGCGATTTCTTGAAGGCTTGGACGAATTTTCTTCTTCCTCTTCTTTTTCCCTTGGCCGGCGTCTTTGGTGTTTGGTGGCGTCTACCTAGGAACATTTCAAGGCCTTGGACGAGTTGTGTGGAGAGATTTTCATCTTGGTGTTCACGGTTCAAGATAAGAGGTGAGTGGGGTGTCTTATTCGAAATCTATCCACTTGGTTGTGCTAGATAATAAATTTGATTTCTTGGAAATTTTACCATGTTAAAAACCGAAACTCAAGGTGTATCTTTCATGAAAACCGAAATCTTGCAACATGAAATTTACGATATTTCTTGTATGGAATTTAGGTAGTTTTAAGTCAGTGATTCTTGAGCATGAAATTCTTGTTAACTAAGGTTAAAGTTTAAGTAGATAATATGTTGTAGGAACCGTGGGCTACATGTGGTGTTATGTGAATTAGATGGTAAGAATACAAATTTTAATCCTATGTTGATTTTATGGATGCCCTGATAAATGCAATAATGTTATAGGATCCATGATTGTTTCTCTATGTGCAGCATGTTATATATTTATGGCCATGTATCCTTGTTTGAGAAACTTGGGTGATAACTTAGCAAGGTTATACTAAACTGATCAGCATGAAACCTAAGGACACTACACTACATTATGTGGTTATATGTGGTTTCGAATGTTATGTGTTGTGGTCTGTGTACCCATTATGGATAGGACTAAGGCTAAGTGTAACTGTGTACTCAAGGGGATAGTCTATATGTGATATGTTAGGGGTTGGAGATTTCAGCCCGGTGTATTGTGATATGTGAGGGGTTGATGTTTCAGCCTGCCTGTTGTGATTATCGTGATGAAAATGACTATCCTAGAGTCTGGTTGACACTTAGGAGTCCACTTTTGTGATTGTGAAATAATATATAAGATGTGTCTAGTGGTTGTCTAGATAAGGAACCCTTTGGGAGAACGAGTGATTGATGCAAAGTGCCATGTCTTGGTCGGACAGGGGCCACCTCTTGATTTCATCACTCTTAGACTTTTAGATTTTTGTGTTATGGGGTGGTGTAGATCAAGGTATCACATCTTGACCGGATGGGGATCACCTCTTGAGTCTACACACCGTCCATGTTTGTGTTGCATGTGATTTGCAGGCTTCTCCCAGTGCTTAGGCCAGAGCCGGGTTGGACCCTAGGGGTCACTTTTGATTTATGCTGGACAACAACTAAGTGGTTGGTGTGTTTAGTTGGTTTAGAGTATGACTCTAGAACTTTGGTTACTCTGGGGTGACATTTGTGTGATGCCTGTACATCTAATTGTTTATATGAGTTCTGTTCTTTGTTTTCTGTTCTTTGTTTTAGTTATATGTTGACTTAATGTTCTGCAAAAGGTTTTTTAAAATAATCTGCATGTATCTTTGAGTGTATGTTATGGATGGTCGATTGAGGCTATCCACTCACTGGGCTGTGTAGCTCACCCCTCATTATTTTCAGGTGTAGAGCAGGGGCGCATTGCCTGAGTTAGCGTATGTTATGGATATTGTGATTTTCTCTACAACTATGCTGGTGCGATGTATAAGATTTTTTTTGTGTTTAGTTAACTGGGGCCGGTTATGGCTAAACTTTGTGAACCAGTGTTGCCGGTTGTGGCAGTTTTGAGATTTTGATTTTTGTGTCACCGAGGGCTTTGGCCTGTTTTCGGTGTTTGGGTCATTGATGTTAGTTCCATGAGTTTATAAAATCGATATTGTGGCTTTGCTTCGAATTTCGAGTTGATTCGTATTTTGCGATCAGATTTGATATAAATGTGAACTTGCATATGTCTAGTGCAAGTATTGCGTGGTGGCAGGTACATTTGTGAATTTGTGTTTTGTGGAGATTCTATGTAGGGATTTTCGAAATTTTTTCAGATTGAGTTTTCTTGAACTGGGTTTTACTTAGCATGTGCATCGATCCTGTGTGATAACATCCTGTTCCTTTGTGACTTGTGTTGCTTGTTTGGGGTTAAGATAACATGTGCATTGGTTGAGCGCATGGTTCAATCTAAGAGGAGTTTGCGATTGGGGTAAACCCATGATCGCATGTGAGTAAGTGGCTTTCTATTTTTAGAAAGCATGATCACTTACGTGACCACGCCTCATGAAACTTGCCTCTTCACGCCTTTGTCGCCAACTTGAGTATTCGGCGCTTGCATTCTTGTGTGGAGAAGTGTAGACGACAAGAGGAAGTATTCGGCCAAGCAAGGTGATCTCTCCCTTTTCCATTCGGCAAGACAATCTTGGAGCCTTGCTAGCACAAGGAGCACTAAGGAAGAGTAGGCGACATCAATTGTGTGCGTCACCTTAGGAGAAGGAGCATTTGCGCCTTTCCTTCCAAGACACCATCTAAGCGATGGCAATGGTAAGAATCGCTTCTCATTGAAAGTTGAATATATTACATGCTATGCGATCCTTTTAGAAACCCTAGATTCCGCTAGAGTTTTTGTTGCGCCTCCTATCAGGGTTTCGCCCCCCCTTTTTGGGGACTCCTTTCATGAGGGAGGCAGAGTTGCATGACTCATCATACATCGAACCATATCCAATAAAGTTTGATTTCTCCTTTCAGACACACCATTCCATTGGGGTGTTCAAGGAGGAGTGAGTTGGGATAAAATCCCACACTCTTTCAGATAGTCAAGAAACTCACCACTCAGGTACTCTCCACCACGATCTGATCGAAGAGCCTTAATGGATCTACCAAGCTGGTTCTCTACTTCATTCTTGAACTCTTTGAATTTCTCAAAGGATTCAGATTTATGTCTCATCAAGTAGACATAACCATACCTACTGAAATCATCAGTAAAGGTAATGAAGTAGCTGTGTCCTCCTTTGGCTTGTTTATTGAATGGCCCACACACATCGCTATGTATGAGATCCAACAAACCTCCTGCCCTTTCACCTGTCTTGGTGAAAGGCGCCTTTGTCATTTTCCCTAACAAACAAGACTCACATGTATCAAATTCCTCCAAGGAACTTGAACCTAGCAACCCATCTGCATAGAGTTGTTGAATGCGATTCTTGTTTATATGGGCTAATCGACAATGCCATAGGAAAGCACCAACTGAACCACTCAGTTTGGTCCTTTTATTATTTATGTTACAAATAGAGTTATCCATGCCCAACACATATAGACCATTGCATAAAGTTCCCTTTCCATAGAACATATTTGCAAATAAAAAAGAACAAGAGTTCTTATTTATTTTAAACTTAAATCCTTTCTTTGCCAAGCAAGGAATGGATATAATGTTCTTAGTAAGCGAAGGTATATAATAGCAATTATCTAACTCTAATAGAAGTCCAGAAGGCAGGGAGAGAATCAAAAATCTTACAGCAACAGCAGCAACCTATGCCCCATTTCCAACTCGTAGGTCAATCTCTCCAGGCTGCACTGATCTACTTTTCTTGAGCCACTGCATATTTGTACAAATATGAGCTCCACATGCGGTATCCAATACCCATGACATAGAAGTAGAAAGGTTGACTTCTGTAACATAAATACCTGAGCTTGAAGACGAAGCCTTGCCTCTCTTCTTCTCATTCTGAAGCTGCACCATGTCCTTTAACATGTGAGGTGGTCCTCCACATGAATAGCACTTGTTATTCTTGATCCTTTCCATCTTTAAGTTCAGTTCCTTGGTTAAGCCTTTTGGCTCAACATACTGAATATTAACTTTAGGAGGATTGAGCCTAACCAATTCATTAAAGAGCTGCTTTAGATTAGTAATAATCTCTGAAGCACTCTTTAATTTACATTGCCCTCGAAGCTTGGGCGACATGTTGGTTAGCATCAATTGTGCAACCTCCAAAGTATCAGCCTGATGCTTATCATAAGCATCCTTCTTAGCCGCTGAGGCCGAGCATGGAAGTGCCTTAGGAACAGGCCACTCAAGGACATAGAGCTTCCTCTCGATCTTGAGCACGATTCTCAAGTTCTGATGCCAGTCCATAAAGTTGGTTCCAACCAACTTATCCTTATCAAGGAGTGATCGCAGTGTTAATCCGCTATTGTTCGTTGCCATTGTTCTACAACAGTCAAGAAATACCAGATTAGTACTACTTCAAATCATATAAACTGGACTTGTTTTAAATGATCGTAACTCCCACTATTTTAATCGAATTGACAACCCACAAAGTCAATCGGGAAATCTGAGATTTCCTAGTGAGATGGGATCCCTATTCCACATGAGGCTTCGCATCCCACGAGGGTGGGATGAGATGCACAAAGTGACCCATGCTTCCTAAGGTGGGCACGCCGGCCGATTGCTCCAAGCAATTTCCCTTATTGAAACAGTCTAGGCATTTCATGTCCAGCGAGGGCTGGATACAGCATGAAACCCTAACCTCTCAACGATGCCTCTAGACTTTCATCATGTGCCCAGCACATATGAACTTCACATCAAGTCCATTCCTAACCTTATGCCCAGGGCCAACGAGTTTCCTTGCAAAGGCGCGCCCGGTTAAAACGGACTGGGGAAATCATTGCCACCACACACCTTCTAAAGATAAGTGGATGTGTCCCACGAGGGTGGAAAACAGTTCACAACACCACTGATCGATAGCTTGATGAGGGCTACGCATTAGAAGGCTACTAGACTTGATATTTAGAATGAGGGTTTTTGAGGTATCATTTAGTTTTATCTTATGTTTAGCATTACAGGCATGCAATCCTATAGTGATAACATAATGATAAAACATCACAGGCATGCTTTAGCAGATATGTTTGAAAGTAGTAAAAGAATGATGTGATCATGACCTATTCAAGACATTGAACTAACCCATGCCAAGAAGGAGGTTCAACTCTTGACCTAGGACTCAAGCCCCAAGACTAGACCTAGCCGACCTCTATCTTGAACTTCAAGGTTGGCTCCAAGGTCCTCCAAAGGTGAATCGCCATCTTGCAAGTTCCAACATAGCTAGCTCACAAGCCCTAAGGCTCGGCCATGCTATTCTTACGCCACCAAGCAAGCTCATCTTGCATGCGCCACCAATCCAAGTAGGGTGCTTGTTGCGCCACCATCCAAGATGCGCCACCAAGCTCCTTCCCTTAATGTTCATCTTAATTTTACAAAAATAAAGAAAAAGATGGCACGCAGGCCGCACAAGGATACATCACAGGCATGCAAGGGGGCTTGACTCATGATCACAACAATATGCACAATCAAGGTATTTACACATACAATTCTACATGCTCATGAAAAACATAAAATCTCAAATTTTACTTTTTCATAAAACCAGTTTCTTTTCCTCATCTTCTTCTCACAAATCTTTCAGTTATTTGCAATTAACTTTCATGATGATTTCAAAGATCCTTTCGGCTGGTAATTTTATCAGATCAAGGGACCCGGCCAGTCCGAAGACACAATGCCCGTCCTACTTGACAAAACCACATGCATCTTTGATCCTTAAATCATGCAAGAAAAATAACCCAAAATCCAAAAGAAACTGAAAAGGTGATAGAAACAAGAAATGCCAATTTTTCCTATTTTTAGAAAAATCATTTGCCATGCAATTTACAATTTTTGAAAATTGAAATATGGCATGTGAGCATGAAAAACATGAAAAGCATGAAGAACATTGTTTGAGATTTGCAAGTCGCTCTGATACCACTATTGGGAAACCCCGGGGATATTTTATAATTTTTCAGATGTTTATGGACACAAATACAATGCGCAGCCGAAGAATATCCCCGAAACAGGCCAGTCCCAAAAAACCCAGTGAAGATCGCATGCGAAGGAGTCGACACGATGAGATAGAAAATACCTAAAGCAATGTGAGGCTGATGTCAAAGTAGGCGCCCAAGCGTGCGCCCTGTGCAGTCTCACACACACGGATGCCTCGAGCTCTCTTCTTCCTCGCCCGTTGCTAGCCTCGGGAAGAAGATCCAAGCCTTGTGCTTATTCCTCTTGCCTTGCGCCACCTCCAAGGTGTATGTGCAGGGGTCCCCTTCAAGGGGGAGCGAAAAACCCTAATGGGCGCATGTGTTTCAACGCAGCGGAAATAAGGGTTTTAGGGATCATTAGCATGATATATGATCAACTATGAAAAATCGATTGCAAAATGCCAATAAGATTCATACCATCGCCATCTATGGATGAAGTGTTGGAAGCAAAAACCGAAAGGGGTCTTCTCCCTAGTCGACGCACACACGATGAAGAATGGCCTCTCCTTGTCGTCTTTGTGCTAGCAAAGCTTCAAGGGTCCTTTGCGCATGGAGGAGATGAGATCCTTGGGCTTGGTGAAGAAGAAGTTCCTCTACACTCGTCAAGACTTTTGTCACACGAGAAGGGAGGAGATGTCGTCCGAAGTTGATGATCGACAAGGGAGTAAACACGTTGTAATCAACGTGGGCGTTGCTATCCAAAAATAGTAACCCATTACTCACTTCGGTTATGCGTTCACATGAAGTGAACCGCAACCCTCTTCTCCCATTCGAACCTTTTGAACCAAGCGCTCATAACATGAGCCGGTTCAAGTGACTTTGGTTCAAGACCAAATCGGCCCAAGCAATGGTCGATCTTATTGAACCACAAGGTTCAAGATCACCGTTGATCTCTCGATGCTCTAGATCTCACTGATCTAGCATCATAACTCTCGATCGAAGCTTACCGATCTAAAGCCCTAATCAATCAAACATGATCAGACCAGATCTCACTCTCAATCAGAGTTTAACACCCCTTTAAACTGAACTAAACAATTCAGTCCACACGATCTGACTTAAAGAAGCCATATCATCAAATTGTGCGACCCTAAGGGTTTCCTTTAAATGTCGGTAACGATAACTCACGTTATCACGATCAGTGAGGGGTATCTAGCAACACATCACTGTCTCCCGATATAAAGGAAAGAGTCTTCCAAGACTTCACCCAAACCACAGCACAAGTGTGAATCCAATTCACTAGGCATGCATACTTCCTTTGCCACTTGATGTTCTTATTGGACAAGCCTGTCAAGCTTGTAACTCCAATATGATGAGCATGATTAGATCAGATGAACACTGTCACCTGGGTATGGCCATACACTCTCTCAATCATCTCATCCAGGGGGGCCCTTATAGAACATCACACTCCTTAAACAAGGAGACGGCAATCCTATGTCTATCACTAGTGTCCTAACCTGACTCAAGCTCACCATCCAAGATAGTCTATAATCATTATGTTTCAAATGATATTGAACTACCTCAAAACAATGACAATCATCATTTAGAAAACACAAGTGATCTCAAGTCAGAGGAAATGTGCCACTTGTCGCAATCAAGGAATATTCACATTGTGACAAACAATTGAACATCCTAGTAGGGTCTGTCCAGTACATCCCATGTACCCATGAGTCTACATCTTATTCCATGCTCGAAGCATCCTATAAGATTAGAACACATATTAGTCTTAACCATATCAAGGCTGTCTCATGTTCACCAAGATACATCGACCAAGGACATAATAGCATGTCAGCCCAGCTGAACAGCTTTGAGACATTATTCAGAAGAACATATATTGGAGCAGACAATGTAGCTAACTGAATAACAACCATGCCTTTATAAACATATGAGTTTATTACATGATACTTGTTACACTCCCATAGGCTTCAAACATTAGCCTTAAGGGCATACCCCAACAATCTCCCACTTGCACTTAATCTAATGGTTGAGGAATCTCAAACCCATATTATTACAGTGCTTTTCATGCTTCTGCTGCGCCAGAGGCTTGGTAAGCGGGTCTGCCAGATTGTCATCTGTATGAACCTTGCATACTTTGATCTCGCCACGATCAATGATCTCCCTGATCAAATGAAACCGTCTCTGTATGTGCTTGGACTTCTGGTGCGACCGTGGTTCCTTTGCTTGTGCAATTGCTCCAGTGTTATCACAGAAGATAACCAAAGGATCTGCACTCGAAGGAACGACACCAAGTTCTTTCACGAACTTACGAATCCACACTGCCTCCTTGGATGCTTCCGAGGCTGCAACATACTCGGCTTCTGTTGTGGAATCAGCAACAGTTGACTGTTTGAAACTCTTCCACACCACTGCTCCACCATTCAAGCTAAAAACATAGCCTGATTGCGATCGGAAATCATCCTGGTCAGACTGGAACGAAGCGTCAGTATATCCTTCAATACTGAGTTCTTCCTGACCACCATATATCAAGAACATATCTTTGGTCCTCCGCAGATATTTTAAGATGTTCTTGACAGCAATCCAGTGCGCCATACCTGGATTACTCTGGTAACGACTGGTCACGCTTAACCCGTAAGCGACGTCTGGGCGAGTACACAACATCGCATACATAATGGATCCAATAGCCGAAGCATAAGGCGTATTGTCCATTTCATCTTTCTCAGTCTGTGTTTGTGGACACTGACTCTTCGAAAGACTCAGACCATGTCTGACTGGAAGATATCCTCGTTTAGAATTCTCTAAATGAAATCTTTCCAGGACTTTATCGATGTAAGTACTCTGGCACAGCCCGAGAAGCCTCTTAGATCTATCCCTGTAGATCTTCACACCTAACACATAGGCTGCTTCTCCTAGATCTTTCATCTGGAAACATTTCCTCAGCCATGCCTTAACAGCATGCATTTCAGGAATGTCATTTCCAATGATCAAGATGTCATCGACGTAGAGGACTAGGAAAGTAATCACGCTCCCACTAAACCTCTTATATACACACGGGTCATCCTCGTTCTTGATGAAACCAAATTCAGTAACTGATTCATCAAAACGAATATTCCAGCTTCTCGATGCTTGTTTAAGTCCATAAATGGACTTCTTTAACTTGCATATTTTATGACGATCTGCTGGATTAGTGAAACTTTCAGGTTGTGTCATATACACATCCTCATCCAGATTTCCATTAAGGAAAGCTGTTTTCACATCCATCTGCCAGATCTCATAATCGTAATATGCAGCTATCGCAAAAAGAATCCGAATAGACTTAAACATGGCTACAGGTGAGAAAGTTTCATCATAATCTATCCCGTAGATTTGTTTGAAACCTTTCGCAACTAGCCTGCCTTTATAGGTAACCACGTTACCATCCATGTCAATCTTCTTCTTGAAGATCCATTTACAGCCTATAGGGATTACTCCCGGAGGCGGATCAACCAAATCCCAGACTTGGTTATCTGACATGGAGTCCATCTCGGCGCGCATAGCTTCAAGCCATCTCGCTGACTCCGGTCCACTGACCGCATCCGCATAAGTGAGGGGTTCATCATTGTCAATGATGTAGACTCCGTCATAGCGCTCAGGCTGTCGACGGATCCTACCCGATCTTCGCGGTTCCCGTGATATCTGAGCCTCAGGTTGTTCAATAACCTGTTCTACCGGCTCAGGCTCATCCAACTCTGCTTGAGCACTTTGTCCTTTCTCTGGATTCTCATCCAGTTTTATTTCTCTCCCACTGGCCTCTTGCAGAAGAAACTCCTTCTCAAGAAATATGGCCGTCCGAGCAACAAAAACCTTGTTCTCCTTGGGATCGAAGAAATAATAACCCTTAGTTTCCTTAGGGTAACCGACAAAGATACATTTCTCAGATCTGCTCTCTAGTTTCCCAGAGGCGAGTTTTTTGACATAAGCCTCGCAACCCCAGATCCTGATAAATGTCAAGCTTGGCTGTTTCCCATACCATAACTCATATGGCGTCTTTGAAACTGCCTTGGATGGCACCCGGTTTAGTACCTTTGCAGCTGTTTCCAGTGCAAAACCCCAAAAGGAGTATGGAAGAGTAGCCTGACTCATCATAGAACGAACCATATCTAGTAACGTTCTATTTCTCCTCTCGGACACACCATTCCATTGCGGTGTTCCTGGTGGAGTGAGCTGTGAGATAATCCCACACTCCTTTAGATAGTCAGTAAATGCATGACTTAGGTATTCACCACCTCGATCTGAGCGAAGTGCCTTGATATTACGGCCTAGCTGATTTTGTACTTCATTCTTGAACTCTTTGAACTTGTCAAAAGATTCACTCTTATGTCTCATCAGATAGACATACCCATATCTACTGAAATCATCAGTAAAGGTAATGAAGTACTGATAGCCACCTCTGGCATGTTTACTAAATGGCCCACACACATCACTGTGTATAAGGTCAAGTAAACCTGAAGCCCTTTGACCTTTGTGAGGAAAAGGTGACTTCGTCATTTTACCCATCAAACAAGCTTTGCATGTATCAATCTCCTTGTAGGAGAATGATCCCAGCAGTCCATGATGATGCAACCGCTTAATGCGTTTCTCGTTAATATGGCCTAAACGACTATGCCATAGCAAGGTGCTGTCATCAGCATACTTGGCTTTCTTGATATCAACGTTCTGTATAGAACATTCCATGTCCAACATGAATAACCCATTGTTAATTGAAACAGTTGCATAAACAATATTATCTAAAGACAAAACACACTTTGAAATATTGCATTCAAAGGAAAATCCCTTCCTGACAAGAGCAGGAATGGAGATAATATTTTTAGTTATACTGGGAACAAAGTAACAATTGTCTAGTTCCAATACAAGTCCAGATGGTAAAGAAATGAAGTAGTCTCCTACAGCAACAGCAGCAACCCGTGCCCCGTTTCCAACGCGTAGGTCCACCTCATGCTGTCCCACCTGCCTTCTTCTCTTGAGTTCCTGCACATTTGAACAAATGTGAACTCCACATGCAGTGTCCAACACCCATGATATAGAAGAAGAAAACATGACCTCAGTCACGAATATACCTGAGCCAGAAGCAAAGCTTCCCCTCTTGTCTCCTTGGAGCGCTTTACAGTCCTTTTTCCAGTGACCCAGCTGGCCACAGTGGAAACACCTGTATTCCTTGGACCGCTTCACCTTCTGCTTCAGAGCCTTGCTGTAATTCTTGACCGGGGCCTTGCCCTTCTTCCCCTTCTTCTTGTTCCTTGAAGGAACCATCAAGACAGAGGTTGAAGGCTTACCCTTCAGAGTTTCCTCAGTGGTCAAGAGCATATTCAACAGCTCTGCCGGAGTACAATCGATTTTGTTCATATTAAAATTAATAATGAACGCGTCGAATGAAGGCGGAAGAGACTGTAGAATAATATCTACAGCAAGCTCCTGGTTGATGGTATGCCCCAGTTTCTCTAGAGCCTCCTTGTGCCCAATCATCTTGAGCACGTGAGCTCCTACTGGGCTCCCCTCAGCCAGTTTGCTCTGAAAGAAGAGCTTCGTCAAATTATAGCGTTCAGTCCTCGCCTGTGCAGCATACAGCATCTTGAGGTTTGCTATAATCTGTATAGCTGACATATCCTCATGCTGACGCTGCAGCGGTGGCGTCATAGACGCTAGCATCAGGCAAGCGACATCAATGCTATCATTGACGTGCTTTTCATAGGCTTCCCGAACCGCCCTTGCGGCGTTCGGAGCGGGCTGCGGCGGTATCGCCGTCTCGAGGACATACAGTTTCCTCTCTGCCTTAAGAATAATCTTAAGGTGTCCAAACCAGTCAGAGAAGTTTGGCCCAGCAAACTTCTCCCTTTCCAGTAGGGATCGCACATTGAAGTTCATGGTGTTCGTTGCTGCAGGTATCTACAACAATGCAAGAACAGCAAGGTCAGTATCAATGTATAAGAATCAATCAGGACTTAAGAAAGATTCTTTTTCTCACTATTTTATCAGGCGTGAAAAATCCAGCAAAACAGCCCGAAAGAGTAGAACTCTTTTAGTGAGATGGGATCCAGATTTCATACTTGGTCTCCGCGTCCCGCTCAGGCGAGATAAGATGCACAGAGAGTACAAGCACTAATCTCTGGTAGGCTATCCCAGCCAATCGCCAACCCGTGCGATTCCCCTTCATCTGGGCAATCCAGCAGACTGTGCCAACTGAGTTGGTACAACACAATCTCTGACCCCACAGATGGCTGCCTCCATGTGCTACCATATGCGCCACATATGTAGACTACACGGTCAAGCTGACCCAACCTACTCCCTGGACCACCATGTGCTATGCTGAGCAACGAGAAGGGATAAATCCCTGCTCTGTAACACACAGGTGTAGTCCCGCACCGTCTGAAGATAGATGGACGTGCCCACTGAGTGGGTACAACACGGCTCCAACGATAATCAGAACAGTGAGGTTTCGCGTCAGAAGGCATTCGAGCTTGATATTTTTAGCGTTGGATTTTAACGGTCTTTTATCTTCCTGCCTATCATGCAATTACTATGGTGATAGCAGAAGATAATTTAATCATGCAATTCTAATATTAACAAATAAAAGAAAGCATGTATCTTATGTGGTAAAAGCCCATAGCCCTAGTGAGTCCTTAACCTAGCTTAAGTCTACACTTGCTCTTCATGGGTCTTTAGCTGCTCATCTGGCCCAAGCAGGGCCCTAGCGCCATTTGCAGCACTGGTGCGCCCACCAGGAATTTGCGCCAGGTCCTAGGTTCGAACCCTAGACCTCCCACCTGGTCCAGCCACTGCTGCATGCGCTTCTACCAAGTGTGCTCTGTGCTCTTGTCTAATTAAATTACAATTTAACTATCTAGACAAGAGTGACACGCAGGTCACTTTCACATTATAAATTAATCAAAATTGTGATTCGCAGATCACAAAAATAAAATTAATTTACAACAATTAATCCCAGGCTCGCAGGCCCCAGCACAGCACACATTAATAACGGGCAGCCCACATAAGACTAAATAGACAAACATATGCATCAATCAAGAATCATGTGATCCATACATAAAAATTAAAATTTTTCGAAAACCCCTTGGGATCAATTTTAATTTTTCCTTATTTCCCCTACAACCTTACAACGGTCCATTACTAGGGATCCACTCAACCAACCTAGTCAGATCCACTACCCTTGCATGCACCAAGTCCTAACTGACTTGAGTTGACCATAAGGTCAACCATGCATGCGCCAGGGCTGAACGACCACACAGAGGTCTGGCAAGCGGGCGTGACCCCGGGCCTAACTCAGGTGCGTTCATTAGTCGTCTCAATCAGACATCGCTACACGCCTGTCTGCAGTCGACCTATAGCCACCATAGGCTTGCGCTGAGGTGCTAACTGGTCGACCCATTCAGGCTGTCAGATAGTCTGATCAGACATTCTGGATCTAACCTAGGGGTGACTTCAACCCTAATAACCCGTCTAAGGGTTTACAGTAGGCGGCTTAGATCTAAGGTGATACGCGCAAGAGATATAAGTTTTTGATAAAAACTCTATAACAAGTGCCAAGGCATCATACATGCGTAACACATAAACTTACATCATGCGCAACCTTACAACATGCGTCAACTACAAGTAAAGGTTCGCATGTATTCTAGATCTAGCAAGATGGCGCATACAAGGATCACAAATCATAGCAAACATATTATCATGCGATTTAGCCTCCTCTGATACCAATTGCAGGGGTCCCCTTCAAGGGGGAGCGAAAAACCCTAATGGGCGCATGTGTTTCAACGCAGCGGAAATAAGGGTTTTAGGGATCATTAGCATGATATATGATCAACTATGAAAAATCGATTGCAAAATGCCAATAAGATTCATACCATCGCCATCTATGGATGAAGTGTTGGAAGCAAAAACCGAAAGGGGTCTTCTCCCTAGTCGACGCACACACGATGAAGAATGGCCTCTCCTTGTCGTCTTTGTGCTAGCAAAGCTTCAAGGGTCCTTTGCGCATGGAGGAGATGAGATCCTTGGGCTTGGCGAAGAAGAAGTTCCTCTACACTCGTCAAGACTTTTGTCACACGAGAAGGGAGGAGATGTCGTCCGAAGTTGATGATCGACAAGGGAGTAAACACGTTGTAATCAACGTGGGCGTTGCTATCCAAAAATAGTAACCCATTACTCACTTCGGTTATGCGTTCACATGAAGTGAACCGCAACCCTCTTCTCCCATTCGAACCTTTTGAACCAAGCGCTCATAACATGAGCCGGTTCAAGTGACTTTGGTTCAAGACCAAATCGGCCCAAGCAATGGTCGATCTTATTGAACCACAAGGTTCAAGATCACCGTTGATCTCTCGATGCTCTAGATCTCACTGATCTAGCATCATAACTCTCGATCGAAGCTTACCGATCTAAAGCCCTAATCAATCAAACATGATCAGACCAGATCTCACTCTCAATCAGAGTTTAACACCCCTTTAAACTGAACTAAACAATTCAGTCCACACGATCTGACTTAAAGAAGCCATATCATCAAATTGTGCGACCCTAAGGGTTTCCTTTAAATGTCGGTAACGATAACTCACGTTATCACGATCAGTGAGGGGTATCTAGCAACACATCACTGTCTCCCGATATAAAGGAAAGAGTCTTCCAAGACTTCACCCAAACCACAGCACAAGTGTGAATCCAATTCACTAGGCATGCATACTTCCTTTGCCACTTGATGTTCTTATTGGACAAGCCTGTCAAGCTTGTAACTCCAATATGATGAGCATGATTAGATCAGATGAACACTGTCACCTGGGTATGGCCATACACTCTCTCAATCATCTCATCCAGGGGGGCCCTTATAGAACATCACACTCCTTAAACAAGGAGACGGCAATCCTATGTCTATCACTAGTGTCCTAACCTGACTCAAGCTCACCATCCAAGATAGTCTATAATCATTATGTTTCAAATGATATTGAACTACCTCAAAACAATGACAATCATCATTTAGAAAACACAAGTGATCTCAAGTCAGAGGAAATGTGCCACTTGTCGCAATCAAGGAATATTCACATTGTGACAAACAATTGAACATCCTAGTAGGGTCTGTCCAGTACATCCCATGTACCCATGAGTCTACATCATATTCCATGCTCGAAGCATCCTATAAGATTAGAACACATATTAGTCTTAACCATATCAAGGCTGTCTCATGTTCACCAAGATACATCGACCAAGGACATAATAGCATGTCAGCCCAGCTGAACAGCTTTGAGACATTATTCAGAAGAACATATATTGGAGCAGACAATGTAGCTAACTGAATAACAACCATGCCTTTATAAACATATGAGTTTATTACATGATACTTGTTACACTCCCATAGGCTTCAAACATTAGCCTTAAGGGCATACCCCAACAGTATGCGCCAAGAGGAAGATGAGGAGAAGGAAGTCACCAAACACCACCAAGTTCCTCACGCCAAGAGGAAGAAAAGAAGGTGTGTTGTGGCTAGGGTTGGATGGAATAAGAGTTGCGCCACTAGCCTCTTGCTTTCGCCCTCAAGAACTCGCCCTCTAGTGCTCGCCCTCGCCTCCTCTCTTGATCATGCCTCCAAGGAGAGAATTAGTATCTTGAGAGGGGCAGCTTGGGGGGTATATATAAGGCAAAGGGCGGCTTAATGTGTGGCCACCATTCAAATTGAATGTGCGGCTAGGAGAGAAAATAGGGAATTAAGTCCTAATCCAATTAGGACTTAATTTGGGCGACTTGATCATGTCCTAATCCAATTAGGAATGATGTGAACGGTTTGATCAAGGCTAGGATTCATGTGGACGATTTGATCAAGCTTGATTCCTAATCCAATTAGGATTTGATCAAACTCAAGTCCTAATCCAACTAGGACTTTAAGTGGGCGGTTTTGATTAAGTCCTAATCCAATTAGGACTCTAATCACTTATTTGAATTAAATCCTAATCTAATTAGGACTCTTATTAATTCAAATAAATCAGCCCATAAAATCCCATAAAATTAGGACTCTAATTAATTCAAATAATTAGCCCCAAGATTAATTTCAAACCTCATAATGCATAGGTGCTAACCCTAGTCTAACTAGGGTTAAGCACACGCCATCCCTTTTCTCCTCTTTAAGCCCATTAAGCCCAACTTATCAATGGGCCCAGCCCAATGTCCATTATGCATGTTAACCAAGCCCACGGATCCAATCCAATTTAACCCTAGGTCAAATTGGGCTAACCATGGTTAATATGCCATAAATGGAAGTTGGCCCCAATAAATCTCTTCCATCTCATCAGGCCCATTGGCGCTGATGAAATCTCCAAAATAGATCCGAGTTATCCAATAACTCGATCATAAGGCTTTCCGATCAATACGAGAACTTGAGTATCAAGGTGTGCGACCCTGTAGGTTCCTCTGACGTTGGCAGTGCTGACCCATGGTCATCACAAGCAGTGAGTGGCACCTAGCAGTGCATCACTGCTACCCAAGTCATCGGAATGGATATCGACATCGACATCCCCATCATCGCAACCAGGTACAGATGCATTATAGTCTCTTTGCCGAACTGATATCCGATTGGTCAAGTGTGTCACCACTTGTTTCCATCCAATCTCATGGCTATGACTAAATCAGGTCTAACCTGGGTATGGCCATACACTTTCAGTCATAGAACCATAGAGGAGCTCCATGGATATCAAGCTTCCCTTAGGAAGGGGCAAATCCTATGTCTGTGCATTGACCTTCTCATATGGGTCGTGACATGCCCAATGACAACTGTTATTACCTCCCAACTACGGCAAGGCGTTAGGTTGTATCAAAGCATATCCCTAACCACATAGAATGGCCAATGACCTCAAGTCAAGGGATCAATGCATCTCCTATCACTTGTGAGGATAACTCGTGACACCAAGTCATTACCTCACAGCGGGTCGGTCCAGTATATCTACCACTGATATACCCATATGCCTGCGTTAGCACCCTGTGCCTAACCAGCCCATATACCAGTCTTACAAGTACCATAGCTGTCCCATATCCACTAAGGTACATTGACTAGGGACAATAGTTTGAGCACAGATCCAATCTATCTCCAGGGACATTATCATATAAGTACATGTTCGCAGATGTAAACAAATAATGATAACGACAATGCCAGTATGATATAAATATCAATGTCAAGTAGTACAAGTAACAGATCAGAATTAGGTCCTTGGGCATATACACCAACATGTTCTTCTCCCTTAAGTGTAGCTTCCCTTCAGATTTGATGGCCGGAGATGCTCTGTATGCTTCCTGGTGGTGAAACCTAGGGTGGCGGTGAAGAACTCAATTTCTCTCTGAAACGCTAATAAAAATTAGGGCTTTTGGTGCGCTGATCTTCCCCTTGTTCTGACGAGTATTCCCCTTTTTACGGATCTCGAATTGGTGGTCTAAATTGTCTGCAATCATCTGCGCAAAAATTGGACTTCAATATGACCAGGTAAATTGGCTGTCTGGGATACAATTATGGACGTAATTTCCATTACGGTAGTGCCGTAATGTGTTCTGGTCAAAATTCTGGAATAATTACGTGCTGTAAAAACAACCACGGTAGAACCGTGATATCTGCAAATCTTTTTGGACAGAAATCGACCGAAATTACGGCAGAACAAACAGATTATGGTAGTGCCATGGTTTATTCTATAGGTTCAGTAAAACCACGATACCATAATATTGATTATGGCCCTGCCGTAATTTGGTCTAAAGCTTCGATTTACGTAAAATTTGACAGGTAATCTTCTCTTGATGATGGGAATTTGTCTATGCATTTGAATTGCTTGAAAATGCCTTAAAATAATGCCTTTTTACTTGAAAATGATCAAAAGCACAAAAAGGTGTAGATTCCGCAATATTTGATAAATAAGGCATAAAATAAGCAAAAGAGCATGAATATGACACAAAAAGATCTATCGAATGACACAAAATATACTATGAATTTTCGTGTCATCAAATACATAAGGATCAAACTTTGCTTGTCCTCAAGGAAAATCAAAAACTGATTAAAAGAATTAAACTTTCTTATGAAGAATGAATTTCTAAAATATAGTCACTAATGAAAAGTCTCACCAAATGCTACATAGAATTTTAAAGAAACATATCATCTTTTGAATTCAATCCTCAAGATCTACAACTTAATCAAATATAATTTCGCAACTTGTATAATAAATAGAATTTCAATCTCCAGACTTCACCGAGTTTTAGTTCAAACCCATCATACTTTCGTTTACAGGAATAGGATTTCCAAGATCTTTTTCCACTCAAAATTTTTTAGTTTTTCCCTTTTTTGCATCGTTCACATTCTCCAATTCGATTACCACCTTTTTTTCTGGTGACGAATTTAGAGTACATTGATCGCATAACCAATGCAATAGAACTCATATTTCTTGCGTAGGAAGAATCTTATACGAGATAGCGGAGTTAATGTGAAACGATTTCTCTTGATGGGATATACCCACATAAATACATTCTTTTTTTTTTGTTTGGACTTCAACTCTTAACTTTGGTACTACCGCAAATCAACACAGTGCCAAGACGAGGAGTTATTCATAAATTTGTATTTTGACTTCAACCCATGTCTTTGGTACCACTGCCAATTTTTCGTAGTGCTAAGTAAGGGAGTCACCTCTTTGAATATTGGATCATGGAATCTTTCTTCCCAACAAATAGCAAATAAATTGAATATCAACTAAGTTAATCAATTGATATCAATTAAAAAATCATACTCATATGCTTGTTTTATTTAAAGAAGTAGCTTCACTTTTAGATCATATTCATCAAACAATATATCTACCCAAAATCTCATGCATCAATCAACGAAAAATTCCAATAGACAGACATATATTAAAGAAATAAATTCATCACAATAGGTCTATCCCTAATCACAGACATTTGACAAATTTATCATCAAGAAAATCATATTGTTAATAGAATATTCAGAAATGGACCACACTTCAACATTATAGCATAAACCATAACAAGAGAAAATTTGCATATATCCACTCAGAAATAAATTTATACAATAAATCATGCATTAGTATGCACCCACACAAGGTGCTCAATATCATCAGAATATCAAATATATCATACAACCATATTGAATTCAAAATCACAATAACAAATTCAGAATCATAGTGATACAACCAAATTGAATTTTAAAATTTAGAGAGTCATGACAAGCAGTATATAATAGCAGCAGCGGACACAAGAAGTTTGACCAATCCAAGTCATCCTTCCGTATAAAGATATGAAACATCAATAACAATATATGATAAACAAGGAATAGGTAGGGAAAAAAAATACTCACAGAGCTCTAATGATCATCATCAGATCCAATCTCTTTAGTCTGCTCAGGGGCTGCATCCATAGGATCATCGTGCTGTCCCCCCTGGTCTCCACCATAGTCTCCTCCATAATCTTCACCTCTCCTGCTGTCCTTGAAACTGAACCGGAAACAACTAAATCTAGCTGGAGAGCACCAAATCGAAGCTTGGGGATGGGCGGAAAGGATCTCCGGAAAGCTTTGATAGTAAGGGCAGACCAGTCGGCACAAGAATGGGTGAAAACACAAGTGAAGAACCCTAAAAACGACCACAGAATCGCGAAGACGAATGAGATTACGGCCTTAATTTTCATTACGGCATTGCCGTAATGTGTTCTGGGTCAAGATCGCTCAAAAACACGGGTCATGAAAATGCTTATGGCACCCCCGTAATATTTGGAAAATTTTCGATAAAAATTCAGACTACAATTACAGCCAGCAATATATATTATGGTAGTGCTGTATTTTTCAAGAAAAAATGAAAACTTTCTGGATAGAAACAGGTTGTAATATCTTTACGGCTCTGCCGTAAATATCTCAAAACTCTCGGGTTAAAAATCAGTTAGAATTACGGTACCGTACAAATGATTACGGTAGTGCCGTATTGTTCACAAACTTTCTAGAAGGAAAATGCTCAAAATTACTGCCAGTAATAACTGTTACGGTTGTGATGTAAAAAGAGAGAATTTTTTTTAAGCATAAACAAAAATCAACAAAAAATATGCCACACGAAAGTAATTACGGTACTGCCGTAATACGAACCAAATCACAGAAACTTTCTGGTCAAAAATCTCACGCAATTATGGCCCGTGAAAATCATTGTGGTAGTGCCGTAAAAGCAATAAAAGTTTCTAGATGAAAACAGACCAAAATTACGGTCCATAATAATGCTTACGGTAGTGCCATATTTTGTACAAACATCAATTTTACCTAAAAAAGAAAAGAAAGGTTAGTTCTAAAACTAAAATAAAATAAAAGAAAATAAACTAGAGTAAGAGTGCTTGGGTTGCCTCCCAAGAAGCGCTAATTTAAAGGTCATTAGCTTGACCGTTCTGCACTCAGGTTTGGTTGTAGTTCCTTCAGTCGCCATTCAGACTTCTCTTTGTTTTGTTCACCACTTCTAAATACATAAGGCTCATTCAAGAAATAGTGTCCAACTTTGCCTAAGAACTTTCTTCCTTTGTCAAGCGGTTTCAATCCTTCTTTTCTCTTTTGTCTCTTCTTTTTTTTTTTTGAATTTAAATCAGTCTTTTCCTGAAATTCTCTATTTACACACTTAAGAGAAGTATCACTTTCAAAATTAGAAGGTTCATCAAATAACATATGTAAATCATTAACAACACTTCTGCCAACTCAAACTCAATTATGTTTTCACCAATATTTAGTGTGAGTTTCCCTTTCTTAGCATCAATAACTGTAACATCCCGTTATCTTAACCCCAAACAAATGGCACAATTCATGAATGATACAGGATGTTTCATATAAGATCGATTCATATGCTAGGTAAAACCGAGTTCGAGAAAACACGATCTGAAAATTTCCACAAACCCATACATAAATATCCACAAAACACAATTCTCATAAATCACATAAGGGTACCTGCCACCACGCAATCCTTGCACTAGACATATGCAAGGCAACAGTTATATCAAATCCGATGGCATAAATACAATTCGATTCGAAATTCAAAGCAAAGCCACAAAGTCGATTTTATAAACTCATACCAAACACCGAAACCAGGCTGAGGCCCGCGGTGACACAAAAATCAAACTCATTTAACTGCCACAATCTGGCAACACAAATTTCACATAGTTCACGTGGTTCACACAAATTCACATAGTTCACATCATTCATATAGTTCGTATAACTCATATAGTTCGGCCACAACCGGCCTCATATTTAAGCACAAAAGTTCTTAAATATAATCACAGCAAACTAGCATAATGTCCACGCCAATGCTAACTCAAGAAATGCGCCCCTGCTCTATGCCTGAAAATAGTGAGGGGTGAGCTACACAGCCCAGTGAGTGGATAGTCTAAATCGACCATCCATAACATACATTCAAAAATATAGGCAGATTATTTTAAAAATCTTTAACAGAACATTATGTCAATATACAACAAGATTAAATACAGAAGTCATATAAACAGCCAGATGTACACACCAACATATAACAAACTCAGGTTCTAAACAAACTCAGGTTCTAGAGTTATACTCTAAACCAACTAAACACACCAATACTTAGTTAACCTAGTTGTCCAGCATATTCAGTAGTGACCAATATGGTCTAACCCGGCTTTGGCCTAAGCACTGGGAGCTGCAAAATCTCGTGCAACACATAAACATGGACAGTGAGTAGAATCAAGAGGTGGCCCCCGCCAGGTCACGACGTGGCACTTTGCTCTAAAACACCCCATAAACACATCTATGGCTTGTGTGTAGATTCAAGAGGTGGCCCCCGCCGGGTCACGGCGTGGCACTTTGCTCTACGACACCCCATATCACAAAAAGAGAGTGATGACATCAAGAGGTGGCCCCTGTCTGACCAAGACATGGCACTTTGCGTCAAAACCCGTTCTCCCAAAAGGTTCCTACTGGACAACAGACACATCTTATATCATATTTCATAAAGGTGGACTCCTAAGTGTCAACTAGACTCTAGGATAGTCATCACAAAAATCATATCGGGCAGGCTGAACATCAACCCCCATCACAATAATCATAATAGGCAGGCTGAACATCAACCCCCTCACATATCAAATACAGGGCTGAAATTCAAACCCTTAACATATCACATAAGGACTATCCAATGAGTACCCGGTTACACTTAGCCATAGTCCTAACCAACACATAACACATAATATTCAAAATTCCCATAATCACATAATTTTCAAAAATCTCATAACCACATAATGTTCACAATTCACATAATCACATAATGTTCACAAATCACATAACAACATAATATTCCAAAAATCACATAAACACCTAATATTTAAAAATCACATAATTACATAATATTAACAATCATATAAAGTAGTGTGGTCCTTAGGTTTCATGCTGATTAGTTCAGTCAAACCTTACTAGGTTATCACCCAAATTTCTCAAACAATTTCTCAACATTGCAGTTAACAAGCATCCATAAAAATTAACATAAAACTAAAACATGTAGTCATACAAACTATCCATAAAATTAACAAAAACTAAAACATGTATTCATACAAACTATTTTACAAATCTCTACATATAACCCACGGTTAACATAACATATTATCTATTAAATTTTACACCTTGAATTAACATGAATTTCATGCTCAAACCATTGGTCTAAAACTTCCGAAATTCCATAAATTAATACCTTAAATTTCATATTACCAATTTTCGGTTTTCATAAACAATCATCAAGATTATTTCGGTTTACATGGAAATTTAGGTTTTCATGGAAAAATACAATTCGGTTCTCATGAAGAACAATACCCTAAATTCGGTTTTCATACCCTAAATACACTTTGCATAATTTCGGTTTTAACATGGTAAATTTTCCAAGAACTCAAGTGTATCATTTAACACAAACACAACCAAATTGTTAAATCAATTAAGACATTCCACTCACCTTGAACCGTGAACACCAATAAGAAAAACCCTTCCAAAAAATTCGTCTAAGGCTTTGAAAGACGCTACCAAACACCAAGGAATGCCGGCCAAAGGAAGAGGAAGAGGAAGAAAGGAATTTCGCCTCTAAGCCTCCAAGAATCGCCCACTTCTTCCTAGCCGTCGCCCAAGTTTTCTCCCAAGCCAAAATCGCCAATTTTCTTTCCCCAATCGTTAAACCCACTAAAAATTCGGTTTTTGAATTTTAAACCCACTAACCAATTAATTCAAATAGGGTTTAACCCCTTTAACTAATTAAAATCGAATTTTAAATCCAATTAGCTAATTCACATAGGTTTTAATCCATTTAACCACTCACTTAACGAAAATCCAATAAGGATTTAATTAACATCCAATAAGGATTTAATTAACCACTAAGCTCTAATTAATTTATCATAAACAACCAATAATAATTTATCATAAATTAACACAGCCAATAATCAAATAAATAATCTCTAATTAATTTACAATAAATTAACAACCAAAAATCTCTAGTTAATTAACTATTAACAACCAATACATAGAAAAATATCACAGTCAATAATTTTAGACAAAATCAAAATAATGCTTACCAAGACTTAAGATCCTTGGATCTTACATCCCTCCCTCCTTATAAAGCTTTAGTCCTCTAAAGCTCAAATCATATCATCAAAGAGATAAGCATAAAATTTCCTCATATCAGCTTCAGTCTCCCATGTCGCCTCCTCAACTGACTGATTTCCCCAGATAACCTTTACCAAAGGTATAGTCTTGTTCCTCAGAACTTTATCCTTTCTATCCACAATCCGGAGAGGTCTTTCCTCAAAAGTCAAGTCACTCTGAATCTGAAGAGGTTCTAATTCCAATACATGAGATGGATCAGGATGATATTTCCTCAAAACAGAGACATGGAACACATTATGCACATGATCCATAGCAGGAGGTAAAGCTAACCGGTAAGCCACTGGACCAATTCTCTCAATAATGTCAAAAGGGCCTACAAATCTAGGGCTCAACTTTCCCTTTCTGCCAAACCTCATAACACCCTTAGTAGGTGACACCTTCAAGAACACATGATCCCCTACCATAAACTCCAAGGGACGACGACGGTCATCAGCATAACTCTTCTGTCTGTCCCGAGCAATCTTCAATTTATCCTGAATCTCTCTGACCTTATCAGTAGTCTCCTGAACTGCATCAGATCTCAAAATCATTCTGTCACTAGTTTCCTCCCAACACAAGGGAGTCCTACACCTTCTTCCATACAAAGCCTCATATGGAGCCATCTGAATACTGGAGTGGAAACTATTATTATAAGTGAACTCTATCAAAGATAGATCCCGATTCCACTCAGAACTCCAATCAACCACATAAGCTCTCAACAAGTCTTCTAGAGTCTGTATAGTACGCTCCGTCTGGCCATCAGACTGAGGATGGTATGCTGTACTAAAACTCAACTTAGTACCCAAACCCTCCTGTAAACTCTTCCAAAATCTGGACAAAAACCGAGAGTCCCTATCAGACACAATATCAACAGGAACTCCATGCAGTCTGACTATCTCATCAATGTACAATCTGGCCAGCCTCTCTAAAGAATAAGTCATCTTGATCAGGAGAAAATGGGCTGATTTAGTGAGTCTATCAACGATCACCCAAATAGCATCATGACCCAATCTGGTTCTAGGCAAACCACACACAAAATCCATACTGATGCATTCCCACTTCCACTCAGGAATAGGAAGGGGCTGCAACAAACCACCAGGCTTCTGGTGTTCAGCCTTTACAGTCTGACAAGTTAAACACCTAGAGACAAAATCAGTTACTTCTTTCTTCATACCCGGCCACCAAAAATTTTTCTTAAGGTCCTGATACATCTTAGTCACACCAGGATGTAGAGAATATTTGGAGCTATGGCTGTCCTCCAATATTTCTTTCCTCAAGCTCGGTTCCTCAGGGACACATACCCTTCCACGAAACCGAAGAATACCATCATCAGACAGGCTAAAATCCTGAACTGCGCCATCAACCAAACTATCCCTGATCTGAACTAATCTCGGATCCACAGACTGCTGATCTCTGATCTTCTGCAACAAAGCAGACTGTACTCTGAGAAAAGCCACATAACCAGTCTAAACTTTAGGAGAAACACTGATCCTGAGATCTCTGAACTCCTGCAGTAACTGCCACTCACTAACCCGTAAAGCAGCTACTGAAGTAACTGGATGTCTGCTCAGCGCATCCGCCACTACATTGGCCTTTCCAGCCTGATACTGAATGGAGAAGTCATAGTCTTTGATCAACTCCATCCATCTTCTCTGTCTCATGTTCAACTCCTTCTGAGTGAAGATATACTTGAGACTCTGGTGATCAGTGAACAGATCAAACTCCTGACCCAGCAAATAGTGACGCCATATCTTCAAAGCAAAGACTACGGCCGCCAACTCTAAATCATGAGTAGGGTAGTTCAATTCATACTCCTTCAGTTGTCTCGAAGCATAGGCTACCACAGAACCCTTCTGCATCAAGACACAACCCAACCCTTTGCCTGAAGCATCTGTATAGACAGTAAACCTTTCCCCATCACTAGGAATAATGAGGATCGGTGTACTAGTCAACCTCCTCTTCAGCTCTTGGAAGCTCTCTTCACACTTGTCATCCCAAATAAACTTAGCCTCCTTTCTGGTCAATTTAGTTAAAGGACCCGCCAGCTTGGAGAATCCCTCAACAAATCTCCGGTAGTAACCTGCTAAACCCAGGAAACTCCTGATCTCAGTAGCACTAGTCGGTCTTCCCCAATTGAGAATGGCTTGCACTTTAACTGGATCCACAGACACCCCTTGACCAGAAATCACATGCCCAAGGAAACTGATCTTCTCTAGCCAGAACTCACACTTACTAGCCTTGGCATATAACCGGTTCTTCCTCAGAACCTCCAGCACTCTGCGCAAGTCTCTGACATGATCTGAAGTAGTCCGTGAGTATACCAAAATATCGTCTATAAAGACTACCACACAAGAGTCAAGCAATTCATGGAATACCCTGTTCATCAAATCCATGAAGATAGCAGGTGCATTCGTCAGTCCAAAAGGCATAACTAAAAATTCGAAATGCCCATACCTGGTCCTGAAAGCAGTCTTAAATATATCCTCATCCTTGACCCTAAGCTGGTAATACCCTGACCTCAGGTCAATCTTAGAGAACACTGTCGCTTCCTGTAATTGATCAAATAGATCATCAATTCTGGGGAGAGGATACTTATTCTTGATAGTCACTTGGTTCAGTTGCCTGTAGTCTATACACATCCTCAGGGTTCCATCTTTCTTCTTTACAAATAGCACTGGCGCTCCCCAGGGAGAAGCACTAGGCCGAATATACCCTTTCTCTAGCAATTCCTCCAGTTGTTTCTTAAGCTCGGCCAACTCTGAAGTAGCCATACGGTAAGGAGCTATGGAGATAGGTGCCGTTCCTGGCGCCAACTCAATGCCAAACTCCACTTCTCTAATTGGTGGCAAGCCTGAAAATTCTTCAGAGAACACATCAGGAAATTCTTTCACCACCGCCATCTGAGTCAAATCAGAAGTATAATCATCCTGCACCTTAACATGCGCAAGATAACCCTTGCATCCACTAGCAAGTAACTGAAAGGAACCCCTTTCTAGAGGGGGGGCGAAACCCAGCATGGCGCATTATAAAAATTTAGGCAGCGGATTAGGGTTTCATGGATCGGCTTCATGTGATATGATCAACCATAAAAATTCGATTGCATAGAAGAGATAAAACTCATACCATAGCCATTTCAAGATGGCGTCTAGGAAGCAAAGATCAAAGCAGATCTTCTCCAGAGGTGACGCACACAGTTGATGTCGCCTACTCCTCTTTGCGATTCTTGTGCTAGCAAGATCCAAAGAAGTCTTTGATCGAAATGGAAAGGGAAGGAGATCTTTTCTCTTTGCCGAATTCTCCTCAAGCTCCAAGGCGCCGTCGTCCAAAAGGAGAACGAGAGGAATATGCGTTCAAGAGGCGAGAATAGAGAAAACCTCTCTCTTCGAACGTGAGAGTCATGGTTGCTAAAAATAGCACCACTCACCGCCCAACATGTTCACGCTAAGTGAACTTGTCGCCTAGTCTTGAACCATTTTGGTTCAATTTAATTTTGGTTCAATAACCAAATAAACCAATCGACATGGCCTAGATCACATTAAAACCCTAAGGTTCCAGATCTAACCGTTGATCTCTTTGATGCTCCTGATCTGACCGATCTAGCATCCATTCTCTCGATCGAAGCTTACCGATCTCAAGCCCTAATCAATCAAACATGATCAGACTAGATCTCACTTACAATCAGAGATTAAATCCCTTTAAACTGAACCTGAACAATTCAGTCCACACGATCTGACTTAAGTAAGCCATATCATCAATTGTGCGACCCTGAGGGTTTCCTTAAAACGTCGGTAACGATAATTCACATTATCACGATCAGTGAGGGGTATCTAGCAACACATCACTGTCTCCCGATATCAAGGAAAGAGTCTTCCAAGACTACACCCAAAAACAGCACAAGTGTGAATCAATTCACAAGGCATGCATATTTCCTTTACCACTGGATGTTCTTATTGGACAAGCCTGTCAAGCTCGTAACTCCAATATGATGAGCATGATTAGAACAGATGAACACTGTCACCTGGGTATGGCCATACACTTTCTCAATCATCTCATCCAGGGGGCCCCTTTAGAACATCACACTCCTTCAACAAGGAGACGGCAATCCTATATCTATCACTAGTGCTCTAACCTGACTCAAGCTCACCATCCAAGATAGTCTATAATCATTATGTTTCAAATGATATTGAACCATCTCAAAACAATGACAATCATCATTTAGAAAACACAAGTGATCTCAAGTCAGAGGAAATGTGCCACTTGTCTTAATCAAGGAACATTCATATTGTGACAAACAATTGAACATCCTAGTAGGGTCTGTCCAGTACATCCAATGTACCCATGAGTCTACATCTTATTCCATGCTCGAAGCATCCTATAAGATTAGAACACATATTAGTCTTAACCATATCAAGGCTGTCTCATGTTCACCAAGATACATCGACTAAGGACATAATAGCATGTCAGCCCAGCTGAACAGCTTTGAGACATTATTCAGAAGAACATATATTGCAGCAGACAATGTAAACAACCGAATAATAACCATGCCTTTATAAACATAACAGTTTATTACATGATACAGATACATTCCCACAGGCCTCAAACATTAGCCTTAAGGGCATACCCCAACAGTAACTTCCTGGCCTGCAGGAAAGATATTACATGCGGTCCTTGGTCCGACACTAGACCTCTCACAAAAATCCGGTTCCCATCTAACAAATTTAAAGTGATTACTTTCTCAAAGCAATCCACAGAGGCATGATGTGAGGATAACCAATCCATACCTAGGATGACATCATAATCTTGCATGTCTAAAAGGATTAAATCCACTAGAAACTTATAACCCTCTACATGCACCACACAATCAGCACACACAGTGTCTGTAAACAATGACTTTCCTAAGGGAGTACTGACAGACACAACATAATTCATCACCTTAGGTAACACAGGTAAACATGCAGCAAACTTAACAGATACAAAAGACAAATTTGCACCAGGATCAAATAAAATGCGAGCTAACTGATCAAATACAAATAAGGTACCTTCCACAACGGATCGGGAAGCTCGTGTATCCTTCTCAGCCACAGCATAAACTCTAGTCTGGACTGTAGGCTTATCTGCGCCTCTAGGCTGTATCTCAGGCTCTTTGCAGTCCCTGACCATGTGCCCCGGTTTCTTACACCTGAAGCACACGCCATTCTTCTTATAACAGTCTTTCACTAGATGTCCCTTGAGCCCACAATAATTGCAAGTCCAGTTCTCATTGTTACTGATCTTTGCCTCCCTGGCATCCCTGAACTGCTGCGGTGCATCCCTTGACTGCTGCGGTGCCTTGTAAGAGTAAGGCTTATACCTGCTCTTCTTGTAGTCCTTATGTTTAGGGTACTTCTTACCCTTGCCGCCACTACCATACTGAGGAACCGCCGCCTCAGCTGCAGGAACCACTGTCACGGCAACATGAGAACTCCTCTCAGCTATGTATCTCTCAATGGTGCGTGCTCGCCCAACAGTCTCAACATAGGTCTCTAAATGCTGAGCACCAACCTGCTCTCTAATGTCCCATCTGAGACCTCTGAGAAACTTAGTAGCTCTCCTCTTTTCAGTGTTTATCAGATGAGGAGCATACTTTCCCAATTTCGTGAACTGTAATTCATACTGGTCCACAGTCATATCACCCTACTCCAGGTGAATGAATTCCACCTCTCGGTCCTCAACCAAGATATCGGGGAAGTACTTCTCATTAAATCGAGACAAGAAGTAAGGCCAATCTACAGTCTCATGTCTTTCTTCGGCAAGTCTCACCACGCCCTTCCACCACTCATCTGCGTCACCACGCATCATATAGGTGGCCAGACACAGCTTGTCTTCATCCGAGCAACGCATGACTTGGAAAATCTTGTCCAAGCATAACTGCCAATTCTCGGCATTACATGATTCTGAGCCCCCATAAAAAGAACTAGGACCCAGTTTCTGGAATTCACTCACAAGTGAAGCATAGCGCCTGTGAGCGCCCTCCTGAGAGTCATCCCCCACCGCCCGAGTAGTAGTCTGGGGTCTCTCTTGAGTCAACTGCTGCAAGAGCTGTTGTTGTGCCTCTTGATGCTGAGTCTGTTGTTGCTGCAGCATCTGAGCTTGCCTCTCTATCATGGCACCTTGTTGCTGTACCATGCCAGTCAGAGCCTCAATAGTTCTCGTGAGGTTCGGGGTCTGCTCGCCCTCATCACTAGCATTTCCTCTGGTTCGCACCATCTTAAATGCCTACACACACATATCATAGTCAGGAAAACAATCATAAACCTAACAGGTGTCTAGCAATACACAAACATGTTTTCCCCCAAACTAAGTTTTAGCTAGCCAACTCCTCTGATACCATTCTGTAACATCCCGTTATCTTAACCCCAAACAAATGGCACAATTCATGAATGATACAGGATGTTTCATATAAGATCGATTCATATGCTAGGTAAAACCGAGTTCGAGAAAACACGATCTGAAAATTTCCACAAACCCATACATAAATATCCACAAAACACAATTCTCATAAATCACATAAGGGTACCTGCCACCACGCAATCCTTGCACTAGACATATGCAAGGCAACAGTTATATCAAATCCGATGGCATAAATACAATTCGATTCGAAATTCAAAGCAAAGCCACAAAGTCAATTTTATAAACTCATACCAAACACCGAAACCAGGCTGAGGCCCGCGGTGACACAAAAATCAAACTCATTTAACTGCCACAATCTGGCAACACAAATTTCACATAGTTCACGTGGTTCACACAAATTCACATAGTTCACATCATTCATATAGTTCGTATAACTCATATAGTTCGGCCACAACCGGCCTCATATTTAAGCACAAAAGTTCTTAAATATAATCACAGCAAACTAGCATAATGTCCACGCCAATGCTAACTCAAGAAATGCGCCCCTGCTCTATGCCTGAAAATAGTGAGGGGTGAGCTACACAGCCCAGTGAGTGGATAGTCTAAATCGACCATCCATAACATACATTCAAAAATATAGGCAGATTATTTTAAAAATCTTTAACAGAACATTATGTCAATATACAACAAGATTAAATACAGAAGTCATATAAACAGCCAGATGTACACACCAACATATAACAAACTCAGGTTCTAAACAAACTCAGGTTCTAGAGTTATACTCTAAACCAACTAAACACACCAATACTTAGTTAACCTAGTTGTCCAGCATATTCAGTAGTGACCAATATGGTCTAACCCGGCTTTGGCCTAAGCACTGGGAGCTGCAAAATCTCGTGCAACACATAAACATGGACAGTGAGTAGAATCAAGAGGTGGCCCCCGCCAGGTCATGACGTGGCACTTTGCTCTAAAACACCCCATAAACACATCGATGGCTTGTGTGTAGATTCAAGAGGTGGCCCCCGCCGGGTCACGGCGTGGCACTTTGCTCTACGACACCCCATATCACAAAAAGAGAGTGATGACATCAAGAGGTGGCCCCTGTCTGACCAAGACATGGCACTTTGCGTCAAAACCCGTTCTCCCAAAAGGTTCCTACTGGACAACAGACACATCTTATATCATATTTCATAAAGGTGGACTCCTAAGTGTCAACTAGACTCTAGGATAGTCATCACAAAAATCATATCGGGCAGGCTGAACATCAACCCCCATCACAATAATCATAATAGGCAGGCTGAACATCAACCCCCTCACATATCAAATACAGGGCTGAAATTCAAACCCTTAACATATCACATAAGGACTATCCAATGAGTACCCGGTTACACTTAGCCATAGTCCTAACCAACACATAACACATAATATTCAAAATTCCCATAATCACATAATTTTCAAAAATCTCATAACCACATAATGTTCACAATTCACATAATCACATAATGTTCACAAATCACATAACAACATAATATTCCAAAAATCACATAAACACCTAATATTTAAAAATCACATAATTACATAATATTAACAATCATATAAAGTAGTGTGGTCCTTAGGTTTCATGCTGATTAGTTCAGTCAAACCTTACTAGGTTATCACCCAAATTTCTCAAACAATTTCTCAACATTGCAGTTAACAAGCATCCATAAAAATTAACATAAAACTAAAACATGTAGTCATACAAACTATCCATAAAATTAACAAAAACTAAAACATGTATTCATACAAACTATTTTACAAATCTCTACATATAACCCACGGTTAACATAACATATTATCTATTAAATTTTACACCTTGAATTAACATGAATTTCATGCTCAAACCATTGGTCTAAAACTTCCGAAATTCCATAAATTAATACCTTAAATTTCATATTACCAATTTTTGATTTTCATAAACAATCATCAAGATTATTTCGGTTTACATGGAAATTTAGGTTTTCATGGAAAAATACAATTCGGTTCTCATGAAGAACAATACCCTAAATTCGGTTTTCATACCCTAAATACACTTTGCATAATTTCGGTTTTAACATGGTAAATTTTCCAAGAACTCAAGTGTATCATTTAACACAAACACAACCAAATTGTTAAATCAATTAAGACATTCCACTCACCTTGAACCGTGAACACCAATAAGAAAAACCCTTCCAAAAAATTCGTCTAAGGCTTTGAAAGACGCTACCAAACACCAAGGAATGCCGGCCAAAGGAAGAGGAAGAGGAAGAAAGGAATTTCGCCTCTAAGCCTCCAAGAATCGCCCACTTCTTCCTAGCCGTCGCCCAAGTTTTCTCCCAAGCCAAAATCGCCAATTTTCTTTCCCCAATCGTTAAACCCACTAAAAATTCGGTTTTTGAATTTTAAACCCACTAACCAATTAATTCAAATAGGGTTTAACCCCTTTAACTAATTAAAATCAAATTTTAAATCCAATTAGCTAATTCACATAGGTTTTAATCCATTTAACCACTCACTTAACGAAAATCCAATAAGGATTTAATTAACATCCAATAAGGATTTAATTAACCACTAAGCTCTAATTAATTTATCATAAACAACCAATAATAATTTATCATAAATTAACACAGCCAATAATCAAATAAATAATCTCTAATTAATTTACAATAAATTAACAACCAAAAATCTCTAGTTAATTAACTATTAACAACCAATACATAGAAAAATATCACAGTCAATAATTTTAGACAAAATCAAAATAATGCTTACCAAGACTTAAGATCCTTGGATCTTACAATAACTGCCCCTACAATGGCTAAAAATGGTCTACCAAGAATAATTAGATTTTTAGTACTTTCCTCCATTTCTAACACTACAAAATTTGCTGGGACAAAATACTTACCAACTTTGATTGGAACATTTTCTAAAATTCCAATAGGATACTTAACCGATGAATTAGCAAGCTGCAAAGATATTGAAGTTAGTTTAAGCTCTCCCACGTCCAATTTCTTGCCAAATAAATAAAGGCATTAGGCTTACACTAGCACCTAAATCACATATGGCTCGGTCAAAAACCATACTCCCAATTGAATAAGGAATAGAGAAACTACATGGATCTTTTAATTTTGGTGGCAACTTATTTTAGATGATAGCACTACACTCCTCAGTTAATGTCATAGTACCATAGTCCTCTGTCTTTCTTTTATTTGATAAAATTTCTTTTAAAAACTTAGCATATGTGAGCATTTGAGATAAAGCTTTAGTAAATGGGATATTAATATAAAGCTTCTTTAAACATTAAGAAATTTCCCAAACTGCTTATCTAATTTTGCTTAAACTAATCTTTGGGGAAAAGGTATAGGTGGCCTATAAGGTGCAGGTGAACTAGGCCTAGGAATATCTAGCTGACATGGCTCATCACCTTTATGTTCATCACCTTGGTGAGGTGGCGAACTAGTTTGGTACTGCTCATGTATTGGGGGATTTTCTAAATCTGGTTCACTGCTATGTTCAATCTCAGGCTCTTCTTCATTATCCTCAAATCTCCCTCTAGGTTCATCTAATTGCCACACACTCCCAGTAATTATAGCATTACAATGTTCCATAGAGTTTGGTTTCGGTTTAGCAGGTAATTTCCTTGGGGGTCTATAAGAAGTGCTAGCCTGTTGTGCTATTTGATTTTCAAGAATTTTATTATGAGCTATTAAAGATCCTACCTGAGAAGCAAGCTGATTAATCTCATCTCTTTGTTGTTTAATTTCTCCTCTAAGATCTCCAAAATCCTTACTGAGTTTTTCAAGTATAGATTCTAAACTAGAGTTCTAGGGTTGATTTTGATTTTGTTATCTCTGTTGGTATCCTCTATCCTCAACCTATCCTCTTATAGCACTATTATTGTTCTTCCAAGATAAATTTGGGTGATTCCTCCATCTGGGTTATATGTACTAGAGTAGGGGTCATTATTTTGTCTACCTTGATTATATCCCCCTATAGCATTCACATGTTATATACCCTGATCAGCAATAACTTTACACTCCTCAAAATAGTGTCCATGATTACCACAAATATCACAGATAACAGAAGATGAAACTATAGCTTGTTGCATTTGAAAAGAATCAAGCCTACTGCACAAAGAATCTACCTTTTCAGCCAAGGTGCGCCAGTTATCGTTTTCATTCTTACCATGAGGAGGCTGATATATCACTTCTCTCTCTGTAGTCCACTGGTTGTGGTTCAAAACCATGTCCTCAAGCAAGGTGAAAGCATCATCAATGGTCTTGTTCATGAGGTCCTCCTCCTACAGCAGCATCAACGGTCAGGCAGGTATTATAAAGTAAACCATTACAAAATGTATGAATTAAAACCCATTTTTCAAGGCCATGGTGAGGACACTTCCATTCTAACTCGTTGAAATGCTCCCATGCCTCCCTAAAAGACTCGCCATCCTGTTGTGCAAAGCTAGTAATCTAGTTCTTTAACTAGATTGTCTTGCTGGGTGGAAAGTACTTCATCAAGAAAGCATTAGACAATTGATCCCATGTAGTGAAGGTACCGGTAGGTTGAGAGTGAAGCCAAGAACGTGCTCGATCCCTGAGAGAAAAAGGAAACAATCTAAGCATTAATGCATCACTAGAAACACCATTAATTTTAATAGTATTACATAATTCAATAAATAAAGCAAGATGTTGATTAGGATCTACAAGTGGAGCCAAACTGATTGTGCTAGATCATAGATAAGAAAGCAGGCTTAATTTTGAAGTTATTAGCCTCTATCGTTGATCTAGCAATGCTAGAGTGTATCTCCTGTGAATTAGGGGCTGCATAGTTTGTTGGTGTATATGCCGTGAGACCTAGTATTGGTCCATCTTTGTACTACTTCACTTAGATATTTATATATCATTTTGGCATTGTCGTTATCGTTGTTTGTCTACATCTGCGATTATGTACTAACATGATAATATCCCTGGAGATAGATTGGATCTGTGCTCAAATAATTGTCCCTAGTCAATGTACCTAAGTGGATATGAGATAGCTCTGGTACTTGTGAGACTGGTATATGGGCTGGTTAGGCACGAGGAGCTAACGCAGACATATGGGTGTTGGGGTATGCCCTTAAGGCTAATGTTTGAGGCCTTGGGATTCTTACAGTATCATGTATAAACTCTTATGTTTATAAAGGCAATGGTTGTTATTCAGTTTGTTACATTGTCTGCTGCAATAAGTGTGCTTCTGAATAATGTCTCAATGCTGTTCAGCTTGGCTGACATGCTGTAATGTCCTTAGTCGAGATATCTTGGTGAACATGAGACAGCCTTGATATAATTGAGACTAATATGTGTTCTAATCTTATAGGATGCTTCGAGCATGGAATAAGATGTAGACTCATGGGTACATTGGATGTACTGGACAGACCCTACTAGGATATTCAATTGCTTGTCACAATGTGAATAATCCTTGTTTGCAACAAGTGGCACATGTCCTCTGACTTGAGATCACTTGTGTTTCTAAATGATGATTGTCATTGTTTTGAGGTAGTTCAATATCATTTGAAACATAATGGTTATAGACTATCTTGGATAATGATCATGAGTCATGTTAGGGCATTAGTGATAGATATAGGATTGCCGTCTCCTTGATTGGAGTGTGATGTTCTAAAGGGGCCCCCCTGAATGAGATGATTGAGAAAGTGTATGGCCATACCCAGGTGACTATGTTCATCTGATCTAATCATGCTCATCATATTGGAGCTACAGGCTTGACACGCTTGTCCAATAAGAACATCCAGTGGCAAAGGAAACATGTATGCCTAGTGAAGTGGATTCACACTTGTGCTGTGGTTTGGGTGTAGTCTTGGAAGACTCTTTCCTTTATATCGGGAGACAGTGATGTGTTGTTAGATACCCCTCACTGATCGTGATAACGTAAGTTATCGTTACTGACATTTAAAGGAAACCCTTAGGGTCGCACAATTTGATGATATGGCTTACTTAAGTCAGATCGTGTGGACTGAATTGTTTTGATTCAGTTTAAAAGGAGTTTAAACTCTGATTGTAAGTGAGATCTGGTCTGATCATGTTTGATTGATTAGGGCTTGAGATCGGTAAGCTTCGATCGAGAGTATTGATGCTGGATCGGTGAGATCAAGAGCATCGAGAGATGTACGGTTAGATCTTGAACCTTCATGGTTCATATGAGATTTAGACCATGGCTTGGCTTGGTTCAATTTGGTCTTTGAACCAATTGCAATTGGACCGAACACAATTGAACCGGTTCACATATGTGAACGCATGGTTCAATTGAATTGGCGTTTTGGATTGGTTCACATGACATAAGCGCATGGCTTCATGACTTTCCAATTTTGGAAGTCTTGTAACGCCTAACGCCTAAACGCCAAATTGCCAAAACGCCTCTTGTCTTGGAAGCTCTCTCGTGCGTGGTGTATCGTCGAGACGAAGAGGAGAGCTTTCGGAAAAGAGAGGATCATCTCATCTCCTCCATACAAAAGGATAACTTGGCATTTTTGCTAGCACAAGAATTGCGCAAGGAGGAAGCCATCATCACCTTTGTGTGCGTCTTCTTTGGAGGAGAGCCAATTCGCCCTCTTGCTTCCAAATCGCCATCCACTCATGGCCATGGTGAGATCTTCTCTTGATCTATGAAATGAATCAAAGTTGATTATATAGACATACTACATGCGATCCTATGGAAACTCTAATTCCGCCCATGCAAATTTTGAAATTGCGCATGCTTAGGGTTTCACCCCCTTACTTTAGGGAGCTTCAATTGGTATCAGAGCATGGGTTTTCGGTATGAATCTATATGATTTCTTTGATCTGATTGTGATCCATATATGATGCCATGTTTACATGCGCTTACTTGATGCTATGTTTACATACTTTGTTTGCGCTTGTATCATTGCTACAAGTTGTTTGCGCTTATGCATAGATCTAAGGGTTATCAACATGCGAAGATTAACATGCTAGATATTACATGTATCTTTTTTTTCTTAAGTTGCGCATGTTCTTTGTTTGCGCTTGTTGAAGATGTTTTTACCAAAACTATCATCTTGCGCGCCCCCTCACATAGATCTATAGGCGCCTACTATAAACCCTTAGACGGGTTGATAGGGTTGAAGTCATCCTCTAGGAAAGATCCAAATAGTCTGATCAGACCATCTGACAGCCTAGATGGGTCGACCAGATGGCACCTATGCGCAAGCATGAGGTGGCTATAGGTCGACTGCAGATAGGCGTGTAGCGAGGTCTGGTTGAGACAACCAGTGAACGCACATGAGTTAGGCCCGGGGTCACACCCGCTTGCCAGAACTCATGATGGTTGTTCAGCCCTTGGCGCTTGCATGGTTGACCATTAGGTCAACTCAAGTCAGTTAGGACTTGGTGCATGCAAGGGCAGTGGATCTGACTAGACATGATGAGTGGATCCCTATTAATGGACCGTTGTAAGGTAGTAGGGCTCATAAGACAAATAAAATTGATTCCAATGGGATTTTGAAAATTCTATTTTGTTGATGGATCACATGTTGATTGGATGCCATGATGCTTGTCTATTTCATCTTATGTGGGCTGCCTGTTTTAATGTGTGCTGTGCTGGGGCCTGCGTGCCTGGATTAAAAAATTGTAAATTATTATTATTGTGATCTGCGCATCACATTTTAATTAATTTATGAAATGTAATTGACCTGCGTGTCAATCTTGTCTAGATAGATTACATTGTAATTCAATCAGACAAGAGCACTGAGCACACTTGGCAGAGGCGCATGTAGCAGTGGCTTGACCAGGTGGGAGGACTAGGGTTTGACCCTATGACAGGCGCCTTTACCTGGTGGGCGCACCTGAGCTGCAATGGGCGCTTGGGTCCTGGTCTGGGCCAGACAAGATGCAAAAGACCCATGAAGAAAAGCAAGTGAAGACTTAAGTTAAATTAAGGTCTTACCTAGGCTTGATGGGCTTTTACCACATAAGATCAGCTTGCATTCTATTTATTGTTTTTATAATTAGAACTGCATGTTTTTCTTCTGCTATCGCCATAGGATTTTGTAGGGTTTATAGAGGGGTCCCCTTCAAGGGGGAGCGAAACCCTATAGATAGCGCAAGTGGTCTTCTTTGTTTTAGCAGCGGAATTAGGGTTTCAACTTGATCGCATGCTATACTTTCATATGATCAACTTAAACAACAAATGAAAGATTCGTTACCATGGCCATGGGAAGGAGGCGGCTTGGAAGCAAAGAGCAAGATAGATCTTCTCCACAAGTGACGCACACAAACGAGGGATGACTTCTTCTTGTTGATCTTTGTGCTAGCAAAGATCTTCAAGAGTCCTTGCCGAATGGAAGGGATAGGTTGAGATGCTTCCTTGGCCGAGAGCTCTCCCTTGTCGTTCACCTTCTTCCACACGAGATGGCAAGCAAGCAACGTCAATGACAAGCGAGCAAAAGCGTTTAGGCGATAACATCAAAAATGGCGTTACATGACTTCCCAAAATGGAAAGTCATGAAGCCATGTTCCAACGCCAAAACGCCTTCCTTCATGAACCATGCGTTCACATAGTGAACCGGTTCATTCTTTGGTTCAATTCGATTTGGCTCATAGACCAAAATCAAACCAAGCCAAGCCAATACATGGTCTAGACCTTCTATGAACCTAATGGCTCAAGGTCTAACCGTTCATCTCCTGATGCTCTTGATCTCACCGATCTAGCATCTCCTCTCTCGATCGAAGCTTACCGATCTCAAGCCCTAATCAATCAAACATGATCAGACTAGATCTCACTTACAATCAGAGTTTAAATCCCTTTAAATTGAACCCAACTAATTCAGTCCACATGATCTGACTTAAGTAAGTCATATCATCAATTTGTGCGACCCTGAGGGTTTCCTTTAAATGTCGGTAACAATAACTTTCGTTATCACGATCAGTGAGGGGTATCTAGCAACACATCACTGTCTCCCGATATAAAGGAAAGAGTCTTCCAAGACTACTCCCAAACCATAGCACAAGTGTGAATCAACTTCACAAGGCATGCATGTGTCCTTTGCCACTGGATGTTCTTATTGGACAAGCGGGTCAAGCTTGTAACTCCAATACTATGAGTATGATTAGATCAGACGAGCATAGTCATCTGGGTATGGCCATACACTTTCTCAATCATCTCATATAGGGGGGCCCCTTTAGAACATCACACTCCTTGAACAAGGAGACGGCAATCCTATATCTATCACTAGTGCCCTAACCTGACTCATGATCATTATCCAAGATAGTCTATGATCATTATGTTTCAAATGATATTGAACTACCTCAAAACAATGACAATCATCATTTAGTCACTCAAGTGATCTCAAGTCAGAGGACATGTGCCACTTAGTGCATTCAAGGATTATTCACATTGTGACAAGCAATATGAATATCCTAGTAGGGTCTGTCCAGTACATCCAATGTACCCATGAGTCTACATCTTATTCCATGCTCGAAGCATCCTATAAGATTAGAACACATATTAGTCTCAATCATATCAAGGCTATCTCATGTTCACCAAGATATCTCGACTAAGGACATATAGCCTGTCAGCCTAGCTGAACAGCTTTGAGACATTATTCAGTAGTACACTTATTACTGCAGACAAGGTAACAACCTGAATAATAACCATGCCTTTATAAACATAAGAGTTTATTACATGATACTGTTACAATCCCAAAGGCCTCAAACATTAGCCTTAAGGGCATACCCCAACAGATTTGCCTGATAGTAAGAAGATAAAAGACCGTTAAAATCCAACGTTAAATATCAAGCACGTAAGCCTTCTGGCGCGAAACCTCACTGTTCTGACTATCGTTGGGGCCGTGTTGTACCCACTCAGTGGGCACGCCCATCTATCTTCAGACGGTGTGTGATTTCACCTGCGTGTTACAGAGAAGGGATTTATCGCTTCTCGTTGCTCAGCATAGCACGTGGTGGTCCAGGGAGTAGGTCAGGTTAGCTTGACCATGTAGGCTACATACTGAGCATATGTTAGCTATATGGAGGCAGCCATCTGTGGGATCAGAGACTGTGTTGTACCAACTCAGTTGGCACAGTCTGCTGGATTGCCCAGATGAAGGGGAATCGCACGGGTTGGCGATTGGCAGGGACTGCCTACCAGAGATTAGTGCTTGTACTCTCTGTGCATCTTATCTCGCCTGAGCGGGACGCGGAGACCAAGTATGAAATCTGGATCCCATCTCACTAAAAGAGTCTTACTCTTTCGGACTGTTTTAATGGATTTTTCAGTCAGATAAAATAGTGAGAAAAGAATCTTTCTTAAGTCTTGGATTGATTCTAAACATTGATACTGACCTTGCTGTTCTTGCATTGTTGTAGATTCCTGCAGCAACGAACACCATGAGCTTCAATGTGCGATCCCTACTGGAAAGGGAGAAGTTTGCTGGGCCAAACTTCTCAGACTGGTACGGACACCTTAAGATCGTTCTTAAGGCTGAGAGAAAACTGTATGTCCTCGAGACGGCTATACCGCCTCAACCCGCTCCGAACGCCACAAGGGCAGTTCGGGATGCCTATGAAAAGCATGTCAATGATAGCATTGATGTCGCTTGCCTGATGCTAGCGTCTATGACGCCACAGCTGCAGCGTCAGCATGAGGATCTATCTGCTATAGAAATTATAGCAAACCTCAAGATGCTGTATGCTGCACAGGCGAGGACTGAACGCTATAATTTGACCAAGCTTTTCTTTCAGAGCAAACTGGCTGAAGGGAGTCCAGTGGGAGCTCATGTGCTCAAGATGATTGGGCACAAAGAGGCTCTAGAGAAACTGGGGCATACCATCAATCAGGAGCTTGCTGTAGACATTATTCTGCAGTCCCTCCCGGCCTCTTTCGATCCGTTCATTATTAATTTTAATATGAACAAGATCGACTGTACACCGGCAGAGTTGCTGAATATGCTCTTGACTACAGAGGAAACTCTAAAGGGAAAGCCTTCAACCTCTGTCTTGATGTTCCCTTCCAGGAACAAGAAGAAGGGGAAGAAGGGCAAAGCCCCTGTCAAGAATTACAACAAGGCTCTGAAACAAAAGGTCAAGCGGTCGAAGGACAACAGATGTTTCCATTGTGGCCAGCTGGGTCACTGGAAAAAGGACTGCAAAGCGCTCCAAGGAGACAAGAAGGGAAGCATCGCTTCTGGCTCAGGTATATTTGTGACTGAAGTCATGATATCCTCTTCTTCTATTTCATGGGTGTTGGACACTGCATGTGGAGTTCACATTTGTTCAAATGTACAGGAACTCAAGAGAAGAAGACAGGTGGGACAGCATGAGGTGGACCTACGAGTTGGAAACAGGGCACGGGTTGCTGCTGTTGCTGTAGGAACTTATTACATCTCATTACCATCTGGACTTGTATTAGAACTGGACAATTGTTATTTTGTTCCGAGTATTACGAAAAATATTATCTCTATTCCTGCTCTTGTCAGGAAAGGATTTTCCTTTGAATGCAATATTTCAAAGTGTGTTCTCTGTTATGATAATATTGTTTATGCTACTGGATCAATTAACAATGGATTATTCATGTTGGACATGGAATGTTCTATACAAAATATTGATAATAAGAAAGCCAAGTATGCTGATGATAGCACCTTGCTATGGCATAGTCGTTTAGGCCATATTAACGAGAAACACATTAAGCGGTTGCATGATCATGGACTGCTGGGATCATTCTCCTATGAGGAGATTGATACATGCAAAGCTTGTTTATTGGGCAAAATGACGAAGTCTCCTTTTCCTAACAAAGGTCAAAGGGCTTCAGGTTTACTTGACCTTATACACAGTGATGTGTGTGGGCCATTTAGTAAACATGCCAGAGGTGGCTATTCATACTTCATTACCTTTACTGATGATTTCAGTAGATATGGGTATGTCTATCTAATGAGACATAAGAGTGAATCTTTTGACAAGTTCAAAGAGTTCAAAAATGAAGTACAGAATCAGCTAGGCCGAAATATCAAGGCACTTCGCTCTGATCGAGGCGGAGAATACCTAAGTCGAGAGTTTACTGACTATCTGAAGGAGTGTGGGATTATCTCACAGCTCACTCTGAAGGTCCCCTAGATTAGGGGATGAAACCCTAATAGGCACATGTAAGGGATATAAACAGCGGAAGAGGGTTTCTAGATCTATTGCATGCTTTACGATCAACGTTAAAATGATTACATACAAGAGAAGAAATCATACCGATGCCATTTCTAGATGGCGTCTTGGAATCAAAGATCGAATTGGATCTTCTCCAGAGATGACGCACACAAGATGAGTCTTGGCTCCTCCTTGTCGCCCCTTGTGCTAGCAAGGATCGTCCAAGTATCCTGACCGAATGGAAGGGAAGAGATGAGAAATCCTATGCTTGGCGAGAGCTCCTCTTTTCGTCCACTCCCCCACACGCAAGAGATGCAAGTGTCGAAAAAACCAAAGAGGCGTCAAGAGAGCGTGAGCATTGAGAACGTGAGAGTCATAGTCACGTTTAGAGACATGCTTTCTAAAAATAGAAAAGTCTCAACGTTCATGCGACCACAACTTACCCCAATCGCAAAATGCCTCTTCATTTGAACCATGCGCTCATCCAATGAGCTGGTTCAATTCGGTTTGGTTCAAGAAACCAAACAACCCAAGCCATTAGTCCAGATTACAATAAACCCCTGAGGCTTAAGATCTGACCGTTGATCTCTCGATGCTCCTGATCTCACCGATCTAGCATCCATTCTCTCAATCGAAGCTTACCGATCTTAAGCCCTAATCAATTAAACATGATCAGACCAGATCTCACTTACAATCAGAGATTAAATCCCTTTAAACTGAACCTAAACAATTCAGTCCACACGATCTGACTTAAGTAAGCCATATCATCAAATTGTGCGACCCTAAGGGTTTCCTTTAAATGTCGGTAACGATAACTTACGTCATCACGATCAGCGAGGGGTATCTAGCAACACATCACTGTCTCCCGATATAAAGGAAAGAGTCTTCCAAGACTACACCCAAACCACAGCACAAGTGTGAATCAACTCACTAGGCATACATGTTTCCTTTGCCACTGGATGTTCTTATTGGACAAGCCTGTCAAGCTTGTAACTCCAATATGATGAGCATGATTAGATCAGATGAACATAGTCACCTGGGTATGGCCATACACTTTCTCAATCATCTCATCCAAGGGGGCCCTTTAGAACATCACACTCCAATGAAGGAGACGGCGATCCTTTATCTATCACTAGTGCCCTAACATGACTCAAGCTCACCATCCAAGATAGTCTATAACCATTATGTTTCAAATGATATTGAACTACCTCAAAACAATGACAATCATCATTTAGAAACACAAGTGATCTCAAGTCAGAGGAAATGTGCCACTTGTTGCAATCAAGGATTATTCACATTGTGACAAGCAATTGAATATCCTAGTAGGGTCTGTCCAGTACATCCAATGTACCCATGAGTCTACATCTTATTCCATGCTCGAAGCATCCTATAAGATTAGAATACATATTAGTCTCAATCATATCAAGGCTGTCTCATGTTCACCAAGATATCTCGACTAAGGACAAAAGTGCATGTCAGCCTAGCTGAACAGCATTGAGACATTATTCAGAAGTATATGTATTGCAGCAGATAATATATCAACCTGAATAACAACCATTGCCTTTATAAACATAAAAGTTTATACATGATACTGATACAATCCCAAGGCCTCAAACATTAGCCTTAAGGGCATACCCCAACAATCTCCCACTTGCACTTAATCTAATGGTTGAGGAATCTCAAACCCATATTATTACAGTGCTTCTCATGCTTCTGCTGCGCCAGAGGCTTGGTAAGCGGGTCTGCCAGATTGTCATCTGTATGAACCTTGCAGATTTTGATCTCGCCACGATCAATGATCTCCCGGATCAAGTGAAACCGTCTCTGTATGTGCTTGGACTTCTGGTGCGACCGCGGTTCCTTTGCTTGTGCGATTGCTCCAGTGTTATCACAGAAGATAACCAAAGGATCTGCACTCGAAGGAACAACACCAAGTTCCTTAACGAACTTGCGAATCCATACTGCCTCCTTAGATGCTTCTGAGGCTGCAACATACTCGGCTTCTGTTGTGGAATCAGCAACGATGGACTGTTTGAAACTCTTCCACACCACTGCTCCACCATTCAAGCTAAAAACATAGCCTGATTGCGATCAAAAATCATCCTGGTCAGATTGGAACGAAGCGTCAGTATATCCTTCAATACTGAGTTCTTCCTGACCACCATATATCAAGAACATATCTTTGGTCCTCCGCAGATATTTCAAGATGTTCTTGACTGCAATCCAGTGCGCCTGACCTGGATTACTTTGGAATCGACTGGTCACGCTTAACCCGTAAGCGACGTCTGGGCGAGTACACAACATCGCATACATAATGGATCCAATAGCCGAAGCATAAGGCGTATTGTCCATTTCATCTTTCTCAGTCTGTGTTTGTGGACACTGACTCTTTGAAAGATTCAGACCATGTCTGACTGGAAGATATCCTCTTTTAGAATTCTCTAAATGAAATCTTTCCAGGACTTTATCGATGTAAGTACTCTGGCACAGCCCGAGAAGCCTCTTAGATCTATCCCTGTAGATCTTCACACCTAATACATAGGCTGCTTCTCCTAAATCTTTCATCTGGAAACATTTTCTCAACCATGCTTTGACAGCATGCAGTTCAGGAATATCGTTTCCAATGATTAAGATATCATCGACGTAGAGGACTAGGAAAGTAATTACGCTCCCACTAAACCTCTTATATACACACGGGTCATCTTCATTCTTGACGAAACCAAATTCACTAATTGATTCATCAAAACGAATATTCCAGCCTCTTGATGCTTGTTTAAGTCCATAAATGGACTTCTTTAATTTGCATACCTTATGACTGTAAGATCCAAGGATCTTAAGTCCTTGTAAGTACTATTTTTGATTTAAATCTTTGGCTGTGATATTTGTCCTATGTTTTGATTTTGTCAACCCTAGGATGGGGGAGAATTTTATCCCTAAAACCTTTAGGGGTTATTTATAAATTAGTGGAAATGGGTTAGTGGATATTAATTTAAGCCTTACCGGATTTTTGACTCTAGTAATTAATTAATTAGAGCTTATTGGATGTTAATTTAATCCTTATTGGATTTTTCACTTAAGGGAATAATTAGCTATGGGTTATTGGGTTTGCACTTAAATTAAATGATATTGGGTTTAAAATTTGAATTAGTGGATTAATTCATAAACCCTATTTTGGTACTTGGGGGCGAAAAGAAAAAAACCTTAGGGGCGGCGGTTTGAAGGCTTGGGCGATTCTTTGAAGGCTTGGGCGATTCTTTGAAGGCTTGGACGAAATTCTTCTTCTTCCTTTTTCCCTTGGCCGGCGTTCCTTGGTGCTTGGTGGCATTTTCTCTTCCTTGGTGGCGTCTACCTAAGAACATTGGTGGAACTTTAAGACCCTTAGACGAGTTTTGTGGAGAGAATTTCACCTTGGTGTTCACGGTTCAAGATAAGAGGTGAGTGGGGTGTCTTATTCGAATTCTATCCAATTGGTTGTGCTAGATGATAAGTTTGATTGCTTGGAAATTTCACCATGCTAAGAACCGAAACTCAAGGTGTATCTATCATGAAAACCGAAATTTTACAACATGAAATTTAAGATATTTCTTATATGGAATTTAGGTAGCTTTAAATCAGTGATTCTTGAGCATGAAATTCTTATTAACTAGGGTTTAAATTTTAAGTGGATAATATGCTAGAAATTGTAGAAACCGTGGGCTATATGTGGTATTATGTAAAGTAGATTGTAAGAATACAAACTTTAATCCTATGTTGATTTTATGGATGCCCTGATAAATGCTAATAGTGTTATAGGATCCATGATCGTTTCTCTATGAGCAGCATGTTTATATATCTATGGCCATGTATTCTTGATTGAGAAACTTGGGTGATAACTTAGCAAGGTTATACTGAACTGATCAGCATGAAACCTAAGGACTCTACACTACATTATGTGGTTATGTGGTTTCGAATGTTATGTGTTGTGGTCTGTGTACCCGTTATGGGACGGATAGGACTAAGGCTAAGTGTAACTGTGTACTCAAGGGGATAGTCTATATGTGATAGATTAGGGGTTGGAGATTTCAGCCCTGTGTTTGTGATATGTGAGGGGTTGATGTTTCAGCCCTGTCTGTTGTGATATTGTGATGAAGGTGACTATCCTAGAGTCTGGTCGACACTTAGGAGTCCACTTTTGTGAAATAAGATATAAGGTGTGTCTAGTGGTTGTTCAGGTAAAGAACCCTTTGGGAGAACGAGTGATTGATGCAAAGTGCCATGTCTTGGTCGGACAGGGGCCACCCATTGATTTCATCACTCTTAGACTTTTAGATTCTTGTGTTATGGGGTGGTGTAGATCAAGGTATCACATCTTGACCGGATGGGGATCACCTCTTGAGTCTACACACCGTCCATGTTTGTGTTGCATGCGATTTGCAGGCTTCTCCCAGTGCTTAGGCCAGAGCCGGGTTGGACCCTAGGGGTCACTCTTGATTTATGCTGGACAACTAAGTGGTTGGTGTGTTTAGTTGGTTTAGAGTATGGCTCTAGATCCTTGGTTACTCTGTGGTGACAATTGCGTGATGCCTTAGCAGTGTTCATCTGATTGTTTATATGATTTCCTTTCTTTGCTTTTGTTATATGTTGGCATGATGTTCTGTTAAAGGTTTTTAAAATAATCTGCATGTATCTTTACTTGTATGTTATGGATGGTCGATTGAGACTATCCACTCACTGGGCTGTGTAGCTCACCCCTTACTGTTTACAGGTGTAGAGCAGGAGCCCACTGCCTAAGTTAGTGTTTGATATGGATATTGTGATTTTCCCTACAACTATGCTGGTTTGATGTACAAGACTTTTGTGCTTAGTTAACTGGGGCCAGTTATGGCCAAACTTTGTGAACTCGTGTCGCCGGTTATGGCACTTTTGAGATTTTGATTTTTGTGTCACCGAGGGCTTGGGCCTGGTTTCGGTGTTTGGTATCATTGACATTAGTTCTATGAAATTATAGAATCGATATTGTGGTTTTGCTTTGAATTTCGAGTCGAATTGTATTTGCGTTCAGATTTGATATAAATGTGAACTTGCATATGTCTAGTGCAAGTATTGCCTGGTGGCAGGTACCCTTATGTGATTTATGGATTTTACGGATTTTATATGGCTTTGATATACTGTTGCCTTGCATATGTCTAGTGCAAGGATTGCGTGATGGCAGGTACATTTGTGAAATTGTGTTTTCGTGGAGATTCAATGTGTGGATTCTCGAAAATTTTCAGATCGACTTTTCCTGAACTTGGTTTTACTTAGCGTGTGCATCGATCCTGTGTGATAACATCCTGTTCCTCTATGACTTGTGTTGCTTGTTTGGGTTAAGATAACGGGATGTGACAGAATGGTATCAGAGGAGTTGGCTAGCTAAAACTTAGTTCGGGGGAAAACATGTTTGTGTATTGCTAGACACCTGATAGGTTTATGTTTACTTTCCTTACTATGGTGTGTGTGTGTAGGAATTTAAGATGGTGCGATCCAGAGGAAATGCTAGCAGCGAGGGTGAGCAGACCTCAGATCTCACGAGAGCCATTGAGGCTCTGACAGGCATGGTACGGCAACAGGGTGCCATGATAGAGAGGCAAGCTCAGATGCTGCTGCAGCAACAGACTCAGCATCAAGAAGCGCAACAGCAGCTCTTGCAGCAATTGACTCAGGAGAGATCCCAAACTACTACTCGGGTGGTGGGGAATGACTCTCAGGAAGACGCTCACAGGCGCTATGCCTCGCTTGTGAGTGAATTCCAGAAACTGGGTCCTAGCTCTTTTTATGGGGGCCCAGAATCAAGTACTGCAGAGAACTGGCAGTTGTGCTTGGAAAAGATTTTTCAAGTCATGCGTTGCTCCGATGAGGACAAGCTGTGTCTGACCACCTATATGATGCGTGGTGACGCAGATGAGTGGTGGAAGGGCGTGGTGAGGATAGCTGCGGAAAGACATGAAACAGTAAATTGGCCCTACTTCTTGTCTCGATTTAACGAGAAGTACTTCCCCGATAGCTTAGTGGAGGCCCGGGAGGTGGAATTTATTCACCTGGAGCAGGGTGATATGACTGTGGACCAGTATGAGTTGCAGTTCACTAAGTTGGGAAAGTATGCCCCTCACCTGATAAACACTGAAAAGAGGAGGGCTACCAAGTTTCTCAGAGGTCTCAGATGGGACATTCGAGAACAGGTTGGTGCTCAGCACTTGGAGACTTATATTGAGACTGTTGGGCGAGCACGCACCATCGAGAGATACATATCTGAGAGGAGTTCTAGTACTACCATGACTGTGATTCCTGCAGCTGAGGCGGCAGCTCCTCAGTATGGTGATGGCGGCAAGGGTAAGAAGTACCCTAAGCATAAGGACTACAAGAAGAGCAGGTATAAGCCTTACTCTCACAAGGCACCGCAGCAGTCCAGGGATGCAAAGAACGGTAACACTGAGGATCGGAATTGTCATTATTGTGGGCTCAAGGGACATCTGATGAGAGACTGTTTTAAGAAGAATGGTGTATGCTTCAGGTGTAAGAAACCTGGACACATGATCAAGGACTGCAAGGAGCCTGAGATGCAGCAGAGAGGCACAGATAAGCCTACAGTCCAGACCCGAGTTTATGCCGTGGCTGAGAAGGATACACGGGCTTCCCGATCTGTCGTGGAAGGTACTTTATTTGTATTCGATCAGTTAGCTCGCATCTTATTTGACCCTGGTGCAAATTTATCTTTTGTATCTGTTAGATTTGTTGCATGTTTACCTGTATTACCTAAGGTGCTGGATTATGTTGTGTCTGTAAGTACTCCCTTAGGAAAATCATCATCTACAGACACTGTTTGTGCTGATTGTGTAGTGCATGTAGAGGGTTATGAGTTTCTTGTAGATCTAATCCTTTTAGACATGCAAGACTATGATGTCATCCTAGGTATGGATTGGTTATCCTCGCATCATGCCACTGTGGATTGCTTTGAGAAAGTAATCACCTTGAATCTACTAGATGGGAGTTGACTTTTTGTGAGAGGTCTGGTGTCAGACCAAGGACCACATGTGATATCTTTCCTGCAGGCCAGAAAGTTACTTGCTAGTGGGTGTAAGGGTTATATTGCACATGTTAAGGTGCAGGATGATTCTACTCCTGATTTGACTCAGATGGCGGTGGTGCAAGAGTTTCCTGATGTGTTCTCTGAGGAATTTTCAGGCTTGCCACCAATGCGAGAGGTAGAGTTTGGCATTGAGTTGGTGCCAGGTACTGCACCTATCTCCAGAGCTCCTTACCGCATGGCTACCTCCGAGTTGGCCGAGCTTAAGAAGCAACTGGAGGAATTGCTAGAGAAAGGTTACATCCGGCCTAGTGCTTCTCCCTGGGGAGCACCAGTGCTGTTCGTAAAGAAAAAGGATGGAACCCTGAGGATGTGTATAGACTACAGGCAACTGAACCAAGTGACTATCAAGAATAGGTATCCTGTCCCCAGAATTGATGATCTATTTGATCAATTACAGGGAGCTACAGTGTTCTCTAAGATAGATCTGAGATCAGGGTATTACCAGCTTAGGGTCAAGGATGAGGATATATTTAAGACTGCTTTCAGGACCAGGTATGGGCATTTTGAATTTCTAGTTATGCCTTTTGGACTGACGAATGCACCTGCTGTCTTCATGGATTTGATGAACAGGGTATTTCATGAATTGCTTGATTCTTGATGTAGGGGGGAAGCGTGGAGTAAAACTACTGATGCAAAATTCAGTTATTTATTTTTGGGATTTTTGAAAAAGTCAAAATTCAGAATGCAGCGAGAAAATAGCTATTAGAATTCCTGAGCAACTTTAATCATTTACAAAAAGTAGACATATGTTGCAGGAAAATCCATAAATCAAAAATTCAAACCAATTAAACCAAGATGTAGACCAAAACTTGTTCTTTTAAATCGTATAAGAATTGTAGATTGAAGATCTGTCAAGTAATAAGGACATCAAAGGCAAAACAACTATTCAGATTAAAGAATAAAACTGGTGCAGAAATATATCATTCATCAAAAGTTGCACCATCTCGTAGGTTTATCTGTTCAATCTTAATCTGTCCCAACTGATCCAAATGATAGAGAAGGTTCAGATCTTGCTATTGGATACAAGGATCAGAGCTGAAGGCTTCTCCGAATATGTTAAAAACCTGCACAAAGTAGTCTAGTCAGATTACAGGATTGAAACAACTGCAGAAGTTACTCAGATAAGAAAAGATGTCATGTCTCCCAGGATGATCCATGCGCTGTTAGACTGAGCCAAGTTATCCAAATGATAGATCAAGATGAGTTCTTCGTAATGGCATCAAAGTTCAAGGTTTTCGTTGTGCTGATTGCTTAAGATACCTGTTATGGTTGGAGGTCCCTCTGACGATGGCGAAGAGGTGGCCGGAGTTAGCGGGTGGATGGTGGCTGATCGGAGGAGAATCGCGCGGAAGAGTCGTGCTGGGCGGGAGCTCGGCGGAAACAGGGGATGGCGTGAGTGGCAGGGGCGGTCGCCGTTCGCCGGATGGTGGACGAAATCTAAACCTGCTACAACTGGAAGCTCGTATGAAGGAGGCGAGGACGTGGCCAGAGTTTGGGGTCGATTGGCCGCCTGTCGGAGGAGCACGATGCGGAAGGGCGGAACTAGGTCGCGAGCAGGGCGGAAACAGGGGATGGCGTCGGAGTTTCGATTCCGGCCATCGGTGAGGTGGATGGGCAGATCCCGGCGGCTGAAGACTTGTCTTGGAGAGGAAGAGTGATGTTCGAGATCTTGTGAGGATCAGACCGGCGGATCGTCGGCGGCGTGCTCACAAAGATTCAGAAGATCTGCAGGTTTGCTGGGTGTGCGATGTTGGCAGCGGAGCAGGACAATTGGGGAAGAAGGAGATTGGAGAAGAAAGGAAGAGGGAGGGACTCAGCCCTAGAAGGAGGAGAAGAGGGAAGAGACATCCGAATCCATCGGAAGAAGGACTATTTCCATTCCATTCATCAAATCATCAAATCTGTCTGTACAAGGTTCAAGCTTTGATACATATAGGGGAAGATTGGGAGAGACGTTGCTGCAAAGAGACGTTGGTGTTTCCTTGTTTGAACGGCTGCAGCGATGGCATTGGAGCTTTCCTCCTTCGATTGCTGAAGAGAAACGTTGAACTTTCCTTGTGAGGTGCGAAGGTAACGTTGAAGCTTCCAACTTTGGCTGAAGAAGAGCGTTGGCTGCGAGCGTGCGTTGAACCGTTCAGCGTTGAAGATGATCTTGATGCAGATTTGAAGTTGGCGCAAGTCGCATGGCTAGATTGGCTGATTTGTGGAGAGTACAACTTATTCTTTGGAAAGTGTCTTGACCATAACATGAAGTAGTTGAAGTTATTCTTTTCTTTATTTTGAGCTAGCATTTGGAGTGAGTCTTGCTAGCTTATTCGCGAGCCTCCAAGTCTTTCTCTATGGCAATCTTAAACTCCACTTGTACCGTCGTGGTTTGTGGTCTCTGCCCCCATCATTTCTCCCCGGGTGAAAATAATTCTTCCCCGAAGAATTGTTCTTGTGTAGGTGGAGAAGTTCTGTAGGGGTGAGAGTCAGTTGCTCCTCAAGGATCCGAAACTTCCAAGTGTTGTTAGCATCACAGCATCCTGTCTTGTTGGTCCTTGTCCACGGTCCTAGCTGCATATCAAGGGTACCTGCATTGGATTCCTTTTCTCGGCCATACTCATTAGTAAAGTTGTCATAGAAAATCATAGGATTTAGCAAAGAACAAGGAATGACAAAATCAATATATTCAACTTCAATAAGTGCAGAGTGCAAAGCATGTTTGAGTTCATTGTGTTTTGTTGATCCTAATGGTGGCTTAAGGGTGTGGGTAGAAGGACCTAACAGACAAGACTCAAGGATCATAGGGTCCTGGAAGAGATTTTCTAAGTCTAGGGGTTGACCTAAAGGTTGAGGATTAGGATCCAGGTCAAACTCAAAAGGATCTAACTTAGGTTCTATGTGAGGTTCAAGAAGACCTATGGGTTTGGGTTCAACTGGGTTTTTTGGCAAGTCATCTTTAGGTTTGCTAGAGGTAGTGCTAAGGTCAAGTTGAAAACCTGTGGGTATGGGCCCTAAAATTGAAGGTAATGGCTCTATTTGACACTTAGGTTGAGACAAGTCTACAGTGGTCTCTATGGGCAACTCAGGGGTAGCTTGACTCTCAGACAAGTCAACTATGGGTTCTTGAGCTAGATTGCTAGGCTCAAGTTGAGGACCTATGGGTATGGGCCCTAAAATTGGTTCTACCTCATGGTTTGGCTCCTCATGACTTATTTGTTCAGGTTCAGTGGTAAGACATGAGTTGGGCTCTAAAATTGAAGGTGAAGGCATTGGTTCTACTTGATGGTTTGGCTCTTCATGTCTTGCTACTTCAATTTCAATGGTTTCATCAAGACATGGATTAATCTCTAATGTAGACTCTAAGGGTTGCTCAAGCTCTAATGGGGTTGAACTCTTATGTTCTTTTTGCAAGGATTCCTCCCTAAATCTCTTTATCTCTTGCTTAATCTCTTCAAGTTCTTCCCGTAACTCCTTACAAAGGCTATGTGTTGACTTTTCATTTTTAGGATAAACTATATGTTCCAAACCTTTATGAATAAAACTATAACACCAAGGTTTTGTAAAATAATATCCTTGAAAATCATGCATAAATTCTTTCCCTAATAAGATGTCAAAACCTTTTAGACTCATCACATCACACCAAATGTTGGTTTTGATATTGTCTAGCATAATGGGAACTAAGCATTGATAGTCAAGAAAAGTCATAGTCAAACCATCCCAAGTTATGTAGTGAGGGTTATGATGTTTATCTTTGGTGAGACCAAGTTGTTCAAGGGCATCAATAGATATAAAATTAAACTTTACAAAGTGATCAATAATAGTTCTACTCTTATAACCATTACACCAAACATAAGTTTTGAAACTAGTAGAACTACGGGTGAGTCTTTGATATCCATCTCTAGAAAAGATTAAATCTCTTTGATTATACCGACGCATGATAAAACAAGAAACTTAGCAAGCAGGAAAAGACTATTGTTTTAGTGCAAAATTATAAACAAAACCCAGCAGTAAATCAGAATTGATTGCAGCAAGTTGATGGCAACAGTTTGAACAAGGCTGAAAAAAACAGAATTCAGAAATCAAATGCAGAATTTATAATCCTAATTTAGCATCAAAATCACTATGTCAAGGCTGCACTCATAGGTGTCCAAGCTGAGATATATTGGTGGTAAAAGTAGCTGCAGTTTGATAGGGATTAAGTGTTGCAGGCTGCGAATTTCAAGCTGCAAATTTCAGATTCACAAAGCTGAAAAAAACCCAGATGTTAATATTCAGAAATGAAGTGCAGAATTCAGCATATAGAGTATATTTCAATAGCCTGCAATTTGATATAGATAATGTGCAGCGATAGGGTGAAAACAAATCAGGAATCTCAGAATTTTAATGGTTCAAAACTGCAGAATTTAAAGAACCGAGAGTGGAGTACAAGTGCAGAATTTAGAAAGGCTGATCAAAACTTGCGAGAAGATGCAGTAGTGTGCAGAATTAATTAGAACTTTGCAAAAATTCAAATGCAGTTTTCTTTGGCAAATTTATGCAGTTTTCTTTGGCAAATTGTTTAATGCAAACAATTTTTTTTTTCTAATCAATAAAGAGCAAATAACTTAACTAACATGCAGAAGCAATGAAGGCAACAAAACATGAAAGCATAAACTAAGAATAAATTTTTTTTTTTTTTTTTTTTTTTTTTTTTAAATGCAAGTAATTAGCAAAACATGCAAAAGCAATAAGCAATAAACCATGAAAACCAGAACTAACATTTTTTTTTTTTTTGCAAAGAACAAAGCAAGGATCGTGTGGGCAGACAAGAGTTGCTCACAAACCTGCCTCTGATACCAAACTGATGTAGGGGGGAAGCGTGGAGTAAAACTACTGATGCAAAATTCAGTTATTTATTTTTGGGATTTTTGAAAAAGTCAAAATTCAGAATGCAGCGAGAAAATAGCTATTAGAATTCCTGAGCAACTTTAATCATTTACAAAAAGTAGACATATGTTGCAGGAAAATCCATAAATCAAAAATTCAAACCAATTAAACCAAGATGTAGACCAAAACTTGTTCTTTTAAATCGTATAAGAATTGCAGATTGAAGATCTGTCAAGTAATAAGGACATCAAAGGCAAAACAACTATTCAGATTAAAGAATAAAACTGGTGCAGAAATATATCATTCATCAAAAGTTGCACCATCTCGTAGGTTTATCTGTTCAATCTTAATCTGTCCCAACTGATCCAAATGATAGAGAAGGTTCAGATCTTGCTATTGGATACAAGGATCAGAGCTGAAGGCTTCTCCGAATATGTTAAAAACCTGCACAAAGTAGTCTAGTCAGATTACAGGATTGAAACAACTGCAGAAGTTACTCAGATAAGAAAAGATGTCATGTCTCCCAGGATGATCCATGCGCTGTTAGACTGAGCCAAGTTATCCAAATGATAGATCAAGATGAGTTCTTCGTAATGGCATCAAAGTTCAAGGTTTTCGTTGTGCTGATTGCTTAAGATACCTGTTATGGTTGGAGGTCCCTCTGACGATGGCGAAGAGGTGGCCGGAGTTAGCGGGTGGATGGTGGCTGATCGGAGGAGAATCGCGCGGAAGAGTCGTGCTGGGCGGGAGCTCGGCGGAAACAGGGGATGGCGTGAGTGGCAGGGGCGGTCGCCGTTCGCCGGATGGTGGACGAAATCTAAACCTGCTACAACTGGAAGCTCGTATGAAGGAGGCGAGGACGTGGCCAGAGTTTGGGGTCGATTGGCCGCCTGTCGGAGGAGCACGATGCGGAAGGGCGGAACTAGGTCGCGAGCAGGGCGGAAACAGGGGATGGCGTCGGAGTTTCGATTCCGGCCATCGGTGAGGTGGATGGGCAGATCCCGGCGGCTGAAGACTTGTCTTGGAGAGGAAGAGTGATGTTCGAGATCTTGTGAGGATCAGACCGGCGGATCGTCGGCGGCGTGCTCACAAAGATTCAGAAGATCTGCAGGTTTGCTGGGTGTGCGATGTTGGCAGCGGAGCAGGACAATTGGGGAAGAAGGAGATTGGAGAAGAAAGGAAGAGGGAGGGACTCAGCCCTAGAAGGAGGAGAAGAGGGAAGAGACATCCGAATCCATCGGAAGAAGGACTATTTCCATTCCATTCATCAAATCATCAAATCTGTCTGTACAAGGTTCAAGCTTTGATACATATAGGGGAAGATTGGGAGAGACGTTGCTGCAAAGAGACGTTGGTGTTTCCTTGTTTGAACGGCTGCAGCGATGGCATTGGAGCTTTCCTCCTTCGATTGCTGAAGAGAAACGTTGAACTTTCCTTGTGAGGTGCGAAGGTAACGTTGAAGCTTCCAACTTTGGCTGAAGAAGAGCGTTGGCTGCGAGCGTGCGTTGAACCGTTCAGCGTTGAAGATGATCTTGATGCAGATTTGAAGTTGGCGCAAGTCGCATGGCTAGATTGGCTGATTTGTGGAGAGTACAACTTATTCTTTGGAAAGTGTCTTGACCATAACATGAAGTAGTTGAAGTTATTCTTTTCTTTATTTTGAGCTAGCATTTGGAGTGAGTCTTGCTAGCTTATTCGCGAGCCTCCAAGTCTTTCTCTATGGCAATCTTAAACTCCACTTGTACCGTCGTGGTTTGTGGTCTCTGCCCCCATCAATTCTTGTGTGGTAGTCTTCATAGATGATATCTTGGTGTACTCTCGGACTACTTCGGATCATGTCAGTGACTTGCGCAGAGTGCTGGAGATCCTGAGGAAAAACCGATTATATGCCAAGGCCAGTAAGTGTGAGTTTTGGCTAGAAAAGATCAGCTTCCTTGGGCATGTGATTTCTGGTCAGGGGGTGTCTGTGGATCCAGTTAAGGTGCAAGCCATCCTTAATTGGGGAAGACCGACTAGTGCTACTGAGATCAGAAGTTTCCTGGGTCTAGTAGGTTACTACCGGAGGTTTGTTGAGGGATTTTCCAAGCTGGCGGGTCCTTTAACTAAATTGACAAGAAAGGAGGCCAAGTTTAATTGGGATGACAAGTGTGAGGAGAGCTTTCAGGAGCTGAAGAGAAGGTTGACTAGTACACCGATCCTCATTATTCCTAGTGATGGGGAAAGGTTTACCGTCTATACGGATGCGTCAGGCAAGGGGTTGGGTTGTGTCTTGATGCAGAAGGGTAATGTGGTAGCCTATGCTTCGAGACAACTGAAGGAGTATGAGTTGAACTACCCTACTCATGACTTAGAGTTGGCGGCCGTAGTCTTTGCTCTGAAGATATGGCGCCACTATTTATTGGGTCAGGAGTTTGATCTGTTCACTGACCATCAGAGTCTCAAGTACATCTTCACTCAGAAGGAGTTGAACATGAGACAGAGAAGATGGATGGAGTTGATCAAAGACTATGACTTCGCTATTCAGTATCAGGCTGGAAAGGCCAATGTAGTGGCTGATGCACTGAGCAGACATCCAGTTACTTCAGTAGCGGCACTACGGGTCAGTGAGTGGCAGTTACTGCAGGAGTTCCGAGATCTCAGGATCAGTGTTTCTCCTAGAGTTCAGTCGGGTTATGTGGCTTTCCTCAGAGTACAGTCTGTTTTGTTGCAGAAGATCAGAGATCAGCAGTCTGTGGATCCGAGATTAGCTCAGATCAGGGATAGTTTGGTTGCGGGTACAGTTCAGGATTTTAGCTTGTCTGATGATGGTGTTCTTCGGTTCCGTGGAAGGGTGTGTGTCCCTGAGGAACCGAGCTTGAGGAAAGAAATACTGGAGGATAGCCATAACTCCAAATATTCTCTACACCCTGGTGTGACTAAGATGTATCAGGACCTCAAGAAGAGTTTTTGGTGGCCGGGTATGAGGAAAGAGGTAATCGATTTTGTCTCTAGGTGTTTAACCTGTCAGACTGTAAAGGCTGAACACCAGAAGCCTGGTGGTTTGTTGCAGCCCCTTCCTATTCCTGAGTGGAAGTGGGAATTGTTGGGGTATGCCCTTAAGGCTAATGTTTGAGGCCTTGGGATTGTATTAGTATCATGTAATAAACTCTTAAGTTTATAAAGGCATGGTTATTATTCAGGTTGTTACCTTGTCTGCTGTAATAAGTGTACTTCTGAATAATGTCTCAAAGCTGTTCAGCTAGGCTGACAGGCTATATGTCCTTAGTCGAGATATCTTGGTGAACATGAGACAGCCTTGATATGATTGAGACTAATATGAGTGCTAATCTTATAGGATGCTTCGAGCATGGAATAAGATGTAGACTCATGGGTACATTGGATGTACTGGACAGACCCTACTGGGATATTCCATTGCTTGTCACAATGTAAATAATCCTTGTAAGCAGCAAGTGGCACATGTCCTTTGACTTGAGATCACTTGTGTTTCTAAATGATGATTGTCATTGTCTTGAGGTAGTTCAATATCATTTGAAACATAATGATTATAGACTATCTTGGATGGTGAGCTTGAATCAGGTTAGGACACTAGTGATAGACATAGGATTGCCGTCTCCTTGTTTAAGGAGTGTGATGTTCTAAAGGGCCCCCTTATGAGATGATTGAGATAGTGTATGGCCATACCCAGATGACTATGTGCATCTGATCTAATCATGCTCATCGTATTGGAGTTACAGGCTTGACATGCTTGTCCAATAAGAACATCCAGTGGTAAAGGACATATGTATGCCTTGTGAATTGAGTCACACTTGTGCTATGGTTTGGGAGTAGTCTTGGAAGACTCTTTCCTTTATATCGGGAGACAGTGATGTGTTGCTAGATACCCCTCACTGATCGTGATAACGTAAGTTATCGTTACCGACATTTAGAGGAAACCCTCAGGGTCGCACAATTTGGTGATATGGCTTACTTAAGTCAGATCGTATGGACTGGATTCTTTGAGTTCAGATTAAAGGGATTTAATCTCTGATTGTAAGTAAGATCTGGTCTGATCATGTTTGATTGATTAGGGCTTGAGATCGGTAAGCTTCGATCGAGAGAGGTGATGCTAGATCGGAGAGATCAGGGGCATCAGGAGATGAACGGTTAGATCATAAGCCTTGGGGTTCGATTTGGTCTAGACCAAGTGGCTTGAGCTATTTCGGTTTGGTTTGATGAACCAAAGCCGATTTGACATTTTGGATTGAACCGGTTCACAAATATGAACGCTTGGTTCAATGCCAAAATGCGTTTTGGGTTGGCTTGAACGCATGGCTTGATTGACTTCCATTTATGGAAAGTCATCAAGGGCCGGTTTTGCTTCAATGCCAAAACGCTTATGCGTTGAGCTCCTCACTTCAACGCCTTGATTCTTTTCGAGGTGTGGTTGACGAAGGTGAGGAGTAGACATCCAAGAGAAGCTCTCGGCCGAACGGATTCATCTCATCAAACCCTTTCCATTCGACAAGATAAGGCTTGGGTGTCTTGCTAGCACAAGAGATCTCAAGGAAGTGAGCATCTTCATCTTGTGTGTGGACTTGTGGAGGAGACCTAATTTGATCTCTTCTTCCAAGCCGAATTCCAAGCTTATGGCGTTGGTATGATTTCTCATAACTTAAGTTGATCATATAGTTTCATATGCGATTTTGAAACCCTATTTTCCGCCATGCATGCTAGATGCGCATGATTAGGGTTTCCCCCCCCCCCCCCTTTATGTTAGGGGTTCCTTCAATTGGTATCAGAGCTAGGCTCTTGATATGATCTATATGATTGCTTTGAAGTGTTTGTGATCCATACATATTGCGCTTACTTGATGCATGCTTTGTTTACATGAAGTTTGCGCTTGTATCATGCTAACATGAAGTTTGCGCTTGTATCATGCTAACATGTAGTTTGCGCTTGTATCACGGCTTTGATGAAGTATGCGCTCCCCCAAGAAGGGGACCCCCTAAAGTTTGCGCTCCCCCTTGAAGGGGACCCCCTTAGATCTAAGGGTTATCAACATGCTAGAAGATATATCTTATGGATGTTCTAGATGTTTGCGCATGTCAAAATGTTTTCTAAAACTTACATCTTGCGCGCATGATTAGATCTAAGGTGCCACTACATTAAATCCTTAGATGGGTTGATGGGGTTGAAAGCATCTTCTAGGTTAGATCCAACTAGTCTGATCAGACCATCTGACAGCCTAGATGGGTTGACCAGATAGCACCTGTGCGCAAGCACGAGGTGGCTATAGGTCGACTGCATCCAAGGCGTGTAGCGAGGTCTGGTTGAGACAACTACTGAACACACATGAGTTAGGCCCGGGGTCACACCCGCTTGCCAAAACTCATGAGGGTGGTTCAGCCCTTGGCGCATGCATGGTTGACCATCAGGTCAACTCGGGTCAGTTAGGACTCGGTGCATGCAGGGGCAAAGGATCTAACTAGATGGATGAGTGGATCCCTATCAATGGACCATTGTAAGGTTGTAGGGCACATAAGGAAATTAAAATTGATGCCATGGGGTTTTTCAAAAATTTAATTTCTTGATTGGATCACATGATGATTTGATGCCATGATGCTTGTCTATTTAGTCTTATGTGGGTTGCCCTATTGTGTGCTGTGCTGGGGCCTGCGTGCCTGGTAAATTATAAGTTAATTTTATTGTGATCTGCGAATCACTTTTTCATTAATTTATTGTATAATTGACCTGCGAGTCAACCTTGTCTAGATAGATCAAATGTACTTTGATTAGACAAGAGTACAAATGCACACATCCCAAAGGGGCATTCAGCTGGTGGCGCACCTGAGGTGCTCTTGGCGCTAGGGCCCTAGGTTGGACCAGATGAGATGCCAAGGAGCTCAAGTGAAGACTTAAGTAAAATTAAGGTCTTACTAGGGTTCATGGGCTTTTACCACATAAGATCATGCTTTCTACTTATTGCTAATAATTAGAATTGCATGTTTAAGTTTATCTTCTACTATAGCCATAGGATATGCCTGATAGTAAGAAGATAAAAGACCGTTAAAATCCAACGCTAATATATCAAGCTCGATAAAGCCTTCTGACGCGAAACCTCACCTTTCTGATTATCGTTGGAGCCGTGTTGAACCCACTCAGTGGGCACGTCCATCTATCTTCAGACGGTGCTGGATTTCACCTGCGTGTTACAGAGTAGGGATTTATCACTGCTCGTTGCTCAGCATAACACGTGGTGGTCCAGGGAGTAGGTCGGGTCAGCTTGACCATGTAGGCTACATATGTGGCGCATATGGTAGCGCATGGAGGCAGCCATCTCTGGGATCAGAGACTGTGTTGTACCAACTCAGTTGGCACAGTCTCCTGGATTGCCAAGATGAAGGGGAATCGCACGGGTTGGCGATTGGCTGGGACAGCCTACCAGAAATTAGTGCTTGTCATCTCTGTGCATCTTATCTCGCCTGAGCGGGACGCGGAGACCAAGTATGAAATTTGGATCCCATCTCACTAAAAGAGTGATACTCTTTCGGACTGTTTACTGGATTTTTCAGTCAGACAAAATAGTGAGAAAAGAATCTTTCTTAAGTCCTGGATTGATTCTAAACATTGATACTGACCTTGCTGTTCTTGCTTGTTGTAGATTCCTGCAGCAACGAACACCATGAGCTTCAATGTGCGATCCCTACTGGAAAGGGAGAAGTTTGCTGGGCCGAACTTCTCTGACTGGTTCGGACACCTTAAGATCGTTCTTAAGGCAGAGAGGAAACTGTATGTCCTCGAGACGGCGATACCGCCGCAGCCCGCTCCGAACGCCGCAAGGGCGGTTCGGGATGCCTACGAAAAGCACGTCAATGATAGCATTGATGTCGCTTGCCTGATGCTAGCGTCTATGACGCCACCGCTGCAGCGTCAGCATGAGGATATGTCAGCTATAGAAATTATAGCGAACCTCAAGATGTTGTATGCTGCACAGGCGAGGACAGAACGCTATAATCTGACGAAGCTCTTCTTTCAGAGCAAACTGGCTGAGGGGAGCCCAGTGGGAGCTCACGTGCTCAAGATGATTGGGCACAAGGAGGCTCTGGAGAAACTGGGGCATACCATCAACCAGGAGCTTGCTGTAGATATTATTCTGCAGTCTCTTCCGCCTTCTTTCGATGCGTTCATCATTAACTTTAATATGAACAAAATCGATTGTACGCCGGCAGAGCTGCTGAATATGCTCTTGACTACTGAGGAAACTCTGAAGGGTAAGCATTCAACCTCTGTCTTGTTGGTTCCTTCTAGGAACAAGAAGAAGGGGAAGAAGGGCAAGGCCCCTGTCAAGAATTACAGCAAGGCCCTGAAACAGAAGGTGAAGCGGTCGAAGGATAACAGGTGTTTCCACTGTGGCCAGCTGGGTCACTGGAAAAAGGACTGTAAAGCGCTCCAAGGAGATAAGAGGGGAAGCATTGCTTCTGGCTCAGGTATATACGTGACGGAAGTCATGGTTTCATCTTCTTCTATATCATGGGTGTTGGACACTGCATGTGGAGTTCACATTTGTTCAAATGTGCAGGAACTCAAGAGAAGAAGGCAGGTGGGACAGCATGAGGTAGACCTACGCGTTGGAAACGGGGCACGGGTTGCTGCTGTTGCTGTAGGAGACTATTTCATCACTTTACCATCTGGCATTGTATTAGAATTGAACAATTGTTATTTTGTACCCAGTATTACCAAGAATATTATCTCTATTCCTGCTCTTGTCAGGAAAGGATTTGCCTTTGAATGCAAGATTTCAAAGTGTGTTTTAACTTATGATAATATTGTGTATGCAACTGGTTCAATTAACAATGGGTTATTCATGTTGGACATGGAATATTCTATACAAAACATTGATAATAAGAAAGCCAAGTATGCTGATGACAGCACCTTGCTGTGGCATAGTCGTTTAGGCCATATAAACGAGAAGCGCATTAAGCGGTTGCATGATCATGGACTGCTGGGATCTTTCTCCTATGAGGAGATTGATACATGAAAAGCTTGTTTAATGGGTAAAATGACGAAGTCTCCTTTTCCTCACAAAGGTCAAAGGACTTCAGGTTTACTTGACCTGATACATAGTGATGTGTGTGGGCCTTTCAGTAAACATGCCAGAGGTGGCTATCAGTACTTCATTACCTTCACTGATGATTTCAGTAGGTATGGATATGTCTATTTAATGAGACATAAAAGTGAATCTTTTGACAAGTTCAATGAGTTCAAAAATGAAGTACAAAATCAGTTAGGCCGAAATATCAAGGCACTTCGTTCTGATCGAGGTGGAGAATACCTGAGTCATACGTTTACTGACTATCTGAAGGAGTGTGGGATTGTCTCACAGCTCACTCCGCCAGGAACACCGCAGTGGAATGGTGTGTCCGAGAGGAGAAATAGAACGTTACTTGATATGGTTCGTTCTATGATGAGTCAGGCTACTCTTCCATATTCCTTTTGGGGTTTTGCACTGGAAACAGCTGCAAAGGTACTAAACCGAGTGCCATCCAAGGCAGTTTCAAAGACGCCATATGAGCTATGGTATGGGAAACAGCCTAGCTTGACATTTATCAGGATCTGGGGTTGCGAGGCTTATGTCAAAAAGCTCGCCTCTGGGAAACTGGAGAGCAGATCTGAGAAATGCATCTTTGTCGGTTACCCTAAGGAAACTAAGGGTTATTATTTCTACGATCCCAAAGAGAACAAGATATTTGTTGCTCGGACGGCCATATTTCTTGAGAAGGAGTTTCTTCTGCAAGAGGCCAGTGGGAGAGAAATAAAGCTGGATGAGATTCCAGAGGAAGGACAAAGTAGTCAGGCAGAGTTGGATGTGCCTGAGCCAGTAGATCAGGTTACTGAACAACCTGAGGCTCAGATATCACGGGAACCGCGAAGATCGGGTAGGATCCGTCGACAGCCTGAGCGCTATGTCGGAGTCTACATCATTGATAATGATGAACCCCTAACTTATGCGGATGCGGTCAGTGGACCGGAGTCAGCTAGATGGCTTGAAGCTATGCGAGCCGAGATGGACTCCATGTCAGATAACCAAGTCTGGGATTTGGTTGATCCGCCTCCGGGAGTAATCCCTATAGGCTGTAAATGGATCTTCAAGAAGAAGATTGACATGGATGGTAACGTGGTTACCTATAAAGGCAGGCTAGTTGCGAAAGGTTTCAAACAAATCTACGGGATAGATTATGATGAAACTTTCTCACCTGTAGCCATGTTTAAGTCTATTCGGATTCTTTTCGCGATAGCTGCATATTACGATTATGAGATCTGGCAGATGGATGTGAAGACAGCTTTCCTTAATGGAAATCTGGATGAGGATGTGTATATGACACAACCAGAAGGTTTCACTAATCCATCAGATCGTCATAAAATATGCAAGTTAAAGAAGTCCATTTATGGACTTAAACAAGCATCTAGGAGCTGGAATATTCGTTTTGATGAATCAATCTCTGAGTTTGGTTTCATCAAGAACGAGGATGACCCGTGTGTATATAAGAGGTTTAGTGGGAGCGTGATTACATTCCTAATCCTCTACGTCGATGATATCTTAATCATTGGAAATGATATTCCTGAACTGCATGCTGTTAAGGCATGGTTAGGAAAATGTTTCCAGATGAAAGATTTAGGAGAAGCAGCCTATGTATTAGGTGTGAAGATCTACAGGGATAGATCTAAGAGGCTTCTCGGGCTGTGCCAGAGTACTTACATCGATAAGGTCCTGGAGAGATTCCATTTAGAGAATTCTAAACGTGGATATCTTCCAGTCAGACATGGTCTGAATCTTTCGAAGAGTCAGTGTCCACAAACACAGACTGAGAAAGATGAAATGGACAATACGCCTTATGCTTCGGCTATTGGGTCCATTATGTATGCGATGTTGTGTACTCGCCCAGACGTCGCTTACGGGTTAAGCGTGACCAGTCGATTCCAAAGTAATCCAGGTTTGGCGCACTGGATTGCAGTCAAGAACATTTTAAAATATCTGCGGAGGACCAAAGATATGTTCTTGATATATGGTGGTCAGGAAGAACTCAGTATAGAGGGATATACTGACGCTTCGTTCCAGTCGGACCAGGATGATTTCCGATCGCAATCAGGCTATGTTTTTAGCTTGAATGGTGGAGCAGTGGTGTGGAAGAGTTTCAAACAGTCAACTGTTGCTGATTCCACAACAGAAGCCGAGTATGTTGCAGCCTCGGAAGCATCCAAGGAGGCAGTGTGGATTCGTAAGTTCGTGAGAGAACTTGGTGTCGTTCCTTCGAGTGCTGATCCTTTGGTTATCTTCTGTGATAACACTGGAGCCATCGCACAAGCAAAGGAACCGCGGTCGCACCAGAAGTCCAAGCACATACAGAGACGGTTTCACTTGATCCGGGAGATCATTGATCGAGGCGAGATCAAAATATGCAAGGTTCATACAGATGACAATCTGGCAGACCCACTTACCAAGCCTCTGGCGCAGCAGAAGTATGAGAAGCACTGTAATAATATGGGTTTGAGATTTCTCAACCATTAGATTAAGTGCAAGTGGGAGATTGTTGGGGTATGCCCTTAAGGCTAATGTTTGAGGCCTTGGGATTGTATTAGTATCATGTAATAAACTCTTAAGTTTATAAAGGCATGGTTATTATTCAGGTTGTTACCTTGTCTGCTGTAATAAGTGTACTTCTGAATAATGTCTCAAAGCTGTTCAGCTAGGCTGACAGGCTATATGTCCTTAGTCGAGATATCTTGGTGAACATGAGACAGCCTTGATATGATTGAGACTAATATGAGTGCTAATCTTATAGGATGCTTCGAGCATGGAATAAGATGTAGACTCATGGGTACATTGGATGTACTGGACAGACCCTACTGGGATATTCCATTGCTTGTCACAATGTAAATAATCCTTGTAAGCAGCAAGTGGCACATGTCCTTTGACTTGAGATCACTTGTGTTTCTAAATGATGATTGTCATTGTCTTGAGGTAGTTCAATATCATTTGAAACATAATGATTATAGACTATCTTGGATGGTGAGCTTGAATCAGGTTAGGACACTAGTGATAGACATAGGATTGCCGTCTCCTTGTTTAAGGAGTGTGATGTTCTAAAGGGCCCCCTTATGAGATGATTGAGATAGTGTATGGCCATACCCAGATGACTATGTGCATCTGATCTAATCATGCTCATCGTATTGGAGTTACAGGCTTGACATGCTTGTCCAATAAGAACATCCAGTGGTAAAGGACATATGTATGCCTTGTGAATTGAGTCACACTTGTGCTATGGTTTGGGAGTAGTCTTGGAAGACTCTTTCCTTTATATCGGGAGACAGTGATGTGTTGCTAGATACCCCTCACTGATCGTGATAACGTAAGTTATCGTTACCGACATTTAGAGGAAACCCTCAGGGTCGCACAATTTGGTGATATGGCTTACTTAAGTCAGATCGTATGGACTGGATTCTTTGAGTTCAGATTAAAGGGATTTAATCTCTGATTGTAAGTAAGATCTGGTCTGATCATGTTTGATTGATTAGGGCTTGAGATCGGTAAGCTTCGATCGAGAGAGGTGATGCTAGATCGGAGAGATCAGGGGCATCAGGAGATGAACGGTTAGATCATAAGCCTTGGGGTTCGATTTGGTCTAGACCAAGTGGCTTGAGCTATTTCGGTTTGGTTTGATGAACCAAAGCCGATTTGACATTTTGGATTGAACCGGTTCACAAATATGAACGCTTGGTTCAATGCCAAAATGCGTTTTGGGTTGGCTTGAACGCATGGCTTGATTGACTTCCATTTATGGAAAGTCATCAAGGGCCGGTTTTGCTTCAATGCCAAAACGCTTATGCGTTGAGCTCCACACTTCAACGCCTTGATTCTTTTCGAGGTGTGGTTGACGAAGGTGAGGAGTGGACATCCAAGAGAAGCTCTCGGCCGAACGGATTCATCTCATCAAACCCTTTCCATTCGACAAGATAAGGCTTGGGTGTCTTGCTAGCACAAGAGATCTCAAGGAAGTGAGCATCTTCATCTTGTGTGTGGACTTGTGGAGGAGACCTAATTTGATCTCTTCTTCCAAGCCGAATTCCAAGCTTATGGCGTTGGTATGATTTCTCATAACTTAAGTTGATCATATAGTTTCATATGCGATTTTGAAACCCTATTTTCCGCCATGCATGCTAGATGCGCATGATTAGGGTTTCCCCCCCCCCTTTATGTTAGGGGTTCCTTCAGGAATGCATCAGTATGGACTTTGTGTGTGGTTTGCCCAGAACCAGATTGGGTCATGATGCTATTTGGGTGATTGTTGATAGACTCACTAAATCAGCCCACTTTCTCCCGATCAAGATGACTTATCCTTTAGAGAGACTGGCTAGGTTGTACATTGATGAGATAGTCAGACTGCATGGAGTGCCGGTTGATATTGTGTCTGATAGGGACTCTCGGTTTCTGTCCAGGTTTTGGAAGAGCTTATAGGAGAGTTTGGGTACTAAGTTGAATTTTAGTACAGCATACCATCCTCAGTCTGATGGCCAGACGGAGCGTACTATCCAGACTCTAGAAGACCTGTTGAGAGCTTATGTGGTTGATTGGAGTTCTGAGTGGGACCAGGATCTACCTTTGATAGAGTTCACCTATAATAATAGCTTCCACTCCAGTATTCAGATGGCTCCTTATGAGGCTTTGTATGGGAGAAGGTGCAGGACTCCCTTGTGTTGGGAGGAAACCGGTGATAGATTGATTTTGAGATCTGATGCAGTACAGGAGACTACTGATAAGGTCAAAGAGATTCAGGATAAACTGAAGATTTCTCGAGACAGACAGAAGAGTTATGCTGATGACCGTCATCGTCCCCTAGAGTTTATGGTAGGGGATCATGTTTTCTTAAAGGTGTCACCGACTAAGGGTGTTATGCGATTTGGCAAGAAAGGAAAGCTAAGCCCTAAGTTTGTAGGCCCTTTTGACATTATTGAGAGAGTTGGTCCAGTGGCTTACAGGTTAGCTTTACCTCCTGCTTTGGAACATTTGCATAATGTATTCCATGTTTCTGCTTTGAGGAAATATCATCCTGATCCATCTCATGTATTAGAGTTGGAACCTCTTCAGATTCAGAGTGATTTGACCTTTGAGGAAAGACCTCTCCGGATTGTGGATAGAAAGGATAAAGTTCTGAGGAACAAGTCTATACCTTTGGTAAAGGTTATCTGGGGAAATCAGTCGGTTGAGGAGGCGACCTGGGAGACTGAAGCTGATATGAGGACGTTTTATGCTTATCTTTTTGATGATATGAATGTTGAGCTTTAGAGGACTAAAGCTTTATAAGGAGGGAGGAATGTAAGATCCAAGGATCTTAAGTCCTTGTAAGTACTATTTTTGATTTAAATCTTTGGCTGTGATATTTGTCCTATGTTTTGATTTTGTCAACCCTAGGATGGGGGAGAATTTTATCCCTAAAACCTTTAGGGGTTATTTATAAATTAGTGGAAATGGGTTAGTGGATATTAATTTAAGCCTTACCGGATTTTTGACTCTAGTAATTAATTAATTAGAGCTTATTGGATGTTAATTTAATCCTTATTGGATTTTCACTTAAGGGAATAATTAGCTATGGGTTATTGGGTTTGCACTTAAATTAAATGATATTGGGTTTAAAATTTGAATTAGTGGATTAATTCATAAACCTTATTTTGGTACTTGGGGGCGAAAAGAAAAAAACCTTAGGGGCGGCGGTTTGAAGGCTTGGGCGATTCTTTGAAGGCTTGGACGAAATTCTTCTTCTTCCTTTTTCCCTTGGCCGGCATTCCTTGGTGCTTGGTGGCGTTTTCTCTTCCTTGGTGGCGTCTACCTAAGAACATTGGTGGAACTTTAAGACCCTTAGACGAGTTTTGTGGAGAGAATTTCACCTTGGTGTTCACGGTTCAAGATAAGAGGTGAGTGGGGTGTCTTATTCGAATTCTATCCAATTGGTTGTGCTAGATGATAAGTTTGATTGCTTGGAAATTTCACCATGCTAAGAACCGAAACTCAAGGTGTATCTATCATGAAAACCGAAATTTTACAACATGAAATTTAAGATATTTCTTATATGGAATTTAGGTAGCTTTAAATCAGTGATTCTTGAGCATGAAATTCTTATTAACTAGGGTTTAAATTTTAAGTGGATAATATGCTAGAAATTGTAGAAACCGTGGGCTATATGTGGTATTATGTAAAGTAGATTGTAAGAATACAAACTTTAATCCTATGTTGATTTTATGGATGCCCTGATAAATGCTAATAGTGTTATAGGATCCATGATCGTTTCTCTATGAGCAGCATGTTTATATATCTATGGCCATGTATTCTTGATTGAGAAACTTGGGTGATAACTTAGCAAGGTTATACTGAACTGATCAGCATGAAACCTAAGGACTCTACACTACATTATGTGGTTATGTGGTTTCGAATGTTATGTGTTGTGGTCTGTGTACCCGTTATGGGACGGATAGGACTAAGGCTAAGTGTAACTGTGTACTCAAGGGGATAGTCTATATGTGATAGATTAGGGGTTGGAGATTTCAGCCCTGTGTTTGTGATATGTGAGGGGTTGATGTTTCTGTTGGAGTATGCCCTTAAGGCTAATGTTTGAGGCCTTGGGATTGTAACAGTATCATGTAATAAACTCTTAAGTTTATAAAGGCATGGTTGTTATTCAGATTGTTACCTTGTCTGCTCCAATAAGTGTACTTCTGATTAATGTCTCAAAGCTGTTCAGCTAGGCTGACATGCAGTAATGTCCTTAGTCGAGATATCTTGGTGAACTTGAGACAGCCCTGATATGATTGAGACTAATATGAGTTCTAATCTTATAGGATGCTTCGAGCATGGAATAAGATGTAGACTCATGGGTACATTGGATGTACTGGACAGACCCTACTAGGATATTCGGTTGCTTGTCACAATGTGAATAATCCTTGTATGCTACAAGTGGCACATGTCCTTTGACTTGAGATCACTTGTGTTTCTAAATGATGAATGTCATTGTTTTGAGGTAGTTCAATATCATTTGAAATATAATGATTATAGACTATCTTGGATGATGATCAAGAGTCAGGTTAGGACACTAGTGATAGATACAGGATTGCCGTCTCCTTGTTTAAGGAGTGTGATGTTCTAGGGCCCCCCTATATGAGATGATTGAGAAAGTATATGGCCATACCCAGATGACTGTGATCATCTGATCTAATCATGCTCATCGTATTGGAGTTACAGGCTTGACATGCTTGTCCAATAAGAACATCCAGTGGCAAAGGAAACATGTATGCCTTGTGAAGAAGATTCACACTTGTGCTGTGATTTGGGAGTAGTCTTGGAAGACTCTTTCCTTTATATCGGGAGACAGTGATGTGTTGCTAGATACCCCTCACTGATCGTGATAACGTAAGTTGTCGTTACCGACATTTAAAGGAAACCCTTAGGGTCGCACAATTTGATGATATGGCTTGCTTAAGTCAGATCGTGTGGACTGAATTGTTTTGATTCAGTTTAAAGGAGTTTGGACTCTGATTGTAAGTGAGATCTGGTCTGATCATGTTTGATTGATTAGGGCTTGAGATCGGTAAGCTTCGATCGAGAGTAGTGATGCTAGATCAGTGAGATCAGAAGCATCAAGAGATCAACGGTTAGATCTTGAACCGTTTGGTTCAGAGAGAGATCTAGACCATGGCTTGGGTTGTTTTGGTTTGGTCTTTGAACCAAAAGCATTGGACCGAATTCCATTGAACCGGTTCACACATGTGTGAACGGATTGGTTCAAGATGGAAGCGTTAAAGGGCGGTTTGCTTTGAGTGGGCGAAAGCTTCATGACTTTCCATCTTGGGAAATCATGTAACGCCTCTTGAAGAAAACGCTTAAACGCATGTTGTGGCTTTGCTTGGTGATCGATCCATCGGAGACAAAAAACGAACAAGAGAAGCTTCATCGCCCTTGCCGAAAGTTGGTTTTTCTTCTCCTTCATACGACAAGAACCTTGAAGCCTTGCTAGCACAAGGACGACAAGGAGTAGGCCAACATCCTCTTGTGTGTGGCACACTTTGGAGGAGAACCCTATCGTTCTCTTGCTTCCAAGTCGAGTCCAATCTTCATGGCAATGGTATGAATCTCATCCGATTTATACATCTCATAAGAGTTGATCATACGACATGCTATTTTGATCTTGAATCCCTATCTTCCGCTGCAAAAGAATCACATATGCGCCACCTTTAGGGATTTCCCCCTTGCGCTCCCCCTCGAAGGGGACCCAACAATTGGTATCAGAGCCATAATATGCATGTTGTTATGATTGCTTAAGCTTTTGTGATCCTTGTTTGCAATGATATGCTTAGATCTAACCGACATGCGAGAGTTACATGTTAAGTTTGCATATCCGAAACTTGATGTATGTCTCCTTGGCGCATGCTTAAGTTTCCATGCAAGTTTTCTTGTTGCGCATGTGTTGGCGCTTGTGTAGTTTTTCTTACAAAACAAAAGGAACTTGCACGCCTATCTAGATCTAAGGCCCTACTATAAACCCTTAGATGGGTTGATGGGGTTGAAGTCACCTCTAGGTTAGATCCAATAGTCTGATCAGACCATCTGACAGCCTAGATGGGTTGACCAGATAGCACCTGTGCGCAAGCACGAGGTGGCTATAGGTCGACTGCATCCAGGGCGTGTAGCGAGGTCTAGTTGAGACGACTACTGAACACACATGAGTTAGGCCCGGGGTCACACCCGCTTGCCGAAACTCATGAGGGTGGTTCAGCCCTTTGCGCATGCATGGTTGACCATTAGGTCAACTCAAGTCAGTTAGGACTTGGTGCATGCAAGGGCAGAGGATCTGACTAGATGGATGAGTGGATCCCTATCAATGGACCATTGTAAGGTTGTAGGGGCACATAAGGAAATTAAAATTGATACCATGGGGTTTTCAAAAATTTTATTTTCTTTGTAATGGATCACATGTTGATTGAATGATGCCATGATGCTTGTTTATTTCATCTTATGTGGGTTGCCCTTTTATTGTGTGCTGTGCTGGGGCCTGCGAGCCTGGTAAATTATTATTTTGTGATCTGCGAATCACATTTGTAATTAATTTATTGTATATTTGACCTGCGAGTCAAACTTGTCTAGGTAGATCAAAATGTATTTTGATTAGACAAGAGCACAAAGGCACACATACAAGAGGGGCATTCAGCTGGTGGCGCACCTAAGGTGCTCTTGGCGCTAGGGCCCTGGGTAGGACCAGATGAGATGCAAAAGGAGCTCAAGTGAAGACTTAAGTAAAATTAAGGTCTTACTTAGGGTTCATGGGCTTTTACCACATAAGATCAGCATGCTTTCTATTTATTGCTTTTATAATTAGAAATGCATGAGTTTATCTTCTGCTATCACCATAGGACTTGCATGATAGTCAAGAAGATAAAAGACCGGTAAAATCCAACGCTAAAATATCAAGCTCGTAAGCCTTCTGACGCGAAACCTCACCGTTCTGACTATCGTTGGAGCCGTGTTGTACCCACTCAGTGGGCACGTCCATCTATCTTCAGACGGTGCGGGATTACACCTGCGTGTTACAGAGAAGGGATTTATCGCTTCTCGTTGCTCAGCATAGCACGTGGTGGTCCAGGGAGTAGGTCGGGTCAGCTTGACCATGTAGGCTACATATGTGGCGCATATGGTAGCACATGGAGGCAGCCATCTGTGGGATCAGAGACTGTGTTGTACCAACTCAGTTGGCACAGTCTGCTGGATTGCCCAGATGAAGGGGAATCGCACGGGTTGGCGATTGGCTGGGACAGCCTACCAGAAATTAGTGCTTGTACTCTCTGTGCATCTTATCTCGCCTGAGCGGGACGCGGAGACCAAGTATGAAATCTGGATCCCATCTCACTAAAAGAGTAGTACTCTTTCGGGCTGTTTTGCTGGATTTTTCAGCCAGATAAAATAGTGAGAAAAAGAATCTTTCTTAAGTCCTGCAGCAACGAACACCATGAGCTTCAATGTGCGATCCCTACTGGAAAGGGAGAAGTTTGCTGGGCCGAACTTCTCTGACTGGTTCGGACACCTTAAGATCGTTGTTAAGGCAGAGAGGAAACTGTATGTCCTCGAGATGGCTGTGCCGCCTCAACCCGCTGCGAACGCCGCAAGGGCGGTTCGTGAAGCCTATGAAAAGCACGTCAATGATAGCATTGATGTCGCTTGCCTGATGCTAGCGTCTATGACGCCACCGCTGCAGCGTCAGCATGAGGATATGTCGGCTATAGAGATCATAGCGAACCTCAAGATGCTGTATGCTGCACAGGCGAGGACAGAACGCTATAATCTGACGAAGCTCTTCTTTCAGAGCAAACTGGCTGAAGGGAGCCCAGTGGGAGCTCACGTGCTCAAGATGATTGGGCACAAGGAGGCTCTGGAGAAACTAGGGCATACCATTAACCAGGAGCTTGCTGTAGACATCATTCTGCAGTCTCTTCCGCCTTCTTTCGATGCGTTCATCATTAACTTTAATATGAACAAAATCGATTGTACACCGGCAGAGCTGTTGAATATGCTCTTGACTACTGAGGAAACTCTGAAGGGAAAGCCTTCAACCTCTGTCTTGATGGTTCCTTCAAGGAACAAGAAGAAGGGGAAGAAGGGCAAGGCCCCTGTCAAGAACTACAGTAAGGCTCTGAAACAGAAGGTGAAACGGTCCAAGGATAACAGGTGTTTCCACTGTGGCCAGCTGGGTCACTGGAAAAAGGACTGTAAAGCGCTCCAAGGAGATAAGAGGGGAAGCATCGCTTCTGGCTCAGGTATTTACGTGACGGAAGTCATGGTTTCATCTTCTTCTATATCATGAGTGTTGGACACTGCATGTGGAGTTCACATTTGTTCAAATGTACAGGAACTCAAGAGAAGAAGGCAGGTGGGACAGCATGAGGTAGACCTACGCGTTGGAAACGGGGCACGGGTTGCTGCTGTTGCTGTAGGAGACTATTTCATTTCTTTACCATCTGGCATTGTATTAGAATTAAACAATTGTTATTTTGTACCCAGAATTACCAAGAATATTATCTCCATTCCTGCTCTTGTCAGGAAGGGTTTTTCCTTTGAATGCAAGATTTCAAAGTGTATACTTTCTCTAGATAATATTGTGTATGCTACTGGTTCCATTAACAATGGGTTATACATGTTGGACATGGAAAGTTCTATACATAACATTGATAATAAGAAAGCCAAGTATGCTGATGACAGCACCTTGCTATGGCATAGTCGTTTAGGCCATATAAACGAGAAGCGCATTAAGCGGTTGCATGATCATGGACTGCTGGGATCATTCTCCTATGAGGAGATTGATACATGCAAAGCTTGTTTATTGGGTAAAATGACGAAGTCACCTTTTCCTAATAAAGGTCAAAGGGCTTCAGGTTTACTTGACCTTATACACAGTGATGGGTGTGGGCCATTTAGTAAACATGCCAGAGGTGGCTATCAGTACTTCATTACCTTTACTGATGATTTCAGTAGGTATGGGTATGTCTATTTAATGAGACATAAAAGTGAATCTTTTGACAAGTTCAAGGAGTTCAAAAATGAAGTACAAAATCAGTTAGGCCGAAATATCAAGGCACTTCGTTCTGATCGAGGTGGTGAATACCTAAGTCATGCATTTACTGACTATCTGAAGGAGTGTGGGATTATCTCACAGCTCACTCCGCCAGGAACACCGCAATGGAATGGTGTGTCCGAGAGGAGAAATAGAACGTTACTTGATATGGTTCGTTCTATGATGAGTCAGGCTACTCTACCTTACTCCTTTTGGGGTTTTGCACTGGAAACAGCTGCAAAGGTACTAAACCGAGTGCCATCCAAGGCAGTTTCTAAGACGCCATATGAGTTATGGTATGGGAAACAGCCAAGCTTGACATTTATCAGGATCTGGGGTTGCGAGGCTTATGTCAAAAAGCTCTCCTCTGGGAAACTGGAGAGCAGATCTGAGAAATGTATATTTGTCGGTTACCCTAAGGAAACTAAGGGTTATTATTTCTACGATCCCAAAGAGAACAAAGTATTTGTTGCTCGGACGGCCATATTTCTTGAGAAGGAGTTTCTTCTGCAAGAGGCCAGTGGGAGAGAAATAAGGCTGGATGAGAATCCAGAGGAAGGACAAAGTAGTCAAGCACAGTTGGATGTGCCTGAGCCAGTTGATCAGGTTATTGAATAACCTGAGGCTCAGATATCAAGGGAACCGCGAAGATCGGGAAAGATCCGTCGTCAGCCTGAGCGCTATGACGGAGTCTACATCATTGATAATGATGAACCCCTCACTTATGCGGATGCGGTCAGTGGACCGGAGTCAGCTAGATGGCTTGATGCTATGCGAGCCGAGATGGACTCCATGTCAGATAACCAAGTCTGGGATTTGGTTGATCCGCCTCCGGGAGTAATCCCTATAGGCTGTAAATGGATCTTCAAGAAGAAGATTGACATGGATGGTAACGTGGTTACCTATAAAGGCAGGCTAGTTGCGAAAGGTTTCAAACAAATCTACGGGATAGATTATGATGAAACTTTCTCACCTGTAGCCATGTTTAAGTCTATTCGGATTCTTTTCGCGATAGCTGCATATTATGATTATGAGATCTGGCAGATGGATGTGAAGACAGCTTTCCTTAATGGAAATCTGGACGAGGATGTGTATATGACACAGCCTGAGGGTTTCACTAATCCATCAGATCGTCATAAAATATGCAAGTTAAAGAAGTCCATTTATGGACTGAAACAAGCATCTAGAAGCTGGAATATTCGTTTTGATGAATCAATCTCTGAGTTTGGTTTCATCAAAAACGAAGATGACCCGTGTGTATATAAGAGGTTTAGTGGGAGCGTGATTACTTTCCTGGTCCTCTACGTCGATGACATCTTGATCATTGGAAATGATATTCCTGAACTGCATGCTGTTAAAGCATGGTTAGGAAAATGTTTCCAGATGAAAGATATAGGAGAAGCAGCCTATGTGTTAGGTGTGAAGATCTACAGGGATAGATCTAAGAGGCTTCTCGGGCTGTGCCAGAGTACGTACATCGATAAAGTCCTGGAGAGATTCCATTTAGAGAATTCTAAAAGGGGATATCTGCCAGTCAGACATGGTCTGAATCTTTCGAAGAGTCAGTGTCCACAAACACAGACTGAGAAAGATGAAATGGACAATACGCCTTATGCTTCGGCTATTGGGTCCATTATGTATGCGATGTTGTGTACTCGCCCAGACGTCGCTTACGGGTTAAGCGTGACCAGTCGGTTCCAAAGTAATCCAGGCATGGCGCACTGGATTGCGGTCAAGAACATTTTAAAATATCTGCGGAGGACCAAAGATATGTTCTTGATATATGGTGGTCAGGAAGAACTCAGTATTGAAGGATATACTGACGCTTCGTTCCAGTCGGACCAGGATGATTTCCGATCGCAATCAGGCTATGTTTTTAGCTTGAATGGTGGAGCAGTGGTGTGGAAAAGTTTCAAACAGTCAACTGTTGCTGATTCCACAACAGAAGCCGAGTATGTTGCAGCCTCGGAAGCATCCAAGGAGGCAGTGTGGATTCGTAAGTTCGTGAAAGAACTTGGTGTTGTTCCTTCGAGTGCAGATCCTTTGGTTATCTTCTGTGATAACACTGGAGCCATCGCACAAGCAAAGGAACCACGGTCGCACCAGAAGTCCAAGCACATACAGAGACGGTTTCACTTGATCCGGGAGATCATTGATCGAGGCGAGATCAAAATCTGCAAGGTTCATACAGATGACAATCTGGCAGACCCGCTTACCAAGCCTCTGGCGCAGCAGAAGCATGAGAAGCACTGTAATAATATGGGTTTGAGGTTTCTCAACCATTAGATTAAGTGCAAGTGGGAGATTGTTGGAGTATGCCCTTAAGGCTAATGTTTGAGGCCTTGGGATTGTAACAGTATCATGTAATAAACTCTTAAGTTTATAAAGGCATGGTTGTTATTCAGATTGTTACCTTGTCTGCTCCAATAAGTGTACTTCTGATTAATATCTCAAAGCTGTTCAGCTAGGCTGACATGCAGTAATGTCCTTAGTCGAGATATCTTGGTGAACTTGAGACAGCCCTGATATGATTGAGACTAATATGAGTTCTAATCTTATAGGATGCTTCGAGCATGGAATAAGATGTAGACTCATGGGTACATTGGATGTACTGGACAGACCCTACTAGGATATTCGGTTGCTTGTCACAATGTGAATAATCCTTGTATGCTACAAGTGGCACATGTCCTTTGACTTGAGATCACTTGTGTTTCTAAATGATGAATGTCATTGTTTTGAGGTAGTTCAATATCATTTGAAATATAATGATTATAGACTATCTTGGATGATGATCAAGAGTCAGGTTAGGACACTAGTGATAGATACAGGATTGCCGTCTCCTTGTTTAAGGAGTGTGATGTTCTAGGGCCCCCCTATATGAGATGATTGAGAAAGTGTATGGCCATACCCAGATGACTGTGATCATCTGATCTACTCATGCTCATCGTATTGGAGTTACAGGCTTGACATGCTTGTCGAATAAGAACATCCAGTGGCAAAGGAAACATGTATGCCTTGTGAAGAAGATTCACACTTGTGCTGTGATTTGGGAGTAGTCTTGGAAGACTCTTTCCTTTATATCGGGAGACAGTGATGTGTTGCTAGATACCCCTCACTGATCGTGATAACGTAAGTTGTCGTTACCGACATTTAAAGGAAACCCTTAGGGTCGCACAATTTGATGATATGGCTTGCTTAAGTCAGATCGTGTGGACTGAATTGTTTTGATTCAGTTTAAAGGAGTTTGGACTCTGATTGTAAGTGAGATCTGGTCTGATCATGTTTGATTGATTAGGGCTTGAGATCGGTAAGCTTCGATCGAGAGTAGTGATGCTAGATCAGTGAGATCAGAAGCATCAAGAGATCAACGGTTAGATCTTGAACCGTTTGGTTCAGAGAGAGATCTAGACCATGGCTTGGGTTGTTTTGGTTTGGTCTTTGAACCAAAAGCATTGGACCGAATTCCATTGAACCGGTTCACACATGTGTGAACGGATTGGTTCAAGATGGAAGCGTTAAAGGGCGGTTTGCTTTGAGTGGGCGAAAGCTTCATGACTTTCCATCTTGGGAAATCATGTAACGCCTCTTGAAGAAAACGCTTAAACGCATGTTGTGGCTTTGCTTGGTGATCGATCCATCGGAGACAAAAAACGAACAAGAGAAGCTTCATCGCCCTTGCCGAAAGTTGGTTTTTCTTCTCCTTCATACGACAAGAACCTTGAAGCCTTGCTAGCACAAGGACGACAAGGAGTAGGCCAACATCCTCTTGTGTGTGGCACACTTTGGAGGAGAACCCTATCGTTCTCTTGCTTCCAAGTCGAGTCCAATCTTCATGGCAATGGTATGAATCTCATCCGATTTATACATCTCATAAGAGTTGATCATACGACATGCTATTTTGATCTTGAATCCCTATCTTCCGCTGCAAAAGAATCACATATGCGCCACCTTTAGGGATTTCCCCCTTGCGCTCCCCCTCGAAGGGGACCCAACAGTTTCAGCCCTGTCTGTTGTGATATTGTGATGAAGGTGACTATCCTAGAGTCTGGTCGACACTTAGGAGTCCACTTTTGTGAAATAAGATATAAGGTGTGTCTAGTGGTTGTTCAGGTAAAGAACCCTTTGGGAGAACGAGTGATTGATGCAAAGTGCCATGTCTTGGTCGGACAGGGGCCACCCATTGATTTCATCACTCTTAGACTTTTAGATTCTTGTGTTATGGGGTGGTGTAGATCAAGGTATCACATCTTGACCGGATGGGGATCACCTCTTGAGTCTACACACCGTCCATGTTTGTGTTGCATGCGATTTGCAGGCTTCTCCCAGTGCTTAGGCCAGAGCCGGGTTGGACCCTAGGGGTCACTCTTGATTTATGCTGGACAACTAAGTGGTTGGTGTGTTTAGTTGGTTTAGAGTATGGCTCTAGATCCTTGGTTACTCTGTGGTGACAATTGCGTGATGCCTTAGCAGTGTTCATCTGATTGTTTATATGATTTCCTTTCTTTGCTTTTGTTATATGTTGGCATGATGTTCTGTTAAAGGTTTTTAAAATAATCTGCATGTATCTTTACTTGTATGTTATGGATGGTCGATTGAGACTATCCACTCACTGGGCTGTGTAGCTCACCCCTTACTGTTTACAGGTGTAGAGCAGGAGCCCACTGCCTGAGTTAGTGTTTGATATGGATATTGTGATTTTCCCTACAACTATGCTGGTTTGATGTACAAGACTTTTGTGCTTAGTTAACTGGGGCCGGTTATGGCCAAACTTTGTGAACTCGTGTCGCCGGTTATGGCACTTTTGAGATTTTGATTTTTGTGTCACCGAGGGCTTGGGCCTGGTTTCGGTGTTTGGTATCATTGACATTAGTTCTATGAAATTATAGAATCGATATTGTGGTTTTGCTTCGAATTTCGAGTCGAATTGTATTTGCGTTCAGATTTGATATAAATGTGAACTTGCATATGTCTAGTGCAAGTATTGCCTGGTGGCAGGTACCCTTATGTGATTTATGGATTTTACGGATTTTATATGGCTTTGATATACTGTTGCCTTGCATATGTCTAGTGCAAGGATTGCGTGGTGGCAGGTACATTTGTGAAATTGTGTTTTCGTGGAGATTCAATGTGTGGATTCTCGAAAATTTTCAGATCGACTTTTCCTGAACTTGGTTTTACTTAGCGTGTGCATCGATCCTGTGTGATAACATCCTGTTCCTCTATGACTTGTGTTGCTTGTTTGGGTTAAGATAACGGGATGTGACAATCTCAACCCCATATCTCTAGCGCGACCATCATGCTTCTGCTGCTCCAAAGCCTTGGTAAATGGGTCTGCTAGATTGTTTTCTGTGTCAAGTCTGCTAGTCTTGACATCACCTCTGTCAATGATCTCTCTGATTAGGTGAAATATCCTAAGTATGTGTTTGGACCTTTGATGAGATCGTGGTTCCTTGGCTTGTGCAATTGCCCCATTGTTGTCACAATAGAGCTCAATGGGTTCCACTGCACTAGGAACCACCTGAAGTTCAGAAATGAACTTCTTTATCCAAACAGCTTCTTTAGCTGCCTTAGAAACGGCCACATACTCAGCCTCGGTTGTAGAATCAGCTATGGTGGATTGCTTGATGCTCTTCCAGCATATAACGCCTCCATTTATGTTCAACATATAGCCGACTTGCGATCTGTAGTCATCAGGGTTAGATTGGAACGATGCATCAGTGTAGCCCTGCATACTGAGTTCTTCCTATCCCCTATAGACCAAGAATAGATCCTTAGTTCTTCTCAGATACTTAAGGATGTTCTTTACAGCCACCCAGTGCTGCAATCTTGGATTGGATTAGTATCGGCTGATTATGCTCACAGCATAAGCCACATCTGGTCTAGTACACAACATTGCATACATAATCAATCCCACTGCCGAAGCATAGGGCACTCGACTCATGTAATCCCTCTCAGCCTGTGTGGTGGGACACTGGCCCTTTGAGAGACTAAGGCCATGTCTCACTGGAAGGTATAATTTCTTGGATTGCTCCAAGTTGAACCTCTCCAGGACCTTATCAATGTAGGTACTCTGACTAAGGGCCAGGATCCTCTTGGATCTATCCCGGTAGATCCTCACGCCTAGGATATAGGACGCCTCCCCTAAGTCCTTCATCCCTAAACACTTCCCAAACCATGTCTTCACAGCTTGAAGAATAGGGATGTTATTTCTGGTGAGTAGTATGTCATCGACATACAAGACCAGAAAAGTCACCAAGCTCCCACTGAATTTTCTATATACATAGGCGTTATCTTCGCTTTTGATAAAGCCATAATCTCTCACAGCTTCATCAAACCTAAGATTCCAACTTTGAGATGCTTGCTTTAATCCATAAATGGATTTCTTTAGCCTGCAGACTTTACTGGCATCTGCAGGATGGATGAAGCCATCAGGTTGTGTCATGTACACATCCTCAGTCAGCTTCCCTTTAAGGAACGCTGTCTTCACATCCATCTGCCATATCTCATAGTCATGATATGCAGCTATAGCAAGCAGAATCCGAATGGATTTGATCATGGCAACCGGCGAGAAGGTTTCATCATAGTCCACCCCGTGGACTTGTTTGAATCCCTTAGCCACTAGTCTACCTTTATAGGTAACTATGTTGCCATCCATGTCTATCTTCCTCTTGAAGACCCATATACACCCTATGGGTTTTACCCCATCAGGCAGCTCAACCAAATCCCAGATTTGGTTAGCTGACATGGAATCTATCTCGGATCACATGGCCTCAAGTCATCTCTCGGAGTCCGGTCCACTGACAGCCTCATCATAAGTCCTGGGTTCATCCTCAATGATGAAGATCCCATCGTGTTGAGTCGGTAGTGACCCATACCTCTCAGGTGCACGACGAATCCTCCCAGACCTACATGGGGCCTGTGTCTGAGCCTCAGGTTGCCCAACAACTGGTGCAGGTGGCTCAGGTTCCATCTCTGTGTCTTGTGGTTGCATTTGGATCTCATCCAAGTTAAACTTCCTCCCACTGAATTCTTTCATAAGAAATTCTTTCTCTAGAAAGACAGCACCCCGAGCAACAAAAACTTTGTTCTCAGTGGGAACATAGAAGTAGTAACCCTTAGTTTCCTTAGGGTACCCCACAAACACGCATTTATCAGATATGGGTTCTAGCTTGCTAGAATCCAGACGTTTTGTTGGGGTATGCCCTTAAGGCTAATGTTTGAGGCCTTTGGGATTGTATCAGTATCATGTAGTAAACTCTTATGTTTATAAAGGCATGGTTATTATTCAGGTTGTTACCTTGTTTGCTGTAATAAGTGTACTACTGAATAATGTCTCAAAGCTGTTCAGCTAGGCTGACATGCTATAAAGTCCTTAGTCGAGATATCTTGGTGAACATGAGACAGCCTTGATATGATTGAGACTAATATGTGTTCTGATCTTATAGGATGCTTCGAGCATGGAATAAGATGTAGACTCATGGGTACATTAGATGTACTGGACAGACCCTATTAGGATATTCAATTGCTTGTCACGATGTGAATATTCCTTGTATGCTACAAGTGGCACATGTCCTCTGACTTGAGATCACTTGTGTTTCTAAATGATGATTGTCATTGTTTTGAGGTAGTTCAATATCATTTGAAACATAATGATCATAGACTATCTTGGATAATGATCATGAGTCAGGTTAGGGCACTAGTGATAGATAAAGGATTGCCGTCTCCTTGTTTAAGGAGTGTGATGTTCTAAAAGGGCCCCCCCCCTATATGAGATGATTGAGAAAGTGTATGGCCATACCCAGATGACTATGTTCATCTGATCTAATCATGCTCATCATATTGGAGTCACAGGCTTGACACGCTTGTCCAATAAGAACATCCAGTGGCAAAGGATATATGTATGCCTAGTGAAGTGCATTCACCCTTGTGCTATGGTTTGGGAGTAGTCTTGGAAGACTCTTTCCTTTATATCGGGAGACAGTGATGTGTTGCTAGATACCCCTCACTGATCGTGATAACGCAAGTTATCGTTACCGACATTTAAAGGAAACCCTTAGGGTCGCACAATTTGATGATATGGCTTCTTTAAGTCAGATCGTGTGGACTGAATTGTTTGGATTCAGTTTGAAGGGATTTAATCTCTGATTATAAGTGAGATCTGGTCTGATCATGTTTGATTGATTAGGGCTTGAGATCGGTAAGCTTTGATCGAGAGAATGGATGCTAGATCGGTGAGATCAAGAGCATCAGGAGATGAACGGTTAGATCATGAGCCATTTGGTTCATAGAAGGTCTAGACCATGTCTTGGCTTGGCTTGGTTTGATTTTGGTCTTTGAACCAAATCGAATTGAACCAAAGAATGAACCGGTTCACTATGTGAACGCATGGTTCATGAAGGAAAGCGTTTTGGCGTTGGCGAATGGCTTCATGACTTTCCATTTTGGGAAGTCATGTAACGCCACTCTTGATATCGCCTAAATGTTTTTGCTCTCTTGTCTTTGACGTGGCTTGCGATTTTTGTGTGGTGAAGGTGTTGACGACAAGGGGAGAACTCTCGGCCAAGCATCATCTCATCATCCCTACCATTCGAACAAGAACATCTTGGCACTTTTGCTAGCACAAGAGGTGCGCAAGAAGGAAGCCTTCATCATTTGGTGTGTGTCTTCTTTGGAGGAGATCTCTTTTGCTCTCTCTCTTCCAAGACGCCATCCAACACATGGCTTCGGTATGAAATACTTCTCATCCTTAAAAGTTGATCATATACGTATTCATGCAAACGATCTACATGAAACCCTATAAAATTTCATGCGCCCCCTTCGTTAGGGTTTTGTTGGGGTATGCCCTTAAGGCTAATGTTTGAGGCCTATGGGAATGTATCAGTATCATGTAATAAACTGTTATGTTTAAAGGCATGGTTGTTATTCAGTTAGCTACATTGTCTGCTGCAATATATGTTCTTCTGAATAATGTCTCAAAGCTATTCAGCTGGGCTGACATGCTATTATGTCCTTAGTCGATATATCTTGGTGAACATGAGACAGCCTTGATATGGTTAAGACTAATATGTGTTCTAATCTTATAGGATGCTTCGAGCATGGAATAAGATGTAGACTCATGGGTACATGGGATGTACTGGACAGACCCTACTAGGATGTTCAATTGTTTGTCACAATGTGAATATTCCTTGATTAAGACAAGTGGCACATTTCCTCTGACTTGAGATCACTTGTGTTTCTAAATGATAATTGTCATTGTTTTGAGGTAGTTCAATATCATTTGAAACATAATGATTATAGACTATCTTGGATGATGAGCTTGAGTCAGGTTAGGGCACTAATGATAGACATAGGAATGCCGTCTCCTTGTTTAAGGAGTGTGATGTTCTAAAGGGGCCCCCTGGATGAGATGATTGAGAAAAGAGTATGGCCATACCCAGGTGACAGTGTTCATCTGATCTAATCATGCTCATCATATTGGAGTTACGAGCTTGACAGGCTTGTCCAATAAGAACATCCAGTGGCAAAGGAAATATGCATGCCTTGTGAATTGATTCACACTTGTGCTATGTTTTGGGTGTAGTCTTGGAAGACTCTTTCCTCTATATCGGGAGACAGTGATGTGTTGCTAGATACCCCTCACTGATCGTGATAATGAGAATTATCGTTACCGACATTTAAAGGAAACCCTCAGGGTCGCACAATTTGATGATATGGCTTACTTAAGTCAGATCGTGTGGACTGAATTGTTTAGGTTCAGTTTAAAGGGATTTAATCTCTGATTGTGAGTGAGATCTAGTCTGATCATGTTTGATTGATTAGGGCTTTAGATCGGTAAGCTTCGATCGAGAGATTAGATGCCAGATCGGTCAGATCAGGGGCATCGAAGAGATTGACGGTTAGATCTGAAGCCTTAGGGTTTATTTAAGATCTAGACCATATTGCTTGGTTTAATTGGTCTTGGACCAAACCGAAGTGAACCCGCTCATTGGTTGAGCGCATGGTTCAAGTGATGTGGCATTAGCGATTGGGTAAACCCAAGAGCGCATGTTGAGAAGTGGATGCTATTTTTGGATAGCACTTCTACTAATCGTGGCCATGACTCACGATTGCCACACTTCACGCTTCCCCCTCTCTTTGTTCGTCGCCAACGCTTGGCTTAGACGTGACAACCTCTCGGCTAGAGAAGAGGAGGATGAAAAAAGGAAACTCAAGCAAGACGATCTTTTTTTCCTTTCCCTTTCCATTCGACAAAGGCTTCTTGGAACCTTGCTAGCACAAGGAGCACCAAGGAAAGTAGGCGACACCAATTGTGTGCGTCACCTTAGGAGAAGGCTCGCTTGCGCCTTTCCTTCCAAGTCTTCATCCAACGCAAATGGCTATGGTATGAATTCAAGTTTACTTAAGTTGATCATATATCATGCAATAGATTCTTTCAAACCCTTTATTCCGCTGCAAAGTTTTATGCGCCACATGACTAGGGTTTTTGCTCCCCCTAGAAGGGGACCCCCCTTAATCTTAAGGGGTACTTTCAATTGGTATCAGAGGCCAACGTTAATGCTTGCTTATATGATTGCTTCATGTTGTGTGATCCATGTTTTAAATCTATAGATCTAGAGTTAACAACATGCGAATTTACATGTTACATTGTTTCATGCCGAAACATGCTTTTGTTATCTTGCTTGTTGGCGCATCTAGGTTTTATTAAAAATCCTTATTACATGCGCGCTCCAAATAGATCTAAGCCCATACTTTAAACCCTTAGACGGGTTACTAGGGTTGAAGTCATCCCCTAGGTTGGATCCAACAGTCTGATCAGACTATCTGACAGCCTGAATGGGTCGACCAGTTAGCACCTTGGCGCAAGCCTATGGTGGCTATAGGTCGACTGCAGACAGGTGTGTAGCGATGTCTGATTGAGACAACTTATGAACGCACCTGAGTTAGGCCCGGGGTCACGCCCGTTTGCCAGACCTCAGTGTGGATGTTCAGCCCTGGCGCATGCATAGTTGACCTTATGGTCGACGCAAGTCAGTTAGGACTTGGTGCATGCAAGGGCAGTGGATCTGACTAGGTTGGATGAGTGGATCCCTAGTAATGGACCGTTGTAAGGTTGTAGGGCAAATAAGGAAAATTAAAATTGATCCTATGGGGTTTTCAAAAATTTTAATTTTTATGATGGATCACATGGTTATTGAATGATGCATTTGCTTGTTTATTTAGTCTTATGTGGGCTGCTCATATTATTTGTGTGCTGTGCTGGGGCCTGCGTGCCTGGGAATATTGATTGTAAATTAATTTTGTTTTTGTGATCTGCGAATCACTGTTTAATTAATTTATAAATGTAAGTGACCTGCGTGTCACTCTTGTCTAGATAGTTAAATTTGTAATTTAATTAGACAAGAGCACAAAGCACACTTGGCATTGGCGCATGCAGTAGTGGCTTGACCAGGTGGGAGGTCCAGGGTTCGACTCTGGGACCAGGCGCATTTTCCCTGGTAGGCGCACCTGAGCTGCAGATGGCGCTTGGGCCCTGGTTTGGGCCAGATGAGCAGCAAAAGACCCATGAAGAGCAAGTGAAGACTTAAGTTAGGTTAAGATCTCACTAGGGCTATGGGCTTTTACCACATAAGATTCATGCTTTCTTTTATTGATGAATATTAGAATTGCATGATTAAATTATCTTCTGCTATCACCATAGGAATTGCATGATAGGCATGAAGATAAAAAGGACCGTTAAAATCCAACGCTTTAATATCAAGCTCGTAAGCCTTCTGACGCGAAACCTCACTGTTCTGATTATCGTTGGAGCCGTGTTGTACCCACTCAGTGGGCACGTCCATCTATCTTCAGAGGGTGTGGGATTACATCTGTGTGTTACAGAGTAGGGATTTATCCCTTCTCGTTGCTCAGCATAGCACACGGTGGTCCAGGGAGTAGGTCGGGTCAGCTTGACCGTGTTGGCTACATATGTGGAGCATATGGTAGCACATGGAGGCAGCCATCTGTGGGGTCAGAGATTGTGTTGTACCAACTCAGTTGGCACAGTCTGCTGGACTGCCCAGATGAAGGGGAATCGCACGGGTTGGCGATCGGCAGGGACTGCCTACCAGAAACTAGTGCTTGTACTCTCTGTGCATCTTATCTCGCCTGAGCGGGACGCGGAGACCAAGTATGAAATCTGGATCCCATCTCACTAAAAGAGTATTACTCTTTCGGGCTGTTTTGCTGGATTTTTCACGCCTGATAAAATAGTGAGAAAAAGAATCTTTCTTAAGTCCTGATTGATTCTTATACATTGATACTGACCTTGCTGTTCTTGCATTGTTGTAGATACCTGCAGCAACGAACACCATGAACTTCAATGTGCGATCCCTACTGGAAAGGGAGAAGTTTGCTGGGCCGAACTTCTCTGACTGGTTTGGACACCTTAAGATCGTTCTTAAGGCAGAGAGGAAACTGTATGTCCTCGAGACGGCGATACCGCCGCAGCCCGCTCCGAACGCCGCGAGGGCGGTTCGGGAAGCCTATGAAAAGCACGTCAATGATAGCATTGATGTCGCTTGCCTGATGCTAGCGTCTATGACGCCACCGCTGCAGCGTCAGCATGAGGATATGTCTGCTATAGACATGATAGCGAACCTCAAGATGCTGTATGCTGCACAGGCGAGGACTGAACGCTATAATTTGACAAAGCTCTTCTTTCAGAGCAAACTGGCTGAAGGGAGCCCAGTGGGAGCTCACGTGCTCAAGATGATTGGGCACAAGGAGGCTCTAGAGAAACTGGGGCATACCATCAACCAGGAGCTTGCTGTGGACATTATTCTGCAGTCTCTCCCGCCTTCATTCGACGCGTTCATTATTAATTTTAATATGAACAAAATCGATTGTACTCCGGCAGAGCTGCTGAATATGCTCTTGACCACTGAGGAGACTCTGAAGGGTAAGCCTTCAACCTCTGTCTTGATGGTTCCTTCCAGGAACAAGAAGAAGGGGAAGAAGGGCAAGGCCCCGGTCAAGAATTACAGCAAGGCTCTGAAGCAGAAGGTGAAGCGGTCCAAGGAATACAGGTGTTTCCACTGTGGCCAGCTGGGTCACTGGAAAAAGGACTGTAAAGCGCTCCAAGGAGATAAGAGGGGAAGCTTTGCTTCTGGCTCAGGTATATTCGTGACTGAAGTCATGTTTTCTTCTTCTATATCATGGGTGTTGGACACTGCATGTGGAGTTCACATTTGTTCAAATGTACAGGAACTCAAGAGAAGAAGGCAGGTGGGACAGCATGAGGTGGACCTACGCGTTGGAAACGGGGCACGGGTTGCTGCTGTTGCTGTAGGAGACTACTTTATTTCTTTACCATCTGGACTTGTATTGGAACTAAACAGTTGTTATTTTGTTCCCAGTATAACTAAAAATATTATCTCCATTCCTGCTCTTGTCAGGAAGGGATTTTCCTTTGAATGCAATATTTCAAAGTGTATTTTATCTTTTGATAATATTGTTTATGCAACTGGTTCAATTAACAATGGGTTATACATGTTGGACATGGAATGTTCGATACAGCAAATTGATATTAAGAAAGCCAAGTATGCTGATGACAGCACCTTGCTATGGCATAGTCGTTTGGGCCATATTAACGAGAAACGCATTAAGCGGTTGCATGATAATGGGCTGCTGGGATCATTCTCCTATAGGGAGATTGATACATGCAAAGCTTGTTTGATGGGCAAAATGACGAAGTCACCTTTTCCTCACAAAGGTCAAAGGGCTTCAGGTTTACTTGACCTTATACACAGTGATGTGTGTGGGCCTTTTAGTAAACATGCCAGAGGTGGCTATCAATACTTCATTACCTTTACTGATGATTTCAGTAGATATGGGTATGTCTATCTGATGAGACATAAGAGTGAATCTTTTGACAAGTTCAAAGAGTTCAAAAAGGAAGTACAGAATCAGCTAGGCCGAAATATCAAGGCACTTCGCTCAGATCGAGGTGGTGAATACCTAAGTCATGCATTCACTGACTATCTAAAGGAGTGTGGGATTATCTCACAGCTCACTCCACCAGGAACACCGCAATGGAATGGTGTGTCCGAAAGGAGAAATAGAACGCTACTTGATATGGTTCGTTCTATGATGAGTCAGGCTACTCTACCCTACTCCTTTTGGGGTTTTGCACTGGAAACAGCTGCAAAGGTACTAAACCGAGTGCCATCCAAGGCAGTTTCAAAGACGCCATATGAGTTATGGTATGGGAAACAGCCAAGCTTGACATTTATCAGGATCTGGGGCTGCGAGGCTTATGTCAAAAAGCTCGCCTCTGGGAAACTAGAGAGCAGATCTGACAAATGTATCTTTGTCGGTTACCCTAAGGAAACTAAGGGTTATTATTTCTACGACCCCAAAGAGAACAAGGTTTTTGTTGCTCGGACGGCCATATTTCTTGAGAAGGAGTTTCTTCTGCAAGAGGCCAGTGGGAGAGAAATAAAGCTGGATGAGAATCCAGAAGAAGGACAAAGTGACCAAGCACAGTTGGATGAGCCTGAGCCGGTAGAACAGGTTATTGAACAACCTGAGGCTCAGATATCACGGGAACCGCGAAGATCGGGTAGGATCCGTCGACAGCCTGAGCGCTATGACGGAGTCTACATCATTGATAATGATGAACCCCTTACTTATGCGGATGCGGTCAGTGGACCGGAATCAGCGAGATGGCTTGAAGCTATGCGCGCCGAGATGGACTCCATGTCAGATAACCAAGTTTGGGATTTGGTTGATCCGCCTCCGGGAGTTATCCCTATAGGCTGTAAATGGATCTTCAAGAAGAAGATTGACATGGATGGTAACGTAATTACCTATAAAGGCAGGCTAGTTGCGAAAGGTTTCAAACAAATCTACGGGATAGATTATGATGAAACTTTCTCACCTGTAGCCATGTTTAAGTCTATTCGGATTCTTTTCGCGATAGCTGCATATTATGATTATGAGATCTGGCAGATGGATGTGAAAACAGCTTTCCTGAATGGAAATCTGGATAAGGATGTGTATATGACACAACCAGAAGGTTTCACTAATCCAGCAGATCGTCATAAGATATGCAAGTTAAAGAAGTCTATTTATGGACTTAAACAAGCATCCAGAAGCTGGAATATTCGTTTTGATGAATCAGTTACTGAATTTGGTTTCATCAAGAACGAGGATGACCCGTGCGTATATAAGAGGTTTAGTGGGAGCGTGATTACTTTTCTAGTCCTCTACGTCGATGACATCTTGATCATTGGAAATGACATTCCTGAAATGCATGCTGTTAAGGCATGGCTGAGGAAATGTTTCCAGATGAAAGATTTAGGAGAAGCAGCCTATGTGTTAGGTGTGAAGATCTACCGGGATAGATCTAAGAGGCTTCTCGGGCTGTGCCAGAGTACTTACATCGATAAGGTCCTGGAGAGATTTCACTTAGAGAATTCTAAGAAAGGATATCTTCCAGTCAGACATGGTCTGAATCTTTCGAAGAGTCAGTGTCCACAAACACAGACTGAGAAAGATGAAATGGACAATACGCCTTATGCTTCGGCTATTGGATCCATTATGTATGCGATGTTGTGTACTCGCCCAGACGTCGCTTACGGGTTAAGCGTGACCAGTCGTTACCAGAGTAATCCAGGTATGGCGCACTGGATTGCAGTCAAGAACATTTTAAAATATCTGCGGAGGACCAAAGATATGTTCTTGATATATGGTGGTCAGGAAGAACTCAGTATTGAAGGATATACTGACGCTTCGTTCCAGTCTGACCAGGATGATTTCCGATCGCAATCAGGCTATGTTTTTAGCTTGAATGGAGGTGCAGTGGTGTGGAAGAGTTTCAAACAGTCAACTGTTGCTGATTCCACAACAGAAGCCGAGTATGTTGCAGCCTCGGAAGCATCCAAGGAGGCAGTGTGGATTCGTAAGTTCGTGAGAGAACTTGGTGTCGTTCCTTCGAGTGCAGATCCTTTGGTTATCTTCTGTGATAACACTGGAGCAATCGCACAAGCAAAGGAACCACGGTCGCACCAGAAGTCCAAGCACATACAGAGACGGTTTCATTTGATCAGGGAGATCATAGATCGTGGCGAGATCAAAATCTGCATGGTTCATACAGATGACAATCTGGCAGACCCGCTTACCAAGCCTCTGGCGCAGCAGAAGCATGAGAAGCACTGTAATAATATGGGTTTGAGATTTCTCAACCATTAGATTAAGTGCAAGTGGGAGATTGTTGGGGTATGCCCTTAAGGCTAATGTTTGAGGCCTATGGGAATGTATCAGTATCATGTAATAAACTGTTATGTTTAAAGGCATGGTTGTTATTCAGTTAGCTACATTGTCTGCTGCAATATATGTTCTTCTGAATAATGTCTCAAAGCTATTCAGCTGGGCTGACATGCTATTATGTCCTTAGTCGATATATCTTGGTGAACATGAGACAGCCTTGATATGGTTAAGACTAATATGTGTTCTAATCTTATAGGATGCTTCGAGCATGGAATAAGATGTAGACTCATGGGTACATGGGATGTACTGGACAGACCCTACTAGGATGTTCAATTGTTTGTCACAATGTGAATATTCCTTGATTAAGACAAGTGGCACATTTCCTCTGACTTGAGATCACTTGTGTTTCTAAATGATAATTGTCATTGTTTTGAGGTAGTTCAATATCATTTGAAACATAATGATTATAGACTATCTTGGATGATGAGCTTGAGTCAGGTTAGGGCACTAATGATAGACATAGGAATGCCGTCTCCTTGTTTAAGGAGTGTGATGTTCTAAAGGGGCCCCCTGGATGAGATGATTGAGAAAAGAGTATGGCCATACCCAGGTGACAGTGTTCATCTGATCTAATCATGCTCATCATATTGGAGTTACGAGCTTGATAGGCTTGTCCAATAAGAACATCCAGTGGCAAAGGAAATATGCATGCCTTGTGAATTGATTCACACTTGTGCTATGTTTTGGGTGTAGTCTTGGAAGACTCTTTCCTCTATATCGGGAGACAGTGATGTGTTGCTAGATACCCCTCACTGATCGTGATAATGAGAATTATCGTTACCGACATTTAAAGGAAACCCTCAGGGTCGCACAATTTGATGATATGGCTTACTTAAGTCAGATCGTGTGGACTGAATTGTTTAGGTTCAGTTTAAAGGGATTTAATCTCTGATTGTGAGTGAGATCTAGTCTGATCATGTTTGATTGATTAGGGCTTTAGATCGGTAAGCTTCGATCGAGAGATTAGATGCCAGATCGGTCAGATCAGGGGCATCGAAGAGATTGACGGTTAGATCTGAAGCCTTAGGGTTTATTTAAGATCTAGACCATATTGCTTGGTTTAATTGGTCTTGGACCAAACCGAAGTGAACCCGCTCATTGGTTGAGCGCATGGTTCAAGTGATGTGGCATTAGCGATTGGGTAAACCCAAGAGCGCATGTTGAGAAGTGGATGCTATTTTTGGATAGCACTTCTACTAATCGTGGCCATGACTCACGATTGCCACACTTCACGCTTCCCCCTCTCTTTGTTCGTCGCCAACGCTTGGCTTAGACGTGACAACCTCTCGGCTAGAGAAGAGGAGGATGAAAAAAGGAAACTCAAGCAAGACGATCTTTTTTTCCTTTCCCTTTCCATTCGACAAAGGCTTCTTGGAACCTTGCTAGCACAAGGAGCACCAAGGAAAGTAGGCGACACCAATTGTGTGCGTCACCTTAGGAGAAGGCTCGCTTGCGCCTTTCCTTCCAAGTCTTCATCCAACGCAAATGGCTATGGTATGAATTCAAGTTTACTTAAGTTGATCATATATCATGCAATAGATTCTTTCAAACCCTTTATTCCGCTGCAAAGTTTTATGCGCCACATGACTAGGGTTTTTGCTCCCCCTAGAAGGGGACCCCCCTTAATCTTAAGGGGTACTTTCAGGTTTCATCCCCTTTGCGCTCCCCCTTGAAGGGGACTTTCACGTTTGACATAAGCCTCACATCCCCAGATCCGGATAAAAGAGAGGTTAGGGTGTCTCCCACTCCATACCTCGTATGGTATCTTGGAGACACTCTTAGATGGAACGTTATTCAGTATCAGAGAAGCTATCTCAAGTGCATGACCCCAGAATGTGGGTGGTAGAGTTGCATGACTCATCATAGATCGAACCATGTCCAACAAGGTTCGATTTCTCCTCTCAGGCACACCATTCCATTGAGGTGTTCTAGGAGGAGTGAGTTGGGATAAGATCCCACACTCTCACAGATAGTTAAATAACTCACCGCTCAGGTACTCTCCACCACGATCTGATCGAAGAGCCTTAATGGATCTACCAAGCTGGTTCTCTACTTCATGTCTGAACTCCTTAAATTTCTCAAAGGATTCAGACTTATGTCTCATCAGGTAGACATAACCATATCTACTGAAGTCATCAATAAATGTGATGAAGTAGTTGTACCCTCCTCTGGCTTGTTTATTGAATGGCCCACACACATCACTATGTATGAGATCCAATAAACCTCCTGCCCTCTCACCAATCTTGGTGAAGGGTGCCTTTGTCATTTTCCCTAATAAACAAGGTTCACACGTATCAAATTCCTCCAAGGAACTTGAATCTAATAGCCCATTTTCATGGAGTTGTTGGATGCGATTCTTGTTTATATGGGCTAATCAACAATGCCATAGGAAAGCACCAACTGAACCACTTAGTTTGGTCTTTTTATTATTTATGTTACAAATAGAGCTATCCATGTCCAAGACATATAAACCATTGCATAAAGTACCCTTCCCATAGAACACATTTGCAAATGAAAAAGAATAGAAGTTCTTATTTATTTCAAACTTAAATCATTTCTTTGCCAAGCAAGGAATGGATACAATGTTCTTAGTAGGTGAACGTACATAATAGCAATTATCTATCTCTATCTGAAGTCCAGAAGGCAGGGAGAGAGTCAAAACTCCTACAGCAACAGCAGCAACCTATGCCCCGTTTCCAACTGTTAGGTCAATCTCTCCGGCCCACACTGATCTACTTTTCTTGAGCCCCGGCATATGTGTACAAATATGAGCTCCACATGCGGTATCCAATACCCATGACAGAGAAGTAGAAAGGTTGACTTCTATAACATAATTACCTGAGCTAGAAGCTAAGGCCAAGCCTTTCTTCTCCTCATTATGAAGTTGCTTGCAGTCCCTCCTCTAGTGACCCTGCTCGCCACAGTGGAAGCACCTCTGATCCATTGACTTATTTGCCTTTTTGCCTTAGTAGGACGCTTGGCACTGCCCTTAGCACATGCCTTACCCTTCTTCTTCATCTTCTTGGCCGCAGGGACCAAAAGAACAAAATTGGGTTTAGTCTTTCCCATTTCACGCTCGGTTGTTTGGAGCATATTCAACAGTTCCTCCCGTGTGCAATCAATCCAGTTCATATTGAAATTTATAATAAATGGACTGAAGCTAGGGGGCAGGGACTGCAGAATAAGATCTACAACCAGCTCGTTATCTATGGTGTGTCCCAGTCTTTTGAGATGATCCACGTTCCCAATTATCTTGAGAACATGGGGTCTAACTAGTGCACCTTCAGATAACTTGCACCGAAAGACTACTTTGGTAGTGTCATATCTCTGAGTTCTAGCCTGAGCCTTGAACATCTATTTCAAATGAGTAATCATCTGAAAAGCGTTCTACCCCTCATATTGCAGCTGAAGTTCAGGTACCATAGTGGCTAGCATGAGACATGCTACCTCCAAAGAGTCATCCTGATGCTTTCTAAAAGCATCCCTGTCTGCCATTCGAGCGTTAGGTGCAGGAACCATAGGAAGAGGCTGCTCAAGGACATACACCTTCTTCTCGAGCTTGAGGGCTATCCTCAAGTTCCGATGCCAGTCCATAAAGTTGGTTCCAACCAACTAATCCTTATCAAGGAGAGATCGCAGTGTTAATCCGCTATTGTTCGTTGCCATTGTTCTACAACAACCAAGAAACAGCAGATTAGTACTACTTCGAATCATTTAAACTAGACTTATTTTAAATGATTATGGCTCCCACTATTTTAATCGGATTGACAACCCACAAAGTCAACCGGGAAATTTAAGATTTCCTAATGAGATTGGATCCTTATTCCACATGAGGCTCCGCGTCCCATGAGGGTGGGATGAGATGCACAAAGTGACCCATGTTTCTTAGGGTGGGCAACTCCCCTTGTTGAGACAGTCTAGGCATTTCATGTCCAGCGAGGGCTAGATACAGCATGAAACCCTAGATTTGATATGAAACCCAGCACATATGAAAATCTAGTCAAGTCCATTCTTAACTGTTATGCCCAGGGCCAACGAGTTTCCTTGCGAAGGCACGCCCAGGTTAAAACTGGACTAGGGAAACCATTGCCACCACGCACTTTCTAAAGATAAGTGGGTGTGTCCCATTAGGGTGGGAAACAGTTCACAACTCCACTGATCGATAGCTTAGTGAGGGCTATGCGTTAGAAGGCTACTAGGCTTGATATTTTGACTGAGGGTTTTTAAGGTCTCATTAGTTTTATCTTATGTCTAACAATACAGGCATGCAATCCTATAGTTATAGCATAACGATAAAACATCACAAGCATGCTTTAGCAGATATTGAAAGTAGTAAAAGAATGATGTGATCATAGCCTATTTAAGACATTGAACCAACCCATGCCAAAAGGAGGTTCAACTCTTGACCTAGGACTCAAGCCCCTAGAACTAGACCTAGCCTAGCCGACCTCTAGCTTGGTCTTCAAAGTTGGCTCCAAGGTCCTTCTCACCATTGTTTAGCTCTCAAACCCTAGAGGTAGTTCTGAGGAAACCCTAGAAGCACCCTCATGGGTTCGGCCAATGCCAAGGGCTTCCTCCAAGGAAGATGCGCCACCATGCAAGGAGCCAAGATAGCTAGCACACAAACCCAAAGGGTTCAGCCATGCCAACTTGCGCCACTTAGCATGCATGCGCCACCAAGGGAGATGCATGCGCCAATGCCCCAAGTGATATGCACCACCCTAATCTTCCTCTTAGTTAAAACAAAAAGAAAAGCGGCATGCAGGCCTCACAAGAGTACATTACAGGCATGCAAAGGGGCTTGACTCATGACCACAACATTATGCACAACTAAGGTATTTACTCATGCAATTCTACATGCTCATGAAAAACAAAAAATCTGAAATTTTACTTTTTCATAAAACATGTCTTTCTTCCACATCATCTTATCACAGATCTTTTGATCATTTGAGATAATGTTTCTTTATGATTTCATAGATCCTGTCAGCTGGCAATTTTTGTCAGATCAAGGGACCCGGCTAGTCCGAAGACACAATGCCCATCCTACTTGACAAAATTACATGCGCCTTTGATCTTAAATCAATCAAGAAAATAATCTTTCAACAATCCAAAAGAAATTGAATAGAAGATAGAAAGCAAAGACCTACAATTTTTCTTACTGGAAAAACATGCGACACTAACATGCAATTTTAGAAAATTGAGATATGGCATGTGAGCATGGAAAAGCAAGAAAGTATATCGTTCGAGTCTCACAAGTCCCTCTGATACTACTGTTGGGTAACCCCGGGGATATTTTATAATTTTTCAGAGTCATATCAACACAAATACATTGCACAGCAGAATAATATCCCTGAAACAGGCCAGTCCCAAAAACCCAGTGAAGATCGTTAAGCGAGGGAGTCGACATGATGAGATAGAAAATACCTTAAGAGCAAGATGAGGCTGATGTCGAGGTAGGCACCCAAGTGTGCGCCCCCTGCAGTCTCACACACAGATGCCTCGAGCTCTCTTCTTCCTCGCCCGATGCTAGCCTCAGGAAGAAGATCCATGCCTTAGGGTTCCTTCTTCTGACCTTACGCCACCTCCAAGGTTTAAGCGCCAATGAAGAAGGAGAAGGGAAGAGATGCCACCAAGCACAAGTCCACCTTGCGCCAAGAGGAAAGGATGTAGGTTGCTTGCTGCTTGATGGAAGAAGGATGCGCCACCCTCTCCTTGCTCTCGCCCCTTGAAGCCTTGCTCTCGCCAATTGATTGTTAGTCAAGGGGCTCACGCATGCTTCTATTTTATAGAAGCAAGAGGCGGCAAGGCAAGAGGGGTGTGGGCGCAAATCCAAGTAAGAGGGGCAGCTAGGGTTAATGGGAGGAAGCAATTTGGGTTTTGGGTTTAGGTAACTCTCCAAGAGTTTACCATAAACTTCCTCTAATCGCCTAGGACTTACCATGTAAATCCATCATGCCTTAGATGCCTCAAGCCTTGCTATAGATGTAAGGTTTCCATCCAAGCACAAAGGTGGAGGCGCCTAAAGCTTCCTAATGAAGCAAAAGTGCCAACTTCTCCCCATTATACCCATGGGCGCCAATGGGAGAAGTTTTCTCCCCATTATACACTTTTAGCCCATTATCTCTTCATGATAACTTGTTATTGGGCCTCATTGGGTAATGAGCTAGCCCAAACTTCATTACATGGGTTGATTAAGCAATTGAATCCAATCCTATGCAACCTTAATTCAAATTTGACCAACCATGGTCAAATATGGGTCAATCTGCCAAAAATGAAGTTTGGCTCCAATAACTCTCTTCCATCTCATCAGGCCCATTGGCGCTAATGAAATCTCCAAAATAGATCCGAGTTATCCAATAACTCGATCATAAGGCTTCCCGATCGATACGAGAACTCAAGTATCAAGGTGTGCGACCCTGTAGGTTCCTCTGACGTTGGCAGTGCTGACCTAAGGTCACCACAAGCAGTGAGTGACACCTAGCAGTGCATCGCTGCTACCCAAGTCATCAGAATGGATATCGACATCGACATCCCCATCATCACAAGTAGGTACAGATGCATTATAGTTTCTTTGCCGAACTGATATCCGATTGGACAAGTGTGTCACCAATTGTTTTCACCCAATCACATGGTCATGACTAAATCAGGTTCTCACCTGGGTATGACCATACACTTTCCGTCATAGAACCATAGAGGAGCTCCATGGATATCAAGCTTCCCTCAAGAAGGGGCAAATCCTCTGTCTGTCCATTGACCTTCTCATATGGGTCGTGACATACTCAATAACAACCGTTATTACCTCCCAACTATCGTGAGATGTTAGGTTGTATCAAAGCACGTCCCTAACCATATAGAATGGTCAATGACCTCAAGTCAAGGGATCAATGCATCTCCTATCACTTGTGAGGGTAACGCATGACACCAAGTCATTGCCTCACAGCGGGTCGGTCCAGTATATCCACCACTGATATACCAATATGTCTGCGTTAGCACCTTGTGCCTAACCAGCCCATATACCAGTCTCACAAATTCCATAGCTGTCCCATATCCACTAAGGTACATTGACTGGGGACAACCATTTGAGCACAGATCCAATCTGTCTCCAGGAACATTATCTTGTGAATACATAATTGCAGATGTAAACAAACACAGATAATGACAATGCCAGAAAGATATATAAATATCAGGTAGTACAAAGATGAAGCAAAACTAGGTCCTAGGGCATATACACAAACATTATGTTCCTTTGCAAAATGAAATTCACGGTCTGTGAGTGACTCACGGCCACACCCATGAAACTCTATAAACCCTCTATTCTTCACGAAATAATTTCTAAAAAATTTTCAAAAAATTCCTGCACGTAAAACAACAGATTTAGAAGAATTTTCATATATAAAAGTGTTGGGAATCCCCGGGCTAAATGAAAACGAAAACAGCGGAAGCGAGCCCGAAACGAGATTCCTAATTCAACAGTACGGACTGTCTTACGAAGAATACAAAGGATGTGAAGAGGGCAGTACCTTATCAAGCAACTTTTAGGAGCGGTCGATGATGAAGACGCGTAAGGGCCCATCCTTTGCAATCACGCACACACGGACTCTTCGAGTCCTCTCCAATCTTCACGCTGGGTGCTAGCCCCAGAAGATGAGATCCACGCCTCTAGCCTTCTCAACTTGCGCCAACGCCAAGGAGAAGAAGGGCTGTTGGCGACAAGGAGTGGGTAGCACTGCCACTTGTCCCAACCTTTGATGCCGAAAAACTTTTATTTGTTGTCACCTACTAGACGCTCACGCCAAGGAGCAGAGGGGAGGTGACAACTAGAGACAAGAGAAGAGTTTGGTACAAAACAATCTCCCAGGTGGGCCTCTCTATTTATAATAGCAGAGCCAGACGCACACTGGAGATCTTTCCCTTATGGGATAATGAGCATAGGTGCCTATTCACAATTAAGTGTCATGGGTTCGAATCCCCGCAGACGCAATTAATTGTAAATTGCGCCCAAGCTTATTAATTAGCCAAGAGAAAAATTCTCTTGCCAATTAATAATTTTATTTTATTCATGTGACTAAAGTGCCAAGCCCAAATTTGCACCTAGACCCTTGTTTGACTCATTTTGACAACACAGGTCAATAGAGGTCAAACATGGTCCACTAGAGTCAACTAGTGGTCAACAATGAACTAAAATAAAATATCATCTCCTCTATAAAAGTCTCAAAGCATCAGTTCCCCAAAAAGATCCGAATTACACAATGATTCGATCAGAGGCTAAACAATCAGTATGAGAACTCGAGTGTCAAGGTGTGCGACCCTGAAGGTTCTTCAGACATTGGCAGTGATGAGTAAATCATCACAAGCAATGAGTGGCATCTAGCAGTACACCATTGCTACCCAAGTCATCAGAATGGTGTCATCATTGACATCCCCTAAAACTACGACAAAGTACAAGTGCAGCTTTGTCCTTTTGCCAACTGATGTCCAGATTGGACAAGTGTGTCACACTTGTTAATCCCAATAATATGGCATGATTAAATCAGGTTCTCACCTGGGTATGGCCATACACTTTCAATCATCCATATAAGGGCGCCATGGACAATCAAGTTTCCCCGTAAGGAAGGGGCAAATCCACTATTGGCACATTGAATCTCTCATACGGCTTATGACATACCCAATGACAACCGTTATGACTTCCCTTTTACGGCAAAGCATTAGGTTGCATCAAAGTACAACAATCACTATATAGAGATACCAATGCCCTCAAGTGTAGGACAAGCGCAACTTTGTCACTGTGATATTCATCTCGTGACACAGAGATGAATCCTCACGGCGGGTCGATCCAGTATATCTCCCTTGATATACCCATATGCCTGTGTTAGCAATCCGTGCTCAACCAGTGCATATACTAGTCTCAAGCAAATCATAGCTGTCCCATATCCACCATGATTCTCGACTAGGGATAAACACAGAGACTAGATAAAATCTATCTCTTAGGGACATTGTATATGCAAATGTACATATGCGTAGATGTACAAACTTGCATGACAACGACAATGCCAGAATAACTCATCTATCAACTAGATGTGATACACATATCCCAATGGACCATCCTGAGGTCCTAGGGCATAAACACTAACCAAAAGTTCATCAAATCATGCTATTAAAAATCTCTAAAAATTATAAGAAAATGAAAAACTAAAACTGAAAATACTAAAGTGAATAAAACTCAAAAACCTTTGGGTTGCCTCCCAAAAAGCGCTTGTTTAAGGTCTTTAGCTTGATCATAGCTTCATGTCATGGCGGAGTTAGTGAATCAGTGTCGTAATAGAGAGCATATAATCTTCTGCTTTTTCTTTGTCTCAAGAGTGTGCCCACCAAAGTATATATCCAGTTAGACAGGTGGATCCATGTTGTAGTGGCTAGCACATGCATACAAAAATAAATGTTAAAGTTATGCAAAGAATACTTAATAATTTTTCTATATTTATCCAATAGTAATATCATGCATTCTTCCTTTGGATTTATATTAGCAATTGGAAGAAGATTAGAATTAAAATCAAAGAATTCAGACCTTGGATTGATCAAGAAGTTTTCAAATTTTGTTTCGGGTTTTTCATTTACCTCAATGTCAATGTGATCAAGAATCTCAAGTGTTATCATCTTTTGGGTACCTGTGGTTGGATTTGTATCAAATAATATTTCAATCTCCTCATCATCATTATCCTTTTCATCATCTATCATGCAAATTCCTAATGGATTTTTTTGGAGAAAAGGAATTGATGGTTCAGATGGTAGTGGTGGTGGAATATGCACAGGATCCACTTGTTGGGGTATGCCCTTAAGGCTAATGTTTGAGGCCTTGGGATTGTATCAGTATCATGTAATAAACTCTTGTGTTTATAAAGGCATGGTTATTATTCAGTTTGTTACATTGTCTGCTGCAATAACTGTGCTTCTGAATAATGTCTCAAAGCTGTTCAGCTAGGCTGACATGCATATGTCCTTAGTCGAGATATCTTGGTGAACATGAGACAGCCTTGATATGATTGAGACTAATATGTGTTCTAATCTTATAGGATGCTTCGAGCATGGAATAAGATGTAGACTCATGGGTACATTGGATGTACTGGACAGACCCTACTAGGATATTCAATTGCTTGTCACAATGTGAATAATCCTTGTATGCAACAAGTGGCACATGTCCTCTGACTTGAGATCACTTGTGTTTCTAAATGATGAATGTCATTGTTTTGAGGTAGTTTAATATCATTTGAAAGATAATGATTATAGACTATCTTGGATAATGATCATGAGTCAGGTTAGGGCACTAGTGATAGATATAGGATTGCCGTCTCCTTGTTGAAGGAGTGTGATGTTCTAAAGGGGCCCCCCTTATGAGATGATTGAGAAAGTGTATGGCCATACCCTGGTGACTATGTTCATCAGATCTAATCATGCTCATCATATTGGAGCTACAGGCTTGACACGCTTGTCCAATAAGAACATCCAGTGGCAAAGGAAACATGTATGCCTAGTGAAGTGGATTCACACTTGTGCTGTGGTTTGGGTGTAGTCTTGGAAGACTCTTTCCTTTATATCGGGAGACAGTGATGTGTTGCTAGATACCCCTCACTGATCGTGATAATGTTAGTTATCGTTACCGACATCTAAAGGAAACCCTTAGGGTCGCACAATTTGATGATATGGCTTACTTAAGTCTGATCGTGTGGACTGAATTGTTTCGGTTCAGTTTAAAGGGATTTAAACTCTGATTGTAAGTGAGATCTGGTCTGATCATGTGTGATTGATTAGGGCTTGAGATCGGTAAGCTTCGATCGAGAGTAGTGATGCTAGATCGGTGAGATCAGAAGCGTCAAGAGATCAACGGTTAGATCTTGAACCATTTTGGTTCAGAGAGATCTAGACCATGGCTTGGGCTGGTTTCATGTGGTCTTTGAACCAAATTGGTTTGGACCAATTTGGATTGAACCGGTTCACATGGGTGAACGCATGGTTCAATCCATAAGGCATTTTGGGCGGTTTGCTTGGAGTGGGAGCGCATGGCTTCATGACTTTCCATAATTGGAAGTCATGTAACGCCATCTCCTAAGAGAAACGCCTAACGCTTCTCCTCTTGCTCTAATCGCATCTCCACTTTGGTATGGGAGAGAGTAGATGCCGAAAAAAAGAGAGGAGGGAGGCTCGGCCAAGTTTTTCTCATCACCTTCATGCGACAAGCACACCTTGGAGGTCTTTGCTAGCACAAAGAACACCAAGAAGTAGCCATCTTCATCCTCTTGTGTGCGTCCTCTTTGGAGAAGGAGCACTTGCGCCTTTGCTTCCAAGGCGCCATCGAAACTATGGCATTGGTATGATCCTTTATTGATTTTATCAAGCTTTATGTTAGTTGATCATATATCATGCAGCCGATCCCTTGAAACCCTTGCTTCCGCTTAAAATCAAAGATGCGCCATCCATAGGGTTTCACCCCCTTGCGCTCCCCCTTGAAGGGGACTCTTCAATTGGTATCAGAGCTGGAATTATGCATGCTAATATGATTGCTATGTTTGCTCTTGTGATCCATGCTTGCGCAAGTGATTAGATCTAATTGTTTCATCATGCGAAAAATAGGACATAATACACTTATGTTGGCGCATGTTGTTTGTTCATGCTTGCGGCATGACTTGATGGTGGCGCTAGGTTTATGTTATTGTTTTATCAAACCTTCACTTGCGCGCCTATGATTAGATCTAAGTTGCGCCTACTGTAAACCCTTAGACGGGTTGATGGGGTTGAAGTCATCCCCTAGATTAGATCAAACTAGTCTGATCAGACCATCTGACAGCCTAGATGGGTCGACCAGATGGCACCTGTGCGCAAGCACGAGGTGGCTATAGGTCGACTGCATCACAGGCGTGTAGCGAGGTCTGGTTGAGACAACCAGTGAACACTCTTGAGTTAGGCCCGGGGTCACACCCGCTTGCCAGAACTCTTGAAGGTTGTTCAGCCCTTGGCGCATGCATGGTTGACCATTAGGTCAACTCGAGTCAGTTAGGACTTGGTGCATGCAAGGGCATGGATCTAACTAGATGGATGAGTGGATCCCTATCAATGGACCGTTGTAAGGTTGTAGGGCACATAAGAAAATTAAAATTGATGCCAATGGGGTTTTCAAAATTTTATTTTCTTTTAATAGGATCACATGTTGATTGATGCCTATGCTTGTTTATTTATTCTTATGTGGGGTGCCCAATTTAATGTGTGCTGTGCTGGGGCCTGCGTGCCTGGAATTAAACCTGTAAATTAATATTTTTGTGATCTGCGAATCACTTTTTAATTAATTTATTGTATAAATGACCTGCGAGTCAAACTTGTCTAGATAGATCAAAATGTATTTTGATTAGACAAGAGCACAAAGGCACACATCCCAAGGGGCATTCAGCTGGTGGCGCACCTGAGGTGCTCTTGGCGCAAGGGCCCTGGGTTGGACCAGATGAGATGCTAAAGACCCAAGAAGAGCAAGTGAAGACTTAGGTATCTTAAGGTCTTACTTAGGCTATGGGCTTTTACCACATAAGATGCATGCTTTCTTTTATTGTTTAAATAAGTAGAAAAGCATGATTTATTTATCTTCTGCTATCACCATAGGAATTGCATGATAGTGAAGAAGATAAAAGACCGTTAAAATCCAAACGCTAAAATATCAAGCTCGTAAGCCTTCTGACGCGAAACCTCACTGTTCTGACTATCGTTGGAGCCGTGTTGTACCCACTCAGTGGGCACGTCCATCTATCTTCAGACGGTGCTGGATTACACCTGCGTGTTACAGAGAAGGGATTTATCGCTTCTCGTTGCTCAGCATAGCACGTGGTGGTCCAGGGAGTAGGTTGGGTCAGCTTGACTGAAGGGAACCCCTAACTAAGGGGTAGAAACCCTAATGGTGGCGCAACAAAATTTTGCATGGGATATTAGGATTTCAAAGGATCTATATATGTCATATAACTAGCTTTCGAATATTTGAATAGATGAAGATAAACTCATACCATTGCCATCGGTTTGATGAAGCTTTGGAAGGAAAGACGCAAGCGAGCCTTCTCCTAAGTTTCACACACAAGATGATCAATGCGCCTACCCTTGGTGCTCCTTGTGCTAGCAAGGTTCCTTGGAGTCCTTGATCGAGTGAAAAGGGATGGAGATGTGTTGATCTCTTTTGGCCAAAAACCTCCTCTATCTTCCAAGCGTCGCCACACACAACGAGTGTCGAGAGAGAGGTCGCTTGAGAGGCGAGAATAGCAAGAGCTATTCGAACGTGAGCGTTATCTCCAAGTGGAGATCGTGGTTACTAAAAATAGCCACACCACTCGCTCCAATGTTCACGCCAAGTGAACAAGTCGCCAAGCCTTGAACCATGCGCTCATTTCATGAGCCGGTTCACATTGGTTCGGTTTAAGAACCAATCAAGCCAATGATCTAGTCTAGATCTCAAATAAACCATAAGGCTCCAGATCTGACCGTTAATCTCTTGATGCTTCTGATCTGCCCGATCTAGCAATCATTCTCTCGATCGAAGCTTACCGATCTCAAGCCCTAATCAATCAAACATGATCAGACTAGATCTCACTTACAATCAGAGATTAAATCCCTTTAAACTGAACCCAAACAATTCAGTCCACACGATCTGACTGAAGTAAGCCATATCATCAAATTGTGCGACCCTAAGGGTTTCCTTTAAATGTCGGTAACGATAATTCACATTATCACGATCAGTGAGGGGTATCTAGCAACACATCACTGTCTCCCGATATAAAGGAAAGAGTCTTCCAAGACTACACCCAAACCATAGCACAAGTGTGAATCAATTCACAAGGCATGCATATTTCCTTTGCCACTGGATGTTCTTATTGGACAAGCGTGTCAAGCTTGTAGCTCCAATATGATGAGCATGATTAGATCAGATGAACACTGTCACCTGGGTATGGCCATACTCTTTTCTCAATCATCTCATCCAGGGGGCCCCTTTAGAACATCACACTCCTTGAACAAGGAGACGGCAATCCTATGTCTATCACTAGTGCCCTAACCTGATTCAAGCTCACCATCCAAGATAGTCTATAATCATTATGTTTCAAATGATATTGAACTATCTCAAAACAATGACAATCATCATTTAGAAAACACAAGTGATCTCAAGTCAGAGGAAATGTGCCACTTGTCATATTCAAGGAATATTCACATTGTGACAAACAATTGAATAACCTAGTAGGGTCTGTCCAGCACATCCAATGTACCCATGAGTCTACATCTTATTCCATGCTCGAAGCATCCTATAAGATTAGAACACATATTAGTCTTAACCATATCAAGGCTGTCTCATGTTCACCAAGATATATCGACTAAGGACATAACAGCATGTCAGCCCAGCTGAACAGCTTTGAGACATTATTCAGAAGAACATATATTGCAGCAGACAATGTAAACAACTGAATAATAACCATGCCTTTATAAACATAACAGTTTATTACATGATACAGATACATTCCCACAGGCCTCAAACATTAGCCTTAAGGGCATACCCCAACATTGACCATGTAGGCTACATATGTGGCGCATATGGTAGCACATGGAGGCAGCCATCTGTGGGATCAGAAACTGTGTTGTACCAACTCAGTTGGCACAGTCTGCTGGATTGCCCAGGTGAAGGGGAATCGCACGGGTTGGCGATTGGCTGGGACAGCCTACCAGAAATTAGTACTTGTCATCTCTATGCATCTTATCTCGCCTGAGCGGGATGCGGAGACCAAGTATGAAATCTGGATCCCATCTCACTAAAAGAGTTCTACTCTTTCGGGCTGTTTTGCTGGATTTTTCAGCCAGATAAAATAGTGAGAAAAGAATCTTTCTTAAGTCCTGGATTGATTCTAAACATTGATACTGACCTTGCTATTCTTGCATTGTTGTAGATTCCTGCAGCAACGAACACCATGAGCTTCAATGTGCGATCCCTACTGGAAAGGGAGAAGTTTGCTGGGCCAAACTTCTCAGACTGGTTCGGACACCTTAAGATCGTTCTTAAGGCAGAGAGGAAACTGTATGTCCTCGAGACGGCTGTGCCGCCTCAACCCGCTGCGAACGCCGCAAGGGCGGTTCGTGATGCCTATGAAAAGCACGTCAATGATAGCATTGATGTCGCTTGCCTGATGCTAGCGTCTATGACGCCACCGCTACAGCGTCAGCATGAGGATATGTCGGCTATAGAGATTATAGCGAACTTCAAGATGCTGTATGCTGAACAGGCGAGGACAGAACGCTATAATCTGACAAAGCTTTTCTTTCAGAGCAAACTGGCTGAAGGGAGCCCAGTGGGAGCTCACGTGCTCAAGATGATTGGGCACAAGGAGGCTCTGGAGAAACTGGGGCATACCATCAACCAGGAGCTTGCTGTAGATATTATTCTGCAGTCTCTCCCGCCTTCTTTCGATGCGTTCATTATTAATTTTAATATGAACAAAATCGATTGTACTCCGGCAGAGCTGCTGAATATGCTCTTGACTACTGAGGAAACTCTGAAGGGAAAGCCTTCAACCTCTGTCTTAATGGTTCCTTCAAGGAACAAGAAGAAGGGGAAGAAGGGCAAAGCCCCTGTCAAGAACTACAGCAAGGCTCTGAAGCAAAAGGTTAAGCGGTCGAAGGAATACAGATGTTTCCATTGTGGCCAGCTGGGTCACTGGAAAAAGGACTGTAAAGCGCTCCAAGGAGACAAGAGGGGAAGCATTGCTTCTGGCTCAGGTATATTTGTGACTGAGGTCATGATATCATCTTCTTCTGTTTCATGGGTGTTGGACACTGCATGTGGAGTTCACATTTGTTCAAATGTACAGGAACTCAAGAGAAGAAGGCAGGTGGGACAGCATGAGGTAGACCTACGCGTTGGAAACGGGGCACGGATTGCTGCTGTTGCTGTAGGAGACTATTTCATTTCTTTACCATCTGGCATTGTATTGGAATTAAACAATTGTTACTTTGTTCCCAGTATCACTAAAAATATTATCTCCATTCCTGCTCTTGTCAGGAAGGGATTTTCCTTTGAATGCAATATTTCAAAGTGTGTTTTATCTTATGATAATATTGTTTATGCAACTGGTTCAATCAACAATGGGTTATTCATGTTGGACATGGAATATTCTATACAAAATATTGATAATAAGAAGCGCATTAAGCGGTTGCATGATCATGGACTGCTGGGATCATTCTCCTATGAGGAGATTGATACATGCAAAGCTTGTTTAATGGGTAAAATGACGAAGTCACCTTTTCCTAACAAAGGTCAAAGGGCTTCAGGTTTACTTGACCTTATACACAGTGATGTGTGTGGGCCGTTTAGTAAACATGCCAGAGGTGGCTATCGGTACTTCATTACCTTTACTGATGATTTCAGTAGGTATGGGTATGTCTATTTAATGAGACATAAAAGTGAATCTTTTGACAAGTTCAAAGAGTTCAAAAATGAAGTACAAAATCAGCTAGGCCGAAATATCAAGGCACTTCGTTCTGATCGAGGTGGAGAATACTTGAGTCATACGTTTACTGACTATCTGAAGGAGTGTGGGATTATCTCACAGCTCACTCCGCCAGGAACACCGCAATGGAATGGTGTGTCCGAGAGGAGAAATAGAACGTTACTTGATATGGTTCGTTCTATGATGAGTCAGGCTACTCTTCCATACTCCTTTTGGGGATTTGCACTGGAAACAGCTGCAAAGGTACTAAACCGAGTGCCATCCAAGGCAGTTTCTAAGACTCCATACGAGTTATGGTATGGGATGTAAGTACCCCATAAGATAAGGGGGGTCCCCTTCTAGGGGGAGCATAACCCTAAAGCATATGGCGCATAAAATTTTCTTCTTGCGGAACTAGGGTTATAGGATCGATATGCATGCTAAAAGATCAACTTGATAATAAGAAAACAATCATACCATCGCCATGGGGAAGATGTTTCCTTGGAAGCAAAGATCAAAGTAGATCTTCTCCTTGTCGTCACACACAAGATGATGTCGCTATCTCTCTTGGTGCCCCTTGTGCTAGCAAGGTTCCAAGAGGTCCTTGTCGAGTGAAGGGAAAATGAGATCTCTTTCTTCTTGGCCGAATCCTCCTCAACCTTCAAAGCGTCACCACACTCACGAGAGAGACGAGAGGAATATGGGCGAGAGAAATATCTCCGAGCGAAAATAGAGTATATTCTATTTTGATGAGCGCACTCTCCAAATGGAGATCATGGTTACTAAAAATAGTAACCACTCCTCACCACAACGTTCACGCCAAGTGAACTTGTCGCCTACTCCTCTCCCTATGAACCAAGCGCTCATTTAGTGAGCCGGTTCACTTTGGTTCGGTTTAAGAACCAATCAAGCCAATGATCTAGTCTAGATCTTAAATAAACCCTAAGGTTCACGATCTAACCGTCGATCTCAACGATGCCCCTGATCTGACCGATCTGGCATACATTCTCTCGATCGAAGCTTACCGATCTCAAGCCCTAATCAATCAAACATGATCAGACCAGATCTCACTCACAATCAGAGATTAAATCCCTTTAAACTGAACCCAAACAATTCAGTCCACACGATCTGACTTAAGTAAGCCATATCATCAAATTGTGCGACCCTAAGGGTTTCCTTTAAATGTCGGTAACGATAACTCACGTTATCACGATCAGTGAGGGGTATCTAGCAACACATCACTGTCTCCCGATAGAAAGGAAAGAGTCTTCCAAGACTACACCCAAACCATAGCACAAGTGTGACTCAAATCACTAGGCATGCATATTTCCTTTGCCACTGGATGTTCTTATTGGACAAGCCTGTCAAGCTCGTAATTCCAATATGATGAGCATGATTAGAACAGATGAACACAGTCACCTGGGTATGGCCATACACTTTCTCAATCATCTCATCCAGGGGGCCCCTGTAGAACATCACACTCCTTAAACAAGGAGACGGCAATCCTATGTCTATCACTAGTGCTCTAACCTGACTCAAGCTCACCATCCAAGATAGTCTATAATCATTATGTTTCAAATGATATTGAACTACCTCAAAACAATGACAATCATCATTTAGAAAACACAAGTGATCTCAAGTCAGAGGAAATGTGCCACTTGTCATATCCAAGGAATATTCACATTGTGACAAACAATTGAACATCCTAGTAGGGTCTGTCCAGTACATCCCATGTACCCATGAGTCTACATCTTATTCCATGCTCGAAGCATCCTATAAGATTAGAACACATATTAGTCTTAACCATATCAAGGCTGTCTCATGTTCACCAAGATATATCGACTAAGGACATAATAGCTTGTCAGCCCAGCTGAACAGCTTTGAGACATTATTCAGAAGAACATATATTGCAGCAGACAATGTAGCTAACTGAATAACAACCATGCCTTTATAAACATAACAGTTTATTACATGATACAGATACATTCCCACAGGCCTCAAACATTAGCCTTAAGGGCATACCCCAACAATCTCCCACTTGCACTTAATCTAATGGTTGAGAAATCTCAAACCCATATTATTACAGTGCTTCTCATGCTTCTGCTGCGCCAGAGGCTTGGTAAGCGGGTCTGCCAGATTGTCATCTGTATGAACCTTGCAGATTTTGATCTCGCCACGATCTATGATCTCCCTGATCAAATGAAACCGTCTCTGTATGTGCTTGGACTTCTGGTGCGACCGTGGTTCCTTTGCTTGTGCGATTGCTCCAGTGTTATCACAAAAGATAACCAAAGGATCTGCACTCGAAGGAACAACACCAAGTTCTCTCACGAACTTACGAATCCACACTGCCTCCTTGGATGCTTCCGAGGCTGCAACATACTCGGCTTCTGTTGTGGAATCAGCAACAGTTGACTGTTTGAAACTTTTCCACACCACTGCACCTCCATTCAAGCTAAAAACATAGCCTGATTGCGATCGGAAATCATCCTGGTCAGACTGGAACGAAGCGTCAGTATATCCTTCAATACTGAGTTCTTCCTGACCACCATATATCAAGAACATATCTTTGGTCCTCCGCAGATATTTTAAAATGTTCTTGACTGCAATCCAGTGCGCCATACCTGGATTACTCTGGTAACGACTGGTCACGCTTAACCCGTAAGCGACGTCTGGGCGAGTACACAACATCGCATACATAATGGATCCAATAGCCGAAGCATAAGGCGTATTGTCCATTTCATCTTTCTCAGTCTGTGTTTGTGGACACTGACTCTTCGAAAGATTCAGACCATGTCTGACTGGAAGATATCCTCGTTTAGAATTCTCTAAATGAAATCTCTCCAGGACCTTATCGATGTAAGTACTCTGGCACAGCCCGAGAAGCCTCTTAGATCTATCCCTGTAGATCTTCACACCTAACACATAGGCTGCTTCTCCTAGATCTTTCATCTGGAAACATTTCCTCAGCCATGCTTTTACAGCATGCATTTCAGGAATATCGTTTCCAATGATCAAGATGTCATCGACGTAGAGGACTAGGAAAGTAATCACGCTCCCACTAAACCTCTTATACACACACGGGTCATCCTCGTTCTTGATGAAACCAAATTCGGTAACTGAGTCATCAAAACGAATATTCCAGCTTCTAGATGCTTGTTTAAGTCCATAAATGGACTTCTTTAACTTGCATATCTTATGACGATCTGCTGGATTAGTGAAACCTTCTGGTTGTGTCATGTACACATCCTCATCCAGATTTCCATTAAGGAAAGCTGTTTTCACATCCATTTGCCAAATCTCATAATCGTAATATGCAGCTATCGCGAAAAGAATCCGAATAGACTTAAACATGGCTACAGGAGAGAAAGTTTCATCATAATCTATCCCGTAGATTTGTTTGAAACCTTTCGCAACTAGCCTGCCTTTATAGGTAACCACGTTACCATCCATGTCAATCTTCTTCTTGAAGATCCACTTACAGCCTATAGGGATAACTCCCGGAGGCGGATCAACCAAATCCCAAACTTGGTTATCTGACATGGAGTCCATCTCGGCGTGCATAGCTTCAAGCCATCTCGCTGACTCCGGTCCACTGACCGCATCCGCATAAGTAAAGGGTTCATCATTGTCAATGATGTAGACTCCATCATAGCGCTCAGGCTGTCGACGGATCCTACCCGATCTTCGCGGTTCCCGTGATATCTGAGCCTCAGGTTGTTCAATAACCTGTTCTACCAGCTCAGGCACATCCAACTCTGCTTGAGCACTTTGTCCTTCCTCTGGATTCTCATCCAGTTTTATTTCTCTCCCACTGGCCTCTTGCAGAAGAAACTCCTTCTCAAGAAATGTGGCCGTCCGAGCAACAAAAACCTTGTTCTCCTTGGGATCGAAGAAATAATAACCCTTAGTTTCCTTAGGGTAACCGACAAAGATACATTTGTCAGATCTACTCTCTAGTTTCCCAGAGGCGAGCTTTTTGACATAAGCCTCGCAACCCCAGATCCTGATAAATGTCAAGCTTGGCTGTTTCCCATACCATAATTCATATGGCGTCTTTGAAACTGCCTTGGATGGCACTCGGTTTAGTACCTTTGCAGCTGTTTCCAGCGCAAAACCCCAAAAGGAGTAAGGAAGAGTAGCCTGACTCATCATAGAACGAACCATATCTAGTAATGTTCTATTTCTCCTTTCGGACACACCATTCCATTGCGGTGTTCCTGGCGGAGTGAGCTGTGAGATAATCCCACACTCCCTTAGATAGTCAGTAAATGCATGACTTAGGTATTCACCACCTCGATCAGAACGAAGTGCCTTGATATTTCGGCCTAGCTGATTTTGTACTTCATTTTTGAACTCTTTGAACTTGTCAAAAGATTCACTTTTATGTCTCATTAAATAGACATACCCATATCTACTGAAATCATCAGTAAAGGTAATGAAGTACTGATAGCCACCTCTGGCATGTTTACTAAAAGGCCCACACACATCACTGTGTATAAGGTCAAGTAAACCTGAAGCCCTTTGACCTTTGTGAGGAAAAGGTGACTTCGTCATTTTACCCATCAAACAAGCTTTGCATGTATCAATCTCCTTATAGGAGAATGATCCCAGCAGTCCATGATCATGCAACCGCTTAATGCGTTTCTCGTTAATATGGCCTAAACGACTATGCCATAGCAAGGTGCTGTCATCAGCATACTTGGCTTTCTTAATATCAACAGTTTGTATAGAACTTTCCATGTTCAACATGAATAACCCATTATTAATTGAACCAGTTGCATAAACAATATTATCATATGATAAAACACACTTTGAAATATTGCATTCAAAGGAAAAACCCTTCCTGACAAGAGCAGGAATGGAGATAATATTTTTAGTTATACTGGGAACAAAGTAACAACTGTTTAGTTCCAATACAAGTCTAGATGGTAAAGAAATAAAGTAGTCTCCTACAGCAACAGCAGCAACCCGTGCCCCGTTTCCAACGCGTAGGTCCACCTCATGCTGTCCCACCTGCCTTCTTCTCTTGAGTTCCTGTACATTTGAACAAATGTGAACTCCACATGCAGTGTCCAACACCCATGATATAGAAGAAGAAAACATGACTTCAGTCACGAATATACCTGAGCCAGAAGCAAAGCTTCCCCTCTTATCTCCTTGGAGCGCTTTACAGTCCTTTTTCCAGTGACCCAGCTGGCCACAGTGGAAACACCTGTATTCCTTAGACCGCTTCACCTTTTGCTTCAGTGCCTTGCTGTAGTTCTTGACCGGGGCCTTGCCCTTCTTCCCCTTCTTTTTGTTCCTGGAAGGAACCATTAAGACAGAGGTCGAAGGCTTACCCTTCAGAGTCTCCTCAGTGGTCAAGAGCATATTCAGCAGCTCTGCCGGAGTACAATCGATTTTGTTCATATTAAAATTAATGATGAACGCGTCGAATGACGGCGGGAGAGACTGCAGAATAATATCCACAGCAAGCTCCTGGTTGATGGTATGCCCCAGTTTCTCTAGAGCCTCCTTGTGCCCAATCATCTTGAGCACGTGAGCTCCCACTGGGCTCCCTTCAGCCAGTTTGCTCTGAAAGAAGAGCTTCGTCAAATTGTAGCGTTCAGTCCTCGCCTGTGCAGCATACAGCATCTTGAGGTTTGCTATAATCTGTATAGCCGACATATCCTCATGCTGACGCTGCAGCGGTGGCGTCATAGACGCTAGCATCAGGCAAGCGACATCAATGCTATCATTGACGTGCTTTTCATAGGCTTCCCGAACCGCCCTTGCGGCGTTCGGAGCGGGCTGCGGCGGTATCGCCGTCTCGAGGACATACAGTTTCCTCTCTGCCTTAAGAACGATCTTAAGGTGTCCAAACCAGTCAGAGAAGTTCGGCCCAGCAAACTTCTCCCTTTCCAGTAGGGATCGCACATTGAAGTTCATGGTGTTCGTTGCTGCAGGTATCTACAACAATGCAAGAACAGCAAGGTCAGTATCAATGTATAAGAATCAATCAGGACTTAAGAAAGATTCTTTTTCTCACTATTTTATCAGGTGTGAAAAATCCAGCAAAACAGCCCGAAAGAGTAGAACTCTTTTAGTGAGATGGGATCCAGATTTCATACTTGGTCTCCTTCTAGGGGGAGCATAACCCTAAAGCATATGGCGCATAAAATTTTCTTCTTGCGGAACTAGGGTTATAGGATCGATATGCATGCTAAAAGATCAACTTGATAATAAGAAAACAATCATACCATCGCCATGGGGAAGATGTTTCCTTGGAAGCAAAGATCAAAGTAGATCTTCTCCTTGTCGTCACACACAAGATGATGTCGCTATCTCTCTTGGTGCCCCTTGTGCTAGCAAGGTTCCAAGAGGTCCTTGTCGAGTGAAGGGAAAATGAGATCTCTTTCTTCTTGGCCGAATCCTCCTCAACCTTCAAAGCGTCGCCACACTCACGAGAGAGACGAGAGGAATATGGGCGAGAGAAATATCTCCGAGCGAAAATAGAGTATATTCTATTTTGATGAGCGCACTCTCCAAATGGAGATCATGGTTACTAAAAATAGTAACCACTCCTCACCACAACGTTCACGCCAAGTGAACTTGTCGCCTACTCCTCTCCCTATGAACCAAGCGCTCATTTAGTGAGCCGGTTCACTTTGGTTCGGTTTAAGAACCAATCAAGCCAATGATCTAGTCTAGATCTTAAATAAACCCTAAGGTTCACGATCTAACCGTCGATCTCAACGATGCCCCTGATCTGACCGATCTGGCATACATTCTCTCGATCGAAGCTTACCGATCTCAAGCCCTAATCAATCAAACATGATCAGACCAGATCTCACTCACAATCAGAGATTAAATCCCTTTAAACTGAACCCAAACAATTCAGTCCACACGATCTGACTTAAGTAAGCCATATCATCAAATTGTGCGACCCTAAGGGTTTCCTTTAAATGTCGGTAACGATAACTCACGTTATCACGATCAGTGAGGGGTATCTAGCAACACATCACTGTCTCCCGATAGAAAGGAAAGAGTCTTCCAAGACTACACCCAAACCATAGCACAAGTGTGACTCAAATCACTAGGCATGCATATTTCCTTTGCCACTGGATGTTCTTATTGGACAAGCCTGTCAAGCTCGTAATTCCAATATGATGAGCATGATTAGAACAGATGAACACAGTCACCTGGGTATGGCCATACACTTTCTCAATCATCTCATCCAGGGGGCCCCTGTAGAACATCACACTCCTTAAACAAGGAGACGGCAATCCTATGTCTATCACTAGTGCTCTAACCTGACTCAAGCTCACCATCCAAGATAGTCTATAATCATTATGTTTCAAATGATATTGAACTACCTCAAAACAATGACAATCATCATTTAGAAAACACAAGTGATCTCAAGTCAGAGGAAATGTGCCACTTGTCATATCCAAGGAATATTCACATTGTGACAAACAATTGAACATCCTAGTAGGGTCTGTCCAGTACATCCCATGTACCCATGAGTCTACATCTTATTCCATGCTCGAAGCATCCTATAAGATTAGAACACATATTAGTCTTAACCATATCAAGGCTGTCTCATGTTCACCAAGATATATCGACTAAGGACATAATAGCTTGTCAGCCCAGCTGAACAGCTTTGAGACATTATTCAGAAGAACATATATTGCAGCAGACAATGTAGCTAACTGAATAACAACCATGCCTTTATAAACATAACAGTTTATTACATGATACAGATACATTCCCACAGGCCTCAAACATTAGCCTTAAGGGCATACCCCAACATGGGAAACAGCCGAGCTTGACATTTATCAGGATCTGGGGTTGCGAGGCTTATGTCAAAAAGCTCGCCTCTGGGAAACTGGAGAGCAGATCTGAGAAATGCATCTTTGTCGGTTACCCTAAGGAAACTAAGGGTTATTATTTCTACGATACCAAAGAGAACAAAGTATTTGTTGCTCGGACGGCAATATTTCTTGAGAAGGAGTTTCTTCTGCAAGAAGCCAGTGGGAGAGAAATAAAGCTGGATGAGAATCCAGAGGATGGACAAAGTAGTCAAGCACAGTTGGATGTGCCTGAGCCGGTAGAACAGGTTATTGAACAACCTGAGGCTCAGATATCAGGGGAACCGCGTAGATCGGGAAGGATCCGTCGACAGCCTGAGCGCTATGACGGAGTCTACATCATTGATAATGATGAACCCCTCACTTATGCGGATGCGGTCAGTGGACCGGAGTCAGCTAGATGGCTTGAAGCTATGCGAGCCGAGATGGACTCCATGTCTGACAACCAAGTCTGGGATTTGGTTGATCCGCCTCCGGGAGTAATCCCTATAGGCTGTAAATGGATCTTCAAGAAGAAGATTGACATGGATGGTAACGTGGTTACCTATAAAGGCAGGCTTGTTGCGAAAGGTTTCAAACAAATCTACGGGATAGATTATGATGAAACTTTCTCACCTGTGGCCATGTTTAAGTCTATTCGGATTCTTTTCGCGATAGCAGCATATTACGATTATGAGATCTGGCAGATGGATGTGAAGACCGCTTTCCTTAATGGAAATCTGGATGAGGATGTGTATATGACACAACCTGAAGGTTTCACTAATCCATCAGATCGTCATAAAATATGCAAGTTAAAGAAGTCCATTTATGGACTTAAACAAGCATCTAGAAGCTGGAATATTTGTTTTGATGAATCAATCTCTAAGTTTGGTTTCATCAAGAACGAGGATGACCCGTGTGTATATAAGAGGTTTAGTGGGAGCGTGATTACATTCCTAGTCCTCTACGTCGATGACATCTTGATCATTGGAAATGATATTCCTGAAATGCATGCTGTTAAAGCATGGCTAAGGAAATGTTTCCAGATGAAAGATCTAGGAGAAGCAGCCTATGTATTAGGTGTGAAGATCTACAGGGATAGATCTAAGAGGCTTCTCGGGCTGTGCCAGAGTACTTACATCGATAAAGTCCTGGAGAGATTCCATTTAGAGAATTCTAAAAGAGGATATCTTCCAGTCAGACATGGTCTGAATCTTTCGAAGAGTCAATGTCAACAAACACAGACTGAAAAAGATGAAATGGACAATACGCCTTATGCTTCGGCTATTGGGTCCATTATGTATGCGATGTTGTGTACTCGCCCAGACGTCGCTTACGGGTTAAGCGTGACCAGTCGTTTCCAAAGTAATCCAGGACAGGCACACTGGATTGCAGTCAAGAACATCTTAAAATATCTGCGGAGGACCAAAGATATGTTCTTGATATATATTGGTCAGGAAGAACTCAGTATAGAGGGATATACTGACACTTCGTTCCAGTCGGACCAGGATGATTTCCGATCGCAATCAGGCTATGTTTTTAGCTTGAATGGTGGAGCAGTGGTGTGGTAGAGTTTCAAACAGTCAACTGTTGCTGATTCCACAACAGAAGCCGAGTATGTTGCAGCCTCGGAAGCATCCAAGGAGGCAGTGTGGATTCGTAAGTTTGTGAGAGAACTTGGTGTTGTTCCTTCAAGTGCAGATCCTTTGGTTATCTTCTGTGATAACACTGGAGCAATCGCACAAGCAAAGGAACCACGGTCGCACCAGAAGTCCAAGCACATACAGAGACGGTTTCACTTGATCCGGGAGATCATTGATCGAGGCGAGATCAAAATTTGCAAGGTTCATACAGACGACAATCTGGCTGACCCGCTTACCAAGCCTCTGGCGCAGCAGAAGCATGAGAAGCACTGTAATAATATGGGTTTGAGATTTCTCAACCATTAGATTAAGTGCAAGTGGGAGATTGTTGGGGTATGCCCTTAAGGCTAATGTTTGAGGCCTTGGGATTGTATCAGTATCATGTAATAAACTCTTGTGTTTATAAAGGCATGGTTGTTATTCAGTTTGTTACATTGTCTGCTGCAATAACTGTGCTTCTGAATAATGTCTCAAAGCTGTTCAGCTAGGCTGACATGCATATGTCCTTAGTCGAGATATCTTGGTGAACATGAGACAGCCTTGATATGATTGAGACTAATATGTGTTCTAATCTTATAGGATGCTTCGAGCATGGAATAAGATGTAGACTCATGGGTACATTGGATGTACTGGACAGACCCTACTAGGATATTCAATTGCTTGTCACAATGTGAATAATCCTTGTATGCAACAAGTGGCACATGTCCTCTGACTTGAGATCACTTGTGTTTCTAAATGATGAATGTCATTGTTTTGAGGTAGTTTAATATCATTTGAAAGATAATGATTATAGACTATCTTGGATAATGATCATGAGTCAGGTTAGGGCACTAGTGATAGATATAGGATTGCCGTCTCCTTGTTGAAGGAGTGTGATGTTCTAAAGGGGCCCCCCTTATGAGATGATTGAGAAAGTGTATGGCCATACCCTGGTGACTATGTTCATCAGATCTAATCATGCTCATCATATTGGAGCTACAGGCTTGACACGCTTGTCTAATAAGAACATCCAGTGGCAAAGGAAACATGTATGCCTAGTGAAGTGGATTCACACTTGTGCTGTGGTTTGGGTGTAGTCTTGGAAGACTCTTTCCTTTATATCGGGAGACAGTGATGTGTTGCTAGATACCCCTCACTGATCATGATAACGTTAGTTATCGTTACCGACATCTAAAGGAAACCCTTAGGGTCGCACAATTTGATGATATGGCTTACTTAAGTCTGATCGTGTGGACTGAATTGTTTCTGTTCAGTTTAAAGGGATTTAAACTCTGATTGTAAGTGAGATCTGGTCTGATCATGTGTGATTGATTAGGGCTTGAGATCGGTAAGCTTCGATCGAGAGTAGTGATGCTAGATCGGTGAGATCAGAAGCGTCAAGAGATCAACGGTTAGATCTTGAACCATTTTGGTTCAGAGAGATCTAGACCATGGCTTGGGCTGGTTTCATGTGGTCTTTGAACCAAATTGGTTTGGACCAATTTGGATTGAACCGGTTCACATGGGTGAACGCATGGTTCGATCCATAAGGCGTTTTGGGCGGTTTGCTTGGAGTGGGAGCGCATGGCTTCATGACTTTCCATAATTGGAAGTCATGTAACGCCATCTCCTAAGAGAAACGCCTAACGCTTCTCCTCTTGCTCTAATCGCATCTCCACTTTGGTATGGGAGAGAGTAGACGCCGAAAAAAAGAGAGGAGGGAGGCTCGGCCAAGTTTTTCTCATCACCTTCATGCGACAAGCACACCTTGGAGGTCTTTGCTAGCACAAAGAACACCAAGAAGTAGCCATCTTCATCCTCTTGTGTGCGTCCTCTTTGGAGAAGGAGCACTTGCGCCTTTGCTTCCAAGGCGCCATCGAAACTATGGCATTGGTATGATCCTTTGTTGATTTTATCAAGCTTTATGTTAGTTGATCATATATCATGCAGCCGATCCCTTGAAACCCTTGCTTCCGCTTAAAATCAAAGATGCGCCATCCATAGGGTTTCACCCCCTTGCGCTCCCCCTTGAAGGGGACTCAATGGACCATCCTGAGGTCCTAGGGCATAAACACTAACCAAAAGTTCATCAAATCATGCTATTAAAAATCTCTAAAAATTATAAGAAAATGAAAAACTAAAACTGAAAATACTAAAGTGAATAAAACTCAAAAACCTTTGGGTTGCCTCCCAAAAAGCGCTTGTTTAAGGTCTTTAGCTTGATCATAGCTTCATGTCATGGCGGAGTTAGTGAATCAGTGTCGTAATAGAGAGCATATAATCTTCTGCTTTTTCTTTGTCTCAAGAGTGTGCCCACCAAAGTATATATCCAGTTAGACAGGTGGATCCATGTTGTAGTGGCTAGCACATGCATACAAAAATAAATGTTAAAGTTATGCAAAGAATACTTAATAATTTTTCTATATTTATCCAATAGTAATATCATGCATTCTTCCTTTGGATTTATATTAGCAATTGGAAGAAGATTAGAATTAAAATCAAAGAATTCAGACCTTGGATTGATCAAGAAGTTTTCCAATTTTGTTTCGGGTTTTTCATTTACCTCAATGTCAATGTGATCAAGAATCTCAAGTGTTATCATCCTTTGGGTACCTGTGGTTGGATTTGTATCAAATAATATTTCAATCTCCTCATCATCATTATCCTTTTCATCATCTATCATGCAAATTCCTAATGGATTTTTTTGGAGAAAAGGAATTGATGGTTCAGATGGTAGTGGTGGTGGAATATGCACAGGATCCACTTTCTCATCTTTCTCCTCAATTTCTTTTTCTTCAATGGGGTACTCCATCCTAACACTATTAAATTTACCCCCATCTATCTCGCTAGATCTTACTTGAGGATCCATATATTCATCATCCTTCTTCTCATAAGACTCCAAAAGTTCAAATTTTTCTTCAAATATGTCCCAAGTATTTGTGTTACAAGTCACTACATTATGTTAGAGGGGACTAGATGGCTGGTAAAGTGTTGAGGAAGGGTTAATGGGGTATTTAAAATTTTTTAAATCATCAAAATTTGAAGAAGTTAAATCATAATCGGTGATTGGAGTCTATTGGGGTATGCCCTTAAGGCTAATGTTTGAGGCCTTGGGATTGTAACAGTATCATGTATAAACTCTTATGTTTATAAAGGCAATGGTTGTTATTCAGTTTGTTACATTGTCTGCAGCAATAAGTGTGCTTCTGAATAATGTCTCAAAGCTGTTCAGCTAGGCTGACATGCTATATGTCCTTAGTCGAGATATCTTGGTGAACATGAGACAGCCTTGATATGATTGAGACTAATATGTGTTCTAATCTTATAGGATGCTTTGAGCATGGAATAAGATGTAGACTCATGGGTACATTGGATGTACTGGACAGACCCTACTAGGATATTCAATTGCTTGTCACAATGTGAATAATCCTTGTTTGCAACAAGTGGCACATGTCCTCTGACTTGAGATCACTTGTGTTTCTAAATGATGATTGTCATTGTTTTGAGGTAGTTCAATATCATTTGAAACATAATGGTTATAGACTATCTTGGATGGTGAGCTTGAGTCAGGTTAGGACACTAGTGATAGATATAGGATTGCCGTCTCCTTGTTTGGAGTGTGATGTTATAAAGGGGCCCCCCTGGATGAGATGATTGAGAAAGTGTATGGCCATACCCAGGTGACTATGTTCATCTGATCTAATCATGCTCATCATATTGGAGCTACAAGCTTGACACGCTTGTCCAATAAGAACATCCAGTGGCAAAGGAAACATGTATGCCTAGTGAAGTGGATTCACACTTGTGCTGTGGTTTGGGTGTAGTCTTGGAAGACTCTTTTCTTTATATCGGGAGACAGTGATGTGTTGCTAGATACCCCTCACTGATCGTGATAACGTGAGTTATCGTTACCGACATTTAAAGGAAACCCTTAGGGTCGCACAATTTGATGATATGGCTTACTTAAGTCAGATCGTATGGACTGAATTGTTTGGGTTCAGTTTAAAGGGATTTAGTCTCTGATTGTAAGTGAGATCTAGTCTGATCATGTTTGATTGATTAGGGCTTGAGATCGGTAAGCTTCGATCGAGAGAATGGATGCTAGATCGGTGAGATCAGGAGCATCAAGAGATGAACGGTTGGATCTGGAGCCTTAGGGTTTAATTGTGATCTAGACCAAATCGCTTGGGTTAATTGGTCTTGGACCAAACTGAAATTGAACCAGCTCATCAAGTGAGCGCATGGTTCAAGTGGAGAGGAGTATGCGCTTGGGGTAATCCCATGGTCGCATGAAGAGAGTGGTTTACTATTTTTGGAAACCATGTTTCCAAATCGTGACCACGCCTCACGATAGCTTCTCTTCACGCCTATTGTCGCTCCTTCCTCGCGTGGCTCTCTCATTCGAGTGTTTTTGGGGTTGACGACAAGAAGAAAATCGCCAAGCAAAGAAAAGGTTCTCTCTTCCCTTCCATACGACAAGGACTCCTTAGAACCTTGCTAGCACAAGGAGCACTAAGGGAGTAGGCGATCACATCTTGTGTGCGTCTTCTCTGGAGGAGAGCGACTTCACTCTCTGCTTCCTAGACGCCAATCGAACCAATGGCAATGGTATGAATCCATACTCAAACAAGTTGATCATATATTTGCGAAAGATCTATTGAAACCCTGCTTCCGCTTGCAAAATTTTATGCGCCACCTATCTGGGTTTCGCCCCCTAGTTACAGGGGAACCTTTCAGAGTCATGACTAATGATTGTTCTAACTCTGCAAAATTCTCTTATTCATCCTGGATTCCTTCGTCTATGTCATGTTTACCAGTGCCATAAATTATACTATGAAGTTCCTCTCTTTTATTGTTCATAGTAGCTATAGAGTTTTCAAGCAAGGCTTCTAAGTTGGATTTTTGAGGTTGACTAAAGTATGATTGTGGCATAAATGTTGGGGTGTTCTGATAAGACAAGTTTTGATGGTTCTCCCAACTTGGATTATAGGCACTAGGGCAAGGGTTAAAGCATGAAGGAATTCCTAATTGACATTCAGTATAATGATGCCCATGATAACCGCAAATATCGCAAGTAATAAATTTCAACTTAGAATATTGCATGCTTAAATAATCAGTTTGTTGAATAAAAGAATTTACCTTTGCTGCAAGAGATTCTAGTGCATTCGTACCAAATTCTCTTGTCATTATCGGTGGCACATACCTCTGATTTGACCATTGACATTGGTTAAACATTATATTTTCAATAAAATTCAGAAAGACAAAAATAAAAACAAAAACAAAAATAAAAAAATGTCTAGTCTATAAATCTCACGAATAAATCGATATTGGTTGGCCTGATCCCCAGCAACGGCGCTAAAAACTTGATACATCTGCAAGTGCACAGATTTATCGAACTAATAAAATAAGATTGTTCCCACGAGGATCTGGCAGTCAAGTACCGACTACACGATTGATCTATATCTTGACGAATCAAATTTGTGGTTTTTGTTTTGGAAACTTCTAAGTACAAGTAAAAAGAAACAGATATAGCGTTTTGGGTAAAAATCAATTCGGATAAAATCAGGATTTCGGGTTTCACCACGCTGATGATTATGAATTTAATAAAAATAAATCTTTGAATAGAAATTTATAGTTTTGAAAGGGATTTTTCCTAAGGTACAGATTACCTCCTCCCGAAGCGTAATCTGATATCTATTTACATTAATTCCCTACTCTTGTGACAATTAGCATAAATAGAACCATTAAGTTCTATGAAAAACCTTGAAATCCTTCAAACGAATCCAAACTACTCCCGTGATTGGATTCATAGGTTTGAAAAGAATAGTTCCGACATTGTGATTCATCTCCCGGTCCTCCTCGCAACATCGAAGATGTAAACATACTTGATCAGAGTAAATTATGGAATAAACACAATTGTAACCAAATCAACTCTATAAAATTCATGACAATGATTTAAAACAATAGATTTAATCCATAATCATCAATAGGTTACTTCCCAAATCCCGAAAAAGAGTTTACACGCTCATGTTCAAAGCAAACAGTATGTTCATCGTTGAAAATTGCATGATAACTCAATAAGATTAAAAGAAAACACTAGAAAGGTAATTAGAAATCCTTATCCTCGATCTGGAGATGAGGATGGAATGTCCAATTCCCCCTTTGCATGATCTTGTTGCTCGAATTTTGCTTAGAAAGTTGATTTTCGCCCTAGCCGCCGCCTCTGTTCATGTTCGTGTGTAGAAGCCCCCTTAAACCCTCCAAAATCCTTCCTTTTATAGTTTAATTAGTGTAGAATCCATCTAGGAAGGTTTCTGCAAAGTTTGGTTAAATTCCGATTCAATTCGGGGTCGAATCGAGTGAAAAACATGAAGGGGCGGATGTTTTCATGGCATGTGAATATATTTACGGTCTAGGGTGTGAAAGTTTCTATTTACTGCACATAGTGTATTCATAGTTTGTGAATATATTTATAGCCATGGCCATAAAAGTTACATTTGACCTCCGTGTGACCTCCGATTTGGCTCAAATTTGACGTACAACCTTGTTTTTTCATCACGAATCATCCCATGACATTAAAACTCATAAAATCCATCATTTTGATTGATATTCATGGCCCACGAAAGATTCATGGGTGGAACCGTGAATATTGTGTCTAGGCTCCATTTCATTCCAAATTTGATGTGCGACTTTGTAATTTCCTCGAAAACTATGCTATGGCCTCAAAACTCTTGAAATTCATCATTTTTATGCCATTTTAACTATATTTTCACAAAAAACCAAGAAAAGTGAAGATTCTATACAAAGTAAAGAAAAAACACAAAAAATTAGTATAAAATCATAAAATAAGCTCAAAATATCATATATAATATAGGCAAAAATATGATGTAAATGCAATGCATCACCCTCATCTCAAGGTTTTCCAGAACCTCCTGCTCTATGTGAGTGGAGCCCCCACATTTTTCATCAAGGGAAAATAGCATGTTGAAGTCTCTAAGGATAACCACAGGCCCTTGGTGTAGCCATTTAGCAAGAGTCCCCCATATTTGTCTGTGCTCATTGATTGAATACAGCCAGTACACAATTCCCAATATGAAAAGAAAATCCCCATGCACATTAAATATGTTACCTATCAGCACCTGGTCAGATGAATCTAGGACCTCAACTTTATATGCATCGGGGGTCCCATATCAGCCAAATTTTACCACCGGGTATGCTTGCATAATTAGTGGAATAGATCCACCTAGGGAAAGCCGAATTTATGATATCATCACATTTATTTTCGCGGACGCGGGACTCCAGAATAGCTAACATTTTAACCTGGTGCTTCTTGACCAAGGATTCCACCTCCCTCCTCTTGATAAGTGCGTTGAAACCTCTCACGTCCCAACACACTATTTTACTCGGTTTGCAGTTCATGAGGCTTCGGCTAATAACGGATCTAAGCTCTTAGGATCCGTAGGTTGGATAGAAGTATTTTTACTTTTCTTTTTCTTCTTTCTTCCTAACGCGACTACCATGAACCCTTGTGAGTCTATGGAACAGCCTGCTACCACCCCATTATCGTCCCTGCATATGCTTTCTGGCTCGCAAATATCCAATACCCCTTGGATGCCATGCTCGACATCCCCCACCAAAGCATGCGAATCTGGTACCCTCAGCTGATCCATCCTCATTTCCCCCTTCTACTGAGTTTTAGGTAACCCGGTTGCCTTTGATTCTTTTGGTTTGCTCACTTTATGAGCTCTAGCTCCTATCCCTATAGCTCCCTCCTATGTAGTCCCCTTATCTTTTCCTCTTGCTAGCCCCACAAAGGGCATAGCTTTAGATGAATCTGCCATATCAACATCCTTCTGCGCTCCATTGTTTTTCTCCTTCCAAATTTTTTTCTCCCCCACTTGTACTTTTCTTGGGCAATTTTTGATATTATGCCAGAAGGTATTACACATGTTGCATCTATGTGGAACCGATTCATATTCGAATTGTAGACAGGTTCCCGATTCTCCGTTCACCATCACAGTCAAGGACTCTGGATATTCTGCTATTGCCTCCATTTCAATACATATTCGAGCAAACCCGAGACGAGACTTTGCAGCCGTCACTTTATCCACAAATAGTGGCTTCCCACGGGCACTCACCAGCTTCCCTATTATTCTTGCTGACTACTATCTTAAAGGTAAGTTCATTATGCGCACCCAGACTGGGATAAAGGATAGATCAACCTGGACCAGGTCTTCCTGGGGATTCCACAATTTTAAGAAGAGGATCTTCTTGAAGAAAAACTAGGGACCACGCTCCAAGACCCCCTGTTTATCCTCCTCATTACCGAACTTAAACAAGATAAAGCCCGCTAGGAGAGTGAAGATCTCCAACTCTCCTGTTGGATTCCACAGTTGTATTGCCTTCTACTTCAAGCTTAGAAAGTTTGGCCTGTAGCCAATGAAGTACCCCACTAGTGTATTTTCCCAGAATGTAATGTTGTTCTTGAGCTCCTCTTCTAGCGCACTAGAATATCCAGAACCCCACCATTAATGGATACCTCCAAAAGAGATAGAGTGCACAGTGGCTCGCTCTCTAAAAGCCTCACAAATTGGGAGTTCCATGACTTATGTTCAGCCCGAGAGTTCCCCGGCCGGGCCTGCACTGCTTGGTTCACAGCCTGCACCTTCACCCTAGCCGCCTTCCCCGAATGAGAAGATGGCAATGGCATCTCCATTAATCCTTGGAATCCTACCTTAAGATGAGTCCCCCCCTCCCCTAAAAACTGGAGTAGCAGATAACCCAAGAGGAGGAAAGAACGATATAGAGAGCGACCCGGCATAGAAACGGAATAAGAAGGAACAGAGAAATCGTCCCACGACCAAAATCAAACACCCAGAATAAAAGCATGTTGACGAAGTAAGTAAGAACCCTCCACAAATAACTAGAAGACATGGCGGAACACTGTCAGAAGAGCTCGAATCATACCCACTCCCGCAAATCCGAGTTGAACCTAGCGGCCCAAGCGCCACCAATCTGGCCGAACGAAGAGAAGAGAGTCCAACACCACCCCTTCCGTGGTACGGTATCTCCGTGCACGCCGAGCAGAATCATCGCCGCTGGCAGGACCGCCGGTGCGGGAGCTTAGGGCCTAAGACCTAACATCGCCCGTATCGCCCGACCGTACGATAACACTTGACAGAAGTTTGCCCGTATCGCCTCCCGATTGTCTTTAAATTAATAATGAAGGAAAAATTATTATTAAATTCTTAACCGTTTGGAAGTAATTAATAATTCAAATAGCTAGACACTGCCATAATTAATGGCCTATTTGGCCCTACTTTTAAGCTAATTTTAAACAGTTTTTAACTAGAAAGCAGTTAAAAAACTATTTGGTAAAGAAAAATAAAAACAAAAATAAGTAGTAAAAAAGCAAAAGTTAGGAAAGCTATAAATTGATGTTTTTACAGCTTCTAATTCTCAAAAAAAGTAATTCACTTGATTTTATTTAAAATTTTAAGTATTGTTATTTTAAATAATTAAATTGTTAATTTTAAAGAAAAATAAAATATTTTTATTATTTAAATAATTTAAAATAAATATTTATTTATTATTTTAAAATTTGATAGTTATTAAAAAGTTATTAACCAAACATCTTATAAATTTTGATAGTGCAGCATAGTATATCATAACACAGTTTAGCACAGTTATAAAGCTACTAATAGTGAGGCCAAATAGGCACTAAGTCATTTGAAAACACATTTAATTGATATTGCTGCAAGAGGGTAAAGATGCCATTCTAATGAGGTAATTATGATATTAAAAAAAGATTTCTTTAATTATTAATTTAAAATAGAAATATTCATCTATTTTATTAATTTAAAAAAAATATTATTTTTAAATATTACTATATAGTAACATTGCATCACATATTCTCTCTTTTAGTTTTTCGCTCTCTTTTAAATATCACTATACAATAACATTACATGTATATTATTATTGAAAGCATGCCTGGTTGTTTTATTTTTATGCTAATCACTATAGGATTGTATGCCTATATTGTTAGATAAATCTATATTTTTCTAAGTAGAAAGCATGCCCTCATCAAACTAAGTGGTGAGACCACAAAAACTCTCATGAAATTATATCAAGTTTGATTTGCCTTTTCATGCGTAGCCCTTATCAAACTATCGATTAATGGTATTATGTACTATTTCCCACTCTCATGGGACACACTCATTTATTTTTAGGAGGCATGTGGTGATAATGGTTTTCCCAGTCCGGTTAAAAATATGGGAATGCCTTCACAGGGAAACTCATTGGCCTTCGGTATGACTGTCATGTTTGACTTGACTAGTCTATTCATATGTGGATTGACCACATGATGAAATTTTAGAGGTGGTTTTAAGAGATTAGGGCTTTATGCTATTTCCAACCCTCGTTGGACATGGAGTACCTAATCTATCTTGAAAAAGGGAAATTGCCCAGATGCAATCTGTCGGAGTACCCACCTTAGAAAATATGAGTAGTCACCTTTTGCAGTACATCCCACCTCGTGGGACATAATGTCCTATGTGAAATAAGAATCTCATCTCACTAAGGAGATCTTGTGATTTCCCGATCGACTTTTGAGGGTTGTCGATTTGAGTAAAATAGTGGGAGACAATCATTTATATAAGTCTAGTTTAAATGGTTAGAATTTAGTACTATTCTGTATCTCTTTTGTTGTAGATCAAAATGACTATGAACAATAGCAAATTAGCACTACGATCACTACTTGAAAATGAGAAGTTGGTTGGAACCAACTTCATGGATTAGTATCAGAACTTGAGGATTGTCCTCAAGCACAAGAATAAGTTGTATGTCCTAGAGCAGCCTATTCCTTCTCCTCTACCATCCATAGCCTACATGGCTCAAATAGATGCTTTTTGGAAGCATCAAGATGATGCTTTGGATGCGGTGATGTAGGAGCATGGGCCCAATTTGTGAAACTTGGGCTATTTGATATAGGATGATCCAAGTCTAGACTAATTTACTTTTGCTTGCATATTGACCTGCGGGACATTTTGATATTACTTTTATGTAAGCATGTTTATTTCCAGCATTACATTCTCATCATTTGCATTGCAGGTAGTTAGTTAGCCTAAGTTTTATTTTACTTTAAAGAATGTTTAATTTTCTAGATTTATGTATTTGGCTGCAAGTTAGCCTAGGAGCATGACATGTGCACTTCTACAAAGCACCACGTCCTCCCTAAAACCCTCAAAGACCCTTGAAACATTTGGCCAACAACAAAGAGCAAAGATCAGCCCTTCATCAAAGGAGCACTTCAACACCAATCAAGATTAGCCCTCCATCAATAAGGAGACATCCAAGCAACAAGTTATTGGGCACCTTTCTTCATTTTGCCACCTCATGGACACATCAGCTGGTATGACAAGTGATGGAGGAGCCAACCCTGCTCCTAGAAGGTCTGGTAGGACTAGGAGGAAGCCCACCAGATATGGTTTACCCTCTTAGGCCACCCCCTTCTTTCTTTCCTTATTTGCACTTTCCTTATTTGCAAATTGTAGGAATAAGTTCTAGTGAACCTTGTAGTACTAGGTTATGCTTTACTTTCTAGGATGGTCTACTTGTTTTTGCAAATAAATTGGCAGGCTAAAGCCAGCTCAAGGGACACTAAAGAAGCTCAAGCTAAACCATTCAAGTGGAGCTCCAATTATGGAAAGAAGCACTTCAACCATCTTAACCAAAGACATCAAGTTGAAGGAGCATGTATTGAATACTACTCCACCTTCCCAAATCAGCCCAAGGCGCCACCTTGGAGGAGGATTCGATTGCAAGATAACCAGCCCACAAACTTGCCATTTGAGGGAGCTTTCAATGCGCCATTCATCAAGATCAATCAAGATCCACAAATCATGGGATTCCATCTAGATCCCCAATTTGTGGAGCCACCTTTGGAAGTTTTCCTAGCCAAGCACTTGAAGGAAAGTTTTCAAATTCAAAAGAATTTGTTGTGTGAAGACGCATTAACATCCAAGCAAATAAGGAAGGAGCTCAAGAAGAATTCGGCCACATCAAAGAGCAAACCGAATGGATGATTCAAAATTCAAAATTCCTAAGGAAAGGTTTTAGTAGAGTATTAATTTTCTTCCTTATCTTTGTAATTGCGCCTAGGGTGAAATGTCAGCCTTGCCCATGGCTTGATTAGCCTATAAGGTGTAATCCCTCTCTTGTTGTCAATTAGTTGCCTAGATGAAAATTATTGTGTTAGCATTGGTGCTTGTGTCGCCTAAGACTTTCTACCTCCCCCTCTTCCAAAGGGCCGAGCCCTTTCCCTTCCCCTTTTCCCTCTTCTTCCTTAGTCCTTCACTCAACCGAAATCCTTGAAGGCTCCCTTACATCCTTGGACGAGATCCTAAAGGAGTTTCATCACCATTTGATCTTGGAAAGCATTGGAGAACATTGGAGGCTTCATCACTCTCAGCCAACTTGGAGGAAGGCAACATGAAATCATTTCGGCTAAGTCTCTTCCCTTCAACCTTTCTCTAATTTTTAGAACTTGATTCTACACTAATATAATTGTTTGTTGTAGGTTGGCGCAAGGTGTGGAGACCCCTCTTGGTGCAAGTCACCTCTTCTTCTTCCACCCCCCCTCAAATCGAGATAGTCTCATACTTTTGTTAGCAAGAGAACTTGGGAGCCTATCTCCCCTATTGATTGGTTTTCTTGTTGGACATTTAAACTTTTAACACTCACCCATGCATGTGTGGGCTTGAATGATTGCATGTGTGTAAGCTCATAGGGCCCTACTTCCTTGCCATCAACCATTGGACCGGTGAAGAATGGGAAGGTGACCCCTTTTATTCTCAAGGGGTCCAAGGTGAGCATTTATTTCAAGTTTTTACTTCTTGCAAGTAGTTTTAAATTAATCTAGCTTTCGGTTTTCCATATTATAAATACCAAAAATATTTCCCAATTTCGTTAGAGTAATTTCGGTTTTGCTTACTACAAAGTACAAAAATTATTTTCTCAAAGCGTTGTTTGCATGTACCCAGTTTGTGAATGTTGGTGTATATGCCCTAGGACCTAGTTTTGGTCCACTTATGTACTACTTGACTTTGATATTTATATATATATCATTCTGGCATTGTCATTATCAATGTTTGTTTACATCTGCGCACATGTACTAACATGATAATGTCCCTGGAGATAGATTGGATCTGTGCTCAAACTATTGTCCCCAGTCGATGTACCTTAGTGGATATGGGACAGCTATGGTACTTGTGAGACTAGTATGTGAGCTGGTTAGGTACGTGGTGCTAACGCAAACACATGGGTATATCATTAGAGGATATACTGGAAAGACCCGCTGTGAGGCTATGACTTGGTGTCATAAGTTATCCTCACAAGTGACAGGAGATGCATTGATCCCTTGACTTGAGGTCATTGATCATTCTATATGGTTAGCGATTTGCTTTGATACAACCTAACACCTCGCCGTAGTTGGGACGTCATAACGGTTGTCATTGAGCATATCATGACCCATATGAGAAGGTCAATGGACAGACATAGGATTTGCCCCTTCCTTAGGGAAGTATGATATCCATGGAGCTCCTCTATGGTTCTATGACTGAGAGTGTATGGCCATACCCAGGTAAGAACCTGTTTTAGTCATAGCCATGTGATTGGGTGAAAACAAGTGGTGACACACTTGTCCAATCGGATATCAGTCCGGCAAAGAGACTGTAATGCATCTGTACCTAGTTGCGATGATGGGGATGTCGATGTCGATATCCATTCCAATGACCTGGGTAGCAGCGATGCACTGCTAGGTGCCACTCACTGCTTGTGGTGACCTTTGGTCAGCACTGCCAGCGTCAGAAGAACCTACAGGGTCACACACCTTGATACTTGAGTTCTCGTATTGATCGAGAAGCCTTATGATCAAGTTATTGGATAACTCGGATCTAATTGGGAGATTTCATCAGCACCAATGGGCCTGATGAGATGGAAGAATGTTATTGGAGCCAAACTTCATTTTTGGCAGGTTGACCCGTATTTGACCATGGTTGGTCACACTTGGATTAGGGTTGCATTGGATTGGATCCAAATGCTTAATCAACCCATAGGATGAAGTTTAGGCTAGCTCATTATCCAATGAAGCCCAATAACAAGTTCTCATGAAGAGAAGAGAGGCTAAAAGGGTATAATGGGGAGAAACCCAACCCCATTGGCGCCTAAGGGGCATAATGGGGTTAGGGTGGCAAAATTGCTTCATTAAGGAAGCAATTTGCGCCTAGCCCTTCTCCCTTGATGGTATGAATGCCTTTAAGGCATGTCTTGGGCTGATATGGTACTTGGGCAATTATGGAAAGGTTGAATGAAGTTTATGGTAAAGTCTTAGAGACTTTCCTTGCATTAAACCTCCTCATCCTAGCCCTACACTTGTCATGATCCTAGCCCTTGCCCTAATCGCCTCTTGCCCTATATATGTGACCCTAGCCGCCCTCTCTTATGATTCATCATCCTTGGAGGCGTGAACATAAGAAGGGAGCGAGAGCAAGGAGCATTGGTGCAATCTCTTCCTCTTCCATCAAGTGGCCGCAAGCTTCTCCTTCCTTACCACTTGGCGCATCTTTCTCTCTTGGTGGCGCAAGGTGGTTGGAGCATCTCCCTAAGGCTTGGATCTTCTTCCCGAGGCTAGCACCGGGCGTGGAAGAAGAGGACTCGAGGCATCCGTGTGTGTGAGACTGCAGAGGGCGCACGCTTGGGCGCCTATCACGACATCGACCTCATCTTGCTCTGAGGTATTTTCTAACTCATCGTGTCGACCCCCTTGCATGCGATCTTCACTGGGTTTTTGGGACGAACCTGTTTCGGGGACATTCTTCCGCTGTGCAATGTATGTATGTGTCTCTGAAAAATTGTAAAATGTCCCCGGGGTTTCCCAACAGTGGTATCAGAGCGACTTGCAAGACTCGAACGATGTTTTATGCTTTTCTTTCATGCTCACATGCCATATCTCTATTTTCGAAAATAGCATAATGCATGGCAAACGATTTTTCTAAGTAGGAAAAATTAGGGTTTCTTGTTTCTATCATCCTCTCAATCTCTTTTGGATTTTTGGACTATTTTTCTTGTCTGATTTAAAGATCAAAGGCGCACGTAGTTTTGTCAAGTAGGACGGGCATTGTGTCTTCGGACTGGCCAAGTCTCTTGATCTGACAAAATTGCCAGCCGAAAGGATCTCTGAAATCATCTTGAAAAATAAATCGCAATTAACCAAAAGATTTGTGAGAAGAAGATGAGAAAAAAGAGACTGGTTTTAATGAAAAAGTAAAATTTCAGATTTTATGTTTTTCATGAGCATGTAGAATTGCATGAGTAAATACCTTGATTGTGCATAATGTTGTGATCATTAGTCAAGCCCCCTTTGCATGCCTGTGATGTATCCTCGTGAGGCCTGCGTGCCGCTTTTCTTTTTTTGCTTTTAAGAAGACTAGGGTAGCGCATGTGAAGAGTCCCCTTCAAGGGGGAGCGCAAGCAGATGAAACCCTAATTTAGGGGGCGCATGCAATTTTGCTAGGGTTTCAACAACACAATCGCTTATATGCTCATATGATCAACTTTGATAGATTGATTAGATCAAGAAGGAGATCATACCAATGCCATCGAATGGATGGTGCCTTGGAAGCAAAGACGCAAGTGCTCCTTCTCCAAAGGTGACGCACACAACAAATGAAGATAGCTTGCTCCTTTGAATCCTTTGTGCTAGCAAAGCGCTTCAAAGGGTCGTTGTCGCGTGGAAGGGAAGAGAACTTCTTGCTTGGCGAGACTTCCTTCTCTTGTTTTCGTCAAGTGCTCACAACCGAAAATGGAGAAGCCTTCACAAGAGAGAGTTCGGCGAGAGAGTAACCTCCCACACTAATGTGGAGGCGTTACATACATTCCATTTGGAAACCGAATTCCCAAAATGGAAAGTAGTCAAGGCTCAAGCGTTCACCCTTAAGTGAACCAAGCGCTTAACTCATCTCCCATGAACCATGCGCTCATTCATGAGCCGGTTCAATGTCGGTTTGGTCCAAGACCAATTAACCCAAGCCATATGGTCTAGATCACAATAAACCCTAAAGGTTCAAGATCTAACCGTTCATTTCTTGATGCTCCTGATCTTACCGATCTGACATCAACTCTCTTGATCAAAGCTTACCGATCTCAAGCCCTAATCAATCAAACATGATCAGACCAGATCTCACTTATAATCAGAGATTAAATCCCTTCAAACTGAACCCAAACAATTCAGTCCACACGATCTGACTTAAGTAAGCCATATCATTTGATTGTGCGACCCTGAGGGTTTCCTTTAAATGTCGGTAACGATAACTTACGTTATCACGATCAGTGAGGGGTATCTAGCAACACATCACTGTCTCCCGATATAAAGGAAAGAGTCTTCCAAGACTACACCCAAACCACAGCACAAGTGTGAATCCACTTCACTAGGCATACATGTTTCCTTTGCCACTGGATGTTCTTATTGGACAAGCATGTCAAGCCTGTAGCTCCAATATGATGAGCATGATTAGATCAGATGAACATAGTCATCAGGGTATGGCCATACACTATTCTCAATCATCTCATTCAGGGGGGCCCCTTTAGAACATCACACTGTAGGGTCCCCTTCAAGGGGGAGCGCAAGCATGTGAAACCCCTTTCAAGAGGGGGGCGAAAACACTAAGGGGGGTGGCGCATAACTTTGATAGCGGAAGCATGTGTTTTCAACGATTTTAGCATGAGCATATGATCAACTTGAATGAGTTAGATTTATACCATAGCCATAGAGTTGGAGGTCGGCTTGGAAGAAGAGATCGAATAGGGGTCTCCTCCACAAGATGCGCACACAAGATGAGGATGCGCTCACTTCCTTGGTGCTCCTTGTGCTAGCAAGGTTCCAAGAGTTGTCCTTGATCGAGTAAAGAGAAGAGATGATCACTTCCTTTGGTTGGCCGGTCCTTCTCTTGTCGTCCACACCCAAATTCTCTCAAGTCTCGTCGAGCAAGAGCAAGGAGACAAGAGTTCAATCAGCCTTCAAGCCGTTTTGGCGTTTCAAGGAGACATGCGCTCAATGACTTTCCAAAAATGGAAAATCCATTAAGCCATGCGTTCTCACTTCTAGCAAACCGCCCAAAACGCTTTATGGATCGAACCATGGGTTCACCCATGTGAACCGGTTCAATCCAAATTGGTCCAAACCAATTTGGTTCAAAGATCAAACCAAGCCAATCGGTCTAGATCAACCAAACCCTAAGGTTTCCAATCTAACCGTTCATCTCATGATGCTCTTGATCTCACCGATCTTGCATCAATACTCTTGATCGAAGCTTACCGATCTCAAGCCCTAATCAATCAAACATGATCAGACTGGATCTCACTTACAATCAGAGTTTAAACTCCTTTAAACTGAACCGAAACAATTCAGTCCACACGATCTGACTCAAGTAAGCCATATCATCAAATTGTGCGACCCTGAGGGTTTCCTTTAAATGTCGGTAATGATAACTTACGTTATCACGATCAGTGAGGGGTATCTAGCAACACATCACTGTCTCCCGATATAAAGGAAAGAGTCTTCCAAGACTACACCCAAACCACAGCATAAGTGTGAATCAAACTCACGAGGCATGCATGTTTCCTTTGCCACTAGATGTTCTTATTGGACAAGCATGTCAAGCCTGTAACTCCAATATGATGAGCATGATTAGATCAGATGATCATAGTCATCTGGGTATGGCCATACACTATCTCAATCATCTCATACAGGGGGGCCCTTTAGAACATCACACTCCTTGAACAAGGAGACGGCAATCCTTTATCTATCACTAGTGTCCTAACCTGACTCAAGCTCATCATCCAAGATAGTCTATAATCATTATGTTTCAAATGATATTGAACTACCTCAAAACAATGACAATCATCATTTAGAAACACAAGTGATCTCAAGTCGAAGGACATGTGCCACTTGCTGCTATCAAGGATTATTCACATTGTGACAAACAATTGAATATCCTAGAAGGGTCTGTCCAGTACATCCAATGTACCCATGATTCTACATCTTATTCCATGCTCGAAGCATCCTATAAGATTAGCACACATATTAGTCTCAATCATATCAAGGCTGTCTCATGTTCACCAAGATATCTCGACTAAGGACATAGAGCCTGTCAGCCTAGCTGAACAGCTTTGAGACATTATTCAGTAGTACACTTATTATTGCAGACAAGGTAACAACCTGAATAATAACCATGCCTTTATAAACATAAGAGTTTATTACATGATACTTATACAATCCCAAGGCCTCAAACATTAGCCTTAAGGGCATACTCCAACAATCTCCCACTTGCACTTAATCTAATGGTTGAGAAACCTCAAACCCATATTATTACAGTGCTTCTCATGCTTCTGCTGCGCCAGAGGCTTGGTAAGCGGGTCAGCCAGATTGTCGTCTGTATGAACCTTGCATATTTTGATCTCGCCTCGATCAATGATCTCCCGGATCAAGTGAAACCGTCTCTGTATGTGCTTGGACTTCTGGTGCGACCGTGGTTCCTTTGCTTGTGCAATTGCTCCAGTGTTATCACAGAAGATAACCAAAGGATCTGCACTCGAAGGAACAACACCAAGTTCTCTCACGAACTTACGAATCCACACTGCCTCCTTGGATGCTTCCGAGGCTGCAACATACTCGGCTTCTGTTGTGGAATCAGCAACAGTTGACTGTTTGAAACTCTTCCACACCACTGCTCCACCATTCAAGCTAAAGACATAGCCTGATTGCGATGGGAAATCATCCTGGTCTGACTGGAACGAAGCGTCAGTATATCCCTCTATACTGAGTTCTTCCTGACCACCATATATCAAGAACATATCTTTGGTCCTCCGCAGATATTTTATAATGTTCTTGACTGCAATCTAGTGCGCCTGTCCTGGATTACTTTGGAATCGACTGGTCACGCTTAACCCGTAAGCGACGTCTGGGCGAGTACATAACATCGCATACATAATGGACCCAATAGCCGAAGCATAAGGCGTATTGTCCATTTCATCTTTCTCAGTCTGTGTTTGTGGACACTGACTCTTCGAAAGATTCAGACCATGTCTGACTGGAAGATATCCACGTTTAGACTTCTCTAAATGGAATCTCTCCAGGACTTTATCGATGTAAGTACTTTGGCACAGCCCGAGAAGCCTCTTAGATCTATCCCGGTAGATCTTCACACCTAACACATAGGCTGCTTCTCCTAGATCTTTCATCTGGAAACATTTTCCTAACCATGCTTTAACCGCATGCAGTTCAGGAATATCGTTTCCAATGATTAAGATATCATCGACGTAGAGGATTAGGAATGTAATTACGTTCCCACTAAACCTCTTATATACACACGGGTCATCCTCGTTCTTGATGAAACCAAACTCAGAGATTGATTCATCAAAACGAATGTTCCAGCTTCTAGATGCTTGTTTAAGTCCATAAATGGATTTCTTTAACTTGCATATTTTATGACGATCTGCTGGATTAGTGAAACCCTCAGGTTGTGTCATATACACATCCTCATCCAGATTTCCATTAAGGAAAGCTGTCTTCACATCCATCTGCCAGATCTCATAATCATAATATGCAGCTATAGCGAAAAGAATCCGAATAGACTTAAACATGGCTACAGGAGAGAAAGTTTCATCATAATCTATCCCGTAGATTTGTTTGAAACCTTTCGCAACTAGCCTGCCTTTATAGGTAACCACGTTACCATCCATGTCAATCTTCTTCTTGAAGATCCATTTACAGCCTATAGGGATTACTCCCGGAGGCGGATCAACCAAATCCCAGACTTGGTTATCTGACATGGAGTCCATCTCGGCTCGCATAGCATCAAGCCATCTAGCTGACTCCGGTCCACTGACCGCATCCGCATAAGTGAGGGGTTCATCATTATCAATGATGTAGACTCCGTCATAGCGCTCAGGCTGTCGACGGATCCTACCCGATCTTCGCGGTTCCCGTGTTATCTGAGCCTCAGGTTGTTCAATAACCTGATCCACTGGCTCTGGCTCATCCAACTGCACTTGACTACTTTGTCCTCCCTCTGGATTCTCATCCAGCTTTATTTCTCTCCCACTGGCCTCTTGCAGAAGAAATTCCTTCTCAAGAAATATGGCCGTCCGAGCAACAAAAACCTTGTTCTCTTTGGGATCGTAGAAATAATAACCCTTAGTTTCCTTAGGGTAACCGACAAAGATGCATTTCTCAGATCTGCTCTCCAGTTTCCCAGAGGCGAGCTTTTTGACATAAGCCTCGCAACCCCAGATCCTGATAAATGTCAAGCTAGGCTGTTTCCCATACCATAACTCATATGGCGTCTTTGAAACTGCCTTGGATGGCACTCGGTTTAGTACCTTTGCAGTTGTTTCCAGTGCAAAACCCCAAAAGGAGTATGGAAGAGTAGCCTGAATCATCATAGAACGAACCATGTCAAGTAACGTTCTATTTCTCCTCTCGGACACACCATTCCATTGCGGTGTTCCTGGCGGAGTGAGCTGTGAGATAATCCCACACTCTTTCAGATAGTCAGTAAATTCTCGACTTAGGTATTCTCCACCTCGATCAGAACGAAGTGCCTTGATATTTCGGCCTAACTGATTTTGTACTTCATTTTTGAACTCTTTGAACTTGTCAAAAGATTCACTTTTATGTCTCATTAGATAGACATATCCATACCTACTGAAATCATCAGTAAAGGTAATGAAGTACTGATAGCCACCTCTGGCATGTTTACTAAATGGCCCACACACATCACTGTGTATGAGGTCAAGTAAACCTGAAGCCCTTTGACCTTTGTTAGGAAAAGGAGACTTCGTCATTTTACCCATGAAACAAGCTTTGCATGTATCAAACTCCTCGCAGGAGAAAGATCCCAGCAGTCCATGATCATGCAACCGCTTAATGCGTTTCTCGTTTATATGGCCTAAACGACTATGCCATAGCAAGGTGCTGTCATCAGCATACTTGGCTTTCTTATTATCAATGTTTTGTATAGAATTTTCCATGTCCAACATGTATAACCCATTGTTAATTGAACCAGTTGCATACACAATATTATCTACAGATAAAACACACTTTGAAATATTGCATTCAAAGGCAAATCCTTTCCTGACAAGAGCAGGAATAGAGATAATATTCTTGGTGATACTCGGTACAAAATAACAATTGTTTAATTCCAATACAATGCCAGATGGTAAAGAAATGAAATAGTCTCCTACAGCAACAGCAGCAACCCGTGCCCCGTTTCCAACGCGTAGGTCTACCTCATGCTGTCCCACCTGCCTTCTTCTCTTGAGTTCCTGTACATTTGAACAAATGTGAACTCCACATGCAGTGTCCAACACCCATGAAATAGAAGAAGATGAAACCATGACTTCCGTCACGTATATACCTGAGCCAGAAGCGATGCTTCCCCTCTTATCTCCTTGGAGCGCTTTACAGTCCTTTTTCCAGTGACCCAGCTGGCCACAGTGGAAACACCTGTTGTCCTTGGACCGCTTGACCTTCTGTTTCAGAGCCTTACTGTAGTTCTTGACAGGGGCCTTGCCCTTCTTCCCCTTCTTCTTGTTCCTAAAAGGAACCATTAAGACAGAGGTTGAAGGCTTGCCCTTCAGAGTTTCCTCAGTAGTCAAGAGCATATTCAGCAGCTCTGCCGGCGTACAATCGATTTTGTTCATATTAAAGTTAATGATGAACGCATCGAAAGAAGGCGGAAGAGACTGCAGAATAATATCTACAGCAAGCTCCTGGTTGACGGTATGCCCCAGTTTCTCCAGAGCCTCCTTGTGCCCAATCATCTTGAGCACGTGAGCTCCCACTGGGCTCCCTTCAGCCAGTTTGCTCTGAAAGAAGAGCTTCGTCAGATTATAGCGTTCTGTCCTCGCCTGTGCAGCATACAGCATCTTGAGGTTCGCTATAATCTCTATAGCCGACATATCCTCATGCTGACGCTGCAGCGGTGGCGTCATAGACGCTAGCATCAGGCAAGCGACATCAATGCTATCATTGACGTGCTTTTCATAGGCATCACGAACCGCCCTTGCGGCGTTCGCAGCGGGCTGCGGCGGTATCGCCGTCTCGAGGACATACAGTTTCCTCTCTGCCTTAAGAACGATCTTAAGGTGTCCGAACCAGTCAGAGAAGTTCGGCCCAGCAAACTTCTCCCTTTCCAGTAGGGATCGCACATTGAAGCTCATGGTGTTCGTTGCTGCAGGAATCTACAACAAGCAAGAACAGCAAGGTCAGTATCAATGTTCAGAATCAATCCAGGACTTTAAGAAAGATTCTTTTTCTCACTATTTTGTCTGACTGAAAAATCCAGAAAACAGTCCGAAAGAGTAACACTCTTTTAGTGAGATGGGATCCAGATTTCATACTTGGTCTCCGCGTCCCGCTCAGGCGAGATAAGATGCACAGAGATGACAAGCATTAATTTCTGGTAGGCTGTCCCAGCCAATCGCCAACCCGTGCGATTCCCCTTCATCTGGGCAATCCAGCAGACTGTGCCAACTGAGTTGGTACAACACAGTCTCTGACCCCACAGATGGCTGCCTCCATGCACTACCATATGCGCCACATATGTAGTCTACATGGTCAAGCTGACCTGACCTACTCCCTGGACCACCACGTGCTATGCTGAGCAACGAGAAGGGATAAATCCCTACTCTGTAACACGCAGGTGTAATCCCGCACTGTCTGAAGATAGATGGACGTGCCCACTGAGTGGGTTCAACACGGCTCCAACGATAGTCAGAACAGTGAGGTTTCGCGCCAGAAGGCATTACGTGCTTGATATATTAGCGTTGGATTTTAACGGTCTTTTATCTTCTTCACTATCATGCAAGTCCTATGGTGATAGCAGAAGATAAACACATGCAATTCTAATTATATAAGCAATAAATAGAAAGCATGATCTTATGTGGTAAAAGCCCATGAATCCTAGTAAGACCTTAATTTTACTTAAGTCTTCACTTGAGCTCTTTTGCATCTCATCTGGTCCAACCCAGGGCCCTAGCGCCAAGAGCACCTCAGGTGCGCCACCAGCTGAATGCCCCTCTTGGATGTGTGCTTTTATGCCCTTGTCTAATCAAAAACATTTTGATCTATCTAGACAAGCTTTGACTCGCAGGTCAATTATACAATAGATTAATAAAAAATGTGATTCGCAGATCACAATAATATTAACTTATAATTAACCAGGCACGCAGGCCCCAGCACAGCACACAATAGGGCAACCCACATAAGAATAAATAAACAAGCACATGGTCTCAATCATCATGTGATCCAATCAAGAAATTAAATTTTGAAAACCCCATAGGCATCAATTTTAACTTCCTTATGTGCCCTACAACCTTACAATGGTACATTGATAGGGATCCACTCATCCATCTAGTTAGATCCTGTGCCCTTGCATGCACCGAGTCCTAACTGACCCGAGTTGACCTAATGGTCAACCATGCATGCGCTAAGAGCTGAACAACCAACAAGAGTTCTGGCAAGCGGGTGTGACCCCGGGCCTAACTCAAGAGTGTTCATTGGTTGTCTCAACCAGACCTCGCTACACGCCTAAGATGCAATCGACCTATGGCCACCTCGTGCTTGCGCACAGGTGCCATCTGGTCGATCCATCTAGGCTGTCAGATGGTCTGATCAGACTAGTTTGATCTAACCTAGAGGTGACTTCAGCCCCATCAACCCATCTAAGGGTTTATAGTAGGTGGCACTTTAGATCTAGTCATAGGCGCGCAAGTTAGGGTTTTGTTTGATAAAACAACATAAACTAAGCGCCAACTCAAGACATGCGACATCATGAACAAACAACATGCGCCTAGATAAGTAAACATCTTACTTTCGCATGGAGAAATAGCATGTCAATTTTCGCATGTGAACAAGATCTAAGCATACATGAAGATGCGCAAACATGGATCACGGAAATATCAAGCAATCATATTAACATGCTTCAACCTGGCTCTGATACCAATTGTAGGGTCCCCTTCAAGGGGGAGCGCAAGCATGTGAAACCCCTTTCAAGAGGGGGGCGAAAACACTAAGGGGGGTGGCGCATAACTTTGATAGCGGAAGCATGTGTTTTCAACGATTTTAGCATGAGCATATGATCAACTTGAATGAGTTAGATTTATACCATAGCCATAGAGTTGGAGATCGGCTTGGAAGAAGAGATCGAATAGGGGTCTCCTCCACAAGATGCGCACACAAGATGAGGATGCGCTCACTTCCTTGGTGCTCCTTGTGCTAGCAAGGTTCCAAGAGTTGTCCTTGATCGAGTAAAGAGAAGAGATGATCACTTCCTTTGGTTGGCCGGTCCTTCTCTTGTCGTCCACACCCAAATTCTCTCAAGTCTCGTCGAGCAAGAGCAAGGAGACAAGAGTTCAATCAGCCTTCAAGCCGTTTTGGCGTTTCAAGGAGACATGCGCTCAATGACTCTCCAAAAATGGAAAATCCATTAAGCCATGCGTTCTCACTTCTAGCAAACCGCCCAAAACGCTTTATGGATCGAACCATGGGTTCACCCATGTGAACCGGTTCAATCCAAATTGGTCCAAACCAATTTGGTTCAAAGATCAAACCAAGCCAATCGGTCTAGATCAACCAAACCCTAAGGTTTCCAATCTAACCGTTCATCTCATGATGCTCTTGATCTCACCGATCTTGCATCAATACTCTTGATCGAAGCTTACCGATCTCAAGCCCTAATCAATCAAACATGATCAGACTGGATCTCACTTACAATCAGAGTTTAAACTCCTTTAAACTGAACCGAAACAATTCAGTCCACACGATCTGACTCAAGTAAGCCATATCATCAAATTGTGCGACCCTGAGGGTTTCCTTTAAATGTCGGTAACGATAACTTACGTTATCACGATCAGTGAGGGGTATCTAGCAACACATCACTGTCTCCCGATATAAAGGAAAGAGTCTTCCAAGACTACACCCAAACCACAGCATAAGTGTGAATCAAACTCACGAGGCATGCATGTTTCCTTTGCCACTGGATGTTCTTATTGGACAAGCATGTCAAGCCTGTAACTCCAATATGATGAGCATGATTAGATCAGATGATCATAGTCATCTGGGTATGGCCATACACTATCTCAATCATCTCATACAGGGGGGCCCTTTAGAACATCACACTCCTTGAACAAGGAGACGGCAATCCTTTATCTATCACTAGTGTCCTAACCTGACTCAAGCTCATCATCCAAGATAGTCTATAATCATTATGTTTCAAATGATATTGAACTACCTCAAAACAATGACAATCATCATTTAGAAACACAAGTGATCTCAAGTCGAAGGACATGTGCCACTTGCTGCTATCAAGGATTATTCACACTGTGACAAACAATTGAATATCCTAGAAGGGTCTGTCCAGTACATCCAATGTACCCATGATTCTACATCTTATTCCATGCTCGAAGCATCCTATAAGATTAGCACACATATTAGTCTCAATCATATCAAGGCTGTCTCATGTTCACCAAGATATCTCGACTAAGGACATAGAGCCTGTCAGCCTAGCTGAACAGCTTTGAGACATTATTCAGTAGTACACTTATTATTGCAGACAAGGTAACAACCTGAATAATAACCATGCCTTTATAAACATAAGAGTTTATTACATGATACTTATACAATCCCAAGGCCTCAAACATTAGCCTTAAGGGCATACTCCAACACACACTCCTTAAACAAGGAGACGGCAATCCTGTATCTATCACTAGTGCCCTAACCTGACTCATGATCATTATCCAAGATAGTCTATAACCATTATGTTTCAAATGATATTGAACTACCTCAAAACAATGACAATCATCATTTAGAAACACAAGTGATCTCAAGTCAGAGGACATGTGCCACTTGATGCAAACAAGGATTATTCACATTGTGACAAACAATTGAATATCCTAGTAGGGTCTGTCCAGTACATTCAATGTACCCATGAGTCTACATCTTATTCCATGCTCAAAGCATCCTATAAGATTAGAACACATATTAGTCTCAATCATATCAAGGCTGTCTCATGTTCACCAAGATATCTCGACTAAGGACATATAGCATGTCAGCCTAGCTGAACAGCATTGAGACATTATTCAGAAGAACACACATTGCAGCAGATAATGTAACAAACTGAATAACAACCATGCCTTCATAAACATAAAAGTTTATTACATGATACTGATACAATCCCAAGGCCTCAAACATTAGCCTTAAGGGCATACCCCAACAATCTCCCACTTGCACTTAATCTAATGGTTGAGAAATCTCAAACCCATATTCTTACAGTGCTTCTCATGCTTCTGCTGCGCCAGAGGCTTGGTAAGCGGGTCAGCCAGATTGTCATCTGTATGAACCTTGCAGATTTTGATCTCACCACGATCAATGATCTCCCGGATCAAGTGAAACCGTCTCTGTATGTGCTTGGACTTCTGGTGTGACCGTGGTTCCTTTGCTTGTGCTATAGCTCCAGTGTTATCACAGAAGATAACCAAAGGATCTGCACTCGAAGTAACGACACCAAGTTCCTGAATGAACTTACAAATCCACACTGCCTCCTTGGATGCTTCCGAGGCTGCAACATACTCGGCTTCTGTTGTGGAATCAGCAACAGTAGACTGTTTGAAACTCTTCCACACCACTGCTCCACCATTCAAGCTAAAAACATAGCCTGATTGCGATCGAAAATCATCCTGGTCCGACTGGAACGAAGCGTCAGTATATCCTTCTATACTGAGTTCTTCCTGACCACCATATATCAAGAACATATCTTTGGTCCTCCGCAGATATTTTAAAATGTTCTTGACCGCAATCCAGTGCGCCAAACCTGGATTACTTTGGAATCGACTGGTCACGCTTAACCCGTAAGCGACGTCTGGGCGAGTACACAACATCGCATACATAATGGACCCAATAGCCGAAGCATAAGGCGTATTGTCCATTTCATCTTTCTCAGTCTGTGTTTGTGGACACTGACTCTTTGAAAGATTCAGACCATGTCTGACTGGAAGATGTCCTCTTTTAGAATTCTCTAAATGAAATCTCTCCAGGACTTTATCGATGTAAGTACTCTGGCACAGCCCGAGAAGCCTCTTAGATCTATCCCTGTAGATCTTCACACCTAACACATAGGCTGCTTCTCCTAGATCTTTCATCTGGAAACATTTGCCTAACCATGCTTTAACAGCATGCAGTTCAGGAATATCATTTCCAATGATTAAGATATCATCGACGTAGAGGACTAGGAAAGTAATCACGCTCCCACTAAACCTCTTATATACACACGGGTCATCTTCATTCTTGATGAAACCAAACTCAGAGATTGATTCATCAAAACGAATATTCCAGCTTCTAGATGCTTGTTTAAGTCCATAAATGGACTTCTTTAACTTGCATATTTTATGACGATCTGATGGATTCGTGAAACCTTCAGGTTGTGTCATATACACATCCTCATCCAGATTTCCATTAAGGAAAGCGGTCTTCACATCCATTTGCCAGATCTCATAATCATAATATGCAGCTATCGCGAAAAGAATCCGAATAGACTTAAACATGGCTACAGGAGAGAAAGTTTCATCATAATCTATCCCGTAGATTTGTTTGAAACCTTTCGCAACTAGCCTGCCTTTATAGGTAACCACGTTACCATCCATGTCAATCTTCTTCTTGAAGATCCATTTACAGCCTATAGGGATAACTCCCGGAGGCGGGTCAACCAAATCCCAGACTTGGTTATCTGACATGGAGTCCATCTCGGCTCGCATAGCTTCAAGCCATCTAGCTGACTCCGGTCCACTGACCGCATCCGCATAAGTGAGGGGTTCATCATTATCAATGATGTAGACTCCGTCATAGCGCTCAGGCTGACGACGGATCCATCCCGATCTTCACGGTTCCCGTGATATCTGAGCCTCAGGTTGTTCAATAACCTGCTCAACTGGCTCAGGCTCATCCAACTGTGCTTGACTACTTTGCCCTTCCTCTGGATTCTCATCCAGCTTTATTTCTCTCCCACTGGCCTCTTGCAGAAGAAATTCCTTCTCAAGAAAGATGGCCGTCCGAGCAACAAATACCTTGTTCTCTTTGAGATCGTAGAAATAATAACCCTTAGTTTCCTTAGGGTATCCGACAATGATACATTTCTCAGATCTGCTCTCTAGTTTCCCAGAGGCGAGCTTTTTAACATAAGCCTCGCAGCCCTAGATCCTGATAAATGTCAAGCTAGGCTGTTTCCCATACTATAACTCATATGGAGTCTTTGAAACGGCCTTGGATGGCACTCGGTTTAGTACCTTTGCAGCTGTTTCCAGTGCAAAACCCCAAAAGGAGTAAGGTAGAGTAGCCTGACTCATCATAGAACGAACCATATCCAGTAAGGTTCTGTTCCTCCTCTCGGACACACCATTCCATTGCGGTGTTCCTGGCGGAGTGAGCTGTGAGATAATCCCACACTCTTTTAGATAGTCAGTAAACGCATGACTCAAGTATTCTCCACCTCGATCAGAACGAAGTGCCTTGATATTTCGGCCTAGCTGATTCTGTACTTCATTTTTGAACTCTTTGAACTTGTCAAAAGATTCACTCTTATGTCTCATCAGATAGACATACCCATATCTACTGAAATCATTAGTAAAGGTAATGAAGTACGAATAGCCACCTCTGGCATGTTTACTAAATGGCCCACACACATCACTGTGTATAAGGTCAAGTAAACCTGAAGCCCTTTGACCTTTATGAGGAAAAGGTGACTTCGTCATTTTACCCATTAAACAAGCTTTGCATGTATCAATCTCCTCATAGGAGAATGATCCCAGCAGTCCATGATCATGCAACCGCTTAATGCGCTTCTTGTTAATATGGCCTAAACGACTATGCCATAGCAAGGTGCTGTCATCAGCATACTTGGCTTTCTTATTATCAATATGTTGTATAGAATATTCCATGTCCAACATGAATAACCCATTGTTAATTGAACCAGTAGCATAAACAATATTATCAAGAGTAAGATAACACTTTGAAATATTGCATTCAAAGGCAAATCCTTTCCTGACAAGAGCAGGAATAGAGATAATATTTTTGGTGATACTCGGTACAAAATAACAATTGTTTAATTCCAATACAATGCCAGATGGTAAAGAAATGAAATAGTCTCCTACAGCAACAGCAGCAACCCGTGCCCCGTTTCCAACGCGTAGGTCCACCTCATGCTGTCCCACCTGTCTTCTTCTCTTGAGTTCCTGTACATTTGAACAAATGTGAACTCCACATGCAGTGTCCAACACCCATGAAATAGAAGAAGATGAAACCATGACTTCCGTCACGTATATACCTGAGCCAGAAGCGATGCTTCCCCTCTTATCTCCTTGGAGCGCTTTACAGTCCTTTTTCCAGTGACCCAGCTGGCCACAGTGGAAACACCTGTTGTCCTTCGACCACTTTACCTTCTGTTTCAGAGCCTTGCTATAGTTCTTGACAGGGGCTTTGCCCTTCTTCCCCTTCTTCTTGTTCCTAAAAGGAACCATTAAGACAGAGGTTGAAGGCTTTCCCTTCAGAGTCTCCTCAGTAGTCAAGAGCATATTCAGCAGCTCTGCCGGAGTACAATCTATTTTGTTCATATTAAAGTTAATAATGAACGCATCGAAAGAGGGCGGGAGAGACTGCAGAATAATGTCTACAGCAAGCTCCTGGTTGATGGTATGCCCCAGTTTCTCCAGAGCCTCCTTGTGCCCAATCATCTTGAGCACGTGAGCTCCCACTGGGCTCCCTTCAGCCAGTTTGGTCTGAAAGAAAAGCTTGGTCAGATTATAGCGTTCAGTCCTCGCCTGTGCAGCATACAGCATCTTGAGGTTCGCTATAATCTCTATAGCCGACATATCCTCATGCTGACGCTGCAGCGGTGGCGTCATAGACGCTAGCATCAGGCAAGCGACATCAATGCTATCATTGACATGCTTTTCATAGGCATCACGAACCGCCCTTGCGGCGTTCGCAGCGGGTTGAGGCGGCACAGCCGTCTCGAGGACATACAGTTTCCTCTCTGCCTTAAGAACGATCTTAAGGTGTCCGAACCAGTCTGAGAAGTTTGGCCCAGCAAACTTCTCCCTTTCCAGTAGGGATCGCACATTGAAGCTCATGGTGTTCGTTGCTGCAGGAATCTACAACAATGCAAGAACAGCAAGGTCAGTATCAATGTTAAGAATCAATCAGGACTTAAGAATGATTCTTTTTCTCACTATTTTATCTGGCTGAAAAATCCAGCAAAACAGCCCGAAAGAGTAGAACTCTTTTAGTGAGATGGGATCCAGATTTCATACTTGGTCTCCGCGTCCTGCTCAGGCGAGATAAGATGCACAGAGAGTACAAGCACTAATTTCTGGTAGGCAGTCCCTGCCAATCGCCAACCCGTGCGATTCCCCTTCATCTGGGCAATCCAGCAGACTGTGCCAACTGAGTTGGTACAACACAGTCTCTGATCCCACAGATGGCTACCTCCATGTGCTACCATATGCGCCACATATGTAGCCTACATGGTCAAGCTGACCCGACCTACTCCCTGGACCACCACGTGCTATGCTGAGCAACGAGAAGCGATAAATCCCTTCTCTGTAACACGCAGGTGTAATCCCACACCGTCTGAAGATAGATGGACGTGCCCACTGAGTGGGTACAACACGGCTCCAACGATAGTCAGAACAGTGAGGTTTCGCGTCAGAAGGCTATCGAGCTTGATATTTTAGCGTTGGATTTTAACGGTCTTTTATCTTCTTACCTATCATACAAACCCTATGGTGATAGCAGAAGATAACTAAACATGCAATTCTAATTATAAGCAATAAGTAGAAAGCATGCTGATCTTATGTGGTAAAAGCCCATAGAGCCTAAGTAAGACCTTAAATCAACTTAAGTCTTCACTTGCTCTTGTTGGGTCTTTTGCATCTCATCTGGTCCAACCCAGGGCCCTAGCGCTCAATGCAGCTCAGGTGCGCCCACCAGCTGAATGCACCTCTGCGATGTGTGCTTTTGTGCTCTTGTCTAATTAAAATACATTTTAATCTATCTAGACAAGTTTGACTCGCAGGTCAATTATACAATAAATTAATTAAAAATGTGATTCGCAGATCACAAAAATAATAATTTACCAGGCTCGCAGGCCCCAGCACAGCACACATTAAAAGGGCAACCCACATAAGATTAAATAAACAAGCATCATGGCATCATTCAATCAATCATGTGATCCATTACAAAGAAAATAAAATTTTGAAAACCCATTGGCATCAATTTTAATTTTCTTATGTGCCATACAACCTTACAACGGTCCATTGATAGGGATCCACTCATCAATCTAGTTAGATCCATGCCCTTGCATGCACCAAGTCCTAACTGACTCGAGTTGACCTAATGGTCAACCATGCATGCGCCAAGGGCTGAACAGCCAACATGAGTTCTGGCAAGCGGGTGTGACCCCGGGCCTAACTCATGTGTGTTCACTGGTTGTCTCAACCAGACCTCGCTACACGCCTGTGATGCAATCGACCTATAGCCACCTCGTGCTTGCGCACAGGTGCCATCTGGTCGATCCATCTAGGCTGTCAGATGGTCTGATCAGACTAATTTGATCTATACTAGATGATGCTTTCAACCCCATCAACCCGTCTAAGGGTTTATTGTTGGTGCAGCTTAGATCTAGTGAAAGTCGCGCATGTCATTTAGGGTTTTTAAAAAAACAACTACAACAACATAATGGAAGCGCAACCAACATACATGCGCCAAGGAAACATACAAGTTTCGGCATGTATAAAATGTACATGTAAATCTCGCATGTAAGGAAGATCTAAGCATACAAGGATCACATAACATACATAGCAATCATATGAACCATATAAGATCCTAGCTCTGATACCAATTGAAGAGTCCCCTTCAAGGGGGAGCGCAAGCAGATGAAACCCTAATTTAGGGGGCGCATGCAATTTTGCTAGGGTTTCAACAACACAATCGCTTATATGCTCATATGATCAACTTTGATAGATTGATTAGATCAAGAAGGAGATCATACCAATGCCATCGAATGGATGGTGCCTGTAAGATCCAAGGATCTTAAGTACTGGTAAGCATTATTTTGATTTAAATAAAATTATTGACTATGATAATTTTATGTATTGGTTGTCAAATTATAGTTAATTAACTAAAGATTTTAGTTGTTAATTTATTGTAAATAAATTAGAGATTTTTTTATTTGATTGTTGGCTGATTTATGACAAATTATTATTGGTTGTCCATGATAAATTAATTAGGATTTATGGGTTGTAAATTGTAAGTTAATTAATTAGACCTTATTGGTTAATTAAATCCTTATTGGATATTAATTAAGTCCTTATTGGATTTCGGTTAAGTGAATGGTTAATGGTTAAGTTAATTAAATTAATTGGTTAACTATGGGTTATTGGGTTTGAAAAATTCGAAATTATGAGTTAAATGGGTTAAACCCTATTGGAATTAATTGGTTAATGGGTTTAAAATTTAAAAACCCAAAGTTTAAGTGGTAATATCGACTAGGGTGAGATTGTGGGCGTTTTTTTTTGGCTGGAGGAAATCTTGGGGCGGCTAGGGCAAAGAAGAAGGCGATTCTTGGAGTTGTTGAGGTGATTTTCTTCATCTTCTTCCCCTTGGCGATTTTTCCTTGAAGTGAAGAAATTTCCTTGGTGTTTGGTGGTGACATCAAAGGCTTTGAACGATTTCTTTTGTGGAAAATTTTCGGTTTAAGAGGTGAGTGGATTTTCTCTTCCACTTAATCCATGTATGCTTGAGATTATTGCTTAGAAACATGGCATGAACCCTTAATTTCAATTTTTGTACATGTTTCTATGTTTTCCCTAAAATTTCGAAAACCCTAGATTGTATGAGAATTAGGGCTTTTCATTTTTAAGGCTTCTAATCATCAATTAGACCTTGTTTAAGCATGTATGTAGCTTTAGTTTTTCAATTGCATGAAGTTTAGGGCTTGAATGAGAATTTCGACCCTTCTTCATGAAGTTACGCCCAAATGCATGGGTAAAATTTGGGGAAAACTTGATATTCATGAAATTAGGTATATGAGGACTCTACTGTAATTTTTTGAGAATTTTTAGAAATAAAAGTTTCTGTTGACTGACATTGACCTAGGGGTAATTCGGTAAATTTTCTAGTTAAAATTGGGGAAAACTTGAAATCTCGAATCTAGGGATCATGAGGGATGTAATGAATATTTTTACGAAATTTTTGGATAACTTTTCCTGCATGACTTAAACTTTGAACTAGGGGTATTTCAGTCTTTTGTTATCAGAACTAGTAGAAAACTATGAAGTTGTGATATTCTACATTTATGTTAATTGTGAACGAAATTTGGTGAATTTTCTGTATTATTATGTATTTTTAATTGAATGGTGTATGTAGAAAGTAATGACATGAAATATTGATAGAGAACATTGGTTGATAACTTAGCAAAATTACACTGAACTGACCAGCCTGAAATTTAAGGACTACACTATGTTATGTGATTTTTAAATATTGTGATTTGTGATTTTTGGCATGTTAAGTGATCTTTGAATATGTGAATATTATGTGGTTATGTGAAATTCGAAAATTATGTGGTTATGAGGTTCGAATATTATGTGTTGTGATTATGTGATGGTTAGGACTAAGGCTAGGTGTAACTATGAACTCAAGGGGATAGCCCTGTTATGTGATATGTTAAGGGTTTGAATTTCAGCCCTGTATTGTGATATGTGAGGAGGTTGATGTTCAGCCTGCCTATTGTGATTATTGTGATGGGGGTTGATGTTCAGCCTGCCGATGTGATTTTGTGATGGCTATCCTAGAGTCTAGTTGACACTTAGGAGTCCACCTTTGTGAAATGTGAAATAAGATATGTGTGTTGTCCAGTAGGAACCTTTTGGGAGAACGGGTTTTGACCCAAAGTGCCATGTCTTGGTCAGACAGGGGCCACCTCTTGATGTCATTACTCTTTTATGTGTTGGGAATGGTATAAGACCCAAAGTGCCATGTCTTGGTCAGACAGGGGCCACCTCTTGATGTCACCATTCTCGTTTTGTGTTGGGAATGATATAAGACCCAAAGTGCCATGTCCTGATCAGACAGGGGCCACCTCTTGATGTCATCATTCTCGTTTTATGTTATGGCGTGATAGACCAGCGTGCCACGTCGTGACCTGACGGGGGCCACCTCCTGATTCTATTCTCGTTTTATGTTATGGCGTGATAGACCAGCGTGCCACGTCGTGACCTGACGGGGGCCACCTCCTGATTCTATTCACTGTCCATGTTTATGTGTTGCACGAGATTTTGCAGCTCCCAGTGCTTTGGCCAAGCCGGGTTAGACCATATTGGTCACTACTGAATATGCTGGACAACTAGGTTAAAAATGTGTTGGTGTGTTTAGTTGGTTTAGAATATGTGTGTTTAGTTGGTTTAGAGTATAACTCTAGAACCTGAGTTTGTTTAGAACCTGAGTTGATTATGTTAGTGTGTACATCTGACTGTTTATGTGACTTCTGTATATTTAATCTGGTGATATGTTGACATTATGTTCCTGTTAAAGATTTTTAAAACAATCTGCCTATATTTTTGAGTGTATGTTATGGATGGTCAATTAGACTATCCACTCACTGGGCTGTGTAGCTCACCCCTCACTATTTTCAGGTATAGAGCAGGAGCGCAGTTAGCATGATATTGATGTTGTGATTTATGCTTATGATGCCGGTTGTGGCCCCGTGTTTATGCTTAATTAATTTGAGGCTGGCTGTGGCCGAATATGAATTTTATGATTTATGTGAACCATGTGATGTGAACCATGTGAACTATGAAAAATTGTGTTGCCAGACTGTGGCAGTTAAATGATGTTGATTCTTGTGTCACCGCGGGCTTCAGCCTGGTTTCGGTGTTTGGTATTAGTTTATAAAATCGATTTTGTGGATTTGTTTTGAAATTGGAGTTGATGTGTATTTTTGCAATCGGTTTTGATACAACTGTAACGTGCATATGTCTAGTGCACGTATTGCGTGGTGGCAGGTACCTTTATGAGATTTATGATTTGTGATTCGAAGATTTTATGTGTTTGGAGTTTTGAAAATTTTCAGATCGTGATTTCTTGAACTCGGTTTTACCTAGCATTTGATCGATCTTATATGAAACATCCTATTCCCTTTGTGATTGTGTTCTTTGTTTGGGGTTAAGAATGTGGGATGTTACAGAATGGTATCAGAGCGGGTTGGCTAGCTAAAACTTAGTTTGGGGGAAAACATGTTTGTGTATTGCTAGACACCTAATAGGTTTATGTTTGTTTTCCTGACTGTGGTATGTGTGTGTCACAAGCGCTATGCCTCGCTTGTGAGTGAATTCCAGAAACTGGGTCCCAACTTTGTTTATGGGGGCTCAGAATCCAGTACTGCTGAGAACTGGCAGTTGTGCTTGGAAAAGATTTTCCAAGTCATGCGCTGCTCAGATGAGGATAAGTTATGTCTGACCACCTATATGATGCGTAGTGACGCAGATGAGTGGGGGAAAGGCGTGGTGAGACTCGCCGAAGAAAGACATGAGACTGTAGATTGGCCTTACTTCTTGTCTCGATTTAACGAGAAGTACTTCCCCGATAGTTTGGTAGAGGACCGAGAGGTGGAATTTATTCATCTGGAGCAGGGTGATATGATAGTGAACCAGTATGAATTACAGTTCACGAAATTGGGAAAGTATGATCCTCATCTGATAAACACTGAAAAGAGGAGAGCTACCAAGTTTCTCAGAGGTCTCAGATGGGACATTAGAGAGCAGGTTGGTGCTCAACACTTGGAGACCTATGTTGAAACTGTTGGGCGAGCGCGCACCATTGAGAGGTATATAGCTGAGAGGAGTTCTCATGCTGCCGTGACAGTGATTCCTGCAGTGGAGGCGGTGGTTCCTCAGCATGGCAGTGGCGGCAAGGGTAAGAAATACCCTAGGCATAAGGACTACAAGAGGAGCCGGTTTAAGCCTTACTCTTACAAGACACCACAGCAGTTCAGGGATGCCAGGGACGTGAGGACCAATGTCACAGAGGACCGGACTTGTAGTTATTGTGGGCTTAGGGGACATTTAGTGAAAGACTGTCATAGAAAGAATGGTATATGCTTCAGGTGTAAGAAACCAGAACACATGGCTAAGGACTGCAAAGAGCCTGAGATGCAGCCTAGAGGCGCAGATAAGCCTACAGTCCAGACTCGAGTGTATGCTGTGGCTGAGAAGGATACACGAGCTTCCCGATCCGTTGTGGAAGGTACATTATTTGTATTTGATCAGTTAGCTCGCATTCTATTTGACCCTGGTGCAAATTTGTCTTTTGTCTCTGTTAAGTTTGCTGCATGTTTACCTGTTGTACCTAAGATGCTAGATTATGCTGTGTCTGTCAGTACTCCTTTAGGAAAGTCATTGTCTACAGACACTGTATGTGCTGACTGTGTAGTACATGTAGAGGGTTATGAATTTCTGGTAGATCTAATCCTCTTAGACATGCAAGATTATGATGTCATCCTAGGAATGGACTGGTTGTCTTCGCATCATGCCTCGGTGGATTGCTTTGAGAAAGTAATCACTTTGAATATGTTTGATGGGAATCGGCTTTTTGTGAGAGGTCTAGTGTCAGACCAAGGACCACATGTGATATCTTTCCTGCAGGCCAGGAAGTTACTTGCCAGTGGTTGCAAGGGTTATCTTGCACATGTTAAGGTGCAGGATGATTCTACTTCTGATCTGACTCAGATGGCGGTGGTGAAAGAATTTCCTGATGTGTTCTCTGAGGAATTTTCAGGTTTGCCACCAGTTAGAGAAGTGGAATTTGGCATTGAGTTGGCGCCAGGTACGGCACCTATCTCCAGAGCTCCTTATCGTATGGCTACTTCAGAGTTGGCCGAGCTTAAGAAACAACTGGAGGAATTGTTAGAGAAAGGGTACATTCGGCCTAGTGCTTCACCTTGGGGAGCGCCAGTGCTATTTGTGAAGAAGAAAGATGGAACCCTGAGGATGTGTATAGACTACAGGCAGTTGAACCAAGTGACCATCAAGAATAAGTATCCTCTTCCCAGAATTGATGATCTATTTGATCAATTACAGGGAGCTACAGTGTTCTCTAAGATTGATCTGAGATCAGGGTATTATCAGCTTAGAGTCAAGGATGAGGATATATTTAAGACTGCATTCAGGACCAGGTATGGGCATTTTGAATTTCTGGTTATGCCTTTTGGACTGACGAATGCACCTGCCGTCTTCATGGATTTGATGAACAGGGTATTCCATGAGTTGCTTGACTCTTGTGTGGTGGTCTTTATAGACGATATATTGGTGTACTCTCGGACTACTTCAGATCATGTCAGTGACTTGCGAAGAGTACTAGAGGTTCTGAGGAAGAACCGGTTATATGCCAAGGCTAGTAAGTGTGAATTTTGGCTAGAGAAGATCAGTTTTCTGGGACACGTGATTTCTGGTCAGGGGGTGTCTGTGGATCCAGTTAAAGTGCAAGCCATTCTTGATTGGGGAAGACCGACTAGCGCTACTGAGATCAGGAGTTTTCTGGGTTTGGCAGGTTATTACCGGAGGTTTGTTGAGGGATTCTCCAAGCTGGCGGGTCCTTTAACTAAATTGACCAGAAAGGAAGCCAAATTTATTTGGGATGACAAGTGTGAAGAGAGCTTTCAAGAGCTGAAGAGAAGGTTGACTAGTACACCGATCCTCATTATTCCTAGTGATGGGGAAAGGTTTACTGTCTATACAGATGCTTCAGGCAAAGGGTTGGGTTGTGTCTTGATGCAGAAGGGTTCTGTGGTGGCTTATGCTTCGAGACAACTGAAAGAGTATGAACTGAACTACCCTACTCATGATTTAGAGTTGGCGGCCGTAGTCTTTGCTTTGAAGATATGGCGTCACTATTTGTTGGGTCAGGAGTTTGATCTGTTCACTGATCACCAGAGTCTCAAGTATATCTTCACTCAGAAGGAGTTGAACATGAGACAGAGAAGATGGATGGAGTTGATCAAAGATTATGACTTCTCTATCCAGTATCAGGCTGGGAAAGCCAATGTAGTAGCGGATGCACTGAGCAGGCATCCAGTTACTTCGGTAGCTGCACTGCGGGTCAGTGAGTGGCAGTTACTGCAGGAGTTCAGAGATCTCAGGATCAGTGTTTCTCCTAGAGTTCAGACTGGTTATGTGGCTTTTCTCAGAGTACAGTCTGCTTTGTGGCAGAAGATCAGAGATCAGCAGTCTGTAGATCCGAAATTAGTTCAGATCAGGGATAGTCTGGTTGATGGCGCAGTTCAGGATTTTAGCCTGTCTGATGATGGTATTCTTCGGTTTCGTGGAAGGGTATGTGTCCCTGAGGAACCGAGCTTGAGGAAGGAAATATTGGAGGACAGCCATAACTCCAAATATTCTCTACATCCTGGCGTGACTAAGATGTATCAGGACCTCAAGAAAAATTTTTGGTGGCCGGGCATGAAGAAAGAAGTAACTGATTTTGTCTCTAGGTGTTTGACCTGTCAGACTATAAAGGCTGAACATCAGAAGCCTGGTGGTTTGTTGCAGCCTCTTCCTATTCCTGAGTGGAAGTGGGAATGCATCAGTATGGATTTTGTATGTGGTTTGCCCAGAACCAGATTGGGTCATGATGCTATTTGGGTGATTGTTGATAGACTTACTAAATCAGCCCACTTTCTTCCGATTAAGATGACTTATTCTTTAGAGAGGCTGGCTAGATTGTACATTGATGAGATAGTCAGACTGCATGGAGTGCCTGTCGATATTGTGTCTGATGGGACTCTCGGTTTTTGTCCAGATTTTGGAAGAGTTTACAGGAGGGTTTGGGTACTAAGTTGAGCTTTAGTACAGCATACCATCCTCAGTCTGATGGCCAGACGGAGCATACTATACAGACTCTAGAAGATTTGTTGAGAGCCTATGTGGTTGATTGGAGTTCTGAGTGGAACCGGGATCTATCTTTGATAGAGTTCACTTATAATAATAGTTTCCACTCCAGTATTCAGATGGCTCCTTATGAGGCTTTGTATGGAAGAAGGTGCAGGACTCCCTTGTGTTGGGAGGAAACTGGTGACAGGATGATTTTGAGATCTGATGCAGTACAGGAGACTACTGATAAGGTCAGAGAGATTCAGGATAAACTGAAAATTTCTCGGGACAGACAGAAGAGTTATGCTGATGATCGTCGTCGTCCTTTGGAGTTTATGGTAGGAGACCATGTGTTCTTGAAGGTGTCGCCTACTAAGGGTGTTATGAGGTTTGGCAAAAAGGGCAAGTTGAGCCCTAGGTTTGTAGGTCCTTTTGATATTATTGAGAGAGTTGGTCCAGTGGCTTACCGTTTAGCTTTACCTCCTGCTATGGACCATGTACATAATGTATTCCATGTCTCTGCTTTGAGGAAATATCATCCTGATCCATCTCATGTGTTGGAGTTGGAACCTCTTCAGATTCAGAATGACTTGACTTTTGAGGAAAGACCTCTCCGGATTGTGGATAGAAAAGATAAAGTTCTGAGGAACAAGACTATACCTTTGGTGAAGGTTATCTGGGGAAATCAGTCAGTGGAAGAAGCGACATGGGAGACTGAAGCTGATATGAGGAAAAATTATGCTTACCTCTTTGATGATATGGATGCTGAGCTTTAGAGGACTAAAGCTTTATAAGGAGGGAGGAATGTAAGATCCAAGGATCTTAAGTACTGGTAAGCATTATTTTGATTTAAATAAAATTATTGACTATGATAATTTTATGTATTGGTTGTCAAATTATAGTTAATTAACTAAAGATTTTAGTTGTTAATTTATTGTAAATAAATTAGAGATTTTTTTATTTGATTGTTGGCTGATTTATGACAAATTATTATTGGTTGTCCATGATAAATTAATTAGGATTTATGGGTTGTAAATTGTAAGTTAATTAATTAGACCTTATTGGTTAATTAAATCCTTATTGGATATTAATTAAGTCCTTATTGGATTTCGGTTAAGTGAATGGTTAATGGTTAAGTTAATTAAATTAATTGGTTAACTATGGGTTATTGGGTTTGAAAAATTCGAAATTATGAGTTAAATGGGTTAAACCCTATTGGAATTAATTGGTTAATGGGTTTAAAATTTAAAAACCCAAAGTTTAAGTGGTAATATCGACTAGGGTGAGATTGTGGGCGTTTTTTTTTGGCTGGAGGAAATCTTGGGGCGGCTAGGGCAAAGAAGAAGGCGATTCTTGGAGTTGTTGAGGTGATTTTCTTCATCTTCTTCCCCTTGGCGATTTTTCCTTGAAGTGAAGAAATTTCCTTGGTGTTTGGTGGTGACATCAAAGGCTTTGAACGATTTCTTTTGTGGAAAATTTTCGGTTTAAGAGGTGAGTGGATTTTCTCTTCCACTTAATCCATGTATGCTTGAGATTATTGCTTAGAAACATGGCATGAACCCTTAATTTCAATTTTTGTACATGTTTCTATGTTTTCCCTAAAATTTCGAAAACCCTAGATTGTATGAGAATTAGGGCTTTTCATTTTTAAGGCTTCTAATCATCAATTAGACCTTGTTTAAGCATGTATGTAGCTTTAGTTTTTCAATTGCATGAAGTTTAGGGCTTGAATGAGAATTTCGACCCTTCTTCATGAAGTTACGCCCAAATGCATGGGTAAAATTTGGGGAAAACTTGATATTCATGAAATTAGGTATATGAGGACTCTACTGTAATTTTTTGAGAATTTTTAGAAATAAAAGTTTCTGTTGACTGACATTGACCTAGGGGTAATTCGGTAAATTTTCTAGTTAAAATTGGGGAAAACTTGAAATCTCGAATCTAGGGATCATGAGGGATGTAATGAATATTTTTACGAAATTTTTGGATAACTTTTCCTGCATGACTTAAACTTTGAACTAGGGGTATTTCAGTCTTTTGTTATCAGAACTAGTAGAAAACTATGAAGTTGTGATATTCTACATTTATGTTAATTGTGAACGAAATTTGGTGAATTTTCTGTATTATTATGTATTTTTAATTGAATGGTGTATGTAGAAAGTAATGACATGAAATATTGATAGAGAACATTGGTTGATAACTTAGCAAAATTACACTGAACTGACCAGCCTGAAATTTAAGGACTACACTATGTTATGTGATTTTTAAATATTGTGATTTGTGATTTTTGGCATGTTAAGTGATCTTTGAATATGTGAATATTATGTGGTTATGTGAAATTCGAAAATTATGTGGTTATGAGGTTCGAATATTATGTGTTGTGATTATGTGATGGTTAGGACTAAGGCTAGGTGTAACTATGAACTCAAGGGGATAGCCCTGTTATGTGATATGTTAAGGGTTTGAATTTCAGCCCTGTATTGTGATATGTGAGGAGGTTGATGTTCAGCCTGCCTATTGTGATTATTGTGATGGGGGTTGATGTTCAGCCTGCCGATGTGATTTTGTGATGGCTATCCTAGAGTCTAGTTGACACTTAGGAGTCCACCTTTGTGAAATGTGAAATAAGATATGTGTGTTGTCCAGTAGGAACCTTTTGGGAGAACGGGTTTTGACCCAAAGTGCCATGTCTTGGTCAGACAGGGGCCACCTCTTGATGTCATTACTCTTTTATGTGTTGGGAATGGTATAAGACCCAAAGTGCCATGTCTTGGTCAGACAGGGGCCACCTCTTGATGTCACCATTCTCGTTTTGTGTTGGGAATGATATAAGACCCAAAGTGCCATGTCCTGATCAGACAGGGGCCACCTCTTGATGTCATCATTCTCGTTTTATGTTATGGCGTGATAGACCAGCGTGCCACGTCGTGACCTGACGGGGGCCACCTCCTGATTCTATTCTCGTTTTATGTTATGGCGTGATAGACCAGCGTGCCACGTCGTGACCTGACGGGGGCCACCTCCTGATTCTATTCACTGTCCATGTTTATGTGTTGCACGAGATTTTGCAGCTCCCAGTGCTTTGGCCAAGCCGGGTTAGACCATATTGGTCACTACTGAATATGCTGGACAACTAGGTTAAAAATGTGTTGGTGTGTTTAGTTGGTTTAGAATATGTGTGTTTAGTTGGTTTAGAGTATAACTCTAGAACCTGAGTTTGTTTAGAACCTGAGTTGATTATGTTAGTGTGTACATCTGACTGTTTATGTGACTTCTGTATATTTAATCTGGTGATATGTTGACATTATGTTCCTGTTAAAGATTTTTAAAACAATCTGCCTATATTTTTGAGTGTATGTTATGGATGGTCAATTAGACTATCCACTCACTGGGCTGTGTAGCTCACCCCTCACTATTTTCAGGTATAGAGCAGGAGCGCAGTTAGCATGATATTGATGTTGTGATTTATGCTTATGATGCCGGTTGTGGCCCCGTGTTTATGCTTAATTAATTTGAGGCTGGCTGTGGCCGAATATGAATTTTATGATTTATGTGAACCATGTGATGTGAACCATGTGAACTATGAAAAATTGTGTTGCCAGACTGTGGCAGTTAAATGATGTTGATTCTTGTGTCACCGCGGGCTTCAGCCTGGTTTCGGTGTTTGGTATTAGTTTATAAAATCGATTTTGTGGATTTGTTTTGAAATTGGAGTTGATGTGTATTTTTGCAATCGGTTTTGATACAACTGTAACGTGCATATGTCTAGTGCACGTATTGCGTGGTGGCAGGTACCTTTATGAGATTTATGATTTGTGATTCGAAGATTTTATGTGTTTGGAGTTTTGAAAATTTTCAGATCGTGATTTCTTGAACTCGGTTTTACCTAGCATTTGATCGATCTTATATGAAACATCCTATTCCCTTTGTGATTGTGTTCTTTGTTTGGGGTTAAGAATGTGGGATGTTACAGTGCCTTGGAAGCAAAGACGCAAGTGCTCCTTCTCCAAAGGTGACGCACACAACAAATGAAGATAGCTTGCTCCTTTGAATCCTTTGTGCTAGCAAAGCGCTTCAAAGGGTCGTTGTCGCGTGGAAGGGAAGAGAACTTCTTGCTTGGCGAGACTTCCTTCTCTTGTTTTCGTCAAGTGCTCACAACCGAAAATGGAGAAGCCTTCACAAGAGAGAGTTCGGCGAGAGAGTAACCTCCCACACTAATGTGGAGGCGTTACATACATTCCATTTGGAAACCGAATTCCCAAAATGGAAAGTAGTCAAGGCTCAAGCGTTCACCCTTAAGTGAACCAAGCGCTTAACTCATCTCCCATGAACCATGCGCTCATTCATGAGCCGGTTCAATGTCGGTTTGGTCCAAGACCAATTAACCCAAGCCATATGGTCTAGATCACAATAAACCCTAAAGGTTCAAGATCTAACCGTTCATTTCTTGATGCTCCTGATCTTACCGATCTGACATCAACTCTCTTGATCAAAGCTTACCGATCTCAAGCCCTAATCAATCAAACATGATCAGACCAGATCTCACTTATAATCAGAGATTAAATCCCTTCAAACTGAACCCAAACAATTCAGTCCACACGATCTGACTTAAGTAAGCCATATCATTTGATTGTGCGACCCTGAGGGTTTCCTTTAAATGTCGGTAACGATAACTTACGTTATCACGATCAGTGAGGGGTATCTAGCAACACATCACTGTCTCCCGATATAAAGGAAAGAGTCTTCCAAGACTACACCCAAACCACAGCACAAGTGTGAATCCACTTCACTAGGCATACATGTTTCCTTTGCCACTGGATGTTCTTATTGGACAAGCATGTCAAGCCTGTAGCTCCAATATGATGAGCATGATTAGATCAGATGAACATAGTCATCAGGGTATGGCCATACACTATTCTCAATCATCTCATTCAGGGGGGGCCCCTTTAGAACATCACACTCCTTAAACAAGGAGACGGCAATCCTGTATCTATCACTAGTGCCCTAACCTGACTCATGATCATTATCCAAGATAGTCTATAACCATTATGTTTCAAATGATATTGAACTACCTCAAAACAATGACAATCATCATTTAGAAACACAAGTGATCTCAAGTCAGAGGACATGTGCCACTTGATGCAAACAAGGATTATTCACATTGTGACAAACAATTGAATATCCTAGTAGGGTCTGTCCAGTACATTCAATGTACCCATGAGTCTACATCTTATTCCATGCTCAAAGCATCCTATAAGATTAGAACACATATTAGTCTCAATCATATCAAGGCTGTCTCATGTTCACCAAGATATCTCGACTAAGGACATATAGCATGTCAGCCTAGCTGAACAGCATTGAGACATTATTCAGAAGAACACACATTGCAGCAGATAATGTAACAAACTGAATAACAACCATGCCTTCATAAACATAAAAGTTTATTACATGATACTGATACAATCCCAAGGCCTCAAACATTAGCCTTAAGGGCATACCCCAACAGCATGTACTTGGAGCTTGGCGCATGCATGAAGTTGGCGCACCTTGGATGGTGGCGCAACAAGCATCAAGGAAAGGCGCAACCTTGCTTGATGGCACAAGTTTGGCATGGCCGAACCCTTGGGTTTGAGAGCTAGCTAACTTGGCATCTTTCATTGAGGCGCATTCTCCTTGGAGGAAGACCATGGCATTGGCCGAACCTTTGAGGTCCACCCTTAAGGTTTGAGAGCTAAGCCATGAAGGAAGGACCTTGGAGCCAACCTTGAAGACCAAGATAGAGGGCGGCTAGGATAGGTCTATCTTAGGGGCTTGAGTCCTATGTCAAGAGTTGAACCTCCTTTTGGCATGGGTTGGTTCATTGTCTTGAAAGGGCTTTGATCACATCATCTTTTACTGCTTTCCTTATCTGCTAAAAGCATGCCTGTGATGTTTTATCATTATGTTATCACTATAGGATTGCATGCCTGTATTGTTAGACATAAGATAAAACTCATGAGACCTTAAAAACCCTCATAAAATATCAAGTCTAGAAGCCTTCTAACGCGTAGCCCTCACTAAGCTATCGATCAGTGGAGTTGTGAACTGGTTCGCACCCTCGTGGGACACACCCACTTATCTTTAGAAAGTGTGTGGTGACAATGGTTTCCCCAGTCCAGTTTTAACCTGGGCGTGCCTTCGCAAGGAAACTCATTGGCCCTGGGCATAAACGGTTAGGAATGGACTTGACTAGAAATTCACATGTACTGGGCACATGATGAAAGTCTAGAGGCATCGTTGAGAGGTTAGGGTTTCATGATTCAGCCCTCGCTGGACATGAAATGCCCAAGACTGTATCAACAAGGGGAGTTGCTTGGAGCAACCGGCCGGCGCGCCCACCTTAGGAAACATGGGTTACTTTGTGCATCTCATCCCACCCTCGTGGGACGCGAAGCCTCATGTGAAATAAGGATCCCATCTCACTAGGAAGTCTTAAACTTCCCGATTGACTTTGTGGGTTGTCAATTCGAATTTAAAATAGTGGGAGCCATGGTCATTTAAAACAAGTCCAGTTTAAATGACTCGAAGTAGTACTAATCTGCTGTTTCTTGGTTGTTGTAGAACAATGGCTGTGAACAATGGCAGATGGTCACTGCGATCTACCCTGGAAAGGGATAAGTTGGTTGGATCCAACTTAAAGGATTGGTATATGAATTTGAGAATTGTGCTCAAGCTAGAGAGGAAGCTATATGTCCTTGAGAAGCCAATTCCTGAGCCACTTCCATGCTTGGCCTCAGCGGCTGAGAGGGATGCTTATGATAAGCATCAAGCTGATACTTTGGAGGTTGCACGATTGATGCTAACCAACATGTCGCCCGAGCTTAGAGGGCAATATGAATCTAAGAGTGCCTTTGAAATTATTTCTAATATAAGGCAGCTCTTTGATGCATTGGTTGAGCTCAACCCTCCTAAAGTAGACATTCAGTGTGTTAAGCCCAAAGGCTTAACTAATACATTGAAAACAAAGATGGAAAGAGTCAGGAATAATAAGTGCTACTCATGTGGAGGACCACCTCACATGATAAAGGACATAGTACGACTTCAGAATGAGAAGAAGAGAGGCAAGGCTTCATCTTCATGCTCAGGTATTTATGTTACAGAAGTTAACCTTTCTACTTCTATGTCATGGGTATTGGATACCGCATGTGGAGCTCATATTTGTACAAATATGCAGGGGCGCAAGAAAAGTAGATCGGTGCGGCCTGGAGAGATTGACCTACGCGTTGGAAACGGGGCACAGGTTGCTGCTGTTGCTGTAGGCGTTTTGACTCTCTCCTTGCCTTCTGGACTTCAATTAGAACTAGATAATTGCTTTTGTGTACCTTCACTTACTAAGAACATTGTATCCATTCCTTGCTTAGCAAAGAAGGGATTTAAGTTTGAAATAAATAAGAACTCTTGTTCTTTTTCATTTGCAAATATGTTCTATGGGAAGGGTACTTTGTGCAATGGTCTATATATCTTGGATATGGAAAGTTCTATCTGTAACATAAGTAATAAAAGGACCAAACTGAGTGGTTCAGTTGGTGCTTTCCTATGGCATTGTCGATTAGCCCATATAAACAAAAATCGCATCCAACAACTCCATGCAAATGGATTGTTAGATTCAAGTTCCTTGGAGGAATTTGATACCTGTGAACCTTGTTTATTAGGGAAAATGACAAAGGCACCCTTCACCAAGATTGGTGAGAGGGCAGGAGGTTTATTGGATCTCATACATACTGTTGGGTCCCCTTCAAGGGGGAGCGCAAACCCTAAGCATGCATAATCTAAGAACTAGCATGAGCGGAATTAGGGTTTCAATAGATCGCATGAAGTATATCTATATGATCAACTTAGTTTGCTTATCAAGATCAAGAGAAGATCTAGAAGATCTCACCATGGCCATGATTTGGACGGCGCCTTGGAAGCAAGAGGGCGAAAAGGCTCTCCTCCAAAGAAGACACACACAAGGGATGAAGACTTACTCCTTGCGCAACTCTTGTGCTAGCAACAATTGCCAATATGTCCTTTGTGTTGAGGAGATGAGATGATCGCTCCTTCTTGGCTGAAAGCTCTTCTTTCTCGTCAACCACACTCTACTCCAAAGAGCAAAACCGCGACAAGACAAGAGAGACAAGCGTTTTGGGCGTTATGGCGTTACAAGACTTCCCAATTTGGAAAGTCATCAAGACATGCGCTTATGTCTTGAGAACCAAATCAAAACGCCAATTCAATTCGAACCATGCGTTCACATATGTGAACCGGTTCAATTGAATTCGGTCCAATCTCATTTGGTTTAAGAACCAAATTGAACCAAGCCAAGCCATGGTCTAAATCTCATATGAACCATGAAGGTTCAAGATCTAACCACACATCTCATGATGCTCTTGATCTCACCGATCTAGCATCAACACTCTCGATCGAAGCTTACCGATCTCAAGCCCTAATCAATCAAACATGATTAGACCAGATCTCACTTACAATCAGAGTTTAAACTCCCTTAAACTGAATCAAAACAATCCAGTCCACACGATCTGACTCAAGTAAGCCATATCACCAAATTGTGCGACCCTGAGGGTTTCCTTTAAATGTCGGTAACGATAAGTCACGTTATCACAATCAGTGAGGGGTATCTAGCAACACATCACTGTCTCCCGATATAAAGGAAAGAGTCTTCTAAGACTACACCCAAATCATAGCACAAGTGTGAATCCATTTCACGAGGCATACATGTTTCCTTTGCCACTGGATGTTCTTATTGGACAAGCATGTCAAGCCTGTAACTCCAATACGATGAGCATGATTAGATCAGATGAACATAGTCATCTGGGTATGGCCATACACTTTCTCAATCATCTCATATAGGGGGGGCCTTAGAACATCACACTCCTTAAACAAGGAGACGGCAATCCTTTATCTATCACTAGTGTCCTAACCTGACTCATGATCATTATCCAAGATAGTCTATAACCATTATATTTCAAATGATATTGAACTACCTCAAAACAATGACATTCATCATTTAGAAACACAAGTGATCTCAAGTCAAAGGACATGTGCCACTTGTAGCATACAAGGATTATTCACATTGTGACAAGCAATTGAATATCCTAGTAGGGTCTGTCCAGTACATCCAATGTACCTATGAGTCTACATCTTATTCCATGCTCGAAGCATCCTATAAGATTAGAATACATATTAGTCTCCATCATATCAGGGCTGTCTCATGTTCACCAAGATATCTCGACTAAGGACATTACTGCATGTCAGCCCAGCTGAACAGCTTTGAGACATTATTCAGTAGTACTCTTATTACAGCAGACAAGGTAACAACCTGAATAATAACCATGCCTTTATAAACACAAGAGTTTATTACATGATACTGATACAATCCCAAGGCCTCAAACATTAGCCTTAAGGGCATACCCCAACAATCTCCCACTTGCACTTTATCTAATGGTTGAGTAACCTCAAACCCATGTTATTACAGTGCTTCTCATGCTTCTGCTGCGCCAGAGGCTTGGTAAGCGGGTCAGCCAGATTGTCGTCTGTATGAACCTTGCATATTTTGATCTCGCCACGATCAATGATCTCCCGGATCAAGTGAAACCGTCTCTGTATGTGCTTGGACTTCTGGTGCGACCGTGGTTCCTTTGCTTGTGCGATGGCTCCAGTGTTATCACAGAAGATAACCAAAGGATCGACACTTGAAGGAACAACACCAAGTTCTCTCACGAACTTACGAATCCACACTGCCTCCTTGGATGCTTCCGAGGCTGCAACATACTCGGCTTCTGTTGTGGAATCAGCAACAGTTGACTGTTTGAAACTCTTCCACACCACTGCTCCACCATTCAAGCTAAAAATATAGCCTGATTGCGATCGAAAATCATCCTGGTCCGACTGGAATGAAGCGTCAGTATATCCTTCTATACTGAGTTCTTCCTGACCACCATATATCAAGAACATATCTTTGGTCCTCCGCAGATATTTTAAGATGTTCTTGACTGCAATCCAGTGTGCCTGACCTGGATTACTTTGGAATCGACTGGTCACGCTTAACCCGTAAGCGACGTCTGGGCGAGTACACAACATCGCATACATAATGGATCCAATAGCCGAAGCATAAGGCGTATTATCCATTTCCTCTTTCTCAGTCTGTGTTTGTGGACACTGACTCTTCGAAAGATTCAGACCATGTCTGACTGGAAGATATCCTCTTTTAGAATTCTCTAAATGGAATCTCTCCAGGACTTTATCGATGTAAGTACTCTGGCACAGCCCGAGAAGCCTCTTAGATCTATCCCTGTAGATCTTCACACCTAACACATAGGCTGCTTCTCCTAGATCTTTCATCTGAAAACATTTTCCTAACCATGCTTTAACAGCATGCAGTTCAGGAATATCGTTTCCAATGATTAAGATATCATCGACGTAGAGGACTAGGAAAGTAATCACGCTCCCACTAAACCTCTTATATACACACGGGTCATCTTCGTTCTTGATGAAACCAAACTCAGAGATTGATTCATCAAAACGAATATTCCAGCTCCTTGATGCTTGTTTAAGTCCATAAATGGACCATTTTAACTTGCATATTTTATGACGATCTGCTGGATTAGTGAAACCTTCAGGTTGTGTCATATACACATCCTCATCCAGTTTTCCATTAAGGAAAGCCGTCTTCACATCCATCTACCAGATCTCATAATCGTAATATGCTGCTATCGCGAAAAGAATCCGAATAGACTTGAACATGGCTACAGGAGAGAAAGTTTCATCATAATCTATCCCGTAGATTTGTTTGAAACCTTTCGCTACTAGCCTGCCTTTATAGGTAACCACGTTACCATCCATGTCAATCTTCTTCTTGAAGATCCATTTACAGCCTATAGGGATTACTCCCGGAGGCGGATCAACCAAATCCCAGACCTGGTTATCTGACATGGAGTCCATCTCTGCTCGCATAGCTTCAAGCCATCTAGCTGACTCCGGTCCACTGACCGCATCCGCATAAGTAAGGGGTTCATCATTATCAATGATGTAGACTCCATCATAGCGCTCAGGCTGACGACGGATCCTTCCCGATCTACGCGATTCCCGTGATATCTGAGCCTCAGGTTGTTCAATAACCTGATCTACCGGCTCAGGCACATCCATCTGTGCTTGACTACTTTGTCCATCCTCTAGATTCTCATCCAGCTTTATTTTTCTCCCACTGGCTTCTTGCAGAAGAAACTCCTTCTCAAGAAATATGGCCGTCCGAGCAACAAATACTTTGTTCTCTTTGGGATCGTAGAAATAATAACCCTTAGTTTCCTTAGGGTAACCGACAAAGATGCATTTCTCAGATCTGCTCTCCAGTTTCCCAGAGGCGAGCTTTTTGACATAAGCCTCGCAACCCCAGATCCTGATAAATGTCAAGCTCGGCTGTTTCCCATACCATAACTCATATGGCGTCTTAGAAACTGCCTTGGATGGCACTCGGTTTAGTACCTTTGCAGCTGTTTCCAGTGCAAAACCCCAAAAGGAATAAGGAAGAGTAGCCTGACTCATCATAGAACGAACCATATCAAGTAACGTTCTATTTCTCCTCTCGGACACACCATTCCATTGCGGTGTTCCTGGCGGAGTGAGCTGCGAGATAATCCCACACTCCTTCAGATAGTCAGTAAACGTATGACTCAAGTATTCTCCACCTCGATCAGAACGAAGTGCCTTGATATTTCGCCCTAGCTGATTCTGTACTTCATTTTTGAACTCTTTGAACTTGTCAAAAGATTCACTCTTATGTCTCATAAGATAGACATAACCATACCTACTGAAATCATCAGTAAAGGTAATGAAGTACTGAAAGCCACCTCTGGCATGTTTGCTAAATGGCCCACACACATCACTGTGTATAAGGTCAAGTAAACCTGAAGCCCTTTGACCTTTGTGAGGAAAAGGTGACTTCGTCATTTTACCCATCAAACAAGCTTTGCATGTATCAATCTCCTCACAGGAGAAAGATCCCAGCAGTCCATGATCATGCAACCGCTTAATGCGCTTCTTGTTAATATGGCCTAAACGACTATGCCATAACAAGGTGCTGTCTTCAGCATACTTGGCTTTCTTAATATCAATGTTTTGTATAGAATTTTCCATGTCCAACATGAATAACCCATTGTTAATTGAACCAGTTCCATAAACAATATTATCATAAGATAAAACACACTTTGAAATATTGCATTCAAAGGCAAATCCTTTCCTGACAAGAGCAGGAATAGAGATAATATTTTTGGTGATACTCGGTACAAAATAACAATTGTTTAATTCCAATACAATGCCAGATGGTAAAGAAATGAAATAGTCTCCTACAGCAACAGCAGCAACCCGTGCCCCGTTTCCAACGCGTAGGTCCACCTCATGCTGTCCCACCTGTCTTCTTCTCTTGAGTTCCTGTACATTTGAACAAATGTGAACTCCACATGCAGTGTCCAACACCCATGAAATAGAAGAAGATGAAACCATGACTTCCGTCACGTATATACCTGAGCCAGAAGCGATGCTTCCCCTCTTATCTCCTTGGAGCGCTTTACAGTCCTTTTTCCAGTGACCCAGCTGGCCACAGTGGAAACACCTGTTGTCCTTCGACCGCTTTACCTTCTGTTTCAGAGCCTTGCTATAGTTCTTGACAGGGGCTTTGCCCTTCTTCCCCTTCTTCTTGTTCCTAAAAGGAACCATTAAGACAGAGGTTGAAGGCTTTCCCTTCAGAGTCTCCTCAGTAGTCAAGAGCATATTCAGCAGCTCTGCCGGAGTACAATCGATTTTGTTCATATTAAAGTTAATAATGAACGCATCGAAAGAGGGCGGGAGAGACTGCAGAATAATGTCTACAGCAAGCTCCTGGTTGATGGTATGCCCCAGTTTCTCCAGAGCCTCCTTGTGCCCAATCATCTTGAGCACGTGAGCTCCCACTTGGCTCCCTTCAGCCAGTTTGCTCTGAAAGAAAAGCTTTGTCAGATTATAGCGTTCTGTCCTCGCCTGTGCAGCATACAGCATCTTGAGGTTCGCTATAATCTCTATAGCCGACATATCCTCATGCTGACGCTGCAGCGGTGGCGTCATAGACGCTAGCATCAGGCAAGTGACATCAATGCTATCATTGACGTGCTTTTCATAGGCATCACGAACCGCCCTTGCGGCGTTCGCAGCGGGTTGAGGCGGCACAGCCGTCTCAAGGACATACAGTTTCCTCTCAGCCTTAAGAATGATCTTAAGGTGTCCGAACCAGTCAGAGAAGTTTGGCTCAGCAAACTTCTCCCTTTCCAGTAGGGATCGCACATTGAAGCTCATGGTGTTCGTTGCTGCAGGTATCTACAACAATGCAAGAACAGCAAGGTCAGTATCAATGTCTAGAATCAATCCAGGACTTAAGAAAGATTCTTTTTCTCACTATTTTATCTGGCTGAAAAATCCAGCAAAACAGCCCGAAAGAGTAGAACTCTTTTAGTGAGATGGGATCCAGATTTCATACTTGGTCTCCGCGTCCCGCTCAGGCGAGATAAGATGCACAGAGAGTACAAGCACTAATCTCTGGTAGGCTATCCCAGCCAATCGCCAACCCGTGCGATTCCCCTTCATCTGGGCAATCCAGCAGACTGTGCCAACTGAGTTGGTACAACACAGTCTCTGACCCCACAGATGGCTGCCTCCATGTGCTGCCATATGCGCCACATATGCAGCCTACATGGTCAAGCTGACCCGACCTACTCCCTGGACCACCACGTGCTATGCTGAGCAACGAGAAGCGATAAATCCCTTCTCTGTAACACGCAGGTGTAATCCAGCACCGTCTGAAGATAGATGGACGTGCCCACTGAGTGGGTACAACACGGCTCCAACGATAGTCAGAACAGTGAGGTTTCGCGTCAGAAGGCTTACGAGCTTGATATGTTAGCGTTTGGATTTTAACGGTCTTTTATCTTCATACCTATCATGTAAGTCCTATGGTGATAGCAGAAGATAAACTCATGCAATTCTAATTATAAAAGCAATAAATAGAAAGCATGCTGATCTTATGTGGTAAAAGCCCATAGCCTAAGTGAGACCTTAATTTTACTTAAGTCTTCACTTTCTTTTCATGGGTCTTTTATCTCATCAGGTCCATCCCAGGGCCCTTGCGCCAAATTCAGCTCAGATGCACCCACCAGCTGAATGCGCCTCTGCGATGTGTGCTCTTGTCTAATCAAAATACATTTTGATCTATCTAGACTATCTTGACTCGCAGGTCAAATATACAATAAATAAATTAAAATTGTGATTCGCAGATCACAAAATAATTATTTACAATTTACCAGGCTCGCAGGCCCCAGCACAGCACACATTAAAAGGGCATCCCACATAAGATGAAATAAACATGCATCATGGCATCAAAAACAACATGTGATCCATTACAAAGAAAATAAAATTTTGAAAACCCCATTGGCATCAATTTTAATTTTCTTATGAGCCCTACTACCTTACAACGGTCCATTAACAGGGATCCACTCATCCAGCTAGTCAGATCCACTGCCCTTGCATGCACCAAGTCCTAACTGACTCGAGTTGACCTAATGGTCAACCATGCATGCTACAAGGGCTGAACAACCCTCATGAGTTTTGGCAAGCGGGTGTGACCCCGGGCCTAACTCATGTGTGTTCATTAGTCGTCTCAACCAGACCTCGCTACACGCCCTTGATGCAGTCAACCTATAGCCACCTCGTGCTTGCGCACAGGTGCTATCAGGTCAACCCATCTAGGCTGTCAGATGGTCTGATCAGACTAGTCGGATCTTCCCTAGAAGATGCCTTCAACCCTACTAACCCGTCTAAGGGATTATAGCAGGCGCCACTTAGATCTATGGTGATAGGCGCGCAAGCTGTAAGGTTTTTCTTTGAAAAACAACTACAACAAGCGCAAACAAGTAACATGCGCCACTATGATAAACAAGATACATCAAATATCTAGCATGTCATTCTTTGCATGTTGATAAACCAAAGATCTAGGCATAAGCGCAAACTTCTCCAAGCAATGATACAAGCGCAAACAAACTTATGTGCACACAACATCATGTAAGCGCAAGAAAACAAAGCATGAAGTGATCGCAATATGGCATCATGAATGGATCACAACCTCAGCAAAGCAATCATATAGATGATACTGAAAAAAACCCTATGCTCTGATACCAATTGTTGGGTCCCCTTCAAGGGGGAGCGCAAACCCTAAGCATGCATAATCTAAGAACTAGCATGAGCGGAATTAGGGTTTCAATAGATCGCATGAAGTATATCTATATGATCAACTTAGTTTGCTTATCAAGATCAAGAGAAGATCTAGAAGATCTCACCATGGCCATGATTTGGACGGCGCCTTGGAAGCAAGAGGGCGAAAAGGCTCTCCTCCAAAGAAGACACACACAAGGGATGAAGACTTACTCCTTGCGCAACTCTTGTGCTAGCAACAATTGCCAAGATGTCCTTTGTGTTGAGGAGATGAGATGATCGCTCCTTCTTGGCCGAAAGCTCTTCTTTCTCGTCAACCACACTCTACTCCAAAGAGCAAAACCGCGACAAGACAAGAGAGACAAGCGTTTTGGGCGTTATGGCGTTACAAGACTTCCCAATTTGGAAAGTCATCAAGACATGCGCTTATGTCTTGAGAACCAAATCAAAACGCCAATTCAATTCGAACCATGCGTTCACATATGTGAACCGGTTCAATTGAATTCGGTCCAATCTCATTTGGTTTAAGAACCAAATTGAACCAAGCCAAGCCATGGTCTAAATCTCATATGAACCATGAAGGTTCAAGATCTAACCACACATCTCATGATGCTCTTGATCTCACCGATCTAGCATCAACACTCTCGATCGAAGCTTACCGATCTCAAGCCCTAATCAATCAAACATGATTAGACCAGATCTCACTTACAATCAGAGTTTAAACTCCCTTAAACTGAATCAAAACAATCCAGTCCACACGATCTGACTCAAGTAAGCCATATCACCAAATTGTGTGACCCTGAGGGTTTCCTTTAAATGTCGGTAACGATAACTCACGTTATCACAATCAGTGAGGGGTATCTAGCAACACATCACTGTCTCCCGATATAAAGGAAAGAGTCTTCCAAGACTACACCCAAATCATAGCACAAGTGTGAATCCATTTCACGAGGCATACAAGTTTCCTTTGCCACTGGATGTTCTTATTGGACAAGCATGTCAAGCCTGTAACTCCAATACGATGAGCATGATTAGATCAGATGAACATAGTCATCTGGGTATGGCCATACACTTTCTCAATCATCTCATATAGGGGGGGCCTTAGAACATCACACGCCTTAAACAAGGAGACGGCAATCCTTTATCTATCACTAGTGTCCTAACCTGACTCATGATCATTATCCAAGATAGTCTATAACCATTATATTTCAAATGATATTGAACTACCTCAAAACAATGACATTCATCATTTAGAAACACAAGTGATCTCAAGTCAAAGGACATGTGCCACTTGTAGCATACAAGGATTATTCACATTGTGACAAGCAATTGAATATCCTAGTAGGGTCTGTCCAGTACATCCAATGTACCTATGAGTCTACATCTTATTCCATGCTCGAAGCATCCTATAAGATTAGAATACATATTAGTCTCCATCATATCAAGGCTGTCTCATGTTCACCAAGATATCTCGACTAAGGACATTACTGCATGTCAGCCCAGCTGAACAGCTTTGAGACATTATTCAGTAGTACTCTTATTACAGCAGACAAGGTAACAACCTGAATAATAACCATGCCTTTATAAACACAAGAGTTTATTACATGATACTGATACAATCCCAAGGCCTCAAACATTAGCCTTAAGGGCATACCCCAACACATACTGATGTGTGTGGACCTTTCAATAAACAAGCCAGAGGAGGGTACAACTACTTCATTACCTTCACTGATGACTTCAGTAGGTATGGATATGTCTACCTAATGAGACATAAATCTGAGTCCTTTGAGAAATTCAAGGAGTTCAAGAATGAAGTAGAGAACCAGCTTGGAAGATCCATTAAAGCTCTTCGATCAGATCGAGGTGGAGAATACCTGAGTGGAGAGTTCTTTGACTATCTGAGAGAGTCTGGGATCATATCCCAACTCACTCCTCCTGGAACACCTCAATGGAATGGTGTGTCTGAAAGGAGAAATCGAACTTTATTGGATATGGTTCGATCTATGATGAGTCATGCAACTCTACCTCCCTCATTCTGGGGGCATGCACTAGAGACAGCTTCTCTGATACTGAATAATGTTCCATCTAAGAGTGTCTCCAAAATACCATACGAGGTATGGAGTGGGAGACGCCCTAATCTCACGTTTATCAGGATCTGGGGATGTGAGGCTTATGTCAAACGTCAGGATTCTAGCAAGCTAGAACCTAGATCTGATAAGTGTGTATTTGTGGGGTATCCTAAGGAAACTAAAGGATACTACTTCTATGTCCCAACCGAGAACAAAGCTTTTGTTGCTCGGGGTGCTGTCTTTCTAGAGAAAAAATTTCTTATGAAAGAAGTAAGTGGGAGGGAGTTTGACTTGGATGAGGTCCAAGTGCAACCACAAGACAAAGAGATGGAATCTGAGCCACCTGCACCGGTTGTTATACAACCTGAGGCTCAGACACAGGTCCCACGTAGGTCTGGGAGGATTCGTCGTGCACCTGAGAGGTACGGGTCGCTGCCGACCCAACACGATGGAATTTTCATCATTGAGGATGAACCCAGAACCTATGATGAGGCGGTCAGTGGACCGGACTCCGAGAGATGGCTTGACGCCATGCGATCCGAGATGGATTCCATGTCGGCTAACCAAGTCTGGGATTTGGTTGAGCTGCCTAATGGGGTAAAACCCATAGGATGTAAATGGGTCTTCAAGAAGAAGACAGACATGGATGGCAATATAGTTACCTATAAGGGTAGACTAGTGGCTAAAGGATTTAAACAAGTCCACGGGGTGGATTATGATGAAACCTTCTCGCCAGTTGCCATGATCAAGTCCATTCGGATTCTGCTTGCTATAGCTGCATATCATGACTATGAGATATGGCAGATGGATGTGAAGACAGCGTTCCTTAACGGGAAGCTGACTGAGGATGTGTACATGACACAACCTGATGGCTTCATCCATCCTGCAGAGGCTAGTAAGGTCTGCAGGCTAAAGAGATCCATTTATGGATTAAAGCAAGCATCTCGAAGTTGGAATCTTCGATTTGATGAAGCTGTGAGAGATTATGGCTTTATCAAAAGCGAAGATGACGCCTGTGTATATAGAAAATTCAGTGGGAGCTTAGTGATTTTTCTGGTCTTGTATGTCGATGACATACTGCTCATCAGAAACGACATCCCTAGTCTTCAAGCTGTGAAGACATGATTGGGGAAGTGTTTTGAGATGAAAGACTTAGGGGAGGCCGCCTATATTCTAGGCGTGAGGATCTACCGAGATAGATCCAAGAGGCTCCTGGCCCTTAGTCAGAGTACCTACATTGATAAGGCCCTGGAGAGGTTTAACTTGGAGCAATCCAAGAAAGGATACCTTCCAGTAAGACATGGCCTTACTCTCTCAAAAAGCCAGTGTCCTACAACACAAGCTGAGAGGGATGACATGAGTCGAATTCCTTATGCTTCAACAGTGGGATCGATCATGTATGCAATGTTGTGTACTAGACCAGACGTGGCATATGCTGTAAGCATAACCAGCCGATACCAATCCAATCCAGGTCTGCAGCACTGGATGGCTGTAAAGAACATCCTAAATTATCTGAGGAGAACTAAGGATTTGTTCTTGGTCTATGGGGGACAGGAAGAGCTCAGTATGCAGGGCTATACTGATGCATCATTCCAGTCTGACCCTGACGACTTTAGATCGCAGGCCGGCTATGTGTTCAAGATAAATGGAGGCGCTGTATGCTGGAAGAGCTTCAAGCAATCCACCATAGCAGATTCTACAACCGAAGTAGAGTATGTGGCCGCTTCTGAGGCAGCCAAGGAAGCCGTTTGGATAAAGAAGTTCATATCTGATCTTCAGGTGGTTCCTAGTGCAGTGGATCCCATTGAACTCTATTGTGACAACAATGGAGCAATTGCACAAGCCAAGGAACCACGGTCTCATCAAAGATCCAAACACATACTCAGAAGATTTCACCTGATCAGAGAGATCATTGAAAGAGGTGATGTCAAGATTAGCAGAGTTGACACAGAAAACAATCTGGCAGACCCATTGACAAAGGCTTTGGCGCAGCAGAAGCATGATGGTCACGCTAGAGATATGGGGTTAAGATTTCTCAACCTCTAGGTCTTAGTGCAAGTGGGAGATTGTTGGTGTATATGCCCTAGGACCTAGTTTTGGTCCACTTATGTACTACTTGACTTTGATATTTATATTTATATCATTCTGGCATTGTCATTATCAATGTTTGTTTACATCTGCGCACATGTACTAACATGATAATGTCCCTGGAGATAGATTGGATATGTGCTCAAACTATTGTCCCCAGTCGATGTACCTTAGTGGATATGGGACAGCTATGGTACTTGTGAGACTAGTATGTGAGCTGGTTAGGTACGTGGTGCTAACGCAGACACATGGGTATATCATTAGAGGATATACTGGAAAGACCCGCTGTGAGGCTATGACTTGGTGTCATAAGTTATCCTCACAAGTGACAGGAGATGCATTGATCCCTTGACTTGAGGTCATTGATCATTCTATATGGTTAGCGATTTGCTTTGATACAACCTAACACCTCGCCGTAGTTGGGAGGTCATAACGGTTGTCATTGAGCATATCACGACCCATATGAGAAGGTCAATGGACAGACATAGGATTTGCCCCTTCCTTAGGGAAGTATGATATCCATGGAGCTCCTCTATGGTTCTATGACTGAGAGTGTATGGCCATACCCAGGTAAGAACCTGTTTTAGTCATAGCCATGTGATTGGGTGAAAACAAGTGGTGACACACTTGTCCAATCGGATATCAGTCCGGCAAAGAGACTGTAATGCATCTGTACCTAGTTGCGATGATGGGGATGTCGATGTCGATATCCATTCCAATGACCTGGGTAGCAGCGATGCACTGCTAGGTGCCACTCACTGCTTGTGGTGACCTTTGGTCAGCACTGCCAGCGTCAGAAGAACCTACAGGGTCACACACCTTGATACTTGAGTTCTCGTATTGATCGAGAAGCCTTATGATCAAGTTATTGGATAACTCGGATCTAATTGGGAGATTTCATCAGCACCAATGGGCCTGATGAGATGGAAGAATGTTATTGGAGCCAAACTTCATTTTTGGCAGGTTGACCCGTATTTGACCATGGTTGGTCACACTTGGATTAGGGTTGCATTGGATTGGATCCAAATGCTTAATCAACCCATAGGATGAAGTTTAGGCTAGCTCATTATCCAATGAAGCCCAATAACAAGTTCTCATGAAGAGAAGAGAGGCTAAAAGGGTATAATGGGGAGAAACCCAACCCCATTGGCGCCTAAGGGGCATAATGGGGTTAGGGTGGCAAAATTGCTTCATTAAGGAAGCAATTTGCGCCTAGCCCTTCTCCCTTGATGGTATGAATGCCTTTAAGGCATGTCTTGGGCTGATATGGTACTTGGGCAATTATGGAAAGGTTGAATGAAGTTTATGGTAAAGTCTTAGAGACTTTCCTTGCATTAAACCTCCTCATCCTAGCCCTACACTTGTCATGATCCTAGCCCTTGCCCTAATCGCCTCTTGCCCTATATATGTGACCCTAGCCGCCCTCTCTTATGATTCATCATCCTTGGAGGCGTGAACATAAGAAGGGAGCGAGAGCAAGGAGCATTGGTGCAATCTCTTCCTCTTCCATCAAGTGGCCGCAAGCTTCTCCTTCCTTACCACTTGGCGCATCTTTCTCTCTTGGTGGCGCAAGGTGGTTGGAGCATCTCCCTAAGGCTTGGATCTTCTTCCCGAGGCTAGCACCGGGCGTGGAAGAAGAGGACTCGAGGCATCCGTGTGTGTGAGACTGCAGAGGGCGCACGCTTGGGCGCCTATCACGACATCGACCTCATCTTGCTCTGAGGTATTTTCTAACTCATCGTGTCGACCCCCTTGCATGCGATCTTCACTGGGTTTTTGGGACGAACCTGTTTCGAGGACATTCTTCCGCTGTGCAATGTATGTATGTGTCTCTGAAAAATTGTAAAATGTCCCCGGGGTTTCCCAACAGTGAATGATCCCCCTCCATCAGTTTGGTATCAGAGCCTATCTTAGAATATATTTTTAGCCTCAAAACTAATTTTCCACTTCTAAGACTTTTCTTGGACCTAGGTGTTTTAAAGAAAGTGGTTTTTCATAATTGGCTACTATCTCTTATCATACTATTCTTAGGAGCCTTATTTTCAAAAACTACTCTCTTTTAAAACTACTACCACAATGACTACTAGATTTGGAACAAACTACAATAATCACCCTGAAACTGAACCTAATGAGACTGCTAGGATGTTTCAAATGATAATGAATAGGTTTGACCAAATGGACACTATGATTCAAAATCTAGAAACCCGTAGAGGCTCTAGATCCCCTAGTCGCCCCTCAAGTGAACCCATCCTAGAGCAACTCACTCAAGACAATAGAAATTTTCTTAGGGAAGACCAAGAACCTGAATGGGATGAGCCACCTGCTCAAACTCGCCATAGACCTAGGGAGGATGATGTACAACGCAACATCAAACTCACCCCCCCCCCCCCAACCTTTAGTGGTTCCCTTGACCCTAGAGAGTTCTTAGATTGGGTTGACAAACTCAAACGATATTTTGACTAGAGCATGATGCCTAGTCGATCTAAGGTTAGGTTCACCCGTTGTCTCTTAGAGGGTACATCTAGATTATACTGGACGAGTGTAGAGAGAAACCAAGAAATGTTTAGGCGAACTCCTATTGAGAGATGGGAAGATATGCCAGAAAAGCTTAGGGAAAAGTATGTCCCTCCTTACTTCCAACTCAAGATAATTGATGAAGCCATGAGCCTAGTTCAAGGTAGCCAATCTGTCACTGATTACACCACTAGGTTTGATGAGCCCCTTTTAAGGAGTGGCATCCATGAAGAATCCCATGTCTCCCTTAGCAGATATAAGAATGGACTTAGACCCGAGATCAAAAGAGGAATGACCTATTTCCAAATAGAGTCTAGAGAAATCGCCTACCAAAGAGCCTTGGAGGTAGAGGAAAACCTAAAGAGGGCTTTTAGGAGGGAGTTTAGTTCCCCTAGAACTTATCCTAAGACACCTACATCAAACCCCTCGAGCTCCCAACCCAAAGCCCCAACATCAACACCCTCTAGACCTAGAGTTGCCCAAGAATCCAATAAAGTTGTCTGCCATGCTTGTCACCAAGTAGGACACTATATGAAAGACTGCCCCAAGAGAGTCCTGTACTTAGGTGAAGAAAGACATGAGGAAACATATGAGGAAAACCATGAAGAAACCCACAACCCTGACTCTGGATGTATGATCTGTGAAGAATTAGTTTATGATAGTGGAGAAGAGCAAACCCAAGATACCTTAGGAGTGGTTAGATGCACCCTGATCAAACCTACCCCAACTGAGGACTGGCGTAGTGAAGGAACCCCTAACATAAAGGGGGGGGGGAAACCCTAATCATGCGCATCTAGCATGCATGGCGGAAAATAGGGTTTCAAAATCGCATATGAAACTATATGATCAACTTAAGTTATGAGAAATCATACCAACGCCATAAGCTTGGAATTCGGCTTGGAAGAAGAGATCAAATTAGGTCTCCTCCACAAGTCCACACACAAGATGAAGATGCTCACTTCCTTGAGATCTCTTGTGCTAGCAAGACACCCAAGCCTTATCTTGTCGAATGGAAAGGGTTTGATGAGATGAATCCGTTCGGCCGAGAGCTTCTCTTGGATGTCTACTCCACACCTTCGTCAACCACACCTCGAAAAGAATCAAGGCGTTGAAGTGAGGAGCTCAACGCATAAGCGTTTTGGCATTGAAGCAAAACCGGCCCTTGATGACTTTCCATAAATGGAAGTCAATCAAGCCATGCGTTCAAGCCAACCCAAAACGCATTTTGGCATTGAACCAAGCGTTCATATTTGTGAACCGGTTCAATCCAAAATGTCAAATCGGCTTTGGTTCATCAAACCAAACCGAAATAGCTCAAGCCACTTGGTCTAGACCAAATCGAACCCCAAGGCTTATGATCTAACCGTTCATCTCCTGATGCCCCTGATCTCTCCGATCTAGCATCACCTCTCTCGATCGAAGCTTACCGATCTCAAGCCCTAATCAATCAAACATGATCAGACCAGATCTTACTTACAATCAGAGATTAAATCCCTTTAATCTGAACTCAAAGAATCCAGTCCATACGATCTGACTTAAGTAAGCCATATCACCAAATTGTGCGACCCTGAGGGTTTCCTCTAAATGTCGGTAACGATAACTTACGTTATCACGATCAGTGAGGGGTATCTAGCAACACATCACTGTCTCCCGATATAAAGGAAAGAGTCTTCCAAGACTACTCCCAAACCATAGCACAAGTGTGACTCAATTCACAAGGCATACATATGTCCTTTACCACTGGATGTTCTTATTGGACAAGCATGTCAAGCCTGTAACTCCAATACGATGAGCATGATTAGATCAGATGCACATAGTCATCTGGGTATGGCCATACACTATCTCAATCATCTCATAAGGGGGCCCAGTAGAACATCACACTCCTTAAACAAGGAGACGGCAATCCTATGTCTATCACTAGTGTCCTAACCTGATTCAAGCTCACCATCCAAGATAGTCTATAATCATTATGTTTCAAATGATATTGAACTACCTCAAGACAATGACAATCATCATTTAGAAACACAAGTGATCTCAAGTCAAAGGACATGTGCCACTTGCTGCTTACAAGGATTATTTACATTGTGACAAGCAATGGAATATCCCAGTAGGGTCTGTCCAGTACATCCAATGTACCCATGAGTCTACATCTTATTCCATGCTCGAAGCATCCTATAAGATTAGCACTCATATTAGTCTCAATCATATCAAGGCTGTCTCATGTTCACCAAGATATCTCGACTAAGGACATATAGCCTGTCAGCCTAGCTGAACAGCTTTGAGACATTATTCAGAAGTACACTTATTACAGCAGACAAGGTAACAACCTGAATAATAACCATGCCTTTATAAACTTAAGAGTTTATTACATGATACTAATACAATCCCAAGGCCTCAAACATTAGCCTTAAGGGCATACCCCAACAATCTCCCACTTGCACTTAATCTAATGGTTGAGAAATCTCAAACCCATATTATTACAGTGCTTCTCATGCTTCTGCTGCGCCAGAGGCTTGGTAAGTGGGTCTGCCAGATTGTCATCTGTATGAACCTTGCATATTTTGATCTCGCCTCGATCAATGATCTCCCGGATCAAGTGAAACCGTCTCTGTATGTGCTTGGACTTCTGGTGCGACCGCGGTTCCTTTGCTTGTGCGATGGCTCCAGTGTTATCACAGAAGATAACCAAAGGATCAGCACTCGAAGGAACGACACCAAGTTCTCTCACGAACTTACGAATCCACACTGCCTCCTTGGATGCTTCCGAGGCTGCAACATACTCGGCTTCTGTTGTGGAATCAGCAACAGTTGACTGTTTGAAACTCTTCCACACCACTGCTCCACCATTCAAGCTAAAAACATAGCCTGATTGCGATCGGAAATCATCCTGGTCCGACTGGAACGAAGCGTCAGTATATCCCTCTATACTGAGTTCTTCCTGACCACCATATATCAAGAACATATCTTTGGTCCTCCGCAGATATTTTAAAATGTTCTTGACTGCAATCCAGTGCGCCAAACCTGGATTACTTTGGAATCGACTGGTCACGCTTAACCCGTAAGCGACGTCTGGGCGAGTACACAACATCGCATACATAATGGACCCAATAGCCGAAGCATAAGGCGTATTGTCCATTTCATCTTTCTCAGTCTGTGTTTGTGGACACTGACTCTTCGAAAGATTCAGACCATGTCTGACTGGAAGATATCCACGTTTAGAATTCTCTAAATGGAATCTCTCCAGGACCTTATCGATGTAAGTACTCTGGCACAGCCCGAGAAGCCTCTTAGATCTATCCCTGTAGATCTTCACACCTAATACATAGGCTGCTTCTCCTAAATCTTTCATCTGGAAACATTTTCCTAACCATGCCTTAACAGCATGCAGTTCAGGAATATCATTTCCAATGATTAAGATATCATCGACGTAGAGGATTAGGAATGTAATCACGCTCCCACTAAACCTCTTATATACACACGGGTCATCCTCGTTCTTGATGAAACCAAACTCAGAGATTAATTCATCAAAACGAATATTCCAGCTCCTAGATGCTTGTTTAAGTCCATAAATGGACTTCTTTAACTTGCATATTTTATGACGATCTGATGGATTAGTGAAACCTTCTGGTTGTGTCATATACACATCCTCATCCAGATTTCCATTAAGGAAAGCTGTCTTCACATCCATCTGCCAGATCTCATAATCGTAATATGCAGCTATCGCGAAAAGAATCCGAATAGACTTAAACATGGCTACAGGTGAGAAAGTTTCATCATAATCTATCCCGTAGATTTGTTTGAAACCTTTCGCAACTAGCCTGCCTTTATAGGTAACCACGTTACCATCCATGTCAGTCTTCTTCTTGAAGATCCATTTACAGCCTATAGGGATTACTCCCGGAGGCGGATCAACCAAATCCCAGACTTGGTTATCTGACATGGAGTCCATCTCGGCTCGCATAGCTTCAAGCCATCTAGCTGACTCCGGTCCACTGACCGCATCCGCATAAGTTAGGGGTTCATCATTATCAATGATGTAGACTCCGACATAGCGCTCAGGCTGTCGACGGATCCTACCCGATCTTCGCGGTTCTCGTGATATCTGAGCCTCAGGTTGTTCAGTAACCTGATCTACTGGCTCAGGCACATCCAACTCTGCCTGACTACTTTGTCCTTCCTCTGGAATCTCATCCAGCTTTATTTCTCTCCCACTGGCCTCTTGCAGAAGAAACTCCTTCTCAAGAAATATGGCCGTCCGAGCAACAAATATCTTGTTCTCTTTGGGATCGTAGAAATAATAACCCTTAGTTTCCTTAGGGTAACCGACAAAGATGCATTTCTCAGATCTGCTCTCCAGTTTCCCAGAGGCGAGCTTTTTGACATAAGCCTCGCAACCCCAGATCCTGATAAATGTCAAGCTAGGCTGTTTCCCATACCATAGCTCATATGGCGTCTTTGAAACTGCCTTGGATGGCACTCGGTTTAGTACCTTTGCAGCTGTTTCCAGTGCAAAACCCCAAAAGGAATATGGAAGAGTAGCCTGACTCATCATAGAACCAACCATATCAAGTAACGTTCTATTTCTCCTCTCGGACACACCATTCCACTGCGGTGTTCCTGGCGGAGTGAGCTGTGAGACAATCCCACACTCCTTCAGATAGTCAGTAAACGTATGACTCAGGTATTCTCCACCTCGATCAGAACGAAGTGCCTTGATATTTCGGCCTAACTGATTTTGTACTTCATTTTTGAACTCTTTGAACTTGTCAAAAGATTCACTTTTATGTCTCATTAAATAGACATATCCATACCTACTGAAATCATCAGTGAAGGTAATGAAGTACTGATAGCCACCTCTGGCATGTTTACTGAAAGGCCCACACACATCACTGTGTATCAGGTCAAGTAAACCTGAAGTCCTTTGACCTTTGTGAGGAAAAGGAGACTTCGTCATTTTACCCATTAAACAAGCTTTGCATGTATCAATCTCCTCATAGGAGAAAGATCCCAGCAGTCCATGATCATGCAACCGCTTAATGCGCTTCTTGTTTATATGGCCTAAACGACTATGCCATAGCAAGGTGCTGTCATCAGCATACTTGGCTTTCTTATTATCAATGTTTTGTATAGAATATTCCATGTCCAACATGAATAACCCATTGTTAATTGAACCAGTTGCATACACAATATTATCATAAGTTAAAACACACTTTGAACTCTTGCATTCAAAGGCAAATCCTTTCCTGACAAGAGCAGGAATAGAGATAATATTCTTGGTAATACTGGGTACAAAATAACAATTGTTCAATTCTAATACAATGCCAGATGGTAAAGTGATGAAATAGTCTCCTACAGCAACAGCAGCAACCCGTGCCCCGTTTCCAACGCGTAGGTCTACCTCATGCTGTCCCACCTGCCTTCTTCTCTTGAGTTCCTGCACATTTGAACAAATGTGAACTCCACATGCAGTGTCCAACACCCATGATATAGAAGAAGATGAAACCATGACTTCCGTCACGTATATACCTGAGCCAGAAGCAATGCTTCCCCTCTTATCTCCTTGGAGCGCTTTACAGTCCTTTTTCCAGTGACCCAGCTGGCCACAGTGGAAACACCTGTTATCCTTTGACCGCTTCACCTTCTGTTTCAGGGCCTTGCTGTAATTCTTGACAGGGGCCTTGCCCTTCTTCCCCTTCTTCTTGTTCCTAGAAGGAACCAACAAGACAGAGGTTGAAGGCTTACCCTTCAGAGTTTCCTCAGTAGTCAAGAGCATATTCAGCAGCTCTGCCGGCGTACAATCGATTTTGTTCATATTAAAGTTAATGATGAACGCATCGAAAGAAGGCGGAAGAGACTGCAGAATAATATCTACAGCAAGCTCCTGGTTGATGGTATGCCCCAGTTTCTCCAGAGCCTCCTTGTGCCCAATCATCTTGAGCACGTGAGCTCCCACTGGGCTCCCCTCAGCCAGTTTGCTCTGAAAGAAGAGCTTCGTCAGATTATAGCGTTCTGTCCTCGCCTGTGCAGCATATAACATCTTGAGGTTCGCTATAATTTCTATAGCCGACATATCCTCATGCTGACGCTGCAGCGGTGGCGTCATAGACGCTAGCATCAGGCAAGCGACATCAATGCTATCATTGACGTGCTTTTCATAGGCATCCCGAACCGCCCTTGCGGCGTTCGGAGCGGGCTGCGGCGGTATCGCCGTCTCGAGGACATACAGTTTCCTCTCTGCCTTAAGAACGATCTTAAGGTGTCCGAACCAGTCAGAGAAGTTCGGCCCAGCAAACTTCTCCCTTTCCAGTAGGGATCGCACATTGAAGCTCATGGTGTTCGTTGCTGCAGGAATCTACAACAAGCAAGAACAGCAAGGTCAGTATCAATGTTTAGAATCAATCCAGGACTTAAGAAAGATTCTTTTCTCACTATTTTGTCTGACTGAAAAATCCAGTAAATAGTCCGAAAGAGTATCACTCTTTTAGTGAGATGGGATCCAAATTTCATACTTGGTCTCCGCGTCCCGCTCAGGCGAGATAAGATGCACAGAGATGACAAGCACTAATTTCTGGTAGGCTGTCCCAGCCAATCGCCAACCCGTGCGATTCCCCTTCATCTTGGCAATCCAGCAGACTGTGCCAACTGAGTTGGTACAACACAGTCTCTGATCCCAGAGATGGCTGCCTCCATGCGCTACCATATGCGCCACATATGTAGCCTACATGGTCAAGCTGACCCGACCTACTCCCTGGACCACCACGTGTTATGCTGAGCAACGAGCAGTGATAAATCCCTACTCTGTAACACGCAGGTGAAATCCAGCACCGTCTGAAGATAGATGGACGTGCCCACTGAGTGGGTTCAACACGGCTCCAACGATAATCAGAAAGGTGAGGTTTCGCGTCAGAAGGCTTTATCGAGCTTGATATATTAGCGTTGGATTTTAACGGTCTTTTATCTTCTTACTATCAGGCATATCCTATGGCTATAGTAGAAGATAAACTTAAACATGCAATTCTAATTATTAGCAATAAGTAGAAAGCATGATCTTATGTGGTAAAAGCCCATGAACCCTAGTAAGACCTTAATTTTACTTAAGTCTTCACTTGAGCTCCTTGGCATCTCATCTGGTCCAACCTAGGGCCCTAGCGCCAAGAGCACCTCAGGTGCGCCACCAGCTGAATGCCCCTTTGGGATGTGTGCATTTGTACTCTTGTCTAATCAAAGTACATTTGATCTATCTAGACAAGGTTGACTCGCAGGTCAATTATACAATAAATTAATGAAAAAGTGATTCGCAGATCACAATAAAATTAACTTATAATTTACCAGGCACGCAGGCCCCAGCACAGCACACAATAGGGCAACCCACATAAGACTAAATAGACAAGCATCATGGCATCAAATCATCATGTGATCCAATCAAGAAATTAAATTTTTGAAAAACCCCATGGCATCAATTTTAATTTCCTTATGTGCCCTACAACCTTACAATGGTCCATTGATAGGGATCCACTCATCCATCTAGTTAGATCCTTTGCCCCTGCATGCACCGAGTCCTAACTGACCCGAGTTGACCTGATGGTCAACCATGCATGCGCCAAGGGCTGAACCACCCTCATGAGTTTTGGCAAGCGGGTGTGACCCCGGGCCTAACTCATGTGTGTTCAGTAGTTGTCTCAACCAGACCTCGCTACACGCCTTGGATGCAGTCGACCTATAGCCACCTCGTGCTTGCGCACAGGTGCTATCTGGTCAACCCATCTAGGCTGTCAGATGGTCTGATCAGACTAGTTGGATCTAACCTAGAAGATGCTTTCAACCCCATCAACCCATCTAAGGATTTAATGTAGTGGCACCTTAGATCTAATCATGCGCGCAAGATGTAAGTTTTAGAAAACATTTTGACATGCGCAAACATCTAGAACATCCATAAGATATATCTTCTAGCATGTTGATAACCCTTAGATCTAAGGGGGTCCCCTTCAAGGGGGAGCGCAAACTTTAGGGGGTCCCCTTCTTGGGGGAGCGCATACTTCATCAAAGCCATGATACAAGCGCAAACTACATGTTAGCATGATACAAGCGCAAACTTCATGTTAGCATGATACAAGCGCAAACTTCATGTTAGCATGATACAAGCGCAAACTTCATGTAAACAAAGCATGCATCAAGTAAGCGCAATATGTATGGATCACAAACACTTCAAAGCAATCATATAGATCATATCAAGAGCCTAGCTCTGATACCAATTGAAGGAACCCCTAACATAAAGGGGGGGGGGGAAACCCTAATCATGCGCATCTAGCATGCATGGCGGAAAATAGGGTTTCAAAATCGCATATGAAACTATATGATCAACTTAAGTTATGAGAAATCATACCAACGCCATAAGCTTGGAATTCGGCTTGGAAGAAGAGATCAAATTAGGTCTCCTCCACAAGTCCACACACAAGATGAAGATGCTCACTTCCTTGAGATCTCTTGTGCTAGCAAGACACCCAAGCCTTATCTTGTCGAATGGAAAGGGTTTGATGAGATGAATCCGTTCGGCCGAGAGCTTCTCTTGGATGTCTACTCCACACCTTCGTCAACCACACCTCGAAAAGAATCAAGGCGTTGAAGTGAGGAGCTCAACGCATAAGCGTTTTGGCATTGAAGCAAAACCGGCCCTTGATGACTTTCCATAAATGGAAGTCAATCAAGCCATGCATTCAAGCCAACCCAAAACGCATTTTGGCATTGAACCAAGCATTCATATTTGTGAACCGGTTCAATCCAAAATGTCAAATCGGCTTTGGTTCATCAAACCAAACCGAAATAGCTCAAGCCACTTGGTCTAGACCAAATCGAACCCCAAGGCTTATGATCTAACCGTTCATCTCCTGATGCCCCTGATCTCTCCGATCTAGCATCACCTCTCTCGATCGAAGCTTACCGATCTCAAGCCCTAATCAATCAAACATGATCAGACCAGATCTTACTTACAATCAGAGATTAAATCCCTTTAATCTGAACTCAAAGAATCCAGTCCATACGATCTGACTTAAGTAAGCCATATCACCAAATTGTGCGACCCTGAGGGTTTCCTCTAAATGTCGGTAACGATAACTTACGTTATCACGATCAGTGAGGGGTATCTAGCAACACATCACTGTCTCCCGATATAAAGGAAAGAGTCTTCCAAGACTACTCCCAAACCATAGCACAAGTGTGACTCAATTCACAAGGCATACATATGTCCTTTACCACTGGATGTTCTTATTGGACAAGCATGTCAAGCCTGTAACTCCAATACGATGAGCATGATTAGATCAGATGCACATAGTCATCTGGGTATGGCCATACACTATCTCAATCATCTCATAAGGGGGCCCAGTAGAACATCACACTCCTTAAACAAGGAGACGGCAATCCTATGTCTATCACTAGTGTCCTAACCTGATTCAAGCTCACCATCCAAGATAGTCTATAATCATTATGTTTCAAATGATATTGAACTACCTCAAGACAATGACAATCATCATTTAGAAACACAAGTGATCTCAAGTCAAAGGACATGTGCCACTTGCTGCTTACAAGGATTATTTACATTGTGACAAGCAATGGAATATCCCAGTAGGGTCTGTCCAGTACATCCAATGTACCCATGAGTCTACATCTTATTCCATGCTCGAAGCATCCTATAAGATTAGCACTCATATTAGTCTCAATCATATCAAGGCTGTCTCATGTTCACCAAGATATCTCGACTAAGGACATATAGCCTGTCAGCCTAGCTGAACAGCTTTGAGACATTATTCAGAAGTACACTTATTACAGCAGACAAGGTAACAACCTGAATAATAACCATGCCTTTATAAACTTAAGAGTTTATTACATGATACTAATACAATCCCAAGGCCTCAAACATTAGCCTTAAGGGCATACCCCAACACGTAGGACCAGTATTTTCCACACCTACACTAAATGCAATGGCAACATGTGCAAAGTAGTGATAGATGGGGGAAGTAATCTAAACGCGGTCTCTCACACAGCCTTAGTAAAATTCAACCTTAAGGCAGAACCGCACCCTAGTCCCTATAGCATATCCTAGGTCAACCAGTCTAGTGTCCTAGTTACCCATAGGTGCTTAGTGCCTCTTCAGTTTGCCATCTACCAAGGCAAGATTTGGTGTGACGTCATAACCATGGATGTCGCCCAAGTCTTACTCGGTCGCCCTTGGTTATTTGACATGGATGTTATCCACTACGGTCAGACTAACACCTATGTCTTTAGTCATGATGGGCAAAAGATCAAACTGAAGCCTTCCATGCCTAAAGAACTTAAGGCTTCCACTAATAAGGGTAGGATAGAAGAACCTAAGGAACCCAAACCTACCATCCAACTCATAAGGTCCCATGCCTTCACCCAAGATTGCTTTGAGTCCAAACAAGTGTACTCCCTAGTCATTAAGGAAACCAATATAGATGATGAGTCACCTATACCCCTAGAAGTTGAGACCTTACTCTCAGGGTACTCTGAGCTCACTAGAGATGAACTTCCCAATGGCCTACCTCCCCTTAGAGAGATCCAACATGCCATAGACCTTGTCCCGGGTTCTACTCTGCCCCACTTGCCCCATTATAGGATGAACCCCACTAAGCATCAAGAGCTCAAGAGACAAATAGTTGAACTTTTAGATAAGGGCTTCATTCGGGAGAGTCTTAGTCCATATGCAGTACCCGCCCTTCTTACCCCAAAGAAGGATGGAAGTGGTTTAGCAAGGTTTGATGAATAAGATAACCATCAAATATAGATTTCCCATCCCAAGGTTTGATGATATGCTTGACATGCTGGTAGGTTCTAAGTGGTTTAGCAAGCTAGACCTTAGAGGTGGATACCATCAAGTTAGGATACGGCTTGGGGATGAGTGGAAGATAGCCTTTAAGACTAAGGATGGTTTATATGAGTGGCTAGTCATGCCCTTTGGTCTCTCTAATGCCCCCTCAACCTTTGTGAGATTGATGAACCAAGTATTGAAGCCTTATATAGGAAGATTCTTAGTAGTTTACTTTGATGACATCCTAATTTATAGCAAGACCCAAGAAGAACACATGGAACACCTTAGGAAAACCCTAGACTTACTTCAGGAAGAAAAGCTATACCTTAACCTGAAAAAATGTTCTTTTCTCTCCCCTAGGGTTGTCTTCTTAGGCTTCATAGTATCTGACCAAGGACTTCAAGCTAACCCTAGAAAGATCCAAGCTGCCTTCTATAGGAGATTCCATGGTCTAGCTGAGATCCAAGATCCAAGGCTTCATAGTATCTTAGACTGGCCTGAACCCAAAACCTTGACTGAGATTAGGAGCTTCCATGGTCTAGCTGCCTTCTATAGGAGATTCATTAGAAACTTTAGCACCTTAGTAGCCCCTATAACCAATTGTATGAAACTAGGTGAGTTCTGAAAGCCCCCTAAATCTAAGGGGGGACGAAACCCTAATAGGAGGCGCATATAAAATTCGCAAGGAAGCAAGGGTTTCTTAAAGATCTTTTACATGCCATATGATCAACTGTCAAATGATTGAATAGATCAAGAAGAAGATCATACCATAGCCATTGATTCGAATGGCGTCTTGGAAGAAGATGGCGAAAGGGCTCTCCTCCAAAGGTGACGCACACAAGAGGATGATGACTACTCCTTGTGTTCCTTGTGCTAGCAAGGTTCTCCAAGTGCCCTTATCGTATGGAAGGGATGAGATCTACACTTCTTGGCCGAATCCTCTCTTGTCGTCAACCTTCACCACGCAAGAGTGAGTCTTTGAGAGCAAGGGGCGAGAGACGAGAATAGAGAAGCGTTGCACTCGAACGTGGAGGCGTTTTCCACTTTGGAAAACCGAATTTCCAAAAATAGCAAATGCTTCAATACATGCGTTATGCGTTCACTCCAAGTGAACCGAACGCTCATCCCTCTAAATTGAACCATGCGCTCATACATGAGCCAGTTCAATTTGGATTTGGTTCAAGGACCAAATCAAGCCAAGCCTTGGTCCAGATCACCTTAAACCCTAAGATTCAAGATCTGACCGTTCATCTCTTGATGCTCTTGATCTCACCGATCTAGCATCCAATCTCTCGATCGAAGCTTACCGATCTCAAGCCCTAATCAATCAAACATGATCAGACCAGATCTCACTTACAATCAGAGTTTAAATCCCTTAAACAGAACCAAAACAATTCAGTCCACACGATCTGACTTAAGTAAGCCATATCATCAAATTGTGCGACCCTAAGGGTTTCCTTTAAATGTCGGTAACGATAACTTACGTTATCACGATCAGTGAGGGGTATCTAGCAACACATCACTGTCTCCCGATATAAAGGAAAGAGTCTTCCAAGACTACACCCAAACCATAGCACAAGTGTGAATCCACTTCACTAGACATACATGTTTCCTTTGCCACTGGATGTTCTTATTGGACATGCGTGTCAAGCTTGTAACTCCAATATGATGAGGATGATTAGATCAGATAAACATAGTCATCTGGGTATGGCCATACACTTTCTCAATCATCTCATCCAGGGGGCCCCTTTAGAACATCACACTCCAAACTAGGAGACGGCAATCCTTTATCTATCACTAGTGTCCTAACCTGACTCATGATCATTATCCAAGATAGTCTATAACCATTATGTTTCAACTGATATTGAACTACCTCAAAACAATGACAATCATCATTTAGAAACACAAGTGATCTCAAGTCAGAGGAAGTATGCCACTTGTTTGCATACAAGGATTATTCACATTGTGACAAGCAATTGAACATCCTAGTAGGGTCTGTCCAGTACATCCAATGTACCTATGAGTCTACATCTTATTCCATGCTCGAAGCATCCTATAAGATTAGAACACATATTAGTCTCAATCATATCAAGGCTGTCTCATGTTCACTAAGATATCTCGACTAAGGACTTAACTGCATGTCAGCCAAGCTGAACAGCATTGAGACATTATTCAGAAGTATACATATGACAGCAGATAATGCAACAACATGAATAACAACCATTGCCTTTATAAACATGAAGTTTATACATGATACTGATACAATCCCGAGGCCTCAAACATTAGCCTTAAGGGCATACCCCAACAATCTCCCACTTGCACTTAATCTAATGGTTGAGATATCTCAAACCCATATTATTACAGTGCTTCTCATGCTTCTGCTGCGCCAGAGGCTTTGTAAGCGGGTCAGCCAGATTGTCATATGTATGAACCTTGCAGATTTTGATCTCGCCTCGATCAATGATCTCCCAGATCAAGTGAAACCGTCTCTGTATGTGATTGGACTTCTGGTGCGACCGTTGTTCTTTTGCTTGTGCGATTGCTCCAGTGTTATCACAAAAGATAACCAAAGGATCTGCACTTGAAGGAACAACACCAAGTTCCTGAACGAACTTACGAATCCACACTGCCTCCTTAGATGCTTCTGAGGCTGCAACATACTCGGCTTCTGTTGTAGAATCAGCAACAATAGATTGTTTGAAACTTTTCCACACCACTGCTCCTCCATTCAAGCTAAAAACATAGCCTGATTGCGATCGGAAATCATCCTGGTCAGATTGGAATGAAGCGTCAGTATATCCTTCAATACTGAGTTCTTCCTGACCACCATACACCAAGAACATATCTTTGGTCCTCCGAAGATATTTCAAAATGTTCTTGACTGCAATCCAGTGCGCCTGACCTGGATTACTTTGGAATCGACTGGTCACGCTTAACCCGTAAGCAACGTCTGGGCGAGTACACAACATCGCATACATAATGGACCCAATAGCCGAAGCATAAGGCGTATTGTCCATTTCATCTTTCTCAGTCTGTGTTTGTGGACACTGACTCTTCGAAAGATTCAGACCATGTCTGACTGGAAGATATCCTCTTTTAGAATTCTCTAAATGGAATCTCTCCAGGACTTTATCGATGTAAGTACTCTGGCACAGCCCGAGAAGCCTCTTAGATCTATCTCTGTAGATCTTCACTCCTAATACATAGGCTGCTTCTCCTAGATCTTTCATCTGGAAACATTTTCTTAACCATGCCTTAACCGCATGTAGTTCAGGAATATCGTTTCCAATGATTAAGATATCATCGACGTAGAGGACTAGGAATGTAATTACGCTCCCACTAAACCTCTTATATACACACGGGTCATCTTCATTCTTGATGAAACCAAATTCACAGATTGATTCATCAAAACGAATGTTCCAGCTTCTTGATGCTTGCTTAAGTCCATAAATGGACTTCTTTAACTTGCATATTTTATGACGATCTGATGGATTAGTGAAACCTTCAGGTTGTGTCATATACACATCCTGATCCAGATTTCCATTAAGGAAAGCGGTCTTCACATCCATCTGCCAGATCTCATAATCATAATATGCTGCTATTGCGAGAATGATCCGAATAGACTTGAACATGGCTACAGGAGAGAAAGTTTCATCATAATCTATCCCGTATATTTGTTTGAAACCTTTCGCAACTAGCCTGCCTTTATAGGTAACCACGTTACCATCCATGTCTATCTTCTTCTTGAAGATCCATTTACAGCCTATAGGGATTACTCCCGGAGGCGGATCAACCAAATCCCAGACTTGGTTATCTGACATGGAGTCCATCTCGGCTCGCATAGCTTCAAGCCATCTCGCTGATTCCGGTCCACTGACCGCATCCGCATAAGTGAGGGGTTCATCATGATCAATGATGTAGACTCCATCATAGCGCTCAGGCTGTCGACGGATCCTTCCCGATCTTCGCGGTTCCCGTGATATCTGAGCCTCAGGTTGTTCAATAACCTGTTCTACTGGCTCATGCTCATCCAACTGTGCTTGACTACTTTGTCCTTCCTCTGGATTCTCATCCAGCTTTATTTCTCTCCCACTGGCCTCTTGCAGAAGAAATTCCTTCTCAAGAAAAATAGCCGTCCGAGCAACAAATACTTTGTTCTCTTTGGGGTCGTAGAAATAATAACCCTTAGTTTCCTTAGGGTAACCGACAAAGATGCATTTCTCAGATCTGCTCTCTAGTTTCCCAGAGGCGAGCTTTTTGACATAAGCCTCGCAACCCTAGATCTTAATAAATGTCAAGCTCGGCTGTTTTCCATACCATAACTCATATGGAGTCTTTGAAACTGCCTTGGATGGCACTCGGTTTAGTACCTTTGCAGCTGTTTCCAGTGCAAATCCCCAAAAGGAGTAAGGTAGAGTAGCCTGACTCATCATTGAACGAACCATATCCAATAAGGTTCTGTTCCTCCTCTCGGACACACCATTCCATTGCGGTGTTCCTGGCGGAGTAAGTTGTGAGACAATCCCACACTGCTTCAGATAGTCAGTAAACTCTCGACTTAGGTATTCTCCACCTCGATCTGAGCGAAGTGCCTTGATATTTCGGCCTAGCTGATTTTGCACTTCATTTTTGAACTCTTTGAACTTGTCAAAAGATTCACTCTTATGTCTCATTAGATAGACATACCCGTATCTACTGAAATCATCAGTAAAGGTAATGAAGTATGAATAGCCACCTCTGGCATGTTTACTAAATGGCCCACACACATCACTGTGAATGAGGTCAAGTAAACCTGAAGCCCTTTGACCTTTGTTAGGAAAAGGAGCCTTCGTCATTTTACCCATTAAACAAGCTTTGTATGTATCAAGCTCCTCATAGGAGAATGATCCCAGCAGTCCATGATCATGCAACCGCTTAATGCGTTTCTCGTTAATATGGCCTAAACGACTATGCCATAGCAAGGTGCCGTCATCAGCATACTTGGCTTTCTTATTATCAATATTTTGTATAGAATATTCCATGTCCAACATGAATAACCCATTGTTAATTGATCCAGTAGCATAAACAATATTATCATAAGAAATAACACACTTTGAATATTGCATTCAAAGGAAAACCCTTTCCTGACAAGAGCAGGAATAGAGATAATATTTTTCGTTATGCTAGGTACAAAATAACAATTGTTGAATTCTAATACAAGTCCAGATGGTAATGAGATGTGATATTCTCCTACAGCAACAGCAGCAACCCGTGCTCCGTTTCCAACTCGTAGGTCCACCTCATGCTGTCCCACCTGTCTTCTTCTCTTGAGTTCCTGTACATTTGAACAAATGTGAACTCCACATGCAGTGTCCAACACCCATGATATAGAAGAAGAAACCATGACTTCAGTCACGAAAATACCTGAGCCAGAAGCAAAACTTCCCTTCTTGTCTCCCTGGAGCGCTTTACAGTCCTTTTTCTAGTGACCCAGCTGGCCACAGTGGAAACATCTGTATTCCTTCGACCGCTTAACCTTTTGTTTCAGAGCCTTGCTGTAACTCTTGACAGGGGCTTTGCCCTTCTTCCCTTTCTTCTTGTTCCTTGAAGGAACCATCAAGATAGAGGTTGAAGGCTTTCCCTTTAGAGTCAACTCTGTAGTCAAGAGCATATTCAGTAACTCTGCCGGGGTACAGTCGATCTTGTTCATATTAAAGTTAATGATGAACGGATCGAAAGAGGTCGGGAGAGACTGCAATATGATGTCTACAGCAAGCTCCTGATTGATGGTATGTCCCAGTTTCTCTAGAGCCTCCTTGTACCCAATCATCTTGAGCACGTGAGCTCCCACTAGACTCCCTTCAGCCAGTTTGCTCTGAAAGAAAAGTTTAGTCAAATTGTAGCGTTCAGTCCTAGCCTGTGCAGCATACAGCAGCTTGAGGTTTGCTATAATTTGTATAGCAGATAGATCCTCATGCTGACGCTGCAGCTCTGGCGTCATAGACGCAAGCATCAGGCAAGCGACATCAATGCTATCATTGACATGCTTTTCATAGGCTTCCCGAACCGCCCTTGCGGCGTTCGCAGCGGGTTGAGGCGGTATAGCCGTCTCGAGGACATACAGCTTCCTCTCTGCCTTAAGAACAATCTTAAGGTGTCCGTACCAGTCTGAGAAGTTTGGCCCAGCAAACTTCTCCCTTTCCAGTAGGGATCGCACATTGAAATTCGTGGTGTTCGTTGCTGCAGTAATCTACAACAATGCAAGAACAGCAAGGTCAGTATCAATGTTTAGAATCAATCCAGGACTTAAGAAAGATTCTTTTCTCACTATTTTATCTGACTGAAAAATCCATTAAACAGTCCGAAAGAGTAACGCTCTTTTAGTGAGATGGGATCCAGATTTCATACTTGGTCTCCGCGTCCCGCTCAGGCGAGATAAGATGCACAGAGAGTACAAGCACTAATTTCTGGTAGGCAATGCCTGCCAATCGCCAACCCGTGCGATTCCCCTTCATCTGGGCAATCCAGCAGATTGTGCCAACTGAGTTGGTACAACACAGTCTCTGATCCCACAGATGGCTGCCTCCATATAGCTCACATATGCTCAGTATGTAGCCTACATGGTTAAGCTGACCTGACCTACTCCCTGGACCACCACGTGCTATGCTGAGCAACGAGAAGCGATAAATCCCTTCTCTGTAACACGCAGGTGTAATCACACACCGTCTGAAGATAGATGGGCGTGCCCACTTAGTGGGTACAACACGGCCCCAATGATAGTCAGAACAGTGAGGTTTCGCGTCAGAAGACTTACGTGCTTGATATTTTAGCGTTGGATTTTAACGGTCTTTTATCTTCTTAACTATCATGCATAACCTATGGCGATAGCAGAAGATTAAATCATGCAGTTCTAATTATATAAACAATAAGTAGAAAGCATGCTGATCTTATGTGGTAAAAGCCCATTAAACCTAAGTAAGACCTTAATTTAACTTAAGTCTTCACTTGAGCTCTTCATGGGTCTTTAGCCTTCTCATCTGGCCCAACCCAGGGCCCGAGCGCCCACTGCAGCTCAGGTGCGCCCACCAGGTAAATGCGCCTGTCCCAGAGTCGAACCCTGGACCTCCCACCTGGTTAAGCCTCAAGCTGCATGCGCCTCTGCCATGTGTGCTCTGTGCTCTTGTCTGATAAAATTACAATTTAATCTATCTAGACAAGATTGACTCGCAGGTCAATTACACTTTATAAATTAAATAACATATGATGCGCAGATCACAATAAAAATTAATTTACAATTTTAATTCCAGGCACGCAGGCCCCAGCACAGCACACATTAATTAGGCAGCCCACATAAGATTAAATAAACAAGCATCATGGCATCCAACCAACCTGTGATCCAAATAAGAAAATAAAATTTTCGAAAACCCATTGGCATCAATTTTAATTTTCTTATGTGCCTTACTACCTTACAACGGTCCATTACTAGGGATCCACTCATCAGACCTAGTCTTATCCACTGCCCTTGCATGCACCAAGTCCTAACTGACTTGAGTCGACCTAATGGTCAACCATGCATGCGCTGGGCTGAACAACCCTCATGAGTTCTGGCAAGCGGGTGTGACCCCGGGCCTAACTCATACGCGTTCACTGGTTGTCTCAACCAGACATCGCTACACGCCTGTCTGCAGTCGACCTATAGCCACCTTGTGCTTGCGCACAGATGCCATCTGGTCGACCCATCTAGGCTGTCAGATGGTCTGATCAGACTGTTTAGATCTTAACTAGGTGATGACTTCAACCCTACTAACCCGTCTAAGGGTTTATAGCAAGCGCTTAGATCTAAGTGAGGCGCGCAAGTGATTAAGCTTTTTAAGAAAAACTACAACATTCAACATGCGCAACTATGTAAGCATCAAACATGCGCCAACATAAAATATATTCAACTAGTAGTTTCGCATGATGAGAAAACTTAGATCTATGCATAAACGCATACATGGATCACCTTCAGCAATCATATGAACATATATAAACCAATGCTCTGATACCAATTGAAAGCCCCCTAAATCTAAGGGGGGACGAAACCCTAATAGGAGGCGCATATAAAATTCGCAAGGAAGCAAGGGTTTCTTAAAGATCTTTTACATGCCATATGATCAACTGTCAAATGATTGAATAGATCAAGAAGAAGATCATACCATAGCCATTGATTCGAATGGCGTCTTGGAAGAAGATGGCGAAAGGGCTCTCCTCCAAAGGTGACGCACACAAGAGGATGATGACTACTCCTTGTGTTCCTTGTGCTAGCAAGGTTCTCCAAGTGCCCTTATCGTATGGAAGGGATGAGATCTACACTTCTTGGCCGAATCCTCTTTTGTCGTCAACCTTCACCACGCAAGAGTGAGTCTTTGAGAGCAAGGGGCGAGAGACGAGAATAGAGAAGCGTTGCACTCGAACGTGGAGGCGTTTTCCACTTTGGAAAACCGAATTTCCAAAAATAGCAAATGCTTCAATACATGCGTTATGCGTTCACTCCAAGTGAACCAAACGCTCATCCCTCTAAATTGAACCATGCGCTCATACATGAGCCGGTTCAATTTGGATTTGGTTCAAGGACCAAATCAAGCCAAGCCTTGGTCCAGATCACCTTAAACCCTAAGATTCAAGATCTGACCGTTCATCTCTTGATGCTCTTGATCTCACCGATCTAGCATCCAATCTCTCGATCGAAGCTTACCGATCTCAAGCCCTAATCAATCAAACATGATCAGACCAGATCTCACTTACAATCAGAGTTTAAATCCCTTAAACTGAACCAAAATAATTCAGTCCACACGATCTGACTTAAGTAAGCCATATCATCAAATTGTGCGACCCTAAGGGTTTCCTTTAAATGTCGGTAACGATAACTTACGTTATCACGATCAGTGAGGGGTATCTAGCAACACATCACTGTCTCCCGATATAAAGGAAAGAGTCTTCCAAGACTACACCCAAACCATAGCACAAGTGTGAATCCACTTCACTAGACATACATGTTTCCTTTGCCACTGGATGTTCTTATTGGACATGCGTGTCAAGCTTGTAACTCCAATATGATGAGGATGATTAGATCAGATAAACATAGTCATCTGGGTATGGCCATACACTTTCTCAATCATCTCATCCAGGGGGCCCCTTTAGAACATCACACTCCAAACTAGGAGACGGCAATCCTTTATCTATCACTAGTGTCCTAACCTGACTCATGATCATTATCCAAGATAGTCTATAACCATTATGTTTCAACTGATATTGAACTACCTCAAAACAATGACAATCATCATTTAGAAACACAAGTGATCTCAAGTCAGAGGAAGTATGCCACTTGTTTGCATACAAGGATTATTCACATTGTGACAAGCAATTGAACATCCTAGTAGGGTCTGTCCAGTACATCCAATGTACCTATGAGTCTACATCTTATTCCATGCTCGAAGCATCCTATAAGATTAGAACACATATTAGTCTCAATCATATCAAGGCTGTCTCATGTTCACCAAGATATCTCGACTAAGGACTTAACTGCATGTCAGCCAAGCTGAACAGCATTGAGACATTATTCAGAAGTATACATATGACAGCAGATAATGCAACAACATGAATAACAACCATTGCCTTTATAAACATGAAGTTTATACATGATACTGATACAATCCCGAGGCCTCAAACATTAGCCTTAAGGGCATACCCCAACAAGTTCAGTTGGCCTAAGTCTGCTAGTAGAGCCATTGAAGAACTTAAGGCTAGAATGACCACTGCCCTAGTTTTGAGATTGCCCGACTTTTCTAAAGTCTTCATAGTGGATTGTGATGCCTCAGGAGTAGGTATAGGAGGTACCCTTAGTCAGGAGGGCCACCCAGTAGCCTATTTTAGTGAAAAGTTAAATGAGGCTAAGCAAAGATATACCACCTATGATAAGGAGTTCTATGTTGTAGTTCAATCCTTAAGACACTGGAGACACTATTTAATACATAATAAATTTATTTTGAATAGTGACCACCAGGCTTTATCTTTTTTGAGTGCTCAAAAGAAACTAAATGCTAGGCATGCTAAGTGAAGCAACCCCTAATCTAAGGGGGAGAAACCCTAAACTTGCGATTCTAACAAGCTTTGCGGAAAAAGGGTTTCAAATCAAGATCGGATATGAAAACATATGATCAACTTGAAGCTAGAAATCATACCAATGCCATGGACTTGGAATTCGGCTTGGAAGAAGAGATCAAGTTAGGTCTCCTCCAAAGTGTGCCACACACAAGAAGAAGTTGGCTCACTCCTTGGCGTCGCTTGTGCTAGCAAGTCACCCAAGGAATCTATTCGAATGGAAAGGGATGAAGAAGGATCAAGCTTTGCCGAGAGCTCCTCTTGCGCAACACTCCTTTTCGTCGTCCACACCACACTCCCACGAAAGTCCAAGAATGCGTTGAGAAGAAAGGAGCAAAACGCATATGCGTTTTTGGCATTGAAAGTGAAACCGGCCCTTGATGACATTCCATAAATGGAAGCTCATCAAGTCCATGCGCTCAACTCAACCCAAACGCATTTTAGCATTGAACCATGCGTTCACAATTGTGAACCGGTTCAATCTAAAACGTTCCAATCAATTCGGTTCAATAAACCAAACCGAAAGAGCTCAAGCCAATAGGTCTAGACCAAATTGAACCCCAAGGCTCATGATCTAACCATTCATCTCCTGATGCCCCTGATCTCTCCGATCTGGCATCATCTCTCTCGATCGAAGCTTACCGATCTCAAGTCCTAATCAATCAAACATGATCAGACCAGATCTCACTTACAATCAGAGATTAAAACCCCTTTAAACTGAACCCAAAGAATTCAGTCCACACGATCTGACTCAAGTAAGCCATATCATCATATTGTGCGACCCTAAGGGTTTCCTTCAAATGTCGGTAACGATAACTTACGTTATCACGATCAGTGAGGGGTATCTAGCAACACATCACTGTCTCCCGATATAAAGGAAAGAGTCTTCCAAGACTACACCCAAACCATAGCACAAGTGTGAATCAAACTCACAAGGCACACAAATGTCTTTTGCCACTGGATGTTCTTATTGGACAAGCATGTCAAGCCTGTAACTCCAATATGATGAGCATGATTAGATCAGATGATCATAGTCATCTGGGTATGGCCATACACTTCCTCAATCATCTCATATAGGGGGGCCCTATAGAACATCACACTCCTTAAACAAGGAGACGGCAATCCTCTATCTATCACAAGTGCCCTAACCTGATTCAAGCTCACCATCCAAGATAGTCTATAATCATTATGTTTCAAATGATATTGAACTACCTCAAGACAATGACAATCATCATTTAGAAACACAAGTGATCTCAAGTCAAAGGACATGTGCCACTTGCTGCATACAAGGATCATTCACATTGTGACAAGCAATGGAATATCCCAGTAGGGTCTGTCCAGTACATCCAATGTACCCATGAGTCTATATCTTATTCCATGCTCGAAGCATCCTATAAGATTAGCACCCATATTAGTCTCAATCATATCAAGGCTGTCTCATGTTCACCAAGATATCTCGACTAAGGACATAGAGCCTGTCAGCCTAGCTGAACAGCTTTGAGACATTATTCAGAAGTACACTTATTACAGCAGATAAGGTAACAACCTGAATAACAACCATGCCTTTATTAACATAAAAGTTTATTACATGATACTTTTACAATCCCAAGGCCTCAAACATTAGCCTTAAGGGCATACCCCAACAATCTCCCACTTGCACTTAATCTAATGGTTGAGAAATCTCAAACCCATATTATTACAGTGCTTCTCATGCTTCTGCTGCGCCAGAGGCTTGGTAAGCGGGTCTGCCAGATTGTCATCTGTATGAACCTTGCAAATCTTGATCTCGCCACGATCAATGATCTCCCGGATCAAGTGAAACCGTCTCTGTATGTGCTTGGACTTCTGGTGCGACCGTGGTTCCTTTGCTTGTGCAATTGCTCCAGTGTTATCACAGAAGATAACCAAAGGATCTGCAGTCGAAGGAACGACACCAAGTTCTCTCATGAACTTACGAATCCACACTGCCTCCTTGGATGCTTCCGAGGCTGCAACATACTCGGTTTCTGTTGTGGAATCAGCAACAGTTGACTGTTTGAAGCTTTTCCACACCACTGCTCCACCATTCAAGCTAAAAACATAGCCTGACTGCGATCGGAAATCATCCTGGTCCGACTGGAACGAAGCGTCAGTATATCCCTCTATACTGAGTTCTTCCTGACCACCATATATCAAGAACATATCTTTGGTCCTCCGCAGATATTTTAAGATGTTCTTGACCGCAATCCAGTGCGCCAAACCTGGATTACTTTGGAATCGACTGGTCACGCTTAACCCGTAAGCGACGTCTGGGCGAGTACACAACATCGCATACATAATGGACCCAATAGCCGAAGCATAAGGCGTATTGTCCATTTCATCTTTCTCAGTCTGTGTTTGTGGACACTGACTCTTCGAAAGATTCAGACCATGTCTGACTGGAAGATATCCACGTTTAGAATTCTCTAAATGGAATCTCTCCAGGACCTTATCGATGTAAGTACTCTGGCACAACCCGAGAAGCCTCTTAGATCTATCCCGGTAGATCTTCACACCTAATACATAGGCTGCTTCTCCTAGATCTTTCATCTGAAAACATTTTCCTAACCATGCTTTAACAGCATGCAGTTCAGGAATATCGTTTCCAATGATCAAGATATCATCGACGTAGAGGATTAGGAATGTAATCACGCTCCCACTAAACCTCTTATACACACACGGGTCATCCTCGTTCTTGATGAAACCAAACTCAGAGATTGATTCATCAAAACGAATATTCCAGCTTCTTGATGCTTGTTTAAGTCCATAAATGGACTTCTTTAACTTGCATATTTTATGACGATCTGATGGATTAGTGAAACCCTCAGGTTGTGTCATATACACATCCTCATCCAGATTTCCATTAAGGAAAGCTGTTTTCACATCCATTTGCCAGATCTCATAGTCGTAATATGCTGCTATCGCGAAAAGAATCCGAATAGACTTAAACATGGCTACAGGTGAGAAAGTTTCATCATAATCTAACCCGTAGATTTGTTTGAAACCTTTCGCAACTAGCCTGCCTTTATAGGTAACCACGTTACCATCCATGTCAATCTTCTTCTTGAAGATCCATTTACAGCCTATAGGGATTACTCCCGGAGGCGGATCAACCAAATCCCAGACCTGGTTATCTGACATGGAGTCCATTTCGGCTCGCATAGCATCAAGCCACCTAGCTGACTCCGGTCCACTGACCGCATCCGCATAAGTTAGGGGTTCATCATTATCAATGATGTAGACTCCGTCATAGCGCTCAGGCTGTCGACGGATCCTACCCGATCTTCGCGGTTCCCGTGATATTTGAGCCTCAGGTTGTTCAATAACGTGATCTTCTGGCTCAGGCACATCCAACTGTGCTTGACTACTTTGTCCTTCTTCTGGATTTTCATCCAGCTTTATTTCTCTCCCACTGGCCTCTTGCAGAAGAAATTCCTTCTCAAGAAATATGGCCGTCCGAGCAACAAAAACCTTGTTCTCTTTGGGATCGTAGAAATAATAACCCTTAGTTTCCTTAGGGTAACCGACAAAGATGCATTTGTCAGATCTGCTCTCTAGTTTCCCAGAGGCGAGCTTTTTGACATAAGCCTCGCAACCCCAGATCCTGATAAATGTCAAGCTCGGCTGTTTCCCATACCATAACTCATATGGCGTCTTTGAAACTGCCTTGGATGGCACTCGGTTTAGTACCTTTGCAGCTGTTTCCAGTGCAAAACCCCAAAAGGAGTATGGAAGAGTAGCCTGACTCATCATAGAACGAACCATATCAAGTAACGTTCTGTTTCTCCTCTCGGACACACCATTCCATTGCGGTGTTCCTGGCGGAGTGAGCTGTGAGATAATCCCACACTCCTTCAGATAGTCAGTAAATGCATGACTCAGGTATTCACCACCTCGATCAGAACGAAGTGCCTTGATATTTCGGCCTAGCTGATTTTGTACTTCATTTTTGAACTCTTTGAACTTGTCAAAAGATTCACTTTTATGTCTCATCAGATAGACATATCCATACCTACTGAAATCATCAGTAAAGGTAATGAAGTACTGATAGCCACCTCTGGCATGTTTACTAAACGGCCCACACACATCACTGTGTATAAGGTCAAGTAAACCTGAAGTCCTCTGACCTTTGTGAGGAAAAGGAGACTTCGTCATTTTACCCATTAAACAAGCTTTGCATGTATCAATCTCCTCACAGGAGAATGATCCCAGCAGTCCATGATCATGCAACCGCTTAATGCGCTTCTCGTTTATATGGCCTAAACGACTATGCCATAGCAAGGTGCTGTCATCAGCATACTTGGCTTTCTTATTATCAATGTTTTGTATAGAATTTTCCATGTCCAACATGTATAACCCATTGTTAATTGAACCAGTTGCATACACAATATTATCATAAGTCAAAACACACTTTGAAATCTTGCATTCAAAGGCAAATCCTTTCCTGACAAGAGCAGGAATAGAGATAATATTCTTGGTAATACTTGGTACAAAATAACAATTGTTTAATTCTAATACAATGCCAGATGGTAAAGAAATGAAATAGTCCCCTACAGCAACAGCAGCAACCCGTGCCCCGTTTCCAACGCGTAGGTCTACCTCATGCTGTCCCACCTGCCTTCTTCTCTTGAGTTCCTGTACATTTGAACAAATGTGAACTCCACATGCAGTGTCCAACACCCATGATATAGAAGAAGATGAAACCATGACTTCCGTCACGTATATACCTGAGCCAGAAGCAACGCTTCCCCTCTTATCTCCTTGGAGCGCTTTACAGTCCTTTTTCCAGTGACCCAGCTGGCCACAGTGGAAACACCTGTTGTCCTTGGACCGCTTCACCTTTTGTTTCAGGGCCTTGCTGTAATTCTTGACAGGGGCCTTGCCCTTCTTCCCCTTCTTCTTGTTCCTTGAAGGAACCATTAAGACAGAGGTTGAAGGCTTGCCCTTCAGAGTTTCCTCAGTAGTCAAGAGCATATTCAGCAGCTCTGCCGGCGTACAATCGATCTTGTTCATATTAAAATTAATGATGAACGCATCGAAAGAGGGCGGAAGAGACTGCAGAATAATATCTACAGCAAGCTCCTGGTTGACGGTATGCCCCAGTTTCTCCAGAGCTTCCTTGTGCCCAATCATCTTGAGCACGTGAGCTCCCACTGGGCTCCCCTCAGCCAGTTTGCTCTGAAAGAAGAGCTTCGTCAGATTATAGCGCTCGGTCCTCGCCTGTGCAGCATACAGCATCTTGAGGTTCGCTATAATCTCTATAGCGACATATCCTCATGCTGACGCTGCAGCGGTGGCGTCATAGACGCTAGCATCAGGCAAGCGACATCAATGCTATCATTGACATGCTTATCATAGGCATCACGAACCGCCCTTGCGGCGTTCGCAGCGGGCTGCGGCGGTATCGCCGTCTCGAGGACATACAGTTTCCTCTCTGCCTTAAGAACGATCTTAAGGTGTCCAAACCAGTCAGAGAAGTTCGGCCCAGCAAACTTCTCCCTTTCCAGTAGGGATCGCACATTGAAGCTCATGATGTTCGTTGCTGCAGGAATCTACAACAAGCAAGAACAGCAAGGTCAGTATCAATGTTTCAGAATCAATCCAGGACTTAAGAAAGATTCTTTTCTCACTATTTTGTCTGACTGAAAAATCCAGTAAACAGTCCGAAAGAGTAACACTCTTTTAGTGAGATGGGATCCAGATTTCATACTTGGTCTCCGCGTCCCGCTCAGGCGAGATAAGATGCACAGAGATGACAAGCATTAATTTCTGGTAGGCTGTCCCAGCCAATCGCCAACCCGTGCGATTCCCCTTCATCTTGGCAATCCAGCAGACTGTGCCAACTGAGTTGGTACAACACAGTCTCTGATCCCAGAGATGGCTGCCTCCATGTGCTACCATATGCGCCACATATGTAGCCTACATGGTCAAGCTGACCCGACCTACTCCCTGGACCACCACGTGCTATGCTGAGCAACGAGAGGGGATAAATCCCAACTCTGTAACACGCAGGTGAAATCCAGCACCGTCTGAAGATAGATGGACGTGCCCACTGAGTGGGTTCAACACGGCTCCAACGATAGTCAGAAAGGTGAGGTTTCGCGTCAGAAGGCTTATCGAGCTTGATATGTTAGCGTTTGGATTTTAACGGTCTTTTATCTTCTTACTATCAGGCAATCCTATGGCTATAGCAGAAGATAAACTTAAACATGCAATTCTAATTATTAGCAATAAGTAGAAAGCATGATCTTATGTGGTAAAAGCCCATGAACCCTAGTAAGACCTTAATTTTACTTAAGTCTTCACTTGAGCTCCATGGCATCTCATCTGGTCCAACCTAGGGCCCTAGCGCCAAGAGCACCTCAGGTGCGCCACCAGCTGAATGCCCCTTTGGGATGTGTGCATTTGTACTCTTGTCTAATCAAAGTACATTTGATCTATCTAGACAAGGTTTGACTCACAGGTCAATTATACATTATAAATTAAATACAAATGTGATTCGCAGATCACAAATTAATTTACAAGTTTAAACCCAGGCACGCAGGCCCCAGCACAGCACACAATAGGGCAACCCACATAAGACTAAATAAACAAGCATATGGTTCAATCAACATGTGATCCATTCAAGAAATTAAATTTTTGAAAATCCCCATGGCATCAATTTAATTTCCTTATGAGTCCTACAACCTTACAATGGTCCATTGATGGGGATCCACTCATCCATCTAGTTAGATCTTTTGCCCTTGCATGCACCGAGTCCTAACTGACCCGAGTTGACCTAATGGTCAACCATGCATGCCCCAAGGGCTGAACCACCCTCATGAGTTTTGGCAAGCGGGTGTGACCCCGGGCCTAACTCATGTGTGTTCAGTAGATGTCTCAACCAGACCTCGCTACACGCCGTTGATGCAGTCAACCTATAGCCACCTCGTGCTTGCGCACAGGTGCTATCTGGTCGACCCATCTAGGCTGTCAGATGGTCTGATCAGACTAGCTTGATCTATACTAGATGATGCCTTCAACCCCATCAACCCATCTAAGGATTTAATGTAGTGGCACCTTAGATCTAATCAAGCGCGCAAGATGTAAGTTTTAGAAAACCTTTTGAACATGCGCATATAAACAAACAACATGCTTGATAACCCTTAGATCTAAGGGGGTCCCCTTCAAGGGGGAGCGCATACTTTAGGGGGTCCCCTTCAAGGGGGAGCGCATACTTCATCTAAGCATGATACAAGCGCCAACTTCATGAACATATGATACAAGCGCCAACTTCATGAACATATGACACAAGCGCAACTTCATGAAAACAAAGCATGCCTCAAGAAAAAGTAAGCGCAACATGTATGGATCACCAATACTTAAAGCAATCATATCGATCATATCATGAGCCTAGCTCTGATACCAATTGAAGCAACCCCTAATCTAAGGGGGAGAAACCCTAAACTTGCGATTCTAACAAGCTTTGCGGAAAAAGGGTTTCAAATCAAGATCGGATATGAAAACATATGATCAACTTGAAGCTAGAAATCATACCAATGCCATGGACTTGGAATTCGGCTTGGAAGAAGAGATCAAGTTAGGTCTCCTCCAAAGTGTGCCACACACAAGAAGAAGTTGGCTCACTCCTTGGCGTCGCTTGTGCTAGCAAGTCACCCAAGGAATCTATTCGAATGGAAAGGGATGAAGAAGGATCAAGCTTTGCCGAGAGCTCCTCTTGCGCAACACTCCTTTTCGTCGTCCACACCACACTCCCACGAAAGTCCAAGAATGCGTTGAGAAGAAAGGAGCAAAACGCATATGCGTTTTTGGCATTGAAAGTGAAACCGGCCCTTGATGACATTCCATAAATGGAAGCTCATCAAGTCCATGCGCTCAACTCAACCCAAACGCATTTTAGCATTGAACCATGCGTTCACAATTGTGAACCGGTTCAATCTAAAACGTTCCAATCAATTCGGTTCAATAAACCAAACCGAAAGAGCTCAAGCCAATAGGTCTAGACCAAATTGAACCCCAAGGCTCATGATCTAACCATTCATCTCCTGATGCCCCTGATCTCTCCGATCTGGCATCATCTCTCTCGATCGAAGCTTACCGATCTCAAGTCCTAATCAATCAAACATGATCAGACCAGATCTCACTTACAATCAGAGATTAAAACCCCTTTAAACTGAACCCAAAGAATTCAGTCCACACGATCTGACTCAAGTAAGCCATATCATCATATTGTGCGACCCTAAGGGTTTCCTTCAAATGTCGGTAACGATAACTTACGTTATCACGATCAGTGAGGGGTATCTAGCAACACATCACTGTCTCCCGATATAAAGGAAAGAGTCTTCCAAGACTACACCCAAACCATAGCACAAGTGTGAATCAAACTCACAAGGCACACAAATGTCTTTTGCCACTGGATGTTCTTATTGGACAAGCATGTCAAGCCTGTAACTCCAATATGATGAGCATGATTAGATCAGATGATCATAGTCATCTGGGTATGGCCATACACTTCCTCAATCATCTCATATAGGGGGGCCCTATAGAACATCACACTCCTTAAACAAGGAGACGGCAATCCTCTATCTATCACAAGTGCCCTAACCTGATTCAAGCTCACCATCCAAGATAGTCTATAATCATTATGTTTCAAATGATATTGAACTACCTCAAGACAATGACAATCATCATTTAGAAACACAAGTGATCTCAAGTCAAAGGACATGTGCCACTTGCTGCATACAAGGATCATTCACATTGTGACAAGCAATGGAATATCCCAGTAGGGTCTGTCCAGTACATCCAATGTACCCATGAGTCTATATCTTATTCCATGCTCGAAGCATCCTATAAGATTAGCACCCATATTAGTCTCAATCATATCAAGGCTGTCTCATGTTCACCAAGATATCTCGACTAAGGACATAGAGCCTGTCAGCCTAGCTGAACAGCTTTGAGACATTATTCAGAAGTACACTTATTACAGCAGATAAGGTAACAACCTGAATAACAACCATGCCTTTATTAACATAAAAGTTTATTACATGATACTTTTACAATCCCAAGGCCTCAAACATTAGCCTTAAGGGCATACCCCAACACTAAGTGGGTAGAATACCTTCAACAGTATACATTTGTTTTAAAACATAAGTGTGGAACTGAAAACAAAGTTGCTGATGCTTTGAGTAGGGTAACTTTACTTGTGCAAAAATTATCTGTTGAAGTAGTTGGATTTGATCGCATGAAGCATGAATACTTAGAATGCCCTGATTTTTCAAGCATATATTCTGAGCTTAGCATAGACCCTTTGAGTCATCCCCTCTATACCCTAAGGGATGAGTTTTTGTTTCTTGGGCCAAAGTTATGCGTTCCCAAGACCTCAATCCGAGACTTCCTTGTTTGGGAGATCCACGGAGGAGGGTCTGCCGAGCACCATGGCCGAGACAAGACTCAAGCCTTGGTGGAGGAGCGGTTCTTCTGGCCAAACCTCCATAGGGATGTAGCTAAGGTCATCAAGCATTGTAGGACCTGTCAGACTAGCAAAACTCAGAAACATAATTTTGGTCTGTACACACCCCTACCCATCCCTCAAGCACCTTGGCAAGACCTTAGCATGGATTTCATCTTAGGTTTACCAAGGACTCCCTCTAGACATGACTCTATTTTTGTCATTGTGGATAGGTTTACCAAGATGGCACACTTTATACTTTGCTATAAAACCACAGATGCATCACATGTAGCTAGGTTATTCTTTAAAGAGGTTGTTAGACTTAGAGGTACCCCTCTGACTATAGTATATGATAGGGATTCCAGGTTTGTTGGACATTTTTGGAAAACCCTGTGGGCTATGTTGGGAACAAAACTCAAATTCTCCACGGCCTATCATCCTCAGACGGATGGGCAGACCGAAGTGGTCAACCGATCACTTGGGAGCATTTTGAGGAGTTTGGTGCGAGAGCATCCAGGCACGTGGGATAAGCTGTTACCCATTGCCGAGTTCTCCTACAAGAGTGTTGTCAACAAGACCACAAGATTATCCCCCTTTCAAGCCAACTAAGGGTACCAACCTAGAAAACATATTGATTTATTTCCTTTACCTAGGCACTCTCATGTTTCTATGTCTGCTAGAGATTTTGCTACTCACATGTCACATTTGCATCATGAAATACATTGTCAAATGCTTGATGCTGTTGATTCTTATCGCAAGAGTGCTAACAAGAAACGCCGAGAAAGGAAATTTTCTGTAGGTGAACAGGTTATACTGTGGGTTAGGGAGGAGCGCATCCATGGATCTGGCCGCAAGTTGGACACAAAGGAAACTTGGGCTATTTGATATAGGATGATCCAAGTCTAGACTAATTTGACTTTTGCTTGCATATTGACCCGCGGGACATTTTGATATTACTTTTATATAATCATGTTTATTTCCAGCATTACATTCTCCTCATTTGCATTGCAGGTAGTTAGTTAGCCTAAGTTTGATTTTACTTTAAAGAATGTTTAATTTTCTAGATTTATGTATTTGGTTGTAAGTTAGCCTAGGAGCATGACATGTGTACTTCTACAAACCACCACGTCCTCCCTAAAACCCTCAAAGACCCTTGAAACATTTGGCCAACAACAAAGAGCAAAGATCAGCCCTTCATCAAAGGAGCACTTCAACACCAATCAAGATTAGCCCTCTATCAATAAGGAGACATCCAAGCAACAAGTTATTGGGCACCTTTCTTCATTTTGCCACCTCATGGACACATCAGCTGGTATGACAAGTGATGGAGGAGCCAACCCTGCTCCTAGAAGGTCTAGTAGGACTAGGAGGAAGCCCACAAGATATGGTTTTCCCTCTTAGGCCACCCCCTTCTTTCTTTCCTTATTTGCACTTTCCTTATTTGCAACTTGTAGGAATAAGTTCTAGTGAACCTTGTAGTACTAGGTTATGCTTTACTTTCTAGGATGGTCTACTTGTTTTTGCAAATAAATTGGCAGGCTAAAGCCAGCTCAAGGGACACTAAAGAAGCTCAAGCTAAACCATTCAAGTGGAGCTCCAATTATGGAAAGAAGCACTTCAACCATCTTAACCAAAGACATCAAGTTGAAGGAGCATGTATTGAATACAACTCCACCTTCCCAAATCAGCCCAAGGCGCCACCTTGGAGGAGGATTCGATTGCAAGATAACCAGCCCACAAACTTGCCATTTGAGGGAGCTTTCAATGTGCCATTCATCAAGATCAATCAAGATCCACATGTAGGGTCCCCTTCAAGGGGGAGCGCAAGCATGTGAAACCCCTTTCAAGAGGGGGGCGAAAACACTAAGGGGGGTGGCGCATAACTTTGCAAGCGGAAGCATGTGTTTTCAACGATTTTAGCATGAGCATATGATCAACTCGAATGAGTTAGATTTATACCATAGCCATAGAGTTGGAGGTCGGCTTGGAAGAAGAGATCGAATAGGGGTCTCCTCCACAAGATGCGCACACAAGATGAGGATGCGCTCACTTCCTTGGTGCTCCTTGTGCTAGCAAGGTTCCAAGAGTTGTCCTTGATCGAGTAAAGAGAAGAGATGATCACTTCCTTTGGTTGGCCGGTCCTTCTCTTGTCGTCCACACCCAAATTCTCTCAAGTCTCGTCGAGCAAGAGCAAGGAGACAAGAGTTCAATCAGCCTTCAAGCCGTTTTGGCGTTTCAAGGAGACATGCGCTCAATGACTTTCCAAAAATGGAAAATCCATTAAGCCATGCGTTCTCACTTCTAGCAAACCGCCCAAAACGCTTTATGGATCGAACCATGGGTTCACCCATGTGAACCGGTTCAATCCAAATTGGTCCAAACCAATTTGGTTCAAAGACCAAACCAAGCCAATCGGTCTAGATCAACCAAACCCTAAGGTTTCCAATCTAACCGTTCATCTCATGATGCTCTTGATCTCACCGATCTTGCATCAATACTCTCGATCGAAGCTTACCGATCTCAAGCCCTAATCAATCAAACATGATCAGACTGGATCTCACTTACAATCAGAGTTTAAACTCCTTTAAACTGAACCGAAACAATTCAGTCCACACGATCTGACTCAAGTAAGCCATATCATCAAATTGTGCGACCCTGAGGGTTTCCTTTAAATGTCGGTAACGATAACTTACGTTATCACGATCAGTGAGGGGTATCTAGCAACACATCACTGTCTCCCGATATAAAGGAAAGAGTCTTCCAAGACTACACCCAAACCACAGCATAAGTGTGAATCAAACTCACGAGGCATGCATGTTTCCTTTGCCACTGGATGTTCTTATTGGACAAGCATGTCAAGCCTGTAACTCCAATATGATGAGCATGATTAGATCAGATGATCATAGTCATCTGGGTATGGCCATACACTATCTCAATCATCTCATACAGGGGGGCCCTTTAGAACATCACACTCCTTGAACAAGGAGACGGCAATCCTTTATCTATCACTAGTGTCCTAACCTGACTCAAGCTCATCATCCAAGATAGTCTATAATCATTATGTTTCAAATGATATTGAACTACCTCAAAACAATGACAATCATCATTTAGAAACACAAGTGATCTCAAGTCGAAGGACATGTGCCACTTGCTGCTATCAAGGATTATTCACATTGTGACAAACAATTGAATATCCTAGAAGGGTCTGTCCAGTACATCCAATGTACCCATGATTCTACATCTTATTCCATGCTCGAAGCATCCTATAAGATTAGCACACATATTAGTCTCAATCATATCAAGGCTGTCTCATGTTCACCAAGATATCTCGACTAAGGACATAGAGCCTGTCAGCCTAGCTGAACAGCTTTGAGACATTATTCAGTAGTACACTTATTATTGCAGACAAGGTAACAACCTGAATAATAACCATGCCTTTATAAACATAAGAGTTTATTACATGATACTTATACAATCCCAAGGCCTCAAACATTAGCCTTAAGGGCATACTCCAACAATCTCCCACTTGCACTTAATCTAATGGTTGAGAAACCTCAAACCCATATTATTACAGTGCTTCTCATGCTTCTGCTGCGCCAGAGGCTTGGTAAGCGGGTCAGCCAGATTGTCGTCTGTATGAACCTTGCATATTTTGATCTCGCCTCGATCAATGATCTCCCGGATCAAGTGAAACCGTCTCTGTATGTGCTTGGACTTCTGGTGCGACCGTGGTTCCTTTGCTTGTGCGATTGCTCCAGTGTTATCACAGAAGATAACCAAAGGATCTGCACTCGAAGGAACAACACCAAGTTCTCTCACGAACTTACGAATCCACACTGCCTCCTTGGATGCTTCCGAGGCTGCAACATACTCGGCTTCTGTTGTGGAATCAGCAACAGTTGACTGTTTGAAACTCTTCCACACCACTGCTCCACCATTCAAGCTAAAGACATAGCCTGATTGCGATCGGAAATCATCCTGGTCTGACTGGAACGAAGCGTCAGTATATCCCTCTACACTGAGTTCTTCCTGACCACCATATATCAAGAACATATCTTTGGTCCTCCGCAGATATTTTATAATGTTCTTGACTGCAATCCAGTGCGCCTGTCCTGGATTACTTTGGAATCGACTGGTCACGCTTAACCCGTAAGCGATGTCTGGGCGAGTACATAACATCGCATACATAATGGACCCAATAGCCGAAGCATAAGGCGTATTGTCCATTTCATCTTTCTCAGTCTGTGTTTGTGGACACTGACTCTTCGAAAGATTCAGACCATGTCTGACTGGAAGATATCCACGTTTAGACTTCTCTAAATGGAATCTCTCCAGGACTTTATCGATGTAAGTACTTTGGCACAGCCCGAGAAGCCTCTTAGATCTATCCCGGTAGATCTTCACACCTAACACATAGGCTGCTTCTCCTAGATCTTTCATCTGGAAACATTTTCCTAACCATGCTTTAACCGCATGCAGTTCAGGAATATCGTTTCCAATGATTAAGATATCATCGACGTAGAGGATTAGGAATGTAATTACGTTCCCACTAAACCTCTTATATACACACGGGTCATCCTCGTTCTTGATGAAACCAAACTCAGAGATTGATTCATCAAAACGAATGTTCCAGCTTCTAGATGCTTGTTTAAGTCCATAAATGGATTTCTTTAACTTGCATATTTTATGACGATCTGCTGGATTAGTGAAACCCTCAGGTTGTGTCATATACACATCCTCATCCAGATTTCCATTAAGGAAAGCTGTCTTCACATCCATCTGCCAGATCTCATAATCATAATATGCAGCTATAGCGAAAAGAATCCGAATAGACTTAAACATGGCTACAGGAGAGAAAGTTTCATCATAATCTATCCTGTAGATTTGTTTGAAACCTTTCGCAACTAGCCTGCCTTTATAGGTAACCACGTTACCATCCATGTCAATCTTCTTCTTGAAGATCCATTTACAGCCTATAGGGATTACTCCCGGAGGCGGATCAACCAAATCCCAGACTTGGTTATCTGACATGGAGTCCATCTCGGCTCGCATAGCATCAAGCCATCTAGCTGACTCCGGTCCACTGACCGCATCCGCATAAGTGAGGGGTTCATCATTATCAATGATGTAGACTCCGTCATAGCGCTCAGGCTGTCGACGGATCCTACCCGATCTTCGCGGTTCCCGTGTTATCTGAGCCTCAGGTTGTTCAATAACCTGATCCACTGGCTCTGGCTCATCCAACTGCACTTGACTACTTTGTCCTCCCTCTGGATTCTCATCCAGCTTTATTTATCTCCCACTGGCCTCTTGCAGAAGAAATTCCTTCTCAAGAAATATGGCCGTCCGAGCAACAAAAACCTTGTTCTCTTTGGGATCGTAGAAATAATAACCCTTAGTTTCCTTAGGGTAACCGACAAAGATGCATTTCTCAGATCTGCTCTCCAGTTTCCCAGAGGCGAGCTTTTTGACATAAGCCTCGCAACCCCAGATCCTGATAAATGTCAAGCTAGGCTGTTTCCCATACCATAACTCATATGGCGTCTTTGAAACTGCCTTGGATGGCACTCGGTTTAGTACCTTTGCAGCTGTTTCCAGTGCAAAACCCCAAAAGGAGTATGGAAGAGTAGCCTGACTCATCATAGAACGAACCATGTCAAGTAACGTTCTATTTCTCCTCTCGGACACACCATTCCATTGCGGTGTTCCTGGCGGAGTGAGCTGTGAGATAATCCCACACTCTTTCAGATAGTCAGTAAATTCTCGACTTAGGTATTCTCCACCTCGATCAGAACGAAGTGCCTTGATATTTCGGCCTAACTGATTTTGTACTTCATTTTTGAACTCTTTGAACTTGTCAAAAGATTCACTTTTATGTCTCATTAGATAGACATATCCATACCTACTGAAATCATCAGTAAAGGTAATGAAGTACTGATAGCCACCTCTGGCATGTTTACTAAATGGCCCACACACATCACTGTGTATGAGGTCAAGTAAACCTGAAGCCCTTTGACCTTTGTTAGGAAAAGGAGACTTCGTCATTTTACCCATCAAACAAGCTTTGCATGTATCAAACTCCTCGTAGGAGAAAGATCCCAGCAGTCCATGATCATGCAACCGCTTAATGCGTTTCTCGTTTATATGGCCTAAACGACTATGCCATAGCAAGGTGCTGTCATCAGCATACTTGGCTTTCTTATTATCAATGTTTTGTATAGAATTTTCCATGTCCAACATGTATAACCCATTGTTAATTGAACCAGTTGCATACACAATATTATCTACAGATAAAACACACTTTGAAATATTGCATTCAAAGGCAAATCCTTTCCTGACAAGAGCAGGAATAGAGATAATATTCTTGGTGATACTCGGTACAAAATAACAATTGTTTAATTCCAATACAATGCCAGATGGTAAAGAAATGAAATAGTCTCCTACAGCAACAGCAGCAACCCGTGCCCCGTTTCCAACGCGTAGGTCTACCTCATGCTGTCCCACCTGCCTTCTTCTCTTGAGTTCCTATACATTTGAACAAATGTGAACTCCACATGCAGTGTCCAACACCCATGAAATAGAAGAAGATGAAACCATGACTTCCGTCACGTATATACCTGAGCCAGAAGCGATGCTTCCCCTCTTATCTCCTTGGAGCGCTTTACAGTCCTTTTTCCAGTGACCCAGCTGGCCACAGTGGAAACACCTGTTGTCCTTGGACCGCTTGACCTTCTGTTTCAGAGCCTTACTGTAGTTCTTGACAGGGGCCTTGCCCTTCTTCCCCTTCTTCTTGTTCCTAAAAGGAACCATTAAGACAGAGGTTGAAGGCTTGCCCTTCAGAGTTTCCTCAGTAGTCAAGAGCATATTCAGCAGCTCTGCCGGCGTACAATCGATTTTGTTCATATTAAAGTTAATGATGAACGCATCGAAAGAAGGCGGAAGAGACTGCAGAATAATATCTACAGCAAGCTCCTGGTTGACGGTATGCCCCAGTTTCTCCAGAGCCTCCTTGTGCCCAATCATCTTGAGCACATGAGCTCCCACTGGGCTCCCTTCAGCCAGTTTGCTCTGAAAGAAGAGCTTCGTCAGATTATAGCGTTCTGTCCTCGCCTGTGCAGCATACAGCATCTTGAGGTTCGCTATAATCTCTATAGCCGACATATCCTCATGCTGACGCTGCAGCGGTGGCGTCATAGACGCTAGCATCAGGCAAGCGACATCAATGCTATCATTGACGTGCTTTTCATAGGCATCACGAACCGCCCTTGCGGCGTTCGCAGCGGGCTGCGGCGGTATCGCCGTCTCGAGGACATACAGTTTCCTCTCTGCCTTAAGAACGATCTTAAGGTGTCCGAACCAGTCAGAGAAGTTCGGCCCAGCAAACTTCTCCCTTTCCAGTAGGGATCGCACATTGAAGCTCATGGTGTTCGTTGCTGCAGAAATCTACAACAAGCAAGAACAGCAAGGTCAGTATCAATGTTCAGAATCAATCCAGGACTTTAAGAAAGATTCTTTTTCTCACTATTTTGTCTGACTGAAAAATCCAGAAAACAGTCCGAAAGAGTAACACTCTTTTAGTGAGATGGGATCCAGATTCCATACTTGGTCTCCGCGTCCCGCTCAGGCGAGATAAGATGCACAGAGATGACAAGCATTAATTTCTGGTAGGCTGTCCCAGCCAATCGCCAACCCGTGCGATTCCCCTTCATCTGGGCAATCCAGCAGACTGTGCCAACTGAGTTGGTACAACACAGTCTCTGACCCCACAGATGGCTGCCTCCATGCACTACCATATGCGCCACATATGTAGTCTACATGGTCAAGCTGACCTGACCTACTCCCTGGACCACCACGTGCTATGCTGAGCAACGAGAAGGGATAAATCCCTACTCTGTAACACGCAGGTGTAATCCCGCACTGTCTGAAGATAGATGGACGTGCCCACTGAGTGGGTTCAACACGGCTCCAACGATAGTCAGAACAGTGAGGTTTCGCGCCAGAAGGCATTACGTGCTTGATATATTAGCGTTGGATTTTAACGGTCTTTTATCTTCTTAACTATCATACAAGTCCTATGGTGATAGCAGAAGATAAACACATGCAATTCTAATTATATAAGCAATAAATAGAAAGCATGATCTTATGTGGTAAAAGCCCATGAATCCTAGTAAGACCTTAATTTTACTTAAGTCTTCACTTGAGCTCTTTTGCATCTCATCTGGTCCAACCCAGGGCCCTAGCGCCAAGAGCACCTCAGGTGCGCCACCAGCTGAATGCCCCTCTTGGATGTGTGCTTTTATGCCCTTGTCTAATCAAAAACATTTTGATCTATCTAGACAAGCTTTGACTCGCAGGTCAATTATACAATAGATTAATAAAAAATGTGATTCGCAGATCACAATAATATTAACTTATAATTAACCAGGCACGCAGGCCCCAGCACAGCACACAATAGGGCAACCCACATAAGAATAAATAAACAAGCACATGGTCTCAATCATCATGTGATCCAATCAAGAAATTAAATTTTGAAAACCCCATAGGCATCAATTTTAACTTCCTTATGTGCCCTACAACCTTACAATGGTACATTGATAGGGATCCACTCATCCATCTAGTTAGATCCTGTGCCCTTGCATGCACCGAGTCCTAACTGACCCGAGTTGACCTAATGGTCAACCATGCATGCGCTAAGGGCTGAACAACCAACAAGAGTTCTGGCAAGCGGGTGTGACCCCGGGCCTAACTCAAGAGTGTTCATTGGTTGTCTCAACCAGACCTCGCTACACGCCTTTGATGCAGTCAACCTATAGCCACCTCATGCTTGCGCACAGGTGCTATCTGGTCAACCCATCTAGGCTGTCAGATGGTCTGATCAGACTAGTTTGATCTAACCTAGAGGTGACTTCAGCCCCATCAACCCATCTAAGGGTTTATAGTAGGTGGCACTTTAGATCTAGTCATAGGCGCGCAAGTTAGGGTTTTGTTTGATAAAACAACATAAACTAAGCGCCAACTCAAGACATGCGACATCATGAACAAACAACATGCGCCTAGATAAGTAAACATCTTACTTTCGCATGGAGAAATAGCATGTCAATTTTCGCATGTGAACAAGATCTAAGCATACATGAAGATGCGCAAACATGGATCACGGAAATATCAAGCAATCATATTAACATGCTTCAACATGGCTTTGATACCAATTGTAGGGTCCCCTTCAAGGGGGAGCGCAAGCATGTGAAACCCCTTTCAAGAGGGGGGCGAAAACACTAAGGGGGGTGGCGCATAACTTTGCAAGCGGAAGCATGTGTTTTCAACGATTTTAGCATGAGCATATGATCAACTTGAATGAGTTAGATTTATACCATAGCCATAGAGTTGGAGGTCGGCTTGGAAGAAGAGATCGAATAGGGGTCTCCTCCACAAGATGCGCACACAAGATGAGGATGCGCTCACTTCCTTGGTGCTCCTTGTGCTAGCAAGGTTCCAAGAGTTGTCCTTGATCGAGTAAAGAGAAGAGATGATCACTTCCTTTGGTTGGCCGGTCCTTCTCTTGTCGTCCACACCCAAATTCTCTCAAGTCTCGTCGAGCAAGAGCAAGGAGACAAGAGTTCAATCAGCCTTCAAGCCGTTTTGGCGTTTCAAGGAGACATGCGCTCAATGACTTTCCAAAAATGGAAAATCCATTAAGCCATGCGTTCTCACTTCTAGCAAACGGCCCAAAACGCTTTATGGATCGAACCATGGGTTCACCCATGTGAACCGGTTCAATCCAAATTGGTCCAAACCAATTTGGTTCAAAGACCAAACCAAGCCAATCGCTCTAGATCAACCAAACCCTAAGGTTTCCAATCTAACCGTTCATCTCATGATGCTCTTGATCTCACCGATCTTGCATCAATACTCTCGATCGAAGCTTACCGATCTCAAGCCCTAATCAATCAAACATGATCAGACTGGATCTCACTTACAATCAGAGTTTAAACTCCTTTAAACTGAACCGAAACAATTCAGTCCACACGATCTGACTCAAGTAAGCCATATCATCAAATTGTGCGACCCTGAGGGTTTCCTTTAAATGTCGGTAACGATAACTTACGTTATCACGATCAGTGAGGGGTATCTAGCAACATATCACTGTCTCCCGATATAAAGGAAAGAGTCTTCCAAGACTACACCCAAACCACAGCATAAGTGTGAATCAAACTCACGAGGCATGCATGTTTCCTTTGCCACTGGATGTTCTTATTGGACAAGCATGTCAAGCCTGTAACTCCAATATGATGAGCATGATTAGATCAGATGATCATAGTCATCTGGGTATGGCCATACACTATCTCAATCATCTCATACAGGGGGGCCCTTTAGAACATCACACTCCTTGAACAAGGAGACGGCAATCCTTTATCTATCACTAGTGTCCTAACCTGACTCAAGCTCATCATCCAAGATAGTCTATAATCATTATGTTTCAAATGATATTGAACTACCTCAAAACAATGACAATCATCATTTAGAAACACAAGTGATCTCAAGTCGAAGGACATGTGCCACTTGCTGCTATCAAGGATTATTCACATTGTGACAAACAATTGAATATCCTAGAAGGGTCTGTCCAGTACATCCAATGTACCCATGATTCTACATCTTATTCCATGCTCGAAGCATCCTATAAGATTAGCACACATATTAGTCTCAATCATATCAAGGCTGTCTCATGTTCACCAAGATATCTCGACTAAGGACATAGAGCCTGTCAGCCTAGCTGAACAGCTTTGAGACATTATTCAGTAGTACACTTATTATTGCAGACAAGGTAACAACCTGAATAATAACCATGCCTTTATAAACATAAGAGTTTATTACATGATACTTATACAATCCCAAGGCCTCAAACATTAGCCTTAAGGGCATACTCCAACACCACAAATCATGGGATTCCATCTAGATCCCCAATTTGTGGAGCCACCTTTGGAAGCTTTCCAAGCCAAGCACTTGAAGGAAAGTTTTCAAATTCAAAAGAATTCATTGTGTGAAGACCCATTAACATCCAAGCAAATAAGGAAGGAGCTCAAGAAGAATTTGGCCACATCAAAGAGCAAACCGAATGGATGACTCAAAATTCAAAATTCCTAAGGAAAGGTTTTAATAGAGTATTAATTTTCTTCCTTATCTTTGTAATTGCGCCTAGGGTGAAATGTCACCCTTGCCCATGGCTTGATTAGCCTATAAGGTGTAATCCCTCTCTTGTTGTCGATTAGTTGCCTAGATGAAAATTATTGTGTTAGCATTGGTGCTTGTGTCGCCTAAGACTTTCTACCTCCCCCTCTTCTAAAGGGCCGAGCCCTTTCCCTTCCCCTCTTCCCTCTTCTTCCTTAGTCCTTCACTCAACCGAAATCCTTGAAGGCTCCCTTACATCCTTGGATGAGATCCTAAAGGAGTTTCATCACCATTTGATATCGGCAAGCATTGGATAACATTGGAGGCTTCATCACTCTCGGCCAACTTGGAGGAAGGCAACATGAAATCATTTCGGCTAAGTCTCTTCCCTTCAACCTTTCTCTAAATTTTAGAACTTGATTCTACACTAATCTAATTGTTTGTTGTAGGTTGGTGCAAGGTGTGGAGACCCCTCTTGGCGCAAGTCACCTCTTCTTCTTCCACCCCGCCTCAAATCTAGATAGTCTCATACTTTTGTTAGCAAGAGAACTTGGGAGCCTATCTCCCCTCTTGATTGGTTTTCTTGTTGGACATTTAAACTTTTAACACTCACCCACGCATGTGTGGGCTTGAATGATTGCATGTGTGTAAGCTCATAGGGCCCTACTTCGTTGCCATCAACCATTGGACCGGTGAAGAACGGGAAGGTGACCCCTTCTATTCTCAAGGGGTCCAAGGTGAACATTTATTTCAAGTTTTTTACTTCTTGCAAGTAGTTTTAAATTAATCTAGCTTTCGGTTTTCCATATTATAAATACCAAAAATTTTTCGCAATTTCGTTAGAGTAATTTCGGTTTTGCTTTCTACAAAATACAAAAATTATTTTCTCAAAGCGTTGTTTGCATGCACCCTGTTTGTGAATGATCCCCCTCCATCAACAAGTTAGCAAGTCAAGGCACCAACCAGTTCAAGATAATTCAAAAATAGCCAACATCAGCCACACATTAGCCACCTCCAAACTCCACCAATCAACACACATGCGCCCCTTCATCCAACCAATAGAAGAGCATGCACCACTAGCCACCTCAACCACTCAAGGGCTTACATGTGAAACCAAAATGCAACCAATGCATGAAGAGAACTTCACTAGCAAGTAAAGAGGCACCAAGATGCAGAATTCATTCACACCACACATTCAAATTACTCCCAAATCCAACCATTGAGAGAAGATTTGAAGGAGGAAAACTTTGTAATTCCATCCATTTTAACGTTGAGGGGAGGAGGGGTTTTAAGTGTTTGTATTCCATTCATGCATGTCATTGTCAAATTTTTATGAAAAAAATATTCTAAAGAAGCCAAGTGTGCTTGTGTGTGTTTGTGACCGAGTCCTACTTGCCCTCTTCTTCCTCAAGTTGGTCAAGCTCTCTCTTCCACTTCCATCTTCTTCCTTGAGTGAAATTTCATTGAGGGATCATCTCTTGGGGCGTGAAGGAGCTAAAGATCTTTAAGGCTTGAAGAAGGAAGCAATAGACTATTGGAGAAGACTTGAAAAGACACTTCCTAAGGATCTCATTGTTGTAGTTTAAAGAAGAGTTTGTGGACCCTTGTATTTCGTCCTCCCCTAGTTCTTATTGTTTGTAAGTCATTTAAATACCCCTTAATAGCTTTATTGCCAAGATTCAGGAGCTTGGAGAAAAGAAAGGTGTTAGGCCCCTTTCCTAAAGGGGCCATAGGTGACATCTTTCCTCTTCTTTCTTTTGTTTTCCATGCTTGTTGGTTATTCACGATTTGTGCATACCTCTTTGTTTGAAATGTTTTGTTTGAAGCAACCCCTAATCTAAGGGGGAGAAACCCTAAACTTGCGATTCTAACAAGCTTTGCGGAAAAAGGGTTTCAAATCAAGATCGGATATGAAAACATATGATCAACTTGAAGCTAGAAATCATACCAATGCCATGGACTTGGAATTCGGCTTGGAAGAAGAGATCAAGTTAGGTCTCCTCCAAAGTGTGCCACACACAAGAAGAAGTTGGCTCACTCCTTGGCGTCGCTTGTGCTAGCAAGTCACCCAAGGAATCTATTCGAATGGAAAGGGATGAAGAAGGATCAAGCTTGGCCGAGAGCTCCTCTTGCGCAACACTCCTTTTTCGTCGTCCACACCACACTCCCACGAAAGTCCAAGAATGCGTTGAGAAGAAAGGAGCAAAACGCATATGCGTTTTTGGCATTGAAAGTGAAACCGGCCCTTGATGACATTCCATAATTGGAAGCTCATCAAGTCCATGCGCTCAACTCAACCCAAACGCATTTTAGCATTGAACCATGCGTTCACAATTGTGAACCGGTTCAATCTAAAACGTTCCAATCAATTCGGTTCAATAAACCAAACCGAAAGAGCTCAAGCCAATAGGTCTAGACCAAATTGAACCCCAAGGCTCATGATCTAACCATTCATCTCCTGATGCCCCTGATCTCTCCGATCTGGCATCATCTCTCTCGATCGAAGCTTACCGATCTCAAGTCCTAATCAATCAAACATGATCAGACCAGATCTCACTTACAATCAGAGATTAAAACCCCTTTAAACTGAACCCAAAGAATTCAGTCCACACGATCTGACTCAAGTAAGCCATATCATCATATTGTGCGACCCTAAGGGTTTCCTTCAAATGTCGGTAACGATAACTTACGTTATCACGATCAGTGAGGGGTATCTAGCAACACATCACTGTCTCCCGATATAAAGGAAAGAGTCTTCCAAGACTACACCCAAACCATAGCACAAGTGTGAATCAAACTCACAAGGCACACAAATGTCTTTTGCCACTGGATGTTCTTATTGGACAAGCATGTCAAGCCTGTAACTCCAATATGATGAGCATGATTAGATCAGATGATCATAGTCATCTGGGTATGGCCATACACTTCCTCAATCATCTCATATAGGGGGGCCCTATAGAACATCACACTCCTTAAACAAGGAGACGGCAATCCTCTATCTATCACAAGTGCCCTAACCTGATTCAAGCTCACCATCCAAGATAGTCTATAATCATTATGTTTCAAATGATATTGAACTACCTCAAGACAATGACAATCATCATTTAGAAACACAAGTGATCTCAAGTCAAAGGACATGTGCCACTTGCTGCATACAAGGATCATTCACATTGTGACAAGCAATGGAATATCCCAGTAGGGTCTGTCCAGTACATCCAATGTACCCATGAGTCTATATCTTATTCCATGCTCGAAGCATCCTATAAGATTAGCACCCATATTAGTCTCAATCATATCAAGGCTGTCTCATGTTCACCAAGATATCTCGACTAAGGACATAGAGCCTGTCAGCCTAGCTGAACAGCTTTGAGACATTATTCAGAAGTACACTTATTACAGCAGATAAGGTAACAACCTGAATAACAACCATGCCTTTATTAACATAAAAGTTTATTACATGATACTTTTACAATCCCAAGGCCTCAAACATTAGCCTTAAGGGCATACCCCAACAATCTCCCACTTGCACTTAATCTAATGGTTGAGAAATCTCAAAACCATATTATTACAGTGCTTCTCATGCTTCTGCTGCGCCAGAGGCTTGGTAAGCGGGTCTGCCAGATTGTCATCTGTATGAACCTTGCAAATCTTGATCTCGCCACGATCAATGATCTCCCGGATCAAGTGAAACCGTCTCTGTATGTGCTTGGACTTCTGGTGCGACCGTGGTTCCTTTGCTTGTGCAATTGCTCCAGTGTTATCACAGAAGATAACCAAAGGATCTGCAGTCGAAGGAACGACACCAAGTTCTCTCACGAACTTACGAATCCACACTGCCTCCTTGGATGCTTCCGAGGCTGCAACATACTCGGCTTCTGATGTGGAATCAGCAACAGTTGACTGTTTGAAGCTTTTCCACACCACTGCTCCACCATTCAAGCTAAAAACATAGCCTGACTGCGATCGGAAATCATCCTGGTCCGACTGGAACGAAGCGTCAGTATATCCCTCTATACTGAGTTCTTCCTGACCACCATATATCAAGAACATATCTTTGGTCCTCCGCAGATATTTTAAGATGTTCTTGACCGCAATCCAGTGCGCCAAACCTGGATTACTTTGGAATCGACTGGTCACGCTTAACCCGTAAGCGACGTCTGGGCGAGTACACAACATCGCATACATAATGGACCCAATAGCCGAAGCATAAGGCGTATTGTCCATTTCATCTTTCTCAGTCTGTGTTTGTGGACACTGACTCTTCGAAAGATTCAGACCATGTCTGACTGGAAGATATCCACGTTTAGAATTCTCTAAATGGAATCTCTCCAGGACCTTATCGATGTAAGTACTCTGGCACAACCCGAGAAGCCTCTTAGATCTATCCCGGTAGATCTTCACACCTAATACATAGGCTGCTTCTCCTAGATCTTTCATCTGAAAACATTTTCCTAACCATGCCTTAACAGCATGCAGTTCAGGAATATCGTTTCCAATGATCAAGATATCATCGACGTAGAGGATTAGGAATGTAATCACGCTCCCACTAAACCTCTTATACACACACGGGTCATCCTCGTTCTTGATGAAACCAAACTCAGAGATTGATTCATCAAAACGAATATTCCAGCTTCTTGATGCTTGTTTAAGTCCATAAATGGACTTCTTTAACTTGCATATTTTATGACGATCTGATGGATTAGTGAAACCCTCAGGTTGTGTCATATACACATCCTCATCCAGATTTCCATTAAGGAAAGCTGTTTTCACATCCATTTGCCAGATCTCATAGTCGTAATATGCTGCTATCGCGAAAAGAATCCGAATAGACTTAAACATGGCTACAGGTGAGAAAGTTTCATCATAATCTAACCCGTAGATTTGTTTGAAACCTTTCGCAACTAGCCTGCCTTTATAGGTAACCACGTTACCATCCATGTCAATCTTCTTCTTGAAGATCCATTTACAGCCTATAGGGATTACTCCCGGAGGCGGATCAACCAAATCCCAGACCTGGTTATCTGACATGGAGTCCATTTCGACTCGCATAGCATCAAGCCACCTAGCTGACTCCGGTCCACAGACCGCATCCGCATAAGTTAGGGGTTCATCATTATCAATGATGTAGACTCCGTCATAGCGCTCAGGCTGTCGACGGATCCTACCCGATCTTCGCGGTTCCCGTGATATTTGAGCCTCAGGTTGTTCAATAACGTGATCTTCTGGCTCAGGCACATCCAACTGTGCTTGACTACTTTGTCCTTCTTCTGGATTTTCATCCAGCTTTATTTCTCTCCCACTGGCCTCTTGCAGAAGAAATTCCTTCTCAAGAAATATGGCCGTCCGAGCAACAAAAACCTTGTTCTCTTTGGGATCGTAGAAATAATAACCCTTAGTTTCCTTAGGGTAACCGACAAAGATGCATTTGTCAGATCTGCTCTCTAGTTTCCCAGAGGCGAGCTTTTTGACATAAGCCTCGCAACCCCAGATCCTGATAAATGTCAAGCTCGGCTGTTTCCCATACCATAACTCATATGGCGTCTTTGAAACTGCCTTGGATGGCACTCGGTTTAGTACCTTTGCAGCTGTTTCCAGTGCAAAACCCCAAAAGGAGTATGGAAGAGTAGCCTGACTCATCATAGAACGAACCATATCAAGTAACGTTCTGTTTCTCCTCTCGGACACACCATTCCATTGCGGTGTTCCTGGCGGAGTGAGCTGTGAGATAATCCCACACTCCTTCAGATAGTCAGTAAATGCATGACTCAGGTATTCACCACCTCGATCAGAACGAAGTGCCTTGATATTTCGGCCTAGCTGATTTTGTACTTCATTTTTGAACTCTTTGAACTTGTCAAAAGATTCACTTTTATGTCTCATCAGATAGACATATCCATACCTACTGAAATCATCAGTAAAGGTAATGAAGTACTGATAGCCACCTCTGGCATGTTTACTAAACGGCCCACACACATCACTGTGTATAAGGTCAAGTAAACCTGAAGTCCTCTGACCTTTGTGAGGAAAAGGAGACTTCGTCATTTTACCCATTAAACAAGCTTTGCATGTATCAATCTCCTCATAGGAGAATGATCCCAGCAGTCCATGATCATGCAACCGCTTAATGCGCTTCTCGTTTATATGGCCTAAACGACTATGCCATAGCAAGGTGCTGTCATCAGCATACTTGGCTTTCTTATTATCAATGTTTTGTATAGAATTTTCCATGTCCAACATGTATAACCCATTGTTAATTGAACCAGTTGCATACACAATATTATCATAAGTCAAAACACACTTTGAAATCTTGCATTCAAAGGCAAATCCTTTCCTGACAAGAGCAGGAATAGAGATAATATTCTTGGTAATACTTGGTACAAAATAACAATTGTTTAATTCTAATACAATGCCAGATGGTAAAGAAATGAAATAGTCCCCTACAGCAACAGCAGCAACCCGTGCCCCGTTTCCAACGCGTAGGTCTACCTCATGCTGTCCCACCTGCCTTCTTCTCTTGAGTTCCTGTACATTTGAACAAATGTGAACTCCACATGCAGTGTCCAACACCCATGATATAGAAGAAGATGAAACCATGACTTCCGTCACGTATATACCTGAGCCAGAAGCAACGCTTCCCCTCTTATCTCCTTGGAGCGCTTTACAGTCCTTTTTCCAGTGACCCAGCTGGCCACAGTGGAAACACCTGTTGTCCTTGGACCGCTTCACCTTTTGTTTCAGGGCCTTGCTGTAATTCTTGACAGGGGCCTTGCCCTTCTTCCCCTTCTTCTTGTTCCTTGAAGGAACCATTAAGACAGAGGTTGAAGGCTTGCCCTTCAGAGTTTCCTCAGTAGTCAAGAGCATATTCAGCAGCTCTGCCGGCGTACAATCGATCTTGTTCATATTAAAATTAATGATGAACGCATCGAAAGAGGGCGGAAGAGACTGCAGAATAATATCTACAGCAAGCTCCTGGTTGACGGTATGCCCCAGTTTCTCCAGAGCTTCCTTGTGCCCAATCATCTTGAGCACGTGAGCTCCCACTGGGCTCCCCTCAGCCAGTTTGCTCTGAAAGAAGAGCTTCGTCAGATTATAGCGCTCGGTCCTCGCCTGTGCAGCATACAGCATCTTGAGGTTCGCTATAATCTCTATAGCCGACATATCCTCATGCTGACGCTGCAGCGGTGGCGTCATAGACGCTAGCATCAGGCAAGCGACATCAATGCTATCATTGACATGCTTATCATAGGCATCACGAACCGCCCTTGCGGCGTTCGCAGCGGGCTGCGGCGGTATCGCCGTCTCGAGGACATACAGTTTCCTCTCTGCCTTAAGAACGATCTTAAGGTGTCCAAACCAGTCAGAGAAGTTCGGCCCAGCAAACTTCTCCCTTTCCAGTAGGGATCGCACATTGAAGCTCATGATGTTCGTTGCTGCAGGAATCTACAACAAGCAAGAACAGCAAGGTCAGTATCAATGTTTCAGAATCAATCCAGGACTTAAGAAAGATTCTTTTCTCACTATTTTGTCTGACTGAAAAATCCAGTAAACAGTCCGAAAGAGTAACACTCTTTTAGTGAGATGGGATCCAGATTTCATACTTGGTCTCCGCGTCCCGCTCAGGCGAGATAAGATGCACAGAGATGACAAGCATTAATTTCTGGTAGGCTGTCCCAGCCAATCGCCAACCCGTGCGATTCCCCTTCATCTTGGCAATCCAGCAGACTGTGCCAACTGAGTTGGTACAACACAGTCTCTGATCCCAGAGATGGCTGCCTCCATGTGCTACCATATGCGCCACATATGTAGCCTACATGGTCAAGCTGACCCGACCTACTCCCTGGACCACCACGTGCTATGCTGAGCAACGAGAGGGGATAAATCCCAACTCTGTAACACGCAGGTGAAATCCAGCACCGTCTGAAGATAGATGGACGTGCCCACTGAGTGGGTTCAACACGGCTCCAACGATAGTCAGAAAGGTGAGGTTTCGCGTCAGAAGGCTTATCGAGCTTGATATGTTAGCATTTGGATTTTAACGGTCTTTTATCTTCTTACTATCAGGCAATCCTATGGCTATAGCAGAAGATAAACTTAAACATGCAATTCTAATTATTAGCAATAAGTAGAAAGCATGATCTTATGTGGTAAAAGCCCATGAACCCTAGTAAGACCTTAATTTTACTTAAGTCTTCACTTGAGCTCCATGGCATCTCATCTGGTCCAACCTAGGGCCCTAGCGCCAAGAGCACCTCAGGTGCGCCACCAGCTGAATGCCCCTTTGGGATGTGTGCATTTGTACTCTTGTCTAATCAAAGTACATTTGATCTATCTAGACAAGGTTTGACTCACAGGTCAATTATACATTATAAATTAAATACAAATGTGATTCGCAGATCACAAATTAATTTACAAGTTTAAACCCAGGCACGCAGGCCCCAGCACAGCACACAATAGGGCAACCCACATAAGACTAAATAAACAAGCATATGGTTCAATCAACATGTGATCCATTCAAGAAATTAAATTTTTGAAAATCCCCATGGCATCAATTTAATTTCCTTATGAGTCCTACAACCTTACAATGGTCCATTGATGGGGATCCACTCATCCATCTAGTTAGATCTTTTGCCCTTGCATGCACCGAGTCCTAACTGACCCGAGTTGACCTAATGGTCAACCATGCATGCCCCAAGGGCTGAACCACCCTCATGAGTTTTGGCAAGCGGGTGTGACCCCGGGCCTAACTCATGTGTGTTCAGTAGATGTCTCAACCAGACCTCGCTACACGCCGTTGATGCAGTCAACCTATAGCCACCTCGTGCTTGCGCACAGGTGCTATCTGGTCGACCCATCTAGGCTGTCAGATGGTCTGATCAGACTAGCTTGATCTATACTAGATGATGCCTTCAACCCCATCAACCCATCTAAGGATTTAATGTAGTGGCACCTTAGATCTAATCAAGCGCGCAAGATGTAAGTTTTAGAAAACCTTTTGAACATGCGCATATAAACAAACAACATGCTTGATAACCCTTAGATCTAAGGGGGTCCCCTTCAAGGGGGAGCGCATACTTTAGGGGGTCCCCTTCAAGGGGGAGCGCATACTTCATCTAAGCATGATACAAGCGCCAACTTCATGAACATATGATACAAGCGCCAACTTCATGAAAACAAAGCATGCCTCAAGAAAAAGTAAGCGCAACATGTATGGATCACCAATACTTAAAGCAATCATATCGATCATATCATGAGCCTAGCTCTGATACCAATTGAAGCAACCCCTAATCTAAGGGGGAGAAACCCTAAACTTGCGATTCTAACAAGCTTTGCGGAAAAAGGGTTTCAAATCAAGATCGGATATGAAAACATATGATCAACTTGAAGCTAGAAATCATACCAATGCCATGGACTTGGAATTCGGCTTGGAAGAAGAGATCAAGTTAGGTCTCCTCCAAAGTGTGCCACACACAAGAAGAAGTTGGCTCACTCCTTGGCGTCGCTTGTGCTAGCAAGTCACCCAAGGAATCTATTCGAATGGAAAGGGATGAAGAAGGATCAAGCTTGGCCGAGAGCTCCTCTTGCGCAACACTCCTTTTTCGTCGTCCACACCACACTCCCACGAAAGTCCAAGAATGCGTTGAGAAGAAAGGAGCAAAACGCATATGCGTTTTTGGCATTGAAAGTGAAACCGGCCCTTGATGACATTCCATAATTGGAAGCTCATCAAGTCCATGCGCTCAACTCAACCCAAACGCATTTTAGCATTGAACCATGCGTTCACAATTGTGAACCGGTTCAATCTAAAACGTTCCAATCAATTCGGTTCAATAAACCAAACCGAAAGAGCTCAAGCCAATAGGTCTAGACCAAATTGAACCCCAAGGCTCATGATCTAACCATTCATCTCCTGATGCCCCTGATCTCTCCGATCTGGCATCATCTCTCTCGATCGAAGCTTACCGATCTCAAGTCCTAATCAATCAAACATGATCAGACCAGATCTCACTTACAATCAGAGATTAAAACCCCTTTAAACTGAACCCAAAGAATTCAGTCCACACGATCTGACTCAAGTAAGCCATATCATCATATTGTGCGACCCTAAGGGTTTCCTTCAAATGTCGGTAACGATAACTTACGTTATCACGATCAGTGAGGGGTATCTAGCAACACATCACTGTCTCCCGATATAAAGGAAAGAGTCTTCCAAGACTACACCCAAACCATAGCACAAGTGTGAATCAAACTCACAAGGCACACAAATGTCTTTTGCCACTGGATGTTCTTATTGGACAAGCATGTCAAGCCTGTAACTCCAATATGATGAGCATGATTAGATCAGATGATCATAGTCATCTGGGTATGGCCATACACTTCCTCAATCATCTCATATAGGGGGGCCCTATAGAACATCACACTCCTTAAACAAGGAGACGGCAATCCTCTATCTATCACAAGTGCCCTAACCTGATTCAAGCTCACCATCCAAGATAGTCTATAATCATTATGTTTCAAATGATATTGAACTACCTCAAGACAATGACAATCATCATTTAGAAACACAAGTGATCTCAAGTCAAAGGACATGTGCCACTTGCTGCATACAAGGATCATTCACATTGTGACAAGCAATGGAATATCCCAGTAGGGTCTGTCCAGTACATCCAATGTACCCATGAGTCTATATCTTATTCCATGCTCGAAGCATCCTATAAGATTAGCACCCATATTAGTCTCAATCATATCAAGGCTGTCTCATGTTCACCAAGATATCTCGACTAAGGACATAGAGCCTGTCAGCCTAGCTGAACAGCTTTGAGACATTATTCAGAAGTACACTTATTACAGCAGATAAGGTAACAACCTGAATAACAACCATGCCTTTATTAACATAAAAGTTTATTACATGATACTTTTACAATCCCAAGGCCTCAAACATTAGCCTTAAGGGCATACCCCAACATTGTTGAGGAGCTACATACCTTAGGATGATCTAGGAAGCTTAGAATGAATTTTAGAAACCCTAAAAATTAATCCTCCATCATGTGGGCTATCTTATGTTAGCCATGATGTCATCCGAGTTGCAAATGCAACACGAGGCATAGAATGCCTTTCAGATAATAACACCTCTAAGGTAGCTATTCGAGACGTAGGCTAGAATAGAAAGATATGACATAGTCAAATTAGCTTTTCAACGCTGAATGCCTAAGGGGACACTAGTGGGACCGCATGTACTCAAGATGATTGGGTATATTGCACATCTCGAAAGACTGGGACACCTGTTAGATCGAGACTTGGCAAAGGATTTGATTTTGTAGTCACTACCTCTTAGCTTTAGTTCATTTATTATTAACTTTAACATGAACCGAATTGAGTGCACTCAGAAGGAGTTGCTGAATTTACTCTAGATGACTGAGAAGGAGATGGAAAATATCAAACCTAAATCCATTCTTATGGTCCTTGTGACTACTAAGAAGTAGAAGAGAGGTAAAGCTTTTTTTGAGGCAAAGCTCAAAGTAATTCCAAGGCACTAAAGAAGAAAATGGAGAAGGAAAATAAGTGCTTCCACTATGGCCAAGAGGGTCATTAGAGAAAGGATTGCAAGCAACTTCAGAATTAGGTGAAGGGAAGTATCTTTTCATCTTCAGGCTCAAGTATTTATGTTACCAAAGTCAAATGATCTATTTCTAACCCGTGGGTATTTGATACCGCACGATGAGACTCATATTTGTACAAATATGCAACAACTTAACAAAAATAGGACAAGTATGGCATGGAGAGACTAACCTACGAGTTGGAGGCATAGGTTGATGCTATTGTAGTAGGGGACTTCACTCTTCCTGGAGTCAAGACTTTTGTTAAAACTTAGTTGTTGCTTCTATGTACTTTTAGCTTATAAAACATTGTATTTATTCCTACCTTGGCGAGGAAAAGATTTATAATAAAAGGAACACTTGTTCTTTTCAAACATGTTTTATGATTAGAGTACATTATGCAATGGACATAACTAGTTCTATATGTAATATAAAGATTAAATGGATCAAAATAAATGGTTCAAGTAGTACTTATCTTTGGCACTGTTATTTAGGCCATATAAACAACAATTGCATCCAACTACTCTATGCAAATGGATTCCTGGATTCAAATTCCTTATAAGAGATTGATATGTTTTAACCTCTTTCGAGATGTTGGTTACAAGCTGCTCACTCAAAAAGTCATAGTAAATTTTATAAGCTTATATCATCTTTTTGAGTCATATTTATGTACTTTTCCTTGTTTTTAAATTAAATTTGGTCAATTTATTTGGAATCTACATCATATCTTATTTTTTAATTTTTCTGGTAAAATATGCTTATTTTTGTAGATTTTGGAGGTTAGTGTAGAAGATGGAATTAGGAAAAATTTTGGAGTTCAAGGGGAAAATTTGGGAAAAACTTGGTGTCACACCCTTGTGATGAAATGAACTATGGTTGTCACAGGGGTGTGATTACAAAAATTGGGGAAGAACAGCCACGAGCCTGAGTCTTCCACCGCCCAAAAAACCTGATTCTTTCGGTGCCAAATTAGAAAAATCTGAGGTGCAATCAGAAAAATTGGAAACACAAGACCAGTTATAAATAAGAGGAGAACATCTGATTGAAGTATCATGCTCTCTCGTGGAGAAATGAGGGAGAAAACTTAGCAGCGGCGGCTGGTATGTTTCTCTATTCGTAGAGGGGCTTAACAATCACCATTTGCCACAAAATTAGGAGGGAAGCTATGCCTAAGGGAGGAGACGACACAAACAAAATTTCAGGCCGATAAGAGTTCAAATGAGGGAGAAATTGCAATAGGTGTCGCTAGGCTTTGTTCTCTCACTAATAGGTGTCGTGGTGACAAAACTTGGTGGAAAGTTTCACCCAAGGGAGGAGAGGATACATGCACAATTTTAAAAAGAAAGGAGTTCAGGATCGAGAGAAATCAATGACAGAGTTTATAGCTGGGAAGAGAATCGTAGATTACTATAGCAGTACTATAACAACTGATATTTATTTTGTTCTCATGACTATGGTAGCGTAATTTTCCTTTGGAACAATGAGAGTAATCACTTTAATTTTTGCAATGATTAGATAAACACTTACCTATCAGTTATTTATTGATTGTTAATTTTACCTATGTGATTTATTTACTTTGTAACCGTTAAATTCTAAATAATTGCATATTTTAGGGTTTATAACATGGACCGAGAGGTGACTTATAAATTTGGACCCCCTTAATTAGACCTAGTAACCTAGACTACGAGAGTTGCTTTGTCTTAGAAATCTAATTATTTATGCATATTTTATATGTAGTTATTTTAATTTAATAATTACATTATGTTAGACAAAATAATTACTCTAAGAAGTGAATTAAATTGTTAGAACCCCTTAGGTAAACCTGTGAGATTAAACTACGAGAGTACTTAATTTTACTTGAGAGATAGACTTAAGAATTAAACAACAAGAGTGATTTTTAGTTCTTGATGTCTAAAATTACCATCGTTTAATCACTAAAACATCAAGTCATGAGAATGAAGGTTGAATTAGTATAAGTTGGATTTCCGAGAGGAGACAACTTTTATTTTGGTAATTTATTCTTTAACATGATTTGAATAACTAACAATAAATTTTATTATGTTTAGCCATAAAAATTAAAGTGGTGAAATCGTGGTCCCAGCTTTCTCTTTTTGATTTTTGATGCTAGTTTGAATTTATTTGTTTCCTATTTTATTTCCATCATACATCGTTTGCTTAGATAGTGAAAATACGATTATTTGGTACTTAGTACATAAGTCTTTGTGGGTTCGATATCTACTTTATTACTTCATCGTATTCGTGCACTTGCAGACACATCAAGATTTTAGCGTCGTTGCTGGCCCTTGTGCAACCCCCATCTTGCTCACTATCACAGGAGTGTGATGAGCCATCACGGGGTTGTGATGAGCCTCGCCAGCCTATACACCTAGACCTAGTACACCTACTCCATATAGGCCTCCCATACTCTTTTCCCAAAGACTTGTTCAGGCAAAATTAGATAAACAATGTGGTAAGTTTTTAGATGTTTTGAAAAAGCTTTATATAAATATTCCTTTCACTGATGCTCTATCTCAAATGCCTACTTATGCAAAATTTTCAAAAGAAATTCTATCAAATAAAAGAAGAATAGAGGATTATGACACTGTGGCATTAACTGAGGAGTATAGTGCTATTATTCAAAATAAATTGCAACATAAATTGAAGGATCCAGGTAGTTTTGGAGAGATGACTTTTGACAGAGCTTTATGTGATCTTGGAGCTAGCATGAGTCTAATGCCTTTATCTGTTTGTAGAAAACTTGACATGGGTGAGCCTAAGCCGATCTTTATTTCTCCATAGCTTACCAATCAATCAGTCAAGTATCATGTTGGGATTTTAGAAGATATTCCAATTCAAGTGCGTAAGTTTTTCATTCTAGCCGATTTTGTAGTACTATAGATTGAGGATTCCAAAACCCCCATTATTCTTGGAAGACTATTCTTAGCTACAGCAAGTGCCATCATTGATGTAAAGAATGGTAAGCTCACTTTGAACATTGGGGATAATTCTATTAAATTTGATCTATTTGAAACCATGAAAAGACCATCTTTTATAGGATCATGATATAGTGTAGATATTAGAGATGATATTGTAAATGCTATAAATATTTTGTTTGATGAGCATAATAACTTTGATAATTTCATAGATGATTTAGGTGTTGCTCCCTATAATAGAACATGAACCATATATTGAGCTTGAGTAGGAACCACAAGCAGAAGAAACACCTAAGGTTGAACTTGAAACTCTGCTAACTAATATGAGGTATGATTTTTTTGAACCTAATTCTACTTTACTTGTATTTGTTGATACACAACTAAATGAAATTGAAAACATTGACTTTGATTTTTGCATACTCAAGAAAGCCACTGTGATTGTGTTTTACCTGAAATTTTGGATGTTTCCTTTAGTGGCTAAGCTTTTAGAACAACAGAAAGGTAAGAAGTTATATGCTATTTACTATGACTCTAATCCACCAGCTTCGTCCTGATATTTAAGCTATAGTCAAGCTGGTGACCTAAAAATTAGCGCTTCTTGGGAGGCAACCCAAACACTATTTTTGTTCTTCATTTTTTTTTATCTTATTTTTTGCATCTTTTATTTTTTTTAAGAATTTACACTCTTATTTTATAAGAGAATAAAAAAATGAGTGGTTTTCAGAGATTCCTATAGTTACAGCTCTGTGATCATAATCATTACCCTGTAACCTTTCTTTCCTCTTTTCCTGATTGACACGATCTCCCCACTAGCGCTCTCCTTAGACCTCCATCGACAATCTCTGATTACCCTTTGGAAAGAAGACATTTTTAGCTTAGGTGAGACACTATTTTTAGGCTGAGCATTATGTATCTAGAAGTTGTGCAAATGGAATTTTCAGAAGATGCATCTCTGAGGAGGAGATTGCCAACATTCTTTTTCACACCTCCTCCTATGGTGCACATGTGAGCACCCAAAAGATGACATTGAAAGTCGTATAGTTAGAATGTCTTATATGTGTGAGTATATAGACTGGATTCAAGAGCACCTAGCTAGGCACCACACTTCATATGATGATTATAATGATTGAGATCGCTATGCAATGATTGGATGAGCATGACTATACTTTCTTGATATATTTTCTCTATACTATTTTTTTTCGATGGGGTTGCATAACTTGTATACTTTTTCGATGTGTGGAACTTATTTTCTTCTATGCATGAGTTGATCTATTTTGATGAGATATGTGTAACTTGAATGTCTGTGATCTTGATTGGCATGAGTTTATTGACTCTAATGATGTGTTTGTGAAGTAATGTATGTGATTGATTTGATGGTTTAGGAATTTCTAGAATTACTTATGGGATAGAATTTTTGAGTTCCTGTATGGATAAAATTTTTATGAAAAGTGTTATACATTCTCGTGATACAAGTTGAATGATAGTTACTTGATTTTAATTTTTCTAAACCTTTACTTGCTGGAAAAAAGTTTTATGGAAAGAAACTAGGAGGTATCTGTAGGAGACTTGCTCCAACTCCTCTAGTATAATGGACTGAAGTCATGAGTTATATTATGCCTTTCTGGTATACTTTAAATTTGTTTTGATCAAGTAACAGAGGAAAATTTATAAAGAAAAATGTTTAACCCTCATGCAGAAATATCGATAACGATTTAAGTACCATGCCCTTGGTCGGCTTTCTCCAAAAAGGAAAAGAATGGGAAAAGAAAACAAAAGAAAGGAAAAAAAGGGGAGAGAGCTGTAGGCCAAGTGGACAACTCCGTTGACATCTTATTATTATGGCCATGAGTTTTATTATACTACTATGTAATATAATTTAAATAATATTATTGTGTTAACAGAATAAGGACCAACAACCGTTTAAAGACTAGTTTGCTTTAAAAAGTCTCTCTGTGCAGGATTATCACCCAGTATCTGTAAGTGAAGATTTTAGTTGAAGGTAAATTTAAATTTATTAAAAGAAAGTATGAAATTATTTGACAAGTTGATCCTGAATGTTATTACATAAATTATAAGATTTTATCTATCTTAGACTATAACCTCTTGAAGATTTCTCCCTGATAGGTTGTTTCTAAAACTTCATATCTCTAAAAACTGTTGCACATATTATGGAACAATTGCATTTTAGAGTAGAACAAGCAAAAGTCATTTAATCTTTACATTCTCGTTACACGCTTTGTTGCCTAATTTGGTTTGGGCGCAAGTCCTAATCCAATTAGGACTCCAATTAGATTAATTACCACCCCCATATGCACTAATCATATGTAAATTAATATCTTAAGTGATTAAGATCAATTCCCAAATTGAATCAATCACTAGAATATATTAATCATGCCATAAATACAACTCCTAATCCAATTAGGAGTCTTCATGCGCCCATGTAATAAACTTCTCCCCATTATGCCCTTTTTACCTCTTATCTCTTCGTTACAACTTATTAGTAAGCCTCATTAAGTAATGGGCCTAGCCCAAGGTCCATTATGCATGTTAACCAAGCCATTGGATCCAATCCATCATGATGCCTTGACCTAGTCTTGGCGCATACATGAGAATTGTGAATTGTTTGGGTACATGCGGCTGATGCTTGTTTAGGCAAGTGACTAGCACATGTGATTAAGGGATTTAATCAAGTAATTTGGTTAAATAAATCACTAGATTAATGCCTTAATCGCCCCACCCCAAATCGCCTCTTAGTCCTATAAATAGAACCCTAGCCGCCCCTCTTCATACACGAATTCTCTTGGAGGCATGGAGACAAGTGAGGGGCAAAAGCTTGGAGTTCTTGAAGTTCTCTTCTCCCTCTTCCATCAAAGTCGAAGCTCTCTTCTTCCCTTTCCTTCCTTAGCGCAAAGAAGAAAGAAGCTTGTGGCATCTTCCTCCTTCCTTTCATTCTCCTTGGTGCATCCCTTCTTGGTGGTGGCGCAAGTTGATTGGAGGACTCTCCTAAGGCGTGGATCTTCTTCCCGAGGCTAGCACCTGGCATGGAAGAAGAAAGCTCGAGGAATCCATGTGTGTGAGACTATAGAGGGTGAACACTTGGGCGCCTACCTCGACATCGGCCTCCACTTGCTCTAGGTACTTACTATCTCATCATGTCAACCCCCTCGCATGACGATCTTCACTGGGTTTTTGGGACTTGCCTGTTTCGGGGATATTATTCTTCTATTATCAACATAACTTTTTTGGCGACTTTGAGCAGTTTTTAATTTGTTTCTTATCACTTGAATCTTTTCTGTAGTTTCTTGCACTTCATCTGGGGTCAATATCTTTCTATCACCAACTTCTTCCCAACGAAGTGGTGTCCTACATTTTCTCCCATATAAAGCTTCATAAGGTGCCATTTGTATTCTTGAGTGAAAACTATTGTTATAAATGAACTCAATGAGGGACAAGTCACCATCCTATTCACCCTTCCAATCCATGATATATGCTCTAAGGAGGTCCTCAAGTGTTTGGATTGTTCATTCAGATTGTCCATCAGCTTAACAATGATAAGCAGTGCTAAATTTCAGTTTAGTGCCCAATGACTCTTGTAGTCTTTTCCATAATCTAGAAAGAAATCTATCTGATATAATTTCGTTTGGAACTCCATGAAGTCTTACAATCTCATCAATGTACAATTTCACAAGCTTATCAAGGGAATATGTCATATTAATTGGCAAGAAGTGTGCTGACTTAGTTAACCTATCAACAATTACCCAAATAGCATCATGATTCTTTGATGTTCTTGGCAAGCCAGAAACAAAATGCATAGTAACACTTTCCCATTTCCATTCTGGTACTTCTAATGGTTGCAATGGTCCTCCTAGCTTTTGATGTTCTACTTTTATGAGTTGGCAAGTTAAACATTTAGATACATAATTTGCAATATCTTTCTTCATGCCATTCCACTAGTAATTACATTTCAAGTCCCTATACATTTTGGTACCTCATGGGTGTAAGGAATATTTAGATTTGTGTGCTTCTTCCAATATCTTATTATTCGTATTTGGATCATTTGGAATACATAGTCTACGTTGAAATTTCAAAATCCCATCTTGCATAATTTGGAAATCAAGCATCTGACCTTCCTCAACTTTGCTTCTAATGGATCATAACATTGGATCTTCTAATTGCTTCTCTAGTATTTGTTGATGAAAATCAGATTGGACTTTCAATGATGCAAGCAACATCTTGGGATTTTGAATTTTTACATCAATGATAAGATTGCAAAACTCTTATAATAAGTTCCATTGCTTTACCATCAAATTTGCCCATATACCACTTGATTTTCGGCTAAGTGCATCAGCAACAACATTTGCTTTACCTGCTTGATAATGAATGGTTCAATCATAGTCCTTTAGCAACTCTATCCATCTCCTTTGCCTCATATTTAATTCCTTTTGAGTAAATATATATTTTAAACTTTTGTGATCTTAGAACATATGATGAAGTTGTTGATCGAGCAGCCATAGTTGAGATGGATGTGGAGGAGATGCAAGAGCTAAGAAACAAAAGAGACAAGTTCAGATCTAATTTCCAAAAGCAAAAGAGATAGTTTGTGTAAGATCCAAGGATCTTAAGTCCTGGTAAGTATTATTTTGATTTAAATAAAATCATTGACTGTGGATATTACGTTAAGCAGTATTGGATGTTAATTAACTAGCTTATTGGATGTTAATTAACTGGCTTATTGATTGTTAATTTGTAATTAATTGATTAGAGTTTATTGGTTGTTAATTTATAATTAATTAATTAGAAATTTATTGGTTGTTAATTTGTAATTAATTAAATAGACCTTATTGGATGTTAAGTTAATCCTTATTGGATTTTCGTTTAAGTGAATGGTTAAATTGTTAGTTAATGGTTAAATTAATTAGTTATTGGGTTTGCACTTAAATTAGATGGATTTGAATTAATTAGTTAGTGGGTTAAACCCTATTTGGATTAATTGGTTAGCGGGTTTAAAAGTTAAAAATCAAAAATCTAAGAGGTGGACCGCTAGGGCAAAGAAGTTGGCGATTTTCTTGAAGAGTTGGCGATTCTTGGAGGCTTGGAGACGATCTTCTTCTTCCTCTTCTTTTTGGCCGGCGTCTTTGGTGTTTGGAGGCGTTTCTTTTCCATTGTTGGCGTCTTTCTAGGATCACTTCAAGGCTTTAGACGAAAATTTTGGAGAGATCTTCATCTTGGTATTCTCGGTTGAGGTGAGTGGAGTGTCTTATTAAATCTATCAATTTGGTTGTGTTTGTGTTACATGATACATTTGATTTCTTGGAAACTTTACCATGTTGAAAACCGAAATCTTGATATTCTTATGAAAACCGAAATCTTGATATTACTTATGAAAACCGAAATCTTGATATTACTTATGAAAACCGAAATTTTGATATTTCTTACATGGAATTTAAGTAGCTTGCATGAATCTCTTATTAATTATGGTTTTAAATTTTAAGTAGATATTCTTGAAATTCTTGTTAACTAAGGTTAAGATTTAGGTAGATAATATGTTGTAGACACCGTGGGTTACATGTAGTAATTTGTAAAGTAGTTTGTAAGAATACATGTTTTAATTTTATGTTGATTTTATGGATGCTTGTTAAATGCAATCCATGAATGTTTCTTTATGTGTGTAGCATGTTATATATTTATGGTTATATATTTATGGCCATGTATCTTTGTTTGAGAAACTTGGGTGATAACATAGCAATGTTAGACTGAACTAATCAGCATGAAACCTAAGGACTACACTACTATGTGATTATGTGATTTTTGAATATTATGTGATTATGTGATTTTTGAATATTATGTGGTTATGTGATTTTCGAATATTATGTGGTTATGTGATTTTCGAATAATATGTGTTGTGGTCATGGAATGGTTAGGACTAAGGCTAAGTGTAACTGTGTACTCAAGGGGATAGTCTATATGTGATATGTTAAGGGTTGGAGATTTCAGCCCTGTATTGTGATATGTGAGGGGGTTGTTGTTCAGCCTGATGTGATTATTGTGATAAAAATGACTATCCTAGAGTTTAGTTGACACTTAGGAGTCCACTTTTGTGAAATAAGATATAAGATGTGTCTGGTGTTGTCCAGTTAAGGAACCCTTTGGGAGAACGAGTGATATAAGACGCAAAGTGCCATGTCTTGGTCGGACAGGGGCCACCTCTTGATCTCATCACTCTTAGACGCTTAGATTTTTGTGATTATGGGGTGGTGTAGATCAAGGTATCACATCTTGACCAGGTGGTGATTACCTCTTGAGTCTACACACTGTCCATGTATATATGTTGCATGTGATTTGCAGGCTTCTCCCAGTGCTTAGGCCAAAGCCGGGTTGGACCATAATGGTCACTATTGATTATGCTGGACAACTAGGTTGATTAAGTGGTTGGTGTGTTTAGTTGGTTTAGAGTATAGCTCTAGAACCTTGGTTACTCTGTGGTGATAATTGTGTGATGTCTTAGCAGTGTACATCTGACTGTTTTATATGAGTTCTGTTCTTTAATTTTGTTATATGTTGACATGATATTCTGTTAAATGTTTTTAAAATAATCTGCATGTATTTTTGAGTGTATGTTATGGATGGTCGTTTGAGACTTTCCACTCACTGGGCTGTGTAGCTCACTCCTCAATATTTTCAGGTGTAGAGCAGGGGCGCATTACCAGTTAGCATTTTATATGGATGTTGTGATAAGACTTTTGTGCTTAATTATCTGGGTCCGGTTGTGGCCGAACTATGCGAACTATGTGAACTATGTGAACTTGTGTTGCCGGTTGTGGCAGTTTTAAGATTTTGATTTTTGTGTCACCGCGGGCTTTGGCCTGGGTTCGGTGTTTGGTATCATTGATGTTAGTTATGAACTTATAAAATCGATATTGTGACTTTGGTTCTCATTTTGAGTCGATTGGTATTTTTGCAATCGGATTTGATATAAATGTGAACTTGCATATGTCTAGTGCAAGTATTGCCTGGTGGCAGGTACCCTTATGAGATTTATGGATTTTACGGATTTTATATGGCTTTAATATAATTGTTGCCTTGCATATGTCTAGTGCAAGGATTGCGTGGTGGCAGGTACATTTATGAAATTGTGTTTCGTGGATTTTCGATGTGTGGATTCTCGAAAATTTTCAGATCGTGTTTTCTTGAACTTGGTTTTACCTAGCATGTGAATCGATCTTGTATGATAACATCCTGTTTCTCTATGACTTGTGTTGCTTGTTTGGGGTTAAGATAACGGGATGTGACAGAATGGTATCAGAGGAGTTGGCTAGCTAAAACTTAGTTCGGGGGAAAACATGTTTGTGTATTGCTAGACACCTGATAGGTTTATGTTTGTTTTCCTTACTATGGTATGTGTGTGTAGGAATTTAAGATGGTGCGATCCAGAGGAAATGCTAGCAGCGAGGGTGAGCAAACCTCAGATCTCACGAGAACCATTGAGGCTCTGACAGGCATGGTACGGCAACAGGGTGCCATGATAGAGAGGCAAGCTCAGATGCTGCAGCAGCAACAGACTCAGCATCAAGAAGCGCAACAGCAGCTCTTGCAGCAATTGACTCAGGAGAGATCCCAGACTACTCCGATGGTGGGGAATGACTCTCAGGAAGGCGCTCACAGGCGCTATGCCTCGCTTGTGAGTGAATTCCAGAAACTGGGTCCTAGCTCTTTTTATGGGGGCTCAGAATCAAGTACTGCAGAGAACTGGCAGTTGGTTTTGGACAAGATTTTTCAAGTCATGCGTTGCACAGATGAGGACAAGCTGTGTCTGACCACCTATATGATGCGTGGTGACGCAGATGAGTGGTGGAAGGGCGTGGTGAGGCTTGCTGAAGAAAGACATGAAACAGTAGATTGGCCCTATTTCTTGTCTCAATTTAATGAGAAGTACTTCCCCGATAGCTTGGTGGAGGACCGAGAGGTGGAATTTATTCATCTGGAGCAGGGTGATATGACTGTGGACCAGTATGAGTTACGGTTCACTAAGTTGGGAAAGTATGCCCCTCACCTGATAAACACTGAAAAGAGGAGGGCTACCAAGTTTCTCAGAGGTCTCAGATGGGACATTCGGGAGCAGGTTGGTGCTCAGCACTTGGAGACTTACGTTGAGACTGTTGGACGAGCACGCACCATTGAGAGGTACATATCTGAGAGGAGTTCTAGTGTGGCCGTGACGGTGGTTCCTGCAGCTGAGGCGGCGGCTCCTCAGTATGGTAATGGCGGCAAGGGTAAGAAGTACCCTAAGCATAAGGACTACAAGAAGAGCAGGTATAAGCCTTACTCTCACAAGGCACCGCAGCAGTCCAGGGATGCACCGCAGCAATCCAGGGATGCAAGGAACGGTAACTCAGAGGATCGGATTTGTCATCATTGTGGGCTCAAAGGACATCTGATGAGGGATTGTTATAAGAAGAATGGTGTATGCTTCAGGTGTAAGAAACCTGGGCACATGGTCAAGGACTGCAAAGAGCCTGAGATGCAGCATAGAGGCACAGATAAGCCTACAGTTCAGACCCGAGTTTATGCTGTGGCTGAGAAGGATACACGAGCTTCCCGATCCGTCGTGGAAGGTACCTTATTTGTATTTGATCAGTTAGCTCGCATCTTATTTGACCCTGGTGCAAATTTATCTTTTGTATCTGTTAGATTTGCTGCATGTTTACTTGTAATACCTAAGGTGCTAGATTATGTTGTGTCTGTGAGTACTCCCTTAGGAAAATCATTATCTACAGATACTGTTTGTGCTGATTGTGTAGTGCTTGTAGAGGGTTATGAGTTTCTGGTAGATCTAATCCTTTTGGATATGCAAGATTATGATGTCATCTTAGGTATGGATTGGTTATCCTCACATCATGCCACTGTGGATTGCTTTGAGAAAGTAATCACCTTGAATCTGCTAGATGGGAATCGGCTTTTTGTGAGAGGTCTAGTGTCAGACCAAGGACCGCATGTGATATCTTTCCTGCAGGCCAGGAAGTTACTTGCTAGTGGGTGCAAGGGTTATCTTGCGCATGTTAAGGTGCAGGATGATTCTACTCCTGATTTGACTCAGATGGCGGTGGTGAAAGAGTTTCCTGATGTGTTCTCTGAGGAATTTTCAAGCTTGCCACCCATATGAGAGGTAGAGTTTGGCATTGAGTTGGTGCCAGGTACTGCACCTATCTCCAGAGCTCCTTACCGCATGGCTACCTCAGAGTTGGCCGAGCTTAAGAAACAACTGGAGGATTTGCTGGAGAAAGGTTACATCCGGCCTAGTGCTTCACCCTGGGGAGCACCAGTGCTGTTCGTAAAGAAGAAGGATGGAACCCTGAGGATGTGTATAGACTACAGACAACTGAACCAAGTGACTATCAAGAATAAGTATCCTCTTCCCAGAATTGATGATCTGTTTGATCAATTACAGGGAGCTACAGTGTTCTCTAAGATTGATCTGAAATCAGGATATTACCAGCTTAGGGTCAAGGATGAGGATATATTTAAGACTGCTTTCAGGACCAGGTATGGGAATTTTGAATTTCTAGTTATGCCTTTTGGACTGACGAATGCACCTGCTATCTTCATGGATTTGATGAACAGGGTATTTCATGAATTGCTTGATTCTTGTGTAGTGGTTTTCATAGATGATATTTTGGTGTACTCTCGGACTACTTCGGATCATGTCAGTGACTTGCGCAGAGTGCTGGAGATCCTGAGGAAAAACCGATTATATGCCAAGGCTAGTAAGTGTGAGTTCTGGCTAGAAAAGATTAGTTTCCTTGGGCATGTGATTTCTGGTCAGGGGGTGTCTGTGGATCCGGTTAAAGTGCAAGCCATCCTCAATTGGGGAAGACCGACTAGTGCTACTGAGATCAGAAGTTTCCTGGGTTTAGCAGGTTACTATCGGAGGTTTGTTGAGGGATTCTCCAAGCTGGCGGGTCCTTTAACTAAATTGACCAGAAAAGAGGCTAAGTTTAATTGGGATGACAAGTGTGAAGAGAGCTTTCAGGAGCTGAAGAGAAGGTTGACTAGTACACCGATCCTCATTATTCCTAGTGATGGGGAAAGGTTTACTGTCTATACGGATGCTTCGGGCAAAGGGTTGGGTTGTGTCTTGATGCAGAAGGGTTCTGTGGTAGCCTATGCTTCGAGACAACTGAAGGAGTATGAGTTGAACTACCCTACTCATGACTTAGAGTTGGCGGCCGTAGTCTTTGCTCTGAAGATATGGCGTCACTATTTGTTGGGTCAAGAGTTTGATCTGTTCACTGACCACCAGAGTCTCAAGTATATCTTCACTCAGAAGGAGTTGAACATGAGACAAAGAAGATGGATGGAGTTGATCAAAGATTATGACTTTGCTATTCAGTATCAGGCTGGAAAGGCCAATGTAGTGGCTGATGCACTGAGCAGACATCCAGTAACTTCAGTAGCGGCACTACGGGTCAGTGAGTGGCAGTTACTACAGGAGTTCAGCGATCTCAGGATCAGTGTTTCTCCTAGAGTTCAGTCGGGTTATGTGGCTTTCCTCAGAGTACAGTCTATTTTGTTGCAGAAAATCAGAGATCAGCAGTCAGTGGATCCGAAATTAGTTCAGATCAAGGATAGTTTGGTTGCGGGTACAGTTCAGGATTTTAGCTTGTTTGATGATGGTGTTCTTCGGTTCCGTGGAAGGGTGTGTGTCCCTGAGGAACCGAGCTTGAGGAAAGAAATATTGGAGGACAGCCATAACTCCAAATATTCTCTACATCCTGGTGTAACTAAGATGTATCAGGACCTCAAGAAGAGTTTTTGGTGGCCGGGTATGAAGAAAGAAGTATTTGATTTTGTCTCTAGGTGTTTAACCTGTCAGACGGTAAAGGCTGAACATCAGAAACCTGGTGGTTTGTTGCAACCCCTTCCTATTCCTGAGTGGAAGTGGGAATGCATCAGTATGGACTTTGTGTGTGGTTTGCCCAGAACCAGATTGGGTCATGATGCTATTTGGGTGATTGTTGATAGACTCACTAAATCAGCCCACTTTCTCCCGATCAAGATGACTTATCCTTTAGAGAGACTGGCTAGATTGTATATTGATGAGATAGTCAGACTGCATGGAGTGCCTGTTGATATTGTGTCTGATAGGGACTCTCGATTTCTGTCCAGGTTTTGGAAGAGCTTACAGGAGGGTTTGGGTACTAAGTTGAGTTTTAGTACAGCATACCATCCTCAGTCTGATGGCCAGACGGAGCGTACTATACAGACTCTAGAAGACCTGTTGAGAGCTTATGTGGTTGATTGGAGTTCTGAGTGGAACCGGGATCTATCTTTGATAGAGTTCACTTATAATAATAGTTTCCACTCCAGTATTCAGATGGCTCCTTATGAGGCTTTGTATGGGAGAAGGTGTAGGACTCCCTTGTGTTGGGAGGAAACTGGTGACAGAATGATTTTGAGATCTGATGCAGTTCAGGAGACTACTGATAAGGTTATAGGGTTGACAATAAGAGAGCAAAGTTTGGGTCTAGGGTTGACAATAAGAGAGCAAAGTTATAAAGAACTGAAATGAAGAGACAAGGAGACAAATATCCATCATGTAGTAATTGTGGTGGGAAACATGATACCAAGCAGTGTTATAGGACAACAGGTGCCTGTTTTGCCTGTGGAAAATTTGGACATCAAGTGAGAGATTGCCCCGATAATAGAAGGAAAACACCAATGCCTCAAAAGCCTATAAGTCATACATGAGTCCATGTTATCACAACAAAACCAGATGATAAAGCTTCTAAATCAGTTGTAGAAGGTATTATTTATGTTTCTAAAAGAACTGCAAAAGTCTTATTTGACCCTGGTTCTAATGTATCCTTTGTTTCTCATCATTTTGCTCAACATTTCAATAAGCAACCTGAGCCATTGCTATCTATGTATGTGACAATACCAATTGGAGATTTTATTACCGCCTCTCTTGTGTATTCCTATTGTTTGCTCTCAATTGGGGAATATGAGCGTCCTGCAAATTTGATTCTTTTAGATATGCAAGACTATGATATCCTACTTGGTATGGATTGGCTTTCCTCTTATCATGCAACGGTAGATTGCTATAGAAAAGAGGTGACTTTTAATTTGCCAGATCAACCATCATTTCATTTTATGGGAATAGTACAAGAATCACATCCTCATCTCATATCTTTTATGCATGCTCATCAATTACTTCAACAAGGTTGTGTATGTTACTTAGCTTATATCAAGGATTGCCAACCTAAAGAAATGAATATGAATGAAACACCAATGGTCCAAGAGTTTCCTGATGTTTTTTCGAATTATTTACCTGGGTTGCCACTTGATAGAGAAATAGAGTTTTGTATTTATCTCATATCTGGTACAACACCCATATCAAAAGCACCTTATAGAATGGCACCATTAGAATTGGTAGAGCTAAAGAATCAACTACAAGAATTATTGGATAAAGGCTTCATCCGGCCTAGTGTTTCACCTTGGGGAGCACCAGTATTATTTATAAAGAAGAAAGATGGAACATTGAGACTTTATATTGATTATAGGCAGTTGAATTAGGTGATAGTTAAGAATAAGTATCCACTTCCCATAATAAATGATTTATTTGATCAATTGTAGGGGGCACAAGTCTTCTCTAAAGTTGATTTGAGGTCGGGCTACTACCAATTAAAGATTAAGAGGGATGACATTCCTAAGACTGCTTTCAGAACTCAGTATGGCTATTATGAGTTTTTAGTGATGCCATTTGGTTTGACAAATACTCCAGCAGTATTTATGGCTTTAATGAATAGAGTTTTTCAACTTTTATTAGACGCAGATGCTATACTCATTTATTCAAGGAGTAATAATGAACATGAAGAACATTTGAGGAAGGTGCTGGGAATACTAAGAGAAGAGAAGTTGTATGCTAAATTTAGCAAATGTGAATTTTGGCTAAATCAAATTGATTTCTTAAGACATGTAGTTTCAAAAGATGGCATTTCTATGGATCCTAAGAAAGTAGAAGCTATTATACAATGGAAGCAACTAACAAATGTGGGAGAGATTAGAAGTTCCTTAGGCTTAGCAGGTTACAATAGAAGATTTATTTAAGGATTTTCAAAAATTTCAAATCCTTTTACTAGATTAACCAGGAAAGAAGTCAAGTTCGAATGGAATGAAGAATGTGAAAATGGTTTCAAAAAATTAAAAAAAAAAGGTTAACTTGTGCTCCAATTCTCACAATTCCATGTGGTAATGATGGTTTTTCAGTTTATACTAATGCCTCTACTAAAGGACTTGGTTGTGTTCTCATGCAAAATGAGCAAGTAATTGCATATGCTTCAAGACAATTAAAAACTTATGAATAGAATTATCCAACTCATGATTTAGAATTGGCAGTAATCATCTTTGCATTAAAGATATGGAGGCATTATTTATATGGACAAACATTTGGAATATATACTGATCACACAAGTTCTAAGCTTTAAGGTTGAAATTTTACCTCGAATACTTGGTCTTAACCCCCTTTCAACCTTCTTTGCCCTTCTAACTTCATTTTCAAATAGATGTGGAGCAAATCTAGATAATTCAGAAAATTTTGCATCATACTATCCAATTCAAAGTTTTCCTTGTATTAAGTTTATAAATTCCATCTCTTTTTGATTTCTCACACAGTCTGGAAAATACTTTTATAGGAATTTGTTTTGAAAGACTTCCGAAGTTATTGTTTCTTGCTTTGCTTCTGCTACTCTCTTAATCATTTTCCTGAATATGATGGTTTTTTCAATGAATCTGCCAACTCAAACTCAATTATGTTTTCACCAATATTTAGTGTGAGTTTCCCTTTTTTAACATCAATAACTGCCCCCGCAGTGGCTAAAAATGGTCTACCAAGAATAATTGGATTTTTAGTACTTTCCTCCATTTCTAACACTAGAAAATCTGCTGGGACAAAATACTTACCAACTTTGATTGGAACATTTTCTAAAATTCCAACAAGATACTTAACTGATGAATCAGCAAACTGCAAAGATATTGAAGTTGGTTTAAGCTCTCCCATGTCCAATTTTTTGCAAATAGATAAAAGCATTAGGCTTACACTAGCACCTAAATCACATAAGGCTCGGTCAAAAACTATACTCCCAATTGATCAAGGAATAGAGAAACTACCTAGATCTTTTAATTTTGGTGGCAACTTGTTTTGGATGATAGCGTTACACTCCTCAGTTAATGCCATAGTACCATAGTCCTCTATCTTTCTTTTATTTGACAAAATTTCTTTTAAAAACTTAGGATATGTGGGCATTTGAGATAAAGAATACCATAGTCCTCTATCTTTCTTTTATTTGACAAAATTTCTTTTAAAAACTTAGGATATGTGGGCATTTGAGATAAAGCATAAGTAAATGGGATATTAATATAAAGCTTCTTTAAAACATCAAGAAATTTCCCAAACTGCTTATCTAATTTTGCTTGAGCTAATCTTTTGGGAAAAGGTATAGGTGGCCTATAAGGTGCAGGTGAACTAGGCCTAGAAATATTTGGCTGACATGGTTCATCACCTTTAGGTTCATCACCCTAGTGAGGTGGCGAACTAGTTTGGGACTGCTCATGTACAAGGGGATTTTCTAAAACTGGCTTACTACTATGTTCAATCTCAGGCTCTTCTTCATTATCCTCAAAACTCCCTCTAGGTTCATCTAATTGCCTCCAACTCCTAGTAATTATAGCATTACAATGTTCCATAGGATTTGGTTCAGGTTTAGTAGGTAATTTCCTTGGGGGTCTATAAGAAGTGCTAACCTGTTGTGCTATTTGATTTTCAAGAATTTTATTATGAGCTGTTAAAGATCCTACCTAAGAAGCAAGCTGATTAATCTCATCTCTTTGTTGTTTAATTTCTCCTCTAAGATCTCCAAAATCCTTACTGAGTTTTTCAGGTATAGATTCTAAACTAGAGTTCTGGGGCTGATTTTGATTTTGTTGTCTCTGTTGGTATGCTATATCCTCAACCTATCCCCTTATAGCACTATTATTGTTCTTCCAAGATAAATTTGGGTGATTCCTCCATCCATGGTTATATATACTAGAGTAGGGGTCATTATTATGTCTACCTTGATTATATCCCCCTATAGCATTCACATGTTCTATACCATGATCAGTAATAACTTTACACTCCTCAGAATAGTGTCCATGATTACCACAAATATCACAGATAATAGAAGATGAAACTACAACATTTTGCATTTGAAAAGAATCAAACCTATTGCATAAAGAATCTACCTTTTTAGCCAAGGTGCGCTAGTTATCGTTTTCATTCTTACCATAAGGAGGCCGATATATTACTTCTCTCTCTGTAGTCCACTGGTTGTGGTTCAAAAGCCATCTCCTTAAGCAAGGTGAAAGCATCATCAATGGTCTTGTTCATGAGGGCTCCTTCTGCAGCAGCATCAATGGTCAGGCGGGTATTATAAAGTAAACCATTATAAAATGTATGAATTAAAACCCATTTTTCAAGGCCATGGTGAGGACACTTCCATTGTAACTCATTGAAACGCTTCCATGCCTCGCTAAAAGACTCGCCATCCCGTTGTGCAAAGCTAGTAATCTAGTTCCTTAACTGGATTGTCTTGCTGGGTGGAAAGTACTTCATCAAGAAAGCATTAGACAATTGATCCTATGTAGTAAAGGTACCAGTAGGTTGAGAGTGAAGCCAAGAACGTGCTCGGTCTGTGAGAGAAAAATGAAACAATCTAAGCTTTAATGCATTACTGAAAACACCATTAATTTTAATAGTATCACATAATTCAAGATGTTGATTAGGATCTTCTAGTGGAGTTCCTCCAAACTGATTTTGCTGGATCATAGATAAGAAAGTAGGCTCAATTTCAAAGTTATTAACCTCTATCGCTGGTCTAGCAATGCTAGGGTGTATCTCATGTGAATTAGGGGCTGCATATTCCCTAAGTGATCTTCTGTCTGCCATGGCTATTTCTTCTTCCTGCTTTGCAACAAATCTGAGTTTCCTATGCAGTCTAAGAGTTTTGTTAATCTCTGGATCTATAAGAATTAGAGGTCCTAATCTAAGATTCCTGCACATGCACAACTAGATAGATCAAATAAACTCAAAATATGTAGAAAAGTACAGAAACCAAAATTAATCTCAGCTTCAGAAGATTCCAAAAGAAAAATAACAAAAATAGAAAATAAAAAAAGCCTAGTCTAGCAATACTATCAATTATTTCAATATTAACAAAAACCAAGGTACCCGGCAATGGCACCAAAAACTTGTTGTGTCCGCAAGTGCACGGATACTCGAATTGGTGGTCTAAATTGTACGCAATCATTCACACAAAAATCGGACTTCAATAAGACCAGGTAAATCGGCTGTCTGGGATACAATTACGGCCGTAATTTCCATTACGGTAGTACCGTAATGTGTTCTGGTCAAAATTCTGGAACAATTACGTGCCGTAAAAACAACCACGGCAGTACTATGATCACGCAAAATCTTTTGGAAATAAATCACTTGAAATTATGGCCTATAATACTCATTACGGTAGTACCGTAATATATGCAAATCTTTCTAGACAGAAATTGACTGAAATTACGGCAGAACAAACAAATTACGACAATGCCATGGTTTATTCTGTAGGTTCAGTAAAGCCACAATACCGTAATATTGATTACGACCCTGCCGTAATTTGGTATGAAGCTCCAATTTGTGTGAAATTTGACAGGTAATCTTCTCTTGATGATGGGAATTTGTATATGCATTTGGATTGCTTGAAAGCGCCTTAAAATAATACCTTTTTACCTGAACATGATCAAAAACACAAAAAGGTGTAGATTCCGTAATATTTGATAAATAAGACATAAAAATAAGCAAAAGAGCATAAATATGATACAAAAGATCTATCGAATGACACAAAATAAACTATGAATTTTCGTGTCATCAGATATCAACATCGACATCCCCATCATCGCAACTAAGTACAGGCGCATTATAGTTCCTTTGCCAAACTAATATCAGATTGGACAAGTGTGTCATCACTTGTCTTCACCCAATCTCATGGTCATGACTAAATCAGGTTCTCACCTAGGTATGACCATACACTTTTAGTCATAGAACCATAGAGGAGCTCCATGGATATCAAGCTTCCCTTAGGAAGGGGCAAATCCTCTGTCTGTACAATGATGTTCTCATATGGGTTGTGACATACTCAATAACAACCGTTACGACCTCCCAACTACGGCAAGGTGTTAGGTTGCATCAAAACATGTCCCTAACCATATGGAATATTCAATGACCTCAAGTTAACGGATCAATGCATCTTCTGTCACTTGTGAGGATAACGCATGACACCAAGTCATTGCCTCATAGCGGGTCGATCCAGCATATCCACCACTGATATACTCATATGTCTACGCTAGCACCTTGTGCCTAACCAGCCCATATACTAGTCTCTCAAGTACCATAGCTGTTTGATGACACCAAAATATGTAGTATATTTTGTATCATTTTAGATATCTTTTCATGCTAAATTGAAGATCTTTTGCTTGTTTTCATGCTAAATTCATTGAATATTGCAAAGTCTACTCCTATTTTGGTTTTTAATGATTTTTAGGCAAAAAGGCACTATTTTGGGCGTTTTCAAGCAAAATCAAACACATGGAATAATTACCATCATCAAGAGGAAGATACACAAGAAATTTCATGCAAATCGAGGCCAGGAACCAAAATACGGCAGCACCGTAAAGGATTTTACGATACCGTATTTTGAGGCTACCGTATTATCAAGAACACGGCCGTATTTTGGAGCTTTTCCAAACAGAAAGATTTTGTGATTTTACGGCATTGCCATAAAGAATTACACTGCCATATTTTGGAGCTTCTTCAGAACAGAAACCTTTGCTGAAATTACGGCACTACCGTAAACTTCTACACGGGCCGTATTTTCCAGACATATTCCGACCAGAAAGTTCAACCGAAATTATGGCACTACTATAAACCAAATTATGGGACATATTTTCCAGCGTTTCCAGAACAGACAAGCTATTTTACGGCAGTGCCGTGAGATATTACACTGCCGTAATTCCCTGTCAAAAATGCGATTTTTACGAGTCTGAATCTTGTGTGAGCTATAATGTTTGAACCAGAGGTCCAAATTGAATTCCAAAAGATAATCTGAACTCGTCTTTAAGAGGAGAAGGCGTACGAAGTGGAAGGGAGAACTTTTATCACGTATCGAGGGAGAAAGTGCCAGAGAGGTGGCTAGGGTTCGTTCTCACGCTGATAGGCATAGAGGGCACCTCAGGCCTTGATTTTCACGCAGAAGCTTTTCCTGGAGGAGAGGAAGACACTGCAGAAGTTTTAGAGCATTTGGAGTCCGATCAGAGGAGAAATCGACGAAACAGCGGTGACAGCATTGTTGATCACTAAATTACGGGTGTAATATACATTACACCCGTGTTGTAACGTTGTTTTCTTCTTCTTCTCTGATTTCTAATTGCTCTAAACTATGACTTATTGTAATCCTTCCTCCATGCAAGCTTAAACATCTTTTGGGACATGGGGTGTAATCCCCTTGATTTTTAATGATTGGATAATCTTCTTTTTCGTCATGAAAACTTTGCCATGATAATTTTGCTCATGTGATAATTGTGCTTAGACTCTCTATAAGTCCATGTTATTAATTATGTTTTTAGAGTTTTCGCAATGAGACTAAAAGGTGATTTGCTTGAGAACTTGGACCCCTAGAATTGCATGTTAGGATCCCTTCCTTAGGTTAGATCCAATTTCATCTGTTCTAGCAGATTAATTGCCATGATAGTAATATGAATTTATGGATCGAGTCTATTTATCAAACGTGGAGATCTTGCACGAAAGTGAGGATCTGAACGTTGGAGATCCATGAGTAAAACTAGTGTTGAGGCTCGGATGCACGAAAGTGATCCTTGAGCTTCAGCTAGAGATTATCAACCTAGAATTCGGATGCACGAAAGTGATCTTGATTTCTTTGATTGATGATTTACTTATCTACAGCATTGAGAATAGATCTTGCACGAAAGTGATGATCGGTTATCTAGATGATTGTCTGCACAAAAGTGAGACAATACCTTTATCAAGTAAATTAATGCTTTGTCATGGTAGAATTAGACTGATGACCCTTTTATTTAGGTCTAGTCATTAGAATCAAGGGGGATGAAACCCTAAGTCCCAATTTATCTCTTTGATTATCTGAGTTCGTGTGTTTTCCATTATTACTTTGCACTAGAATCTGTTCGCTTAGCTAGTAAGAATACCACTATTTGGTACTTAACAATAAGGTCCCTGTGGATTCGATATTTTTCTTTATTACTTCGATAGTTCCGTGCTGAATCCTATCAAGTTTTTGGCGCCGTTGCCGGGGATTAGTCCAAGGTACACGCGTGCTAGACTTGTAGTGTTCCCTTTCGGGCTATCAAGTTTTTGGCGTCGTTGCCGGGGATTAGTCCAAGGTACACGCATGCCAGACTTGTAGTGTTCCCTTTCGGGCTATCAGGTTTTTGGCGCCGTTGCCGGGGACCTTAGCTTTGTTAATATCAAAATAGTTGTTAGTATTGCTAGACTAAGTATTTTTGTTTTAGATTTAACTTTGTTTTTTCTTTTTGCAGGTTTTGGATTTTCATAGTTGTGATATAACTGTGATATCTGAAGATTTATGAATTTGCTTGTGTTTTAGATTTTCTATTTTTTTCTATATTCTGAAAAATAAAAAAAAAATTGATTGATTGGTGTTGGATTATCTTTCTATTCTTGATAGATTTGAAAACATGTCTTTTAATCACAACTCTTGGGCAACTGAAAGAGGTGAGGTATACATGCCACAAGGTAAATCTCTTGTAGATCAATTTAACTCTTATATGCAATCTTGTTCTTCTGATTACTGTGTTATTTGTGGATATCCTGATCATTGTTCCTCTGATTGCCCATTTTTAAAACCAAATTTATCATGGCAAGAACAAGATCAATTGTATTCTAGATGGGAAAACCGAACTTCTTTATATGATGATTGCTATGATCATGTTTCTGAACCACAATTTGAATTTGACACTGAGGAACTTGAACTAGAAAAATCCCCCTGTGATCATGATTGTTTTGAGATTGAGCCTTATGTGAATATTATAGAATCTTACTCTGATTTTGATGATTGTAGAACTGATTCATATGCTAATTTATTTGAGGAAAAGATTGAGAAAATTGAATTGAAGAACCTTCTTTTGATGATAATTCTGATTTTGATAATATCTTGTTTATAGTTAAATCTGATGAGCATGATGAAGGTTAAAAAATTATAGACATTGATGAGCCCCACTTTGATTTTGGTGATATTTTTGAAATTAATGATAAATCTCTTGTGGTCAACTCTGATTCTATTAATTTTTTTTCATATGATTCTGATTTTGACTCTTCTGATAAAGAATTATTTGTAGGGAAGCATGAGAAAATCGATTTTGTAGAGTCTCATCTTGATTTTGTTGATAATTTTGATATTGATAGATTATTTGATGACAAACATGAGGAACTTGAAAAGGATTTGAATGAATCTCACCTTGATGTTTTGCCCAAAGCTATTGTTAAAAATTTTGATCTATTTGAAAATTTGTGCTTTATCGAGGAATCTAATGAAAGACATAGACATTATTTTGATGATCCAATACTTGAATCTTTTAATCTAGGTCCTTTTGTTATTGCCATTGAAAATATTAATTTGAAGAAAGGACTTATGATTTTGCTTTTTGATAAACAGAGAAAGATCATAAAGATTACTTTGACTGGATTTGAAAATTCTGATTATAATTTCTGCAAATTTATGAAAGCCACATCGATCATGAATTACATGGAATTCTGGATATTTGGATTAGTGGCTAAACTTCTGAGAAAAAGGAAATGCAGAAAATTATATGCTTTATATTTTGGAACCGATTCACCTGCTTCACCATGATATTGATTTTTGGTCAAGCTATGGACCTAAAATTAGCGCTTCTTGGGAGGCAACCCAAGCACTTTTATCTTAGTTTAGTTTCTTTTATTTTAGTTTAATTTTAGAATTAATTTTTCTTTTATTTTTGCAGGGAAAATCAAATTTTGCGCAAAATACGGCACTGCCGTAATCTATTTTACGCCCGTAATCTGTGCTGATTTCTTCTCCCGAGAGTTTTCTGTATTTTACGGCGGGTACCGTATTTATTTTACGGTACCGTATTTTCTGATCGTTTTTTACTTCATTTACCGTAATTTTAACTGTTTTCTTTTCTGAAATTTTGTGAAAAATGCGACAGTACCGTAAACAATTCTACGGTACCGTATTTCCTGCATATTTCTTAACCGAGAGTTTTTTGTGTAAATTACGGCACTGCCATAAAGAATATTACGATACCATATTTTAAAATTGCAGTCTCCTTATCTATCTAGGTGTTTTCTCGCTGTGATTTTAAGAAACTGGGTTACGAAAATTTTGATTTTTGGCACAACATGGAAGTACTCATCTTTGTCTATTATTTGGATATTTTTGCTGAATTTTAAAGTCCATGGATTGTCCTAGAACACATAGCAACTTTTTGATTCTGATTAGATTTTGTGCAGTTTTTCATTTTGTAATATGAGTAGCCTTCTTTCTGCTAATACCCTAAATTCCTGAAAGATTTTGATCCTTTATTTTTCACATACCTGGAAAGATCAAGTTTTATTCTACTTCATGGTTTTGTCTGTTTTCTGTTTGGATCATTATATCTTATTCTTGGGTATGGCTACTTTTCATAAAAAATTTCAAAAACTGCCTTGATTTGCTTTCTACCTGTTATAGCTTCTTCTACAGATCTGCATCTAGCACTAGCTACCACTGCATCTGCCTCTGACATCACTGTTTCCAGCCGTCGACATTGGATTATTCCATCAGCAGATTCTTACTTATTCTACTACCTCTTATTCCATGATATTATTTATTTATGCAGTAGACTCTTCATTACTGACTCTGATTTTTTATGTGCAGTATTATCTTCCATAGCCCGATGATCTCACCTCCAGAACTGTATTCTCTAGCAGGCCACTAGAGATTACTCACCCTTATGTCGGCACCATCACCATCATTGCTAGCAGCTTTTCAGCTAGCATCTGTTCCACCAGCACTCTTCTGGATCCTCGATGATATCTCTAATTTTTCTTTGAGAGAATTGTTTTTATTTTTATTATTTTTGAGACTATTTTTGATCTGAGCCTTATGTGAGCCTTATGTACCTTAAATTTTACAGAAAATTTTCAAAAGGCACATCATTGGACCCAGCTGCATGGGCCTGACAATGATTGAGCATTATCTATATAGTTTTCTGAGTATCACTTGCACTCTCTTATTAATGACTATTTCATATAGTGCATCTTTGACTTTATCATATTTATACTACTTATTGGTTTTCTCTTGAAAAATGATTTTATGGATATATGGAACTCATTGTTTTGATGATGATATTATTCAAATGTGTTGTTAAAATTGATGAAAGCATATGATCAACTTTCTACTATATGATGACATGATTTATTGATAAAATTTCTATTGATAAAATATCTTCCTTGATGATGTGAGTATTTATACTTGTGATTAGAGAAAAACCCTATCATGTTAGATTTATTTCTTCAATTCATATCTATTTTTGAAATTTGACATTGGTTGATGCATGAAATTTTGGGTAGATCTGTTATTTGAGGAATAAGATCTAAAGGTGAAACTATTCTTTTGAATAAAATGAGTATATGAGTATGATTATTGAATTGATGTCAATTGATCAACCTAGTAGATGTTTAGTCTATTTTGCTATTTGTTGGGAAATAAGAAGCCAAGTTCCATAAAAATAGTGAGAGACTCCCCTACTTGGCACTATGTAAAATTGATAGTGGTACCTAAGACATGGGTTGAAGTCTGTAAAAAAAATAATGAGAGATAAAAAGAATAAGACTCCTCTACTTGGCACTATGCAAAATTGATAGTGGTAGCGAAGATAAGAGTTGAAGTCAAAAATAAAAAGTGTGTATCTAAGTGGGTACATGCCTTCTTCTTCAAAAAAAAAAAGCATGTGTGGAAAAAGATCTTGGAAACCTAATTCCTGTAAACAAAAGCATGATAGATTTAAACTGAAAACCGGGTGAAATCATGAGATTGAAAATTCTATTTATTATACAATTTGCAAAGTTTTATTTAATTGAATTGTAGATCTAAAGGGTTAAGTTCTAAGGATGATATGTTTACTTGAAGTTTTGTGAAACAATTGATGGAATTTTTCATTGATGATTGTATTTTAGAAATTTATTGAGCATGAAAAGGTTATTCTTGTGATCAAATTTTGACTTCAAAATTTGATTTTTGCATGAGGACAAGCAAAGTTTGAGCCTTATGTGTTTGATGACACCAAAATATGTAGTATATTTTGTATCATTTTAAATATCCTTTCATGCTAAATTGAAGATCTTTTGCTTGTTTTCATGCTAAATTCATCGAATATTGCAAAGTCTACTCTTATTTTGGTTTTTCATGATTTTCAGGCAAAAAGGCACTATTTTGTGCATGTTCAAGCAAAATCAAACACATGGAAGAATTACCATCATCAAGAGAAAGATACACAAGAAATTTCATGCAAATCGAGGCCAGGAACCAAAATACGGCAGTACCGTAAAGGATTTTACGGTACCGTATTTTGAGGCTACCGTATTATCAAGAACATGACCGTATTTTGGAGCTTTTCCAAACAGAAAGATTTTATGATTTTACGGCACTGCCGTAAAGAATTACACTGCCGTATTTTGGAGCGTCTTCAGAACAGAAACCTTTGCTGAAATTACGGCACTACCGTAAACTTCTACACGGGCCGTATTTTCCAGACATATTCCAACCAGAAAGTTCAACCGAAATTACAGCACTGCCGTAAACCAAATTACGGGACGTATTTTCCAGCGTTTCCAGAACAGAACACTCAAGCTATTTTACGATAGTGCCGTGAGATATTACACTGCCATAATTCCCAGTCAAAAACGTGATTTTTACAAGTCTGAATCTTGCGTGAGCCATAACTTTTGATCCAGAGGTCCAAATTGAATTCCGAAAGATGTTCTGAACTCGTCTTTAAGAGGAGAAGGCGTACGAAGTGGAAGGGAGAACTTATATCACGTATCGAGGGAGAAAGCGCTAGAGAGGCGGCTAGGGTTCGTTCTCACGCTGAGAGGCGTAGAGGGCACCTCAAGCCTTGATTTTCATGCAGAAGCTTCGTCTAGAGGAGAGGAAGACACCACAGAAGTTTTAGAGCATTTGGAGTCCGATCAGATGAGAAATCGATGAAACAGCGATGACAGCGCTGTTGATCACGAAATTACGGGTGTAATATACATTACACCCGTTTTGTAACGTTGTTTTCTTCTTCTTCTCTGATTTCTAATTGTTCTAAACTATGCCTTATTGTAATCCTTCCTCCATGCAAGCTTAAACATCTTTTGGTACATGGGGTGTAATCCCCTTGATTTTTAATGATTGGATAATCTTCTTTTTCGTCACGATAACTTTGCCATGATAATTTTGCTCATGTGATAATTGTGCTTAGACTCTCTATAAGTCCATGTTACTAATTATGTTTTTAGAATTTTTGCAATCAGACAGAAAGGTGATTTGCTTGAGAACTTGGACCCCTAGAATTGCATGTTAGGATCCCTTCCTTAGGTTAGATCCAATTTCATCTGTTCTAGTAGATTAATTGCCATGATAGTAATATGAATTTATGGATCGAGCCTATTTATCAAACGTGGAGATCTTGCACGAAAGTGAGGATCGGAACGTTGGAGATCCATGAGTAAAACTAGTGTTGAGGCTCGGATGCACGAAAGTGATCCTTGAGCTTCAGCTAGAGATTATCAACCTAGAATTCGGATGCACGAAAGTGATCTTGAGTTCTTTGATTGATGATTTACTTATCTACAGCATTGATAATAGATCTTACACGAAAGTGATGATTGGTTATCTGGATGATTGTCTGCACGAAAGTGAGACAATACCTTTATCAAGTAAATTATGTCTTTGTCATGGTAGAATTAGACTGACGAGCCTTTTATTTATGTCTAGTCATTAGAATCAAGGGAGATGAAACCCTAAGTCCCAATTTATCTCTCTGATTATCTGAGTTCGTGTGTTTTCCATTATTACTTTGCACTAGAATCGGTTTTCTTAGCTAGTAAGAATACCACTATTTGGTGCTTAACAATAAGGTCCCTGTGGATTCGATACTTTTCTTTATTACTTCGATAGTTCCATGCACTTTCGGAATCCTATCAAGTTTTTGGCGTCGTTGCTGGGGATTAGTCCATGGTACACGCGTGCCAGACTTGTAGTGTTCCCTTTCGGGCTATCACTGTCCCATATCCACTAAGGTACATTGACTGGGGACAATAGTTTGACCATAGATCCAATCTGTCTCCAGGGACATTATCATGTAAGTACACATTCGCAGATGTAGACAAACAATGATAATGACAATGCCAAAAGGATATATAAATATCAGAGTCAAGTAGTACAAAGATGGACTCAAGGTCAAATGAGGCTAACCATGGTTAATTTGGTCTATATGCTGAAAATGGAAGTTGACTCCAACAAGTTTCTTCCATCTCATCAGGCCCATTGGTGATGTAGGGTGGAGACACGAAATATGATACTAACTAAAGTCTGATTATTATTTTTTTTCGTTTTTAATTTTTAGAAACAACATATTCATGAAGCAGCCAGAATTCTAGGATTGCATACAAGTATTATTTAAGAAAAGTAACTATAGGTTGCATTAGGATCAAATGAACCAAAATTCAAATAGATTAGACCCGCTTGTAGGCGAAGACTTGTTCTTTCTGATGGATCCAGCGATCAGAAGTTTAGGCCTGTCCGAGAGTGTCAGAAACCTGCAAAGAAAAGCTTAATTAGATTAATATTGCGAAGAGAAATAGGCTGCAGGAAACACAGAGATTTGGAAACAGGCTAGCATGCGCCGTTCAACGACGGCGGGGCTTGGATCACTCATGAGCGGTATTGGAGGCAAAGGGATGACGAGATGGTCTTGTCGGCGTCGGAGCTCGGCGAGGGGTTGTGGAGCGACGCAGCAAAATCGTGCCGCGGGTGGCTGGCGAGTCCGGGAACAAGGGATCTGGGTTCCTTGAATTCGTTCTTCGTCTGGTAGAGAGGAGGCGATGCGGACTGTGTTGCTTATGGTTTGGACGACGACCAAGAGATTGTAGGCGAGGCTGGAATGCTAGAGAGAGCGCGAAGGCGTTGGCGTTCTGGCGGAGGTGGAGACGCGACTGTTCTGTGAGAACAGGGGACGTGCGCGCGTGGAGCAGGGGTGGACGTTTGTGGTCGCCGTTCGTCGTAGAGGGCACAAACGCAAAACCTGTTACGACTGTAGGTCGGGGTGGTGAAGGCCAAGGGATGGCCGGAGTTTGGGCGCGGACGGTGGTTGGTCGGAGGAGGACGGTGCTGGAAGGTGGAGATGCGCTTGTTCAGCAGAACAGGGGATGTGCGCGGGCGGAACAGGGGCAGCCGGAGATCATCGGAGACGGCAAAGTCTCCCGACCTGCTACAACTGGAAGTTCTCCTGACCAAGGCGAATGGGTGGCCGGAGTTTGGGATTGATCGGTGACTGATCGGAGGAGATCGAAGGCGATCAGTGGTGAAGGGCGGAAGCAGGGGCGTGAGTTGAGGCATCACCGGAAATCTTCCGATTCCGGCGATCCAGACGTCGGGTGGGGCGATCCCTCCGGTTGTGGGTTCGACTAGAACTGTAGAAGGCGTGGTTGAAATTTGAGGACGATCCGTCGGTTGGATCGTTGCTGGCGGCGAGGCGAACGGAGAGTCCAAGGCTGGACCCGGCTGGAAGCTGGGTGTGGAATGCGACAGCGGCGGAAGGTTGTTTAAGCGTGGCAGAGGTGGAAGATGGATAGCGCAGCGACGAGGAGGATGCAGCATGGTAGAGACTCCAAGTCCATGGAAGATTTAGAGGAGACGATAGTGAGGAAGTTCCAAATCCATGGAAGCTTCAGCTATCAGAGGAAGAGAGGAAGAGAGGAAGAGAGGAAGAAACATCCGATAGAGAGAAACGAAAACCATTTCCATTCCTTTTCAAAATCTTGTCTAAAAACTCTGATTACAAAAGAGGAGAGACCATCTTATAGGTGATGGTTGGAAACATAGCAGGAATTATAGCCGTTGGCTGTAAGCTCCAACGGTTGAATTTTGACTCTCAAAATCTGTGGCCGCATTTGTTGAAGATCTTGCAGGATTTGGTGCATGGCATTAGCGAGAATTGCAAGTATTGCGCAGGCTGAGAAGTTGATTGGCACGTAATCTTTGAAGCTTTGGATGAGTGAATAAATGTTGTCTGCAACTTGTTTTGAAGGTTAAGAGCTCCCAAATTGTTGAGAGTGGATGAAGATTGAAAGCTGGAATTGGATGTCGACTGGAACTTGTTGTGGATTTGAGCTTGGATCTTCTTGAGATGTTGACTTCAATTGTCTTGATCTCATGTTGATTACATGGCAAATGAAATAATAAGGATTAGTGCCACATTAAATTTAGAATGACATTCCAATCAAAGTCAAATTTTAGACATAAATGTTGACTAAGTCTAGGTTCAATCATGGTTTAAAATATTCAGGCAAAATTTGACCAAGTCAAAATTAAGTCTAATATCATGCGAAAATGCTCCTGCATCATACACCCCCGGTTCAAATGTTTCTACTCCTGGAGAAACTTAGGTTAATTAAAAAAAGACTAGCAACAATTAAACTACTAGCATGGAAATTAACAACTTATCACGCTTAGGTGGAGGCCTATAAGTGTATTCATCTTTGAGGATAGGTAGGAAGAGAAGTTGATCATGCATAAGTTGAGTGGGTTGTCTTGTTTTAACCCCTAATGTACTTCTCACAATCAAGAAGCTAGGTGAAAGAAAATTCAGATTTAAACAAGACATATTAGCAAGCTCAAGTAGTCCATTATAGGATCTAAGAGAAGGAAAGATAAAATCAATATATTCAACTTGCAAAAGAGGTAAAGCACTCATGTTTTCACTTTGTTTGATTGACCTTACAGGTGGCTTAGGAGCGTGGGTAGTTGGATCTAAGAGGCATGACTCAAGGATCATGGGATCATGGGTCAAGTCTTCTAAGCCTTCAAGATGTGGTTCTCTTAATGATTGAGACTTGGGGTCTAGGTCAATGGCAAAAGGATCTAACATTGGTTCAAAGTGTGGTTCATCATGATCTATGGATGTGGATTCAACTTGGCTATCTAAGTCATCAATGATAAATGTTCCAAACTTAAGTTGTGCTATGCCTAATGGAATCTCTATAGGCAATTGATTCTCACATGTGTTAATAATGGGTTCCTTAGTTGGAATAGATGTGCTAGAGTCAAGTTGAGGCATGTATTCTAAAGAACCTATGGGTATGGGTCCTAAAATTGAAGGTAAAGGTACTTCATGATTTATTTCTTCAAATTTAGTGGTTTCATCAAAACATGGTTTAGGTTCTAAAGTAGGCTCTAAGGTTTGGTTGAACTCTAGAGGATTAGGACTCTCTTGTTTGACTTGTAAGTGGGGCTTTCTTAATTTCTCCATTGATTGTTGCAACTTTTTCATATGCTCCTTGAACTCATGTTGCAACTTTTTAGTTTGCTCCCTTAACTCATCATAAGGGTGAATTATGTGTGGCATCCCTTTATGAATAAAACTATAACTCCAAGGGTTGTGAAAATAATGTCCTTGATAATCATGCATGAATTCATTCCCTAATAAGATGTCAAATCCTTCTAAACTCATTACATCACACCAAATTTCAGTTTTCATATTGCCTAATTGAATAGGAACTAAGCATTGAAAGTCAACTAAAGTTGAAGTGAAATCATCCCAAGTTATGCAATAAGGGTTAGGATTTTTTTCTATGGTAAGGCCAAATTTTTCAAGGGATCTAGGAGATATGATATTGTACTTGACAAAATGATCAATAATAGTTTTACATTTAAAACCATTGCACCAAATATGTGTAGTAAAACTATTAGGCCCATGTGTGAGAACCCTACATTTTTGTTTTATAGAACTATTAGGCCTATGTATAAGAGTCCTATAGTGTTCCCTAATAGTTATTAATTCTGTTCTAGCTATAACTTCCCTTTGTGTAAAGTGACGCATGATAAAAGTTTAGGGTGCAACTAGGGTGTAAGCAATTTTTTTTTTCTTTTTTTTTTTTTGCATATAAACTACAACTAGCAAATAACTTAAAAATGCAAACTAAATGAAAGAGACAAACATGAAAGCATGTATATGGCAGTAATCAAGAGTCTATTTTAACAAAATGCAGCACATGTAGGTATTGAAAATAAATCTAGTTGTTGGCTGCAATTTGTTACAACTTAAGTGCAGCAAGAAGAAAGAAATCCATATTTCAATTAAGTGCAGAATCGAAAATGGATGGTTAGAACTTGTGCTAACGGAAGATGCAGAATTGTGCAGAAAATTTGGATGCAACTTGGATAGTACGTGCAGACTTTCAGCTTCAAGCAGAGGAGCATTCCAGCCAAGGTGCTGAACCAGGGCAAATGGACCATGCAGGATTGAAGAACTCGGGAATCCAACCTATTGACCCAGATGGGATCCGAATCCTTCCTGCAGAATTTACTCAATAGGAAACACAGATGGTAAGCCACAGTGAACAGATTTTCCAGATGCGTTAAGCTGAGATGTTTTAGGTATCAATTGTGCAGACTTTTCTTAAAACAGGATTTTGAAACTTGCAAACCACACAGGATAATGTGCAGCAATAGGTTCCAGCAACAATAAAGTTATCAGGGCTGATAGAAAAATAAAAGTGCAGTAGATTCCCTATATGGATGCAGTGATGTGCACGAGTGTTGCTGCTAATGTAAGTTATTATGCCGGTATATAAGTGATCAGTCGAGTATTCACGTGCAGTAATGTTCAGCAGTAAATATTCAAATCCAGCTTATAAATTCCAGGTTTAGAACAACAAGACACAGCTCAATGTAAAGCAGGCAGACAAACACAGCACAGAATCGGCAGATTTCAAGAACTGGAGAATGGTAAGCAACAGTGCTTATCATCCTAAATCAGATTTTGCAATTTAGCAATAAGGAACAAAGATCTATTGATTCTTGTGATAAACCTGAATTAGAATTGTTCTTAGGACTTATGACACCTAATCAGATTAAGGGTCACAAGCTATGCGTCAGAGGTTTTATCAGAACCAAGAAGTCAAGGTGCAGAATTCAGCATGCAGGAAATAAAATCTGAGAACCAAAACTCAACACTTAAAGGTTCTAAGCAGATTAAACATTGATACTAGCTGCAAATTCAAAAGTCATTCAACAATATCCAGAATTTTGAATCAACTCAGATATCTTAGTTGTGCAGAAAGGCTGATCAAAACTTGCGAGAAGATGTAGTAGTGTGCAGAATTGATTAGAACTTTGCAAAAATTCAAATGCAGTTTTCTTTGGCAAATTGTTCAATGCAAGCAATTTTTTTTTTCTTTTTAATCAATAAAGAACAAACAACTTACTAAGATGCAAAAGCAGTAAACAACTAAACATGAAAGCAAAAACTAAGAATGTTTTTTTTTTTTTTTTAATTAAAACAAAGAGCAAACCAGGGATCGGTGTGGCCAGACAAGAGTTGGCCACTTGCTCCCTCTGATACCAAACTGATGTAGGGTGGAGACACGAAATATGATACTAACTAAAGTCTGATTATTATTTTTTTTCGTTTTTAATTTTTAGAAACAACATATTCATGAAGCAGCCAGAATTCTAGGATTGCATACAAGTATTATTTAAGAAAAGTAACTATAGGTTGCATTAGGATCAAATCAACCAAAATTCAAATAGATTAGACCCGCTTGTAGGCGAAGACTTGTTCTTTCTGATGGATCCAGCGATCAGAAGTTTAGGCCTGTCCGAGAGTGTCAGAAACCTGCAAAGAAAAGCTTAATTAGATTAATATTGCGAAGAGAAATAGGCTGCAGGAAACACAGAGATTTGGAAACAGGCAAGCATGCGCCGTTCAACGACGGCGGGGCTTGGATCACTCATGAGCGGTATTGGAGGCAAAGGGATGACGAGATGGTCTTGTCGGCGTCGGAGCTCGGCGAGGGGTTGTGGAGAGACGCAGCAAAATCGTGCCGCGGGTGGTTGGCGAGTCCGGGAACAAGGGATCTGGGTTCCTTGAATTCGTTCTTCGTCTGGTAGAGAGGAGGCGATGCGGACTGTGTTGCTTGTGGTTTGGACGACGACCAAGAGATTGTAGGCGAGGCTGGAATGCTAGAGAGAGCGCGAAGGCGTTGGCGTTCTGGCGGAGGTGGAGACGCGACTGTTCTGTGAGAACAGGGGACGTGCGCGCGTGGAGCAGGGGTCGACGTTTGTGGTCGCCGTTCGTCGTAGAGGGCACAAACGCAAAACCTGTTACGACTGTAGGTCAGGGTGGTGAAGGCCAAGGGATGGCCGGAGTTTGGGCGCGGACGGTGGTTGGTCGGAGGAGGACGGTGCTGGAAGGTGGAGATGCGCTTGTTCAGCAGAACAGGGGATGTGCGCGGGCGGAACAGGGGCAGCCGGAGATCATCGGAGACGGCAAAGTCTCCCGACCTGCTACAACTGGAAGTTCTCCTGACCAAGGTGAACGGGTGGCCGGAGTTTGGGATTGATCGGTGACTGATCGGAGGAGATCGACGGCGATCAGTGGTGAAGGGCGGAAGCAGGGGCGTGAGTTGAGGCGTCACCGGAAATCTTCCGATTCCGGCGATCCAGACGTCGGATGGGGCGATCCCTCCGGTTGTGGGTTCGACTAGAACTGTAGAAGGCGTGGTTGAAATTTGAGGATGATCCGTCGGTTGGATCGTTGCTGGCGGCGAGGCGAACGGAGAGTCCAAGGCTGGACTCGGCTGGAAGCTGGGTGTGGAATGCGACAGCGGCGGAAGGTTGTTTAAGCGTGGCAGAGGTGGAAGATGGATAGCGCAGCGATGAGGAGGATGCAGCACGGTAGAGACTCCAAGTCCATGGAAGATTTAGAGGAGACGATAGTGAGGAAGTTCCAAATCCATGGAAGCTTCAGCTATCAGAGGAAGAGAGGAAGAGAGGAAGAGAGGAAGAAACATCCGATAGAGAGAAACGAAAACCATTTCCATTCCTTTTCAAAATCTTGTCTAAAAACTCTGATTACAAAAGAGGAGAGACCATCTTATAGGTGATGGTTGGAAACATAGCAGGAATTATAGCCGTTGGCTGTAAGCTCCAACGGTTGAATTTTGACTCTCAAAATCTGTGGCCGCATTTGTTGAAGATCTTGCAGGATTTGGTGCATGGCATTAGCGAGAATTGCAAGTATTGCGCAGGCTGAGAAGTTGATTGGCACGTAATCTTTGAAGCTTTGGATGAGTGAATAAATGTTGTTTGCAACTTGTTTTGAAGGTTAAGAGCTCCCAAATTGTTGAGAGTGGATGAAGATTGAAAGCTGGAATTGGATGTCGACTGGAACTTGTTGTGGATTTGAGCTTGGATCTTCTTGAGATGTTGACTTCAATTGTCTTGATCTCATGTTGATTACATGGCAAATGAAATAATAAGGATTAGTGCCACATTAAATTTAGAATGACATTCCAATCAAAGTCAAATTTTAGACATAAATGTTGACTAAGTCTAGGTTCAATCATGGTTTAAAATATTCAGGCAAAATTTGACCAAGTCAAAATTAAGTCTAATATCATGCGAAAATGCTCCTGCATCAATTGGTGCTGATGAAATCTCTGAAATAGATCTGAGTTATCCAATAACTCGATCTAAAGGCTACCCGATCAATAAAAAAACTCGAGTATTAAGGTTTGTGACCCTGTAGGTTCCTTTGACGTTGGCAGTGATGAACTTAAGTCATCACAAGCTGTGAGTGGCACCTAGCAGTGCATTGCTACTACCCAAGTCATCGGAATGGATATTGTTGTGTCCGCAAGTGCACGGATACTCGAATTCGTGGTCTAAATCGTCCGCAATCATCCACCCAAAAATCGGACTTCGATAAGACCAGGTAAATTGGCTGTCTGGGATACAATTACGGCCGTAATTTCCATTACGATAGTGCTATAATGTGTTCTGGTCAAAATTCTAGAATAATTATGTGCCATAAAAACAACCACGACAGTACCGTGATCGCACAAAATCTTTTGGAAAGAAATTACTTGAAATTACGGCCCGTAATACTCGTTACGGCAGTATTGTAATATCTGCAAATCTTTCTGGATAGAAATCGACCAAAATTACAGTAGAACAAATAGATTACGGTAGTGCCATGGTTTATTCTATAGGTTCAGTTAAACCACGATACTGTAATATTGATTACAGCCCTGCCGTAATTTGGTCTGAAGCTCCGATTTACTTAAAATTTGATAGGTAAATCTTCTCTTGATGATGAGAATTTGTCTATGCGTTTGGATTGCTTGAAAATGCTTTAAAATAATGCCTTTTTATCCGAAAATGATCAAAAGCACAAAAAGGTATAGATTCCGCAATATTTGATAAATAAGACATAAAAATAAGCAAAAGAGCATGAATATGACACAAAAAGATCTATCGAATGACACAAAATATATTATGAATTTTCGTGTTATCAAATACATAAAGCTCAAACTTTGCTTGTCCTCAAGCAAAATAAAAAACTAATTGAAAGAATTAAACTTTCTTTTGAAGAATAAATTTCTAAAATATAGTCACTAATGAAAAGTCTCACCACATTCTACATAGAATTTCAAATAAACATATCATCTTTTGAATTCAATCCTCAAGATCTACAAATTAATCAAATAAAATTTTGCAACTTGTATAATAAATGGAATTTCAATCTCAAGACTGCACCCAGTTTTAGTTCAAACCCATCATACTTTCGTTTACAGGAATAGGATTTCCAAGATGTTTTTCCACTCAGAATTTTTTAGTTTCTCCCTTTTTTGTATCGTTCACATTCTCCAATTCGATTACGACCTTTTTTTCTGGTGAAGAATTTAGAGTACATTGATCACATAACCAATGCAATAGAACTCATATCTCTTGGGTAGGAAGAATCTTACACGAGATAATAGAGTTAATGTGAAACGATTTCTCTCCATGGCATGTACCCACATAGACACATACTTTTTTTTTGTTTGGACTTCAACTATTAACTTTGGTACCACCGCAAATCAACACGGTGCCAAGACGAGGATCATAAATTTTTATTTTGACTTCAACCTATGTCTTTGGTACCACTGCCAATTTTTCGCAGAACGACTTGCATCAAATCTCCAACAACCTGCATCCATGCTAATGGAAACAAGGCATGCGATTATTCTCAGCTAACCAATTGCATATTTCGTCAACTGCCAACCAAGCGCATCTTCATCGCTGCAAATAAGGAACCCTCAACGTCTCCGTGCCATCTCTCTCGATCAGCCCACAAGGAAAGCTTCAAGCTGCAACATTTACCCTCGTTGAGCTCTCAAGGAATCTTCAACGTTCCTCCCAGCTGATGAAAAAAAGGAAAGCTCAACGTTCCACTGCTATCAACTCTCGCTATATGTATCGCACGCATCATTGTAATCGGAAGACTGGTTGAATGAACAAAATAGTTTTTCTTCCAATGGAATCGGATGTTTCCTATCCTTTTCTACTCTGAGGTGCTTGTGTCACCTAGCTTTCCTCTATTGTCCTCTTCTCCTTCTAACTTTCTTGCTCCGCTCCAATCTCGCGCACGCTTTAGCCAACTTTTAGATTTTTGAAACTTTGTGAGCACGCCACCGACGATCCGCCGGTCCGATCCTCACAAAATTTTGAACATCACTCTTCCTCTACAAGACGAAGCTTCAGCCACTAGCATCCATCAATCCACCACTCGGATTGCCGGAATTGAAACTTTCATTCGACTCCACTGTTTCCACCTGCCTTCCGCCCTAGTTCCGCCTTCCAGCACCATTCTGCTCCGACCAGCCACCAATCTCCCTCAAACTCTGGCCACCACTTCACCATCGTCAGAGGGACCTCCAATCGTAGCAGGTCCGGTGATCGTAGACCACCGGAACAATGCCGGCCAACTCTGCTCAGCGCTCGTGTTTCCCTTGTTTCCGCCATGCTCCCGCCTCAGACCCGCATTTCCTCGTTTCCCTCCTCCGTTCGGCCATCTTTCACCGCCAAACTCTGGCCATGACCTCTACTCTACCATAGCATCTTCCAGTTATAGCAGGTTCCAGGATTGCGCACCATCGGCTGAACGGCGACCGCCCCTGCTTCACGTGCAGATTTTCCTATTCTAACAGAATAGTTGCTCCTCTGCCTGTACTAGTTCCCGTCGCCATTCTCGCCCCGATCCACCTCTGTCCGCCGATGCTCCGACGACATCAACACCACCCCATCCTTCCCAATGTCGCCGACGAACACCAAAGCTCAATTGTCCTTGATCGACACAATTCTCGACTGCCTGTTTCAGATACCCTCTGTTTTCTGCGGCTAAGTTTTCCTGCCTCGTTAATCTGACTAGTGCATTTTATGTAGGTACTTTAAACAATCGGCACCACCAAAATCTTGAACTTTGGCAAGAATAGGAAGCCCTCATCTTGCTCTACTATTTGGACAAGTTGATCCAACTGAAGCGACAATGGATCAATCTGAAAAATATGATAACTTTTCATATCTGATTTAACTCCTGCACTTGTTTTATGAACTAATTTGAGTAGTGTTCTTTGTGAAGGTATTTTAAGAAGTCGAGCAAAGGAAACGCTTCACTTTGTGCATGACTGGAAAGACCAAATATTGTCCAATCATCCAAAACAATTGGGTCGAATCCAACTCCAACCAATCACTCTGCAAACCATGGCAACTTTTGCATTCTGATAAAAATTCTACACTATCTTAATTTTTCGATTTAACTAGCTATTTGTTGCAGACTTTCTAATTGCCTGACAGTTATCTACTCTCCAATTTTCTTGTGATTCAAGAGTATTAGTTTTGTTCTACATGCTGGTTTAATCCGTTGGTATTTTTGATGCATGGATTTTCCTACAAGGCATAAGAACATTTGATAAATGATTATTTTCGGTATTCCTGGAATTCTGGTTGTTTACTATATTTTTAGGTTTTAATTACTTTTCTTTCTGGTTTGCACATCATGTGTCTCCACCCCACATCAGAAGATTATTGAATATCCTTTGGGTGGATTTGAAAATTTTGATTTTGATTTTCGCATATTTAAGAAAGCCACATTGATTGTGATTTATTTAAAATTTTGGATATTTGAATTAGTGGCTAAACTTTTTGGACAGCGGAAAAGGAAAAAATTGCATGCTATTTACTTTGGTACTGATTCACCTGCTTCACCATGATATTTGAGTTTTGGTCAAGCTATAGACCTAAAATTAGTGCTTCTTGGGAGGCAACCCAAGCATTATCACTTAGCTTAGTTTCTTTTATTTTAGTTTATCTTTAGAATTAATTTTTCTTTTTCTTTTTACAGGAAAATAAAATTTTGCACAAAATACCGTACTATTGTAATTTTCTTTACGATGCCGTAATCTTGATCCGATTTCATTAGAGTTTTTAGCATTTTACGGCGGTACCGTATTAGTTTTTATGGTACCGTATTTTTGGGTATTTTTGATCCGAGACTTTTGCTAACATTATGGCACTGCCGTAAGAAATTTTACGCCCATAATTTCAACTCTGCAGTCTACTTATCTGATTAGGTGTTTTCTCGTTGCGATTTTAAGAAACTTGGATGGGAAAATTTTTTGATCTTTGGCATCATCACGAAGTACTCATCTTTGTCTATCATCTGGATATTTTTGCTTAATTTTAAAGTCCATGGATCATTCTAAAACACATAGCATCTTTTCGATTCTGATAATTTCTGCAGCAGTTTTCTTTTGACTAATCTGATTAGCACTTTTATTGCAAGTTTTTAATATGCTTTAATGAGTTATAACCCTAATTTTTCTCATGGAATATGAAGAACATGTGTCATTCTATCTTGAGGATTAGTTGTTTTCATGAAAACATTTTCTGACAATTTTAAAACACATAGCAACTTTTTTATTTTGATTAACTTCTGTGCAGTTTTTAGTTTTGTAATTTGATTAGCCTTCTTTCTGTTGATACCTTAAATTCCTAAAAGATTTTGATCCTTTGATTTTCATACATCTGAAAAGAACGATTTTTATTCTATTATATGGTTCTGTCCATTTTCTTTTTGGATTATTAAATCTTATTTTTGGGTATGACTATTTTTCATAAAAAATTCACTGGCTGCTCTACTTGCTTTTTACATGTTATAGCTTTTTTTGCCTCCAGATCCAGAAATCTTCTAGAGCAACTGCCTTCCACCTCTAGCTACCACTGCATCTGCCTCTAACATCACTGTTTCCAGCCGTCGACACTAGATTATACCATCAGCAGACTTTTGCTTCTTTTACTACCTCTATTTCCATTTATTTGATTTATTTATGTAGCAGACTCTTCATTAGTGACTGATTTTTTTTTTATCTATGCAGCATTATTTCTGGCACCCACCTGCCGACGATCTCACCTCCAAGACTGTATTCTCTAGCTGGCCACTAGAGATTACTCACTCTACTGTCGGCACCATCACCATCATTGCTAGCAGCTTTTCAGCCAGCCTCTGTTCCACCTCTGCTTCTCACCTACATCAGCTCTTTCTGTTGGGAAACCCCGGGGATATTTTACAAAATTTCAGAGATGCAAATACATTGCGCAGCGGAAGAATACCCCGAAACAGGCCAGTCCCAAAAACCCAGTGAAGATCGCATGCGAGGGAATCGACACGATGAGATAGAAAATACCTTATAAGCGATGCGAGGCTGATGTCGTAGTAGGCGCCCAAGCGTGCGCCCTCTACTGTCTCACACACACGTATCACCTCGAGTCCTCTTCTTCCATGCCCGGTGCTAGCCTCGAGAAGAAGATCCAAGCCTTAGGTCACCTTCTTCTCAACTTGCGCCACCTCCAAGGTATATGCGCCAAGGATGAAGAAGGAAGAGGGAGATGCCGCCAAGCACAAGTCACACTTGTACAACCTTCAATAGAAGAAGCGCCAAGGATGAAGAAGAAGAAGTGCTTGCGGCTTGGTTGATGAAGAGATGCGCCAACTCCTCTTGATCCTCTTGCTCTCGCCCCTCCTCTTGTTCTCACGCCTTCAATAAGTTGTGTGTCATGAGAGGGGGCGGCTAGGGCTCATTATATAGAGCATGGGGCGGTTAGAGTAGTGGTTAGGAGAAGATGTAGGAATAGGATTATTTTAATGATTTAATTAAGTCCTAATCCAATTAGGATTCTAATTAATCATTTAAATAAACAAGTCATAATCCAATTAGGACTCTAATTAATAATTTAAATAATCAGCCCTATTAAATAGGACTCCATACAATTATTTAAATTAATTAATTAAATAACCCATAAATAATTAATATCAACTTATATTAACCATATGTGCCGTAGGCGCCAACCCTAGTCTAACTAGGGTTAACCATGCGCCTACACATCCTTCTCCTTAAGCCCATTAAGCCCAACTTTTCAATGGGCCCAGCCCAATGTCCATTATGCATATTAACCAAGCCCTTGGATCCAATCCAATTTAACCCGAGGTCAAACTGGGCTAACCATGGTTAATATGCCGTAAATGGAAGTTGGCTCCAATAAATCTCTTCCATCTCATCAGGCCCATTGGCGCTGATGGAATATCCAAAATAGATCCGAGTTATCCAATAACTCGATCATAAGGCTTCTCGATCAATACAAAAACTCGAGTATCAAGGTGTGCGACCCTGTAGGTTCCTCTGACGTTGGCAGTGCTGACCTAAGGTCATCACAAGCAGTGAGTGGCACCTAGCAGTGTATCGCTGCTACCCAAGTCATCGGAATGGATATCGACATCGAGATCCCCATTATCGCAAGTAGGTACCGATGCATTACAGTCTCTTTGCTACTGATATCCGATTGGACAAGTGTGTCACCACTTGTTTTTCATCCAATCTCATGGCTATGACTAAATCAAGTCTAACCTGGGGTATGGCCATACACTTTCAGTCATAGATCCATAGAGGAGCTCCATGGATATCAAGCTTCCCTTAGGAAGGGGCAAATCCTATGTCTGTCTATTGACCTTCTCATATGGGTCGTGACATGTTCAATGACAACCGTTATTACCCCCCAACTACGGTAAGGTGTTAGATTGTATCAAAGCATATCCTTAACCACATAAAATGGCCAATGACCTCAAGTCAAGGGATCAATGCATCTCCTATCACTTGTGAGGATAACTTGTGACACCAAGTCATTGCCTCACAGCGGGTCGGTCCAGTATATCCACCACTGATATACCTATATGTCTGCGTTAGCACCTCGTGCCTAACCAGCCCATATGCCAGTCTCACAAGTACCTGTTGGGGTATGCCCTTAAGGCTAATGTTTGAGGCCTTGGGATTGTATTAGTATCATGTAATAAACTCTTAAGTTTATAAAGGCATGGTTATTATTCAGGTTGTTACCTTGTCTGCTGTAATAAGTGTACTTCTGAATAATGTCTCAAAGCTGTTCAGCTAGGCTGACAGGCTATATGTCCTTAGTCGAGATATCTTGGTGAACATGAGACAGCCTTGATATGATTGAGACTAATATGAGTGCTAATCTTATAGGATGCTTCGAGCATGGAATAAGATGTAGACTCATGGGTACATTGGATGTACTGGACAGACCCTACTGGGATATTCCATTGCTTGTCACAATGTAAATAATCCTTGTAAGCAGCAAGTGGCACATGTCCTTTGACTTGAGATCACTTGTGTTTCTAAATGATGATTGTCATTGTCTTGAGGTAGTTCAATATCATTTGAAACATAATGATTATAGACTATCTTGGATGGTGAGCTTGAATCAGGTTAGGACACTAGTGATAGACATAGGATTGCCGTCTCCTTGTTTAAGGAGTGTGATGTTCTAAAGGGCCCCCTTATGAGATGATTGAGATAGTGTATGGCCATACCCAGATGACTATGTGCATCTGATCTAATCATGCTCATCGTATTGGAGTTACAGGCTTGACATGCTTGTCCAATAAGAACATCCAGTGGTAAAGGACATATGTATGCCTTGTGAATTGAGTCACACTTGTGCTATGGTTTGGGAGTAGTCTTGGAAGACTCTTTCCTTTATATCGGGAGACAGTGATGTGTTGCTAGATACCCCTCACTGATCGTGATAACGTAAGTTATCGTTACCGACATTTAGAGGAAACCCTCAGGGTCGCACAATTTGGTGATATGGCTTACTTAAGTCAGATCGTATGGACTGGATTCTTTGAGTTCAGATTAAAGGGATTTAATCTCTGATTGTAAGTAAGATCTGGTCTGATCATGTTTGATTGATTAGGGCTTGAGATCGGTAAGCTTCGATCGAGAGAGGTGATGCTAGATCGGAGAGATTAGGGGCATCAGGAGATGAACGGTTAGATCATAAGCCTTGGGGTTCGATTTGGTCTAGACCAAGTGGCTTGAGCTATTTCGGTTTGGTTTGATGAACCAAAGCCGATTTGACATTTTGGATTGAACCGGTTCACAAATATGAACGCTTGGTTCAATGCCAAAATGCGTTTTGGGTTGGCTTGAACGCATGGCTTGATTGACTTCCATTTATGGAAAGTCATCAAGGGCCGGTTTTGCTTCAATGCCAAAACGCTTATGCGTTGAGCTCCTCACTTCAACGCCTTGATTCTTTTCGAGGTGTGGTTGACGAAGGTGAGGAGTAGACATCCAAGAGAATCTCTCGGCCGAACGGATTCATCTCATCAAACCCTTTCCATTCGACAAGATAAGGCTTGGGTGTCTTGCTAGCACAAGAGATCTCAAGGAAGTGAGCGTCTTCATCTTGTGTGTGGACTTGTGGAGGAGACCTAATTTGATCTCTTCTTCCAAGCCGAATTCCAAGCTTATGGCGTTGGTATGATTTCTCATAACTTAAGTTGATCATATAGTTTCATATGCGATTTTGAAACCCTATTTTCCGCCATGCATGCTAGATGCGCATGATTAGGGTTTCCCCCCCCCCCCCTTTATGTTAGGGGTTCCTTCAATTGGTATCAGAGCTAGGCTCTTGATATGATCTATATGATTGCTTTGAAGTGTTTGTGATCCATACATATTGCGCTTACTTGATGCATGCTTTGTTTACATGAAGTTTGCGCTTGTATCATGCTAACATGAAGTTTGCGCTTGTATCATGCTAACATGTAGTTTGCGCTTGTATCATGGCTTTGATGAAGTATGCGCTCCCCCAAGAAGGGGACCCCCTAAAGTTTGCGCTCCCCCTTGAAGGGGACCCCCTTAGATCTAAGGGTTATCAACATGCTAGAAGATATATCTTATGGATGTTCTAGATGTTTGCGCATGTCAAAATGTTTTCTAAAACTTACATCTTGCGCGCATGATTAGATCTAAGGTGCCACTACATTAAATCCTTAGATGGGTTGATGGGGTTGAAAGCATCTTCTAGGTTAGATCCAACTAGTCTGATCAGACCATCTGACAGCCTAGATGGGTTGACCAGATAGCACCTGTGCGCAAGCACGAGGTGGCTATAGGTCGACTGCATCCAAGGCGTGTAGCGAGGTCTGGTTGAGACAACTATTGAACACACATGAGTTAGGCCCGGGGTCACACCCGCTTGCCAAAACTCATGAGGGTGGTTCAGCCCTTGGCGCATGCATGGTTGACCATCAGGTCAACTCGGGTCAGTTAGGACTCGGTGCATGCAGGGGCAAAGGATCTAACTAGATGGATGAGTGGATCCCTATCAATGGACCATTGTAAGGTTGTAGGGCACATAAGGAAATTAAAATTGATGCCATGGGGTTTTTCAAAAATTTAATTTCTTGATTGGATCACATGATGATTTGATGCCATGATGCTTGTCTATTTAGTCTTATGTGGGTTGCCCTATTGTGTGCTGTGCTGGGGCCTGCGTGCCTGGTAAATTATAAGTTAATTTTATTGTGATCTGCGAATCACTTTTTCATTAATTTATTGTATAATTGACCTGCGAGTCAACCTTGTCTAGATAGATCAAATGTACTTTGATTAGACAAGAGTACAAATGCACACATCCCAAAGGGGCATTCAGCTGGTGGCGCACCTGAGGTGCTCTTGGCGCTAGGGCCCTAGGTTGGACCAGATGAGATGCCAAGGAGCTCAAGTGAAGACTTAAGTAAAATTAAGGTCTTACTAGGGTTCATGGGCTTTTACCACATAAGATCATGCTTTCTACTTATTGCTAATAATTAGAATTGCATGTTTAAGTTTATCTTCTACTATAGCCATAGGATATGCCTGATAGTAAGAAGATAAAAGACCGTTAAAATCCAACGCTAATATATCAAGCTCGATAAAGCCTTCTGACGCGAAACCTCACCTTTCTGATTATCGTTGGAGCCGTGTTGAACCCACTCAGTGGGCACGTCCATCTATCTTCAGACGGTGCTGGATTTCACCTGCGTGTTACAGAGTAGGGATTTATCACTGCTCGTTGCTCAGCATAACACGTGGTGGTCCAGGGAGTAGGTCGGGTCAGCTTGACCATGTAGGCTACATATGTGGCGCATATGGTAGCGCATGGAGGCAGCCATCTCTGGGATCAGAGACTGTGTTGTACCAACTCAGTTGGCACAGTCTGCTGGATTGCCAAGATGAAGGGGAATCGCACGGGTTGGCGATTAGCTGGGACAGCCTACCAGAAATTAGTGCTTGTCATCTCTGTGTATCTTATCTCGCCTGAGCGGGACGCGGAGACCAAGTATGAAATTTGGATCCCATCTCACTAAAAGAGTGATACTCTTTCGGACTGTTTACTGGATTTTTCAGTCAGACAAAATAGTGAGAAAAGAATCTTTCTTAAGTCCTGGATTGATTCTAAACATTGATACTGACCTTGCTGTTCTTGCTTGTTGTAGATTCCTGCAACAACGAACACCATGAGCTTCAATGTGCGATCCCTACTGGAAAGGGAGAAGTTTGCTGGGCCGAACTTCTCTGACTGGTTCGGACACCTTAAGATCGTTCTTAAGGCAGAGAGGAAACTGTATGTCCTCGAGACGGCGATACCGCCGCAGCCCGCTCCGAACGCCGCAAGGGCGGTTCGGGATGCCTATGAAAAGCACGTCAATGATAGCATTGATGTCGCTTGCCTGATGCTAGCGTCTATGACGCCACCGCTGCAGCGTCAGCATGAGGATATGTCGGCTATAGAAATTATAGCGAACCTCAAGATGTTGTATGCTGCACAGGCGAGGACAGAACGCTATAATCTGACGAAGCTCTTCTTTCAGAGCAAACTGGCTGAGGGGAGCCCAGTGGGAGCTCACGTGCTCAAGATGATTGGGCACAAGGAGGCTCTGGAGAAACTGGGGCATACCATCAACCAGGAGCTTGCTGTAGATATTATTCTGCAGTCTCTTCCGCCTTCTTTCGATGCGTTCATCATTAACTTTAATATGAACAAAATCGATTGTACGCCGGCAGAGCTGCTGAATATGCTCTTGACTACTGAGGAAACTCTGAAGGGTAAGCCTTCATGTTGGGGTATGCCCTTAAGGCTAATGTTTGAGGCCTTGGGATTGTAAAAGTATCATGTAATAAACTTTTATGTTAATAAAGGCATGGTTGTTATTCAGGTTGTTACCTTATCTGCTGTAATAAGTGTACTTCTGAATAATGTCTCAAAGCTGTTCAGCTAGGCTGACAGGCTCTATGTCCTTAGTCGAGATATCTTGGTGAACATGAGACAGCCTTGATATGATTGAGACTAATATGGGTGCTAATCTTATAGGATGCTTCGAGCATGGAATAAGATATAGACTCATGGGTACATTGGATGTACTGGACAGACCCTACTGGGATATTCCATTGCTTGTCACAATGTGAATGATCCTTGTATGCAGCAAGTGGCACATGTCCTTTGACTTGAGATCACTTGTGTTTCTAAATGATGATTGTCATTGTCTTGAGGTAGTTCAATATCATTTGAAACATAATGATTATAGACTATCTTGGATGGTGAGCTTGAATCAGGTTAGGGCACTTGTGATAGATAGAGGATTGCCGTCTCCTTGTTTAAGGAGTGTGATGTTCTATAGGGCCCCCCTATATGAGATGATTGAGGAAGTGTATGGCCATACCCAGATGACTATGATCATCTGATCTAATCATGCTCATCATATTGGAGTTACAGGCTTGACATGCTTGTCCAATAAGAACATCCAGTGGCAAAAGACATTTGTGTGCCTTGTGAGTTTGATTCACACTTGTGCTATGGTTTGGGTGTAGTCTTGGAAGACTCTTTCCTTTATATCGGGAGACAGTGATGTGTTGCTAGATACCCCTCACTGATCGTGATAACGTAAGTTATCGTTACCGACATTTGAAGGAAACCCTTAGGGTCGCACAATATGATGATATGGCTTACTTGAGTCAGATCGTGTGGACTGAATTCTTTGGGTTCAGTTTAAAGGGGTTTTAATCTCTGATTGTAAGTGAGATCTGGTCTGATCATGTTTGATTGATTAGGACTTGAGATCGGTAAGCTTCGATCGAGAGAGATGATGCCAGATCGGAGAGATCAGGGGCATCAGGAGATGAATGGTTAGATCATGAGCCTTGGGGTTCAATTTGGTCTAGACCTATTGGCTTGAGCTCTTTCGGTTTGGTTTATTGAACCGAATTGATTGGAACGTTTTAGATTGAACCGGTTCACAATTGTGAACGCATGGTTCAATGCTAAAATGCGTTTGGGTTGAGTTGAGCGCATGGACTTGATGAGCTTCCATTTATGGAATGTCATCAAGGGCCGGTTTCACTTTCAATGCCAAAAAACGCATATGCGTTTGCTCCTTTCTTCTCAACGCATTCTTGGACTTTCGTGGGAGTGTGGTGTGGACGAGGAAAAGGAGTGTTGCGCAAGAGGAGCTCTCGGCCAAGCTTGATCCTTCTTCATCCCTTTCCATTCGAATAGATTCCTTGGGTGACTTGCTAGCACAAGCGACGCCAAGGAGTGAGCCAACTTCTTCTTGTGTGTGGCACACTTTGGAGGAGACCTAACTTGATCTCTTCTTCCAAGCCGAATTCCAAGTCCATGGCATTGGTATGATTTCTAGCTTCAAGTTGATCATATGTTTTCATATCCGATCTTGATTTGAAACCCTTTTTCCGCAAAGCTTGTTAGAATCGCAAGTTTAGGGTTTCTCCCCCTTAGATTAGGGGTTGCTTCAATTGGTATCAGAGCTAGGCTCATGATATGATCGATATGATTGCTTTAAGTATTGGTGATCCATACATGTTGCGCTTACTTTTTCTTGAGGCATGCTTTGTTTTCATGAAGTTGCGCTTGTATCATATGTTCATGAAGTTGGCGCTTGTATCATATGTTCATGAAGTTGGCGCTTGTATCATATGTTCATGAAGTTGGCGCTTGTATCATGCTTAGATGAAGTATGCGCTCCCCCTTGAAGGGGACCCCCTAAAGTATGCGCTCCCCCTTGAAGGGGACCCCCTTAGATCTAAGGGTTATCAAGCATGTTGTTTGTTTATATGCGCATGTTCAAAAGGTTTTCTAAAACTTACATCTTGCGCGCTTGATTAGATCTAAGGTGCCACTACATTAAATCCTTAGATGGGTTGATGGGGTTGAAGGCATCATCTAGTATAGATCAAGCTAGTCTGATCAGACCATCTGACAGCCTAGATGGGTCGACCAGATAGCACCTGTGCGCAAGCACGAGGTGGCTATAGGTTGACTGCATCAACGGCGTGTAGCGAGGTCTGGTTGAGACATCTACTGAACACACATGAGTTAGGCCCGGGGTCACACCCGCTTGCCAAAACTCATGAGGGTGGTTCAGCCCTTGGGGCATGCATGGTTGACCATTAGGTCAACTCGGGTCAGTTAGGACTCGGTGCATGCAAGGGCAAAAGATCTAACTAGATGGATGAGTGGATCCCCATCAATGGACCATTGTAAGGTTGTAGGACTCATAAGGAAATTAAATTGATGCCATGGGGATTTTCAAAAATTTAATTTCTTGAATGGATCACATGTTGATTGAACCATATGCTTGTTTATTTAGTCTTATGTGGGTTGCCCTATTGTGTGCTGTGCTGGGGCCTGCGTGCCTGGGTTTAAACTTGTAAATTAATTTGTGATCTGCGAATCACATTTGTATTTAATTTATAATGTATAATTGACCTGTGAGTCAAACCTTGTCTAGATAGATCAAATGTACTTTGATTAGACAAGAGTACAAATGCACACATCCCAAAGGGGCATTCAGCTGGTGGCGCACCTGAGGTGCTCTTGGCGCTAGGGCCCTAGGTTGGACCAGATGAGATGCCATGGAGCTCAAGTGAAGACTTAAGTAAAATTAAGGTCTTACTAGGGTTCATGGGCTTTTACCACATAAGATCATGCTTTCTACTTATTGCTAATAATTAGAATTGCATGTTTAAGTTTATCTTCTGCTATAGCCATAGGATTGCCTGATAGTAAGAAGATAAAAGACCGTTAAAATCCAAACGCTAACATATCAAGCTCGATAAGCCTTCTGACGCGAAACCTCACCTTTCTGACTATCGTTGGAGCCGTGTTGAACCCACTCAGTGGGCACGTCCATCTATCTTCAGACGGTGCTGGATTTCACCTGCGTGTTACAGAGTTGGGATTTATCCCCTCTCGTTGCTCAGCATAGCACGTGGTGGTCCAGGGAGTAGGTCGGGTCAGCTTGACCATGTAGGCTACATATGTGGCGCATATGGTAGCACATGGAGGCAGCCATCTCTGGGATCAGAGACTGTGTTGTACCAACTCAGTTGGCACAGTCTGCTGGATTGCCAAGATGAAGGGGAATCGCACGGGTTGGCGATTGGCTGGGACAGCCTACCAGAAATTAATGCTTGTCATCTCTGTGCATCTTATCTCGCCTGAGCGGGACGCGGAGACCAAGTATGAAATCTGGATCCCATCTCACTAAAAGAGTGTTACTCTTTCGGACTGTTTACTGGATTTTTCAGTCAGACAAAATAGTGAGAAAAGAATCTTTCTTAAGTCCTGGATTGATTCTGAAACATTGATACTGACCTTGCTGTTCTTGCTTGTTGTAGATTCCTGCAGCAACGAACATCATGAGCTTCAATGTGCGATCCCTACTGGAAAGGGAGAAGTTTGCTGGGCCGAACTTCTCTGACTGGTTTGGACACCTTAAGATCGTTCTTAAGGCAGAGAGGAAACTGTATGTCCTCGAGACGGCGATACCGCCGCAGCCCGCTGCGAACGCCGCAAGGGCGGTTCGTGATGCCTATGATAAGCATGTCAATGATAGCATTGATGTCGCTTGCCTGATGCTAGCGTCTATGACGCCACCGCTGCAGCGTCAGCATGAGGATATGACGGCTATAGAGATTATAGCGAACCTCAAGATGCTGTATGCTGCACAGGCGAGGACCGAGCGCTATAATCTGACGAAGCTCTTCTTTCAGAGCAAACTGGCTGAGGGGAGCCCAGTGGGAGCTCACGTGCTCAAGATGATTGGGCACAAGGAAGCTCTGGAGAAACTGGGGCATACCGTCAACCAGGAGCTTGCTGTAGATATTATTCTGCAGTCTCTTCCGCCCTCTTTCGATGCGTTCATCATTAATTTTAATATGAACAAGATCGATTGTACGCCGGCAGAGCTGCTGAATATGCTCTTGACTACTGAGGAAACTCTGAAGGGCAAGCATTCAACCTCTGTCTTAATGGTTCCTTCAAGGAACAAGAAGAAGGGGAAGAAGGGCAAGGCCCCTGTCAAGAATTACAGCAAGGCCCTGAAACAAAAGGTGAAGCGGTCCAAGGACAACAGGTGTTTCCACTGTGGCCAGCTGGGTCACTGGAAAAAGGACTGTAAAGCGCTCCAAGGAGATAAGAGGGGAAGCGTTGCTTCTGGCTCAGGTATATACGTGACGGAAGTCATGGTTTCATCTTCTTCTATATCATGGGTGTTGGACACTGCATGTGGAGTTCACATTTGTTCAAATGTACAGGAACTCAAGAGAAGAAGGCAGGTGGGACAGCATGAGGTAGACCTACGCGTTGGAAACGGGGCACGGGTTGCTGCTGTTGCTGTAGGGGACTATTTCATTTCTTTACCATCTGGCATTGTATTAGAATTAAACAATTGTTATTTTGTACCAAGTATTACCAAGAATATTATCTCTATTCCTGCTCTTGTCAGGAAAGGATTTGCCTTTGAATGCAAGATTTCAAAGTGTGTTTTGACTTATGATAATATTGTGTATGCAACTGGTTCAATTAACAATGGGTTATACATGTTGGACATGGAAAATTCTATACAAAACATTGATAATAAGAAAGCCAAGTATGCTGATGACAGCACCTTGCTATGGCATAGTCGTTTAGGCCATATAAACGAGAAGCGCATTAAGCGGTTGCATGATCATGGACTGCTGGGATCATTCTCCTGTGAGGAGATTGATACATGCAAAGCTTGTTTAATGGGTAAAATGACGAAGTCTCCTTTTCCTCACAAAGGTCAGAGGACTTCAGGTTTACTTGACCTTATACACAGTGATGTGTGTGGGCCGTTTAGTAAACATGCCAGAGGTGGCTATCAGTACTTCATTACCTTTACTGATGATTTCAGTAGGTATGGATATGTCTATCTGATGAGACATAAAAGTGAATCTTTTGACAAGTTCAAAGAGTTCAAAAATGAAGTACAAAATCAGCTAGGCCGAAATATCAAGGCACTTCGTTCTGATCGAGGTGGTGAATACCTGAGTCATGCATTTACTGACTATCTGAAGGAGTGTGGGATTATCTCACAGCTCACTCCGCCAGGAACACCGCAATGGAATGGTGTGTCCGAGAGGAGAAACAGAACGTTACTTGATATGGTTCGTTCTATGATGAGTCAGGCTACTCTTCCATACTCCTTTTGGGGTTTTGCACTGGAAACAGCTGCAAAGGTACTAAACCGAGTGCCATCCAAGGCAGTTTCAAAGACGCCATATGAGTTATGGTATGGGAAACAGCCGAGCTTGACATTTATCAGGATCTGGGGTTGCGAGGCTTATGTCAAAAAGCTCGCCTCTAGGAAACTAGAGAGCAGATCTGACAAATGCATCTTTGTCGGTTACCCTAAGGAAACTAAGGGTTATTTCTACGATCCCAAAGAGAACAAGGTTTTTGTTGCTCGGACGGCCATATTTCTTGAGAAGGAATTTCTTCTGCAAGAGGCCAGTGGGAGAGAAATAAAGCTGGATGAAAATCCAGAAGAAGGACAAAGTAGTCAAGCACAGTTGGATGTGCCTGAGCCAGAAGATCAGGTTATTGAACAACCTGAGGCTCAAATATCACGGGAACCGCGAAGATCGGGTAGGATCCGTCGACAGCCTGAGCGCTATGACGGAGTCTACATCATTGATAATGATGAACCCCTAACTTATGCGGATGCGGTCAGTGGACCGGAGTCAGCTAGGTGGCTTGATGCTATGCGAGCCGAAATGGACTCCATGTCAGATAACCAGGTCTGGGATTTGGTTGATCCGCCTCCGGGAGTAATCCCTATAGGCTGTAAATGGATCTTCAAGAAGAAGATTGACATGGATGGTAACGTGGTTACCTATAAAGGCAGGCTAGTTGCGAAAGGTTTCAAACAAATCTACGGGTTAGATTATGATGAAACTTTCTCACCTGTAGCCATGTTTAAGTCTATTCGGATTCTTTTCGCGATAGCAGCATATTACGACTATGAGATCTGGCAAATGGATGTGAAAACAGCTTTCCTTAATGGAAATCTGGATGAGGATGTGTAAATGACACAACCTGAGGGTTTCACTAATCCATCAGATCGTCATAAAATATGCAAGTTAAAGAAGTCCATTTATGGACTTAAACAAGCATCAAGAAGCTGGAATATTCGTTTTGATGAATCAATCTCTGAGTTTGGTTTCATCAAGAACGAGGATGACCCGTGTGTGTATAAGAGGTTTAGTGGGAGCGTGATTACATTCCTAATCCTCTACGTCGATGATATCTTGATCATTGGAAACGATATTCCTGAACTGCATGCTGTTAAAGCATGGTTAGGAAAATGTTTTCAGATGAAAGATCTAGGAGAAGCAGCCTATGTATTAGGTGTGAAGATCTACCGGGATAGATCTAAGAGGCTTCTCGGGTTGTGCCAGAGTACTTACATCGATAAGGTCCTGGAGAGATTCCATTTAGAGAATTCTAAACGTGGATATCTTCCAGTCAGACATGGTCTGAATCTTTCGAAGAGTCAGTGTCCACAAACACAGACTGAGAAAGATGAAATGGACAATACGCCTTATGCTTCGGCTATTGGGTCCATTATGTATGCGATGTTGTGTACTCGCCCAGACGTCGCTTACGGGTTAAGCGTGACCAGTCGATTCCAAAGTAATCCAGGTTTGGCGCACTGGATTGCGGTCAAGAACATCTTAAAATATCTGCGGAGGACCAACGATATGTTCTTGATATATGGTGGTCAGGAAGAACTCAGTATAGAGGGATATACTGACGCTTCGTTCCAGTCGGACCAGGATGATTTCCGATCGCAGTCAGGCTATGTTTTTAGCTTGAATGGTGGAGCAGTGGTGTGGAAAAGCTTCAAACAGTCAACTGTTGCTGATTCCACAACAGAAGCCGAGTATGTTGCAGCCTCGGAAGCATCCAAGGAGGCAGTGTGGATTCGTAAGTTCGTGAGAGAACTTGGTGTCGTTCCTTCGACTGCAGATCCTTTGGTTATCTTCTGTGATAACACTGGAGCAATTGCACAAGCAAAGGAACCACGGTCGCACCAGAAGTCCAAGCACATACAGAGACGGTTTCACTTGATCCGGGAGATCATTGATCGTGGCGAGATCAAGATTTGCAAGGTTCATACAGATGACAATCTGGCAGACCCGCTTACCAAGCCTCTGGCGCAGCAGAAGCATGAGAAGCAATGTAATAATATGGGTTTGAGATTTCTCAACCATTAGATTAAGTGCAAGTGGGAGATTGTTGGGGTATGCCCTTAAGGCTAATGTTTGAGGCCTTGGGATTGTAAAAGTATCATGTAATAAACTTTTATGTTAATAAAGGCATGGTTGTTATTCAGGTTGTTACCTTATCTGCTGTAATAAGTGTACTTCTGAATAATGTCTCAAAGCTGTTCAGCTAGGCTGACAGGCTCTATGTCCTTAGTCGAGATATCTTGGTGAACATGAGACAGCCTTGATATGATTGAGACTAATATGGGTGCTAATCTTATAGGATGCTTCGAGCATGGAATAAGATATAGACTCATGGGTACATTGGATGTACTGGACAGACCCTACTGGGATATTCCATTGCTTGTCACAATGTGAATGATCCTTGTATGCAGCAAGTGGCACATGTCCTTTGACTTGAGATCACTTGTGTTTCTAAATGATGATTGTCATTGTCTTGAGGTAGTTCAATATCATTTGAAACATAATGATTATAGACTATCTTGGATGGTGAGCTTGAATCAGGTTAGGGCACTTGTGATAGATAGAGGATTGCCGTCTCCTTGTTTAAGGAGTGTGATGTTCTATAGGGCCCCCCTATATGAGATGATTGAGGAAGTGTATGGCCATACCCAGATGACTATGATCATCTGATCTAATCATGCTCCTCATATTGGAGTTACAGGCTTGACATGCTTGTCCAATAAGAACATCCAGTGGCAAAAGACATTTGTGTGCCTTGTGAGTTTGATTCACACTTGTGCCTTTATAAACACAAGAGTTTATTACATGATACTGATACAATCCCAAGGCCTCAAACATTAGCCTTAAGGGCATACCCCAACAATCTCCCACTTGCACTTAATCTATGTTGGGGTATGCCCTTAAGGCTAATGTTTGAGGCCTTGGGATTGTATTAGTATCATGTAATAAACTCTTAAGTTTATAAAGGCATGGTTATTATTCAGGTTGTTACCTTGTCTGCTGTAATAAGTGTACTTCTGAATAATGTCTCAAAGCTGTTCAGCTAGGCTGACAGGCTATATGTCCTTAGTCGAGATATCTTGGTGAACATGAGACAGCCTTGATATGATTGAGACTAATATGAGTGCTAATCTTATAGGATGCTTCGAGCATGGAATAAGATGTAGACTCATGGGTACATTGGATGTACTGGACAGACCCTACTGGGATATTCCATTGCTTGTCACAATGTAAATAATCCTTGTAAGCAGCAAGTGGCACATGTCCTTTGACTTGAGATCACTTGTGTTTCTAAATGATGATTGTCATTGTCTTGAGGTAGTTCAATATCATTTGAAACATAATGATTATAGACTATCTTGGATGGTGAGCTTGAATCAGGTTAGGACACTAGTGATAGACATAGGATTGCCGTCTCCTTGTTTAAGGAGTGTGATGTTCTAAAGGGCCCCCTTATGAGATGATTGAGATAGTGTATGGCCATACCCAGATGACTATGTGCATCTGATCTAATCATGCTCATCGTATTGGAGTTACAGGCTTGACATGCTTGTCCAATAAGAACATCCAGTGGTAAAGGACATATGTATGCCTTGTGAATTGAGTCACACTTGTGCTATGGTTTGGGAGTAGTCTTGGAAGACTCTTTCCTTTATATCGGGAGACAGTGATGTGTTGCTAGATACCCCTCACTGATCGTGATAACGTAAGTTATCGTTACCGACATTTAGAGGAAACCCTCAGGGTCGCACAATTTGGTGATATGGCTTACTTAAGTCAGATCGTATGGACTGGATTCTTTGAGTTCAGATTAAAGGGATTTAATCTCTGATTGTAAGTAAGATCTGGTCTGATCATGTTTGATTGATTAGGGCTTGAGATCGGTAAGCTTCGATCGAGAGAGGTGATGCTAGATCGGAGAGATCAGGGGCATCAGGAGATGAACGGTTAGATCATAAGCCTTGGGGTTCGATTTGGTCTAGACCAAGTGGCTTGAGCTATTTCGGTTTGGTTTGATGAACCAAAGCCGATTTGACATTTTGGATTGAACCGGTTCACAAATATGAACGCTTGGTTCAATGCCAAAATGCGTTTTGGGTTGGCTTGAACGCATGGCTTGATTGACTTCCATTTATGGAAAGTCATCAAGGGCCGGTTTTGCTTCAATGCCAAAACGCTTATGCGTTGAGCTCCTCACTTCAACGCCTTGATTCTTTTCGAGGTGTGGTTGACGAAGGTGAGGAGTAGACATCCAAGAGAAGCTCTCGGCCGAACGGATTCATCTCATCAAACCCTTTCCATTCGACAAGATAAGGCTTGGGTGTCTTGCTAGCACAAGAGATCTCAAGGAAGTGAGCGTCTTCATCTTGTGTGTGGACTTGTGGAGGAGACCTAATTTGATCTCTTCTTCCAAGCCGAATTCCAAGCTTATGGCGTTGGTATGATTTCTCATAACTTAAGTTGATCATATAGTTTCATATGCGATTTTGAAACCCTATTTTCCGCCATGCATGCTAGATGCGCATGATTAGGGTTCCCCCCCCCCCCTTTATGTTAGGGGTTCCTTCAGTACCAGAGTTGTCCCATATCCACTCAGGTACATCGACTGGGGACAATTATTTTAGCACAGATCCAATCTATCTCCAGGGACATTATCATATAAGTACATGTTCGCAGATGTAAACAAATAATGATAACGACAATGCCAGAATGATATATATATCAATGTTAAGTAGTACAAATAATGGACCAAAACTAGGTCCTAGGGCATATACAACAATAATCTCCCACTTGCACTAAGACCTCGAGGTTGAGGAACCTCAACCCCATATCTCTAGCGTGACCATCATGCTTCTGCTGTGCCAAAGCCTTGGTCAATGGGTCTGCCAGATTGTTCTCTGTGTCAACTTTGCTAATCTTGACATCACCTCTATCTATGATCTCTCTGATCTGGTGAAATCTCCTGAGTATGTCTTTGGATCTTTGATGAGACCGTGGTTCTTTGGCTTGTGCAATTGCTCCATTGTTATCACGGTAGATTTCAATGGGATCCACTACACTAGGAACCACCTGAAGTTCAGAAATGAACTTCCTTATCCAAACAGCTTCTTTGGCTGCCTCAGAAGCGGCCACATACTCAGCTTCGGTTGTAGAATCGGCGATGGTGGATTTCTTGAAGCTCTTCCAGCATACAGCACCTCCATTCATTTTGAACACATAGCCGGCCTGCGATCTAAAGTCATCAGGGTCAGACTGGAATGATCCTGTATACTGAGCTCTTCTTGTCCCCCATAGACCAGGAACAGATCCTTAGTTCTTCTCAGATACTTTAGGATGTTCTTTACAGCCACCCAGTGCTGTACTCCAGGATTGGATTGGTATCGGCTGGTTATGCTCACAGCATAAGCCACATCTGGTCTAGTACACAACATTGCATACATGATCGATCCTACTACCGAAGCTGTTGGTGTATATGCCCTAGGACCTAGTTTTGGTCAACTTATGTACTACTTGACACTGATATTTATATATCATTCTGGCATTGTCGTTATCATTGTTTGACTACACCTGCGATTGTGTACTTACATGATAATGTCCCTGGAGACAGATTGGATCTGTGCTCGAATTATAATCCCCAGTCGATGTACCTTAGTGGATATGGGACAGCTATGGTACTTGTGAGACTGGTATGTGGGCTGGTTAGGCACATGGTGCTAACGCAGACACATGGGTATATCATTGGGGATATACTGGATAGACCCGCTATGAGGCTATGACTTGGTGTCATGAGTTATCCTCATAAGTGACAGGAGATGCATTGATCCCTTGACTTGAGGTCCTTAATCATTCTATATGGTTAGGGACTTGCTTTGATACAACCTAACACCTTGCCATAGCTGGGAGGTCATAACGGTTGTTATTGAGCATGTCACGACCCATATGAGAAGATCAATGGACAGACATAGGATTTGCCCCTTCCCTAAGGAAGTATGATATCTATGGAGCTCCTTTATGGTTCTATGACTGAGAATGTATGGCCATACCCAGGTAAGAACCTGTTTTAGTCATAGCCATGTGATTGGATGAAAACAAGTGGTGACACACTTGTCCAATCGGATATCAGTACGGCAAAGAGACTGTAATGCATCTGTACCTAGTTGCGATGATGGGGATGTCGATGACGATATCCATTCCAACGACCTGGGTAGCAGCGATGCACTGCTAGGTGCCACTCACTGCTTGTGATGACCTTTGGTCAGCACTGCCAGCGTCAGAGGAACCTACAGGGTCCCACACCTTGATACTTGAGTTCTCGTATTGATCGAGAAGCCTTATGATCGAGTTATTGGATAACTCGGATATAATTGGGAGATTTCATCAGCGCCAATGGGCCTGATGAGATGGAAGAATGTTATTGGAGCCAAACTTCATTTTTGGCAGGTTGACCCGTATTTGACCATGGTTGGTCACATTTGGATTAGGGTTGCATTGGATTGGATCCAAGTGCTTAATCAACCTATGCAATGATGTTTGGGCTAGCTCATTATCCAATGAGGCCCAATAACAAGTTCTCATGAAGAGATGAGAGGCTAAAAGGGTATAATGGGGAGAAACATGAACCATTAGGCGCCTAGGGGCATAATGGGGTCATGTTGGCGCCTTTGCTTCATTATAGAAGTAAAGGGCGCCTCCCCCTCTCTTCCTAGGATGGAATGCATGCCTCTATGGCATTGCTTGAGGCGCAAGGCAAGGCCTTGGCGCAGAAGGAAAGGCGTGGGAACAAAAGGTAAGGTTGAATGAGAATTATGGAAATGTCTTGGAGACTTTCCTTATCTCAAACCTCCTCATCCTAGCCCTACACTTGTCATGATCCTAGCCATTACCCTAACCGCCTCTTGCCCTATAAATATGACCCTAGTCGCCCCCTCTTGTGAGTAATTAATCCTTGAAGGCGTGAACACAAGGAGAGGGGCGAGTGCTTGGAGCAAGGGCGCATCTTCCATAACCGCAAGCCTCTTCCTCCTTTCCTCTTGGCGCAAGGAGATCTAGGGCTTGGCGGCTTGGGTGGTTTTCTTTCTTCTCTTGGCGCATCATCTCTCTTGGTGGCGCAAGTGAAGTAGAGTATCTCCCTAAGGCTTGGATCTTCTTCCCGAGGCTAGCACTGGGCGTGGAAGAAGAGAACTCAAGAGATCCGTGTGTGCGAGACTGCAGAGGGCGAACACTTGGGCGCCTTCATCGACATCGCTCTACATTGCTCTTAAGGTATTTCCTAACTCATCGTGTTGACTCCCTTGCTTGCGATCTTCACTGGGTTTTTGGGACTGGCCTGTTTCAGGGACATTCTTCCGCTGCGAAAAATGTATGTCCATAACTCTGAAAATTGTAAAATGTCCCCGGGGTTTCCCAACAGTGGTATCAGAGGGACTTGCAAGAATCGAACAATGTTTTATGCTTTTCTTCCATGCTCACATGCCATATCTCTATTTTCGTAAATAGCATGATGCATGGCAATCGATTTTTCTAAAAGTAGAAAAATTAGGGTTTCTTGTTTCTATCATCCTCTCAATCTCTTTTGGATATTTGGACTATTTTTCTTGTTTGATTTAAAGATTAAAGGCGCACGTAATTTTGTCAAGTAGGACAGGCATTGTGTCTTCGGACTGGCCAAGTCTCTTGATCTGACAAAATTGCCAGCCGAATGGATCTCTGAAATCATCATGAAAAATAAATCGCAATAAACCAAAAGACTTGTGAGAAGAAGATGAGAAAAAGAAACTGGTTTTGTGAAAAAGTAAAATTTCAGATTTTATGTTTTTCATGAGCATGTAGAATTGCATGAGTAAATACCTTGATTTTGCATGGTGTTGTGATCATTAGTCAAGCCCCCCCTCTTGCATGTCTGCGATGTATCCTTGTGCGGCCTACGTGCCATCTTTTTCATTATTTTTGTAAAAATTAAGAAGATGATTAAGGGCTAGGCGCATCCTTCTTGGACCTTGATGCTCGCATCTTGCTTGATGGCGCAAGCATGCAAGGTGGCGCATGCAAGTAGGTGCTTGGTTGCTTGGTGGCGAAAAAGGTCTTGTCCCCTTGCATGGTGGCGCACCTTCCTTGGAGGAAGACCATGGCATTGGCCGAACCTATGGGGAACTTCGAAAGTATTCCTCTACGGTTTGAGAGCTAAACCATGAGAGAAGGACCTTGGAGCCAACCTTGAAGTTCAAGCTAGAGGTCGGCTAGGTTAGGTCTAGTTTTTAGTGCTTGAGTTCTAGGACAAGAGTTGAACCTATTTCATGGCATGGATTGGTTCAATGTCTTGTATAGGATATGATCACATCATCCTTTACTGCTTTTATTATCTGCAGAAGCATGCCTGAAATGTTTTACCGTTATGTTATCACTATAGGATTGCATGCCTGTAATGATAGACATAAGATAAAACTAAGATGATGAGACCTTAAACAAAAACCCTCAATTAAAATATCAAGTCTGGTAGCCTTCTAACGCGTAGCCCTCACTAAGCTATCGATCAGTGGAGTTGTGAATTGTTTCCCACCCTCGTGGGACACACCCACTTATCTTTAGAAAGTGCGTGGTGGCAATGGTTTCCCCAGTCTAGTTTTAACCTGGACGTGCCTTCGCAAGGAAACTTGTTGGCCCTGGGCATAACGGTTAGGAATGGACTTGACTGGAAGTTCACATGTGCTGGGCACATGGTGAAAGTCTAGAGGCATCGTCAAGAGATAAAGGTTTCATGTTGTATCCAGCCCTCGCTGGACATGAAATGCCCAGACTGTCTCAACAAGGGGAGTTGCTTGGAGCAACCGGCCGGCGCGCCCACCTTAGGAAACATGGGTTACTTTGTGCATCTCATCCCACCCTCGTGGGACGCGAAGCCTCATGTGAAATAAGGATCCCATCTCACTAGGAATTTTTAAACTTCCCGATTGACTTTGTGGGTTGTCAATTGGAATATAAAATAGTGGGAGCCATGGTCATTTAAAACAAGTCCAGTTTAAATGACTCAAAGTAGTACTAATCTACTGTTTCTTGGTTGTTGTAGAACAATGGCTGTGAACAATGGCAGATGGTCACTGCGATCTACCCTGGAAAGGGATAAGTTGGTTGGATCCAACTTAAAGGATTGGTATATGAATTTGAGAATTGTGCTCAAGCTCGAGAGGAAGCTATATGTCCTTGAGAAGCCAATTCCTGAGCCACTTCCATGCTTGGCCTCAGCGGCTGAGAGGGATGCTTATGATAAGCATCAAGCTGATACTTTAGAGGTTGCACAATTGATGCTAACTAACATGTCGCCCGAGCTTAGAGGGCAATATGAATCTAAGAGTGCCTCTGAAATTATTTCTAATTTAAGGCAGCTCTTTGATGCATTGGTTGAGCTTAACCCTCCTAAAGTAGACATTCAGTGTGTTGAGCCCAAAGGCTTAACTAATACATTGAAAACAAAGATGGAAAAGAGTCAGGAATAATAAATGCTACTCATGTGGAGGACCACCTTGTTGGGGTATGCCCTTAAGGCTAATGTTTGAGGCCTTGGGATTATATCAGTATCATGTATAAACCCTATGTTTATAAAGGCAATGGTTGTTATTCAGGTTGTTACATCATCTGCTGCAATATGTATACTTCTGAATAATGTCTCAATGCTGTTCAGCTTGGCTGACATGCAGTATTGTCCTTAGTCGAGATATCTTGGTGAACATGAGACAGCCTTGATATGATTGAGACTAATATGTGTTATAGTCTTATAGGATGCTTCGAGCATGGAATAAGATGTAGACTCATGGGTACATTGGATGTACTGGACAGACCCTACTTAGGATATTCAATTGCTTGTCACAATGTGAATAATCCTTATATGCGAACAAGTGGCATATTTCCTCTGACTTGAGATCACTTGTGTTTCTAAATGATGATTGGCATTGTTTTGAGGTAGTTCAATATTATTTGAAACATAATGGTTATAGACTATCTTGGATAATGAACATGAGTCATGTTAGGGCACTAGTGATAGATATAGGATTGCCGTCTCCTTGATTAGAGTGTGATGTTCTATAGGGGCCCCCTGGATGAGATGATTGAGAAAGTGTATTGCCATACCCAGATGACTATGTTTCATCTGATCTAATCGTTCTCATCATATTAGAATTACAGGCTTGACACGCTTGTCCAATAAGAACATCCAGTGGCAAAGGAAACACATATGTCAAGTGACTTGGGTTCACACTTGTGCTGTGGTTTGGGTGTAGTCTTGGAAGACTCTTTCCTTTATATCGGGAGACAGTGATGTGTTGCTAGATACCCCTCACTGATCGTGATAACGTGAGTTATCGTTACCGATATTTAAAGGAAACCCTTAGGGTCGCACAATTTGATGATATAGCTTACTTAAGTCAGATCGTATGGACTGAATTGTTTTGGTTCAGTTTAAAGGAGTTTAAACTCTGATTGTAAGTGAGATCTGGTCTGATCATGTTTGATTGATTAGGGCTTGAGATCGGTAAGCTTCGATCGAGAGAATTGATGCTAGATCGGAGAGATCAAGAGCATCAAGAGATGAATGGTTATATCTTGATCCTTATGGTTTAATATGATCTAGACCAATGCTTGGCTTAATTTGGTCCTTGAACCAAATGAAATGAACCAGCTCATCAAGTGAGCGCATGGTTCAAGGGGAGAGGAAATTGCGATCGTTCACTTGGTGTGAACACATGATCGCATGTGGTGGCTTGCTATTTTTAGAAGCCATGATCTCAAAATGAGACCACGCCTCACGTTCGAAGAGCTCTCCCTAATCTCGCCTCTCGCCCCCTTGCTCACGACGACTCACTCTCATATGTGAGTGTTGACGACAAGAGAAGGATTCGACCAAGCAAGAAAGATCATCTCTTCTCCTTCACGCGATCAGGAGACCTTGGAGCCTTGCTAGCACAAGGATCGACAAGGAGTAGGCGATCACCCATCTTGTGTGCGCCACCTTTGGAGGAGAGCCACATCGCCCTCTTCTTCCAAGACGCCATCCAAGAAATGGCACTGGTATGATCTCTTTGTTGATCTATACAAACTCTTAAGTTGATCATATGACATGCATGCGATCCTAGGAAACCCTAGATTCCGCCCATGCAAATTTTATATGCGCATGCTTTAGGGTTTCGCCCCTTTAGGGAACTTTCAATTGGTATCAGAGCTATAGTTCCTTGTATGTTTCATATGATTGCTTATTGTGATCCATGTTTGCGCCTAATAGTAGATCTAAAAGAGCATGCGTAAATTTCATGTATGTTTTACATTGGCGCATGCATGCAAGTTGGCGCTTGTTGTAGTTTTCTCAAAACTTACTTGCGCGCCCCTCACTAGATCTATAAGCGCCTGCTGTAAAAACTTAGACAGGTTATTAGGGTTGAAGTCATCGTCCAGTCTAGACCCGACAGTCTGATCAGACCATCTGATAGCCTAGATGGGTCGACCAGATGGCACCTATGCGCAAGCATGAGGTGGCTATAGGTCGACTGCTGAAAGGCGTGTAGCGATGTCTGATTGAGACAACCAGATGAACGCCCATGATTAAGGCCCGGGGTCACACCCGCTTGCCTAAACTCATGAAGGATGTTCAGCCCTTCACGCATGCATTGTTGACCATGAGGTCGACTCAAGTCGGTTATGACTTGGTGCATGCAAGGGCAGTGGGTCTGACTAGGTCTGATGAGTGGATCCCTATTAATGGACCATTGTAAGGTAGTAGGGCACATAAGGAAATAAAATGAAGCCAATGGGTTTTTCAAAAATTTTATTTTCTTGATTGGATCACATGATGTTATGTATAACGTGATGATTGTCTATTTAATCTTATGTGGGCTGCCTAATTTTAATGTGTGCTGTGCTGGGTCCTGCGTGCCTGGAGTATTATTTGTAAATTATTATTGTGATCAGCGCATCACATTTTAATTAATTTATAAAGTGTAATTGACCTGCGTGTCAATCATGTCTAGATAGATTAAATTGTAATTTAATCAGACATGAGCACAGAGCACACTTGGCAGAGGCGCATGCAGCAAGTGGCTTCACCAGTGGGAGGTCTAGGGTTCGTCTCTAGGACCAGTGGGAGGTCTAGGGTTCGTCTCAATGGTTAAAGGGTCATGACTCGTGAGGGTCATGTCTAGAGGTCGAATCCCGCTGCAGACGTGAATTATTTGGGGTAACGTGGATCCAAACCGGGTTTGGGGTAACGTGGATCCAAACCGGGATTTGAGCGGGATTGCCCCTGGGTAGGAAGCCCAGCCTCTAGGCCTAGACCTGTTACGAGTTTTGACTCTAACAAGAAGTACACTTATTGCAGCAGACAATGTAACAAACTGAATAACAACCATTGCCTTTATAAACATAAGAGTTTATATACATGATACTGATAGAATCCCAAGGCCTCAAACATTAGCCTTAAGGGCATACCCCAACAGAAAGCAGTAAAGGGATGATGTGATCATAGCCTATTCAAGACATTGAACCAACCCATGCCAGAAGAGGTTCAACTCTTGACCTAGGACTCAAGCCCCTAAAGCCCTAACCTAGCCAACTTCTATCTTGGTCTTCAAGCTAGGATCCAAGGTCCTCCTCACCATGGTTTAGCTCTCAAACCCTAGAGGTAGTTATAGGGAAACCCTAGAAGCACCCTCATAGGTTCGGCCAATGCCATGGGCTTCCTTCAAGGATGATGCGCCACCAAGTAAGGGCCATCAAGGAGGGGTGCTTCTTGCGCCACCATGCAAGGTGCGCAAGCAAGCATGCATGCGCCTATCTTCAGGTGATGTGCGCGATCCTAATCTTCATCTTAATTAAAAGCAAAAAGAAAAGTGGCACGTAGGCCTTGAAGGGGAACCTAGTTAACAAGCGAGTAAAAACAAACTTGCATCGGAAAAACTAGGAATCCCATGAATCGCTTTAACTCGAGCATATGATCAACCTTTTAGACTTACCTGTGCCATGATATGAGAGGCGGCTTGGAAGAGGAAAGGGGCGAGTGCCTCTTCTCCAAAGAGATCACACACAAGATGAAGTAGACTTCCTCCCTTGCGTCCCTTGTGCTAGCAAAGATACCAAGGAGTCCTGATCGTCCCTTGTGATGAAGATGTGTGTCTCGGCTGGGATTTTTCTTGGGTGGAGACGATGCGCTTAAGAGGAAGAAGAGAGAAGAACCCTCTCGAAAATCATGGGGTTAATATCAAGAGGTATGTTCGGCCACCATATGGAAAAACCGAAAAACAATAACTACCTCCATAACTTCCATTTAAACCATTGAAACCTCCATCATCAATTGAACCATGCGTTCACAAGTGAACCGGTTCAAATACCATTTGGTCCAAGCACAAAATCGAACCAACCCTGGCTAAAATCTCTTTGAACCGAATGGCTCAAGATCTAACCACACATCACATTGAACCCTTGATCAATACGATCAAGAATCAATCCCCGATCAAAGCTTACCGATCACATGCCCTAATCAATCAAACATGATTAGACTAGATCTCACTTCCAATTAGAGTTTAAATTCCTTTAAACTGAACTAGAATAATTCCAGTCCACACGATCTGACATAAGTAAGCCATATCATCAAATTGTGCGACCCTAAGGGTTTCCTTCAATGTCGGTAACGATAACTTACGTTATCACGATCAGAGAGAGGTATCTAGCAACACATCACTGTCTCCCGATATGAAGGAAAGAGTCTTCCAAGACTACTCCCAAACCACAGCACAAGTTCGAATCTAATTCACTTGGCATACATGTTTCCTTTTGCCTCTGGATGTTCCCGTTGGACAAGCGTGTCAAGCCTGCGATTCCAACATGATGAAAATGGTTAGATCAGATGATCATAGTCACCTGGGTATGGCCATACACATTCTCAACCATTTCATCCAAGGGCCCCTTAGAACATCACACTCCAATCAGGAGAGGCAATCCTATATCTATCACAAGTGCCCTAGCATGACTCATGCCCACTATCCAAGATAATCCTTAACCATTATCTTTCAAATGATATTGAACTACCTCAAGACAATGTCAATCATCACTTAGAAACACAAGTGATCTCAAGTCAGAGGGAATATACCACTTGCTTGCATACAAGGATTATTCACATTGTGACAAACAATTGAATATCCAAGGAAGGGTAAGTCCAGTACATCTAATGCACCTATGTGTCTAATCTTATTCCATGCTCGAAGCATCCCACAAGATTAGAGCACACATTAGTCTCAATCATATCAAGGCTGTCTCATGTTCACCAAGATATCTCGACTAAGGACATTACTGAATGTCAGCTAAGCAGAACATCATTGAGACATTACTCAGAAGTATACATATAGCAGCAGATAATGTAACAATCTGAATAATAACAATTGCCTTTATAAAACATATATATTGTTTATACATGATACTGAAAATATCCCAAAGCCTCAAACATTGGCCTTAAGGGCATACCCTAACAATCTCCCACTTGCACTTAAACTAATGGTTGAGGTATCTCAAACCCATATTGTTACAGTGCTTCTCATGCTTCTGCTGCGCCAGAGGCTTTGTAAGCGGGTCAGCTAGATTGTCATCTGTATGAACCTTGCAGAGCTTGATGTCTCCTCGATTAACGATCTCACGAATCAGGTGAAACCTTCTCTGTATGTGCTTGGACTTCTGCTGTGACCGTGGTTCCTTCGCTTGTGCAATCGCTCCAGTGTTATCACAGAAGATAACCAATGGATCTGCACTCGAAGGAACGACACCAAGTTCCTGAATGAATTTACGAATCCAAACTGCCTCCTTTGATGCCTCTGAGGCTGCAACATACTCGGCTTCTGTTGTGGAATCAGCAACAATTGATTGCTTGAAACTCTTCCACACCACTGCTCCTCCATTCAAGCTAAAAACATAGCCTGATTGCGATCGGAAATCGTCTTGGTCAGACTGGAACGAAGCATCAGTATAACCTTCAATACTGAGCTCTTCCTGACCTCCATAAATCAATAACATATTTTTGGTTCTGCGAAGATATTTCAAAATGTTTTTGACTGTAATCCAGTGTGCCTTCCCTGGATTACCTTGGAACCGACTGGTCACGCTTAACCCGTAAGCGACGTCTGGGCGAGTACACAACATCGCATACATGATGGACCCAATAGCCGAAGCATAAGGCATATTGTCCATCTCATCTTTCTCAGACTGTGTTTGAGGACACTGGCTCTTTGAAAGATTCAGACCATGTCTGACTGGAAGATAACCTCTTTTAGAATTTTCTAAATGGAATCTTTCCAGGACCTTATCGATGTAAGTACTCTGGCAGAGCCCGAGAAGCCTATTAGATCTATCTCTATAGATCTCCACGCCTAGTATATAGGCTGCTTCTCCCAAATCTTTCATTTGGAAACATTTTCTTAACCATGCCTTGACTGCATGCAGTTCAGGAATATCGTTTCCAATGATTAAAATATCATCAACGTAGAGGACTAGGAAAGTAATCACGCTCCCACTAAACCTTTTATATACACACGGGGCATCTTCATTTTTTATGAAACCAAATTCAGAAACTGATTCATCAAAACGAATATTCCAGCTTCTTGATGCTTGTTTTAGTCCATAAATGGATTTCTTTAATTTGCATATTTTATGACCTTCTGTTGTGTTAATGAAACCTTCAGGTTGTGTCATATACACATCCTCTTCCAGTTTTCCATTAAGGAAAGCGGTTTTCACATCCATTTGCCAGATCTCATAATCAAAATATGCTGCTATCGCGAGAATAATTCGAATAGACTTGAACATGGCTACAGGAGAGAAAGTTTCATCATAATCTATCCCGTAGATCTGTTTGAAACCTTTCGCAACTAGTCTGCCCTTATAGGTAACTACGTTACCATCCATGTCTTTCTTCTTTTTGAAGATCCACTTACAGCCCACAGGGATTACTCCCGGAGGCGGATCAACCAAATCCCAGACTTGGTTATCTGACATGGAGTCCATCTCAGTTCGCATAGCTTCAATCCATTTTGTTGACTCCGGTCCACTAACCGCATCCGCATAAGTGAGGGGTTCATCATTAATGATGTAGACTCTGTCATAGCGCTCAGGCTGACGACGAATCCTTCCCGATCTACGCGGTTCCCGTGATGTCTGAGCCTCAGGTTGAACATTAACCTGATCTATTGGCTCAGACTTATCCAACTGTGCTTGACTACTTTGTCCCTCTTCTGGAATTTCATCCAGTTTTATTTCTCTCCCACTGGCCTCTTGCAGAAGAAACTCCTTCTCAAGAAAAATAGCCGTTCGAGCAATAAATACTTTATTCTCCTTGGGATTGTAGAAATAATAACCCTTGGTTTCTTTAGGGTATCCGACAAAGATGCATTTATCAGATCTGCTTTCCAGTTTACCTGAGGCGAGCTTTTTGACATAAGCCTCGCAACCCCAGATTTTGATAAATGTCAAGCTCGGCTGTTTCCTATACCATAACTCATATGGTGTCTTTGAAACAGTCTTGGATGGCACTCGGTTTAGTATCTTTGTAGCTGTTTCCAGTGTAAATCCCCAAAAGGAGTAAGGTAGAGTAGCCTGACTCATCATAGAACGAACCATATCCAATAAGGTTCGATTCCTCCTCTCGGACACACCATTCCATTGCGGTGTTCCTGGCGGAGTGAGCTGTGAGATAATCCCACACTCCTTCAGATAGTCAGTAAACTCACGACTCAAGTATTCTCCACCTCGATCTGATCGAAGTGCTTTGATATTTCGGCCTAACTGATTCTGTACTTCATTTTTGAATTCTTTGAACTTGTCAAAAGATTCACTCTTATGTCTCATTAAATAGACATAGCCATACCTACTGAAATCATCAGTAAAAGTAATGAAATATGAATAGCCACCTCTAGCATGTTTACTAAATGGCCCACACACATCACTGTGAATAAGGTCAAGTAAACCTGAAGCCCTTTCGCCTTTATTAGTAAAAGGAGTCTTCATCATCTTACCCATTAAACAAGCTTTGCATGTATCAAACTCCTCATAGGAGAATGATCCCAGCAGTCCATAGTCATGCAACCGCTTAATGCGCTTCTTGTTAATATGGCCTAGACGACTATGCCATAACAAGGTGTTGTGATCAGCATGCTTGGCTTTCTTATTATCAATTTGTTGTACAGAACATTCCATGTCCAAGACATATAACTCATTGATAATCGACCCAGTAGCATAAACAATACTATCAAATGAAATACAGCACTGTGAAGTTTTGCATTCAAATGAAAAACCTTTCCTGACAAGAGTAGGAATAGAGATAATATTCTTTGTTATGCTGGGTACAAAATAACAATTGTCAAGTTCTAATACAAATCCAGATGGTAAAGAGATGTGATATTCTCCTACAGCAACAGCAGCAACTCGTGCCCCGTTTCCAACTCGTAGGTCCACCTCATGCTGTCCCACCTGTCTTCTTCTCTTGAGTTCCTGCACATTTGAACAAATGTGAACTCCACATGCAGTGTCCAACACCCATGATATAGAAGAAGCAATCATGAGTTCAGTCACGAAAATACCTGATCCAGAAGTGGAAGGCTTGCTTCCCTTCTTCTCTCCTCGGAGTGCTCTACAGTCCTTCTTCCACTGACCCAGTTGGCCACAATTGAAGCATCTGTTGTCCTTTGACCGCTTTATCTTTTGTTTCAAAGCCTTGTTGTAGCTCTTGATAGGGGTTTTGCCCTTCTTCCCCTTCTTCTTATTCCCTGTAGGAACCATCAAGACAGAGGATGAAGGCTTTCCCTTCTCAAGAGTCTGCTCTGTAGTGCAGAGCATATTCAATAATTCTGCCGGACTACAGTCGATTTTGTTCATATTGAAATTAATGATGAACGCATCGAAAGAAGCCGGAAGAGACTGCAAGATGATGTCTACAACAAGTTCTTGATTGATGGTATGACCCAGTTTCTCTAGAGCTTCTTTGTACCCAATCATCTTGAGCACGTGAGCTCCAACTGGACTCCCTTCAGCCTGCTTGCTATGAAAGAAAAGTTTCTTCAAGTTATAGCGTTCTGTCCTTGCCTGAGCAGCATACAGCAATTTCAGATTTGCTATAATTTCAATAGCAGACAAATCCTCATGTTGACGCTGGAGCTCGGGCGTCATTGACGCAAGCATAAGGCAAGCGACATCAGTACTATCACTGACGTGCTTTTCATAAGCATCTCGAACCACCCTTGTGGCGTTCGCAGCGGGTTGAGCCGGTATTGCTGACTCAAGGACGTACAGCTTCCTCTCAGCTTTTAGGACAATCCTCAGCTGTCTGTACCAGTCTGAGAAGTTTGGCCCAGCAAACTTCTCTTTTTCCAATATGGATCGCAAGTTGAGCCCTGTGGTGTTCGTTGCTGCAGGAATCTACAACATAGCAAGAACAACAAGGTCAGCAACCACGTTAGAATCATTCCAGGACTTAAGAGTGATTCCTTATCTCACTATTTTATCTGACTGAAAATCCAATAAAAGTCCGAAAGAGTGAAACTCTTTTAGTGAGATGGGATCCAGATTTCATACTTGATCTCCGCGTCCCGCTCAGGCGAGATAAGATGCACAGAGAGCTCAAGCACTAATCACTGGTAGGCAATCCATGCCAATCGCCAACCCGTGCGATTCCCCTTCATCTAGGTAATCCAGAAGATTGTGCCAACTGAGTTGGTACAACACAATCTCTGATTCCTCAGATGGCTGCCTCCATATAGCTATCATATGCTCAACATGTAGCCTATATGGTCAAGCTGACCTGACCGACTTCCTGGACCACCACGTGCTATGCTGAGCAACGAGAAGCGATAAATCCCTTCTCTGTAGCATGTAGGTGTAATCTCGCACCGTCTGAAGATAGTTGGGCGTGCCCACTGAGTGGGTACAACACGGCCCCAACGATAGTCAGAACAGTGAGGTTTCGCGTCAGAAGGCAATTGAAAGCTTGATATTGACGTTGGATTTTATCGGTCTTTTATCTTCTTACTATCATGCAAAGCCTATAGTGATAGCAGAAGAATAAAACACACATGTGCTAATGTTACTTGAAACAGTAAATAGAAAGCACAATTATCTTATGTGGTAAACGCCCATAAAAATATAAGTAAAACCCTAGTTTGACTTAAATCTGTTGGGGTATGCTCTTAAGGCTAATGTTTGAGGCCTTAGATTATTGACAGTATCATGTATAATCTATATGTTTTATAAAGGCAATTGTTGTTATTCTGATTGTTACATTATATGGTGTTGTATGTATACATCTGAGTAATGTCTCAATGATGTTCAGCTTAGCTGACATTCAGTATTGTCCTTAGTCGAGATATCTCGGTGAACATGAGACAGCCTTGATATGATTGAGACTAATATGTGTTCTGTTCTTGTAGGATGCTTCGAGCATGGAATAAGATTCAGACACATAGGTGCATTGGATGTACTGGACTGACCCTATTTAGGATATTCAATTGTTTGTCACAATGTGAATAATCCTTATATGCAAGCAAGTGGCATATTTCCTCTGACTTGAGATCACTTGTGTTTCTAAGTGATGATTGGCATTATCTTGAGGTAGTTCAATATCATTTGAAAGATAATGGTTAAGGACTATCTTGGATAGGGAGCATGAGTCATGTTAGGGCACTAGTGATAGATATAGGATTGCCTCTCCTAGTAGGAGTGTGATGTTCTAAGGGGCCCCCTGGATGAGATGGTTGAGAATGTGTATGGCCATACCCAGACGACTATGTTCGTTTGATCTAATCATTTTCATCATGTTGGAGTCACAGGCTTGACACGCTTGTCCAACGGGAACATCCAGTGGCAAAGGGAAACATGTATGCCAAGTGAATTAGATTCACACTTGTGCTGTGGTTTGGGAGTAGTCTTGGAAGACTCTTTCCTTCATATCGGGAGACAGTGATGTGTTACTAGATACCCCTCTCTGATCGTGATAACGTAAGTTATCGTTACCGACATTGAAGGAAACCCTTAGGGTCGCACAATTTGATGATATGGCTTGCTTATGTCAGATCATGTGGACTGGAATTATTCTAGTTCAGTTTAAAGCAATTTAAACTCTGATTGGAAGTGAGATCTAGTCTAATCATGTTTGATTGATTAGGGCATATGATTGGTAAGCTTCGATCGGGAGAATTGATGCTTGATCGTAAAGATCAAGAGGTTCAATGAGATGTGTGGTTAGATCTTGAGCCACTTGGTTCAGAGAGATCTTAACCAGGGCTGGTTCGGTTTGATGCTTGAACCAAATTGGGATTGAACCGGTTCACTTTGTGAACGCATGGTTCAATTGAAGAGGAGTTTTCGATGGCTTCATGGGGAGTTAAGAAGGGAGTTACAATTCGGTTCTTACCATATTTGGTGGCCGAATCTTTCCTTTTTGGAAACAATGGTTTCGAAACCCCTTCTACTCTCTTCCTCCTCTCGCATCTTCTTCATCTTCACGCAAGGGAAGAAGTTAAGAAAAAAAAACTTACCCAAGGGCGCACATCTCCTCTCCAAGACACGATCAAAGACTCCTTGGTGTCTTTGCTAGCACAAGGAGCACAAGGAAGAAGTTGACATCATCTTGTGTGTGACACTTTTGGAGAAGAGGCACTCGCCCCTTTCCTTTTCCAAGTCGCCACTCACATCATGGCAATGGTAATACTCTAACTTGTCTTTCAAGTTTACAAGGTTGATCATAGTATCAAGTCATGCGATTTTGGTTTCCTAGTTTTTTTTTTTCCGCTTCAACAAGTTCATATGAATGATACTTGTGAACTAGGTTTCCTTTCAGTGGTATCAGAGCGTTGGTTTTGACCTGATAAATATGATTGCCATCTTGTGATCCATGTTTGATTTGTGTTTTGGGTAGATCTACATGATGCACATGCTTCTATACTCATGCGAAAAATACATGCCATGTTGTTCACACCATATGATAGTTGTATTTTTACATTCAAGCTTGCGCATGTGATGTTGGTTTGCGCATTTTATAGATGTTTTCACTCAAAAATTATCTTCATGTACGACCCTCACTAGATTTATCTATGCACCTACTTCAAATACTTAGACGAGTTAACAGTGTTAAAGTCGTTAGTCAGGTCTAGACCCAACAGCCTAATCAGACCATCTGACAGCCTGGATGGGGCGGCCGGATAGCACATGTGCGCAAGCTATACAGGTGGCTATAAGTCGACTGCAGAAGGGCGTGTAGCGATGTCTGATTGCGGCGCCTAGTGAACGATCATGATTATGGCCCGGGGTCACACCCGCTTGCCAGAAATCATGTGGGACGTTCAGCCCTTAAGGCATGCATAGTTGACCATGAGGTCGACGCAAGTCAGTTATGACTGGGTGCATGCAAGGGCAGTGGGTCCTACTTGTTCTGACGAGTGGATACCTGTTAATGGACCGTCGTAAGGTAGTAGGGCACATAAGGAAATAAAATTGATGCCATGGGTTTTTCAAAAATTTTTATTTCTGTTTGGATCACATATATGCATGTTTAACATGTTGAATGGGTGTTTATTTAATCTTATGTGGGTTGCCCTTATTTTGTGTGCTGTGCTGGGGCCTGCGTGCCTGGAATTAAATATTTTGGTGTGATCTGCGAATCACATTTTGATTTATGAAAATGTATAATTGACCTGCGTGTCAAATCATGTCTAGATAGTTTTAAATGTAATTTGATCAGACATGAGCACACAGCACACATGGTAGAAGCGCATGCAGCAATTGGCTTCACCAGGTGGGAGGTCTAGAGTTCGACTCTAGAACTGGCCCATTCTACCCAGTGGGCGCTTTTGGGCTGCAGATGGCGTTTGGGCCCGAGCTGGGCCAGATGAAGTACAAGAGTCCCATAAAGAGCTCAAGTGAAGACTTTTGTCAAACTAGGGTTTTACTTAAGTTTTTATGGGCTTTTACCACATAAGATAATGGTGCTTTCATTTACTGTTTTAAGTAATATTTGCACATCTATGTTTTATTCTTCTGCTATCACTATAGAATTTGCATGATAGTAAGAAGATAAAAGACCGTTAAAATCCAACATCAATATCAAGCTATCGATTGCCTTCTGACGCGAAACCTCACTATTCTGACTATCGTTGGGGCCGTGTTGTACCCACTCAGTGGGCACGCCCAGCTATCTTCAGACGGTGCGTGATTACACCTACATGCTACAGAGAAGGGATTTATCGCTTCTCGTTGCTCAGCATAGCACGTGGTGGTCTAGGAAGTAGATCAGGTCAGCTTGACCATATAGGCTACATGTTGAGCACATGATAGCTGTATGGAGGTAGCCATCTGAGGAATCAGAGACTGTGTCGTACCAACTCAGTTGGCACAGTCTTCTGGATTGCCTAGATGAAGGGGAATCGCACGGGTTGGCGATTGGCATGGATTGCCTACCACTGATTAGTGCTTGAACTCTCTATGCATCTTATCTCGCCTGAGCAGGACGCGGAGATCAAGTGTGAAATCTGGATCCCATCTCACTAAAGGGTTTTCACTCTTTCGGGCTGTTTTGTTGGATTTGCAGTCAGATAAAATAGTGAGAAAAGAATCACTCTTAAGTCCTGGAATGATTCTAACATGGATACTGACCTTGTTGTTCTTGCTATGTTGTAGATTCCTGCAGCAACGAACACCACAGGGCTCAATTTGCCATCCATATTGGAAAAGGAGAAGTTTGCTGGGCCAAACTTCTTAGACTGGTATAGACAGCTAAAAATTGTCCTCAAAACTGAGAGGAAGCTGTATGTCCTTGAGTCGGCAATACCTGCTCAACCCGCTGCGAACGCTGCAAGAGCAGTTCGAGATGCTTATGAGAAGCACGTTAGTGATAGTACTGATGTCGCTTGCCTTATGCTTGCATCAATGACGCCCGAGCTCCAGCGTCAACATGAGGATTTGTCTGCTATTGATATTATAGCAAATCTCAAAATGCTGTATGCTGCACAGGCAAGGACAGAACGTAATAACTTGACAAAACTTTTCTTTCATAGCAAACTGACTGAAGGGAGTCCAGTGGGAGCTCACGTACTCAAGATGATTGGGTACAAAGAAGCTCTAGAGAAACTGGGACATACCATCAATCAAGAACTTGTTGTAGACATCATCTTGCAGTCTCTCCCGGCTTCTTTCGATGCGTTCATTATTAATTTTAATATGAACAAAATCGACTGTACCCCGGCAGAATTACTGAACATGCTCTGCACAACAGAGCAGACTCTTGAGAAGGGAAAACCTTCATCCTCTGTCTTGATGGTTCCCTCACGGAACAAGAAGAAGGGGAAGAAGGGCAAAACCCCTATCAAGAGCTACAACAAGGCTTTGAAACAAAAGGTGAAGTGGTCGAAGGACAACAGATGCTTCCATTGTGGCAAGCTAGGTCACTGGAAGAAGGACTGTAGAGCGCTCCAAGGAGAGAAGAAGGGAAGCAAGTCTTTCACTTCTGGCTTAGGTATTTTCGTGACTGAAGTAATGATTGCTTCTTCTTTTCATGGGTGTTGGACACTGCATGTGGAGTTCACATTTGTTCAAATGTGCAGGAACTCAAGAGAAGAAGATAGGTGGGACAGCATGAGGTGGACCTACGAGTTGGAAACGGGGCACGGGTTGCTGCTGTTGCTGTTGAAAGTTCCATTAAAGGGGGCGAAACCCTAATAGGCGCATATCAGAGGTTTTGCATTGAGCGGAAGCTAGGGTTTCTAAAGGATCAATAGCATGTCAAATGATCAACTTGTAAATACTTGTATAGATCGAAAAGATTCATACCATTGCCCTTGCCTGGATGGCGACTTGGAAGCAGAGAGAACGAAATGGTTCTCCTCCAAAACGTGCGCACACAAGATGAGAGTTGACTACTCCTTGTCGTTCCTTGTGCTAGCAAGGATCTCCAAGTTTCCTGATCGCGTCAAGGGAATTGAGATGACGTCTTTGCTTGGCCAAACTCTCTCCAAGGCGTGAAGACTCTCTACCCGAGAGAGGAGAGGCGACAAGAGGTGAAGAGGCGAGAATAGGGCGTGACCACTTCGAACGTGAGGCGTCCACGCTATTTTGGAAAACATAACTTCCAAAAATAGCAAGCCACTACTTCAACGCAAGATGCGTTTACCCCAATCGCAACTTTCTCCCTTGACTTGAACCATGCGCTCACACTAAGTGAACCGGTTCAATTTCATTTAGTTCAAAGACCAAATTAAACCAAGCATTGGTCTAGATCAAATTAAACCATAAGGCTCAAGATCTAACCATTCATCTCTTGATGCTCTTGATCTCACCGATCTAGCATCAATTCTCTCGATCGAAGCTTACCAATCTCAAGCTCTAATCAATCAAACATGATCAGACCAGATCTCACTTACAATCAGAGTTTAAATCCCTTTAAACTGAACCAAAACAATTCAGTCCACACGATCTGACTTAAGTAAGTCATATCATCAAATTGTGCGACCCTAAGGGTTTCCTTTAAATGTCGGTAACGATAACTTACGTTATCACGATCAGAGAGGGGTATCTAGCAACACATCACTGTCTCCCGATATAAAGGAAAGAGTCTTCCAAGACTACACCCAAACCACAGCACAAGTGTGAACCCAAGTCACTTGACATATGTGTTTCCTTTGCCACTGGATGTTCTTATTGGACAAGCGTGTCAAGCCTGTAATTCCAATATGATGAGAGTGGTTAGATCAGATGAACATAGTCATCTGGGTATGGCCATACACTTTCTCAACCATCTCATCCAGGGGGCCCCAACAGAACATCACACTCCAAACAAGGAGACGGCAATCCTATATCTATCACTAGTGCCCTAACATGACTCATGCTCATTATCCAAGATAGTCTATAACTATTATGTTTCAAATGATATTGAACTACCTCAAAACAATGCCAATCATCATTTAGAAACACAAGTGATCTCAAGTCAGAGGAAATATGCCACTTGTTTGCATACAAGGATTATTCACATTGTGACAAGCAATCGAATATCCTAAGTAGGGTCTGTCCAGTACATCCAATGTACCCATGAGTCTACATCTTATTCCATGCTCGAAGCATCCTATAAGATTAGAACACATATTAGTCTCAATCATATCAAGGCTGTCTCATGTTCACCAAGATATCTCGACTAAGGACAAAACTGCATGTCAGCCAAGCTGAACACCATTGAGACATTATTCAGAAGTATACATATTGCAGCAGATAATGTAACAACCTGAATAACAACCATTGCCTTTATAAACATAGAGTTTATACATGATACTGATAACAACCCAAGGCCTCAAACATTAGCCTTAAGGGCATACCCCAACAGCTGTAGGGGAATATAACATCTCTTTACCATCTGGTTTTGTATTAGAACTTGACAATTGTTATTTTGTACCAAGCATAACGAAGAATATTATCTCTATTCCTGCTCTTATCAGGAAAGGTTTTTCTTTTGAATGCAAAACTTCACAGTATTGTATTTCATATGATAATATTGTTTATGCAACTGGGTCGATTAACAATGGGTTATACATGTTGGACATGGAATGTTCTGTACAACAAATTGATAATAAGAAAGCCAAGTATGCTGATGACAGCACCTTGTTATGGCATAGTCGTCTAGGCCATATTAACAAGAAGCGCATTAAGCGGTTGCATGACCATGGACTGCTGGGATCATTCTCCTATAAGGAGTTTGATACATGCAAAGCTTGTTTAATGGGTAAGATGACGAAAATTCCTTTTACTAATAAAGGTGAAAGGGCTTCAGGTTTACTTGACCTTATTCACAGTGATGTGTGTGGGCCATTTAGTAAATATGCCAGAGGTGGCTATTCATACTTCATTACTTTTACTGATGATTTCAGTAGGTATGGTTATGTCTATTTAATGAGACATAAGAGTGAATCTTTTGACAAGTTCAAAGAATTCAAAAATGAAGTACAAAATCAGTTAGGCCGACATATCAAAGCACTTCGATCAGATCGAGGTGGAGAATACTTGAGTCGTGAGTTCACTGACTATCTAAAGGAGTGTGGGATCATCTCACAGCTCACTCCACCAGGAACACCGCAATGGAATGGCGTGTCCGAGAGGAGGAATAGAACCTTATTGGATATGGTTTGCTCTATGATGAGTCAGGCTACTCTACCTTACTCCTTTTGGGGATTTGCACTAGAAACAGCTACAAAGGTGCTAAACCGAGTGCCATCCAAGGCTGTTTCAAAGACACCATATGAGTTATGGTATGGAAAACAGCCGAGCTTGACATTTATCAAAATCTGGGGTTGCGAGGCTTATGTTAAAAAGCTCGCCTCTGGGAAACTGGAGAGAAGATTAGATAAATGTATATTTGTCGGATACCCTAAAGAAACTAAGGGTTATTATTTCTACGATCCCAAAGAGAATAAAGTATTTGTTGCTCGAACGGCTATTTTTCTTGAGAAGGAATTTCTTCTGCAAGAGGCCAGTGGGAGAGAAATAAAGCTGGATGAAATTCCAAAAGAGGGACAAAGTAGTCAAGCTCAGTTGGATGAGCCTGAGCAAATAGATCAGGTTAATGTTCAACCTGAGGCTCAGACGTCACGGGAACCGCGTAGATCGGGAAGGATTCGTCGTCAGCCTGAGCGCTATGACGGAGTCTACATCATTAACGATGAACCCCTCACTTATGCGGATGCGGTCAGTGGACCAGAGTCAGCAAGATGGCTTGAAGCTATGCTAGCTGAAATGGACTCCTTGTCAGATAACCAAGTCTAGGATTTGGTTGATCCGCCTCCGGGAGTAATCCCTATAGGCTGTAAGTGGATCTTCAAAAAGAAGAAAGACATGGAAGGTAACGTGGTTACCTATAAGGGCAAGCTAGTTGCGAAAGGTTTCAAACAAATCTACGGGATAGATTATGATGAAACTTTCTCTCCTGTAGCCTTGTTCAAGTCCATTCGAATTATTCTCGCGATAGTAGCATATTATGATTATGAGATATGGCAAATGGATGTGAAGACCGCTTTCCTTAATGGAAAATTGGAAGAGGATGTGTATATGACACAGCCTGAAGGTTTCATCAATCCATCAGAACGTCATAAAATATGCAAATTAAAGAGGTCCATTTATGGACTAAAACAAGCATCGAGAAGCTGGAATATTCGTTTTGATGAATCAGTTTCTAAATTTGGTTTCATAAAAAATGAAGATGACCCATGTGTATACAAAAGGTTTAGTGGGAGCGTGATTACTTTCCTAGTCCTCTACGTCGATGATATTTTAATCATTGGAAACGATATTCCTGAACTGCATGCGGTCAAGGCATGGTTAAGAAAATGTTTCCAGATGAAGGATTTGGGAGAAGCGGCCTATGTATTAGGTGTGGAGATCTATAGAGATAGATCTAATAGGCTTCTCGGGCTGTGCCAAAGTACTTACATCGATAAGGTCCTGGAGAGATTCCATTTAGAAAATTCTAAAAGAGGATATCTTCCAGTCAGACATGGTCTGAATCTTTCAAAGAGCCAGTGCCCTCAAACACAGTCTGAGAAAGATGAGATGGACAATACACCTTATGCTTCGGCTATTGGGTCCATCATGTATGCGATGTTGTGTACTCGCCCAGACATCGCTTATGGGTTAAGCGTGACCAGTCGGTTCCAAGGTAATCCAGGGAAGGCACACTGGATTGCAGTCAAGAACATTTTGAAATATCTTCGGAGAACCAAAGATATGTTCTTGATTTATGGAGGTCAGGAAGAACTCAGTATTGAAGGATATACTGACGCTTCGTTCCAATCTGACCAAGACGATTTTCGATCGCAATCAGGCTATGTTTTTAGCTTAAATGGAGGAGCAGTGGTGTGGAAGAGTTTCAAACAATCAATTGTTGCTGATTCCACAACAGAAGCCGAGTATGTTGCAGCCTCAGAAGCATCAAAGGAGGCAGTTTGGATTCGTAAGTTCATTCACGAACTTGGTGTTGTTCCTTCGTGTGCAGATCCATTGGTTATCTTCTGTGATAACACTGGAGCAATTGCACAAGCAAAGGAACCACGGTCACACCAGAAGTCCAAGCACATACAGAGAAGGTTTCATCTGATCCGTGAGATCATTGATCGAGGAGATATCAAGATCTGCAAGGTTCATACAGATGACAATCTTGCTGACCCGCTTACAAAGCCTCTGGCGCAGCAGAAGCATGAGAAGCACTGTAATAATATGGGTTTGAGATTCCTCAACCATTAGTTTAAGTGCAAGTGGGAGATTGTTGGGGTATGCTCTTAAGGCTAATGTTTGAGGCCTTAGATTATTGAAAGTATCATGTATAATCTATATGTTTTATAAAGGCAATTGTTGTTATTCAGATTGTTACATTATCTGCTGTTGTATGTATACATCTGAGTAATGTCTCAATGTGTTCAGCTTAGCTGACATTCAGTATTGTCCTTAGTCGAGATATCTCGGTGAACATGAGACAGCCTTGATATGATTGAGACTAATATGTGTTCTGTTCTTGTAGGATGCTTCGAGCATGGAATAAGATTCAGACACATAGGTGCATTGGATGTAGTGGACTGACCCTATTTAGGATATTCAATTGTTTGTCACAATGTGAATAATCCTTATATGCAAGCAAGTGGCATATTTCTTCTGACTTGAGATCACTTGTGTTTCTAAGTGATGATTGGCATTATCTTGAGGTAGTTCAATATCATTTGAAAGATAATGGTTAAGGACTATCTTGGATAGGGAGCATGAGTCATGTTAGGGCACTAGTGATAGATATAGGATTGCCTCTCCTAGTAGGAGTGTGATGTTCTAAGGGGCCCCCTGGATGAGATGGTTGAGAATGTGTATGGCCATACCCAGACGACTATGTTCGTCTGATCTAATCATTTTCATCATGTTGGAGTCACAGGCTTGACACGCTTGTCCAACGGGAACATCCAGTGGCAAAGGGAAACATGTATGCCATGTGAATTAGATGTTGGGGTATGCCCTTAAGGCTAATGTTTGAGGCCTTGGGATTGTAAAAGTATCATGTAATAAACTCTTATGTTTATAAAGGCATGGTTGTTATTCAGTTAAGCTACATTGTCTGCTGCAATATATGTTCTTCTGAATAATGTCTCAAAGCTGTTCAGCTAGGCTGACATGCAGTTATGTCCTTAGTCGATGTATCTTGGTGAACATGAGACAGCCTTGATATGGTTAAGACTAATATGTGTTCTAATCTTATAGGATGCTTCGAGCATGGAATAAGATGTAGACTCATGGGTACATTGGATGTACTGGACAGACCCTACTAGGATATTCAATTGCTTGTCACAATGTGAATAATCCTTGTTTGCTACAAGTGGCACATCTCCTCTGACTTGAGATCACTTGTGTTTCTAAATGATGATTGTCATTGTTTTGAGGTAGTTCAATATCATTTGAAACATAATGATTATACACTATCTTGGATAATGATCATGAGTCAGGTTAGGGCACTAGTGATAGACATAGGATTGCCGTCTCCTTGTTTAAGGAGTGTGGTGTTCTAAAGGGGCCCCCCCGGCTGAGATGATTGAGAAAGTGTATGGCCTGATGGAACCCCTAATCTAAGGGGGAAGAAACCCTAAACATGCGCATCTAGCATGCATAGCGGAAAGAGGGCTTCAAGTAGATCGCATATGAACTATATGTTAACTTAATTCAACTTAAGATTAAGTTTTGATCTTACCAATGCCATGGATTGGATGGCGGCTTGGAATGAGAGAGAGCAAGTGAGATCTCCTCCAAAGAATACACACACCAAGTGATGAAGGCTTCCAACTTGCGCAACTTTGTGCTAGCAAAATGCCAAGTTGTCCTTCTCGAGTGATAGGGATGAAGATGATGCTTTTTCCGGTTCTGCTCTTGTCGTCCACTCCAAGCTTCTCTCAAGTCTCGCCGAGCAAAAGCAAAACGCAAGGAGACAAGGGATGAATGAGCTCAAGCCGTTTTGGCGTTTCAAGGAGCCATGCGCTCAATGACTTTCCAAATTTGGAAACCCCATTAAGCCATGCGTTCTCCTCTTCAAGCAAACCGCCCAAAACGCTTATGGATCGAACCATGGGTTCACCCATGTAAACCGGTTCAATCCAAATTGGTCCAAACCAAAGCAATCAGTCTAGATCAACCAAACCCTAAGGTTTCCAATCCAACCGTTCATCTTATGATGCTCTTGATCTCACCGATCTAGCATCAATACTCTCGATCGAAGCTTACCGATCTCAAGCCCTAATCAATCAAACATGATCAAGCTAGATCTCACTTACAATCAGAGTCTATATCCCTTTAAACTGAACCCAAATAATTCAGTCCACACGATCTGACTCAAAGAAAGCCATATCACCAAATTGTGTGACCCTGAGGGTTTCCTTTAAACGTCGGTAACGATAACTTACGTTATCACGATCAGTGAGGGGTATCTAGCAACACATCACTGTCTCCCGATATAAAGGAAAGAGTCTTCCAAGACTCCACCCAAACCATAGCATAAATGTGAATCAACTCACTTGGCATACATGATTCCTTTGCCACTGGATGTTCTTATTGGACAAGCATGTCAAGCCTGTAACTCCAATACGATGAGCATGATTAGATCAGATGAACATAGTCATCTGGGTATGGCCATACACTTCCTCAATCATCTCATATAGGGGGGCCCTCTAGAACATCACACTCCTTAAACAAGGAGACGGCAATCCTTTATCTATCACAAGTGCCCTAACCTGACTCAAGCTCACCATCCAAGATAGTCTATAATCATTATGTTTCAAATGATATTGAACTACCTCAAAACAATGACAATCATCATTTAGAAACACAAGTGATCTCAAGTCAAAGGACATGTGCCACTTAGTGCTTACAAGGATCATTCACATTGTGACAAGCAATGGAATATCCGAGTAGGGTCTGTCCAGTACATCCAATGTACTCATGAGTCTACATCTTATTCCATGCTCGAAGCATCCTATAAGATTAGCACTCATATTAGTCTCAATCATATCAAGGCTGTCTCATGTTCACCAAGATATCTCGACTAAGGACATAGAGCCTGTCAGCCTAGCTGAACAGCTTTGAGACATTATTCAGAAGTACACTTATTACAGCAGACAAGATAACAACCTGAATAATAACCATGCCTTTTATAAACTTAAGAGTTTATTACATGATACTTATACAATCCCAAGGCCTCAAACATTAGCCTTAAGGGCATACCCCAACAATCTCCCACTTGCACTTAATCTAATGGTTGAGAAATCTCAAACCCATATTATTACAGTGCTTCTCATGCTTCTGCTGCGCCAGAGGCTTGGTAAGCGGGTCTGCCAGATTGTCATCTGTATGAACCTTGCAAATCTTGATCTCGCCACGATCAATGATCTCCCGGATCAAGTGAAACCGTCTCTGTATGTGCTTGGACTTCTGGTGCGACCGCGGTTCCTTTGCTTGTGCGATGGCTCCAGTGTTATCACAGAAGATAACCAAAGGATCTGCACTTGAAGGAACGACACCAAGTTCTCTCACGAACTTACGAATCCACACTGCCTCCTTGGATGCTTCCGAGGCTGCAACATACTCGGCTTCTGTTGTGGAATCAGCAACAGTTGACTGTTTGAAACTTTTCCACACCACTGCTCCACCATTCAAGCTAAAAACATAGCCTGATTGCGATCGGAAATCATCCTGGTCCGACTGGAACGAAGCGTCAGTATATCCCTTTATACTGAGTTCTTCCTGACCACCATATATCAAGAACATATCTTTGGTCCTCCGCAGATATTTTAAAATGTTCTTGACCGCAATCCAGTGCGCCAAACCTGGATTATTTTGGAATCGACTGGTTACGCTTAACCCGTAAGCGACGTCTGGGCGAGTACACAACATCGCATACATAATGGATCCAATAGCCGAAGCATAAGGCGTATTGTCCATTTCATCTTTCTCAGTCTGTGTTTGTGGACACTGACTCTTCGAAAGATTCAGACCATGTCTGACTGGAAGATATCCACGTTTAGAATTCTCTAAATGGAATCTCTCCAGGACTTTATCGATGTAAGTACTCTGGCACAGCCCGAGAAGCCTCTTAGATCTATCCCGGTAGATCTTCACACCTAGTACATAGGCTGCTTCTCCTAAATCTTTCATCTGGAAACATTTTCCTAACCATGCCTTAACAGCATGCAGTTCAGGAATATCATTTCCAATGATTAAGATATCATCGACGTAGAGGATTAGGAATGTAATCACGCTCCCACTAAACCTCTTATATACACACGGGTCATCCTCGTTCTTGATGAAACCAAACTCAGAGATAGATTCATCAAAACGAATGTTCCAGCTTCTTGATGCTTGTTTCAGTCCATAAATGGACTTCTTTAACTTGCATATTTTATGACGATCTGATGGATTAGTGAAACCCTCAGGTTGTGTCATATACACATCCTCATCCAGATTTCCATTAAGGAAAGCTGTTTTCACATCCATCTGCCAGATCTCATAGTCGTAATATGCTGCTATCGCGAAAAGAATCCGAATAGACTTAAACATGGCTACAGGTGAGAAAGTTTCATCATAATCTAACCCGTAGATTTGTTTGAAACCTTTCGCAACTAGCCTGCCTTTATAGGTAACCACGTTACCATCCATGTCAATCTTCTTCTTGAAGATCCATTTACAGCCTATAGGGATTACTCCCGGAGGCGGATCAATCAAATCCCAGACTTGATTATCTGACATGGAGTCCATCTCGGCTCGCATAGCTTCAAGCCATCTAGCTGACTCCGGTCCACTGACCGCATCCGCATAAGTGAGGGGTTCATCATTATCAATGATGTAGACTCCGTCATAGCGCTCAGGCTGACGACGGATCCTACCCGATCTTCGCGGTTCCCGTGATATTTGAGCCTCGGGTTGCTCAATAACCTGATCTACCGGCTCAGGCTCATCCAACTGTGCTTGACTACTTTGTCCTTCCTCTGGATTCTCATCCAGCTTTATTTCTCTCCCACTAGCCTCTTGCAGAAGAAACTCCTTCTCAAGAAATATGGCCGTCCGAGCAACAAAAACCTTGTTCTCTTTGGGATCGTAGAAATAATAACCCTTAGTTTCCTTAGGGTAACCGACAAAGACACATTTCTCAGATCTGCTCTCTAGTTTCCCAGAGGCGAGCTTTTTGACATAAGCCTCGCAACCCCAGATCCTGATAAATGTCAAGCTAGGCTGTTTCCCATACCATAACTCATATGGCGTCTTTAAAACTGCCTTGGATGGCACTCGGTTTAGTACCTTTGCAGCTGTTTCCAGTGCAAAACCCCAAAAGGAATATGGAAGAGTAGCCTGACTCATCATAGAACGAACCATATCAAGTAACGTTCTATTTCTCCTCTCGGACACACCATTCCACTGCGGTGTTCCTGGCGGAGTGAGCTGTGAGATAATCCCACACTCCTTCAGATAGTCAGTAAACGTATGACTCAGGTATTCACCACCTCGATCAGAACGAAGTGCCTTGATATTTCGGCCTAACTGATTTTGTACTTCATTTTTGAACTCTTTGAACTTGTCAAAAGATTCACTTTTATGTCTCATTAAATAGACATATCCATACCTACTGAAATCATCAGTAAAGGTAATGAAGTACTGATAGCCACCTCTGGCATGTTTACTGAAAGGCCCACACACATCACTGTGTATAAGGTCAAGTAAACCTGAAGTCCTTTGACCTTTGTTAAGAAAAGGAGACTTCGTCATTTTACCCATCAAACAAGCTTTGCATGTATCAATCTCCTCATAGGAGAATGATCCCAGCAGTCCATGTTCATGCAACCGCTTAATGCGCTTCTCGTTTATATGGCCTAAACGACTATGCCATAGCAAGGTGCTGTCATCAGCATACTTGGCTTTCTTATTATCAATGTTTTGTATAGAATTTTCCATGTCCAACATGTATAACCCATTGTTAATTGAACCAGTTGCATACACAATATTATCATGAGATAAAACACACTTTGAAATCTTGCATTCAAAGGTAAATCCTTTCCTGACAAGAGCAGGAATAGAGATAATATTCTTGGTAATACTGGGTACAAAATAACAATTGTTCAATTCTAATACAATGCCAGATGGTAAAGAAATGAAATAGTCTCCTACAGCAACAGCAGCAACCCGTGCCCCGTTTCCAACTCGTAGGTCTACCTCATGCTGTCCCACCTGCCTTCTTCTCTTGAGTTCCTGCACATTTGAACAAATGTGAACTCCACATGCAGTGTCCAACACCCATGAAAAAGAAGAAGAAGATAACATGACCTCAGTCACATATATACCTGAGCCAGAAGCGATGCTTCCCCTCTTATCTCCTTGGAGCGCTTTACAGTCCTTTTTCCAGTGACCCAGCTGGCCACAGTGGAAACACCTGTTGTCCTTCGACCGCTTGACCTTCTGTTTCAGGGCCTTGCTGTAATTCTTGACAGGGGCCTTGCCCTTCTTCCCCTTCTTCTTGTTCCTTGAAGGAACCATCAAGACAGAGGTTGAAGGCTTACCCTTCAGAGTTTCCTCAGTAGTCAAGAGCATATTCAACAGCTCTGCCGGCGTACAATCGATCTTGTTCATATTAAAATTAATAATGAACGCATCGAAAGAAGGCGGGAGAGACTGCAGAATAATATCCACAGCAAGCTCCTGGTTGATGGTATGCCCCAGTTTCTCCAGAGCCTCCTTGTGCCCAATCATCTTGAGCACGTGAGCTCCCACTGGGCTCCCCTCAGCCAGTTTGCTCTGAAAGAAGAGCTTCGTCAGATTATAGCGCTCAGTCCTCGCCTGTGCAGCATACAGCATCTTGAGGTTCGCTATAATTTCTATAGCCGACATATCCTCATGCTGACGCTGCAGCGGTGGCGTCATAGACGCTAGCATCAGGCAAGCGACATCAATGCTATCATTGACGTGCTTTTCGTAGGCATCCCGAACCGCCCTTGCGGCGTTCGGAGCGGGCTGCGGCGGTATCGCCGTCTCGAGGACATACAGTTTCCTCTCTGCCTTAAGAACAATCTTAAGGTGTCCGAACCAGTCAGAGAAGTTCGGCCCAGCAAACTTCTCCCTTTCCAGTAGGGATCGCACATTGAAGCTCATGGTGTTCGTTGCTGCAGGAATCTACAACAAGCAAGAACAGCAAGGTCAGTATCAATGTTTCAGAATCAATCCAGGACTTAAGAAAGATTCTTTTCTCACTATTTTGTCTGACTGAAAAATCCAGTAAACAGTCCGAAAGAGTAAACACTCTTTTAGTGAGATGGGATCCAGATTTCATACTTGGTCTCCGCGTCCCGCTCAGGCGAGATAAGATACACAGAGATGACAAGCACTAATTTCTGGTAGGCTGTCCCAGCCAATCGCCAACCCGTGCGATTCCCCTTCATCTTGGCAATCCAGCAGACTGTGCCAACTGAGTTGGTACAACACAGTCTGTGATCCCAGAGATGGCTGCCTCCATGTGCTACCATATGCGCCACATATGTAGTCTACATGGTCAAGCTGACCTGACCTATTCCCTGGACCACCACGTGCTATGCTGAGCAACGAGAGGGGATAAATCCCAACTCTGTAACACGCAGGTGAAATCCAGCACCGTCTGAAGATAGATGGACGTGCCCACTGAGTGGGTTCAACACGGCTCCAACGATAATCAGAAAGGTGAGGTTTCGCGTCAGAAGGCTTACGAGCTTGATATAATAGCGTTGGATTTTAACGGTCTTTTATCTTCTTACTATCAGGCATGCCTATGGCTATAGCAGAAGATAAATATAAACATGCAATTCTAATTATTAGCAATAAGTAGAAAGCATGATCTTATGTGGTAAAAGCCCATGAACCCTAGTAAGACCTTAATGTTACTTAAGTCTTCACTTGAGCTTCATTGCATCTCATCTGGTCCAACCCAGTGCCCTAGCGCCAAGAGCACCTCAGGTGCACCACCAGGTGAATGCCCCTCTTGGATGTGTGCCTTTGTACTCTTGTCTAATCAAAGTACATTTGATCTATCTAGACAAGGTTGACTCGCAGGTCAACTACATTTCATAAATTAAAACAATGTGATTCGCAGATCACAAAAATTAACTTATAATTTACCAGGCACGCAGGCCCCAGCACAGCACACAATATGGGCAACCCACATAAGACTAAATAAACAAGCATATGGTTCAATCAACATGTGATCCAATCATCTTGAAATTAAAAGTTTTGAAAACCCCATGGCATCAATTTTAATTTCCTTATGAGCCCTACAACCTTACAATGGTCCATTGATAGGGATCCACTCAACCATCTAGTTAGATCCATTGCCCTTGCATGCACCGAGTCCTAACTGACCCGAGTTGACCTAATGGTCAACCATGCATGCGCCAAGGGCTGAACTACCCTCATGAGTTTTGGCAAGCGGGTGTGACCCCGGGCCTAACTCAAGTGTGTTCAGTAGTGTCTCAACCAGACCTCGCTACACGCCCTAGATGCAGTCAACCTATAGCCACCTTGTGCTTGCGCATAGGTGCTATCAGGTTAACCCATCTGAGCTGTCAGATGGTCTGATCAGACTTGGATCTAACCTAGTGGTGACTTCAACCCCATCAACCCATCTAAGGGTTTAATGTAGTGGCACCTTAGATCTAATCAAGCGCGCAAGATGTAAGTTTTAGAAAACTTTTAGAACGTGCGCAAATAAACAAACAACATGCTTGATAACCCTTAGATCTAAGGGGGTCCCCTTCAAGGGGGAGCGCATACTTTAGGGGGTCCCCTTCAAGGGGGAGCGCATACTTTAGGGGGTCCCCTTCAAGGGGGAGCGCAAACTACATGTCAACATATGATACAAGCGCAACCTTCATGCAACCATGATACAAGCGCAACCATCATGTAACCAAAGTAAGCGCAACCAACATGTAACCAAAGTAAGCGCAACCAACATGGATCACAAAATCGTAAAGCAATCACATATATCATATGGAGAGCCTAGCTCTGATACCAATTGATGGAACCCCTAATCTAAGGGGGAAGAAACCCTAAACATGCGCATCTAGCATGCATAGCGGAAAGAGGGCTTCAAGTAGATCGCATATGAACTATATGTTAACTTAATTCAACTTAAGATTAAGTTTTGATCTTACCAATGCCATGGATTGGATGGCGGCTTGGAATGAGAGAGAGCAAGTGAGATCTCCTCCAAAGAATACACACACCAAGTGATGAAGGCTTCCAACTTGCGCAACTTTGTGCTAGCAAAATGCCAAGTTGTCCTTCTCGAGTGATAGGGATGAAGATGATGCTTTTTCCGGTTCTGCTCTTGTCGTCCACTCCAAGCTTCTCTCAAGTCTCGCCGAGCAAAAGCAAAACGCAAGGAGACAAGGGATGAATGAGCTCAAGCCGTTTTGGCGTTTCAAGGAGCCATGCGCTCAATGACTTTCCAAATTTGGAAACCCCATTAAGCCATGCGTTCTCCTCTTCAAGCAAACCGCCCAAAACGCTTATGGATCGAACCATGGGTTCACCCATGTAAACCGGTTCAATCCAAATTGGTCCAAACCAAAGCAATCGGTCTAGATCAACCAAACCCTAAGGTTTCCAATCCAACCGTTCATCTTATGATGCTCTTGATCTCACCGATCTAGCATCAATACTCTCGATCGAAGCTTACCGATCTCAAGCCCTAATCAATCAAACATGATCAAGCTAGATCTCACTTACAATCAGAGTCTATATCCCTTTAAACTGAACCCAAATAATTCAGTCCACACGATCTGACTCAAAGAAAGCCATATCACCAAATTGTGTGACCCTGAGGGTTTCCTTTAAACGTCGGTAACGATAACTTACGTTATCACGATCAGTGAGGGGTATATAGCAACACATCACTGTCTCCCGATATAAAGGAAAGAGTCTTCCAAGACTCCACCCAAACCATAGCATAAGTGTGAATCAACTCACTTGGCATACATGATTCCTTTGCCACTGGATGTTCTTATTGGACAAGCATGTCAAGCCTGTAACTCCAATACGATGAGCATGATTAGATCAGATGAACATAGTCATCTGGGTATGGCCATACACTTCCTCAATCATCTCATATAGGGGGGCCCTCTAGAACATCACACTCCTTAAACAAGGAGACGGCAATCCTTTATCTATCACAAGTGCCCTAACCTGACTCAAGCTCACCATCCAAGATAGTCTATAATCATTATGTTTCAAATGATATTGAACTACCTCAAAACAATGACAATCATCATTTAGAAACACAAGTGATCTCAAGTCAAAGGACATGTGCCACTTAGTGCTTACAAGGATCATTCACATTGTGACAAGCAATGGAATATCCGAGTAGGGTCTGTCCAGTACATCCAATGTACTCATGAGTCTACATCTTATTCCATGCTCGAAGCATCCTATAAGATTAGCACTCATATTAGTCTCAATCATATCAAGGCTGTCTCATGTTCACCAAGATATCTCGACTAAGGACATAGAGCCTGTCAGCCTAGCTGAACAGCTTTGAGACATTATTCAGAAGTACACTTATTACAGCAGACAAGATAACAACCTGAATAATAACCATGCCTTTTATAAACTTAAGAGTTTATTACATGATACTTATACAATCCCAAGGCCTCAAACATTAGCCTTAAGGGCATACCCCAACATGGCCATACTCAGGTGACTGTGTTCATCTAATCTAATCATGCTCATCATATTGGAGCTACAAGCTTGACACGCTTGTCCAATAAGAACATCCAGTGGCAAAGGAAATATGTATGCCTAGTGAAGCCTAGTGAAAAGGATTCACACTTGAGCTGTGTTTTGGGTGTAGTCTTGGAAGACTCTTTCCTTTATATCGGGAGACAGTGATGTGTTGCTAGATACCCCTCACTGATCGTGATAATGTAAGTTATCATTACCGACATTTAAAGGAAACCCTCAGGGTCGCACAATTTGATGATATGGCTTACTTAAGTCAGATCGTGTGGACTGAATTGTTTCGGTTCAGTTTAAAGGGATTTAAACTCTGATTGTAAGTGAGATCTGGTCTGATCATGTTTGATTGATTAGGGCTTGAGATCGGTAAGCTTCGATCGAGAGTGTTGATGCTAGATCGATCAGATCAGAAGCATCTGGAGATGAATGGTCAGATCTAGGACCTTAGGGTCTAATTCGATCTAGACTTAATGTTTGGGCTGATTTGGTTTGGTCATTGAACCAAACATCTTGAACCGGCTCATGGGTTGAGCGCAAGGTTCAGGTGGGAGAAGAGAGTTGCGCATGGTTCACTTGGTGAACGCATAACGCACGTAATCATGGCTTGCTATTTTGGGAACTCTCGGTCGGTTTTCAACGTGGGAACGTTTCCACGTTCACTTGCAACGCCTCCTCTCTATTCCTCTTGCGGATTCGCTCTTGGCATTAGACGACTCACGGCTGGTGGCGTGAAGGTTGACGACAAGAGGATTCGGCCAAATTTTCATCTCATCATCCCTCAAACGATCGAGGAAGCTTTGGAGCATTGCTAGCACAAATCGCCCCAAAGAAGTAGGCCTTCTTCTTCTTGTGTGCGACAGCCTTTGGAGGAGATCTCTTTTGCTTTCTTCTTCCAAGACACCATCCAAGAGATGGCGACGGTATGGATCATTCTCACATCTATCTAAGTTGATCATATGCAATAGAAAGATCTTTGAAAGCCCTTCTTCCGCTTGCAAAATTTTATGCGCCACCCTAATAGGGTTTTCGCCCCCCTCTCGAAAGGGGTCCTTCATTAGATTCACACTTGTGCTGTGGTTTGGGAGTAGTCTTGGAAGATTCTTTCCTTCATATCAGGAGACAGTGATGTGTTGCTAGGTACCCCTCTCTGATCATGATAACGTAAGTTATCGTTACCGACATTGAAGGAAACCCTTAGGGTCGCACAATTTGATGATATGGCTTGCTTATGTCAGATCGTGTGGACTGGAATTATTCTAGTTCAGTTTAAAGCAATTTAAACTCTGATTGGAAGTGAGATCTAGTCTAATCATGTTTGATTGATTAGGGCATATGATCGGTAAGCTTCGATCGGGAGAATTGATGCTTGATCGTAAAGAATATGTTTGATTAGGGCATATGATTGATTAGGGCATATGATCAGTTTAAAGCAATTTAACACATGTTTTATGTTTGCGCATGTTTCAAACTAGGCGCATCTTTGTGATCTTTGTTGTTGATGTTTTATCAAAAGAATATCACTTGCGCGCCTATCATTAGACTAAGCGCCTACTATAAACCCTTAGACGGGTTAGTAGGGTTGAAGTCATCCTCTAGGTTAGATCCAACTAGTCTGATCAGACCATCTGACAGCCTAGATGGGTCGACCAGATAGCACCCTTGCGCAAGCAAGAGGTGGCTATAGGTCGGCTGCATCATAGGTGTGTAGCGATGTCTGGTTGAGACGTCTGTTGAACGCACATGAGTTAGGCCCGGGCTCACACCCGTTTGCCAGACCTCATCGTGGTCGTTCAGCCCTTGGTGCATGCATAGTTGACCACTGGGTTGACTCAAGTCAGTTAGGACTTGGTGCATGCAAGGGCACAGGATCTGACTAGAATGGATGAGTGGATCCCTATTATTGTACCGTTGTAAGGTTGTGGGGGCATATAAGAAAATTAAAATTGATGCCAATGCGGTTTTCGAAATTTTGTTTTCTTATTGGATCACATGCTGATGTTTGATGCCATATTGCCTGTTTATTTAATCTTATGTGGGCTGCCCATGTTAAATGTGTGCTGTGCTGGGGCCTGCGTGCCTGGTATTTTTTGTAAATTAATTTTTATATTGTGATCTGCGCATCACATTGCTTAATTTATAAAAATGTTATTGACCTGCGTGTCAATCTTGTCTAGATAGATTAATATGTAAATTAATCAGACAAGAGCACAAAGCACACTTGGCAGAGGCGCCTGCAGCAGTGGCTAGACCAGGTGGGAGGTCTAGGGTTCGACCCTAGGACCTGGCGCATATTCCTGGTGGGCGCACCAGAGCTGCAGATGGCGCTTGGGCCCAGGTTTGGGCCAGATGAGCAGCGAAAGCCCCATGAAGAAAAGCAAGTGAAGACTTAAGTTTATTTAAGGTCTCACTTAGGCTATGGGCTTTTACCACATAAGATCCATGCTTTCTTTTATTGTTTAATATTAGAATTGCATGATTAGTTTATCTTCTGGTATCACCATAGGAATTGCATGATAGTGAAGAAGATAAAAGACCGTTAAAATCCAACGATTAAATATCAAGCTCGTAAGCCTTCTGACGCGAAACCTCACTGTTCTGATTATCGTTGGAGCCATGTTGTACCCACTCAGTGGGCACGTCCATCTATCTTCAGACGGTGTGTGATTTCACCTGCGTGTTACAGAGAAGGGATTTATCGCTTCTCGTTGCTCAGCATAGCACGTGGTGGTCCAGGGAGTAGGTCGGGTCAGCTTGGCCATGTAGGCTACATATGTGGCGCATATGGTAGCACATGGAGGCAGCCATCTACGGCATCAGAGATTGTGTTGTACCAACTTAGTTGGCACAGTCTGCTGGATCGCCCAGATGAAGGGGAATCGCACGGGTTGGCGATTGGCAGGGACTGCCTACCAGAGATTAGTGCTTGTCATCTCTGTGCATCTTATCTCGCCTGAGCGGGACGCGGAGACCAAGTATGAAATCTGGATCCCATCTCACTAAAAGAGTTCTACTCTTTCGGGCTGTTTTGCTGGATTTTTCAGCCAGATAAAATAGTGAGAAAAAGAATCATTCTTAAGTCCTGATTGATTCTTAACATTGATACTGACCTTGCTGTTCTTGCATTGTTGTAGATTCCTGCAGCAACGAACACCATGAGCTTCAATGTGCGATCCCTACTGGAAAGGGAGAAGTTTGCTGGGCCGAACTTCTCAGACTGGTATGGACACCTTAAGATTGTTCTTAAGGCTGAGAGGAAACTGTATGTCCTCGAGACGGCTGTGTCGCCTCAACCCACTGCGAACGCCGCAAGGGCGGTTCGTGAAGCCTACGAAAAGCATGTCAATGATAGCATTGATGTCGCTTGCCTGATGCTAGCGTCTATGATGCCACCGCTGCAGCGTCAGCATGAGGATATGTCGGCTATAGAGATTATAGCGAACCTCAAGATGCTGTATGCTGCACAGGCGAGGACGGAACGCTATAATTTGACCAAGCTCTTCTTTCAGAGCAAACTGGCTGAAGGAAGCCCAGTGGGAGCTCACGTGCTCAAGATGATTGGGCACAAGGAGGCTCTAGAGAAACTGGGGCATACCATCAACCAGGAGCTTGCTGTAGATATTATTCTGCAGTCTCTCCCGCCTTCATTCGACGCGTTCATTATTAACTTTAATATGAACAAAATCGACTGTACTCCGGCAGAGCTGCTCAATATGCTCTTGACTACTGAGGAAACTCTGAAGGGAAAGCCTTCAACCTCTGTCTTAATGGTTCCTTCCAGGAACAAGAAGAAGGGGAAGAAGGGCAAGGCCCCGGTCAAGAACTACAGTAAGGCTCTGAAACAGAAGGTTAAGCGGTCCAAGGAATACATGTGTTTCCATTGTGGCCAGCTGGGTCACTGGAAAAAGGACTGTAAAGCGCTCCAAGGAGATAAGAGGGGAAGCATCGCTTCTGGCTCAGGTATATTCGTGACTGAAGTCATGTTTTCATCTTCTTCTATTTCATGGGTGTTGGACACTGCATGTGGAGTTCACATTTGTTCAAATGTGCAGGAACTCAAGAGAAGAAGGCAGGTGGGACAGCATGAGGTAGACCTACGCGTTGGAAACGGGGCACGGGTTGCTGCTGTTGCTGTAGGAGACTATTTCATTTCTTTACCATCTGGCATTGTATTGGAATTAAACAATTGTTATTTTGTACCGAGCATCACCAAAAATATTATCTCTATTCCTGCTCTTGTCAGGAAAGGATTTGCCTTTGAATGCAATATTTCAAAGTGTGTTTTATCTTATGATAATATTGTTTATGGAACTGGTTCAATTAACAATGGGTTATTCATGTTGGACATGGAAAATTCTATACAAAATATTGATAATAAGAAAGCCAAGTATGCTGATGACAGCACCTTGCTATGGCATAGTCGTTTAGGCCATATTAACGAGAAACGCATTAAGCGGTTGCATGAACATGGACTGCTGGGATCATTCTCCGATGAGGAGATTGATACATGCAAAGCTTGTTTGATGGGTAAAATGACGAAGTCACCTTTTCCTCACAAAGGTCAAAGGGCTTCAGGTTTACTTGACCTTATACACAGTGATGTGTGTGGGCCGTTTAGTAAACATGCCAGAGGTGGCTATCAGTACTTCATTACCTTTACTGATGATTTCAGTAGGTATGGTTATGTCTATCTGATGAGACATAAGAGTGAATCTTTTGACAAGTTCAAAGAGTTCAAGAATGAAGTACAAAATCAGCTAGGCCGAAATATCAAGGCACTTCACTCAGATCGAGGTGGAGAATACCTAAGTCATGCGTTTACTGACTATCTAAAGGAGTGTGGGATTATCTCACAGCTCACTCCACCAGGAACACCGCAATGGAATGGTGTGTCCGAGAGGAGAAATAGAACGTTACTTGATATGGTTCGTTCTATGATGAGTCAGGCTAATCTACCTTACTCCTTTTGGGGTTTTGCACTGGAAACAGCTGCAAAGGTACTAAACCGAGTGCCATCCAAGGCAGTTTCTAAGACTCCATATGAGTTATTGTATGGGAAACAGCCAAGCTTGACATTTATCAGGATCTGGGGCTGCGAGGCTTATGTCAAAAAGCTCGCCCCTGGGAAACTGGAGAGCAGATCTGAGAAATGTATCTTTGTCGGTTACCCTAAGGAAACTAAGGGTTATTATTTCTACGATCCCAAGGAGAACAAGGTTTTTGTTGCTCGGACGGCTATATTTCTTGAGAAGGAGTTTCTTCTGCAAGAAGCCAGTGGGAGAGAAATAAAGCTGGATGAGAATCCAGAGCAAGGACAAAGTAGTCAAGCGCAGTTGGATGAGCCTGAGCCGGTAGAACAGGTTATTGAATTACCTGAGGCTCAGATATCACGGGAACCGCGAAGATCGGGTAGGATCCGTCGTCAGCCTGAGCGCTATGACGGAGTCTACATCATTGATAATGATGAACCCCTCACTTATGCGGATGCGGTCAGTGGACCGGAGTCAGCGAGATGGCTTGAAGCTATGCGCGGCGAGATGGACTCCATGTCAGATAACCAAGTCTGGGATTTGGTTGATCCGCCTCCGGGAGTTATCCCTATAGGCTGTAAATGGATCTTCAAGAAGAAGATTGACATGGATGGTAATGTGGTTACCTATAAAGGCAGGCTAGTTGCGAAAGGTTTCAAACAAATCTACGGGATAGATTATGATGAAACTTTCTCACCTGTAGCCATGTTTAAGTCTATTCGGATTCTTTTCGCGATAGCAGCATATTACGATTATGAGATCTGGCAAATGGATGTGAAAACAGCTTTCCTGAATGGAAATCTGGATGAGGATGTGTACATGACACAACCTGAAGGTTTCACTAATCCATCAGATCGTCATAAGATATGCAAATTAAAGAAGTCCATTTATGGACTGAAACAAGCATCAAGAAGCTGGAATATTCATTTTGATGAATCAATCTCTGAGTTTGGTTTCATCAAGAACGAGGACGACCCGTGTGTATATAAGAGGTTTAGTGGGAGCGTGATTACATTCCTAGTCCTCTACGTCGATGATATCTTGATCATTGGAAACGACATTGCTGAAATGCATGCGGTTAAGGCATGGTTAAGGAAATGTTTCCAGATGAAAGATCTAGGAGAAGCAACCTATGTGTTAGGTGTGAAGATCTACAGGGATAGATCTAAGAGGCTTCTCGGGCTGTGCCAGAGTACTTACATCGATAAGGTCCTGGAAAGATTTCATTTAGAGAATTCTAAAAGGGGATATCTTCCAGTCAGACATGGTCTGAATCTTTCGAAGAGTCAGTGTCCACAAACACAGACTGAGAAAGATGAAATGGACAATACGCCTTATGCTTCGGCTATTGGATCCATTATGTATGCGATGTTGTGTACTCGCCCAGACGTCGCTTACGGGTTAAGCGTGACCAGTCGGTTCCAAAGTAATCCAGGTATGGCGCACTGGATTGCAGTCAAGAACATTTTGAAATATCTTCGGAGGACCAAAGATATGTTCTTGATATATGGTGGTCAGGAAGAACTCAGTATTGAAGGATATACTGACGCTTCGTTCCAGTCTGACCAGGATGATTTCCGATCGCAATCTGGCTATGTTTTTAGCTTGAATGGAGGTGCAGTGGTGTGGAAGAGTTTCAAACAGTCAACTGTTGCTGATTCCACAACAGAAGCCGAGTATGTTGCAGCCTCGGAAGCATCCAAGGAGGCAGTGTGGATTCGTAAGTTCGTGAGAGAACTTGGTGTTGTTCCTTCGAGTGCAGATCCTTTGGTTATCTTCTGTGATAACACTGGAGCAATCGCACAAGCAAAGGAACCACGGTCGCACCAGAAGTCCAAGCACATACAGAGACGGTTTCACTTGATCCGGGAGATCATAGATCGTGGCGAGATCAAAGTCTGCAAGGTACATACAGATGACAATCTGGCAGACCCGCTTACCAAGCCTCTGGCGCAGCAGAAGCATGAGAAGCACTGTAATAATATGGGTTTGAGATTCCTCAACCATTAGATTAAGTGCAAGTGGGAGATTGTTGGGGTATGCCCTTAAGGCTAATGTTTGAGGCCTTGGGATTGGAAAAGTATCATGTAATAAACTCTTATGTTTATAAAGGCATGGTTGTTATTCAGTTAAGCTACATTGTCTGCTGCAATATATGTTCTTCTGAATAATGTCTCAAAGCTGTTCAGCTAGGCTGACATGCAGTTATGTCCTTAGTCGATGTATCTTGGTGAACATGAGACAGCCTTGATATGGTTAAGACTAATATGTGTTCTAATCTTATAGGATGCTTCGAGCATGGAATAAGATGTAGACTCATGGGTACATTGGATGTACTGGACAGACCCTACTAGGATATTCAATTGCTTGTCACAATGTGAATAATCCTTGTTTGCTACAAGTGGCACATCTCCTCTGACTTGAGATCACTTGTGTTTCTAAATGATGATTGTCATTGTTTTGAGGTAGTTCAATATCATTTGAAACATAATGATTATAGACTATCTTGGATAATGATCATGAGTCAGGTTAGGGCACTAGTGATAGACATAGGATTGCCGTCTCCTTGTTTAAGGAGTGTGGTGTTCTAAAGGGGCCCCCCCGGCTGAGATGATTGAGAAAGTGTATGGCCATACCCAGGTGACTGTGTTCATCTGATCTAATCATGCTCATCATATTGGAGCTACAAGCTTGACACGCTTGTCCAATAAGAACATCCAGTGGCAAAGGAAATATGTATGCCTAGTGAAGCCTAGTGAAAAGGATTCACACTTGAGCTGTGTTTTGGGTGTAGTCTTGGAAGACTCTTTCCTTTATATCGGGAGACAGTGATGTGTTGCTAGATACCCCTCACTGATCGTGATAATGTAAGTTATCGTTACCGACATTTAAAGGAAACCCTCAGGGTCGCACAATTTGATGATATGGCTTACTTAAGTCAGATCGTGTGGACTGAATTGTTTCGGTTCAGTTTAAAGGGATTTAAACTCTGATTGTAAGTGAGATCTGGTCTGATCATGTTTGATTGATTAGGGCTTGAGATCGGTAAGCTTCGATCGAGAGTGTTGATGCTAGATCGATCAGATCAGAAGCATCTGGAGATGAATGGTCAGATCTAGGACCTTAGGGTCTAATTCGATCTAGACTTAATGTTTGGGCTGATTTGGTTTGGTCATTGAACCAAACATCTTGAACCGGCTCATGGGTTGAGCGCAAGGTTCAGGTGGGAGAAGAGAGTTGCGCATGGTTCACTTGGTGAACGCATAACGCACGTAATCATGGCTTGCTATTTTGGGAACTCTCGGTCGGTTTTCAACGTGGGAACGTTTCCACGTTCACTTGCAACGCCTCCTCTCTATTCCTCTTGCGGATTCGCTCTTGGCATTAGACGACTCACGGCTGGTGGCGTGAAGGTTGACGACAAGAGGATTCGGCCAAATTTTCATCTCATCATCCCTCAAACGATCGAGGAAGCTTTGGAGCATTGCTAGCACAAATCGCCCCAAAGAAGTAGGCCTTCTTCTTCTTGTGTGCGACAGCCTTTGGAGGAGATCTCTTTTGCTTTCTTCTTCCAAGACACCATCCAAGAGATGGCGACGGTATGGATCATTCTCACATCTATCTAAGTTGATCATATGCAATAGAAAGATCTTTGAAAGCCCTTCTTCCGCTTGCAAAATTTTATGCGCCACCCTAATAGGGTTTTCGCCCCCCTCTCGAAAGGGGTCCTTCATTAGATTCACACTTGTGCTGTGGTTTGGGAGTAGTCTTGGAAGATTCTTTCCTTCATATCAGGAGACAGTGATGTGTTGCTAGGTACCCCTCTCTGATCATGATAACGTAAGTTATCGTTACCGACATTGAAGGAAACCCTTAGGGTCGCACAATTTGATGATATGGCTTGCTTATGTCAGATCGTGTGGACTGGAATTATTCTAGTTCAGTTTAAAGCAATTTAAACTCTGATTGGAAGTGAGATCTAGTCTAATCATGTTTGATTGATTAGGGCATATGATCGGTAAGCTTCGATCGGGAGAATTGATGCTTGATCGTAAAGATCAAGAGGTTCAATGAGATGTGTGGTTAGATCTTGAGCCACTTGGTTCAGAGAGATCTTAACCAGGGCTGGTTCGGTTTGATGCTTGAACCAAATTGGGATTGAACCGGTTCACTTTGTGAACGCATGGTTCAATTGAAGAGGAGTTTTCGATGGCTTCATGGGGAGTTAAGAAGGGAGTTACAATTCGGTTCTTACCATATTTGGTGGCCGAATCTTTCCTTTTTGGAAACAACGGTTTTGAAACCCCTTCTACTCTCTTCCTCCTCTCGCATCTTCTTCATCTTCACGCAAGGGAAGAAGTTAAGAAAAAAAAACTTACCCAAGGGCGCACATCTCCTCTCCAAGACACGATCAAAGACTCCTTGGTGTCTTTGCTAGCACAAGGAGCACAAGGAAGAAGTTGACATCATCTTGTGTGTGACACTTTTGGAGAAGAGGCACTCGCCCCTTTCCTTTTCCAAGTCGCCACTCACATCATGGCAATGGTAATACTCTAACTTGTCTTTCAAGTTTACAAGGTTGATCATAGTATCAAGTCATGCGATTTTGGTTTCCTAGTTTTTTTTTTTCCGCTTCAACAAGTTCATATGAATGATACTTGTGAACTAGGTTTCCTTTCAAAATCTTCACTTGAGCTCCTTATGGCATTCTTGTACCTCATGTGGCCCAAACGCCATCTGTAGCCTAAATGCGCCCACCAGACAGAATGCACCTGTTCTAGAGTCGAACTCTAGACCACCCACCTAGTGAAGCCAATTGCTGCAAACGCCTCTGCCATATGTGCTGTGTGCTCATGTCTGATGAAATTACATTTAAAAACTATCTAGACATAGATTGACACGCAGGTCATTTATACATTCAAATAAATCAAATGTGACTCGCAGATCACATCAAATATATTAATTTCCAGGCTCGCAGGCCCCAGCACAGCATACAAAAAGGGCAGCCCACATAAGATTAAATAAACACTCAAATGTACTCGACTGGAGTCCAATCATTCATGGCAACATGTAAAACATGTACAACAAGTGATCCAAACAAAAACCCATGGCATCAATTTTATTTCCTTATGTGCCCTACTACCTTACAACGGTCCATTAACAGGTATCCACTCGTCAGAACAAGTCAGACCCACTGCCCTTGGATGCACCCAGTCATAACTGACTAGCGTCGACCCAATGATCGACTATGCATCCTTAAGGGCTGAACGTCCTACATGATTTCCGGCAAACGGGTGCGACCCCGGGCCATTATCATGATCGTTCACCTTTTTTCCTCAAACAGACATCACTACACGCCCTTCCGCAGTCGGCTTATAGCCACCTGTACGTCTTGCGCACAAGTGCTATCCAACCGCCCATCCAGGCTGTCAGATAGTCTGGTTAGGCTATTGGGTTCATACTTGACAAACGATTTCAAACCTGCTAACCCGTCTAAGTATTTAAAATAGGTGCACAGAACAGTCTAATGGAGTCGCGCATGAAGGTAAGTATTTGTGAAAACAAGTATAACATGCGCAAGCTATGAAATGTAAACATACATCATACATTCGCATGAGAACAGAAACATGCGCTTCAATATCAAGCATGGATCACAATATGGCAATCATATGCATCAAGCCAGTAACCTGCCTCTGATACCACTGAATGGGAACCTAGTTAACAAGCGACTAAAAACAAACTTGCATCGGAAAAACTAGGAATCCCATGAATCGCTTTAACTCGAGCATATCATCAACCTTTTAGACTTACCTGTGCCATGATATGAGAGGCGGCTTGGAAGAGGAAAGGGGCGAGTGCCTCTTCTCCAAAGAGATCACACACAAGATGAAGTAGACTTCCTCCCTTGCGTCCCTTGTGATGAAGATGTGTGTCTCGGCTGGGATTTTTCTTGGGTGGAGACGATGCGCTTAAGAGGAGGAAGAGAGAAGAACCCTCTCGAAAATCATGGGGTTAATATCAAGAGGTATGTTCGGCCACCATATGGAAAAACCGAAAAACAATAACTACCTCCATAACTTCCATTTAAACCATCGAAACCTCCATCATCAATTGAACACCATGCGTTCACAAGTGAACCGGTTCAAATACCATTTGGTCCAAGCACAAAATCGAACCAACCCTGGCTAAAATCTCTATGAACCGAATGGCTCAAGATCTAACCACACATCACATTGAACCCTTGATCAATACGATCAAGAATCAATCCCCGATCAAAGCTTACCGATCACATGCCCTATCAATCAAACATGATTAGACTAGATCTCACTTCCAATCAGAGTTTAAATTCCTTTAAACTGAACTAGAATAATTCCAGTCCACACGATCTGACATAAGTAAGCCATATCATCAAATTGTGCGACCCTAAGGGTTTCCTTCAATGTCAGTAACGATAACTTACGTTATCACGATCAGAGAGAGGTATCTAGCAACACATCATTGTCTCTCGATATGAAGGAAAGAGTCTTCCAAGACTACTCCCAAACCACAGCACAAGTGCGAATCTAATTCACTTGGCATACATGTTTCCCTTTGCCACTGGATGTTCCCGTTGGACAAGCGTGTCAAGCCTGCGATTCCAACATGATGAAAATGGTTAGATCAGATGATCATAGTCACCTGGGTATGGCCATACACATTCTCAACCATTTCATCCAAGGGCCCCTTAGAACATCACACTCCAATCAGGAGAGGTAATCCTATATCTATAACAAGTGCCCTAGCATGACTCATGCCCACTATCCAAGATAATCCTTAACCATTATCTTTCAAATGATATTGAACTACCTCAAGACAATGTCAATCATCACTTAGAAACACAAGTGATCTCAAGTCAGAGGGAATATACCACTTGCTTGCATACAAGGATTATTCACATTGTGACAAACAATTGAATATCCAAGGAAGGGTAAGTCCAGTACATCTAATGCACCTATGTGTCTAATCTTATTCCATGCTCGAAGCATCCCACAAGATTCGAGCACAAATTAGTCTCAATCATATCAAGGCTGTCTCATGTTCACCAAGATATCTCGACTAAGGACATTACTGAATGTCAGCTAAGCTGAACATCATTGAGACATTACTCAGAAGTATACATATAGCAGCAGATAATGTAACAATCTGAATAATAACAATTGCCTTTATAAAACATATATATTGTTTATACATGATACTGAAAATATCCCAAAGCCTCAAACATTGGCCTTAAGGGCATACCCTAACAGGCCTCACAAGAGTACATCACAGGCATCCTAAGGGGCTTGACTAATGATCACAATGTAAGGGGTCCCCTTCAAGGGGGAGCGAAACCCTAAGTGGCGCATATTGTTCATTTCGGCAGCGGAAGCAAGGGTTTCATGAATCGATCTATATGTCATATGATCAACTTAAAAGATCAAGTGAAAGATGCGTTACCATGGCCATGAGTAAGGAGGCGGCTTGGAAGCAAAGAGGGCAAATAAGCTCTCCTCCAAAGAAGACGCACACAAGGTGAAGATGACTTCTCCTTGAAGCTCCTTGTGCTAGCAAGGATCTACAAGTATCCTTCTCGAGTGGTAGGGATGAGGAGACGATTTCTTGGCCGAGAGCGCTTCCCTTGTCGTCAACACCTTCTCCAACGAGAATGCAAGAGACGTCAAGTTCAATTGAGCGACACTTACAACATGGAGGCGTTTTTGGTTTTCAACATAGAAAACCGCCTTCCAAAATTGGTAAGTCTTAATGGCTCATGCGTTCACTCCAAGTGAACGCTCGAAACTTCCTCTAATTGAACCAAGCGTTCACATAGTGAACCGGTTCAATTAGATTTGGTTCAAAACCCCAATTAAGCCAAGCCACTTGGTCTAGATCATATTAAACCCTAAGGCTCCAGATCTAACCGTTCATCTCATGATGCTCCTGATCTCACTGATCTAGCATCAACTCTCTCGATCGAAGCTTACCGATCTCAAGCCCTAATCAATCAAACATGATCAGACCAGATCTCACTTACAATCAGAGTATAAATCCCTTAAACTGAACCCAAACAATTCAGTCCACACGATCTGACTTAAAGAAGCCATATCATCAAATTGTGCGACCCTGAGGGTTTCCTTTAAATGTCGGTAACGATAACTTACGTTATCACGATCAGTGAGGGGTATCTAGCAACACATCACTGTCTCCCGATATAAAGGAAAGAGTCTTCCAAGACTACTCCCAAACCACAGCACAAGTGTGAATCCACTTCACTAGGCACAAATGTTTCCTTTGCCACTGGATGTTCTTATTGGACAAGCATGTCAAGCCTGTATCTCCAATATGATGAGCATGATTAGACCAGATGAACATTGTCACCTGGGTATGGCCATACACTTTCTCAATCATCTCATTCGGGGGGCCCCTTTAGAACATCACACTCCTTATACAAGGAGACGGCAATCCTATATCTATCACTAGTGTCCTAACCTGACTCATGATCATTATCCAAGATAGTCTATAATCATTATATTTCAAATGATATTGAACTACCTCAAAACAATGACAATCATCATTTAGAAACACAAGTGATCTCAAGTCAGAGGACATGTGCCACTTGATGCAAACAAGGATTATTCACATTGTGACAAGCAATTGAATATCCTAGTAGGGTCTGTCCAGTACATCCAATATACCCATGAGTCTACATCTTATTCCATGCTCGAAGCATCCTATAAGATTAGAACACATATTAGTCTCAATCATATCAAGGCTGTCTCATGTTCACCAAGATATCTCGACTAAGGACATTACAGCATGTCAGCCTAGCTGAACAGCATTGAGACATTATTCAGAAGCACACTTATTGCAGCAGACAATGTAACATACTGAATAACAACCATTGGCTTTATAAACATAAGAGTTTATATACATGATACTAATAGAATCCCAAGGCCTCAAACATTAGCCTTAAGGGCATACCCCAACAATCTCCCACTTGCACTTAATCTAATGGTTGAGAAATCTCAAACCCATATTATTACAGTGCTTCTCATGCTTCTGCTGCGCCAGAGGCTTGGTAAGCGGGTCAGCCAGATTGTCATCTGTATGAACCTTGCAGATTTTGATCTCGCCACGATCAATGATCTCCCGGATCAAGTGAAACCGTCTCTGTATGTGCTTGGACTTCTGGTGCGACCGTGGTTCCTTTGCTTGTGCGATTGCTCCAGTGTTATCACAGAAGATAACCAAAGGATCTGCACTCGAAGGAACGACACCAAGTTCTTTAATGAACTTGCGAATCCACACTGCCTCCTTAGATGCTTCTGAGGCTGCAACATACTCGGCTTCTGTTGTGGAATCAGCAACAGTAGACTGTTTGAAACTTTCCACACCACTGCTCCTCCATTCAAGCTAAAAACATAGCCTGATTGTGATCGGAAATCATCCTGGTCCGACTGGAACGAAGCGTCAGTATATCCTTCTATACTGAGTTCTTCCTGACCACCATATATCAAGAACATATCTTTGGTCCTCCGCAGATATTTTAAAATGTTCTTGACCGCAATCCAGTGCGCCTGACCTGGATTACTTTGGAATCGACTGGTCACGCTTAACCCGTAAGGGACGTCTGGGCGAGTACATAACATCGCATACATAATGGACCCAATAGCCGAAGCATAAGGCGTATTGTCCATTTCATCTTTCTCAGTCTGTGTTTGTGGACACTGACTCTTTGAAAGATTCAGACCATGTCTGACTGGAAGATATCCTCTTTTAGAATTCTCTAAATGAAATCTCTCCAGGACTTTATCGATGTAAGTACTCTGGCACAGCCCGAGAAGCCTCTTAGATCTATCCCTGTAGATCTGCACACCTAATACATAGGCTGCTTCTCCTAAATCTTTCATCTGGAAACATTTTCTTAACCATGCTTTAACAGCATGCAGTTCAGGAATATCGTTTCCAATGATTAAGATATCATCGACGTAGAGGACTAGGAAAGTAATTACGCTCCCACTAAACCTCTTATATACAGACGGGTCATCTTCATTCTTGATGAAACCAAATTCACAGATTGATTCATCAAAACGAATATTCCAGCTTCTAGATGCTTGTTTAAGTCCATAAATGGACTTCTTTAACTTGCATATTTTATGACGATCTGATGGATTAGTGAAACCTTCAGGTTGTGTCATATACACATCCTCATCCAGTTTTCCATTAAGGAAAGCGGTCTTCACATCCATCTGCCAGATCTCATAATCGTAATATGCTGCTATTGCGAAAAGAATCCGAAAAGACTTGAACATGGCTACAGGAGAGAAAGTTTCATCATAATCTATCCCGTAGATTTGTTTGAAACCTTTCGCAACTAGCCTGCCTTTATAGGTAACCACGTTACCATCCATGTCAATCTTCTTCTTGAAGATCCATTTACAGCCTATAGGGATTACTCCCGGAGGCGGATCAAGCAAATCCCAGACCTGGTTATCTGATATGGAGTCCATCTCGGCTCGCATAGCTTCAAGCCACCTAGCTGACTCCGGTCCACTGACCGCATCCGCATAAGTGAGGGGTTCATCATTATCAATGATGTAGACTCCGTCATAGCGCTCAGGCTGTCGACGGATCCTTCCCGATCTTCGCGGTTCCTGTGATATCTGAGCCTCAGGTTGTTCAATAACCTGCTCAACTTGCTCAGGCTCATCCAACTGTGCTTGACTACTTTGTCCTTCCTCTGGATTCTCATCCAGCTTTATTTCTCTCCCACTGGCTTCTTGCAGAAGAAACTCCTTCTCAAGAAAAATAGCCGACCGAGCAACAAATACCTTGTTCTCTTTGGGATCGTAGAAATAATAACCCTTAGTTTCCTTAGGGTAACCGACAAAGATACATTTCTCAGATCTGCTCTCCAGTTTCCCAGAGGCGAGCTTTTTGACATAAGCCTCGCAACCCCAGATCTTAATAAATGTCAAGCTTGGCTGTTTCCCATACCATAACTCATATGGAGTCTTTGATGAAGAGTCCCCTTCAAGGGGGAGCGCAAGCAGATGAAACCCCTTTCAAGAGGGGGGCGAAAAACCCTTAAGGGTGGCGCATAAAAATTGCAAGCGGAAGCAAGGGTTTTTCATGGATCTTAGCAAGATAATATGATCAACTTGATGAAGTTTAGATCCATACCAAAGCCATGAGGAAGATGGCGACTTGGAAGAGAAAGATCGAAAGGGATCTTCTCCCTAGTTGACGCACAGAAGATGATGTGCTTGCTCCTTGGAGATCCTTGTGCTAGCAAGGTCCTTCAAGGGTCCCTCTCGTATGGTAAGGAAATGAGAGATGATGTCTAGGCTTGCCGAACCTCCACCAAGACCTCGCCTTCTCCACGCCAAAGTCTCGTCAAGCAAGAGCAAGGAGACGAGAGTTGAATGGAGCGTTCAAGTCATTTGGCGTTCAAGGGAACATGCGCTAAATGACTTTCCAAAATTGGAAAATCCATTAAGCCATGCGTTCATGATCACTAAATCGATCAAAACGCCAAAACAATGAACCATACGTTCAAGCTCTTGAACCGGTTCAAAGTAAATGTGTTCGGTCCAAAGGCCAAACCAAGCCAGCCCAAGCCAATCGGTCTAGATCAACTAAACCCTAAGGTTTCCAATCTAACCGTTCATCTCCTGATGCTCCTGATCTCACCGATCTAGCATCATCTCTCTCGATCGAAGCTTACCGATCTCAAGCCCTAATCAACCAAACATGATCAGACCAGATCTCACTTACAATCAGAGATTAAATCCCTTTAAACTGAACCCAAACAATTCAGTCCACACGATCTGACTCAAGTAAGCCATATCATCAAATTGTGCGACCCTAAGGGTTTCCTTTAAATGTCGGTAACAATAACTTACATTATCACGATCAGTGAGGGGTATCTAGCAATACATCACTGTCTCCCGATATAAAGGAAAGAGTCTTCCAAGACTACACCCAAACCATAGCACAAGTGTGAATCCACTTCACAAGGCATACATGTATCCTTTGCCACTGGATGTTCTTATTGGACAAGCGTGTCAAGCTTGTGACTCCAATACGATGAGCATGATTAAATCAGATGAACATAGTCATCTGGGTATGGCCATACACTTTCTCAATCATCTCATATAGGGGGGGGGCCTTAGAACATCACACTCCTTAAACAAGGAGACGGCAATCCTTTATCTATCACTAGTGTCCTAACCTGACTCATGATGATTATCCAAGATAGTCTATAACCATTATATTTCAAATGATATTGAACTACCTCAAAACAATGACATTCATCATTTAGGAACACAAGTGATCTCAAGTCAAAGGACATGTGCCACTTGTAGCATACAAGGATTATTCACATTGTGACAAGCAATTGAATATCCTAGTAGGGTCTGTCCAGTACATCCAATGTACCCATGAGTCTACATCTTATTCCATGCTCGAAGCATCCTATAAGATTAGAATACATATTAGTCTCAATCATATCAAGGCTGTCTCATGTTCACCAAGATATATCGACTAAGGACATTTAGCATGTCAGCCTAGCTGAATAGCTTTGAGACATTATTCAGTAGTACACTTATTACAGCAGACAAGGTAACAACCTGAATAATAACCATGCCTTTATAAACACAAGAGTTTATTACATGATACTGATACAATCCCAAGGCCTCAAACATTAGCCTTAAGGGCATACCCCAACAATCTCCCACTTGCACTTAATCTATGTTGGGGTATGCCCTTAAGGCTAATGTTTGAGGCCTTGGGATTGTATTAGTATCATGTAATAAACTCTTAAGTTTATAAAGGCATGGTTATTATTCAGGTTGTTACCTTGTCTGCTGTAATAAGTGTACTTCTGAATAATGTCTCAAAGCTGTTCAGCTAGGCTGACAGGCTATATGTCCTTAGTCGAGATATCTTGGTGAACATGAGACAGCCTTGATATGATTGAGACTAATATGAGTGCTAATCTTATAGGATGCTTCGAGCATGGAATAAGATGTAGACTCATGGGTACATTGGATGTACTGGACAGACCCTACTGGGATATTCCATTGCTTGTCACAATGTAAATAATCCTTGTAAGCAGCAAGTGGCACATGTCCTTTGACTTGAGATCACTTGTGTTTCTAAATGATGATTGTCATTGTCTTGAGGTAGTTCAATATCATTTGAAACATAATGATTATAGACTATCTTGGATGGTGAGCTTGAATCAGGTTAGGACACTAGTGATAGACATAGGATTGCCGTCTCCTTGTTTAAGGAGTGTGATGTTCTAAAGGGCCCCCTTATGAGATGATTGAGATAGTGTATGGCCATACCCAGATGACTATGTGCATCTGATCTAATCATGCTCATCGTATTGGAGTTACAGGCTTGACATGCTTGTCCAATAAGAACATCCAGTGGTAAAGGACATATGTATGCCTTGTGAATTGAGTCACACTTGTGCTATGGTTTGGGAGTAGTCTTGGAAGACTCTTTCCTTTATATCGGGAGACAGTGATGTGTTGCTAGATACCCCTCACTGATCGTGATAACGTAAGTTATCGTTACCGACATTTAGAGGAAACCCTCAGGGTCGCACAATTTGGTGATATGGCTTACTTAAGTCAGATCGTATGGACTGGATTCTTTGAGTTCAGATTAAAGGGATTTAATCTCTGATTGTAAGTAAGATCTGGTCTGATCATGTTTGATTGATTAGGGCTTGAGATCGGTAAGCTTCGATCGAGAGAGGTGATGCTAGATCGGAGAGATCAGGGGCATCAGGAGATGAACGGTTAGATCATAAGCCTTGGGGTTCGATTTGGTCTAGACCAAGTGGCTTGAGCTATTTCGGTTTGGTTTGATGAACCAAAGCCGATTTGACATTTTGGATTGAACCGGTTCACAAATATGAACGCTTGGTTCAATGCCAAAATGCGTTTTGGGTTGGCTTGAACGCATGGCTTGATTGACTTCCATTTATGGAAAGTCATCAAGGGCCGGTTTTGCTTCAATGCCAAAACGCTTATGCGTTGAGCTCCTCACTTCAACGCCTTGATTCTTTTCGAGGTGTGGTTGACGAAGGTGTGGAGTAGACATCCAAGAGAAGCTCTCGGCCGAACGGATTCATCTCATCAAACCCTTTCCATTCGACAAGATAAGGCTTGGGTGTCTTGCTAGCACAAGAGATCTCAAGGAAGTGAGCATCTTCATCTTGTGTGTGGACTTGTGGAGGAGACCTAATTTGATCTCTTCTTCCAAGCCGAATTCCAAGCTTATGGCGTTGGTATGATTTCTCATAACTTAAGTTGATCATATAGTTTCATATGCGATTTTGAAACCCTATTTTCCGCCATGCATGCTAGATGCGCATGATTAGGGTTTCCCCCCCCCCCCCTTTATGTTAGGGGTTCCTTCAATTGGTATCAGAGGTAGGCTCTTGATATGATCTATATGATTGCTTTGAAGTGTTTGTGATCCATACATATTGCGCTTACTTGATGCATGCTTTGTTTACATGAAGTTTGCGCTTGTATCATGCTAACATGAAGTTTGCGCTTGTATCATGCTAACATGAAGTTTGCGCTTGTATCATGCTAACATGTAGTTTGCGCTTGTATCATGGCTTTGATGAAGTATGCGCTCCCCCAAGAAGGGGACCCCCTAAAGTTTGCGCTCCCCCTTGAAGGGGACCCCCTTAGATCTAAGGGTTATCAACATGCTAGAAGATATATCTTATGGATGTTCTAGATGTTTGCGCATGTCAAAATGTTTTCTAAAACTTACATCTTGCGCGCATGATTAGATCTAAGGTGCCACTACATTAAATCCTTAGATGGGTTGATGGGGTTGAAAGCATCTTCTAGGTTAGATCCAACTAGTCTGATCAGACCATCTGACAGCCTAGATGGGTTGACCAGATAGCACCTGTGCGCAAGCACGAGGTGGCTATAGGTCGACTGCATCCAAGGCGTGTAGCGAGGTCTGGTTGAGACAACTACTGAACACACATGAGTTAGGCCCGGGGTCACACCCGCTTGCCAAAACTCATGAGGGTGGTTCAGCCCTTGGCGCATGCATGGTTGACCATCAGGTCAACTCGGGTCAGTTAGGACTCGGTGCATGCAGGGGCAAAGGATCTAACTAGATGGATGAGTGGATCCCTATCAATGGACCATTGTAAGGTTGTAGGGCACATAAGGAAATTAAAATTGATGCCATGGGGTTTTTCAAAAATTTAATTTCTTGATTGGATCACATGATGATTTGATGCCATGATGCTTGTCTATTTAGTCTTATGTGGGTTGCCCTATTGTGTGCTGTGCTGGGGCCTGCGTGCCTGGTAAATTATAAGTTAATTTTATTGTGATCTGCGAATCACTTTTTCATTAATTTATTGTATAATTGACCTGCGAGTCAACCTTGTCTAGATAGATCAAATGTACTTTGATTAGACAAGAGTACAAATGCACACATCCCAAAGGGGCATTCAGCTGGTGGCGCACCTGAGGTGCTCTTGGCGCTAGGGCCCTAGGTTGGACCAGATGAGATGCCAAGGAGCTCAAGTGAAGACTTAAGTAAAATTAAGGTCTTACTAGGGTTCATGGGCTTTTACCACATAAGATCATGCTTTCTACTTATTGCTAATAATTAGAATTGCATGTTTAAGTTTATCTTCTACTATAGCCATAGGATATGCCTGATAGTAAGAAGATAAAAGACCGTTAAAATCCAACGCTAATATATCAAGCTCGATAAAGCCTTCTGACGCGAAACCTCACCTTTCTGATTATCGTTGGAGCCGTGTTGAACCCACTCAGTGGGCACGTCCATCTATCTTCAGACGGTGCTGGATTTCACCTGCGGGTTACAGAGTAGGGATTTATCACTGCTCGTTGCTCAGCATAACACGTGGTGGTCCAGGGAGTAGGTCGGGTTAGCTTGACCATGTAGGCTACATATGTGGCGCATATGGTAGCGCATGGAGGCAGCCATCTCTGGGATCAGAGACTGTGTTGTACCAACTCAGTTGGCACAGTCTGCTGGATTGCCAAGATGAAGGGGAATCGCACGGGTTGGCGATTGGCTGGGACAGCCTACCAGAAATTAGTGCTTGTCATCTCTGTGCATCTTATCTCGCCTGAGCGGGACGCGGAGACCAAGTATGAAATTTGGATCCCATCTCACTAAAAGAGTGATACTCTTTCGGACTGTTTACTGGATTTTTCAGTCAGACAAAATAGTGAGAAAAGAATCTTTCTTAAGTCCTGGATTGATTCTAAACATTGATACTGACCTTGCTGTTCTTGCTTGTTGTAGATTCCTGCAGCAACGAACACCATGAGCTTCAATGTGCGATCCCTACTGGAAAGGGAGAAGTTTGCTGGGCCGAACTTCTCTGACTGGTTCGGACACCTTAAGATCGTTCTTAAGGCAGAGAGGAAACTGTATGTCCTCGAGACGGCGATACCGCCGCAGCCCGCTCCGAACGCCGCAAGGGCGGTTCGGGATGCCTATGAAAAGCACGTCAATGATAGCATTGATGTCGCTTGCCTGATGCTAGCGTCTATGACGCCACCGCTGCAGCGTCAGCATGAGGATATGTCGGCTATAGAAATTATAGCGAACCTCAAGATGTTGTATGCTGCACAGGCGAGGACAGAACGCTATAATCTGACGAAGCTCTTCTTTCAGAGCAAACTGGCTGAGGGGAGCCCAGTGGGAGCTCACGTGCTCAAGATGATTGGGCACAAGGAGGCTCTGGAGAAACTGGGGCATACCATCAACCAGGAGCTTGCTGTAGATATTATTCTGCAGTCTCTTCCGCCTTCTTTCGATGCGTTCATCATTAACTTTAATATGAACAAAATCGATTGTACGCCGGCAGAGCTGCTGAATATGCTCTTGACTACTGAGGAAACTCTGAAGGGTAAGCCTTCAACCTCTGTCTTGTTGGTTCCTTCTAGGAACAAGAAGAAGGGGAAGAAGGGCAAGGCCCCTGTCAAGAATTACAGCAAGGCCCTGAAACAGAAGGTGAAGCGGTCGAAGGATAATAGGTGTTTCCACTGTGGCCAGCTGGGTCACTGGAAAAAGGACTGTAAAGCGCTCCAAGGAGATAAGAGGGGAAGCATTGCTTCTGGCTCAGGTATATACGTGACGGAAGTCATGGTTTCATCTTCTTCTATATCATGGGTGTTGGACACTGCATGTGGAGTTCACATTTGTTCAAATGTGCAGGAACTCAAGAGAAGAAGGCAGGTGGGACAGCATGAGGTAGACCTACGCGTTGGAAACGGGGCACGGGTTGCTGCTGTTGCTGTAGGAGACTATTTCATCACTTTACCATCTGGCATTGTATTAGAATTGAACAATTGTTATTTTGTACCCAGTATTACCAAGAATATTATCTCTATTCCTGCTCTTGTCAGGAAAGGATTTGCCTTTGAATGCAAGATTTCAAAGTGTGTTTTAACTTATGATAATATTGTGTATGCAACTGGTTCAATTAACAATGGGTTATTCATGTTGGACATGGAATATTCTATACAAAACATTGATAATAAGAAAGCCAAGTATGCTGATGACAGCACCTTGCTATGGCATAGTCGTTTAGGCCATATAAACGAGAAGTGCATTAAGCGGTTGCATGATCATGGACTGCTGGGATCTTTCTCCTATGAGGAGATTGATACATGCAAAGCTTGTTTAATGGGTAAAATGACGAAGTCTCCTTTTCCTCACAAAGGTCAAAGGACTTCAGGTTTACTTGACCTGATACACAGTGATGTGTGTGGGCCTTTCAGTAAACATGCCAGAGGTGGCTATCAGTACTTCATTACCTTCACTGATGATTTCAGTAGGTATGGATATGTCTATTTAATGAGACATAAAAGTGAATCTTTTGACAAGTTCAAAGAGTTCAAAAATGAAGTACAAAATCAGTTAGGCCGAAATATCAAGGCACTTCGTTCTGATCGAGGTAGAGAATACCTGAGTCATACGTTTACTGACTATCTGAAGGAGTGTGGGATTGTCTCACAGCTCACTCCGCCAGGAACACCGCAGTGGAATGGTGTGTCCGAGAGGAGAAATAGAACGTTACTTGATATGGTTCGTTCTATGATGAGTCAGGCTACTCTTCCATATTCCTTTTGGGGTTTTGCACTGGAAACAGCTGCAAAGGTACTAAACCGAGTGCCATCCAAGGCAGTTTCAAAGACGCCATATGAGCTATGGTATGGGAAACAGCCTAGCTTGACATTTATCAGGATCTGGGGTTGCGAGGCTTATGTCAAAAAGCTCGCCTCTGGGAAACTGGAGAGCAGATCTGAGAAATGCATCTTTGTCGGTTACCCTAAGGAAACTAAGGGTTATTATTTCTACGATCCCAAAGAGAACAAGATATTTGTTGCTCGGACGGCCATATTTCTTGAGAAGGAGTTTCTTCTGCAAGAGGCCAGTGGGAGAGAAATAAAGCTGGATGAGATTCCAGAGGAAGGACAAAGTAGTCAGGCAGAGTTGGATGTGCCTGAGCCAGTAGATCAGGTTACTGAACAACCTGAGGCTCAGATATCACGGGAACCGCGAAGATCGGGTAGGATCCGTCGACAGCCTGAGCGCTATGTCGGAGTCTACATCATTGATAATGATGAACCCCTAACTTATGCGGATGCGGTCAGTGGACCGTAGTCAGCTAGATGGCTTGAAGCTATGCGAGCCGAGATGGACTCCATGTCAGATAACCAAGTCTGGGATTTGGGTGATCCGCCTCCGGGAGTAATCCCTATAGGCTGTAAATGGATCTTCAAGAAGAAGATTGACATGGATGGTAACGTGGTTACCTATAAAGGCAGGCTAGTTGCGAAAGGTTTCAAACAAATCTACGGGATAGATTATGATGAAACTTTCTCACCTGTAGCCATGTTTAAGTCTATTCGGATTCTTTTCGCGATAGCTGCATATTACGATTATGAGATCTGGCAGATGGATGTGAAGACAGCTTTCCTTAATGGAAATCTGGATGAGGATGTGTATATGACACAACCAGAAGGTTTCACTAATCCATCAGATCGTCATAAAATATGCAAGTTAAAGAAGTCCATTTATGGACTTAAACAAGCATCTAGGAGCTGGAATATTCGTTTTGATGAATCAATCTCTGAGTTTGGTTTCATCAAGAACGAGGATGACCCGTGTGTATATAAGAGGTTTAGTGGGAGCGTGATTACATTCCTAATCCTCTACGTCGATGATATCTTAATCATTGGAAATGATATTCCTGAACTGCATGCTGTTAAGGCATGGTTAGGAAAATGTTTCCAGATGAAAGATTTAGGAGAAGCAGCCTATGTATTAGGTGTGAAGATCTACAGGGATAGATCTAAGAGGCTTCTCGGGCTGTGCCAGAGTACTTACATCGATAAGGTCCTGGAGAGATTCCATTTAGAGAATTCTAAACGTGGATATCTTCCAGTCAGACATGGTCTGAATCTTTCGAAGAGTCAGTGTCCACAAACACAGACTGAGAAAGATGAAATGGACAATACGCCTTATGCTTCGGCTATTGGGTCCATTATGTATGCGATGTTGTGTACTCGCCCAGACGTCGCTTACGGGTTAAGCGTGACCAGTCGATTCCAAAGTAATCCAGGTTTGGCGCACTGGATTGCAGTCAAGAACATTTTAAAATATCTGTGGAGGACCAAAGATATGTTCTTGATATATGGTGGTCAGGAAGAACTCAGTATAGAGGGATATACTGACGCTTCGTTCCAGTCGGACCAGGATGATTTCCGATCGCAATCAGGCTATGTTTTTAGCTTGAATGGTGGAGCAGTGGTGTGGAAGAGTTTCAAACAGTCAACTGTTGCTGATTCCACAACAGAAGCCGAGTATGTTGCAGCCTCGGAAGCATCCAAGGAGGCAGTGTGGATTCGTAAGTTCGTGAGAGAACTTGGTGTCGTTCCTTCGAGTGCTGATCCTTTGGTTATCTTCTGTGATAACACTGGAGCCATCGCACAAGCAAAGGAACCGCGGTCGCACCAGAAGTCCAAGCACATACAGAGACGGTTTCACTTGATCCGGGAGATCATTGATCGAGGCGAGATCAAAATATGCAAGGTTCATACAGATGACAATCTGGCAGACCCACTTACCAAGCCTCTGGCGCAGCAGAAGCATGAGAAGCACTGTAATAATATGGGTTTGAGATTTCTCAACCATTAGATTAAGTGCAAGTGGGAGATTGTTGGGGTATGCCCTTAAGGCTAATGTTTGAGGCCTTGGGATTGTATTAGTATCATGTAATAAACTCTTAAGTTTATAAAGGCATGGTTATTATTCAGGTTGTTACCTTGTCTGCTGTAATAAGTGTACTTCTGAATAATGTCTCAAAGCTGTTCAGCTAGGCTGACAGGCTATATGTCCTTAGTCGAGATATCTTGGTGAACATGAGACAGCCTTGATATGATTGAGACTAATATGAGTGCTAATCTTATAGGATGCTTCGAGCATGGAATAAGATGTAGACTCATGGGTACATTAGATGTACTGGACAGACCCTACTGGGATATTCCATTGCTTGTCACAATGTAAATAATCCTTGTAAGCAGCAAGTGGCACATGTCCTTTGACTTGAGATCACTTGTGTTTCTAAATGATGATTGTCATTGTCTTGAGGTAGTTCAATATCATTTGAAACATAATGATTATAGACTATCTTGGATGGTGAGCTTGAATTAGGTTAGGACACTAGTGATAGACATAGGATTGCCGTCTCCTTGTTTAAGGAGTGTGATGTTCTAAAGGGCCCCCTTATGAGATGATTGAGATAGTGTATGGCCATACCCAGATGACTATGTGCATCTGATCTAATCATGCTCATCGTATTGGAGTTACAGGCTTGACATGCTTGTCCAATAAGAACATCCAGTGGTAAAGGACATATGTATGCCTTGTGAATTGAGTCACACTTGTGCTATGGTTTGGGAGTAGTCTTGGAAGACTCTTTCCTTTATATCGGGAGACAGTGATGTGTTGCTAGATACCCCTCACTGATCGTGATAACGTAAGTTATCGTTACCGACATTTAGAGGAAACCCTCAGGGTCGCACAATTTGGTGATATGGCTTACTTAAGTCAGATCGTATGGACTGGATTCTTTGAGTTCAGATTAAAGGGATTTAATCTCTGATTGTAAGTAAGATCTGGTCTGATCATGTTTGATTGATTAGGGCTTGAGATCGGTAAGCTTCGATCGAGAGAGGTGATGCTAGATCGGAGAGATCAGGGGCATCAGGAGATGAACGGTTAGATCATAAGCCTTGGGGTTCGATTTGGTCTAGACCAAGTGGCTTGAGCTATTTCGGTTTGGTTTGATGAACCAAAGCCGATTTGACATTTTGGATTGAACCGGTTCACAAATATGAACGCTTGGTTCAATGCCAAAATGCGTTTTGGGTTGGCTTGAACGCATGGCTTGATTGACTTCCATTTATGGAAAGTCATCAAGGGCCGGTTTTGCTTCAATGCCAAAACGCTTATGCGTTGAGCTCCTCACTTCAACGCCTTGATTCTTTTCGAGGTGTGGTTGACGAAGGTGTGGAGTAGACATCCAAGAGAAGCTCTCGGCCGAACGGATTCATCTCATCAAACCCTTTCCATTCGACAAGATAAGGCTTGGGTGTCTTGCTAGCACAAGAGATCTCAAGGAAGTGAGCATCTTCATCTTGTGTGTGGACTTGTGGAGGAGACCTAATTTGATCTCTTCTTCCAAGCCGAATTCCAAGCTTATGGCGTTGGTATGATTTCTCATAACTTAAGTTGATCATATAGTTTCATATGCGATTTTGAAACCCTATTTTCCGCCATGCATGCTAGATGCGCATGATTAGGGTTTCCCCCCCCTTTATGTTAGGGGTTCCTTCAATCTAATGGTTGAGAAATCTCAAACCCATGTTATTACAGTGCTTCTCATGCTTCTGCTGCGCCAGAGGCTTGGTAAGCGGGTCAGCCAGATTGTCGTCTGTATGAACCTTGCATATTTTGATCTCGCCACGATCTATGATCTCCCGGATCAAGTGAAACCGTCTCTGTATGTGCTTGGACTTCTGGTGCGACCGTGGTTCCTTTGCTTGTGCGATGGCTCCAGTGTTATCACAGAAGATAACCAAAGGATCGACACTCGAAGGAACAACACCAAGTTCTCTCACGAACTTACGAATCCACACTGCCTCCTTGGATGCTTCCGAGGCTGCAACATACTCGGCTTCTGTTGTGGAATCAGCAACAGTTGACTGTTTGAAACTTTTCCACACCACCGCTCCACCATTCAAGCTAAAAACATAGCCTGATTACGATCGGAAATCATCCTGGTCCGACTGGAACGAAGCGTCAGTATATCCTTCTATACTGAGTTCTTCCTGACCACCATATATCAAGAACATATCTTTGGTCCTCCGCAGATATTTTAAAATGTTCTTGACTGCAATCCAGTGCGCCATACCTGGATTACTTTGGAACCGACTGGTCACGCTTAACCCGTAAGCGACGTCAGGGCGAGTACACAACATCGCATACATAATGGATCCAATAGCCGAAGCATAAGGCGTATTGTCCATTTCATCTTTCTCAGTCTGTGTTTGTGGACACTGACTCTTCGAAAGATTCAGACCATGTCTGACTGGAAGATATCCTCTTTTAGAATTCTCTAAATGGAATCTCTCCAGGACTTTATCGATGTAAGTACTCTGGCACAGCCCGAGAAGCCTCTTAGATCTATCCCTGTAGATCTTCACACCTAATACATAGGCTGCTTCTCCTAAATCTTTCATCTGGAAACATTTCCTTAGCCATGCCTTAACCGCATGCATTTCTGGAATATCATTTCCAATGATCAAGATGTCATCGACGTAGAGGACTAGGAATGTAATCACGCTCCCACTAAACCTCTTATATACACATGGGTCATCTTCGTTCTTGATGAAACCAAACTCAGAGATTGATTCATCAAAACGAATATTCCAGCTTCTAGATGCTTGTTTCAGTCCATAAATGGACTTCTTTAGTTTGCATATTTTATGACGATATGATGGATTAGTGAAACCTTCAGGTTGTGTCATATACACATCCTCATCCAGATTTCCATTAAGGAAAGCTGTTTTCACATCCATCTGCCAGATCTCATAATCGTAATATGCTGCTATCGCGAAAAGAATCCGAATAGACTTGAACATGGCTACAGGAGAGAAAGTTTCATCATAATCTATCCCGTAGATTTGTTTGAAACCTTTCGCTACTAGCCTGCCTTTATAGGTAACCACGTTACCATCCATGTCAATCTTCTTCTTGAAGATCCATTTACAGCCTATAGGGATTACTCCCGGAGGCGGATCAACCAAATCCCAGACTTGGTTATCTAACATGGAGTCCATCTCGGCTCGCATAGCTTCAAGCCATCTAGCTGACTCCGGTCCACTGACCGCATCCGCATAAGTAAGGGGTTCATCATTATCAATGATGTAGACTCCGTCATAGCGCTCAGGCTGACGACGGATCCTTCCCGATCTTCGCAGTTCCCGTGATATCTGAGCCTCAGGTTGTTCAATAACCTGATCTACCGGCTCAGGCTCATCCAACTGTGCTTGACTACTTTGTCCTTCCTCTGGATTCTCATCCAGCTTTATTTCTCTCCCACTGGCTTCTTGCAGAAGAAACTCCTTCTCAAGAAATATGGCCGTCCGAGCAACAAATATTTTGTTCTCTTTGGGATCGTAGAAATAATAACCCTTAGTTTCCTTAGGGTAACCGACAAAGATGCATTTCTCAGATCTGCTCTCCAGTTTCCCAGAGGCGAGCTTTTTGACATAAGCCTCGCAACCCCAGATCCTGATAAATGTCAAGCTCGGCTGTTTCCCATACCATAATTCATATGGCGTCTTTGAAACTGCCTTGGATGGCACTCGGTTTAGTACCTTTGCAGCTCTCTCCAGTGCAAATCCCCAAAAGGAATAAGGAAGAGTAGCCTGACTCATCATAGAACGAACCATATCAAGTAACGTTCTATTTCTCCTCTCGGACACACCATTCCATTGCGGTGTTCCTGGCGGAGTGAGCTGTGAGATAATCCCACACTCCTTCAGATAGTCAGTAAACGCATGACTCAGGTATTCTCCACCTCGATCAGAACGAAGTGCCTTGATATTTCGGCCTAGCTGATTCTGTACTTCATTCTTGAACTCTTTGAACTTGTCAAAGGATTCACTCTTATGTCTCATTAGATAGACATAACCATATCTACTGAAATCATCAGTAAATGTAATGAAGTACTGATAGCCACCTCTGGCATGTTTACTAAACGGCCCACACACATCACTGTGTATAAGGTCAAGTAAACCTGAAGCCCTTTGACCTTTGTTAGGAAAAGGTGACTTCGTCATTTTACCCATCAAACAAGCTTTGCATGTATCAATCTCCTCATAGGAGAATGATCCCAGCAGTCCATGATCATGCAACCGCTTAATGCGCTTCTTGTTAATATGGCCTAAACGACTATGCCATAACAAGGTGCTGTCTTCAGCATACTTGGCTTTCTTATTATCAATGTTTTGTATAGAATATTCCATGTCCAACATGAATAACCCATTGTTAATTGAACCAGTAGCATAAACAATATTATCAAGAGAAAGTACACACTTTGAAATATTGCATTCAAAGGCAAATCCTTTCCTGACAAGAGCAGGAATAGAGATAATATTCTTGGTTATACTGGGTACAAAATAACAATTGTTTAATTCCAATACAATGCCAGATGGTAAAGAAATGAAATAGTCTCCTACAGCAACAGCAGCAACCCGTGCCCCGTTTCCAACGCGTAGGTCTACCTCATGCTGTCCCACCTGCCTTCTTCTCTTGAGTTCCTGCACATTTGAACAAATGTGAACTCCACATGCAGTGTCCAACACCCATGAAATAGAAGAAGAAGATAACATGACCTCAGTCACATATATACCTGAGCCAGAAGCGATGCTTCCCCTCTTATCTCCTTGGAGCGCTTTACAGTCCTTTTTCCAGTGACCCAGCTGGCCACAGTGGAAACACCTGTTGTCCTTCGACCGCTTAACCTTTTGTTTCAGAGCCTTACTGTAGTTCTTGACAGGGGCTTTGCCCTTCTTCCCCTTCTTCTTGTTCCTAGAAGGAACCATTAAGACAGAGGTTGAAGGCTTTCCCTTCAGAGTCTCCTCAGTTGTCAAGAGCATATTCAGCAGCTCTGCCGGAGTACAATCGATCTTGTTCATATTAAAATTAATAATGAACGCATCGAAAGAGGGCGGGAGAGACTGCAGAATAATGTCTACAGCAAGCTCCTGGTTGATGGTATGCCCCAGTTTCTCCAGAGCCTCCTTGTGCCCAATCATCTTGAGCACGTGAGCTCCCACTGGGCTCCCTTCAGCCAGTTTGCTCTGAAAGAAAAGCTTTGTCAGATTATAGCGTTCTGTCCTCGCCTGTGCAGCATACAACATCTTGAGGTTCGCTATAATTTCTATAGCCGACATATCCTCATGCTGACGCTACAGCGGTGGCGTCATAGACGCTAGCATCAGGCAAGCGACATCAATGCTATCATTGACGTGCTTTTCATAAGCATCACGAACCGCCCTTGCGGCATTCGCAGCGGGTTGAGGCGGCACAGCCGTCTCGAGGACATACAGTTTCCTCTCTGCCTTAAGAACGATCTTAAGGTGTCCGAACCAGTCTGAGAAGTTTGGCCCAGCAAACTTCTCCCTTTCCAGTAGGGATCGCACATTGAAGCTCATGGTGTTCGTTGCTGCAGGAATCTACAACAATGCAAGAACAGCAAGGTCAGTATCAATGTATAGAATCAATCCAGGACTTAAGAAAGATTCTTTTTCTCACTATTTTATCTGGCTGAAAAATCCAGCAAAACAGCCCGAAAGAGTGGAACTCTTTTAGTGAGATGGGATCCAGATTTCATACTTGGTCTCCGCGTCCCGCTCAGGCGAGATAAGATGCACAGAGATGACAAGCACTAATTTCTGGTAGGCTGTCCCAGCCAATCGCCAACCCGTGCGATTCCCCTTCACCTAGGCAATCCAGCAGACTGTGCCAACTGAGTTGGTACAACACAATCTCTGACCCCACAGATGGCTGCCTCCATGTGCTACCATATGCCCCATATGTAGCCTACATGGTCAAGCTGACCTGACCTACTCCCTGGACCACCACGTGCTATGCTGAGCAACGAGAAGCGATAAATCCCTTCTCTGTAACACGCAGGTGAAATCCCGCACCGTCTGAAGATAGATGGACGTGCCCACTAAGTGGGTACAACACGGCTCCAACGATAGTCAGAACAGTGAGGTTTCGCGTCAGAAGGCATTACGTGCTTGATATTTTAGCGTTTGGATTTTAACGGTCTTTTATCTTCTTACTATCAGGCAAATCCTATGGCGATAGCAGAAGATAAATAAATCATGCTGTTCTACTTATTTAAACAATAAAAGAAAGCATGCATCTTATGTGGTAAAAGCCCATAGCCTAAGTAAGACCTTAAGATACTTAAGTCTTCACTTGCTCTTCTTGGGTCTTTAGCATCTCATCTGGTCCAACCCAGGGCCCTTGCGCCAAGAGCACCTCAGGTGCGCCACCAGCTGAATGCCCCTCTGGGATGTGTGCCTTTGTGCTCTTGTCTAATCAAAATACATTTTGATCTATCTAGACAAGTTTGACTCGCAGGTCAATTATACAATAAATTAATTAAAAAGTGATTCGCAGATCACAATAATATTAATTTACAGGTTTAATTCCAGGCACGCAGGCCCCAGCACAGCACACATTTAACATGGGCAGCCCACATAAGAATAAATAAACAAGCATAGGCATCAAACAACATGTGATCCAATTAAAAGAAAATAAATTTTGAAAACCCCATTGGCATCAATTTTAATTTTCTTATGTGCCCTACAACCTTACAATGGTCCATTGATAGGGATCCACTCATTCATCTAGTCAGATCCTCTGCCCCTTGCATGCACCAAGTCCTAACTGACTCGAGTTGACCTAATGGTCAACCATGCATGCGCCAAGGGCTGAACAACCCTCATGAGGTCTGGCAAGCGGGTGTGACCCCGGGCCTAACTCATGTGTGTTCAATGGTTGTCTCAACCAGACCTCGCTACACGCCTAAGATGCAATCGACCTATAGCCACCTCGTGCTTGCGCACAGGTGCCATCTGGTCGATCCATCTCGGCTGTCAGATGGTCTGATCAGACTATTGGATCTAACCTAGAGGTGACTTCAACCCCATCAACCCATCTAAGGGTTTATAGTAGGCGCCACTTAGATCTAGTCATAGGCGCGCATGTTAGGTTTTTGATAAAATAACATGAACTAAGCGCCAACACAAGACATGCGACAAGATGAACAAACAACATGCGCCAACATAAGGTAAACATCTTACTTTCGCATGAAGAAATAACATGTAAGTTTCGCATGTCAACAAGATCTAAGCATACATGTAAATGCGCAACCAAGGATCACAAAATATACCAAGCAATCATATTACATGCTTGAACCGCATGCTCTGATACCAATTGAAGAGTCCCCTTCAAGGGGGAGCGCAAGCAGATGAAACCCCTTTCAAGAGGGGGGCGAAAAACCCTTAAGGGTGGCGCATAAAAATTGCAAGCGGAAGCAAGGGTTTTTCATGGATCTTAGCAAGATAATATGATCAACTTGATGAAGTTTAGATCCATACCAAAGCCATGAGGAAGATGGCGACTTGGAAGAGAAAGATCGAAAGGGATCTTCTCCCTAGTTGACGCACACAAGATGATGTGCTTGCTCCTTGGAGATCCTTGTGCAAGCAAGGTCCTTCAAGGGTCCCTCTCGTTTGGTAAGGAAATGAGAGATGATGTCTAGGCTTGCCGAACCTCCACCAAGACCTCGCCTTCTCCACGCCAAAGTCTCGTCAAGCAAGAGCAAGGAGACGAGAGTTGAATGGAGCGTTCAAGTCATTTGGCGTTCAAGGGAACATGCGCTAAATGACTTTCCAAAATTGGAAAATCCATTAAGCCATGCGTTCATGATCACTAAATCGATCAAAACGCCAAAACAATGAACCATACGTTCAAACTCTTGAACCGGTTCAAAGTAAATGTGTTCGGTCCAAAGGCCAAACCAAGCCAGCCCAAGCCAATCGGTCTAGATCAACTAAACCCTAAGGTTTCCAATCTAACCGTTTATCTCGACTAAGGACTTTATAGCATGTCAGCCTAGCTGAACAGCTTTGAGACATTATTCAGTAGTACACTTATTACAGCAGACAAGGTAACAACCTGAATAATAACCATGCCTTTATAAACACAAGAGTTTATTACATGATACTGATACAATCCCAAGGCCTCAAACATTAGCCTTAAGGGCATACCCCAACATTTGAAACTGCCTTGGATGGCACTCGGTTTAGTACCTTTGCAGCTGTTTCCAGTGCAAATCCCCAAAAGGAGTAAGGTAGAGTAGCCTGACTCATCATAGAACGAACCATCTCCAGTAAGGTTCTGTTCCTCCTCTCGGACACACCATTCCATTGCGGTGTTCCTGGCGGAGTGAGCTGTGAGATAATCCCACACTCCTTCAGATAGTCAGTAAACTCTCGACTTAGGTATTCTCCACCTCGATCTGAGCGAAGTGCCTTGATATTTCGGCCTAGCTGATTCTGTACTTCATTCTTGAACTCTTTGAACTTGTCAAAAGATTCACTCTTATGTCTCATTAGATAGACATACCCATATCTACTAAAATCATCAGTAAAGGTAATGAAGTACGAATAGCCACCTCTGGCATGTTTACTAAATGGCCCACACACATCACTGTGTATAAGGTCAAGTAAACCTGAAGCCCTTTGACCTTTGTGAGAAAAAGGAGCCTTTGTCATTTTACCCATTAAACAAGCTTTGCATGTATCAATCTCCTCATAGGAGAATGATCCCAGCAGTCCATGGTCATGCAACTGCTTAATGCGTTTCTTGTTAATATGGCCTAAACGACTATGCCATAACAAGGTGCTGTCATCAGCATACTTGGCTTTCTTATTATCAATATTTTGTACAGAACATTCCATGTCCAACATGAATAACCCATTGTTAATTGATCCAGAAGCATAAACAATATTATCATAAGAAATTACACACTTTGAAATATTGCATTCAAAGGAAAATCCTTTCCTGACAAGAGCAGGAATAGAGATAATATTTTTCGTAATACTTGGAACAAAATAACAATTGTCTAGTTCTAGTACAAGTCCAGATGGTAATGAGATGTAATAAACCCCTACAGCAACAGCAGCAACCCGTGCCCCGTTTCCAACTCGTAGGTCCACCTCATGCTGTCCCACCTGTCTTCTTCTCTTGAGTTCCTGTACATTTGAACAAATGTGAACTCCACATGCAGTGTCCAACACCCATGAAATAGAAGAAGAAGATATCATGACCTCAGTCACAAATATACCTGAGCCAGAAGCAATGCTTCCCTTCTTGTCTCCTTGGAGCGCTTTACAGTCCTTTTTCCAGTGACCCAGCTGGCCACAATGGAAACATCTGTTGTCCTTCGACCGCTTCACCTTTTGTTTCAGAGCCTTGCTGTAGTTCTTGACAGGGGCTTTACCCTTCTTCCCCTTCTTCTTGTTCCTGGAAGGGAACATCAAGACAGAGGTTGAAGGCTTTCCCTTCAGAGTCTCCTCCGTAGTCAAGAGCATATTCAGCAACTCTGCTGGAGTACAATCGATCTTGTTCATATTAAAATTAATAATGAACGCATCGAAGGAGGCCGGGAGAGACTGCAGAATAATGTCTACAGCAAGCTCCTGGTTGATGGTATGCCCCAGTTTCTCTAGAGCCTCCTTGTGCCCAGAATCTACAACAATGGTAGGGATCGCACATTGAAGCTCATGGTGTTCGTTGCTGCAGGAATCTACAACAATGCAAGAACAGCAAGGTCAGTATCAATGTCCAGAATCAATCCAGGACTTAAGAATGATTCTTTTCTCACTATTTTATCTGGCTGAAAAATCCAGCAAAACAGCCCGAAAGAGTAACACTCTTTTAGTGAGATGGGATCCAGATTTCATATTTGGTCTCCGCGTCCCGCTCAGGTAAGATAAGATGCACAGAGAGTACAAGCACTAATTTCTGGTAGGCAGTCCCTGCCAATCGCCAACCCGTGCGATTCCCCTTCATCTGGGCAATCCAGTAGACTGTGCCAACTGAGTTGGTACAACACAGTCTCTGATCCCACAGATGGCTGCCTCCATATAGCTACCATATGCGCCACATATGTAGCCTACATGTTCAAGCTGACCCGACCTACTCCCTGGACCACCACGTGCTATGCTGAGCAACGAGAAGCGATAAATCCCTTCTCTGTAACACGCAGGTGAAATCACACACCGTCTGAAGATAGATGGATGTGCCCACTGAGTGGGTACAACACGGCTCCAACGATAGTCAGAACAATGAGGTTTCGCGTCAGAAGGCTATCGAGCTTGATATTTTAGCGTTGGATTTTAACGGTCTTTTATCTTCTTAACTATCATGCAAACCCTATGGTGATAGCAGAAGATAAATAAATCATGCAATTCTAATTATAAACGATAAGTAGAAAGCATGCTGATCTTATGTGGTAAAAGCCCATTAACCCTAAGTAAGACCTTAAGTTAACTTAAGTCTTCACTTTAGTTCTTCTTGGGTCTTTTGCCTCTCATCTGGCCCAGACCAGGGCCTAAGCGCCTTCTGCAGCTCAGGTGCACCCACCAGGTAGATGCGCCTGTCATAGGGTCAAACCCTAGACCTCCCACCTGGTCAGGCCTCTGCTGCATGCGCCTCTGCCAACTGTGCTTTGTGCTCATGTCTGATTAAACTTACAATTTAATCTATCTAGACATGATTGACTCGCAGGTCAATTACACATTATAAATTAAATAAAAGTGATGCGCAGATCACCATATAAATTAATTTACAATTTTAATCCAGGCTCGCAGGCCCCAGCACAGCAGACATTAAAAGGGCAACCCACATAAGATGAAATAAACAAGCACATGGCATCCACTCAACATGTGATCCATTTAACAAGAAAAGAAAAATTTTGAAAACCCATTGGCATCAATTTTAATTTTCTTATGTGCCCTACAACCTTACAACGGTCCATTGATAGGGATCCACTCATCCATCTAGTCAGATCCACTGCCCTTGCATGCACCAAGTCCTAACTGACTTGAGTTGACCTAATGGTCAACCATGCATGCGCAAAGGGCTGAACAACCCTCATGAGTTTCGGCAAGCGGGTGTGACCCCGGGCCTAACTCATGTGTGTTCACTAGTCGTCTCAACCAGACCTCGCTACACGCCCTTGATGCAGTCGACCTATAGCCACCTCGTGCTTGCGCACAGGTGCTATCTGGTCAACCCATCTAGGCTGTCAGATGGTCTGATCAGACTATTTGGTTCCTTCCTAGAAGATCACTTCAACCCCATCAACCCATCTAAGGGTTTAAAGTAGGCGCTTAGATCTAATATGGGGCGCGCAAGTGGAGTTTTTGACAAAACAACAACAACATGCGCCAACATAAAACATGCGCAACCAACATGAGTAAAAACATACAAGCATGTATTTTCGCATGTTAACTTTAGATCTATGCATAAACGCAAGCATGGATCACACAAATACATCAAGCAATCATATGAACACATATAGAACCGTACCTCTGATACCAATTGTAAGGGGTCCCCTTCAAGGGGGAGCGAAACCCTAAGTGGCGCATATTGTTCATTTCGGCAGCGGAAGCAAGGGTTTCATGAATCGATCTATATGTCATATGATCAACTTAAAACATCAAGTGAAAGATGCGTTACCATGGCCATGAGTAAGGAGGCGGCTTCGAAGCAAAGAGGGCAAATAAGCTCTCCTCCAAAGAAGACGCACACAAGGTGAAGATGACTTCTCCTTGAAGCTCCTTGTGCTAGCAAGGATCTACAAGTATCCTTCTCGAGTGGTAGGGATGAGGAGACGATTTCTTGGCCGAGAGCGCTTCCCTTGTCGTCAACACCTTCTCCAACGAGAATGCAAGAGACGTCAAGTTCAATTGAGCGACACTTACAACATGGAGGCGTTTTTGGTTTTCAACATAGAAAACCGCCTTCCAAAATTGGTAAGTCTTAATGGCTCATGCGTTCACTCCAAGTGAACGCTCGAAACTTCCTCTAATTGAACCAAGCGTTCACATAGTGAACCAGTTCAATTAGATTTGGTTCAAAACCCCAATTAACTTGGCCTAGATCATATTAAACCCTAAGGCTCCAGATCTAACCGTTCATCTCATGATGCTCCTGATCTCACTGATCTAGCATCAACTCTCTCGATCGAAGCTTACCGATCTCAAGCCCTAATCAATCAAACATGATCAGACCAGATCTCACTTACAATCAGAGTATAAATCCCTTAAACTGAACCCAAACAATTTAGTCCACACGATCTGACTTAAAGAAGCCATATCATCAAATTGTGCGACCTGGAGGGTTTCCTTTAAATGTCGGTAACGATAACTTACGTTATCACGATCAGTGAGGGGTATCTAGCAACACATCACTGTCTCCCGATATAAAGGAAAGAGTCTTCCAAGACTACTCCCAAACCACAGCACAAGTGTGAATCCACTTCACTAGGCACAAATGTTTCCTTTGCCACTGGATGTTCTTATTGGACAAGCATGTCAAGCCTGTATCTCCAATATGATGAGCATGATTAGACCAGATGAACATTGTCACCTGGGTATGGCCATACACTTTCTCAATCATCTCATTCGGGGGGGGGGGGGCCCTTTAGAACATCACACTCCTTATACAAGGAGACGGCAATCCTATATCTATCACTAGTGTCCTAACCTGACTCATGATCATTATCCAAGATAGTCTATAATCATTATATTTCAAATGATATTGAACTACCTCAAAACAATGACAATCATCATTTAGAAACACAAGTGATCTCAAGTCAGAGGACATGTGCCACTTGATGCAAACAAGGATTATTCACATTGTGACAAGCAATTGAATATCCTAGTAGGGTCTGTCCAGTACATCCAATGTACCCATGAGTCTACATCTTATTCCATGCTCGAAGCATCCTATAAGATTAGAACACATATTATTCTCAATCATATCAAGGCTGTCTCATGTTCACCAAGATATCTCGATTAAGGACATTACAGCATGTCAGCCTAGCTGAACAGCATTGAGACATTATTCAGAAGCACACTTATTGCAGCAGACAATGTAACATACTGAATAACAACCATTGCCTTTATAAACATAAGAGTTTATATACATGATACTAATAGAATCCCAAGGCCTCAAACATTAGCCTTAAGGGCATACCCCAACACACAACACCATGCACAATCAAGGCATTACTCATGCAATTCTACATGCTCATGAAAAACATAAAATTTCAAATTTTACTTTTTCATAAAACTAGTTTCTTTTTCTCATCTTCTTCTCACAAATCTTTTAGTTATTCGCAATTAATTTTCATGATGATTTCAAAGATCCTTTCGGCTGGTAATTTTGTCAGATCAAGAGACCCGGCCAGTCCGAAGACACAATGCCCGTCCTACTTGACAAAACCACGTGCGCCTTTGATCTTTAAACCATGCAAGAAAAATAACCCAAAAATCTAAAAGAGATTGAAAAGGTGATAGAAATAGGAAACCCTAATTTTTCCTACTTTTAGAAAAAACGTTTGCCATGTGATCAAGCAATTTGCGAAAATTGAGATATGGCATGTGAGCATGGAAAAGCATGAAAATACATCGTTCGAGATTCACAAGTCGCTCTGATACCACTGTTGGGAAACCCCAGGGATATTTTACAAAATTTCAGAGATGCAAATACATTGTTTAGCGAAAGAATACCCTGAAATAGGCCAGTCCCAAAAACCCAGTGAAGATCACATGCGAGGGAATCGACACGATGAGATAGAAAATACCTTATGAGCAATGCGAGGCTGATGTCGTAGTAGGCGCCCAAGCGTGCGCCCTCTACAGTCTCACACACACGGATCACCTCGAGTCCTCTTCTTCCACGCCCGGTGCTAGCCTCGGGAAGAAGATCCAAGCCTTAGGTCACCTTCTTCTCAACTTGCGCCACCTCCAAGGTATATGCGCCAAGGATGAAGAAGGAAGAGGGAGATGCCGCCAAGCACAAGTCACACTTGTACCACCTTCAATAGAAGAAGCGCCAAGGATAAAGAAGAAGAAGTGCTTGCGGCTTAGTTGATGAAGAGATGTGCCAACTCCTCTTGATCCTCTTGCTCTCGCCCCTCCTCTTGTTCTCACGCCTTCAATAAGTTGTGTGTCATGAGAGGGGGCGGCTAGGGCTCATTATATAGAGCAAGGGGCGGTTAGAGTAGTGGTTAGGAGAAGAAGTAGGAATAGGATTATTTTAATGATTTAATTAACTCCTAATCCAATTAGGATTCTAATTAATCATTTAAACAATCAAGTCCTAATCCAATTAGGACTCTAATTAATAATTTAAATAATCAGCCCTATTAAATAGGACTCCATACAATTATTTAAATTAATTAATTAAATAACCCATAAATAATTAATATCAACTGATATTAACCATATGTGCCGTAGGCGCCAACCCTAGTCTAACTAGGGTTAACCATGCGCCTACACATCCTTCTCCTTAAACCCATTAAGCCCAACTTTTCAATGGGCCCAGCCCAATGTCCATTATGCATATTAACCAAGCCCTTGGATCCAATCCAATTTAACCCGAGGTCAAACTGGGCTAACCATGGTTAATATGCCGTAAATGGAAGTTGGCTCCAATAAATCTCTTCCGTCTCATCAGGCCCATTGGCGCTGATGGAATCTCCAAAATAGATCCGAGTTATCCAATAACTCGATCATAAGGCTTCTCGATCAATACGAGAACTCAAGTATCAAGGTGTACGACCCTGTAGGTTCCTTTTACGTTGGCAGTGCTGACCTAAGGTCATCACAAGCAGTGAGTGGCACCTAGCAGTGCATCGCTGCTACCCAAGTCATCGGAATGGATATCGACATCGAGATCCCCATTATCGCAAGTAGGTACCGATGCATTACAGTCTCTTTGCCGTACTGATATCCTATTGGACAAGTGTGTCACCACTTGTTTTTCATCCAATCTCATGGCTATGACTAAATCTAACCTGGGTATGGCCATACACTTTCAGTCATAGATCCATAGAGGAGCTCCATGGATATCAAGCTTCCCTTAGGAAGGGGCAAATCCTATGTCTGTCTATTGACCTTCTCATATGGGTTGTGACATGCTCAATGACAACCGTTATTACCCCCCAACTACGGTGAGGTGTTAGGTTCTATCAAAGCATATCCCTAACCACATAGAATTGCCAATGACCTCAAGTCATGGGATCATTGCATCTCCTATCACTTGTGAGGATAACTTGTGACACCAAGTCGTTGCCTCACAGCGGGTCGGTCCAGTATATTCACCACTGATACAGGGAGAACCACTTGGTGAGCGCGTAGCAGTCCTGCGTGGTATCATTCACCAGGTCCAGCAGGAGACCGAGGCTCAGGTTGCAGAGATGACTCATGCTTTTGAGAGTCAGATGGCAGAGATGTCCCAGCGGATGGAGACACTCATGGCAGATCTGAACTTGGTGAAGATTGGCTTGGCGCACATGACAGCACACCCACCTACACCCACAGCGCCAGCACCAGTTCAGACTGCCAGACGCCATGTCCCAGAGCCGACTACCTTTGCGGGGGCGCGGGTAGCGAAAGAAGTGGAGAACTTCTTATTCGACATGGAGCATTATTTTAGAGCAGCCGGCATTACAGCGGCGGAGCGGACTGAGGTTTGCGCAGCCTATTTGAGAGGCGATGCGAAGTTGTGGTGGAGGACACACATTGCCCCACGGACTGAGGGGGACGCTCCTGAGATCCCAGATTGGGATGCTCTAAAGGCTGAGATGAGGGCGCATTTCAGACCTGCAGATACTCTGCACAGTGCTCGCATGGCTCTGAGGTACTTAAAGCACACTGGTCACATAAGGGAGTATGTGAAGCAGTTTGGTATCCTACTGCTAGAGGTGCCATTCCATATTATTCCGCCTGCATGCGCCAAGGAATGCCATTACTTCACTTGCATGCACCCAGGCACGCCTTCACGTCTCTCAACTGAAGCCTTCCCAAGAGATATTTTGTCCAAGCAACAATCATGCAGCCGCCCACTCCAACCAATGAATGGGCTGAGAAAGAACTCTCATCTCCGCCTTCCAAATTTGAATTTAGAAATAGTAGTCATGAGATCCATTGACAGCTTATGTTAATGATGAGGGTGAAAAGAGTTTAAACGGTAATGTAATCTTCACGTTTAGACAAGTTAAGAATATTATTTTTGGAAAAAACCTTTGGGTTGGTGTGTCTTCCTCCTTGTGAGGTTAGGGTTAAGGTATGTAGCCTCTTCTCTTCCCCCTTAGCTTGCTAAGGGTCTTTCCTCTTCTTACCTTCTCTTCTCTTCTCCAACATCCATTATGCGTCGGTGGTATTAGAGGAACATATGGGCAACCCTTCTCTGCCCATGACGATCCATTTCCACCTCCATGTTCGTCGCCGGAGTTGGCCGCTTGGTTCTTTTCATAACCCACGGCCAGCGATGATGGAAGCAGGAGCCATACACTTCGTCGTCCACGTGCTTCAACGTCCTGCTTCTAGCCCTCTCGTGGCATCCACCTCGCCAGCAGAACTCAACCCACCACCCCCCTGAATGCACCTCCCGTCGTCGCCAGAGTTGGCCGCCTGGTTCTTTTCAGAACCCATGGCCAGCGATGATGGAAGCTAGGGCCTTACACATCATCTTCCACCTCCTGCAGCAACGTTGAGCAGCCAAGCCAGCACCCACCGATCAACAATCTCCGAGCTCCCCATCTCTTGCTGCAATGAAACAACTTCCCCAGCGACACTCTCCTGTCCACCTCCTCCATAGAACAAGCTTGCCGACGTTCCTCTCCCGTTGGCTTTCAACCGACCTACTTCTGCGACGATCACTGGAGTTGGTCACCTAGTTCTTCTCAGAACCCACGGCCAGTGATGAAGGATGGGTTCTTCTCGTCGTTGTTCGACTGCCCCTCCATGATGCATTTCCCCCTCCACTCGCACCAATGGAATAGCCACACAAGATCGTCCCCATTGACGCCCAGCCACGTCATCGAGAACCCACTCTGTTCTGGCGCTGATACTGTCTTCCCAAGCCACGTCGTCTGCTTGGTTCTTTTTAGAACCCACAGACGACATAGGTTGCGGGTTTTCCTCGCACACCTCAAGAAAACCCCATCCCGACGTCCGATCGACCTCAAATTTCGTCCACGCCTTCTCCTCCATTCGGCGAACCAGTGGTCGGAAGGACCTTTTCATTTGACAAGGGGATCATTGGAATCAGAAGAATGTCGTTAGCGCCCTATTCCGCCTCAAACCTCCCCTGTTTCACTGTTTCCTTGCCGCTGACTTCTTACGCGGCCTCACACTCCACCCCTCGCTGACCCCATCCTCCGCCTGCAAAGAAGGGGAGCTCACCATCTTCTCCAACTTCCGTCGCCGATGAGCACTGCCGCTCAGCCACCCCCACTGATACACGCGTGAAGGAGACACAGAGTCACAACTCACGCGAGGCGGAGGCAATGAAAAAAAAAGTTGAGAAAGAAAAAAAAAGCTGAGGAAAATATAAAAAAAATGGCTGTGTGAAAATAAAAAAAAAAGAAAGAAAAAAAAATTATTTCACCAGGAGGTGAAATTTTCAAAGAGGGGAAATTTGATGCCGGAGCATTTTGAGAACTTAATTATGTATTTATTTTCCCTTTGTTTTATTGCAATTTGGATTAGTTTAGGTTTTATTTCCTTTTAAAGCACTAGTTAATGCATTAGGCTGCAATTAGTTTAGGTTTGCATTCTCCTTGGATTAGCTAAGTCAACAGTTAACAACTACTCTCTCAAACTCAAGTCCTCATCAACCTCCAAGTCAAAGGCCAACATCAAATGCCAAGTCAACATGCTTCTCAATTCTCAGCTGAATCATGCAGTAACTCCCGTCAACATATCAAAGAGCTGGTCAACATATATCCCCTCCAATCCTAGCCGAATCATGCAGCCACTCCACCTTCCAAGTCAACATCTCTTGCACTGGTCAAAATACGTGCTTCAAATTCTAGCCGCGCCAATCGTGTCCACAAGTCTCGGCTGTTGGTGTATATGCCCTATGACCTAGTTATGGTCCATTATTGTACTACTTGACATTGATATTTTATATATCATTCTGGCATTGTCATTATCTATTTTTGTCTACATATGCCAATATGTACTTACTTGATAATGTGCCTGGAGACAGATTGAATCTGTGCTCAAATGATTGTCCCTAGTCGATGTACCTGAGTGGATATGGGACAACTCTGGTACCTATGAGACTGGTATATGGGCTGGTTAGGCACGAGGTGCTAACACAGACATATGGGTATATCAGTGGTGGATATACTGGACCGACCCTGAGGCAATGACTTGGTGTCACAAGTTATCCTCACAAGTGATAGGAGATGCATTGATCCCTTGACTTCAGGTCAATGGCCATTCTATATGGTTAGGGATATGCTTTGATACAACCTAACACCTCGCCATAGTTTGGGGGTAATAATGGTTGTCATTGAGCATGTCACGACCCATAGGAGAAGGTCAATAGACAGACAGAGGATTTGCCCCTTCCTAAGGGAAGCATGATATCCATGAAGCTCCTCTATGATTCTATGACTGAAAGTGTATAGCCATACCTAGGTGAGACCTGATTTAGTCATAACCATGAGATTGGATAAAAACATGTGGTGACACACTTGTCGAATCGGATATCAGTTCGGCAAAGAGACTATAATGCATCTGTACTTGATTGCGATGATGGGGATGTCGATGTCGATATCCATTCCGATGACTTGGGTAGCAGCGATGCACTACTAGGTGCCACTCACTGCTTATGGTGACCTTAGGTCAGCACTGCCAACGTCAGAGGAACCTACAGGGTCGCACACCTTGATACTCGAGTTCTCGTATTGATCGAGAAGCCTTATGATCGAGTTATTGAATGACTCGGATCTGTTTGGGAGATTTCATCAGCGCCAATGGGCCTGATGAGATGGAATAAACTTATTAGGGCCAACTTCCATTTTTGGCATATTGACCGAACTAACCATGGTTAACCTAGTTTGACCTTGGGTTAAATTTGATTGGATCCAATGGGTTGATGGACAAGCATAATGGACCTTGGGCTAGGCCCATCTTGTAGTTGGGCTTATTAATAAGTTAAATGGGCTTAAGGAGAAATAAGGGTAGTCACATATTTAACCCTAGTTAGACTAGGGTTAGCGTCTATCCCTCATGTGATTAATAAAATATTGAATTAATCATTTGAGATAAATAAGGGCTAATTAATTGAATTAATTAGAGTTCTATTTTGTGGAGATTATTATTTAAATTAATTAGATTCCTAATTGGATTAGGACTTAATTAATTAAATCATTACTTAAATTTGAGTCCTAATTGGATTAGGACTTAATCTCCTATTCCTACTCCTTTGCAAAAACCGCCCATGGTCTCTATAAAAGAGACCCTAGCCGCCCCCCTTATGGACACAAGTCTTAGAAGCGTGAAGCACATGTGAGGGGCGACATCTTGAGGGCTAAGAGCTCTCCTTCCTTCAAGGCGCAAGCAAGCTTCTTCCTTCTTGCTCCTTCCTTTCCTTGGCGCAAAGGAACTAGAAGGCTTATGTTGGTGTATATGCCCTAGGACCTAGTTTTGGTCAACTTATGTACTACTTGACATTGATATTTATATATATCATTCTGGCATTGTCATTATCATTGTTTGTCTACACCTGCGATTGTGTACTTACATGATAATGTCCCTGGAGACAGATTGGATCTGTGCTCAAACAATTGTCCCCAGTCGATGTACCTGAGTGGATATGGGACAACTCTGGTACTTGTGAGACTGGTATGTGGGCTGGTTAGGCACGTGGTGCTAACGCGGACACATGGGTATATCATTGGAGGATATACTGGATAGACCCGCTATGAGGCTATGACTTGGTGTCATGAGTTATCCTCATAAGTGACAGGAGATGCATTGATCCCTTGACTTGAGGTCATTGATCATTCTACATGGTTAGAGACTTACTTTGATATAACCTAACACCTTGCCGTAGCTGGGAGGTCATAACGATTGTTATTGAGCATGTCATGACCCATATGAGAAGATCAATGGACAGACATAGGATTTGCCCCTTCCCTAGGGAAGTATGATATCCATGGAGCTCCTTTTATGGTTCTATGACTGAGAGTGTATGGCCATACCCAGGTGAGAACCTATTTTAGTCATAGCCATGTGATTGGATGAAAACAAGTGGTGACACACTTGTCCAATCGGATATCAGTTCGGCAAAGAGACTGTAATGCATCTATACCTAGTTGCGATGATGGGGATGTCCATGTCGATATCCATTCCAATGACCTGGGTAGTAGCGATGCACTGCTAGGTGCCACTCACTGCTTGTGATGACCTTTGGTCAGCACTGCCAGCGTCAGAGGAACCTACAGGGTCGCACACCTTGATACTTGAGTTCTCGTATTGATCGGGAAGCCTTATGATTGTGTTATTGGATAACTCGGATCTAATTGGGAGATTTCGTCAGCGCCAATGGGCCTGATGAGATGGAAGAATATTATTGGAGCCAAACTTCATTTTTGGCAGGTTGACCCGTATTTGACCATGGTTGGTTACATTTGAATTAGGGTTGCATTGGATTGGATCCAAGTGCTTAATCAACCCATGTAATGGAGTTTGGGCTAGCTCATTATCCAATGAGGTGAAAAGTCCCCTTCAAGGGGGAGCGCAAGGGGGGTGAAACCCTTAAAGGGGGCGCACATAGTACTTTTGCAGCGGATGCAAGGGTTTCATAAGATCGCAAGTAAGAGCATATGATCAACTTAACCAAATAAGATCATACCATAGCCATTGTGTGGGTGTCGACTTGGAATCAAGAGAACAAAATAGATCTCCTCCAAACGGCGCGCACACAAGATGAAGTCGGCTACTCTTTGAGATCCTTGTGCTAGCAAGGTTCTTCAAAGGTACTTGTCGTATGGAAGGGATGAGATGTCTCCTTCTTTGGCCGAGAGCTCCTTTGTCAAATCCTCTCCTTCTCGTCAACCTCCTCCACACGAAAAGTGCAAGGCGTTGAAGTGAAGAGAGCAACGCATATGCGTTGGAGCGTTTTGAAAAGGCCTTCATGACTTACCATAAATGGAAGCCATGCGCCTTGATGATCTAATAACCGATCAAAACGCCTTGAGGCTTTGAACCATGCGTTCACACATGTGAACCGGTTCAAGTTGGTCTGGTTCAAAGACCAAATTAGGCCAAGCTTTGGTCTAGATCTTCTATGAACCAAATGGCTCAAGATCTAACCGCACATCTCAAGATGCTCTTGATCTCACCGATCTAGCATCCAATCTCTCGATCGAAGCTTACCGATCTCAAGCCCTAACCAATCAAACATGATCAGACCAGATCTCACTTACAATCAGAGTTTAAACTCCTTCAAACTGAACCCAAAGAATTCAGTCCACACGATCTGACTTAAGTAAGCCATATCATCAAATTGTGCGACCCTGAGGGTTTCCTTTAAATGTCGGTAACGATAACTCACGTTATCACGAACAGTGAGGGGTATCTAGCAACACATCACTGTCTCCTGATATAAAGGAAAGAGTCTTCCAAGACTACACCCAAACCACAGTACAAGTGTGAATCCACTTCACAAGGCATACAAGTTTCCTTTGCCACTGGATGTTCTTATTGGACAAGCGTGTCAAGCCTGTAGCTCCAATATGATGAGCATGATTAGACCAGATGAACATAGTCACCTGGGTATGGCCATACACTTTCTCAATCATCTCATTTAGGGGGGGCCCGTAGAACATCACACTCCTTAAACAAGGAGACGGCAATCCTATATCTATCACTAGTGTCCTAACCTGACTCATGATCATTATCCAAGATAGTCTATAACCATTATGTTTCAAATGATATTGAACTACCTCAAAACAATGACACTCATCATTTAGAAACACAAGTGATCTCAAGTCAGAGGACATGTGCCACTTGTTGCAATTAAGGATTATTCACATTGTGACAAGCAATTGAATATCCTAGTAGGGTCTATCCAGTACATCCAATGTACCCATGAGTCTACATCTTATTCCATGCTCGAAGCATCCTATAAGATTAGAACACATATTAGTCTCAATCATATCAAGGCTGTCTCATGTTCACCAAGATATCTCGACTAAGGACAAAGAGCATGTCAGCCTAGCTGAACAACTTTGAGACATTATTCAGAAGCACACTTATTGCAGCAGACAATGTAACATACTGAATAACAACCATTGCCTTTATAAACATAAAAGTTTATATACATGATACTGATACAATCCCAAGGCCTCAAACATTAGCCTTAAGGGCATACCCCAACATGAGGCCCAATAATAAGTTGTCATGAAAAGAAGAAAGGCTAAAAGGGTATAATGGGGACAAATCTTCTCCCCTAGGCGCCTATGGGCATAATGGGGAGAAGTGGCGCAATTTGCTTCATAAGGAAGCAATTGGCGCCTCCCCCTTGATCCCTTATGGTATGAATGCCAACATGGCATTGCTTGGGGTGCAAGGCAAGGCCTTGGCGCACAAAGAAAGACATGGGTTCTAAAAGGAATGGTTGAATGAGAATTATGGAAATGTCTTGGAGACTTTCCTTATCTCAAACCTTCTCATCCTAGCCGCCCACTTGTCTTAATCCTAGCCTTTCATAAATTGCCTCTTGCTCTATAAAAGAGCACCTAGCCGAGCCCTCAAAAAGGATGATCAATCCTTGGAGGCGTGAACACAAGAACAGGGCGAGTGCTAGGAGCAAGGACGCATCTTCCTTCTTCCTTAATCGCAAGTCTTTTCCTCCTTTCCTCTTGGCGCAAGGAACTTTAGTGCTTGGCGGTTTGCGTAGTCTTCCTTCTTCTCTTGGCGCATCATCTCTCTTGGTGGCGCAAGTGAAGTAGAGCATCTCCCTAAGGCTTGGATCTTCTTCCCGAGGCTAGCACCGGGCGTGGAAGAAGAGAACTCAAGAGATCCGTGTGTGTGAGACTGCAGAGGGTGCACACTTGGGCGCCTGCATCGGCATCGCTCTACATTGCTCTTAAGGTATTTCCTAACTCATCGTGTCGACTCCCTTGCTTGCGATCTTCACTGGGTTTTTGGGACCGGCTTGTTTCGGGGACATTCTTCCGCTGTGTAAAATGTATGTCCATGACTCTAAAAATTGTACAATGTCCCCGGGGTTTCCCAACAGTGGTATCAAAGCGACTTGCAAGACTCGAACGATGTTTTATGCTTTTCTTTCATGCTCACATGCCATATCTCTATTTTCGTAAATAGCATGATGCATGGCAAACAATTTTTCTAAGTAGGAAAAATTGAGGTTTCTTGTTTCTATCATCCTCTCAATCTCTTTTGAAAGTTTTGGACTATTTTTCTTGTTTGATTTAAAGATCAAAGGCGCACGTAATTTTGTCAAGTAGGATGGGCATTGTGTCTTCGGACTGGCCAAGTCTCTTGATCTGACAAAATTGCCAGCCGAAAGGATCTCTGAAATCATCATGAAAAATAAATCGCAATAAACCAAAAGATTTGTGAGAAGAAGATGAGAAAAAGAGACTAGTTTTATGAAAAAGTAAAATTTCAGATTTTATGTTTTTCATGAGCATGTAGAATTGCATGAGTAAATACCTTGATTGTGCATGATGTTGTGATCATTAGTCAAGCCCCTTTTTGCATGCCTGCGATGTATCCTCGTGAGGCCTGCGTGCCGCTTTTCTTTTTGCTTTTGACTAAGAAGAAGATTAGGGTGGCGCATGTACTTGGAGCTTAGCGCATGCATACCTTGGATGGTGGTGCAACATGCAAGAAGCGCAAACCTGCTTAGTGGCGCAAGACCATGGCATTGGCCAAACCTGTGGGAATTTGAAAGTATTCCTCTACGGTTTGAGAGCTAATCCATGAGAGAAGGACCTTGGAGCCAACCTTGAAGTTCAAGCTAGAGGTCGGCTAGGCTAGGTCTAGTTTTGGGGCTTGAGTTCTAGGACAAGAGTTGAACCTATTTCATGGCATGGATTGGTTCAATGTCTTGTATAGGATATGATCACATCATTCTTTACTGCTTTTATTATTATCTGCAGAAGCATGCCTGAAATGTTTTACTGTTATGTTATCACCATAGGATTGTATGCCTGTAATGATAGACATAAGATAAAACTGAGATGATGAGACCTTAAACAAAAAACCCTCAAGTAAAATATCAAGTCTGGTAGCCTTCTAACGCGTAGCCCTCACTAAGCTATCGATTAGTGGAGTTGTGAATTATTTCCCACCCTCGTGGGACACACCCACTTATCTTTAGAAAGTGCGTGGTGGCAATGGTTTCCCCAGTCCAGTTTTAACCTGGGCGTGCCTTCGCAAGGAAACTCGTTGGCCCTGGGCATAACGGTTAGGAATGAACTTGACTAGAAGTTCACATGTGCTGGGCACATGGTGAAAGTCTAGAGGCATCGTCGAGAGGTAAAGGTTTCATGTTGTATCCAGCCCTCGCTGGACATGAAATGCCCAGACTGTTTCGACAAGGGGAGTTGCTTGGAGCAACCGGCCGGCGGGCCCACCTTAGGAAACAAGGGTTACTTTGTGCATCTCATCCCACCCTCATGGGACGCGAAACCTCATGTGAAATAAGGATCCCATCTCACTAGGAAGTTTTAAACTTTCCGATTGACTTTGTGGGTTGTCAATGTTGGGTATGCCCTTAAGGCTAATGTTTGAGGCCTTGGGATTCTATTCAGTATCATGTATAAACTCTTATGTTTATAAAGGCAATGGTTATTATTCAGGTTGTTACATCAGCTGCTGCAATGTGTGTTCTTCTGAATAATGTCTCAATGCTGTTCAGCTAGGCTGACATGCTATATTGCCCTTAGTAGAGATATCTTGGTGAACCTGAGACAGCCATGATATGATTGAGACTAATATGTGTTCTAATCTTATAGGATTCTTCGAGCATGGAATAAGATGTAGACTCATGGGTACATTGGATGTACTGGACAGACCCTACTAGGATATTCAATTGCTTGTCACAATGTGAATAATCCTTGATTGCAACAAGTGGCACATGTCCTCTGACTTGAGATCGCTTGTGTTTCTAAATGATGATTGTCATTGTTTTGAGGTAGTTCAATATCATTTGAAACATAATGATTATAGACTATCTTGGATAATGAGCTTGAGTCAGGTTAGGGCACTAGTGATAGACAAAGGATTGCCATCTCCTGGATTGGAGTGTGATGTTCTAAAGGCCCCCCCCCGAATGAGATGATTGAGAAAGTGTATGGCCATACCCAGGTGACTATGTTCACCTGATCTAATCATGCTCATCATATTGGAGTTACAGGCTTGACACGCTTGTCCAATAAGAACATCCAGTGGCAAAGGAAACTTGTATGCCTAGTGAAGTGGATTCACACTTGTGCTGTGGTTTGGGTGTTGTCTTGGAAGACTCTTTCCTTTATATCGGGAGACAGTGATGTGTTGCTAGATACCCCTCACTGATCGTGGTAACGTAAGTTATCGTTACCGACATTTAAAGGAAACCCTTAGGGTCGCACAATTTGATGATATGGCTTACTTAAGTCAAATCGTGTGGACTGAATTGTTTCAGTTCAGTTCAAAGGGATTTAATCTCTGATTGTAAGTGAGATCTGGTCTGATCATGTTTGATTGATTAGGGCTTGAGATCGGTAAGCTTCGATCGAGAGTATTGATGCTAGATCGGTGAGATCAAGAGCATGACGAGATGAACGGTTAGATCTGCAGCCTTAGGGTTTAAGATGATCTAGACCAAATGGCTTGGGCTGGTTTGGTTTGGTCTTTGGACCAAATGCATTTACATTGAACCGGTTCAAGAGCTTGAATGCATGGTTCATTGTTTGTGGCGTTATTGATCGGTTTAGAGATCTTGAACGCATGGCTTAATGTCTTTCCTATTTTGGAAAGTAATAAGCGCATGTTCCCTTCAACGCCAAAACAAGTGAACGCTCCATTCAACCTTTGGCACCTCTCTCTCTCGACGAGACCTTGGTGTGGAGAAGGAGACATCTTGGAGAAGGTTCGGCAAGCCTAGAGACCATCTCTCATTCCCTTTCCATACGGCAAGAACCCTTGAAGAACCTTGCTAGCACAAGGATCTCCAAGGAGTAGGCACATCACCTTGTGTGCGTCAACTAGGGAGAAGATCCCTTTCGGTCTTTGCTTCCAAGCTACCATCCATATGATGGCGATGGTATGATCCTTCATTCATGGTTGCAATCGTTTTGATGTTGATCATATGGCATGCAAAAGATCCTAATAAACCCTATGCTTCCTTGCGAAAATCTTGATATGCGCCCACCCCCTCTTTAGGGTTTCACGCCCCCCTCTTGAAAGGGGTTTCTTCAATTGGTATCAGAGCATGGTTTTCGCATGTTCATATGATTGCTTTTGCTTGTTGTGATCCGTGTATGCTAATACATGTTATAGATCTATATGAAGGTTTAATTAAGTTTGCGCATGTTACCTTAGATACATGTTTCTATCTAGTTGCGCATGTTAACTTAGTTGAAAGCTTCTTATTTTGTTGCGCTTGTTGAAGATGTTTTGAACAAAACTTACATCTTGCGCGCCTATCACCTAGATCTATATTTGCGCCTACTATAAACCCTTAGACGGGTTGATGGGGTTGAAAGCATCATCTAGTATAGATCAGACTAGTCTGATCAGACCATCTGACAGCCTAGATGGATCGACCAGATGGCACCTGTGTGCAAGCACGAGGTGGCTATAGGTCGATTGCATCACAGGCGTGTAGCGAGGTCTGGTTGAGACAACCTGTGAACGCACATGAGTTAGGCCCGGGGTCACACCCGTTTGCCAGAACTCATGTTGGTTGTTCAGCCTTTGGCGCATGCATGGTTGACCATTAGGTCAACTCGAGTCAGTTATGACTTGGTGCATGCAAGGGCATGGATCTAACTAGACATGATGAGTGGATCCCTATCAATGGACCGTTGTAAGGTTGTAGGGCACATAAGAAAAGTAAAATTGATGCCAATGGGTTTTCAAAATTTTATTTTCTTTGTAATGGATCACATGTTGATTGAATGATGCCATGATGCTTGTTTATTTAATCTTATGTGGGTTGCCCTTTAATGTGTGCTGTGCTGGGGCCTGCGAGCCTGGTAAATTGTAAATTAATATTATTGTGATCTGCGCATCACATTTCTAATTAATTTATTGTATAATTGACCTGCGAGTCAAGCTTGTCTAGATAGATTAAAATGTATTTTAATCAGACAAGAGTTCAAAGCACACATGGCAGAGGTGCATGCAGCTAAGGCTTTTCCAGGTGGGAAGTCTAGGGTTCGACCCTAGGACAGGCGCATTCACCTGGTGGGCGCACCTGAGCTGCATTGAGCGCTAGGGCCCTGGGTTGGACCAGATGAGATGCAAAAGACCCAAGAAGAGCAAGTGAAGACTTAAGTTGATTTAAGGTCTTACTTAGGCTCTATGGGCTTTTACCACATAAGATCCATGCTTTCTTTTATTTTCTAAATAATTAGAATTGCATGAGTTATTTATCTTCTGCTATAGCCATAGGATTTGCATGATAGTTAAGAAGATAAAAGACCGTTAAAATCCAACGCTAAAATATCAAGCACGTAATGCCTTCTGGCGCGAAACCTCACTGTTCTGACTATCGTTGGGGCCGTGTTGTACCCACTCAGTGGGCACGCCCATCTATCTTCAGACGGTGTGTGATTTCACCTGCGTGTTACAGAGAAGGGATTTATCGCTTCTCGTTGCTCAGCATAGCACGTGGTGGTCCAGGGAGTAGGTCAGGTCAGCTTGACCATGTAGGCTACATATGGGTCATATGTTAGCTACATGGAGGCAGCCATCTGTGGGATCAGAGACTGTGTTGTACCAACTCAGTTGGCACAGTCTGCTGGATTGCCCAGATGAAGGGGAATCGCACGGGTTGGCGATTGGCAGGGACTGCCTACCAGAAATTAGTGCTTGTACTCTCTGTGCATCTTATCTCGCCTGAGCGGGACGCGGAGACCAAGTATGAAATCTGGATCCCATCTCACTAAAAGAGTGTTACTCTTTCGGACTGTTTTAATGGATTTTTCAGTCAGATAAAATAGTGAGAAAAAGAATCTTTCTTAAGTCCTGGATTGATTCTATACATTGATACTGACCTTGCTGTTCTTGCATTGTTGTAGATTCCTGCAGCAACGAACACCATGAGCTTTAATGTGCGATCCCTACTGGAAAGGGAGAAGTTTGCTGGGCCAAACTTCTCAGACTGGTACGGACACCTTAAGATTGTTCTTAAGGCAGAGAGGAAACTGTATGCCCTCGAGACGGCTGTGCCACCTCAACCCGCTGCGAACGCCGCAAGGGCGGTTCGTGATGCCTATGAAAAGCATGTCAATGATAGCATGATGTGGGGAGGCGACATGACCCACGGAAATACAAATGGAGTTTAAGGTTACCCTAGCTAGGGCACCTAAATTTCCATCTCTTGCATTGCATGCATCTTTAAGTTAGATTTTCATTCCTTGCATTGCATGCATCTTTAAGTTAGATTTTCATTCCTTGCATTGCATGCATCCTTTAAGTTAGATCTCCTAGCATAACTTGCATCATATGGTAGGATAGATCCACCCTCCAATTACACCATGTAGTTACATGCCTAGGATCCGCCACTTATGTATAGTAGGTTAGTGCATGAAATTGATGTAATAGTATAGGTCAACTCCATTTTTGGGATGCAAGTCAAAATCAGGGTCAAGACAACTCCAAGAGATGCCATGGGCCATCAGCCCAACTCATGAGGAAATCAGCCCACCCCAACCTAATGGAGCAACACCACAAGTACCTCAACTTCCACCATCCTAGTTGGCAGCCATGTGGAGTTTGCCTTCATCTCCAACCAAGACAAGAAGCAGCCTGCACAAAGTCCTACTTCAGCCCATCATGCGCCAGCCACCAAAGTCAAGAGGCAGCTGCACAATGTCCCATTTCAGTCCACCATGCGCCAGCCACCAAGGTCAAGGAGCAGCTGAACTATGTCAGCCTTTGCAGCAACTTCAGTCCCTTCAAGTGCCAGCCGCCCATACCAATCTGCAGCCTGCACAATGCCAGCCTTTTGCAGCCTCTTCAGTCCATCCCCTCCCCATCACCTCAGCGTTTGAACCTGCCATCCTGAAGAAAACTTCAAGCTAAACCTCAAAGCAATCTGCCCATTTGAGGAAAGAAATCAGCCCATTGAGTTGTCTACATCCTGCTGACTTTTGTGACTTGTCTTTGCGCTTAGAGAAGGGAGACAACCGTTGGAAGTCTCCTATATGTTGTAACCTCTTGTAAACCTCAAGGGAGAGTTGAATACAATTTCAAATTTCAGAAGTTAGTCTTCTCAAGGTGTGTGTCACCTTTCCCTCCCCTCATTGCCGAGAGTTCCCTTCCATCCCTCATGCTCTTCAACCTTCCTCCACCATTTGCGCTTGTCATGAAGTTGGGAGCTCACGCCACTTCCTCCCTTTAGCCTTGGAGAGTTCTCAGCCAAGAAGAGGTGCAGGACACAACCGAGACTCAAGAAGGTGTCAACCACCATGTCAAGAGCAAACATCCACCCGAGTTAGCTAAGTTCCTCCCTTCTTCTTTGGTTGTTGTTTGTCTTGATGTTCTTGAGCATCCATCTACACTTATATACATCTATTCCATGAAGGTTGCGCAAGGCTCAGAAGATATGCAAGGCGTCATTTCCCCCCCCCCCCCCCCCCCTCTCCCCCTCTAATAGCTAGTCTCTAGATTGTTAGCAAGGGAACTTGGAGAACTAGTCTCCCCCTTGGTTGTGATTGTAAAAGGCCTCTTAATATTTGTCACTACTCACCCACGCATGTGTGGGAATGCTGCAATGCCATGCGTGTAAGCTCATGGGGCCCTACTTCACATTGGACCGGTGAAGAACGGGAAGGTCACCCTTTCTATTCTCAAAGGGTGCAAGGTGAGTTCCTCCCTTAGAGTAGCTCTATTATTTATGGTAGAAATCGCATGCTTAGGTCTATTTGATGTTGTAGAACTGCATGCTAAGCTTTGTCAATTTCATCTTATCTAGAAGTGCATGCTAGGATTCACTTGATAAATAGTTTCGGTTTTCTCTACTATATACCATAATCAAACTAATTTCAAACTACGGTTAGCTTAAGGGGTTTATGAAGCTATACTTAATTATCAAAATGTTTTCGAAGCGCGTTGTTTGAATGTTGCATGCTTGGTGTCCCCATCATCTTGGTATCAGAGCTTAGGCTCTTAGAGTAGGATTTTATAAGACCAAAACTTTATTTTCCTACTACTAAGGCGATTTTTGGACCTAGGTGCTTGAAAGAATTTGATTAGCTATATTTTATCACCTTAGGGTTTATTTTCAAAACCTTACTCATTTCGAAAATGACTACTAGATTCAATCCCCTAAGAGGCAATAGACAACCCATCAAGAGATGGGATGACATGATAAAAAGAAATATATGACCCTACATCTCTCAATGAAAAATTGCTTACCCAAGAGAACATGAATGTAGCTGAATATATACTAAAGTTCAAAAACCCTCTACCATAGTACTAGAGAAGCTCCTAGGGTTATGCTTAACCGGTTTAGAGATGGTTTTAGCTTTGAGATTAAGAGAGGTCTCACCTACTACCCCATATACACAATAGAAGATGCTTTTCAAATAGCTAGTGAGGTGGAGCAAAATCTTAAGAGATTTTATAAAAGGAAAAATTGACCATCCAAGACCCAAAGCCCCTAAGGTAGTCAATCAAACCATGGAGCTCAATCAAGCCTTAGAACCAAAGCTACCCTCCCAAAGCCAATCTCAAATCAAGTCTAGGGGAACCCATTGAAGACTTACCTCCATGTCAAATCATGTTGTCCATAAAACCCAAACAAGAACTCCACCAACTTATGGAAAACTCTCTTGACATCCACATAGGTCATACTAAGTCCACACCTTTAAGAACAATCTCACCTAAGCCTATGGAAGAACTTGAACCCAATCATATTAGGCTGGACTTAGTGGAAGCTATCCTACCCTTAGTGACCTGTGAGACTAGTTTGCCTCACCCTTTAGGGCTCCCATGTTTAGATCAAGTGCTTGAACCATGTGAACCTACTCTTCATGACATAGGGCAGACTTTAGAGAACTCTTCAATAGGTTGTGCACAATTAGGTTCCAAGCCACTTGACCTTAGTGAAAGTTTAGATGAGCCTCTAGACACTTTAGAAATCCAACACCTTCAATTAGAGGACCATCACACTTTAGGCTTGACTCAACCTAAGTTTGAACCTTTCTCTATGGATGATCTGCCTAAGTATCTTACTCAACCATATTTAGAGATTAAGGTAGACATACCATCTTGTCTAGGCCCTTCTTTGACCACTTCTAAGCCATCTAGCACTAAACTTTACAACTTAGGTCTAAACCCACCCCTAGAGCCAAAACTTTTAGAAATAGAGGATCCTTCACCTTTAGATATCAACCAACATGAGTTAAGATCCCTTACTTTGCCTAAGATGGAACCCATGCTAGAAACCTTTTCTCATTGACCAAGATCCTAAGTCCCAAACATTAGGAGAACCTCAACTTCAAGGCCTAGAAGACTTGACCTTTGATCCAATGACCCATGAAACATATCTCTTAGGTCTTGCCACCCACGCTCCTAAGCCACATTTAGGACCAATTGAACATGGGCTTATAACCCAAGACTCTAGGGATGACCCTACTCAAGTTGACCCCATAGGGACTGACCTATATCAACCTTCTCCTTATGACATGATAGAGCTTCCCCAGTTTAGCTTTGTGGATCTTACTCCAGATATGGGAGAGCCATTTCTTTTTTCCTTAGGAAGTCCAATCCTACAGGCGCCCCTCACCCTTCTTGAGTTAGACATTAGCTCACCTGAATATGATGTAGGATTCACTTTAGATCCTCTTGAGATTCCCATGCTAGGATATGATTTAGAACCTAACTTATCTGAGTTGGCAACATCATCCATCTCTCCTTTAGACCTTGAGTCTTGCTTCGAGGAGCCTAGCCTTAGTACTCCAGGGTTAAAGAAAATAGAATTGAATAATGATTTTCTTTCCCTACCAGAACTTGAACACTTTGATTTTGTTATACCTAAATCTTTTAGTAGGCCTGTATACTACAAACATACTAATGAATATGGCCGAGAAAGGACATTCTGTGTAGGAGACCCTGAATTTAAGGAGCATGAAGATTGGGATGAAGAGATTGATTGCTGTGAAGCTGTTGACACTGATTTTTGGACCCCCATCACTTTTGATGTGGATGACTTCATATTGCATAAGCATCATTCCACCCCATACTATGACCCCACTTGTGAGCATATGATTGAGTCCATCCTTGAGGACCAAACCCATTTCACCCGTAATGAGGTAGAGTTACTCTACTTAGTTGGATATGACCATGGTGAAGAGGGTTGGCTCCCCGAGGAAGAACTCACCCTTACTACCTCAAAGCTCCTCATGGATAAGGACAATTCTTCGGAGAAGAATTTTTCTCACCCGGGGAGAGATGATGTGGGGAGGCGACATGACCCACGGAAATACAAATGGAGTTTAAGGTTACCCTAGCTAGGGCACCTAAATTTCCATCTCTTGCATTGCATGCATCTTTAAGTTAGATTTTCATTCCTTGCATTGCATGCATCTTTAAGTTAGATTTTCATTCCTTGCATTGCATGCATCTTTAAGTTAGATTTTCATTCCTTGCATTGGCATGCATCCTTTAAGTTAGATCTCCTAGCATAACTTGCATCATATGGTAGGATAGATCCACCCTCCAATTACACCATGTAGTTACATGCCTAGGATCCGCCACTTATGTATAGTAGGTTAGTGCATGAAATTGATGTAATAGTATAGGTCAACTCCATTTTTGGGATGCAAGTCAAAATCAGGTCAAGACAACTCCAAGAGATGCCATGGGCCATCAGCCCAACTCATGAGGAAATCAGCCCACCCCAACCTAATGGAGCAACACCACAAGTACCCTCAACTTTCACCATCCTAGTTGGCAGCCATGTGGAGTTTGCCTTCATCTCCAACCAAGACAAGAAGCAGCCTGCACAAAGTCCTACTTCAGCCCATCATGTGCGCCAGCCACCAAAGTCAAGAGGCAGCTGCACAATGTCCCATTTCAGTCCACCATGCGCCAGCCACCAAGGTCAAGGAGCAGCTGAACTATGTCAGCCTTTGCAGCAACTTCAGTCCCTTCAAGTGCCAGCCGCCCATACCAATCTGCAGCCTGCACCAATGCCAGCCTTTTGCAGCCTCTTCAGTCCATCATCACCTCAGCGTTTGAACCTGCCATCCTGAAGAAAACTTCAAGCTAAACCTCAAAGCAATCTGCCCATTTGAGGAAAGAAATCAGCCCATTGAGTTGTCTACATCCTGCTGACTTTTGTGACTTGTCTTTGCGCTTAGAGAAGGGAGACAACCGTTGGAAGTCTCCTATATGTTGTAACCTCTTGTAAACCTCAAGGGAGAGTTGAATACAATTTCAAATTTCAGAAGTTAGTCTTCTCAAGGTGTGTGTCACCTTTCCCTCCCCTCATTGCCGAGAGTTCCCTTCCATCCCTCATGCTCTTCAACCTTCCTCCACCATTTGCGCTTGTCATGAAGTTGGGAGCTCACGCCACTTCCTCCCTTTAGCCTTGGAGAGTTCTCAGCCAAGAAGAGGTGCAGGACACAACCGAGACTCAAGAAGGTGTCAACCACCATGTCAAGAGCAAACATCCACCCGAGTTAGCTAAGTTCCTCCCTTCTTCTTTGGTTGTTGTTTGTCTTGATGTTCTTGAGCATCCATCTACACTTATATACATCTATTCCATGAAGGTTGCGCAAGGCTCAGAAGATATGCAAGGCGTCATTTCCCCCCCCCCCCCCTCTCCCCCTCTAATAGCTAGTCTCTAGATTGTTAGCAAGGGAACTTGGAGAACTAGTCTCCCCCTTGGTTGTGATTGTAAAAGGCCTCTTAATATTTGTCACTACTCACCCACGCATGTGTGGGAATGCTGCAATGCCATGCGTGTAAGCTCATAGGGCCCTACTTCGTGAGATTCCACCATTGGACCGGTGAAGAACGGGAAGGTCACCCTTTCTATTCTCAAAGGGTGCAAGGTGAGTTCCTCCCTTAGAGTAGCTCTATTATTTATGGTAGAATTGCATGCTTAGGTCTATTTGATGTTGTAGAACCGCATGCTAAGCTTTGTCAATTTCATCTTATCTAGAAGTGCATGCTAGGATTCACTTGATAAATAGTTTCGGTTTTCTCTACTATATACCATAATCAAACTAATTTCAAACTACGTTAGCTTAAGGGGTTTATGAAGCTATACATAATTATCAAAATGTTTTCGAAGCGCGTTGTTTGAATGTTGCATGCTTGGTGTCCCCATCATAGCATTGATGTCGCTTGCCTGATGCTAGCGTCTATGACGCCACCGCTGCAGCGTCAGCATGAGGATATGTCGGCTATAGAGATTATAGCGAACCTCAAGATGCTGTATGCTGCACAGGCGAGGACTGAACGCTATAATCTGACCAAGCTTTTCTTTCAGAGCAAACTGGCTGAAGGGAGCCCAGTGGGAGCTCATGTGCTCAAGATGATTGGGCACAAGGAGGCTCTGGAGAAACTGGGGCATACCATCAATCAGGAGCTTGCTGTAGACATTATTCTGCAGTCTCTCCTGCCCTCATTCGATGCGTTCATTATTAACTTTAATATGAACAAAATCGATTGTACTCCGGCAGAGCTGCTGAATATGCTTTTGACTACTGAGGAAACTCTGAAGGGAAAGCCTTCAACCTCTGTCTTAATGGTTCCTTCAAGGAACAAGAAGAAGGGGAGGAAGGGCAAGGCCCCTGTCAAGAGTTACAGCAAGGCTCTGAAACAGAAGGTTAAGCGGTCAAAGGACAACAGGTGTTTCCACTGTGGCCAGCTGGGTCACTGGAAAAAGGACTGTAAAGCGCTCCAAGGAGACAAGAAGGGAACCATCGCTTCTGGCTCAGGTATATTTGTGACTGAGATCATGATATCCTCTTCTTCTATTTCATGGGTGTTGGACACTGCATGTGGAGTTCACATTTATTCAAATGTACCGGAACTCAAGAGAAGAAGACAGGTGGGGCAGCATGAGGTGGACCTACGCGTTGGAAACGGGGCACGGGTTGCTGCTGTTGCTGTAGGGGATTATTACATCTCATTACCATCTGGCATTGTATTAGAATTAAACAATTGTTATTTTGTACCCAGTATTACCAAAAATATTATCTCTATTCCTGCTCTTGTCAGGAAAGGGTTTTCCTTTGAATGCAATATTTCAAAGTGTGTTCTGTCTTTAGATAATATTGTTTATGCTACTGGTTCAATTAACAATGGGTTATTCATGTTGGACATGGAATGTTCTATACACAATATTGATATTAAGAAAGCCAAGTATGCTGATGACAGCACCTTGCTATGGCATAGTCGTTTAGGCCATATTAACAAGAAGCGCATTAAGCGGTTGCATGATTATGGACTGCTGGGATCATTCTCCTATGAGGAGATTGATACATGCAAGGCTTGTTTAATGGGTAAAATGACGAAGTCACCTTTTCCTAACAAAGGTCAAAGGGCTTCAGGTTTACTTGACCTTATACACAGTGATGTGTGTGGGCCATTTAGTAAACATGCCAGAGGTGGCTATCAGTACTTCATAACCTTTACTGATGATTTCAGTAGGTATGGGTATGTCTATCTTATGAGACATAAGAGTGAATCTTTTGACAAGTTCAAAGAGTTCAAGAATGAAGTACAAAATCAGTTAGGCTGAAATATCAAGTCACTTCGTTCTGATCGAGGTGGAGAATACTTGAGTCATGCGTTTACTGACTATCTGAAGGAGTGTGGGATTATCTCACAGCTCTCTCCGCCAGGAACACCGCAATGGAATGGTGTGTCCGAGAGGAGAAATAGAACGTTACTTGATATGGTTCGTTCTATGATGAGTCAGGCTACTCTTCCATATTCCTTTTGGGGTTTTGCACTGGAAACAGCTGCAAAGGTACTAAACCGGGTGCCATCCAAGGCAGTTTCAAAGACACCATATGAGCTATGGTATGAGAAACAGCCTAGCTTGACATTTATCAGGATCTGGGGTTGCGAGGCTTATGTCAAAAAGCTCGCCTCTGGGAAACTGGAGAGCAGATCTGAGAAATGCATCTTTGTCGGTTACCCTAAGGAAACTAAGGGTTATTATTTCTACGATCCCAAAGAGAACAAGGTATTTGTTGCTCGGACGGCCATTTTTCTTGAGAAGGAGTTTCTTCTGCAAGAGGCCAGTGGGAGAGAAATAAAACTGGATGAGAATCCAGAGGAAGGACAAAGTAGTCAAGCATAGTTGGATGAGCCTAAGCCGGTGAATCAGGTTATTGAACAACCTGAGGCTCAGATATCACGGGAACCGCGAAGATCGGGAAGGATCCGTCGACAGCCTGAGCGCTATGACGGAGTCTACATCATTGATCATGATGAACCCCTCACTTATGCGGATGCGGTCAGTGGACCGGACTCAGCGAGATGGCTTGAAGCTATGCGCGCCGAGATGGACTCCATGTCAGATAACCAAGTCTGGGATTTGGTTGATCCGCCTCCGGGAGTAATCCCTATAGGCTGTAAATGGTTCTTCAAGAAGAAGATTGACATAGATGGTAACGTGGTTACCTATAAAGGCAGGCTAGTAGCGAAAGGTTTCAAACAAATCTACGGGATAGATTATGATGAAACTTTCTCTCCTGTAGCCATGTTTAAGTCTATTCGGATTCTCTTCGCGATAGCTGCATATTACGATTATGAGATCTGGCAAATGGATGTGAAGACGGCTTTCCTTAATGGAAAACTGGATGAGGATGTGTATATGACACAACCTGAAGGTTTCACAAATCCATCAGATCGTCATAAAATATGCAAGTTAAAGAAGTCCATTTATGGACTTAAACAAGCATCAAGAAGCTGGAATATTCGTTTTGATGAATCAATCTCTGAGTTTGGTTTCATCAAGAACGAAGATGACCCGTGTGTATATAAGAGGTTTAGTGGGAGCGTGATTACTTTCCTAGTCCTCTACGTCGATGATATCTTAATCATTGGAAACGATATTCCTGAACTGCATGCTGTTAAAGCATGGTTAGGAAAATGTTTTCAGATGAAAGATCTAGGAGAAGCAGCCTATGTACTAGGTGTAAAGATCTACAGGGATAGATCTAAGAAGCTTCTCGTGCTGTGCCAGAGTACTTACATCGATAAAGTCCTGGAAAGATTTCATTTAGAGAATTCTAAAAGAGGATATCTTCCAGTCAGACATGGTCTGAATCTTTCAAAGAGTCAGTGTCCGCAAACACAGACTGAGAAAGAGGAAATGGACAATACGCCTTATGCTTCGGCTATTGGGTCCATTATGTATGCGATGTTGTGTACTCGCCCAGACGTCGCTTACGGGTTAAGCATGACCAGTCGATTCCAAAGTAATCCAGGTCAGGCACACTGGATTGCAGTCAAGAACATTTTAAAATATCTGCGGAGGACCAAAGATATGTTCTTGATATATGGTGGTTAGGAAGAACTCAGTATTAAAGGATATACTGACGCTTCGTTCCAGTCGGACCAGGATGATTTCCGATCGCAATCAGGCTATGTTTTTAGCTTGAATGGTGGAGCAGTGGTGTGGAAAAGTTTCAAATAGTCTACTGTTGCTGATTCCACAACAGAAGCCGTGTTGGGGTATGCCCTTAAGGCTAATGTTTGAGGCCTTGGGATTGTATAAGTATCATGTAATAAACTCTTAAGTTTATAAAGGCATGGTTATTATTCAGGTTGTTACCTTGTCTGCTGTAATAAGTGTACTTCTGAATAATGTCTCAAAGCTGTTCAGCTAGGCTGACAGGCTATATGTCCTTAGTCGAGATATCTTGGTGAACATGAGACAGCCTTGATATGATTGAGACTGATATGAGTGCTAATCTTATAGGATGCTTCGAGCATGGAATAAGATGTAGACTCATGGGTACATTGGATGTACTGGACAGACCCTACTCGGATATTCCATTGCTTGTCACAATGTGAATGATCCTTGTAAGCACTAAGTGGCACATGTCCTTTGACTTGAGATCACTTATGTTTCTAAATGATGATTGTCATTGTTTTGAGGTAGTTCAATATCATTTGAAACATAATGATTATAGACTATCTTGGATGGTGAGCTTGAGTCAGGTTAGGGCACTTGTGATAGATAAAGGATTGCCGTCTCCTTGTTTAAGGAGTGTGATGTTCTAAAGGGCCCCCCTATATGAGATGATTGAGGAAGTGTATGGCCATACCCAGATGACTATGTGCATCTGATCTAATCATGCTCATCGTATTGGAGTTACAGGCTTGACATGCTTGTCCAATAAGAACATCCAGTGGCAAAGGAATCATGCATGCCTAGTGAGTTGATTCACACTTATGCTGTGGTTGGGTGGAGTCTTGGAAGACTCTTTCCTTTATATCGGGAGACAGTGATATGTTGCTAGATACCCCTCGCTGATCGTGATAACGTAAGTTATCGTTACCGACATTTAAAGGAAACCCTTAGGGTCGCACAATTTGATGATATGGCTACTTAAGTCAGATCGTGTGGACTGAATTGTTCGAGTTCAGTTTAAAGGAGATTAAACTCTGATTGTAAGTGAGATCCAGTCTGATCATGTTTGATTGATTAGGGCTTGAGATCGGTAAGCTTAGATCGAGAGTGTGGATGCTAGATCGAAGAGATCAAGAGCATTAAAAGGATGAACGGTCAGATTTTGAACCTTAGGGTTTAATTTGGTCTGAACCGATTATTGGGCTGATTTGGTTTGGTCATTGGACCAATTGAATTGAACCGGCTCACATGTGAGCGCTTGGTTCATTTGAGAGGAGAGCTATGCGTTTGGTTCACTTCATGTGAACGCATAACGCAAGCTTTGATGACTTGCCATTTATGGCATTTCGGTTTGACAATTGTGATGAATGTCTCCACATTCGATCACAAGTTTGGCTAACGCTCCTCTCCATCATCTTGCTCTCGACGACACACACTTTCTTGTGTGGTGAAAGTGACGAGAAGAAAGATCGGCCAAGAGTTCATCATCTCCTTCATGCGATAAGACCCCTTGAAGCTTTTGCTAGCACAAAGTTGAGAAGGGAGTAGTCTTTGTCTTCTTGTGTGCGCACCTTTTGGAGGAGATCAACCTTGTTTTCTTCTTCCAAGCCGCCTTCCATCCATGGCAATGGTAAGATCATATCATGATCTTAAGTTGGTTTAAGTTGATTATATAGTTCATATGCGATCTTTAGAAGCCCTTTTTCCGCATTGCATGCTAGAAGCGCATGTATAGGGTTTCCCCCCCCCCCCCTTATTGGGGGTTCCTTCAATTGGTATCAGAGGTAGGCTCTCCATATGATCTATATGATTGCTAGAAGTGTTTGTGATCCATGCTTCTTGCGCTTACTTGATGCTTTGTTTTCATGATGCATGGTTACATGTACATGTAGATTGCGCTTGTATCATGTTAACATGTAGATTGCGCTTGTATCATGCTAACATGTAGATTGCACTTGTATCATGGGCTATGTATGCGCTCCCCCTTGAAGGGGACCCCCCAAAGTTTGCGCTCCCCCTTGAAGGGGACCCCCTTAGATCTAAGGGTTATCAACTTTGTTTGTATGTTTGCGCATGCTCTAAGTGTTTTACAAAACTTACATCTTGCGCGGTTGATTAGATCTAAGGTGCCACTACATTAAATCCTTAGATGGGTTGATGGGGTTGAAGGCATCATCTAGTATAGATCAAGCTAGTCTGATCAGACCATCTGACAGCCTAGATGGGTCGACCAGATAGCACCTGTGCGCAAGCACGAGGTGGCTATAGGTTGACTGCATCAAAGGCGTGTAGCGAGGTCTGGTTGAGACAATTACTGAACATACTTGAGTTAGGCCCAGGGTCACACCCGCTTGCCAAAACTCATGAGGGTGGTTCAGCCCTTGACGCATGCATGGTTGACCATCAGGTCAACACGGGTCAGTTAGGACTCGGTGCATGCAAGGGCAAAAGATCTAACTAGATGGATGAGTGGATCCCCATCAATGGACCATTGTAAGGTTGTAGGGCTCATAAGGAAATTAAAATTGATGCCATGGGGTTTTTTCAAAATTTTAATTTCTTGATTGGATCACATGTTGATTGAACCATATGCTTGTTTATTTAGTCTTATGTGGGTTGCCCATTTGTGTGCTGTGCTGGGGCCTGCGTGCCTGGATTTAAAAAAATTGTAAATTAATTTGTGATCTGCGAATCACATTGTACTTAATTTATAATATGTTGTTGACCTGCGAGTCAACCTTGTCTAGATAGATCAAATGTACTTTGATTAGACAAGAGCACAAAAGCACACATCCAAGAGGGGCATTCACCTGGTGGTGCACCTGAGGTGCTCTTGGCGCTAGGGCCCTAGGTTGGACCAGATGAGATGCCAAGGAGCTTGAGTGAAGACTTAAGTAAAATTAAGGTCTTACTAGGGTTCATGGGCTTTCACCACATAAGATCATGCTTTCTACTTATTGCTAATAATTAGAATTGCATGTTTAAGTTTATCTTCTACTATAGCCATAGGATATGCCTGATAGTAAGAAGATAAAAGACCGTTAAAATCCAACGCTAACATATCAAGCTCGATAAGCCTTCTGACGCGAAACCTCACCTTTCTGATTATCGTTGGAGCCGTGTTGAACCCACTCAGTGGGCACGTCCATCTATCTTCAGACGGTGCTGGATTTCACCTGCGTGTTACAGAGTTGGGATTTATCCCCTCTCGTTGCTCAGCATAGCACGTGGTGGTCCAGGGAGTAGGTCGGGTCAGCTTGACCATGTAGGCTACATATGTGGCGCATATGGTAGCGCATGGAGGCAGCCATCTCTGGGATCAGAGACTGTGTTGTACCAACTCAGTTGGCACAGTCTGCTGGATTGCCAAGATGAAGGGGAATCGCACGGGTTGGCGATTGGCTGGGACAGCCTACCAGAAATTAGTGCTTGTCATCTCTGTGCATCTTATCTCGCCTGAGCGGGACGCGGAGACCAAGTATGAAATCTGGATCCCATCTCACTAAAAGAGTGTTACTCTTTCGGACTGTTTACTGGATTTTTCAGTCAGACAAAATAGTGAGAAAAGAATCTTTCTTAAGTCCTGGATTGATTCTGAACATTGATACTGACCTTGCTGTTCTTGCTTGTTGTAGATTCCTGCAGCAACGAACACCATGAGCTTCAATGTGCGATCCCTACTGGAAAGGGAGAAGTTTGCTGGGCCGAACTTCTCTGACTGGTTTGGACACCTTAAGATCGTTCTTAAGGCAGAGAGGAAACTGTATGTCCTCGAGACGGCGATACCGCCGCAGCCCGCTCCGAACGCCGCAAGGGCGGTTCGGGATGCCTACGAAAAGCACGTCAATGATAGCATTGATGTCGCTTGCCTGATGCTAGCGTCTATGACGCCACCGCTGCAGCGTCAGCATGAGGATATGTCGGCTATAGAGATTATAGCGAACCTCAAGATGCTGTATGCTGCACAGGCGAGGACTGAGCGCAATAATCTGACGAAGCTCTTCTTTCAGAGCAAACTGGCTGAGGGGAGCCCAGTGGGAGCTCACGTGCTCAAGATGATTGGGCACAAGGAGGCTCTGGAGAAACTGGGGCATACCATCAACCAGGAGCTTGCTGTGGATATTATTCTGCAGTCTCTCCCGCCTTCTTTCGATGCGTTCATCATTAACTTTAATATGAACAAAATCGATTGTACGCCGGCAGAGCTGCTGAATATGCTCTTGACTACTGAGGAAACTCTGAAGGGTAAGCCTTCAACCTCTGTCTTGATGGTTCCTTCTAGGAACAAGAAGAAGGGGAAGAAGGGCAAGGCCCCTGTCAAGAATTACAGCAAGGCCCTGAAACAGAAGGTGAAGCGGTCGAAGGACAACAGGTGTTTCCACTGTGGCCAGCTGGGTCACTGGAAAAAGGACTGTAAAGCGCTCCAAGGAGATAAGAGGGGAAGCATCGCTTCTGGCTCAGGTATATTCGTGACGGAAGTCATGGTTTCATCTTCTTCTATATCATGGGTGTTGGACACTGCATGTGGAGTTCACATTTGTTCAAATGTGCAGGAACTCAAGAGAAGAAGACAGGTGGGACAGCATGAGGTAGACCTACGAGTTGGAAACGGGGCACGGGTTGCTGCTGTTGCTGTAGGAGACTATTTCATTAATTTACCATCTGGCATTGTATTAGAATTAAACAATTGTTATTTTGTACCCAGTATTACCAAGAATATTATCTCTATTCCTGCTCTTGTCAGGAAAGGATTTGCCTTTGAATGCAAGATTTCAAAGTGTGTTTTATCTTTTGATAATATTGTGTATGCAACTGGTTCAATTAACAATGGGTTATACATGTTGGACATGGAATATTCTATACAAAAACATTGATAATAAGAAAGCCAAGTATGCTGATGACAGCACCTTGCTATGGCATAGTCGTTTAGGCCATATAAACGAGAAGCGCATTAAGCGGTTGCATGATCATGGACTGCTGGGATCATTCTCCAATGGGGAGATTGATACATGCAAAGCTTGTTTGATGGGTAAAATGACGAAGTCACCTTTTTCTCACAAAGGTCAAAGGACTTCAGGTTTACTTGACCTGATACACAGTGATGTGTGTGGGCCTTTCAGTAAACATGCCAGAGGTGGCTATCAGTACTTCATTACCTTCACTGATGATTTCAGTAGGTATGGATATGTCTATTTAATGAGACATAAAAGTGAATCTTTTGACAAGTTCAAAGAGTTCAAAAATGAAGTACAAAATCAGCTAGGCCGAAATATCAAGGCACTTCGTTCTGATCGAGGTGGAGAATACCTAAGTCATGCATTTACTGACTATCTGAAGGAGTGTGGGATTATCTCACAGCTCACTCCGCCAGGAACACCGCAGTGGAATGGTGTGTCCGAGAGGAGAAATAGAACGTTACTTGATATGGTTCGTTCTATGATGAGTCAGGCTACTCTTCCATATTCCTTTTGGGGTTTTGCACTGGAAACAGCTGCAAAGGTACTAAACCGAGTGCCATCCAAGGCAGTTTCAAAGACGCCATATGAGTTATGGTATGGGAAACAGCCTAGCTTGACATTTATCAGGATCTGGGGTTGCGAGGCTTATGTCAAAAAGCTCGCCTCTGGGAAACTGGAGAGCAGATCTGAGAAATGCATCTTTGTCGGTTACCCTAAGGAAACGAAGGGTTATTATTTCTACGATCCCAAAGAGAACAAGGTGTTTGTTGCTCGGACGGCCATATTTCTTGAGAAGGAATTTCTTCTGCAAGAGGCCAGTGGGAGAGAAATAAAGCTGGATGAGATTCCAGAGGAAGGACAAAGTAGTCAGGCAGAGTTGGATGAGCCTGAGCCGGTAGAACAGGTTACTGAACAACCTGAGGCTCGGATATCACGGGAACCGCGAAGATCGGGAAGGATCCGTCGATAGCCTGAGCGCTATGACGGAGTCTATATCATTGAAAATGATGAACCCCTAACTTATGCGGATGCGGTCAGTGGACCGGAGTCAGCTAGATGGCTTGATGCTATGCGAGCCGAGATGGACTCCATGTCAGATAACCAAGTCTGGGATTTGGTTGATCCGCCTCCGGGAGTAATCCCTATAGGCTGTAAATGGATCTTCAAGAAGAAGATTGACATGGATGGTAACGTGGTTACCTATAAAGGCAGGCTAGTTGCGAAAGGTTTCAAATAAATCTACGGGATAGATTATGATGAAACTTTCTCACCTGTAGCCATGTTTAAGTCTATTCGGATTCTTTTCGCGATAGCTGCATATTACGATTATGAGATCTGGCAGATGGATGTGAAGACAGCTTTCCTTAATGGAAATCTGGATGAAGATGTGTATATGACACAACCAGAAGGTTTCACTAATCCATCAGATCGTCATAAAATATGCAAGTTAAAGAAGTCCATTTATGGACTTAAACAAGCATCTAGGAGCTGGAATATTCGTTTTGATGAATCAATCTCTGAGTTTGGTTTCATCAAGAACGAGGATGACCCGTGTGTATATAAGAGGTTTAGTGGGAGCGTAATTACATTCCTAATCCTCTACGTCGATGATATCTTAATCATTGGAAATGATATTCCTGAACTGCATGCTGTTAAGGCATGGTTAGGAAAATGTTTCCAGATGAAAGATTTAGGAGAAGCAGCCTATGTATTAGGTGTGAAGATCTACAGGGATAGATCTAAGAGGCTTCTCGGGCTGTGCCAGAGTACTTACATCGATAAGGTCCTGGAGAGATTCCATTTAGAGAATTCTAAACGTGGATATCTTCCAGTCAGACATGGTCTGAATCTTTCGAAGAGTTAGTGTCCACAAACACAGACTGAGAAAGATGAAATGGACAATACGCCTTATGCTTCGGCTATTGGGTCCATTATGTATGCGATGTTGTGTACTCGCCCAGACGTCGCTTACGGGTTAAGCGTGACCAGTCGATTCCAAAGTAATCCAGGTTTGGCGCACTGGATTGCAGTCAAGAACATTTTAAAATATCTGCGGAGGACCAAAGATATGTTCTTGATATATGGTGGTCAGGAAGAACTCAGTATAGAGGGATATACTGACGCTTCGTTCCAGTCGGACCAGGATGATTTCCGATCGCAATCAGGCTATGTTTTTAGCTTGAATGGTGGAGCAGTGGTGTGGAAAAGTTTCAAACAGTCAACTGTTGCTGATTCCACAACAGAAGCCGAGTATGTTGCAGCCTCGGAAGCATCCAAGGAGGCAGTGTGGATTCGTAAGTTCGTGAGAGAACTTGGTGTCGTTCCTTCGAGTGCTGATCCTTTGGTTATCTTCTGTGATAACACTGGAGCCATCGCACAAGCAAAGGAACCGCGGTCGCACCAGAAGTCCAAGCACATACAGAGACGGTTTCACTTGATCCGGGAGATCATTGATCGAGGCGAGATCAAAATATGCAAGGTTCATACAGATGACAATCTGGCAGACCCACTTACCAAACCTCTGGCGCAGCAGAAGCATGAGAAGCACTGTAATAATATGGGTTTGAGATTTCTCAACCATTAGATTAAGTGCAAGTGGGAGATTGTTGGGGTATGCCCTTAAGGCTAATGTTTGAGGCCTTGGGATTGTATAAGTATCATGTAATAAACTCTTAAGTTTATAAAGGCATGGTTATTATTCAGGTTGTTACCTTGTCTGCTGTAATAAGTGTACTTCTGAATAATGTCTCAAAGCTGTTCAGCTAGGCTGACAGGCTATATGTCCTTAGTCGAGATATCTTGGTGAACATGAGACAGCCTTGATATGATTGAGACTGATATGAGTGCTAATCTTATAGGATGCTTCGAGCATGGAATAAGATGTAGACTCATGGGTACATTGGATGTACTGGACAGACCCTACTCGGATATTCCATTGCTTGTCACAATGTGAATGATCCTTGTAAGCACTAAGTGGCACATGTCCTTTGACTTGAGATCACTTATGTTTCTAAATGATGATTGTCATTGTTTTGAGGTAGTTCAATATCATTTGAAACATAATGATTATAGACTATCTTGGATGGTGAGCTTGAGTCAGGTTAGGGCACTTGTGATAGATAAAGGATTGCCGTCTCCTTGTTTAAGGAGTGTGATGTTCTAAAGGGCCCCCCTATATGAGATGATTGAGGAAGTGTATGGCCATACCCAGATGACTATGTGCATCTGATCTAATCATGCTCATCGTATTGGAGTTGCAGGCTTGACATGCTTGTCCAATAAGAACATCCAGTGGCAAAGGAATCATGCATGCCTAGTGAGTTGATTCACACTTATGCTGTGGTTGGGTGGAGTCTTGGAAGACTCTTTCCTTTATATCGGGAGACAGTGATGTGTTGCTAGATACCCCTCGCTGATCGTGATAACGTAAGTTATCGTTACCGACATTTAAAGGAAACCCTTAGGGTCGCACAATTTGATGATATGGCTACTTAAGTCAGATCGTGTGGACTGAATTGTTCGAGTTCAGTTTAAAGGAGATTAAACTCTGATTGTAAGTGAGATCCAGTCTGATCATGTTTGATTGATTAGGGCTTGAGATCGGTAAGCTTAGATCGAGAGTGTGGATGCTAGATCGAAGAGATCAAGAGCATTAAAAGGATGAACGGTCAGATTTTGAACCTTAGGGTTTAATTTGGTCTGAACCGATTATTGGGCTGATTTGGTTTGGTCATTGGACCAATTGAATTGAACCGGCTCACATGTGAGCGCTTGGTTCATTTGAGAGGAGAGCTATGCGTTTGGTTCACTTCATGTGAACGCATAACGCAAGCTTTGATGACTTGCCATTTATGGCATTTCGGTTTGACAATTGTGATGAATGTCTCCACATTCGATCACAAGTTTGGCTAACGCTCCTCTCCATCATCTTGCTCTCGACGACACACACTTTCTTGTGTGGTGAAAGTGACGAGAAGAAAGATCGGCCAAGAGTTCATCATCTCCTTCATGCGATAAGACCCCTTGAAGCTTTTGCTAGCACAAAGTTGAGAAGGGAGTAGTCTTTGTCTTCTTGTGTGCGCACCTTTTGGAGGAGATCAACCTTGTTTTCTTCTTCCAAGCCGCCTTCCATCCATGGCAATGGTAAGATCATATCATGATCTTAAGTTGGTTTAAGTTGATTATATAGTTCATATGCGATCTTTAGAAGCCCTTTTTCCGCATTGCATGCTAGAAGCGCATGTATAGGGTTTCCCCCCCCCCCCCTTATTGGGGGTTCCTTCAAGCCGAGTATGTTGCAGCCTCGGAAGCATCCAAGGAGGCAGTGTGGATTCGTAAGTTCATTCAGGAACTTGGTGTTGTTCCTTCGAGTGCAGATCCTTTGGTTATCTTCTGTGATAACACTGGAGCAATCGCACAAGCAAAGGAACCACGGTCGCACCAGAAGTCCAAGCACATACAGAGACGGTTTCACTTGATCCGAGAGATCATTGATCGTGGCGAGATCAAAATATGCAAGGTTTATACAGACGACAATCTGGCTGACCCGCTTACCAAGCCTCTGGCGCAGCAGAAGCATGAGAAGCACTGTAATAATATGGGTTTGAGATTTCTCAACCATTAGATTAAGTGCAAGTGGGAGATTGTTGGGGTATGCCCTTAAGGCTAATGTTTGAGGCCTTGGGATTCTATTCAGTATCATGTATAAACTCTTATGTTTATAAAGGCAATGGTTATTATTCAGGTTGTTACATCAGCTGCTGCAATGTGTGTTCTTCTGAATAATGTCTCAATGCTGTTCAGCTAGGCTGACATGCTATATTGTCCTTAGTCGAGATATCTGGGTGAACCTGAGACAGCCATGATATGATTGAGACTAATATGTGTTCTAATCTTATAGGATGCTTCGAGCATGGAATAAGATGTAGACTCATGGGTACATTGGATGTACTGGACAGACCCTACTAGGATATTCAATTGCTTGTCACAATGTGAATAATCCTTGATTGCAACAAGTGGCACATGTCCTCTGACTTGAGATCGCTTGTGTTTCTAAATGATGATTGTCATTGTTTTGAGGTAGTTCAATATCATTTGAAACATAATGATTATAGACTATCTTGGATGATGAGCTTGAGTCAGGTTAGGGCACTAGTGATAGACAAAGGATTGCCATCTCCTGGATTGGAGTGTGATGTTCTAAAGGGGCCCCCCCGAATGAGATGATTGAGAAAGTGTATGGCCATACCCAGGTGACTATGTTCACCTGATCTAATCATGCTCATCATATTGGAGTTACAGGCTTGACACGCTTGTCCAATAAGAACAACCAGTGGCAAAGGAAACTTGTATGCCTAGTGAAGTGGATTCACACTTGTGCTGTGGTTTGGGTGTAGTCTTGGAAGACTCTTTCCTTTATATCGGGAGACAGTGATGTGTTGCTAGATACCCCTCACTGATCGTGATAATGTAAGTTATCGTTACCGACATTTAAAGGAAACCCTTAGGGTCGCACAATTTGATGATATGGCTTACTTAAGTCAAATCGTGTGGACTGAATTGTTTCGGTTCAGTTCAAAGGGATTTAATCTCTGATTGTAAGTGAGATCTGGTCTGATCATGTTTGATTGATTAGGGCTTGAGATCGGTAAGCTTCGATCGAGAGTATTGATGCTAGATCGGTGAGATCAAGAGCATGACAAGATGAACGGTTAGATCTGCAGCCTTAGGGTTTAAGATGATCTAGACCAAATGGCTTGGGCTGGTTTGGTTTGGTCTTTGGACCAAATGCATTTACATTGAACCGGTTCAAGAGCTTGAACGCATGGTTCATTGTTTGTGGCGTTATTGATCGGTTTAGAGATCTTGAACGCATGGCTTAATGTCTTTCCTATTTTGGAAAGTAATAAGCGCATGTTCCCTTCAACGCCAAAACAAGTGAACGCTCCATTCAACCTTTGGCACCTCTCTCTCTCGACGAGACCTTGGTGTGGAGAAGGAGACATCTTGGAGAAGGTTCGGCAAGCCTAGAGACCATCTCTCATTCCCTTTCCATACGGCAAGAACCCTTGAAGAACCTTGCTAGCACAAGGATCTCCAAGGAGTAGGCACATCACCTTGTGTGCGTCAACTAGGGAGAAGATCCCTTTCGGTCTTTGCTTCCAAGCTACCATCCATATGATGGCGATGGTATGATCCTTCATTCATGGTTGCAATCGTTTTGATGTTGATCATATGGCATGCAAAAGATCCTAATAAACCCTATGCTTCCTTGCGAAAATCTTGATATGCGCCCACCCCCTCTTTAGGGTTTCACGCCCCCCTCTTGAAAGGGGTTTCTTCAGTCAATTCGAATTTAAAATAGTGAGAGCAGTAATCATTTAAAACAAGTCCAGTTTAAATGATTCAAAGTAGTACTAATCTATTCTTCTTGGGTGTTGTAGAACAATGGCTACGAACACTGGCGGATTATCACTGCGATCACTCCTTGATAAGGATAAGTTAGTTGGAACTAACTTTATGGACTGGCATCGGAACTTGAGGATAGTCCTCAAGCTTGAGAAGAAGCTGTATGTCCTTGAACAGCCTCTTCCTGCGGCTCCTCCGCCTAATGCCCGAACGGCAGACAGAGATGCTTATAGAAAGCATCAGGATTACTCTTTGGAGGTTGCATGTCTTATGCTAGCCAGTATGGCACCTGAACTGCAGGTGCAATATGAGGAGCAGAATGCTTTTCAGATGATCACTCGTCTGAAACAGATGTTCGAGGCTCAGGCTAGAACTGAGAGATTTGACACCGCCAAAGCAGTCTTTCGGTGCAAGTTGTCTGAGGGTGCACCAGTGAGACCCCATGTTCTCAAACTCATTGGGAACGTGGATCATCTCAGGAGACTGGGACACACCATAGACAACGAGCTGGTTGTGGATCTTATTCTGCATTCCCTGCCCCCTAGCTTCAATCCGTTTATCATTAACTTCAACATGAACCAGATTGAGTGCACACGGGAGGAATTGATGAATATGCTCTAAACAGCCGAGCGAGGATGGGTAAGACCAAACCCAATTCTGTTCTTTTGGTCCCTGCGACCAAGAAGATAAAGAAGAAGGGTAAGGCATGTGATAAGAGCAGTGCCAGAGGTCCTACCAAAGCACTGAAGAAAAAGGCGAAGAAGTCAAAGGACCAGAGGTGTTTTCACTGTGGCGAGCAGGGTCACTGGAGAAGGGACTGTAAGCAGCTTCAGAATGAGGAGAAGAAAGGCTTGGCCTTAACTTCTAGCTCAGGTATCTATGTTACAAAAGTCAATCTTTCTACTTCTATGTCATGGGTATTGGATACCGCATGTGGAGCTTATATTTGTACAAATATGCAGGGGCTCAAGAAAAGTAGATCGGTGCGGCTTGGAGAGATTGACCTACGCGTAGGAAACGGGGCACAGGTTGCTGCTGTTGCTGTGGGCATTTTGACTCTCTCCTTGCCTTCTGGACTTCAATTAGAACTAGATAATTGCTTTTGTGTACCTTCACTTACAAAGAACATTGTATCCATTCCTTGCTTAGCAAGAAAAGGATTTAAATTTGAAATAAATAAGAACTCCTGTTCTTTTTCATTTGCAAATATGTTCTATGGGAAGGGTACTTTGTGTAATGGTCTATATATCTTGGATATGGAAAGTTCTATTTGTAACATAAGCAATAAAAGGACCAAACTGCGTGGTTCAGTTAGTGCTTTCCTATGGCACTGTCGATTAGCCCATATAAACAAGAATCGCATCCAACAACTCCATGAAAATGGATTGTTAGATTCAAGTTCCTTGGAGGAATTTGATACTTGTGAACCTTGTTTGTTAGGGAAAATGACAAAGGCGCTCTTCACCAAGATTGGTGAGAGGGCAGAAGGTTTATTAGATCTCATACATACTGATGTGTGTGGGCCCTTCAATAAACAAGCCAGAGGAGGGTACAACTACTTCATTACCTTCACTGATGACTTCAGTAGGTATGGCTATGTCTACTTAATGAGACATAAATCTGAATCCTTTGAGAAATTCAAGGAGTTCAAGAATGAAGTAGAGAAATAGCTTGGAAGATCCATTAAAGCTCTTCGATCAGATCGAGGTGGATAATACCTGAGCGGTGAGTTCTTTGACTATCTGAGAGAGTGTGGGATCATATCCCAACTCACTCCTCCTGGAACACCTCAATGGAATGGTGTGTCTGAAAGGAGAAATCGAACCTTATTGGATATGGTTCGATCCATGATGAGTCATGCAACTCTACCTTCATCATTCTGGGGGCATGCACTAGAAACAGCTTCTCTGATACTGAATAATGTTCCATCTAAGAGTGTCTCCAAAATACCATACGAGATGTGGAGTGGGAGACGCCCTAATCTCGCGTTTATCAGGATCTGGGGATGTGAGGTTTATGTCAAACGTCAGGATTCTAGCAAGCTAGAACCTAGATCTGATAAGTGTGTGTTTGTGGGGTATCCTAAGGAAACTAAAGGATACTACTTCTATGTCCCAACCGAGAACAAAGTTTTTGTTGCTCGGGGTGCTGTCTTTCTAGAGAAAGAATTTCTTATGAAAGAAGTTAGTGGGAGGAAGTTTGACTTGGATGAGGTCCAAGTGCAAGCACAAGACAAAGAGATGGAATCTGAGCCACCTGCATCGGTTGCTAGGCAACCTGAGGCTCAGACACAGGTCCCGCGTAGGTCTGGGAGAATTCATCGTGCACCTGAAAGGTATGGGTCGCTACCGACCCAACACGATGGGATCTTCATCATTGAGGATGAACTCAGAACCTATGATGAGGCAGTTAGTGGACCGGACTCCGAGAAATGGCTTGACGCAATGCGATCCGAAATGTATTCCATGTCGGCTAACCAAGTCTGGGATTTGGTTGAGCTGCCTGATGGGGTAAAACCCATAGGGTGTAAATGGGTCTTCAAGGGGAAGACAGACATGGATGGCAAAATAGTTACCTATAAGGGTAGACTACTGGCTAAAGGATTTAAACAAGTCCACAGGGTGGACTATGATGAAACCTTCTCGCCAGTTGCCATGATTAAATCCATTCGGATTCTGCTTGCTATAGCTGCATATCATGACTATGAGATATGGCAGATGGATGTGAAGACAGCGTTCCTTAACGGGAAGCTGGCTGAGGATGTGTATATGTCACAACCTGATGGCTTCATCCATCATGCAGAGGCTAATAAGGTCTGCATGTTAAAGAGGTCCATTTACGGATTGAAGCAAGCATCTCGAAGTTGGAATCTTCGATTTGATGAAGCCGTGAGAGATTATGGCTTTATCAAAAGCGAAGATGACGCCTGTGTATACAGAAAATTCAGTGGGAGCTTGGTGATTTTTCTGGTCTTGTATGTTGATGACATACTGCTCATCGGAAATGACATCCCTAGTCTTCAAGCTGTGAAGACATGGTTGGGGAAGTGTTTCGAGATGAAAGACTTAGGGGAGGCCGCCTATATTCTAGGCGTAAGGATCTACCGGGATAGATCCAAGAGGCTTCTAGCCCTTAGTCAGAGTACTTACATTGATAAGGTACTGGAGAGGTTCTACATGGAGCAATCCAAGAAAGGATACCTTCCAGTGAGACATGGCCTTACTCTCTCAAAGAGCTAGTGTCCTACAACACAGGCTGAGAGAGATGATATGAGTCAAATTCCTTATGCTTCGGCAGTAGGATCGATCATGTATGCAATGTTGTGTACTAGACCAGATGTGGCATATGCTGTGAGCATAACCAGCCGATACCAATCCAATCTAGGTCTGCAGCACTGGGTGGCTATAAAGAACATCCTAAAGTATCTAAGAAGAACTAAGGATCTGTTCTTGGTCTATGGGGGACAGGAAGAGCTCAGTATGTAGGGCTATACCGATGCATCATTCCAGTCTGACCCTGATGACTTTAGATCGCAGGCCGGCTATGTGTTCAAGATAAATGGGGGCGCTGTATGTTGGAAGAGCTTCAAGCAATCCACCATAGCAGATTCTACAACCGAAGCTGAGTATGTGGCTGCTTCTGAGGCAGCCAAGGAAGCTGTTTGGATAAGAAAGTTCTTATGTGATCTTCAAGTGGTGCCTAGTGCAATGGATCCCATTGAACTCTACTGTGACAACAATGGAGCAATTGCACAAGCCAAGGAACCACGGTCTCATCAAAGATCCAAACACATACTCAGAAGATTTCACCTGATCAGAGAGATCATTGACAGAGGTGATGTCAAGATTAGCTGAGTAGACACAGAGAACAATCTGGCAGACCCATTGACCAAGGCTTTGGCGCAGCAGAAGCATGATGGTCACGCTAGAGATATGGGGTTGAGATTCCTCAACTTCTAGGTCTTAGTGCAAGTGGGAGATTGTTGGTGTATATGCCCTAGGACCTAGTTTTGGTCAACTTATGTACTACTTGACATTGATATTTATATATATCATTCTGGCATTGTCGTTATCATTGTGTACTTACATGATAATGTCCCTGGAGACAGATTGGATCTGTGCTCAAACAATTGTCCCCAGTCGATGTACCTGAGTGGATATGGGATAGCTCTGGTACTTGTGAGACTGGTATGTGGGCTGGTTAGGCACGTGGTGCTAACGCGGACACATGGGTATATCATTGGAGGATATACTGGATAGACCCGCTATGAGGCTATGACTTGGTGTCATGAGTTATCCTCATAAGTGACAGGAGATGCATTGATCCCTTGACTTGAGGTCATTGACCATTCTACATGGTTAGAGACTTACTTTGATACAACCTAACACCTTGCCATAGCTGGGAGGTCATAACGGTTGTTATTGAGCATGTCACGACCCATATGAGAAGATCAATGGACAGACATAGGATTTGCCCCTTCCCTAGGGAAGTATGATATCCATCGAGCTCCTTTTATGGTTCTATGACTGAGAGTGTATGGCCATACCCAGGTGAGAACCTGTTTTAGTCATAGCCATGTGATTGGATGAAAACAAGTGGTGACACACTTGTCCAATCGGATATCAGTTCGGCAAAGAGACTATAATGCATCTATACCTAATTGCGATGATGGGGATGTCGATGTCGATATCCATTCCAATGACCTGGGTAGTAGCGATGCACTGCTAGGTGCCACTCACTACTTGTGATGACCTTTGGTCAGCACTGCCAGCGTCAGAGGAACCTACAGGGTCGCACACCTTGATACTTGAGTTCTCGTATTGATCGGGATGCCTTATGATCGAGTTATTGGATAACTCGGATCTAATTGGGAGATTTCGTCAGCGCCAATGGGCCTGATGAGATGGAAGAATATTATTGGAGCCAAACTTCATTTTTGGCAGGTTGACCCGTATTTGACCATGGTTGGTCACATTTGAATTAGGGTTGCATTGGATTGGATCCAAGTGCTTAATCAACCCATGTAATGGAGTTTGGGCTAGCTCATTATCCAATGAGGCCCAATAATAAGTTGTCATGAAGAGAAGAAAGGCTAAAAGGGTATAATGGGGACAAATCTTCTCCCCTAGGCGCCTATGGGCATAATGGGGAGAAGTGGCGCAATTTGCTTCATAAGGAAGCAATTGGCGCCTCCCCCTTGATCCCTTATGTATGAATGCCAATATGGCATTGCTTGGGGCGCAAGGCAAGGCCTTGGCGCACAAAGAAAGACATGGGTTCTAAAAGGAATGGTTGAATGAGAATTATGGAAATGTCTTGGAGACTTTCCTTATCTCAAACCTTCTCATCCTAGCCAACCACTTGTCTTAATCCTAGCCTTTCGTAAATCGCCTCTTGCTCTATAAAAGAGCACCTAGCCGAGCCCTCAAAAAGGATGATCAATCCTTGGAGGCGTGAACACAAGAACAGGGCGAGTGCTAGGAGCAAGGACGCATCTTCCATCTTCCTTAACTGCAAGTCTTTTCCTCCTTTCCTCTTGGCGCAAGGAACTTTAGTGCTTGGCGGTTTGGGTAGTCTTCCTTCTTCTCTTGGCGCATCATCTCTCTTGGTGGCGCAAGTGAAGTAGAGCATCTCCCTAAGGCTTGGATCTTCTTCCCGAGCCTAGCACCGGGTGTAACATCCCACATTCTTAACCCCAAACAAATGGCACAATTCACAAATGATACAGGATGTTTCATATAAGATCGATCATATGCTAGGTAAAACCGAGTTCAAGAAAACACGATCTGAAAAATTTCCATAAATTCATACATACAAATTCACAAAATTCAAATCTCATAAATCTCATAAGGGTACCTGCCACCACGCAATCCTTGCACTAGACATATGCAAGGCAACAGTTATATCAAATCCACAGCTATATTAAATCCGTATCAAAACCATAAAATCCAAAAAGGTACCTGCCACCAGGCAATACTTGCACTAGACATATGCAAGTTACAGATATATCAAAACCGATTACAAAGAATACACCATAAACCGAAATTCACAACAAAATCACAAAATCGATTTTATAAACTCATATCAAACACCGAAACCAGGCTGAAGCCCGCGGTGACACAAAAATCAAACTCATAAGACTGCCATAACCGGCAACATAATTCACATAGTTCACATAGTCTCATGATTCACATAGTTCATATAATTTATGTTAAGGCCACAACCGGCCCCAAGAATTAAGCATAAAAATTCTTAAAACAGCAAACAGCATAATTATCCACGCCAAAGCACTCAAGACATGCGCCCCTGCTCTATGCCTGAAAATAGTGAGGGGTGAGCTACACAGCCCAGTGAGTGGATAGTCTAAATCGACCATCCAGAACATACATTCAAAAATATAGGCAGATTATTTTAAAAATCTTTAACAGGAACATTATGTCAACATATAACAAAATAAAGAAACAGAAGTCATATAGACAGTTAAATGTACACACTAGCATATTACAAATTCAGGTTCTAGAGTTTTACTCTAACCCAATTAAACACATATATTCTAAACCAACTAAACACACCATACTTAATTAACCTAGTTGTCCAGCATATTCAGTAGTGACCAATATGGTCTAACCCGGCTTGGCCAAAGCACTGGGAGCTGCAAAATCTCGTGCAACACATAAACATGGATAGTGAGTAGAATCAAGAGGTGGCCCCCGCCAGGTCACGACGTGGCACTTTGCTCTCTCACCCCATAACACATCGATGGATTGTGTGTAGATTCAAGAGGTGGCCCCCACCAGTCACGGCGTGGCACTTTGCTCCACACACCCAACATCATAAACCGAGTGATGACATCAAGAGGTGGCCCCTGTCTGATCAAGACATGGCACTTTGCGTCTTATATCACCCCAACACATAAAAGAGTAATGACATCAAGAGGTGGCCCCTGTCCGACCAAGACATGGCACTTTGCGTCAAAACCCGTTCTCCCAAAAGGTTCCTACTGGACAACAGACATATCTTAATTCATATTTCACAAAGGTGAACATATTTCACAAAGGTGGACTCCTAAGTGTCAACTAGACTCTAGGATAGTCATCACAAAAATCATATCGGGCAGGCATCAACCCCCATCACCATAATCATAATAGGCAGGCTGAACATCAACCTCCTCACATATCACAATACAGGGCTGAAATTCAAACCCTTAACATAACACATAAGGACTATCCCCTTGAGTTCATAGTTACACCTAGCCTTAGTCCTAACCATCACATAATCACATAATTTTCCAAATTTACATAACCCCTAATTTTCCAAATTCACATAATCACACATATTGTTCAAAATTCACATAACATAACACATAATATTTTATATTCGAATATCACCGAATATAGTGTAGTCCTTAAATTTCATGCTGATTAGTTTAATCAAATTTTGCTATGTTATCACCCAAATTTTCTCAAACAAAATACATGACCATAAACATATAATATGTTACACACATAAAGAAATAACCAAGGTAGCGTTAACAGCATTTATAAAGCATCCATAAAATCAACATAAATTGTAAAACATGTATTCTTATAAATCACTTTACAAATTACCACAAATTACCACATGTAAACATGTTAACTACAACTATAAAAATTTCGGTTTAACTACAATTATAAAGGTATCGGTTTTCATACATGCTATAAAAATCATTGATCTAATGTTACCAAAATTCCCTATAAAATACCTAGTTAATAAGAATTTCATGCTCAAAATTCAATGATCTAAAGCTACCAAAAATCCCTATAAAAATACCTTAAATTTCATGCCACAATTTTCGGTTTTCATGAGATACATACCTTTTACAAAATTTCGGTTTTCATGAAAATACAAGAAGATCTTAAATTCGGTTTCATGAATAATAAGGATATATAAATATTCGGTTTCCATGACAATTATACCATTATAACTTTCGGTTATCACAAGAAGAAGTCTTGAATTTTCGGTTTTTAACATTGCAAATCTCTAATCAATCTCATGCATCAATAACACAACCCAATTGTTAGGAATCAATTAAGACAACCCACTCACCTTGAAACTTAGGTTAAAAATCTCCCCAACAAAAATCGTCCAAAGCCTTTGAAGTCACCCAAAGGATCTCCAAGAAATCGCCAAGAAAGTTTCACCTCAAGGGAAATTCGCCAAGGGAAGAAGATGGAGAAAATTCGCCTCAAAACTCTTCAATAATCGCCACTTCTTCAAGCCGCCACCCTAATTTTTCTCAAGACTCCAAAAATCGCCAATAATCTCACCCTAGTCGATATTACCACTTAAACTTTGGGTTTTTAAATTTTAAACCCATTAACCAATTAATTCCAATAGGGTTTAACCCATATAATTCATAATTTCGAATTTTCAAACCCAATAACCCATAGTTAACCAATTAATTTAATTAACTTACAAATAACCAATCACTTAACCGAAATCCAATAAGGATTTAATTAATATCCAATAAGGATTTAATTAACCAATAAGGTCTAATTAATTAACCAATAAGGTCTAATTAATTAACCAACAAACTGTAATTAATTAACTTACAATTTACAACCCATAAATCCTAATTAATTTATTATGAACAACCAATAATAATTCATCATAAATTAACAGCCAATAATCAAATAAATAATCTCTAATTAATTTACAATAAATTAACAACCAAATAAACTCAAATCAAATAATTACAAATTAACAATCAATAAGCCAGTTAATTAGCATCCAATAATTTTATTTAAATCATAATAAAATATCACAGCTAATGATTTTATTTAAATCCAAATAATGCTTACCAGGACTTAAGATCCTTGGATCTTACACCGGGCGTGGAAGAAGAGAACTCAAGAGATCCGTGTGTGTGAGACTGCAGAGGGCGAACACTTGGGCGCCTGCATCGGCATCGCTCTACATTGCTCTTAAGGTATTTCCTAACTCATCGTGTCGACTCCCTTGCTTGCAATCTTCACTGGGTTTTTGGGACCGGCCTGTTTCGGGGACATTCTTCCGCTGTGTAAAATGTATGTCCATGACTCTGAAAATTGTACAATGTCCCCGGGGTTTCCCAACAGCTTGCGGCATCCTTCTCATTGGCGCATCCCTTCTTGGCGGTGGCGCAAGTGGTGTAGAAGGAACCTTATGGTTTCGATCTTCTTCCCGAGGCTAGCACCGGGCGTGGAAGAAGAGGACTCGAGGCATCCGTGTGTGTGAGATTGCAGTGGGCGCATGCTTGGGCACCTACCTCGAAATCGGCCTCATCTTGCTTTAAGGTATTTTCTATCTCATCGTGTCGACTCTCTCGCTTGACGATCTTCACTGGGTTTTTGGGACTAGCCTGTTTCGGGGATATTAGTTCCGCTGCGCAATGTATTTGTGTAATTTCTATCTCTGAAAATTATAACATATCCCCGGGATTTCTCAACAGTGGTATTAGAGTGACTTGCGAGACTCAAACGATGTATTTTGATGTTTTTCGTTGCTCGCATGCCATATCTCAATTTTCACAAATTGCATGATCACATTGCAAACGATTTTTCTAAGTAGGAAAAATTAGGGTTTCTTGTTTCTATCATCTTTTCAATCTCTTTTGGATTTTTGGATTATTTTTCTTGTGTGATTTAAAGGATCAAAGGCGCACATGGTTTTGTCAAGTAGGACGGGCATTGTATCTTCGTACTGGCCGGGTCTCTTGATCTGACAAAATTACCAGCCGAAAGGATCTTTGAAATCATCATGAAAGTTTAATCGCAAATAACCAAAAGATTTGTGATAAGAAGATGAAGAAAAGAGACTGGTTTTATGTAAAAGTAAAATTTCAGATTTTATGTTTTTCATGAGCATGTAGAACTGCATGTGTAGATAACTTGCTTGTGCATAATGTTGTGATCATGAGTCAAGCCCCTTTGCATGCCTGTGATGTATCTTTGTGAGGCCTGCGTGCCGCTTTTCTTTTCTTTTATTTTTGTAACAAGAAGAAGAAGATTAGGGCGCAACCACATGGAACCCTGGCATGCTTGATGGCGCATGGAGGAGTGGCGCAAGATGGCATGGCCGAACCCTAGGGTTTGAGAGCTAGCCATCTTGGCTCCTTGCATGGTGGCGCATCATCTATGGAGAAAGACCCATGGCATTGGCCGAACCCATGAGGGACACCTCTTGGGCTTGAGAGCTAAACCATGGTGAGAAGGACCTTGGAGCCAACCTTGAAGTTCAAGTTAGAGGTCAGCTAGGTTAGGTCTTATCTTTGGGGCTTGAATCCTAGGTCAAGATTTGAACCTCCTTTTGGCATGTGTTGGTTCAATGTCTTGAATAGGCTATGATCACATCATTCATTTATTGTTTTCGATATCTGCTAAAGCATGCCTGTTTTATCGTTATGTTATCACTATAGGATTGCATGCCTGTAACGTTAGACATAAGATAAAACTGATGAGACCTCAAAAACCCTCATAAATAAATATCAAGTCTAGTAGCCTTCTAACGCGTAGCCCTCACTAAGCTATCGATTAGTGGTGTTGTGAACTGTTTCCCACCCTCGTGGGACACACCCACTTATCTTTAGAAAGTGCGTGGTGGCAATGGTTTCCCCAGTCTGTTTTAATTGGGCGCGCCTTCGCAAGGAAACTTGTTGGCCCTGGGCATAACGGTTAGGAATGGACTTGACTAGATTTCCACATGTGCTGGGCATATGGTGGAACTCTAGAGGCATCGTTGAGAGGTTAGGGTTTTATGCTGTATCCAGCCCTCGCTGAACATGAAATGCCTGGACTGTCTCAATAAGGGGAATTGCTTGGAGCAATCGGCCGGCGTGCCCACCTTAGGTAGCATGGGTTACTTTGTGCATCTCATCCCACCCTCGTGGGACGCAAAGCCTCATGTGAAAAAGGGATCCCATCTCACTAGGAAGTCTTAAACTTCCAGATTGACTTTGTGGGTTATCAATTCGATTAAAATAGTGGGAGCCATAATCATTTAAAACAAGTCCAGTTTAAATGATTTGAAGTAGTACTAATCTGCTGTTTCTTGACTATTGTAGAATAATGGCAACAAACAATAGCGGTTGGTCACTATGATCTATCCTTGAAAAGGACAAGTTGGTTGCATCTGTTGGGGTATGCCCTTAAGGCTAATGTTTGAGGCCTTGGGATTCTTTCAGTATCATGTATAAACTCTTATGTTTATAAAGGCAATGGTTGTTATTCAGTTTGTTACATTGTCTGCTGCAATAAGTGTGCTTCTGAATAATGTCTCAATGCTGTTCAGCTTGGCTGACATGCTGTAATGTCCTTAGTCGAGATATCTTGGTGAACATGAGACAGCCTTGATATGATTGAGACTAATATGTGTTCTAATCTTATAGGATGCTTCGAGCATGGAATAAGATGTAGACTCATGGGTACATTGGATGTACTGGACAGACCCTACTAGGATATTCAATTGCTTGTCACAATGTGAATAATCCTTGTTTGCAACAAGTGGCACATGTCCTCTGACTTGAGATCACTTGTGTTTCTAAAATGATGATTGTCATTGTTTTGAGGTAGTTCAATATCATTTGAAACATAATGGTTATAGACTATCTTGGATGATGATCATGAATCAGGTTAGGACACTAGTGATAGATATAGGATTGTCGTCTCCTTGATTGGAGTGTGATGTTCTAAAGGGGGCCCCCCTGGATGAGATGATTGAGAAAGTGTATGGCCATACCCAGGTGACTATGTTCATCTGATCTAATCATGCTCATCATATTGGAGCTACAGGCTTGACACGCTTGTCCAATAAGAACATCCAGTGGCAAAGGAAACATGTATGCCTCGTGAAGTGGATTCACACTTGTGCTGTGGTTTGGGTGTAGTCTTGGAAGACTCTTTCCTTTATATCGGGAGACAGTGATGTGTTGCTAGATACCCCTCACTGATTGTGATAACGTAAGTTATCATTACCGACATTTAAAGGAAACCCTTAGGGTCGCACAATTTGATGATATGGCTTACTTAAGTCAGATCGTGTGGACTGAATTGTTTCAGTTCAGTTTAAAGGGATTTAAACTCTGATTGTAAGTGAGATCTGGTCTGATCATGTTTGATTGATTAGGGCTTGAGATCGGTAAGCTTCGATCGAGAGAAGTGATGCTAGATCGGTGAGATCAAAAGCATTGAGAGATCAACGGTTAGATCTTGAACCTTTTTGGTTCAATGAGATCTAGACCATTGCTTGGGCTGATTTGGTTTGACCATTGAACCATATACATGTGAACCGGCTCATGTGTGAGCGCATGGTTCATATGGAGTGGGATAAGCGTTTGGTTCACTTGAAGTGAACGCATAACGCATGAACGTTTTCGTTTGCTATTTTTGGAAGTTCCAAAATAGAAACGCCTCCACGTTCGGTTGGTTTCACGCTCCATTCAACCCTTTGCTCCTTGCTCTCGACGACACTCTCGTGTGGAGAAAAAGACGTCTTGGAGAAAGTTCGGCCAAGCAAGAGAGTTCATCTCTCATTTCCTTTTATTCGATCAAGATACCTTGGTACCTTGCTAGCACAAGAAGCAACAAGGGAGTAGGCAACATCTCATTGTGTGCGCATCTTTTGGAGGAGATCAGATTTGTTCTCTTCTTCCAAGCCGACATCTACACAATGGCTATGGTATGATCTATACTAGTTGTTTAACAAGTTAATCATGTGTCTATGCAAACGATTCTAAGAAACCCTTGCTTCCGCTAGAAAAATTTATGCGCCTCCAATTTGGGTTTCGCCCCCCCCCCCCCCCCCTTTAGATTAGGGGACTTGCAGCATCCAACTTGATGGATTGGTATATGAACTTGAGAATTGTGCTCAAGCTCGAGAGAAAGCTCCATGTCCTTGAGCAGCCCATTCCTAAACCACTTCCATGCTCGGCCTCAGCGGTTGAGAGGGATGCTTATGATAAGCATCAGGCTGACACTTTGGAGGTTGCACAATTGATGCTAACCAACATGTCGCCCTTGCTTCAAGGGCAATATGAATTGAAGAGTGCCTATGAGATTATTACTAATCTATGACAGCTCTTTAATGAATTGATTAGGCTCAATCCTCCTAAAGTTGATATTCAGTGCGTTGAGCCGAAAAGCTTGACCAAGGAACTGAAATTAAAGATGGAATGGATCAGGAACAATAAGTGCTATTCATGTGGAGGGCCACCTCACATGTTGAAGGACATAGTGCGACTTCAGAATGAGAAGAAGAGAGGCAAGGCTTCTTCTTCATACTCAGGTATTTATGTTACATAAGTCAATCTTTCCACTTCTATGACATGGGTATTGGATACCGCATGTGGAGCTCATATTTGTACAAATATACAGGGGCTCAAGAAAAGTAGATCGGTACGGGCTGGAGAGATTGACCTACGAGTTGGAAATAGGGTACAGGTTGCTGCTATTGTTGTAGGAGTTTTGACTCTCTCCCTGCCATCTGGACTTCAGTTAGAGTTAAATAATTGCTATTATGTACCTTCACTTACTAAGAACATTGTATCCATTACTTGCTTAGCAAAGAAGGGATTTAAGTTTGAAATAAATAAGAACTCTTGTTCTTTTTCATTTGCAAATATGTTTTATGGGAAGGGTACTTTGTGCAATGGTCTATATGTGTTAGACATGGATAACTCTATTTGTAACATAAATAATAAAAGGACCAAACTGAGTGGTTCAGTTGGTGCTTTCCTATGGCATTGTCGATTAGCCCATATAAACAAAAATCGCATTCAACAACTCCATGCAAATGGGTCGTTAGATTCAAGTTCCTTGGAGGAATTTGATACATGTGAGCCTTGTTTGTTAGGGAAAATGACAAAGGAGCCCTTCACCAAAATTGGTGAGAGGGCAGGAGGTTTGTTGGATCTCATACATAGCGATGTGTGTGGGCCATTCAATAAGCAAGCCAGAGGAGGACACAGCTACTTCATTACCTTTACTGATGATTTCAGTAGATATGGTTATGTCTACTTGATGAGACATAAATCTGAATCCTTTGAGAAATTCAAGGAGTTCAAGAGTGAAGTAGAGAACTAGCTTGGTAGATCCATTAAGGCTCTTCGATCAGATCGTGGTGGAGAGTACCTGAGCGGTGAGTTCCTTGACTATCTAAAAGAGTGTGGGATTCTGTCCCAACTCATTCCTCCTGGAACACCCCAATGGAATAGTGTGTCTGAAAGGAGAAATCGAACTTTGTTGGACATGGTTCGATGTATGATGAGTCATGCAACTCTACCTCCCTCATTTTGGGGGCATGCACTTGAATCAACTTCTCTAATACTGAATAATGTTCCATCTAAGAGTGTCTTAAAGATTCCATACGAGGTATGGAGTGGGAGATGCCCTAATCTCACTTTTATCAGGATCTGGGGATGTGAGGCTTATGTCAAACGTTAGGATTCTAGCAAGCTAGAACCCAGGTCTAATAAATGCATGTTTGTGGGGTACCCTAAGGAAACTAAGGGTTACTACTTCTATGTTCCCATTGAGAACAAAGTTTTTGTTGCTCGGGGTGCTATATTTCGAGAGAAAGAATTTCTCATGAAAGAAGTTAGTAGGAGGAAGTTTGACTTGGACGAGGTCCAAGTGCAACCACAAGACACAGAGATGGAACCTAAGCCACCTGCACCAGTTGATGGGTAACCTGAGGCTCAGACATAGGCCCCGCGTAGGTCTGGGAGGATTCATCGTGTACATGAGAGGTATGGGTCGCTACCGACCCAACACGACGGGATATTCATCATTGAGGATCAACCCAAGACTTATGATGAGGCGGTCAATGGACCGGACTCCTAGAGATGGCTTGACGCCATGCGATCCGAGGTGGATTCCACGTCAGCTAACCAAGTATGGGATTTGGTTGAGTTACCTGATGGGGTAAAACCCATTGGGTGTAAATGGGTCTTCAAGAAGAAGACAGACATGGATGGTAATGTGGTTACCTATAAAGGTAGACTAGTGGCTAAGGGATTCAAACAAAACCATGGGGTGGACTGAAACCTTTTCGCCAGTTGCCATGATCAAATCCATTCGGATTCTGCTTGCTATAGCTGCATATCATGACTATGAGATATGGCATATGGATGTAAAGACAGCATTCCTTAACGGAAAGCTGATTGAGGATGTGTATATGACACAACCTGATGGCTTCATCCATCCTGTAGAAGCCAGTAAGGTCTGCAGGCAAAAGAGATTCATTTATGGATTAAAGCAAGCATCTCAAAGTTGGAATCTTCGATTTGATGAAGCTGTGAGAGATTATGGCTTTATCAAAAGCGAAGATGACGCCTGTGTATACAGAAAATTCAGTGGGAGCTTGGTGACTTTTCTGGTCTTGTATGTCGATGACATACTACTCATCGGGAATGACATCCCTAGTCTTCAAGCTATGAAGACATGGTTAGGGAAGTGCTTTGAGATGAAGGACTTAGGGGAGGCTGCCTATATCCTAGGCGTGAGGATCTACAGGGATAGATCCAAGAGGCTCCTAGCCCATAGTCAAAGTACTTACATTGATAAGGTCCTGGAGAGGTTTAGCTTGGAGCAATCCAAGAAAGGGAAACCTTCTAGTGAGACATGGCCTTACTCTCTCAAAGAGCCAGTGTCCCACCACATAGGCTGAGAGGGATGACATGAGTCGAGTACCCTATGCTTCGGCAGTAGGTTCGATCATGTATGCAAAGTTGTGTACTAGACCGGATGTGGCTTATGCTGTGAGCATAACCAGCCGATACCAATCCAATCCTGGAGTACAGCACTGGGTGGCTGTAAAGAACATCTTGAAGTATATGAGAAGAACAAAGGATTTGTTCCTAGTCTATGGGGGACAGGAAGAGCTCAGTATGCAGGGCTACACTGATGCGTCTTTCCAGTCTGAGCCTAACGACTTTAGATCGCTGGTTGGCTATGTGTTCAAGATGAATGGAGGCGTTGTATGCTGGAAGAGCTTCAAGCAATCCACCATCGCTGATTCTACAACCGAGGCGGAGTATGTAATCGCTTCTGAGGCAGCCAAAGAAGCCATTTGGATCAAGAAGTTCCTCTCAGAACTTCAGGTGGTTCCCAGTGCAGTGGATCCCATTGAAATCTACTGTGATAACAATGGAGCGATTACACAAACCAAGGAACCATGGTCTCATCAAAGATCCAAACAGATACTCAGGAGATTTCACCTGATCAGAGAGATCATAGACAGAGGTGATGTTAAGATTAGTAGAGTTGACACAGAGAACAATCTGGCAAACCGATTGACCAAGGCTTTGGCGCAACAGAAGCATGACTGTCATGCTAGAGATATGGGGTTGAGATTACTCAACCTCTAGGTTTTAGTGCAAGTGGGAGATTTTTGGTGTATATGCCCTAGGACCTAGTTACGGTCCATCATTGTACTACTTGACATTGATATTTTATATCATTCTCGCATTGTCATTATCTATGTTTGTCTACATCTGCGAATATGTACTTACTTGATAATGTGCCTGGAGATAGATTGGATCTGGGCTCAAATGATTGTCCCCAGTCAATGTACCTGAGTGGATATGGGACAACTCTAGTACGTATGAGACTGGTATATGGGCTGGTTAGGCACGAGGTGCTAACGCAAACATATGGGTATATCAATGGTGGATATACTGGACCGACCCACTATGAGGCAATGACTTGGTGTCACAAGTTATCCTCACAAGTGATAGGAGATGCATTGATCCCTTGACTTGAGGTCATTGGCCATTCTATATGGTTAGGGATATGCTTTGATACAACCTAACACCTCGCTGTAGTTTGGGGGTAATAACGGTTGTCATTGAGCATGTCACGACCCATAGGAGAAGGTCAATAGACAGACATAGGATTTGCCCCTTCCTAAGGGAAGCATGATATCCATGGAGCTCCTCTATGGTTCTATGATTGAAAGTGTATGGCCATACCCAGGTGAGACCTGATTTAGTCATAACGATGAGATTGGATAAAAACAAGTGGTGACACACTTGTCCAATCGGATATCAGTTCGGCAAAGAGACTATAATGCATCTGTACCTGATTGCGATGATGTCGATGTCGATGTCGATATCCATTCCGATGACTTGGGTAGCAGCGATGCACTGCTAGGTGCCACTCACTGCTTTTGGTGACCTTAGGTCGGCACTGCCAACGTCAGAGGAACCTACAGGGTCGCACACCTTAATACTCGAGTTCTCGTATTGATCGAGAAGCCTTATGATTGAGTTATTGGATGACTCGGATCTGTTTGGGAGATTTCATCAGCGCCAATGAGCCTGATGAGATGGAAGAAACTTATTAGGGCCAACTTCCATTTTTGGCATATTGACCGAACTAACCATGGTTAACCTAGTTTGACCTTGGGTTAAATTGGATTGGATCAAATGGGTTGATGGACATGCATAATGGACCTTGGGCTAGGCCCATCTTGTAGTTGGGCTTATTGATAAGTTAAATGGGCTTAAGGAGAAATAAGGGTAGTCGCATATTTAACCCTAGTTAGACTAGGGTTAGCGTCTATCCCTCATGTGATTAATAAAACATTGAATTAATCATTTGAGATAAATAAGGGCTAATTAATTGAATTAATTAGAGTCCTAATTGGATTAGGACTTAATTAATTAAATCATTATTTAAATTAGAGTCCTAATTGGATTAGGACTTAATCTCCTATTCCTACTCCTTTGCAAAAACCGCCCATGATCTCTATAAAAGAGACCCTAGCCGCCCCCCCCCCCCCCCCCTTATGGACACAAGTCTTAGAGGCGTGAAGCACAAGTGAGGGGCGACATATTGAGGGCTAAGAGCTCTCCTTCCATTAAGGTGCAAGCAAACTTCTTCCTTCTGCCTCCTTCCTTTCCTTGGCGGAAAGGAACTAGAAGGCTTGCGGCATCCTTCTCATTGGCGCATCCCTTCTTGGCGGTGGCGCAAGTGGTGTAGAAGGAACCCTAAGGCTTGGATCTTCTTCCCGAGGCTAGCACCAGGCATGGAAGAAGAGGACTTGAGGCATCCGTGTGTGTGAGACTACAGAGGGCGCACGCTTGGGCACCTACCTCGACATCGGCCTCATCTTGCTTTAAGGTATTTTCTATCTCATCGTGTTGACTCTCTCGCTTGACGATCTTCACTGGGTTTTTGGGACTAGCCTGTTTCGGGGATATTAGTTCCGTTGCACAATGTATTTGTGTAATTTCTATCTCTGAAAATTGTAAAATATCCCTGGGGTTTCCCAACATCGGCCACAAAGATTCTTGCACCCCTCCAACAACCACTCCTCCAACAACTAGTGGGATGCAAGCAAGTCTCCACAAGCCATTATCCATATTATTCCACCTGCATGTGCCAAGGAATGCCATTACATCACTTGCATGCACCCAGGAATGCCTTCACGTCTGTCAACTGAAGCCTTCCCAAGAGAGATTTTGTCCAAGCAACAATCACGCATCCACCCACTCCAACCAATGAATGGGCTAAGAAAGAACTCTCATCTCCACCTTCCAAATTTGAATTGAGAAATAGCAGTCGTGAGATCCATTGAGTGCTTATGTTAATGGTGAGGGTGAAAAGAGTTTAAAAGGCAATGTAATCTTCACGTTTAGACAAGTTAAGAATATTATTTTTGGAAAAAACCTTTGGGTTGGTGTGTCTTCCTCCTTGTGAGGTTAGGGATAGGGTATGTAGCCTCTTCTCTTCCCCCTTAGCTTGGTAAGGGTCTCTCCTCTTCTTCCCTTCACTTCTCTTCTCCAGCTTCCATTATGTGTCTGTGGGATCAGAGGAACATATGGGCAACTCTTGTCTGCCCATGACGATCCATTTCCACCTCCATGTTCATCCCCAGAGTTGGCCGCCTGGTTCTTTTCATAACCCATGGCCAGCCATGATGGAAGCTGGAGCCATACACTTCGTCGTCCACTTGCATCAATGTCCAGCTTCCAGCACTCACGTGCCATCCACCTCGCTAGTAGCACTCAACCCACCACCGCCCTGACTGCACCTCCCATCGTCGCCGGAGTTGGCCGCCTGGTTCTTTTCAGAACCCACGGCCAGCGATGATGGAAGCTGGGGCCTTACACATCATCTTCCACCCCCTGCAGCAACGTCGAGCGACCAAGCCACCACACGCATCCACCCGCCGATCAACAATCTCCAAGCTCTCCATCTCTTGCTGCAACAAAACAACTTCCCCAGCGACACTCTCCAGTCCACCTCCTCCATCCAGCAACCTCGCCGATGTTCCTCTCCCGCTGGCTTTCAGCCGTCCCTCTTCCGCGATAATCACCGGAGTTGGTCGCCTGGTTCTTCTCATAACCCATGGCCAGCGATGAAGGATGGGTTCTTCTCGTCGCTGTTCGACTGCCCCTCAATAATGCATTTCCGCCTCCACTCGCACCAATGGAACAGCCACGCAAGATCGTCCCCATCGATGCCCAGCAACCTCACTGACAACCCACTCCATTCTGGAGCTGATACTGTCTTCCCAAGCCGCGCCGTCTACTTGGTTCTTGTTAGAACCCGTGGACGACATAGGTTGTGTTGGGGTATGCCCTTAAGGCTAATGTTTGAGGCCTGTGGGAATGTATCTGTATCATGTAATAAACTGTTATGTTTATAAAGGCATGGTTATTATTCAGTTGTTTACATTGTCTGCTGCAATATATGTTCTTCTGAATAATGTCTCAAAGCTGTTCAGCTGGGCTGACATGCTGTTATGTCCTTAGTCGATATATCTTGGTGAACATGAGACAGCCTTGATATGGTTAAGACTAATATGTGTTCTAATCTTATAGGATGCTTCGAGCATGGAATAAGATGTAGACTCATGGGTACATTGGATGTGCTGGACAGACCCTACTAGGTTATTCAATTGTTTGTCACAATGTGAATATTCCTTGAATATGACAAGTGGCACATTTCCTATGACTTGAGATCACTTGTGTTTTCTAAATGATGATTGTCATTGTTTTGAGATAGTTCAATATCATTTGAAACATAATGATTATAGACTATCTTGGATGGTGAGCTTGAATCAGGTTAGGGCACTAGTGATAGACATAGGATTGCCGTCTCCTTGTTCAAGGAGTGTGATGTTCTAAAGGGGCCCCCTGGATGAGATGATTGAGAAAAGAGTATGGCCATACCCAGGTGACAGTGTTCATCTGATCTAATCATGCTCATCATATTGGAGCTACAAGCTTGACACGCTTGTCCAATAAGAACATCCAGTGGCAAAGGAAATATGCATGCCTTGTGAATTGATTCACACTTGTGCTATGGTTTGGGTGTAGTCTTGGAAGACTCTTTCCTTTATATCGGGAGACAGTGATGTGTTGCTAGATACCCCTCACTGATCGTGATAATGTGAATTATCGTTACCGACATTTAAAGGAAACCCTTAGGGTCGCACAATTTGATGATATGGCTTACTTCAGTCAGATCGTGTGGACTGAATTGTTTGGGTTCAGTTTAAAGGGATTTAATCTCTGATTGTAAGTGAGATCTAGTCTGATCATGTTTGATTGATTCGGGCTTGAGATCGGTAAGCTTCGATCGAGAGAATGATTGCTAGATCGGGCAGATCAGAAGCATCAAGAGATTAACGGTCAGATCTGGAGCCTTAGGGTTTATTTGAGATCTAGACTAGATCATTGGCTTGATTGGTTCTTAAACCGAACCAATATGAACCGGCTCATGAAATGAGCGCATGGTTCAAGGCTTGGCGACTTGTTCACTTGGCGTGAACATTGGAGCGAGTGGTGTGGCTATTTTTAGTAACCACGATCTCCACTTGGAGATAACGCTCACGTTCGAATAGCTCTTGCTATTCTCGCCTCTCAAGCGACCTCTCTCTCGACACTCGTTGTGTGTGGCGACGCTTGGAAGATAGAGGAGGTTTTTGGCCAAAAGAGATCAACACATCTCCATTCCTTTTCACTCGATCAAGGACTCCCAGGAACCTTGCTAGCACAAGGAGCACCAAGGGTAGGCGCATTGATCATCTTGTGTGTGAAACTTAGGAGAAGGCTCGCTTGCGTCTTTCCTTCCAAAGCTTCATCAAACCGATGGCAATGGTATGAGTTTATCTTCATCTATTCAAATATTCGAAAGCTAGTTATATGACATATATAGATCCTATGAAATCCTAATATCCCATGCAAAATTTTGTTGCGCCACCATTAGGGTTTCTACCCCTTAGTTAGGGGTTCCCTGCAATTGGTATCAGAGCTAGGGTTATATGTTCATATGATTGCTTTGATTGTGAATCCATATATGCTTAGATCTTATATGTGCGAAACTAGTTTATGCTTTTCTTTTTGCGCATCTATGTTGGCGCATGTTGTAGCTTAAGTTTTCTCAAAAGGAAATATCACATGCGCGCTTAACATTAGATCTAAGGCCCTGCTATAAACCCTTAGACGGGTTATTAGGGTTGAAATCACCCCCTAGGTCAGATCCAATCAGTCTGATCAGACTATCTGACAGCCTTGATGGGTCGACTGGATAGCACCTTGGCGCAAGCTTGAGGTGGCTACAGGTCGACTGCAGACAGGCGTGTAGCGATGTCTGATTGAGACGACCCATGAACGCACCTGAGTTAGGCCCGGGGTCACACCCGCTTGCCAGACCTCAGTGTGGTTGTTCAGCCCTGGCGCATGCATGGTTGACCTTATGGTCGACTTAAGTCAGTTAGGACTTGGTGCATGCAAGGGCAGAGGATCTGACTAGGTTGGTTGAGTGGATCCCTAGTAATGGACCATTGTAAGGTTGTAGGGCAAATAAGGAAAAATTAAAATTGATCCCATGGGGTTTTTCGAAAAATTTTAATTTTTTATGATGGATCACATGATTGCTGATTGGATGCATATGTTTGTCTATTTAGTCTTATGTGGGCTGCCCATATTAATTGTGTGCTGTGCTGGGGCCTGCGTGCCTGGGATTTAAAATTATTGTAAATTAATTATTGTGATCTGCGCATCACATTGCTTTAATTTATAAAATGTTATTGACCTGCGTGTCAATCTTGTCTAGATAGTTAAATTTGTAATTTAATTAGACAAGAGCACAGAGCACACTTGGCAGAGGCGCATGCAGTAGTGGCTTGACCAGGTGGGAGGTCTAGGGTTCGACCCTAGGACCTGGCGCATTTTCCTGGTGGGCGCACCAGAGCTGCAATTGGCGCTTGGGCCCTGGTATGGACCAGATGAGCAGCAAAAGACCCATGAAGAGCAAGTGAAGACTTAAACTAGGTTAAGGTCTTCTAGGGCTATGGGCTTTTACCACATAAGAACCATGCTTTCTTTTATTGCTTATATAAGTAGAACAGCATGTTTTAATTTATCTTCTGCTATCACCATAGGAATTGTATGATAGTGAAGAAGATAAAAGACCGTTAAAATCCAACGCTAAAATATCAAGCTCGTAAGCCTTCTGACGCGAAACCTCACTGTTCTGATTATCGTTGGAGCCGTGTTGTACCCACTCAGTGGGCACGTCCATCTATCTTCAGACGGTGTGGGATTACACCTGTGTGTTACAGAGTAGGGATTTATCCCTTCTCGTTGCTCAGCATAGCACATGGTGGTCCAGGGAGTAGGTCGGGTCAGCTTGACCGTGTAGGCTACATATGTGGCGCATATGGTAGCACATGGAGGCAGCCATCTGTGGGGTCAGAGACTGTGTTGTACCAACTCAGTTGGCACAGTCTGCTGGACTGCCCAGATGAAGGGGAATCGCACGGGTTGGCGATCGGCAGGGACTGCCTACCGGAGATTAGTGCTTGTACTCTCTGTGTATCTTATCTCGCCTGAGCGGGACGCGGAGACCAAGTATGAAATCCGGATCCCATCTCACTAAAAGAGTGTCTACTCTTTCGGACTGTTTAATGGATTTTTGAGTCAGATAAAATAGTGAGAAAAGGAATCTTTCTTAAGTCCTGATTGATTCTTATACATTGATACTGACCTTGCTGTTCTTGCATTGTTGTAGATACCTGCAGCAACGAACACCATGAACTTCAATGTGCGATCCCTACTGGAAAGGGAGAAGTTTGGTGGGCCGAACTTCTCTGACTGGTTTGGACACCTTAAGATCGTTCTTAAGGCAGAGAGGAAACTGTATGTCCTCGAGACGGCGATACCGCCGCAGCCCGCTCCGAACGCCGCAAGGGCGGTTCGGGAAGCCTATGAAAAGCACGTCAATGATAGCATTGATGTCGCTTGCCTGATGCTAGCGTCTATGACGCCACCGCTGCAGCGTCAGCATGAGGATATGTCTGCTATAGACATGATAGCAAACCTCAAGATGCTGTATGCTGCACAGGCGAGGACAGAGCGCTACAATTTGACGAAGCTCTTCTTTCAGAGCAAACTGGCTGAAGGGAGCCCAGTGGGAGCTCACGTGCTCAAGATGATTGGGCACAAGGAGGCTCTAGAGAAACTGGGGCATACCATCAACCAGGAGCTTGCTGTGGATATTATTCTACAGTCTCTCCCGCCTTCATTCGACGCGTTCATTATTAACTTTAATATGAACAAAATCGATTGTACTCCGGCAGAGCTGCTGAATATGCTCCTCACTACTGAGGAGACTCTGAAGGGAAAGCCTTCGACCTCTGTCTTAATGGTTCCTTCCAGGTGTTGGGGTATGCCCTTAAGGCTAATGTTTGAGGCCTTGGGATTGTATAAGTATCATGTAATAAACTCTTAAGTTTATAAAGGCATGGTTATTATTCAGGTTGTTACCTTGTCTGCTGTAATAAGTGTACTTCTGAATAATGTCTCAAAGCTGTTCAGCTAGGCTGACAGGCTATATGTCCTTAGTCGAGATATCTTGGTGAACATGAGACAGCCTTGATATGATTGAGACTGATATGAGTGCTAATCTTATAGGATGCTTCGAGCATGGAATAAGATGTAGACTCATGGGTACATTGGATGTACTGGACAGACCCTACTCGGATATTCCATTGCTTGTCACAATGTGAATGATCCTTGTAAGCACTAAGTGGCACATGTCCTTTGACTTGAGATCACTTATGTTTCTAAATGATGATTGTCATTGTTTTGAGGTAGTTCAATATCATTTGAAACATAATGATTATAGACTATCTTGGATGGTGAGCTTGAGTCAGGTTAGGGCACTTGTGATAGATAAAGGATTGCCGTCTCCTTGTTTAAGGAGTGTGATGTTCTAAAGGGCCCCCCTATATGAGATGATTGAGGAAGTGTATGGCCATACCCAGATGACTATGTGCATCTGATCTAATCATGCTCATCGTATTGGAGTTACAGGCTTGACATGCTTGTCCAATAAGAACATCCAGTGGCAAAGGAATCATGCATGCCTAGTGAGTTGATTCACACTTATGCTGTGGTTGGGTGGAGTCTTGGAAGACTCTTTCCTTTATATCGGGAGACAGTGATGTGTTGCTAGATACCCCTCGCTGATCGTGATAACGTAAGTTATCGTTACCGACATTTAAAGGAAACCCTTAGGGTCGCACAATTTGATGATATGGCTACTTAAGTCAGATCGTGTGGACTGAATTGTTCGAGTTCAGTTTAAAGGAGATTAAACTCTGATTGTAAGTGAGATCCAGTCTGATCATGTTTGATTGATTAGGGCTTGAGATCGGTAAGCTTAGATCGAGAGTGTGGATGCTAGATCGAAGAGATCAAGAGCATTAAAAGGATGAACGGTCAGATTTTGAACCTTAGGGTTTAATTTGGTCTGAACCGATTATTGGGCTGATTTGGTTTGGTCATTGGACCAATTGAATTGAACCGGCTCACATGTGAGCGCTTGGTTCATTTGAGAGGAGAGCTATGCGTTTGGTTCACTTCATGTGAACGCATAACGCAAGCTTTGATGACTTGCCATTTATGGCATTTCGGTTTGACAATTGTGATGAATGTCTCCACATTCGATCACAAGTTTGGCTAACGCTCCTCTCCATCATCTTGCTCTCGACGACACACACTTTCTTGTGTGGTGAAAGTGACGAGAAGAAAGATCGGCCAAGAGTTCATCATCTCCTTCATGCGATAAGACCCCTTGAAGCTTTTGCTAGCACAAAGTTGAGAAGGGAGTAGTCTTTGTCTTCTTGTGTGCGCACCTTTTGGAGGAGATCAACCTTGTTTTCTTCTTCCAAGCCGCCTTCCATCCATGGCAATGGTAAGATCATATCATGATCTTAAGTTGGTTTAAGTTGATTATATAGTTCATATGCGATCTTTAGAAGCCCTTTTTCCGCATTGCATGCTAGAAGCGCATGTATAGGGTTTCCCCCCCCCTTATTAGGGGTTCCTTCAATTGGTATCAGAGCTAGGCTCTCCATATGATCTATATGATTGCTAGAAGTGTTTGTGATCCATGCTTCTTGCGCTTACTTGATGCTTTGTTTTCATGATGCATGGTTACATGTACATGTAGATTGCGCTTGTATCATGTTAACATGTAGATTGCGCTTGTATCATGGGCTATGTATGCGCTCCCCCTTGAAGGGGACCCCCTTAGATCTAAGGGTTATCAACTTTGTTTGTATGTTTGCGCATGCTCTAAGTGTTTTACAAAACTTACATCTTGCGCGGTTGATTAGATCTAAGGTGCCACTACATTAAATCCTTAGATGGGTTGATGGGGTTGAAGGCATCATCTAGTATAGATCAAGCTAGTCTGATCAGACCATCTGACAGCCTAGATGGGTCGACCAGATAGCACCTGTGCGCAAGCACGAGGTGGCTATAGGTTGACTGCATCAAAGGCGTGTAGCGAGGTCTGGTTGAGACAATTACTGAACATACTTGAGTTAGGCCCGGGGTCACACCCGCTTGCCAAAACTCATGAGGGTGGTTCAGCCCTTGACGCATGCATGGTTGACCATCAGGTCAACACGGGTCAGTTAGGACTCGGTGCATGCAAGGGCAAAAGATCTAACTAGATGGATGAGTGGATCCCCATCAATGGACCATTGTAAGGTTGTAGGGCTCATAAGGAAATTAAAATTGATGCCATGGGGTTTTTTCAAAAATTTAATTTCTTGATTGGATCACATGTTGATTGAACCATATGCTTGTTTATTTAGTCTTATGTGGGTTGCCCATTTGTGTGCTGTGCTGGGGCCTGCGTGCCTGGATTTAAAAAAATTGTAAATTAATTTGTGATCTGCGAATCACATTGTACTTAATTTATAATATGTTGTTGACCTGCGAGTCAACCTTGTCTAGATAGATCAAATGTACTTTGATTAGACAAGAGCACAAAAGCACACATCCAAGAGGGGCATTCACCTGGTGGTGCACCTGAGGTGCTCTTGGCGCTAGGGCCCTAGGTTGGACCAGATGAGATGCCAAGGAGCTCGAGTGAAGACTTAAGTAAAATTAAGGTCTTACTAGGGTTCATGGGCTTTCACCACATAAGATCATGCTTTCTACTTATTGCTAATAATTAGAATTGCATGTTTAAGTTTATCTTCTACTATAGCCATAGGATATGCCTGATAGTAAGAAGATAAAAGACCGTTAAAATCCAACGCTAACATATCAAGCTCGATAAGCCTTCTGACGCGAAACCTCACCTTTCTGATTATCGTTGGAGCCGTGTTGAACCCACTCAGTGGGCACGTCCATCTATCTTCAGACGGTGCTGGATTTCACCTGCGTGTTACAGAGTTGGGATTTATCCCCTCTCGTTGCTCAGCTTAGCACGTGGTGGTCCAGGGAGTAGGTCGGGTCAGCTTGACCATGTAGGCTACATATGTGGCGCATATGGTAGCGCATGGAGGCAGCCATCTCTGGGATCAGAGACTGTGTTGTACCAACTCAGTTGGCACAGTCTGCTGGATTGCCAAGATGAAGGGGAATCGCACGGGTTGGCGATTGGCTGGGACAGCCTACCAGAAATTAGTGCTTGTCATCTCTGTGCATCTTATCTCGCCTGAGCGGGACGCGGAGACCAAGTATGAAATCTGGATCCCATCTCACTAAAAGAGTGTTACTCTTTCGGACTGTTTACTGGATTTTTCAGTCAGACAAAATAGTGAGAAAAGAATCTTTCTTAAGTCCTGGATTGATTCTGAACATTGATACTGACCTTGCTGTTCTTGCTTGTTGTAGATTCCTGCAGCAACGAACACCATGAGCTTCAATGTGCGATCCCTACTGGAAAGGGAGAAGTTTGCTGGGCCGAACTTCTCTGACTGGTTTGGACACCTTAAGATCGTTCTTAAGGCAGAGAGGAAACTGTATGTCCTCGAGACGGCGATACCGCCGCAGCCCGCTCCGAACGCCGCAAGGGCGGTTCGGGATGCCTACGAAAAGCACGTCAATGATAGCATTGATGTCGCTTGCCTGATGCTAGCGTCTATGACGCCACCGCTGCAGCGTCAGCATGAGGATATGTCGGCTATAGAGATTATAGCGAACCTCAAGATGCTGTATGCTGCACAGGCGAGGACTGAGCGCTATAATCTGACGAAGCTCTTCTTTCAGAGCAAACTGGCTGAGGGGAGCCCAGTGGGAGCTCACGTGCTCAAGATGATTGGGCACAAGGAGGCTCTGGAGAAACTGGGGCATACCATCAACCAGGAGCTTGCTGTGGATATTATTCTGCAGTCTCTCCCGCCTTCTTTCGATGCGTTCATCATTAACTTTAATATGAACAAAATCGATTGTACGCCGGCAGAGCTGCTGAATATGCTCTTGACTACTGAGGAAACTCTGAAGGGTAAGCCTTCAACCTCTGTCTTGATGGTTCCTTCTAGGAACAAGAAGAAGGGGAAGAAGGGCAAGGCCCCTGTCAAGAATTACAGCAAGGCCCTGAAACAGAAGGTGAAGCGGTCGAAGGACAACAGGTGTTTCCACTGTGGCCAGCTGGGTCACTGGAAAAAGGACTGTAAAGCGCTCCAAGGAGATAAGAGGGGAAGCATCGCTTCTGGCTCAGGTATATTCGTGACGGAAGTCATGGTTTCATCTTCTTCTATATCATGGGTGTTGGACACTGCATGTGGAGTTCACATTTGTTCAAATGTGCAGGAACTCAAGAGAAGAAGACAGGTGGGACAGCATGAGGTAGACCTACGAGTTGGAAACGGGGCACGGGTTGCTGCTGTTGCTGTAGGAGACTATTTCATTAATTTACCATCTGGCATTGTATTAGAATTAAACAATTGTTATTTTGTACCCAGTATTACCAAGAATATTATCTCTATTCCTGCTCTTGTCAGGAAAGGATTTGCCTTTGAATGCAAGATTTCAAAGTGTGTTTTATCTTATGATAATATTGTGTATGCAACTGGTTCAATTAACAATGGGTTATACATGTTGGACATGGAATATTCTATACAAAACATTGATAATAAGAAAGCCAAGTATGCTGATGACAGCACCTTGCTATGGCATAGTCGTTTAGGCCATATAAACGAGAAGCGCATTAAGCGGTTGCATGATCATGGACTGCTGGGATCATTCTCCAATGGGGAGATTGATACATGCAAAGCTTGTTTGATGGGTAAAATGACGAAGTCACCTTTTTCTCATAAAGGTCAAAGGACTTCAGGTTTACTTGACCTGATACACAGTGATGTGTGTGGGCCTTTCAGTAAACATGCCAGAGGTGGCTATCAGTACTTCATTACCTTCACTGATGATTTCAGTAGGTATGGATATGTCTATTTAATGAGACATAAAAGTGAATCTTTTGACAAGTTCAAAGAGTTCAAAAATGAAGTACAAAATCAGCTAGGCCGAAATATCAAGGCACTTCGTTCTGATCGAGGTGGAGAATACCTAAGTCATGCATTTACTGACTATCTGAAGGAGTGTGGGATTATCTCACAGCTCACTCCGCCAGGAACACCGCAGTGGAATGGTGTGTCCGAGAGGAGAAATAGAACGTTACTTGATATGGTTTGTTCTATGATGAGTCAGGCTACTCTTCCATATTCCTTTTGGGGTTTTGCACTGGAAACAGCTGCAAAGGTACTAAACCGAGTGCCATCCAAGGCAGTTTCAAAGACGCCATATGAGTTATGGTATGGGAAACAGCCTAGCTTGACATTTATCAGGATCTGGGGTTGCGAGGCTTATGTCAAAAAGCTCGCCTCTGGGAAACTGGAGAGCAGATCTGAGAAATGCATCTTTGTCGGTTACCCTAAGGAAACGAAGGGTTATTATTTCTACGATCCCAAAGAGAACAAGGTGTTTGTTGCTCGGACGGCCATATTTCTTGAGAAGGAATTTCTTCTGCAAGAGGCCAGTGGGAGAGAAATAAAGCTGGATGAGATTCCAGAGGAAGGACAAAGTAGTCAGGCAGAGTTGGATGAGCCTGAGCCGGTAGAACAGGTTACTGAACAACCTGAGGCTCGGATATCACGGGAACCGCGAAGATCGGGAAGGATCCGTCGACAGCCTGAGCGCTATGACGGAGTCTATATCATTGAAAATGATGAACCCCTAACTTATGCGGATGCGGTCAGTGGACCGGAGTCAGCTAGATGGCTTGATGCTATGCGAGCCGAGATGGACTCCATGTCAGATAACCAAGTCTGGGATTTGGTTGATCCGCCTCCGGGAGTAATCCCTATAGGCTGTAAATGGATCTTCAAGAAGAAGATTGACATGGATGGTAACGTGGTTACCTATAAAGGCAGGCTAGTTGCGAAAGGTTTCAAACAAATCTACGGGATAGATTATGATGAAACTTTCTCACCTGTAGCCATGTTTAAGTCTATTCGGATTCTTTTCGCGATAGCTGCATATTACGATTATGAGATCTGGCAGATGGATGTGAAGACAGCTTTCCTTAATGGAAATCTGGATGAAGATGTGTATATGACACAACCAGAAGGTTTCACTAATCCATCAGATCGTCATAAAATATGCAAGTTAAAGAAGTCCATTTATGGACTTAAACAAGCATCTAGGAGCTGGAATATTCGTTTTGATGAATCAATCTCTGAGTTTGGTTTCATCAAGAACGAGGATGACCCGTGTGTATGAAGGGAACCCCTTTCAAGAGGGGGGCGAAACCCTAGTTGGCGCAAACTCGATAGGCAGCGGATTCAAGAATCGAAAACATGCAATATATGATCAACCTTTAAAACATGAAAGAAGGAGATGCGATTCATACCAATGCCATTTAAAGATGGCGCCTTGGAAGATAGAAAGCAACGAAGATTTCCTCCTTAGGATGCGCACACAAGATGAGGATGCGCTTACTCCCTACGGAATATCTTGTGCTAGCAAGATTCCTAGGTGTCTTTGATCGCGTGAGAAGGGAAGAAGATCGCCTTTCCTTGCTTGATTCTCGAGTCTCCAAGACGTGAAAGAGAAGTCTCTTACGAGAGAGAGCGACGAGAGTTAGAGGTTGAGGCAACAAGAGATGCGCTCCATGTAAACATGGGGGGCGTGGTTGCTAAAAATAGCCAACCTCTCTTACATGCGATCATGTGTTCATGCCCTCATGAACCAATCGCATTTTCCTCATTACTTTGAACCAAGCGCTCACATCTAGAGCCGGTTCAATTCGGTCTGGTCTATAAACCAAATAACCCAAGCAATTAGTCCAGATCACATTAAAAACCCTAAGGTGCTTGATCTGACCGTCGATCTCTTGATGCTTCTGATCTGACCGATCTAGCATCTGTTCTCTCGATCGAAGCTTACCGATCCCAAGCCCTAATCAATCAAACATGATCAGACCAGATCTCACTTACAATCAGAGATTAAATCCCTTTAAACTGAACCCGAACAATTCAGTCCACACGATCTGACTTAAGTAAGCCATATCATCAAATTGTGCGACCCTGAGGGTTTCCTTTAAGCGTCGGTAACGATAACTCACGTTATCACGACCAGTGAGAGGTATCTAGCAACACATCACTGTCTCCCGATATAAAGGAAAGAGTCTTCCAAGACTACACCCAAAAACAGCACAAGTGTGAATCAATTCATAAGGCATGCATATTTCCTTTGCCACTGGATGTTCTTATTGGACAAGCCTGTCAAGCTCGTAACTCCAATATGATGAGCATGATTAGATCAGATGAACACTGTCACCTGGGTATGGCCATACACTTTTCTCAATCATCTCATCCAGGGGGCCCCTTTAGAACATCACACTCCTTAAACAAGGAGACGGCAATCCTTTGTCTATCACTAATGCTCTAACCTGACTCAAGCTCACCATCCAAGATAGTCTATAATCATTATGTTTCAAACGATATTGAACTATCTCAAAACAATGACAATCATCATTTAGAAAACACAAGTGATCTCAAGTCAGAGGAAATGTGCCACTTGTCATAATCAAGGAATATTCACATTGTGACAAACAATTGAACATCCTAGTAGGGTCTGTCCAGTACATCCCATGTACCCATGAGTCTACATCTTATTCCATGCTCGAAGCATCCTATAAGATTAGAACACATATTAGTCTTAACCATATCAAGGCTGTCTCATGTTCACCAAGATACATCGACTAAGGACTTAATAGCATGTCAGCCCAGCTGAACAGCTTTGAGACATTATTCAGAAGAACATATATTGCAGCAGACAATGTAGCTAACTGAATAACAACCATGCCTTTATAAACATAAGAGTTTATTACATGATACTGATACATTCCCACAGGCCTCAAACATTAGCCTTAAGGGCATACCCCAACAATCTCCCACTTGCACTTAATCTAATGGTTGAGAAATCTCAAACCCATATTATTACAGTGCTTCTCATGCTTCTGCTGCGCCAGAGGCTTGGTAAGCGGGTCTGCCAGATTGTCATCTGTATGTACCTTGCAGATTTTGATCTCGCCACGATCAATGATCTCCCGGATCAAGTGAAACCGTCTCTGTATGTGCTTGGACTTCTGGTGCGACCGTGGTTCCTTTGCTTGTGCGATTGCTCCAGTGTTATCACAAAAGATAACCAAAGGATCTGCACTCGAAGGAATGACACCAAGTTCTCTCACGAACTTACGAATCCACACTGCCTCCTTGGATGCTTCCGAGGCTGCAACATACTCGGCTTCTGTTGTAGAATCAGCAACAGTTGACTGTTTGAAACTTTTCCACACCACTGCACCTCCATTCAAGCTAAAAACATAGCCTGATTGCGATCGGAAATCATCCTGGTCAGACTGGAACGAAGCGTCAGTATATCCTTCAATACTGAGTTCTTCCTGACCACCATATATCAAGAACATATCTTTGGTCCTCCGCAGATATTTTAAGATGTTCTTGACTGCAATCCAGTGCGCCACACCTGGATTACTTTGGAAACGACTGGTTACGCTTAACCCGTAAGCAACGTCTGGGCGAGTACACAACATCGCATACATAATGGAACCAATAGCCGAAGCATAAGGCGTATTGTCCATTTCATCTTTCTCAGTCTGTGTTTGTGGACACTGACTCTTCGAAAGATTCAGACCATGTCTGACTGGAAGATATCCTCGTTTAGAATTCTCTAAATGAAATCTCTCCAGGACCTTTTCGATGTAAGTACTCTGGCACAGCCCGAGAAGCCTCTTAGATCTATCCCTGTAGATCTTCACACCTAACACATAGGCTGCTTCTCCTAGATCTTTCATCTGGAAACATTTCCTTAGCCATGCTTTAACAGCATGCATTTCAGGAATATCATTTCCAATGATCAAGATGTCATCGACGTAGAGGACTAGGAAAGTAATCACGCTCCCACTAAACCTCTTATATACACACGGGTCATCTTCGTTCTTGATGAAACCAAATTCAGTGACTGATTCATCAAAACGAATATTCCAGCTTCTTGATGCTTGTTTAAGTCCATAAATAGACTTCTTTAACTTGCATATCTTATGACGATCTGCTGGATTAGTGAAACCTTCTGGTTGTGTCATATACACATCCTCATCCAGATTTCCATTAAGGAAAGCTGTTTTCACATCCATCTGCCAAATCTCATAATCATAATATGCAGCTATCGCGAAAAGAATCCGAATAGACTTAAACATGGCTACAGGTGAGAAAGTTTCATCATAATCTATCCCGTAGATTTGTTTGAAACCTTTCGCAACTAGCCTGCCTTTATAGGTAACCACGTTACCATCCATGTCAATCTTCTTCTTGAAGATCCATTTACAGCCTATAGGGATAACTCCCGGAGGCGGATCAACCAAATCCCAGACTTGGTTATCTGACATGGAGTCCATCTCGGCGCGCATAGCTTCAAGCCATCTCGCTGACTCCGGTCCACCGACCGCATCCGCATAAGTGAGGGGTTCATCATTGTTAATGATGTAGACTCCGTCATAGCGCTCAGGCTGTCGACGGATCCTACCCGATCTTCGCGGTTCCCGTGATATCTGAGCCTCAGGTTGTTCAATAACCTGTTCTACCGGCTCAGGCTCATCCAACTCTGCTTGAGCACTTTGTCCTTCCTCTGGATTCTCATCCAGTTTTATTTCTCTCCCACTGGCCTCTTGCAGAAGAAACTCCTTCTCAAGAAATATGGCCGTCCGAGCAACAAAAACCTTGTTCTCCTTGGGATCGAAGAAATAATAACCCTTAGTTTCCTTAGGGTAACCGACAAAGATACATTTGTCAGATCTGCTCTCTAGTTTCCCAGAGGCGAGCTTCTTTACATAAGCTTCGCAACCCCAGATCCTGATAAATGTCAAGCTTGGCTGTTTCCCATACCATAACTCATATGGCGTCTTGGAAACTGCCTTGGATGGCACTCGGTTTAGTACCTTTGCAGCTGTTTCCAGTGCAAAACCCCAAAAGGAGTAGGGTAGAGTAGCCTGACTCATCATAGAACGAACCATATCAAGTAGCGTTCTATTTCTCCTCTCGGACACACCATTCCATTGCGGTGTTCCTGGTGGAGTGAGCTGTGAGATAATCCCACACTCCTTTAGATAGTCAGTAAATGCATGACTTAGGTATTCACCACCTCGATCTGAGCGAAGTGCCTTGATATTACGGCCTAGCTGATTCTGTACTTCATTTTTGAACTCTTTGAACTTGTCAAAAGATTCACTTTTATGTCTCATCAGATAGACATAACCATATCTACTGAAATCATCAGTAAAGGTAATGAAGTACTGATAGTCACCTCTGGCATGTTTACTAAATGGCCCACACACATCACTGTGTATAAGGTCAAGTAAACCTGAAGCCCTTTGACCTTTGTGAGGAAAAGGTGACTTCGTCATTTTACCCATCAAACAAGCTTTGCATGTATCAATCTCCTTATAGGAGAATGATCCCAGCAGTCCATTTTCATGCAACCGCTTAATGCGTTTCTCGTTAATATGGCCTAAACGACTATGCCATAGCAAGGTGCTGTCATCAGCATACTTGGCTTTCTTAATATCAATTTGCTGTATTGAACATTCCATGTCCAACATGAATAACCCATTGTTAATTGAACCAGTTGCATAAACAATATTATCATAAGACAAAATACACTTTGAAATATTGCATTCAAAGGAAAACCCCTTCCTGACAAGAGCAGGAATGGAGATAATATTTTTAGTTATACTGGGAACAAAGTAACAACTGTTTAGTTCCAATACAAGTCCAGATGGTAAAGAAATAAAGTAGTCTCCTACAGCAACAGCAGCAACCCGTGCCCCATTTCCAACTCGTAGGTCCACCTCATGCTGTCCCACCTGCCTTCTTCTCTTGAGTTCCTGTACATTTGAACAAATGTGAACTCCACATGCAGTGTCCAACACCCATGATACAGAAGAAGAAAACATGACCTCAGTCACGAATATACCTGAGCCAGAAGCAAAGCTTCCCCTCTTATCTCCTTGGAGCGCTTTACAGTCCTTTTTCCAGTGACCCAGCTGGCCACAGTGGAAACACCTGTATTCCTTAGACCGCTTGACCTTCTGCTTCAGAGCCTTGCTGTAACTCTTGACAGGGGCCTTGCCCTTCTTCCCCTTCTTCTTGTTCCTAGAAGGAACCATCAAGACAGAGGTTGAAGGCTTACCCTTCAGAGTCTCCTCAGTGGTCAAGAGCATATTCAGCAGCTCTGCCGGAGTACAATCGATTTTGTTCATATTAAAATTAATAATGAACGCGTCGAATGAAGGCGGGAGAGACTGCAGAATAATGTCCACAGCAAGCTCCTGGTTGATGGTATGCCCCAGTTTCTCTAGAGCCTCCTTGTGCCCAATCATCTTGAGCACGTGAGCTCCCACTGGGCTCCCTTCAGCCAGTTTGCTCTGAAAGAAGAGCTTTGTCAAATTATAGCGTTCAGTCCTCGCCTGTGCAGCATACAGCATCTTGAGGTTCGCTATCATGTCTATAGCAGACATATCCTCATGCTGACGCTGCAGCGGTGGCGTCATAGACGCTAGCATCAGGCAAGCGACATCAATGCTATCATTGACGTGCTTTTCATAGGCTTCCCGAACCGCCCTTACGGCGTTCGGAGCGGGCTGCGGCGGTATCGCCGTCTCGAGGACATACAGTTTCCTCTCTGCCTTAAGAACGATCTTAAGGTGTCCAAACCAGTCAGAGAAGTTCGGCCCACCAAACTTCTCCCTTTCCAGTAGGGATCGCACATTGAAGTTCATGGTGTTCGTTGCTGCAGGTATCTACAACAATACAAGAACAGCAAGGTCAGTATCAATGTATAAGAATCAATCAGGACTTAAGAAAGATTCTTTTTCTCACTATTTTATCAGGCGTGAAAAATCCAGCAAAACAGCCCGAAAGAGTAGAACTCTTTTAGTGAGATGGGATCCAGATTTCATACTTGGTCTCCGCGTCCCGCTCAGGCGAGATAAGATGCACAGAGAGTACAAGCACTAGTTTCCGGTAGGCAGTCACTGCCGATCGCCAACCCGTGCGATTCCCCTTCATCTGGGCAGTCCAGCAGACTGTGCCAACTGAGTTGGTACAACACAATCTCTGACTCCACAGATGGCTGCCTCCATGTGCTACCATATGCGCCACATATGTAGTCTACACGGTCAAGCTGACCCGACCTACTCCCTGGACCACCATGTGCTATGCTGAGCAACGAGAAGGGATAAATCCCTACTCTGTAACACACAGGTGTAATCCCGCACCGTCTGAAGATAGATGGACGTGCCCACTGAGTGGGTACAACACGGCTCCAACGATAATCAGAACAGTGAGGTTTCGCGTCAGAAGGCTTACGAGCTTGATATTTAAGCGTTGGATTTTAACGGTCTTTTATCTTCTTGCCTATCATGCAATTCCTATGGTGATAGCAGAAGATAATTTAATCATGCAATTCTAATATTAAGCAATAAAAGAAAGCATGAATCTTATGTGGTAAAAGCCCATAGCCCTAGTGAGACCTTAACCTAACTTAAGTCTTCACTTGCTCTTCATGGGTCTTTAGCTGCTCATCTGGCCCAAACCTGGGCCCAAGCGCCATCAGCAGCTCTGATGCGCCCACCAGGAAATTGCGCCAGGTCCTAGGGTCGAACCCTAGACCTCCCACCTGGTCCAGCCACTTGCTGCAAGCGCCTCTGCCAAGTGTGCTTTGTGCTCTTGTCTAATTAAATTACAAATTTAACTATCTAGACAAGAGTGACTCGCAGGTCACTTACATTTATAAATTAAAACACAGTGATGCGCAGATCACAATAATTAATTTACAATTTTTAATTCAGGCACGCAGGCCCCAGCACAGCACACAAATAATATGAGCAGCCCACATAAGACTAAATAAACAAGCATATGCATCAATCAATAACCATGTGATCCATAAAAATTAAAATTTTCGAAAACCCCATAGGATCAATTTTAATTTTCCTTATTTGCCCTACAACCTTACAACGGTCCATTACTAGGGATCCACTCATCCAACCTAGTCAGATCCACTGCCCTTGCATGCACCAAGTCCTAACTGACTTGCGTCGACCATAAGGTCAACTATGCATGCGCCAGGGCTGAACGACCACACTGAGGTGTGGCAAGCGGGCGTGACCCCGGGCCTAACTCAGGTGCGTTCAGTAGTCGTCTCAATCAGACATCGCTACACACCTGTCTGCAGTCGACCTATAGCCACCATAGGCTTGCGCCAAGGTGCTATCTGGTCGACCCATTCAGGCTATCAGATGATCTGATCAGACATGTTTGGATCTAACTTAGGGGTTGACTTCAACCCTAATAACCCGTCTAAGGGTTTTAATGCAGGCGCATCTTAGATCTACAATGAGTCGCGCAAATGATATAATTTTTGAGAAAAAACTACTACATGCGCCAACATACATGCGCAAGTAAAACATGAAATAAGTTTCAGCATGAAACATGTTATCATGATGAATTTCGCATGGTGAAGATCTAGAATACTTGGAACACATAATCAAAGCAATCATATAAATTTGCATGTAAACCTTGCACTCTGATACCAATTGAAGGGAACCCCTTTCAAGAGGGGGGCGAAACCCTAGTTGGCGCAAACTCGATAGGCAGCGGATTCAAGAATCGAAAACATGCAATATATGATCAACCTTTAAAACATGAAAGAAGGAGATGCGATTCATACCAATGCCATTTAAAGATGGCGCCTTGGAAGATAGAAAGCAACGAAGATTTCCTCCTTAGGATGCGCACACAAGATGAGGATGCGCTTACTCCCTACGGAATATCTTGTGCTAGCAAGATTCCTAGGTGTCTTTGATCGCGTGAGAAGGGAAGAAGATCGCCTTTCCTTGCTTGATTCTCGAGTCTCCAAGACGTGAAAGAGAAGTCTCTTACGAGAGAGAGCGACGAGAGTTAGAGGTTGAGGCAACAAGAGATGCGCTCCATGTAAACATGGGGGGCGTGGTTGCTAAAAATAGCCAACCTCTCTTACATGCGATCATGTGTTCATGCCCTCATGAACCAATCGCATTTTCCTCATTACTTTGAACCAAGCGCTCACATCTAGAGCCGGTTCAATTCGGTCTGGTCTATAAACCAAATAACCCAAGCAATTAGTCCAGATCACATTAAAAACCCTAAGGTGCTTGATCTGACCGTCGATCTCTTGATGCTTCTGATCTGACCGATCTAGCATCTGTTCTCTCGATCGAAGCTTACCGATCCCAAGCCCTAATCAATCAAACATGATCAGACCAGATCTCACTTACAATCAGAGATTAAATCCCTTTAAACTGAACCCGAACAATTCAGTCCACACGATCTGACTTAAGTAAGCCATATCATCAAATTGTGCGACCCTGAGGGTTTCCTTTAAGCGTCGGTAACGATAACTCACGTTATCACGACCAGTGAGAGGTATCTAGCAACACATCACTGTCTCCCGATATAAAGGAAAGAGTCTTCCAAGACTACACCCAAAAACAGCACAAGTGTGAATCAATTCATAAGGCATGCATATTTCCTTTGCCACTGGATGTTCTTATTGGACAAGCCTGTCAAGCTCGTAACTCCAATATGATGAGCATGATTAGATCAGATGAACACTGTCACCTGGGTATGGCCATACACTTTTCTCAATCATCTCATCCAGGGGGCCCCTTTAGAACATCACACTCCTTAAACAAGGAGACGGCAATCCTTTGTCTATCACTAATGCTCTAACCTGACTCAAGCTCACCATCCAAGATAGTCTATAATCATTATGTTTCAAACGATATTGAACTATCTCAAAACAATGACAATCATCATTTAGAAAACACAAGTGATCTCAAGTCAGAGGAAATGTGCCACTTGTCATAATCAAGGAATATTCACATTGTGACAAACAATTGAACATCCTAGTAGGGTCTGTCCAGTACATCCCATGTACCCATGAGTCTACATCTTATTCCATGCTCGAAGCATCCTATAAGATTAGAACACATATTAGTCTTAACCATATCAAGGCTGTCTCATGTTCACCAAGATACATCGACTAAGGACTTAATAGCATGTCAGCCCAGCTGAACAGCTTTGAGACATTATTCAGAAGAACATATATTGCAGCAGACAATGTAGCTAACTGAATAACAACCATGCCTTTATAAACATAAGAGTTTATTACATGATACTGATACATTCCCACAGGCCTCAAACATTAGCCTTAAGGGCATACCCCAACAGTGTATATAAGAGGTTTAGTGGGAGCGTAATTACATTCCTAATCCTCTACGTCGATGATATCTTAATCATTGGAAATGATATTCCTGAACTGCATGCTGTTAAGGCATGGTTAGGAAAATGTTTCCAGATGAAAGATTTAGGAGAAGCAGCCTATGTATTAGGTGTGAAGATCTACAGGGATAGATCTAAGAGGCTTCTCGGGCTGTGCCAGAGTACTTACATCGATAAGGTCCTGGAGAGATTCCATTTAGAGAATTCTAAACGTGGATATCTTCCAGTCAGACATGGTCTGAATCTTTCGAAGAGTCAGTGTCCACAAACACAGACTGAGAAAGATGAAATGGACAATACGCCTTATGCTTCGGCTATTGGGTCCATTATGTATGCGATGTTGTGTACTCGCCCAGACGTCGCTTACGGGTTAAGCGTGACCAGTCGATTCCAAAGTAATCCAGGTTTGGCGCACTGGATTGCAGTCAAGAACATTTTAAAATATCTGCGGAGGACCAAAGATATGTTCTTGATATATGGTGGTCAGGAAGAACTCAGTATAGAGGGATATACTGACGCTTCGTTCCAGTCGGACCAGGATGATTTCCGATCGCAATCAGGCTATGTTTTTAGCTTGAATGGTGGAGCAGTGGTGTGGAAAAGTTTCAAACAGTCAACTGTTGCTGATTCCACAACAGAAGCCGAGTATGTTGCAGCCTCGGAAGCATCCAAGGAGGCAGTGTGGATTCGTAAGTTCGTGAGAGAACTTGGTGTCGTTCCTTCGAGTGCTGATCCTTTGGTTATCTTCTGTGATAACACTGGAGCCATCGCACAAGCAAAGGAACCGCGGTCGCACCAGAAGTCCAAGCACATACAGAGACGGTTTCACTTGATCCGGGAGATCATTGATCGAGGCGAGATCAAAATATGCAAGGTTCATACAGATGACAATCTGGCAGACCCACTTACCAAACCTCTGGCGCAGCAGAAGCATGAGAAGCACTGTAATAATATGGGTTTGAGATTTCTCAACCATTAGATTAAGTGCAAGTGGGAGATTGTTGGGGTATGCCCTTAAGGCTAATGTTTGAGGCCTTGGGATTGTATAAGTATCATGTAATAAACTCTTAAGTTTATAAAGGCATGGTTATTATTCAGGTTGTTACCTTGTCTGCTGTAATAAGTGTACTTCTGAATAATGTCTCAAAGCTGTTCAGCTAGGCTGACAGGCTATATGTCCTTAGTCGAGATATCTTGGTGAACATGAGACAGCCTTGATATGATTGAGACTGATATGAGTGCTAATCTTATAGGATGCTTCGAGCATGGAATAAGATGTAGACTCATGGGTACATTGGATGTACTGGACAGACCCTACTCAGATATTCCATTGCTTGTCACAATGTGAATGATCCTTGTAAGCACTAAGTGGCACATGTCCTTTGACTTGAGATCACTTATGTTTCTAAATGATGATTGTCATTGTTTTGAGGTAGTTCAATATCATTTGAAACATAATGATTATAGACTATCTTGGATGGTGAGCTTGAGTCAGGTTAGGGCACTTGTGATAGATAAAGGATTGCCGTCTCCTTGTTTAAGGAGTGTGATGTTCTAAAGGGCCCCCCTATATGAGATGATTGAGGAAGTGTATGGCCATACCCAGATGACTATGTGCATCTGATCTAATCATGCTCATCGTATTGGAGTTACAGGCTTGACATGCTTGTCCAATAAGAACATCCAGTGGCAAAGGAATCATGCATGCCTAGTGAGTTGATTCACACTTATGCTGTGGTTGGGTGGAGTCTTGGAAGACTCTTTCCTTTATATCGGGAGACAGTGATGTGTTGCTAGATACCCCTCGCTGATCGTGATAACGTAAGTTATCGTTACCGACATTTAAAGGAAACCCTTAGGGTCGCACAATTTGATGATATGGCTACTTAAGTCAGATCGTGTGGACTGAATTGTTCGAGTTCAGTTTAAAGGAGATTAAACTCTGATTGTAAGTGAGATCCAGTCTGATCATGTTTGATTGATTAGGGCTTGAGATCGGTAAGCTTAGATCGAGAGTGTGGATGCTAGATCGAAGAGATCAAGAGCATTAAAAGGATGAACGGTCAGATTTTGAACCTTAGGGTTTAATTTGGTCTGAACCGATTATTGGGCTGATTTGGTTTGGTCATTGGACCAATTGAATTGAACCGGCTCACATGTGAGCGCTTGGTTCATTTGAGAGGAGAGCTATGCGTTTGGTTCACTTCATGTGAACGCATAACGCAAGCTTTGATGACTTGCCATTTATGGCATTTCGGTTTGACAATTGTGATGAATGTCTCCACATTCGATCACAAGTTTGGCTAACGCTCCTCTCCATCATCTTGCTCTCGACGACACACACTTTCTTGTGTGGTGAAAGTGACGAGAAGAAAGATCGGCCAAGAGTTCATCATCTCCTTCATGCGATAAGACCCCTTGAAGCTTTTGCTAGCACAAAGTTGAGAAGGGAGTAGTCTTTGTCTTCTTGTGTGCGCACCTTTTGGAGGAGATCAACCTTGTTTTCTTCTTCCAAGCCGCCTTCCATCCATGGCAATGGTAAGATCATATCATGATCTTAAGTTGGTTTAAGTTGATTATATAGTTCATATGCGATCTTTAGAAGCCCTTTTTCCGCATTGCATGCTAGAAGCGCATGTATAGGGTTTCCCCCCCCCCCCTTATTAGGGGTTCCTTCACCAGGAACAAGAAGAAGGGGAAGAAGGGCAAGGCCCCTGTCAAGAATTACAGCAAGGCTTTGAAGCAGAAGGTGAAGCGGTCTAAGGAATACAGGTGTTTCCACTGTGGCCAGCTGGGTCACTGGAAAAAGGACTGTAAAGCGCTCCAAGGAGATAAGAGGGGAAGCTTCGCTTCTGGCTCAGGTATATTCGTGACTGAGGTCATGTTTTCTTCTTCTATATCATGGGTGTTGGACACTGCATGTGGAGTTCACATTTGTTCAAATGTACAGGAACTCAAGAGAAGAAGGCAGGTGGGACAGCATGAGGTGGACCTACGAGTTGGAAACGGGGCACGGGTTGCTGCTGTTGCTGTAGGAGACTACTTCATTTCTTTACCATCTGGACTTGTATTGGAACTAAACAGTTGTTATTTTGTTCCCAGTATTACTAAAAATATTATCTCCATTCCTGCTCTTGTCAGGAAGGGATTTTCCTTTGAATGCAATATTTCAAAGTGTGTTTTATCTTATGATAATATTGTTTATGCAACTGGTTCAATTAGCAATGGGTTATTCATGTTGGACATGGAATGTTCGATACAGCAAATTGATATTAAGAAAGCCAAGAATGCTGATGACAGCACCTTGCTATGGCATAGTCGTTTAGGCCATATTAACAAGAAGCGCATTAAGCGGTTGCATGATAATGGACTGCTGGGATCATTCTCCTATGAGGAGATTGATACATGCAAAGCTTGTTTGATGGGTAAAATGACGAAGTCACCTTTTCCTCACAAAGGTCAAAGGGCTTCAGGTTTACTTGACCTTATACACAGTGATGTGTGTGGGCCATTTAGTAAACATGCCAGAGGTGGCTATCAGTACTTCATTACCTTTACTGATGATTTCAGTAGGTATGGGTATGTCTATCTGATGAGACATAAGAGTGAATCTTTTGACAAGTTCAAAGAGTTCAAAAATGAAGTACAGAATCAGCTAGGCCGAAATATCAAGGCACTTTGCTCAGATCGAGGTGGTGAATACCTAAGTCACGCGTTTACTGACTATCTAAAGGAGTGTGGGATCATCTCACAGCTCACTCCGCCAGGAACACCGCAATGGAATGGTGTGTCCGAGAGGAGAAATAGAACGTTACTTGATATGGTTCGTTCTATGATGAGTCAGGCTACTCTTCCATACTCCTTTTGGGGTTTTGCACTGGAAACAGCTGCAAAGATACTAAACCGAGTGCCATCCAAGGCAGTTTCAAAGACGCCATATGAGTTATGGTATGGGAAACAGCCAAGCTTGACATTTATCAGGATCTGGGGCTGCGAGGCTTATGTCAAAAAGCTCGCCTCTGGGAAACTAGAGAGCAGATCTGACAAATGTATCTTTGTCGGTTACCCTAAGGAAACTAAGGGTTATTATTTCTACGATCCCAAAGAGAACAAGGTTTTTGTTGCTCGGACGGCCATATTTCTTGAGAAGTTGTTTCTTCTGCAAGAGGCCAGTGGGAGAGAAATAAAGCTGGATGAGAATCCAGAGGAAGGACAAAGTAGTCAAGCACAGTTGGATGAGCCTGAGCCGGTAGATCAGGTTATTGAACAACCTGAGGCTCAGATATCACGGGAACCGCGAAGATCGGGAAGGATTCGTCGACAGCCTGAGCGCTATGACGGAGTCTACATCATTGATCATGATGAACCCCTCACTTATGCGGATGCGGTCAGTGGACCGGAGTCAGCGAGATGGCTTGAAGCTATGCGCGCCGAGATGGACTCCATGTCAGATAACCAAGTTTGGGATTTGGTTGATCCGCCTCCGGGAGTTATCCCTATAGGCTGTAAGTGGATCTTCAAGAAGAAGATTGACATGGATGGTAACGTGGTTACCTATAAAGGCAGGCTAGTTGCGAAAGGTTTCAAACAAATCTACGGGATAGATTATGATGAAACTTTCTCACCTGTAGCTATGTTTAAGTCTATTCGGATTCTTTTCGCGATAGCTGCATATTATGATTATGAGATCTGGCAGATGGATGTGAAAACAGCTTTCCTTAATGGAAATCTGGATGAGGATGTGTATATGACACAACCAGAAGGTTTCACTAATCCATCAGATCATCATAAGATATGCAAGTTAAAGAAGTCTATTTATGGACTTAAGCAAGCATCTAGAAGCTGGAATATTCGTTTTGATGAATCAATCAGTGAATTTGGTTTCATCAAGAACGAGGATGACCCGTGTGTATATAAGAGGTTTAGTGGGAGCGTAATAACTTTCCTAGTCCTCTACGTCGATGATATCTTGATCATTGGAAATGACATTCCGGAAATGCATGCTGTGAAGGCATGGCTGAGGAAATGTTTCCAAATGAAAGATCTAGGAGAAGCAGCCTATGTGTTAGGTGTGAAGATCTACAGGGATAGATCGAAGAGGCTTCTCGGGCTGTGCCAGAGTACTTACATCGATAAAGTCCTAGAGAGATTTCATTTAGAGAATTCTAAACGAGGATATCTTCCAGTCAGACATGGTCTGAATCTTTCGAAGAGTCAGTGTCCACAAACACAGACTGAGAAAGATGAAATGGACAATACGCCTTATGCTTCGGCTATTGGATCCATTATGTATGCGATGTTGTGTACTCGCCCAGACGTCGCTTACGGGTTAAGCGTAACCAGTCGTTTCCAAAGTAATCCAGGTATGGCGCACTGGATTGCAGTCAAGAACATTTTAAAATATCTGCGGAGAACCAAAGATATGTTCTTGATATATGGTGGTCAGGAAGAACTCAGTATAGAGGGATATACTGACGCTTCGTTCCAGTCAGACCAGGATGATTTCCGATCGCAATCAGGCTATGTTTTTAGCTTGAATGGAGGTGCAGTGGTGTGGAAGAGTTTCAAACAGTCAACTGTTGCTGATTCCACAACAGAAGCCGAGTATGTTGCAGCCTCGGAAGCATCCAAGGAGGCAGTGTGGATTCGTAAGTTCGTGAGAGAACTTGGTGTCGTTCCTTCGAGTGCAGATCCTTTGGTTATCTTCTGTGATAACACTGGAGCAATCGCACAAGCAAAGGAACCACGGTCGCACCAGAAGTCCAAGCACATACAGAGACGGTTTCATTTGATCAGGGAGATCATAGATCGTGGCGAGATCGAAATCTGCAAGGTTCATACAGATGACAATCTGGCAGACCCGCTTACCAAGCCTCTGGCGCAGCAGAAGCATGAGAAGCACTGTAATAATATGGGTTTGAGATTTCTCAACCATTAGATTAAGTGCAAGTGGGAGATTGTTGGGGTATGCCCTTAAGGCTAATGTTTGAGGCCTGTGGGAATGTATCTGTATCATGTAATAAACTGTTATGTTTATAAAGGCATAGTTATTATTCAGTTGTTTACATTGTCTGCTGCAATATATGTTCTTCTGAATAATGTCTCAAAGCTGTTCAGCTGGGCTGACATGCTGTTATGTCCTTAGTCGATATATCTTGGTGAACATGAGACAGCCTTGATATGGTTAAGACTAATATGTGTTCTAATCTTATAGGATGCTTCGAGCATGGAATAAGATGTAGACTCATGGGTACATTGGATGTGCTGGACAGACCCTACTAGGTTATTCAATTGTTTGTCACAATGTGAATATTCCTTGAATATGACAAGTGGCACATTTCCTCTGACTTGAGATCACTTGTGTTTTCTAAATGATGATTGTCATTGTTTTGAGATAGTTCAATATCATTTGAAACATAATGATTATAGACTATCTTGGATGGTGAGCTTGAATCAGGTTAGGGCACTAGTGATAGACATAGGATTGCCGTCTCCTTGTTCAAGGAGTGTGATGTTCTAAAGGGGCCCCCTGGATGAGATGATTGAGAAAAGAGTATGGCCATACCCAGGTGACAGTGTTCATCTGATCTAATCATGCTCATCATATTGGAGCTACAAGCTTGACACGCTTGTCCAATAAGAACATCCAGTGGCAAAGGAAATATGCATGCCTTGTGAATTGATTCACACTTGTGCTATGGTTTGGGTGTAGTCTTGGAAGACTCTTTCCTTTATATCGGGAGACAGTGATGTGTTGCTAGATACCCCTCACTGATCGTGATAATGTGAATTATCGTTACCGACATTTAAAGGAAACCCTTAGGGTCGCACAATTTGATGATATGGCTTACTTCAGTCAGATCGTGTGGACTGAATTGTTTGGGTTCACTTTAAAGGGATTTAATCTCTGATTGTAAGTGAGATCTAGTCTGATCATGTTTGATTGATTAGGGCTTGAGATCGGTAAGCTTCGATCGAGAGAATGATTGCTAGATCGGGCAGATCAGAAGCATCAAGAGATTAACGGTCAGATCTGGAGCCTTAGGGTTTATTTGAGATCTAGACTAGATCATTGGCTTGATTGGTTCTTAAACCGAACCAATATGAACCGGCTCATGAAATGAGCGCATGGTTCAAGGCTTGGCGACTTGTTCACTTGGCGTGAACATTGGAGCGAGTGGTGTGGCTATTTTTAGTAACCACGATCTCCACTTGGAGATAACGCTCACGTTCGAATAGCTCTTGCTATTCTCGCCTCTCAAGCGACCTCTCTCTCGACACTCGTTGTGTGTGGCGACGCTTGGAAGATAGAGGAGGTTTTTGGCCAAAAGAGATCAACACATCTCCATTCCTTTTCACTCGATCAAGGACTCCAAGGAACCTTGCTAGCACAAGGAGCACCAAGGGTAGGCGCATTGATCATCTTGTGTGTGAAACTTAGGAGAAGGCTCGCTTGTGTCTTTCCTTCCAAAGCTTCATCAAACCGATGGCAATGGTATGAGTTTATCTTCATCTATTCAAATATTCGAAAGCTAGTTATATGACATATATAGATCCTATGAAATCCTAATATCCCATGCAAAATTTTGTTGCGCCACCATTAGGGTTTCTACCCCTTAGTTAGGGGTTCCCTGCAGGTTGCGGGTTTTCCTCGCCCACCTAAAGAACTCCCCATCCCGACGTCTGATCGACCTCAAATTTCGTCCAAGCCTTCTCCTCCATTCGGTGAACCGGTGGTCAGAAGTACCTTTTCATACGACGAGGGGATCGTTGGAATCCGAAGAATGTCGTTAGCGCCCTGTTCCTCCTCAAACCTCCCCTGTTTCGCTGTTTCCTCACCGCTGACTTCTTACGCGGCCTCACACTCCACCCCTCGCTGACCCCATCCTCTGCCTGCAAAGAAGGGGAGCTCGCCATCTTCTCCGACGTTCGTCGCCGATGAACACCACCCTCAGCCACCAGCCACCACCACTGATACATGCGTTCACTTCACGGGTGAAGGAAACGCAGAGTCACAACTTACGCTAGACAGAGGCAATGAAAAAAAAAGCTAAGAAAGGAAAAAGAACGCTGAGGAAAATTTTAAAAAAATGGCTATGTGAAAACAAAAGCAAAAGGAAAAAAAAGAGGGGAAATTTTGGCTGTACTTTAACTTGCAGGTTCAAAATTATTTCACTAGGAGGTGAAATTTTCAAAGAGGGGAAATCTGATGCCGAAGCATTTTGAGAACTTAATTATGTGTTTGTTTTCCCTTTGTTTTGTTGCAATTAGGATTAGTTTAGGTTTTTTTTTTCCTTTTATAGCACTAGTTAATGTATTAGGCTGCAATTAGTTTAGGTTTGCATTCTCCTTGGATTAGCTAAGTCAACAGTTAACAACTACTCTCTCAAACTCAAGTCCTCATCAACCTCCAAGTCAAAGGCCAGCATCAAATCCCAGGTCAACATGCTTCTCAATTCTCAGCTAAATCATGCAACAACTCCCGTCAACATATCAAAGAGCTGGTCAACATATATCCCCTCCAATCCCAGCCGAATCATGCAGCCACTCCACCTTCCAAGTCAACATCTCTTGCCCAGGTCAAAATACATGCTTCAAATTCTAGCCGCACCAATCTTGTCCACAAGTCTCAGCCACAAAGATTCTTGCACCCCTCCAACAACCACCCCTCCAACAAACAATGGGATGCAAGCAGGTCTCCACAAGCCATTATTCCATATTATTCCACCTGCATGCACCAAGGAATGTCATTACTTCACTTGCAAGCACCCAGGCACGCCTTCATGTCTCTCAACTGAAGCCTTCCCAAGAGATATTTTATCCAAGCAACAATCATGTAGCCGCCCACTCCAACCAATGAATGGGCTGAGAAAGAACTCTCATCTCCACCTTCCAAATTTGAATTGAGAAATAGCAGTCGTGAGATCCATTGAGTGCTTATGTTAATGATGAGGGTGAAAAGAGTTTAAAAGGCAATGTAATCTTCACGTTTAGACAAGTTAAGAATATTATTTTTGGAAAAAACCTTTGGGTTGGTGTGTCTTCCTCCTTGTGAGGTTAGGGTTAGGGTATGTAGCCTCTTCTCTTCCCACTTTGCTTGCTAAGGGTCTCTCCTCTTCTCTCGTCTTCTTCCCTTCTCTTCTCTTCTCCAACTTCCATTCTGCGTCAATTTGCATGACTTTTCAAAGATGGAAGCAGATCCAATGTGTTCGTTTTTTCTTTCTTTGAATACACCATTCTGTTGTAGTGTTCCAAGAGGAGTAAGCTATGAGATAATCCCACACTCCTTAGGATAGTCATGAAATTCCTCGTTAACCACTTTGATCCAATCAAAGTGTTTTAACAAATCCTCCAATTCGATTCATTACTTCATTTTCGAACTTCCTGGATCTCTCCAAAGTTTTGTGTTGGATAAGACATATCCACACTGATGCGTTGTATTTATACCACATTTTTGCCTATATTTTAGATCATATTTTGAGCTTAATTGCATAATTTTGTGCTAATTTTGCTGTTTTTACTTCACTTGGCACAGAATCTTCACTTTTCTTGGTTTTATTGAAAATGTAGGTAAAATAGTGTAAAAATGATGGATTTCGAGAGTTTGAAGCCATAATATGATTCCCGAGGAGATCACGATCTTACACGTCAAATTTGGAGCAAATATGGTGAAAATTTCAACATTTACGGCCTTGGCCGTAACTATGGAGTCGGCCGTAATTCTGGCGTTGAGCAAAAGGTGAAAAACGGTTAAGTTAAATAGTGCATAGAAACTTTCACGGGTGAGGCCATGAATCCATCACGGTTCGTGAAACTTTCTACGTACAAAGGGCTGTACACACAGAAAGATTTCCGGCCTTGGCCGTAAACTGATCACGGGCTGTAAAAATTGCTGCCTGACGAGTTTTTCACTTGATTCTCCACCGATTCGAATCGGATTTGAACCAAACTTTGCAGAAACGTTCCTTGAGGGGTTTGGAACTGGTCTTGCTATAAAAGATCAGATTTTTTGGGGGTTGGGAGAGCTTTTTTGGATGAAGAACATTGGCGGCGGCGACAAAGGGAGAAACTCGATTTCTAGACAGATTTCAGCGAGATTTCACACAAAAGATCAGTTTGATTACTTCATCATCATCGTCAGATCGAGGGGAAGCACGTTAAATTGTTGTCTTATTGATTTCTTTGCAATTTTTATAAGATTCCTACTTGTTCATGATACAAACATGTTTTCCTTTAAGAACATGAGTGAGTAGATCTTCATTTCATGATTAAGGGCTTAGACCGCTGACAATTATGAATTGATCTGTATTCATGCTCTTTCTATATGATTGTATTATCATGATTTGATTGAATTTGAGTTTACTGATAGCCCGAAAGGAAACACTACAAGTCTGGCACGCGTGTACCTTGGACTAATCCCCGGCAACGGCCCCGAAAACTTGTTAGGATTCCGCAAGTGCACGGAATTATCGAAGTAATAAAGAAATGTATCGAATCCACATGGACCGTATTGTTAAGTACCAAATAGTGGTATTCTTACTAGCTAAGCAAATTGATTCTAGTGCAAAGTAATAATGGAAAACACACGAACTCAGATAATCAGAGAGATAAATTGAAACTTAGGGTTTCATCCTCCTTGATTCTAATGACTAGACATAAATAAAAGGGTCGTCAGTCTAATTCTACCATGACAAAGACATAATTGACTTGATAAAGGTATTGTCTCACTTTCGTGCAGACAATCATGCAGATAACCGATCCTCACTTTTGTGCAAGATCTATTCTTAATGCTGTAGATAAGTAAATCATCAATCAAAGAACTCAAGATCACTTTCGTGCATCCGAATTCTAGCTTGATAATCTCTAGCAGAAGCTCAAGGATCACTTTCGTGCATCTGAGCCTCAACACTAGTTTTACTCATGGATCTCCAACGTTCCGATCTCTCACTTTCGTGCAAGATCTCCATGTTTGATAAATAGACTCGATCCATAAATTCATATTACTATCATGGCAATTAATCTACTAGAACAGATCAAATTGGATCTAACCTAAGGAAGGGATCCAAACATGCAATTCTAGGGGTCCAAGTTCTCAAGCAAATCACCTTTCACTCACATTGCGAAAACTCTAAAAACATAATTAGTAACATGGACTTTTACACCCCATGTCCCAAAAGAGTATTAAGCTTGCATGGAGAAAGAGATACAATAAATCATGGTCTTAGAATGATCAGAAAACAAAAGGAATGGAGAAACAACGTTACAACACGGGTGTAATGTAAATTACACCCGTAATTTCGTGATGAACAGCGTTGTCACCGCTGTTTTGTTGATTCCTCCTCTGATCGGACTCCAAACGCTCTAAAACTTCTGTGGTGTTTTCCTCTCCTCCAGGCGAAGCTTCTGCGTGAAAATCATAGCCTGAGGTGCCCTCTACGCCTCTCGGCATGAGGCCAAACCCTAGCTGCCTCTCTGTTGATTGCTCTCTCGATACTGGATAAAAGTTCCCCATTCCACTTCATACCCTTCTCCTCTTAAAGACGAGTTCAGAACATCTTTCGGATTTCGATTTGGACTCCTGGATCAAAGTTATGGCTCACGCAAGATTCGGACTCGTAAAAATCGCGTCTTTGACTGGGAATTACGGCAGTGTAATATCTCACGGCACTGCCATAAAATAGCTTGAGTGTTCTGTTCTGGAAATGCTGGAAAATCCGGCCTGTAATTTGGTTTATGGCAGTGCCGTAATTTCGGTTGAACTTTCTAGTCGGAATATGTCTGGAAAATACGGCCCGTGTAGAAGTTTACGGCAATGCCGTAATTTCAGCAAAGGTTTCTGTTCTAAAGACGCTCCAAAATACGGCAGTGTAATTATTTACGGCAGTGCCGTAAAATCACAAAATCTTTCTGTTTGGAAAATCTCCAAAATACAGCCGTGTTCTTGATAATACGGTAGCCTCAAAATACGGTACCGTAAAATACTTTACGGTATTGCCGTATTTTGGTTCATGGCCTCGTTTTGCGTGAAATTTCTTGTGTATCTTCCTCTTGATGATGGTAATTCTTCCATGTGTTTAATTTTGCTTGAAAACGCCTAAAATAGTGCCTTTTTGCTTGAAAATCATGAAAAACCAAAATGGGAGTAGACTTTGCAATATTCGATGAATTTAGCATGAAAACAAGCAAAAGATCTTCAATTTAGAATGAAATGATATCTAAAATGATACAAAATATACTACATATTTTGGTGTCATCAAACACATAAGGCTCAAACTTTGTTTGTCCTCAAGCAAAAATCAAATTTTGAAGTAAAATTTGATCACAAGAATAACCTTTTCATGCTCAATAAATTTCTAAAATACAATCATCAATGAAAAATTCCATCAATTGTTTCACAAAACTTCAAGTAAACATATCATCCTAAGAACTTAACCCTTTAGATCTACAATTCAATCAAATAAACTTTGCAACTTGTATAATAAATAGAATTTTCAATCTCATGATTTCACCCAGTTTTCAGTTCAAATCTATCATGCTTTTGTTTACAGGAATTAGGTTTCCAAGATCTTTTTCCAAACATGATTTTTTTTTTATTTTGTTTGTTTTTGTGAAGATGGCATGTACCCACTTAGATACACACTTTTTATTTTTGACTTCAACTCTTGTCTTCGGTACCACTATCAATTTTACACAGCGCCAAGTAGAGGAGTCTTATTATTTTTCATTCTCATTATTTTTCATGCATAGACTTCAACCCATCTCTTAGGTACCATTGTCAATTTTACACAGTGCCAAGTAGGTGAGTCTCTCACTATTTTTATGGATCTTGGATTCTTATTTCCTAACAAATAGCAAAAATAGACTAAACATCTACTAGGTTGATCAATTGATCTCAATTCTCAAATCATACTCATATGCTCATTTTATTTAAATGAGTACTTTCACCTTTAGATCTTATTCATCAAATAACACATCTACCCAAAATTTCATGCATCAACCAATGTCAAATTTCAAAAATAGATATGCATTGAAGAAATAAATATAACATGATAGGGTTTTTCTCTAATCACAAGTATAAATACTCACATCATCAAGGAAGACATTTTATCAATAGAAATTTTATCAATAAATCATGTCATCATATATTAGAAAGTGGATCATATGCTTTCATCAATTTTAACAACACATTTGAATAATATCATCATCAAAACAATGAGTTCCATATATCCATAAATTCATTTTTCAAGAGAAAACCAATAAGTAGTATAAATATGATAAAGTCAAAGATGCACTATATGAAATAGTCATTAATAAGAGAGTGCAAGTGATACTCACAAAACTAAATAGATCATGCTCAATCATTCTCTGGCCAATGCAGCTGGGTCCAAAGATATGCCTTTTGAAAATTTTCTACAAAATTTAAGGTACATAAGGCTCACATAAGGCTCAGATCAAAAACAGTCTTGAAAATAATAATAAAAAATAATCTCAAGAGAGGATCAGAGATGTCGCCGGAGGTCTGAAAGATGCTGATGCAGGCAGGTAGAGGTGGAATAGAAGGCTGACTAAAAAGCTGCTAGCAATGATGGTGATGGTGCCGACATAAGGGTGAGTAATCTCTAGTGGCCTACTAGAGAATACAGTCCTGGAGGTGAGATCGTCAGGCTATGTAAGATAATCCTGCATAGATGAAAAATATCAGAGTCAATAATAAAGATTCTGCTGCAAAAAATAAAATAATATCATAGAATAAGAGGCAGTAAAAGAAATAAGAATCTGCTGGTGGTATGATCCAGTGTCAACGGCTGGAAACAGTGATGTCAGAGGCAGATGCAGTGCTAGCTAGAGGTGCTGCAAATCTGGAGAAGAAGCTATGACAGGTAGAAAGCAAATCAAGCAGTTTTTGAATTTTTTATGAAAAGTAGCCATACTCAAAAATAAGATTTAATGATCCAAATAGAAAATAGACAAAACCATGAAGTAAAATAAAACTTGATCTTTCCAGGTATGTGAAAAATAAAGGATCAAAATCTTTCAGGAATTTAGGGTATCAGCAGAAATAAGGCTACTTAGATTACAAAATGAAAAACTGCACAGAATCTAATCAGAATCAAAAAGTTGCTATGTGTTTCAGAAAGATCCATGGATTCTAAAATTCAGTAAAAATATCCAAATAATAGACAAAGATCAGTACTTCCATGCCGTGCCAAAAATCAAAAATTTTTGTAACCCAGTTTCTTAAAATCAATGTGAGAAGACACCTACTCAATAACTGGAAGCAGTTTACAAATACGGTACCGTAATATGCTTTACAGCAGTGCCGTAATTTGCAAAGAACTCTTGGGTAAGAAATAAGCAGCAAATATGGTACCGTGAAATTCCTTACGGTACTACTATATTTTTCAAAAAAAATTTGAAAAGAAAACACTCAAGATTACGGCACGTAAAGTAAAAAACGGTCAGAAAATACGGTACTGTAAAAGAAATACGATACCGCCGTAAAATACTAAAAACTCTCGGAAAAGAAATCAGAGCAGATTATGGGCGTAAACTAGATTACGGCAGTGCAATATTTTGTGCAAAATTTGATTTTCCTGCAAAAATAAAAGCAAAATTAATTCTAAAAATAAATTAAAATAAAAGAAACTAAACTAAGATAAAAGTGCTTGGGTTGCCTCCAAAGAAGCGCTAATTTTAGGTCCAAAGCTTGACCAAAAATTAATATCATGGTGAAGCAGGTGAATCAGTTCCAAAATATAAAGCATATAATTTTCTGCATTTCCTTTTTCCAAATAGTTTAGCCACAAATCCAGATATCCAGAATTTCATATAAATCAGGATTAATGTGGCTTTCTCAAATTTGCATAAATTAAAATTCTCAGATCCACTCAAAGTAATCTTTATGATCTTCCTATGCTTATCAAAAAGTAAAATCATAAGTCCTTTCTTCAAATTAATATTTTCAATGGCAATAACAAAAGGACCTAGATTAAAAGATTCAAGTATTGGATCATCAAAATAATGTCTATGTCTTTCATTAGATTCCTCGATAAAGCACAAATTTTCAAATAGATCAAAATTTTTAACAATAGCTTTGGGCAAAACATCAAGGTGAGATTCATTCAAATCCTTTTCAAGTTCCTCATGTTTGTCATCAAATAATCTATCAATTTCAAAATTATTAACAAAATCAAGATGAGACTCTACAAAATCGATTTTCTCATGCTTCCCCACAAATAATTCATTATCAGAAGAGTCAAAATCAGAATCATATGAAAAAGAATTAATAGAATCAGAGTTGACCACAAGAGATTTATCATTAATTTCAAAAATATCACCAAAATCAAAGTGGGGCTCATAAATGTCCATAATTTTTGAACCTTCATCATGCTCATCAGATTTAACCATAAACAAGATATTATCAAAATCAGAATTATTGTCAAAAGAAGGTTCTTCAATTTCAATTTTCTCAATCTTTTCCTCAAATAAATTAGCAGATGAATCAGTTCTACAATCATCAAAATCAGAGTGAGATTCAATAATATTCACATAAGGCTCAATCTCAAAACAATCATGATCACAGGGGGAATTTTCTAATTCAAGTTTTTCAGTATCAAACTCAAATAATTAATCATGCTGTGCAATCTGGGTTTCTAGCAATTCAGTATTAACAGTCAAAGATTGATGATTTTCCCATCTAGAATACAATTCATAAGATTCTTTAAATGATAAATTTGGATTTAAAAATGGACAATCAGAGGTATAATGATCAAAATATCCACATAGATCACATCTAACAGGAGAAGAAGATTTCTTAAACGTTTTAGTTGCCCATGTACTGTGATAGAAAGACATATCTTCATTTCTATCAAAAACAGATAATCCAACACCAATCAATCAAAAAGCAAGTAATATTTTTTTTTAGAATATATAAAAAATAGAAAAAGATAAACACAAGCAAACTTAAAATTTTCAAATATCACAGTTCTGCCACAACTATGAAAATATCCAAAACCTGCAAAAACAAAAAACACAAAGTTAAATCTAAAAACAAATAAAACTTAGTCTAGCAATACACACAAGTATTTTGATATTAACAAAACTAAGGTCCCCGGCAATAGTGCCAAAAACTTGATAGCCCGAAAGGGAACACTACAAGTCTGGCACGCGTGTACCATGGACTAATCCCCGGCAATGGTGCCAAAAACTTGTTAGGATTCCGCAAGTGCATAGAATTATCGAAGTAATAAAGAAAAGTATCGAATCCACAGGGACCTTATTGTTAAGTACCAAATAGTGGTATTCTTACTAGCTAAGCGAACCGATTCTAGTGCAAAGTAATAATGGAAAACACACGAACTCAGATAATCAGAGAGATAAATTGGGACTTAGGGTTTCATCCTCCTTGATTCTAATGACTAGACATAAATAAAAGGGTCGTCAGTCTAATTCTACCATGACAAAGACATAATTTACTTGATAAAGGTATTGTCTCACTTTCGTGCAGACAATCATGCAGATAACCGATCCTCACTTTCGTGCAAGATCTATTCTCAATGCTGTAGATAAGTAAATCATCAATCAAAGAACTCAAGATCACTTTCGTGCATCCAAATTCTAGGTTGATAATCTCTAGCGGAAGCTCAAGGTTCACTTTCGTGCATCCGAGCCTCAACACTAGTTTTACTCATGGATCTCCAATGTTCCGATCCTCACTTTCGTGCAAGATCTCCACGTTTGATAAATAGACTCAATCCATAAATTCATATTACTATCATGGCAATTAATCTACTAGAACAGATCAAATTGGATCTAACCTAAGGAAGGGATCCTAACATGCAATTCTAGGGGTCCAAGTTCTCAAGCAAATCACCTTTCAGTCTCATTGTGAAAACTCTAAAAACATAATTAGTAACATGGACTTATAGAGAGTCTAAGCACAATTATCACATGAGCAAAATTATCATGGTAAAGTTATCATGACGAAAAAGAAGATTATCTAATCATTAAAAATCAAGGGGATTACACCCCATGTCCCAAAAGAGTATTAAGCTTGCATGGAGAAAGAGATACAATAAATCATGGTCTTAGAATTATTAGAAAACAAAAGGAAAGGAGAAACAACGTTACAACACGGGTGTAATGTAAATTACACCCGTAATTTCGTGATGAACCGCCATATCACCGCTGTTTTGTTGATTCCTCCTCCGATTGGACTCCAAACGCTTTGAAACTTCTGTGGTGTCTTCCTTTCCTCCAGGCTAAGCTTCTGCATGAAAATCGCTGCCTGAGGTGCCCTCTACGCCTCTCGGCATGAGGCCAAACCCTAGCCACCTCTCTATTGATTGCTCTCTCGATACTGGATAAACGTTCCCTGTTCCACTTTGTGCACCTTCGTCTCTTAAAGATGAGTTCAGAACATCTTTTGGATTTCAATTTGGATCTCTGGATCAAAAGTTATGGCTCACGCAAGTTTCGGACTTGTAAAAATCACGTCTTTGACTGGGAATTACGGCTGTGTAATATCTCATGGCACTGTCGTAAAATAGCTTGAGTGTTCTGTTCTAGAAACGCTGAAAAATATGGCCTGTAATTTGGTTTATGGCAGTATGATAATTTCGGTTGAACTTTCTGGTCGGAATATGTCTGGAAAATACAGCCCGTGTAGAAGTTTACGGCAGTGCCGTAATTTCAGCAAAGGTTTCTGAAATTACTAGATAAGTTTGGAGAGTACACACTTTTACTTCTTTGTTTTAGCATTAGTTTTTTTATTTTTCTTTCCATTTTCATTATTATTTTACATTCTTTCTTAACTTACACATTGTATGCACAGAAATTCTCAAACAGGTACTTTAGCTCCAGCAGACCCAGAAAATGAGCGTACATTTCGCCTTATAAGGAGATTGCGGCAAACAACCAATCTTTGAGGGTCTTCGTAGTACCGAATATACAAGGGTTTAATTCATGCATAGTTCGACCCAACGTATAGGCGAACAATTTTGAGCCAGCAAAATCAATTTGGGGGATCCCCAAATCAGGACCCTAATCTACATATAGTTAGTTGTCTTTTTAGAATATTGCGATATAGTCAAAGTTAATGGAGTTTCATCCGATGCTATAAGACTAAGATTGTTCCCTTTTCTCTCAGGGACCATGCAAGAGCTTGGCTATATTCGCTACCAGCAGGATCTATTACTACCTGGGACAAGCTTTCCAGAGCCTTTCTGAACAAATACTTCCCACCTAGCAAGACTGTCCAACTGCGCAACAGGATCACATATTTTGCACAACAAGAGGGAGAATCACTGTATGACGCCTAGGATCGCTTCAAGGAGCTCTAGTGTATGTTCCCACACCATGGACTCCAATCATGGGTTCTAATCCTCATCTTTTATAATGGATTGGATTATAATACCAAGCTGATGGTGGACGCTGCGGCTGGAGGAACAATCATGAGCAAGGGCGTGGAAGAGGCAACCGCTCTACTTGAGGATATGGCCATGAACCATAACCACTGGTCGAGTGAGCGAGGTACTACTTCTAGGGGACTTGGTATGTACCATAATGATTCCTTGACATCTCTAGCAGCAAAGGTAGATTCATTAGCACAGAAGTTAGATTCTTTTTCCTTTCCCTCAGTTGCCGTTAATGCAGTTTCTTGTGAAGTGTGTGGTGTAACAGAGCATAATTCATCTGACTGTCAATTTATAGCTTCATCTCAAGAAGACTCTAATTAGGAGTAAGTCAATGCCTTGGGGAATTTCAATTAGAGACCAGTGAATGACCCATATTCTGCAACCTACAATCCAGGATGGAGGAACCACCCCAACTTGTCCTACAAGAACAATCAAGGGCAATCACCTCCTCAGTATCCTCAGTAGAATAATAGGCCACCACCGGGCTTTCAATCAAGACAGGACGGACAGCCCCAAAAGTCAAACTTAGAGACCATGCTAGAAGGAATTGTTATGCAACAAAACAAAAGCACTGATGACCTCGCTGATGCTATCAAGCAACTGACATCTCGTGTGGATGCCTTGGCTACCCACAACAAGATGTTGGAGAACTAGATAGCTCAACAGGCAAGTTCTACTAGTAGGCCCATAGGGAATCTTCCGAGACAACCTGAGATGAATCCCAGGGAGCATTGTAATGCAGTCACTATTGTGAGTGGCAAAAACAAAGACGCACCTGGAGAGTCTATCGAGGGTTATGTGGACAAACTTGAGGACACTACTCCTGAATTAGAAAATTGTGAGGAGAAAGGGGAGGAGGAGAAATATGTTGGTCCACCTGTGTATGTTCCGCATGTTCCTTTTCCCATAGGCTATTTGGAGCAGATCAGGGAAAATTTGATATCAGGAAGTCTGAGGTGAGAGGTGACCAGGTAAGTATGGACATAGAAATAACAAAGGTAAGAGATCCTGGAGACATTTTAATTCCCTGCCAAGTTGGTAATTTTTTTGTTGAAATTGCTTTATGTGACTTAGGACCGAGTGTTAGTTTGATACCTTTATATATGATTGAGAAAGTAGGTAGTGGAGAATTTAAACCTTCTTAAATTTGTCTTCAATTTTCTAATGGTTCTGTTCAGCAACCTCTAGGAATTTTAGAGAATGTGTCTTTTAAAGTTGATAAGTTTTCTATCTTGACTGATTTCATGATTGTTAAAATGGAAGAAGACACTAAATCACCTATTACTCTAGGTAGACTGTTTTTAGCGAGTACGAGAGCTATAATAGAAATGCTGCAGGAGAAGTTAAAGTTGAATTTAAATGACAGCAAATTGGTTTATGATTTTTCTTTAAGAGCTAAGAAGCTTTATTTTGCAGGTTCCCGTCAATCCCTTGAAGTGAAGGAGGATAAATTCGATGAAGGAAATATTTTTAAAGTCGATAGACGTCCCTTAGAATATCTGGCAAAGTATAAGAGGGACGAAAAGAAGAAAGATGGAACACAGGCATTATTTCAAGCTTTAAAATTAAACCCATGTAACGATCTGGAAAGGCGTTAAGAACAAATACTGCCTATTATCCACTGCGCCTCCTATCCACCCGAAGGACGATGAACATTGTTTTGGTCAAGCTAAGGACCTTAAATAACCGCTACCTGGGAGGTAACCCAGAGGCTCTGAATTTTGTTAATTTCAGCAATTTTTCTTTAAGTTTTGAATTTTTTTGTGATTAGTTTATTAGCTTTGAATTTTTAACCAATTTTATTAGCATGTTATGATGAACTTGTCAATAAGAAAAACACTCTATATTTGTTGTGTTGCATGTAGGAATTTTTTAGAAATTTTCTATGATTTTTCTAGAGAAGAACAGATACGAGTCGAGCAGCAGAGGATGCGCGACGACATATCACATGTTGAGCAGGGACAGTCGAGGACACTCGAGTCTTTACGCGCGATAGAGGAGCTATTACAGCGTCGTCTCCCATCTTCATCAACACGACATACTAGAGACGAGGAGGAGAATTCTAAGCATACGGAGACAGACTGATAGATCTTGTGAGTATCTTTATTCGCTTTGATGTATTTATGGTTATTCTTTGATATTATGCAATAAGCCTCACATCTATCTTATTTGTTAGCAGGATTTTAGTGGACTCAATGCTGATACGACTACACATAGATATTTTATGTGATTCATTTTGGTAGTTTACTTGACATTTGACATTAGACTTGATATTGGACATACATGACGGTTTTGGACCTAGAGATGCTGAACATGGTGTGGATAGGACAGTTTTGTATATATTTGGTATTCATCGTGTGTTTGGGATGTTATATGATGATTTTTGATGATGTGTTGATAAATTATTGCATTTTAGATTGACTTTGATATATATGCTTTGATATTTAGAGTGAATAGTAACTCTGTATGGTAAACTGTTATTTGGATGATAAAACATGACGGTATTTGATGTTTGAAACTTGATTATCATGTAAAATTTGAATATCTATGATTTGGTATATTTTTCAGATTTTTCTGAGTTATATTTTACACTTTTGATATAATTGTACATGATTTCACCAATAATACAAAGGGAACTCTTGCAAAATTTTTCTGAAATCCTTCATTAATTAAAGTGTTTATAGATTTGCAACAATTTAAGTCTAGGGAATCCTTTTTCATGTTTTGCTAGTCCTTCAAAGTTTTATAGATATGAATTTTGAATGTTTAAGATTGTTAAGGAATAATCAAATTTGTTTTATCCTCGATTTTGAACTTAGGAAGCATTTTGGGCATTTGATTCGATGACTTAGAGAATTTTTGAGATTTCATGATGACTGACATTGTTGAGTAAGATCGATTCTAGTATTGATAAAATTTATATATGAATTATTATATGTTTAAACAACATGTGCATAGTGATCTTTGTACTTTAAGTTTAATTTATCTTCCTTTGATTTAATAGTGACTTTTATGGATAGAAATTTGGTGATATGTATGTTTAACTTGAGATTTGCTCCAACTCCTCTGGTTGCATAATTTGAGGTTATGAGTTAACACTAGCCAGGTTTTTCCATACATATATTTATGATTAAAAAAAATGACTCCTCTACTTGGCACTACGAAAAATTGGCAGTGGTACCGAAGACATGAGTTGAAGTCTAAAAAAAAATAAGAAAAGGAAAAAGCTATAGGCTAAGTGGAAGATTCCTCTGACTTTTAGATTGAGACCATGAGTTAAATTATACTGTTACGTAGTATACTTTAAACAATGTTATGGCATATAACAAATTAAATACCAAATTGCACTAAAAAATCTCTTATCTATAGTTTCACCAAGTAACTTGAAGTGATTCTCTATCTGTTGATTAAATGAGATTTATTAAGGTTGAAAGTATTTAATTCTTGATATGTGTTGAATGAATATTATAACATGACAGTGTGTTAAATTAATCAAGTTCTTAAAAGTTGATGCATGAAACGTCGACTGAGAACTTTATTGATAGTAGAACAATTAAGTGTTCCTTATCTTTACATTCTTAATACATATTGATACATTGCTTGAGGACAAGCAAAAATCTTAGTCTAGGGTATTTTGATGCGTTGTATTTACACCACATTTTGCCTATAATTTAGATCATATTTTGAGCTTAATTGAATAATTTTGTGCTAATTTTGGTATTTTTACTTCACTTGGCACAGAATCATCACTTTTCTTGGTTTTATTGAAAATGTAGATAAAACAGCGTAAAGATTTTGAGAGTTTTGAAGCCATAATATGATTCCCGAGGAGATCACGAGCTTACACGTAAAATTTGGAGTGAAAATGGTGAAGATTTCAACATTTACGGCCATGGCTATAATTATGGAGTCGGCCGTAATTTTGGCATTGAGCGAAAGGAAAAAAATGGCTAATAGTGCACAGAAACTTTCATGGGTGAGGCCGTGAATCCACCATGGTCCGTGAAACTTTCTGTGTACAAAGGGTTATACACATAGAAATATTTACGGCCTTGGCCATAAACTCATCACGGGCCGTAAAAATTGCCGCCTGACGAGTTTTTCACTGGATTCTCTACCAATTCGAACTGGATTTGAACCAAACTTTGGAGAAACCTTCCTTGAGGGATTCCAAACTGGTCTACTATAAAAGATCAGATTTTTTGGGGGTTGGGAGAGCTTTTTTGGACGAACAACCTTGGCGGTGGTGACAAAGGGTGAAACTCGATTTTTGGGCAGATTCCGGTGAGAGTTCATGCAAAAGATCAGTTTGATTACTTCATCTTCTTCATCAGATCGAGGGGAAGCATGTTAAATTGTTGTCTTAGTGATTTCTTTGCAATTTTTATAAGATTTCTACTTGTTCATCATATAAACATGTTTTCCTTTAAGAACATGAGTGAGTAGATCTTCATTTATTTGCAATTTTTATAAGATTTCTTTGCAATTCTTAGCCCGCTGACAATTATGAATTCATCTGTATTCATGCTCTTTCTATATGATTATATTATCATGATTTGATTGAATTTGTGTTTACTTCATAATTTACCTTGGTCACATATAATTGCATATTAGACGTTGCGAGAAGTACCGAGAGGCGAATCGCAACGTCCGATCTATTTCAATCGAACTTACGAATCCAATAATGGGAGTAGATTGGATTCGTCTGAAGGATTTAACCAGCTTTTCATAGAACTTAATGGGCTTAGTCATGTTAACTATCACGAGAGTAGGGAGTTGGCGTAATTAAGTACCGTACTATGCTTCGAGAGGAGGCAATATGTACATTAGGAAAAGTTCCTTTAATGATAGATATTTTCTATTGATTGAGTTATCTTTAAATGATTCATACTTGTCAGCGTGGTGAACCCATGACATCCTGATCTATTAGAATTTTAATCCTTTATAATGTTGCTTTTGAATTGTTCGTGCTTAGAAGTTCAACACAACCACTTATTAGTTTTTCCTAGATTTAAACAAGTCGAAGAGTTGGTACTTAACTACATAATCCTCGTTAGGGATGATATCTTTTTATTACTTCGATAATTTCATGCACTTGTGAAATGTATCATGCACCTTATTCTCTTGTTCTAGCATTTTGGACAAAATTCTGAACCATCTTGTCCAATTTGTCCCATACAGTTTATTTTTATAAAGTTTCAATCCGAGATTTGAAGATCCCATTATCTGCAATAAGCAAATAAGCAAAATAAGTACTATGATAAAGCATTTAACAAGGACTTAAATTAAATCCTATGCTCCCACTATTTCCTATCAAGTTGATAACTCTCAAACTCAACTTGGAAATAAGTGAGTAGGATCTTGATTTCACATGAGGTATCCACAACTCACGAGGGTGAGTTGGGCTGCACAGAGTGATCCCATGCTTCCTTAGGTAGGCATGCCAGCCAATTGTGTCGTGCACAACTCCTCTTAGTTAAGATAGACTAGGCGCCCTGTGACTTGATTGTTATGCCCAAGGCCAACGAGTTTCCTTGCAAAGGCATGTCCAGGTTAAAACTGGACTGGGAAAACTAATGTCACCACACTCCTTCCAAAGATAGATGGGTGTGTCTCACGAGGGTGAGAAACAGTTCACAATCCATCGATTGATGGTTTGACGAGGGCTACACATCAGAAGGCTATCAACTTGATATTGCGAGGAGAGTTTATTCATTAATTATTATTCTTTTCTAGCATGCAATTTTCCTATGGTGGCAGCAAAAGGAAAACACATCACAGGAATGCTATGGATAGAATAATAAACCATCATAGGCATGCTAATATGGTCAATATAGTCATAGCCCTTTTCATAGACATAACATGTCATGAGCCATGTGATATGTTATCATGCATCCAAGGGTTGCGAGTCCCTGTAATAGATCAGCCCATGCCAGAAGCCGAAAGCAAGTTCCCTTCCTCCAACCGCAAATCTATCACCAAGCTTCCCAAGCTGGTGCCACTTCTGATTTAGGTTGAAGAAGTCACCTTGTTGTCTTGATGAAGCCTCAACCTATCTTATGAAAACAATTCTACATCTATTCTAAAAACAAGATGAGATAATACATGAAAATTTTTAGATCAAGATAGGGGGAAACCACATGCAAGTTGCAGAAAAATTTTACAAGCATTCATCACAGGTGGAAACATCCTTTCATATCACAGCACAGGAGGGCACTCACTATGACCATATAAACCCATGGAAGAGACAAGTGGCGCATATATATAAAATTTGAAAACCGGCAGGATCAAATTTTAGTCCCCTTATGCGCCAATTACATCCACAACATTCTTGCCATCAACCTTATACTGAAATTTGAGATTAGTTTTCATGATGATTTCATAGATCCTATCAGCTAGCAATTTTGCCAGATCAAGAGACTCGGCCAGTCCGAAGACACAATGCCCGTCCTACTTGACAAAACTATGTGCGCCTTTGATCTTAAATCATCAAAAAAGCAATCCAAATTTTGGCCATAAAATTGATAAGAGAAGTTTGGATGAAAACGCCTTCTAGGTGAAGCGCGCATGGATGAAAGAAAAATTTTCAAAAATTTTTTCATAGAAGCATATGTACACCTTGTGTTTCTCGCAAATTGCTCTAATACCACTGTTTGGGAATACCGGGTATAATATAAAATTTTTGCAGTCCAAGGACGCAGCGGAAGACACATTACACTCGAAACATATTCCTTGATCGAGGATCCATACGAGAGAGAGAACACAAGGATGTGTTAGGGATTGTACCTCTATTGCTTATCAAGTTGATGAAGTCAAGTTGAAGACGATCAAGTGCTCATCCTCTACAAGTATCCACGCATCGTCCTTCTCAATGTTGCTTCCTTCCACACTTCGTGCTAGCCACGGGAAGAGAAGATCACCCCTTGGATTCTCCTTCTTCTTCCTCCTTTGCTCTTCACGCCAATGTGTCTTCTTGCTTGGAGACTTTCAGCCAAACAGCAAGAAGAAGAGAAGGTGGCATTGCGCTAAGGAAGATGGCGGCTAGGGCAGCAAGAGACTTGCGCAACTCCAAGTAGAAGTCACCACCTCTTGAAGAAGAATTTTGCTTGTATGTATATCTCAAAGAGGGCGCATACCCCTTCTTTTACATCCATTCCAGCCATAGTCGCCCCTCACCTTCCATATGTGCTCTTGGCATAATTCCTCTAAGGAATTTGCTCTAAGGGTTCAGCCGCCACTTCCCTTGAATTTGCGCAGGAATAAGTGATGACTCCAAATTTCATAGTGTTTTGCATACTTATTTGGTAGTCTTTTGAGCCATAGTCTTACTCCTTTACTTTGCTTTTATACCTTTTTTTACCAAATCCTTTGGAATCTACACAATCTTTGGTTTTTAATCAATTTCAGGTAAAAAGGCATTATTATCACAAGTTTTCAAGCAATCTCAACTCATGAATGAGTTATAACCATCAAGAGGAGTCTACCCATAAAATTTCAACTCAAAAGGGTTCTTCTAGCAAAAATATGGCACTACCGTATTTTGGAACAAAAACGTCACGGTACCCGTATTTCGCAGGGGACGTTTTGGGTGAAATACGGCACTGCCGTATGAAACCGCACGCCACCGTATTATTCAGCGTTTTCAACCATAAGTTTTGAGCAAGATACGGCACCGCCGTATAGAACTACACGGTGTCGTATTTATCAGTGTTTTCAATCAGAAGGTTTCAGCCGAAATACGGCACTACCGTATGATCTTACACGGTGTCATATTACTCAACAATTTTGACCAGTAGGTTTTGGGAGGAATATGGCACTGCCGTATATTCAGGCAACATTGTCATGGTACCATATTTTCTGCCCAGATCTTGCAGAAAACAAAATACGGCACTGCCGTATTCCGATTACGGTACCGTATTACAAAACCCAGAATTCTGAGTTTTTTACCGCAAATTTAAAAACGTGATTTCTCGGAACTTAGGGCACCAATTGAAGATCCATAAATAGGGGAAGTTTCAGAATAAGAAGGCGAAGAGTTGCAGAGCAAAAGGGACGAATTTTATCACGAATCCACGGAGAAATTGAGGGAAAGGCGGAATTGCTAGGGTTCATCGGTTCTCCACGTTCATACCACCTTGGGCCACAAAATTTGACACAGAGCTTCATCTAGTGAAGGAGAATGTGCATCTGAAGTTTCAAAGGAAAAAGATTCCTATTGGAGGAGAAATCAACGAAACAGCGGTGATAGTGCTAATTCCAGGCAAATACGGTGCTATAATTTCATTCCAGCACTGTTTTGTAACTCTTTTCTCCTCTTTGTGATTCCTATCCATACAGAAACATGTTTTATTGTAATTCCTTCATCATGGTAGCTTAATCTTTCTTTGGGACATGGGGGTGTAATCTCTTTGTTTCTTAATGACTAGAAAATCTTAACTTTGTCAAACTAATTTCTTTATGATAATTTTACTCTTGTGATTGATAGTTCTTTGATTCTCCTTTCTGTCTTAAATATCAGCATGTTTTAGAGTTTTGCAAAATAGACCGAGAGGTTGATTTTTTAAAATTGGGAACCCTAGAAATTGTTGAGTTTGGAACTATCGTAAGAGATTAGGTAGTTCTTCGAATTCTGATTTTTAGTGATTTTATTGCCATGTTGAATTTCTGATACTTTGGATTGAGTTAATGTGTAGACTTTATTTGATATAGCAAGAGATTGAGTATCGAGTCGTTGGAAACCCTTGAATAAAACTAGTGTAGAGACTCGGATGCACGAGAGTGATCCTTGAATTCTTAGCTGATGGTTTACTTATTTTCAGCATTGAATAGATCTTGCGCGAGAGTGGGGATTGGTTCTTTGCATGACTGTCTGCACGAGAGTGAGACAATTTATTTAAAAAGTAAATTTGACCTTTATCATAATAGAATTAGATTGACAAATACTTATCTTAATGTAATCATTAGAAATTAAAGTAGATGAACCCCTAGTCCCAATTTCCTCTCTGATATTTTCTCCGTGTTCTTTTCGATAGTTTGATTCACTATTTTTTGATTGCCTAGCTAGCGAGAAATCGATTATTCAGTACTTGACAACAAGGTCTCTGTGGTTCGATATCTATTTTATTACTTCGAGTATCCGTGCACTTGCGGACACAACAGTAAGGCTTGGAAAGTATCAAGCATTTTGCTAAATCAAGAGATGGATTTTTAATTCAATTCATATTAGGACTTTCCATCTTTTACTTGGCCGAATACATGCTTGATTTGATCAAGCTATACATGCCAATAAGATAGCCCTAATCGTCCAAGATAGTTTCCAATTGAGGAAACCGAATTCCACAAGAATTTATCCATGGCATTGGCGCAAATTCCATATATGGAATCAAGCCATGCGCCATGGACAAATCCTACTCCCATTAGGATTCCAATTTTCCTTAATTAGATTGAATCCATAACTCCTAATTGGATTTGGATTTCAATACTAATTAGGCCCATGAATTTCATCCGTATTGGATTAGGATTTGCGCCCAACACAATGGGCCTTATCCAAATCCAATTCCCTTTAGGATTTGAATCCTAGTTGGATTAGGATTTGCGCTCAACCACTATGGGCCTTATCCAAAACCAAATTCTTATTAGGATTTGAATCCTAATTGGATTAGGATTCTAAATCCTAGTAGAATTAGGATTCCAACTCCTAGTTGGATTAGGATTCCAACTCCTAATTAAATTAGGATTCCAACTCCTAGTTGGATTAGGATTACAATTCCTAATAGGATTAGGATTCCAACTCCTAATTAAATTAAAATTCTTGATTAGGATTCCAATTCCTAATAAGATTAGGATTCTAACTCCTAATTAAATTAGGATTCGAATCCAACATGGTTTATAATCCCAAGTCCAAGTCCAACTCGCATACAGAGTACAAATTTGGCCAGGATATACATAAACCCATGAATCCCAATTGGACTCAGATTCAACCATGAATCTGTCTTGGACTCAGAATCAGAATGAACTCAAATATATTCCAAAATATCCAGATCAAAATACAACGTCAAGAGTCTGTTGCATGTGACCCTGTAGGATCCATATGATGATGGCAATGATGATTAAACATGATAAGTAGTGAGCGGTATCTAGCAACACATAACTACTACCCATGTCATAGGACTAAAGTCATCTTGGCAATCAACTCCCTAACAAGCAATGAGGATTCCCATGTATTCTAGATCCCTTTGTCAGAACTGATATCCCGCTATTGGATTAGTCTCATATTTATTATATTTATTAATCTAATCTATTGGTCATGACTCAAATAGTATGGCCATACATTCCTGTCATGCACCAATGAGGTGGGGCGCCCCAAAGTGGATATGAAGCTTCCAATTAAGGAATGGGCAAATCCTACTATTAGTCATTCATATCTTCATATGACTTATGATATGCCCAATGACAGTCGTTTTGATCACCCTATTATGGAGAGATATAAGACTGTATCAAAACACATCCATCATCATATCTATACATGAATACCTCAAGTCTAAGGATCAATGCAAACCTCTTGCATGTGAGATTGACCTGTTGACTAGACAAGTCAATCCTCATGGTGGGTCACTCTAGTGCAACTAATGCTGAAGCACCTGTATGTCTACGTTACTGTGCCTCGGACCAAAGCAGCATATACACCAGTCTCACATGCACCAAAGTTGTCCCTCATTGACTAAGGCACCTTGACTGGGGATTATAATGAGAATGGGTCCAACCAAACTCATGGGACATCATTTATGCAATTCAATACATCAACGTAGGTAAATCAATCTGCATAATAACAACCATACCTTTATCAATTATAATAATTCTATCAAAGAACATTCAAATAATGCCGGACGATATTCAATTATTGGTCTACAGGGCATAAACACTAACAGTCTTCATGGATTGAAGTGTCACATCCCGTTATCTTAACCCCAAACAAGCAACACAATTCACAAAGGAACAGGATGTTATCATACAAGATCGATTCACATGCTAGGTAAAACCAAGTTCAAGAAAACACGATCTGAAAATTTTCGAAAAATCCATACATAAAATTTCCATGAAACACAATTCCACAAATGTACCTGCCACCACGCAATACTTGCACTAGACATATGCAAGTTCACATTTATATCAAATCCGATTGCAAAAACATAAGTCGACTCGAAATTCAAAGCAAAGCCACAAAATCGATTCTATAAACTCATGAAACTAACATGAATAATACCAAACACCGAAACCAGGCCAAAGCCCGCGGTGACACAAAAATCAAAACTTCAAAACTTAAAACTGCCACAACCGGCAACACAAGTTCACATAATTCGGCCACAACCGGCCCCAGTTAATTAAGCACAAAAGTCTTATACATTAACCAGCATAATATCCATATCAACGCTAACTCAAGAAATGCGCCCCTGCTCTACACCTGAAAATAGTGAGGGAGTGAGCTACACAGCCCAGTGAGTGGATAGTCTCAAACGACCATCCATAACATACACTCAAAAATACATGCAGATTATTTTAAAAACATTTAACAGAATATCATGTCAACATATAACAAAATTAAAGGACAGAACTCATATAAAACAATCAGGTGTAAACTGCTAAGACATCATTGTCACCAAAGAATAACCAGGGTTCTAGAGCTATACTCTAAATCAACTAATGACTTAAGTGACCTAGTTGTCCAGCATAATCAATAGTGACCATTATGGTCCAACCCGGCTTTGGCCTAAGCACTGGGAGAAGCCTGTAAATCACATGCAACATATATACATGGACAGTGTGTAGACTCAAGAGGTAATCACCACCTGGTCAAGATGTGATACCTTGATCTACACCACCCCATAATCACAAAAATCTAAGCGTCTAAGAGTGATGACATCAAGAGGTGGCCCCTGTCCGACCAAGACATGGCACTTTGCGTCTTATATCACTCGTTCTCCCAAAGGGTTCCTTAACTGGACAACACCAGACACATCTTATATCTTATTTCACAAAAGTGGACTCCTAAGTGTCAACTAAACTCTAGGATAGTCATTTTTATCACAATAATCACATCAGGCAGGCTGAACAACAACCCCCTCACATATCACAATACAGGGCTGAAATCTCCAACCCTTAACATATCACATATAGACTATCCCCTTGAGTACACAGTTACACTTAGCCTTAGTCCTAACCACTCCATGACCACAACACATATTATTCGAAAATCACATAACCACATAATATTCAAAAATCACATAATAATATTCCAAAAATCACATAATCACATAATATTCAAAAATCACATAATCACATAGTAGTGTAGTCCTTAGGTTTCATGCTGATTAGTTCAGTCTAACATTGCTATGTTATCACCCAAGTTTCTCAAACAAAGATACATGGCCATAAATATATAACCATAAATATATAACATGCTACACACATAAAGAAACATTCATGGATTGCATTTAACAAGCATCCATAAAATTAAAACATGTATTCTTACAAACTACTTTACAAATTACTACATGTAACCCACGGTTTCTACAACATATTATCTACCTAAATCTTAAACCTTAGTTAACAAGAATTTCAAGAATATCTACTTAAAATTTAAAACCATAATTAATAAGAGATTCATGCAAGCTACTTAAATTCCATGTAAGAAATATCAAAATTTCGGTTTTCATAAGTAATATCAAGATTTCGGTTTTCATAAGTAATATCAAGATTTCGGTTTTCATAAGAATATCAAGATTTCGGTTTTCAACATGGTAAAGTTTCCAAGAAATCAAATGTATCATGTAACACAAACACAACCAAATTGATAGATCTAATAAGACACTCCACTCACCTCAACCTAGAATACCAAGATGAAGATCTCTCCAAAATTTTCGTCTAAAGCCTTGAAGTGATCCTAGAAAGACACCAACAATGGAAAAGAAACGCCTCCAAACACCAAAGACGCCGGCCAAAAAGAAGAGGAAGAAGAAGATCGCCTCCAAGCCTCCAAGAATCGCCAACTCTTGCCCTAGCCGTCGTCCAAGGTTTTCCTCAAGCCAAAAATCGCCAACTTCTTTCCCTAACCCCAATTACCCACTTAAAATTTGGGTTTTTTTTTTTTTAAATTTTTAACCCGCTAACTAATTAATTCAAATCCATCTAATTTAAGTGCAAACCCAATAACTAATTAATTTAACCATTAACTAACAATTTAACCATTCACTTAAACGAAAATCCAATAAGGATTAACTTAACATCCAATAAGGTCTATTTAATTAATTACAAATTAACAACCAATAAATTTCTAATTAATTAATTATAAATTAACAACCAATAAACTCTAATCAATTAATTACAAATTAACAATCAATAAGCCAGTTAATTAACATCCAATAAGCTAGTTAATTAACATCCAATACTGCTTAACGTAATATCCACAGTCAATGATTTTATTTAAATCAAAATAATACTTACCAGGACTTAAGATCCTTGGATCTTACATCCCTCCCTCCTTATAAAGCTTTAGTCCTCTAAAGCTCAGCATTCATATCATCAAAAAGATAAGCATAAAACTTCCTCATATCAGCTTCAGTCTCCCAAGTCGCCTCCTCAACCGACTGATTTCCCCAGATAACCTTTACCAAAGGTATAGACTTATTCCTCAGAACCTTATCCTTTCTATCAACAATCCAGAGAGGTCTTTCTTCAAAGGTCAAATCACTCTGAATCTGAAGAGGTTCCAACTCCAATACATGAGATGGATCAGGATGATATTTCCTCAAAGCAGAAACATGGAACACATTATGCACATGATCCATAGCAGGAGGTAAAGCTAACCTGTAAGCTACTGGACCAACTCTCTCAATAATGTCAAAAGGGCCTACAAACCTAGGGCTCAGCTTGCCCTTTTTGCCAAACCTCATAACACCCTTAGTAGGTGACACCTTTAAGAAAACATGATCCCCTACCATAAACTCCAGGGAACGACGACGGTCATCAGCATAACTCTTCTGTCTGTCCCGAGAAATCTTCAGTTTATTCTATATCTCTCTGACCTTATCAGTAGTTTCCTGTACTGCATCAGTGTAGGGTCCCCTTCGAGGGGGAGCGCAAGCAGATCAAACCCTAAAGGGGGTGCATGTAAATTCTTTTGGCAGCGGAATTAGGGTTTTATCAAGATCGCATGAATATATGTTCATATGATCAACCTTAAGACGTTGTAAAGATCGAAAGAAGATCTCATACCATAGCCATCGGTTTGATGGAGCCTTGGAAGCAAAGGCGCAAATGAACCTTCTCCAAAGTTGACGCACACAAGAAGATGCCGCCTACTTCCTTTGGCGTTCCTTGTGCTAGCAAGTGCCCAAGGTGTCCTTGACGTATGGAAGGGATGAGATCGCTTGGTGCCTTCACCGAGACCTCCTCTTCGTCAACTACCTCAATCCACGAGAGTATGTTCGTTCACCACCAAGCGAACGCCTTGACGTTGAGGTGTAGAGGCGTTTTGGGCGTTAAGGCGTTGAGGCCTTCATGACTTTCCATAAATGGAAATCATGCGCCATGATCTCATAACCGATCAAAGAAAACGCTTTCAACCAAAGAATCAAGCGTTCACACATGTGAACCGGTTCAAGCAAATCGAATGCATTTCAATTTTGGTTCAAAGATCAATTAACCCAAGCATTGGTTTAGATCACCGTTAAACCCTAAGGCTCCAGATCCAACCGTTCATCTCCTGATGCTTCTGATCTCACCGATCTAGCATCAATTCTCTCGATCAAAGCTTACCGATCTCAAGCCCTAATCAATCAAACATGATTAGACCAGATCTCACATATAATCAGAGCTTATAATCCCTTTAAACTGAACCCAAATAATTCAGTCCACACGATCTGACTCAAGTAAGCCATATCATCAAATTGTGCGACCCTGAGGGTTTCCTTTAAATGTCGGTAACGATAACTTTCGTTATCACGATCAGTGAGGGGTATCTAGCAACACATCACTGTCTCCCGATATAAAGGAAAGAGTCTTCCAAGACTACACCCAAACCATAGCACAAGTGTGAATCAACTTCACAAGGCATGCATGTATCCTTTGCCACTAGATGTTCTTATTGGACAAGCAAGTCAAGCTTGTAACTCCAATATTATGAGCATGATTAGATCAGATGAACACTGTCACCTGGGTATGGCCATACACTTTCTGAATCATCTCATTCAAGGGGGGCCCCTTTAGAACATCACACTCCTTAAACAAGGAGACGGCAATCCTGTATCTATCACTAGTGCCCTAACCTGACTCATGATCATTATCCAAGATAGTCTATAACCATTATGTTTCAAATGATATTGAACAACCTCAAAACAATGACAATCATCATTTAGAAACACAAGTGATCTCAAGTCAGAGGACATGTGCCACTTGATGCAAACAAGGATTATTCACATTGTGACAAACAATTGAATATCCTAGTAGGGTCTGTCCAGTACATCCAATGTACCCATGAGTCTACATCCTATTCCATGCTTGAAGCATCCTATAAGATTAGAACACATATTAGTCTCAATCATATCAAGGTTCTCTCATGTTCACCAAGATATTTCGACTAAGGACTTTACAGCATGTCTGCCCAGCTGAACAGCTTTGAGACATTATTCAGAAGTACACTTATTACAGCAGACAAGGTAACAAACTGAATAACAACCATGCCTTTATAAACATAAGAGTTTATTACATGATACTGATACAATCCCAAGGCCTCAAACATTAGCCTTAAGGGCATACCCCAACAATCTCCCACTTGCACTTAATCTAATGGTTGAGAAATCTCAAACCCATATTATTACAGTGCTTCTCATGCTTCTGCTGCGCTAGAGGCTTAGTAAGCGGGTCTGCCAGATTGTCATCTGTATGTACCTTGCAGACTTTGATCTCGCCTAGATCTATGATCTCCCTGATCAAGTGAAACCGTCTCTGTATGTGCTTGGACTTCTGGTGCGACCGTGGTTCCTTTGCTTGTGCGATTGCTCCAGTGTTATCACAGAAGATAACCAAAGGATCTGCACTCGAAGGAACAACACCAAGTTCTCTCACGAACTTACGAATCCACACTGCCTCCTTTGATGCTTCCGAGGCTGCAACATACTCGGCTTCTGTTGTGGAATCAGCAACAGTAGACTGTTTGAAACTTTTCCACACCACTGCTCCACCATTCAAGCTAAAAACATAGCCTGATTGCGATCGGAAATCATCCTGGTCCGACTGGAACGAAGCGTCAGTATATCCTTCAATACTGAGTTCTTCCTGACCACCATATATCAAGAACATATCTTTGGTCCTCCGCAGATATTTTAAGATGTTCTTGACCGCAATCCAGTGCGCCATACCTGGATTACTTTGGAACCGACTGGTCACGCTTAACCCGTAAGCGACGTCTGGGCGAGTACACAACATCGCATACATAATGGACCCAATAGCCGAAGCATAAGGCGTATTGTCCATTTCATCTTTCTCAGTCTGTGTTTGTGGACACTGACTCTTCAAAAGATTCAGACCATGTCTGACTGGAAGATACCCCCTTTTAGAATTCTCTAAATGGAATCTTTCTATGACTTTATCGATGTAAGTACTCTGGCACAGCCCGAGAAGCCCCTTAGATCTATCCCTGTAGATCTTCACACCTAATACATAGGCTGCTTCTCCTAGATCTTTCATCTGAAAACATTTTCCCAACCATGCTTTAACAGCATGCAGTTCAGGAATATCGTTTCCAATGATCAAGATGTCATCGACGTAGAGGACTAGGAAAGTAATCACGCTCCCACTAAACCTCTTATATACACACGGGTCATCTTCGTTCTTGATGAAACCAAACTCAGAGTTTGATTCATCAAAACGAATATTCCAGCTTCTCGATGCTTGTTTAAGTCCATAAATGGACTTCTTTAACTTGCATATTTTATGACGATCTGATGGATTAGTGAAACCTTTAGGTTGTGTCATATACACATACTCATCCAGATTTCCATTCAGGAAAGCCGTCTTCACATCCATCTGCCAGATCTCATAATCGTAATATGCTGCTATCGCGAAAAGAATCCGAATAGACTTAAACATGGCTACAGGTGAGAAAGTTTCATCATAATCTATCCCGTAGATTTGTTTGAAACCTTTCGCAACTAGCCTGCCTTTATAGGTAACCACGTTACCATCCATGTCAATCTTCTTCTTAAAGATCCATTTACAGCCTATAGGGATTACTCCCGGAGGCGGATCAACCAAATCCCAGGCTTGGTTATCTGACATGGAGTCCATCTCGGCTCGCATAGCTTCAAGCCATCTAGCTGACTCCGGTCCACTGACCGCATCCGCATAAGTGAGGGGTTCATCATTATCAATGATGTAGACTCCGTCATAGCGCTCAGGCTGTCGACGGATCCTTCCCGATCTACGCGGTTCCCGTGATATCTGAGCCTCAGATTGTTCAATAACCTGTTCTACTGGCTCAGGCTCATCCAACTGTGCTTGACTACTTTGTCCTTCCTCTGGATTCTCATCCAGCTTTATTTCTCTCCCACTGGCCTCTTGTAGAAGAAACTCCTTCTCAAGAAATATGGCCGTCCGAGCAACAAATACCTTGTTCTCTTTGGGATCGAAGAAATAATAACCCTTAGTTTCCTTAGGGTAACCGACAAAGATACATTTATCAGATCTGCTCTCTAGTTTCCCAGAGGCGAGCTTTTTGACATAAGCCTCGCAACCCCAGATCTTAATAAATGTCAAGCTTGGCTGTTTCCCATACCATAACTCATATGGCGTCTTTGAAACGGCCTTGGATGGCACTTGGTTTAGTACCTTTGCAGCTGTTTCCAGTGCAAATCCCCAAAAGGAATATGGAAGAGTAGCCTGACTCATCATAGAACGAACCATATCAAGTAACGTTCTATTTCTCCTCTCGGATACACCATTCCATTGGGGTGTTCCTGGTGGATTGAGCTGTGAGATAATCCCACACTCCTTCAGATAGTCAGTAAATTCTCGACTTAGGTATTCTCCACCTCGATCAAAATGAAGTGCCTTGATATTTCGGCCTAGCTGATTCTGTACTTCATTCTTGAACTCTTTGAACTTGTCAAAAGATTCACTTTTATGTCTCATAAGATAGACATACCCATATCTACTGAAATCATCAGTAAAGGTAATGAAGTACTGATAGCCACCTCTAGCATGTTTACTAAATGGCCCACACACATCACTGTGTATAAGGTCAAGTAAACCCGAAGCCCTTTGACCTTTGTTGGGAAAAGGAGCCTTCGTCATTTTACCCATTAAACAAGCTTTGCATGTATCAATCTCCTCACAGGAGAATGATCCCAGCAGTCCATGATCATGCAACCGCTTAATGCTCTTCTTGTTAATATGGCCTAAACGACTATGCCATAGCAAGGTGCTGTCATCAGCATACTTGGCTTTCTTATTATCAATGTTTTGTATAGAAAATTCCATGTCCAACATGAATAACCCATTGTTAATTGAACCAGTAGCATAAACAATATTATCAAGAGTAAGATAACACTTTGAAATCTTGCATTCAAAGGAAAACCCTTTCCTGACAAGAGCAGGAATAGAGATAATATTTTTGGTAATACTGGGTACAAAGTAACAATTGTTTAATTCTAATACAATGCCAGATGGTAATGAGATGTAATAATCCCCTACAGCAACAGCAGCAACCCGTGCCCCGTTTCCAACTCGTAGGTCCACCTCATGCTGTCCCACCTGTCTTCTTCTCTTGAGTTCCTGTACATTTGAACAAATGTGAACTCCACATGCAGTGTCCAACACCCATGAAATAGAAGAAGATGATACCATGACTTCCGTCACGTATATACCTGAGCCAGAAGCGATGCTTCCCCTCTTGTCTCCTTGGAGCGCTTTACAGTCCTTTTTCCAGTGACCCAGCTGGCCACAGTGGAAACATCTGTTGTCCTTCGACTGCTTTACCTTCTGTTTCAGAGCCTTGCTGTAATTCTTGACAGGGGCTTTGCCCTTCTTCCCCTTCTTCTTGTTCCTAGAAGGAACCATTAAGACAGAGGTTGAAGGCTTTCCCTTCAGAGTCTCCTCAGTAGTCAAGAGCATATTCAGCAGCTCTGCCGGAGTACAATCGATTTTGTTCATATTAAAGTTAATAATGAACGCATCGAAAGAGGGCGGGAGAGACTGCAGAATAATATCTACAGCAAGCTCTTGGTTGATGGTATGCCACAGTTTCTCTAGAGCCTCCTTGTGCCCAATCATCTTGAGCACGTGAGCTCCCACTGGGCTCCCTTCAGCCAGTTTGCTCTGAAAGAAAAGCTTTGTCAGATTATAGCGTTCTATCCTCGCCTGTGCAGCATACAGCATCTTGAGGTTCGCTATAATTTCTATAGCCGACATATCCTCATGCTGACGCTGCAGCGGTGGCGTCATAGACGCTAGCATCAGGCAAGCGACATCAATGCTATCATTGACGTGCTTTTCATAGGCATTGCGAACCGCCCTTGCGGCGTTCGCAGCGGGTTGAGGCGGCACAGCCGTCTCGAGGACATACAGTTTCCTCTCAGCCTTAAGAACGATCTTAAGGTGTCCGAACCAGTCTGAGAAGTTTGGCCTAGCAAACTTCTCCCTTTCCAGTAGGGATCGCACATTGAAGCTCATGGTGTTCGTTGCTGCAGGTATCTACAACAATGCAAGAACAGCAAGGTCAGTATCAATGTTAAGAATCAATCAGGACTTAAGAATGATTCTTTTTCTCACTATTTTATCTGGCTGAAAAATCCAGCAAAACAGCCCGAAAGAGTAGAACTCTTTTAGTGAGATGGGATCCAGATTTCATACTTGGTCTCCGCGTCCCGCTCAGGCGAGATAAGTTGCACAGAGAGTACAAGCACTAATCTCTGGTAGGCTATCCCAGCCAATCGCCAACCCGTGCGATTCCCCTTCATCTGGGCAATCCAGCAGACTGTGCCAACTGAGTTGGTACAACACAGTCTCTGATCCCACAGATGGCTGCCTCCATGTGCTACCATATGCGCCACATATGTACCCTACATGGTCAAGCTGACCCGACCTACTCCCTGGACCACCACGTGCTATGCTGAGCAACGAGAAGCGATAAATCCCTTCTCTGTAACACGCAGGTGAAATCACACACCGTCTGAAGATAGATGGACGTGCCCACTGAGTGGGTACAACACGGCTCCAACGATAATCAGAATAGTGAGGTTTCGCGTCAGAAGGCATACGAGCTTGATATTTTAGCGTTGGATTTTAACGGTCTTTTATCTTCTTCACTATCATGCAATTCCTATGGTGATAGCAGAAGATAAATAAATCATGCTGTTCTACTTATTTAAACAATAAAAGAAAGCATGGATCTTATGTGGTAAAAGCCCATAGCCTAAGTAAGACCTTAATTAACTTAAGTCTTCACTTGCTTTTCTTCATGGGGCTTTTGCTGCTCATCTGGCCCAAACCAGGGCCTAAGCGCCATTTGCAGCTGAGGTGCGCCCACCAGGGAAAATGCGCCTGGTCCCAGAGTCGAACCCTGGACCTTCCACCTGGTTAAGCCACTGCTGCATGCGCCTTTGCCAACTGTGCTTTGTGCTCATGTCTGATTAAACTTACAATTTAATCTATCTAGACATGATTGACTCGCAGGTCAATTACACATTATAAATTAAATAAAAGTGATGCGCAGATCACAATAATATTAAATTTACAATTAACCAGGCACGCAGGCCCCAGCACAGCACACATTAACACGGGCAGCCCACATAAGATTAAATAAACAAACATATGCCTACAATCAACATGTGATCCAAAAGAAAATAAAATTTTCGAAAACCCCATTGGCATCAATTTTAATTTTCTTATGTGCCCTTACAACCTTACAATGGTTCATTGATAGGGATCCACTCATCCATCTAGTCAGATCGACTGCCCTTGCATGCACCAAGTCCTAACTGACTTGAGTTGACCTAATGGTCAACCATGCATGCGCAAAGGGCTGAACAACCCTCATGAGTGTCGGCAAGCAGGTGTGACCCCGGGCCTAACTCATGTGTGTTCAGTAGCCGTCTCAACCAGACCTCGCTACACGCCCTTGATGCAGTCGACCTATAGCCACCTCATGCTTGCGCACAGGTGCTATCTGGTCAACCCATCTAGGCTGTCAGATGGTCTGATCAGACTATTTTGATCCAACCTAGAAGATGCTTTCAACCCCATCAACCCATCTAAGGGTTTAATGTAGGGCCTTAGGTCTAGATGAGGCGCGCACATGATATTTTGATTTGTCAAAACAAGCGCCAACAAACATGCGCATACATCTAAATAAAACTAGCATGTAGTTTTGCGGCATGTGATTAGATCTAAGCATAGCAAACGCAAACAAGGATCACATAAAGGCAATCAAATGAGCATATACAGAACCGTGGCCTCTGATACCAATTGTAGGGTCCCCTTCGAGGGGGAGCGCAAGCAGATCAAACCCTAAAGGGGGCGCATGTAAATTCTTTTGGCAGCGGAATTAGGGTTTTATCAAGATCGCATGAATATATGTTCATATGATCAACCTTAAGACGTTGTAAAGATCGAAAGAAGATCTTATCTCATAACCGATCAAAGAAAACGCTTTCAACCAATGAACCAAGCGTTCACACATGTGAACCGGTTCAAGCAAATCGAATGCATTTCAATTTTGGTTCAAAGATCAATTAACCCAAGCATTGGTTTAGATCACCGTTAAACCCTAAGGCTCCAGATCCAACCGTTCATCTCCTGATGCTTCTGATCTCACCGATCTAGCATCAATTCTCTCGATCAAAGCTTACCGATCTCAAGCCCTAATCAATCAAACATGATTAGACCAGATCTCACTTATAATCAGAGCTTATAATCCCTTTAAACTGAACCCAAATAATTCAGTCCACACGATCTGACTCAAGTAAGCCATATCATCAAATTGTGCGACCCTGAGGGTTTCCTTTAAATGTCGGTAACGATAACTTCGTTATCACGATCGGTGAGGGGTATCTAGCAACACATCACTGTCTCCCGATATAAAGGAAAGAGTCTTCCAAGACTACACCCAAACCATAGCACAAGTGTGAATCAACTTCACAAGGCATGCATGTATCCTTTGCCACTGGATGTTCTTATTGGACAAGCAAGTCAAGCTTGTAACTCCAATATTACGAGCATGATTAGATCAGATGAACACTGTCACCTGGGTATGGCCATACACTTTCTCAATCATCTCATTCAAGGGGGGCCCCTTTAGAACATCACACTCCTTAAACAAGGAGACGGCAATCCTGTATCTATCACTAGTGCCCTAACCTGACTCATGATCATTATCCAAGATAGTCTATAACCATTATGTTTCAAATGATATTGAACAACCTCAAAACAATGACAATCATCATTTAGAAACACAAGTGATCTCAAGTCAGAGGACATGTGCCACTTGATGCAAACAAGGATTATTCACATTGTGACAAACAATTGAATATCCTAGTAGGGTCTGTCCAGTACATCCAATGTACCCATGAGTCTACATCCTATTCCATGTTCGAAGCATCCTATAAGATTAGAACACATATTAGTCTCAATCATATCAAGGTTGTCTCATGTTCACCAAGATATTTTGACTAAGGACTTTACAGCATGTCAGCCTAGCTGAACAGCTTTGAGACATTATTCAGAAGTACACTTATTACAGCAGACAAGGTAACAAATTGAATAACAACCATGCCTTTATAAACATAAGAGTTTATTACATGATACTGATACAATCCCAAGGCCTCAAACATTAGCTTTAAGGGCATACCCCAACAATCAGATCTCAAAATCAATCTATCACCAGTTTCCTCCCAACACAAGGGAGTCCTACACCTTCTCCCATACAAAGCCTCATAAGGAGCCATCTGAATACTGGAGTGGAAACTATTATTATAAGTGAACTCTATCAAAGATAGATCCTGGTTCCACTCAGAACTCCAATCAACCACATAAGCTCTCAACAGGTCTTCTAGAGTCTGTATAGTACGCTCCGTCTGGCCATCAGACTGAGGATGGTATGCTGTACTAAAACTCAACTTAGTACCCAAACCCTCCTGTAAGCTCTTCCAAAACCTGGACAGAAATCGAGAGTCCCTATCAGACACAATATCAACAGGCACTCCATACAGTCTGACTATCTCATCAATATACAATCTAGCCAGTCTCTCTAAAGGATAAGTCATCTTGATCGGGAGAAAGTGGGCTGATTTAGTGAGTCTATCAACAATCACCCAAATAGCATCATGACCCAATCTGGTTCTGGGCAAACCACACACAAAGTCCATACTGATGCATTCCCACTTCCACTCAGGAATAGGAAGGGGCTGCAACAAACCACCAGGCTTCTGGTGTTCAGCCTTTACCGTCTGACAGGTTAAACACCTAGAGATAAAATCAAATACTTCTTTCTTCATACCCGGCCACCAAAAACTCTTCTTGAGGTCCTGATACATCTTAGTCACGCCAGGATGTAGAGAATATTTGGAGTTATGGCTGTCCTCCAATATTTCTTTCCTCAAGCTCGGTTCCTCAGGGACACACAGTCTTCCACGGAACCGAAGAACACCATCATCAGACAAGCTAAAATCCTGAACCGTACCCGCAACCAAACTATCCCTGATCTGAATTAATTTCGGATCCACAGATTGCTGATCTCTGATCTTCTGCAACAAAGCAGACTTTACTCTGAGGAAAGCCACATATCCAGACTGAACTTTAGGAGAAATACTGATCCTGAGATCTCTGAACTCCTGCAGTAACTGCCACTCACTGACCCGTAGTGCCGCTACTGAAGTAACTGGATGTCTGCTCAGTGCATCAGCCACTACATTGGCCTTTCCAGCCTGATACTGAATAGCGAAGTCATAGTCTTTGATCAACTCCATCCATCTTCTTTGTCTCATGTTCAACTCCTTCTGAGTGAAGATGTACTTGAGACTCTGGTGGTCAGTGAACAGATCAAACTCTTGACCCAACAAATAGTGGCGCCATATCTTTAGAGCAAAGACTACGGCCGCCAACTCTAAGTCATGAGTAGGGTAGTTCGACTCATACTCCTTCAGTTGTCTCGAAGCATAGGCTACCACAGAACCCTTCTGCATCAAGACACAACCCAACCCTTTGCCCGAAGCATCCGTATAGACAGTAAACCTTTCCCCATCACTAGGAATAATGAGGATCGGTGTACTAGTCAACCTTCTCTTCAGCTCCTGAAAGCTCTCTTCACACTTGTCATCCCAATTAAACTTGGCCTCCTTTCTGGTCAATTTAGTTAAAGGACCCGCCAGCTTGGAGAATCCCTCAACAAACCTCCGGTAATAACCTGCTAGACCCAGGAAACTTCTGATCTCAGTAGCACTAGTCGGTCTTCCCCAATTAAGGATGGCTTGCACCTTAACTGGATCCACAGACACCCCCTGACCAGAAATCACATGCCCAAGGAAACTAATCTTTTCTAGCCAAAACTCACACTTAGTAGCCTTGGCATATAATCGGTTCTTCCTTAGGATTTCCAGCACTCTGCGCAAGTCACTGACATGATCCGAAGTAGTCCGAGAGTACACCAAGATATCATCTATGAAGACTACCACACAAGAATCAAGTAATTCATGAAATACCCTGTTCATCAAATCCATGAAGACAGCAGGTGCATTCGTCAGTCCAAAAGGCATAACAAGAAATTCAAAATGCCCATACCTGGTCCTGAAAGCAGTCTTAAATATATCCTCATCCTTGACCCTAAGCTGGTAATACCCTGATCTCAGATCAATCTTAGAGAACACTGTAGCTCCCTGTAATTGATCAAATAGATCATCAATTCTGGGAAGAGGATACTTATTCTTGATAGTCACTTGGTTCAGTTGCCTATAGTCTATACACATCCTCAGGGTTCCATCCTTCTTCTTTACGAACAGCACTGGTGCTCCCCAGGGTGAAGCACTAGGCCGGATGTAACCTTTCTCCAGCAAATCCTCCAGTTGTTTCTTAAGTTCGGCCAACTCTGAGGTAGCCATGCGGTAAGGAGCTCTGGAGATAGGTGCAGTACCTGGCACCAACTCAATGCCAAACTCTACCTCTCGTATTGGTGGCAAGCCTGAAAATTCCTCAGAGAACACATCAGGAAACTCTTGCACCACCGCCATCTGAGTCAAATCAGGAGTAGAATCATCCTGCACCTTAACATGCGCAAGATAACCCTTGCACCCACTAGCAAGTAACTTCCTGGCCTGCAGGAAAGATATCACATGTGGTCCTTGGTCTGACACTAGACCTCTCACAAAAAGCCGATTCCCATCTAGCAGATTCAAGGTGATTACTTTCTCAAAGCAATCCACAGTGGCATGATGTGAGGATAACCAATCCATACCTAGGATGACATCATAGTCTTGCATATCCAAAAGGATTAGATCTACCAGAAACTCATAACCCTCTACATGCACTACACAATCAGCACAAACAGTGTCTGTAGATAATGATTTTCCTAAGGGAGTACTTACAGACACAACATAATTCAGCACCTTAGGTAATACAGGTAAACATGCAGCAAATCTAACAGATACAAAAGATAAATTTGCACCAGGGTCAAATAAGATGCGAGCTAACTGATCAAATACAAATAAGGTACCTTCCACGACGGATCGGGAAGCTCGTGTATCCTTCTCAGCCACAGCATAAACTCGGGTCTGAACTATAGGCTTATCTGTGCCTCTATGCTGCATCTCAGGCTCTTTGCAGTCCTTGACCATGTGCCTAGGTTTCTTACACCTGAAGCAAACACCATTCTTCTTATAACAGTCTTTCATTAGATGTCCTTTGAGCCCACAATGATGACAAATCCGATCCCCAGTGTTACCGTTCTTTACATCCCTGGACTGCTGCGGTGCATCCCTGGACTGCTGCGGTGCCTTGTGAGAGTAAGGCTTATACCTGCCCTTCTTGTAATCCTTATGCTTAGGGTACTTCTTACCCTTGCCGCCATCACCAAACTGAGGAGCCGCCGCCTCAACTGCAGGAACCACGGTCATAGCAGCACTAGAATTCCTCTCAGATATGTATCTCTCGATGGTGCGTGCTCGTCCAACAGTCTCAACGTAAGTCTCCAAGTGCTGAGCACCAACCTGCTCCCGAATGTCCCATCTGAGTGTTGGGGTATGCCCTTAAGGCTAATGTTTGAGGCCTTGGGATTGTATCAGTATCATGTAATAAACTCTTATGTTTATAAAGGCATGGTTGTTATTCAGGTTGTTATATTGTCTGCTGCAATAATTGTACTTCTGAATAATGTCTCAAAGCTGTTCAGCTAGGCTGACATGCTGTAATGTCCTTAGTCGATATATCTTGGTGAACATGAGACAGCCTTGATATGATTGAGACTAATATGTGTTCTAATCTTATAGGATGCTTCGAGCATGGAATAAGAGGTAGACTCATGGGTACATTGGATGTACTGGACAGACCCTACTAGGATATTCAATTGTTTGTCACAATGTGAATAATCTTTGATTGCGACAAGTGGCACATTTCCTCTGACTTGAGATCACTTGTGTTTTCTAAATGATGATTGTCATTATTTTGAGTTAGTTCAATATCATTTGAAACATAATGATTATAGGCTATCTTGGATGGTGAGCTTGAGTCAGGTTAGGGCACTAGTGATAAACAAAGGATTGCCGTCTCCTTAATTGGAGTGTGATGTTCTAAAGGGGCCCCCTGGATGAGATGATTGAGAATAGTGTATGGCCATACCCAGGTGACTATGTTCATCTGATCTAATCATGCTCATCATATTGGAGTTACAAGCTTGACACGCTTGTCCAATAAGAACATCCAGTGGCAAAGGATTTATGCATGCCTTGTGAGTTGGTTCACACTTGTGCTGTTTTTGGGTGTAGTCTTGGAAGACTCTTTTCTTTATATCGGGAGACAGTGATGTGTTGCTAGATACCCCTCACTGATCGTGATAACGTGAGTTATCGTTACCGACATTTAAAGGAAACCCTCAGGGTCGCACAATTTGATGATATGGCTTACTTGAGTCAGATCGTGTGGACTGAATTGTTCAGGTTCAGTTTAAAGGGATTTAATCTCTGATTGTAAGTGAGATCTAGTCTGATCATGTTTGATTGATTAGGGCTTGAGATCGGTAAGCTTCGATTGAGAGAATGGATGCTGGATCGGTGAGATCAGGAGCATCGGGAGATGAACGGTCAGATCAAGTACCTTAGGGTTTTAATGTGATCTGGACTTATGGCTTGGTTTATTTGGTTATTAAACCAAATTCAAGTGAACCGGCTCATTAATGAGCGCATGGTTCAAGGGTGAAGTGGAGTTTGCGAATGGGTAAACCCATGATCGCATGAAGAGAAGTGGCATGCTATTTTTAGATAGCACTTCTCTTACGTGACCCACTCTCACGTTCACGCCTTTCCTCTTTTCGTTAGTCGCCTTGTCTCTTGCTCTTGACGAGAGAACATACGGTGGTGAAGAGCTCGACGAGGAGGAAGAAAAGAATCGCCAAGCCAAGACATCTCTTCCCTTCCACTCGACAAGGACATCTTTGGGCCTTGCTAGCACAAGGATCGCAAAGGGAGTAGGCGACATCAACTGTGTGCGTCACCTCTGGAGAAGATCAAGTTTGATCTTTGCTTCCAAGGCGCCATCTAGAAATGGCTATGGTATGATCCTTCTCTATATGCAATTGGGTCATTTTTGTTAATCATACAGCATGCAAGATCTAGAAACCCCCTTTCCGCTGCTTTCATTCCCATATGCGCCTATGAGTTTGGGTTTCGCCCCCTTGTGGGGACCGTTCAATTGGTATCAGAGCATGGTTAACGCATGTTTTATGATTACTTATGCCATTTTGTGATCCTTGTTTGCGAACTTATGATTAGATCTAAGGTTACATGCGATACATCTTGTATATGTAAGTGGCGAAAATGCATTGCATTGTTTCTCCTTGGCGCATGTATAAGGTTACCTTTTGTTGGCGCTTGTATGTTGTTGGTTTTCTCAAAACTATATTACATGCGCGATTCACACTAGATCTAAGCTGTCCTTACTGTAAACCCTTAGACGGGTTACTAGGGTTGAAGTCATCCCCTAGGTTAGATCCAAACAGTCTGATCAGACCATCTGACAGCCTTGATGGGTTGACCAGATAGCACCTGTGCGCAAGCACCTGGTGGCTATAGGTCGACTGCAGACAGGCGTGTAGCGATGTCTGATTGAGACAACCTATGAACGCACATGAGTTAGGCCCGGGGTCACACCCGTTTGCCAGACCTCATTGTGGTTGTTCAGCCCTGGCGCATGCATGGTTGACCTTTTGGTCGACTCAAGTCAGTTAGGACTTGGTGCATGCAAGGGCAGTGGATCTGACTAGGTTGGATGAGTGGATCCCTAGTAATGGACCGTTGTAAGGTTATAGGGCACATAAGGAAAAATAAAATTGATCTCAATGGGATTTTTCAAAAATTTTATTTTTCATGATTGGATCAAATGATGTATGATGCCATATGCATGTTTATTTATTCTTATGTGGGCTGCCCATGTTAAATGTGTGCTGTGCTGGGGCCTGCGTGCCTGGTTAAAAGTTGTAAATTAATTTTATTGTGATCTGCGCATCACATTGCATTTAATTTATAAAATGTAATTGACCTGCGAGTCAATCTTGTCTAGATAGATTAATTTGTAAATTAATCAGACAAGAGCACAGAGCACACTTGGCAGAGGCGCATGCAGCAGTGGCTAGACCAGGTGGGAGGTCCAGGGTTCGACTCTGGGACCAGGCGCATTTACCTGGTGGGCGCACCTGAGCTGCAGATGGCGCTTGGGGCCCTGGTTTGCGCCAGATGAGCAGCAAAAGCCCCATGAAGAAAAGCAAGTGAAGACTTAAGTTCTTAAGGTCTTACTAGGGCTATGGGCTTTTACCACATAAGATTCATGCTTTCTTTTATTGTTTAATAAGTAGAACAGCATGATTTATTTATCTTCTGCTATCACCATAGGAATTGCATGATAGTGAAGAAGATAAAAGACCGTTAAAATCCAACGCTAAAATATCAAGCTCGTATGCCTTCTGACGCGAAACCTCACTGTTCTGATTATCGTTGGAGCCGTGTTGTACCCACTCAGTGGGCACGTCCATCTATCTTCAGACGGTGCGGGATTACACCTGCGTGTTACAGAGAAGGGATTTATCGCTTCTCGTTGCTCAGCATAGCACGTGGTGGTCCAGGGAGTAGGTCGGGTCAGCTTGACCATGTAGGCTACATATGTGGCGCATATGGTAGCGCATGGAGGCAGCCATCTGTGGGGTCAGAGATTGTGTTGTACCAACTAAGTTGGCACAGTCTGCTGGATTGCCCAGATGAAGGGGAATCGCACAGGTAGGCGATTGGCAGGGACTGCCTACCAGAGATTAGTGCTTGTACTCTCTGTGCATCTTATCTCGCCTGAGCGGGACGCGGAGACCAAGTATGAAATCTGGATCCCATCTCACTAAAAGAGTACTACTCTTTCGGGCTGTTTTGCTGGATTTTTCAGCCAGATAAAATAGTGAGAAAAAGAATCTTTCTTAAGTCCTGATTGATTCTTAACATTGATACTGACCTTGCTGTTCTTGCATTGTTGTAGATACCTGCAGCAACGAACACCATGAGCTTCAATGTGCGATCCCTACTGGAAAGAGAGAAGTTTGCTGGGCCAAACTTCTCAGACTGGTTCGGACACCTTAAGATAGTTCTTAAGGCAGAGAGGAAACTGTATGTCCTCGAGACGGCGATACCGCCTCAGCCCACTCCGAACGCCGCAAGGGCGGTTCGGGAAGCCTATGAAAAGCACGTCAATGATAGCATTGATGTCGCTTGCCTGATGCTAGCGTCTATGACGCCACCGCTGCAGCGTCAGCATGAGGATATGTCTGCCATAGACATGATAGCAAACCTCAAGATGCTGTATGCTGCACAGGCGAGGACAGAACGCTATAATTTGACAAAGCTGTTCTTTAAGAGCAAACTGGCTGAAGGGAGCCCAGTGGGAGCTCACGTGCTCAAGATGATTGGGCACAAGGAGGCTCTAGAAAAACTGGGGCATACCATCAACCAGGAGCTTGCTGTAGACATTATTCTGCAGTCTCTTCCGCCTTCTTTCGATGCGTTCATTATTAATTTTAATATGAACAAAATCGATTGTACTCCGGCAGAGCTGCTGAATATGCTCTTGACTACTGAGGAAACTCTGAAGGGTAAGCCTTCAACCTCTGTCTTGATGGTTCCTTCGAGGAACAAGAAGAAGGGGAAGAAGGGCAAGACCCCTGTCAAGAGTTACAGCAAGGCTCTGAAGCAGAAGGTTAAGCGGTCCAAGGAATACAGGTGTTTCCACTGTGGCCAGCTGGGTCACTGGAAAAAGGACTGTAAAGCGCTCCAAGGAGACAAGAGGGGAAGCCTTGCTTCTGGCTCAGGTATATACGTGACGGAAGTCATGGTTTCATCTTCTTCTATATCATGGGTGTTGGACACTGCATGTGGAGTTCACATTTGTTCAAATGTACAGGAACTCAAGAGAAGAAGGCAGGTGGGACAGCATGAGGTGGACCTACGAGTTGGAAACGGGGCACGGGTTGCTGCTGTTGCTGTAGGAGACTATTTCATCTCTTTGCCATCTGGGCTTGTATTAGAACTAAACAGTTGTTACTTTGTTCCCAGTATCACTAAAAATATTATCTCTATTCCTGCTCTTGTCAAGAAAGGGTTTTCCTTTGAATGCAATATTTCAAAGTGTGTTTTATCTCTTGATAATATAGTTTATGCTACTGGTTCAATTAATAATGGATTATTCATGTTGGACATGGAATGTTCTATACACGCGATTGATATTAAGAAAGCCAAGTATGCTGATGACAGCACCTTGCTATGGCATAGTCGTTTAGGCCATATTAACAAGAAACGCATTAAGCGGTTGCATGATCATGGACTGCTGGGATCATTCTCCTATGAGGAGATTGATACATGCAAGGCTTGTTTAATGGGTAAAATGAAGAAGTCACCTTTTTCTAACAAAGGTCAAAGGGCTTCAGGTTTACTTGACCTTATACACAGTGATGTGTGTGGGCCATTTAGTAAACATGCCAGAGGTGGCTATCAGTACTTCATTACCTTTACTGATGATTTCAGTAGGTATGGGTATGTCTATCTAATGAGACATAAAAGTGAATCTTTTGACAAGTTCAAAGAGTTCAAGAATGAAGTACAAAATCAGCTAGGCCGAAATATCAAGGCACTTCGTTCTGATCGAGGTGGAGAATACCTAAGTCGAGAATTTACTGACTATCTAAAGGAGTGTGGGATTATCTCACAGCTCACTCCGCCAGGAACACCGCAATGGAATGGTGTGTCCGAAAGGAGAAATAAAACGTTACTTGATATGGTTCGTTCTATGATGAGTCAGGCTACTCTACCTTACTCCTTTTGGGGATTTGCACTGGTAACAGCTGCAAAGGTACTAAACCGAGTGCCATCCAAGGCAGTTTCTAAGACGCCATATGAGTTATGGTATGGGAAACAGCCGAGCTTGACATTTATCAGGATCTGGGGTTGCGAGGCTTATGTCAAAAAGCTCGCCTCTGGGAAACTAGAGAGCAGATCTGACAAATGTATCTTTGTCGGTTACCCTAAGGAAACTAAGGGTTATTATTTCTACGATCCCAAAGAGAACAAGGTATTTGTTGCTCGGACGGCTATATTTCTTGAGAAGGAGTTTCTTCTGCAAGAGGCCAGTGGGAGAGAAATAAAGCTGGATGAGAATCCAGAGGAAGGACAAAGTGCGCAAGCACAGTTGGATGAGCCTGAGCTGGTAGAACAGGTTATTGAACAACCTGAGGCTCAGATATCACGGGAACCGCGAAGATCGGGAAGGATCCGTCGACAGCCTGAGCGCTATGACGGAGTCTACATCATTGATAATGATGAACCCCTCACTTATGCGGATGCGGTCAGTGGACCGGAGTCAGCGAGATGGCTTGAAGCTATGCGCGCCGAGATGGACTCCATGTCAGATAACCAAGTTTGGGATTTTGTTGATCCGCCTCCGGGAGTTATCCCTATAGGCTGTAAATGGATCTTCAAGAAGAAGATTGACATGGATGGTAACGTGGTTACCTATAAAGGCAGGCTAGTTGTGAAAGGTTTCAAACAAATCTACGGGATAGATTATGATGAAACTTTCTCACCTGTAGCTATGTTTAAGTCTATTCGGATTCTTTTCGCGATAGCTGCATATTATGATTATGAGATTTGGCAAATGGATGTGAAGACAGCTTTCCTTAATGGAAATCTGGATGAGGATGTGTATATGACACAACCAGAAGGTTTCACTAATCCATCAGATCGTCATAAGATATGCAAGTTAAAGAAGTCTATTTATGGACTTAAACAAGCATCTAGAAGCTGGAATATTCGTTTTGATGAATCAATCTCTGAGTTTGGTTTCATCAAGAACGAGGATGACCCGTGTGTATATAAGAGGTTTAGTGGGAGCGTGATTACTTTCCTAGTCCTCTACGTCGATGATATCTTGATTATTGGAAATGACATTCCTGAAATGCATGCCGTAAAGGCATGGTTAAGGAAATGTTTCCAGATGAAAGATCTAGGAGAAGCAGCCTATGTGTTAGGTGTGAAGATCTACAGGGATAGATCTAAGAGGCTTCTCGGGCTGTGCCAGAGTACTTACATCGATAAAGTCCTGGAGAGATTTCATTTAGAGAATTCTAAAAGAGGATATCTTCTAGTCAGACATGGTCTGAATCTTTCGAAGAGTCAGTGTCCACAAACACAGACTGAGAAAGATGAAATGGACAATACGCCTTATGCTTCGGCTATTGGATCCATTATGTATGCGATGTTGTGTACTCGCCCAGACGTTGCTTACGGGTTAAGCGTGACCAGTCGGTTCCAAAGTAATCCAGGTATGGCGCACTGGATTGCAGTCAAGAACATTTTAAAATATCTGCGGAGGACCAAAGATATGTTCTTGATATATGGTGGTCAGGAAGAACTCAGTATTGAAGGATATACTGACGCTTCGTTCCTGTCAGACCAGGATGATTTCCGATTGCAATCAGGCTATGTTTTTAGCTTGAATGGATGAGCAGTGGTGTGGAAGAGTTTCAAACAGTCAACTGTTGCTGATTCCACAACAGAAGCCGAGTATGTTGCAGCCTCGGAAGCATCCAAGGAGGCAGTGTGGATTCGTAAGTTCGTGAGAGAACTTGGTGTTGTTCCTTCGAGTGCAGATCCTTTGGTTATCTTCTGTGATAACACTGGAGCAATCGCACAAGCAAAGGAACCACGGCCGCACCAGAAGTCCAAGCACATACAGAGACGGTTTCACTTGATTAGGGAGATCATAGATCGTGGCGAGATCAAAGTCTGCAAGGTACATACAGATGACAATCTGGCAGACCCGCTTACCAAGCCTCTGGCGCAGCAGATGCATGAGAAGCACTGTAATAATATGGGTTTGAGATTTCTCAACCATTAGATTAAGTGCAAGTGGGAGATTGTTGGGGTATGCCCTTAAGGCTAATGTTTGAGGCCTTGGGATTGTATCAGTATCATGTAATAAACTCTTATGTTTATAAAGGCATGGTTGTTATTCAGGTTGTTATATTGTCTGCTGCAATAATTGTACTTCTGAATAATGTCTCAAAGCTGTTCAGCTAGGCTGACATGCTGTAATGTCCTTAGTCGATATATCTTGGTGAACATGAGACAGCCTTGATATGATTGAGACTAATATGTGTTCTAATCTTATAGGATGCTTCGAGCATGGAATAAGAGGTAGACTCATGGGTACATTGGATGTACTGGACAGACCCTACTAGGATATTCAATTGTTTGTCACAATGTGAATAATCTTTGATTGCGACAAGTGGCACATTTCCTCTGACTTGAGATCACTTGTGTTTTCTAAATGATGATTGTCATTATTTTGAGTTAGTTCAATATCATTTGAAACATAATGATTATAGGCTATCTTGGATGGTGAGCTTGAGTCAGGTTAGGGCACTAGTGATAGACAAAGGATTGCCGTCTCCTTAATTGGAGTGTGATGTTCTAAAGGGGCCCCCTGGATGAGATGATTGAGAATAGTGTATGGCCATACCCAGGTGACTATGTTCATCTGATCTAATCATGCTCATCATATTGGAGTTACAAGCTTGACACGCTTGTCCAATAAGAACATCCAGTGGCAAAGGATTTATGCATGCCTTGTGAGTTGGTTCACACTTGTGCTGTTTTTGGGTGTAGTCTTGGAAGACTCTTTTCTTTATATCGGGAGACAGTGATGTGTTGCTAGATACCCCTCACTGATCGTGATAACGTGAGTTATCGTTACCGACATTTAAAGGAAACCCTCAGGGTCGCACAATTTGATGATATGGCTTACTTGAGTCAGATCGTGTGGACTGAATTGTTCAGGTTCATTTTAAAGGGATTTAATCTCTGATTGTAAGTGAGATCTAGTCTGATCATGTTTGATTGATTAGGGCTTGAGATCGGTAAGCTTCGATTGAGAGAATGGATGCTGGATCGGTGAGATCAGGAGCATCGGGAGATGAACGGTCAGATCAAGTACCTTAGGGTTTTAATGTGATCTGGACTTATGGCTTGGTTTATTTGGTTATTAAACCAAATTCAAGTGAACTGGCTCATGAATGAGCGCATGGTTCAAGGGTGAAGTGGAGTTTGCGAATGGGTAAACCCATGATCGCATGAAGAGAAGTGGCATGCTATTTTTAGATAGCACTTCTCTTACGTGACCCTCTCTCACGTTCACGCCTTTCCTCTTTTCGTTAGTCGCCTTGTCTCTTGCTCTTGACGGGAGAACATACGGTGGTGAAGAGCTCGACGAGGAGGAAGAAAAGAATCGCCAAGCCAAGACATCTCTTCCCTTCCACTCGACAAGGACATCTTTGGGCCTTGCTAGCACAAGGATCGCAAAGGGAGTAGGCGACATCAACTGTGTGCGTCACCTCTGGAGAAGATCAAGTTTGATCTTTGCTTCCAAGGCGCCATCTAGAAATGGCTATGGTATGATCCTTCTCTATATGCAATTGGGTCATTTTTGTTAATCATACAGCATGCAAGATCTAGAAACCCCCTTTCCGCTGCTTTCATTCCCATATGCGCCTATGAGTTTGGGTTTCGCCCCCTTGTGGGGACCGTTCACTGAGACCTCTGAGAAACTTGGTAGCCCTCCTCTTTTCAGTGTTTATCAGGTGAGGGGCATACTTTCCCAACTTAGTGAACCGTAACTCATACTGGTCCACAGTCATATCACCCTGCTCCAGATGAATAAATTCCACCTCTCGGTCCTCCACCAAGCTATCAGGGAAATACTTCTCGTTAAATTGAGACAAGAAATAGGGCCAATCTACTGTTTCATGTCTTTCTTCAGCAAGCCTCACTACGCCCTTCCACCACTCATCTGCGTCACCACGCATCATATAGGTGGTCAGACACAGCTTGTCCTCATCTGTGCAACGCATGACTTGAAAAATCTTGTCCAAAACCAACTGCCAGTTCTCTGCAGTACTTGATTCTGAGCCCCCATAAAAAGAGCTAGGACCCAGTTTCTGGAATTCACTCACAAGCGAGGCATAGCGCCTGTGAGCGCCTTCCTGAGAGTCATTCCCCACCACCGGAGTAGTCTGGGATCTCTCCTGAGTCAATTGCTGCAAGAGCTGCTGTTGCGCTTCTTGATGCTGAGTCTGTTGCTGCTGCAGCATCTGAGCTTGCCTCTCTATCATGGCACCCTGTTGCCGTACCATGCCTGTCAGAGCCTTAATGGTTCTCGTGAGATCTGAGGTCTGCTCACCCTCGCAGCTAGCATTTCCTCTGGATCGCACCATCTTAAATTCCTACACACACATACCATAGTAAGGAAAACAAACATAAACCTATCAGGTGTCTAGCAATACACAAACATGTTTTCCCCCGAACTAAGTTTTAGCTAGCCAACTCCTCTGATACCATTCTGTCACATCCCGTTATCTTAACCCCAAACAAGCAACACAATTCACAAAGGAACAGGATGTTATCATACAAGATCGATTCACATGCTAGGTAAAACCAAGTTCAAGAAAACACGATCTGAAAATTTTCGAAAAATCCATACATAAAATTTCCATGAAACACAATTCCACAAATGTACCTGCCACCACGCAATACTTGCACTAGACATATGCAAGTTCACATTTATATCAAATCCGATTGCAAAAACATAAGTCGACTCGAAATTCAAAGCAAAGCCACAAAATCGATTCTATAAACTCATGAAACTAACATGAATAATACCAAACACCGAAATCAGGCCAAAGCCCGCGGTGACACAAAAATCAAAACTTCAAAACTTAAAACTGCCACAACCGGCAACACAAGTTCACATAATTCGGCCACAACCGGCCCCAGTTAATTAAGCACAAAAGTCTTATACATTAACCAGCATAATATCCATATCAACGCTAACTCAAGAAATGCGCCCCTGCTCTACACCTGAAAATAGTGAGGGAGTGAGCTACACAGCCCAGTGAGTGGATAGTCTCAAACGACCATCCATAACATACACTCAAAAATACATGCAGATTATTTTAAAAACATTTAACAGAATATCATGTCAACATATAACAAAATTAAAGGACAGAACTCATATAAAACAATCAGGTGTAAACTGCTAAGACATCATTGTCACCAAAGAATAACCAGGGTTCTAGAGCTATACTCTAAACCAACTAATGACTTAAGTGACCTAGTTGTCCAGCATAATCAATAGTGACCATTATGGTCCAACCCGGCTTTGGCCTAAGCACTGGGAGAAGCCTGCAAATCACATGCAACATATATACATGGACAGTGTGTAGACTCAAGAGGTAATCACCACCTGGTCAAGATGTGATACCTTGATCTACACCACCCCATAATCACAAAAATCTAAGCGTCTAAGAGTGATGACATCAAGAGGTGGCCCCTGTCCGACCAAGACATGGCACTTTGCGTCTTATATCACTCGTTCTCCCAAAGGGTTCCTTAACTGGACAACACCAGACACATCTTATATCTTATTTCACAAAAGTGGACTCCTAAGTGTCAACTAAACTCTAGGATAGTCATTTTTATCACAATAATCACATCAGGCAGGCTGAACAACAACCCCCTCACATATCACAATACAGGGCTGAAATCTCTAACCCTTAACATATCACATATAGACTATCCCCTTGAGTACACAGTTACACTTAGCCTTAGTCCTAACCACTCCATGACCACAACACATATTATTCGAAAATCACATAACCACATAATATTCAAAAATCACATAATAATATTCCAAAAATCACATAATCACATAATATTCAAAAATCACATAATCACATAGTAGTGTAGTCCTTAGGTTTCATGCTGATTAGTTCAGTCTAACATTGCTATGTTATCACCCAAGTTTCTCAAACAAAGATACATGGCCATAAATATATAACCATAAATATATAACATGCTACACACATAAAGAAACATTCATGGATTGCATTTAACAAGCATCCATAAAATCAACATAAAATTAAAACATGTATTCTTACAAACTACTTTACAAATTACTACATGTAACCCACGGTTTCTACAACATATTATCTACCTAAATCTTAAACCTTAGTTAACAAGAATTTCAAGAATATCTACTTAAAATTTAAAACCATAATTAATAAGAGATTCATGCAAGCTACTTAAATTCCATGTAAGAAATATCAAAATTTCGGTTTTCATAAGTAATATCAAGATTTCGGTTTTCATAAGTAATATCAAGATTTCGGTTTTCATAAGAATATCAAGATTTCGGTTTTCAACATGGTAAAGTTTCCAAGAAATCAAATGTATCATGTAACACAAACACAACCAAATTGATAGATCTAATAAGACACTCCACTCACCTCAACCGAGAATACCAAGATGAAGATCTCTCCAAAATTTTCGTCTAAAGCCTTGAAGTGATCCTAGAAAGACGCCAACAATGGAAAAGAAACGCCTCCAAACACCAAAGACGCCGGCCAAAAAGAAGAGGAAGAAGAAGATCGCCTCCAAGCCTCCAAGAATCGCCAACTCTTGCCCTAGCCGTCGTCCAAGGTTTTCCTCAAGCCAAAAATCGCCAACTTCTTTCCCTAACCCCAATTACCCACTTAAAATTTGGGTTTTTTTTTTTTTTTAAATTTTTAACCCGCTAACTAATTAATTCAAATCCATCTAATTTAAGTGCAAACCCAATAACTAATTAATTTAACCATTAACTAACAATTTAACCATTCACTTAAACGAAAATCCAATAAGGATTAACTTAACATCCAATAAGGTCTATTTAATTAATTACAAATTAACAACCAATAAATTTCTAATTAATTAATTATAAATTAACAACCAATAAACTCTAATCAATTAATTACAAATTAACAATCAATAAGCCAGTTAATTAACATCCAATAAGCTAGTTAATTAACATCCAATACTGCTTAACGTAATATCCACAGTCAATGATTTTATTTAAATCAAAATAATACTTACCAGGACTTAAGATCCTTGGATCTTACATGAAGTCTAGGGATGTCATTCCTGATGAGTACTATGTCAGCAACATACAAGACCAGAAAAGTCACCAAGCTCCCACTGAATTTTCTACACACACAGGCATCATCTTCATTTTTGATAAAGCCATAATTTCTAACAACTTCATGAAACCAAAGATCCCAACTCCGATAAGCTTGCTTTAATCCATAAATGAATCTCTTTAGCCTGCAGACCATGTTGGCCTCTACAAGTTGGGTGAAACCATCAGGCTGTGTCATATACACATCCTCTACCAGCTTCCCGTTAAGAACACTGTCTTAACATCTATCTATCATATGTCAGAATCATGATATGCAACTATAGCTAGCAAGATTCGAATGGATTTAATCATGGCAACTAGCGATAAGGTTTAATCATAGTCCACCTCGTGGACCTGTCTAAATCCGTTAGCCACAAGTCTACCCTTATAGGTAGCTATGTTGCCATCCATGTCAGTCTTCCTTTTGAAGAACCATTTATAGCCAATGGGTTTTACCCCATCAGGCAGCTCAACCAAATCCCAGACTTAGTTAGCCGACATGGAATGCATCTTGGATCTCATGGCCTCAAGCCATTTCTTGGAGTCCGGTCTGGTGATTGCCTCGCCATAGGTTTTGGGCTAATCCTCGATGATGAAGATCCCATCGTGTTGAGTCGGTAGCGACTCATACCTCTCAGGTGCCCGATGAATCCTCCTAGACCTACGCGGGACTTGTGTCTGAGCCTCCAGTACAACAATTGGTGCAGGTGGCTCAGTTTCCATCTCTGTGTCTTGTGGTTGGATTTGGACCTCATCCAAGTCAAACTTCCTCCCACTAACCTCTTTCATGAGAAATTCTTTCTCTAAAAAGACAACACCCCGAGTAACAAAAACTTTGTTCTCGGTGGCAACATAGAAGTAGTATCCCTTAGTTTCCTTAGGATACCCCATGAACACACATTTATCAGATCTAGGGTCTAGCTTGCTAGAATCCTGACGTTTGATAAAAGCCTCACATCCCTATATCAAAGATAGATTCGGACGTCTCCCACTCCATACCTCATATGGAATCTTGGAGATATTGTTAGATGGAACATTATTCTGTATGAGAGAAGTTGTCTCAAGTGCATGACCTCAAAATGAGGGTGGTAGAGTTGCATGACTCATCATAGATCAAACCATATCCAACAAAGTTTGATTTCTCCTTTCATACAGACCATTCTATTGAGGTGTTCTAGGAGGAGTGAGTTGGGATAGGATCCCACACTCTCTAAGATAGTAAAAGAACTCACCGCTCAAGTACTCTCTACCACATCTGATCGAAGAGTTTTAATAGATCTACCAAGCTGGTTGATACGCACCGCAAGTGCACGGTGTTATCGAAGTAATACAAAATATATTGAATCCCACAGGGAACAAGGTGAGTACTAGAAAATCTAATTCTTGGAATCTAAGCTGATCAAATCGTGGTTTTTGGAACATAAAAACCAAAACTAAGTGAAATCGTAAGCAAGAAATCAAACAACTACGGCAGGAAAAATATATGAGAGAGAATATTAGGGCTTGAGTTTCCACCACTCTGACGATTTCAATTACCCTAAGAAATAAATATCAGTTACATGGATTTACAAATATGCATAAGGAATCTACCCTATGGTACAAGGTGCCCTCTTTCGAGTGTACACCCCGGTATTTATCCAGAACGTCTCCTACTTTCGCGGTGGATCGCTCTAGACAAACCCAATGGGTTCCGTGGTAGATTATGAACCCTCGAGCAAAGAACAAGCACTTTCGTGTCATGCCTTCGCAAGATTCACAAAGAGGTTCCATCGTTAAATCCTACTTTCGTTATGAACTGTAAAAACTATGACATGATAATACTTGGCCAGAGTAGATATCAAGAGATTAATACTTCAAGTGAAATATGCTTAGAATATGATCCAAATAACAAAGTTAATACATGAATTGCAAATAGAAATCGTAAGAGGGCTTCAACGTAGCCCTGAAATTAAGTTTACGCTACAACCATCATTGAATCGCTAAAAATTCTCGCGTTGTACATAGGAAAATCATAGGAAAAGGTTTGTAAGAGGGAGGAGACGATAAACCAAAACAAATATCCGAGGATTGCAGAGTTCCGATGATTGAATATCTGAAAATTGTCCCGAAGTCGCCTGTTCGCCGTGTCCATCCGCCCTTCCTAGTTTGTGGCAAGATTGTTCAATGATTAGGTCACAAAAATTGGGGCTTTTGTATTCTTTCTGTTCGCCATCAAGTAAGCTTTCCATAGAGTCCTCACTTGCCAAATTTGGACTTGAATCGGACCCGAAATCGACGAAAAACCGAGTGGAGGTCGGGCTACTCCGATAGTATCACGGGTGAACCCCGTCGGGTTCACTCGGTGGTGAGGTGTTCTATGAAGTCCATGGTATATTTTTGCGCAGATTTTGTCATACAGAATCACGGGTGAACCCCATGGGGTTCACTTGCTAGTGAAGCGTGCGGCGAATTTTGAATAACTTGACATCATCGGTGAACCCCGCCGGGTTCACCAGGCAGTGAAACGTGCGGTGAGTTTTGTCCTTCGGCAAGATCACCGGTGAACCCCGCCGAGTTCACCCGGCCGTGAAGTCCAGAAAAAGCTCCGATTGAGCCCAAATTTTACGGGCAGCTTCGTCTTCTCATAAGGAATCACCCCATGCTCTTAGATTCTTCAAAATGACTTCAAAATCGGGTGATTTAACCTAAAATTAATAAGACAAATGAAAAGTGAAGATTCTGAAGTTTTTAACTAAATAAGTCTTAAAGGAGTGTAAAAATATTCAAATAAGCCCAAATTCATCATGGAATAATAATAAAAATCACTATAAAAATGCATGGCATCAAATACTCAACTTAAATCTTTGTTTGTCCTTAAGCAATAAAATAAGTTGAAATACATGCTTGGTATAAGAATAATCTTTTGTGTTGAAGTTCACACCCAAGTTTAGAAAAATACTTTTTAGTAATCCAAGATCTAATCAGAAGAAATCAACTAAAATGAGTGTCATAAGCATTCACTAGTTTGGTCCCACAGTTTTTAGATAACAACCAATTCAGAAAGTAGTAAACATGGGATTCAATCAAAGCATACACAACACCCATCTCATTCCTATCCTTCCAATTCATAATGTTGGGGTAAACTCAAATGTTTTATTCGGGATATGAAACACTGATCATTGCATTAGACTTCAACTCATATCCTTAGGTACCATTGCCAATTTTTCGCAATGCCTAGTAGAGGAGTCTTTTTATTTTAATTCAGAATTCTTAGATTTCAACTCATATCCTTCGGTACCACTGCCAATTTTTCGCAGTGCCAAGTAGAGGAATCTGAGTGTGAAATGTTTTTTTTTTTGATCAAGAGAAATCAACATATCCTGGCTTTTAACAAATGCAGTGTTTCCCCAATACTAGAAAGGAATTCAAAGTTTGAAAAGAGAATATGTATCCTGATATGTATCGAATGTAAATTGCAAACTAAAATCAATTGAAGAATCATGAAAATGCTTGACCCACTAAATGAACAACCAAAAATCAATCCACTTAGAGAATTTCTAATTCATAGAATATATGGACATGACTATTGAGTAAATTTCCAACAAGTACTACATTCAACATGTCTTGATAAATTCTAACCAATCATTCATTTATCTTTAAGAGTTTTGCAAAGCTATCATTAGACAAGACTAGCAATATATACCTTAAAACAACTTCATGAAAACACATAGATCCACACATCATGTAACATGTAAAGAGGTTTATAACATAATACCAAAGCTGAAAAAAAAGTAGTTCAAATATGTGTTATACACTGCAGAGAGTGGGGCCTGTAGATGTGTGGACCAGGCCCACGAATAGTGGCATATTAGATACAATGCCAATATCAAAATAACATCCATTAGAAAGTGTCATAAGAAATCCATAAAGAGTCAGAACACAACAACCAAACAGAAGCTGGAGTAAAGACAGCTCACCCGCTCTAAAATGTTGCATAGTCCTCTATACAACGTCGTATATGTGAGAGGAGAAGGTGGCAATGTTGAGTCCGAATGCACAGTGTACTTCACGGGTGAACCCCGCCGGGTTCACTTGTTCATGAAGTGCACTGATCTTTAGTGAAAATCCAGCAAAAAACCCCTATTCACATAGCTCATCTACATCACAGAAATAAACCTCTAATCAGTGTATATCAAGATCAAAATTTCCTAGAATAAGCTAGATAAGCAAGAGAGAGTGGTACTCAACGATGATAAACTAAAAACTAAATGACAACCAATGCAAATAAATAAAAATGAAAACAATGAGAAAACTTGGGTTGCCTCCCAAGAGTGCTAGTTTTAGGTCAATAGCTCGACCATAGAAGTATCAAGTTATCGCATCAGTGGGGTCGAAAAGGGCAAGAACTTCCCCTTGTTTGACCCGTTCATCTTCAAAATATTGTTTAAGGCGGTGCCCATTGACCACAAAATTTCGGTATGCTCAGCCCATATCGTGATTGTGACATAAGGTTGAACGTGTTGTACTATAAACGGTCCAGACCATCTCGTGTGGAGCTTTCCTGGGAAGAGGCAAAGTCTCGAATTGAAGAGCAGCACTTTGTCTCCTTCGTGAAACTCCTTCTTGAGTATGCGTTTGTCATGCCAATGCTTGGTTCAAGCTTTGTAGATATTGGCATTTTCATAAGCGTAGAAGCGCATCTCATCCAGTTCGTCTAGTTGTAGTCTTCTCCTTTCGCCGGCACTTTTAAAGTCATAATTGATTTGCTTGATAGCCCAGTGCGCCCTGTGCTCAAGTTCAATAGGTAAGTGGCAAGATTTTCCATAAATAAGTTGGAAAGGAGACATACCTAGGGGTGTCTTGAATGCAGTCTTGTAAGCCCATAGAGCATTAGGTAACTTCAATGCCCAATCCTTCTGTGATCGAGATACAGTCTTTTCCAATATCTACTTGATTTCCCTGTTGGAGACTTCTACCTAACCACTCGTCTGAGGGTGGTACGGCGTGGCAATCTTGTGCTTTACCCCATACTTCTTCAATAACGCTCCAAACCGTTGCTCAATGAAGTGGGACCCTCCGTCACTTATCAGTATGCACGGAACTCCAAACCGGGTGAAGATTACTCGCTTCATGAACTTCATGACCACCCTGGAGTCATTGCTAGCTTCGGCATATGCCTCAATCCACTTTGACACATAGTCAATGGCAACAATGATGTACCACTTGCCACATGAGGATGGGAAGGGTCCCTGATAGCCCGAAAGGGAACACAACAAATCTGGCACACGTGTACCTTGGACTAATCCTTGGTAACGGCACCAAAAACTTGTTGTTAAACCGCAAGTGCACGGGTATACGAAGTAATAAAAAAGTATCGAATCCACAGGGACCTACGTTGTCAAATACTAAATAGTTGATTTCTTACTAGCTAGGCAAAACGAGATCGTGAGAATAGCAATCGGTAACTAAAAGCGGGATTATCAGAGAGAAAAGCTGGGACTAGGGTTTCGTTCACTTAAACTTTTATGGCTAGACATGAATAAGGATTTCGTTGATTCAATTTCATCATGAAGAAGATATTATCAAAGGATGAACTCAAGGATCACTTTCGTGCATCCGAGCTCTAGAATCTCTAGTGGAGTCTCAAGGATCACTTTCGTGCATCTGAGTCTCACAACTAGTTTTGCTCAAGGACCTCCAACGTTCTGATCTTTGCTTTCACACAAGATCTCCACGTTTGACAAATAGACTCGATCTATGGATTCATGTTATAATCATGGCAATTATTTTACTAGAAAAGATCAAGATGGATCTAACCTAAGGAAGGGATCCTAACATGCAATTCTAGGGTTCCAAATTCTCAAGCGAAAATTCTAAGAACATAATTAATAGTATGAACTTAAAGAGAGTCTAAGGACAATTATCACATGAGCAAAATCATCATGCTAAAATCAAACTCAACGAAATATTGAAAAAGAAGTTATCTAATCATTAAAAGGCAAGTGAACTACTCCCCCATGTCCCAAGAGTAGTTTAAGCTAGCATGGCGAAGGAAATACAATATTCCATAATTTCAGAAAATCAGAAATCAACAAAAGGAAGAGTTTTTAGAAAATACGGCACGGCTGTGAAGTATTTCACAGCCGTATTTTACAAAAGAAGGCATGAATAGTGGTGGCGATCCTTCTTCCCTTGATTTCACCTCCAATTTGTCTCTTTTCGATCTAAAACTTCCGGTACGTTGTCTCCTTCACCAGGCGATGCTTCTGTAGAAAAATCACGGCCGGAGGTCATTTGAATCGAGTGCGGCGGCGAAACCGTCCACGGCGGCGTGGATCGCGATTTTTCCCTCCACGGTCAATCAAAATTGGGGCCTTTTGTCTCTCTGTAATCCTCTCGTGAAAAGCCCTCTTTTTGCTTCTTACGGTATCGAATATAAACTTCTGGATCGTCCGCAATCATCTCCGCAAGGATCGGGAGTGGACATTGACCTGGGAATCGCGTTCAAACACCAGAATATGACTGTGTAATATCTTACGACACTGCCATAAAATCTATCGATTATTCTGTTCTGAAATTGCTGGAACAATACGACAGCGTAATTTGGTTTATGGCAGTGCCGCAAAATCGGCTGAACTCTCTGGTCGAATTCGTCTAGAAAATACGGCCCGTAAACTGGTTTACGGCAGTGCCGTAATTTCAGGGCAACTTTCTGTTCTGAAGACGTCTGGAAAATACGGCCCGTAAACTGGTTTACGGCAGTGCCGTAATTTCAGCGAAGGTCTCTGTTCCGAAAGCGCCCCAATATATGGCCGTGTAAATTCTTACGGTGGTGCCGTAATTTCGCGAAAGCCTTCTGTTCGGTAAATCACCAAAATACGGTCGTGATCTCGATAATACGGTAGCCGTGTAAAATACGGTACCATAAAATCCTTTACGGCACTACCGTATTTTGGGTTCTTTGCCTCGATTTATGTGAAAATTCTTGGGTGACTTCTTCTTGATGATGAGAACTCTTCCATGTATTTGATTTTTGCTTGAAAATGCCTAAAATAGTGCCTTTTTGCCTGAAAAACATGAAAAACCAAAATAGAAGTAGACTTTGCAATATTTAATGGATTCAGTATAAAAACAAGTAAAAAGATCCTCAATTTAGCATGAAAAGGTATCTAAAATGATACAAAATATACTACATATTTTGGTGTCATCAAACACATAAGGCTCAAACCTTGCTTGTCCTCAAGCAAAAATCAAAATTTGAAATCAAAATTTGATTAAAAGAATAACCTTTTCATGCTCAATAAATTTCTAAAATACAATTTGTCAATGAAAAATTCTATTAATTGATTTACAAAATTTCAAGTAAACATATCATCCTCAGAACTCAATTTTTTAGATTCACAACTCAATCAAATAAAACTTCACAACTTGTACAATAGATAGAATTTTCAAGTAAACATATTCTCATGATTTCACCCAGTATCAATTTAAATCTATCATGCTTTTGTTTACAAGAATTAGGTCTCTAAGATCTTTTTCCACACATAATTTTTTTTTTCTTTTTGTTTCTTTTTTCATTGTCTTTGCATAGACGGCATGTATCCACATAGATACATACTTTTTATTTTTGACTTCAACTCTTTCTTCCGTACCACTGTCAATTTTACACAATGCCAAGTAGAGGAGTCTTATTCTTTTCACCACTCATTATTTTTCATGCATAGACTTCAACCCATGTCTTAGGTACCTCTATCAATTTTACATAGTGCCAAGTAGGGGAGTCTCTCACTATTTTTTTATGGATCTCGGATTCTTATTTCCCAACAAATAGCAAAAATAGACTAAACCTCAACTAGGTTGATCAATTGATCTAAATTCACAAATCATACTAATATACTCATTTTATTCAAAAGAGAAGTTTCACTTTTAAATTTCATTCTTCAAATAATATATCTCCCCAAAATTTTATGCATCAATCAATGTCATATCTCAATAGACAAATATGTATTGAAGAAATAAATTTGACATGATGGAGTTATGTTTTCAATCATGAATTTGAGATCATCAATCATTCAAGTCATCAACAATATAAATTAAGAGTGAACTCATCATCACCATCAATTATCACAATATCATATCAACAAAAATATATCATCGTGTATATCATATCAAACATCAGAATATCAAAATATCATACAACCCCATCGAATCAGTAAAGATCAATATCATCATCATCATACAACCATATTGAAATAAGAATAATAGGCATGTTAAACAGAATGTAGTGGCGGCAGTCATGGAAGCACCATCCTTCCCTTCATCATATAAAACAACAGTGAGATAAAGAAAATCATAGTACAACAAAAAGGTAAGGGAAGATAATACTCATAAAGCCTCTACTCATCATCGTCTGATCGTGTAGCCTCTGAGTCTCTCGCAGCAGTCTCCTTGGGATCAAAGTTTGGGGTTCCTCCCTGATCACCATGATAGCCATAGTCTCTGTGATCAGCATAACCAAAACGGTCATAGAGGAAGTTACCCATGTCTTCCATATGGTTGCATAGCCTCTCCATATCTCTGTGGATGTATCCCAGAGTCTCATCCATTTTAACCAAGCGGCGTTCCTGACTAAACATCTGTGCTGTGAGTGCCTGGAAGCCAGGATCATGGTGGCTAGCATATCTGTCCCTAGGTGTGTGTGAGGAGGTACCAGCTGGCTATGAAAAGCCCTGAGGGGGTGACTCCATCCCATAAGGATCGCTCCTACTACCCCTGGTGGGTGGTGGTGGAACTGTATCAGGTGATGGAATAAAGGCTCCCTCAATTTCATTAAGACATAGCTTCCAATTGGCCCTTTCTCTAACTGTGGTCTTCTCAATGTAGGGCAAGGGTAGAGGAGAGATGTTTGGTCCAAGGACCAAACAGAAAGTGTCTCCCTCTTTAACTATCATCTTCATCGCTATGCAAGACTCAATGTCGAGTCCTGCATTCCCTCTTGCCGTGTCAGCTCCATAGGGCTCCATCCCAAAGTATCTGGCTATAGGAGTAACCAAACCTCCTATCACTACCAATCCTCTGCTAGCTCTAGCCACCTTATCCATATGCTTGATCATAAAGTAAGCCAAATCCACTGCAAATCCATTAAGCATGCCCCATAAAAAATAAAGCTCGTGTTGACAGACCATGCCGTCACTATCTCCTCTCCCAAATACTGTGTGTGCTAGAACCCTATGTGCATATCTGATGCATGGGTTTACTATCTTTGAGGCTCTGGCAGAGACAGCATAAAAGTGGCTCTCATTAGTGATTTGGTTCCAGAATATATTCTCCATAAATCCAAGGGGTATGTCAGTTTAACCCCCAGTGCTCAATCCAAAGATGTCCCTGATTTCCTGCAGTGTAAGCTCTCTCTCTTCATTCGCCAATCTGAAAGTAAGTTTTCCATCAGTAGGGCCATGGGAATACTCTTTCAGCTCTATGACCAGACTGCTCAAAAACTCCAAGGCAAGTTGTAAGTAGGTATGAGGAGTCATCTGGAAGAACTCCTTGGCCTTAATTCTATCAAACATCCATAGCGAATCTTCATGAAATCCCAAAGCCTCTAGGGTTCTTCTGTCAGCATATTTTGTGTTGATGATCTTTCTTTCCAAAATTTTGTTGTACCTAGCCTCTTGCATCTCATTTCTGAAAAGGATCCCGTGAGGGTTCTGGGGTTGTGATGGTTCAGCAGGGGCTTTCCCCTTCCCCCTTGGTGCAATCGATTTTGTTCTTGGTGCCATGGACTCAAGATGAAAACTTATCATTCAAAGCATACAAATAATGATATAGCAGTGTAAATGGCATTCTATGTGTCATCAACCAAAAATAGGGTGAAAAAAAATAGAGTAAAATCATGCATGTAATCTCAATTTAAACATGTTATGGCAAGTAAATACTACACTCCGAAATCATCAGAAACATCTATCAAGTAAGTTGGAAACAAAAATTCCATTTAACTTTCATGCTCTAACTCAAGACATCGGTGAACAGTAACTTAGAATCGTGCACGTTGCGTTTCAGCTCAGATAGTTACATAAATTGTTTCAAATTCTTCTCAAACAGCATAGGATCGATATCTTATCCTCTAACGAGTGTATAGAAACAAAAATCACTTGAAACGGTTAAGAATCAAGCGAGAACGAGCGAAAGGGCCGAAAGTTCGTGAATACTCGCTAAAACGATGAAATCGGAAAAATGGGTACCTAATCGACGGTGAAATCTGGTCAGGAAGGATCGCCGGCGTCTACTGATGGGAAATAAGACGGAGACGGTCGGAGATCCAAAATCAGCGTAAGAACGAGCGAGATCGAGGGTAAAAACCCTAAAAATGGTTCGGTCGTAACCCTAAATACGACACAAGGTTTGCGTACAGGAAGCAAAATACGGCAATGTAAAATATTACGACACTGCCGTAAAATCGTTACAGCTCTCGGGTTGAAACAGAAAAGGAAATACGGTACCGTAATTTTCATTACGGTACTGCCGTAAAATTTCAAAAGCGTTCTGTTCAAAACGATTCCCAAATACGGTATCGTAAAACAGTTTACGGTACCGCCGTTAAATTCAAGCAGCGATTTTTTTTTTGAAGGAAAACCAAAAAAAAAAATTTTAGAAAATACGGCACCTAAACTACCTTATGGTAGTGCCGTAAAAACGAAAGAACTCTCGGGTTGATTTTGGATCAGAAATATGGTACCGTGAAATCCTTTACGGTCGTACCGTAATTTCGTCGCAGCTTTCTAGTCAGAAGTAGACTGAAATACGGTATCGTAAAATCCTTTATGGTACTGCCGTATTTTGCTCCAAATCACGAAAAACCTACAAATAATAAAATAAAAATTAGTCCTAAGCAAAAATCAAGGTAAATAAAACTAAAATAAGGGTTAGAGAGCTTGGGTTGCCTCCCAAGAAGCGCTAATTTAAAGGTCATTAGCTTGACCCTTTAACACTCGGGTTTGATCGTGAATTTCTGGATCTCAACTCTGATTTTACAACATAAGGCTCGATCTTGAAACAGTATCCAAATCTGCTCAGAATTCTTTCTATTTTCTCAATCATCCTAGAGCCTTCTCTTCTTATCTTCCTCTTTGGCTTTTTCTTCTTCTGCAATTTCTCATCAATACCCTCAAAAAGATTGTTAGATTCATTATTTGGGGTTTCATCAAACAAACTTGAAATATCATAAATTTCATCATTAAATATTTCAATACTACAACAAGATCCTGAGTATGAAAGTTTGTTTGTTGAATCATTAAGACTAAATTCGATCTTGTTATCACATATATCAAAGATAATTTTTCCTGATTCCACATCAATTTTTGCTTTAGTTGTGGCCAATAGTGGTCTACCCAGAATGATAGGATTTCTACAATTTTCCTCCATGTCCAATATTACAAAATCTGCAGGTATGAGAAACTCACCTATCTTTATTGGAATATTCTCTATCATACCTACAGGATACTTCACTGATGAGTCTGTGAGCTGCAAAGATATTGATGTAGGCTTTAGCTCTCCCAAATTCAGTTTCCTGTAAGTAGAAAGAGGCATTAAACTTACACTCGCACCTAAGTCACATAAGACTCGGTCAAAAGATAGGGTGCCAATTGAACAGGGTACAGAAAAGCTACTTGGATCCTTCAATTTTGGTGGCAATTTATTCTGTATGACCGCACTACAATCTGACGGTTCCCCAAAGGGGGCGAAAACCCTATGGTGGCGCAAACAAGAAAGGGGGCAGCGGATAAAGGGTTTGATAGGATCTATAAGCATGCATTATATGATCAACTTAACAAAACCGATTGTAAAGAAGTGATTCGATTCATACCATGGCCATTTCAAGATGGCGCCTTGGAAGTAAGAGAACAACGAAGATCTCCTCCAAATCGTCACACACAAGATGAAGATGTGCTTCTTCTTGTCGTCCCTTGTGCTAGCAAGGATCGTCCAAGGCGTCTTGATCGAATGCAAAGGGAAAGGAGAGCTTTTCTTCTTGGCGTTTTTCCTCTTGTCGCCTTAGACTTCCTCTACACGAGAATGCCACTCGAAAAAAACCCAAGGAGGCGTCAAAGGCGTGAAGAGGCTGAAGAGAGGGGCGACGTGAGATCATAGCCACGTTTGAGAAGTGCTATCCAAAAATAGCATCCCACTTCTCCACATGCGATCTTGGGTTTACCCCAATCGCAAATGCCACATCACCTTTGAACCATGCGCTCATCCATGAGCTGGTTCAAACCGATTTGGTCCACTAACCAAATAAACCAAGAAATAAGTCCAGATCAAAATAAACCCTAAGGCTCTTGATCTGACCGTCAATCTCTCAATGCTCCTGATCTGACTGATCTAGCATTCATTCTCTCAATCGAAGCTTACCGATCTCAAGCCCTAATCAATCAAACATGATCAGACCAGATCTCACTTACAATCAGAGATTAAATCCCTTTAAACTGAACCCGAATAATTCAGTCCACACGATCTGACTTAAGAAAGCCATATCATCAAATTGTGCCACCCTAAGGGTTTCCTTTAAATGTCGGTAACGATAACTTACGTTATCACGATCAGTGAGGGGTATCTAGCAACACATCACTGTCTCCCGATATAAAGGAAAGAGTCTTCCAAGACTACACCCAAAAACAGCACAAGTGTGAATCAATTCACAAAGCATACAAATTTCCTTTACCACTGGATGTTCTTATTGGACAAGCAAGTCAAGCTTGTAACTCCAATATGATGAGCATGATTAGATCAGATGAACATAGTCATCTGGGTATGGCCATACACTTTCTCAATCATCTCATCCAGGGGGCCCCTTTAGAACATCACACTCCAATTAAGGAGACGGCAATCCTATGTCTATCACTAGTGCCCTAACCTGACTCAAGCTCACCATCCAAGATAGTCTATAATCATTATATTTCAAATGATATTGAACTATCTCAAAATAATGACAATCATCATTTAGAAAACACAAGTGATCTCAAGTCAGAGGAAATGTGCCACTTGTCGCATTCAAGGATTATTCACATTGTGACAAGCAATTGAATATCCAAGTAGGGTCTGTCCAGTACATCCAATGTACCCATGAGTCTACATCTTATTCCATGCTCGAAGCATCCTATAAGATTAGAACACATATTAGTCTCAATCATATCAAGGCTGTCTCGTGTTCACCAAGATATCTCGACTAAGGACATATAGCTTGTCAGCCTAGCTGAACAGCTTTGAGACATTATTCAGAAGAACATATATTACAGCAGACAATGTAGCTTACTGAATAACAACCATGCCTTTATAAACATAACAGTTTATTACATGATACTGTTACAATCCCAAGACCTCAAACATTAGTCTTAAGGGCATACCCCAACAATCTCCCACTTGCACTTAATCTAATGGTTGAGAAATCTCAAACCCATATTATTACAGTGCTTTTCATGCTTCTGCTGCGCCAGAGGCTTAGTAAGCGGGTCTGCCAGATTGTCATCTGTATGAACCTTGCAGACTTTGATCTCGCCACGATCTATGATCTCCCTGATCAAATGAAACCGTCTCTGTATGTGCTTGGACTTCTGGTGCGACCGTGGTTCCTTTGCTTGTGCGATTGCTCCAGTGTTATCACAGAAGATAACCAAAGGATCTGCACTCGAAGGAACAACACCAAGTTCTCTCACGAACTTACGAATCCAGACTGCCTCCTTGGATGCTTCCGAGGCTGCAACATACTCGGCTTCTGTTGTGGAATCAGCAACGATTGACTGTTTGAAACTCTTCCACACCACTGCTCCTCCATTCAAGCTAAAAACATAGCCTGATTGCGATCGGAAATCGTCCTGGTCAGACTGGAACGAAGCGTCAGTATATCCTTCAATACTGAGTTCTTCCTGACCACCATATATCAAGAACATATCTTTGGTTCTCCGAAGATATTTTAAGATGTTCTTGACTGCAATCCAGTGTGCCTGTCCTGGATTACTTTGGAACCGACTGGTCACGCTTAACCCGTAAGCGACGTCTGGGCGAGTACACAACATCGCATACATAATGGATCCAATAGCCGAAGCATAAGGCGTATTGTCCATTTCATCTTTCTCAGTCTGTGTTTGTGGACACTGACTCTTCGAAAGATTCAGACCATGTCTGACTGGAAGATATCCACTTTTAGAATTCTCTAAATGAAATCTCTCCAGGACTTTATCGATGTAAGTACTCTGGCACAGCCTGAGAAGCCTCTTAGATCTATCCCTGTAGATCTTCACACCTAATACATAGGCTGCTTCTCCTAAATCTTTCATCTGGAAACATTTCCTTAACCATGCCTTAACCGCATGCATTTCAGGAATGTCGTTTCCAATGATCAAGATATCATCGACGTAGAGGACTAGGAAAGTAATCACGCTCCCACTAAACCTCTTATATACACACGGGTCATCCTCGTTCTTGATGAAACCAAATTCAGTGACTGATTCATCAAAACGAATATTCCAGCTTCTTGATGCTTGCTTAAGTCCATAAATGGACTTCTTTAATTTGCATATCTTATGACGATCTGATGGATCAGTGAAACCCTCAGGTTGTGTCATGTACACATCCTCATCCAGATTGCCATTCAGGAAAGCTGTTTTCACATCCATTTGCCAGATCTCATAATCATAATATGCTGCTATCGCGAAAAGAATCCGAATAGACTTAAACATGGCTACAGGTGAGAAAGTTTCATCATAATCTATCCCGTAGATTTGTTTGAAACCTTTCGCAACTAGCCTGCCTTTATAGGTAACCACGTTACCATCCATGTCAATCTTCTTCTTGAAGATCCATTTACAGCCTATTGGGATAACTCCCGGAGGTGGATCAACCAAATCCCAAACTTGGTTATCTGACATGGAGTCCATCTCGGCGCGCATAGCTTCAAGCCATCTCGCTGACTCCGGTCCACTGACCGCATCCGCATAAGTGAGGGGTTCATCATTATCAATGATGTAGACTCCGTCATAGCGCTCAGGCTGACGACGGATCCGTCCCGATCTTCGCGGTTCCCGTGATGTCTGAGCCTCAGGTTGTTCAATAACCTGTTCTATCGGCTCAGGCTCATCCAACTCTGCTTGAGCACTTTGTCCTGCCTCTGGATTCTCATCCAGTTTTATTTCTCTCCCACTGGCCTCTTGCAGAAGAAACTCCTTCTCAAGAAATATGGCCGTCCGAGCAACAAAAACCTTGTTCTCTTTGGGATCGTAGAAATAATAACCCTTAGTTTCCTTAGGGTAACCGACAAAGATGCATTTGTCAGATCTGCTCTCTAGTTTCCCAGAGGCGAGCTTTTTGACATAAGCCTCGCAGCCCCAGATCCTGATAAACGTCAAGCTTGGCTGTTTCCCATACCATAATTCATATGGCGTCTTTGAAACGGCCTTGGATGGCACTCGGTTTAGTATTTTTGCAGCTGTTTCCAGTGCAAAACCCCAAAAGGAGTAAGGTAGATTAGCCTGACTCATCATAGAACGAACCATATCAAGTAACGTTCTATTTCTCCTCTCGGACACACCATTCCATTGCGGTGTTCCTGGTGGAGTGAGCTGTGAGATGATCCCACACTCCTTCAGATAGTCAGTAAATGCATGACTTAGGTATTCTCCACCTCGATCAGAACGAAGTGCCTTGATATTTCGGCCTAGCTGATTTTGTACTTCATTCTTGAACTCTTTGAACTTGTCAAAGGATTCACTCTTGTGTCTCATTAAAAAGACATACCCATATCTACTGAAATCATCAGTAAAGGTGATGAAGTACTGATAGCCACCTCTGGCATGTTTACTAAATGGCCCACACACATCACTGTGTATAAGGTCAAGTAAACTTGAAGCCCTTTGACCTTTGTGAAGAAAAGGTGACTTCGTCATTTTGCCCATCAAACAAGCTTTGCATGTATCAATCTCCTTATAGGGGAATGATCCCAGCAGTCCATAATCATGCAACCGCTTAATGCGTTTCTTGTTAATATGGCCTAAACGACTATGCCATAGCAAGGTGCTGTCATCAGCATTCTTGGCTTTCTTAATATCAATTTTCTGTATATAACATTCCATGTCCAACATGTATAACCCATTGTTAATTGAACCAGTTGCATAAACAATATTATCATAAGATAAAACACACTTTGAAATATTGCATTCAAAGGAAAATCCCTTCCTGACAAGAGCAGGAATAGAGATAATATTTTTAGTAATACTGGGAACAAAGTAACAACTGTTTAGTTCTAATACAAGTCCAGATGGTAAAGAAATGAAATAGTCTCCTACAGCAACAGCAGCAACCCGTGCCCCGTTTCCAACGCGTAGGTCCACCTCATGCTGTCCCACCTGTCTTCTTCTCTTGAGTTCCTGTACATTTGAACAAATGTGAACTCCACATGCAGTGTCCAACACCCATGATATAGAAGAAGAAAACATGACCTCAGTCACGTAAATACCTGAGCCAGAAGCGAAGCTTCCCCTCTTATCTCCTTGGAGCGCTTTACAGTCCTTTTTCTAGTGACCCAGCTGGCCACAGTGGAAACACCTGTATTCCTTGGACCGCTTAACCTTCTGCTTCAGAGCCTTGCTGTAGCTCTTGACAGGGGTCTTGCCCTTCTTCCCCTTCTTCTTGTTCCTAGAAGGAACCATTAAGACAGAGGTCGAAGGCTTACCCTTCAGAGTCTCCTCAGTAGTCAAGAGCATATTCAGCAGCTCTGCCGGAGTACAATCGATTTTGTTCATATTAAAGTTAATAATGAACGCGTCGAATGAAGGCGGGAGAGACTGCAGAATAATGTCCACAGCAAGCTCCTGATTGATGGTATGCCCCAGTTTCTCTAGAGCCTCCTTGTGCCCAATCATCTTGAGCACGTGAGCTCCCACTGGGCTCCCTTCAGCCAGTTTGCTCTGAAAGAACAGCTTCGTCAAATTATAGCGTTCAGTCCTCGCCTGTGCAGCATACAGCATCTTGAGGTTCGCTATAATCTCTATAGCCGACATATCCTCATGCTGACGCTGCAGCGGTGGCATCATAGACGCTAGCATCAGGCAAGCGACATCAATGCTATCATTGACGTGCTTTTCATAGGCTTCCCGAACCGCCCTTGCGGCGTTCGGAGCGGGCTGAGGCGGTATCGCCGTCTCGAGGACATACAGTTTCCTCTCTGCCTTAAGAACAATCTTAAGGTGTCCAAACCAGTCAGAGAAGTTCGGCCCAGCAAACTTCTCCCTTTCCAGTAGGGATCGCACATTGAAGTTCATGGTGTTCGTTGTTGCAGGTATCTACAACAATGCAAGAACAGCAAGGTCAGTATCAATGTTAAGAATCAATCAGGACTTAAGAAAGATTCTTTTTCTCACTATTTTATCTGGCTGAAAAATCCAGCAAAACAGCCCGAAAGAGTAGAACTCTATTAGTGAGATGGGATCCAGATTTCATACTTGGTCTCCGCGTCCCGCTCAGGCGAGATAAGATACACAGAGAGTACAAGCACTAATCTCTGGTAGGCTGTCCCAGCCAATCGCCAACCCGTGCGATTCCCCTTCATCTGGGCAATCCAGCAGACTGTGCCAACTGAGTTGGTACAACACAATCTCTGACCCCACAGATGGCTGCCCCCATGTGCTACCATATGCGCCACATATGTAGCCTACATGGTCAAGCTGACCCGACCTACTCCCTGGACCACCACGTGCTATGCTGAGCAACGAGAAGGGATAAATCCCCACTCTGTAACACGCAGGTGTAATCCCGCACCGTCTGAAGATAGATGGACGTGCCCACTGAGTGGGTGCAACACGGCTCCAACGATAGTCAGAACAGTGAGGTTTCGCGTCAGAAGGCTTACGAGCTTGAAATTTTAGCGTTGGATTTTAACGGTCTTTTATCTTCTTCACTATCATGCAATTCCTATGGTGATAGCAGAAGATAAACTAATCATGCAATTCTAATATTTAAGCAATAAAAGAAAGCATGGATCTTATGTGGTAAAAGCCCATAGCCTAAGTAAGACCTTAAGTAACTTAAGTCTTCACTTGCTTTTCTTCATGGGGCTTTCGCTGCTCATCTGGCCCAAACCTGGGCCCAAGCGCCATCTGCAGCTCTGGTGCGCCCACCAGGAATATGCGCCAGGTCCTAGGGTCGAACCCTAGACCTCCCACCTGGTCAAGCCACAAGCTGCATGCGCCTCTGCCAAGTGTGCTTTGTGCTCTTGTCTAATTAAATTACAAATTTAACTATCTAGACAAGATTGGCACGCAGGTCAATTACATTTTATAAATTAAAAGCAATGTGATGCGCAGATCACAATAATTAATTTACATATTAATACAGGCACGCAGGCCCCAGCACAGCACAGATTTAACATGGGCAGCCCACATAAGAATAAATAGACAAACACATGGCATCAATCATCATGTGATCCAGTCATTAAAATAAATTTTTCGAAAAACCCCATGGGCATCAATTTTATTTTGCTTATATGCCCTACAACCTTACAACGGTCCATTACTAGGGATCCACTCATCCAACCTAGTCAGATCCACTGCCCTTACATGCACCAAGTCCTAACTGACTTGAGTCGACCAAAAGGGTCAACCATGCATGCGCCAAGGGCTGAACAACCACAATGAGGTCTGGCAAGCGGGTGTGAGCCCGGGCCTAACTCATGTGCGTTCACAGGTTGTCTCAATCAGACATCGCTACACGCCTGTGATGCAGTCGACCTATAGCCACCTTTAGCATGCGCCAAGGTGCTATCTAGTCGACCCATCTAGGCTGTCAGATGGTCTGATCAGACTGTCTGGATCTAACCTAGGGGATAACTTCAACCCTAATAACCCGTCTAAGGGTTTAATGCAGGCGCATCTTAGATCTACAATGAGTCGCGCAAGTGATATTTGTTTGAGAAAAACTACATCAAGCGACAACATACATGCGCAAGAAAAACAAATACAACTTTCGCTTATGACAACTAAACATGTATTTATGCATGTATTGAAGATCTAAGCATTTTCGCAAGCATGGATCACAAAATGGCTTAAGCAATCATACAAAAACATGCGTTAACCATCCCTCTGATACCAATTGACGGTTCCCCAAAGGGGGCGAAAACCCTATGGTGGCGCAAACAAGAAAGGGGGCAGCGGATAAAGGGTTTGATAGGATCTATAAGCATGCATTATATGATCAACTTAACAAAACCGATTGTAAAGAAGTGATTCGATTCATACCATGGCCATTTCAAGATGGCGCCTTGGAAGTAAGAGAACAACGAAGATCTCCTCCAAATCGTCACACACAAGATGAAGATGTGCTTCTTCTTGTCGTCCCTTGTGCTAGCAAGGATCGTCCAAGGCGTCTTGATCGAATGCAAAGGGAAAGGAGAGCTTTTCTTCTTGGCGTTTTTCCTCTTGTCGCCTTAGACTTCCTCTACACGAGAATGCCACTCGAAAAAAACCCAAGGAGGCGTCAAAGGCGTGAAGAGGCTGAAGAGAGGGGCGACGTGAGATCATAGCCACGTTTGAGAAGTGCTATCCAAAAATAGCATCCCACTTCTCCACATGCGATCTTGGGTTTACCCCAATCGCAAATGCCACATCACCTTTGAACCATGTGCTCATCCATGAGCTGGTTCAAACCGATTTGGTCCACTAACCAAATAAACCAAGAAATAAGTCCAGATCAAAATAAACCCTAAGGCTCTTGATCTGACCGTCAATCTCTCAATGCTCCTGATCTGACTGATCTAGCATTCATTCTCTCAATCGAAGCTTACCGATCTCAAGCCCTAATCAATCAAACATGATCAGACCAGATCTCACTTACAATCAGAGATTAAATCCCTTTAAACTGAACCCGAATAATTCAGTCCACACGATCTGACTTAAGAAAGCCATATCATCAAATTGTGCCACCCTAAGGGTTTCCTTTAAATGTCGGTAACGATAACTTACGTTATCACGATCAGTGAGGGGTATCTAGCAACACATCACTGTCTCCCGATATAAAGGAAAGAGTCTTCCAAGACTACACCCAAAAACAGCACAAGTGTGAATCAATTCACAAAGCATACAAATTTCCTTTACCACTGGATGTTCTTATTGGACAAGCAAGTCAAGCTTGTAACTCCAATATGATGAGCATGATTAGATCAGATGAACATAGTCATCTGGGTATGGCCATACACTTTCTCAATCATCTCATCCAGGGGGCCCCTTTAGAACATCACACTCCAATTAAGGAGACGGCAATCCTATGTCTATCACTAGTGCCCTAACCTGACTCAAGCTCACCATCCAAGATAGTCTATAATCATTATATTTCAAATGATATTGAACTATCTCAAAATAATGACAATCATCATTTAGAAAACACAAGTGATCTCAAGTCAGAGGAAATGTGCCACTTGTCGCATTCAAGGATTATTCACATTGTGACAAGCAATTGAATATCCAAGTAGGGTCTGTCCAGTACATCCAATGTACCCATGAGTCTACATCTTATTCCATGCTCGAAGCATCCTATAAGATTAGAACACATATTAGTCTTAACCATATCAAGGCTGTCTCATGTTCACCAAGATATCTCGACTAAGGACATAACTGCATGTCAGCCTAGCTGAACAGCTTTGAGACATTATTCAGAAGAACATATATTGCAGCAGATAATGTAGCTTACTGAATAACAACCATGCCTTTATAAACATAACAGTTTATTACATGATACTGTTACAATCCCAAGACCTCAAACATTAGTCTTAAGGGCATACCCCAACACAATCTTCTGTTAGTGTAACCATTCAAGTACCATAATCATCCAATTTTCTTTTACTAGACAATATCTCTTTCAAAAACTTGGAATAAGATGACATTTCAATAATAGCTTCAAGAATTGGAACATTAATATAAAGCTTTTTAAAAACTTCAAGAAACTTGCCAAACTTTTTGTCTAGTTTATGTTGAACTAACCTTTGAGGAAAAGGTATTGGTGTTTGGTAAGGATTAGGTAAATCAGATTTAGGATTATCTTTCTCAGATGATTCCTCCCCTTTTGGTTCATCACCCTTTTGAGGTGATAAACAAATTTGGGGTTTCTCATGTGAAGAAGATTCTCCTATCTCCAATTCCCTTTTATTATCATTAAGCTTTTCTTTAGTGTTTTCAATCCTCCCTCTAGGTTCTCCCAGTTGTTTCCCACTTCTAGTCATGATGGCATTACAGTGCTCCCTAGGGTTTATCTTAGGTTTTGCAGGCAATTTCCCAGGGGGTCTATAAGGAACACTAGCATGCTGTGCAATTTGGTTTTCAAAAATTTTGTTGTGGGCTTCTACTCTATCCAGTCTAGAGTTGATTTGATGAAAATTTTCCTTAAATTCCTCATTTTGCTAGTTTTGATTTGACATGTATTATTTTATATCAGACATGAACTGATTTTGGTTGGCCAATAGTTTTTCAAGTATGGATCCCTCATTAGAATTTTGATTTATGTTTTGGTTCAGATTTTGCTTTTGGAATCCTTTGTTTTCATTGTTCCCCCCTACATTGTTATTGTTTTTCCATGAAAGGTTGGGGTGATTTCTCCATCCAGGGTTGTATGTATTAGAATAGGGATCATTAGGTCTACTTTGGTTGTAATTCCCTATGGCGTTCACATGCTCATTACCCTGATTGACAATTCTACAATATTCAGCAGTATGATCATCATTACCACAGTTTTCACAAGTGATAGCAGAAACAGAAGCAATTTGCATGGAATTTAACTGACTACACAAAAATTTTACCTTCTCTTCTAAGGAACGTATTTCATCACTTCCACTCTTACCTTGAGAAGGCTTGTACAGTACTCCCCTTTCGGTAGTCCATTGATTATGGTTTTCTGCCATCTCCTCTAGCAGTCTGAAGGCTTCATCTGGTGTTTTGCTCATAAGAGCTCCTCCTGTAGCGGCATCCACAATCATTTTAGTCTGATCAGATAATGTAATATAAAAAGTTTGCATTAAAGTTTGAAGTTCTAATCCATGGTGAGGACACTTCCGCCGCAGTTCATTAAATCTCTCCCAGGCTTCACTGAGCGACTCCCCACTTCTTTGTTGGAAGTTTGTAATTTGGTTTCTCAGCTCTAGTGTCTTCCTTAGTGGAAAGTATTTGTTCAAGAAGGAATTTGACAGTTGATTCCAAGTGGTGAAGGTACCGGCTGGGTGTGAATTAAGCCATGTCTTTGCTCGGTCCCTAAGAGAAAAAGGAAAAAGTCTTAGTCTAAATGCATCGTTAGAAACACCATTCATCTTAATAGTATCGCATAAGTCAAGAAATAAGGCCAAGTGTTGGTTAGGATCCTCTAGTGGAGATCCTCCAAACTGATCTTGTTGAAACATTGCAATGAGTTGAGGTTTAATCTCGAAATTGTTGGCCTCAATTGCTGGCCTAGCAATACTAGAATGAATTTCATGATGATTAGGGGCTGCATAGTCCCTAAGTGTTCTCTGATGGTTCTGATTGTCTCCCATCTCTAAAATCTCTTCTTGTAACTCTGGTTGGGATTGTTCTTGCAGTTCTTCTTGTGATGATTCATCTAAACTCAACTTTCTGCGCGCTCTTAATGTCTTATTGATTTCAGGATCCAATGGTACAAGTGGTCCTGACCTAAGGCTCCTGCACATGCAAAGTAAATAGATCAAGTGATTTCAAGAAATAGAAAATAAGCAGTAAATAAAAAAAACAGCAAATAAAAACCTAATCTAGCAATAATCTCAATGTCTCTAATATCGACAAAACTAAGGTCCCCGGCAACGGCGCCAAAAACTTGATAGCCCGAAAGGGAACACAACAAATTTGGCACGCGTGTACCTTGGACTAATCCTTGGTAACGGCACCAAAAACTTATTGTTAAACCGCAAGTGCACGGGTATACGAAGTAATAAAAAAGTATCGAATCCACAGGGACCTACGTTGTCGAATACTAAATAGTTGATTTCTTACTAACTAGGCAAAACGAGATCGTGAGAATAGCAATCGGTAACTAAAAGCGGGATTATCAGAGAGAAAAGATGGGACTAGGGTTTTGTTCACTTAAACTTTTATGACTAGACATGAATAAGGATTTCGTTGATTCAATTTCATCATGAAGAAGATATTATCAAAGGATGAACTCAAGGATCACTTTCATGCCTCCGAGCTCTAGAATCTCTAGTGGAGTCTGAAGGATCACTTTCATGCATCCGAGTCTCGCAACTAGTTTTGCTCAAGGACCTCCAACGTTCCGATCTTTGCTTTCGCACAAGATCTCCACGTTTGACAAATAGACTCGATCTATAGATTCATGTTATAATCATGGCAATTATTTTACTAGAAAAGATCAAGATGGATCTAACCTAAGGAAGGGATCCTAACATGCAATTCTAGGGTTCCAAATTCTCAAGCAATTACCTTTCAGTCTCAAGCGAAAATTCTAAGAACATAATTAATAATATGAACTTAAAGAGAGTCTAAGGACAATTATCACATGAGCAAAATCATCATGCTAAAATCAAACTCAACGAAATATTGAAAAAGAAGTTATCTAATCATTAAAAGGCAAGTGAACTACTCCCCCATGTCCCAAGAGTACTTTAAGCTAGCATGGCAAAGGAAATACATTATTCCATAATTTCAGAAAATCGAAAATCAACAAAAGGAAGAGTTTTTAGAAAATACGGCACGGCTATGAAATATTTCACAGCCGTATTTTACAAAAGAAGGCGTGAATAGTGGTGGTGATCCTTGTTCCCTTGATTTCTCCTCCAATTTGTCTCTTTTCGATCTGAAACTTCCGGTACGTTTTCTCCTTCACCAGGCGATGCTTTGGTAGAAAAATCGCGGCCGGAGGTCGTCTGAATCGAGTGCGGCGGCAAAACCCTCCACGGTAGCGTGGATCGCGATTTCTCCCTCCACGGTCAATCAAAATTGGGGCCTTTTGTCTCTCTGTAATCCTCTCGTGAAAACCCTCCTTTTGCTTCTTACGGCATCGAATATAAACTTCTGGATCGTCCGCAATCATCTCCGCAAGGATCGGGTGTGGACATTGACCTGGGAATCGCTTTCAAACACCGGAATACGACAGTGTAATATCTTACGACACTGCCATAAAATCCATCGATTATTCTGTTCTGAAATTGCTGGAACAATACGGTAGCGTAATTTAGTTTACGGCAGTGCCGTAAAATCGGCTGAACTCTCTGGTCCAATTCGTCTGGAAAATACGGCCCATAAACTGGTTTATGGCAATGCCGTAATTTCAGGGCAACTTTCTGTTCTGAAGACGTCTGGAAAATACAGCCCGTAAACTGGTTTACGGCAATGCCGTAATTTCAGCGAAGGTCTCTGTTCAGAAAGCGCCCCAATATACGGCCGTGTAAATTCTTACGGTGGTGTCGTAATTTCGTGAAAGCCTTCTGTTCGGTAAATCACCAAAATACGGCCGTGAACTCATAATACGGTAGCCGTGTAAAATACGGTACCGTAAAATGCTTTACGGCACTACCGTATTTTCGGTTCTTTGCCTCGATTTGCGTGAAAATTCTTGGGTGACTTCTTCTTGATGATGTGAACTCTTCCATGTATTTGATTTTTGCTTGAAAACGCCTAAAATAGTGCCTTTTTGCCTAAAAAACATGAAAAACCAAAATAGAAGTAGACTTTGCAATATTTAATGGATTCAGCATAAAAACAAGTAAAAAGATCCTCAATTTAGCATGAAAAGGTATCTAAAATGATACAAAATATACTACATATTTTGGTGTCATCAGTCCCATCAAATCTACACTCCATACATAAAAAATCTCCACTTCTAACATGTCATTCAGAGGCAACTCGTTCCTTCTTGAAATATTCTCGGTTCGTTGGCAGCTGTCACAAGTTGAAACAAATTGTTTAGCGTCATGAAACAGAGAGGGCCAATACAAACCTGACTGTAGGACTTTGAATGCCGTTTTCAAAGCCACGGCGTGTCCTCCATAGGGCGATGCATGGCAATGAGTCAACACGTCATGCATCTACCCCTCTGGTACACACCGTCTATACATCCCATCAGCGCATCTCTGGTACAAGTACGGCTCATCCCTATAATATGATTTCACATCATGCAGGAACCTCTTCTTCTTCCGAAAGGAAAGATCAGGGGGAAATATGTTAGAAACTATATAATTAACAAAATCTGCTTACCATGGCACTTGTTGTTCAAGTAAAGCGTATAAGTGTTCTTCAGGGAACGTGTCATTAATTTCCAACTCGTGGTCAGTCCTTGCGTCAACATCTCGTTCCTGCCTAGAGAGGTGGTCGGCTATAAGATTTTCACTCCCCTTCTTGTCTCTAATTTCCATATCAAATTCTTGTAAGAGGAGGATCCATCGAATAAGCCTTGGCTTGGCGTCCTTTTTGTTGATCAAATATTTGATGGCTGCATGGTCAATGAAAATAATTACTTTTTAATTAACTAAATATGAACAAAATTTATCAAAAGCGAAAACTATTGCTAGTAGCTCTTTCTCTGTGGTAGCATAGTTTTGTTGGGGTATGCCCTTAAGGCTAATGTTTGAGGCCTTGGGATTGTATAAGTATCATGTAATAAACTCTTAAGTTTATAAAGGCATGGTTATTATTCAGGTTGTTACCTTGTCTGCTGTAATAAGTGTACTTCTGAATAATGTCTCAAAGCTGTTCAGCTAGGCTGACAGGCTATATGTCCTTAGTCGAGATATCTTGGTGAACATGAGACAGCCTTGATATGATTGAGACTGATATGAGTGCTAATCTTATAGGATGCTTCGAGCATGGAATAAGATGTAGACTCATGGGTACATTGGATGTACTGGACAGACCCTACTCGGATATTCCATTGCTTGTCACAATGTGAATGATCCTTGTAAGCACTAAGTGGCACATGTCCTTTGACTTGAGATCACTTATGTTTCTAAATGATGATTGTCATTGTTTTGAGGTAGTTCAATATCATTTGAAACATAATGATTATAGACTATCTTGGATGGTGAGCTTGAGTCAGGTTAGGGCACTTGTGATAGATAAAGGATTGCCGTCTCCTTGTTTAAGGAGTGTGATGTTCTAAAGGGCCCCCCTATATGAGATGATTGAGGAAGTGTATGGCCATACCCAGATGACTATGTGCATCTGATCTAATCATGCTCATCGTATTGGAGTTACAGGCTTGACATGCTTGTCCAATAAGAACATCCAGTGGCAAAGGAATCATGCATGCCTAGTGAGTTGATTCACACTTATGCTGTGGTTGGGTGGAGTCTTGGAAGACTCTTTCCTTTATATCGGGAGACAGTGATGTGTTGCTAGATACCCCTCGCTGATCGTGATAACGTAAGTTATCGTTACCGACATTTAAAGGAAACCCTTAGGGTCGCACAATTTGATGATATGGCTACTTAAGTCAGATCGTGTGGACTGAATTGTTCGAGTTCAGTTTAAAGGAGATTAAACTCTGATTGTAAGTGAGATCCAGTCTGATCATGTTTGATTGATTAGGGCTTGAGATCGGTAAGCTTAGATCGAGAGTGTGGATGCTAGATCGAAGAGATCAAGAGCATTAAAAGGATGAACGGTCAGATTTTGAACCTTAGGGTTTAATTTGGTCTGAACCGATTATTGGGCTGATTTGGTTTGGTCATTGGACCAATTGAATTGAACCGGCTCACATGTGAGCGCTTGGTTCATTTGAGAGGAGAGCTATGCGTTTGGTTCACTTCATGTGAACGCATAACGCAAGCTTTGATGACTTGCCATTTATGGCATTTCGGTTTGACAATTGTGATGAATGTCTCCACATTCGATCACAAGTTTGGCTAACGCTCCTCTCCATCATCTTGCTCTCGACGACACACACTTTCTTGTGTGGTGAAAGTGACGAGAAGAAAGATCGGCCAAGAGTTCATCATCTCCTTCATGCGATAAGACCCCTTGAAGCTTTTGCTAGCACAAAGTTGAGAAGGGAGTAGTCTTTGTCTTCTTGTGTGCGCACCTTTTGGAGGAGATCAACCTTGTTTTCTTCTTCCAAGCCGCCTTCCATCCATGGCAATGGTAAGATCATATCATGATCTTAAGTTGGTTTAAGTTGATTATATAGTTCATATGCGATCTTTAGAAGCCCTTTTTCCGCATTGCATGCTAGAAGCGCATGTATAGGGTTTCCCCCCCCCCCCTTATTAGGGGTTCCTTCAAGTTTATTTGGACATCGTCGAGCGTTCGACTGGCATAATAAATGGCGGGAAGCTTCTTGTCCTTTCTTTGCCCTAACACTGCCCCCACTGCCTGGTCACTAGCGTCGCACATCAATTCAAAAGGAAGGGACCAGTCTGGAGGTTGAATTATTGGAGCGGTAGTTAATGCTTCTTTGACCTTCACGAAAGCTCCCTCGCAATCCCTGTCAAAACAAAAGATGGAATCTTTAGCAAGTAAATTAGTCAAGGGGCGAGCTATCTTAGAGAAGTCTTTAATAAAGCGTCGGTAGTAGCCAGCATGTCCCAGAAAGCTTCTAATCCCTTTTATAGATGTTGGTGGCTTGAGGTTCTCAATGATTTTGATTTTTGCTCTGTCCACCTCTATCCCTCGCTCTGAGACTAGATGACCAAGGACAATGCCTTCTCTTACCATGAAGTCACTTCTCCCAATTTAGCACCAGGTTCACCTCTTCACATCTCTGCAAAACCTTAGATAAGTTAGATAAACAATGATGAAAGGAAGAGCCATACACAAAAAAATTATCCATAAATATATCCATGAAATCTTCGTTAAAATAAAAAAAATATGGCCATTATTGCTCTCTGGAAGGTCGCAGGGGCATTGTAGAGGCCAAACGGCATCCTCCTATATGCGTATGTGCCGTAGGGGCATGTGAAGGTAGTTCGCTCCTGATCGTCTGGGTGGATGGGGATTTGAAAGAAACCTGAAAATCCATCTAAGAAACAAAAGTAAGAATTATGAGCTAATCTATCAAGCATCTGATCAATGAAAGGAAAAAGAAAATGATCTTTTCTAGTCGCAGAGTTCAACTTCCTATAATAAATGCACATCTTGTGTCCTGTAATTGTGCGTGTCATTATTAACTCATCTGTGTCAGTCTTAACAACTGTAACGCCTCCCTTTTTGGGAACCACATGTACTGGACTCACCCATGTACTATGTGAAATTGGGTAGATGATTCCTACATCTAACAATTTGAGTACCTCCTTCTTCACTACCTCTTTCAAGTGCGGGTTGATTCGGCGTTGGAACTCCATAGAGTGCTTACTATTCTCCTCCAATAGGATCCTGTGCATGCAAATAGATGGGCTAATACCTTTAATATCATCAAGAGAGTACCCAATTACCTTGATGTAGGGACACCACCAAGAAGGTCAACAAGACTCAAGAAGACCCCAATTCGTTATGGGATGAATGCTTGACTCTTATTAACATTTTGAGAACTCACTTAAGACTTGTTACTTTGTGTTTTGTTGCTTTGTAATACGCTAAAAACTCTATTTCTATTTTCAGCACTTGATATTATGTTGTAGCTAGGACTAGCCTAGGTTTATTTTGAAGCCGTGGTTTTATTTTGTAGTGGTTGTGATAGGTTGTCATAGTCTAGGTTTATGCACACCTGTATTGCACATGCTGCACCTAAACTCCCAACCCTGAAGTGACCTTGGCATAATGAAAAATCAGCCCATGGAGAAAAGCCAATGCCAAAGACAAACCTGTTCGTGATCAGACTCACCTCAAGTGTCAACTTCAACACACCAACCGAGTCCATGTCAGCAATTCCATCCAAGTCAATCATCAAGTGTCAAATCAAATGGAGATCCCATGAAGTATTCAATCCCAAAACCAAATCAGCCGCCAAGTTAACTTGAAGATAGCTTGCGCAAGTATCCAGCGTAAGAACCAACCACAACAGCTTATCAGAGTAGGCCAAAAAGAAAAGGCGCCAACAAGTGAAGAATGCCAAGGGCAAAACGAAAAGGCGCCAGTAGTGAAGAATGCCAAGGGTCGTTTCTATGTTGGGAGGAAAGGTTTTAAGCTAGCTTTGTTCACCTTTGCACACGGAGTTGAATATTTCTGAAACCTGGAAAGCCTTGTGTTTGCGTTTGTGAGAGTTGAGCGTGCTCCTCTTTGGGTTGAGCTTGCTCCCCTTGGTTCCGGTTACCATTTCCATCATCCACCTTCATCTTCTTCCCTGTCGATCATCCATAGTCATCCATCCCACGATTACTGTTGCATTGCCGGTGTTGACATCTCCAACGCATTAGCATCTGGACTGGAGTTGAACTACATCAGATCTTCGTTCCAACCTGTGAGAATCCACAACCGAAGCTCCCTGCCTGGCAGGCTTAGGAGGAGTTCGAACCCTTTCCTTAAGGGTCTTAAGGTGTTTTCCTTCCATTACCTTCATTCCTGCACTTACCGTGTGTTTTAGAGCTACATACCTAGGGTGATTCTTGGGCTAGGATTTCCATCCTTCATCATACCTTCCTGTGTATATGGAGTTCTTGCAAAAGTAATTTAGTCTGTTCCTCATCCAATTCATATTTCAGATTTTTGGGTAAACTTTTGAGCTCGATTTTCTTTTGTCCATCTTCCTCTCGATTTACTCCTAGTTCCGCTCTCAAGTCTGGGTTTGCATCAAGTAGGGCAACGTAGTTTTCAACTTCCCCTTTACTATCTTCATCAACAGCGCCAATAAGGGTGAGCTCCAATGGATCTCTCTTTTTACCATGTGGCTCGGATTGCTGGATAGTCTTTTCAATTATATCCACGCTGTGACATGCACATGCAAGAGAAGGTTTTTTGAGAGAGTTAGACAGGTCAAATTGAATAACATTGCCACCAATGTTTAAATCTAGTTTCCCATTTTTAACATCGATGACAACACCAGCTGTAGCAAGAAAAGGTCTTCCTAAGATAATAGGAAGTCTGTCATCCTCATCAATGTCTAACACAACAAAGTCAGCAGGAATAAAATAATCCCCTACTTTAATGGGTACATCCTCTAAAATACCCACTGGACTTCGAACTGATCTATCAGCAAGCTGCAAAGAAATACTAGTCGATTTTAAGTCACCCAAATCCAGCTTTTTACACAACGATAACGGCATGATGCTGACACTCGCTCCCAAATCGCATAGAGCTCTCTGAAAGGTCATCTCTCCTATCTCGCATGGTATGGAAAAGTTGCCAGGGTCCTTGAGTTTTCGTGGAAGCTTGTTCTGCAAAATTGCACTGCACTCCTCAATGAGTGCCACGGTCCCTTGGTCTTCTAGCTTCTGTTTATTTGAGAGGATTTCCTTTAGGAACTTTGCATAGGTCAGCATCTGCGAAAGGGCATCAACAAAGGGACTGTTAATATATAGTTTATTCAATATTTCCAGAAACTTACTGAATTGCTTGTCTAGCTTGGCTTTGACAAGCCTCTGAGGCAAAGGTATCGGCGGCTTGTAGGCTAGCAGCCCAACATAGGGTCGCTTCCTCTGTTCGCTCAGGTTCCGCCGGTGCTGAATCTGCGTGTGGCTCCTCAGAATTCGGTGTGACTTCATCCTTTATTTCATTGGTCGGCATCTTAGGGTCTTCAAGTTGCTTGCCACTCCGAGTGGAGATTGCATTGCAATGCTCCCTCGGGTTAACTTCTGGTTGTGATGGAAGCTTCCCTGGTGCTCTTGAGGATGAGCTAGCTTGCTGGGCAAGCTGGCTCTCCAACATTTTGTTATGCGTCTCCAAGGAGTCCATCCTTGTCATCATTAGTTTCATCATATCAGTCAGCCCTTCTATCTACTTACTCAGTTGAGAGTCTGGGGCTAGTCTTGGAGGTGGATTGTAATTTGCTTGCTGAGGGGGAGGATTGTAGTTTCTCTATTGGAACCCAGGTGGCTGCCTATAATTTTCTTGTTGCGGTGGCCTGAAGTTCCCTTGCTGAGGTTGAACTTGTGTTAGCGCTTGCCCTGGTTGTATAGGCTGTGTGGTCCAGTAGGAGAAGTTCGGGTGGTTGCGCCAGCCAGGGTTGTAATAGTTGGAATAAGGGTTGTTCATGGGGTTTGCATTTCCAACTGCATTTAGATATTCAAGCTGACCTTGGACCACTTGTCCATCTCCCACTCGGCACTCAGCACCTACATGTCCTATGATGCCACACAACTGACAAGATAATGAATTAGTGTCTAAAGAGTTAATAGACCATGAATCAAATTTCTTAGTCAGATTGTCTACCTTTGCAGTGAGAGCAGTTAACGAATCAAGATCAAATTTACCTACTTTCCTGGAAGGTGTACCTCGCTCTTGATTCTATTGATGATAGTTCAGTGCCATATCCTCCAGGAGGCTTATAGTATCTTTAGGTACTTTGCTCATTAAGCCCGATCCTCCAGCAGCTGCATCGACTGTGAGTCTAGTATTGTATTCCAATCCCATGTACAACGTGTGTACTAGAACCCAACTCTCAATCCCATGGTGCGGACATAATCTTTGAAGCTCTTTGAATTTTTCCCAGGGTTCGTACAAAGACTCTCCATCCTTTTGCATGAAGCTCGTTATCTGGTTTCTGAGGTGGATTGTCTTCGAAGGAGGGAAATACTTCGAGAGGAAAGCTTGAGACAGTTCATCCCATGTCCGTATTGAAGCTGAGGGGATCATGTGGAGCCATGCCCTTGCTCTGTCCCTTAATGAGAAGGGAAATAAACGCAACCTGATAGCATTAGAAGTAGCTCCATTAATCTTTAACATATCATAATACTCCAAAAATATAGACAAATGCATATTAGGGTCCTCAAGGGGAGAACCACCAAATTGATTTTGTTGTATCATGGAAAGTAGAGCAGGTTTAATTTTGAAATTATTGGCCTCGACACTAGGCCTAACGTTTCCTGATTGAAACCCATGTGAAAAAGGCACTGCATATTCTCGCAGTATTCTAGCATTGTTGTTGTTCATGGGTTGAGGCGCTGGTTCGTTATCCATGTCAATGTGAAGGTGTTCCATCTGTTCTTGATTCTCCTTTTTCAGATCTTGCTTAAGCTTCCTTCTTTGTCTGAAGGTTCGTTCTATTTCGAGATCGATTTCCAAGAGTGCTCCTGCCTTGGAACTTCTTTGCATAAAAATTTGTCAGATTCAATTAAGAAGTTCAAAGCAATCAACACTAGTAGAAAGCAGCATGAAACAAAATAAAGAAAGAAAAGAAAACTAACTAAAGCTTAGTCTACCAATCCTTAGAAGTATATTGATATCAACCATTGTTCCTCGGCAACGGCACCAAAAACTTGATATGCTTCCTTATGATGTGTACATCATTGCCATCGTCATATGGATCCTACGGGGTCACACGCAATAGACTCTTGACGTTGCTTTAATTAGAAGCCTCTGGATCAAGTTATTGGATAACTTGGATCCATTTGGAAGATTTCATCAGCGCCAATGGGCCTGATGAGTTGGAAGAAGGTTATTGGAGCCAAACTTCATTTTTGGCAGGTTGACCCGAAATTGACCTAGATTGGTCACATTTGGATTAGGGTTGCATTGGATTGGATCCAATGGCTTAATCAACTCATGCCATGAAGTTTGGGCTAGCTCATTATCCAATGAGGCCCAATAATTAGTTATCATGAAGAAGTATAAGCAAATAAGGGTATAATGGGGAAGAATTATACCCCATTGGCGCCAAGGGCATAATGGGGTGAAGTGGGCGCATGTTGCTTCATAAGGAAGCATTAGGCGCCTCCCCCTTTGCTCCTTGGATGGAATACTTGCCTCTAAGGCAAGTCTTGGGGCTGATATGGCTTGAGAACTTTTATGGGAAGTTCTTGGGCGCATATGGATAGTAGGGTGAGGAATATGGTAATGTCTTGGAGACTTACCTTACCTCAAACCCTAATTTCTCCCAAGAAACCACCCTAGCTGAATTCTTCATGCTTGTTGCGCCTAGCCCTTCTCCTTGGATGGAATGCATGCCTCTAAGGCATGTCTTGGGCTGATATGGCCATTGGGCAAATTAGGATAGGTTGAATGAGATTTATGGTAAAGTCTTTGAGACTTTCCTTATCTCAAGACTTCTTTATCCTAGCCGCCCACTTGGCATGATCCTAGCCATTGCTCTTGCCGCCTCTAGTCCTATTTATAGGACTCATTGTCGCCCTCTCATTATGATGAATGCTTGGAGACGTGAGCACAAATAGAGAGGGAAGAGCAAAGCAAAGGGCGACAACATCAAGGTGGCGCAACCTTCTTCCTCCTTGTAGCCGCAAGTCTTCTTCTCCTTCTTCACCTCTTGGCGCAACTTGGAGAAGGACTTGGTGGCGACATCTCTTGGAGAGAATTGGAAGTTTAAGGTGGCGACAACTTGAGGGCTTGGAGCTCTCCTTCTTCCATCAAAGGCGCAAGCAAGTTCTTCTTCTTCTTCCTCTCTTCTTTGGCGCAAGGATTCTTTGTGCTTGGTGGCGTCTTCTTGCCACAAGCCCTCAGCGTTCCTTGGCCATAGGCGCACCTTGGAGGTGGCGCAAGCAAAGAAGAAAAAGGAAGTACTTGGCGCATCATCTTCCTCCTCATCTCTTCTTGGTGCTTCTACCTTGGAGGTGGCGCAAGATTTGAAGAGAGTGACAAAGGCTTGATTCTCTTCCCGAGGCTAGCACCAAGCGTGGAAGGGAGCAACGATCAAGGAGTCGACGCGTGGATACTTGTAGAGGACGAGCACTTGAGCGTCTTCAACTTGGCACATTCATCCTAACAAGCAATAAAGGTACTAACCCTAACACATCCTTGTGTTCTCTCTCTCGCATGGATCCTTGGGAAAGGAATGTGTTTCGGGTGTAATGCTTCTTCCGCTGCGTCCTGGGACTGCAAAATTTTAAATTACACCCGGCATTCCCTAACAGTGGTATCAGAGCTACTTGAGAGAAACACAAGGTGTACGTGTTGGGGTATGCCCTTAAGGCTAATGTTTGAGGCCTTGGGATTGTAAAAGTATCATGTAATAAACTTTTATGTTAATAAAGGCATGGTTGTTATTCAGGTTGTTACCTTATCTGCTGTAATAAGTGTACTTCTGAATAATGTCTCAAAGCTGTTCAGCTAGGCTGACAGGCTCTATGTCCTTAGTCGAGATATCTTGGTGAACATGAGACAGCCTTGATATGATTGAGACTAATATGGGTGCTAATCTTATAGGATGCTTCGAGCATGGAATAAGATATAGACTCATGGGTACATTGGATGTACTGGACAGACCCTACTGGGATATTCCATTGCTTGTCACAATGTGAATGATCCTTGTATGCAGCAAGTGGCACATGTCCTTTGACTTGAGATCACTTGTGTTTCTAAATGATGATTGTCATTGTCTTGAGGTAGTTCAATATCATTTGAAACATAATGATTATAGACTATCTTGGATGGTGAGCTTGAATCAGGTTAGGGCACTTGTGATAGATAGAGGATTGCCGTCTCCTTGTTTAAGGAGTGTGATGTTCTATAGGGCCCCCCTATATGAGATGATTGAGGAAGTGTATGGCCATACCCAGATGACTATGATCATCTGATCTAATCATGCTCATCATATTGGAGTTACAGGCTTGACATGCTTGTCCAATAAGAACATCCAGTGGCAAAAGACATTTGTGTGCCTTGTGAGTTTGATTCACACTTGTGCTATGGTTTGGGTGTAGTCTTGGAAGACTCTTTCCTTTATATCGGGAGACAGTGATGTGTTGCTAGATACCCCTCACTGATCGTGATAACGTAAGTTATCGTTACCGACATTTGAAGGAAACCCTTAGGGTCGCACAATATGATGATATGGCTTACTTGAGTCAGATCGTGTGGACTGAATTCTTTGGGTTCAGTTTAAAGGGGTTTTAATCTCTGATTGTAAGTGAGATCTGGTCTGATCATGTTTGATTGATTAGGACTTGAGATCGGTAAGCTTCGATCGAGAGAGATGATGCCAGATCGGAGAGATCAGGGGCATCAGGAGATGAATGGTTAGATCATGAGCCTTGGGGTTCAATCTGGTCTAGACCTATTGGCTTGAGCTCTTTCGGTTTGGTTTATTGAACCGAATTGATTGGAACGTTTTAGATTGAACCGGTTCACAATTGTGAACGCATGGTTCAATGCTAAAATGCGTTTGGGTTGAGTTGAGCGCATGGACTTGATGAGCTTCCATTTATGGAATGTCATCAAGGGCCGGTTTCACTTTCAATGCCAAAAACGCATATGCGTTTTGCTCCTTTCTTCTCAACGCATTCTTGGACTTTCGTGGGTGTGTGGTGTGGACGACGAAAAGGAGTGTTGCGCAAGAGGAGCTCTCGGCCAAGCTTGATCCTTCTTCATCCCTTTCCATTCGAATAGATTCCTTGGGTGACTTGCTAGCACAAGCGACGCCAAGGAGTGAGCCAACTTCTTCTTGTGTGTGGCACACTTTGGAGGAGACCTAACTTGATCTCTTCTTCCAAGCCGAATTCCAAGTCCATGGCATTGGTATGATTTCTAGCTTCAAGTTGATCATATGTTTTCATATCCGATCTTGATTTGAAACCCTTTTTCCGCAAAGCTTGTTAGAATCGCAAGTTTAGGGTTTCTCCCCCTTAGATTAGGGGTTGCTTCAATTGGTATCAGAGCTAGGCTCATGATATGATCGATATGATTGCTTTAAGTATTGGTGATCCATACATGTTGCGCTTACTTTTTCTTGAGGCATGCTTTGTTTTCATGAAGTTGCGCTTGTATCATATGTTCATGAAGTTGGCGCTTGTATCATATGTTCATGAAGTTGGCGCTTGTATCATGCTTAGATGAAGTATGCGCTCCCCCTTGAAGGGGACCCCCTAAAGTATGCGCTCCCCCTTGAAGGGGACCCCCTAAAGTATGCGCTCCCCCTTGAAGGGGACCCCCTTAGATCTAAGGGTTATCAAGCATGTTGTTTGTTTATATGCGCATGTTCAAAAGGTTTTCTAAAACTTACATCTTGCGCGCTTGATTAGATCTAAGGTGCCACTACATTAAATCCTTAGATGGGTTGATGGGGTTGAAGGCATCATCTAGTATAGATCAAGCTAGTCTGATCAGACCATCTGACAGCCTAGATGGGTCGACCAGATAGCACCTGTGCGCAAGCACGAGGTGGCTATAGGTTGACTGCATCAACGGCGTGTAGCGAGGTCTGGTTGAGACATCTACTGAACACACATGAGTTAGGCCCGGGGTCACACCCGCTTGCCAAAACTCATGAGGGTGGTTCAGCCCTTGGGGCATGCATGGTTGACCATTAGGTCAACTCGGGTCAGTTAGGACTCGGTGCATGCAAGGGCAAAAGATCTAACTAGATGGATGAGTGGATCCCCATCAATGGACCATTGTAAGGTTGTAGGACTCATAAGGAAATTAAATTGATGCCATGGGGATTTTCAAAAAATTTAATTTCTTGAATGGATCACATGTTGATTGAACCATATGCTTGTTTATTTAGTCTTATGTGGGTTGCCCTATTGTGTGCTGTGCTGGGGCCTGCGTGCCTGGGTTTAAACTTGTAAATTAATTTGTGATCTGCGAATCACATTTGTATTTAATTTATAATGTATAATTGACCTGTGAGTCAAACCTTGTCTAGATAGATCAAATGTACTTTGATTAGACAAGAGTACAAATGCACACATCCCAAAGGGGCATTCAGCTGGTGGCGCACCTGAGGTGCTCTTGGCGCTAGTGCCCTAGGTTGGACCAGATGAGATGCCATGGAGCTCAAGTGAAGACTTAAGTAAAATTAAGGTCTTACTAGGGTTCATGGGCTTTTACCACATAAGATCATGCTTTCTACTTATTGCTAATAATTAGAATTGCATGTTTAAGTTTATCTTCTGCTATAGCCATAGGATTGCCTGATAGTAAGAAGATAAAAGACCGTTAAAATCCAAACGCTAACATATCAAGCTCGATAAGCCTTCTGACGCGAAACCTCACCTTTCTGACTATCGTTGGAGCCGTGTTGAACCCACTCAGTGGGCACGTCCATCTATCTTCAGACGGTGCTGGATTTCACCTGCGTGTTACAGAGTTGGGATTTATCCCCTCTCGTTGCTCAGCATAGCACGTGGTGGTCCAGGGAGTAGGTCGGGTCAGCTTGACCATGTAGGCTACATATGTGGCGCATATGGTAGCACATGGAGGCAGCCATCTCTGGGATCAGAGACTGTGTTGTACCAACTCAGTTGGCACAGTCTGCTGGATTGCCAAGATGAAGGGGAATCGCACGGGTTGGCGATTGGCTGGGACAGCCTACCAGAAATTAATGCTTGTCATCTCTGTGCATCTTATCTCGCCTGAGCGGGACGCGGAGACCAAGTATGAAATCTGGATCCCATCTCACTAAAAGAGTGTTACTCTTTCGGACTGTTTACTGGATTTTTCAGTCAGACAAAATAGTGAGAAAAAGAATCTTTCTTAAGTCCTGGATTGATTCTGAAACATTGATACTGACCTTGCTGTTCTTGCTTGTTGTAGATTCCTGCAGCAACGAACATCATGAGCTTCAATGTGCGATCCCTACTGGAAAGGGAGAAGTTTGCTGGGCCGAACTTCTCTGACTGGTTTGGACACCTTAAGATCGTTCTTAAGGCAGAGAGGAAACTGTATGTCCTCGAGACGGCGATACCGCCGCAGCCCGCTGCGAACGCCGCAAGGGCGGTTCGTGATGCCTATGATAAGCATGTCAATGATAGCATTGATGTCGCTTGCCTGATGCTAGCGTCTATGACGCCACCGCTGCAGCGTCAGCATGAGGATATGTCGGCTATAGAGATTATAGCGAACCTCAAGATGCTGTATGCTGCACAGGCGAGGACCGAGCGCTATAATCTGACGAAGCTCTTCTTTCAGAGCAAACTGGCTGAGGGGAGCCCAGTGGGAGCTCACGTGCTCAAGATGATTGGGCACAAGGAAGCTCTGGAGAAACTGGGGCATACCGTCAACCAGGAGCTTGCTGTAGATATTATTCTGCAGTCTCTTCCGCCCTCTTTCGATGCGTTCATCATTAATTTTAATATGAACAAGATCGATTGTACGCCGGCAGAGCTGCTGAATATGCTCTTGACTACTGAGGAAACTCTGAAGGGCAAGCCTTCAACCTCTGTCTTAATGGTTCCTTCAAGGAACAAGAAGAAGGGGAAGAAGGGCAAGGCCCCTGTCAAGAATTACAGCAAGGCCCTGAAACAAAAGGTGAAGCGGTCCAAGGACAACAGGTGTTTCCACTGTGGCCAGCTGGGTCACTGGAAAAAGGACTGTAAAGCGCTCCAAGGAGATAAGAGGGGAAGCGTTGCTTCTGGCTCAGGTATATACGTGACGGAAGTCATGGTTTCATCTTCTTCTATATCATGGGTGTTGGACACTGCATGTGGAGTTCACATTTGTTCAAATGTACAGGAACTCAAGAGAAGAAGGCAGGTGGGACAGCATGAGGTAGACCTACGCGTTGGAAACGGGGCACGGGTTGCTGCTGTTGCTGTAGGGGACTATTTCATTTCTTTACCATCTGGCATTGTATTAGAATTAAACAATTGTTATTTTGTACCAAGTATTACCAAGAATATTATCTCTATTCCTGCTCTTGTCAGGAAAGGATTTGCCTTTGAATGCAAGATTTCAAAGTGTGTTTTGACTTATGATAATATTGTGTATGCAACTGGTTCAATTAACAATGGGTTATACATGTTGGACATGGAAAATTCTATACAAAACATTGATAATAAGAAAGCCAAGTATGCTGATGACAGCACCTTGCTATGGCATAGTCGTTTAGGCCATATAAACGAGAAGCGCATTAAGCGGTTGCATGATCATGGACTGCTGGGATCATTCTCCTGTGAGGAGATTGATACATGCAAAGCTTGTTTAATGGGTAAAATGACGAAGTCTCCTTTTCCTCACAAAGGTCAGAGGACTTCAGGTTTACTTGACCTTATACACAGTGATGTGTGTGGGCCGTTTAGTAAACATGCCAGAGGTGGCTATCAGTACTTCATTACCTTTACTGATGATTTCAGTAGGTATGGATATGTCTATCTGATGAGACATAAAAGTGAATCTTTTGACAAGTTCAAAGAGTTCAAAAATGAAGTACAAAATCAGCTAGGCCGAAATATCAAGGCACTTCGTTCTGATCGAGGTGGTGAATACCTGAGTCATGCATTTACTGACTATCTGAAGGAGTGTGGGATTATCTCACAGCTCACTCCGCCAGGAACACCGCAATGGAATGGTGTGTCCGAGAGGAGAAACAGAACGTTACTTGATATGGTTCGTTCTATGATGAGTCAGGCTACTCTTCCATACTCCTTTTGGGGTTTTGCACTGGAAACAGCTGCAAAGGTACTAAACCGAGTGCCATCCAAGGCAGTTTCAAAGACGCCATATGAGTTATGGTATGGGAAACAGCCGAGCTTGACATTTATCAGGATCTGGGGTTGCGAGGCTTATGTCAAAAAGCTCGCCTCTGGGAAACTAGAGAGCAGATCTGACAAATGCATCTTTGTCGGTTACCCTAAGGAAACTAAGGGTTATTATTTCTACGATCCCAAAGAGAACAAGGTTTTTGTTGCTCGGACGGCCATATTTCTTGAGAAGGAATTTCTTCTGCAAGAGGCCAGTGGGAGAGAAATAAAGCTGGATGAAAATCCAGAAGAAGGACAAAGTAGTCAAGCACAGTTGGATGTGCCTGAGCCAGAAGATCACGTTATTGAACAACCTGAGGCTCAAATATCACGGGAACCGCGAAGATCGGGTAGGATCCGTCGACAGCCTGAGCGCTATGACGGAGTCTACATCATTGATAATGATGAACCCCTAACTTATGCGGATGCGGTCAGTGGACCGGAGTCAGCTAGGTGGCTTGATGCTATGCGAGCCGAAATGGACTCCATGTCAGATAACCAGGTCTGGGATTTGGTTGATCCGCCTCCGGGAGTAATCCCTATAGGCTGTAAATGGATCTTCAAGAAGAAGATTGACATGGATGGTAACGTGGTTACCTATAAAGGCAGGCTAGTTGCGAAAGGTTTCAAACAAATCTACGGGTTAGATTATGATGAAACTTTCTCACCTGTAGCCATGTTTAAGTCTATTCGGATTCTTTTCGCGATAGCAGCATATTACGACTATGAGATCTGGCAAATGGATGTGAAAACAGCTTTCCTTAATGGAAATCTGGATGAGGATGTGTATATGACACAACCTGAGGGTTTCACTAATCCATCAGATCGTCATAAAATATGCAAGTTAAAGAAGTCCATTTATGGACTTAAACAAGCATCAAGAAGCTGGAATATTCGTTTTGATGAATCAATCTCTGAGTTTGGTTTCATCAAGAACGAGGATGACCCGTGTGTGTATAAGAGGTTTAGTGGGAGCGTGATTACATTCCTAATCCTCTACGTCGATGATATCTTGATCATTGGAAACGATATTCCTGAACTGCATGCTGTTAAAGCATGGTTAGGAAAATGTTTTCAGATGAAAGATCTAGGAGAAGCAGCCTATGTATTAGGTGTGAAGATCTACCGGGATAGATCTAAGAGGCTTCTCGGGTTGTGCCAGAGTACTTACATCGATAAGGTCCTGGAGAGATTCCATTTAGAGAATTCTAAACGTGGATATCTTCCAGTCAGACATGGTCTGAATCTTTCGAAGAGTCAGTGTCCACAAACACAGACTGAGAAAGATGAAATGGACAATACGCCTTATGCTTCGGCTATTGGGTCCATTATGTATGCGATGTTGTGTACTCGCCCAGACGTCGCTTACGGGTTAAGCGTGACCAGTCGATTCCAAAGTAATCCAGGTTTGGCGCACTGGATTGCGGTCAAGAACATCTTAAAATATCTGCGGAGGACCAAAGATATGTTCTTGATATATGGTGGTCAGGAAGAACTCAGTATAGAGGGATATACTGACGCTTCGTTCCAGTCGGACCAGGATGATTTCCGATCGCAGTCAGGCTATGTTTTTAGCTTGAATGGTGGAGCAGTGGTGTGGAAAAGCTTCAAACAGTCAACTGTTGCTGATTCCACAACAGAAACCGAGTATGTTGCAGCCTCGGAAGCATCCAAGGAGGCAGTGTGGATTCGTAAGTTCGTGAGAGAACTTGGTGTCGTTCCTTCGACTGCAGATCCTTTGGTTATCTTCTGTGATAACACTGGAGCAATTGCACAAGCAAAGGAACCACGGTCGCACCAGAAGTCCAAGCACATACAGAGACGGTTTCACTTGATCCGGGAGATCATTGATCGTGGCGAGATCAAGATTTGCAAGGTTCATACAGATGACAATCTGGCAGACCCGCTTACCAAGCCTCTGGCGCAGCAGAAGCATGAGAAGCACTGTAATAATATGGGTTTGAGATTTCTCAACCATTAGATTAAGTGCAAGTGGGAGATTGTTGGGGTATGCCCTTAAGGCTAATGTTTGAGGCCTTGGGATTGTAAAAGTATCATGTAATAAACTTTTATGTTAATAAAGGCATGGTTGTTATTCAGGTTGTTACCTTATCTGCTGTAATAAGTGTACTTCTGAATAATGTCTCAAAGCTGTTCAGCTAGGCTGACAGGCTCTATGTCCTTAGTCGAGATATCTTGGTGAACATGAGACAGCCTTGATATGATTGAGACTAATATGGGTGCTAATCTTATAGGATGCTTCGAGCATGGAATAAGATATAGACTCATGGGTACATTGGATGTACTGGACAGACCCTACTGGGATATTCCATTGCTTGTCACAATGTGAATGATCCTTGTATGCAGCAAGTGGCACATGTCCTTTGACTTGAGATCACTTGTGTTTCTAAATGATGATTGTCATTGTCTTGAGGTAGTTCAATATCATTTGAAACATAATGATTATAGACTATCTTGGATGGTGAGCTTGAATCAGGTTAGGGCACTTGTGATAGATAGAGGATTGCCGTCTCCTTGTTTAAGGAGTGTGATGTTCTATAGGGCCCCCCTATATGAGATGATTGAGGAAGTGTATGGCCATACCCAGATGACTATGATCATCTGATCTAATCATGCTCATCATATTGGAGTTACAGGCTTGACATGCTTGTCCAATAAGAACATCCAGTGGCAAAAGACATTTGTGTGCCTTGTGAGTTTGATTCACACTTGTGCTATGGTTTGGGTGTAGTCTTGGAAGACTCTTTCCTTTATATCGGGAGACAGTGATGTGTTGCTAGATACCCCTCACTGATCGTGATAACGTAAGTTATCGTTACCGACATTTGAAGGAAACCCTTAGGGTCGCACAATATGATGATATGGCTTACTTGAGTCAGATCGTGTGGACTGAATTCTTTGGGTTCAGTTTAAAGGGGTTTTAATCTCTGATTGTAAGTGAGATCTGGTCTGATCATGTTTGATTGATTAGGACTTGAGATCGGTAAGCTTTGATCGAGAGAGATGATGCCAGATCGGAGAGATCAGGGGCATCAGGAGATGAATGGTTAGATCATGAGCCTTGGGGTTCAATCTGGTCTAGACCTATTGGCTTGAGCTCTTTCGGTTTGGTTTATTGAACCGAATTGATTGGAACGTTTTAGATTGAACCGGTTCACAATTGTGAACGCATGGTTCAATGCTAAAATGCGTTTGGGTTGAGTTGAGCGCATGGACTTGATGAGCTTCCATTTATGGAATGTCATCAAGGGCCGGTTTCACTTTCAATGCCAAAAACGCATATGCGTTTTGCTCCTTTCTTCTCAACGCATTCTTGGACTTTCGTGGGTGTGTGGTGTGGACGACGAAAAGGAGTGTTGCGCAAGAGGAGCTCTCGGCCAAGCTTGATCCTTCTTCATCCCTTTCCATTCGAATAGATTCCTTGGGTGACTTGCTAGCACAAGCGACGCCAAGGAGTGAGCCAACTTCTTCTTGTGTGTGGCACACTTTGGAGGAGACCTAACTTGATCTCTTCTTCCAAGCCGAATTCCAAGTCCATGGCATTGGTATGATTTCTAGCTTCAAGTTGATCATATGTTTTCATATCCGATCTTGATTTGAAACCCTTTTTCCGCAAAGCTTGTTAGAATCGCAAGTTTAGGGTTTCTCCCCCTTAGATTAGGGGTTGCTTCAGTACGTTTGCTTGTGTGAAAAATTTTTGGAAAATTTTTCTTTCTATCCATGCGCGTTTCACGTAGAAAGCGTTTTCATCCAAACCTCTCTTCTCAATTTTGTGGCCGAAACTTGGATCTTGCTTATGGTTGATTTAAGACCAAAGGCGCACGTGGTTTTGTCAAGTAGGACGGGCATTGTGTCTTCGGACTGGCCGGGTCTTTTGATCTGACAAAACTGCCAGCCGATAGGGTCTATGAAATCATCCTAAAACTTGATCTAAATTTTAGCACAAAATTGGTTAAGAAAGTGTTTAGATGGAGTTGGCGCATAAGGGACTAAAATTTGATCTTCTCGGATTTTCAAATTTAACATGCGCCACTTGTTTGGGTTGATATGGTCATAGCGAGTGCCCTCCTGTGTTGTGATGTGGAAGCATGTTTCCACTTGTGATGAATGCTTGTAAAATCTCTTTCCACCTGCGCGTGGTTCTCTCCCTATCTTGTTGTAAAAGAATTTTTCATCTTGTTTAGAATAGATGTAGAATTATATGATAGGTTAAGGCTTCATCTTGACAACAAGGAGTCTTCTTCAATCGAAGTCAGAAGTGGCGCCAGCTTTGGAAGCATGGTGATGGACTTGCGGCTGAAGGAAGGACACACGCTTTCGGCTTTTGGCATGGGCTGATCTGCTTAAGGGACTCGCAACCCTTGGATGCATGATAACATGTCACATGGCTCGTGACAAGTTACATGTATGAAAAGGGCTATGACCATATCGACCAAAATAGCATGCCTGTGATGGTTTATTATTCTGTCCATAGCATGCCTGTGATGTTTTTCCTTTGCTGCCATAACCATAGGAAAACTGCATGCTAGAAAAGAATAAAATCAACATGCAAAACTCTCATTGAAATATCAAGTCAATAGCCTTCTAACGCGTAGCCCTCATCAAACTATCGATCGGTGGTGTTGTGAACTGTTTCCCACCCTCGTGGGACACACCCACTTATCTTTAGGAGGTGTGTGGTGACAATGATTTCCCCAGTCCAGTTTTAACCTGGGCGTGCCTTCGCAAGGAAATTCGTTGGCCTTGGGCATAACGGTTAGGACCAGACTTGACTAGTTTTTCATATGTCACTGACATGATGAATCACTAGAGGCAGCTGTTGAGAGGATAGGGTCCTGTGTTGTATCCAGCCCTCGCTGGACACAGGGCGCCTAGTCTGTCTTAACTAAGAGGAATTGTGCGCAGCACAATTGGCTGGCATGCCTACCTAAGGAAGCATGGGACTCTCTGTGCATCTCAACTCACCCTCGTGAGTCGCGGAGACCTCGTGTGAAATTAGAATCCTACTCACATATTTCCAAGTTGAGTTTTGGGAGTTATCAACTTGTTAAGGAAATAGTGGGAGTATAGCATTTAATTTAAAGTCCTTGTTAAATGCTTTATCATAGTACTTATTTTGCTTGTTTGCTTATTGTAGATGATTCCATCTCCTGAACCTAGATTGAAACTTCTTAAAAATAAACTGGATGGAACAAATTGGACAAGATGGTTCAGACTTTTGTCCAAACTTCTAGAACATGAGAATATGGTCTATCTTCTTGAAAGACCTCCAACCCAGCCCTGTATATATTTTTATACAGAGTGGGAGTGGAATGTCTATCTTGAACATTGTGTGGATAGTGAACATTACACTGCTCTTATTTTGAGGTGCTTGACCCCTGAGGTCCAGGTTGAGTGTGATGAGATGGGGATTTATGATATGATCATACATCTTCGACGTCTCTTCACACCGGGCACTTCAAATAGTAATCAAGAGAGTGTTGTTGGATCTTCTGGGTGTTTGCTTGAATCCAAGAATGACTATGGTTCCGTATCTTCGAAGCTAAAACTTCGGAAGACTGGGAATGCATGGAAATTTCAGGATGGATTAAGGCCCAGGAAGAGCATGGCACAAAAGAAGGGATGTTATCCATCTGCTTCAGGTATTGTGTTACTGAGGTCTTTATGTCTACTTCTTATTCATGGGTACTGGGTACCGCATGAGGAGCTTACATATGTTTTTCATATGCAGGGGCTCAAAAGAAGTAGGACAATAAGGCTTGATGGGATCGACTTTCGAGTCAGGGACGGAGCATTGGATGCTGCTGTTGATGTCATCTCACTACCTTCAAAGACTTCAACTAGAACTTTGCTATTATGTACTAGCTTTTGTATTAGAACATTATGTCCATTATTTTGAATGGATTTTCAGTTTGAAATAAATTGGTATTTCCTTAAATCTGGAATGTTCTATAGTAGTGGTACAATTGATGATAGCTTATAGTTCTGTATATAACACTAAATAGATCAAGTCCAATGATTCAATCAATACCATCTCTTTGCATTGTCTCTTGGGCCATAAGACATAAGGCACATCCAAAAGTCCATGGACTATTGGGATTATTATCCTTTCAGGGTTATGATATATGTGAGCCTTGTCTAATGACCAAGATGGCAGATGCTACCTTCATTTAGGAAGGAGAGAGAGGTTAGATGCTTGTTGGATCTAGTGCACAGCAATGTGTGTAGACCCATGGAGACAAGCACTAAGTGGTATACTTCATTAAGTTGGGATATGTCATATCCAACACGTAACTTTGGAGAAATCCAAGAAGTTAAGAAATGAAGTATAGAATCGAATTGGAGAATCTATTAAAACCCTTTGATTGGATCAAAGTAGGAAGTGAAGAATTTGATGACTATCTTGAGGAGTGTGGGGTTGTCTCACAGCTTACTTGGAACACCACAACTGTGTGGTGAAATTCAAAGAAAGAAAAGGGAACACATTGGATGTGGTTCCACCTTTGAATAGTCATGCAAATTTACTTCCTTTAGAGGCCATGCAAGCAACTGTTCTGACACTCCATAGTGTGTACTTGTGGGGCACTGAAAGTGCTGCTTCTATCCCGATGAGAACAAAAATATTTGTTGCTCAAACTGCTGTCTTTCTTTAGGAGATATCTATTTGAAAGAAGCTAGTGGGAGTAGATTTGATTAGGACAAGGTCCAAAAATCAACCACAATACAGTTAGACACAAATGGAGAGTAGAATCACACATGCAGGTTGAAAGTCAACCTGAGGTTCAAGTAACACAGGAACCACATGAGTCTGAATGGATTCGAAATACTCTCACAGGTTGTGGGCATGACGAATTTTTCATCTAGGATGAACCTAAAGACTTATGAGGAAATGGAAGCGGTTAGTGGACTAGATTCCTAGAAATGGCTGAATGCCATAAGAACCGTAATGGACTCCATGTCTGCTAATCAGGTGTGGGACTTGATTGAGCCGCCAAAGGGGTAACACCCAGAGGCTGTATTTGGATCTTCTTGGAAGATAGACATGGAAAGTAACATTGTTACCTATGATGACAAGCTAGTGAATGAAATTTTAGATAAGTCCACTGGGTGGATAGTGATGAAATTTTTCACCGATAGCTTTGTTTGAGTCCATTAGGTATCTACTCGTTATAATTGCATGTTCTGTTATAGCGTGTTGTTATGAAAATTGCTTTTCTTAATGGACGTCTGGAAGAGGATGTCTAGATGGAAATAGCCAAAATGTTTTCATACAGTCACCATAAAGATATGTATGGTATTATACAAGTATCCTGTGTTTACAAGAAGATCAGTGGGAGCATCATAATGTTTCTTGTTCTAATAGATTGACGATATCTCCTCGCATGAAATGACATCCCAGCTCTTCACGTGGTGAAGTACAGGCTTGGAATGTATTTCGAGAAGAATGACCTAGGGAATGATGCCTACATCCTAGGCATGAGGATCTATAGACAGAGATCCAAGAAAGTCATTGCCCTTTAGTCAATCTATGTTCATCCAAGATTTTCTAGAGAGATTTATATTGGATGATTCCAAATATTGATACCTTCCAGAGAGATATGGTCTGACTCTCATGAGGATATTGTGTCCTATGACACAGCTGGAGAGTAGTGACATGGGTCTATAATCCCGGTACATTGGGTACAAGATAGACCATGTTTTGTGCAGAGTGCACTAGACCATCTATGGCAAATGCTTGGAGCAATGCCAGCAAGTTTCAATCTAATCCTAGTGTTCATACACTAGATAGCTGTGAAAGCAACCCTTCGTACTTGGGAAGTATAAAGGATTGAATTTTAGTCTGTGATAGACAGGAAGAACTTTGTGTACAGGGGTACACTGACACTTCGTTCCAGTCTAATGACTATCGTTCACAGCCAGGATTTGGGTCTTGTCTTGATGTGGTGTTGTAGGCTGAAAGAGCTTTATGCAAACCATAGTGGCAAATTCTACAAATAAGGCTGAGTACCTTGCAGCTTCTTGTGGCAGCCAAGGAAGCAGCTTCATTCATTTGAACTTGATTTAGTCCCTGGTGCTTGATGGTCCAGTATAGTTTTTACTGGGGCCGTAAGCATGTGTAATGGAACTTAGCATTCAAGTATATACTGCAGCAATATCATCTGATCTTGGAGATCGTGGATAAGGATGATGATTCAAACTAGTTAAAATAAACACAGATAGCAATCTGGAAAAACCCACTGACGTAGCCTCTGGCGCAGCGGAAGCTAAATAAGTCATACTAGAGACATAAGGGACTGATTAAACATCAGTTGCCCTTGGTCTTAGTGCAAGTGGGAGATTGTTGGTGTATATGCCCTACAGACCAATTTATGGACATGGTCAGGCATTGCTTGAATGTACTTTGATAGAATTAATGAAATTGATATAATCAATAAAGGCATGGTCGTTATTATGCAGATTGCTTTACCTGCGTTGATGTATTGAATTGCATATATAATGTCCCAGGAGTTTGGATTGGATCCATTCTCACAAGCTATCCCCAGTCAAGGTACCTTAGCAGATATGGGACAGCTTTGGTACATGTGAGACTGGTGTATGGGCTGGTTAGGTGCAGGGCACAGTAACGCAGACATACAGGTGCATTGGATGCACTGGAGTGATCCACCGTGAGGATTGACTTGTCTAGTCAACAAGTCAATCTCACATGCAAGAGGTTTGCATTGATCCTTAGACTTGAGGTATTCATGTCTAGATTTCATGCATTGATCCTTAGACTTGAGGTATTCATGGATGACCAATAGTAGGATTTGCCCCTTCCTTCAGAGGAAGCATGATATCCACTCGGGGCGCCCCACCTTATTGGTGCATGACAGGAATGTGTGGCCACACTAGTTAAGTCATGACCAATGCATTGGATAATAAACTTGAGACTAATCCAATGAAAGGATATCAGTTCAGGCAAAGGGATCTAGAATGCATGGGAATCCTCGTTGCTTGTTAGGAGTTATTGCCATAATGACTTAAGTCCTATGACATGGGTAGTAGTGATGTGTTGCTAGACACCCCTCACTACTTATGATGTTTACATCATTGCCATCGTCATATGGATCCTACGGGGTCACACGCAATAGACTCTTGACGTTGCTTTAATCAGAAGCCTCTGGATCAAGTTATTGGATAACTTGGATCCATTTGGAAGATTTCATCAGCGCCAATGGGCCTGATGAGTTGGAAGAAGGTTATTGGAGCCAAACTTCATTTTTGGCAGGTTGACCCGAAATTGACCTAGATTGGTCACATTTGGATTAGGGTTGCATTGGATTGGATCCAATGGCTTAATCAACTCATGCCATGAAGTTTGGGCTAGCTCATTATCCAATGAGGCCCAATAATTAGTTATCATGAAGAAGTATAAGCAAATAAGGGTATAATGGGGAAGAATTATACCCCATTGGCGCCAAGGGCATAATGGGGTGAAGTGGGCGCATGTTGCTTCATAAGGAAGCATTAGGCGCCTCCTGTAAGACCCGAGAATTTTGATGTATTAAACCCCGGTATGTGACTCATTTTGATTATCTATAATCAGGCATTTATTAACCTTGTAGGTGGGATTTTTGGCTAAGGGAAAAAATTATTCTCCTGTGGGGCAAAAAAAAAAAAATAATAAGTTGCTGTGGAGGAGTCTTGAACTTGAGACCTTTCCTGTGTATGTTGTCCTGACTACCAGAGTTCCAGCCCAGTCTTTGTGTTATGTATGTGGGCGCCTACTTATTATGTGAGTATGCAGATTAAAACAAGATCTCACTTAAGTGCTTTCGAAATTCAGCCCAACCCTAGCCGCCCTTGCGTTTCTTCCTCCCCCTCTCGTGGACGACTGCAGCCGCGCCTTCCCCTTCGTCCAGCTCCTCTTCCGGCGAGTTTTCCGGCGGCGGCGCTTGGCCTTCCGGTGTGGTGGACGGCGGCGGCGTGTGGAGGCTTCCGACGACTCTCTTGCTCACGGTTTGCTTGCAAATCGTTCCCAAGGCGAGTGGAAGTCTTATGTTACCTGTATTCCGAGTATATACCATGTTTTTTTTCTTGCTTTGTGATGGAAAAACGAGTAGGTTTAATTTCCCCTTACCATGAAACCGTGAATGCCTATTTGAAGTTTCGAAAATCAGATTTAGGGGCTCTAATCATAGGGTTTTTCGTTCTTTACTTGATTAGATGTCTTAGGAGGATGAGTTATCATGATCTTGATCTTCAATTTGATTGTATAATGTATTCATGAAAAACCCTAGAGTATGACATGCGCCCATGCCCTAAATTGATGAAATTTCATGCTAACTTTTGGGGAAAACTTAGGATTCATGAAATTAGAAGTATAAGGGAATTTATTATGAATTTTATACTATTTTTGGAGCCTTAATTCATGCTGGCCGAAATTTACCCTAGGGGTATTTTGGTCAATGTTCAGTTAACTTTTGGGGCAAAGCTGTTATTCATGTAATTGAGTTTATATGGTACTTAAATATGATTTTTGCCTAATTTTAGGAATTTCCTATGCATAGTGATATGTGTAATCGTTCTCTTGAAATTAAGTGATGGTAATGTGTGCAATGCTTGTAATTAATCTGCTTGAGTGGAAATTCTGTTTGATAACCTAGAATGTAGATGTTACAATCTAATTGCATGAAATCTAGGATTAACACATTATACCTGCATGGGAACATTTGTTGAGAACTTAGCATGGTATCTTCCTAACCTGATTGCATGAAACTTAAGGACTACCCTGTCTAAAACATTTATGCTGTGTAATTAATTGCGAGTGGTGAGTTCGATAAGTTAGATATCCGGGTATTAGTCTTTTGCTATATGTGTGTGGTGTAAGTCATGTCCATTATGTGTGACCCTGGAGATACTGTGAAGTGGGGCAAAGTGCCACGCCTTGGTCAGGCGGGGGCCACCACTTGATCTTCCTTCACAGATGTGATTAGTTTAGCATAAGAGAGACAAAGTGCCACGCTACTGGTAAGCGAGGGCCACCTCTTGAACTCTCTGACTGCTGTGTGACCAATGTGGGGAAACAAAGTGCCACGCCGTGACTTGGCGGGGGCCACCTCTTGATTTACCACATTGTCTGAGTGGGTAGATGGAGATCAGCGTGCCACGTCTTAGCTAGACGGGGGCCACCTCCTGATTTCTCCCCTACTGTTTGGCATGCATGCATTCTCCGAGCCCTGACGAGGGAAGGGTCGGACCTTTGTGGTCATTTCGTTCTGTTCTGGATTTGGATATGTTAGGATGGGATGTGCATCTACGTATGTGTTCTGTTTTGCCATATGATGTGTAAGTCTCTATTTTGGTTTTGTTGTATTATGATTGGATTTCGCCATGTGGATTATTTTGTAAGTTTGTATTCTTATCTGTATTTGATTTGATATTTGATAATCGCATTTGGTAAACGTTTTGAAAAACCTTGCATGCTATTTTTGAATGTATTAATGGAGGGGCTTCATAAGGTTCTCACTTGCGGAGCTGTTAGCTCACCCCCTCTAAAATCTACAGGTGAGAGACAGTGATTGATACGGCGTTATGCACCTTTGAGATATACTGAGTAGCTTGATGAAGCTTTGGGTTTTGTGATATGGACCTTGTAAACAATTTTGGTATTTGAATACTTGTATCTTGATTTTGTTATCTGGGGCCTGCGTGCCTGTATTAGTAGTATTCTGTTTTGGATGATGAATGCTGTATTTTGGTTACATGTGAGGGCTTAGGCCCATTTTGTTACAAGATTTCGGTTGTGGTATCTTGTCAGCGTTTTGATAGGATTTTATGTTCAGTCTGTTCTGTGATGTGTGATTTTGTCTCCGTATAAGTATAGTACGGAGTTGTGATCTGATTCGATTATGTTCAGTATTTGATAAGTTGAAATTACTTGTTGTTATGAATCAGTAAAGCATGTGCCTGTATGGGAATTTTCCCGAACCTAGTATGTACGTATACATGCTGCCGGATTTTTGTATAAGTTTTTCAGATCTTTTATTCCCTAGCTTTGTTCGTAGTATGATCTTGGCTTCAGTTTTTTTTTTAGTTTAATCTTCTCGTGACGTTCCTCGTATGATTTCCGCGTGAAATTCGGGGTTAAGTATCGAGGGGCGTTACACCTCCCCCTTTGCTCCTTGGATGGAATACTTGCCTCTAAGGCAAGTCTTGGGGCTGATATGGCTTGAGAACTTTTATGGGAAGTTCTTGGGCGCATATGGATAGTAGGGTGAGGAATATGGTAATGTCTTGGAGACTTACCTTACCTCAAACCCTAATTTCTCCCAAGAAACCACCCTAGCCGAATTCTTCATGCTTGTTGCGCCTAGCCCTTCTCCTTGGATGGAATGCATGCCTCTAAGGCATGTCTTGGGCTGATATGGCCATTGGGCAAATTAGGATAGGTTGAATGAGATTTATGGTAAAGTCTTTGAGACTTTCCTTATCTCAAGACTTCTTTATCCTAGCCGCCCACTTGGCATGATCCTAGCCATTGCTCTTGCCGCCTCTAGTCCTATTTATAGGACTCATTGTCGCCCTCTCATTATGATGAATGCTTGGAGACGTGAGCACAAATAGAGAGGGAAGAGCAAAGCAAAGGGCGACAACATCAAGGTGGCGCAACCTTCTTCCTCCTTGTAGCCGCAAGTCTTCTTCTCCTTCTTCACCTCTTGGCGCAACTTGGAGAAGGACTTGGTGGCGACATCTCTTGGAGAGAATTGGAAGTTTAAGGTGGCGACAACTTGAGGGCTTGGAGCTCTCCTTCTTCCATCAAAGGCGCAAGCAAGTTCTTCTTCTTCCTCCTCTCTTCTTTGGCGCAAGGATTCTTTGTGCTTGGTGGCGTCTTCTTGCCACAAGCCCTCAGCGTTCCTTGGCCATAGGCGCACCTTGGAGGTGGCGCAAGCAAAGAAGAAAAAGGAAGTACTTGGCGCATCATCTTCCTCCTCATCTCTTCTTGGTGCTTCTACCTTGGAGGTGGCGCAAGATTTGAAGAGAGTGACAAAGGCTTGATTCTCTTCCCGAGGCTAGCACCAAGCGTGGAAGGGAGCAACGATAAAGGAGTCGACGCGTGGATACTTGTAGAGGACGAGCACTTGAGCGTCTTCAACTTGGCACCTTCATCCTAACAAGCAATAAAGGTACTAACCCTAACACATCCTTGTGTTCTCTCTCTCGCATGGATCCTTGGGAAAGGAATGTGTTTCGGGTGTAATGCTTCTTCCGCTGCGTCCTGGGACTGCAAAATTTTAAATTACACCCGGCATTCCCTAACAAGGAGAGTGTCAAAATTCCTACAGCAGCAATGACAACCTGTGCTCCGTTTCCAACTTGTAGGTCAATCTCTCTAGGCCGCACCGATCTACTTTTCTTGAGCCCCTGCATATTTTTACAAATATGAGCTCGGCATGCAGTATCCAATCCTCATGACATAGAAGTGGATAGGTTGACTTCGGTAACATAAATACCTGAGCTAGAAGACAAGGGCTTGCGTTTCTTCTCCTTGTTCTGAAGCTGTTTGCAGTCCCTCCTCCAGTGACCCTGCTCGCAATAGTCAAAGCACCTTAGTTCCTTTGACTTCCTGGAGTTTTACTTTAGTGCTTTGGTAGGACCTTTGGCACTGCCCTTAGAATGTGCCTTACCCTTTTTCTTCATCTTCTTGGTCGCAGGGGCCAAAAGAACAGAATTGTGTTTGGTCTTACCCATCTTACGCTCGGTCATATGGAGCATATTCAATAGTTCCTCCCTAGTGCACTCAATTCAGTTTATGTTAAATTTTATGATAAACGGACTGCAGCTAGAGGGCACAGATTATAGAATAAGATCTGTGACCAGCTCGTTATCTATAGCATGTCCCAATCTCCTGAGATGATCCACATACCCAATCATCATGAGTATATGGGTTCCCACTAGTGCACCCTCAGATAACTTGCACCGAAAGACTGTTTAGCAATGTCATATCTCTCAGTTCTGACTTGAGCTTCCAACATCTATTGGAAATGAGTTATCATTTGAAAAGTGTTCTTCTCCACATATTGCACCTGAAGCTCAGGTGCCATGATGCCAAGCATGAGACATGCCACTTCCAAAGAGTCATCTTGTTGCTTTCTAAAAGCATCCCTTTCTGCCACTTGGGCAATAGGCATAGGAGGCACGGGAAGAGGCTGCTCAAGGACATACAGCTTATTCTCGAGCTTGGGGGCTATCCTCAAGTTCTGATGCCAGTCCAGGAAGTTAGTGCCAACCAACTTATGCTTCTCTAGAGGAGATCACAGTGTTAATCCACTATTGTTCGTTGCCATTTAATCTACAACAATCAAGAAAAAGTAGATTAGTACTACTTCGAATCATCTAATCTATACTTGTATTAAATGATCATGGCTCCCACTATTTTAATCGAATTGACAACCCACAAAGTCAATAAGGAAATCCGAGATTTCCTAGTGAGATGGGATCCTTATTCCACATGAGGATTCACGTCCCACGAGGGTGGGATGAGATGCACAAAGTGACCCATGCTTCTTAAGGTGGGCACGCCGGCCAATTGCACTTGGCAATTCCCCTTATTAAGACAGTCTAGGCATTTCATGTCTAGTGAGGGCTAGATACAGCATAAAACCCTAACCTCCCAATGATGCCTCTAAAGTTCCATCATGTGGCCTCCACATGTGAAAAACTGGTCAAGTCTATTACTAACCGTTATGCCTAGGGCCAATGAGTTTTCTTGCGAAGACACGTCCAGGTTAAAACAAGACTGGGGAAACCATTATCACCACACATCTTCTAAAGATAAGTGGGTGTGTCCCACGAGGGTGGGAAACAGTGCACAACACCACTGATCTATAGCTTGATGAGGGCTACGAGTTAGAAGGCTTATTTTCAGACTTGATATTTTATTTGACGGTTTTTGTGGTCTTATCCTCTTAGTTTTATCTTTAGTCTAACATTACAGGCACGCAATGTTGTTCCAAGCAAGGTGGATGCGCCAAGCAAGGTGAATGTCGCCATCATCCTTAATCTTCAATATTACAAAATAAAGAAAAAGAAAGAGCAGCACGTAGGCCAAACACAAATACATCACAGGCATACAAGGGGCTTGACTATGACCACAACACAATGCACAAGCAAGATTCCTATCTCATGCTTTTCTATATGCTCATGAAAAACATAAAATCTAAATTTTAATTTTTCATCAAAACATGTTTCTTTTCCTCAAACTCTTTTCACAAATCCTTTGGTTATTTGTTTCTCTCAAGAGTCTACAAGTGGCATACCCGTTGCCCTTCCTACAATCCTTAACTTGCTAAGATTAGGGCAATCACGCAGTCCATGCCCCGCATAATTTCAACAAGTCTCTCATGATGGGTCTATCCCACCATGAGAGGAGAAATTATTTTTTCCACATATGGTTCAATCCCAATTATGTGAAGAAAGCAAAAAACCAAAAGAAATCGAATAGAGAATAGGAACAAGAAAGTTACAATTTTTGTACTTTGAGAAAAAACATGAGCCACATGCAATTTTAAAGAAAAATACATATGGCATGTGAGCATACAAGAAAGCAATAAAACACTGTTCGAGTCTCGTAAGTCCCTCTGATACCACTGTTGGGAAACACTGGGATTTTAAAATTTTACATACAAACACAGATACATACAGCGGAAGCAAATCCTTAAAACAGGCTAGTCCCAAAAACCCAATGGATCTATTCAAGTGAGGGGGTCGACACGGTGAGTAAGAGATAGTACCACAAAACAATTGATGGAGAAGATGATGTAGGCGCCCAAGTGTTTACCCTCTACGGTCTCGCACACAACCGATGCTTGAGTTATCTTCTTCCACTCCCGATGCTAGCCTCAGGAAGAAGATCCATGCCAAGGGAGAGTCCTCCAATCCACTTGCGCCACCACCAAGGAGGAAGAAGGAAGAAGCAAAACCACAAAGCCAAAGCCTTACTTGCGCCAAGAGGAGGAAGAAGGATGATGCTTGTGGCTTTGATGGAAGAAGAAGATGCTCCAAGGATCCTAGCTTGCGCCCCCTTTGTTCTCCATGCCTCCAAGGATTAGTGTGTCAAGAGGAGTCGGCTAGGGCTTATTTTAAAGGAGCAAAGGGCGGTTAGGGTTAATTGGGATGTGTAGGTGATTAGGACTTTGATTAAGGAGTTTAATCAATCAATTATCTTGATAGATTCCTCAATACCATATGCGCCTAGGCCTTGCCTAATCAAGCCTATACCATATGCGCTAATCACATTCTCAATGAAGCAAACTTCCCATCCATGCACCAAGACCAAGTCAAGGCATGATGGAAGTTTTCCTAATGATGCTTGGGCGCAAGTCCTAACCCAATTAGGACTCTAATTTTGTCAATAATCAGCCCCCACTTGCGCCCATCATATCTCAATCAATATCTAAAGTAATTAAATCAAATCCTAATCCAAATTAATCACTTGAAGATACTAATCATACAATAGGCACCAATCCTAGTTCAACTAGGACTCAACATGCGCCTACCTCATTAATTCTTCCCCATTGTACCCTCCCCATTATACCCTTTAGCCCATTTAACTCTTCATTACAACTTATTAGAAAGCGCTATTGGGTAATGAGCCTAGCCCAAACTTCACTATGCATGTTAACTAACCAATTGGATCTAATCCAATGTAACCCAAGGTCAAATGAGGTTAACCATGGTTAATATTGGTCAATATGACAAAAATGAAGTTTGACTCCAATAAGTTTCTTCCATCTCATCAGGCCCATTGGTGGCGATGAAATCTCCCAAATAGATCCGAGTTATGAAATAACTCGATCCGAAGGCTATCCAATCAATACGAAAACTCGAACATCAAGGTGTGCGACCCTGTAGGTTCCTCTAACGTTGGTAGTGATGAACTTTGGTCATCACAAGTAGTGAGTGACACCTAGCAGTGCATCGCTGCTACCCAAGTCTTTGGAATGGATATCAACATCGATATCCTCATCATCAAGGTACCAATACATTACAGTCTTTTTGCTAAATTGATATCCGATTGGACAATTGTGTCACCACTTGTTTTCACCCAATCTCATGGTCATGACTAAATTAGGTTCTCACCTAGGCATGACCATACACTTTCAGTCATAGAACCATAGGGGGGCCACATGGATATCAAGCTTCCCTAAGGAAGGGGCAAATCATATGTCTGCCCATTGATCTTCTCATATGGGTCGTGACATACTCAATGACAACCGTTTTGACCTCCTAACTATGGTGAGGTGTTAGGTTGTATCAAAGCATGTCTCTAACCATATGGAAGAGTCAATGACCTCAAGTCAAAGGATCAATGCATCTCCTATCACTTGTGAGGTTAACTCATGACACCAAGTTAGAGCCTCACAGCGGGTCAGTCCAGTATATCTATCACTGATATACCCATATGCCTATGTTATCACCTTGTGCCTAACCAGCCCATATACAATCTCACATGTACCAGAGCTATCCCATATCTACTCAGGTGTAAGTCCCCTAAAGGGGGGGGGGGGCGAAAACCCTAAAACTTGCGCATATAAACTTTTCTAGGGTTTTAACAAGATCGCTTGCATGAATATATATGATCAACTTTGATTATGAAGCAAAGATCAAGTTAAGATCTTTTACCGTAGCCATGATGAAGGAGGCGACTTGGAAGCAAGAGGGCGAATTGGCTCTCCTCCTAAGAAGACGCACACTAGATGAGAGATGGCTACCTCTTTGGACGTTCCTTGTGCTAGCAAGGATCTCCAAATTTGAAAGTCCCCTTCAAGAAGGGGGGGGGGGGGGGCGAAACCCTAAAGTGGCGCATGTAAACTTTTTGGCAGCGGAATTAGGGTTTCATAAGGATCGCATGTGATATATTCATATGATCAACTTTAAAACCTTGTAAAGATCGAAAGATTCATACCAATGCCATTTGATGGATGGCGTCTTGGAAGCAGAGATCAAAAGGGCTCTCCTCCAAAGGTACCGCACACAAGAAGAGAGATGGCTTCTCCTTGATGTTCTTTGTGCTAGCAAAGACCTTCAAGTCTCCTTGATCGCTTGAAGGGAATTGAGAGATGAACTCTTGCTTGGCTGAATTTTCTCCAAGGCGTTAACCTCTCTCTTTCACGAGAGTGTCGTCGAAAAGAGAAGAGAACGAGAGCAAGAGGCGTTCCACACAAACGTGGGGCGTTACTTTCAAATTGGAAAACCGAATTTCCAAATATAGAAAGCCCTCAATGCTCATGCGTTCACACGTTCACCCAAGTGAACCGAACGCTCATCTCTTTCAATTGAACCAAGCGCTCACACATGAGCCGGTTCAATGTCATTTGGTTCAATGACCAATTAAGCCAAGCCTTTGATCTAGATCTCATTAAACCCAAAGGTTCAAGATCTAACCGTTGATCTCTCGATGCTCTTGATCTCACCAATCCAGCATCACTTCTCTCGATCGAAGCTTACCGATCTCAAGCCCTAATCAATCAAACATGATCAGACCAGATCTCACTTACAATCAGAGTTTAAATCCCTTTAAAATGAACTGAAACAATTCAGTCCACACGATCTGACATGAGTAAGCCATATCATCAAATTGTGCGACCCTAAGGGTTTCCTTTAAATGTCGGTAACGATAACTTACGTTATCACGATCAGTGAGGGGTATCTAGCAACACATCACTGTCTCCCGATATAAAGGAAAGAGTCTTCCAAGACTACACCCAAACCACAGCACAAGTGTGAATTCACTTCACTAGGCATACATGTTTCCTTTGCCACTGGATGTTCTTATTGGACAAGCGTGTCAAGCCTATGACTCCAATATGATGAGAATGATTAGATCAGATGAACACAGTCATCTGGGTATGGCCATACACTTTCTCAATCGTCTCATCCAGGGGGGCCCCTTTAGAACATCACTCTCCTAAACAAGGAGACGGCAATCCTATATCTATCACTAGTGTCCTAACCTGACTCATGATCATTATCCAAGATAGTCTATAACCATTATGTTTCAAATGATATTGAACTACCTCAAAACAATGACAATCATCATTTAGAAACACAAGTGATCTCAAGTCAGAGGACGTATGCCACTTGTTTGCATACAAGGATTATTCACATTGTGACAAGCAATTGAACATCCTAGTAGGGTCTGTCCAGTACATCCAATGTACCCATGAGTCTACATCTTATTCCATGCTCGAAGCATCCTATAAGATTAGAACACATATTAGTCTCAATCATATCAAGGCTGTCTCATGTTCACTAAGATATCTCGACTAAGGACAATACTGCATGTCAGCCAAGCTGAACAGCATTGAGACATTATTCAGTAGTATACATATTGCAGCAGATGATGTAACAAACTGAATAACAACCATTGCCTTTATAAACATAAGAGTTTATACATGATACTGATATAATCCCAAGGCCTCAAACATTAGCCTTAAGGGCATACCCCAACAATCTCCCACTTGCACTTAATCTAATGGTTGAGAAATCTCAAACCCATATTATTACAGTGCTTCTCATGCTTCTGCTGCGCCAGAGGCTTTGTAAGCGGGTCAGCTAGATTGTCATCTGTATGAACCTTGCAGACTTTGATCTCGCCACGATCTATGATCTCCCTGATCAAGTGAAACCGTCTCTGTATGTGCTTGGACTTCTGGTGCGACCGTGGTTCCTTTGCTTGTGTAATTGCTCCAGTGTTATCACAAAAGATAACCAAAGGATCAGCACTCGAAGGAACAACACCAAGTTCCTGAATGAACTTACGAATCCACACTGCCTCCTTGGATGCTTCCGAGGCTGCAACATACTCGGCTTCTGTTGTAGAATCAGCAACGATAGATTGTTTGAAACTTTTCCACACCACCGCACCTCCATTCAAGCTAAAAACATAGCCTGATTGCGATCGGAAATCATCCTGGTCAGATTGGAACGAAGCGTCAGTATATCCTTCAATACTGAGTTCTTCCTGACCACCATACACCAAGAACATATCTTTGGTCCTCCGCAGATATTTCAAAATGTTCTTGACTGCAATCCAGTGTGCCTGACCTGGATTACTTTGGAATCGACTGGTCACGCTTAACCCGTAAGCGACGTCTGGGCGAGTACACAACATCGCATACATAATGGACCCAATAGCCGAAGCATAAGGCATTTTGTCCATTTCATCTTTCTCAGTCTATGTTTGTGGACACTGACTCTTTGAAAGATTCAGACCATGTCTGACTGGAAGATATCCTCTTTTAGAATTCTCTAAATGAAATCTCTCCAGGACTTTATCGATGTAAGTACTCTGGCACAGCCCGAGAAGCCTCTTTGATCTATCTCTGTAGATCTTCACACCTAATACATAGGTTGCTTCTCCTAGATCTTTCATCTGGAAACATTTTCTTAACCATGCTTTAACCGCATGTAGTTCAGGAATATCGTTTCCAATGATTAAGATATCATCGACGTAGAGGACTAGGAAAGTAATCACGCTCCCACTAAACCTCTTATATACACACGGGTCATCTTCATTCTTGATGAAACCAAATTTACATATTGATTCATCAAAACGAATATTCCAGCTTCTTGATGCTTGCTTAAGTCCATAAATGGACTTCTTTAACTTGCATATTTTATGACGATCTGATGGATTAGTGAAACCTTCAGGTTGTGTCATATACACATCCTCATCCAGATTTCCATTAAGGAAAGCGGTCTTCACATCCATCTGCCAGATCTCATAATCGTAATATGCTGCTATCGCAAGAATAATCCGAATAGACTTGAACATGGCTACAGGAGAGAAAGTTTCATCATAATCTATCCCGTAGATTTGTTTGAAACCTTTCGCAACTAGCCTGCCTTTATAGGTAACCACGTTACCATCCATGTCAATCTTCTTCTTGAAGATCCATTTACAGCCTATAGGGATTACTCCCGGAGGCGGATCAACCAAATCCCAGACTTGGTTATCTGACATGGAGTCCATCTCGGCTCACATAGCTTCAAGCCATCTCGCTGATTCCGGTCCACTGACCGCATCCGCATAAGTGAGGGGTTCATCATGATCAATGATGTAGACTCCGTCATAGCGCTCAGGCTGTCGACGGATCCTTCCCGATCTTCGCGGTTCCCGTGATATCTGAGCCTCAGGATGTTCAATAACATGTTCTACTGGCTCATGCTCATCCAACTGTGCTTGACTACTTTGTCCTTCCTCTGGATTCTCATCCAGCTTTATTTCTCTCCCACTGGCCTCTTGCAGAAGAAATTCCTTCTCAAGAAAAATGGCCGTCCGAGCAACAAATACCTTGTTCTCTTTGGGATCGTAGAAATAATAACCCTTAGTTTCCTTAGGGTAACAGACAAAGATACATTTCTCAGATCTACTCTCTAGTTTCCCAGAGGCGAGCTTTTTGACATAAGCCTTGCAACCCCAGATCTTGATAAACGTCAAGCTCGGCTGTTTCCCAAACCATAACTCATATGGCGTCTTTAAAACTGCCTTGGATGGCACTCGGTTTAGTACCTTTGCAGCTGTTTCCAGTGCAAATCCCCAAAAGGAGTAAGGTAGAGTAGCCTGACTCATCATTGAACGAACCATATCCAATAAGGTTCTGTTCCTCCTCTCAGACACACCATTCCATTGCGGTGTTCCTGGCGGAGTGAGCTGTGAGATAATCCCACACTCCTTCAGATAGTCAGTAAACTCTCGACTTAGGTATTCTCCACCTCGATCTGAGTGAAGTGCCTTGATATTTCGGCCTAGCTGATTCTGTACTTCATTTTTGAACTCTTTGAACTTGTCAAAAGATTCACTTTTATGTCTCATTAGATAGACATACCCGTATCTACTGAAATCATCAGTAAAGGTAATGAAGTATGAATAGCCACCTCTGGCATGTTTACTAAATGGCCCACACACATCACTGTGTATAAGGTCAAGTAAACCTGAAGCCCTTTGACCTTTGTTAGGAAAAGGAGACTTCGTCATTTTGCCCAAAAAACAAGCTTTGCATGTATCAATTTCCTCATAGGAGAATGATCCCAGCAGTCCATGGTCATGCAACCGCTTAATGCGCTTCTTGTTAATATGGCCTAAACGACTATGCCATAGCAAGGTGCTGTCATCAGCATACTTGGCTTTCTTATTATCAATATTTTGTACAGAACATTCCATGTCCAACATGAATAACCCATTGTTAATTGATCCAGTAGCATAAACAATATTATCATAAGAAATAACACACTTTGAAATATTGCATTCAAAGGAAAATCCTTTCCTGACAAGAGCAGGAATAGAGATAATATTTTTCGTAATGCTTGGTACAAAGTAACAATTGTCTAGTTCCAATACAAGTCCAGATGGTAATGAGATGTGATATTCTCCTACAGCAACAGCAGCAACCCGTGCCCCGTTTCCTACTCGTAGGTCCACCTCATGCTGTCCCACCTGTCTTCTTCTCTTGAGTTCCTGTACATTTGAACAAATGTGAACTCCACATGCAGTGTCCAACACCCATGATATAGAAGAAGAGGATATCATGACTTCAGTCACAAAAATACCTGAGCCAGAAGCGATGCTTCCCTTCTTGTCTCCTTGGAGCGCTTTACAGTCCTTTTTCCAGTGACCCAGTTGGCCACAATGGAAACATCTGTATTCCTTCGACCGCTTAACCTTTTGTTTCGGAGCCTTGTTGTAACTCTTAACAGGGGCTTTGCCCTTCTTCCCCTTCCTTTTGTTCCTTGAAGGAACCAGTAAGACAGAGGTTGAAGGCTTTCCCTTAAGAGTCAGCTCTGTAGTCAAGAGCATATTCAGTAACTCTGCCGGCGTACAGTCGATCTTGTTCATATTAAAGTTAATGATGAACGGATCGAAAGAGGTCGGGAGAGACTGCAATATGATGTCTACAGCAAGCTCCTGATTGACGGTATGTCCCAGTTTCTCTAGAGCCTCCTTGTACCCAATCATCTTGAGTACGTGAGCTCCCACTGGACTCCCTTCAGCCAGTTTGCTCTGAAAGAAAAGCTTAGTCAAATTGTAGCGTTCAGTCCTAGCCTGTGCAGCATACAGCATCTTGAGGTTTGCTATAATCTGTATAGCAGATAGATCCTCATGCTGACGCGGCAGCTCTGGCGTCATAGACGCAAGCATCAGGCAAGCGACATCAATGCTATCATTGACATGCTTTTCATAGGCTTCCCGAACCGCCCTTGCAGCGTTCGCAGCGGGTTGAGGCGGTATAGCCGTCTCGAGGACATACAGTTTCCTCTCTGCCTTAAGAACAATCTTAAGGTGTCCGTACCAGTCCGAGAAGTTTGGCCCAGCAAACTTCTCCCTTTCCAGTAGGGATCGCACATTGAAATTCGTGGTGTTCGTTGCTGCAGTAATCTACAACAATGCAAGAACAGCAAGGTCAGTATCAATGTTTAGAATCAATCCAGGACTTAAGAAAGATTCTTTTCTCACTATTTTATCTGACTGAAAAATCCATTAAACAGTCCGAAAGAGGAACACTCTTTTAGTGAGATGGGATCCAGATTTCATACTTGGTCTCCGCGTCCCGCTCAGGCGAGATAAGATGCACAGAGAGTACAAGCACTAATTTCTGGTAGGCAGCCCCTGCCAATCGCCAACCCGTGCGATTCCCCTTCATCTGGGCAATCCAGCAGACTGTGCCAACTGAGTTGGTACAACACAGTCTCTGACCCCACAGATGGCTGCCTCCATATAGCTAACATATGCCCCATATGTAGCTTACATGGTCAAGCTGACCTGACCTACTTCCTGGACCACCACGTGCTATGCTGAGCAACGAGAAGCGATAAATCCCTTCCCTGTAACACGCAGGTGTAATCACACACCGTCTGAAGATAGATGGGCGTGCCCACTGAGTGTAAGATCCAAGGATCTTAAGTCCTGGTAAGTATTATTTTTGATTTAAATAAAATCATTGACTGTGGATATTACGTTAAGCAGTATTGGATGTTAATTAACTGGCTTATTGGTTGTTAATTTATAATTAATTAAATAGACCTTATTGGTTGTTAATTTGTAATTAATTAAATAGACCTTATTGGATGTTAATTTAATCCTTATTGGATTTTCGTTTAAGTGAATGGTTAATTGTTAGTTAATGGTTAAATTAATTAGTTAACTATGGGTTATTGGGTTTACACTTAAATTAGATGGATTCGAATTAATTAGTTAGTGGATTAAGTCTTCTCACCTAATTGGATCATCACTTGGCGACATGGACTTGGATCCTCTACTTGGCGGTTAGGATGCTTGGCGACTTGAAGATCCAATCCGTTAATTCAAATATGGCGTGAAGAGGACTTTTGGCGGCTGATCGTTCATGCAACCCTAGAGCTTGACGCCACCTTGGAGGAAGAAGGCGATCTTGGTGTTCTTGGAGTTATTGAGGCGAATTCTCCATCTTCTTCCCCTTGGCGAATTTCCTTGAGGTGAAGAAACTTTCTTGGCGAGCTCTTGGAGATTCTTTGGGCGGCTTAAAGGCTTTAGACGAGTTTTGTGGGGGAAGTTTTCACCTTAGTGTTCACGGTTAAGAGGTGAGTGGGGTGTCTATTCGATTTCTATCTAATTGTTTGTGTTAGATGATGTGTTAGATGATACATTTGCTTATTGGAAATTTTATCATGCTAAAACCGATACCTTCACCATGTTAAAAACCGAATTTATGATATTTTTATATGGAATTTGGGTGGCTTTAAATTAGTGATTTTTGAGCATGGAATTCTTGTTAACTAGGGTTTAGATTTTAAGTATATAATATGCTTGAAACCGTGGGCTACATGTGATGTTTTGTGAATTAGATTGTAAGAAGATGAATTTTAATCTTATGTTGATTTTATGGATGCCCTAATAGCCCTAATAAATGCTAATAATATTCATGTTTATTTATCTATGACCATGAATCTTTGTTTGAGAAACTTGGGTGATAACTTAGCAAGGTTAGACTGAACTAATCAGCATGAAACCTAAGGATTACACTACTATGTGAATTATGTGATTTTTTTTGAATATTATGTGGTTATGTGATTTTTGAATATTATGTGATTATGTGATTTTTGAATATTATGTGGTTATGTGATTTTCGAATATTATGTGGTTATGTGAACTCAAATATTATGTGTTGTGGTCATGGAATGGATAGGACTAAGGCTAAGTGTAACTGTGTACTCAAGGGGATAGTCTATATGTGATATGTTAAGGGTTGGAGATTTCAGCCCTGTATTGTGATATGTGAGGGGGTTGTTGTTCAGCCTGCCTGATGTGATTATTGTGATATCGGCCCTGTGTTGTGATATGTGAAGGGGGTTGTTGTTCAGCCTGCCTGATGTGATTCTTGTGATGAAAATGACTATCCTAGAGTCTGGTCTACACTTAGGAGTCCACTTTTGTGAAATAAGATATAAGATGTGTTTGGTGTTGTCCAGTTAAGGAACCCTTTGGGAGAACGAGTGATATAAGACGCAAAGTGCCATGTCTTGGTCAGACAGGGGCCACCTCTTGATGTCGTCACTCTTAGACGCTTAGATTTTTGTGATTATGGGGTGGTGTAGATCAATGTATCACATCTTGACCAGGTGGTGATTACCTCTTGAGTCTACCCACTGTCCATCTATATGTTGCATGTGATTTGCAGGCTTCTCCCAGTGCTTAGGCCAAAGCCGGGTTGGACCATAATGGTCACTACTGAATATGCTGGACAACTAGGTTAATTAAGTGGTTGGTATGTTTAGTTGGTTTAGAGTATAGCTCTAGAACCTTGAGTAGACACTGGTGTGGTGTCTTAGCAGTGTACATCTGACTATTTTATATGAGTTCTGTGCTTTAATTTTGTTATATGTTGACATGATATTCTGTTCAATGTTTTTAAAATAATCTGCATGTATTTTGAGTGTATGTTATGGATGGTCGTTTGAGACTATCCACTCACTGGGCTGTGTAGCTCACCCCTCATTATTTTCAGGTGTAGAGCAGGGGCGCATTTCCAGTTAGCATTTTATATGAACATCGTGATATGCCAGTTGAATGAATAAGACTTTTGTGCTTAATTACTGGGGCCGGTTGTGGTCAAATTATGTGAACTTGTGTTGCCAGTTGTGGCCGAATTATGTGAACTTGTGTTACCGGTTGTGGCAGTTTGATATGCTGATTTTTGTGTCACCGCGGGCTTTGGCCTGGTTTCGGTGTGGTATCATTGAATGAATTTATAGAATCGATATTATGACTTTGTTTCGAATTTCGAGTTGACTTGTGTTTTTGCAATCGGTTTTGATATAAATGTAACTTGCATATGTCTAGTGCAAGTATTGCGTGGTGGCAGGTACATTTATGAAATTTGTGTTTCGAGATTCTATGTATGAATTTTCGAAAATTTCAGATCGTGTTTTCTTGAACTTGGTTTTACCTAGCATATGCATCGATCTTGTATGATAACATCCGGTATCTTTCATGACTTGTGATCCTTGTTTGGGGTTAAGATAAACGGGATGTGACACTGAGTGGGTACAACACGGCCCCAACGATAGTCAGAACAGTGAGGTTTCGCGTCAGAAGGCTTACGTGCTTGATATTATAGCGTTGGATTTTAACGGTCTTTTATCTTCTTAACTATCATGCATAACCTATGGCGATAGCAGAAGATTAAATCATGCAATTCTAATTATATAAACAATAAATAGAAAGCATGCTGATCTTATGTGGTAAAAGCCCATTAAGCCTAGGTAAGACCTTAATTCAACTTAAGTCTTCACTTGAGCTCTTCATGGGTCTTTTGCATCTGATCTGGCCCAACCCAGGGCCCAAGCGCCCACTGCAGCTCAGGTGCGCCCACCAGGTAAATGCGCCTGTCATAGGGTCGAACCCTAGACCTCCCACCTGGTCAAGCCTCTGCTGCATGCGCCTCTGCCAAGTGTGCTCTGTGCTCATGTCTGATTAAAATACAATTTAATCTATCTAGACATGATTGACACGCAGGTCAATTACACAATAAATTAATTAAAATGTGATATGCATATCACAATAAATATTAATTTACAATTTTATTCCAGGCTCGCAGGCCCCAGCACAGCACACATTAAATAGGCAGCCCACATAAGATTAAATAAACACGCATCATGGCATCCAATCAACATGTGATCCAAACCAGAAAATAAAATTTTGAAAAACCCATTGGCATCAATTTTATTTTCCTTATCTGCCCTACTACCTTACAACAGTCCATTAATAGGGATCCACTCATCAGACCTAGTCAGACCCACTGCCCTTGCGTGCATCAAGTCCTAACTGACTTGAGTCGACCCAGTGGTCAACAATGCATGCAATGGGCTGAACGACCCTCATGAGTTCAGGCAAGCGGGTGTGACCCCGGGCCTAACTCATGCACGTTCACTGGTTGTCTCAACCAGACCTCGCTGTTGGGTCCCCTTCTAGGGGGAGCGCAAGCGGATAAAACCCCTTTCAAGAGGGGGGCCGAAAACCCTTAGAGTGGGTGGCGCATATTTCATTCAATCCATGAAGATGCTAGGGTTTCAACTAATCGCATGTTACATGTTCTCATGATCAACTTCGAACGATTGAATGGATAAGAGAGAATTCATACCATTTCCATGAGGATTGGACTCGGCTTGGAAGCTAGAGAACGATAGGGTTCTCCTCCAAAGTGTGCCACACACAAGAAGAAATTGGCCTACACCTTGTCGTCCTTGTGCTAGCAAGGCTTCAAGGTTCCTTTTCGTATGGAAGGGAAGGGAAAATCTTGCTTGGCGAGACTCCTCTCTCTTGTTTTCGTCAAGTCCTCTCTTCACCGAATTGGAGAAGCCTTCACAAGAGAATTCGACAAGTGAGTAACCTCCCACACTAATGTGGAGGCGTTACACACAATCCACTTGAAACCGAATTCCAAAGATGGAAAGTATTGAAGGCTTCAGCGTTCACCCAAAGTGAACCAAGCCCTTAACTCACCTCCCATGAACCATGCGCTCATCCATGAGCCGGTTCAATGTCGGTTTGGTCCAAGACCAATTAACCCAAGCCATATGGTCTAGATCACAATAAACCCTAAAGGTTCAAGATCCAACCGTTCATTTCTTGATGCTCCTGATTTCACCGATCTAGCATTATCTCTCTCGATCGAAGCTTACCGATCTCAAGCCCTAATCAATCAAACATGATCAGACCAGATCTCACTTACAATCAGAGATTAAATCCCTTTAAACTGAACCCAAACAATTCAGTCCACACGATCTGACTCAAGTAAGCCATATCATCAAATTGTGCGACCCTGAGGGTTTCCTTTAAATGTCGGTAACGATAACTCACGTTATCACGATCAGTGAGGGGTATCTAGCAACACATCACTGTCTCCCGATATAAAGGAAAGAGTCTTCCAAGACTACTCCCAAATCACAGCACAAGTGTGAATCTTCTTCACAAGGCATACATGTGTCCTTTGCCACTGGATGTTCTTATTGGACAAGCCTGTCAAGCTTGTAACTCCAATATGATGAGCATGATTAGATCAGATGAACATGGTCACCTGGGTATGGCCATACACTATCTCAATCATCTCATCTAGGGGGGCCCTTTAGAACATCACACTCCTTAAACAAGGAGATGGCAATTCTATATCTATCACTAGTGTCCTAACCTGACTCATGATCATTATCCAAGATAGTCTATAATCATTATATTTCAAATGATATTGAAATACCTCAAAATAATGACATTCATCATTTAGAAACACAAGTGATCTCAAGTCAAAGGACATGTGCCACTTGGTGCTTACAAGGAATATTCACATTGTGACAACCAACTGAATATCCTAGTAGGGTCTGTCCAGTACATCCAATGTACCCATGAGTCTACATCTTATTCCATGCTCGAAGCATCCTATAAGATTAGAACACATATTAGTCTCAATCATATCAAGGCTGTCTCAAGTTCACCAAGATATCTCGACTAAGGACATATGCATGTCAGCCTAGCTGAACAGCTTTGAGACATTATTCAGTAGTACACTAATTACAGCAGACAAGGTAACAACCTGAATAATAACCATGCCTTTATAAACTCAAGAGTTTATTACATGATATTTATACAATCCCAAGGCCTCAAACATTAGCCTTAAGGGCATACCCCAACAATCTCCCACTTGCACTTAATCTAATGGTTGAGAAATCTCAAACCCATATTATTACAGTGCTTCTCATGCTTCTGCTGCGCCAGAGGCTTGGTAAGCGGGTCAGCCAGATTGTCGTCTGTATGAACTTTGCAGATTTTGATCTCGCCTCGATCAATGATCTCCCGGATCAAGTGAAACCGTCTCTGTATGTGCTTGGATTTCTGGTGCGACCGTGGTTCCTTTGCTTGTGCGATTGCTCCAGTGTTATCACAGAAGATAACCAAAGGATCTGCACTCGAAGGAACGACACCAAGTTCTCTCACGAACTTGCGAATCCAAACTGCCTCCTTGGATGCTTCCGAGGCTGCAACATACTCGGCTTCTGTTGTGGAATCAGCAACAGTTGACTGTTTGAAACTCTTCCACACCACTGCTCCACCATTCAAGCTAAAAACATAGCCTGATTGCGATCGGAAATCATCCTGGTCCGACTGGAACGAAGCGTCAGTATATCCCTCTATACTGAGTTCTTCCTGACCACCATATATCAAGAACATATCTTTGGTCCTCCGCAGATATTTTATAATGTTCTTGACTGCAATCCAGTGCGCCAAACCTGGATTACTTTGGAATCGACTGGTTACGCTTAACCCGTAAGCGACGTCAGGGCGAGTACACAACATCGCATACATAATGGACCCAATAGCCGAAGCATAAGGCGTATTGTCCATTTCATCTTTCTCAGTCTGTGTTTGTGGACACTGACTCTTCGAAAGATTCAGACCATGTCTGACTGGAAGATATCCCCTTTTAGAATTCTCTAAATGGTATCTCTCCAGCACCTTATCGATGTAAGTACTCTGGCACAGCCCGAGAAGCCTCTTAGATCTATCCCTGTAGATCTTCACACCTAATACATAGGCTGCTTCTCCTAGATCTTTCATCTGGAAACATTTTCTTAACCATGCTTTAACAGCATGCAGTTCAGGAATATCATTTCCAATGATCAAGATATCATCGACGTAGAGGATTAGGAATGTAATCACGCTCCCACTAAACCTCTTATATACACACGGGTCGTCCTCGTTCTTGATGAAACCAAACTCAGAGATTGATTCATCAAAACGAATATTCCAGCTTCTTGATGCTTGTTTAAGTCCATAAATGGACTTCTTTAACTTGCATATTTTATGACGATCTGCTGGATTAGTGAAACCTTCAGGTTGTGTCATATACACATCCTTATCCAGATTTCCATTAAGGAATAGCTGTTTTCACATCCATCTGCCAGATCTCATAATCGTAATATGCAGCTATCGCGAAAAGAATCCGAATAGACTTAAACATGGCTACAGGAGAGAAAGTTTCATCATAATCTATCCCGTAGATTTGTTTGAAACCTTTCGCTACTAGCCTGCCTTTATAGGTAACCACGTTACCATCCATGTCAATCTTCTTCTTGAAGATCCATTTACAGCCTATAGGGATTACTCCCGAAGGCGGATCAACCAAATCCCAGACTTGGTTATCTGACATGGAGTCCATCTCGGCTCGCATAGCTTCAAGCCATCTAGCTGACTCCGGTCCACTGACCGCATCCGCATAGGTGAGGGGTTCATCATTATCAATGATGTAGACTCCGTCATAGCGCTCAGGCTGTCGACGGATCCTTCCCGATCTTCGCGGTTCCCGTGATATCTGAGCCTCAGGTTGTTCAATAACCTGTTCTACCGGCTCAGGCTCATCCAACTGTGCTTGACTACTTTGTCCTTCATCTGGATTCTCATCCAGTTTTATTTCTCTCCCACTGGCCTCTTGCAGAAGAAATTCCTTCTCAAGAAATATGGCAGTCCGAGCAACAAATACCTTGTTCTCCTTGGGATCGTAGAAATAATAACCCTTAGTTTCCTTAGGGTAACCGACAAAGATGCATTTCTCAGATCTGCTCTCCAGTTTCCCAGAGGCGAGCTTTTTGACATAAGCCTCGCAACCCCAGATCCTGATAAATGTCAAGCTAGGCTGTTTCCCATACCATAACTCATATGGCGTTTTAGAAACTGCCTTGGATGGCACTCGGTTTAGTACCTTTGCAGCTGTTTCCAGTGCAAAACCCCAAAAGGAGTATGGAAGAGTGGCCTGACTCATCATAGAACGAACCATATCAAGTAACGTTCTATTTCTCCTCTCGGACACACCATTCCATTGCGGTGTTCCTGGCGGAGTGAGCTGTGAGATAATCCCACACTCTTTCAGATAGTCAGTAAATTCTCGACTTAGGTATTCTCCACCTCGATCAGAACGAAGTGCCTTGATATTTCGGCCTAACTGATTTTGTACTTCATTTTTGAACTCTTTGAACTTGTCAAAAGATTCACTTTTATGTCTCATTAGATAGACATATCCATACCTACTGAAATCATCAATAAAGGTAATGAAGTACAGATAGCCACCTCTGGCATGTTTACTAAATGGCCCACACACATCACTGTGTATAAGGTCAAGTAAACCTGAAGCCCTTTGACCTTTGTTAGGAAAAGGTGACTTCGTCATTTTACCCATCAAACAAGCTTTGCATGTATCAATCTCCTCACAGGAGAATGATCCCAGCAGTCCATGATCATGCAACCGCTTAATGCGCTTCTCGTTAATATGGCCTAAACGACTATGCCATAGCAAGGTGCTGTCATCAGCATACTTGGCTTTCTTATTATCAATGTTTTGTATAGAACATTCCATGTCCAACATGAATAACCCATTGTTAATTGAACCAGTTGCATACACAATATTATCATAAGTTAAAACACACTTTGAAGTCTTGCATTCAAAGGAAAAACCCTTCCTGACAAGAGCAGGAATGGAGATAATATTCTTGGTAATACTAGGTACAAAATAACAATTGTTTAATTCTAATACAATGCCAGATGGTAAAGAAATGAAATAGTCTCCTACAGCAACAGCAGCAACCCGTGCCCCGTTTCCAACGCGTAGGTCTACCTCATGCTGTCCCACCTGTCTTCTTCTCTTGAGTTCCTGTACATTTGAACAAATGTGAACTCCACATGCAGTGTCCAACACCCATGAAATAGAAGAAGAAGATAACATGACCTCAGTCACATATATACCTGAGCCAGAAGCGATGCTTCCCCTCTTATCTCCTTGGAGCGCTTTGCAGTCCTTTTTCCAGTGACCCAGCTGGCCACAGTGGAAACACCTGTTGTCCTTTGACCGCTTAACCTTTTGCTTCAGAGCCTTACTGTAGTTCTTGACTGGGGCTTTGCCCTTCTTCCCCTTCTTCTTGTTCCTGGAAGGAACCATCAAGACAGAGGTTGAAGGCTTTCCCTTCAGAGTTTCCTCAGTAGTCAAGAGCATATTCAGCAGCTCTGCCGGAGTACAATCGATCTTGTTCATATTAAAGTTAATAATGAACGCATCGAAAGAGGGCGGGAGAGACTGCAGAATTATGTCTACAGCAAGCTCCTGGTTGACGGTATGCCCCAGTTTCTCCAGAGCCTCCTTGTGCCCAATCATCTTGAGCACGTGAGCTCCCACTGGGCTCCCTTCAGCCAGTTTGCTCTGAAAGAAGAGCTTCGTCAGATTATAGCGTTCTGTCCTCGCCTGTGCAGCATACAGCATCTTGAGGTTCGCTATAATCTCTATAGCCGACATATCCTCATGCTGACGCTGCAGCGGTGGCGTCATAGACGCTAGCATCAGGCAAGCGACATCAATGCTATCATTGACGTGCTTTTCATAGGCATCGCGAACCGCCCTAGCGGCGTTCGCAGCGGGTTGAGGCGGCACAGCCGTCTCGAGGACATACAGTTTCCTCTCTGCCTTAAGAACGATCTTAAGGTGTCCGAACCAGTCAAAGAAGTTTGGCCCTGCAAACTTCTCCCTTTCCAGTAGGGATCGCACATTGAAGCTCATGGTGTTCGTTGCTGCAGGTATCTACAACAATGCAAGAACAGCAAGGTTAGTATCAATGTTTAGAATCTATCCAGGACTTAAGAAAGATTCTTTTCTCACTATTTTGTCTGACTGAAAAATCCAGTAAATAGTCCGAAAGAGTAACACTCTTTTAGTGAGATGGGATCCAGATTTCATACTTGGTCTCCGCGTCCCGCTCAGGCGAGATAAGATGCACAGAGATGACAAGCATTAATTTCTAGTAGGCTGTCCCAGCCAATCGCCAACCCGTGCGATTCCCCTTCATCTGGGCAATCCAGCAGACTGTGCCAACTGAGTTGGTACAACACAGTCTCTGATCCCACAGATGGCTGCCTCCATGTGCTACCATATGCGCCACATATGTAGCCTACATGGTCAAGCTGACCCGACCTACTCCCTGGACCACCACGTGCTATGCTGAGCAACGAGAAGCGATAAATCCCTTCTCTGTAACACGCAGGTGAAATCCAGCACCGTCTGAAGATAGATGGACGTGCCCACTGAGTGGGTACAACACGGCTCCAACGATAGTCAGAACGGTGAGGTTTCGCGTCAGAAGGCTTTCCGAGCTTGATATGTTAGCGTTGGATTTTACCGGTCTTTTATCTTCTTCACTATCATTCAAGTCCTATGGTGATAGCAGAAGATAAACACATGCAATTCTAATTATATAAGCAATAAATAGAAAGCATGATCTTATGTGGTAAAAGCCCATGAACCCTAGTAAGACCTTAATTTTACTTAAGTCTTCACTTGAGCTCTTTTGCATCTCATCTGGTCCAACCCAGGGCCCTAGCGCCAAGAGCACCTCAGGTGCGCCACCAGCTGAATGCCCCTCTTGGATGTGTGCCTTTATGCTCTTGTCTAATCAAAATACATTTTGATCTATCTAGACAAGCTTTGACTCGCAGGTCAATTATACAATAGATTAACAAAAATGTGATTCGCAGATCACAATAATATTAACTTATAATTAACCAGGCACGCAGGCCCCAGCACAGCACACAATAGGGCAACCCACATAAGATTAAATAAACAAGCATCATGGCATCATTCAATCAATCATGTGATCCATAGACAAAATAAAAATTTTCAAATCCCATTGGAATCAATTTTACTTGTCTTATGTGCCCTACTACCTTACAATGGTCCATTGATAGGGATCCACTCATCAATCTAGTTAGATCCAAGCCCTTGCATGCACCAAGTCCTAACTGACTCGAGTTGACCTAATGGTCAACCATGCATGCCCCTAGGGCTGAACAACCAACATGAGTTCTGGCAAGCGGGTGTGACCCCGGGCCTACTCATGTGTGTTCACTGGTTGTCTCAACCAGACCTCGCTACACGCCATTGATGCAGTCAACCTATAGCCACCTCGTGCTTGCGCACAGGTGCTATCTGGTCGACCCATCTAGGCTGTCAGATGGTCTGATCAGACTAGCTTGATCTATCCAAGATGATGCTTTCAACCCCATCAACCCATCTAAGGGTTTACAATAGGTGCAACTTAGATCTAGTTGGGCGCACATGTCATTTAGGGTTTGAAAAACACAATTACAATAACATGAACCGCAACCAACATACATGCGCCAATCATCTAGCGCCAAGATAACTCTTATACATGCGCAAATCTAAACATACTATCAACTAGTATACTCGCATGAAGAGAAAAAACATAGATCTAAGCAACAAACATACATGGATCACTCAAAGCAATCAAAAGAACATATAAGACCGCCTCTGATACCAATTGTTGGGTCCCCTTCTAGGGGGAGCGCAAGCGGATAAAACCCCTTTCAAGAGGGGGGCCGAAAACCCTAAGAGTGGGTGGCGCATATTTCATTCAATCCATGAAGATGCTAGGGTTTCAACTAATCGCATGTTACATGTTCTCATGATCAACTTCGAACGATTGAATGGATAAGAGAGAATTCATACCATTGCCATGAGGATTGGACTCGGCTTGGAAGCTAGAGAACGATAGGGTTCTCCTCCAAAGTGTGCCACACACAAGAAGAAATTGGCCTACACCTTGTCGTCCTTGTGCTAGCAAGGCTTCAAGGTTCCTTTTCGTATGGAAGGGAAGGGAAAATCTTGCTTGGCGAGACTCCTCTCTCTTGTTTTCGTCAAGTCCTCTCTTCACCGAATTGGAGAAGCCTTCACAAGAGAATTCGACAAGTGAGTAACCTCCCACACTAATGTGGAGGCGTTACACACAATCCACTTGAAACCGAATTCCAAAGATGGAAAGTATTGAAGGCTTAAGCGTTCACCCAAAGTGAACCAAGCCCTTAACTCACCTCCCATGAACCATGCGCTCATCCATGAGCCGGTTCAATGTCGGTTTGGTCCAAGACCAATTAACCCAAGCCATATGGTCTAGATCACAATAAACCCTAAAGGTTCAAGATCCAACCGTTCATTTCTTGATGCTCCTGATCTCACCGATCTAGCATTATCTCTCTCGATCGAAGCTTACCGATCTCAAGCCCTAATCAATCAAACATGATCAGACCAGATCTCACTTACAATCAGAGATTAAATCCCTTTAAACTGAACCCAAACAATTCAGTCCACACGATCTGACTCAAGTAAGCCATATCATCAAATTGTGCGACCCTGAGGGTTTCCTTTAAATGTCGGTAACGATAACTCACGTTATAACGATCAGTGAGGGGTATCTAGCAACACATCACTGTCTCCCGATATAAAGGAAAGAGTCTTCCAAGACTACTCCCAAATCACAGCACAAGTGTGAATCTTCTTCACAAGGCATACATGTGTCCTTTGCCACTGGATGTTCTTATTGGACAAGCCTGTCAAGCTTGTAACTCCAATATGATGAGCATGATTAGATCAGATGAACATGGTCACCTGGGTATGGCCATACACTATCTCAATCATCTCATCTAGGGGGGCCCTTTAGAACATCACACTCCTTAAACAAGGAGATGGCAATTCTATATCTATCACTAGTGTCCTAACCTGACTCATGATCATTATCCAAGATAGTCTATAATCATTATATTTCAAATGATATTGAAATACCTCAAAATAATGACATTCATCATTTAGAAACACAAGTGATCTCAAGTCAAAGGACATGTGCCACTTGGTGCTTACAAGGAATATTCACATTGTGACAACCAACTGAATATCCTAGTAGGGTCTGTCCAGTACATCCAATGTACCCATGAGTCTATATCTTATTCCATGCTCGAAGCATCCTATAAGATTAGAACACATATTAGTCTCAATCATATCAAGGCTGTCTCAAGTTCACCAAGATATCTCGACTAAGGACATATGCATGTCAGCCTAGCTGAACAGCTTTGAGACATTATTCAGTAGTACACTTATTACAGCAGACAAGGTAACAACCTGAATAATAACCATGCCTTTATAAACTCAAGAGTTTATTACATGATACTTATACAATCCCAAGGCCTCAAACATTAGCCTTAAGGGCATACCCCAACACTCGCTACACGCTCTTGATGCAGTCGACCTATAGCCACCTCGTGCTTGCGCACAGGTGCCATCTGGTCGACCCATCTAGGCTGTCAGATGGTCTGATCAGACTGGTTGGATCTTAACTAGATGATGACTTCAACCCTATCAACCCGTCTAAGGGTTTATAGCAGGCGCTTATTAGATCTAATGAAGGGCGCGCAAGTCCTTTTGTTTTGAGAAAAACTAAAGCATGCGCCAACAAACATGCGCCAGGGAGAAAACATACATCTATGATAAGCATGTATTTTCGCCAACTCACATATGTTTACAACAATTTTCGCATGTAACCTTAGATCTAATCAAAAGCGCATACATGGATCAAGCATGAAGATCAAGCAATCATATGAACATATATAAACCAAAAAGCTCTGATACCAATTGAAAGTCCCCTTCAAGAAGGGGGGGGCGAAACCCTAAAGTGGCGCATGTAAACTTTTTGGCAGCGGAATTAGGGTTTCATAAAGATCGCATGTGATATATTCATATGATCAACTTTAAAACCTTGTAAAGATCGAAAGATTCATACCAATGCCATTTGATGGATGGCGTCTTGGAAGCAGAGATCAAAAGGGCTCTCCTCCAAAGGTACTGCACACAAGAAGAGAGATGGCTTCTCCTTGATGTTCTTTGTGCTAACAAAGACCTTCAAGTCTCCTTGATCGCTTGAAGGGAATTGAGAGATGAAGTCTTGCTTGGCTGAATTTTCTCCAAGGCGTTAACCTCTCTCTTTCACGAGAGTGTCGTCGAAAAGAGAAGAGAACGAGAGCAAGAGGCGTTCCACACAAACGTGGGGCGTTACTTTCAAATTGGAAAACCGAATTTCCAAATATAGAAAGCCCTCAATGCTCATGCGTTCACACGTTCACCCAAGTGAACCGAATGCTCATCTCTTTCATTTGAACCAAGCGCTCACACATGAGCCGGTTCAATGTCATTTGGTTCAATGACCAATTAAGCCAAGCCTTTGATCTAGATCTCATTAAACCCAAAGGTTCAAGATCTAACCGTTGATCTCTCGATGCTCTTGATCTCACCAATCCAGCATCACTTCTCTCGATCGAAGCTTACCGATCTCAAGCCCTAATCAATCAAACATGATCAGACCAGATCTCACTTACAATCAGAGTTTAAATCCCTTTAAAATGAACTGAAACAATTCAGTCCACACGATCTGACATGAGTAAGCCATATCATCAAATTGTGCGACCCTAAGGGTTTCCTTTAAATGTCGGTAACGATAACTTACGTTATCACGATCAGTGAGGGGTATCTAGCGACACATCACAGTCTCCCGATATAAAGGAAAGAGTCTTCCAAGACTACACCCAAACCATAGTACAAGTGTGAATTCACTTCACTAGGCATATATGTTTCCTTTGCCACTGGATGTTCTTATTGGACAAGCGTGTCAAGCCTGTGACTCCAATATGATGAGAATGATTAGATCAGATGAACACAGTCATCTGGGTATGGCCATACACTTTCTCAATGATCTCATCCAGGGGGGCCCCTTTAGAACATCACTCTCCTAAACAAGGAGACGGCAATCCTATATCTATCACTAGTGTCCTAACCTGACTCATGATCATTATCCAAGATAGTCTATAACCATTATGTTTCAAATGATATTGAACTACCTCAAAACAATGACAATCATCATTTAGAAACACAAGTGATCTCAAGTCAGAGGACATATGCCACTTGTTTGCATACAAGGATTATTCACGTTGTGACAAGCAATTGAACATCCTAGTAGGGTCTGTCCAGTACATCCAATGTACCCATGAGTCTACATCTTATTCCATGCTCGAAGCATCCTATAAGATTAGAACACATATTAGTCTCAATCATATCAAGGCTGTCTCATGTTCACCAAGATATCTCGACTAAGGACAATACTGCATGTCAACCAAGCTGAACAGCATTGAGACATTATTCAGTAGTATACATATTGCAGCAGATGATGTAACAAACTGAATAACAACCATTGCCTTTATAAACATAAGAGTTTATACATGATACTGATATAATCCCAAGGCCTCAAACATTAGCCTTAAGGGCATACCCCAACAAAATTTCCTTGTCGTGTGAAGAAGATGAGATGAATCCTCTTGATGGCCTATCCTCTTTTTCCTTTCGTCAAGGAAGAAGACACCACGATGATAGCTTCACAACTCGAGAAGGGGGCGAACACGTTACAACATGGAGACGTTTTTCCTTTTTGAAAACCGAACTCCAAAAATAGCAAGTCTTCAAAGCTTCATGCGTTCACCTCAAGTGAACTATCGAAACTCCCCTCCTCATTGAACCATACGTTCACATAGGTGAATGGGTTCAATTGCAATCGGTTCAAAAGGATTTGCTATAAAGACCAAATCAAACCAAGCCAAGCCATGGTCTAAATCTATATGAACTATGAAGGTTCAAGATCTAACCGTTCATCTCTAGATGCACTTGATCTCACCGATCTAGCATCACTACTCTCGATCGAAGCTTACCGATCTCAAGCCCTAATCAATCAAACATGATCAGACCAGATCTCACTTACAATCAGAGTTTAAACTCCTTTAAACTGAACCAAAACAATTCAGTCCACACGATCTGACTTAAGTAAGCCATATCATCAAATTGTGCGACCCTGAGGGTTTCCCTTAAATGTCGGTAACGATAACTTACGTTATCACGATCAGTGAGGGGTATCTAGCAACACATCACTGTCTCCCGATATAAAGGAAAGAGTCTTCCAAGACTACACCCAAACCATAGCACAAGTGTGAATCCACTTCACTAGACATACATGTTTCCTTTGCCACTGGATGTTCTTATTGGACAAGCGTGTCAAGCTTGTAACTCCAATATGATGAGCATGATTAGATCAGATGAACATAGTCATCTGGGTATGGCCATACACTTTCTCAATCATCTCATCCAGGGGGCCCCTTTAGAACATCACTCTCCTAAACAAGGAGACGGCAATCCTTTATCTATCACTAGTGTCCTAACCTGACTCATGATCATTATCCAAGATAGTCTATAACCATTATGTTTCAAATGATATTGAACTACCTCAAAACAATGACAATCATCATTTAGAAACACAAGTGATCTCAAGTCAGAGGAAGTATGCCACTTGTTCACATACAAGGATTATTCACATTGTGACAAGCAATTGAACATCCTAGTAGGGTCTGTCCAGTACATGCAATGTACCTATGAGTCTACATCTTATTCCATGCTCGAAGCATCCTATAAGATTAGAACACATATTAGTCTCAATCATATCAAGGCTGTCTCATGTTCACCAAGATATCTCGACTAAGGACAATACTGCATGTCAGCCAAGTTAAACAGCATTGAGACATTATTCAGAAGTGTACATATTGCAGCAGATGATGTAACAAACTGAATAACAACCATTGCCTTTATAAACATAAGAGTTTATACATGATACTGAAAGAATCCCTAGGCCTCAAACATTAGCCTTAAGGGCATACCCCAACATCAGGTACTTGACTAGGGACAGAGTTTGAGCACAGACATAATCTGCCTCCAGGGTATTATTATGTAAGTACATATTCGCAGATGTAAACATAGCATAATAATGACAATGCCAGAATGATATTATAAGATATCAATGTCAAATAGTATACAAGATAGACCAACATCTGGTCCTAAGGGCATATACGCCAACACTAAGCTCAATGAGCTCCAAGCCCAACGAGCTCCATCTGTAGCTTTTCCATGCTCTAGGTGATGCAACGTAAGATCCGACATTCCTAGAAGACCTAGAAAATAACATCAATGACAAAAATTATGGTTTGGCCATGAAGTCCTCTATGCAGTTTGTAGAAATATTTGAGAAAAATTGTGGGTGTGATAAAAATTATACCTCCCCCTCCTTGTAATTGTAGATTATGGCTGTGAAAAATTTCATACCCCATTTGTGAAAGTTTCTGCCGCTCATCTGATTCTTGCCAAGAAGATTATGGTCATGACAAAAATTACACCCTGCCCCTAATTCCATATTATGGCCATGAAAATTTTCACACCCCACCCATGAAATTTCGGACACCCTACTTGATCCTAGCCAAGAAGATTGCGGCCATGAAAAATTTCACACCCTACTCATAATCTCAAAATATATCTGTGATAGAAATTACAACCTACTTGTTAAAGTTTCAAATGTCTCACTTGAACCCAGCCGAGAAGATTACGGCCATGACAAAAATTATGGCTAGCCCATAATTTCTCCAAAAGTTCCTGAACAGCCTATTTCAAGGGCTACACGATGATCCCAATGTTAAGTTCAACCATCAGGTAGGTACAAGGGGATGATGAAACCTACATCGGCCCAATCGGAGCCCCTTCACCCCATGCGCCTAGTGTAGCAGATCCAAACTGAGCCCAAGTTGGACTAACTTCACAACTGGCTCATTTGACCTTGGGTTACATTAGATTGGATCCAATGACTTGGTTAACAAGCATAATAAAGTTTGGACTAGGCCCATTACCCAATGGGGCTTGCTAATAAGTTGTAATGAAGAGATAAGTGGGTTAAAGGGTATAACGGGGAAGATAATATGAGATAGGTGCATGTAGAGTCCTAGTTGGACTAGGATTGGCGCCTATTGCCATGATTGGTATCTTCCAAGTAATTAATTTGGATTGGATTTTATTTAATCACTTGTGATATTGATTGAGATATGATGGGCGCATGTGGGGTTGATTATTGACGTAATTAGAGTCCTAATTGGATTAGGACTTGCACCCGAGCCTCATTAGGAAAACTTCCATCATATTTTGACTTGGTCGTGGCGCATGGATGGGAAGTTTACTTCATTATGAAGGTGTTAGTGTTAGGGAATACCATGTGTACTTTTAAAATTTTGCTGTCCAAGGATGTAGCAGAAGACATATTACACCCGAAACATATTCCTTGACCAAGGATCCATGCAAGAGAGACAACACAAGGATTTGTTAGAGATTGTACCTCTATTGCTTGTCAAGTTGATGAAGCCAAGTTGAAGATGATCAAGTGCTCGCCCTCTACAACTATCCACATGTCGACGTTCTCAACGTTGCCCCCTTCCTCGCTTGGTGCTAGCCGCGGGAACAGAAGATCAACTCTTGGAATCTCCTTCTTCTTCCTCCTTGTTCTTCACGCCAACTAGAGTCTTGCTTGGAGACTCTCGGCTAACAAGAGAAGAGGGAGAGTAGTGGCGCAACACCAAGGAAGGAGGTCGGCTAGGGCTTCCAATGCTTGCGCAACTTCCAATTGAAGTTGCCTTGCCTTGGCGTTGAATAGATGTCTATCAAGAGGGGGGCGCACACCCCTTCTTTTATAACCAAGTAACCCCAAACCGCCTCTTATCTTTCCATGTTTGCTTTTGGAGCAATTCCTCCAAGGAATTGCCGCAAGACATTAGCCACATCCTCTCTTGAATTGGCGCAACATGAAGTATAGAAATAATCTACCTTCTTGCCTTATCAAGAGAGGGATTATGAGTTCAATTCTAATTTGACAATCCATATATCGTTGGCCAACTGCATGCTTGAATTAATTAAGCAATACACGCCAATATATCAGTCCACTTTCGTCCAAGTTTGTTTCCAATTGAGGAAACCGAATTCCATAAGGATTTATCATGGCATTGGGGCAAATTCCATATATGGAATTAAGCCATGCACCAAGCATAAATTTTACTCCCATTAGGATTCCAATTTACAACAATTAGATTTAATCTACAACTCCTAATTGAATTTGGATTTTATCTCTAATTTGGTCTTGGATTCAAAATCTTATTGGATTAGAATTTGCGCCCACCACTATGGGCCAAATCCAAATCCAATTCTCATTAGGATTTGAATCCTAGTTGGATTAGGATTCCAATTCCTAATTAAATTAGGATTCCAACTCCTAGTTGGATTAGGATTCCAACTACTAGTTGGATTAGGATTCCAATTCCTAATTAAATTAGGATTCCAACTCCTAGTTAGATTAGGATTCCAATTCCTAATTAAATTAGGATTCCAACTCCTTGTTGGATTAGGATTCCAATTCCTAATTAAATTAGGATTCCAATTCCTAATTAAATTAGGATTCCAACTCCTAATTAAATTAGGATTCGAATCCAATATGGTTTATTATTCCAAGTCCAAATTTAACTCAGATACAAAGTACAAATTTGACTCGGATTTAACCATGAATCCTACTTGGACTCAGATTCAATGAATTTGTCTTGGACTCAAAATCAGATTGAGCTCAAATACATTCTAAGATATCCAGATCAAAATACAACGACAAGAGTCTATTGCATGTGACCCCGTAGGATACATATGATGATGGCAATGATGATTAAACATCATAAGTAGCGAGAGGTATCTAGCAACACATCACTACTACCCATGCCATAGGACTAAAGTCATATTAGCAATCAACTCCCTAACAAGAAATGAGGATTCCATGCATTCTAGATCCCTTTGCTTGAATTGATATCCAGCCATTAGATTAGTCCCTTATTTATTAATCCAACTTATTGGTCATGACTCAAACAGTGTGGCCATACATTCCTATCATGCACCAATGAGGTGGGGCGCCCCAAGATGGATATCAAGCTTCCAATTAAGGAAGGGGCAAATCCTACTTTTAGTCATTCATATCTCTATATGACTTATGATATGCCCAACGATTGCCCTTTTTATCACCCAATTACGGAGAGATGTAAGACTATATCAAACACATCCATCATCATATCTAGACATGAATACCTCAAGTCTAAGGATCAATCAAAACCTCTTGCATGTGAGATTGACCTGTCGACTAGAGAAGTCAACCCTCACGGTGGGTCACTCTAGTGCAACTAATGCTGAAGCACCTGTATGTCTGCATTACTGTGCCTCATACTTAACCGGCCCATACACCAATTTCACATATACCAATGTTGTCCCTTGTCTGCTGAGGTACCTCTACTGGGGATTAATATGAGGATGGATCCAACCAAACTCATGGGACATTATTTATGCAATCCAATACATCAACGCAAGTAAAGCAATTGGCATAAAAATGGCCATTCCTCTATTGATTATATTAATTTTATCAAAGTACATTTAAATGATGCCGGACCATGTTCATATATTCGTCTGCAGGGCATAATCACTAACAGTTAGGCACATATGGAAATGGCTTATGCGCATATGGATTCAAGGAATCAATCAAGACAATTGATTAATTAAACTCCTTGAATCATGCCCTAATCACCTAGACTTTCCCCTTAACGCAAACCACCTCTTCATCCTTTAAAAGAGACCCTAGTCGAAACCTCTCTTGTACAATATCTTCTCTTGGCATGGAGCATCATGCGGTGGCAAGAGGTAGGACTTCTTCTTCCTTCAAGGCCGCAAGTCTTCATCTTCTTTCCGCTTGGCGCAAGGAGAGCTAGAGTTTGGCAGCATCATCTTCCTCCTCCTTTCTTCTTGGTGCATCCTTGCTTGAGGGTGGCGCAAGTAACCAAGGGAGGATCTTAAGGCATGGATCTTCTTCCCGAGGCTAGCACCGGGGGTGGAAGAAGGGAACTCAAGCATCGGCTGTGTGCGAGACTACAGAGGGCAAACACTTGGGCGCCTACATTGCTTCTCCATTTATTGCTTTGAGGTACTATCTCTTACTCACTGCTTGACTCGATCTTCTAGGTTTTTGGGACTGACCTGCTTCAGGGATTTGCTTCCGCTATATGTATCTGTGTATGTAAAATTTTAAAAATCCGTGAGGTTTCCCAACATCCAGTTCATCTCCCTTGATATACCTATATGCCTGTGTTAGCAACCCATGCTCAACCAGTGCATATACCAGTCTAAAGTGACTCATAGCAATCCCATATCCACTATGATTCTCGACTGGGGATAAGACTGAGATTAGATAAAATATCTATCTCTTAGGGACATCGTACATGCAAATGTCCATGTGCGTAGATGTACATATTTGCATAACAACGACCATGCCAGGATAACTCATCTATCAACTAGATGTGATACACATATCCCATTAGACCATCCCAATGGTCCTAGGGCATAAACACTAACAATCTCCCACTTGCACTAGGACCATGACCTCAACACCATCTCCCAGGTTCGACCTGCCATGCTCCTGTTGCGCCAAAGCACCAGTCAATGGGCCCACTATGTCAATATCAATATATGCTGTCTTTATTACCTCTGTCCCAAGGACAAGGTATTAGCACTTGAATGTGTGGTTTTGAATCTCGTGAAGTTCAGTAAAGAACTCTCACTTATTCAAACAACTTCCTAAAAGCATAAACATACTCTGCTTTTATGTAGTCTGCTCTTAAGCTCCCACAGCTTCAAGCACCACCACCTTAATAGCTATATGTCACTTTGGAACAAGGTGCCAAGTACAAATACTGAGCTTTTCCTATCATTACTGACCAAGAACCACCCCACAGTTCTTTACAGAACCTAAGTGTGTTCCATGTTCCTTATCTAGTGCCTAGCACCTGAACTAGACTTGGTACAAAGAAGTCTTCAAGCTCCCACTGAACTCAGGTACTCTAAGGTGAAGATTCCATGTCCTTGTTAGGTGTTACCCATAACATAGGCACACATGAATTGATTTAGCCCTTATTCCTACATTTTCTAAATCCTAGGTTGCCCACAACTTATATACATGGTTCAGATTCCATCCGTGAGTAACTGTGCGCAGTGGTTGACCTTGGACTGAATCCAAGTCACAACTTCCTCCCACTAGCTTTTTCAAAGAAAGACTTTTCTAAAAAAATAGTACTATGAGTGTTGTGATCCGAAAGGACACACTTTTAAATACGAGCAGGCAGACTAATCTAAGGTGTCGCAGCCAAAACTTATTTGGCGCACAGGGAACTGTCACCCCCTGATACGGCTCCAAAAACTTGTTGTCCCTAACTCGTAGTATCCGCAAGTGCACGGATACTCGAAGTAATAAAATAAATATCGATCCCACAGAGAGACTAGTGCTGTCAAGTACTGAATAATTGATTTTCTTACTATCTAAGCAATCGAATAATAGCAAAGCAAGAATCGAAGACACACGGAAAATCACTATCAGAGAGAAATTGGGACTAGGGTTTCATCCACTTTGATTTTCAAGACTAGATAAGAAATAAAGAATTCATCAATCAAATCCTAAAATGATATAGGCATAATTTACCTAAAAAGGGATTATCTCACTTTTGTGCAGATAACCATGCAAGAATAAATCCTCTCTTTCGCGCAAGATTCATCCCAAGCTAAAGATAGCTAAACCATCAGACGAAGAACTCAAGGATCACTTTCGTGCATCCTAATTATAGGTTGATTGCCTCGAGTGGAATCTCAAGGATCACTTTCGTGCATCCGAGACTCAACACACGTTCTACCTATGGTTCTCCAATGTTCCGATCCTCACTTTCGTGCAAGATCTCCACGTTTGACACAATAATTTGAACCTAGGATCATTAATAATCATCAAGGCAATTACTCATCTAAAATAACAAAACAAGAACTTAACCTAATTTCTTACGGTGAGTTCCTATTAGTCAATTGTAGGGTTCCAATTCTCAAACATATCACCTTTCGGTCCTTAATGCAAGAATTCTATTCATGATGACAAGAAATAAACTAATGAGAATCTTAGAGCAGTAATCTCAGAGGTAAAAGTATCAAAGTAGAATTATCATGATGAAATAAAAAGAGTTCTAGTCATTAAGAAAATCAAAGGGGATTACTCCCCCATGTCCCAAAATAAGTTTAATCTACCATGATGAAGAGATTACAAAATTCCATAATTTCAGAAAATCAAAAATCAATAAAAGAAGGAATTTTTTAGAAAACACAGCACGGTTGTGAAGTATTTCACAGCCGTAATTTGCAAGAGAAGTCGTGAACAGTGTGGTGCAAGCTTCTTCCTTTGATTTCTCCTCGAATCAATCTCCTTTCATTCTGAAACTTCAGGCACGTTGTCTCCTTCACCAAGCGAAGCTTCAGTATGAAAATCACGGCCGGAAGTACTCTGGATTGATCACGGCGGCGAAACCCTAGGCGGCGGCGTGTTCGGTGATTTCTCCCTCGACAGTTAACAAAATTTGGGGCCTTTGGTGTGTTCACAATCCTCTCCCTTAAATCTCTCCTTTCTCTTCTTACGGCATCCAATTTAAAGCTCTGGATCGCCCACAATAATCTCCGCAGAAATCGGGTGTTGAAATTAACCTGGGAGTCGTGTTTAAAAACCAAAATACGACAGTGTAATATCTTACGACATTGCCGTAAAATCCCTCGACTGTTCTGTTCTGAAAGTGCTGGAAAATATGGCACCGTAATATGGTTTACGGCCGTAAAATCGGCTGAACTTTCTGGTCAGATACGTCGGGAAAATATGGCCCATGTAATTATTTACGGCAGTGCCGTAATTTCAGGGAAACTTTTTGTTCTGAAGATGCTCCAAAATACGGCCCGTAAAATGGGTTACAGCAGTACCGTAATTTTGGCAAAGGTTTCTGTTCTGAAAGCGCCCCAAAAACGGCCGTGGAAAACCTTACGGCAGTGCCGTATTTTTCGCACAATCTTTTGTTTGGAAAATCACCAAAATACGATCGTGCTCTCGATAATACGGTACCCGCGAAAAATACGGTACCGTATTATAAATACGGCACTACCGTATTTTGGTCTTCAGCCTCGATTTGCATTAAATTTCTTGGATGACTTCTTCTTGATGATGAGAAACTCTTCCATGTATTTTATTTTGCTTGATATGCCATTACGGCACTGCCGTAAGTATTTTTACGAGCCGTATTTTGACTCTGAAATCTTCCCAAGAGTTTTTAGCATTTCACAGCTCTGCCATAATAATTTTCATGGTGTCGTATTTTTTAGCTAATTTTTTTTATTTACCTAAAAAAAATAAAAAAAAATTTGATGAATTTACGGTACTACCGTTTTCAATTTTACGGCACCGTAATCTTGAGTGTTTTCACTGACGAAAGTTTCGAGCATATTACGGCGGTGCGATAAACATTTTTGTAGTACCATATTTGCTACTGGTTTTTGACCCGAGAGTTTTTTTGGATATTACGGCGGTACCGTAATCAAGGCATGTTTTTGACCCAACAATTTGAACGATTTTACGGCACCACCCTTTTGACATTACGGCCCGTGTTTTTCAAATCCGCCAGAATACGGCACTGCCATAAGATAAATTATGGCCATAATTCTATCGGCCCTACGCGATATACGTGTCATTTTTTAGGGTTTCCGTACCGTTTTCAAGGTTTTCACCCACTCTCGCGTGCCGACCTTTGACCTCCGACCTTCAGAGCACACCGACAACCCTTCCCATCTGATTTTCACCGCCAATCTAGTACTCTCTCACCCGATTTCTCCATTTTAGCGAGTTTCACGAATATTTTTGCCCCTTTCTTCGTTTCTCCTTAATTCTCAGTCGATTTCTGAAATACTTGTTTCCATTTACTCCTTAGACGACCAGAAAACTTTCTTTGTTCATTTCCAGAGGTTTTTGACTAGTTATGTGAGTGATATGAGTATAAACGAGCTAGATTTGCTGAGTTTTTCAGATTTACTATTCACACCATGTTTACTAGCTGAAATTTTGATAAATTCAACTGATTTTTGCTCCTATAATGCTTATTGAGTATTGATGTTCATGTTGAAAGTGTTATTAGAGTTCAATCTTTGCTATATTGCATTGTCAAATCCAAGTTGCTGCTCTAGTTCATCCTAGCATTGAAGGATGGCCCCTAAGACTAAGCAGGTAGCTTCAAAAAGAAAAGGCAAAGCACCAGTTGAGCCTTCATTCCCACAGAATCCCTATGGCATTATCTTTAGGGATGAAATTCAAGAGTCAAGATATAATCAGTTAGTGGAGAGAAGGGTGGTAAATACGAAATATGCTGAGAGACACACCCTAGAGGCACTTGGCTTGTACCATGATGTATTTTGGATGTTCGACCAAATCAGTGTTGGGGTATGCCCTTAAGGCTAATGTTTGAGGCCTTGGGATTCTTTCAGTATCATGTATAAACTCTTATGTTTATAAAGGCAATGGTTGTTATTCAGTTTGTTACATTGTCTGCTGCAATAAGTGTGCTTCTGAATAATGTCTCAATACTGTTCAGCTTGGCTGACATGCTGTAATGTCCTTAGTCGAGATATCTTGGTGAACATGAGACAGCCTTGATATGATTGAGACTAATATGTGTTCTAATCTTATAGGATGCTTCGAGCATGAAATAAGATGTAGACTCATGGGTACATTGGATGTACTGGACAGACCCTACTAGGATATTCAATTGCTTGTCACAATGTGAATAATCCTTGTTTGCAACAAGTGGCACAATTTCCTCTGACTTGAGATCACTTGTGTTTCTAAATGATGATTGTCATTGTTTTGAGGTAGTTCAATATCATTTGAAACATAATGGTTATAGACTATCTTGGATAATGATCATGAGTCAGGTTAGGACACTAGTGATAGATATAGGATTGCCGTCTCCTTGTTTGGAGTGTGATGTTCTAAAGGGGCCCCCCTGAATGAGATGATTGAGGAAGTGTATGGCCATACCCAGGTGACTATGTTCATCTGATCTAATCATGCTCATCATATTGGAGTTACAGGCTTGACACGCTTGTCCAATAAGAACATCCAGTGGTAAAGGAAACATGTATGCCTCGTGAAGTGGATTCACACTTGTGCTGTGGTTTGGGTGTAGTCTTGGAAGACTCTTTTCTTTATATCGGGAGAAAGTGATGTGTTGCTAGATACCCCTCACTGATCGTGATAACGTAAGTTATCGTTACCGACATTTAAAGGAAACCCTTAGGGTCGCACAATTTGATGATATGGCTTACTTAAGTCAGATCGTGTGGACTGAATTGTTTGGGTTCAGTTTAAAGGGATTTAATCTCTGATTGTAAGTGAGATCTAGTCTGATCATATTTGATTGATTAGGGCTTGAGATCGGTAAGCTTCGTTCGAGAGAATGGATGTTAGATCGGTGAGATCATGAACATCAAGAGATGAACGGTCAGATCTAGAACCTTAGGGTTTAATTTGATCTGGACCAAAGGCTTGGCTTAATTGGTCTTTGAACCAAACCAATTTGAACCGGCTCATCAAGTGAGCGCTTGGTTCAATTGGAGGATGAGTTTCGAAAGGTTCATGAACGCATGAACGTTTGGAGTTAGGGACTTTCTATATTTGGAAAGTCGGTTTTCAATTTGAGAAAACGTCTCCACGTTTTGAGTGGAACGTCTCCACTTCGTTTGTGACATCCTCTCGTCTCTTCCTCACGACAACTCTCTCGTGTGGAGATAGAACTCACGCCAAGGAAGAGTGGGAAAGCCTAGCAATCGTCTCTTCATCCCTTCAAGCGATCAAGGATACTTTGGAGCCTTGCTAGCACAAGGAGCGACAAAGGAGTAGGCCATCTTCCTCTTGTGTGCGATTCCCTTTTGAGAAGAAGCAATCGACTCTTTGCTTCCAAGGCGCCATCTAAGTTATGGCAATGGTATGATCATTTTGTTGATCTTTGCAAGCTTTTTATCTAGTTGATCATATAACATGCAAGTTGATCTTGAAACCCTAGCTTCCGTTGCAAGAAAATTTTATATGCGCCACCTATTAGGGTTTCGCCCCCTTTAACTTTAGGGGACTTTCAATTGGAATCAGAGCATGCGGTTAATGTATGTTATTATGATTGCTTGATGCATTTCGTGATCCATGTTTGCGCTTGTAAGCTTAGATCTAGAGAACATGCGAATTTACATGATGAAACTTGATGTATATTTTTCATATGGCGCATGTATGTTGGCGCTTGTTATTTTTGTCAAATCGAAATCACTTGCGCGCCCCTACATTAGATCTAATGCACCTACTATAAACCCTTAGACGGGTTGATGGGGTTGAAGTCATCCTCTAGGTAGGATCCAAATAGTCTGATCAGACCATCTGACAGCCTAGATGGGTCGACCAGATGGCACCTGTGCGCAAGCACGAGGTGGCTATAGGTCGACTGCAGACAGGCGTGTAGCGAGGTCTGGTTGAGACAACCAGTGAGCACTCTTGAGTTAGGCCCGGGGTCACACCCGCTTGCCAGAACTCATGCAGGTTGTTCAGCCCTTTGCGCATGCATGGTTGACCATTAGGTCGACTCAAGTCAGTTAGGACTTGGTGCATGCAAGGGCAGTGGATCTGACTAGACATGATGAGTGGATCCCTATTAATGGACCGTTGTAAGGTAGTAGGGCACATAAGACAAATAAAATTGATTCCGATGGGATTTTTGAAAAATTTTATTTTGTTGATGGATCACATATTGATTGGATGCCATGATGCTTGTTTATTTCATCTTATGTGGGTTGCCCAATTAATGTGTGCTGTGCTGGGGCCTGCGTGCCTGGATTAAAAAAAATGTAAATTATTATATTTGTGATATGCGCATCACATTTTAATTAATTTATTGTGTAATTGACCTGCGTGTCAATCTTGTCTAGATAGATTAAATTGTAATTTTAATCAGACAAGAGCACATAGCACACTTGGCAGAGGCGCATGCAGCAGAGGCTTGACCAGGTGGGAGGTCTAGGGTTCGACCCTATGACAGGCGCATTTACCTGGTGGGCGCACCTGAGCTGCAATGGGCGCTTGGGCCCTGGTCTGGGCCAGATGAGATGCAAATGACTCATGAAAAGCTCAAGTGAAGACTTAAGTTATCTTAAGGTCTTACCTAGGCTTAATGGGCGTTTACCACATAAGAGCATCATGCTTTCTTTTATTGTTTAAATAATTAGAATTGCATGATTTATTTATCTTCTGCTATCACCATAGGGTTTGCATGATAGTTAAGAAGATAAAAGACCGTTAAAATCCAATATTAAATATCAAGCACGTAAGCCTTCTGACGCGAAACCTCACTGTTCTGACTATCGTTGGGGCCGTGTTGTACCCACTCAGTGGGCACACCCATCTATCTTCAGACGGTGTGTGATTTCACCTGCGTGTTACAGAGAAGGGATTTATCGCTTCTCGTTGCTCAGCATAGCACGTGGTGGTCCAGGGAGTAGGTCAGGTCAGCTTGACCATGTAGGCTACATATGGGGCATATGTTAGCTATATGGAGGCAGCCATCTGTGGGATCAGAGACTGTGTTGTACCAACTCAGTTGGCACAGTCTGCTGGATTGCCCAGATGAAGGGGAATCGCATGGGTTGGCGATTGGCAAGGACTGCCTACCAGAAATTAGTGCTTGTACTCTCTGTGCATCTTATCTCGCCTGAGCGGGACGCGGAGACCAAGTATGAAATCTGGATCCCATCTCACTAAAAGAGTCGTACTCTTTCGGACTGTTTTAATGGATTTTTCAGTCAGAAAAATAGTGAGAAAAGAATCTTTCTTAAGTCCTGGATTGATTCTAAACATTGATACTGACCTTGCTGTTCTTGCATTGTTGTAGATTCCTGCAGCAACGAACACCATGAGCTTCAATGTGCGATCCCTACTGGAAAGGGAGAAGTTTGCTGGGCCAAACTTCTCAGACTGGTACGGACACCTTAAGATTGTTCTTAAGGCTGAGAGGAAACTGTATGTCCTCGAGACGGCTATACCGCCTCAACCCGCTCCGAACGCCGCAAGGGCGGTTCGGGAAGCCTATGAAAAGCATGTCAATGATAGCATTGATGTCGCTTGCCTGATGCTAGCGTCTATGACGCCACAGCTGCAGCGTCAGCATGAGGATATGTCTGCTATAGAAATTATAGCAAACCTCAAGATGCTATATGCTGCACAGGCGAGGACTGAACGCTATAATTTGACCAAGCTTTTCTTTCAGAGCAAACTGGCTGAAGGGAGTCCAGTGGGAGCTCATGTGCTCAAGATGATTGGGCACAAAGAGGCTCTAGAGAAACTGGGGCATACCATCAATCAGGAGCTTGCCGTAGACATTATTCTGCAGTCCCTCCCGGCCTCTTTCGATCCGTTCATTATTAATTTTAATATGAACAAGATCGACTGTACTCCGGCAGAGTTGCTGAATATGCTCTTGACTACAGAGGAGACTCTAAAGGGAAAGCCTTCAACCTCTGTCTTGATGTTTCCTTCCAGGAACAAGAAGAAGGGGAAGAAGGGCAAAGCCCCTGTCAAGAACTACAACAAGGCTCTGAAACAAAAGGTTAAGCAGTCGAAGGAATACAGATATTTCCATTGTGGCCAGCTAGGTCACTGGAAAAAGGACTGTAAAGCGCTCCAAGGAGACAAGAAGGGAAGCATCGCTTCTGGCTCAGGTATTTTTGTGACTGAAGTCATGATATCCTCTTCTTCTATTTCATGGGTGTTGGACACTGCATGTGGAGTTCACATTTGTTCAAATGTACAGGAACTCAAGAGAAGAAGACAGGTGGGACAGCATGAGGTGGACCTACGAGTTGGAAACGGGGCACGGGTTGCTGCTGTTGCTGTAGGAGAATATTACATCTCATTACCATCTGGACTTGTATTAGAACTGAACAATTGTTATTTTGTACCTAGCATTACCAAGAATATTATCTCTATTCCTGCTCTTGTCAGGAAAGGGTTTTCCTTTGAATGCAAGACTTCAAAGTGTTATCTTTCTCTTGATAATATTATTTATGCTACTGGGTCAATTAACAATGGGTTATTCATGTTGGACATGGAATGTTCTATACAAAATATTGATAATAAGAAAGCCAAGTATGCTGATGACAGCACCTTGCTATGGCATAGTCGTTTAGGCCATATTAATAAGAAGCGCATTAAGCGGTTGCATGACCATGGACTGCTGGGATCATTCTCCTATGAGGAGATTGATACATGCAAAGCTTGTTTATTGGGCAAAATGACGAAGTCTCCTTTTCCTAACAAAGGTCAAAGGGCTTCAGGTTTACTTGACCTTATACACAGTGATGTGTGTGGGCCATTTAGTAAACATGCCAGAGGTGGCTACTCATACTTCATTACCTTTACTGATGATTTCAGTAGATATGGGTATGTCTATCTAATGAGACATAAAAGTGAATCTTTTGACAAGTTCAAAGAGTTCAAAAATGAAGTACAGAATCAGCTAGGCCGAAATATCAAGGCACTTCGCTCAGATCGAGGTGGAGAATACCTAAGTCGAGTGTTTACTGACTATCTGAAGGAGTGTGGGATTATCTCACAGCTCACTCCACCAGGAACACCGCAATGGAATGGTGTGTCCGAGAGGAGGAACAGAACCTTACTGGATATGGTTCGTTCTATGATGAGTCAGGCTACTCTACCTTACTCCTTTTGGGGATTTGCACTGGAAACAGCTGCAAAGGTACTAAACCGAGTGCCATCCAAGGCAGTTTCAAAGACTCCATATGAGTTATGGTATGGGAAACAGCCGAGCTTGACATTTATTAAGATCTGGGGTTGCGAGGCTTATGTCAAAAGGCTAGCCTCTGGTAAACTAGAGAGCAGATCTGAGAGATGTATCTTTGTCGGTTACCCTAAGGAAACTAAGGGTTATTATTTCTACGATCCCAAAGAGAACAAAGTATTTGTTGCTCGGACGGCCATTTTTCTTGAGAAGGAGTTTCTTCTGCAAGAAGCCAGTGGGAGAGAAATAAAACTGGATGAGAATCCAGGAGAAGGACAAAGTAGTCAAGCACAGTTGGATGAGCATGAGCCAGTTGAGCAGGTTATTGAACAACCTGAGGCTCCGATATCACGGGAACCGCGAAGATCGGGAAGGATCCGTCGACAGCCTGAGCGCTATGACGGAGTCTACATCATTGATCATGATGAACCCCTCACTTATGCGGATGCGGTCAGTGGACCGGAATCAGCTAAATGGCTTGAAGCTATGCAAGCCGAGATGGACTCCATGTCAGATAATCAAGTCTGGGATTTGGTTGATCCGCCTCCGGGAGTTATCCCTATAGGCTGTAAATGGATCTTCAAGAAGAAGATTGACATGGATGGTAACGTAGTTACCTATAAAGGCAGGCTAGTTGCGAAAGGTTTCAAACAAATCTACGGGATAGATTATGATGAAACTTTCTCTCCTGTAGCCATGTTCAAGTCTATTCGGATTATTCTTGCGATAGCAGCATATTACGATTATGAGATCTGGCAAATGGATGTGAAGACCGCTTTCCTTAATGGAAAACTGGATGAGGATGTGTATATGACACAACCTGAAGGTTTCACTAATCCATCAGATCGTCATAAAATATGCAAGTTAAAGAAGTCCATTTATGGACTTAAGCAAATATCTAGAAGCTGGAATATTCGTTTTGATGAATCAATATGTGAATTTGGTTTCATCAAGAATGAAGATGACCCGTGTGTATATAAGAGGTTTAGTGGGAGCGTGATTACTTTCCTAGTCCTCTACGTCAATGATATCTTAATCATTGGAAACGATATTCCTGAACTGGATGCTGTTAAAGCATGGTTAAGAAAATGTTTCGAGATGAAAGATCTAGGAGAAGCAGCCTATGTATTAGGTGTGAAGATCTACAGAGATAGATCTAAGAGGCTTCTCGGGCTGTGCCAAAGTACTTACATCGATAAAGTCCTGGAGAGATTCCATTTAGAGAATTCTAAAAGAGGATATCTTCCAGTCAGACATGGTCTGAATCTTTCAAAGAGTCAGTGTCCACAAACACAGACTGAGAAAGATGCAATGGACAATACGCCTTATGCTTCGGCTATTGGGTCCATTATGTATGCGATGTTGTGTACTCGCCCAGACGTCGCTTACGGGTTAAGCGTGACCAGTCGATTCCAAAGTAATCCAGGTCAGGCGCATTGGATTGCGGTCAAGAACATTTTGAAATATCTTCGGAGGACCAAAGATATGTTCTTGATATATGGAGGTCAGGAAGAACTCAGTATTGAAGGATATACTGACGCTTCATTCCAATCTGACTAGGATGATTTCCGATCGCAATCAGGCTATGTTTTTAGCTTGAATGGAGGAGCTGTGGTATGGAAAAGTTTCAAACAGTCTGTCGTTGCTGATTCCACAACAGAAGCCGAGTATGTTGCAGCCTCGGAAGCATCTAAGGAGGCAGTGTGGATTCGTAAGTTCGTTCAAGAACTTGGTGTTGTTCCTTCGAGTGCAGATCCTTTGGTTATCTTCTGTGATAACACTGGAGCAATCGCACAAGCAAAGGAACCACGGTCGCACCAGAAGTCCAAGCACATACAGAGATGGTTTCACTTGAGCCGGGAGATCATTGATCGTGGTGAGATCAAAATCTGCAAGGTTTGAAGGTCCCCTACACAAGGGGGGCGAAAACCCTAATAGGAGGCGCAATAACATTCTAGCGGAATCTAGGGCTTTCAAAATCGCATAGCATGTATTATGATCAACTTTAAAGCATGAAATGAACTCATACCGAAGCCATATAATGGAAGGCGCCTTGGAAGCAAGAGAACAAGAGAGCTCTCCTCCAAATCGTCACACACAAGATGATGTTGCTTCCTCCCTTGGTGCTCCTTGTGCTAGCAAGGTTCCAAGAGGTCCTTGTCGAGTGAAAGGGAAAGATGAGATGTCCTTCTCTTGGCCGAATCCTCCTCTACCTTCAAGGTGTCACCACACACGAAAGCGTCAAGAGGAATATGGGCGAGAGGCGAGAATAGAGAGCACTCTATTCGGTCGTGAACAACATCTCCAAGTGGAGATCGTGGTTACTAAAAATAGCCACCACACTTCGCTCCAACGTTCACGCCAAGTGAACATGTCGCCAACTCCTCTCCCCTTGAACCATGCGCTCATTAAACGAGCCGGTTCAAATTGGTTTGGTCCAGAGACCAATTAAGCCAAGCAATCAAGTCCAGATCTCAAATAAACCCTAAGGCTCAGATCTGACCGTTGATCTCCTGATGCTCCTGATCTCATCGATCTAGCATCCAATCTCTCAATCGAAGCTTACCGATCTCAAGCCCTAATCAATCAAACATGATCAGACCAGATCTCACTCACAATCAGAGATTAAATCCCTTTAAACTGAACCCGAACAATTCAGTCCACTCGATCTGACTTAAGTAAGCCATATCATCAAATTGTGCGACCCTGAGGGTTTCCTTTAAATGTCGGTAACAATAACTCACGTTATCACGATCAGTGAGGGGTATCTAGCAACACATCACTGTCTCCCGATATAAAGGAAAGAGTCTTCCAAGACTACACCCAAAACACAGCACAAGTGTGAATCCACATCACTAGGCATACATGTTTCCTTTGCCACTGGATGTTCTTATTGGACAAGCGTGTCAAGCTTGTAGCTCCAATATGATGAGCATGATTAGATCAGATGAACACAGTCACCTGGGTATGGCCATACACTTTTCTCAATCATCTCATCCAGGGGGCCCCTTTAGAACATCACACTCCTTAAACAAGGAGACGGCAATCCTATGTCTATCACTAGTGCCCTAACATGACTCAAGCTCATTATCCAAGATAGTCTATAACCATTGTGTTTCAAATGATATTGAACTACCTCAAAACAATGACAATCATCATTTAGAAAACACAAGTGATCTCAAGTCAGAGGAAATGTGCCACTTGTCATATTCAAAGATTATTCACATTGCGACAAACAATTGAACATCCTAGTAGGGTCTGTCCAGTACATCCAATGTACCCCATGAGTCTACATCTTATTCCATGCTCGAAGCATCCTATAAGACTAGAACACATATTAGTCTTAACCATATCAAGGCTGTCTCATGTTCACCAAGATACATCGACTAAGGACATTATAGCCTGTCAGCCTAGCTGAACAACTTTGAGACATTATTCAGAAGAACATATATTGCAGCAGACAATGTAGCTAACTGAATAATAACCATGCCTTTATAAACATAACAGTTTATTACATGATACTGATACATTCCCAAGGCCTCAAACATTAGGCTTAAGGGCATACCCCAACAATCTCCCACTTGCACTTAATCTAATGGTTGAGAAATCTCAAACCCATATTATTACAGTGCTTCTCATGCTTCTGCTGCGCCAGAGGCTTGGTAAGCGGGTCTGCCAGATTGTCATCTGTATGAACCTTGCAGATTTTGATCTCGCCACGATCTATGATCTCCCTGATCAAATGAAACCGTCTCTGTATGTGCTTGGACTTCTGGTGCGACCGTGGTTCCTTTGCTTGTGCGATTGCTCCAGTGTTATCACAGAAGATAACCAAAGGATCTGCACTCGAAGGAACAACACCAAGTTCTCTCACGAACTTACGAATCCACACTGCCTCCTTGGATGCTTCCGAGGGCTGCAACATACTCGGCTTCTGTTGTGGAATCAGCAACAGTTGACTGTTTGAAACTCTTCCACACCACTGCTCCTCCATTCAAGCTAAAAACATAGCCTGGATTGCGATCGAAAATCATCCTGGTCAGCTGGAATGAAGCGTCAGTATATCCTTCAATACTGAGTTCTTCCTGACCACCATATATCAAGAACATATCTTTGGTCCTCCGCAGATATTTTAAAATGTTCTTGACTGCAATCCATTGTGCCTGACCTGGATTACTTTGGAAACGACTGGTCACGCTTAACCCGTAAGCAACGTCTGGGCGAGTACACAACATCGCATACATAATGGATCCAATAGCCGAAGCATAAGGCGTATTGTCCATTTCATCTTTCTCAGTCTGTGTTTGTGGACACTGACTCTTCGAAAGAACTCAGACCATGTCTGACTGGAAGATATCCTCGTTTAGAATTCTCTAAATGAAATCTTTCCAGGACTTTATCGATGTAAGTACTCTGGCACAGCCCGAGAAGCCTCTTAGATCTATCTCTGTAGATCTTCACACCTAATACATAGGCTGCTTCTCCTAAATCTTTCATCTGGAAACATTTCCTTAACCATGCCTTCACAGCATGCATTTCAGGAATGTCATTTCCAATGATCAAGATATCATCGATGTAGAGGACTAGGAAAGTAATTACGCTCCCACTAAACCTCTTATATACACACGGGTCATCCTCGTTCTTGATGAAACCAAATTCCGTGACTGATTCATCAAAACGAAATTCCAGCGTCTTGATGCTTGCTTAAGTCCATAAATGGACTTCTTTAACTTGCATATCTTATGACGATCTGATGGATTAGTGAAACCCTCAGGTTGTGTCATATACACATCCTCATCCAGATTTCCATTAAGGAAAGCTGTTTTCACATCCATCTGCCAGATCTCATAATCATAATATGCAGCTATCGCGAAAAGAATTCGAATAGACTTTAAACATGGCTACAGGTGAGAAAGTTTCATCATAATCTATCCCGTAGATTTGTTTGAAACCTTTCGCAACTAGCTTGCCTTTATAGGTAACCACGTTACCATCCATGTCAATCTTCTTCTTGAAGATCCACTTACAGCCTATAGGGATAACTCCCGGAGGCGGATCAACCAAATCCCAAACTTGGTTATCTGACATGGAGTCCATCTCGGCTCGCATAGCTTCAAGCCATCTAGCTGATTCCGGTCCACTGACCGCATCCGCATAAGTGAGGGGTTCATCATGATCAATGATGTAGACTCCGTCATAGCGCTCAGGCTGTCGACAAATCCTTCCCGATCTTCGCGGTTCCCGTGATATCTGAGCCTCAGGTTGTTCAATAACCTGATCTTCTGGCTCAGGCTCATCCAATTCTGCTTGAGTACTTTGTCCTTCCTCTGGATTCTCATCCAGTTTTATTTCTCTCCCACTGGCCTCTTGCAGAAGAAACTCCTTCTCAAGAAATATGGCCGTCCGAGCAACAAAAACCTTGTTCTCTTTGGGATCGTAGAAATAATAACCCTTAGTTTCCTTAGGGTAACTGACAAAGATGCATTTGTCAGATCTGCTCTCTAGTTTCCCAGAGGCGAGCTTTTTGACATAAGCCTCGCAGCCCCAGATCCTGATAAATGTCAAGCTTGGCTGTTTCCCATACCATAACTCATATGGAGTTTTTGAAACGGCCTTGGATGGCACTCGGTTTAGTACCTTTGCAGCTGTTTCCAGTGCAAAACCCCAAAAGGAGTATGGAAGAGTAGTCTGACTCATCATAGAACGAACCATATCAAGTAACGTTCTATTTCTCCTCTCGGACACACCATTCCATTGCGGTGTTCCTGGCGGAGTGAGCTGTGAGATAATCCCACACTCCTTCAGATAGTCAGTAAACGTATGACTTAGGTATTCTCCACCTCGATCTGAGCGAAGTGCCTTGATATTTCGGCCTAGCTGATTTTGTACTTCATTCTTGAACTCTTTGAACTTGTCAAAAGATTCACTTTTATGTCTCATTAAAAAGACATACCCATATCTACTGAAATCATCAGTAAAGATAATGAAGTACTGATAGCCACCTCTGGCATGTTTACTAAATGGCCCACACACATCAGTGTGTATAAGGTCAAGTAAACCTGAAGCCCTTTGTCCTTTGTTAAGAAAAGGTGACTTCGTCATTTTGCCCATTAAACAAGCTTTGCATGTATCAATCTCCTTGTAGGAGAATGATCCCAGCAGTCCATGATCATGCAACCGCTTAATGCGTTTCTCGTTAATATGGCCTAAACGACTATGCCATAGCAAGGTGCTGTCATCAGCATTCTTGGCTTTCTTAATATCAATTTTCTGTATAGAACATTCCATGTCCAACATGTATAACCCATTGCTAATTGAACCAGTTGCATAAACAATATTATCATAAGATAAAACACACTTTGAAATATTGCATTCAAAGGAAAAACCCTTCCTGACAAGAGCAGGAATGGAGATAATATTTTTAGTAATACTGGGAACAAAATAACAACTGTTTAGTTCCAATACAAGTCCAGATGGTAAAGAAATGAAATAGTCTCCTACAGCAACAGCAGCAACCCGTGCCCCGTTTCCAACTCGTAGGTCCACTTCATGCTGTCCCACCTGCCTTCTTCTCTTGAGTTCCTGCACATTTGAACAAATGTGAACTCCACATGCAGTGTCCAACACCCATGATATAGAAGAAGAAAACATGACCTCAGTCACGAATATACCTGAGCCAGAAGCGATGCTTCCCCTCTTATCTCCTTGGAGCGCTTTACAGTCCTTTTTCCAGTGACCCAGCTGGCCACAGTGGAAACACCTGTATTCCTTAGACCGCTTCACCTTCTGCTTCAGAGCCTTGCTGTAGCTCTTGACAGGGGTCTTGCCCTTCTTCCCCTTCTTCTTGTTCCTGGAAGGAACCATTAAGACAGAGGTCGAAGGCTTTCCCTTCAGAGTCTCCTCAGTAGTCAAGAGCATATTCAGCAGCTCTGCCGGAGTACAATCGATTTTGTTCATATTAAAGTTAATAATGAACGCGTCGAATGAAGGCAGGAGAGACTGCAGAATAATATCCACAGCAAGCTCCTGGTTGATGGTATGCCCCAGTTTCTCTAGAGCCTCCTTGTGCCCAATCATCTTGAGCACGTGAGCTCCCACTGGGCTCCCTTCAGCCAGTTTGCTCTGAAAGAAAAGCTTTGTCAGATTATAGCGCTCTGTCCTCGCCTGTGCAGCATACAGCATCTTGAGGTTCGCTATCATGTCTATAGCAGACATATCCTCATGCTGACGCTGCAGCGGTGGCGTCATAGACGCTAGCATCAGGCAAGCGACATCAATGCTATCATTGACGTGCTTTTCATAGGCTTCCCGAACCGCCCTTGCGGCGTTCGGAGCGGGCTGAGGCGGTATCGCCGTCTCGAGGACATACAGTTTCCTCTCTGCCTTAAGAACGATCTTAAGGTGTCCGAACCAGTCAGAGAAGTTCGGCCCAGCAAACTTCTCCCTTTCCAGTAGGGATCGCACATTGAAGTTCATGGTGTTCGTTGCTGCAGGTATCTACAACAATGCAAGAACAGCAAGGTCAGTATCAATGTTAAGAATCAATCAGGACTTAAGAAAGATTCTTTTTCTCACTATTATATCTGACTGAAAAATCCATTAAACAGTCCGAAAGAGTAGACACTCTTTTAGTGAGATGGGATCCGGATTTCATACTTGGTCTCCGCGTCCCGCTCAGGCGAGATAAGATGCACAGAGAGTACAAGCACTAATCTCCGGTAGGCAGTCCCTGCCGATCGCCAACCCGTGCGATTCCCCGTCATCTGGGCAATCCAGCAGACTGTGCCAACTGAGTTGGTACAACACAGTCTCTGATCCCACAGATGGCTGCCTCCATGTGCTACCATATGCGCCACATATGTAGCCTACATGGTCAAGCTGACCCGACCTACTCCCTGGACCACCATGTGCTATGCTGAGCAACGAGAAGGGATAAATCCCAACTCTGTAACACACAGGTGTAATCCCACACCGTCTGAAGATAGATGGACGTGCCCACTGAGTGGGTACAACACGGCTCCAACGATAATCAGAACAGTGAGGTTTCGCGTCAGAAGGCTTACGAGCTTGATATTTTAGCGTTGGATTTTAACGGTCTTTTTATCTTCTTCACTATCATGCAATTCCTATGGTGATAGCAGAAGATAAACTAATCATGCAATTCTAATATTTAAACAATAATAAAAGAGAGCATGAATCTTATGTGGTAAAAGCCCATAGCCCTAGTAAGACCTTAATTTAACTTAAGTCTTGACTTGCTTTTCTTCATAGGGCTTTTGCTGCTCATCTGGCCCAAACCTGGGCCCAAGCGCCATCTGCAGCTCTGGTGCGCCCACCAGGAATTTGCGCCAGGTCCTAGGGTCGAACCCTAGACCTCCCACCTGGTCCAGCCACTGCTGCAAGCGCCTCTGCCAAGTGTGCTCTGTGCTCTTGTCTAATTAAATTACAAATTTAACTATCTAGACAAGATTGACACGCAGGTCAATTACACATTATAAATTAATTAAACTGTGATTCGCAGATCACAAAAATAAAAATTAATTTACAATTAATTCCCAGGCACGCAGGCCCCAGCACAGCACACATTAAAAACGGGCAGCCCACATAAGAGTAAATAGACAAACATATGGCATCAATCAACATGTGATCCACTCAAGAAAATTTAAATTTCAAAAACCCATAGGCATCAATTTTAATTTCCTTATTTGCCCTACAACCTTACAACGGTCCATTACTAGGGATCCACTCATCCATCCTAGTCAGATCCACTGCCCTTGCATGCACCAAGTCCTAACTGACTTGAGTCGACCATAAGGTCAACAATGCATGCGCCAGGGCTGAACAACCACAATGAGGTCTGGCAAGCGGGTGTGACCCCGGGCCTAACTCATGTGTGTTCACTAGTTGTCTCAATCAGACATCGCTACACGCCTGTCTGCAGTCGACCTGTAGCCACCACGTGCTTGCGCACAGGTGCTACCTGGTCAACCCGTCAAGGCTGTCAGATGGTCTGATCAGACTTTTGGATCTAACCTAGGGGGTGACTTCAACCCTAATAACCCGTCTAAGGATTTAATGTAAGGCCTTAGATCTAGTGGTATACGCGCAAGTGTTTAAGTTTTAAGAAAAACTACAACATAATATATGCGCCAACTTAACATGCGCCAAGGAGAAAATCATATCTATTACTAGCATGCATTTTCGCCAACATAAAGCATGTAACTATAGATCTATGAATTTGCGCAAAACATGGATCACAATCATTTTCAAGCAATCATAAAACATGCATGAAAACCTCCTCTGATACCAATTGAAGGTCCCCTACACAAGGGGGGCGAAAACCCTAATAGGAGGCGCAATAACATTCTAGCGGAATCTAGGGCTTTCAAAATCGCATAGCATGTATTATGATCAACTTTAAAGCATGAAATGAACTCATACCGAAGCCATATAATGGAAGGCGCCTTGGAAGCAAGAGAACAAGAGAGCTCTCCTCCAAATCGTCACACACAAGATGATGTTGCTTCCTCCCTTGGTGCTCCTTGTGCTAGCAAGGTTCCAAGAGGTCCTTGTCGAGTGAAAGGGAAAGATGAGATGTCCTTCTCTTGGCCGAATCCTCCTCTACCTTCAAGGTGTCGCCACACACGAAAGCGTCAAGAGGAATATGGGCGAGAGGCGAGAATAGAGAGCACTCTATTCGGTCGTGAACAACATCTCCAAGTGGAGATCGTGGTTACTAAAAATAGCCACCACACTTCGCTCCAACGTTCACGCCAAGTGAACATGTCGCCAACTCCTCTCCCCTTGAACCATGCGCTCATTAAATGAGCCGGTTCAAATTGGTTTGGTCCAGAGACCAATTAAGCCAAGCAATCAAGTCCAGATCTCAAATAAACCCTAAGGCTCAGATCTGACCGTTGATCTCCTGATGCTCCTGATCTCATCGATCTAGCATCCAATCTCTCAATCGAAGCTTACCGATCTCAATCCCTAATCAATCAAACATGATCAGACCAGATCTCACTCACAATCAGAGATTAAATCCCTTTAAACTGAACCCGAACAATTCAGTCCACTCGATCTGACTTAAGTAAGCCATATCATCAAATTGTGCGACCCTGAGGGTTTCCTTTAAATGTCGGTAACGATAACTCACGTTATCACGATCAGTGAGGGGTATCTAGCAACACATCACTGTCTCCCGATATAAAGGAAAGAGTCTTCCAAGACTACACCCAAAACACAGCACAAGTGTGAATCCACATCACTAGGCATACATGTTTCCTTTGCCACTGGATGTTCTTATTGGACAAGCGTGTCAAGCTTGTAGCTCCAATATGATGAGCATGATTAGATCAGATGAACACAGTCACCTGGGTATGGCCATACACTTTTCTCAATCATCTCATCCAGGGGGCCCCTTTAGAACATCACACTCCTTAAACAAGGAGACGGCAATCCTATGTCTATCACTAGTGCCCTAACATGACTCAAGCTCATTATCCAAGATAGTCTATAACCATTGTGTTTCAAATGATATTGAACTACCTCAAAACAATGACAATCATCATTTAGAAAACACAAGTGATCTCAAGTCAGAGGAAATGTGCCACTTGTCATATTCAAAGATTATTCACATTGCGACAAACAATTGAACATCCTAGTAGGGTCTGTCCAGTACATCCAATGTACCCATGAGTCTACATCTTATTCCATGCTCGAAGCATCCTATAAGACTAGAACACATATTAGTCTTAACCATATCAAGGCTGTCTCATGTTCACCAAGATACATCGACTAAGGACATTATAGCCTGTCAGCCTAGCTGAACAGCTTTGAGACATTATTCAGAAGAACATATATTGCAGCAGACAATGTAGCTAACTGAATAATAACCATGCCTTTATAAACATAACAGTTTATTACATGATACTGATACATTCCCAAGGCCTCAAACATTAGGCTTAAGGGCATACCCCAACAAGGTTCATACAGATGACAATCTGGCTGACCCGCTTACCAAGCCTCTGGCGCAGTAGAAGCATGAGAAGCACTGTAATAATATGGGTTTGAGATTTCTCAACCATTAGATTAAGTGCAAGTGGGAGATTGTTGGGGTATGCCCTTAAGGCTAATGTTTGAGGCCTTGGGATTCTTTCAGTATCATGTATAAACTCTTATGTTTATAAAGGCAATGGTTGTTATTCAGTTTGTTACATTGTCTGCTGCAATAAGTGTGCTTCTGAATAATGTCTCAATACTGTTCAGCTTGGCTGACATGCTGTAATGTCCTTAGTCGAGATATCTTGGTGAACATGAGACAGCCTTGATATGATTGAGACTAATATGTGTTCTAATCTTATAGGATGCTTCGAGCATGAAATAAGATGTAGACTCATGGGTACATTGGATGTACTGGACAGACCCTACTAGGATATTCAATTGCTTGTCACAATGTGAATAATCCTTGTTTGCAACAAGTGGCACAATTTCCTCTGACTTGAGATCACTTGTGTTTCTAAATGATGATTGTCATTGTTTTGAGGTAGTTCAATATCATTTGAAACATAATGGTTATAGACTATCTTGGATAATGATCATGAGTCAGGTTAGGACACTAGTGATAGATATAGGATTGCCATCTCCTTGTTTGGAGCGTGATGTTCTAAAGGGGCCCCCCTGAATGAGATGATTGAGGAAGTGTATGGCTATACCCAGGTGACTATGTTCATCTGATCTAATCATGCTCATCATATTGGAGTTACAGGCTTGACACGCTTGTCCAATAAGAACATCTAGTGGCAAAGGAAACATATATGCCTCGTGAAGTGGATTCACACTTGTGCTGTGGTTTGGGTGTAGTCTTGGAAGACTCTTTTCTTTATATCGGGAGACAGTGATGTGTTGCTAGATACCCCTCACTAATCGTGATAACGTAAGTTATCGTTACCGACATTTAAAGGAAACCCTTAGGGTCGCACAATTTGATGATATGGCTTACTTAAGTCAGATCGTGTGGACTGAATTGTTTGGGTTCAGTTTAAAGGGATTTAATCTCTGATTGTAAGTGAGATCTAGTCTGATCATGTTTGATTGATTAGGGCTTGAGATCGGTAAGCTTCGATCGAGAGAATGGATGTTAGATCGGTGAGATCATGAACATCAAGAGATGAACGGTCAGATCTAGAACCTTAGGGTTTAATTTGATCTGGACCAAAGGCTTGGCTTAATTGGTCTTTGAACCAAACCAATTTGAACCGGCTCATCAAGTGAGCGCTTGGTTCAATTGGAGGATGAGTTTCGAAAGGTTCATGAACGCATGAACGTTTGGAGTTAGGGACTTTCTATATTTGGAAAGTCGGTTTTCAATTTGAGAAAACATCTCCACGTTTTGAGTGGAACGTCTCCACTTCGTTTGTGACATCCTCTCATCTCTTCCTCACGACAACTCTCTCATGTGGAGATAGAACTCACGCCAAGGAAGAGTGGGAAAGCCTAGCAATCGTCTCTTCATCCCTTCAAGCGATCAAGGATACTTTGGAGCCTTGCTAGCACAAGGAGCGACAAAGGAGTAGGCCATCTTCCTCTTGTGTGCGATTCCCTTTGGAGAAGAAGCAATCGACTCTTTGCTTCCAAGGCGCCATCTAAGTTATGGCAATGGTATGATCGTTTTGTTGATCTTTGCAAGCTTTTTATCTAGTTGATCATATAACATGCAAGTTGATCTTGAAACCCTAGCTTCCGTTGCAAGAAAATTTTATATGCGCCACCTATTAGGGTTTCGCCCCCTTTAACTTTAGGGGACTTTCAATCAGGGCCAAGAAATTCTTTCAAATGACTCCCCAGACATATTTGCCATTGGTATTGGAGTTCATGAGCAGCTTTGACATGGATTTGTATGAATATACTGATAGGCCTGCTGAAGGTGAGATCACCTTCCGCATAGCCAATATTGAGAGGAAGCTTACCATGAGGGACCTCAGATCTATTTTTTAGCTTGGATCAGGAGGACATACCAGTGTGTCACTTGGCTATGTAGAGAGAGTATTTTGGAATCAGATTTCCTTAGAGGTTCACTTTTCTACGGTCTCAGCCAGGGCATCAAAGATTACCAACCCCTGCATCAAATATGTACACCGAGTGCTTGCCCACACAGTCTTTGATGGAGGTTATAGTGATGGGATGGTGAGACAGTCTGAGCTCTTCTTTCTGTGGAGTATGCTGTATGGATATTCTTTGGATGTGGCTTTCTTTTTTGTGAAGCATATGGATAAGGTAGCCAGGGCCAAGAAAGGTGCCATTGTGATAGGTGGTTTCATCACACCTATAGCTCTTTTTCTCAGAGTGGAGCCTTATGGGATTGAAGTGGCCAGAGGGAACTCTAGACTGGATATGGAGTCATGCATGGCCATGAAGATGATAGTTAGAGAGGGTGACACCTTCTCTTTAGTTCTTGGGCCTGGAGGTTAGAAATTACCACTACCCGACACTGAGAAGACCTCTGTGAGGAACCAAGCCAATTGGAAGTTGACTCCTAATGATGCAGATTTTGCTATGCCACCACCTCTCGATACTGTGCCGCCACCACCCACCTGGGGTGGTAGTGATGACCCATTTGGCATGGGTATGGATCCACCATCTCAGGGAGCTGCCGATTCATCCTCACATCGCGCTTCTGATCAAGGATTCTCTAGTGCTTACGACCCTTGGATTTTGGGCTCTCTCCGCTCAGATGTACCGACAGAAGCATCGGATGGAGAAGATGCTTCATTCCATGGGGCGGATGCAGGACACCATGCACCATATTCATCACGATGTGGAGAATCTCAGCAACTATATGGAAGAGATGGGCAATTTTCTCTATGACCACTTTGGATTCCAGGATTTTAGGAGGGGTGGAGTTTATGGAGGCTACCATGGAGGGCAGCAGGATGACCCGATGGATGCAGCTGCTCAGGGGACTGAGGAGATTAGATCGGACAATGATGAGTAGATTTTGTGAGAATCTCTTTCTCTTACTACTTTACATTTCATTTTCCTTATCTTATTGATGTTTCATGTTTATAGGGAAGGATGATTCCTCCAAACTTTTGTGTCCGCCATTGCTACCTTGCTCCACTTTACCTGACTTGCTTATACATTCGATATGGTTGTATGATATTGATATTGATTTCGATGGGGTTGTCTAATGATATTTTGATATTGATACTGATCTCGATTTGGTTGTATGATGACATTTTGAGCACCTTGTGGAGGTGCAAACTTGATGATGACTTGCATATTTTTTATCATGAATGAATATATGATGATTTTTGTTGATATGATTATCTTGCGGTATAACCTGTTTTTGAAGAAATTCTAGTTAATAGTATGATTCTCTTGATAATGGAGGAATTAATGCCTATGATTAGGTCTACATCTATCATGTTGAATTTATTTCTCTTATATATATATATATATATCTACTTCTGAAATTTTTCATTGATTGATGAGTAAAATTTTGGGTGGACATATTACTTGATGAATTTGATTTAAAGGTGAAACTACTTCTTTAAATAAAACTAGCATATGTGTATGAATTTTGAATTGATATTGATTGATTAATTTAGTTGATGTTCATGCTATTTGCTATTTGTTGGGAAGAAAGATTCCTTGATCCAAATTAAGTGAGGACTCCCCTACTTGGTGTTGGTGTATATGCCCTAGGACCTAGTTATGGTCCATCTTTGTACTACTTAACTCTGATATTTATATATCTTTCTGGCATTGTCATTATCTGTGTTTGTTTACATCTGCGATTATGTACTCACATGATAATATCCCTGGAGACAGATTGGATCTGTGCTCAAATGATTGTCCCCAGTAAATATACCTGAGTGGATATGGGACAACTCTGGTACTTATGAGACTAGTATATGGGCTGGTTAGGCATAAGGTGCTAATGCAGACATATGTGTATATTAGTGGTGGATATTGTTGGGAAACCCCGGGGATATTTTACAATTTTTAGAGGTAGAGATTACACAAAAACCATTGCGTAGCAGAACTAATATCCCCGAAACAGGCCGGTCCCAAAAACCCAGTGAAGATCGCATGCAAGAGAGTCGACACGATGAGTTAGAGAATACTTCAAAGCAAGACGAGGCCGATGTCGTGATAGGTGCCCAAGCATGCGCCCTCTGCAGTCTCACAGTGCATCATTGTTACCCAGGTCATTGGAATGGATATCGACATCAATATCCCCATCATCGCAACTAGGTACAGATGCATTCCAGTCTCTTTGCCGAACTGATATCCAATTGGACAAGTGTGTCACCACTTGTTTTTATCCAATCTCATGGTTATGACTAAATCAGGTCTCACCTTAGTATGGCCATACACTTTTAGTCATAGAACCATATACGAGCTCCATGGATATCATGCTTCCTTTAGGAAGGGGCAAATCCTATGTCTGTCTATTGACCTTCTCCTATGGGTCGTGACATGCTCAATGACAACCGTTATTACCCCCCAACTATGGCGAGGTGTTAGGTTGTATCAAAGCATATCCCTAACCATATAGAATGGCCAATGACCTCAAGTCAAGGGATCAATGCATCTCCTATCACTTGTGAGGATAACTCGTGAAACCAAGTCATTGCCTCACAGCGGGTCGGTCCAGTATATCCACCACTGATATACCCATATGTCTGCGTTAGCACCTCGTGCCTAACTAGCCCATATACCAGTCTCACAAGTATCAGAGTTGTCCCATATCCACTTTGGTACATTGACTAGGGACGATCATTTGAGCACAAATCCAATCTGTCTCCAGGGACATTATCATGTAAGTACATAATCACATATGTAGACAAACATTGATAATGACAATGCTAGAATGATATATATAAATATCAAAGTCAGGTAGTACAATAATGGACCAAAACTAGGTCCTAGGGCATATACACCAACAGATATACTCGATAGACCCGCTGTGAGGCAATGACTTGGTGTCATGAGTTATCTTCACAAGTGACAGGAGATGCATTGATCCCTTGACTTGAGGTCATTGACCATTATATATGGTTAGGGACATGCTTTGATACAACTTAACACCTCGCCGTAGTTGGGGGGTCATAACGGTTGTCATTGAGCATGTCACGACCCATATGAGAATGTCAATGGACAGACAAAGGATTTGTCCCTTCCTGAGGGAAGCTTGATATCCATGGAGCTCCTCTATGGTTCTATGACTGAAAGTGCATGGCCATACCCAAGTGAGAACCTGATTTCGTCATAGCCATGAGATTGAATGAAAACAAATGGTGACACACTTGTCCAATCGGATGTCAGTTCAGCAAAGAGACTGTAATGCATATATACCTGGTTGCGATGATGGGGATGTCGATGTCGATATCCATTCCAATGACCTGGGTAGCAGCGATGCACTGCTAGGTGCCACTCACTACTTGTGGTGACCTTTGGTCAGCACTGCGAGCGTCAGAGGAACCTACAGGGTCGCACAACTTGATACTTGAGTTCTCGTATTGATCGGAAAGCCATATGATTGAGTTATTGGATAGCTCGAATCTAATTGGGAGATTTCATCGGCGACAATGGGCCTGATGAGATGGAAGAGAGTTATTGGAGCCAAATTTCATTTTTGGTAGGTTGACTCGAATTTGACCATGGTTGGTCACATTTGGATTAGGGTTGCATTGGATTGGATCCAATTGCTTGATCAACCCATGCAATGAAGCTTGGGCTAGCTCATTATCTCATGAGGCCCAATAACAAGTAGACATGATAAGAGGATTGGGCTTAAAGGGTATAATGGGGATAATATCCCACCCCATTGGCGTCAAGGGCATAATGGGGTGAGATTGGCACATATTGCTTCTTATGGGAGGTTTTGGCGCCTAGCCCCTTCATGCTTAGATGGAAAGCTTGCCACTAAGGCAAGGCTTGAAGCATCTATGGCATGATAGACTTCTAAGGTAAGTCTTGCAAGCATAGAAGGAGGAACAAAGGCTTGGATCTTCTTCCCGAGGCTAGCACCGGGCATGGAAGAAGAGAGCTCGAGGCATCTGTGTGTGTGAGACTACAGAGGGCGCACGCTTGGGTGCCTACCTCGACATCGGCCTCGTCTTGCTCCTAAGGTATTTTCTATCTCATCTTGTCGACTCCCTCGCTTGACGATCTTCACTGGGTTTTTGGGACTAACCTGTTTTCGGGATATTATTCTGCTGTGCAATGTATTTGCGTTGATATGACTCTAAAAAATTATAAAATATCCTCGGGGTTTCCCAACACTTGGCACTGTGCAAAAATTGATAGTGGTATCTAAGACACAGTTTGAAGTCAAAATGAGAGAAAAAGAAAAATGAAGTGATTGACTCCTCATCTTGGCACCGTGTTGATTGTTGGGAATCCCCAGGCCCTTTTACGGTGAAGCGTTAGGTTGCATCAAAGTACATCAATCACTATATAGAGATACCAATGCCCTCAAGTCTAGGACAAGCGCAACTCTGTCAATGTGATATTCATCTTGTGACACTGAGATAAATCCTCACGGCGGGTTGATCCAGTATATCTCCCTTGATATACCCATATGCCTGCGTTAGCAACCCGTGCTCAACCAGCGCATATACTAGTCTCAAGCGAATCATAGTTGTCCCATATCCACCATGATTCTCGACCAGGGATAAACACAGAGACTAGATAAAATCTATGTCTTAGGGACATTGTATATGCAAATGTACATATGCGCAGATGTACAACTCTGCATAACAACAACAATGCCAAGATAACTCATCTATCAACTAGATGTGATGCACATATCCCATGGACCATCCTGAGGTCCTAGGGCATAAACACTAACATTGATTTGCGGTGGTACCTAAGTTAAGAGGTGAAATACAAAGAAAAACATGTATCTATGTGGGTACATACCATGAGAGAAATCATTTCACATAAACTCCGCTATCTTAGGATATGACCATGAGAGAAATCGTTTCACATAAACTCCGCTATCTTAGGATATGAGTTCTCTTACACTGATTATGTGGTCAGTGTACTCTAACTTCATCACCAGAAAAAAAGGTGGTAATTGAATTAGAGAATGTGAATGATGCAAAAATAGGGGAGGAACTAAAAAAAATTTATGAATGGAAAAAGATCTTGGAAGTCCTATTCCTGTAAACAAAAGTGTGATAGTTATGAACTGAAACTGAATGACATATTGAGATTGAAATTATGTTTATTATACGAGTTGTGAAATTTTATTTGATTAAGTTGTGGATCTTGATAATTGAATTCAAAGGGCAATGTGTTTATTTAAAATTTTATGAAGCAATTGGTGAAAGTTTTCATTAGTGATTGTATTTTAGACATTTATTCTTCATGAGAAAGTCTATTCCCATGATCATTTTTTTATTTTTGTTTGAGGACAAGCAAAGTTTGAGCCTTATGTGTTTGATGACACCGAAATTTATAGTAAATTTTGTGCCATTTCATAGATATTTTTGTGTCATATTTAGACTCTTTGCTTATTTTTATGCCTTTTTTATCAAATACTACTGAATCTACACTCCTTTTGGTTTTTGATGATTTTCAGGTAAAAAGGCATGATTTTCAGGCGTTTTCAAGCAATTCCAGATGCATGAATGAATTCCCACCATCAAGAGAAGATTACATGTCAAATTCCACGAAGAACAGAGCTCAAACCAAAATTACGGCACTACCGTAATCGAAATTATGGTACCGTGGTTTCACTGCACCTACAGAACAAACCACGGTACTGTCGTAATTTCTGAGTGCTGCCGTATTTTCGGACATTTTCATATAGAAACTTTTATGGAAAATACGGCCCTGCCGTAATGGATTTCACGGGCCGTATTCTGGGTTCGATTTTATATAAAAAGTTTAATGGATTTTACGGTGCTACCGTAATAGATTTCACGGGCCGTGTTTCGAGTCAATTTTTCACCTGAAAGATTTGATGAAAATACGGCACTACCGTAATGCATTTCATGGTACCATAATTCCGAAAGATTTTTGTACCAAGAGTCAATGCCGAAATTATGGCACCGCCATAACCGTTTTCATGACCGTAATTGTAACCCAGATTCGCGATTTTTTTGGACATTTTGGAGCCCAATTTTTGTACGATCGATTGCGGACGATCTAGGCCATAAATTGAAGATCCGTAAGAAGGAAAAAAAGGGTTTAGACAGAGGAGAAGACACAGAGCCAAAAAGCCCTAATTTTCATCCACTTTCTAGAGAGAAATCAAGTTTTCCACTACCACCCTAGGTTTCACCGCAGTGAAGCGTACAGCGCATCTTCGGCCGCAAAATTTGAAGGGAAGCTATGCATAAAGGAGGAGAATATACCCCAGAAGTTTCAGAGCAAAAGGAGATCGATCGGAAGAGAAATCAACGAAGAAGTCGCTGCCGACACTATTCAATGATGACACCAAATTTTATAGTATATTTTGTGTCATTTCATTGGTCTTTTTGTGTCATATTTATGCTCTTTTGCTTCTTTTTAAACCTTATTTGCCAAATATTGCAAAATCTACTCCATTTCTTATTTTTGTTAATTTTCAGGTTAAAAAGTGCCATATTTTGATGGAATTTGAAATATTTGAGCACACCAATGAATTCTAAACATCAAGACGAAGCCGCCCATCAATTTTCATGTAAATCGGAGCAAGTTTGAAAAATACACCCCGGGTGTAATTTTTATTATGGCTGTAATTTTCTGCCCAGGATTACGATAGTGCCGTAATATTTTTTATGGTACCATAATTTTGACCTAGAATTCACATAAAACTTTGCTGAAATTACAGCACTATCGTAATAGAAAACACGGTCGTAACTCTATTCCTGGCATGCGATTCTTCCGGACTTTTTGAAGCCCGAATCTTGCGCAGATGATTTCTTGAGCTATATACCACCAAATTGAGATCCGAAAGAAGCTATAAACTCGTCTCAATGAGGAGAAGACGAGAGAGCAAAAGCCCTAATTTTAATCCACTATCGAGGGACAAATCAGGAGAGGCATCCTTAGGGTTCGGCCTCATGCCGAGAGGCATAGAGGCTATCTCAGGCCGCGATTTTCACAAGGAAGCTTCGCCTAGAGGAGAAGACGATACCCCAGAAGTTTCAGAGCGAAAGGAGGTCGATCGGAGGAGAAATCAACGAAAGAGCGGGCGTCGGCACTGTTCACTCGCAAGATTACGGCTGTAATTTCCATTACAGCCATGTTGTAAAGTTCATTTCTTCTTCTTTTGAATTTCCGATCGTTCTAAACTATGGATTATTGTAATTCTTCTTCCATGTTAGCTTAGATATCTTTTGGGACATGAGGGAGTAGTTTCCCTTAATTTTCTTAATGATTATGATTATTTTTACTTTCGTCAAGATGATTTTATCATGACAATTCTACTTATGTGATGATTGTCTTTAATTCTCTGGAGATTTATATTATTAGCATGTTTTAGAGTTTTTGCGATATGGACCGAAAGCTGATTTGCTTGAGAACTTGGAACCCTAAAATTGAAATCTAGGAACTTACCGTAAGAAATTAGGTATGTTCTTATTTCTCTATTTTAGAAATATAATTGCCATGTTGATAATCTGAATCTAGGATAGAGTTACTGTGATAAACGTCAGAGGTATTGCAAGAAATTGAGTACCAGAACGTTGGAGAACCTTAAGTAGAACCTGTGTTGAGATTCGGATGCACGAAAGTGATCCTTGAGTTTCCACTCGAGATAATTGACTTAGAATTCGGATGCATGAAAGTGATCCTTGAGTTCTTTGTTAATGGTTTACTTATCTTCAGCATTGAATAGATCTTGTACGAAAGTGAGGATCGGTTCTTTGTATAATTGTCTGCATGAAAGTGAGATAATTCCTTTATGAAGTAAATTATATCTTTATCATAATAAAATTAGATTGACGAACATCTTTTCATATCTAGTCATGGAAATAATGGTGGATGATACCCTAGTCCCAGTTTCTCTCTCAAATATTTCGTGCACTTTCTTATCGTTTAGATAGTGAGAAAACAACTATTTGGTACTTAACATGTAGGTCTCTGTGGTTCGATATATTTTTATTACTTCGAAGTATCCGTGCACTTGCGGACTACAACATTCACGCCAGGAATTACGGCTATAATTTCCATTACACCCGTGCTGTAAAGTTGTTTTCCCCTTTTCTCCTCGATTTTTTATCCTCTGATACTTTAGATTATTGTAATCTTTCTATCATGCTAGCTTAAAACTTCTTTTGGGACATAGGGGGAGTAATTCCCTTTGATTTCTTAATGACTAGATGAATCATTCATTATTTCGTCAAGTATAATTTTAGTATGATAATTCTACTTATGTGATGATTGCTCTCTAATTCTCCATAGATTCATATTATCAAGCATGTTTTAGAGTTTTTGCAATAAGGACCGAAAGGTGATTTGTTTGAGAACTTGGAACCTAAAATTCAATGTTAGGAACTCTGTTGGGAAACCCCGTGGATATTTTAAAAAATTTTCATAGAAAGCACAGTGGAAGAATAACCCTAAAATAGGTCAGTCCCAAAAACCCAGTGAAGATCGTCATGCGAGGGGTCGACACGATGAGATGAGAAGGTACCTTGCAGCAATTTGAGATGATGTCGATGTAGGCGCCCAAGTGTGCGCCCTCTGTAGTCTCACACACACGGATGCTTCGAGTCTTCTTCTTCCACGCCCAGTGCTAGCCTCGGGAAGAAGATCCACGCCATGGGAGTTCCTCTTGAACACTTGCGCCAATCGCCAAGGGAAGAAGAGAAAGAAGATCTCTTTAGTCTTGATGGAAGAAAAGGAGAAAATCTCTAAGAACCCCAAGCTTTCGCCCCTCCACTTGTCTCCATGCCTCCAAGAGGAATTAGTGCCATGAGAGGGGCAGGCTAGGGTCTCTTTTATAGAGATCATATTTGGCTTGGAGAAGAATTAGGAGAGCATGATTTTAGGAATTAATTAATTAAATCCTAATCCAATTAGGACTCTAATTAATTTAAATAAAATCAGCCCTATTAAATCTCCACAAAAATATGACTCTAATTAATTAATTAATTATCCCCTATTTTATCTCAAATGATTAATTCAAAATCTACTTTAATTAATCACATGATATTAATTAAGGCATAGGCGCTAACCCTAGTCTAACTAGGGTTAAATATGCGCTTACCTTTTCTTCTCCTTAAGCCTAATTAACTTATTAGTAAGCCCAACTATATAATGGGCCTAGCCCATGGTCCATTATGCATGTTAATCAATCCATTGGATCCAATCCAATTTAACCCAAGGTCAAACGAGGTTAACCATGGTTAATTTGGTCAATATGCCAAAAATGGAAGTTGGCTTTAATAAGTTTCTTCCATCTCATCAGGCCCATTGGCGTTGATGAATCTCCCAAATAGATCTGAATTATCCAATAACTCGATTCAAAGGCTATCCGATCAAAACAAAAACTCGAGCATCAAAGTGTGCGACTCTGTAGGTTCTTTTGACGTTGGCAGTGTTGACCTAAGGTCACCATAAGTAGTGAGTGGCACCAAGCACCGATCTACTTTTGCTCACTAGCTAAGCTAATCAAATATCGAACCACAGAGACCTACGTGTTAAGTACCAAATAGTTATTTTCTCACTAGCTAAGCAAATCAAATATGATGCAAGTAAACGGTAGGAAAGTGCACGAAATATCTAAGAGAAAAACTGGGACTAGGGTTTCATCCACCTTAATTTCCATGACTAGGTATAAATATGTGTTCGTCAGTCTAATCTTATTGTGATAAAGACATAATTTACTTCATAAATAAATCATCTCGCTCTCGCGCAGATAATTTACAAAGAACTAATCCTCACTCTCATGCAAGATTTATTCAATGTTAGATATAAGTAAATCATTGACAAAGAACTCAAGGATCACTCTCATGCATCCGAATTCTAAGTAAATCATCTCAACTGAAAGCTACATATTTTCATACTATAATTTTCACAGATTCTACTTATGGTTCTCTAATGATCCGATACTTGATATCTCATAGTATCATCATGTTTATTTCAATAACTCAATCCTAAGTTCAGATTATCAACATGGCAATATACTTCTAAAATCGAGAAATAAGAACAAACATAATTTCTTACGATGAGTTCCTAACATTCAATTTTAGGGTTCCAAGTTTTCACAAATCACCTCTCGGTCCATATCACAAAAACTCTAAAACATCCAGATAATATGAATCTATGGAGAATTAAAGGCAATCGTCATATAAGTAGAATTATCATATTAAAATTATCTTGACGAAATAAAAGTTATCTAGTTATATAAAATCATGGGGATTACATCCCCATGTCCCATGTCTAAGCTAGCTTTGTAGAAGAATTACAATAAACCATAGTTCAGATTGATAAAAAATCAAAGAGAAAGGGGAGAAACACTTTACACAGGGCTGTAATGAAAATTACAGCCCATAATTTTGCTCTAGAATCGTAATGAACAGTGCAGGTGACCCTTCTTTCATTGATTTCTCCTCCGATTGATCTCCTTTCGCTCTGAAACTTCTGGGTATCATCTTCTCCTCTAGGCGAAGCTTTCCTATAAATTTCGTGTCCTGAGGTGGCCTCTTGGCGCGAGGCTGTGCCCTACGGATGCCTCCAATGATTTCTCTCTGGATAGTGGATAAAAATTAGGGCTTTCACTCTCCTTATCTTCTCCTCATTGAGATGATTTTATAGCTTCTTTCGGATCTCAAATGGTGGTCTATAACTTGAGAAATCGTCCGCAAGAAATTAGTGGAAGAATCGGGCAACATGGCATTCCTGGGTCGAAATTACGCTACCATAATTTTTATTATGACAGTGCCGTAATTTCTTTCTGTATACTTATGGGTGGAAATTATGGTAGTGTAATATTTATTACGGCACTGCCGTAATTTTGCTTCTATGCTTTCTAGGGCAGAAATTACGGTAGTGTAATAAAAATTACACCGGGGGTGTAATTTCCAAACTTGCTCCGATTTGCATGAAAATTGACGGGCGGCTTCGTCTCGATGTCTGGAATCCATTGGTGCGCTTAGATCTTTCAAAATCCATCAAAATATGGCACTTTTTACCTAAAAATGATCAAAAATAAGAAATAGTGTAAATTCTGCAATATTTGACAAATAAGGCTTAAAAACAAGCAAAAGAGCATGAATATAACACAAAAAGACTAATAAAATGACACAAAATATACTATGAATTTTTGTGTCATCAAACACATAAGGCTCAAACTTTGCTTGTCCTCAAGCAAATAAATAGAATAGAGAATAATGCTAAGTATGGAAAATATGCTCTTTTATGAAAAATAAATTTTTAAAATATAATCACTCATGAATTATTCCACCAACTGTTACACAAAATTTCAAATAAATACATCGTTCTCTGAGATTAATCTTTAAGATTCACAACTTTGATTAAATAAAATTTCGCAACTCGCATAATAAAAAGAATCTCAATCTCATGAATTCACCCAAGTTTCAGTTTAAATCTATCATACCTTTGTTTACAGGAATAAGATTTCCAAAATCTTTTTCCACTAAAAAATCTTTCTCTTTTTTTTTGTGTTTTTGATGGTATGTGCCCACATAGATACACACTCTGTATTTGGATTTCAACTCTTATCTTCGGTACTACTGTCAATTTTACACAGTGCCAAGTACATGAGTCATTTTCTTTTTTTCTCTCTCTCTTTCTCTTTTTTTTTATAGACTTCAACCCATATCTTCGGTACCACTGCCAATTTTACACAGTGCTAAGTAGGGGAGTCTCTCTCTCTTTTTGGATCTTGGATTCTTTCTTCCCAACAAATAGTAAAGTAGACTAAACATCAACTAGGTTCATCAATTGACATCAATTCAAAAATTACACTCGTATGCTAATTTTATTCAAGAAAGATGTTTCACTCTTAGATTGCATTCATCAAACAACATACCTACCCAAAAACCTTATGCATCAATCAATGAAGGATTTCAACAAGTAGATATATATTGAAGAAATAAATTCAGCATAATAGGCATATTTCCATTCATAGGCATTGACATGCATAAACATTCATCATCATAGAAAAATCTACACACCTCTTATCACATGGATTCAAGTCATAAAAATTTTTAAACATCAAAAAATTGAAAATCAATGCAAAAGGTGTGAAGCATGAAACTTATAGAATCATAGTCAAAAGTGTAAAATGATAGATTCAAGAAACCCACATCGAATAGAAATATCAGTAGCAAATAGCAAAAGAAATCAGGTAGCAATCCCGAATAAGATCACCAGAAAATGCAAACAATACTCACAAAACTATATGGGAAGCTCAATCGTCATCCGGGGTGTACCGTTAGGCCAGATGCAGCTAGGTCCAAAGATGCGCCTTTTGAAAATTTACCTGCACAATTTTAAATACATAAGGCTCAGATCAAAAAATAGTATCTTACTTTAGCTAAAAAAATTAGAAACTAGAGATATCATCAGTGGTCTGAAGAGGGTGCCGGTGGAAAGATCTGATGCATGCGAGAAGCAGAGGAGGAACAGATGCTAGCTGAAGAGCTGCTAGCAATGAAGATGATGGTGCTGACAGTAGAGTGATGATGAAGAGTAGTCTTCAATGGCCTGCTGAAGATTACAGTCCCGGAGGCAAAGTCGTCGGTTGGTGGGCGGCGAGAGAGAGAGAAAAATCGTGCACCATGCATCATACAATTTCGAAAATTGAAATATGGCATGTGAGCATGATAAGCATGAAAAACATCATTCGAGTTTCGCAAGTCGCTCTAATACCACTGTTGGGAAACCTCGGGGATATTTTACAAATTTTCAGAGCTTTATTGACATAAATACATAGCACAGCGGAAGAATATCCCCGAAACAGTTCAGTCCCAAAAACCCAGTGAAGATCGCATGCGAAGGAGTCGACACGATGAGATAGAAAATACCTTTAAAGTGAGATGAGGCCGATGTCAAGGTAGGCGCCCAAGCCTGCGCCCTCTACTGTCTCACACACACGGATGCCTCGAGCCTCTTCTTCCACACCCAGTGCTTGCCTCGGGAAGAAGATCCAAGCCTTGGGAGAGCCCTCCAAGAGACTTGCACCACCACCAAAGGGAGATGCGCCAAGAATAAGGAGGAAGAAGGAGATGCCGCCAAGAACAAGTTCACCTTTTGCCAAGGAGAAGGGAAGATGAACACTTGCGGTTTGATAGAAAGGATGGAGCCACTCGCCCTCACTTGATCGCCCTTTCAATTGATCACGCCTTCAAGAGAATTAGTGTGTTGAGAGGGGCGGCCAAGGTCTCTATTTATAGAGACCATAGGCGGTTTACTTGTGGCCTCAATTCAAACAAATTGGGTGGCTAGGAGAAGAAGTAGGAATTTAAATCCTAATCTAATTAGGACTTATGTGGGCGCCTTGATCATGTCCTAATCCTATTAGGATTTACATGGACGGTTTGATCAAGACTAGTCCTAATCCAATTAGGACTTAAGTGGGCGACTTGATCAAGTCCTAATTCAATCAGGACTCAAGGGGCGGTTTGATCAAGATTCAAATTAAGCTTTGAATCAAGTCCTAATCCAATTAGGACTCTAATTATTTATCTAATTAATTGAATCCTAATCCAATTAGGACTCTAATTAATTCAAATAGATCAGCCCATTTAATCCCACAAAAATAGGACCCTAATTTATTAATTAGCCCTTATTTTATCATGATCAGTTAAACTCACATGAGGTATAAGCGCTAACCCTAGTCTAACTAGGGTTAAGCATGCGCCATCCCATTTCTTCTCCTTAAGCCCATTAAGCTCAACCTTTTCAATGGGCCCAGCCCAAGCTCCATTTTTCATGTTAACCAAGCCCTTGGATCCAATCCAATTTAACCCATGGTCAAATTGGGCTAACCATGGTTAAAATGCCGTAAATGGAAGTTGGCTCCAATAAGTCTCTTCCATCTCATCAGGCCCATTGGCGTTGATGAAATCTCCAAAACAGATCCGAGTTATCCAATAACTCGATCATAAGGCTTCCCGATCAATGCGAGAACTCGAGTATCAAGGTGTGCGACCCTGTAGGTTCCTCTGACATTGGCAGTGCTGACCTAAGGTCACCACAAGCAGTGAGTGGCACCTAGCAGTGCATCGCTGCTACCCAAGTCATCAGAATGGATATCGACATCGACATCCCCATCATCGCAACCAGGTACAGATGCATTACAGTCTCTTTGCCGAACTAATATCCGATTGGCCAACTGTGTCACCACTTGTTTCTATCCAATCTCATGGCTATGACTAAATCAGGTCTAACCTGGGTATGGTCATACACTTTCAGTCATAGAACCATAGAGGAGCTTCATGAATATCATGCTTCCCTTAGGAAGGGGCAAATCCTATGTCTGTGCATTGACCTTCTTGTTGGGGTATGCCCTTAAGGCTAATGTTTGAGGCCTTGGGATTCTTTCAGTATCATGTATAAACTCTTATGTTTATAAAGGCAATGGTTGTTATTCAGTTTGTTACATTGTCTGCTGCAATAAGTGTGCTTCTGAATAATGTCTCAATGCTGTTCAGCTTGGCTGACATGCTGTAATGTCCTTAGTCGAGATATCTTGGTGAACATGAGACAGCCTTGATATGATTGAGACTAATATGTGTTCTAATCTTGTAGGATGCTTCGAGCATGGAATAAGATGTAGACTCATGGGTACATTGGATGTACTGGACAGACCCTACTAGGATATTCAATTGCTTGTCACAATGTGAATAATCCTTGTTTGCAATAAGTGGCACATGTCCTCTGACTTGAGATCACTTGTGTTTCTAAATGATGATTGTCATTGTTTTGAGGTAGTTCAATATCATTTGAAACATAATGGTTATAGACTATCTTGGATAATGATCATGAGTCAGGTTAGGACACTAGTGATAGATATAGGATTGCCGTCTCCTTGATTGGAGTGTGATGTTCTAAAGGGGCCCCCCTGGATGAGATGATTGAGAAAGTGTATGGCCATACCCAGGTGACTATGTTCATCTGATCTAATCATGCTCATCATATTGGAGTCACAGGCTTGACACGCTTGTCCAATAAGAACATCCAGTGGCAAAGGAAACATGTATGCCTAGTGAAGTGGATTCACACTTATGCTATGGTTTGGGTGTAGTCTTGGAAGACTCTTTCCTTTATATCGGGAGACAGTGATGTGTTGCTAGATACCCCTCACTGATCGTGATAACGTAAGTTATCGTTACCGACATTTAAAGGAAACCCTCAGGGTCGCACAATTTGATGATATGGCTTACTCATGTCAGATCGTGTGGACTGAATTGTTTTGGTTCAGTTTAAAGGAATTTAAACTTTGATTGTAAGTGAGATCTGGTATGATCATGTTTGATTGATTAGGACTTGAGATCGGTAAACTTCGATCGAGAGTATTGATGCTAGATCGGTGAGATCAAGAGCATCGAGAGATCAACGGTTAGATCTTGAACCTTTAGGTTCAATGAGATCTAGACCATGGCTTGGGCTGATTTGATTTGGTCTTTGAACCAAATTCAATTGAACCGGCTCATCATGTGAGCGCTTGGTTCAAAGGTTCAAAGAGTGAAAAGAAGTTGCGTTCGGTTCACTTGGAGTGAACGCATAACGCTTGAGAAATAAAGGGTTGCTATTTTTGGAAATCGTTTTTGCAATGCCTCCACGTTCATGAGGAACGTTTTTCTCTTGTCGCCTCTCTTCACTTCTTGACGCCTCTCCCTCTCGTGTGGCTTCTCTCGACGAGTGTAGAGGAAGGCTTTCAAAAAACCAAGAGATCTCATCTCCTCCACACAAAGGACCCTTGAAGCCTTGCTAGCACAAGAAGCAACAAGGAGTAGGCGATCACATCTTGTGTGCGGTGCCTTTGGAGAAGAAGCGCTTGCATCTTTCTCTTCCAAGTTGCCATCCAAGTCATGGCAATGGTATGATTCCTTCATCATCTTTACAAAGATTTAAAGTTGATCATATGAATATATCACATGCGATCCTAAGACACCCTAATTCCGCCCATGCAATTTTAAGTTGCGCATGCTTAGGGTTTCGCCCCCCTATTTCATAGGGACCTTTCAATTGGTATCAGAGCTGGTTTTTAGATATGTTCATATGATTGCTTTGTGTGATCCATGTTTGCACTTAAGATTAGATCTAATGTTAACATGCGTATCTACATGCTTGTCCTTATATGTTGGCGCATGTATCTTGTTTCATGTTGGCGCTTGTTAGATGTTGTTTTTCAAAACTTATCTTGCGCGCCTCCTTATTAGATCTAAGCTGCGCTTGCTATAAACCCTTAGACGGGTTAGTAGGGTTGAAGTCATCCTCTAGGTAAGATCCAACCAGTCTGATCAGACCATCTGACAGCCTAGATGGGTCGACCAGATGGCACCTGTGCGCAAGCACGAGGTGGCTATAGGTCGACTGCAGACAGGCGTGTAGCGAGGTCTGGTTGAGACAACCAGTGAATGCGCATGAGTTAGGCCCGGGGTCACACCCGCTTGCCAGAACTCATGAAGGTTGTTCAGCCCTTGGCATATGCATGGTTGACCATTAGGTCGACTCAAGTCAGTTAGGACTTGGTGCATGCAAGGGCAGTGGATCTGACTAGACATGATGAGTGGATCCCTATTAATGGACCGTTGTAAGGTAGTAGGGCACATAAGACAAATAAAATTGATTGCGATGGGATTTTGAAAATTTTATTTTGTTGATGGATCACATATTGATTGGATGCCATGATGCTTGTTTATTTCATCTTATGTGGGTTGCCCAATTAATGTGTGCTGTGCTGGGGCCTGCGTGCCTGGATTAAAAATGTAAATTATTATATTTGTGATCTGCGCATCACATTTTAATTAATTTATTGTGTAATTGACCTGCGTGTCAATCTTGTCTAGATAGATTAAATTGTAATTTTAATCAGACAAGAGCACAGAGCACACTTGGCAGAGGCGCATGCAGCAGAGGCTTGACCAGGTGGGAGGTCTAGGGTTCGACCCTATGACAGGCGCATTTACCTGGTGGGCGCACCTGAGCTGCAATGGGCGCTTGGGCCCTGGTCTGGGCAAGTTGAGATGCAAATGACTCATGAAGAGCTCAAGTGAAGACTTAAGTTATCTTAAGGTCTTACCTAGGCTTAATGGGCGTTTACCACATAAGATCATCATGCTTTCTTTTATTGTTTAAATAAGTAGAATTGCATGATTTATTTATCTTCTGCTATCGCCATAGGGTTTGCATGATAGTTAAGAAGATAAAAGACCGTTAAAATCCAACGTTAAATATCAAGCACGTAAGCCTTCTGACGCGAAACCTCACTGTTCTGACTATCGTTGGGGCCGTGTTGTACCCACTCAGTGGGCACGCCCATCTATCTTCAGACGGTGTGTGATTACACCTGCGTGTTACAGGGAAGGGATTTATCGCTTCTCGTTGCTCAGCATAGCACGTGGTGGTCCAGGGAGTAGGTCGGGTCAGCTTGACCATGTAGGCTACATATGGGGCATATGTTAGCTATATGGAGGCAGCCATCTGTGGGATCAGAGACTGTGTTGTACCAACTCAGTTGGCACAGTCTGCTGGATTGCCCAGATGAAGGGGAATCGCACGGGTTGGCGATTGGCAGGGACTGCCTACTAGAAATTAGTGCTTGTACTCTCTGTGCATCTTATCTCGCCTGAGCGGGACGCGGAGACCAAGTATGAAATCTGGATCCCATCTCACTAAAAGAGTGTTACTCTTTCGGACTGTTTTAATGGATTTTTCAGTCAGATAAAATGGTGAGAAAAGAATCTTTCTTAAGTCCTAGATTGATTCTAAACATTGATACTGACCTTGCTGTTCTTGCATTGTTGTAGATTCCTGCAGCAACGAACACCATGAGCTTCAATGTGCGATCCCTACTGGAAAGGGAGAAGTTTGCTGGGCCAAACTTCTCGGACTGGTACGGACACCTTAAGATTGTTCTTAAGGCAGAGAGGAAACTGTATGTCCTCGAGACGGCTATACCGCCTCAACCCGCTCCGAACGCCGCAAGGGCGGTTCGGGAAGCCTATGAAAAGCATGTCAATGATAGCATTGATGTCGCTTGCCTGATGCTAGCGTCTATGACCCCACAGCTGCAGCGTCAGCATGAGGATATGTCTGCTATAGAAATTATAGCAAACCTCAAGATGCTGTATGCTGCACAGGCGAGGACTGAACACTATAATTTGACCAAGCTTTTCTTTCAGAGCAAACTGGCTGAAGGGAGTCCAGTGGGAGCTCACGTGCTCAAGATGATTGGGCACAAAGAGGCTCTAGAGAAACTGGGGCATACCATCAATCAGGAGCTTGCTGTAGACATTATTCTGCAGTCCCTTCCGGCCTCTTTCGATCCATTCATTATTAATTTTAATATGAACAAGATCGACTGTACTCCGGCAGAGTTGCTGAATATGCTCTTGACTACAGAGGAGACTCTAAAGGGAAAGCCTTCAACCTCTGTCTTGATGTTTCCTTCCAGGAACAAGAAGAAGGGGAAGAAGGGCAAAGCCCCTGTCAAGAACTACAACAAGGCTCTGAAACAAAAGGTTAAGCGGTCGAAGGAATACAGATGTTTCCACTGTGGCCAGCTAGGTCACTGGAAAAAGGACTGTAAAGCGCTCCAAGGAGACAAGAAGGGAAGCATCGCTTCTGGCTCAGGTATATTTGTGACTGAAGTCATGATATCTTCTTCTTCTATATCATGGGTGTTGGACACTGCATGTGGAGTTCACATTTGTTCAAATGTACAGGAACTCAAGAGAAGAAGACAGGTGGGACAGCATGAGGTGGACCTACGAGTTGGAAACGGGGCACGGGTTGCTGCTGTTGCTGTAGGAGAATATCACATCTCATTACCATCTGGACTTGTATTAGAACTGAACAATTGTTATTTTGTACCAAGCATTACCAAAAATATTATCTCCATTCCTGCTCTTGTCAGGAAAGGGTTTTCCTTTGAATGCAAGACTTCAAAGTGTGTTCTTTCTTTTGATAATATTGTTTATGCTACTGGGTCAATTAACAATGGGTTATTCATGTTGGACATGGAATGTTCTATACAAAATATTGATAATAAGAAAGCCAAGTATGCTGATGACAGCACCTTGCTATGGCATAGTCGTTTAGGCCATATTAACAAGAAGCGCATTAAGCGGTTGCATGACCATGGACTGCTGGGATCATTCTCCTATGAGGAGATTGATACATGCAAAGCTTGTTTAATGGGCAAAATGACGAAGTCTCCTTTTCCTAACAAAGGTCAAAGGGCTTCAGGTTTACTTGACCTTATACACAGTGATGTGTGTGGGCCATTTAGTAAACATGCCAGAGGTGGCTATTCATACTTCATTACCTTTACTGATGATTTCAGTAGATATGGGTATGTCTATCTAATGAGACATAAGAGTGAATCTTTTGACAAGTTCAAAGAGTTCAAAAATGAAGTACAGAATCAGCTAGGCCGAAATATCAAGGCACTTCGCTCAGATCGAGGTGGAGAATACCTAAGTCGAGAGTTTACTGACTATCTGAAGGAGTGTGGGATTATCTCACAGCTCACTCCACCAGGAACACCGTAATGGAATGGTGTGTCCGAGAGGAGGAACAGAACCTTACTGGATATGGTTCGTTCTATGATGAGTCAGGCTACTCTACCTTACTCCTTTTGGGGATTTGCATTGGAAACAGCTGCAAAGGTACTAAACCGAGTGCCATCCAAGGCAGTTTCAAAGACTCCATATGAGTTATGGTATGGGAAACAGCCGAGCTTGACATTTATCAAGATCTGGGGTTGCGAGGCTTATGTCAAAAAGCTCGCCTCTGGGAAACTAGAGAGCAGATCTGAGAAATGCATCTTTGTCGGTTACCCTAAGGAAACTAAGGGTTATTATTTCTACGATCCCAAAGAGAACAAGGTATTTGTTGCTCGGACGGCCATTTTTCTTGAGAAGGAATTTCTTCTGCAAGAGGCCAGTGGGAGAGAAATAAAGCTGGATGAGAATCCAGAGGAAGGACAAAGTAGTCAAGCACAGTTGGATGAGCCTGAGCCAGTTGGACAGGTTATTGAACAACCTGAGGCTCAGATATCACGGGAACCGTTAAGATCGGGAAGGATCCGTCGACAGCCTGAGCGCTATGACGGAGTCTACATCATTGATCATGATGAACCCCTCACTTATGCGGATGCGGTCAGTGGACCGGAGTCAGCTAGATGGCTTGAAGCTATGCGAGCCGAGATGGACTCCATGTCAGATAATCAAGTCTGGGATTTGGTTGATCCGCCTCCGGGAGTAATCCCTATAGGCTGTAAATGGATCTTCAAGAAGAAGATTGACATGGATGGTAACGTAGTTACCTATAAAGGCAGGCTAGTTGCGAAAGGTTTCAAACAAATCTACGGGATAGATTATGATGAAACTTTCTCTCCTGTAGCCATGTTCAAGTCTATTCGGATTATTCTTGCGATAGCAGCATATTACGATTATGAGATCTGGCAAATGGATGTGAAGACCGCTTTCCTTAATGGAAAACTGGATGAGGATGTGTATATGACACAACCTGAAGGTTTCACTAATCCATCAGATCGTCATAAAATATGCAAGTTAAAGAAGTCCATTTATGGACTTAAGCAAGCATCTAGAAGCTGGAATATTCATTTTGATGAATCAATCTGTGAATTTGGTTTCATCAAGAATGAAGATGACCCGTGTGTATATAAGAGGTTTAGTGGGAGCGTGATTACTTTCTTAGTCCTCTACGTCGATGATATCTTGATCATTGGAAACGATATTCCTGAACTGCATGCTGTTAAAGCATGGTTAAGAAAATATTTCCAGATGAAAGATCTAGGAGAAGCAGCCTATGTATTAGGTGTGAAGATCTACAGAGATAGATCTAAGAGGCTTCTCGGGCTGTGCCAAAGTACTTACATCGATAAAGTCCTGGAGAGATTTCATTTAGAGAATTCTAAAAGAGGATATCTTCCAGTCAGACATGGTCTGAATCTTTCAAAGAGTCAGTGTCCACAAACACAGACTGAGAAAGATGAAATGGACAATACGCCTTATGCTTCGGCTATTGGGTCCATTATGTATGCGATGTTGTGTACTCGCCCAGACGTCGCTTACGGGTTAAGCGTGACCAGTCAATTCCAAAGTAATCCAGGTCAGGCGCACTGGATTGCGGTCAAGAACATTTTAAAATATCTGCGGAGGACCAAAGATATGTTCTTGGTGTATGGTGGTCAGGAAGAACTCAGTATTGAAGGATATACTGACGCTTCGTTCCAATCTGACCAGGATGATTTCCGATCGCAATCAGGCTATGTTTTTAGCTTTAATGGAGGAGCTGTGGTATGGAAAAGTTTCAAACAGTCTATCGTTGCTGATTCCACAACAGAAGCCGAGTATGTTGCAGCCTCGGAAGCATCCAAGGAGGCAGTGTGGATTCGTAAGTTCGTTCAGGAACTTGGTGTTGTTCCTTCGAGTGCAGATCCTTTGGTTATCTTCTGTGATAACACTGGAGCAATCGCACAAGCAAAGGAACCACGGTCGCACCAGAAGTCCAAGCACATACAGAGACGGTTTCACTTGATCCAGGAGATCATTGATCGTGGTGAGATCAAAATCTGCAAGGTTCATACAGATGACAATCTGGCTGACCCGCTTACCAAGCCTCTGGCGCAGCAGAACCATGAGAAGCACTGTAATAATATGGGTTTGAGATTTCTCAACCATTAGATTAAGTACAAGTGGGAGATTGTTGGGGTATGCCCTTAAGGCTAATGTTTGAGGCCTTGGGATTCTTTCAGTATCATGTATAAACTCTTATGTTTATAAAGGCAATGGTTGTTATTCAGTTTGTTACATTGTCTGCTGCAATAAGCGTGCTTCTGAATAATGTCTCAATGCTGTTCAGCTTGGCTGACATGCTGTAATGTCCTTAGTCGAGATATCTTGGTGAACATGAGACAGCCTTGATATGATTGAGACTAATATGTGTTCTAATCTTGTAGGATGCTTCGAGCATGGAATAAGATGTAGACTCATGGGTACATTGGATGTACTGGACAGACCCTACTAGGATATTCAATTGCTTGTCACAATGTGAATAATCCTTGTTTGCAATAAGTGGCACATGTCCTCTGACTTGAGATCACTTGTGTTTCTAAATGATGATTGTCATTGTTTTGAGGTAGTTCAATATCATTTGAAACATAATGGTTATAGACTATCTTGGATAATGATCATGAGTCAGGTTAGGACACTAGTGATAGATATAGGATTGCCGTCTCCTTGATTGGAGTGTGATGTTCTAAAGGGGCCCCCCTGGCTGAGATGATTGAGAAAGTGTATGGCCATACCCAGGTGACTATGTTCATCTGATCTAATCATGCTCATCATATTGGAGTCACAGGCTTGACACGCTTGTCCAATAAGAACATCCAGTGGCAAAGGAAACATGTATGCCTAGTGAAGTGGATTCACACTTATGCTATGGTTTGGGTGTAGTCTTGGAAGACTCTTTCCTTTATATCGGGAGACAGTGATGTGTTGCTAGATACCCCTCACTGATCGTGATAATGTAAGTTATCGTTACCGACATTTAAAGGAAACCCTCAGGGTCGCACAATTTGATGATATGGCTTACTCATGTCAGATCGTGTGGACTGAATTGTTTTGGTTCAGTTTAAAGGAATTTAAACTCTGATTGTAAGTGAGATCTGGTCTGATCATGTTTGATTGATTAGGACTTGAGATCGGTAAACTTCGATCGAGAGTATTGATGCTAGATCGGTGAGATCAAGAGCATCGAGAGATCAACGGTTAGATCTTGAACCTTTAGGTTCAATGAGATCTAGACCATGGCTTGGGCTGATTTGATTTGGTCTTTGAACCAAATTCAATTGAACCGGCTCATCATGTGAGCGCTTGGTTCAAAGGTTCAAAGAGTGAAAAGAAGTTGCGTTCGGTTCACTTGGAGTGAACGCATAACGCTTGAGAAATAAAGGGTTGCTATTTTTGGAAATCGTTTTTGCAACGCCTCCACGTTCATGAGGAACGTTTTTCTCTTGTCGCCTCTCTTCACTTCTTGACGCCTCTCCCTCTCGTGTGGCTTCTCTCGACGAGTGTAGAGGAAGGCTTTCGAAAAACCAAGAGATCTCATCTCCTCCACACAAAGGACCCTTGAAGCCTTGCTAGCACAAGAAGCAACAAGGAGTAGGCGATCACATCTTGTGTGCGGTGCCTTTGGAGAAGAAGCGCTTGCATCTTTCTCTTCCAAGTTGCCATCCAAGTCATGGCAATGGTATGATTCCTTCATCATCTTTACAAAGATTTAAAGTTGATCATATGAATATATCACATGCGATCCTAAGACACCCTAATTCCGCCCATGCAATTTTAAGTTGCGCATGCTTAGGGTTTCGCCCCCCTATTTCATAGGGACCTTTCACTTCTCATATGGGTCGTGACATGCACAATGACAACCGTTATTACCTCCCAACTATGATAAGGCGTTAGGTTGTATCAAAGCATATCCTTAACCATATAGAATGGCCAATGACCTCAAGTCAAGGGATCAATGCATCTCCTATCACCTGTGAGGATAACTCGTGACACCAAGTCATTGCCTCACAACGGGTCGGTCCAGTATATCTACCACTGATATACCCATATGCCTGCGTTAGCACCTCGTGCCTAACCAGCCCATATACCAGTCTTACAAGTACCATAGCTGTCCCATATCCACTAAGGTACATTGACTAGGGACAATAGTTTGAGCACATATCCAATCTGTCTCCAGGGACATTATCATATAAGTACATGTTCACAGATGTAAATAAATAATGATAACGACAATGCCAGTATGATATAAATATCAATGTCAAGTAGTACAAGTAACGGACCAGAATTAGGTCCTTAGGGCATATACACCAACAGCCTTGACCATTTTCGCCAAGCATTGGCACCTTTTCATTTCGAGGTATACTTGTATTATCAACCTCCGCCCTTTTGCCCCTGTTAGCAACACTTGTATAAGCGACCTTAGAGTCATTTCCCTTTGGCTCCTCCATTCTGAATTTTGGATTTTGTGTGTTAGAAAATCTCTGAAGGTTTGTCCTCTCGAGTTTCACCACTTGGGTAATCAACTCTTGAAATGTAGAAATATTATTTGTACAAAGAAATGGGGCCATCCAGTTATCAATGTTGGCGAGCAATAGCTCTACAGCCTGGACTTTCTCTAGTGATTGTTCGCATTTACGCTCAAATTTCTCCATCTCATGATGTAATTAAGGATGGTTTCATCCTTCTTCCTTTTCATGTTTGCCAAGTCCACAATCGTAACTTTATCGCTTGTGGAAGCGAATTTCATCTGGAAGCCATCCTCCATATCAGCCCAAGTTTTGATGATTTCATTTTCTAAGGAGTAATACCACTCGAAGGCAACTCCTGAGAGGCTTTGCGGAAATTGCCGAAGCAATAAAGCATCATTGCTCCCTATATTCACACATGTCACAATAAAGTGAGCTAGATGCTGATCAAGGTTCCCTATCCCATTGAACATTTTGAAATGTGGTACGATGTACCCCTTGGGATAAGGTATGTCATCGTATGCAGAAGGATAAGGTCTCCCTTGTCTCTTTTTCAAAGCAATTTTACTCCCTTCAAAATGTTTCAGTTGGTCTATCACCAACTCTTGTATATCCTTTCTGGTCAGAGTAACAACATCATCATTTGATTGAGCCGGCAAAGATGTTGTTGGAGCATTATTTTGTTCTCGTGACAGCTGCTCTTGACGTGACATCATCCCTTGTGTCCTTGTGAGAACATTGGTCACTTCTTCGAATTTTTCCACGAGCATGTTCATGTCTTGATCTCTCTTCTTAAGTTGTCTCTTGAGATCAGCGATAACTTCATCTCGATGATCAACAGGATTAAATAGTGGCGAAGTTGTCATAATAGGCTCTTCCTCCTCCTCCTCCATAATTTCTTGCCTTAAGGAAGCTGTTCCTATTTCATATCGTCGAACATGCTCTTGGATTACAACAGAAGCCAACTTTTACCCTTAATTCTCCTTGCCAGATTTTGAAGAGTCTCTTCTTCAGGATCAGAGCTAGCCTCACGTGTGTGCTCTGCCATCAGCACCGTATGTGTCTCAGAACTCTTTGATTGGAACCCTTTCCGCTTGACAGCATTTTGTGCCTTCTTGCAAGCTTCATAAACTCTTTGTGAAAGTAGCTTTTGTCGTACATTGTCCCTTGGTTTTGTCATTGGCTTCTCTTGCTCATTGACTCGCAACCACAGCCCTTCCATCATATTGGAATTTCCTTGAACTGACAAGAGCGGTGCAAATTTATTTTTGACCAATGTCTTAGATTTAACAATCGGACGATTGTTCTTTATAGGTACCCAGTGGCCTTGCTTCATGAGCTTTGCTCTTTCCTTTCTCATCTTATGTCGTTCTTGCCACGCAAGGCGGTTGGACATGCCCCCATTGACAGTGAACGATGATGGTTCATCTTCATTGAATGTGCCCCCATTGACAGTAACTGAGGGTTCTTCTTCATTGAATGTGGCCCCATTGACAGTAATGGAGGGTTCTTCCTTTCTTGCAGCACATCTTCTTCTTTTTTAGGGAAGTGTTCTTACTTTTGATGGCCAGAGTAATGTTTCCCTTGATATTCTCAGAGTCCTTGAATGGTATATAGATGAATTCGGCCACCTCCGGGATGCAACTGAATTTTATATCCCATGTGGTGTCCATCACTCCCTCCATGAAAATGTTCACCTTGCTTGCCATCTCAGAAAATTGCTGCGCAAAGCAAGAGGAGTGTGAAAATAGGGATGTGAGTATTGTCACATAATATAAATCTCAAAGATGAATGGAGAAGCCGGTCCCACCGAGCGTGCCAGAATTTGTGGGGTCAAAAAGTGTTACATTGGAAATGTAATATGACCTTTGTTAAATTCATCTTAAATTAATAAGGCTTTTTGTTTAATGGGTTCTGGCTTCCAACGAGCGCAAGCACTCATTGTTAATTACCCCTTAAGTCAGGGAATCTTTGATTAAGAGATCTATATCATGAAACAAAATATAAGGCCAGACAATTTTATTCATGAACATTTTGAAAATACATGGCTTGACATGATACATGAATAATGAAAGAATTTATCTATTATCAATTTGGGTGATTCATATTAGAGAATATCCAGCATGGGCAACACAACCTCATATTGAGGAGCTACGCACCGATGGTAAACATCGACGTATGCACCTCCCAAACAATATTCCATTGTAGTGCATTAAGGCATATTGGATATTTTGGATTTAGAAGATCATCCGGCCCTGCGGCTTGTTAGATGTCTAATTTGGGAAAATTATCCGGCCTTGCGGCATGTTGGATAATTTAATTTTGGAAATTACCCGGCCTTACGGCGTGTTGGATAATTTAATTTTGGAAATATCCGGTCTTACGACTTGTTAGATATTTAAATTTAAGAAAATTATCTGGTCTTGCGACTTGCTGGATAATTTAATTTGGAAATATCCAGTCTTGCGACTTGTTGGATATTTAAATTTAAGAAAATTATCCGGTCTTACAACTTGCTGGATAATTTAATTTGGAAATATCCGGTCTTGTGACTTGTTGGATATTTAAATTTAAGAAAATTATCCGGTCTTACGATTTGCTGGATAATTTAATTTGGAAATATCCGGTCTTGCGACTTGTTGGATATTTAAATTTGAGAAAATTATCCAGTATTGCAACTTGTTGGATAATTGGATAATTTGATTTGAGAAATTATCTGGTCTTGCGACTTATTGGATAATTTGATTTGGGAAATTATTTCAGCCTTGACGAACGCAACGTCATATTCAGGAGATACGCCCCGACGATAAACATCGACGTACGCACCTTCCAAATAATACTTCATCGTGATGCGCTAGGGCTTTCAGTATTATGTTTCTTGAATATTCAATTGAGAATATTTTTTGGAAATTTTCTTTTGGAGTCCATATTTAGTTGGCGTAACTTGAGTTAAGTTTGAGTCATTGCCGGTGTGACTGAACCAACGAGAGAGTTTTATTGTTTTCTTTTCTCTTTATTCACTTTTCTATTTTCTTTCTCATTTTATGAAAAAGTTACTCTGGCTAATGGGCGAAATTGACGGAAGCAGAGGAGTTGCTGTATTTCCACCGGTGGTGAATCGGGCTTGTCATCACTGTAGATGGTGGGACAAGAGGCTCATCATCGATGTAGATAGCGGGACAGGAGGCTCCGCAGGTGGTGCATCCACTGAAAGCGTCCGCCTGTAATAGAGTGGGATTGCACCAGTTGAACTCTCGACAGTTCTTCCGAAGGCGGCGACAGAGGAGGTGGAGTCGCACGGTTGCTAAGGAACTGATTGAGATGGATTTTCTTGCGATTTCTGCTGGTGTTGAGGATGATGAGCTCAATGAGCCCCTTGGTGTAACGAGAGTGAGTGGAACTCAAGATCAGTTGCCCTAGATGGCAGTCCTTAAGACTGCTGGAGACAGGCGGTCTTCTGAGAGCCTTGTGCAATCTCTGTTAGATTAAGCAAGTCAGGCGACGAAGCTCACTGCCGGCATCACTGCACTCAATTTTCAGGCATACGACCAACCCCATTAGCTTGAAGATAATGAGCTCAATGAGTCCCTTGGTGTTCACGAGGAAGCTGAAAGTTCCACATATGGCCACCTTAAGAAGTGTCCAAACAGAGATAGTGTTGCCAATCGTAGCTGTATTGGTCTCGAGGACATTGGAGATGAAGTAGGTTTGGCAGAGATTAGATCTTCGAGTTTCATCATGAAGATGCCAGCCGGGTAGCGAGAAATCCATCGAGAGGTCATTTTTCTCTTCGCTGGATTCAAACCCGATAGCAAAGTGTAGTTTTGGGAAGAACTCGGATTGAACTGAATTTCAAGCCAAAATCAGGTGATCGATCCTCCTCCAGATATTGTTTCAATCCATTTGTCAAAGTAGCAAAAGATGAATCCTGGCCAAAGGGCTCTTCAACAAGCAGCTAGGTCCACTTATCTTTAGAAGAAGCTGATTCGCTTGTAAGTTTTACAACATTTTTAAATATGTTTAGTGGGATTGACAAATAACCTAACCTCTTAGCTTCATGTCTTCTTAGTTTCTTGTTGAGCTCTGTACAGTTCTCCTGAGAATCATACTAATCTGAATGATAGAAAGCTTCTTTTTATAAATTTCTCCATTTTCTCAATACAATTTTCTCTCTTGTCGATTTTGCATGCAAGTGTTTTGCTAATCATAGTTTTTAATTCAGCGTTAGCCACCTTAATTGAGGTATAACCGAAGTAGTCTTTTTCTCTCTTTTTATCCGATGTCAACCTCTCTTTTTTTTTATTTCTTTTCCTTTTTTTTTTTTTTGCAGTATGGCAGCAACAAATGCCCCTTTTCAGATTCTGTGATACTAGATAGTTTCTTCTTCGTTCATGGTAAGTCCTTTTGTCATTTTTCCCAGCATTCCTACATTGATGAATTTTATTGGCCATTTGTCTGATAGAGGATTTCTGGCACCGAGAACAACGAAAAGGGTATTCGATAAGCCTTTAGAGTTTGTAGTAATTTGTGAATCCAAGTTGAGGTAACAAGAGTTATACCAAAGAATTTTATTCATTCTTTTCCACATCATTTTCTTATTTTACTTTTCTTCCTTCTTTTGCAATCACGATGGGATGATGTCGCACACCTCAAATTTTGGATGAAGTAAAGGAATTCTTTACTTTGCGTCGAACTTGATTTGAAGGAGGTTAGGGAGGCGACAAGAGAGGCAGAGGGCTCAATACGTATTTATCTTCTTTCTTTTGTTCTCTCGATTTTTGTTTTTTTGATTTGGTTTTCGATGACTCGGGCATGCGTCCTCATATATAAAAAATGTCCCCTAACACCTGGCACCTGGCACCTTCTCTTCCTCATTCCTCTTTTCTTCTCTCGCATCACTCTCTTCCTCTTTTCCTTTTTTTTAACTCGTGTAAAGATTGTGTCGATGGCGGCAACCTTCTTCTCCTTTCCTCTCTCTTTTAGATTTGGCACTACGCATCTCTTTTAGATTTGGCTTCCTTCTTCTCCTTTACTCTTCATTTTCTCTTTCTTTTTTTTTTCTTGACAAGCTCTTCTCTCTTTTATTCACTCCCTTTTTTTTTTACTCTCGCATCATTCGGGGGTGGTTTGAACATTATGTAGTTAGGCATCATGCATTCCTACTACAATAAATAAATAATAAAAATAACAGTCCTAATTACTGGAGGGGTTTGAACATGATGCAGTTAGGCATCATGGTTTCCTACTGCAGAAACATAAATAAAATAAACACAGTCCTAATTACTTTAGGGGCATTTGAACATGGTGTAATTAGGCATCATGCGTTCCTACAATAGAAAAAAAATATTCCCTTTTTACCTTTGAGTCGTGTATCCTCCTCTTTAACCTTCCTCTCCTTTTTTTTTTGGTCGCCTACTGCCCCCTTTTTATAAGCCTTCAACCGCCTCTCGAAAATTTATTTCCTTCCCTTCTAATTGAACATCTGGCGCTTCTTTTGCTTGAATATTTTCTATTGTTGCCAATACCTTTTTCAACCTTCCTTACCAGTTATGATTCTTTACGCTTTTCTTTGCTTTGCGCTTACCTTTTTTATAAGAAAATATGTGCTCTCCTTTTAATTCAGGCCAATACCCACAATAAATTATTGCCTAATCGCAGCAATAGTGCCTTCATTAATTCCCTTATTATTGTATTCCTTTCCTTTCTTTTTCTTGTCAAGCGTGGATGTTCTACCATCTAGTTTCCTTCTTTGCCGATCATAGCCCAATTTCCTTCTTTCAATTTTATTCTTTCCCTCAATTTTTAATTTGAATGGCTCTAATGTCCTCTTCTATTGTAATTTATTTTTTCCTTCTTTGTTCATTTCTTCGCACCAATTTTTGCTTGGTCAAACTTAATTTTGACCCTACTCTTTGGTGTGCATTGTAGATAAAAATTAATGGTTCAACAGGCCACAGCTGTAAATAGTTTACGGACTGTGAGCTTTTTCACCTCTTTGAGTTTTTCACTCGATTCAACCCCAAATTGAGTCGGATTTGAACCAAACTCTCTAGAATTCTTCCTTGAAGGGTTCCAAACCGATTAAAGTATAAAAGGAAGGATTTTTTGAGGGTAAAAGAGACTTCTATGGGCGAACACAATCAGAGGCGGCGGCTAAGGTGAAACTCGGTTCCAGGTCGAAATTCCGGCGAGAATTCATGCGAAAGGGAGAATTGATCACTTTATCTTCGTCTTCAGATCGAGGGGAAGCTTTTCTAATTACTTTCTTAGTGAATTCTTGTACTTTTGATTGGATTCGATCCAAGTTTCATACATAAACTGTTGGGGTATGCCCTTAAGGCTAATGTTTGAGGCCTTAGGATTCTATGAGTATCATGTATAAACTGTGATGTTTATAAAGGCAATGGTTGTTATTCAGTATGTTACATTGTCTGCTGCAATAAGTGTGCTTCTGAATAATGTCTCAATGCTGTTCAGCTAGGCTGATATGCTGTAATGTCCTTAGTCGAGATATCTTGGTGAACATGAGACAGCCTTGATATGATTGAGACTAATATGTGTTCTAATCTTATAGGATGCTTCGAGCATGGAATAAGATGTAGACTCATGGGTACATTGGATGTACTGGACAGACCCTACTAGGATATTCAATTGCTTGTCACAATGTGAATATTCCTTGTTTGCAACAAGTGGCACATGTCCTCTGACTTGAGATCACTTGTGTTTCTAAATGATGATTGTCATTGTTTTGAGGTAGTTCAATATCATTTGAAACATAATGGTTATAGACTGTCTTGGATAATGATCATGAGTCAGGTTAGGACACTAGTGATGGATATAGGATTGCCGTCTCCTTGTTTAAGGAGTGTGATGTTCTAAAGGGGCCCCCCTAAATGAGATGATTAAGAAAGTGTATGGCCATACCCAGGTGACTATGCTCACCTGATCTAATCATGCTCATCATATTGGAGCTACAGGCTTGACATGCTTGTCCAATAAGAACATCCAGTGGCAAAGGAAACATGTATGCCTAGTGAAGTGGATTCACACTTGTGCTATGGTTTGGGTGTAGTCTTGGAAGACTCTTTCCGTTATATCGGGAGACAGTGATGTGTTGCTAGATACCCCTCACTGGTCGTGACAACGTAAGTTATCGTTACCGACATTTAAAGGAAACCCTCAGGGTCACACAATTTGGTGATATGGCTCACTTATGTCAGATCGTGTGGACTGAATTGTTTTGGTTCAGTTTAAAGGAGTTTAAACTCTGATTGTAAGTGAGATCTGGTCTGATCATGTTTGATTGATTAGGGCTTGAGATCGGTAAGCTTCGATCGAGAGTGTGGATGCTAGATCGGTGAGATCAAGAGCATCAAATGATGTGTGGTTAGATCTTGAACCCGTTTTGGTTTAATGAGATCTAGACCATATCTTGGTTTGATCTTGGTTTGATTTGGTTGTTGAACCAAAGTCAATTGAACCGGTTCACTTATGTGAACGCATGGTTCGTTTTGATGGGCGTTTTGATTAGTTCACTATGCGTGAACATGTGAAGATTTAAGACTTACCATATATGGAAGTCTCAACGCCAAAACGCCTAAAGCCAAGATAACGCCTCAATGCTTCATTGCTTTTGGTGTTGCCTTCTCTTGAGTGTGGTGGCTCTCGACGAGAGAAAGGGAAGAAAGCATTCGGCTATCCAAGAACACATCGATCTCCTTCACACGGTTAGGAGACTTGGCGTTCCTTGCTAGCACAAGGAGTAACAAGAAGGGGCTATCTCTCATCTAGTGTGTGTTTTCTTTGGAGGAGAGCTTGTTTGCCCTCTTGCTTCCAAGCCGCGTCCAATCTTATGGCTATGGTATGAGTTGATTCTTTGCAATCCTTGTTTACAAGTTAATCATATGTCATGCTAACCGATCTTGAAGCCCTAGCTTCCGCTATGCGCATATACATATATAAGCATATATGTGCCCCATTAGGGTTTCACCCCTTTGCGCTCCCCCTTAAAGGGGACCCAACAATTGGTATCAGAGCATGGTATCGTATGTTCATATGATTGCTTATTGTTTATGTGTGATCCTTGTATGTGCTTATAGCTTTGATCTAAGGTTTGTTATCATGTTGCGCATGTATTGGCGCATGCTTAAGTTTACATGCAAGTTATCATGTTGCACATGTGTTGGCGCATGCTTTGCTTTCTCAAATCAAAAGAACTTGCGCGCCCTTCATTAGATCTAATAAGCGCCTACTATAAACCCTTAGACGGGTTGATAGGGTTGAAAGCATCATCTTGAATAGATCCAACCAGTCTGATCAGACCATCTGACAGCCTAGATGGGTCGACCAGATGGCACCTGTGCGCAAGCACGAGGTGGCTATAGGTCGACTGCATCACAGGCGTGTAGCGAGGTCTGGTTGAGACAACCAGTGAACGCACATGAGTTTGGCTCGGGGTCACACCCGTTTGCCAGAACTCATGTTGGTAGTTCAGCCCTTGGCGCATGCATGGTTGACCATTAGGTCAACGCGAGTCAGTTATGACTTGGTGCATGCAAAGGGCATGGATCTAACTAGACATGATGAGTGGATCCCTATCAATGGACCGTTGTAAGGTTGTAGGGCACATAAGACAAGTAAAATTGATTCCAATGGGATTTCAAAAATTTTATTTTGTCTATGGATCACATGTTGATTGAATGATGCCATGATGCTTGTTTATTTAATCTTATGTGGGTTGCCCTATTAATGTGTGCTGTGCTGGGGCCTGCGAGCCTGGTAAATTATTATTTTTGTGATCTGCGAATCACATTTTTAATTAATTTATTGTATAATTGACCTGCGAGTCAAACTTGTCTAGATAGATTAAAATGTATTTTAATTAGACAAGAGCACAAAAGCACACATTGCAGAGTAGCATTCAGCTGGTGGGCGTACCTGAGCAGCATTGAGCGCTAGGGCCCTGGGTTGGACCAGATGAGATGCAAAAGAGCTCAAGTGAAGACTTAAGTTGATTTAAGGTCTTACTTAGGCTCTATGGGCTTTTACCACATAAGATCCATGCTTTCTTTTATTTTCTAAATAATTAGAAATGCATGATTTATTTATCTTCTGCTATCACCATAGGATTTGCATGATAGTAAAGAAGATAAAAGACCGTTAAAATCCAACGCTAAAATATCAAGCTCGATAGCCTTCTGACGCGAAACCTCACTGTTCTGACTATCGTTGGAGCCGTGTTGTACCCACTCAGTGGGCACGTCCATCTATCTTCAGACGGTGCGGGATTTCACCTGCGTGTTACAGAGAAGGGATTTATCGCTTCTCGTTGCTCAGCATAGCACGTGGTGGTCCAGGGAGTAGGTCGGGTCAGCTTGACCATGTAGGCTACATATGTGGCGCATATGGTAGCACATGGAGGCAGCCATCTGTGGGATCAGAGACTGTGTTGTACCAACTCAGTTGGCACAGTCTGCTGGATTGCCCAGATGAAGGGGAATCGCACGGGTTGGCGATTGGCAGGGACTGCCTACCAGAAATTAGTGCTTGTACTCTCTGTGCATTTTATCTCGCCTGAGCGGGACGCGGAGACCAAGTATGAAATCTGGATCCCATCTCACTAAAAGAGTGTTACTCTTTCGGACTGTTTAATGGATTTTTCAGTCAGACAAAATAGTGAGAAAAGAATCTTTCTTAAGTCCTGGATTGATTCTAAACATTGATACTGACCTTGCTGTTCTTGCATTGTTGTAGATTCCTGCAGCAACGAACACCATGAGCTTCAATGTGCGATCCCTACTGGAAAGGGAGAAGTTTGCTGGGCCAAACTTCTCGGACTGGTACGGACACCTTAAGATTGTTCTTAAGGCAGAGAGGAAACTGTATGTCCTCGAGACGGCTGTGCCGCCTCAACCCGCTGCGAACACTGCAAGGGCGGTTCGCGATGCCTATGAAAAGCACGTCAATGATAGCATTGATGTCGCTTGCCTGATGCTAGCGTCTATGACGCCACCGCTGCAGCGTCAGCATGAGGATATGTCTGCTATAGAAATTATAGCGAACCTCAAGATGCTGTATGCTGCACAGGCGAGGACAGAACGCTATAATCTGACAAAGCTTTTCTTTCAGAGCAAACTGGCTGAAGGGAGCCCAGTGGGAGCTCACGTGCTCAAGATGATTGGGCACAAAGAGGCTCTAGAGAAACTGGGGCATACCATCAATCAGGAGCTTGCTGTAGACATTATTCTACAGTCTCTCCCGCCTTCTTTCGATGCGTTCATTATTAACTTTAATATGAACAAAATCGATTGTACTCCGGCAGAGCTGCTGAATATGCTCTTGACTACTGAGGAAACTCTGAAGGGAAAGCCTTCAACCTCTGTCTTAATGGTTCCTTCCAGGAACAAGAAGAAGGGGAAGAAGGGCAAAGCCCCTGTCAAGAACTACAGTAAGGCTCTGAAACAAAAGGTGAAGCGGTCGAAGGACAACAGGTGTTTCCACTGTGGCCAGTTGGGTCACTGGAAAAAGGACTGTAAGGCGCTCCAAGGAGACAAGAAGGGAAGCATCGCTTCTAGCTCAGGTATATTTATGACTGAAGTCATGATATCATCTTCTTCTATATCATGGGTGTTGGACACTGCATGTGGAGTTCACATTTGTTCAAATGTACAGGAACTCAAGAGAAGAAGACAGGTGGGACAGCATGAGGTGGACCTACGCGTTGGAAACGGGGCACGGGTTGCTGCTGTTGCTGTAGGGGATTATTACATCTCATTACCATCTGGCATTGTACTAGAATTAAACAATTGTTACTTTGTACCCAGTATTACCAAAAATATTATCTCTATTCCTGCTCTTGTCAGGAATGGGTTTTCCTTTGAATGCAAGATTTCAAAGTGTTATCTTACTCTTGATAATATTGTTTATGCTACTGGTTCAATTAACAATGGGTTATTCATGTTGGACATGGAATATTCTATACAAAATATTGATAATAAGAAAGCCAAGTATGCTGATGACAGCACCTTGTTATGGCATAGTCGTTTAGGCCATATTAACAAGAAGCGCATTAAGCGGTTGCATGATCATGGACTGCTGGGATCATTCTCCTATGAGGAGATTGATACATGCAAAGCTTGTTTAATGGGTAAAATGACAAAGTCTCCTTTTCCTAACAAAGGTCAAAGGGCTTCAGGTTTACTTGACCTTATACACAGTGATGTGTGTGGGCCATTTAGTAAACATGCCAGAGGTGGCTATCAGTACTTCATTACCTTTACTGATGATTTCAGTAGGTATGGTTATGTCTATCTTATGAGACATAAGAGTGAATCTTTTGACAAGTTCAAAGAGTTCAAAAATGAAGTACAGAATCAGCTAGGCCGAAATATCAAGGCACTTCGTTCTGATCGAGGTGGAGAATACCTAAGTCGAGAATTTACTGACTATCTAAAAGAGTGTGGGATCATCTCACAGCTCACTCCGCCAGGAACACCGCAATGGAATGGTGTGTCCGAGAGGCGAAATAGAACGTTACTTGATATGGTTCGTTCTATGATGAATCAGGCTACTCTACCTTACTCCTTTTGGGGTTTTGCACTGGAAACAGCTGCAAAGGTACTAAACCGAGTGCCATCCAAGGCAGTTTCAAAGACGCCATATGAGTTGTGGTATGGGAAACAGTCGAGCTTGACATTTATCAGGATCTGGGGCTGCGAGGCTTATGTCAAAAAGCTCGCCTCTGGGAAACTAGAGAGCAGATCTGAGAAATGTATCTTTGTCGGTTACCCTAAGGAAACTAAGGGTTATTATTTCTACGATCCCAAGGAGAACAAAGTATTTGTTGCTCGGACGGCCATTTTTCTTGAGAAGGAGTTTCTTCTGCAAGAGGCCAGTGGGAGAGAAATAAAGCTGGATGAGAATCCAGAGGAAGGACAAAGTAGTCAAGCACAGTTGGATGTGCATGAGCCAGTGGATCAGGTTATTGAACAACCTGAGGCTCAGATATCACGGGAACCGCGAAGATCGGGAAGGATCCGTAGACAGCCTGAGCGCTATGACGGAGTCTACATCATTGATAATGATGAACCCCTTACTTATGCGGATGCGGTCAGTGGACCGGACTCAGCTAGATGGCTTGAAGCTATGCGAGCCGAGATGGACTCCATGTCAGATAACCAAGTCTGGGATTTGGTTGATCCGCCTCCGGGAGTAATCCCTATAGGCTGTAAATGGATCTTCAAGAAGAAGATTGACATGGATGGTAACGTTGTTACCTATAAAGGCAGGCTAGTAGCGAAAGGTTTCAAACAAATCTACGGGATAGATTATGATGAAACTTTCTCTCCTGTAGCCATGTTCAAGTCTATTCGGATTCTCTTCGCAATAGCAGCATATTACGATTATGAGATCTGGCAGATGGATGTGAAGACGGCTTTCCTTAATGGAAAACTGGATGAGGATGTGTATATGACACAACCTGAAGGTTTCACAAATCCATCAGATCGTCATAAAATATGCAAGTTAAAGAAGTCCATTTATGGACTTAAGCAAGCATCAAGAAGCTGGAATATTCGTTTTGATGAATCAATCAGTGAGTTTGGTTTCATCAAGAATGAGGATGACCCGTGTGTATATAAGAGGTTTAGTGGGAGCGTGATTACTTTCCTAGTCCTCTACGTCGATGATATCTTAATCATTGGAAATGATATTCCTGAACTGCATGCTGTTAAAGCATGGTTAGGAAAATGTTTCCAGATGAAAGATCTAGGAGAAGCAGCCTATGTACTAGGTGTGAAGATCTACAGGGATAGATCTAAGAGGCTTCTCGGGCTGTGCCAGAGTACTTACATCGATAAAGTCCTGGAAAGATTTCATTTAGAGAATTCTAAAAGAGGATATCTTCCAGTCAGACATGGTCTGAATCTTTCAAAGAGTCAGTGTCCGCAAACACAGACTGAGAAAGAGGAGATGGACAATACGCCTTATGCTTCGGCTATTGCGTCCATTATGTATGCGATGTTATGTACTCGCCCAGACGTCGCTTACGGGTTAAGCGTGACCAGTCGGTTCCAAAGTAATCCAGGTATGGCGCACTGGATTGCAGTCAAGAACATTTTAAAATATCTGCGGAGGACCAAAGATATGTTCTTGATATATGGTGGTCAGGAAGAACTCAGTATTGAAGGATATACTGACGCTTCGTTCCAGTCTGACCAGGATGATTTCCGATCGCAATCAGGCTATGTTTTTAGCTTGAATGGAGGAGCGGTGGTGTGGAAGAGTTTCAAACAGTCAACTGTTGCTGATTCCACAACAGAAGCCGAGTATGTTGCAGCCTCGGAAGCATCCAAGGAGGCAGTGTGGATTCGTAAGTTCGTGAGAGAACTTGGTGTTGTTCCTTCGAGTGCAGATCCTTTGGTTATCTTTTGTGATAACACTGGAGCAATCGCACAAGCAAAGGAACCACGGTCGCACCAGAAGTCCAAGCACATACAGAGACGGTTTCATTTGATCAGGGAGATCATTGATCGTGGCGAGATCAAAGTCTGCAAGGTTCATACAGACAACAATCTGGCTGACCCGCTTACCAAGCCTCTGGCGCAGCAGAAGCATGAAAAGCACTGTAATAATATGGGTTTGAGATTTCTCAACCATTAGATTAAGTGCAAGTGGGAGATTGTTGGGGTATGCCCTTAAGGCTAATGTTTGAGGCCTTAGGATTCTATGAGTATCATGTATAAACTGTGATGTTTATAAAGGCAATGGTTGTTATTCAGTATGTTACATTGTCTGCTGCAATAAGTGTGCTTCTGAATAATGTCTCAATGCTGTTCAGCTAGGCTGATATGCTGTAATGTCCTTAGTCGAGATATCTTGGTGAACATGAGACAGCCTTGATATGATTGAGACTAATATGTGTTCTAATCTTATAGGATGCTTCGAGCATGGAATAAGATGTAGACTTATGGGTACATTGGATGTACTAGACAGACCCTACTAGGATATTCAATTGCTTGTCACAATGTGAATATTCCTTGTTTGCAACAAGTGGCACATGTCCTCTGACTTGAGATCACTTGTGTTTCTAAATGATGATTGTCATTGTTTTGAGGTAGTTCAATATCATTTGAAACATAATGGTTATAGACTGTCTTGGATAATGATCATGAGTCAGGTTAGGACACTAGTGATGGATATAGGATTGCCGTCTCCTTGTTTAAGGAGTGTGATGTTCTAAAGGGGCCCCCCTAAATGAGATGATTAAGAAAGTGTATGGCCATACCCAGGTGACTATGCTCACCTGATCTAATCATGCTCATCATATTGGAGCTACAGGCTTGACATGCTTGTCCAATAAGAACATCCAGTGGCAAAGGAAACATGTATGCCTAGTGAAGTGGATTCACACTTGTGCTATGGTTTGGGTGTAGTCTTGGAAGACTCTTTCCTTTATATCGGGAGACAGTGATGTGTTGCTAGATACCCCTCACTGGTCGTGACAACGTAAGTTATCGTTACCGACATTTAAAGGAAACCCTCAGGGTCACACAATTTGGTGATATGGCTCACTTATGTCAGATCGTGTGGACTGAATTGTTTTGGTTCAGTTTAAAGGAGTTTAAACTCTGATTGTAAGTGAGATCTGGTCTGATCATGTTTGATTGATTAGGGCTTGAGATCGGTAAGCTTCGATCGAGAGTGTGGATGCTAGATCGGTGAGATCAAGAGCATCAAATGATGTGTGGTTAGATCTTGAACCCGTTTTGGTTTAATGAGATCTAGACCATATCTTGGTTTGATCTTGGTTTGATTTGGTTGTTGAACCAAAGTCAATTGAACCGGTTCACTTATGTGAACGCATGGTTCATTTTGATGGGCGTTTTGATTAGTTCACTATGCGTGAACATGTGAAGATTTAAGACTTACCATATATGGAAGTCTCAACGCCAAAACGCCTAAAGCCAAGATAACGCCTCAATGCTTCATTGCTTTTGGTGTTGCCTTCTCTTGAGTGTGGTGGCTCTCGACGAGAGAAAGGGAAGAAAGCATTCGGCTATCCAAGAACACATCGATCTCCTTCACACGGTTAGGAGACTTGGCGTTCCTTGCTAGCACAAGGAGTAACAAGAAGGGGCTATCTCTCATCTAGTGTGTGTTTTCTTTGGAGGAGAGCTTGTTTGCCCTCTTGCTTCCAAGCCGCGTCCAATCTTATGGCTATGGTATGAGTTGATTCTTTGCAATCCTTGTTTACAAGTTAATCATATGTCATGCTAACCGATCTTGAAGCCCTAGCTTCCGCTATGCGCATATACATATATAAGCATATATGTGCCCCATTAGGGTTTCACCCCTTTGCGCTCCCCCTTGAAGGGGACCCAACATAAACATGATGTTAACTTAGAACATGAGTGAGTAAACTTTATTTCGGGATTAGGGATGTAGCCCACTGACGTTTATGGATAAAAAATTTTATTTTTACTCTTTGTTATGATCATTAATTTGGTTAGAATTGTGTTTACTCCACAATTTACTCTGGCCAACTATAGTTGTGTCTTAGACATTGCGATAAGGACGGGGACGTGAATCGCAATGTCGGAATTATTCTATTCAAACCTACGAATCAAATCACGAGAGTAGTTTGGATTCATTTGAAGGATTTCATGGTTTTTCATAGAACTTAAAGGGATTAGTTGCATTAATTGTCATAATAGTAGGGAATTAGCGTAGCTAAGTACCAGATTATGTGTTGGCAGGAGGTAGTCTGTACCCTAGGAAAAACCCCTTTCATGACTATAATATTCTGTTCAAAGAGTCATTTTTATCAAATTCATAAGTGTCAGTGTGGTGAAACTCCAAGTCCCAACCTTTTTAAAATCGGATTTTACAGAAAAACATTACCTCTGCTACTTTTCGTACTTAGAAGTCCACATAAAATCACAAATTGAGTCGCTTAGATATAGATGAGTCATGTAATCGGTACTGGACTGTCAGATTCTCGTTGGGAACGATATCTTATTTTATTACTTCGATAAATCCGTGCACTTGCGGACGCATCAAGATTTTGCCGCCATTGCCGAGGATCAGGCCAGCCAATATCAATTTGATCAATAAGTTTATAGACTAAGCATTTTTCTTTTGATTTTAGCATTTACTTAGTTTTTCTTTTATAGTTATTTTCTGTTATTTTAGTTTTATTCTTTATTAATTAACACGTTGTATGCCTAGAGTCTTAAAGTCAGTGCTCTATTTCCTAAAGATCCAGAGATTGCACACACTTTCCACCTTCATAGAAAACTATAATTCCAAATTCAAAGAGCTGCAGAAGAGGGTGAGATAGCAAACAATCAGTCATTGAGGGACTTCGCAGTACGGAACATATAAGGTTTTAATTCTAGCATCGTTCAATCTAATGTGAAGGCGAACAACTTCAAGCTCAAACCAACACTGATGACTATGGTGCAGCAGAACTAGTTTGGGGGTTCCCCAACACAGGATCCTAACCTTCATCTTGCTGTCTTTTTAGAATATTGTGACACCGTTAAAGTAAACGATGTATCTTCTGATACAATTAGACTGAGATTGTTTCCATTTTCTCTCAGGGATCGTGCACAGGCTTGGTGTATTCTCTTCCCGCTGGATCGATTGTTGGGGTATGCCCTTAAGGCTAATGTTTGAGGCCTTGGGTTGTCATCAGTATCATGTATAAACTATGTTTATAAAGGCAATGGTTGTTATTCAGGTTGTTGCATTATCTGCTGCTATATGTATACTTCTGAATAATGTCTCAATGGTGTTCAGCTTGGCTGACATGCAGTATAGTCCTTAGTCGAGATATCTTGGTGAACATGAGACAACCTTGATATGATTGAGACTAATATGTATTCTAATCTTATAGGATGCTTCGAGCATGGAATAAGATATAGACTCATAGGTACATTGGATGTACTGGACAGACCCTACTTAGGATATTCAATTGTTTGTCACAATGTGAATAATCCTTGTATGCAAACAAGTGGCATATTTCCTTTGACTTGAGATCACTTGTGTTTCTAAATGATGATTGGCATTGTCTTGAGGTAGTTCAATATCATTTGAAATATAATGGTTATAGATTATCTTGGATAATGGGCATGAGTCATGTTAGGGCATTAGTGATAGATATAGGATTGCCTTCTGCTTGTTTGGAGTGTGATGTTCTAAAGGGGCCCCCTGTATGAGATGGTTGAGAAAGTGTATGGCCATACCCAGATGACTATGTTCATCTGATCTAACCACTCTCATCATGTTGGAATTACAGGATTGACACGCTTGTCCAATAAGAACGTCTAGTGGCAAAGGAAACATGTATGTCAAGTGAATTGGATTCACACTTGTGCTTGAAAGTCCCCTAGAACAAGAAGGGGGAAAACCCTAATAGGAGGCGCAACAAGATTTTCTAGCGGAATCTTAGGGTTTCAAAAGATCGAATGTAAGTTCATGTGATCAACTCCTTATAATGTATAAATCAGATTAGATTCATACCATTGCCATCGATCGGATGGTGCCTTGGAAGGAAAGGCGCAAATGTTCCTTCTCCAAAGGTGACGCACACAAACGAATATGGCTTGCTCCTTTGAATCTTTGTGCTAGCAAAGATCTTCAAAAGGTCCTTGATCGGTTGAAGGGAATGAGATGAGAGTTCTCTCCTTTTCGAATCCTTCTCCAATGCGTGAAGAAGTCGCCACCCAAGGAAGCGCCGAAAGAGAAAAATGAGAGGCAAGAATAGAGCATGATAACCTCAACGTGAGGCGTGGTCACGATTTAGAAGTCATGGCTTCTAAAATTAGTAAACCACTTCTCCTCATGCGCCCATGAGTTTACCCAAGCGCAAATCTCTGATCTTTTGAACCATGCGCTCAAGTAATGAGCTGGTTCAATTAAATTTGGTTCAAATACCAAATTAAACCAAGCCCTCTGGTCTAGATCATAATTAAACCCTAAGGCTCCAGATCTAACCGTTCATCTCTTGATGCTCCTGATCTCACCGATCTAGCATCTATTCTCTCGATCGAAGCTTACCGATCTCAAGCCCTAATCAATCAAATATGATCAGACCAGATCTCACTCACAATCAGAGATTAAATCCCTTTAAACTGAACCCAAATAATTCAGTCCACACGATCTGACCTAAGTAAGCCATATCATCAATTTGTGCGACCCTGAGGGTTTCCTTTAATGTCGGTAACGATAACTCACGTCATCACGATCAGTGAGGGGTATCTAGCAACACATCACTGTCTCCCGATATAAAGGAAAGAGTCTTCCAAGACTACACCCAAACCACAGCACAAGTGTGAATCCAATTCACAAGGCATGCAAATTTCCTTTGCCACTGGATGTTCTTATTGGACAAGCGTGTCAAGCTTGTAGCTCCAATATGATGAGCATGATTAGATCAGATGAACATAGTCATCTGGGTATGGCCATACACTTTCTCAATCATCTCATCCAGGGGGGCCCTTTAGAACATCACACTCCTTAAACAAGGAGACGGCAATCCTATATCTATCACTAGTGCCCTAACCTGATTCAAGCTCACCATCCAAGATAGTCTATAACCATTATGTTTCAAATGATATTGAACTACCTCAAAACAATGACAATCATCATTTAGAAAACACAAGTGATCTCAAGTCAGAGGAAATGTGCCACTTGTCGCAATCAAGGATTATTCACATTGTGACAAGCAATTGAATATCCTAGTAGGGTCTGTCCAGTACATCCAATGTACCCATGAGTCTACATCTTATTCCATGCTCGAAGCATCCTATAAGATTAGAACACATATTAGTTTTAACCATATCAAGGCTGTCTCATGTTCACCAAGATATCTTGACTAAGGACATAAGGCATGTCAGCCAAGCTGAACAGCTTTGAGACATTATTCAGAAGCACATGTATTGCAGCAGACAATGTAACAAACTGAATAACAACCATTGCCTTTATAAACACAAAGGTTTATACATGATACTGTTACAATCCCAAGGCCTCAAACATTAGCCTTAAGGGCATACCCCAACAATCTCCCACTTGCACTTAATCTAATGGTTGAGAAATCTCAAACCCATATTATTACAGTGCTTCTCATGCTTCTGCTGCGCCAGAGGCTTAGTAAGTGGGTCTGCCAGATTGTCATCTGTATGAACCTTGCAGACTTTGATCTCGCCACGATCTATGATCTCCCTGATCAAGTGAAACCGCCTCTGTATGTGCTTGGACTTCTGGTGAGACCGTGGTTCCTTTGCTTGTGCGATTGCTCCAGTGTTATCACAGAAGATAACCAAAGGATCTGCACTCGAAGGAACAACACCAAGTTCTCTCACGAACTTACGAATCCATACTGCCTCCTTGGATGCTTCCGAGGCTGCAACATACTCGGCTTCTGTTGTGGAATCAGCAACAGTTGACTGTTTGAAACTCTTCCACACCACCGCTCCTCCATTCAAGCTAAAAACATAGCCTGATTGCGATCGGAAATCATCCTGGTCAGACTGGAACGAAGCGTCAGTATATCCTTCTATACTGAGTTCTTCCTGACCACCATACACCAAGAACATATCTTTGGTCCTTCGCAGATATTTTAAAATGTTCTTGACTGCAATCCAGTGCGCCATACCTGGATTACCTTGGAAACGACTGGTCACGCTTAACCCGTAAGCGACGTCTGGGCGAGTACACAACATCGCATACATTATGGACCCAATAGCCGAAGCATAAGGCGTATTGTCCATTTCATCTTTCTCAGTCTGTGTTTGTGGACACTGACTCTTCGAAAGATTCAGACCATGTCTGACTGGAAGATATCCTCTTTTAGAATTCTCTAAATGAAATCTCTCCAGGACTTTATCGATGTAAGTACTCTGGCACAGCCCGAGAAGCCTCTTAGATCTATCCCTGTAGATCTTCACTCCTAATACATAGGCTGCTTCTCCAAGATCTTTCATCTGAAAACATTTCCTTAACCATGCCTTAACCGCATGCATTTCAGGAATATCGTTTCCAATGATCAAGATATCATCGACGTAGAGGACTAGGAAAGTAATCACGCTCCCACTAAACCTCTTATATACACACGGGTCATCTTCGTTCTTGATGAAACCAAATTCAGTGACTGATTCATCAAAACGAATATTCCAGCTTCTTGATGCTTGTTTAAGTCCATAAATAGACTTCTTTAACTTGCATATTTTATGACGATCTGATGGATTAGTGAAACCTTCTGGTTGTGTCATATACACATCCTCATCCAGATTTCCATTAAGGAAAGCTGTCTTCACATCCATTTGCTAGATCTCATAATCATAATATGCTGCTATCGCGAAAAGAATCCGAATAGACTTAAACATAGCTACAGGTGAGAAAGTTTCATCATAATCTATCCCGTAGATTTGTTTGAAACCTTTCGCAACTAGCCTGCCTTTATAGGTAACCACGTTACCATCCATGTCAATCTTCTTCTTGAAGATCCATTTACAGCCTATAGGGATAACTCCCGGAGGCGGATCAACCAAATCCCAGACTTGGTTATCTGACATGGAGTCCATCTCGGCGCGCATAGCTTCAAGCCATCTCGCTGAGTCCGGTCCACTGACCGCATCCGCATAAGTGGGGGGGTTCATCATTATTAATGATGTAGACTCCATCATAGCGCTCAGGCTGTCGACGGATCCTTCCCGATCTTCGCGGTTCCCGTGATATCTGAGCCTCAGGTTGTTCAGTAACCTGTTCTACCGACTCAGGTTCATCCAACTGTGCTTGACCACTTTGTCCTTCCTCTGGATTCTCATCCAGCTTTATTTCTCTCCCACTAGCCTCTTGCAGAAGATATTCCTTCTCAAGAAATATGGCCGTCCGAGCAACAAATACTTTGTTCTCTTTGGGATCGTAGAAATAATAACCCTTAGTTTCCTTAGGGTAACCGACAAAGATACATTTCTCAGATCTGCTCTCTAGTTTCCCAGAGGCGAGCTTTTTGACATAAGCCTTGCAGCCCCAGATCCTGATAAATGTTAAGCTCGGCTGTTTCCCATACCATAACTCATATGGCGTCTTTGAAACTGCCTTGGATGGCACTCGGTTTAGTACCTTTGCAGCTGTCTCCAGTGCAAATCCCCAAAAGGAGTAAGGTAGAGGAGCCTGACTCATCATAGAACGAACCATATCAAGTAACGTTCTATTTCTCCTCTCGGACACACCATTCCATTGCGGTGTTCCTGGCGGAGTGAGCTGTGAGATAATCCCACACTCCTTCAGATAGTCAGTAAACTCTCGACTTAGGTATTCTCCACCTCGATCAGAACGAAGTGCCTTGATATGTCGGCCTAGCTGATTCTGTACTTCATTCTTGAATTCTTTGAACTTGTCAAAAGATTCACTCTTATGTCTCATCAGATAGACATACCCGTACCTACTGAAATCATCAGTGAAGGTGATGAAGTATTGATAGCCACCTCTGGCATGTTTACTAAATGGCCCACACACATCACTGTGTATAAGGTCAAGTAAACCTGAAGCCCTTTGACCTTTGTGGGGAAAAGGTGACTTCGTCATTTTACCCATTAAACAAGCTTTGCATGTATCAATCTCCTCATAGGAGAATGATCCCAGCAGTCCATAATCATGCAACCGCTTAATGCGTTTCTTGTTAATATGGCCTAAACGACTATGCCATAGCAAGGTGCTGTCATCAGCATATTTGGCTTTCTTATTATCAATATTGTGTATAGAACATTCCATGTCCAACATGAATAACCCATTGTTAATTGAACCAGTAGCATAAACAATATTATCTAAAGAAAGAACACACTTTGAAATATTGCATTCAAAGAAAATCCCTTCCTGACAAGAGCAGGAATGGAGATAATATTTTTAGTAATGCTGGGAACAAAGTAACAATTGTCTAGTTCCAATACAAGTCCAGATGGTAATGAGATGAAATAGTCTCCTACAGCAACAGCAGCAACCCGTGCCCCGTTTCCAACTCGTAGGTCCACCTCATGCTGTCCCACCTGTCTTCTTCTCTTGAGTTCCTGTACATTTGAACAAATGTGAACTCCACATGCAGTGTCCAACACCCATGAAATAGAAGAAGAGGATATCATGACTTCCGTCACATAAATACCTGAGCCAGAAGCAAAGCTTCCCCTCTTATCTCCTTGGAGCGCTTTACAGTCCTTTTTCCAGTGACCCAGCTGGCCACAGTGAAAACATCTGTATTCCTTTGACCGCTTAACTTTTTGCTTCAGAGCCTTGCTGTAACTCTTGACAGGGGCCTTGCCCTTCTTCCCCTTCTTCTTGTTCCTAGAAGGAACCATTAGGACAGAGGTCGAAGGCTTTCCCTTCAGAGTCTCCTCAGTAGTCAAGAGCATATTCAGCAGCTCTGCCGGAGTACAGTCGATTTTGTTCATATTAAAGTTAATGATGAACGCATCGAAAGAGGGCGGGAGAGACTGCAGAATAATGTCTACAGCAAGCTCCTAATTGATGGTATGCCCCAGTTTCTCTAGAGCCTCCTTGTGCCCAATCATCTTGAGCACGTGAGCTCCCACTGGGCTCCCTTCAGCCAGTTTGCTCTGGAAGAACAGCTTTGTCAGATTATAGCGTTCTGTCCTCGCCTGTGCAGCATACAGCATCTTGAGGTTCGCTATAATCTCTATAGCCGACATATCCTCATGCTGACGCTGCAGCGGTGGCGTCATAGACGCTAGCATCAGGCAAGCGACATCAATGCTATCATTGACGTGCTTTTCATAAGCTTCCCGAACCGCCCTTGCGGCGTTCGGAGCGGGCTGAGGCGGTATCGCCTTCTCGAGGACATACAGTTTCCTCTCTGCCTTAAGAACAATCTTAAGGTGTCCGAACCAGTCTGAGAAGTTCGGCCCAGCAAACTTCTCCCTTTCCAGTAGGGATCGCACATTGAAGTTCATGGTGTTCGTTGCTGCAGGAATCTACAACAATGCAAGAACAGCAAGGTCAGTATCAATGTTCAGAATCAATCCAGGACTTAAGAAAGATTCTTTTCTCACTATTTTATCTGGCTGAAAAATCCAGCAAAAACAGCCCGAAAGAGTAGAACTCTTTTAGTGAGATGGGATCCAGATTTCATGCTTGGTCTCCGCGTCCCGCTCAGGCGAGATAAGATGCACAGAGAGTACAAGCACTAATCTCTGGTAGGCTTTCCCAGCCAATCGCCAACCCGTGCGATTCCCCTTCATCTGGGCAATCCAGCAGACTGTGCCAACTGAGTTGGTACAACACAGTCTCTGACCCCACAGATGGCTGCCTCCATGTGCTACCATATGCGCCACATATGTAGCCTACATGGTCAAGCTAACCCAACCTACTCCCTGGACCACCACGTGCTATGCTGAGCAACGAGAAGCGATAAATCCCTTCTCTGTAACACGCAGGTGTAATCCAGCACCGTCTGAAGATATATGGACGTGCCCACTGAGTGGGTACAACACGGCTCCAACGATAATCAGAACAGTGAGGTTTCGCGTCAGAAGGCTTACGAGCTTGATATTTTTGGCGTTGGATTTTAACGGTCTTGTATCTTCTTCACTATTATGCAATTCCTATGGTGATAGCAGAAGATAAATAAATCATGCTGTTCTACTTATATAAACAGTAAAAGAAAGCATGGATCTTATGTGGTAAAAGCCCATAGCCTAAGTAAGACCTTAATTAACTTAAGTCTTCACTTGCTTTTCTTCATGGGACTTTTGCTGCTCATTTGGCCCAAACCAGGGCCCAAGCGCCATCTGCAGCTCAGGTGCGCCCACCAGGAAAATGCGCCTGTCCTAGGGTCGAACCCTAGACTTCCCACCTGGTCAAGCCACTACTGCATGCGCCAATGCCATGCGCCTGTCCTAAGGCTAATGTTTGAGGCCTTGGGATTGTATCAGTATCATGTATAAACTCTTATGTTTATAAAGGCAATGGTTGTTATTCAGTTTGTTACATTGTCTGCTGCAATAAGTGTGCTTCTGAATATTGTCTCAAAGCTGATCAGCTAGGCTGACATGCTCTATGTCCTTAGTCGAGATATCTTGGTGAACATGAGACAGCCTTGATATGATTGAGACTAATTTGTGTTCTAATCTTATAGGATGCTTCGAGCATGGAATAAGATGTAGACTCATGGGTACATTGGATGTACTGGACAGACCCTACTAGGATATTCAATTGCTTGTCACAATGTGAATAATCCTTGAATGCAACAAGTGGCACATATCCTCTGACTTGAGATCACTTGTGTTTCTAAATGATGATTGTCATTGTTTTGAGGTAGTTCAATATCATTTGAAACATAATGGTTATAGACTATCTTGGATAATGATCATGAGTCATGTTAGGGCACTAGCGATAGATATAGGATTGCCGTCTCCTTGTTTAAGGAGTGTGATGTTCTAAAGGGGCCCCCCTGGATGAGATGATTGAGAAAGTGTATGGCCATACCCAGGTGACTATGTTCATCTGATCTAATCATGCTCATCATATTGGAGTTACAGGCTTGACACGCTTGTCCAATAAGAACATCCAGTGGCAAAGGAAACATGTATGCCTTGTGAAGTGGATTCACACTTGTGCTGTGGTTTGGGTGTAGTCTTGGAAGACTCTTTCCTTTATATCGGGAGACAGTGATGTGTTGCTAGATACCCCTCACTGATCGTGATAACGTAAGTTATCGTTACCGACATTTAAAGGAAACCCTTAGGGTCGCACAATTTGATGATATGGCTTACTTGAGTCAGATCGTGTGGACTGAATTGTTTTGGTTCAGTTTAAAGGAGTTTAAACTCTGATTGTAAGTGAGATCTGGTCTGATCATGTTTGATTGATTAGGACTTGAGATCGGTAAGCTTCGATCGAGAGATTTGATGCTAGATCAGTGAGATCATGAGCATTGAGAGATCAACGGTTAGATCTTGAACCTAAAGGTTCAATGAGATCGACCATGGCTTGGGCTGATTTAATTTGGTCTTGAACCAAATTCAATTGAACCGGCTCATCATGTGAGCGCTTGGTTCAAAGGTTCAAAGGGTGAAGAGGAGTTGCGTTCGGTTCACTTGAAGTGAACGCATAACGCTTGAGAGAAAATGGGTTGCTATTTTTGGCAACGCCTCCACGTTCATGAGGAACGTTTTCTCTTATCGCCTCTCATCACGTATTGACGCTGTCTTGCTCTCGTGTGACGACTCTCTCGACGAGTGTAGAGAAAGCTTTCGGCAAGCACCAAGGGATCTCATCTCCTCCACGAAAAGAACTCCTTAGAACCTTGCTAGCACAAGGAGCACTAAGGGAGTAGGCGACATCATTTTGTGTGCGAGCCATTTGGAGGAGAAGCGCTTGAGTCTCTTCTTCCTAGACGCCATCCAAGCAATGGCTTTGGTAAGAATCGCTTCCTTGATTCTTGTTTGCAATAGCATATGAGTTGATCATATAACATCTAAAGATCTTAGAAACCCCCTTCCGCTGCTTGAAAACTCCATCTGCGCCTATCTAGGGTTTCGCTCCCCCTTGAAGGGGACCTTTCAATTGGTATCAGAGCATGTGTTTTATGCATGTTGTATGATTGCTTTGATCCTTGTATGCTTAGATCTTCATTACATGCGAGATTTGCATGTAACTTATTCATGCCGAAACTTGATATATGTTATATGTTTCCTTAGCGCATGGTTGTTTGCGCTTTGTTGTTTTGAAAACTTCATGACATGCGCGACTGTCATTAGATCTAAGCGGCGCCTACTATAAACCCTTAGACGGGTTAGTAGGGTTGAAGTCATCCTCTAGATAAGATCCAATAGTCTGATCAGACCATCTGACAGCCTAGATGGGTTGACCAGATAGCATCTGTGCGCAAGCACGAGGTGGCTATAGGTCGACTGCATCAAGGGCGTGTAGCGAGGTCTGGTTGAGACAACCATTGAACGCGCATGAGTTAGGCCCGGGGTCACACCCGCTTGCCAGAACTCATGAAGGCAGTTCAGCCCTTGGCGCATGCATGGTTGACCATTAGGTCAACTCAAGTCAGTTAGGACTTGGTGCATGCAAGGGCAGTGGATCTGACTAGTCATGATGAGTAGATCCCTATTAATGGACCGTTGTAAGGTAGTAGGGCTCATAAGACAAATAAAATTGATTCCAAAGGGATTTTGAAAAAGTTTATTTTGTTAGTGGATCACATGTTGATTGGATACCATGTGCTTGTTTATTTAATCTTATGTGGGATGCCCAATTTAATGTGTGCTGTGCTGGGGCCTGTGTGCCTGGAATAAATTGTAAATTAATATTTATTGTGATCTGCGCATCACTTTTCATTTAATTTATAAAGTGTAATTGACCTGCGAGTCAATCATGTCTAGATAGATTAAATTGTAAGTTTAATCAGACATGAGCACAGAGCACACTTAGCAGAGGCGCATGCAGCAGGGCTTGACCAGGTGGGAGGTCTAGGGTTCGACCCTAGGACCGGCGCATTTACCTGGTGGGTGCACCTGAGCTGCAGTGGGCACTTGGGCCCTGGGTTGGGCCAGATGAGATGCAAAAGACCCATGATGAAAGCTCAAGTGAAGACTTAAGTAAAAAATTAAGGTCTTACTTAGGGTTAATGGGCTTTTACCACATAAGATCAGCATGCTTTCTACTTATTGTTTTTATAATTAGAAGTGCATGATTTGTTTATCTTCTGCTATCACCATAGGGTTTGCATGATAGTTAAGAAGATAAAAGACCGTTAAAATCCAACGCTAAAAATATCAAGCTCGTAAGCCTTCTGACGCGAAACCTCATTGTTCTGACTATCGTTGGAGCCGTGTTGTACCCACTCAGTGGGCACGTCCATCTATCTTCAGACGGTGTGTGATTTCACCTGCGTGTTACAGAGAAGGGATTTATCGCTTCTCGTTGCTCAGCATAGCACGTGGTGGTCCAGGGAGTAGGTCGGGTCAGCTTGACCATGTAGGCTACATATGTGGCGCATATGGTAGCTATATGGAGGCAGCCATCTGTGGGATCAGAGACTGTGTTGTACCAACTCAGTTGGCACAGTCGGCTGGATCGCCTAGATGAAGGGGAATCGCACGGGTTGGCGATTGGTAAGGACTGCCTACCAGAAATTAGTGCTTGTACTCTCTGTGCATCTTATCTCGCCTGAGCGGGACGCGGAGACCAAGTATGAAATCTGGATCCCATCTCACTAAAAGAGTGATAACTCTTTCGGACTGTTTTAATGGATTTTTCAGTCAGATAAAATAGTGAGAAAAGAATCATTCTTAAGTCCTAAATTGATTCTTAACTTTGATACTGACCTTGCTGTTCTTGCATTGTTGTAGATTCCTGCAGCAACGAACACCATGAGCTTCAATGTGCGATCCCTACTGGAAAGGGAGAAGTTTGCTGGGCCAAACTTCTCAGACTGGTACGGACACCTTAAGATTGTTCTTAAGGCAGAGAGGAAACTGTATGTCCTCGAGACGGCTGTGCCGCCTCAACCCGCTCCGAACGCCGCAAGGGCGGTTCGGGATGCCTATGAAAAGCATGTCAATGATAGCATTGATGTCGCTTGCCTGATGCTAGCGTCTATGACGCCACAGCTGCAGCGTCAGCATGAGGATATGTCTGCTATGGAAATGATAGCAAACCTCAAGATGCTATATGCTGCACAGGCGAGGACTGAACATTATAATCTGACCAAGCTTTTCTTTCAGAGCAAACTGGCTGAAGGGAGTCCAGTGGGAGCTCATGTGCTCAAGATGATTGGGCACAAAGAGGCTCTAGAGAAACTGGGGCATACCATCAATCAGGAGCTTGCTGTAGATATTATTCTGCAGTCTCTCCCGGCCTCTTTCGATCCGTTCATAATTAATTTTAATATGAACAAAATCGACTGTACTCCGGCAGAGTTGCTGAATATGCTCTTGACTACAGAGGAAACTCTAAAGGGCAAGCCTTCAACCTCTGTCTTGATGTTCTCTTCCAGGAACAAGAAGAAGGGGAAGAAGGGCAAAGCCCCTGTAAATAATTACAACAAGGCTCTGAAACAGAAGGTTAAGCGGTCGAAGGAATACAGATGTTTCCACTGTGGCCAGCTGGGTCACTGGAAAAAGGACTGTAAAGCGCTCCAAGGAGACAAGAAGGGAAGCATCGCTTCTGGCTCAGGTATTTTTGTGACTGAGGTCATGTTTTCTTCTTCTATTTCATGGGTGTTGGACACTGCATGTGGAGTTCACATTTGTTCAAATGTACAGGAACTCAAGAGAAGAAGACAGGTGGGACAGCATGAGGTGGACCTACGAGTTGGGAATGGGGCACGGGTTGCTGCTGTTGCTGTAGGAGAATATTACATCTCATTACCATCTGGACTTGTATTAGAACTGGACAATTGTTATTTTGTTCCGAGTATTACGAAAAATATTATCTCTATTCCTGCTCTTGTCAGGAAAGGATTTTCCTTTGAATGCAATATTTCAAAGTGTGTTCTTTCTTTAGATAATATTGTTTATGCTTCTGGATCAATTAACAATGGGTTATTCATGTTGGACATGGAATGTTCTATACAAAATATTGATAATAAGAAAGCCAAGTATGCTGATGATAGCACCTTGTTATGGCATAGTCGTTTAGGCCATATTAACAAGAAACGCATTAAGCGGTTGCATGATCATGGACTGCTGGGATCATTCTCCTATGAGGAGATTGATACATGCAAAGCTTATTTATTAGGTAAAATGACGAAGTCTCCTTTTCCTCACAAAGGTCAAAGGGCTTCAGGTTTACTTGACCTTATACACAGTGATGTGTGTGGGCCATTTAGTAAACATGCCAGAGGTGGCTATTCGTACTTCATTACCTTTACTGATGATTTCAGTAGATATGGGTATGTCTATCTAATGAGACATAAGAGTGAATCTTTTGACAAGTTCAAAGAGTTCAAAAATGAAGTACAAAATCAGCTAGGCCGAAATATCAAGGCACTTCGTTCTAATCGAGGTGGTGAATACCTAAGTCGAGAGTTCACTGACTATCTAAAAGAGTGTGGGATTATCTCACAGCTCACTCCGCCAGGAACACCGCAGTGGAATGGTGTGTCAGAGCGGAGGAACAGAACATTACTGGATATGGTTCGTTCTATGATGAGTCAGGCTACTCTACCTTACTCCTTTTGGGGATTTGCACTGGAAACAGCTGCAAAGGTACTAAACCGAGTGCCATCCAAGGCAGTTTCAAAGACTCCATATGAGTTATGGTATGGGAAACAGCCGAGCTTGACATTTATTAAGATCTGGGGTTGCGAGGCTTATGTCAAAAAACTCGCCTCTCGGAAACTAGAGAGCAGATCTGAGAAATGCATCTTTGTCGGTTACCCTAAGGAAACTAAGGGTTATTATTTCTACGATCCCAAAGAGAACAAGGTATTTGTTGCTCGGACGGCCATTTTTCTTGAGAAGGAGTTTCTTCTGCAAGAGGCCAGTGGGAGAGAAATAAAGCTGGATGAGAATCCAGAAGAAGGACAAAGTAGTCAAGCACAGTTGGATGAGCCTGAGCCGGTAGAACGGGTGATTGAACAACCTGAGGCTCAGATATCACGGGAACCGCGAAGATCGGGAAGGATCCGTCGACAGCCTGAGCGCTATGACGGAGTCTACATCATTGATCATGATGAACCCCTCACTTATGCGGATGCGGTCAGTGGACCGGAGTCAGCTAGATGGCTTGAAGCTATGCGAGCCGAGATGGACTCCATGTCAGATAACCAAGTCTGGGATTTGGTTGATCCGCCTCAGGGAGTAATCCCTATAGGATGTAAATGGATCTTCAAGAAGAAGATTGACATGGATGGTAACGTGGTTACCTATAAAGGCAGGCTAGTTGCGAAAGGTTTCAAACAAATCTACGGGATAGATTATGATGAAACTTTCTCTCCTGTAGCCATGTTCAAGTCTATTCGGATTATACTTGCGATAGCGGCATATTATGATTATGAGATCTGGCAGATGGATGTGAAGACTGCTTTCCTTAATGGAAAACTAGATGAGGATGTGTATATGACGCAACCTGAAGGTTTCACTAATCCATCAGATCGTCATAAAATATGCAAGTTAAAAAAGTCCATTTATGGACTTAAACAAGCATCTAGAAGCTGGAATATTCGTTTTGATGAATCAATCTGTGAATTTGGTTTCATCAAGAACGAAGATGACCCGTGTGTATATAAGAGGTTTAGTGGGAGCGTGATTACTTTCCTAGTCCTCTACGTCGATGATATCTTAATCATTGGAAATGATATTCCTGAACTGCATGCTGTTAAAGCATGGTTAAGAAAATTTTTCCAGATGAAAGATCTAGGAGAAGCAGCCTATGTATTAGGTGTGAAGATCTACAGGGATAGATCTAAGAGGCTTCTCGGGCTGTGCCAGAGTACTTACATCGATAAGGTCCTGGAGAGATTCCATTTAGAGAATTCTAAAAGAGGATATCTTCCAGTCAGACATGATCTGAATCTTTCAAAGAGTCAGTGTCCACAAACACAGACTGAGAAAGATGAAATGGACAATACGCCTTATGCTTCGGCTATTGGGTCCATTATGTATGCGATGTTGTGTACTCGCCCAGACGTCGCTTACGGGTTAAGCGTGACCAGTCGATTCCAAAGTAATCCAGGTCAGGCGCACTGGATTGCAGTCAAGAACATTTTAAAATATCTGCGGAGGACCAAAGATATGTTCTTGGTATATGGTGGTCAGGAAGAACTCAGTATAGAAGGATATACTGACGCTTCGTTCCAATCGGACCAGGATGATTTCCGATCGCAATCAGGCTATGTTTTTAGCTTGAATGGAGGAGCAGTGGTGTGGAAGAGTTTCAAACAGTCTATTGTTGCTGATTCCACAACAGAAGCCGAGTATGTTGCAGCCTCGGAAGCATCTAAGGAGGCAGTGTGGATTCGTAAGTTCGTTTAGGAACTTGGTGTTGTTCCTTCGAGTGCAGATCCTTTGGTTATCTTCTGTGATAACACTGGAGCAATCGCACAAGCAAAGGAACCACGGTCGCACCAGAAGTCCAAGCACATACAGAGACGGTTTCACTTGATCCGGGAGATCATTGATCGTGGTGAGATCAAAATCTGCAAGGTTCATACAGATGACAATCTGGCAGACCCGCTTACCAAGCCTCTGGCGCAGCAGAAGCATGAGAAGCACTGTAATAATATGGGTTTGAGATTTCTCAACCATTAGATTAAGTGCAAGTGGGAGATTGTTGGGGTATGCCCTTAAGGCTAATGTTTGAGGCCTTGGGATTGTATCAGTATCATGTATAAACTCTTATGTTTATAAAGGCAATGGTTGTTATTCAGTTTGTTACATTGTCTGCTGCAATAAGTGTGCTTCCGAATATTGTCTCAAAGCTGATCAGCTAGGCTGACATGCTCTATGTCCTTAGTCGAGATATCTTGGTGAACATGAGATAGCCTTGATATGATTGAGACTAATTTGTGTTCTAATCTTATAGGATGCTTCGAGCATGGAATAAGATGTAGACTCATGGGTACATTGGATGTACTGGACAGACCCTACTAGGATATTCAATTGCTTGTCACAATGTGAATAATCCTTGAATGCAACAAGTGGCACATATCCTCTGACTTGAGATCACTTGTGTTTCTAAATGATGATTGTCATTGTTTTGAGGTAGTTCAATATCATTTGAAACATAATGGTTATAGACTATCTTGGATAATGATCATGAGTCATGTTAGGGCACTAGCGATAGATATAGGATTGCCGTCTCCTTGTTTAAGGAGTGTGATGTTCTAAAGGGGCCCCCCTGGATGAGATGATTGAGAAAGTGTATGGCCATACCCAGGTGACTATGTTCATCTGATCTAATCATGCTCATCATATTGGAGTTACAGGCTTGACACGCTTGTCCAATAAGAACATCCAGTGGCAAAGGAAACATGTATGCCTTGTGAAGTGGATTCACACTTGTGCTGTGGTTTGGGTGTAGTCTTGGAAGACTCTTTCCTTTATATCGGGAGACAGTGATGTGTTGCTAGATACCCCTCACTGATTGTGATAACGTAAGTTATCGTTACCGACATTTAAAGGAAACCCTTAGGGTCGCACAATTTGATGATATGGCTTACTTGAGTCAGATCGTGTGGACTGAATTGTTTTGGTTCAGTTTAAAGGAGTTTAAACTCTGATTGTAAGTGAGATCTGGTCTGATCATGTTTGATTGATTAGGACTTGAGATCGGTAAGCTTCGATCGAGAGATTTGATGCTAGATCAGTGAGATCATGAGCATTGAGAGATCAACGGTTAGATCTTGAACCTAAAGGTTCAATGAGATCGACCATGGCTTGGGCTGATTTAATTTGGTCTTGAACCAAATTCAATTGAACCGGCTCATCATGTGAGCGCTTGGTTCAAAGGTTCAAAGGGTGAAGAGGAGTTGCGTTCGGTTCACTTGAAGTGAACGCATAACGCTTGAGAGAAAATGGGTTGCTATTTTTGGCAACGCCTCCACGTTCATGAGGAACGTTTTCTCTTATCGCCTCTCATCACGTATTGACGCTGTCTTGCTCTCGTGTGACGACTCTCTCGACGAGTGTAGAGAAAGCTTTCGGCAAGCACCAAGGGATCTCATCTCCTCCACGAAAAGAACTCCTTAGAACCTTGCTAGCACAAGGAGCACTAAGGGAGTAGGCGACATCATTTTGTGTGTGAGCCATTTGGAGGAGAAGCGCTTGAGTCTCTTCTTCCTAGACGCCATCCAAGCAATGGCTTTGGTAAGAATCGCTTCCTTGATTCTTGTTTGCAATAGCATATGAGTTGATCATATAACATCTAAAGATCTTAGAAACCCCCTTCCGCTGCTTGAAAACTCCATCTGCGCCTATCTAGGGTTTCGCTCCCCCTTGAAGGGGACCTTTCAATTGGTATCAGAGCATGTGTTTTATGCATGTTGTATGATTGCTTTGATCCTTGTATGCTTAGATCTTCATTACATGCGAGATTTACATGTAACTTATTCATGCCGAAACTTGATATATGTTATATGTTTCCTTAGCGCATGGTTGTTTGCGCTTTGTTGTTTTGAAAACTTCATGACATGCGCGACTGTCATTAGATCTAAGCGGCGCCTACTATAAACCCTTAGACGGGTTAGTAGGGTTGAAGTCATCCTCTAGATAAGATCCAATAGTCTGATCAGACCATCTGACAGCCTAGATGGGTTGACCAGATAGCATCTGTGCGCAAGCACGAGGTGGCTATAGGTCGACTGCATCAAGGGCGTGTAGCGAGGTCTGGTTGAGACAACCATTGAACGCGCATGAGTTAGGCCCGGGGTCACACCCGCTTGCCAGAACTCATGAAGGCAGTTCAGCCCTTGGCGCATGCATGGTTGACCATTAGGTCAACTCAAGTCAGTTAGGACTTGGTGCATGCAAGGGCAGTGGATCTGACTAGTCATGATGAGTGGATCCCTATTAATGGACCGTTGTAAGGTAGTAGGGCTCATAAGACAAATAAAATTGATTCCAAAGGGATTTTGAAAAATTTTATTTTGTTAGTGGATCACATGTTGATTGGATACCATGTGCTTGTTTATTTAATCTTATGTGGGATGCCCAATTTAATGTGTGCTGTGCTGGGGCCTGCGTGCCTGGAATAAATTGTAAATTAATATTTATTGTGATCTGCGCATCACTTTTCATTTAATTTATAAAGTGTAATTGACCTGTGAGTCAATCATGTCTAGATAGATTAAATTGTAAGTTTAATCAGACATGAGCACAGAGCACACTTGGCAGAGGCGCATGCAGTAGGGCTTGACCAGGTGGGAGGTCTAGGGTTCGACCCTAGGACAGGCGCATTTACCTGGTGGGCGCACCAGAGCTGCAGTGGGCGCTTGGTGTAAGATCCAAGGATCTTAAGTCCTGGTAAGTATTATTTTGATTTAAATAAAATCATTGACTGTGGATATTACGTTAAGCAGTATTGGATGGATGTTAAGTTAATCCTTATTGGATTTTCGTTTAAGTGAATGGTTAATTGTTAGTTAATGGTTAAATTAATAGTTAATGGTTAAATTAATTAGTTATTGGGTTTGCACTTAAATTAGATGGATTTTGAGTTTAAAATTCGAATAAATTAGTTAGTGGGTTATTTCATAAACCCTATTTGAATTAATTGGTTAGCGGGTTTAAAATTTAAAAACCCAAATTTTAAGTGGGTAATTGGGGTTAGGGAAGGAAAGTTGGCGATTTTTGGCTTGAGGAAAACCTTGGACGACGGCTAGGGCAAGAGTTGGCGATTCTTGGAGGCTTGGAGACGGTCTTCTTCTTCCTCTTCTTTTTGGCCGGCATCTTTGGTGTTTGGAGGCGTTTCTTCTTCCATTGGTGGCGTCTTTCAAGGCCTTAGACGAGTTTTTTTGGAGAGATCTTCATCTTGGTGTTCACGGTTCAAAGTGAGTGGATGTTCTCCTTCACCTAGTTCACGAAAATTGGATGCATTGCTTGTTTTAGAGAAGATTAATGCATAGGAGTATGGCATGATCTCTTAATTTCAATTGTACATGTTTTCCTTGTTTTTCCCAAATTTTCGAAACCCTAGCTTGCATGAAAATTAGGGCTTTTCGTTTTTAAGACTCTTAATCCTAAATTGGACCTTGATTAAACATGTATGTAGCTTTAGAATTTCAATTGCATGAAAATTAGGGCTTGAAGGAGAATTTCGACCCTTCTTCATGAAGTTACGTCCAAATGCATGGGTAAAAATTGGGGAAAACTTGATATTCATGAAATTAGGTATATGAGGATTCTACTGTATTTTTTTGGGAATTTTTAGAAATAAAAGTTTCTGTTGACTGAAATTGACCTAGGGGTAATTCGGTAAATTTCCTAGTTAAAATTGGGGAAAACTTGAAATTACGAATCTAGGGATCATGAGGGACGTAATGAATATTTTTACGAAATTTTTGGATAACTTTTCTTGTATGACTTAAACTTTGAACTAGGGGTATTTCTGTCTTTTGTTATCAGAACTAGTAGAAAACTATGAATATGTGATATTCTGCATTTATGTTAATTGTGAACGAAATTTAGTGAATTTTCTGTATTATTATGTATTTTTAATTGAATGGTGTATGCAGAAAGTAATGACATGAAATATTGATTGATAACTTTGGGTAATAACATAGCAAGGTTAGACTGAACTAATCAGCATGAAACCTAAGGACTACACTACTATGTGATTATGTGATATTTGAATATTATGTGATTATGTGATTTTTGAATATTATGTGATTATGTGATTTTTGAATATTATGTGGTTATGTGATTTTCGAATATTATGTGGTTATGTGATTTTCGAATAATATGTGTTGTGGTCATGGAACGGATAGGACTAAGGCTAAGTGTAACCGTGTACTCAAGGGGATAGTCTATATGTGATATGTTAAGGGTTTGAGATTTCAGCCCTGTATATTGTGATATGTGAGGGGGTTGATGTTCAGCCTGCCTGATGTGATTCTTGTGATGAAAATGACTATCCTAGAGTCTGGTCCACACTTAGGAGTCCACTTTTGTGAAATAAGATCTAAGATGTGTTTAGTGTTGTCCAGTTAAGGAACCCTTTGGGAGAACGAGTGATATAAGACGCAAAGTGCCATGTCTTGGTCGGACAGGGGCCACCTCTTGATGTCATCACTCTTAGACGCTTAGATTTTTGTGATTATGGGGTGGTGTAGATCAAGGTATCACATCTTGACCAGGTGGTGATTACCTCTTGAGTCTACACACTGTCCATGTATATATGTTGCATGTGATTTGCAGGCTTCTCCCAGTGCTTAGGCCAAAGCCGGGTTGGACCATAATGGTCACTATTGATTATGCTGGACAACTAGGTTGATTAAGTAGTTGGTGTGTTTAGTTGGTTTAGAGTATAGCTCTAGAACCTTGGTTACTCTGTGGTGATAATTGTGTGATGTCTTAGCAGTGTACATCTGACTGTTTTATATGAGTTCTGTTCTTTAATTTTGTTATAAGTTGACATGATATTCTGTTAAATGTTTTTAAAATAATCTGCATGTATTTTTGAGTGTATGCTATGGATGGTCGATTGAGACTATCCACTCACTGGGCTGTGTAGCTCACTCCCTCACTATTTTCAGGTGTAGAGCAAGGGCGCATTTCTTGAGTTAGCGTTGATATGGATATTATGCTGGTTAATGTATAAGACTTTTGTGCTTAATTAACTGGGGCCGGTTGTGGCCGAATTATGTGAACTTGTGTTGCCGGTTGTGGCAGTTTTAAGTTTTGAAGCTTTGATTTTTGTGTCACCGCGGGCTTTGACCTGGTTTCGGTGTTTGGTATTATTCATGTTAGTTTCATGAGTTTATAGAATCGATTTTGTGGCTTTGCTTTGAATTTCGAGTCGACTTATGTTTTTGCAATCGGATTTGATATAAATGTGAACTTGCATATGTCTAGTGCAAGGATTGCGTGGTGGCAGGTACATTTATGAAATGGTGTTTTGTGGATTTTCGATGTGTGGATTCTAGAAAATTTTCAGATCGTGTTTTCTTGAACTTGGTTTTACCTAGCATGTGAATCGATCTTGTATGATAACATCCTGTTTCTCTATGACTTGTGTTGCTTGTTGGGGTTAAGATAACGGGATGTGACACTTGGGCCCTGGGTTGGGCCAGATGAGATGCAAAAGACCCATGATGAAAGCTCAAGTGAAGACTTAAGTAAAAAATTAAGGTCTTACTTAGGGTTAATGGGCTTTTACCACATAAGATCAGCATGCTTTCTACTTATTGTTTTTATAATTAGAAGTGCATGATTTGTTTATCTTCTGCTATCACCATAGGGTTTGCATGATAGTTAAGAAGATAAAAGACCGTTAAAATCCAACGCTAAAAATATCAAGCTCGTAAGCCTTCTGACGCGAAACCTCATTGTTCTGACTATCGTTGGAGCCGTGTTGTACCCACTCAGTGGGCACGTCCATCTATCTTCAGACGGTGTGTGATTTCACCTGCGTGTTACAGAGAAGGGATTTATCGCTTCTCGTTGCTCAGCATAGCACGTGGTGGTCCAGGGATTTATTTGGATCGATGCATGCAGTATGATCAACTTTAACTTGCATACAAGAGAATCGATTCTTACCAGTGCCATTGCTTGGATGGCGTCTAGGAAGCAGAGAGTCAAGCGCTTCTCCTCCAAATGGTGCGCACACAAGATGGATGTTGGCTTCTCCTTGTCGAACCTTGTGCTAGCAAGGATCTCCAAGTGTCCTTGTCGAATGGAAGGGAAGTTGAGATGATGTCTCGCTTGAGCAAACTCTCTCCAAGGCGTGAACAAAAACTTCCACACGAGAGCAAGCGACGAGAATAGGAGAGGGGCGACAAGAGATGCGTTCCACTCAAAACGTGGAGGCGTGGCTACTAAAAATAGCTAGCCTTACACTCTCATGCGATCATGCGTTCATGTGCCCACGAACCAATCGCATTTTTCTCTCCTCTTTGAACCATGCGCTCACATAATGAGTTGGTTCATTTTTGGGTTGGTTCAAAGACCAATTAACCCAAGCGATTTGGTCTAGATCATATTAACCCTAAGGTTCAAGATCTAACCGTTCATCTCTTGATGCTTCTGATCTCACCGATCTAGCATCCATTCTCTCGATCGAAGCTTACCGATCTCAAGCCCTAATCAATCAAACATGATCAGACCAGATCTCACTTACAATCAGAGATTAAATCCCTTTAAACTGAACCAAAACAATTCAGTCCACACGATCTGACTTAAGTAAGCCATATCATCAAATTGTGCGACCCTAAGGGTTTCCTTTAAATGTCGGTAACGATAACTTTCGTTATCACGATCAGTGAGGGGTATCTAGCAACACATCACTATCTCCCGATATAAAGGAAAGAGTCTTCCAAGACTACACCCAAACCACAGCACAAGTGTGAATCCACTTCACAAGGCATACATGCTTCCTTTGCCACTGGATGTTCTTTATTGGACAAGCGTGTCAAGCCTGTAACTCCAATATGATGAAAATGATCAGATCAGATGAACATAGTCATCTGGGTATGGCCATACACTTTCTCAATCATCTCATCCAGGGGGCCCCTTTAGAACATCACACTCCAAACAAGGAGACGGCAATCCTATGTCTATCACTAGCACCCTAACATGACTCATGCTCATCATCCAAGATAGTCTATAACCATTATGTTTCAAATGATATTGAACTACCTCAAAACAATGCCAATCATCATTTAGAAACACAAGTGATCTCAAGTCAGAGGAAGTATGCCACTTGTTCGCATACAAGGATTATCCACATTGTGACAAGCAATTGAATATCCTAGTAGGGTCTGTCCAATACATCCAATGTACCCATGATTCTATATCTTATTCCGTGCTCGAAGCATCCTATAAGATTAGAACACACATTAGTCTCAATCATATCAAGGCTGTCTCATGTTCACCAAGATATCTCGACTAAGGACAAAAGTGCATGTCAGCCAAGCTGAACAGCATTGAGACATTATTCAGAAGTATACATATGACAGCAGATAATGCAACAACCTGAATAACAACAATTGCCTTTATAAACAAAGAGTTTATACATGATACTGATGCAATCCCAAGGCCTCAAACATTAGCCTTAAGGGCATACCCCAACATGACATACATGCGATCCTAGAAATCCTATGATTCCGCCCATGCAAGTTTTATATGCGCATGTTTAGGGTTTCGCCCCCTTTAGGGAACTTTCAATTGGTATCAGAGGATAGTTCCTTGTATGATCATATGATTGCTTATTGTGATCCTTGTTTGCGCTTTTTAGTAGATCTAAACGAGCATGCGAAAATTTAATGTATGTTTTACATTGGCGCATGCATGATAGTTGGCGCTTGTTGTAGTTTTCTCAAAACATTACTTGCGCGCCCCTCATTAGATCTAAGCGCCTACTTCAAAACCTTAGACGGGTTATTAGGGTTGAAGTCATCGTCCAGTCTAGACCCCACAGTCTGATCAGACCATCTGACAGCCTAGATGGGTCGACCAGATGGCACCTATGCGCAAGCATGAGGTGGCTATTGGTCGACTGCTGAAAGGCGTGTAGCGATGTCTGATTGAGACAACCAGTGAACGCTCATGATTAAGGCCCGGGGTCACACCCGCTTGCCTAAACTCATGAGGGACGTTCAGCCCTTCACGCATGCATTGTTGACCATGAGGTCGACTCAAGTCGGTTATGACTTGGTGCATGCAAGGGCAGTGGGTCTGACTAGGTCTGATGAGTGGATCCCTATTAATGGACCGTTGTAAGGTAGTAGGGCACATAAGGAAATAAAATGAAGCCAATGGGTTTTTCAAAAAATTTTATTTTCTTGATTGGATCACATGATGTTTGTATAACATAATGATTGTCTATTTAATCTTATGTGGGCTGCCTAAATTTAATGTGTGCTGTGCTGTGGCCTGCGTGCCTGGATGTATATTGTAAATTATTATTGTGATCTGCGCATCACATTTTAATTAATTTATAAAGTGTAATTGACCTGCGAGTCAATCATGTCTAGATAGATTAATTTGTAATTTAATCAGACATGAGCACAGAGCACACATGGCAGAGGCGCATGCAGCAAGTGGCTTCACCAGTGGGAGGTCTAGGGTTCGACTCTAGGACAGGCGCATTTTACCTGGTGGGCGCACCTGAGCTGCAGTGGGCGCTTGGGCCCGGGTTGGGCCAGAGAAAATGCTAAAGACCCATGAAGAGCTCAAGTGAAGACTTAAGTTAATTAAGGTCTTACTTAGGCTATGGGCTTTAACCACATAAGATCATCATGCTTTTAATTTACTGTTTCAGTAATTTAGTAACTGCATGATTTATTCTTCTGCTATCACCATAGGATTTGAATGATAGTAAGAAGATAAAAGGACCGTTAAAATCCAACGTTAAATATCAAGCACGATAGCCTTCTGACGCGAAACCTCACTGTTCTGACTATCGTTGGGGCCGTGTTGTACCCACTCAGTGGGCACGCCCATCTATCTTCAGACGGTGTGTGATTACACCTGCGTGTTATAGAGAAGGGATTTATCGCTTCTCGTTGCTCAGCATAGCACGTGGTGGTCCAGGGAGTAGGTCAGGTCAGCTTGACCATGTAGGCTACATATTGAGCATATGGTAGCCATATGGAGGCAGCCATCTGTGGGATCAGAGACTGTGTTGTACCAACTCAGTTGGCACAGTCTGCTGGATTGCCCAGATGAAGGGGAATCGCACGGGTTGGCGATTGGCAGGGATTGCCTACCAGAAATTAGTGCTAGTACTCTCTGTGCATCTTATCTCGCCTGAGCGGGACGCGGAGACCAAGTATGAAATCTGGATCCCATCTCACTAAAAGAGTTTCACTCTTTCAGACTGTTTTACTGGATTTTTCAGTCAGATAAAATAGTGAGAAAAGAATCATTCTTAAGATAGATTGTTCTTAAGGCTGAGAGGAAACTGTATGTCCTCGAGACGGCTATACCGCCTCAACCCGCTGCGAACGCCGCAAGGGCGGTTCGGGAAGCTTATGAAAAGCATGTCAATGATAGCATTGATGTCGCTTGCCTTATGCTAGCGTCTATGACGCCACAGCTGCAACGTCAGCATGAGGATTTATCTGCTATATAAATTATAGCAAACCTCAAGATGCTGTATGCAGCACAGGCAAGGACTGAACGCTATAACTTGACTAAACTTTTCTTTCAGAGCAAACTGACTGAAGGGAGTCCAGTGGGAGCTCACGTACTCAAGATGATTGGGGTACAAGGAGGCTCTAGAGAAACTGGGACACACCATCAATCAGGAGCTTGTTGTAGACATCATCTTGCAGTCTCTCCCGGCCTCTTTCGATCCATTCATTATTAATTTTAATATGAACAAGATCGACTGTACGCCGGCAGAGTTACTGAATATGCTCTTGACAACTGAGCAGACTCAGTCTCGTGAGAAGGGAACGCCTTCATCCTCTGTCCTCATGGTTCCTTCTAGGAACAAGAAGAAGGGGAAGAAGGGCAAAGCCCCTGTCAAGAGCTACAACAAGGCTCTGAAGCAAAAAGTAAAGCGGTCGAAGGAATACAGATGTTTCCATTGTGGCCAGCTAGGTCACTGGAAAAAGGACTGTAAAGCGCTCCAAGGAGAGAAGAAGGGAAGCAACTCTTTCGCTTCTGCCTCAGGTATTTTCGTGACTGAAGTCATGGTTTCTTCTTCTATTTCATGGGTGTTGGACACTGCATGTGGAGTTCACATTTGTTCAAATGTACAGGAACTCATGAGAAGAAGACAGGTGGGACAGCATGAGGTGGACCTACGAGTAGGAAACGGGGCACGGGTTGCTGCTGTTGTTGTAGGAGTTTATCACATCTCTTTACCATCTGGTCTTGTATTAGAACTGGATAATTGTTATTTTGTGCCGAGCATAACTAAGAATATTATCTCTATTCCTGCTCTTGTCAGGAAAGGGTTTTCCTTTGAATGCAAGATTTCAAAGTGTTATATTTCTTTTGATAATATTATTTATGCTACTGGGTCAATTAACAATGGGTTATTCATGTTGGACATGGAATGTTCTATACAGCAGATTGATATTAAGAAAGCCAAGTATGCTGATGACAGCACCTTGTTATGGCATAGTCGTTTAGGCCATATTAACAAGAAGCGCATTAAGCGGTTGCATGATCATGGACTGCTGGGATCATTCTCCTATGAGGAGCTTGATACATGCAAAGCTTGTTTATTGGGTAAAATGACGAAGTCTCCTTTTTCCAACAAAGGTCAAAGGGCTTCAGCTTTACTTGACCTCATTCACAGTGATGTGTGTGGGCCATTTAGTAAACATGCCAGAGGTGGCTATTCATACTTCATTACCTTTACTGATGATTTCAGTAGGTATGGTTATGTCTATCTAATGAGACATAAGAGTGAATCTTTTGACAAGTTCAAAGAGTTCAAGAATGAAGTACAGAATCAGCTAGGCCGAAATATCAAGGCACTTCGTTCAGATCGAGGTGGAGAATACTTGAGTCATGAGTTTACTGACTATCTGAAGGAGTGTGGGATTATCTCACAGCTCACTCCGCCAGGAATGGTGTGTCCAAGAGGAGAAATAGAACCTTACTGGATATGGTTCGTTCTATGATGAGTCAGGCTACTCTACCTTACTCCTTTTGGGGATTTGCACTAGAAACAGCTGCAAAGGTACTAAACCGAGTGCCATCCAAGGCCGTTTCAAAGACTCCATATGAGTTATGGTATGGGAAAAAGCCGAGCTTGACATTTATTAAGATCTGGGGTTGCGAGGCTTATGTCAAAAAGCTCGCCTCTGGGAAACTAGAGAGCAGATCTGAGAAATATATCTTTGTCGGTTACCCTAAAGAAACAAAGGGTTATTATTTCTACGATCCCAAAGAGAACAAAGTATTTGTTGCTCGTACGGCTATTTTTCTTGAGAAAGAATTTCTTCTGCAAGAAGCCAGTGGGAGAGAAATAAAGCTGGATGAGAATCCAGAAGAAGGACAAAGTAGTCAAGCACAGTTGGATGAGCCTGAGCCAGTAGATCAGGTTACTGAACAACCTGAGGCTCAGATATCACGGGAACCGCGTAGATCGGGAAGGATCCGTCGACAGCCTGAGCGCTATGACGGAGTCTACATCATTGATGATGAACCCCTCACTTATGCGGATGCGGTCAGTGGACCAGAATCAGCGAGATGGCTTGAAGCTATGCGAGCCGAGATGGACTCCATGTCAGATAACCAAGTTTGGGATTTGGTTGATCGGCCTCCGGGAGTAATCCCTATAGGCTGTAAATGGATCTTCAAGAAGAAGATAGACATGGATGGTAACGTGGTTACCTATAAAGGCAGGCTAGTTGCGAAAGGTTTCAAACAAATCTACGAGATAGATTATGATGAAACTTTCTCTCCTGTAGCCATGTTCAAGTCTATTCGGATAATTCTCGCGATAGCGGCATATTATGATTATGAGATCTGGCAAATGGATGTGAAGACCACTTTCCTTAATGGAAAATTAGAAGAGGATGTGTATATGACACAACCTGAAGGTTTCACTAATCCATCGGATCGTCATAAAATATGCAAATTAAAGAAGTCCATTTATGGACTTAAACAAGCATCAAGAAGCTGGAATATTCATTTTGATGAATCAATATGTGAATTTGGTTTCATCAAGAATGAAGATGACCCGTGTGTATAGAAGAGGTTTAGTGGGAGCGTGATTACTTTCCTAGTCCTCTACGTCGATGATATCTTGATCATTGGAAACGATATTCCTGAACTACATGTAGTTAAGGCATGGTTAAGAAAATGTTTCCAGATGAAAGATTTAGGAGAACCAGCCTATTTATTAGGTGTGAAGATCTACAGAGATAGATCAAAGAGGCTTCTCGGGCTGTGCCAGAGTACTTACATCGATAAAGTCCTGGAGAGATTCCATTTAGAAAATTCTAAAAGAGGATATCTTCCAGTCAGACATGGTCTGAATCTTTCAAAGAGTCAGTGTCCACAAACACAGACTGAGAAAGATGAAATGGACAATACGCCTTATGCTTCGGCTATTGGGTCCATTATGTATGCGATGTTGTGTACTCGCCCAGACGTTGCTTACGGGTTAAGCGTGACTAGTCGATTCCAAAGTAATCCAGGTCAGGCACACTGGATTGCGGTCAAGAACATTTTGAAATATCTTCGGAGGACCAAAGATATGTTCTTGATATATGGAGGTCAGGAAGAACTCAATATTGAAGGATATACTGACGCTTCGTTCCAATCTGACCAGGATGATTTCCGATCGCAATCAGGCTATGTTTTTAGCTTGAATGGAGGAGCAGTGGTGTGGAAAAGTTTCAAACAGTCAATTGTTGCTGATTCCACAACAGAAGCCGAGTATGTTGCAGCCTCAGAAGCATCCAAGGAGGCAGTGTGGATTCGTAAGTTCGTTCAGGAACTTGGTGTTGTTCCTTCGAGTGCAGATCCTTTGGTTATCTTCTGTGATAACACTGGAGCAATAGCACAAGCAAAGGAACCACGGTCGCACCAGAAGTCCAAGCACATACAGAGAAGGTTTCACTTGATCCGGGAGATCATTGATCGTGGCGAGATCAAAGTCTGCAAGGTTCATACAGATGACAATCTGGCTGACCCGCTTACAAAGCCTCTGGCGCAGCAGAAGCATGAGAAGCACTGTAATAATATGGGTTTGAGATTTCTCAACCATTAGATTAAGTGCAAGTGGGAGATTGTTGGGGTATGCCCTTAAGGCTAATGTTTGAGGCCTTGGGATTCTTTCAGTATCATGTATAAACTCTTTGTTTATAAAGGCAATGGTTGTTATTCAGGTTATTACATCATCTGCTGCAATATGTATACTTCTGAATAATATCTCAATGCTATTCAGCTTGGCTGACATGCAGTATTGTCCTTAGTCGAGATATCTTGGTGAACATGAGACAGCCTTGATATGATTGAGACTAATATGTGTTCTAATCTTATAGGATGCTTCGAGCATGGAATAAGATGTAGACTCATGGGTACATTGGATGTACTGGACAGACCCTACTTAGGATATTCAATTGCTTGTCACAATGTGAATAATCCTTATATGCAAACAAGTGGCATATTTCCTCTGACTTGAGATCACTTCTGTTTCTAAATGATGATTGGCATTGTTTTGAGGTAGTTCAATATCATTTGAAACATAATAGTTATAGACTATCTTGGATAATGAGCATGAGTCATGTTAGGGCACTAGTGATAGATATAGGATTGCCGTCTCCTTGATTGGAGTGTGATGTTCTATAGGGTCCCCCTGGATGAGATGATTGAGAAAGTGTATGGCCATACCCAGATGACTATGTTTCATCTGATCTAATCATTCTCATCATATTGGAATTACAGGCTTGACACGCTTGTCCAATAAGAACATCCAGTGGCAAAGGAAACACATATGTCAAGTGACTTGGGTTCACACCTGTGCTGTGGTTTGGGTGTAGTCTTGGAAGACTCTTTCCTTTATATCGGGAGACAGTGATGTGTTGCTAGATACCCCTCACTGATCGTGATAACGTGAGTTATCGTTACCGACATTTAAAGGAAACCCTTAGGGTCGCACAATTTGATGATATGGCTTACTTAAGTCAGATCGTGTGGACTGAATTGTTTTGGTTCAGTTTAATGGGATTTAAACTCTGATTGTAAGTGAGATCTGGTCTGATCATGTTTGATTGATTAGGGCTTGAGATCGGTAAGCTTCGATCGAGAGAATTGATGATGGATCGGTGAGATCAAGAGCATCAAGAGATGAACGGTTAGATCTTGAGCCTTATGGTTTAATATGATCTAGACCAATGCTTGGTTTAATTTGGTCTGTGAACCAAATGTAATTGAACCGGTTCACTTAGTGTGAGCGCATGGTTCAAGTCAAGGGAGGAAGTTGCGATTGGGGTAAACGCATCTTGCGTTGAAGTAGTGGCTTGCTATTTTTGGAAGTTGGTTTTCCAAAATGGGGAGCACGCCTCACGTTCGAGGGATCGCCCCTATTCTTGCCTCTTCACCTCTCGACGCCTCTCTCTCGTGTGGGAGTCTTCACGCAAAGGAGAAGAGAAGAAAGCCAAGAGATCTCTTCCCTTCACTCGATCAGGAGACTTGGAGATCCTTGCTAGCACAAGGAACGACAAGGAGAAGCTTCTCTCATCTTGTGTGCGCACGCTTTGGAGGAGAGCCGCATCGTTCTCTGCTTCCAAGACGCCATCCAAGAAATGGCATTGGTATGATCTTAACTTGATCTATACTTGTTCTTTAAGTTGATTATATGACATACATGCGATCCTAGAAATCCTATGATTCCGCCCATGCAAGTTTTATATGCGCATGTTTAGGGTTTCGCCCCCTTTAGGGAACTTTCATATTATACAAGAACAATCAAGGGCAAGCTCCTCAGCAATTTAATCAGTAGAATAATAGGCCGCCACTAGGTTTTCAGTCTAGGCAGTTTAATCAGCCTCAAAAGTCCAACTTGGAGTCCTTTTTGGAAGGTTTCGTTGTTGCCCAGAAAAAGCATAATGAAGATTTCTCTAATGCTATTAAGCATCTAACATCTCGTGTGGATGCTTTGGCAACCCACAATAGGATGCTAGAGAGCCAAATAGCTCAGCAAGCAATTACCTCCAATAGGCCTATAGGTAAACTTCTAGGCCAACTAGAGATGAACCCCAAGGATCACTGTAATGCCATCACCGTTGTGAATGGTGAACATATTAATGAACCTAGAATGCCTAATGAAGAACCTGCACCTGAAGTTTTGGAGAGGAAGCCTGAAGAGACTTCACCTGAGGAAGAAATGTCAGTAGAGAAGGGGAGGGAGGAAGTCTATGAAGGTCCACCTGCATATCTTCTAGCCATTCCTTTCCCTCAGAGGCTAGTAAGAGCAGACTTGGAAAAGCTTGACATTGCAAAACTTGAGGTAGAGAGTTGTGAGGTATGTGAGCCCAAGGTAATCGCAAAGGTAAAAGATTCTGGAAGTTTTTCAATTCTCTGTCAGATTGGTAAGATCTCTATTAAACATGCTTTATGTGATTTACGGGCAAGCGTAAGTTTGATGCCTTTATCTATTTATAACAAGATTGACAGTGGAGACATGAAACCTACAAAAATTCTACTTCAATTCGCTAATGGTTCTGTCCAACAACCTATTGGAGTTTTAGAAAATGTTTCTGTTAAAATTGGTAACTTCTCTATTTTAACTTATTTCATAATTGTCGATATAGAAGAAGACATTAAGTTACCAATTATTTTAGGTAGACCATTTTTGGCTAGTATAGGGGCTATTATAGACATGACGAATGAAAAGTTGATATTAAATATTGGTGAGAATAAATTGATATTTGATTTTTCTTTGAGATTTAAGAAGCTTTCTTTTGTAGAATCTCACCAATACATTGAAGATGAGGAAAGCAGAGCTAATGGTGGCAAATCCAAGGAAGTTGACAAGAACCCCCTAGAAGATTATTTGAAGCAGGAAAAATATAAGGTTAAAAGAGATGGAATGTGGGCACAATTACGGATGACCGATTTAATCCCATAAGTCAACTTAAGAAGGCATGAAGATGAAAAGCTTTATATCATTCACTACACCTCAGATCCAGCAGAAACTTCATGAACTATGCTAGGACTAAGCTAAAGACCTTAAACAAGTGCTTTTTTGGATGCAACCCAAAGTTTTTGAGTTTTATTAATTTTAGTATTTTTAGTTTTAGTTTTTAATTTTATTAGAATTTTTAGAGATTTTAAACAACATTATTTGATGAACTTTTATACATGAAAAATCATCTAAAAAGGTTGTTTTATGTGCAAGATTTTTTTTGTGAAGAACGGAGTCTTGGCGAGATGTTCACAGTCACGGCCATGAGTCACTCACGGGCCATGAGTTTTATTTATAAAAGGGCTAAGTCACAGAGATAATTATAGCTAAAGTCAAAAACTATTCACAGACCGCGAGTTCTTCTGTTTTGAACTTAACGGGCGAAACTTGGTTCACTCCTATGCTCACTAATCACCGATTTTCGACGATTTCTTCCACCTCTAGCAATGATTCCTTTCCTCTAATCTTCCTCCACCATCAACGAGTGTTTTCTAATCATCTTTCACCAGATTTCAACCGGATTTCATAAAGAAGCGGCGGACGTTCGCCAGAACACAAGTTTCACTGTCGATGCTCGTTTGTGAGCCAATCTTTCTCAATTGATATATTTGAATTCTATACTTGATTTTCATACTTCTAGCATCAATTTGGAAGTAGTTTACTTGGATTTCTAGAAGGATTTTTGCAAATCTTGGAGGGGGCGAATTTTGCTGTTACTGTAGCATCGCAATTTTTATAGAATTTGTATATCTGTATTGATTGTTGAAAGACTATGGCACCGAGGAGATCTATGTGGACTAGACCCTATGGGGCAGTTAGGACGAAAGGGGTACGATGGCCATATCCTCCTATTTATCCCAGATATAGGATGGTTCACGGAGTTCTTCCCGAGCGGTTTGAGTTAGCACAGATGTCTGCTGTGGAGTCCCCGAGGAGGCTACCACATCTGAGCCTCCTTCTGATCTTGAGTCTGCTACTCCTGCTGACACTCAGTCTATGGAGGTAGATACTCCAGATGATTCTATTTGCACCTATGAGATTCCCTCTCCATCCTCAGTTCAGGGCAACTTACTAGGCCCTGAGGTTGCTACACCCGAGTTACCAGATGATGAGGAGGGATCTTCAGAGATTTTAGCTGACTTACTGATGAAGGATGGAAATCCTAGCCCAAGAATCACCCTAGGTATGTAGCTCTAAAACACACGGTAAGTGCAGGAATGAAGGTGATGGAAGGAAAACACCTTAGGACCCTTAAGGAAAGGGTTCGAACTCCTCCTAAGCCTGCCAGGCAGGGAGCTTCGGTTGCGGATTCTCACAGGTTGGAACGAAGATCTGATGTAGTTCAACTCCAGTCCAGATGCTAATGCATTGGAGATGTCAACACCGGCAATGGAACAGTAATCGTGGGATGGATGACTATGGATGATCAACAGGGAAGATGATGAAGGTGGATGATGGAAATGGTAACCGGAACCAAGGGGAGCAAGCTCAACCCAAAGAGGAGCATGCTCAACTCTCACAAACGCAAACACAAGGCTTTCCAGGTTTCAGAAATATTCGACTCCGTGTGCAAAGGTGAACAAAGCTAGCTTAAAACCTTTCCTCCCAACATAGAAATGACCCTTGGCATTCTTCACTACTGGCGCCTTTTCATTTTGCCCTTGGCATTCTTCACTTGTTGGCGCCTTTTCGTTTTGGCCTACTCTGATAAGCTGTTGTGGTTGGTTCTTACGCTGGATACTTGCGCAAGCTATCTTCAAGTTAACTTGGCGGCTGATTTGGTTTTGGGATTGAATACTTCATGGGATCTCCATTTGATTTGACACTTGATGATTGACTTGGATGGAATTGCTGACATGGACTCGGTTGGTGTGTTGAAGTTGACACTTGAGCTAAGTCTGATCACGAACCGGTTTGTCTTTGACATTGGCTTTTCTCCATGGGCTGATTTTTCATTATGCCAAGGTCACTTCAGGGTTGGGAGTTTAGGTGCAGCATGTGCAATACAGGTGTGCATAAACCTAGACTATGACAACCTATCACAACCATGACAAAATAAAACCACGGCTTCAAAATAAACCTAGGCTAGTCCTAGCTACAACATAATATCAAGTGCTGAAAATAGAAATAGAGTTTTTAGCGTATTACAAAGCAACAAAACACAAAGTAACAAGTCTTAAGTGAGTTCTCAAAATGTTAATAAGAGTCAAGCATTCATCCCATAACTAATTGGGGTCTTCTTGAGTCTTGTTGACCTTCTTGGTGGTGTCCCTACATCAGCTTGCTTTCTCGGGGTTGGGAGAACTCTCCCCCGGAGAGTTAAATGAGAAGCTCTCAAGTTAGGCAAGTAATTGTGTGCGTGCTTCGTCCTCCGATAACCATTCTTCTTCCCCATCTTCCCATTGAACGAGGTAATAGTGCTGAATTTCCTTATTGATGCAGCGTTGTTGTCCCTCACGTATATGCCCGGTCCTCTTGGCTGGAGCTAGAACCTCAATGTGGAGCGGAGCTTTGTAAAGTGTCAGATCTTCTATGTTGATGGTGTGATGTATCCCAAGACCCTGTGGTAAATCCAACATATAAGCATTGTCATTTATTTTTTTCAATATTCGGAAAGGACCCATGGCTCTTGGTTGGAGCTTGTTGTTGGGGCCATGTTGCCTCTCCTTCCTATTCCTCAGCATAACTAAGTCTCCTTCCTGCAATTTAATAACACGACGATGGGGATTAGCAGCCAACTCATAGTTAAGAGTGTTCTTTGCAATCTGGTCTTTCACTTCATTGTGAATCTTGACAATGTGTTGAGCAAAATACAGAGCTGAGTGGTTTTGGTTAAAGGGTGTTGGCAAGGGAGCTAGGTCAATGGGTTTTCGTGGCTGGAATCCATTGTTGAGCTGGAAAGGACTAGCGCCTGTAGTGCGATTCACAGCACTATTAAAGGCAAATTCCGCAGTTGGTAAAAGCTTGTCCCATGTGCCTAGGTGTTCACCCACTAAACATCTTAGGATATTCCCCAGGGATCGGTTTACTACTTCAGTTTATCCATCCGACTGTGGGTGATATGCAGTGGAAAAATTAAGCTTGGTGCCCATTAGTTTCCATAAGGTAACCCAAAAATGCCCTACGAATTTAACATCTCTGTTAGATACAATGGTATGGGGCAAACCATGTAAGCGCACCACATTTGTAAAGAAGAGCCTTGCTACATGGGAAGCATCTGTGGCCTTGGTACATGGAATGAAGTGAGCCATTTTAGTGAACCTATCCACCACCACAAAGATAGAGTCATAATGAGCACTGGTGCGAGGACAACCAAGCACAAAATCCATACTCAGGGCTTGCCAAGGTCCCTCGGGTATTGGTAAAGGCATGTACAACCCGGTATTGTGCCTCCTTGCCTTGGATACTTGACATGTGTGACAATGCCCAACCACCTTAGATACATCTTTAAACATGTTGGGCCAATAGAATCGTTCTTCCACTAAAGCTAAGGTCTTATCCCGCCCATGATGACCGGCGGTACCTCCTCCATGTAGTTCCCAAACCAAGAATTCCCTCAAGGAGGTGCGTGGAATATATAGCTTTCCTCTCCTAAATAGGTAGCCCTCCTTAACCTCAAAGTCGGGATTGCATGTAGGCTCGGCTTCCAGAGTAGCGAACACACTTTTAAAGTCTAGACACTCCTTGTACTCGCCTTTGACTCTCTCAAATCCTGTGACCGAAGCTTGGAGTGTGTTCAGTAATAGTAATTTGCGGCTAAGGGCATCAACTACCTTATTTTGTACTCCAGTTTTGTGCTTTAAAACAAAGGTGTATTGCTGCAACAGTTCTTATCACTTCGCATGCCTCGGATTTAGTTTAACTTGACTGTTCAAGTAAATGAGAGCTTAGTGGTCACTATTGAGGATGAACTCCTTATGTATAAGATAATGCCTCTAATGTTTAAGGGCTTGAACTATGGCATAAAACTTTTTATCATAAGTGGAGTATCGTTGTCTGGCCTCATTTAGCTTCTCACTATAAAATGCGATTGGATGCCCTTCTTGACTAAGTGTTCCACCAATTCCAATTCCCGAAGCATCACAATCCACGATGAACACTTTATTGAAGTCGGGTAATCTTAAAACCGGTGTGGTAGTGATTTTTACTTTGAGGTCTTGAAAAGCTCTATCGGCTGAGGGTGTCCATTCAAAACTTCCTTTGCGCAAACAGTTGGTTATGGGCGCCACTAGGGTACTGAAACCGTGTATGAATCCCCTATAGAATGTAGCTAGACCATGGAAACTTCTAGCTTCGGTGATAGAGGTTGGGGTGGGCCAATTAACAATGGCTTCAACCTTTGAGGGATCGGCTTTCAACCCTTGATCATTAATGATGAAACCTAGAAATTCAACCTCTTGGACAAGAAAAACACATTTCTTCAAATTCAGCAATAAGTGTTCCTCCCTCAACAGATCGAGAGTGGCCCTTAAGTGATTTAGGTGCTCTTCCTCAGTCTTACTAAAGATTAGAATATCATCAAAGTATACCACAAGGAATTTACCAATATATGGCTTTAAGACATGATTCATCAATCTCATGAAAGTAGAAGGGGCATTGGTCAACCCAAACGGCATAACCATCCACTCAAACAGTCCATCTTGTGTTTTAAAAGTCGTTTTCCATTCATCTCCTTCCCTAATCCTCACCTGGTGATATCCACTACGAAGGTCCACTTTCTCCATGTACCATCCTTTTTGGGTGTTAATAAAGCCGGAACCGCACATGGACTAAGACTCTCCCTAATCAGCCCCTTGCTTAGCAGCTCATCTACTTGTCTTCTCAGCTCGGCATGTTCTAGGGGACTCATACGGTAATGAGGTAAATGGGGTAACGTGGCACCCGGCACAAGATCAATAGCATGCTGAATTTCTCTCTCAGGAGGTAACTCCTTGGGTAGTTCATCTGGGGTAATGGTGGGGTAGTCCTTGAGCAATTCGGTTATAATGGGGGAGTGCTGAGATTCAGATTCCAGATTCACTTGTTGCACCAGGAGAGTATAGAAGAGGCCGATTTCTCTGACATCTTGCATGAAGGCCTGAGGTCTTAAAAGAGTTATGGAATTTTTTGGTTCAACCGCTTTACCTTTCTTATGTGATGTCCTCAACTCTCTAGGCAGACTAGGTATAAGGGTGATCTTATCTCTTCCCACGGTAAACTCATATGTATTACTTCTCCCATAGTGGATGACATCCATATCATACAACCATGGACGTCCAAGGAGCACATCTGCCACGTCCATTTCAGTGATGTCACACCATACACTTCCTCGATGACTTGCTAATTTCAGTGGGACTTCACACCTAAAAGTGACTAGTATACTAGTCTTATCAACCCATGATATGTTGTATGGTTTAGGGTGTCTCACTTGGGTTAGTCCAAACCTCTCGGCAGCTTGCTTAGAGATCACATTTAGGCTACTTCCACTATCTACCACAATTTTGTAGACTTTGCCATTGCACTGGGTGTAGGTGTAAAATAGGCTAGTGCGTTTCCAATCTTCAGTGGGAACTTCCTTAATATAGTTACATCTTACCACCATGGTAAACTGGGAGGGTTCCCCTTCACTATTGTACTCGGGGTGATGCTCTACTTCATTTATGATAGGGATCTCGTTTTCTTCCTCTTCCACTACTTCTTCCATCAGTAAAGCCTTCTTGCGGCAGTTCCTAGAGAGATGACCTGGTTGATAGCAATTATAGCAGGTCACTTTAGTGGGTTGGGTAGGCGTTATTATATCTTTCTGGCTATTTTCTATGGTTGGTGCTTTGGGTGAAATATTGGGTACAAGCGGCTTGTTGTTAGAGGTCATGGTGCTAGGCTTCGATGTGGTAAATCTATATTGTTGCTGCAAATCATATTCGATGTCCATCGCTAATTGATAAGCGTCAGCTAGGGTCTCACACCTGTGATGGATAAATGCTTTCTTGACATCATTCCTAAGCCCTCCTTTATATCGGTTTAAAGATAACCAGGGCTCCTCATTCAAGTCACACCGAAGTAATAGATCTTCAAACTTCCTGTTATACTCAATGATCGAGTCATTACCTTGGATAAGTCTGGTGAGCTGGTCATATAGTTTCTGCCTATAATGTGGAGACACATACTTCTCTCTCAGTTTCCACTTCATTTCTTCCCAAGTGGTTATGGGAGGTAGACCACTTCTAGCTATCTTGAGCTCTAAGCTGTTTCAATACATCTGGGCTGATCCCCTGAGTAGGAACTTAACGCACTGGACCTTACCATGTTCAGGCACCCGACTCCATATGAAATAATTTTCAACCTGAGTTTGCCATTCTAGGAAAGTCTGGGTATCTAGGCTCCCCTCAAAGATGGGAGTACTAAGTCTAAGGTTCCGATACATATACTCCTCTTCTCGGTGCTGGTGATATGCTCTGGGGTGTGAATCTCCTGAGTGATATCCATGGGAGGTATAAGGTTGATTTCTAGGATGACCACCTCTACTTCCAAGATTATGTTCCGAGTCAGGTCTGGGACTACCCCTGGGTTCATGGGGCTGCCTACTAGTACCCTCCCCCACTAATGATTAGGGGATCGCCCAAGGTTTAGTGGCTGGGTTTCAACTGGACCATCTAAGTGTGGATCATCAAAAGGACTATGTTGTATGTTGGGGTCACTATTAGTCTTCTCTAACTCTCCTACCCGTTGTCTCAAGTCACGCATGTCAGCCTGAAGTTCAGTGAACATACGGACGATGGCATCCATTTGAGTGGAGTGACATTCAAGTTCTTCAGGATTCTGGTTGTTCCTAGTGCGAACAACCATGGTGTAGGTTGGTGAAGACTAGCACAAAACCAGCAGTACGATAAAACCCCGAAATCAGACAGTGCAATTTTCAGAAACCCGACAGGGAAATAACAGTATGCAGCTTCAGCAGGTAGGAAATTAGGTGAAATTTGTAGCAGATGAAAATCCACGGCCACACTTCAGAAATCAAAACTCAGTAGCAGACACAGCAATAGAAAACCGCAAACAAAATTCCAGAAGTACAGCAAATATCAGAATGCTCAGAGACAGAACACAGCAACAAAAATTTTCTCACGCCTAAATCAGATTAAGAACAACTGAACATAGAGCACCTAAGGGTTGCTCTGATACCACTGATGAAGGATGGAAATCCTAGCCCAAGAATCACCCTAGGTATGTAGCTCTAAAACACACGGTAAGTGCAGGAATGAAGGTGATGGAAGGAAAACACCTTAGGACCCTTAAGGAAAGGGTTCGAACTCCTCTTGAGCCTGCCAGGTAGGCAGCTTCGGTTACGGATTCTCACAGGTTGGAACGAAGATCTAATGTAGTTCAACTCCAATCCAGATGCTAATGCGTTGGAGATGTCAACACCTGCAATGGAACAGTAATCATGGGATGGATGACTATGGATGATCGACAGGGAAGATGATGAAGGTGGATGATGGAAATGACAACCGGAACCAAGGGGAGCAAGCTCAACCCAAAGAGGAGCACGCTCAACTCTCACAAACGCAAACACAAGGCTTTCCAGGTTTCAGAAATATTCAACTCCGTGTGCAAAGGTAAACAAAGCTAGCTTAAAACCTTTCCTCCCAACATAGAAATGACCCTTGGCATTCTTCACTGCTGGCGCCTTTTCGTTTTGCACTTGGCATTCTTCACTTGTTGGCGCCTTTTCGTTTTGGCCTACTCTGATAAGCTGTTGTGGTTGGTTCTTACGCTGGATACTTGCGCAAGCTATCTTCAAGTTAACTTGGCGACTGATTTGGTTTTGGGATTGAATATTTCATGGGATCTCCATTTGATTTGACACTTGATGATTGACTTGGATGGAATTGCTGACATGGACTCGACTGGTGTGTTGAAGTTGACACTTGAGCTGAGTCTGATCACAAACCAGTTTGTCTTTGACATTGGCTTTTCTCCATGGGCTGATTTTTCATTATGCCAAGGTCACTTCAGGGTTGGGAGTTTAGGTGTAGCATGTGCAATACAGGTGTGCATAAACCTAGACTATGACAACCTATCACAACCACTACAAAATAAAACCACGGCTTCAAAATAAACCTAGGCTAGTGCTAGCTACAACATAATATCAAGTGCTGAAAATAGAAATAGAGTTTTTAGCGTATTACAAAGCAACAAAACGCAAAGTAACAAGTCTTAAGTGAGTTCTCAAAATGTTAATAAGAGTCAAGCATTCATCCCATAACGAATTGGGGTCTTCTTGAATCTTGTTCACCTTCTTGGTGGTGTCCCTACATCACTTACCAGAGATTTTCGTAGACATTTCTAAGCTACACTCATCACCATCAGTTGCACCAGAGCCCTCTCTTGAGACAGCACCTTTAGCATCTAAGATACCACACTTTCCTAAGGTGTCTCTTCCAGCATCAGTACCACTAGCTCATTCACAAGAGATACATTTACCATCACCTGAGCCATCTACGGAGCACTCACTAGCTACATCACCAGAGAAGTCTCGTCCAGTGCCAGAGTCTACTATTATTGAGAGGAGACACGCATGATCTCCACCCCCTGTCCTTGCTCCCTATCCACTATAGGTCAGATATAGGAGTAGGGACCAGGAGAGGAGATACAGAGCTATGACAGCTCGAGGAGTTCTTAGTACCCAATATTGGGATGACCAGACACTTCAGAGCCAAGGATTGTTCAATGACATCTAGTAGATATTCTCGAACATAGGGTGGTAGGATTTCTATCGGCAGAGGCATCCCACATATATACAGCTTACCCTGGAGTTCTTTAGTTATGTCCATATTACACTTCATAATTACGATGAGAGAGATCCAGGATGTTTGGCCTTCCGGTTGGGGAACTAGGATTTTGTTTTCACTCTAGACTAGATTGGTCATATATTTGGGTTCCCTGCGGACGGTACTCGACATCGCCCTTGTGAGTACACTGATAGGAACTTCTAGCAGCAGATATCTGGGGAGGGAGGACTTGATCTGAGGACCTCTAGAGCTACCTATCTATCTAGCCTAGCACTCAGATATATATATCGGGTACTCTCACACACCATATTTGGATGAGTAGAGAGCAACGAGATGGTTAGGGCCTCATAGCTATTCTTCTTATGGACCATGTTGACTGGATTCCGCGCCAGCACCCCATTTTACCTTGTGAAGCTGATTCATAAGGTAGTTAGGGAGCGGAAGGGAGTTCTTATTAATGGGTGGTCTGATTACCACTATTGCCCTTGCCCTCGGTATTGACCCTACGGGGTTGAACAAGGCCAAGGGCAATCCGAGATTGGATATGGATGCCAACATTGCTATAAGATGATTACAAGGATTGGGAGCTCACATCATCTTATGTTAAAGCATATGGATATTACCAAGAGGCTGCTGAACATGAACTTTACTACGGTTCGTGTCCAGTACAACTGGATCATGGATCCCACATGAGGTGGGGGTGAAAGTGGGGGGCGAAACCCTAATATGCGCAGGTTAAAATTTTGCATAGCGGAAGCTAGGGTTTCTAAGGATCGATTAGCATGAATATATGATCAACTTGTAAAACTTGTATAGATCGAAAGAGAGATCATACCAATGCCATTTCTTGGATGGCGACTTGGAAGCAAAGAAGCGTGTGCTTCTTCTCCAAAGGAACCGCACACAAGGTGATTGATGGCTTCTCCTTGGCGTTCCTTGTGCTAGCAAAGATCCAAGGTCTCCTGATCGCGTGAAGGAGATTAGAGATGATGTCTTTTCTTGTCCGAACTCTCCTTGGCGTGAAAAACTCACCACACGAGAGAGGAGGTGTCGAGAGGAAGAGGCCAGAGACGAGAATAGCGCCTGTCACCATGAATGTAGAGGCGTGAACTATTTTGGAAAGCATGACTTCCAAAAATAGTAAGCCCTCAACGTGTGATGCGTTCACTCCAAGTGAACCATCGCATTTTCCTCTCCCATTGAACCATGCGCTCACTATGATGAGCCGGTTCAATTACATTTGGTTCAAAGACCAAATTAAGCCAAGCCTTGGTCTAGATCATATAAAACCAAAAGGTTCAAGATCTAACCATTCATCTCTTGATGCTCTTGATCTCATCGATCTAGCATCATTTCTCTTGATCGAAGCTTACCGATCTCAAGCCCTAATCAATCAAACATGATCAGACCAGATCTCACTTACAATCAGAGTTTAAACTCCTTTAAACTGAACCAAAACAATTCAGTCCACACGATCTGACATAAGTAAACCATATCATCAAATTGTGCGACCCTAAGGGTTTCCTTTAAATGTCGGTAACGATAACTTACGTTATCACGAACAGAGAGGGGTATCTAGCAACACATCACTGTCTCCCGATATAAAGAAAAGAGTCTTCCAAGACTACACCCAAACCATAGCACAAGTGTGAATCCAATTCACTAGGCGTACATGTTTCCTTTGCCACTGGATGTTCTTATTGGACAAGCGTGTCAAGCCTGTAACTCCAATATGATGAGAGTGGTTAGATCAGATGAACATAGTCATCTGGGTATGGCCATACACTTTCTCAACCATCTCATCCAGGGGGCCCCTTTAGAACATCACACTCCAATCAAGGAGAAGGCAATCCTATATCTATCACTAGCGCCCTAACATGACTCATGTTCATTATCCAAGATAGTCTATAACCATTATGTTTCAAATGATATTGAACTACCTCAAGACAATGCCAATCATCATTTAGAAACACAAGTGATCTCAAGTCAGAGGAAATATGCCACTTGCTTGCATATAAGGATTATTCACATTGTGACAAGCAATTGAACATCCTAAGTAGGGTCTGTCCAGTACATCCAATGTACCCATGAGTCTACATCTTATTCCATGCTCGAAGCATCCTATAAGATTAGAACACATATTAGTCTCAATCATATCAAGGCTGTCTCATGTTCACCAAGATATCTCGACTAAGGACAATACTGCATGTCTGCCAAGCTGAACAGCATTGAGACATTATTTAGAAGTATACATATGGCAGCAGATAATGCAACAACCTGAATAACAACCATTGCCTTTATAAACATTGAGTTTATACATGATACTGATATAATCCCAAGGTCTCAAACATTAGCCTTAAGGGCATACCCCAACAATCTCCCACTTGCACTTAATCTAATGGTTGAGAAATCTCAAACCCATATTATTACAGTGCTTCTCATGCTTCTGCTGCGCCAGAGGCTTTGTAAGCGGGTCAGCTAGATTGTCATCTGTATGAACCTTGCAGATCTTGATCTTTCCTCGATCAATGATCTCCCGGATCAAGTGAAACCTTCTCTGTATGTGCTTGGACTTCTGGTGCGACCGTGGTTCCTTTGCTTGTGCTATTGCTCCAGTGTTATCACAGAAGATAACCAATGGATCTGCACTCGAAGGAACAACACCAAGTTCCTGAACGAACTTACGAATCCACACTGCCTCCTTTGATGCTTCTGAGGCTGCAACATACTCGGCTTCTGTTGTGGAATCAGCAACAATTGATTGTTTGAAACTTTTCCACACCACTCCTCCTCCATTCAAGCTAAAAACATAGCCTGATTGCGATCGGAAATCATCCTGGTCAGATTGGAACGAAGCGTCAGTATATCCTTCAATACTGAGTTCTTCCTGACCTCCATAAATCAATAACATATCTTTGGTCCTCCGAAGATATTTCAAAATGTTCTTGACCGCAATCCAGTGTGCCTTTCCTGGATTGCTTTGGAATCGACTGGTCACGCTTAACCCGTAAGCGACGTCTGGGCGAGTACACAACATCGCATACATAATGGATCCAAAAGCCGAAGCATAAGGCGTATTGTCCATTTCATCTTTCTCAGTCTGTGTTTGTGGACACTGACTCTTTGAAAGATTCAGACCATGTCTGACTAGAAGATATCCTCTTTTAGAATTTTCTAAATGGAATCTCTCCAGGACTTTATCGATATAAGTACTCTGGCACAGCCCGAGAAGCCTCTTAGATCTATCTCTGTAGATCTTCACACCTAATACATAGGCTGCTTCTCCTAAATCTTTCATCTGGAAACATTTTCTTAACCATGCCTTGACGGCATGCAGTTCAGGAATATCGTTTCCAATGATTAAGATATCATCGACGTAGAGGACTAGGAAAGTAATCACGCTCCCACTAAACCTCTTATATACACACGGGTCATCTTCATTCTTGATGAAACCAAACTTACAGATTGATTCATCAAAACGAATATTCCAGCTTCTCGATGCTTGTTTAAGTCCATAAATGGACTTCTTTAATTTGCATATTTTATGACGATCTGATGGATTGATGAAACCTTCAGGTTGTGTCATATACACATCCTCTTCTAATTTTCCATTAAGGAAAGCGGTTTTCACATACATTTGCCAGATCTCATAATCATAATATGCAGCTATCGCGAGAATAATCCGAATAGACTTGAACATGGCTACAGGAGAGAAAGTTTCATCATAATCTATCCCGTAGATTTGTTTGAAACCTTTCGCAACTAGCCTGCCTTTATAGGTAACCACGTTACCATCCATGTCAATCTTCTTTTTGAAGATCCATTTACAGCCTATAGGGATTACTCCCGGAGGCGGATCAACCAAATCCCAGACTTGGTTATCTGACATGGAGTCCATCTCGGCTCGCATAGCTTCAAGCCATCTTGCTGATTCCGGTCCACTGACCGCATCCGCATAAGTGAGGGGTTCATCATCAATGATGTAGACTCCGTCATAGCGCTCAGGCTGTCGACGGATCCTTCCCGATCTTCGCGGTTCCCGTGATATCTGAGCCTCAGGTTGTTCAGTAACCTGTTCTATTGGCTCAGGCTCATCCAACTGAGTTTGACTACTTTGTCCTTCCTCTGGATTCTCATCCAGCTTTATTTCTCTCCCACTGGCCTCTTGCAAAAGAAATTCCTTCTCAAGAAAAATAGCCGTACGAGCAACAAATACTTTGTTCTCCTTGGGATCGTAGAAATAATAACCCTTAGTTTCTTTAGGGTAACCGACAAAGATACATTTATCTGATCTGCTCTCCAGTTTCCCAGAGGCGAGCTTTTTGACATAAGCCTCGCAACCCCATATCTTAATAAATGTCAAGCTCGGCTGTTTCCCATACCATAACTCATATGGAGTCTTAGAAACGGCTTTGGATGGCACTCGGTTTAGTACCTTTGCAGCTGTTTCCAGTGCAAATCCCCAAAAGGAGTAAGGTAGAGTAGCCTGACTCATCATAGAACGAACCATATCCAATAAGGTTCTATTTCTCCTCTCGGACACACCATTCCATTGCGGTGTTCCTGGCGGAGTGAGCTGTGAGATAATCCCACACTCCTTCAGATAGTCAGTAAACTCTCGACTCAAGTATTCTCCACCTCGATCTGAAAGAAGTGCCTTGATATTTCGGCCTAGCTGATTTTGTACTTCATTTTTGAACTCTTTGAACTTGTCAAAAGATTCACTCTTATGTCTCATTAGATAGACATAACCATACCTACTGAAATCATCAGTAAAGGTAATGAAGTATGAATAGCCACCTCTAGCATGTTTACTAAATGGCCCACACACATCACTGTGAATGAGGTCAAGTAAACCTGAAGCCCTTTGACCTTTATTAGAAAAAGGAGACTTCATCATTTTACCCATTAAACAAGCTTTGCATGTATCAAGCTCCTCATAGGTGAATGATCCCAGCAGTCCATGGTCATGCAACCGCTTAATGCGCTTCTTGTTAATGTGGCCTAAACGACTATGCCATAGCAAGGTGCTGTCATCAGCATACTTGGCTTTCTTATTATCAATCTGTTGTACAGAACATTCCATGTCCAACATGAATAACCCATTGTTAATTGACCTAGTAGCATAAACAATATTACCAAATGAAATACAACACTTTAAAGTTTTGCATTCAAAGGAAAACCCTTTCCTGACAAGAGCAGGAATAGAGATAATATTCTTAGTTATGCTTGGCACAAAATAACAATCGTCAAGTTCTAATACAAGACCAGATGGTAAAGAGATGTTATATTGTCCTACAGCAACAGCAGCAACCCGTGCCCCGTTTCCAACTCGTAGGTCCACCTCATGCTGTCCCACCTGTCTTCTTCTCTTGAGTTCCTGCACATTTGAACAAATGTGAACTCCACATGCAGTGTCCAGCACCCATGAAATAGAAGAAGAAGATACCCTGACTTCAGTCACGAAAATACCTGAGCCAGAAGCGAAAGGCTTGCTTCCCTTCTTGTCTCCTTGGAGCGCTTTACAGTCCTTCTTCCAGTGACCCAGCTGGCCACAATGGAAACATCTGTATTCCTTCGACCACTTGATCTTTTGTTTCAGAGCCTTGTTGTAGCTCTTGACAGGGGCTTTGCCCTTCTTCCCCTTCTTCTTGTTCCTAGAAGGAATCATCAAGACAGAGGATGAAGGCTTTCCCTTTTCAAGAGTCTGCTCTGTAGTATAGAGCATGTTCAGTAACTCTGCCGGGGTACAGTCGATCTTGTTCATATTAAAATTAATGATGAACGGATCGAAAGAGGCCGGGAGAGACTGCAGGATAATGTCTACAACAAGCTCCTGATTGATGGTGTGTCCCAGTTTCTCTAGAGCCTCCTTGTACCCAATCATCTTGAGTACGTGAGCTCCCACTGGACTCCCTTCAGTCAGTTTGCTCTGAAAGAAAAGTTTTGTCAAGTTATAGCGTTCAGTCCTTGCCTGTGCAGCATACAGCATCTTGAGATTTGCTATAATTTCAATAGCAGATAAATCCTCATGCTGACGCTGAAGCTCTGGCGTCATAGACACAAGCATAAGGCAAGCGACATCAATGCTATCATTGACATGTTTCTCATAAGCATCCCGAACCGCCCTTGCGGCGTTCGCAGCGGGTTGAGGCGGTATTGCCGTCTCAAGGACATACAGTTTCCTCTCAGCCTTAAGAACAATCTTAAGGTGTCCGTACCAGTCTGAGAAGTTTGGCCCAGCAAACTTCTCCCTTTCTAGTAAGGATCGCACATTGAACGCTGTGGTGTTCATTGCTGCAGTAATCTACAACATTGCAAGAACAACAAGGTCAGTATCAATGTTAGAATCAATCCAGGACTTAAGAATGATTCTTTTCTCACTATTTTATCTGACTGAAAAATCCAGTAAAACAGTCCGAAAGAGTAACACTCTTTTAGTGAGATGGGATCCAGATTTCATACTTGGTCTCCGCGTCCCGCTCAGGCGAGATAAGATGCACAGAGAGTACAAGCACTAATCTCTAGTAGGCAATCCCTGCCAATCGCCAACCCGTGCGATTCCCCTTCATCTGGGCAATCCAGCAGACTGTGCCAACTGAGTTGGTACAACACAGTCTCTGATTTCACAGATGGCTGCCTCCATATAGCTAACATATGCTCAATATGGTGTAATCACACACCGTCTGAAGATAGATGGGCGTGCCCACTGAGTGGGTACAACACGGCCCCAATGATAGTCAGAACAGTGAGGTTTCGCGTCAGAAGGCTTACGTGCTTGATATTCATCGTTGGATTTTAACGGTCCTTTTATCTTCTTAACTATCATACAAATCCTATGGTGATAGCAGAAGAATAAATCATGCAGATATAAATTTACTTAAACAGTAAATAGAAAGCATGATGATCTTATGTGGTAAAAGCCCATTAAGCCTAAGTTAGACCTTAAATTAACTTAAGTCTTCACTTGAGCTCTTCATGGGTCTTTAGCATTTCATCTGGCCCAACCCGGGCCCAAGCGCCTTGTGCAGCTGAGATGCGCCCACCAGGTAAAATACGCCTGTCCTAGAGTCGAACCCTAGACCTCCCACTGGTGAAGCCACTTGCTGCATGCGCCTCTGCCATGTGTGCTCTTGTGCTCATGTCTGATTAAATTACATTTTAATCTATCTAGACATGATTTGACTCGCAGGTCAATTACACATTATCAATTAATTAAAATGTGATGTGCAGATCACAATAAATAATTTACAATATTGATTCAGGCACGCAGGCCCCAGCACAGCACACATTAAAATTGGGCAGCCCACATAAGATGAAATAGACATTCAATCATGTTATACAAACATCATGTGATCCAATCAAGAAAATAAAATTTTTGAAAATCCCATTGGCATCAATTTTATTTCCTTCTTGTGCCCTACTACCTTACAACGGTCCATTAATAGGGATCCACTCATCAGACCTAGTCAGACCCACTGCCCTTGCATGCACCAAGTCATAACCGACTTGAGTCGACCTAGTGGTCAACTATGCATGCCTTAAGGGCTGAACGTCCCTCATGATTTCTGGCAAGCGGGTGTGACCCCGGGCCTTAATCATGATCGTTCATTGGTCGCCTCGATCAGACATCGCTACACGCCTTTCTGCAGTCGACCTATAGCCACATCAAGCTTGCGCATAGGTGCTATCTGGTCAACCCATCTAGGCTGTCAGATGGTCTGATCATATTGTTGGGTCTAGACTAGACTGATGACTTCAACCCTAATAACCCGTCTAAGTTTTTCAAGTAGGTGCCTATAGATCTAAGTGAATGCGCGTAATATGTTAAGTTTTGGTAAAAACAACTTCAACAAGCGCCAACATGAATCATGCGCCACCAAAAGTAAAAGCATACAAGCATGTAGTTTTCGGCATGATCATTATTTTAGATCTACTTATCGCAAACATGGATCACACAAAGCAATCATATGATTCATACAATAACCTCGCTCTGATACCAATTGAAAGTGGGGGGCGAAACCCTAATATGCGCAGGTTAAAATTTTGCATAGCGGAAGCTAGGGTTTCTAAGGATCGATTAGAATGAATATATGATCAACTTGTAAAACTTGTATAGATCGAAAGAGAGATCATACCAATGCCATTTCTTGGATGGCGACTTGGAAGCAAAGAAGCGTGTCCTTCTTCTCCAAAGGAACCGCACACAAGGTGATTGATGGCTTCTCCTTGGCGTTCCTTGTGCTAGCAAAGATCCAAGGTCTCCTGATCGCGTGAAGGAGATTAGAGATGATGTCTTTTCTTGTCCGAACTCTCCTTGGCGTGAAAAACTCACCACACGAGAGAGGAGGTGTCGAGAGGAAGAGGCCAGAGACGAGAATAGCGCCTGTCACCACGAACGTAGAGGCGTGAACTATTTTGGAAAGCATGACTTCCAAAAATAGTAAGCCCTCAACGTGTGATGCGTTCACTCCAAGTGAACCATCGCATTTTCCTCTCCCATTGAACCATGCGCTCACTATGATGAGCCGGTTCAATTACATTTGGTTCAAAGACCAAATTAAGCCAAGCCTTGGTCTAGATCATATTGTTGGGGTATGCCCTTAAGGCTAATGTTTGAGGCCTTGGGATTGTATCAGTATCATGTAATAAACTCTTATGTTTATAAAGGCATGGTTGTTATTCAGGTTGTTATATTGTCTGCTGCAATAATTGTACTTCTGAATAATGTCTCAAAGCTGTTCAGCTAGGCTGACATGCTGTAATGTCCTTAGTCGAGATATCTTGGTGAACATGAGACAGCCTTGATATGATTGAGACTAATATGTGTTCTAATCTTATAGGATGCTTCGATCATGGAATAAGATGTAGACTCATGGGTACATTGGATGTACTGGACAGACCCTACTAGGATATTCAATTGGTTGTCACAATGTGAATAATCCTTGAATGCGACAAGTGGCACATTTCCTCTGACTTGAGATCACTTGTGTTTTCTAAATGATGATTGTCATTGTTTTGAGGTAGTTCAATATCATTTGAAACATAATGATTATAGACTATCTTGGATGGTGAGCTTGAATCAGGTTAGGGCACTAGTGATAGATATAGGATTGCCGTCTCCTTGTTTAAGGAGTGTGATGTTCTAAAGGGGCCCCCTGGATGAGATGATTGAGAAAGTGTATGGCCATACCCAGATGACTATGTTCATCTGATCTAATCATGCTCATCATATTGGAGCTACAAGCTTGACACGCTTGTCCAATAAGAACATCCAGTGGCAAAGGAATTATGCATGCCTTGTGAGTTGGATTCACACTTGTGCTGTGGTTTGGGTGTAGTCTTGGAAGACTCTTTCCTTTATATCGGGAGATAGTGATGTGTTGCTAGATACCCCTCACTGATCGTGATAACGTGAGTTATCGTTACCGACATTTAAAGGAAACCCTCAGGGTCGCACAATTTGATGATATGGCTTACTTAAGTCAGATCGTGTGGACTGAATTATTTGGGTTCAGTTTAAAGGGATTTAATCTCTGATTGTAAGTGAGATCTGGTCTGATCATGTTTGATTGATTAGGGCTTGAGATCGGTAAGCTTTGATCGAGAGATTGGATGCTAGATCGGTGAGATCAGGAGCATCAAGAGATGAACGGTTAGATCTGGAGCCTTAGGGTTTAATTAAGATCTAGACTGGATCGCTTGGCATGGTTGGTTCTTGAACCGAACCAAATTGAACCGGCTCATTATATGAGCGCATGGTTCAAAGGGAGATGGCGTGGTGATTCGTTCACTTGGCGTGAACGTGTGAGCGAGTTGTGGTTTCTATTTTTAGAAACCATGATCTCCACTTCGAGATCTCTCATGTTCGAATAGGGGATATCCTATTCTCGCTCGTCTCCCTATCGTGACCTCTCTCGCTCTCGACACTTTGGTGTGTGGCGACGCTTGAAGCCATAGAGGAAGAGGACTCGGCCAAGAAGGATCAACATCTCCATCCCTTTCATTCGACAAGGACCCTTTGAAGGGCTTTGCTAGCACAAAGGCTTCAAAGGAGTGAGCGCATCGATCTTCTTGTGTGCGTCTACTTTGGAGAAGGTTCATTTGCGCCTTTGCTTCCAAGGCACCATCAAACCGATGGCTATGGTATGAGTTCTTCTTCATCCATTCAATCATTTAAAAGTTAATTATATGACATATAAAGATCTCATGAAACCCTAGCTTCCCATGCGATGATTTTGTTATGCGCCACCATTAGGGTTTTTCCCCTTTAGTTAGGGGACTTTCAATTGGTATCAGAGCTAGTTTTATATGATCATATGATTGCTTTGTGATCCATGTCCCATGTTTGCTTAGATCTTCATAACATGCGTGAAATACATGATAAGTTTTCATATGCGAAAAATACTTGTATTTGTTTGTTTTATGTTGGCGCATGTTGATTGGCGCATAGTTGTTTTCTTCAAAACTACTTCATATGCGCGCCTCTCATTAGATCTAAGACCTTACTGTAAACCCTTAGACGGGTTATTAGGGTTGAAGTCATCATCTAGGTTAGATCCAAACAGTCTGATCAGACCATCTGACAGCCTAGATGGGTTGACCAGATAGCACCTGTGCGCAAGCATGAGGTGGCTATAGGTCGACTGCAGACAGGCGTGTAGCGATGTCTGATTGAGACAACCTTGAACGCACATGAGTTGGGCCCGGGGTCACACCCGCATGCCAGACCTCATTGTGGTCGTTCAGCCCTAGCGCATGCATTGTTGACCATTTGGTCGACTCAAGTCAATTAGGACTTGGTGCATGTAAGGGCAGTGGATCTAACTAGAAATGATGAGTGGATCCCTAGTAATGGACCGTTGTAAGGTAGTAAGGGCAAATAAGGAAATTAAAATTGATGCCTATGGGGTTTTCGAAATTTAATTTCATGATTGGATCACATGTTGATTGATGCCTATGTATGTTTATTTATTCTTATGTGGGCTGCCCATGTTAATTGTGTGCTATGCTGGGGCCTGCGTGCCTGAAAATTATTTTGTAAATTAATTTTTAATTGTGATCTGCGCATCACATTGCATTTAATTTATAAAATGTAATTGACCTGCGAGTCAATCTTGTCTAGATAGATTAATTTGTAAATTAATCAGACAAGAGCACAGAGCACACTTGGCAGAGGCGCATGCAGCAGTGGCTTTACCAGGAGGGAGGTCCAGGGTTCGACTCTGGGACCAGGCGCATTTACCTGGTGGGCACACCTGAGCTGCAGATGGTGCTTGGGCCCTGGGTTGGGCCAAATGAGCAGCAAAAGACCCATGATGAAAAGCAAGTGAAGACTTAAGTGTTTAAGGTCTTACTTAGGCTATGGGCTTTTACCACATAAGATCCATGCTTTCTTTTATTGTTTAAATAAGTAGAACAGCATGATTTATTTATCTTCTGCTATCACCATAGGAATTGCATGATAGTGAAGAAGATAAAAGACCGTTAAAATCCAACGCTAAAATATCAAGCTCGTATGCCTTCTGATGCGAAACCTCACTGTTCTGATTATCGTTGGAGCCGTGTTGTACCCACTCAGTGGGCACGTCCATCTATCTTCAGACGGTGCGGGATTACACCTGCGTGTTACAGAGAAGGGATTTATCGCTTCTCGTTGCTCAGCATAGCACGTGGTGGTCCAGGGAGTAGGTCGGGTCAGCTTGACCATGTAGCCTACATATGTGGCGCATATGGTAGCGCGTGGAGGTAGCCATCTGTGGGGTCAGAGATTGTGTTGTACCAACTCAGTTGGCACAGTCTGCTGGATTGCCCAGATGAAGGGGAATCGCACGGGTTGGCGATTGGCTGGGACAGCCTACCAGAGATTAGTGCTTGTACTCTCTGTGCATCTTATCTCACCTGAGCGGGACGCGGAGACCAAGTATGAAATCTGGATCCCATCTCACTAAAAGAGTTCTACTCTTTCGGGCTGTTTTGCTGGATTTTTCAGCCAGATAAAATAGTGAGAAAAAGAATCATTCTTAAGTCCTGAATTGATTCTTTACATTGATACTGACCTTGCTGTGCTTGCATTGTTGTAGATTCCTACAGCAACGAACACCATGAACTTCAATGTGCGATCCCTACTGGAAAGAGAGAAGTTTGCTGGGCCGAACTTCTCAGACTGGTTCGGACACCTTAAGATTGTTCTTAAGGCAGAGAGGAAACTGTATGTCCTCGAGACGGCGATACCACCTCAGCCCGCTCCGAACGCCGCAAGGGCGGTTCGGGAAGCCTATGAAAAGCACGTCAATGATAGCATTGATGTCGCTTGCCTGATGCTAGCGTCTATGACGCCACCGCTGCAGCGTCAGCATGAGGATATGTCTGCTATAGACATGATAGCAAACCTCAAGATGCTGTATGCTGCACAGGCGAGGACAGATCGCTATAATCTGACAAAGCTGTTCTTTCAGAGCAAACTGGCTGAAGGGAGCCCAGTGGGAGCTCACGTGCTCAAGATGATTGGGCACAAGGAGGCTCTAGAGAAACTGGGGCATACCATCAACCAGGAGCTTGCTGTAGACATTATTCTGCAGTCTCTCCCGCCCTCTTTCGATGCGTTCATTATTAACTTTAATATGAACAAAATCGATTGTACTCCGGCAGAGCTGCTGAATATGCTCTTGACTACTGAGGAAACTCTGAAGGGAAAGCCTTCGACCTCTGTCTTAATGGTTCCCTCTAGGAACAAGAAGAAGGGGAAGAAAGGCAGGGCCCCTGTCAAGAGTTACAGCAAGGCTCTGAAGCAGAAGGTTAAGCGGTCCAAGGAATACAGGTGTTTCCACTGTGGCCAGCTAGGTCACTGGAAAAAGGACTGTAAAGCGCTCCAAGGAGACAAGAGGGGAAGCATCGCTTCTGGCTCAGGTATTTACGTGACTGAAGTCATGTTTTCATCTTCTTCTATATCATGGGTGTTGGACACTGCATGTGGAGTTCACATTTGTTCAAATGTGCAGGAACTCAAGAGAAGAAGGCAGGTGGGACAGCATGAGGTGGACCTACGAGTAGGAAACGGGGCACGGGTTGCTGCTGTTACTGTAGGAGACTATTTCATCTCATTACCATCTGGACTTGTATTGGAATTAAACAGTTGTTACTTTGTTCCCAGTATTACTAAAAATATTATCTCCATTCCTGCTCTTGTCAGGAAGGGGTTTTCCTTTGAATGCAATATTTCAAAGTGTGTTTTATCTTTAGATAATATTGTTTATGCAACTGGTTCAATTAACAATGGGTTATTCATGTTGGACATGGAAAGTTCTATACAAAATATTGATAATAAGAAAGCCAAGTATGCTGATGACAGCACCTTGCTATGGCATAGTCGTTTAGGCCATATTAACGAGAAACGCATTAAGCGGTTGCATGATCATGGACTGCTGGGATCATTCTCCTATGAGGAGATTGATACATGCAAAGCTTGTTTAATGGGCAAAATGACGAAGTCACCTTTTCCTAACAAAGGTCAAAGGGCTTCAGGTTTACTTGACCTTATACACAGTGATGTGTGTGGGCCATTTAGTAAACATGCCAGAGGTGGCTATCAGTACTTCATTACCTTCACTGATGATTTCAGTAGGTATGGTATGTCTATTTGATGAGACATAAAAGTGAATCTTTTGACAAGTTCAAAGAGTTCAAGAATGAAGTACAAAATCAGCTAGGCCGAAATATCAAGGCACTTCGTTCTGATCGAGGTGGAGAATACCTAAGTCGAGAGTTTACTGACTATCTGAAGGAGTGTGGGATTATCTCACAGCTCACTCCGCCAGGAACACCGCAATGGAATGGTGTGTCCGAGAGGAGAAATAGAACGTTACTTGATATGGTTCGTTCTATGATGAGTCAGGCTACTCTTCCATATTCCTTTTGGGGTTTTGCACTGGAAACAGCTGCAAAGGTACTAAACCGAGTGCCATCCAAGGCAGTTTCTAAGACTCCATATGAGTTATGGTATGGGAAACAGCCAAGCTTGACATTTATTAGGATCTGGGGCTGCGAGGCTTATGTCAAAAAGCTCGCCTCTGGGAAACTAGAGAGCAGATCTGAGAAATGTATCTTTGTCGGTTACCCTAAGGAAACTAAGGGTTATTATTTCTTTGATCCCAAGGAGAACAAGGTATTTGTTGCTCGGACGGCCATATTTCTTGAGAAGGAGTTTCTTCTGCAAGATGCCAGTGGGAGAGAAATGATGCTGGATGAGAATCCAGAGGAAGGACAAAGTAGTCAAGCACAGTTGGATGAGCCTGAGCCGGTGGATCAGGTTATTGAACAATCTGAGGCTCAGATATCACGGGAACCGCGAAGATCGGGAAGGATTCGTCGACAGCCTGAGCGCTATGACGGAGTCTACATCATTGATAATGATGAACCCCTCACTTATGCGGATGCGGTCAGTGGACCGGAGTCAGCGAGATAGCTTGAAGCTATGCGCGCCGAGATGGACTCCATGTCAGATAACCAAGTTTGGGATTTGGTTGATCCGCCTCCGGGAGTAATCCCTATAGGCTGTAAATGGATCTTCAAGAAGAAGATTGACATGGATGGTAACGTGGTTACCTATAAAGGCAGGCTAGTTGCGAAAGGTTTCAAACAAATCTACGGGATAGATTATGATGAAACTTTCTCACCTGTAGCTATGTTTAAGTCTATTCGGATTCTTTTCGCGATAGCTGCATATTACGATTATGAGATTTGGCAAATGGATGTGAAAACAGCTTTCCTTAATGGAAATCTGGATGAGGATGTGTATATGACACAACCTGAAGGTTTCACTAATCCATCAGATCGTCATAAGATATGCAAGTTAAAGAAGTCCATTTATGGACTTAAACAAGCATCAAGAAGCTGGAATATTCGTTTTGATGAATCAATCTCTGAGTTTGGTTTCATCAAGAACGAGGATGACCCGTGTGTATATAAGAGGTTTAGTGGGAGCGTGATTACTTTCCTAATCCTCTACGTCGATGATATCTTGATCATTGGAAATGACATTCATGAAATGCATGCGGTTAAGGCATGGCTAAGGAAATGTTTCCAGATGAAAGATCTAGGAGAAGCAGCCTATGTACTAGGTGTGAAGATCTACAGGGATAGATCTAAGAGGCTTCTCGGGCTGTGCCAGAGTACTTACATCGATAAAGTCCTGGAGAGATTTCATTTAGAGAATTCTAAAAGAGGGTATCTTCCAGTCAGACTTGGTCTGAATCTTTCGAAGAGTCAGTGTCCACAAACACAGATTGAGAAAGATGAAATGGACAATACGCCTTATGCTTCGGCTATTGGGTCCATTATGTATGGGATGTTGTGTACTCGCCCAGACGTCGCTTACGGGTTAAGCGTGACCAGTCGGTTCCAAAGTAATCCAGGTCAGGCGCACTGGATTGCAGTCAAGAACATTTTAAAATATCTGCGGAGGACCAAAGATATGTTCTTGATATATGGTGGTCAGGAAGAACTCAGTATTGAAGGATATACTGACGCTTCGTTCCAGTCTGACCAGGATGATTTCCGATCGCAATCAGGCTATGTTTTTAGCTTGAATGGAGGAGCAGTGGTGTGGAAGAGTTTCAAACAGTCAACTGTTGCTGATTCCACAACAGAAGTCGAGTATGTTGCAGCCTCGGAAGCATCCAAGGAGGCAGTGTGGATTCGTAAGTTCGTGAGAGAACTTGGTGTTGTTCCTTCGAGTGCAGATCCTTTGGTTATCTTCTGTGATAACACTGGAGCAATCGCACAAGCAAAGGAACCACGGTCGCACCAGAAGTCCAAGCACATACAGAGACGGTTTCACTTGATCAGGGAGATCATAGATCGAGGCGAGATCAAAGTCTGCAAGGTACATACAGATGACAATCTAGCAGACCCGCTTACTAAGCCTCTGGCGCAGCAGAAGCATGAGAAGCACTGTAATAATATGGGTTTGAGATTTCTCAACCATTAGATTAAGTGCAAGTGGGAGATTGTTGGGGTATGCCCTTAAGGCTAATGTTTGAGGCCTTGGGATTGTATCAGTATCATGTAATAAACTCTTATGTTTATAAAGGCATGGTTGTTATTCAGGTTGTTATATTGTCTGCTGCAATAATTGTACTTCTGAATAATGTCTCAAAGCTGTTCAGCTAGGCTGACATGCTGTAATGTCCTTAGTCGAGATATCTTGGTGAACATGAGACAGCCTTGATATGATTGAGACTAATATGTGTTCTAATCTTATAGGATGCTTCGAGCATGGAATAAGATGTAGACTCATGGGTACATTGGATGTACTGGACAGACCCTACTAGGATATTCAATTGGTTGTCACATTGTGAATAATCCTTGAATGCGACAAGTGGCACATTTCCTCTGACTTGAGATCACTTGTGTTTTCTAAATGATGATTGTCATTGTTTTGAGGTAGTTCAATATCATTTGAAACATAATGATTATAGACTATCTTGGATGGTGAGCTTGAATCAGGTTAGGGCACTAGTGATAGATATAGGATTGCCGTCTCCTTGTTTAAGGAGTGTGATGTTCTAAAGGGGCCCCCTGGATGAGATGATTGAGAAAGTGTATGGCCATACCCAGATGACTATGTTCATCTGATCTAATCATGCTCATCATATTGGAGCTACAAGCTTGACACACTTGTCCAATAAGAACATCCAGTGGCAAAGGAATTATGCATGCCTTGTGAGTTGGATTCACACTTGTGCTGTGGTTTGGGTGTAGTCTTGGAAGACTCTTTCCTTTATATCGGGAGACAGTGATGTGTTGCTAGATACCCCTCACTGATCGTGATAACGTGAGTTATCGTTACCGACATTTAAAGGAAACCCTCAGGGTCGCACAATTTGATGATATGGCTTACTTAAGTCAGATCGTGTGGACTGAATTATTTGGGTTCAGTTTAAAGGGATTTAATCTCTGATTGTAAGTGAGATCTAGTCTGATCATGTTTGATTGATTAGGGCTTGAGATCGGTAAGCTTTGATCGAGAGATTGGATGCTAGATCGGTGAGATCAGGAGCATCAAGAGATGAACGGTTAGATCTGGAGCCTTAGGGTTTAATTAAGATCTAGACTGGATCGCTTGGCTTGGTTGGTTCTTGAACCGAACCAAATTGAACCGGCTCATTATATGAGCGCATGGTTCAAAGGGAGATGGCGTGGTGATTCGTTCACTTGGCGTGAACGTGTGAGCGAGTTGTGGTTTCTATTTTTAGAAACCATGATCTCCACTTGGAGATCTCTCATGTTCGAATAGGGGATATCCTATTCTCGCTCGTCTCCCTATCGTGACCTCTCTCGCTCTCGACACTTTGGTGTGTGGCGACGCTTGAAGCCATAGAGGAAGAGGACTCGGCCAAGAAGGATCAACATCTCCATCCCTTTCATTCGACAAGGACCCTTTGAAGGGCTTTGCTAGCACAAAGGCTTCAAAGGAGTGAGCGCATCGATCTTCTTGTGTGCGTCTACTTTGGAGAAGGTTCATTTGCGCCTTTGCTTCCAAGGCACCATCAAACCGATGGCTATGGTATGAGTTCTTCTTCATCCATTCAATCATTTAAAAGTTAATTATATGACATATAAAGATCTCATGAAACCCTAGCTTCCCATGCGATGATTTTGTTATGCGCCACCATTAGGGTTTTTCCCCTTTAGTTAGGGGACTTTCACATATAGAACCAAAAGGTTCAAGATCTAACCATTCAACTCTTGATGCTCTTGATCTCATCGATCTAGCATCATTTCTCTTGATCGAAGCTTACCGATCTCAAGCCCTAATCAATCAAACATGATCAGACCAGATCTCACTTACAATCAGAGTTTAAACTCCTTTAAACTGAACCAAAACAATTCAGTCCACACGATCTGACATAAGTAAGCCATATCATCAAATTGTGCGACCCTAAGGGTTTCCTTTAAATGTCGGTAACGATAACTTACGTTATCACGAACAGAGAGGGGTATCTAGCAACACATCACTGTCTCCTAATATATAGGAAAGAGTCTTCCAAGACTACACCCAAACCATAGCACAAGTGTGAATCCAATTCACTAGGCGTACATGTTTCCTTTGCCACTGGATGTTCTTATTGGACAAGCGTGTCAAGCCTGTAACTCCAATATGATGAGAGTGGTTAGATCAGATGAACATAGTCATCTGGGTATGGCCATACACTTTCTCAACCATCTCATCCAGGGGGCCCCTTTAGAACATCACACTCCAATCAAGGAGAAGGCAATCCTATATCTATCACTAGCGCCCTAACATGACTCATGTTCATTATCCAAGATAGTCTATAACCATTATGTTTCAAATGATATTGAACTACCTCAAGACAATGCCAATCATCATTTAGAAACACAAGTGATCTCAAGTCAGAGGAAATATGCCACTTGCTTGCATATAAGGATTATTCACATTATGACAAGCAATTGAACATCCTAAGTAGGGTCTGTCCAGTACATCCAATGTACCCATGAGTCTACATCTTATTCCATGCTCGAAGCATCCTATAAGATTAGAACACATATTAGTCTCAATCATATCAAGGCTGTCTCATGTTCATCAAGATATCTCGACTAAGGACAATACTGCATGTCAGCCAAGCTGAACAGCATTGAGACATTATTCAGAAGTATACATATGGCAGCAGATAATGCAACAACCTGAATAACAACCATTGCCTTTATAAACATTGAGTTTATACATGATACTGATATAATCCCAAGGTCTCAAACATTAGCCTTAAGGGCATACCCCAACAGGGGGAGGTCCTAGAGAGGCAGCCTCACCTCCTTCATCACGGCTGAGAATTTCTGTGTCTTCTCCTCCAGTTGAGCCATCCACCACTGTTGGACCGTCGACATCTGTTGGATCATCTACATCAGCACCTCTAGATACTTCCTTGGAGCAGACACGCTCTGAATAGTAGAGGATGCTCGATGACATATCGCTTTTGGAACAGGGACAGATGAGGACACTTGAGTCTCCCTTCTTCATCGACACAGCATACAGGAGATGACGACGAGGAGGACTCTGAGGACACAAAGATAGATTGAGGATTTTTGTGAGTACCACTGCTATTCTATTTATTCTTATGCGTTAAGTATTATCGTTTGACATTTTCTGGTGATATCATATTTGCATTCTTCGTCTTGATCAGGATTTGATAGAGTTGGTGTTGATGCAGTGCACACACTGCCCTCTTATGTTTTATTTGTTTGTGTGTGTTGTATTTTATCATTCTGTGATATATTTTTGGGGTTATACTTGACATTAGACACTTGAGTCAGTTTTGTATATACATATGATGGTATTGTACTTTTAGATGCTGTACATGGTTGGATTGCGATGGTATTGTACATATCAGATGCTTATCTTATAACTGTGATGCTCTATGGTGATTTGAAATGCTATGGTGATGATTTAGTTAATTCTTCAATGATCTTGATATAGGCTTTGATATTCGAAATGAATAGTATTTTTGAAACGGTAAATGTGATTTAGATAATGAAATATGATGGTATTTGATATTTGAAACTTGTTTACCGTGTAAAATGTGAATATCTATGATGTAATTCAATTATTGGATTTTTTTGGGTCACGTATTCATGTTTTGATAGAATTGCACAGGGTTTCGCTCATATTTTAAGGGAACTCTTGCAAAAAAATTTCTAAAATCTGTCATAGTTGATTTTATTAGGAAACCCCGGGGATATTTTACAAATTTTTCATAGAGATTACATAACAAACGCAGTGGAATAATATCCCCGAAACGAGCTAGTCCCAAAAACCCAGTGAAAATCTCTTGCGAGGGGGTCGACACAATGAGATAGTAAGTACCTAGAGCAAGCGTGAAGGTCGACGAGGTAGGCACCCAAGCGTGCGCCCTCTGTAGTCTCACACACACGGATGCCTCGAGTTCTCTTCTTCCTCGCCCGGTGCTAGCCTCGGGAAGAGGATCCAAGCCTTGTGCTCCTTCTTCAAGCTTTGCGCCACCTTCAAGAGAGTATGCGCCAATGGATGAAGGGTAGAAGGAGATGCTGCCAAGCACAAGTCCTCCTTGCGTCAAGAGGAAGAAGAAAAGATTGCTTGCGGCTTTGGAGGAGGAGGAAGGATGCTTGCGCCAACCCTTGAAGCCCTTGTGTCTTGCTCACGCCAAGATGATTGCATCATCATTTGCTCACGCATATACAAGAGTATATATGGAGCAAGGGGCGGCAACACAAGGGGAGAGGCGCCAAGTATCAAGAGGGGTGGCTAGGGTTGAGTGGATGTAATTAGGGTTTATGGCATTGGAAAGTCTCCAAGACTTTTCCATAAACACCTTGCAATCACCCAAGACATACCATAGTAGTCCATCATGTCTTAGATGCCTCAAGCCTTGCCACAGAGGCCAGCTTTCCATCTAAGCATGCAAGGGGAGACGCCAATTCCTTCCAAAGGAAGCAACATGTGCCAACTATTAGTGTTTATGCCCTAGGACCTCAGGATGGTCCATTGGGATATGTGTATCACATCTAGTTGATAGATGAATTATCCTGGCATTATCGTTGTCATGCAAGTTTGTACATCTGCGCATATGTACATTTGCATATACAATGTCCCTAAGAGATAGATTTTATCTAGTCTCTGTGTTTATCCCTGTTTGAGAATCATGGTGGATATGGGACTACTATGATTCGCTTGAGATTAGTATATGCGCTGGTTGAGCACGGGTTGCTAACGCAGGCATACGAGTATATCAAGGGAGATATACTGGATCGACCCGCTGTGAGGATTCATCTCAGTGTCACGAGATGAATATCACAGTGACAAAGTTGCACTTGTCCTAGACTTGAGGGCATTGGTATCTCTATATAGTGATTGATGTACTTTGATGCAACCTAACGCTTCGCCGTAAAAGGGAAGTCATAACGATTGTCTTTGGGTATGTCATAACCTACATGAGGGATTGAATGTGCCAATAGAGGATTTGCCCCTTCCTTACGGGGAAGTTTGATTGTCCATGGCGCCCCTATATGGATGACTGAAAGTGTATGGCCATACCCAGGTGAGAACCTGATTTAATCATGCCATATTATTGGGATTAACAAGTGTGACACACTTGCCCAATCTGGACATCAGTTGGCAAAAGGATAAGGCTGCACTTGTACTTTGTCGCAGTTTTAGGGGATGTCGATGATGACACCATTCTGATGAATTGGGTAGCAATGATGTACTACTAGGTGCCACTCATTGCTTGTGATGATTTAGTCATCACTGCCAACGTCTGAAGAACCTACAGGGTCGCACACCTTGACACTCGAGTTCTCATACTGACCGTTTAGCCTCTGATTGAATCATTGTGTGATTCGGATCTTTTGGGGAACTGATGCATTGAGACTTTTATAGAGAGGATGATATTTTATTTTAGTTCATGTTTGACCACTAGTTGACTCTAGTGGACCACGTTTGACCTCTGTTGACCTATGTTGTCAAAATGAGTCAGACAAGGGTCTGGGTGCAAGTTTGGGCTTGACACTTTAGTCACATGAATAAAATAAAATTATTAATTGGCAAGAGAATTTTTCTCTTGGCTAATTAATAAGCTTGAGTGCAATTTACAATTAATTGTGTCTGCGTGGATTCGATCCCATGATGCTTAATTGTGAGTAGGCGCTTATACTTGGGCGCATTTATAATTAATTGCGTATGCGGGGATTCGAACCCATGACACTTAATTGTGAGTAGGCCCCTATGCTCATTATCCCACATGGGAAGTATCTCCAGTGTGCGTCTGGCTTTGCTATTATAAATAGAGAGGCGCACCTGGGAGATTCTTTTGTACCAGACTCTTCTCTTGTCTCTAGTTGTCGCCTCCCCTCTACTCCTTGGCGTGAGGGTCTAGGAGGTGACGACAGTAAAAGTTATTCGGCATCAAAGGTTGGGACAAGTGGCAGTGCTACCCACTCCTTGTCGCCAACATCCCTTCTTCTCCTTGGCAGTGGCGCAAGTTGAGAAGGCTAGAGGCGTGGATCTCATCTTCTAGGGCTAGCACCCAGCGCGGAGATTGGAGAGGATTCGAGGAGTCCGTGTGTGCGCGATTGCAGAGGACGAGCCCTTGCGCATCTTCATCATCGGCCGCTTCTAAAAGTTGCTTGATAAGGTACTGCCCTATCACATCCCTTGTATTCTTCGTAAGTCGGTCCTTGTTGAATTAGGAATCTCGTTTCGGGCTCGCTTCCGTTGTTTTCGTTTTCTTATAGCCCGGGGATTCCCAACAGTGGTATCAAGGCCAACTTATGAGATACATCGGTGTATGGGTTTTTTCTAGCATGCGCATGTCATAGAAATTTTTAAAATCTTTATGCCATGTTATATGTGTAGAAATTTTTAAAAATCGTATGCTGCTTGTAATAGACAGATTGTTTTGAATGAATGGAAATGGTTTCTCTTCCGATGAATCGGATGTCTCCTTCTTTTCTCTGAGGTGCTTGTCACCTAGTCTTCTCTTCTCCTCCTTCTAGGGTTGAGCCCTCCCTCTTCCCTTCTTCTCCAATCTCTACTTCCTCTAAAGTTTCCTGTCAACTACAACCATTCGCAAGTTTCAGCGACCCAGAATTTTAAAACTTCGTAACCTTCCCGCCGGCGATCCAACCGTCCGATCATCACGCAACTTCAGCCATCCCTCCTCCTCCACAATACGAAGCAACAGCCGCCAGCATCGCTCCATCCGCCTCTCCGATGGCCGGAATCGAGACTCCGACGCCATCCCCTGTTTCCGCCATGCTCACGCCCTAGATCCGCCTTCCGGCGCCGTTCTCCTCCGGCCGGCCATCATTCGACCTCAAACTCCGGCCACGACCTCTCTCCCATCACACAAACCTCCAGTTGAAATAGGTTTGGAGTTCATCCACCATCGGACGAACGGTGAACACCTCTGCTCCAATCCCGCTACTACTCTGTTCCAACAAGAACACCCTCCGCCTCCGCAGCCTTTCACCCTTCATCGTCGTTCTCCTCTAACAGGCCACAACTCGCCTCCAAACTCCGGCCACGTCATCACCACCAACACAAGGAGTCCCAGTTGTAGCAGGTTCAGCGCTCGTGTCTTCTACAACTTCCGGCGACGACCTCTGTTCTTCTGGCGCACCTCCCCTGTTCCGTTAAACAACTGCCTCTAGTTTCCCAACTGGCCCTGTTCCGATTGAAGAGCCATTTCTCCGCCTCTGTCGGTGCTCCGACGTCGACCTCACATTCTACACCTTCCCTCATTACCAAAGTCGTCGACGAACACCCAAGCTCCCGCATCACTGATCGGCGCAAGCTTCGCTTGCCTATTTCCTCACTTTGCATTGCTGTTGTGTTCAAGTTTTGCTCAAACTCTAATCTGATTAAGCTTGTTCACGCAGGTACTTTAAGCAATCGGCGCCACCAAAATCTTGATCTTTGGAGTCAGTAGGAAGAACTCACCTTGCTCTAACAGATGGACGAGTCAATCCAACTGAAGTGACAATGGATCAACATCAGAAGCATAAGAAAATTTCATACCTGATTAACTCCTGCAAATTGATTTTATAAACTAATCTGATTAGTGTATTTTACGCAGGTACCTTAAGCAAGCGGTGCAACAAATGATGGAGGCAGTAGCCCTGCTCTGAGGAGATTTGCTCGGACTCATAGGGTACCTCTTCGATATGTGTTCCCTTAGAGTCCCCTTTCTTGCATTGCATTTAGGGTAATTTGCTTTTCAATAAAGCCATGTATCATGTAGTCACTTATGGCAAGTCCACTTGTAGTAGGTAGTGCATTGTAAGTCATTAAACTTTATGTACTCTTGCATCATAGTAGGGTAGTGCATGCATGCATTAGGATAATTTTTGGCAGGTCATTCAAGTAAGGAGTGTTGGGTCCCCTTCAAGGGGGAGCGCAAAGGGGTGAAACCCTAATGGGGCACATATATGCTTATATATGTATATGCGCATAGCGGAAGCTAGGGCTTCAAGATCGGTTAGCATGACATATGATTAACTTGTAAACAAGGATTGCAAAGAATCAACTCATACCATAGCCATAAGATTGGACGCGGCTTGGAAGCAAGAGGGCAAACAAGCTCTCCTCCAAAGAAAACACACACTAGATGAGAGATAGCCCCTTCTTGTTACTCCTTGTGCTAGCAAGGAACGCCAAGTCTCCTAACCGTGTGAAGGAGATCGATGTGTTCTTGGATAGCCGAATGCTTTCTTCCCTTTCTCTCGTCGAGAGCCACCACACTCAAGAGAAGGCAACGCCAAAAGCAATGAAGCATTGAGGCGTTATCTTGGCTTTAGGCGTTTTGGCGTTGAGACTTCCATATATGGTAAGTCTTAAATCTTCACATGTTCACGTATAGTGAACTAATCAAAACGCCCATCAAAACGAACCATGCGTTCACATAAGTGAACCGGTTCAATTGACTTTGGTTCAACAACCAAATCAAACCAAGATCAAACCAAGATATGGTCTAGATCTCATTAAACCAAAACGGGTTCAAGATCTAACCACACATCATTTGATGCTCTTGATCTCACCGATCTAGCATCCACACTCTCGATCGAAGCTTACCGATCTCAAGCCCTAATCAATCAAACATGATCAGACCAGATCTCACTTACAATCAGAGTTTAAACTCCTTTAAACTGAACCAAAACAATTCAGTCCACACGATCTGACATAAGTGAGCCATATCACCAAATTGTGTGACCCTGAGGGTTTCCTTTAAATGTCGGTAACGATAACTTACGTTGTCACGACCAGTGAGGGGTATCTAGAAACACATCACTGTCTCCCGATATAAAGGAAAGAGTCTTCCAAGACTACACCCAAACCATAGCACAAGTGTGAATCCACTTCACTAGGCATACATGTTTCCTTTGCCACTGGATGTTCTTATTGGACAAGCATGTCAAGCCTGTAGCTCCAATATGATGAGCATGATTAGATCAGGTGAGCATAGTCACCTGGGTATGGCCATACACTTTCTTAATCATCTCATTTAGGGGGGGCCCTTTAGAACATCACACTCCTTAAACAAGGAGACGGCAATCCTATATCCATCACTAGTGTCCTAACCTGACTCATGATCATTATCCAAGACAGTCTATAACCATTATGTTTCAAATGATATTGAACTACCTCAAAACAATGACAATCATCATTTAGAAACACAAGTGATCTCAAGTCAGAGGACATGTGCCACTTGTTGCAAACAAGGAATATTCACATTGTGACAAGCAATTGAATATCCTAATAGGGTCTGTCCAGTACATCCAATGTACCCATGAGTCTACATCTTATTCCATGCTCGAAGCATCCTATAAGATTAGAACACATATTAGTCTCAATCATATCAAGGCTGTCTCATGTTCACCAAGATATCTCGACTAAGGACATTACAGCATATCAGCCTAGCTGAACAGCATTGAGACATTATTCAGAAGCACACTTATTGCAGCAGACAATGTAACATACTGAATAACAACCATTGCCTTTATAAACATCACAGTTTATACATGATACTCATAGAATCCTAAGGCCTCAAACATTAGCCTTAAGGGCATACCCCAACAAGGAGCAGCTCAAGTTTCAGCTCAATGTCACTCAAGGTCCACTCATCAAGTTCAGCTCTAGAAAAGGAAAAGAAGACTTCAAAGCCCAAGCTCACTTCAAGCCATGTATTAGCTCACTTGCTATATTTGTTGGGCGCCTCTCCAATAGAGCAATCAGCCACCTCATCATCCATCTAAGGGATATGCGCCAACCAATAGTCCAAGCAAGGAATGAATTCAAATCCCTCATCCATCAAGATCCAAAATCAAAGGAATTATCCATCAAGATCCAAAATCAAAGGAGGGCATTTATGAAGACATTTATGAGAAATTGCCGTCTCTTGTTGCCGCCCATGCTCTTATGGAAAGGATTCAAATTTTGAATCTCTTATCCATGCGCCAACAAGCATCTCGCCAACATAAGGATAAGAAGACACCTTTTACCAGCCCATGCATTTAAAGAATTGCCAAAAGGAGATCACCAAATAAGGAAGCTCCCAAAGAGGATTTGCGCCAACATCCTCTTAATTTTGTAATTCAAACTCTATCCATCTTTGTAATAGGGGCATGGAAGCTAATGACTATCTTGCCCTAGACCCCATCTCGCCTATAAAAACATAGTCTCCACCTTGTATTTCGATTAGCTTTTGATGAAATAATATTGTCTAATAGTTTCCTAGGTTAAGTAATTGTGTTGGTGTTAGAGTTCTTCCATTAGCCGATTTCCCATCCTCTCTCAACTCTTCCACCGAACCCCTAAGAAGGTTTCATCCCTCCCTTGAGTGCACAACTTCAAGGAGGCCCTTCCTTCATCCTCGGTTTGGAGCAAGAAGAGGAAGTCATCACTTTTCGGCAACATGAAGTCTTCATCCAATGCGGCTAAGTTTCTTTCTCTAGCTTCTTCTCTTTGCTTAAAGAACATTCCCCTACACTAATCCTTGGTTTTCTAACTTTGTAGCTTGCGCTTGGTGTGGATCTAGGAGGGGCGCTTCCCTCCTTTCTCCTCCCCTTTCTCTCTAGATAATTTAGGACTAGCAAGGGAACTTGTGAAGCTTAACCTCCCTTTTGACCACCTTTATTTTTGTATTAAAATCCGTGACCTGTACGGATCTTTCTGTGAATATTTGTAAGCTCCACCCTACACCTTCCATCAGAGTAGGACCGGTGAAGAACGGGAAGCACAGTCCTTCGATCCTCAAGGGCTGCACTGTAAGCTTACTTCCTGCATTTACTGCTTTCTAGTGTAATTCTTATTTACAGTTCTTAGTTGAAACTCAGTTTTTTCCCTCTAATATATAAAATACAAAAAAATTAGTTTCTCAAACCTCGTTAGCATAACATCGGTTTTCCCTTATTGTTTAGCTATTTATCAAAACAAGTTTTCAAAGGCGTCGTTTGAATGCTTTAGTTCCCCGTCCTACATCAGCTTGGTATCAGAGCTTAGGCTCTTAGACTAGATTTTTTTAGCCTTAAAATTTAATTTTCTACTTCTAAGCGGTCTTTGGAACTAGGTATTTGAAAGAACTTGACTATGTACTTATCTATCATTTGCTCTATTTTCAAAACCTGTATTTTTCAAAACACCCATGCAAACTCGGTCTAAAACTCAATAACAGGAACAAAATCCCACAATGGATCATACTGCCATGAATGAGAAGTTAGAGTTCTTGACTGAGCAAATAGGGACCCTTACCCGAAGCCTTAACCAACTTACCACTGAGTTCCATGATTTTAGGGAAAGGTCTTCTAACCATGCTAGTGAACCACCACCTAGCCCTCATCATGTAGACACCCAACAACCACCTGCGTGGAACGGGCATCAAACCCCAACCCGTGCAGGCACCCAACCTATGTGGAATGGATATCCTAATCCAAACCATGTAGGAACCCATCCTCAACCGACATGGAATGCATACCCCAATCCAAACCATGCAGGAACCCACCAACCAACTATGTGGAATGGACCTCCTACTCAAACCCCACCTCAAACCAGATTTAGGGAGGATGATGTGCACCGCGCCATCAAACTCAATCCCCCAACCTTCAATGGCTCTTTAGAACCCCGAGACTTCTTGGATTGGACAACCAAGCTCGAACAATATTTCGAGTGGAGCATGATCCCTGAGCACAGCAAAGTCCGACTTGCAAAGTGCCTTCTTGAGGGAAATGCTAGGTTGTATTGGACCAATGTAGAGAACAACCAAGAGAGACTCAACCTGCCTCCCATAGACACTTGGCTAGAAATGCGCCAACAACTTAAACTGAAATATGTCCCCTCATATTTTCAGAGTAAGTTGTTTGACCAAGCCTCTAGCTTAACCCAAGGATCTATGACTGTTGATCAATACACTGCTAGCTTTGAGGAATTCCTCCTTAGGGTAAACCCAGGAGAAAACCCTCTATTCAGCCTTAGCAGGTATAAAAATGGTCTCCGATCTGAGATTAGAAAGGGCCTTACCTACTACTAGATAGACTCCATAGAGGTTGCCCATCTTAGAGCCAAGGAGATAGAGCAAGAACTTAAGGTTGCCTTTAGGAAAGAGTTTAGTGCCTCTAGACCAAGTTCTAGACCAACCCAACCCCAAAGCTCTAGTACTCCTAAACCCAAGCCCTCTAGTTATCTAGAACCATCTAGGGTCAAATGCCATGGTTGCCAACAATATGGACACTATATGAAAGACTGTCCTAAAAGGGTCTTATACTTAGGTGAGGAAAACCAAACCCCTAGACTTGAAGACATTAATGACCCAGATTCTGACTGCCAAATCCTAGAAGACAATGAATATGATAGTAGTGAGGAGCCTACCCAAAACACCTTAGGAGTTGTTAGGTGTACCTTGATCAAACCCTCACCCACGGATGATTGGCGAAGACCTAGTATCTTCCATATTTACACGAAATGCAATGGAAACATGTGCAAAGTAGTGATAGATGGGGGTAGTAGTCTCAACGCTATCTCCCACTCTGCTGTTACCAAGTTTAAACTTAAGATAGAAGCTCACCCAACCCCTTATAGCATCTCCTGGGTCAACCAGTCTAGTGTGCCAGTAACCCATAGGAGTCTAGTTCCCTTACAGTTTGGTACCTATGAAGGACAAATTTGGTGTGACGTTATCACTATGGACGTCGCTCAAGTCCTTCTAGGCAGACCATGGCTATATGACATGGATGTAGTCCACTACGGTCGGACTAATACCTATGTCTTTAGTCATTCAGGTCAAAAGATCAAGCTGAAACCTTCTTTGCCTAGAGAGCTTAAAGCCTCACCAATAAGGGAAAAATAGAAGAGACCAAAACCATACAACCAACCCTTCAGCTCATGAGACCTAAGGATTATAGGCCTGATCAACCTTTATTTACCTTAGTCCTCAAGGAAGTCAACCAAGAAGAAGAAAGTAAGCCACCCCCTAAAGTAGAAGCCCTCTTAGAACAATATAGTGAGCTTACCCCTGAAGAACTACCCACAGGACTTCCACCTCTTAGGGACATCCAACATGCAATAGATCTTGTCCCAGGTTCAACCCTACCCAATCTGCCCCACTATAGGATGAACCCCACCGAGCATCAAGAACTTAAGAGGCAAGTAGATGACCTATTAGAGAAAGGACACATCAGAGAAAGCCTTAGCCCATGCGCCGTGCCTGCTCTGCTCACCCCTAAAAAGGATGGCAGTTGGCGCATGTGTATAGACTGTAGAGCCATAAACAAAATCACAGTCAAGTATAGGTTTCCTATTCCTAGACTTGATGACATGCTAGACATGTTAGTTGGCTCTAAGTGGTTTAGCAAGCTTGACTTAAGAAGTGGATACCACCAGGTCAGGATAAGGCTAGGTGATGAATGGAAGACAGCTTTCAAGACCAAGGATAGTCTCTATGAATGGTTTGTCATGCCTTTTGGCTTGACTAATGCTCCTTCCACATTCATGAGACTCATGACCCAAGTCTTAAAGCCTTTCATTGGAAGATTCCTTGTAGTCTACTTTGATGATATCCTCATCTATAGTAAGACTAAAGAGGAACACCTAGAGCACCTTAGGAAGACCCTTGACCTTCTTAAGGAAGAGCAACTCTATATCAATCTCAAGAAGTGCTCCTTTTTGTCCCATAGTGTGATCTTCTTAGGATTCATAGTGTCTGAGCATGGCCTTCAAGCCGACCCATCCAAGATCCAAGCCATCATAGACTGGCCTGAACCTAAGACCATCACTGAAGTTAGAAGCTTCCATGGCCTAGCTACCTTCTATAGGAGATTCATAAGGAACTTCAGCTCTATAGTGACACCTATCACTAGTTGCCTAAAACAAGGTGAATTCTCCTGGACTAAATCTGATAGCAAAGCCTTCCAAGAACTTAAGGATAAGATGACCACTGCCCCGGTCCTTAGACTTCCTGACTTCAATAAAGTCTTTGAGGTAGATTGTGATGCCTCTGGAGTTGGCATAGGGAGAACCCTAAGCCAAGAAGGTCATCCCATAGCCTTCTTTAGTGAAAAACTCAACGAGGCAAAACAAAAATACTCTACCTATGACAAAGAGTTTTATGCTGTAGTCCAGGCTCTAAGGTATTGGAGACATTATCTCATCCATAGGGAGTTTACTCTTAATAGTGACCACCCTATCTAAGTGCTTAGAAGAAGTTAAACTCAAGGCATGCTAAGTGGGTCGAATATTTATAACAATACACTTTTGTGCTTAGACATAAATCAGGATCTGAGAATAAAGTAGCAGATGCCCTTAGTAGAGTAACTTTACTTTTGAACAAAATGCATGTTGAAGTTACTTGCTTTGATTCCATGAAAGATGCTTATCTTGAATGTCCTAATTTTTCTACCTTATATGCTGACCTTAGTCAAGATCCATTAAGTCACCCTTTCTACACCCTTAGGGATGGGTATCTCTTTCTTGGACCAACAATTTGTGTGCCCAAGACATCCATTCGAGAATTCCTTGTTTGGGAATTACACGGAGGCGGGTCTGCCGGGCACCACGGTCGAGATAAGACCCAAGCCCTTGTAGAGGAACGGTTCTACTGGCCGAACCTTTACCAGGATGTAGCTAAGGTTGTGAGGCATTGTAGGACTTGTCAGCTCACCAAAGTCCATAAGCACAGCCCTGGCCTGTACACTCCCTTACCTATTCCCCAAGCCCCTTGGCAAGACCTTAGTATGGATTTCATTTTAGGACTACCCCGAACCTCAGCTAAACATGATTCTATATTTGTGGTAGTTGATAGATTTACTAAGATGGCCCATTTCATAGCTTGCACCAAAACCACTGATGCCTCCCATGTTGCTAAACTCTTCTTCAGAGAAGTTGTCAGGCTTCGTGGGACACCCTTAACTATAGTGTCTGATAGAGACCCTAGGTTTGTAAGCCATTTTTTGGAGAACCCTATGGACCCTTCTAGGAACAAAACTCAAGTTCTCCACAGCCTACCATCCCCAGACGGATGGGCAGACTGAAGTGGTCAACCGATCACTTGGGAGTATCCTTAGGAGTTTGGTAAGTGAACATCCTGGCAACTGGGATAAACTCCTACCCACTGCCGAGTTCTCCTACAACAGTACAATCAACAAGACCACAGGTCTCTCCCCTTTCCAAGCCAACCTAGGGTATCAACCCAACAAACCTATAGATCTCTTCCCTCTACCCAGACACTTTAGGACTTCTTTACCTGCTCGTGACTTTGCTTTACATACTTCGCAAATGCATGCTGAAATATTTTCTAAAATGCTAGAATCTGTTAATCATTATCGCGAAGCTGCTAACAAACATCGCCGAGAAAGGTTATTTTCCACAGGTGATAAAGTGATTCTACGAGCACGTGAGGAGCGCATCCACGGGACAGGGCACAAGTTGGAAGCAAAAGGACTAGGCCCCTTCACCATTGTAGACAAAATCAACGACAATGCCTATGTCCTCGACCTGCCACCTGAACTGGGGATCCCCACCACCGTCAACGTGGAGGATCTCACCCTCTATCATGAGCCCCTCTCCATATCAGATCCAGATGACACCTACAAGATGGAGATTGAGGCTATTCTCGAAGACCAAACCAGATTCACCACTGATGAGGTACAAATGTTTTATCGAGTTAGACTCATTAATGGTGAAGAGGTATAGCTTCCTGAGTCAGAGCTAGCTATAGCCGCCCCTGAGTTACTCCAAGGGTACAAGGATAATTCTCTAGAGGAGAATTCTTTCAACCCGGGGAGAGCTGATGGAGGCAGTAGCCCTGCTCTGAGGAGATCTGCTCGGACTCGTAGGGTACCTCTTCGATATGGGTTCCCTTAGAGTCCCCTTTCTTGCATTGCATTTAGGGTAATTTGCTTTTTAATAAAGCCATGCATCATGTAGTCACTTATGGCAAGTCCACTTGTAGTAGGTAGTGCATTGTAAGTCATTAAACTTTATGTACTCTTGCATAATAGTAGGGTAGTGCATGCATGCATTAGGATCATTTTTGGCAGGTCATTCAAGTAAGGAGCAGCTCAAGTTTCAGCTCAATGTCACTCAAGGTCCACTCATCAAGTTCAGCTCCAGAAAAGGAAAAGAAGACTTCAAAGCCCAAGCTCACTTCAAGCCATGTATTAGCTCACTTGCTATATTTGTTGGGCACCTCTCCAATAGAGCAATCAGCCACCTCATCATCCATCTAAGGGATATGCGCCAACCACTAGTCCAAGCAAGGAATGAATTCAAATCCCTCATCCATCAAGATCCAAAATCAAAGGAATTATCCATCAAGATCCAAAATCAAAGGAGGGCATTTATGAAGACATTTATGAGAAATTGCCATCTCTTGTTGCCGCCCATGCTCTTATGGAAAGGATTCAAATTTTGAATCTTGTATCCATGCGCCAACAAGCATCTCACCAACATAAGGATAAGAAGACACCTTTTACCAGCCCATGCATTTAAAGAATTGCCAAAAGGAGATCACCAAATAAGGAAGCTCCCAAAGAGGATTTGCGCCAACATCCTCTTAATTTTGTAATTCAAACTCTATCTATCTTTGTAATAGGCGCATGGAAGCTAATGACTATCCTGCCCTAGCCCCCATCTCGCCTATAAAAACATAGTCTCCACCTTGTATTTCGATTAGCTTTTGATGAAATAATATTGTCTAATAGTTTCCTAGGTTAAGTAATTGTGTTGGTGTTAGAGTTCTTCCATTAGCCGATTTCCCATCCTCTCTCAACTCTTCCACCGAACCCCTAAGAAGGTTTCATCCCTCCCTTGAGTGCACAACATCAAGGAGGCCCTTCCTTCATCCTCGGTTTGGAGCAAGAAGAGGAAGTCATCACTTTTCGGCAACATGAAGTCTTCATCCAATGCGGCTAAGTTTCTTTCTCTAGCTTCTTCTCTTTGCTTAAAGAACATTCCCCTACACTAATCCTTGGTTTTCTAACTTTGTAGCTTGCGCTTGGTGTGGTTCTAGGAGGGGCGCTTCCCTCCTTTCTCCTCCCCTTTCTCTCTAGATAACTTAGGACTAGCAAGGGAACTTGTGAGGCTTAACCTCCCCTTTGACCACCTTTATTTTTGTATTAAAATCCGTGACTTGTACGGATCTTTCTGTGAATGTTTGTAAGCTCCACCCTACACCTTCCATCAGAGTAGGACCGGTGAAGAACGGGAAGCACAGTCCTTCGATTCTCAAGGGCTGCACTGTAAGCTTACTGTTGGAGTATGCCCTTAAGGCTAATGTTTGAGGCCTTGGGATTGTAACAGTATCATGAATAAACACTTTTGTTTATAAAGGCAATGGTTGTTATTCAGTTTGTTACCTTGTCTGCTGTAATAAGTGTACTTCTGAATAATGTCTCAAAGCTGTTTAGCTAGGCTGACATGCTATATGTCCTTAGTCGAGATATCTTGGTGAACATGAGACAGCCTTGATATGATTGAGACTAATATGTGTTCTAATCTTATAGGATGCTCCGAGCATGGAATAAGATGTAGACTCATGGGTACATTGGATGTACTGGACAGACCCTACTAGGATATTCAATTGCTTGTCACAATGTGAATAATCCTTGTTTGCACTAAGTGGCACATGTCCTCTGACTTGAGATCACTTGTGTTTCTAAATGATGATTGTCATTATTTTGAGGTAGTTCAATATCATTTGAAAGATAATGATTATAGACTATCTTGGATAATGATCATGAGTCAGGTTGGGACACTAGTGATAGATATAGGATTGCCGTCTCCTTGTTCAAGGAGTGTGATGTTCTATAGGGGCCCCCTAGATGAGATGATTGAGAAAGTGTATGGCCATACCCAGGTGACTATGTTCATCTGATCTAATCATGCTCATCATATTGGAGTTACAAGCTTGACCCGCTTGTCCAATAAGAACATCCAGTGGCAAAGGATACATGCATGCCTTGTGAAGTTGATTCACACTTGTGCTGTGGTTTGGGTGTAGTCTTGGAAGACTCTTTCCTTTATATCGGGAGACAGTGATGTGTTGCTAGATACCTCTCACTGATCGTGATAACGTAAGTTATCGTTACCGACATTTAAAGGAAACCCTCAGGGTCGCACAATTTGATGAAATGGCTTACTTAAGTCAGATCGTGTGGACTGAATTGTTTTGGTTCAGTTGAAAGGGATTTAACCTCTGATTGTAAGTGAGATCTGGTCTGATCATGTTTGATTGATTAGGGCTTGAGATCGGTAAGCTTCGATCGAGAGTGTGGATGCTAGATCGGTGAGATCAAGAGCATCAAGAGATGATCGGTTAGATCTTGAACCATTTGGTTCAAGGGAGATCTAGACCATGGCTTGGCTTGGTTCGATTTGGTCTTTGGACCAATTGAAATTGGACCAACTTCAATTGAACCGGTTCACATATGTGAACGCATGGTTCAATTAAGTTTGCGTTTTGGATTAGTTCAAAGCCATGAACGCATGGCTTCATGACCTTCCTTTTATGGAAGTCTTGTAACGCCAAAACGCATATGCTTGCCTCAACGGCTCTAATCTTTGGAGCTCTCTCGTGTGTGACGAAGAGCTTGGACGAAGAGGAAGAAGAGAGCTTTCGGCCAAGGGAGATATCATCTCATCTTTCTTTTCCAACGATCAAGGACCCTTTGAAGAGCTTTGCTAGCACAAAGGATTCAAAGGAGCAAGCCATCTTCATTGTTGTGTGCGTCACCTTTGGAGAAGAAGCATTCGACTCTTTGCTTCCAAGGCTCCATCCACCCATGGCTATGGTGAGATCTTCTCATGATCTTTCAATTAAATCAAAGTTGATCATATAGAACATGCGATCCTATAGAAACCCTAATTCCGCCCATGCAAGTACTTTGATTTGCGCATGCTTAGGGTTTTCGCTCCCCCTTGAAGAGGACCCAACAACTGGTATCAGAGCAGGGTTTTCAGTAGATCTATATGATTGCTTTGTTAAGATTGTGATCCACTCATGATTCCATGTTGCGCTCTCTTGATGCTTTGTTTACTTGCGCTTACATGATACTATGTTCTTGCGCTTACATGATACTATGTGCTACCATATTTGTTTGCGCTTGTATCATTGCTTGGAGAAGTTTGCGCTCATGTCTAGATCTATGGGTTATCAACATGCAAAGATTAACATGCTAGATATTAGATGTATCTTGTTTATCTTGTTTGGCGCATGTTGTTTGTTTGCGCATGTTGTAGTTGTTTTTCCAAACTTACATCTTGCGTGCCTATCACCATTAGATCTAAGTGGCGCCTGCTATAAACCCTTAGACGGGTTAGTAGGGTTGAAATCATCCTCTAAGTAAGATCTAACTAGTCTGATCAGACCATCTGACAGCCTAGATGGGTCGACCAGATGGCACCTGTGCGCAAGCACGAGGTGGCTATAGGTCGACTACATCACAGGCGTGTAGCGAGGTCTGATCGAGACAACCAGTGAACACACATGAGTTAGGCCCGGGGTCACACCCGCTTGCTAGAACTCATGTTGGTTGTTCAGCCCTTAGGGCATGCATGGTTGACCATTAGGTCAACGCAAGTCAGTTAAGACTTGGTGCATGCAAGGGCATGGATCAAACTAGACATGATGAGTGGATCCCTATTAATGGACCGTTGTAAGGTTGTAGGAGCACATAAGTAAAGTAAAATTGATGCCAATGGGTTTTCAAAATTTTATTTTTTTATGTGATGGATCACATGTTGATTGAATGATGCCATGATGCTTGTTTATTTAATCTTATGTGGGATGCCCTTTATTGTGTGCTGTGCTGGGGCCTGCGAGCCTGGTAAATTATTATTTTTGTGATCTGCGAATCACAATTTTAATTAATTTATTGTATAATTGACCTGCGAGTCAAGCTTGTCTAGATAGATTAAAATGTATTTTAATTAGACAAGAGCACAAAAGCACACATCGCAGAGGCGCATTCAGCTGGTGGGCGCACCTGGGCTGCATTGAGCGCTAGGGCCCTGGGTTGGACCAGATGAGATGCAAAAGACCCAAGAAGCAAGTGAAGACTTAATATAACTTAAGGTCTTACTTAGGGTTCATGGGCTTTTACCACATAAGGTCCGCATGCTTTCTATTTATTGCTTTTATAATTAGAATTGCATGAGTTTATCTTCTGCTATAGCCATAGGATTTGCCTGATAGTAAGAAGATAAAAGACCGTTAAAATCCAACGCTAAAATATCAAGCTCGTTAGCCTTCTGACGCGAAACCTCACTGTTCTGACTATCGTTGGAGCCGTGTTGTACCCACTCAGTGGGCACGTCCATCTATCTTCAGACGGTGCGGGATTTCACCTGCGTGTTACAGAGAAGGGATTTATCGCTTCTCGTTGCTCAGCATAGCACGTGGTGGTCCAGGGAGTAAGTCAGGTTAGCTTGACCATGTAGGCTACATATGTGGCGCATATGGTAGCACATGGAGGCAGCCATCTGTGGGATCAGAGACTGTGTTGTACCAACTCAGTTGGCACAGTCTGCTGGATTGCCCAGATGAAGGGGAATCGCACGGGTTGGCGATTGGCAGGGACTGCCTACCAGAAATTAGTACTTGTATTCACTGTGCATCTTATCTCGCCTGAGCGGGACGCGGAGACCAAGTATGAAATCTGGATCCCATCTCACTAAAAGAGTGTTACTCTTTCGGACTGTTTAATGGATTTTTCAGTCAGATAAAATAGTGAGAAAAGAATCTTTCTTAAGTCCTGGATTGATTCTAAACATTGATACTGACCTTGCTGTTCTTGCATTGTTGTAGATTCCTGCAGCAACGAACACCATGAGCTTCAATGTGCGATCCCTACTGGAAAGGGAGAAGTTTGCTGGGCCAAACTTCTCAGACTGGTTCGGACACCTTAAGATCGTTCTTAAGGCAGAGAGGAAACTGTATGTCCTCGAGACGGCTGTGCCGCCTCAACCCGCTGCGAACGCCGCAAGGGCGGTTCGCGATGCCTATGAAAAGCACGTCAATGATAGCATTGATGTCGCTTGCCTGATGCTAGCGTCTATGACGCCACCGCTGCAGCATCAGCATGAGGATATGTCGGCTATAGAGATTATAGCGAACCTCAAGATGCTGTATGCTGCACAGGCGAGGACAGAACGCTATAATCTGACAAAACTTTTCTTTCAGAGCAAACTGGCTGAAGGGAGCCCAGTGGGAGCTCACGTGCTCAAGATGATTGGGCACAAGGAGGCTCTGGAGAAACTGGGGCATACCGTCAACCAGGAGCTTGCTGTAGACATTATTCTGCAGTCTCTCCCGCCCTCTTTCGATGCGTTCATTATTAACTTTAATATGAACAAAATCGATTGTACTCCGGCAGAGCTGCTGAATATGCTCTTGACTACTGAGGAGACTCTGAAGGGAAAGCCTTCAACCTCTGTCTTAATGGTTCCTTCAAGGAACAAGAAGAAGGGGAAGAAGGGCAAGGCCCCTGTCAAGAACTACAGCAAGGCTCTGAAACAAAAGGTGAAGCGGTCAAAGGACAACAGGTGTTTCCACTGTGGCCAGTTGGGTCACTGGAAAAAGGACTGTAAAGCGCTCCAAGGAGATAAGAGGGGAAGCCTTGCTTCTGGCTCAGGTATATTCGTGACGGAAGTCATGTTTTCATCTTCTTCCATTTCATGGGTGTTGGACACTGCATGTGGAGTTCACATTTGTTCAAATGTACAGGAACTCAAGAGAAAAAGACAGCTGGGACAGCATGAGGTGGACCTACGCGTTGGAAATGGGGCACGGGTTGCTGCTGTTGCTGTAGGGGATTATTACATCTCATTACCATCTGGCATTGTATTAGAATTAAACAATTGTTACTTTGTACCCAGTATTACCAAAAATATTATCTCGATTCCTGCTCTTGTCAGGAAAGGGTTTTCCTTTGAATGCAAGATTTCAAAGTGTTATCTTACTCTTGATAATATTGTTTATGCTACTGGTTCAATTAACAATGGGTTATTCATGTTGGACATGGAATATTCTATACAAAATATTGATAATAAGAAAGCCAAGTATGCTGATGACAGCACCTTGTTATGGCATAGTCGTTTAGGCCATATTAACAAGAAGCGCATTAAGCGGTTGCATGATCATGGACTGCTGGGATCATTCTCCTATGAGGAGATTGATACATGCAAAGCTTGTTTAATGGGTAAAATGACGAAGTCTCCTTTTCCCAACAAAGGTCAAAGGGCTTCAGGTTTACTTGACCTTATACACAGTGATGTGTGTGGGCCATTTAGTAAACATGCCAGAGGTGGCTATCAGTACTTCATTACCTTTACTGATGATTTCAGTAGATATGGGTATGTCTATCTTATGAGACATAAGAGTGAATCTTTTGACAAGTTCAAAGAGTTTAAAAATGAAGTACAGAATCAGCTAGGCCGAAATATCAAGGCACTTCGTTCTGATCGAGGTGGAGAATACCTGAGTCATGCGTTTACTGACTATCTAAAGGAGTGTGGGATTATCTCACAGCTCACTCCGCCAGGAACACCGCATTGGAATGGTGTGTCCGAGAGGAGAAATAGAACGTTACTTGATATGGTTCGTTCTATGATGAGTCAGGCTACTCTACCTTACTCCTTTTGGGGATTTGCACTGGAAATAGCTGCAAAGGTACTAAACCGAGTGCCATCCAAGGCAGTTTCAAAGACGCCATATGAGTTATGGTATGGGAAACAGCCTAGCTTGACATTTATCAGGATCTGGGGTTGCGAGGCTTATGTCAAAAAGCTCGCCTCTGGGAAACTGGAGAGCAGATCTGAGAAATGCATCTTTGTCGGTTACCCTAAGGAAACTAAGGGTTATTATTTCTACGATCCCAAAGAGAACAAAGTATTTGTTGCTCGGACGGCAATATTTCTTGAGAAGGAGTTTCTTCTGCAAGAAGCCAGTGGGAGAGAAATAAAGCTGGATGAGAATCCAGAGGAAGGACAAAGCAGTCAAGCACAGTTGGATGAGCCAGAGCCAGTGGATCAGGTTATTGAACAACCTGAGGCTCAGATATCACGGGAACCGCGAAGATCGGGAAGGATCCGTCGACAGCCTGAGCGCTATGACGGAGTCTACATCATTGATAATGATGAACCCCTTACTTATGCGGATGCGGTCAGTGGACCGGAGTCAGCTAGATGGCTTGAAGCTATGCGAGCCGAGATGGACTCCATGTCAGATAACCAAGTCTGGGATTTGGTTGATCCGCCTCCGGGAGTAATCCCTATAGGCTGTAAATGGATCTTCAAGAAGAAGATTGACATGGATGGTAACGTGGTTACCTATAAAGGCAGGCTAGTAGCGAAAGGTTTCAAACAAATCTACGGGATAGATTATGATGAAACTTTCTCTCCTGTAGCCATGTTTAAGTCTATTCGGATTCTTTTCGCGATAGCTGCATATTACGATTATGAGATCTGGGAGATGGATGTGAAGACGGCTTTCCTTAATGGAAATCTGGATGAGGATGTGTATATGACACAACCAGAAGGTTTCACTAATCCATCAGATCGTCATAAAATATGCAAGTTAAAGAAGTCCATTTATGGACTGAAACAAGCATCTAGAAGCTGGAATATTCGTTTTGATGAATCAATCTCTGAGTTTGGTTTCATCAAGAACGAAGATGACCCGTGTGTATATAAGAGGTTTAGTGGGAGCGTGGTTACTTTCCTAGTCCTCTACGTCGATGATATCTTAATCATTGGAAACGATATTCCTGAACTGCATGCTGTTAAAGCATGGTTAGGAAAATGTTTTCAGATGAAAGATTTAGGAGAAGCAGCCTATGTATTAGGTGTGAAGATCTACAGGGATAGATCTAAGAGGCTTCTCGGGCTGTGCCAGAGTACTTACATCGATAAAGTCCTGGAGAGATTCCATTTAGAGAATTCTAAAAGAGGGTATCTTCCAGTCAGACATGGTCTGAATCTTTCGAAGGGTCAGTGTCCACAAACACTGACTGAGAAAGATGAAATGGACAATACGCCTTATGCTTCGGCTATTGGATCCATTATGTATGCGATGTTGTGTACTCGCCCAGACGTCGCTTACGGGTTAAGCGTGACCAGTCGGTTCCAAAGTAATCCAGGTGTGGCACAATGGATTGCAGTCAAGAACATTTTAAAATATCTTCGGAGGACCAAAGATATGTTCTTGATATATGGTGGTCAGGAAGAACTCAGTATTGAAGGATATACTGACGCTTCGTTCCAGTCGGACCAGGATGATTTCCGATCGCAATCAGACTATGTTTTTAGCTTGAATGGTGGAGCAGTGGTGTGGAAGAGTTGTTGGGGTATGCCCTTAAGGCTAATGTTTGAGGCCTCGGGATTGTAAAAGTATCATGTAATAAACTCTTAAGTTTATAATAAGGCATGGTTGTTATTCAGGTTGTTACCTTGTCTGCTGTAATAAGTGTACTTCTGAATAATGTCTCAAAGCTGTTCAGCTAGGCTGACCGGCTATGAGTCCTTAGTCGAGATATCTTGGTGAACATGAGACAGCCTTGATATGATGGAGACTAATATGAGTGCTAATCTTATAGGATGCTTCGAGCATGGAATAAGATGTAGACTCATGGGTACATTGGATGTACTGGACAGACCCTACTGGGATATTGCATTGCTTGTCACAATGTGAATGATCCCTGTAAGCAGCAAGTGGCACATGTCCTTTGACTTGAGATCACTTGTGTTTCTAAATGATGATTGTCATTGTTTTGAGGTAGTTCAATATCATTTGAAATATAATGATTATAGACTATCTTGGATGGTGAGCTTGAATCAGGTTAGGGCACTAGTGATAGATAAAGGATTGCCGTCTCCTTGTTTAAGGAGTGTGATGTTCTAGAGGCCCCCCCTATATGAGATGATTGAGGTAGTGTATGGCCATACCCAGATGACTATGTGCATCTGATCTAATCATGCTCATCGTATTGGAGTTACAAGCTTGACATGCTTGTCCAATAAGAACATCCAGTGGCAAAGGACATATGTGTGCCTTGTGAGTTATGATTCACACTTGTGCCATGGTTTGGGTGTAGTCTTGGAAGACTATTTCCTTTATATAGGGAGACAGTGATGTGTTGCTAGATACCCCTCACTGATCGTGATAACGTAAGTTGTCGTTACCGACATTTAAAGGAAACCCTTAGGGTCGCACAATTTGATGATATGGCTTTCTTGAGTCAGATCGTGTGGACTGAATTGTATGGGTTCAGTTTAAAAGGGGTTTAATCTCTGATTGTAAGTGAGATCTAGCCTGATCATGTTTGATTGATTAGGGCTTTAGATCGGTAAGCTTCGATCGAGAGAGATGATGCTAGATCGGTGAGATCAGGAGCATCAGGAGATGAACGGCTAGATCATGAGCCATTTGGTTCATAGAGGGTCTAGACCATGCCTTGGCTTGGCTTGGTTTGAATTTGGTCTTTGGGCCAAATCGAATTGAACCAAAGCATGAACCGGTTCACTAGGTGAACGCATGGTTCATCAAGAGGGGCGTTTTGGCGTTGGAAAGTGGCTTCATGACTTTCCATTTTGGGAAGTCATGTAACGTCATTTGTCTTGATGTCGCCGAAGTGCATTTGCTCTCTTGTCTTTGCGTTTTGGTTTTGGAAAAAGTGAGCTTGCTTGCCATCTCGTGTGGAAGGAAGTGGACGACAAGAACAAGCGCTCGGCCAAGGAAACTTCTCCATCATCCTAACATTCGATCAAGGACACCTTGCGCATCCTTGCTAGCACAAGGAATCCAAGGAGAAGCCATCTTCTCTTGTGTGTGATTATCTTCGGAGAAGGGGCACTTGCGCCTTTGCTTCCAAAGCTCCATCTAAACCGAGATGGCTATGGTATGAGTCTCAACTTCACCAAGTTGAACATATGTTTATGCTAAGATTCTCGAAAACCTTTTGCTTCCGCTTGCAATGGTGATGCGCCACCCCTTTAAGGTTTTCGCCCCCCTCTTGAAAGGGATTTTGTTTACTTGCGCTCCCCCATGAAGGGGACACTTCAATTGGTATCAGAGCGCCGGTTGAAGCATAATCATATGATTGCTTGATATACTATGTGATCCATGTTTGCGCATCTACATGTATGTTGATCTTGTTTGACATATGTTATCTCTTCATGCGAGTATGCTAGATAATAGTATGTTTATATTTGCGCATGTATGAGAGTTATGTTGATTGGCGCATATATGTTGGTTGCGGTTATACCATGTTGTTGTTGTTTTTCTAAAACCTAAATGACATGCGCGCCCAACTAGATCTAAGATGTACCTATTGTAAACCCTTAGATGGGTTGATGGGGTTGAAAGCTTCATCTAGAATGGATCAAACTAGTCTGATCAGACCATCTGACAGCCTAGATGGGTTGACCAGATAGCACCTGTGCGCAAGCACGAGGTGGCTATAGGTCGACTGCATCCAAGGCGTGTAGCGAGGTCTGATTGAGACAACTTCTGAACACACTTGAGTTAGGCCCGGGGTCACACCCGCTTGCCAAAACTCATGAGAGTGGTTCAGCCCTTGGCGCATGCATGGTTGACCATCAGGTCAACTCGGGTCAGTTAGGACTCGGTGCATGCAAGGGAAAAGGATCTATCTAGATGGATGAGTGGATCCCTATCAATGGACCATTGTAAGGTTGTAGGGCACATAAGGAAATTAAAAGTGATGCCTATGGGGTTTTCTAAATTTTAATTTCTTGATTGGATCACATGATGATTGAAACCATATGCTTGTTTATTTACTCTTATGTGGGTTGCCCTATTGTGTGCTGTGCTGGGGCCTGTGAGCCTGGATTTAAAATTGTAAATTAATTTGTGATCTGCGAATCACATTGTACTTAATTTATAATGTATTGTTGACCTGCGAGTCAACCTTGTCTAGATAGATCAAAAATGTATTTTGATTAGACAAGAGCACAAAGGCACACATCCAAGAGGAGCATTCACCTGGTGGCGCACCTGAGGTGCTCTTGGCGCTAGAGCCCTAGGTTGGACCAGATGTGAGGCCAAGGAGCTCAAGTGAAGACTTAAGTAAAATTAAGGTCTTACTAGGGTTCATGGGCTTTTACCACATAAGATCATGCTTTCTACTTATTGCTAATAATTAGAATTGCATGTTTAAGTTTATCTTCTGCTATAGCCATAGGACATGCCTGATAGTAAGAAGATAAAAGACCGTTAAAATCCAACGCTAATATATCAAGCTCGTAAGCCTTCTGACGCGAAACCTCACCGTTCTGACTATCGTTGGAGCCGTGTTGAACCCACTCAGTGGGCACGTCCATCTATCTTCAGACGGTGCTGGATTACACCTGCGTGTTACAGAGCAGGGATTTATCCCTTCTCGTTGCTCAGCATAGCACGTGGTGGTCCAGGGAGTAGGTCAGGTCAGCTTGACCATGTAGACTACATATGTGGCGCATATGGTAGCACATGGAGGCAGCCATCTCTGGGATCAGAGACTGTGTTGTACCAACTCAGTTGGCACAGTCTGCTGGATTGCCAAGATGAAGGGGAATCGCACGGGTTGGCGATTGGCTGGGACAGCCTACCAGAAATTAGTGCTTGTCATCTCTGTGCATCTTATCTCGCTTGAGCGGGACGCGGAGACCAAGTATGAAATCTGGATCCCATCTCACTACAAGAGTGTTACTCTTTCGGACTGTTTACTGGATTTTTCAGTCAGACAAAATAGTGAGAAAAGAATCTTTCTTAAGTCCTGGATTGATTCTGAAACATTGATACTGACCTTGCTGTTCTTGCCTGTTGTAGATTTCTGCAGCAACGAACACCATGAGCTTCAATGTGCGATCCCTACTGGAAAGGGAGAAGTTTGCTGGGCCGAACTTCTCTGACTGGTTCGGACACCTTAAGATTGTTCTTAAGGCAGAGAGGAAACTGTATGTCCTCGAGACGGCGATACCGCCGCAGCCCGCTCCGAACGCCGCAAGGGCGGTTCGGGATGCCTACGAAAAGCACGTCAATGATAGCATTGATGTCGCTTGCCTGATGCTAGCGTCTATGACGCCACCGCTGCAGCGTCAGCATGAGGATATGTCGGCTATAGAAATTATAGCGAACCTCAAGATGCTGTATGCTGCACAGGCGAGGACTGAGCGCTATAATCTGACGAAGCTCTTCTTTCAGAGCAAACTGGCTGAGGGGAGCCCAGTGGGAGCTCATGTGCTCAAGATGATTGGGCACAAGGAGGCTCTAGAGAAACTGGGGCATACCGTCAACCAGGAGCTTGCTGTGGACATTATTCTACAGTCTCTTCCGCCTTCTTTCGATGCGTTCATCATTAATTTTAATATGAACAAAATCGATTGTACGCCGGCAGAGCTGCTGAATATGCTCTTGACAACTGAGGAAACTCTGAAGGGTAAGCCTTCAACCTCTGTCTTAATGGTTCCTTCAAGGAACAAGAAGAAGGGGAAGAAGGGCAAGACCCCTGTCAAGAATTACAGCAAGGCCCTGAAACAGAAGGTGAAGCGGTCGAAGGACAACAGGTGTTTCCACTGTGGCCAGCTGGGTCACTGGAAAAAGGACTGTAAAGCGCTCCAAGGAGATAAGAGGGGAAGCATCGCTTCTGGCTCAGGTATATATGTGACTGAGGTCATGTTATCTTCTTCTACCATTTCATGGGTGTTGGACACCGCATGTGGAGTTCACATTTGTTCAAATGTGCAGGAACTCAAGAGAAGATGGCAGGTGGGACAGCATGAGGTAGACCTACGAGTTGGAAACGGGGCACGGGTTGCTGCTGTTGCTGTAGGAGACTATTTCATTACTTTACCATCTGGCATTGTATTAGAATTGAACAATTGTTATTTTGTACCAAGTATCACCAAGAATATTATCTCCATTCCTGCTCTAGTCAGGAAAGGATTTGCCTTTGAATGCAAGATTTCAAAGTGTGTTTTAACTTTTGATAATATTGTGTATGCGACTGGTTCAATTAACAATGGGTTATACATGTTGGACATGGAAAATTCTATACAAAACATTGATAATAAGAAAGCCAAGTATGCTGATGACAGCACCTTGCTATGGCTTAGTCGTTTAGGCCATATAAACGAGAAGCGCATTAAGCGGTTGCATGATCATGGACTGCTGGGATCATTCTCCTATGAGGAGATTGATACATGCAAAGCTTGTTTGATGGGTAAAATGATGAAGTCTCCTTTTCTTCACAAAGGTCAAAGGACTTCAGGTTTACTGGACCTTATACACAGTGATGTGTGTGGGCCATTTAGTAAACATGCCAGAGGTGGCTATCAGTACTTCATTACCTTTACTGATGATTTCAGTAGGTATGGGTATGTCTATTTAATGAGACATAAAAGTGAATCTTTTGACAAGTTCAAAGAGTTCAAAAATGAAGTACAAAATCAGCTAGGCCGAAATATCAAGGCACTTCGTTCTGATCGAGGTGGTGAATACCTGAGTCATGCGTTTACTGACTATCTGAAGGAGTGTGGGATTATCTCACAGCTCACTCCGCCAGGAACACCGCAGTGGAATGGTGTGTCCGAGAGGAGAAATAGAACGTTACTTGATATGGTTCGTTCTATGATGAGTCAGGCTACTCTTCCATATTCCTTTTGGGGTTTTCCACTGGAAACAGCTGCAAAGGTACTAAACCGAGTGCCATCCAAGGCAGTTTCAAAGACGCCATATGAGTTATGGTATGGGAAACAGCCTAGCTTGACATTTATCAGGATCTGGGGTTGCGAGGCTTATGTCAAAAAGCTCGCCTCTGGGAAACTGGAAAGCAGATCTGAGAAATGTATCTTTGTCGGTTACCCTAAGGAAACTAAGGGTTATTGAAGTGTCCCCTTCATGGGGGAGCGCAAGTAAACAAAATCCCTTTCAAGAGGGGGGCGAAAACCTTAAAGGGGTGGCGCATCACCATTGCAAGCGGAAGCAAAAGGTTTTCGAGAATCTTAGCATAAACATATGTTCAACTTGGTGAAGTGGAGACTCATACCATAGCCATCTCGGTTTAGATGGAGCTTTGGAAGCAAAGGCGCAAGTGCCCCTTCTCCGAAGATAATCACACACAAGAGAAGATGGCTTCTCCTTGGATTCCTTGTGCTAGCAAGGATGCGCAAGGTGTCCTTGATCGAATGTTAGGATGATGGAGAAGTTTCCTTGGCCGAGCGCTTGTTCTTGTCGTCCACTTCCTTCCACACGAGATGGAAAGCAAGCTCTCTTTTTCCAAAACCAAAACGCAAAGACAAGAGAGCAAATGCACTTCGGCGACATCAAGACAAATGACGTTACATGACTTCCCAAAATGGAAAGTCATGAAGCCACTTTCCAACGCCAAAACGCCCCTCTTGATGAACCATGCGTTCACCTAGTGAACCGGTTCATGCTTTGGTTCAATTCGATTTGGCCCAAAGACCAAATTCAAACCAAGCCAAGCCAAGGCATGGTCTAGACCCTCTATGAACCAAATGGCTCATGATCTAGCCGTTCATCTCCTGATGCTCCTGATCTCACCGATCTAGCATCATCTCTCTCGATCGAAGCTTACCGATCTAAAGCCCTAATCAATCAAACATGATCAGGCTAGATCTCACTTACAATCAGAGATTAAACCCCTTTAAACTGAACCCATACAATTCAGTCCACACGATCTGACTCAAGAAAGCCATATCATCAAATTGTGCGACCCTAAGGGTTTCCTTTAAATGTCGGTAACGACAACTTACGTTATCACGATCAGTGAGGGGTATCTAGCAACACATCACTGTCTCCCTATATAAAGGAAATAGTCTTCCAAGACTACACCCAAACCATGGCACAAGTGTGAATCAAAACTCACAAGGCACACATATGTCCTTTGCCACTGGATGTTCTTATTGGACAAGCATGTCAAGCTTGTAACTCCAATACGATGAGCATGATTAGATCAGATGCACATAGTCATCTGGGTATGGCCATACACTACCTCAATCATCTCATATAGGGGGGCCTCTAGAACATCACACTCCTTAAACAAGGAGACGGCAATCCTTTATCTATCACTAGTGCCCTAACCTGATTCAAGCTCACCATCCAAGATAGTCTATAATCATTATATTTCAAATGATATTGAACTACCTCAAAACAATGACAATCATCATTTAGAAACACAAGTGATCTCAAGTCAAAGGACATGTGCCACTTGCTGCTTACAGGGATCATTCACATTGTGACAAGCAATGCAATATCCCAGTAGGGTCTGTCCAGTACATCCAATGTACCCATGAGTCTACATCTTATTCCATGCTCGAAGCATCCTATAAGATTAGCACTCATATTAGTCTCCATCATATCAAGGCTGTCTCATGTTCACCAAGATATCTCGACTAAGGACTCATAGCCTGTCAGCCTAGCTGAACAGCTTTGAGACATTATTCAGAAGTACACTTATTACAGCAGACAAGGTAACAACCTGAATAACAACCATGACTTATTATAAACTTAAGAGTTTATTACATGATACTTTTACAATCCCGAGGCCTCAAACATTAGCCTTAAGGGCATACCCCAACAATCTCCCACTTGCACTTAATCTAATGGTTGAGAAATCTCAAACCCATATTATTACAGTGCTTCTCATGCTTCTGCTGCGCCAGAGGCTTGGTAAGCGGGTCTGCCAGATTGTCATCTGTATGAACCTTGCAAATCTTGATCTCGCCTCGATCAATGATCTCCCGGATCAAGTGAAACCGTCTCTGTATGTGCTTGGACTTCTGGTGCGACCGTGGTTCCTTTGCTTGTGCGATTGCTCCAGTGTTATCACAGAAGATAACCAAAGGATCAGCACTCGAAGGAACGACACCAAGTTCTCTCACGAACTTACGAATCCACACTGCCTCCTTGGATGCTTCCGAGGCTGCAACATACTCGGCTTCAGTTGTGGAATCAGCAACAGTAGACTGTTTGAAACTCTTCCACACCACTGCTCCACCATTCAAGCTAAAAACATAGCCTGATTGCGATCGGAAATCATCCTGGTCCGACTGGAACGAAGCGTCAGTATATCCCTCTATACTGAGTTCTTCCTGACCACCATATATCAAGAACATATCTTTGGTCCTCCGCAGATATTTTAAGATGTTCTTGACCGCAATCCAGTGCGCCAAACCTGGATTACTTTGGAATCGACTGGTCACGCTTAACCCGTAAGCGACGTCTGGGCGAGTACACAACATTGCATACATAATGGACCCAATAGCCGAAGCATAAGGCGTATTGTCCATTTCATCTTTCTCAGTCTGTGTTTGTGGACACTGACTCTTCGAAAGATTCAGACCATGTCTGACTGGAAGATATCCACGTTTAGAATTCTCTAAATGGAATCTCTCCAGGACCTTATCGATGTAAGTACTCTGGCACAGCCCGAGAAGCCTCTTAGATCTATCCCTGTAGATCTTCACACCTAGTACATAGGCTGCTTCTCCTAAATCTTTCATCTGGAAACATTTTCCTAACCATGCTTTAACAGCATGCAGTTCAGGAATATCATTTCCAATGATCAAGATATCATCGACGTAGAGGATTAGGAATGTAATCACGCTCCCACTAAACCTCTTATATACACACGGGTCATCCTCGTTCTTGATGAAACCAAACTCAGAGATTGATTCATCAAAACGAATGTTCCAGCTTCTTGATGCTTGTTTAAGTCCATAAATGGACTTCTTTAACTTGCATATTTTATGACGATCTGCTGGATTAGTGAAACCCTCAGGTTGTGTCATATACACATCCTCATCCAGATTTCCATTAAGGAAAGCTGTTTTCACATCCATCTGCCAGATCTCATAGTCGTAATATGCTGCTATCGCGAAAAGAATCCGAATAGACTTAAACATGGCTACAGGAGAGAAGGTTTCATCATAATCTATCCCGTAGATTTGTTTGAAACCTTTCGCAACTAGTCTGCCTTTATAGGTAACCACGTTACCATCCATGTCAATCTTCTTCTTGAAGATCCATTTACAGCCTATAGGGATTACTCCCGGAGGCGGATCAACCAAATCCCAGACTTGGTTATCTGACATGGAGTCCATCTCGGCTCGCATAGCATCAAGCCATCTAGCTGACTCCGGTCCACTGACCGCATCCGCATAAGTTAGGGGTTCATCATTATCAATGATGTAGACTCCGTCATAGCGCTCAGGCTGTCGACGGATCCTACCCGATCTTCGCGGTTCCCGTGATATCTGAGCCTCAGGTTGTTCAATAACCTGATCTACCGGCTCAGGCTCATCCAACTCTGCTTGACTACTTTGTCCTTCCTCTGGAATCTGATCCAGCTTTATTTCTCTCCCACTGGCCTCTTGCAGAAGAAACTCCTTCTCAAGAAATATGGCCGTCCGAGCAACAAAAACCTTGTTCTCTTTGGGATTGTAGAAATAATAACCCTTAGTTTCCTTAGGGTAACTGACAAAGATACATTTCTCAGATCTGCTTTCCAGTTTCCCAGAGGCGAGCTTTTTGACATAAGCCTCGCAACCCCAGATCCTGATAAATGTCAAGCTAGGCTGTTTCCCATACCATAACTCATATGGCGTCTTTGAAACTGCCTTGGATGGCACTCAGTTTAGTACCTTTGCAGCTGTTTCCAGTGCAAAACCCCAAAAGGAATATGGAAGAGTAGCCTGACTCATCATAGAACGAACCATATCAAGTAACGTTCTATTTCTCCTCTCGGACACACCATTCCACTGCGGTGTTCCTGGCGGAGTGAGCTGTGAGATAATCCCACACTCCTTCAGATAGTCAGTAAACGCATGACTCAGGTATTCACCACCTCGATCAGAACGAAGTGCCTTGATATTTCGGCCTAGCTGATTTTGTACTTCATTTTTGAACTCTTTGAACTTGTCAAAAGATTCACTTTTATGTCTCATTAAATAGACATACCCATACCTACTGAAATCATCAGTAAAGGTAATGAAGTACTGATAGCCACCTCTGGCATGTTTACTAAATGGCCCACACACATCACTGTGTATAAGGTCCAGTAAACCTGAAGTCCTTTGACCTTTGTGAAGAAAAGGAGACTTCATCATTTTACCCATCAAACAAGCTTTGCATGTATCAATCTCCTCATAGGAGAATGATCCCAGCAGTCCATGATCATGCAACCGCTTAATGCGCTTCTCGTTTATATGGCCTAAACGACTATGCCATAGCAAGGTGCTGTCATCAGCATACTTGGCTTTCTTATTATCAATGTTTTGTATAGAATTTTCCATGTCCAACATGTATAACCCATTGTTAATTGAACCAGTCGCATACACAATATTATCAAAAGTTAAAACACACTTTGAAATCTTGCATTCAAAGGCAAATCCTTTCCTGACTAGACCAGGAATGGAGATAATATTCTTGGTGATACTTGGTACAAAATAACAATTGTTCAATTCTAATACAATGCCAGATGGTAAAGTAATGAAATAGTCTCCTACAGCAACAGCAGCAACCCGTGCCCCGTTTCCAACTCGTAGGTCTACCTCATGCTGTCCCACCTGTCTTCTTCTCTTGAGTTCCTGCACATTTGAACAAATGTGAACTCCACATGCGGTGTCCAACACCCATGAAATGGTAGAAGAAGATAACATGACCTCAGTCACATATATACCTGAGCCAGAAGCGATGCTTCCCCTCTTATCTCCTTGGAGCGCTTTACAGTCCTTTTTCCAGTGACCCAGCTGGCCACAGTGGAAACACCTGTTGTCCTTCGACCGCTTCACCTTCTGTTTCAGGGCCTTGCTGTAATTCTTGACAGGGGTCTTGCCCTTCTTCCCCTTCTTCTTGTTCCTTGAAGGAACCATTAAGACAGAGGTTGAAGGCTTACCCTTCAGAGTTTCCTCAGTTGTCAAGAGCATATTCAGCAGCTCTGCCGGCGTACAATCGATTTTGTTCATATTAAAATTAATGATGAACGCATCGAAAGAAGGCGGAAGAGACTGTAGAATAATGTCCACAGCAAGCTCCTGGTTGACGGTATGCCCCAGTTTCTCTAGAGCCTCCTTGTGCCCAATCATCTTGAGCACATGAGCTCCCACTGGGCTCCCCTCAGCCAGTTTGCTCTGAAAGAAGAGCTTCGTCAGATTATAGCGCTCAGTCCTCGCCTGTGCAGCATACAGCATCTTGAGGTTCGCTATAATTTCTATAGCCGACATATCCTCATGCTGACGCTGCAGCGGTGGCGTCATAGACGCTAGCATCAGGCAAGCGACATCAATGCTATCATTGACGTGCTTTTCGTAGGCATCCCGAACCGCCCTTGCGGCGTTCGGAGCGGGCTGCGGCGGTATCGCCGTCTCGAGGACATACAGTTTCCTCTCTGCCTTAAGAACAATCTTAAGGTGTCCGAACCAGTCAGAGAAGTTCGGCCCAGCAAACTTCTCCCTTTCCAGTAGGGATCGCACATTGAAGCTCATGGTGTTCGTTGCTGCAGGAATCTACAACAGGCAAGAACAGCAAGGTCAGTATCAATGTTTCAGAATCAATCCAGGACTTAAGAAAGATTCTTTTCTCACTATTTTGTCTGACTGAAAAATCCAGTAAACAGTCCGAAAGAGTAACACTCTTGTAGTGAGATGGGATCCAGATTTCATACTTGGTCTCCGCGTCCCGCTCAAGCGAGATAAGATGCACAGAGATGACAAGCACTAATTTCTGGTAGGCTGTCCCAGCCAATCGCCAACCCGTGCGATTCCCCTTCATCTTGGCAATCCAGCAGACTGTGCCAACTGAGTTGGTACAACACAGTCTCTGATCCCAGAGATGGCTGCCTCCATGTGCTACCATATGCGCCACATATGTAGTCTACATGGTCAAGCTGACCTGACCTACTCCCTGGACCACCACGTGCTATGCTGAGCAACGAGAAGGGATAAATCCCTGCTCTGTAACACGCAGGTGTAATCCAGCACCGTCTGAAGATAGATGGACGTGCCCACTGAGTGGGTTCAACACGGCTCCAACGATAGTCAGAACGGTGAGGTTTCGCGTCAGAAGGCTTACGAGCTTGATATATTAGCGTTGGATTTTAACGGTCTTTTATCTTCTTACTATCAGGCATGTCCTATGGCTATAGCAGAAGATAAACTTAAACATGCAATTCTAATTATTAGCAATAAGTAGAAAGCATGATCTTATGTGGTAAAAGCCCATGAACCCTAGTAAGACCTTAATTTTACTTAAGTCTTCACTTGAGCTCCTTGGCCTCACATCTGGTCCAACCTAGGGCTCTAGCGCCAAGAGCACCTCAGGTGCGCCACCAGGTGAATGCTCCTCTTGGATGTGTGCCTTTGTGCTCTTGTCTAATCAAAATACATTTTTGATCTATCTAGACAAGGTTGACTCGCAGGTCAACAATACATTATAAATTAAGTACAATGTGATTCGCAGATCACAAATTAATTTACAATTTTAAATCCAGGCTCACAGGCCCCAGCACAGCACACAATAGGGCAACCCACATAAGAGTAAATAAACAAGCATATGGTTTCAATCATCATGTGATCCAATCAAGAAATTAAAATTTAGAAAACCCCATAGGCATCACTTTTAATTTCCTTATGTGCCCTACAACCTTACAATGGTCCATTGATAGGGATCCACTCATCCATCTAGATAGATCCTTTTCCCTTGCATGCACCGAGTCCTAACTGACCCGAGTTGACCTGATGGTCAACCATGCATGCGCCAAGGGCTGAACCACTCTCATGAGTTTTGGCAAGCGGGTGTGACCCCGGGCCTAACTCAAGTGTGTTCAGAAGTTGTCTCAATCAGACCTCGCTACACGCCTTGGATGCAGTCGACCTATAGCCACCTCGTGCTTGCGCACAGGTGCTATCTGGTCAACCCATCTAGGCTGTCAGATGGTCTGATCAGACTAGTTTGATCCATTCTAGATGAAGCTTTCAACCCCATCAACCCATCTAAGGGTTTACAATAGGTACATCTTAGATCTAGTTGGGCGCGCATGTCATATAGGTTTTAGAAAAACAACAACAACATGGTATAACCGCAACCAACATATATGCGCCAATCAACATAACTCTCATACATGCGCAAATATAAACATACTATTATCTAGCATACTCGCATGAAGAGATAACATATGTCAAACAAGATCAACATACATGTAGATGCGCAAACATGGATCACAAAGTATATCAAGCAATCATATGATTATGCTTCAACCGGCGCTTTGATACCAATTGAAGAGTCCCCTTCATGGGGGAGCGCAAGTAAACAAAATCCCTTTCAAGAGGGGGGCGAAAACCTTAAAGGGGTGGCGCATCACCATTGCAAGCGGAAGCAAAAGGTTTTCGAGAATCTTAGCATAAACATATGTTCAACTTGGTGAAGTTGAGACTCATACCATAGCCATCTCGGTTTAGATGGAGCTTTGGAAGCAAAGGCGCAAGTGCCCCTTCTCCGAAGATAATCACACACAAGAGAAGATGGCTTCTCCTTGGATTCCTTGTGCTAGCAAGGATGCGCAAGGTGTCCTTGATCGAATGTTAGGATGATGGAGAAGTTTCCTTGGCCGAGCGCTTGTTCTTGTCGTCCACTTCCTTCCACACGAGATGGCAAGCAAGCTCTCTTTTTCCAAAACCAAAACGCAAAGACAAGAGAGCAAATGCACTTCGGCGACATCAAGACAAATGACGTTACATGACTTCCCAAAATGGAAAGTCATGAAGCCACTTTCCAACGCCAAAACGCCCCTCTTGATGAACCATGCGTTCACCTAGTGAACCGGTTCATGCTTTGGTTCAATTCGATTTGGCCCAAAGACCAAATTCAAACCAAGCCAAGCCAAGGCATGGTCTAGACCCTCTATGAACCAAATGGCTCATGATCTAGCCGTTCATCTCCTGATGCTCCTGATCTCACCGATCTAGCATCATCTCTCTCGATCGAAGCTTACCGATCTAAAGCCCTAATCAATCAAACATGATCAGGCTAGATCTCACTTACAATCAGAGATTAAACCCCTTTAAACTGAACCCATACAATTCAGTCCACACGATCTGACTCAAGAAAGCCATATCATCAAATTGTGCGACCCTAAGGGTTTCCTTTAAATGTCGGTAACGACAACTTACGTTATCACGATCAGTGAGGGGTATCTAGCAACACATCACTGTCTCCCTATATAAAGGAAATAGTCTTCCAAGACTACACCCAAACCATGGCACAAGTGTGAATCAAAACTCACAAGGCACACATATGTCCTTTGCCACTGGATGTTCTTATTGGACAAGCATGTCAAGCTTGTAACTCCAATACGATGAGCATGATTAGATCAGATGCACATAGTCATCTGGGTATGGCCATACACTACCTCAATCATCTCATATAGGGGGGCCTCTAGAACATCACACTCCTTAAACAAGGAGACGGCAATCCTTTATCTATCACTAGTGCCCTAACCTGATTCAAGCTCACCATCCAAGATAGTCTATAATCATTATATTTCAAATGATATTGAACTACCTCAAAACAATGACAATCATCATTTAGAAACACAAGTGATCTCAAGTCAAAGGACATGTGCCACTTGCTGCTTACAGGGATCATTCACATTGTGACAAGCAATGCAATATCCCAGTAGGGTCTGTCCAGTACATCCAATGTACCCATGAGTCTACATCTTATTCCATGCTCGAAGCATCCTATAAGATTAGCACTCATATTAGTCTCCATCATATCAAGGCTGTCTCATGTTCACCAAGATATCTCGACTAAGGACTCATAGCCTGTCAGCCTAGCTGAACAGCTTTGAGACATTATTCAGAAGTACACTTATTACAGCAGACAAGGTAACAACCTGAATAACAACCATGCCTTATTATAAACTTAAGAGTTTATTACATGATACTTTTACAATCCCGAGGCCTCAAACATTAGCCTTAAGGGCATACCCCAACAGTTATTATTTCTACGATCCCAAAGAGAACAAGGTTTTTGTTGCTCGGACGGCCATATTTCTTGAGAAGGAGTTTCTTCTGCAAGAGGCCAGTGGGAGAGAAATAAAGCTGGATCAGATTCCAGAGGAAGGACAAAGTAGTCAAGCAGAGTTGGATGAGCCTGAGCCGGTAGATCAGGTTATTGAACAACCTGAGGCTCAGATATCACGGGAACCGCGAAGATCGGGTAGGATCCGTCGACAGCCTGAGCGCTATGACGGAGTCTACATCATTGATAATGATGAACCCCTAACTTATGCGGATGCGGTCAGTGGACCGGAGTCAGCTAGATGGCTTGATGCTATGCGAGCCGAGATGGACTCCATGTCAGATAACCAAGTCTGGGATTTGGTTGATCCGCCTCCGGGAGTAATCCCTATAGGCTGTAAATGGATCTTCAAGAAGAAGATTGACATGGATGGTAACGTGGTTACCTATAAAGGCAGACTAGTTGCGAAAGGTTTCAAACAAATCTACGGGATAGATTATGATGAAACTTTCTCTCCTGTAGCCATGTTTAAGTCTATTCGGATTCTTTTCGCGATAGCAGCATATTACGACTATGAGATCTGGCAGATGGATGTGAAAACAGCTTTCCTCAATGGAAATCTGGATGAGGATGTGTATATGACACAACCTGAGGGTTTCACTAATCCAGCAGATCGTCATAAAATATGCAAGTTAAAGAAGTCCATTTATGGACTTAAACAAGCATCAAGAAGCTGGAACATTCGTTTTGATGAATCAATCTCTGAGTTTGGTTTCATCAAGAACGAGGATGACCCGTGTGTATATAAGAGGTTTAGTGGGAGCGTGATTACATTCCTAATCCTCTACGTCGATGATATCTTGATCATTGGAAATGATATTCCTGAACTGCATGCTGTTAAAGCATGGTTAGGAAAATGTTTCCAGATGAAAGATTTAGGAGAAGCAGCCTATGTACTAGGTGTGAAGATCTACAGGGATAGATCTAAGAGGCTTCTCGGGCTGTGCCAGAGTACTTACATCGATAAGGTCCTGGAGAGATTCCATTTAGAGAATTCTAAACGTGGATATCTTCCAGTCAGACATGGTCTGAATCTTTCGAAGAGTCAGTGTCCACAAACACAGACTGAGAAAGATGAAATGGACAATACGCCTTATGCTTCGGCTATTGGGTCCATTATGTATGCGATGTTGTGTACTCGCCCAGACGTCGCTTACGGGTTAAGCGTGACCAGTCGATTCCAAAGTAATCCAGGTTTGGCGCACTGGATTGCGGTCAAGAACATCTTAAAATATCTGCGGAGGACCAAAGATATGTTCTTGATATATGGTGGTCAGGAAGAACTCAGTATAGAGGGATATACTGACGCTTCGTTCCAGTCGGACCAGGATGATTTCCGATCGCAATCAGGCTATGTTTTTAGCTTGAATGGTGGAGCAGTGGTGTGGAAGAGTTTCAAACAGTCTACTGTTGCTGATTCCACAACTGAAGCCGAGTATGTTGCAGCCTCGGAAGCATCCAAGGAGGCAGTGTGGATTCGTAAGTTCGTGAGAGAACTTGGTGTCGTTCCTTCGAGTGCTGATCCTTTGGTTATCTTCTGTGATAACACTGGAGCAATCGCACAAGCAAAGGAACCACGGTCGCACCAGAAGTCCAAGCACATACAGAGACGGTTTCACTTGATCCGGGAGATCATTGATCGAGGCGAGATCAAGATTTGCAAGGTTCATACAGATGACAATCTGGCAGACCCGCTTACCAAGCCTCTGGCGCAGCAGAAGCATGAGAAGCACTGTAATAATATGGGTTTGAGATTTCTCAACCATTAGATTAAGTGCAAGTGGGAGATTGTTGGGGTATGCCCTTAAGGCTAATGTTTGAGGCCTCGGGATTGTAAAAGTATCATGTAATAAACTCTTAAGTTTATAATAAGGCATGGTTGTTATTCAGGTTGTTACCTTGTCTGCTGTAATAAGTGTACTTCTGAATAATGTCTCAAAGCTGTTCAGCTAGGCTGACAGGCTATGAGTCCTTAGTCGAGATATCTTGGTGAACATGAGACAGCCTTGATATGATGGAGACTAATATGAGTGCTAATCTTATAGGATGCTTCGAGCATGGAATAAGATGTAGACTCATGGGTACATTGGATGTACTGGACAGACCCTACTGGGATATTGCATTGCTTGTCACAATGTGAATGATCCCTGTAAGCAGCAAGTGGCACATGTCCTTTGACTTGAGATCACTTGTGTTTCTAAATGATGATTGTCATTGTTTTGAGGTAGTTCAATATCATTTGAAATATAATGATTATAGACTATCTTGGATGGTGAGCTTGAATCAGGTTAGGGCACTAGTGATAGATAAAGGATTGCCGTCTCCTTGTTTAAGGAGTGTGATGTTCTAGAGGCCCCCCCTATATGAGATGATTGAGGTAGTGTATGGCCATACCCAGATGACTATGTGCATCTGATCTAATCATGCTCATCGTATTGGAGTTACAAGCTTGACATGCTTGTCCAATAAGAACATCCAGTGGCAAAGGACATATGTGTGCCTTGTGAGTTTTGATTCACACTTGTGCCATGGTTTGGGTGTAGTCTTGGAAGACTATTTCCTTTATATAGGGAGACAGTGATGTGTTGCTAGATACCCCTCACTGATCGTGATAACGTAAGTTGTCGTTACCGACATTTAAAGGAAACCCTTAGGGTCGCACAATTTGATGATATGGCTTTCTTGAGTCAGATCGTGTGGACTGAATTGTATGGGTTCAGTTTAAAAGGGGTTTAATCTCTGATTGTAAGTGAGATCTAGCCTGATCATGTTTGATTGATTAGGGCTTTAGATCGGTAAGCTTCGATCGAGAGAGATGATGCTAGATCGGTGAGATCAGGAGCATCAGGAGATGAACGGCTAGATCATGAGCCATTTGGTTCATAGAGGGTCTAGACCATGCCTTGGCTTGGCTTCGTTTGAATTTGGTCTTTGGGCCAAATCGAATTGAACCAAAGCATGAACCGGTTCACTAGGTGAACGCATGGTTCATCAAGAGGGGCGTTTTGGCGTTGGAAAGTGGCTTCATGACTTTCCATTTTGGGAAGTCATGTAACGTCATTTGTCTTGATGTCGCCGAAGTGCATTTGCTCTCTTGTCTTTGCGTTTTGGTTTTGGAAAAAGTGAGCTTGCTTGCCATCTCGTGTGGAAGGAAGTGGACGACAAGAACAAGCGCTCGGCCAAGGAAACTTCTCCATCATCCTAACATTCGATCAAGGACACCTTGCGCATCCTTGCTAGCACAAGGAATCCAAGGAGAAGCCATCTTCTCTTGTGTGTGATTATCTTCGGAGAAGGGGCACTTGCGCCTTTGCTTCCAAAGCTCCATCTAAACCGAGATGGCTATGGTATGAGTCTCAACTTCACCAAGTTGAACATATGTTTATGCTAAGATTCTCGAAAACCTTTTGCTTCCGCTTGCAATGGTGATGCGCCACCCCTTTAAGGTTTTCGCCCCCCTCTTGAAAGGGATTTTGTTTACTTGCGCTCCCCCATGAAGGGGACACTTCAAGAGTTTCAAACAGTCAACTGTTGCTGATTCCACAACAGAAGCCGAGTATGTTGCAGCCTCGGAAGCATCCAAGGAGGCAGTGTGGATTCGTAAGTTCATTCAGGAACTTGGTGTCGTTCCTTCGAGTGCAGATCCTTTGGTTATCTTCTGTGATAACACTGGAGCAATCGCACAAGCAAAGGAACCACAGTCGCACCAGAAGTCCAAGCACATACAGAGACGGTTTCACTTGATCCGGGAGATCATTGATCGTGGCGAGATCAAAATATGCAAGGTTCATACAGACGACAATCTGGCTGACCCACTTACCAAGCCTCTGGCGTAGCAGAAGCATGAGAAGCACTGTAATAATATGGGTTTGAGATTTCTCAACCATTAGATTGAGTGCAAGTGGGAGATTGTTGGAGTATGCCCTTAAGGCTAATGTTTGAGGCCTTGGGATTGTAACAGTATCATGAATAAACACTTTTGTTTATAAAGGCAATGGTTGTTATTCAGTTTGTTACCTTGTCTGCTGTAATAAGTGTACTTCTGAATAATGTCTCAAAGCTGTTCAGCTAGGCTGACATGCTATATGTCCTTAGTCGAGATATCTTGGTGAACATGAGACAGCCTTGATATGATTGAGACTAATATGTGTTCTAATCTTATAGGATGCTCCGAGCATGGAATAAGATGTAGACTCATGGGTACATTGGATGTACTGGACAGACCCTACTAGGATATTCAATTGCTTGTCACAATGTGAATAATCCTTGTTTGCACTAAGTGGCACATGTCCTCTGACTTGAGATCACTTGTGTTTCTAAATGATGATTGTCATTATTTTGAGGTAGTTCAATATCATTTGAAAGATAATGATTATAGACTATCTTGGATAATGATCATGAGTCAGGTTGGGACACTAGTGATAGATATAGGATTGCCGTCTCCTTGTTCAAGGAGTGTGATGTTCTATAGGGGCCCCCTAGATGAGATGATTGAGAAAGTGTATGGCCATACCCAGGTGACTATGTTCATCTGATCTAATCATGCTCATCATATTGGAGTTACAAGCTTGACCCGCTTGTCCAATAAGAACATCCAGTGGCAAAGGATACATGCATGCCTTGTGAAGTTGATTCACACTTGTGCTGTGGTTTGGGTGTAGTCTTGGAAGACTCTTTCCTTTATATCGGGAGACAGTGATGTGTTGCTAGATACCTCTCACTGATCGTGATAACGTAAGTTATCGTTACCGACATTTAAAGGAAACCCTCAGGGTCGCACAATTTGATGAAATGGCTTACTTAAGTCAGATCGTGTGGACTGAATTGTTTTGGTTCAGTTGAAAGGGATTTAACCTCTGATTGTAAGTGAGATCTGGTCTGATCATGTTTGATTGATTAGGGCTTGAGATCGGTAAGCTTCGATCGAGAGTGTGGATGCTAGATCGGTGAGATCAAGAGCATCAAGAGATGATCGGTTAGATCTTGAACCATTTGGTTCAAGGGAGATCTAGACCATGGCTTGGCTTGGTTCGATTTGGTCTTTGGACCAATTGAAATTGGACCAACTTCAATTGAACCGGTTCACATATGTGAACGCATGGTTCAATTAAGTTTGCGTTTTGGATTAGTTCAAAGCCATGAACGCATGGCTTCATGACCTTCCTTTTATGGAAGTCTTGTAACGCCAAAACGCATATGCTTGCCTCAACGGCTCTAATCTTTGGAGCTCTCTCGTGTGTGACGAAGAGCTTGGACGAAGAGGAAGAAGAGAGCTTTCGGCCAAGGGAGATATCATCTCATCTTTCTTTTCCAACGATCAAGGACCCTTTGAAGAGCTTTGCTAGCACAAAGGATTCAAAGGAGCAAGCCATCTTCATTGTTGTGTGCGTCACCTTTGGAGAAGAAGCATTCGACTCTTTGCTTCCAAGGCTCCATCCACCCATGGCTATGGTGAGATCTTCTCATGATCTTTCAATTAAATCAAAGTTGATCATATAGAACATGCGATCCTATAGAAACCCTAATTCCGCCCATGCAAGTACTTTGATCAAGCAAGCCACCTAAGGGGGCTGATCTTTGACCGAACCTTGATGCCTTCTAGGTCTCCTAGTGGTGCATATTGAGGTTCAAGGGTTGAGGAAGAGGATTGGCGCTCCAAACTTGCAAAGGGCTGGCCTTCTATCATTAGCCAAGAGCTTGAAGGTCCATTGGACGCTTCTTAAGTTCATGGGCTGATGGAGGAAGGTCGAGCGCCAATGATGCTTGATGGCACATCCAAGTAAAGGGGGCGCACCTCTAGGTGGCACACCTTGCAAAGGATGACTCGTATCAAGCATTGAGGTGAGATACCTGGCATAGAGATGGCTCATGGATGTTTGGCCGAACCCTAGGAGGAGCCTAGGGCTTGCGAGCTATCCTCCAGGAAGAGATATGAGTTGGCCGAATCCTAGGAGGAGCCTAGGATTTGCAAGCTAGCTCATGGAGAAGACTCGGGCTGGCCGAACCTAAAGGGGGTCTAGGGTTTTCCTGGATGGTGCCTTTGGGGTTCGCGAGCTGACCTATGGAGATGAAGACCTAGGTGGTGCACCTCGGGGCCTTGGAGCAGAGCCCTTAGGGCACTCAGGGATGAGCTAAGGACTTGTTGGCATGGGCCCATGACACATTGCCCTTGGTAGTGCTAGGTGGCTAGGTCTAGGTTTAGGGGCTTGTTACCCATGTTTTGGGCTTTGATCACATCATATTTACTGTTTCTGTTCCAGCATGCCCTTGCTACTTTATTTTATTCCACCATAGGATTGCATGCCTGTATTGGTAGAATAAGATAAAAAGCCGTGGTGCCGAGACCACAAAAATCCTCGATAAATTATATCAAGTCCCGTTACTTAGCCTTCTGACGCATAACCCTCATCAAACTGTCGATCGATGGTGTTGTGCACTGTTTCCCACCCTCGTGGGACACACCCATCTATCTTCAGGAGGAGTGTGGTGACAATAATTTCCCTAGTCCGGTTAAAACTTTGGACGCGCCTTTCACAAGGAAATTGTTGGCCCTGAGTATAACGGTCAGGTCGGACTTGACTAGGATTTTTCATATGTGGTGGTTCACATGATGAAATTTCTAGAGGCAGCCTCAAGAGGTTTGGACTTTGTGGTATATCCAGCCCTCGCTAGACACAAAGTGCCTGAACGGTCTTGAGAACGGGAATTGCCGAGTAGCAATTGGCCGGCGAGCCTACCTTAGGAAGCATGCGTCACCATGTGCAGTACATCCCACCCTCGTGGGACGCAAGGCCGTGTACGAAATGAGGATCCCATCTCACTAAGGAAGTTGGGCGACTTCTCGATCGATTTTTGAGGATTATCAATTCGAATAAAATAGTTAGAAACAGTCATTTATAAAAGGCCAGAATAAATGATTGAAATGTGATACTGATTTGCTCTTGTTTGTATTGTAGATGGCTTCTACAAGCAATAACAACAGCAGACTGTCATTCTGTTCCTTCCTTGAGAGGGAGAAGTTGACTAGAGTTAACTTCATGGACTGGTACCCGGGACTTGAGGATAATCCTCAAGCAGGAGAAGAAGTTGTATATCTTAGAGCAAGTGCTTCCTCCTCAACCATCATCCACAGCCCACACGGCTGAACGGGATGCTTTTCGCAAGCATCAGGATGACACCCTGGATCTTGGCTGCCTTATGTTAGCCACTATGTCATCCGAGTTGCAGATGCAGTATGAGGATCAGAATGCATTTCAGATCATCTCGCATCTAAAGCAACTATTTGAGTCGCAGGCTAGAACATAAAGGTTTGAGACATCCAAGGCTGCTTTTCAGTGAAAGATGCCTGAAGGTGCTCCAATAGGACCACATGTACTCAAGTTGCTTGTGTACTTGTCGCATCTCACTAGGCTAGGACACCCGATGGATCAGGATGTGGCTACGGAACTTATCCTGCAGTCGCTGCCTCCGAGTTATAGCTCTTTTATCATTAACTTCAATATGAACAAAATTGCTTGTACTCATGAGGAGCTGCTTAAACTGCTGGAATCGACCGAGAAGGAAATGGTCAAGTTCAAAACCTAAGTCTGTTCTTATAGTCTCCAAGGATAGTAAGAAGCGAAAAAGGGGTAAGGGCAAGTCCAAGGCCAAGGCACTGAAGAAAGGCAGGGTGAGGGAGAACAAGTGCTTCAACTGTGGCCAGGAGGGCCATTGGCGCAAAGACTGCAAGCATCCTCATAAAGAGAAGAAGAGAAGTAACCCTTCGTCTTCAGGCTCAGGTAATTTTATTACCAAATCCTATATTGTCTATTTCTATACATGGGTATTTTATACCGCATGGTGAGACTGATATTTACAAAAATATGCAGGAGCTCCAGAGAAATAGGACATGGTTGACAGTAAGAAGATCCTGCTGGAGCATTGATGCTGCCGAGCTATTTTTTCTTTTGTCATTGATAGGATTGTTTTATTTTGCAAACATGTAATTGACATTGTATGTATTCCTTGGGAATAGAGATATTTGGAATAAAGGAATTTATTATTCTTTTCATTTGCAAATCTTTTGTCATTACATTGTGAAAAATTAATGAGGTAATAAAATAACTTGAATTTAATAAGTGGTTCAAATTGAATGTCAATCTTCTGACCCAGACATTTTATCATAAACAAGTAATGCATCCACTGACTTCATGCACATGAATTTTTATATTCGAACTCCTTCTAGGAGATTGACTATCTTAACCTCTTTCGAGATGTTGTAGATGGGGAAAAGACTAGTTTGCTGATAAATGTTTTTCACCAAATGAGGTGAAGTGGACTAAAAGGTCAAAAGATAGGAATTCGTGATTACCAAAATATTTATGGAACCAGCTTATCAAAATTCATCAGTGATTTTCAGTCCAGGTTGGATGAAGAGTACTTGAGCCACAGGTGACTATCATAGTGAGTATGAGGTTTGCTCATAGCTCAAAACTCCTGAAGAACACCTTGGCAGGTGGTTCTAGTGGGAGGAATTAAAAGTCATCCATATCTCTACTGAGGTTATGCTGATAGTTTCTTCAACACTAAACTATTTCATCTTAAATGTATCTCTAGGTAAGGAGATGACATGACTATTTATCGTGATCTATAGATGTGAGACTTTGGGGGTCATACGTCTGAATCTAGTGACATAGAATCAAGATCTGATAAGTGTAAGTGGAGTATCCTAAATTGACTTAGGAATACTAATTTCCATAGACCCACAGGAGAACAAGTGATTGTTGCTCTTGATGCTAGCTTTCTTGGAAATGTATTTCCTTGAAAATGGCAAGTGGGAGGAAATGGTGACTTGGATTCAATCCAAGGTCAGCCACCTAGCACAGATGGTCAAAGATGAAATCTGAGCCTCGTATATAGGTTGTGGGGCAACCTAGGTTCAGAAAGTATGGGAAAAAGGTTGAATCGATTCATGTGTGCCAGTGTTATGGGTAACTCCTAACTTGGACAAAGAATCTTCACCTTATAGTACCTGAGTTTAGTGGGTGCTTGATGACATCTCTGGTCTTGTATGTTGGGGACATACAGATCATCAAAGACGATATCCTGATCCTTCACTTGGTGAATAGATGATTGGGAAATGTCTTGTGATGAATGACTTAGTGAACATCACCTATGGGGTAGGAGTGTGAGTTTTTGGATAAGTCCAAGAAACTCCAAGTGCCAAGTCAGATAACATACATCGATGATGGTATGTTATAGACCAGATGTGGTTTGTGCCGATAGCATAACCAACCGATATAGGTCCAATCCAGGTGCATGGCACTAGATAAGGAATGAAGAACACACTTTGGTTCTATGTAGAACTAAAAGGTGGTTCTTAGTCAGTAATGACAGGAAAAGCTCAGTGGATTCACTTGGCAGCTTGTTCCAGTCAGACCAATGACAGTCTAGCTGTTCCTGTAGTGGTGCTGGAAGCTTTGGGAGCTTCAGAGCAGGCTACTTGAAAGCAGAGTATGCAAGTGCATTTGGGAAGTAGTGGGAGTTCTTTGTTGAACCTCGCAGGCATACTCAGATGCTTATACCCTGTCATGGGGTCAAAGGCACTTGATATATAGCAGATATGAACACTGATACAATCGTGATACGCCCATAGACCGATGCTCTGGCGCAGCAGGAGCGTGGCAGGTCGTGCTTAGGACACGGTGTTGAGGTTGCTCAATGCAAGGTCCTAGTGCAAGTGGGAGATTGTTAGTGTTTATGCCCTAGGACCTCAGGATGGTCCATTGGGATATGTGTATCACATCTAGTTGATAGATGAGTTATCCTGGCATTATCGTTGTCATGCAAGTTTGTACATCTGCGCATATGTACAGTTGCATATACAATGTCCCTAAGAGATAGATTTTATCTAGTCTCTGTGTTTATCCCTGTTCGAGAATCATGGTGGATATGGGACAGCTATGATTCGCTTGAGACTAGTATATGCGCTGGTTGAGCACGGGTTGCTAACGCAGGCATATGGGTATATCAAGGGAGATATACTAAATCGACCCGCTGTGAGGATTCATCTCAGTGTCACGAGATGAATATCACAGTGACAGAGTTGCGCTTGTCCTAGACTTGAGGGCATTGGTATCTCTATATAGTGATTGATGTGCTTTGATGCAACCTAACGCTTCGCCGTAAAAGGGAAGTCATAACGGTTGTCATTGGGTATGCCATAACCTACATGAGGGATTCAATGTGCCAATAGAGGATTTGTCCTTTCCTTACGGGGAAGCTTGATTGTCCATGGCGCCCCTATATGGATGACTGAAAGTGTGTGGCCATACCCAGGTGAGAACCTGATTTAGTCATGCCATATTATTGGGATTAACAAGTGTGACACACTTGCCCAATCTGGACATCAGTTGGCAAAAGGACAAGGCTGCACTTGTACTTTGTCGCAGTTTTAGGGGATGTCGATGATAACACCATTCTGATGACTTGGGTAGCAATGATGTACTGCTAGGTGCCACTCATTGCTTGTGATGATTTAGACATCACTGCCAACGTCAGAAGAACCTACAGGGTCGCACACCTTGACACTCGAGTTCTCATACTGATCGTTTAGCCTTTGATCGAATCATTGTGTGATTCAGATCTTTTGGGGAACTGATGCATTGAGACTTTTATAGAGAGGATGATATTTTATTTAGTTCATGTTTGACCACTAGTTGACTCTGGTGGACCACATTTGACCTCTGTTGACCTATGTTGTCAAAATGAGTCAAACAAGGGTCTGGGTGCAAGTTTGGGCTTGGTACTTTAGTCACATGAATAAAATAAAATTATTAATTGGCAAGAGAATTTTTCTCTTGGCTAATTAATAAGCTTGGGCGCAATTTACAATTAATTGTGTTTGCGGGGATTCGATCCCATGATGCTTAATTGTGAGTAGGCGCTTATGCTTGGGCGCATTTACAATTAATTGCATATGCGGGGATTCGAACCCATGATGCCTAATTGTGAGTAGGCGCCTGTGCTCATTATCCCACATGGGAAGTATCTCCAGTGTGCGTCTGGCTCTGCTATTATAGATAGAGAGGCGCACTTGGGAGATTCTTTTGTACCAGACTCTTCTCTTGTTTCTAGTTGTCACCTCCCCTCTACTCCTTGGCGTGAGAGTCGAGGTGGTGACGACAGTAAAAGTTATTCGGCATCAAAGGTTGGGACAAGTGGCAGTGCTACCCACTCCTTGTCGCCAACATCCCTTCTTCTCCTTGGCAGTGGCGCAAGTTGAGAAGGCTAGAGGCGTGGATCTCATCTTCCGGGGCTAGCACCCAGCGCGGAGATTAGAGAGGATTCGAGGAGTCCGTGTGTGCGCGATTGCAGAGGACGGACCCTTGCGCATCTTCATCATCGGCCGCTTCTAAAAGTTGCTTGCTAAGGTACTGCCCCTATCACATCCCTTGCGCATCTTCATCATCAGCCGCTTCTAAAAGTGGCAGTGCTGTTTTCGTTTTCTTATAGCCCAGGGATTCCCAACACCAACTCCTCCCCATTATGCCCTTAGGCGCCAATGGGAGGAGCCTTCTCCCCATTATACCCTTTTAGCCCATTACTCCTTCATGAAAACTTGATATTGGGCCTCATTGGGTAATGAGCTAGCCCAAACTTCATTAGATGGGTTGATTAAGCAATTGGATCCAATCCAATGCAACCCTAATCCAAATGTGACCAATCATGGTCAATTTCGGGTCAACCTGCCAAAAATGAAGTTTGGCTCTAATAACATTCTTCCATCTCATCAGACCCATTGGCGTTGATGAAATCTCCTAAATAGTTCCAAGTTATCCAATAACTCGATCATAAGATTTCCCGATCAATACGAGAACTCGAGTATCAAGGTGTGCAACCATGTAGGTTCCTCTGACGTTGACAGTGCTGACCTAAGGTCACCACATGCAGTAAGTGGCACCTAGTAGTGCATCACTGCTACCCAAGTCATTGGAATGGATATCTGATGTAGGGGGGAGCGTGGGATTTATTCTACTTATTAAAACTAAATTTTTTTTTATATATATATTTTTTTTATGTTCAGAAAAATCAAAATTCAGAAAAATAACCAGAAATCCAGGGCAATAAAATAATCATTTAGAAAAAATTGCTATACCCTGTTGAAAAATCCATATGCCTAAAATTTGAATTGATTATACCAGCAAGTAGAACAACACTAGTTCTTTTGAATGACATGAAAAATAGATGATGAAGAGTTGTCAACAATTTATAATGTTTGCAACAATATAGCAAGTCAGATTATTCAATATAAAGCAGTGCAGAATCTTATCAGTCTTGACTTTTGCAATGTTTCCCAAGTTGATCTGGTGATTCTTTTAGTGGAACCAAGTTATCATATTTGTAGAGTGAAACCTGTTCTTCATGCTCGTGTCAGAGATAAGAGGTTCTATCAAGTCTAAACACGTTGAATACCTACAAGAACATGGCTAATCAGATTAGTTTTCAGAACAATTGCAGGAGTTATTCAAATATGAAAAGTTGCTAGGTATCCTTGGTTGATCTGAAGAATCTGGATTCAGTCCCACTGGTCCATATGGTAGAACAAGATTTGGTCTTTCTATTCGTTCCAAAGTTCTGGAATTTTGTTGCGCTGATTGCTTAAGATACCTGCATAAAATACGCTAGTCAGATTAAATAAGAAGACTCTGCAGGAGTTAATCAATTTACGAAAAGTTGATGTGTCTTGGAGGATGATCCAGTCGATTTGCGTTTCTCCCAACTGATCCGAATGATAGAGGAGGATCTGGTCTTGCTAATGGGTCCAATGATTAGAGCTGGGGGCTTCTCTGACCATGCCAAAAACCTGCGACAATAAGGGTAATCAGATTAATATGAAAGAGCAAAACAGAAGACAGCGGCAAGAAGCAGAGTCTGGAAACAGGCAAGGATGGTCTGCGCCATTCAATGATGCCGGAGCTAGTGATTTGTTGGAGACTCTGGTAGAGCAGGTGGTGGAGAAGGTGATGGCGGCGTCAGAGCACTGGCAGCGACGGAGAAACAGCTGTTCAGGCGGAACAGGATAAGCTGCGAAAAGGAGGCGGCTGTTCGAACAGGACAGGGGAGGTTGGCGAGCATAGCAGGGGTGATCGCTGTTCACCGGATGGTGGACGAAATCAAAACCTGCTTCAAGTGGAGGTTGTCATCATAGATGAGAAGACGTGGCCGGAGTTTGGGGTCGATTGGCGGCCTGTTGGAGTAGAACAACGATGAAGGGCGGAAGGCTGCGGAGGCGGAGGGTGTTCTGTTGGAACAGGGCAGTACGCGAGTGGAGCAGAGTTCGTCGCCGAAAGGCCGGTGGTGCTCGAATTCGGAACCTGCTACAACTGCAGATCCTTGAGATGGTTTCGGAGATGTGGCCGGAGTTTGGAGGCGGACGGTGGCCTGTCGGAGGAGAACGATGCTGGGAAGCGGAACTTGGGCGGAAGGCTGGCGGAAACAGGGGATCTGATCCGGAGTTTGATTCCGGCAATCGGAGCGGCAGATGGGCGGATGCCGGTGGCTGAAGGTTCAACTATGGGAGACGAAGAGATGTCCAAAGTTTCGTGGAGATCCGACGATGGGATCGCCGCCGGCGAGCTCTCGAAATGACAGAAAATCTGCAGGTTTGCTGAGTGTGCGATGTTGTCAGCGGAGCAGGAGAATTGGGGGAAAAGGAGAGATTAGAGAAGAAAGGAAGAGGGAGGGGTTCAGCCCTAGAAGGAGGAGAAGAGAAAACTAGGTGACAAGCACCTCAGAGAAGGAAGAAGGAGACATCCAATTTATCGGAAGAAGAACCATTTCCATTCAATCAAAACTCACTCTGCCGATTACAAGGTTCATACATGATTCATATAGGAACACGCTGGGAGAAACGTTGCTGCCGAACGTTGTAGTTTCCTTCTTCAGCAGAGAGACGTTGAGCAGCTTGAGCTGAGCGAATATGGCTGGCAAGAGATGTTGGAATTTCCATCCTTGCAGCAATGAAGATAAGCGTTGACGTGCGTATGATGAAATCCTACTTGCTGGTTGCTGGCTGAATATTATCGCGTTGCTTGTTTCCTTATTCGGCAGTAGGGTTGAGGAGCTTAGAGCGAAAATGGCAGCCAAGTGACGTTGGAGTTTCCCTTTTCTCTTGGCTGAGCGAATGTAACATTGGAGCTTCCTTTTTTGCTCTGTTGAAGATGATGCGTTGGCTGCAAATGTTGGTTGCAAGGTGCAGCATTGGAGATGGGCTTGAATGCCTTGGGCCTCTTTTATTCTTGAAGTAGTTCCTCCTATTATTTGAGCTAGCTTTATGAGTGAAGCTTTGCTAGCTTATTTGTGAGACCTCCAAGTCTTTGGCTAGGGTATTTGTAGACTCCACTTGTACCTTCGTGGCCGATGGTCTTTGCCCCCATCATTTCTCCCCGGGTGAAAAAAATTCTTCCCCGAAGAATTGTTCTTGTGTAGGTGGAGAAGTTCTGGAGGGGTGGGAGTCAGTTGCTCCTTAAGGGTCCGAAGCTTCCAAGTGTTGTTATCATCACAGCATCCTGTCTTGTTGGTCCTTGTCCACGGTCCTAGCTGCATATCAAGGGTACCTGCATTGGATTCCCTTTCTCGGCCATACTCATTAGTAAAGTTGTCATAGAAAATCATAGGATTTAGCAAAGAACAAGGAATGAAAAAATCAATATATTCAACTTCAATAAGTGTAAAGAGCAAATCATGTTTGGGTTTATTATGTTCTTTTGATCCTAATGGTGGCTTAATAGTGTGAGTAGAAGGACCTAAAAGGCAAGATTCAAGCATCATAGGGTCCTGGTAGAGATTTTCTAAGTCTAGGGGTTGACCTAAAGGTTGAGGATTAGGATCTAGGTCAAGCTCAAAAGGTTCTAACTTAGGTTCAAGACATGGTTCAAGAAGACCTATGGGTTTGGGTTCAGCTTTAGGCTCTCTAATAGTAGTGCTAAGATCAAGTTGAGAACCTATGGGTATGGGCCCTAAAATTGAAGGTAAAAGTTTTGGCCCTAAAATTGAAGGTGAAGGCATTGGTTCTACTTGATGGTTTGGCTCTTCATGTCTTGCTACTTCAATTTCAATGGTTTCATCAAGACATGGATTAATCTCTAATGTAGACTCTAAGGTTTGCTCAAGTTCTAAAGGGGTTGAACTTTCATCTTCTTTTTTGCATGGATTGCTCCTTTTGTCTATTATACTCTTCATGCATTTGTTTAATCTGCTCCCCTAACTTATCAAGACGATCATAGTCCTTTGACTCTAGGCTCTTAGGGTAGATGATATGTTCTAGACCTCTAAATATGATACTATAACACCATGGTTTTCTATAATGATAGGCTTGGAAATAATGAAGGAATTCATCACCTATTAAGATATCAAAATCATCTAGTCCTATAACATCACACCATATTTTGATTTTCATACCATCTAATTGAATAGGAACTAGACATTGGTGGTCAACTACAGTGATAAACTCATGATTGTCCCAAGTTATGTAGTATGGGTGGTTGTGTTTCTTTAAGATGAGTCCAAATCGTTCAGCAACCCTAAGAGTTACAGCATTAAAGCTAACTTGATGATCTATAACAGTTCTAATCTTATGGCCTTCACACCAAACAAAAGTAGTGAAACTATTAGGTCTAAGGGTGAGTCTTTGATATCCATCTCTAGAAAAAATTAAGTCTCTTTGATTATACCGACGCATGATAAAACAAGAAACTTAGCAAGCAGGAAATGACTATTGTTTGAGTGCAAAAACTATAAACAAACCTAGCAATAAATCAGAATTGATTGCAGCAAGTTGATGACAACAATATGAACAAAACAAAATTCAGAAATCAAATGCAGAATTTCAGCATCAAATCAATACATCCAAGGCTGCACTTATAGGTGTTTTAAACTGAAATACGTTGATGGTTTTCCTAGCTGCAGTTTGATACAGATTATTGCAGTAAGCAGGCTGAAAATTTCAGATTCGGTAGGCTAAAAACCAGATTTAAAACTCATAAGTCAAGTGCAGAATTCAGCAAATTGAAAACTCAGTTATAGTGCTTTCAACAGTATGTAGTTTGATTAAATCATGTGCAGCAAGAGGTTGAAAACAAATCAGGAATCTCAACAATTTAATGGTCCAGATGCTGCAGAATTTATAAAACCGAGTGGAGTATCAGGAAAAGCACATGCAGAATTTGACCAACAACTAAGCAACAACATGCAAATAACCTAAAATATGCAAACTAAATAACAAGAAAATAACTAAGCATGAAAGCAAGTAATTTTTTTTTTATTATTATTTTTATGCAATGAGCAAAGCAAGGATCGTGCGGGCAGACAAGAGTTGCTCACAACCTTTCCTCTGATACCAAACTGATGTAGGGGGGGAGCGTGGGATTTATTCTACTTATTAAAACTAAAATTTTTTTTTATATATATATTTTTTTATGTTCAGAAAAATCAAAATTCAGAAAAATAACCAGAAATCCAGGGCAATAAAATAATTATTTAGAAAAAATTGCTATACCCTGTTGAAAAATCCATATGCCTAAAATTTGAATTGATTATACCAGCAAGTAGAACAACACTAGTTCTTTTGAATGACATGAAAAATATATGATGAAGAGTTGTCAACAATTTATAATGTTTGCAACAATATAGCAAGTCAGATTATTCAATATAAAGCAGTGCAGAATCTTATCAGTCTTGACTTTTGCAATGTTTCCCAAGTTGATCTAGTGATTCTTTTAGTGGAACCAAGTTATCAGATTTGTAGAGTGAAACCTGTTCTTCATGCTCGTGTCAGAGATAAGAGGTTCTATCAAGTCTAAACACGTTGAATACCTACAAGAACAAGGCTAATCAGATTAGTTTTCAGAACAATTGCAGGAGTTATTCAAATATGAAAAGTTGCTAGGTATCCTTGGTTGATCTGAAGAATCTGGATTCAGTCCCACTGGTCCATATGGTAGAACAAGATTTGGTCTTTCTATTCTTTCCAAAGTTCTGGAATTTTGTTGCGCTGATTGCTTAAGATACCTGCATAAAATACGCTAGTCAGATTAAATAAGAAGACTCTGCAGGAGTTAATCAATTTACGAAAAGTTGATGTGTCTTGGAGGATGATCCAGTCGATTTGCGTTTCTCCCAACTGATCCGAATGATAGAGGAGGATCTGGTCTTTCTAATGGGTCCAATGATCAGAGCTGGGGGCTTCTCTGACCATGCCAAAAACCTATGACAATAAGGGTAATCAGATTAATATGAAAGAGCAAAACAGAAGACAGCGGCAAGAAGCAGAGTCTGGAAACAGGCAAGGATGGTCTGCGCCATTCAATGATGCCGGAGCTAGTGATTTGTCGGAGACTCTGGTAGAGCAGGTGGTGGAGAAGGTGATGGCGGCGTCAGAGCACTGGCAGCGACGGAGAAACAGCTGTTCAGGCAGAACAGGGTAAGCTGCGAAAAGGAGGCGGCTGTTCGAACAGGACAGGGGAGGTTGGCGAGCATAGCAGGGGTGATCGCTGTTCACCGGATGGTGGACAAAATCAAAACCTGCTTCAAGTGGAGGTTGTCATCATAGATGAGAAGACGTGGTCGGAGTTTGGGGTCGATTGGCAGCCTGTCGGAGTAGAACAACGATGAAGGGCGGAAAGCTGCGGAGGCGGAGGGTGTTCTGTTGGAACAGGGCAGTACGCGAGTGGAGCAGAGTTCATCGCCGAAAGGCCGGTGGTGCGCGAATTCGGAACCTGCTACAACTGCAGATCCTCGAGATGGTTTCGAAGATGTGGCCGGATTTTGGAGGCGGACGGTGTCCTGTCGGAGGAGAACGACGCTGGGAAGCGGAACTAGGGCGGAAGGCTGGCGGAAACAGGGGATCTGATCCGGAGTTTGATTCCGGCAATCGGAGCGGCAGATGGGCGGATGCCGGTGGCTGAAGGTTCAACTATGGGAGACGAAGAGATGTCCAAAGTTTCGTGGAGATCCGACGGTGGGATCGCCACCGGCGAGCTCTCGAAATGACGGAAAATCTGCAGGTTTGCTGAGTGTGCGATGTTGTCAGCGGAGCAGGAGAATTGGGGGAAAAGGAGAGATTAGAGAAGAAAGGAAGAGGGAGGGGTTCAGCCCTAGAAGGAGGAGAAGAGAAAACTAGGTGACAAGCACCTCAGAGAAGGAAGAAGGAGACATCCGATTTATCGGAAGAAGAACCATTTCCATTCAATCAAAACTCACTCTGCCGATTACAAGGTTCATACATGATTCATATAGGAACACGCTGGGAGAAACGTTGCTGCCGAATGTTGTAGTTTCCTTCTTCAGCAGAGAGACGTTGAGCAGCTTGAGCTGAGCGAATATGGCTGGCAAGAGACGTTGGAATTTCCATCCTTGCAGCAATGAAGATAAGCGTTGACGTGCGTATGATGAAATCCTACTTGCTGGTTGCTGGCTGAATATTATCGCGTTGCTTGTTTCCTTATTCGGAAGCAGGAGATGTTGAGGAGCTTTGAGCGAAAATGGCAGCCAAGTGACGTTGGAGTTTCCCTTTTCTCTTGGCTGAGCGAATGTAACGTTGGAGCTTCCTTTTTTGCTCTGTTGAAGATGATGCGTTGGCTGCAAATGTTGGTTGCAAGGTGCAGCGTTGTAGATGGGCTTGAATGCCTTGGGCCTCTTTTATTCTTGAAGTAGTTCCTCCTATTATTTGAGCTAGCTTTATGAGTGAAGCTTTGCTAGCTTATTTGTGAGACCTCCAAGTCTTTGGCTAGGGTATTTGTAGACTCCACTTGTACCTTCGTGGCCGATGGTCTTTGCCCCCATCAATATCGACACCGATATCCCCATCATCGCAACTAGGTACAGATGCATTACAGTCTCTTTGCCGAACTGACATTCGATTGGACAAGTGTGTCATCACTTATTTTCATCCAATCTCATGGCTATGACTAAATCAGGTTCTGACCTGGGTATGGCCATATACTTTCAGTCATAAAACCATAGAGGAGCTCCATGGATATCACACTTCCCTTAGGAAGGGGCAAATCCTCTGTCTGTCCATTAACCTTCTCATATGGGTCGTGACATGCTCAATGACAACCGTTATGACCTCCCAACTACGGCGAGGTGTTAGGTTGTATCAAAGAATGTCCCTAACCATATAGAATGTTCAATGACCTCAAGTCAAGGGATCAATGCATCTCCTGTCACTTGTGAGGATAACTCATGACACCAAGTCATTGCCTCACAGCGGGTCTATCCAGTATATTGTTGTATTCTGCAAGTGCACGGATACTCGAAGTAATAAAGAAAGATATCAAACCACAGAGACCTTCGTGTTAAGTACCAAATAATTGTATTCTCACTAGCTAAGCAATCGATTATACTGGAAGTAAATGATAGAAAGAACATGAAATTAGAGAGATAAACTGGAACTAGGGTTTCATCCACCTTAATTTCAATAACCAGATATGAATAAAAGGTTGTCAGACTAATTTTACCATGATAATGATATAATTTACTTCATAAAAGGATTATCTCACTTTCGTGCAGACAATCATGCAGGAACTGATCCTCGCTTTCGCGCAAGATCTATCCCAAGCTGAAGATAAGTAAATCATCCATCAAAGAACTCAAGGATCACTTTCGTGCATCCGAATTCTAAGTGGATCATCTCGAGTGGAATCTCAAGGATCACTTTCGTGCATCTGAGTCTCAACACAAGTTCTACTTATGATTTTCCAACACTCGAATCCTCACTTTCATGCAAGATCTTCACGTTTAACAAGATAACTCGATCCTAGATTCAAATTATCAAACATGGAAATTATTCTTCTAAAATCAATAAATAAGAACTAACCAAATTTCTTACGATGAGTTCCTAAATTCAATTTTAGAGTTCCAAGTTCTCAAGCAAATCACATTTTAGTCCATAGTGCGAAAACTCTAAAACATGCATGATAATAAGAAAACTATGGAGAATTATAGGCAATCATCACATAAGTAGAATTATCATGATAAAACTATTCTGACAAAATAGAAATTATCTAGTCATAAGAAATCAAGGGGATTACACCCCATGTCCCAAAACATGTCTAAGCGAGCATGGAAAAAGAGTTACAATAATCCATAGTATCAGATTGATCAGAAATCAAAAGAAAGGAGAGAACAACTTTACAGCACGGCTGTAATAGAAATTACAGCCGTAATTTCCTCCAAGAACCCGTAATGAATAGTGTCGACGCCTCTTCTTTCGTTGATTTCTCCTTCGATCGAGAGCCTTTCTCTCTGAAACTTCTGGGGTATCGTCTCCTCCTCCAAGCGAAGCTTCCCCTCAAATTTCACTGCCAGAGATGCGTTGTACGCTTCCCGGCGGTTAAACCTAATGTGGCGGCGTGAAAGTCGATTTCTCCCTCGATAGTAGATGAAAATTAGGGCTTTCGCCATTGGCATGTTCTCCTCCTCCAAGGCTCTCCTTTTCCTTCTTACGGCTTTGAATTTAAAGACCTGGATTGTCCGCATTCGATCATGCAAAAATCAGACGTGAATTTGTCTGTGGATGTCGCGAGCCAGGAATAGAATTACGGCCGTAATTGTCTTTACAGCAATGCCGTATTTCCTTTAAGTTCTTCTGTACAGGATTCGACAAGCATTACGGTACCGTGTAATTTATTACGGCAGTACCGTATTTTCTGGAAATCTCTCGGGTCGGAAGTTGCTTCAAAATACGGCACTGTAATTTTAGTTATGGCAGTGCTGTAATTTCTCCAAAACCTTCTATACGGAAATCACCCAAAATACGGCAGTGCTCCAAAATTATGGTAGTATTCGAAAATACGGTACCGTGATATAAATTATAGCACTGCCGTAATTTGGGTTTTGGCTCCGATTTACGTGAAATTTGTCATGTAACCTCTTCTTAATGATGGGAATTCTTCTATGTATCTGATTTGGCTTGAAAACGCCTTAAAATCATGTTTTTTTACCTAAAAATCATCAAAAACCAAAATAGAAATAGATTCTGCAATATTTGGTGTCATTATGCATAAAAATATTAAAGGAGCATATATATCACTTAAAAATACCAATGAAATGACACAAAATATACTATAAATTTTGGTGTCATCATGTATCCACCACTGATATACCCATATGTCTACGTTAGCACCTTGTGCCTAACCTGCCCATATACCAGTCTCACAAGTACCAGAGCTATCCCATATCCACTCAGGTACATCGACTGGGGACAATCATTTGAGCACAGATCCAATCTGTCTCCAGGGACATTATCATGTTAGTACATAATCGCAGATGTAAACAAACACAGATAATGACAATGCCAGATCGACTGCTTGAATTGTAGACTCAGGAGGTTATTAAGGAGAGAACAAATAAGATTGTTCCTTATCTTTACATTCTCCATACATATCTTGAGGACAAGCAAAGTTTTAAGTCCAGGGTATTTTGATACGTTGTATTTACATCACATTTTTTCTTATATTTTATATGATATTTTGTGCTTATTTTATGATTTTATACTAATTTTTAATGTTTTTACTTCACTTGGTATGGAATCTTCACTTTTCTTGGTTTTTATGAAAATGCAAGTAAAATGTGTAAAAATGATGGATTTCACGAGTTTTAAAGCCATAGCATGATTCTCGAGGAAATTACGAGGTCACACGTCAAATTTGGGGCAAAAATAGTGTCAGACGCGACATTCACGACCTTGGCCATGATTTTCTCGGTAGGCCGTGAGTTTCAAGTTCAAGGGGTGAAAACGTGGCTAAGTAAAAAAGTTCACAGAAACATTTATGGGTGAGGTCATGAAACCTTCTCAGGCCAAGAATATTTCTGTGCACATAAACTTTCACGGCAGCAACCGTGAACAGTTTACGGGCCGTAAGTTTTTCTGCCCCTTCGAGTTTTTCACTCAATTCGACCCCAAATCGAGTCAGGTTTGAACCAAACTCTATAGAATTCTTCCTTGAAGGGTTCCAAACCGATTAAAGTATAAAAGAAAGGATTTTTGGAGGGTAAAAGAGACTTCTACGAGCGAACACAATTGGAGGCGGCGGCTAAGGTGAAACTCGATTCTAGGGCGAAATTCCAACGAGAGTTCACGCTAAAGGGAGAATTTATCACTTCATCTTTGTCTTTAGATTGAGAGGAAGCTTTTCTAATTACTTTCTTAGTGAATTATTGTAATTTTGATAGGATTCAATGCAAGTTTCGTACATAAACATGCTGTTAACTTCGAACATGAGAGAGTAAACTTTATTTCGGGATCAGGGATGTAGCCCATTGACATTTACGGATTAAAAATTGCATTTTTACTCTTTGTTATGATCATTATAGCATTGATTTGATTAGAATTGTGTTTACTCCATAATTTACTCTAGCCAACTATAGTTGCATCTTGGACGTTGAGAAAAGGACTGGGAGGTGAATCGCAACATTGAAATTATTCTATTCAAACCTATGAATCCAATCACGAGAATAGTTTGGATCTGTTTGAAAGATTTCATGGTTTTTCATATAACTTAATGGTCTTACTTCCGTTAATTGTCACGAGAGTAGGGAATTAGCGTTGCTAAGTACCGGATTACGCTTCGGGAGGAGGTAGACTGTACCTTAGGAAAAACTTCTTTCATGACTATAATATTCTGCTCAAAGAGTTATTTTTATCAAATTCATAAGTGTTAGTGTGGTGAAACTCCATATCCCGACATTTTTAAAATTGGATTTTACCTAAAAATGTTACCTCTGCTACTTTTCGTACTTTGAAGTTTACATAAAATCACAAATTGAGTTGCTTAGATATAGACGAGTCATGTAATCAGTACTTGACCGCCAGATCCTCGTTGGGAACGATATCTTATTTTATTACTTCGATAAATCCGTGCACTTGCAGATGCATCAATGGTCCGAAACAGAATTCCCACAATAATGCCAGGATCTACTTATGAGAAGAACACAGTAGAATGCGACAGAGATATACCTTGCTTGTGCAATTCTTGGAGTGTTGTCAGTGATGAAGACGATCAAGTGCTCATCTTCTGCAGTCACGTAGACATGGACGACCTTGAAATTCCTCTGCTCCATGCACATGCTACCTTCGGGAGAGGAGATCCATGCCTCGGGGAGAGAACCCACCTTGTTTGCCCCAATTACAAGAAATTGCGCCAACAAGTGATGGAGACAGAGACCACAAGCCACGAAGATATAAGTGGAGCCAAAGGTTAACTTAGGCTAAGGCTTGGAGGCTTTTCAAATAAGCTAGCATACTGAATCCTAAAGCTAGCTCAATAATGGAAAATAACTACTTCACCCCCGTGAAGAATCTCAAGACATTCAAGCTCATGATGTTCAAGCTCACTAAAGAAGAAGTTGCCGCATCCCATAAATGATGACTTGCTTGTGCACCAACCAATCCAGCCACATCCATGCCAAGCTTCAAATGAACCATGTATGGGCAAGCTGCAAATCTGCCAATCAAGGATCTCAACAAGCGCACGTTGGAAACAAGGAAGGTGAAATGTCAACCTTCGCTCTGCTGTGAAATAAGAATCTAGTGATGCGCTAGCCCACGTTCATCTTCAATGAAGAATGTTTCAACATCTATGCTGCACCTCATAAGGAATCTTCAATGTCTCTCCTTGCTGATCAAAATCAGAAGTACCAATGTCTCTCTCGCTAGCAACATCTCGCCTGCAAGTTTCAGCTATATGTATCTCTTCTTGCTAGTATCACTGTAACAGAGATTTTGATGAAATTGAATTTATGAAGTAGTTTTCTAGTAATCTACCTCTTCTATCAGATGCTCTCTTTCCTCGTCTCCTTCTAGGGCTAAGCTCGTTCCTCTCATCTCTTCTCTATCCCTTCATCTTCTTCCTCCCGACAACCTAGTTCGAAATTCACCAAACCTAGTTTCAGCCTGAGATTCGTGAGTTCGCCGCTGATGATCTACTAGTCGGATCCTCAATAAACTTCAGCCATCTCTTCACCTCCCCAATTCGAAGCTCCAGCCGCTGGCATCCGCTCATCCACCGCTCCGATCGCTAGAACGAGAACGCCAACCAGTTCCCTATTTTCGCCCAGCTTCAACCCTAGTTCGGCTCCTGAGCATCGTTCTCCTCTGCGGAGCCACCGTTCATCACCAAACTCCGGCCACACCTTCACCACCATCACAAGGACCCCTAGTTGAAGCAGGTTCGGCGTTCGTGCATCACCGGATCAGCAATGATGGCCCCTGCCCCACTCGTGCAACCTCCCCTATTCCGCCCAGCCTTTCACCTCCACTCTCGTAACCTCCTGTGTTCCAACTGAACATCCATTTCTACACCCCCCCCACCAGTGCTCCGACGTCCTCCTCACCTCCTCCACCATCTCTCATTATCAAAGGCGTCAACGAACCCCTAGCTTCAGCATCGTTGATCAGCGCAAGCCTCGCTTGCTTGTTTCCATAACTCTGCTTCCTGCTATTTGTTTTTTGTTTTACTAATAATCTAATCTAATTAAGCTTATTGTTGTTGGTTTTTTAACATGCTCGGACAAGCCCCAGCTCTGATCCTTGGATCCAATAGCAAGACCAGATCCTTGTTGGGGTATGCCCTTAAGGCTAATGTTTGAGGCCTGTGGGAATGTATCAGTATCATGTAATAAACTCTTATGTTTATAAAGGCATGGTTGTTATTCAGTTAGCTACATTGTCTGCTGCAATATATGTTCTTCTGAATAATGTCTCAAAGCTGTTCAGCTGGGCTGACATGCTATTAAGTCCTTAGTCGATGTATCTTGGTGAACATGAGATAGCCTTGATATGGTTAAGACTAATATGTGTTCTAATCTTATAGGATGCTTCGAGCATCGAATAAGATGTAGACTCATGGGTACATGGGATGTACTGGACAGACCCTACTAGGATGTTCAATTGTTTGTCACAATGTGAATATTCCTTGATTATGACAAGTGGCACATTTCCTCTGACTTGAGATCACTTGTGTTTTCTAAATGATGATTGTCATTGTTTTGAGATAGTTCAATATCGTTTGAAACATAATGATTATAGACTATCTTGGATGGTGAGCTTGAGTCAGGTTAGAGCATTAGTGATAGACAAAGGATTGCCGTCTCCTTGTTTAAGGAGTGTGATGTTCTAAAGGGGCCCCCTGGATGAGATGATTGAGAAAAGTGTATGGCCATACCCAGGTGACAGTGTTCATCTGATCTAATCATGCTCATCATATTGGAGTTACGAGCTTGACAGGCTTGTCCAATAAGAACATCCAGTGGCAAAGGAAATATGCATGCCTTGTGAATTGATTCACACTTGTGCTGTTTTTGGGTGTAGTCTTGGAAGACTCTTTCCTTTATATCGGGAGACAGTGATGTGTTGCTAGATACCTCTCACTGGTCGTGATAATGTGAGTTATCGTTACCGACGCTTAAAGGAAACCCTCAGGGTCGCACAATTTGATGATATGGCTTACTTAAGTCAGATCGTGTGGACTGAATTGTTCGGGTTCAGTTTAAAGGGATTTAATCTCTGATTGTAAGTGAGATCTGGTCTGATCATGTTTGATTGATTAGGGCTTGGGATCGGTAAGCTTCGATCGAGAGAACAGATGCTAGATCGGTCAGATCAGAAGCATCAAGAGATCGACGGTCAGATCAAGCACCTTAGGGTTTTTAATGTGATCTGGACTAATTGCTTGGGTTATTTGGTTTATAGACCAGACCGAATTGAACCGGCTCTAGATGTGAGCACTTGGTTCAAAGTAATGAGGAAAATGCGATTGGTTCATGAGGGCATGAACACATGATCGCATGTAAGAGAGGTTGGCTATTTTTAGCAACCACGCCCCCCATGTTTACATGGAGCGCATCTCTTGTTGCCTCAACCTCTAATTCTCGTCGCTCTCTCTCGTAAGAGACTTCTCTTTCACGTCTTGGAGACTCGAGAATCAAGCAAGGAAAGGCGATCTTCTTCCCTTCTCACGCGATCAAAGACACCTAGGAATCTTGCTAGCACAAGATATTCCGTAGGGAGTAAGCGCATCCTCATCTTGTGTGCGCGTCCTAAGGAGGAAATCTTCGTTGCTTTCTATCTTCCAAGGCGCCATCTTTAAATGGCATTGGTATGAATCGCATCTCCTTCTTTCATGTTTTAAAGGTTGATCATATATTGCATGTTTTCGATTCTTGAATCCGCTGCCTATCGAGTTTGCGCCAACTAGGGTTTCGCCCCCCTCTTGAAAGGGGTTCCCTTCAATTGGTATCAGAGCGCAAGGTTTACATGCAAATTTATATGATTGCTTTGATTATGTGTTCCAAGTATTCTAGATCTTCACCATGCGAAATTCATCATGATAACATGTTTCATGCTGAAACTTATTTCATGTTTTACTAGCGCATGTATGTTGGCGCATGTAGTAGTTTTTTCTCAAAAATTATATCATTTGCGCGACTCATTGTAGATCTAAGATGCGCCTGCATTAAAACCCTTAGACGGGTTATTAGGGTTGAAGTCAACCCCTAAGTTAGATCCAAACATGTCTGATCAGATCATCTGACAGCCTGAATGGGTCGACCAGATAGCACCTTGGCGCAAGCCTATGGTGGCTATAGGTCGACTGCAGACAGGTGTGTAGCGATGTCTGATTGAGACGACTACTGAACGCACCTGAGTTAGGCCCGGGGTCACGCCCGCTTGCCACACCTCAGTGTGGTCGTTCAGCCCTGGCGCATGCATAGTTGACCTTATGGTCGACGCAAGTCAGTTAGGACTTGGTGCATGCAAGGGCAGTGGATCTGACTAGGTTGGATGAGTGGATCCCTAGTAATGGACCGTTGTAAGGTTGTAGGGCAAATAAGGAAAATTAAAATTGATCCTATGGGGTTTTCGAAAATTTTAATTTTTATGGATCACATGGTTATTGATTGATGCATATGCTTGTTTATTTAGTCTTATGTGGGCTGCTCATATTATTTGTGTGCTGTGCTGGGGCCTGCGTGCCTGAATTAAAAAAATTGTAAATTAATTATTGTGATCTGCGCATCACTGTGTTTTAATTTATAAATGTAAGTGACCTGCGAGTCACTCTTGTCTAGATAGTTAAATTTGTAATTTAATTAGACAAGAGCACAAAGCACACTTGGCAGAGGCGCTTGCAGCAAGTGGCTGGACCAGGTGGGAGGTCTAGGGTTCGACCCTAGGACCTGGCGCAATTTCCTGGTGGGCGCATCAGAGCTGCTGATGGTGCTTGGGCCCAGGTTTGGGCCAGATGAGCAGCTAAAGACCCATGAAGAGCAAGTGAAGACTTAAGTTAGGTTAAGGTCTCACTAGGGCTATGGGCTTTTACCACATAAGATTCATGCTTTCTTTTATTGCTTAATATTAGAATTGCATGATTAAATTATCTTCTGCTATCACCATAGGAATTGCATGATAGGCAAGAAGATAAAAGACCGTTAAAATCCAACGCTTAAATATCAAGCTCGTAAGCCTTCTGACGCGAAACCTCACTGTTCTGATTATCGTTGGAGCCGTGTTGTACCCACTCAGTGGGCACGTCCATCTATCTTCAGACGGTGCGGGATTACACCTGTGTGTTACAGAGTAGGGATTTATCCCTTCTCGTTGCTCAGCATAGCACATGGTGGTCCAGGGAGTAGGTCGGGTCAGCTTGACCGTGTAGACTACATATGTGGCGCATATGGTAGCACATGGAGGCAGCCATCTGTGGAGTCAGAGATTGTGTTGTACCAACTCAGTTGGCACAGTCTGCTGGACTGCCCAGATGAAGGGGAATCGCACGGGTTGGCGATCGGCAGTGACTGCCTACCAGAAACTAGTGCTTGTACTCTCTGTGCATCTTATCTCGCCTGAGCGGGACGCGGAGACCAAGTATGAAATCTGGATCCCATCTCACTAAAAGAGTTCTACTCTTTCGGGCTGTTTTGCTGGATTTTTCACGCCTGATAAAATAGTGAGAAAAAGAATCTTTCTTAAGTCCTGATTGATTCTTATACATTGATACTGACCTTGCTGTTCTTGTATTGTTGTAGATACCTGCAGCAACGAACACCATGAACTTCAATGTGCGATCCCTACTGGAAAGGGAGAAGTTTGGTGGGCCGAACTTCTCTGACTGGTTTGGACACCTTAAGATCGTTCTTAAGGCAGAGAGGAAACTGTATGTCCTCGAGACGGCGATACCGCCGCAGCCCGCTCCGAACGCCGCAAGGGCGGTTCGGGAAGCCTATGAAAAGCACGTCAATGATAGCATTGATGTCGCTTGCCTGATGCTAGCGTCTATGACGCCACCGCTGCAGCGTCAGCATGAGGATATGTCTGCTATAGACATGATAGCGAACCTCAAGATGCTGTATGCTGCACAGGCGAGGACTGAACGCTATAATTTGACAAAGCTCTTCTTTCAGAGCAAACTGGCTGAAGGGAGCCCAGTGGGAGCTCACGTGCTCAAGATGATTGGGCACAAGGAGGCTCTAGAGAAACTGGGGCATACCATCAACCAGGAGCTTGCTGTGGACATTATTCTGCAGTCTCTCCCGCCTTCATTCGACGCGTTCATTATTAATTTTAATATGAACAAAATCGATTGTACTCCGGCAGAGCTGCTGAATATGCTCTTGACCACTGAGGAGACTCTGAAGGGTAAGCCTTCAACCTCTGTCTTGATGGTTCCTTCTAGGAACAAGAAGAAGGGGAAGAAGGGCAAGGCCCCTGTCAAGAGTTACAGCAAGGCTCTGAAGCAGAAGGTCAAGCGGTCTAAGGAATACAGGTGTTTCCACTGTGGCCAGCTGGGTCACTGGAAAAAGGACTGTAAAGCGCTCCAAGGAGATAAGAGGGGAAGCTTTGCTTCTGGCTCAGGTATATTCATGACTGAGGTCATGTTTTCTTCTTCTGTATCATGGGTGTTGGACACTGCATGTGGAGTTCACATTTGTTCAAATGTACAGGAACTCAAGAGAAGAAGGCAGGTGGGACAGCATGAGGTGGACCTACGAGTTGGAAACGGGGCACGGGTTGCTGCTGTTGCTGTAGGAGACTACTTTATTTCTTTACCATCTGGACTTGTATTGGAACTAAACAGTTGTTACTTTGTTCCCAGTATAACTAAAAATATTATCTCCATTCCTGCTCTTGTCAGGAAGGGGTTTTCCTTTGAATGCAATATTTCAAAGTGTATTTTGTCTTATGATAATATTGTTTATGCAACTGGTTCAATTAACAATGGGTTATTCATGTTGGACATGGAATGTTCAATACAGCAAATTGATATTAAGAAAGCCAAGTATGCTGATGACAGCACCTTGCTATGGCATAGTCGTTTAGGCCATATTAACGAGAAACGCATTAAGCGGTTGCATGAAAATGGACTGCTGGGATCATTCTCCTATAAGGAGATTGATACATGCAAAGCTTGTTTGATGGGTAAAATGACGAAGTCACCTTTTCCTCACAAAGGTCAAAGGGCTTCAGGTTTACTTGACCTTATACACAGTGATGTGTGTGGGCCATTTAGTAAACATGCCAGAGGTGGCTATCAGTACTTCATTACCTTTACTGATGATTTCAGTAGATATGGTTATGTCTATCTGATGAGACATAAAAGTGAATCTTTTGACAAGTTCAAAGAGTTCAAAAATGAAGTACAGAATCAGCTAGGCCGTAATATCAAGGCACTTCGCTCAGATCGAGGTGGTGAATACCTAAGTCATGCATTTACTGACTATCTAAAGGAGTGTGGGATTATCTCACAGCTCACTCCACCAGGAACACCGCAATGGAATGGTGTGTCCGAGAGGAGAAATAGAACGCTACTTGATATGGTTCGTTCTATGATGAGTCAGGCTACTCTACCCTACTCCTTTTGGGGTTTTGCACTGGAAACAGCTGCAAAGGTACTAAACCGAGTGCCATCCAAGGCAGTTTCCAAGACGCCATATGAGTTATGGTATGGGAAACAGCCAAGCTTGACATTTATCAGGATCTGGGGTTGCGAAGCTTATGTAAAGAAGCTCGCCTCTGGGAAACTAGAGAGCAGATCTGACAAATGTATCTTTGTCGGTTACCCTAAGGAAACTAAGGGTTATTATTTCTTCGATCCCAAGGAGAACAAGGTTTTTGTTGCTCGGACGGCCATATTTCTTGAGAAGGAGTTTCTTCTGCAAGAGGCCAGTGGGAGAGAAATAAAACTGGATGAGAATCCAGAGGAAGGACAAAGTGCTCAAGCAGAGTTGGATGAGCCTGAGCCGGTAGAACAGGTTATTGAACAACCTGAGGCTCAGATATCACGGGAACCGCGAAGATCGGGTAGGATCCGTCGACAGCCTGAGCGCTATGACGGAGTCTACATCATTAACAATGATGAACCCCTCACTTATGCGGATGCGGTCGGTGGACCGGAGTCAGCGAGATGGCTTGAAGCTATGCGCGCCGAGATGGACTCCATGTCAGATAACCAAGTCTGGGATTTGGTTGATCCGCCTCCGGGAGTTATCCCTATAGGCTGTAAATGGATCTTCAAGAAGAAGATTGACATGGATGGTAACGTGGTTACCTATAAAGGCAGGCTAGTTGCGAAAGGTTTCAAACAAATCTACGGGATAGATTATGATGAAACTTTCTCACCTGTAGCCATGTTTAAGTCTATTCGGATTCTTTTCGCGATAGCTGCATATTATGATTATGAGATTTGGCAGATGGATGTGAAAACAGCTTTCCTTAATGGAAATCTGGATGAGGATGTGTATATGACACAACCAGAAGGTTTCACTAATCCAGCAGATCGTCATAAGATATGCAAGTTAAAGAAGTCTATTTATGGACTTAAACAAGCATCAAGAAGCTGGAATATTCGTTTTGATGAATCAGTCACTGAATTTGGTTTCATCAAGAACGAAGATGACCCGTGTGTATATAAGAGGTTTAGTGGGAGCGTGATTACTTTCCTAGTCCTCTACGTCGATGACATCTTGATCATTGGAAATGATATTCCTGAAATGCATGCTGTTAAAGCATGGCTAAGGAAATGTTTCCAGATGAAAGATCTAGGAGAAGCAGCCTATGTGTTAGGTGTGAAGATCTACAGGGATAGATCTAAGAGGCTTCTCGGGCTGTGCCAGAGTACTTACATCGAAAAGGTCCTGGAGAGATTTCATTTAGAGAATTCTAAACGAGGATATCTTCCAGTCAGACATGGTCTGAATCTTTCGAAGAGTCAGTGTCCACAAACACAGACTGAGAAAGATGAAATGGACAATACGCCTTATGCTTCGGCTATTGGTTCCATTATGTATGCGATGTTGTGTACTCGCCCAGACGTTGCTTACGGGTTAAGCGTAACCAGTCGTTTCCAAAGTAATCCAGGTGTGGCGCACTGGATTGCAGTCAAGAACATCTTAAAATATCTGCGGAGGACCAAAGATATGTTCTTGATATATGGTGGTCAGGAAGAACTCAGTATTGAAGGATATACTGACGCTTCGTTCCAGTCGGACCAGGATGATTTCCGATCGCAATCAGGCTATGTTTTTAGCTTGAATGGAGGTGCAGTGGTGTGGAAGAGTTTCAAACAGTCAACTGTTGCTGATTCCACAACAGAAGCCGAGTATGTTGCAGCCTCGGAAGCATCCAAGGAGGCAGTGTGGATTCGTAAGTTCGTGAGAGAACTTGGTGTCGTTCCTTCGAGTGCAGATCCTTTGGTTATCTTCTGTGATAACACTGGAGCAATCGCACAAGCAAAGGAACCACGGTCGCACCAGAAGTCCAAGCACATACAGAGACGGTTTCATTTGATCAGGGAGATCATAGATCGTGGCGAGATCAAAATCTGCAAGGTACATACAGATGACAATCTGGCAGACCCGCTTACCAAGCCTCTGGCGCAGCAGAAGCATGAGAAGCACTGTAATAATATGGGTTTGAGATTTCTCAACCATTAGATTAAGTGCAAGTGGGAGATTGTTGGGGTATGCCCTTAAGGCTAATGTTTGAGGCCTGTGGGAATGTATCAGTATCATGTAATAAACTCTTATGTTTATAAAGGCATGGTTGTTATTCAGTTAGCTACATTGTCTGCTGCAATATATGTTCTTCTGAATAATGTCTCAAAGCTGTTCAGCTGGGCTGACATGCTATTAAGTCCTTAGTCGATGTATCTTGGTGAACATGAGACAGCCTTGATATGGTTAAGACTAATATGTGTTCTAATCTTATAGGATGCTTCGAGCATGGAATAAGATGTAGACTCATGGGTACATGGGATGTACTGGACAGACCCTACTAGGATGTTCAATTGTTTGTCACAATGTGAATATTCCTTGATTATGACAAGTGGCACATTTCCTCTGACTTGAGATCACTTGTGTTTTCTAAATGATGATTGTCATTGTTTTGAGATAGTTCAATATCGTTTGAAACATAATGATTATAGACTATCTTGGATGGTGAGCTTGAGTCAGGTTAGAGCATTAGTGATAGACAAAGGATTGCCGTCTCCTTGTTTAAGGAGTGTGATGTTCTAAAGGGGCCCCCTGGATGAGATGATTGAGAAAAGTGTATGGCCATACCCAGGTGACAGTGTTCATCTGATCTAATCATGCTCATCATATTGGAGTTACGAGCTTGACAGGCTTGTCCAATAAGAACATCCAGTGGCAAAGGAAATATGCATGCCTTGTGAATTGATTCACACTTGTGCTGTTTTTGGGTGTAGTCTTGGAAGACTCTTTCCTTTATATCGGGAGACAGTGATGTGTTGCTAGATACCTCTCACTGGTCGTGATAATGTGAGTTATCGTTACCGACGCTTAAAGGAAACCCTCAGGGTCGCACAATTTGATGATATGGCTTACTTAAGTCAGATCGTGTGGACTGAATTGTTCGGGTTCAGTTTAAAGGGATTTAATCTCTGATTGTAAGTGAGATCTGGTCTGATCATGTTTGATTGATTAGGGCTTGGGATCGGTAAGCTTCGATCGAGAGAACAGATGCTAGATCGGTCAGATCAGAAGCATCAAGAGATCGACGGTCAGATCAAGCACCTTAGGGTTTTTAATGTGATCTGGACTAATTGCTTGGGTTATTTGGTTTATAGACCAGACCGAATTGAACCGGCTCTAGATGTGAGCGCTTGGTTCAAAGTAATGAGGAAAATGCGATTGGTTCATGAGGGCATGAACACATGATCGCATGTAAGAGAGGTTGGCTATTTTTAGCAACCACGCCCCCCATGTTTACATGGAGCGCATCTCTTGTTGCCTCAACCTCTAATTCTCGTCGCTCTCTCTCGTAAGAGACTTCTCTTTCACGTCTTGGAGACTCGAGAATCAAGCAAGGAAAGGCGATCTTCTTCCCTTCTCACGCGATCAAAGACACCTAGGAATCTTGCTAGCACAAGATATTCCGTAGGGAGTAAGCGCATCCTCATCTTGTGTGCGCGTCCTAAGGAGGAAATCTTCGTTGCTTTCTATCTTCCAAGGCGCCATCTTTAAATGGCATTGGTATGAATCGCATCTCCTTCTTTCATGTTTTAAAGGTTGATCATATATTGCATGTTTTCGATTCTTGAATCCGCTGCCTATCGAGTTTGCGCCAACTAGGGTTTCGCCCCCCTCTTGAAAGGGGTTCCCTTCAATCCTCCTCTATCATTTGGATCAGTTGGGACGAATCCAGATGGACCAGAACATCCTGCGAAACACAACATTTCCTAAAGAATGAATAACTTCTGCAATTATTTCTCGACTAATCTAGTTAGCCTTCTTTTGTTCTAACACTCAGTTCAGTTGGGTCCACTGAAGCATCAGCAGAACTTCTTACCATACATGGCAATAGTTGAACTCTAATATATTTCTATTCTAATTCTATTTACTATTCTGATTAGCCGAAATTTTACAGATTCTCTATATGCTTGACACATCTTGACTTTCTAGTTTTGATACGCCTTAAAAGAACTTCTTTCATTCTACTATTTGGCATAATCAGTTTTCTTTGTGGATTATTGAATCCTAATCCTTGGGATTGCTGCTTTTCGTAACTGATTATCTTTATTGCCATGGATTTTGGTTATTTACTGAATTTTGATGTTTATTATGAAAATAAAAACATTAAATAAATCATTTTAAATTAGTAGCATTTTCACACGCTCCCCCCCCCCTATATCAGTGTGGTATCAGAGCAGGCAAGTGGTCATCTCTTGTCTGCCCACATGATCCTTTGCTTTATTCTTTGCATAAAAAATATCATTCTTAGTTTTTGCTTTCATGCTTAGTTGTCATGCTATTTTGTTTGCATATTTTAAGTTATTTCCTAGTAGCAGTTTGTTTGCATTATAAAAAAAATTATATGCTTTCATGTTTAGTTGATTTTTGCTTTGCATGTAGTTAAGATATTTGCTACTTATTTACTAAAAAAAATATTTACACTGAAAACAATTCTACACTGAACTACATATGATTTTTCAGAGCTGTTGCTGAAACTCAAATCTGCACTGATATACAGATTCTGTTTTCTAACCATCGGAATCCTCTTTTTTTTTCCGATTGGTTTCAGCCTGCTTACTACACCTAATCTCTATCAAACTGCAGCTTGGGTAATCATCAATATATTTCAGTTTAAAACACCCATAAGTGCAGCTATTGATGCATTGACTATGTTTCTAAATTCTGCACTTGAATTTTGAATTTTCCAATCTGTTCTGAGCCTTGTTAATGCTCTTAACCTATATCAAACTACAGTCATCCACTGGCATTATTTTCTGCAAGTGACCCTCATATACTATTTTATAAATACTGAAATATTATTTCTGTACTACACTTAAACAATAGTTATTTCCAGCATTAATTTTCTTGGTTATCATCATGCATGAGTTTCATCAATGGGAATTAATACCTAAAAGAGAACTTATAGTTGATAGGGTTTATATGGTAATCACCCATAGGCCTAGTTGTTTCACAACATACACCTCCTGCAATGGCTATGATCTTAAAACTGTTATTGATCGTCATGTCAAGTTTAATGCTATATCTTTCAAAATCATTGAACAATTTGGCCTCACCATGCAGAAACATGTTAACCCTTATGTCATAACTTGGGAAGATTGGACTGAAGTTTAGTTGGCTTTCAATGTTTAGTTACCATGCAGTTAGACAATATCAAAACTGAAATTTCGTGTGATGTGATGTGTCTAGAATGTTTTGACATTTTATTAGGGGAAGAATTTATGTATTATTTTCAAGGATGTTATTATAGCAAGCCTTGGTGTTATAGTTTTATTCAAAATGGTTTGCAACACATAATTTACCCTAAGGTTGAAAGCCCAACACTAGCTAAGGTCATTGACACTATTAATAAGATAAAGAAACAAAATGAAGAATTCCAACAATGGCTAAAGCTTACAGGACAAACCTTAGAAGCTAAAACAAGTCTAGATGAGACATGTGAAACTCAAGAGGCAAACCATGAGGTAGAACCCTACCTTCTATTTTAGGACCCATACCCATAGGTCCTCAACTTGAGTCTAGCACTCTAGCTAAAGTACCCATAGTTGACTTGTCTAAGAGTCAAACTACCCCTAAGTTGCCCATAGAGACCATTGTAGACCTATCTCAACTTAAGAGTGAAATAGAACCATCACAATTACCTTCAATTTTAGGACCCATACCCACAAGCTCCCAAACCCAAAATTCCACAACTATTAGAGATCCTAAAATTGAACCCAAACCCAAAGATTTTCTTGAACCTGATTTTGAACCTAAGTTGGAGCCTTTTGAGCTTGACCTAGATCCTCATCCTCAACTCTTAGGACAAACCCTAGACTTAGAAATTTTATCCCAGGACCCTATGATCCTTGAATCTTGTCTTTTAGGTACATCTACACACACCCTTAAGCCACCATTAGGATCAACAACACATAATAAACTCAAATATGATTTGCTCTTTACACTTATTGAAGTTGAGTATATTGATTTCATCATTCCCTAATCTTTCTTAAATCCAAGGATTTCCTATCACAAACTTACTAATGTGTATGATCGAGAAAGGGAATTCTATAAATGTGTCTCTAACTTGCAGCTTGGATTATGGATATTGACTATTGCTCCTCAAGAACTTCTCCACCTACGGGAAAACAATTCTTCGAGGAAGAATTTTTTTTTCACCTGGGGAGAATTGATGGAGGCAGAGACCATAGGCCACGAAGATATAAGTGGAGCCTAAGGTTAACTTAGGCTAAGGCCTGGAGGCTTCTCTAATAAGCTAGCATGCTCAATCCTAAAGCTAGCTCAATAATGGAAAAGAACTACTTCAGCCCCTTGAAGAATCTCAAGACATTCTAGCTCAAGATGTTCAACCTCACTAAAGAAGAAGTTGCCGCATCCCATAAATGATGACTTGCTTGTGCACCAACCAGTCTAGCCACATCCACGCCAAGCTTCAAACGAACCATGTATGGGCAAGCTGCAAGTCTGCCAATCAAGGATCTCAACAAGCGCACGTTGCAAACAAGGAAGGTGTAATGTCAACCTTCGCTTAGCCCAAAATCCCTTCCATGTCTCTCTGCTGCGAAATTAGAATCTGGTGATGCGCCAACCCATGTTCATCTTCAACGAAGGATGCTTCAACGTCTACGCTGCACCTCATAAGGAATCTTCAACATCTCTTCTTGTTGATAAAAATTGGAAGTACCAACATCTCTCTCGCCAGCAACGTCTCGCCTACAGGTTTTAGCTATATGTATCTCCTCTCGCCAGCATCATGGTAATAGAAATTTGATGAAATTGATTTATGAAGTAGTTTTCTAGTAATCTTCCTCTTCTATCAGATGTTGTCCTTCCTCGTCTCCTTCTAGGGCCGAGCCCCTTCCTCTCATCTCTTCTCTATCCCTTCATCTTTGATGTAGGGACACAACCAAGAAGATCCAAGAGGAATAGGAAACCTCCAATTAGATATGGAATGTCAACAAGATGACTTACATTGTGAAGAAACTTGTTTACCTTTCTTGCACCTGAACCTACTTATGTTTCAGCATTAGTACTTGTTATACTTTGGTATTGGGTTCTACCTAGTCTTGTGTGTGTAACACCCTCTTGTAGGACAATTTTGTAAGTTTGCTTAATTTCCTACACTTGACATTATTCTATTGTAGTTAGGGCTAGCCTAGGATTTATTTTCCTAAGTCATTGTTTTCTTTTGTAGTGGATGTAATAGGATGTTTAGCCAAGGATTTATGCACCTGTAATGCACTTACAAGGCACCCAGGCTCCCCAACTGAAGATCAACCTCGCATGGAATTCAAGTTCACACTCAACTCAATCAACAGCAAGCTCAAGCCAATAGTTCAACATCAACAAGGTCAAAATCAGCAAAGTAAAGTCACATCTCCAACCAGCAATTATTTAACTTTTGCTGAGCCAAAACTACAAGACAGCCACCTTCAACTTATCAATTCAGTATGAAGACACACACCCAGTCAGGTCAAATGTCTTTAGCCACGTGAAGCCAATCATCAAATTAGTATCACTTCTGCAAGACAGCAATCTACATGCGCAAAGAACATTCCCAGCCTAATCATCATCACTGCTCACAACCACCAATCAAATCAACTCTGCAAATCAAGTGCCTGCAACTAAGAAGGAATTCCAAATGCCACCCAAAATGTTAACATTGTGAGTTAGGGTTTAAAGCCTTGTAATTTACACACTTTGCACCAGTCGATTATCTTTTGAACAAAATTGAACTTGTGTTTGCGTGTCACTATTGTGTCTGAGATCCTTTATCCTTTATTCCTCCTTTGTCATTCACTGAACTCTCGTCACCTTCCACCTTCTCAAGTTCCTTTGAGTGTTGCTGATCGAAGGTCGACATGAAAAGATTCTGGAACCTTGAAGCTTGGAGGGATTTTGGAACAACCAGCTGGAGAAACCAAGCTTTGCTCAAGACCTGAATCCAAGGCCTTTGCTGCAAGGCTCAAGGAGGGGTTCCGGCCCCCTTCCCACAAGGGGGCCTTAGGTGTTCTCTAGCTAATACCGAGTATTTATTTGAACCAGTTGCATGCTAGAACTACATATTCATTTAGTAACCAGTATTTGTGTTAAGTTTAATCTTCAGTGAAGGGGCTACATACTTAAGGACGATCTAGCTAAACTCTTAAAATTCAGTTTTACATTAATCTTCTTCCTTCCGACAACCCAGTTCAAAATTCACCAAACCCAAGTTCAACTCGAGATTCGTGAGTTCGCTGTCGACAATCTATAGGTCGGATCCCCACAAAATTTTAGCCATCTCCCCCCCCCCCCAATCCGAAGCTCCAGCCACTCCGACACCAATGAAAAAACCTAAACTTGCTCTAACAACTGCATAAGTCAATTCAACTCAAGCGATAATGGGTCAACCTGAAAGACATGGCAGCTTTCGATAACTAATTAACTCTAGCAAATGTTTTATTCTCTAATCTGATTAGTCATATTGCTGCAGATGCTCTGCAAACTTAATACATCATGACACTTTATTTTTGATATATCTAGAAAAATCAACTTTCATTTTATTAGCTGGTTTAGTCGAATCTTATAATGGAAGATTGGATCCTACTTCTTGGCATATCAACTTTTCTCAGATGATTATTCTTTGTAGCGTTATATTTCTGCCTGTTTCCTGAGTTTGATCTTTTTCTTAATAAAAAATAAAAAAGTAAATTGTTGATTTTAAATTAGTACCATTGTCACATGCTTCCGTCCTACATCAAGGAGGGGGCTGATCACAAATTGTGCCAACACCAAGGTGGCGCCAACTGATGTGGATGCTTCCCTCTTCTTCTAGATACGCCACCATGCACAAAGGAAGAAAGAGGAAGCCCTTCACGTTCTCCTAGCCCTTAGAAGAAGTTGCTATCCATCTTGGATGAAGGTGGCGACAACTTGATGGAAGGCGCCAAGGAAGAGAAGGGGCGGCCAAGAGAAAAGGAAGGCAATGGGCGGGTAGGGTTTGCAGTAGGCAACACACTTGTGATATGCGCCCCTAGCCCCTTTATTTATATAGATTTGGATGCGGGTCCCATAACTTAAACACGAATATAAATATTAGAAATATTACTTTATCGCTTAAGTTGTGGCCCCCACTATTACACTAAATTCCATCACAAAAGTGCTCCGAATAAATCCGTTGCAAAATCCGAGTTTTGACCATCGACTAAACCTTGTCTATCAATGTCATCCAAGGTTACCCAAGGGATCTACCAAGGTCATAGCATAACATAATCTCTATATAAACCTTCTCCAGCTCCTCAAATACATTCTACTCCCACTCATATCTGAATCAACCATATGATTCAATCTAGGCTATCTGATCAATACGGAATTTCTAGCGTCTAGGTGTGCGACCCTGTAGGTTCTTCAGATGTTGGCAATGATGACTATATCTTCACAAGCAATGAGTGGCGTCTATCAGTACATCATTACTTCCCAAGTCATCAAAATAATTGTCACCATTGATAACCTCTAGAACTGCAACAAAGTATAAGTACAAAATTATCCTTTCGCCATATTGATATCTAGATTGGGTAAGCATGTCACACTTGTTAATCCCAATATTATGGTCTTGACTAAATTAGGTTTTCACCTGGGTATGGCCATACACTTTCAATCATCCATATAGGGTGCCATGGACATCGAGCTTCCCCACAAGGAAGGGGCAAATCCTCTCTTGGCACATTGTATCTCTCATATGACTCATGACGCATCCAATGACAACCGTTATGACTTCCCTTTTATGGCGAAGCATTAGGTTGTATCAAAGTGCCTCATTCACCATATAGAGATGTCAATGCCCTCAAGTCTAGGACAATCGTAACTCTGTTACTTTGATATTCATCTTGTGACACCAAGATAAACCCTCACGGCAGGCCGGTCTAGTACATCTACCTTAATATACCTGTATGCCTACATTAGTAACCCGTGCTCGATCAGCGCATATACTTGTCTCCAATAAATCATAGCTGACTCATATCCACTATAATTCTCGATCGAAGACAAAACTGAGATTAGATAAAATATCTATCTCTTAGGGACATCGTACATGTAAATGTCCATGTGCACAGATATACATATTTGCATAACAACGATCATGCTATGATAACTCATCTATCAACTAGATGTGATACACATATCCCATTGGACCATCCCAAAGGTCCTAGGGCATAAACAATAACAGATGCATGACTGAAATTATATGGCCATATCCAAGTGAGAACCTAATTTAGTCATAACTATTTCATTGGGGTAAACAAATGTGACACACTTATCCAATCTGGACATTACCCTAGCTAAAGGACAAATGTGTACTTATACTTTATCGCAATTTTAGGGGTTGTCGATGATGACTCCATTCTGAAGACTTAGGTAGCATTAATATACTGCTAAGTGCCACTGATTGCTTGTGATGATTTCAGGATCACCACTGCCACCGTCTGAAGAACTTACAGGGTTGCACACCTAGACACTCAAGTTCTCATACTGATCGGATAGCCTAGATCAAGTCATTTGGTTGATTCGAATCTGAGTGGGAGTCTGATGCATCTCAGATGAATCTGATGAGAGTGAGGAGATTATATGGAGATTGGTTGTGTTTTGACCCTGGTTGACCTTCGGGTGACCATGGTTGACCTTCGGGTAACCTCGATAGACTTGGTCTAGTCGATGGGTCAAAAGTCATATTTGAGCCCTAGATTTTTCAGAGGCTTTAACGACTTAATTAAACGTAACTCAATGGCCCCCACTTCTTATGTGCAATTATGAATATTTATATTCATAATTATTCACAACTTAAGTCTTGGGGGCCACGCACCACTTAAGTGAATATTCATATTATATATATTCATAACTTAAGTTATGGGGCTTAGCATAACTTAAGGGATTATTATGAATATTTATATTCGAAACTTAAGTGATGGGACCCACCTCAAATCTCTATATATAGAGGGGCATAGGCATATATCACATTGTCTCTAGACCTAGCCGCCTCCTCTTGCAAGCTGCCACTTTCTTGCTCTTCGAGTTGGCACAAGTTGCTTGTAGACGGCAACATGGTGTTTGAAGGATCTTCACAAGTGGTAGAGGCTTTCCCTCTCCTTAGTGATCTCTTCCTTCTTCCTCCTCATCAAGTGGTGCAAGTGGGACTGCTGCCCACTCCTTATGGCCATAGAAGACTGCTTGTTGGTGCAAACACAAGGGTGATTAGCGCAAGCAACAAGTATCTCTCCCTGGGCATGGATCTCACCTCCCGAGGCTAGCACCAAGTATGGAGGTTGGAGAGGACTCGAGGAGCCCGTGTGTGTGTGAGATTGTAGAGGACGTTTACTTGTGCGTCTTCATCATCGGCCTACTCCAGAAATTGCTTGAAAGGTACTACTATTCACATCCTTCAACTATCACTCGTAAGTGATCCTGGCACACTCTGGGAATTCTATTTCAGGCCCATGCTTCAACTGTAAATTATTTTAAATTGGCTTGGGGATTCTCATCAAAGGCTAACTGGTGAATACGAGAACTCGAGTATCAAGATATGCGACCCTGTAGGTTTCTCTGATGAAGGTAGTGATGAACTCATGTCATCACAAATAGTGAGTGGCACCTAGCAGTGCATCGCTGCTACCAAGTTTTGGAATGGTTGTTTACATCGACATCCCCTATACCATAACAAGGTATCAAAGCATTATAGTCCCTTAACCAAACAGACATCCTGATTGGACAATGCGTGTCACCACTTGGTATAAACCCAATCACATGGTCATGACTAAATCGCGCTTTCACCTAGGTTTGGCCATACACTTTTAGTCATGCATCCATATAGGGCCAATTGATATCAAACTTCCCACAAGAAGGGGCAAATCCTCTTTCTATCAATTGAACTGCTCATATGGGTCATGACATACCCAATGACAACTGTTATAACCTACCAATTATGTTGAGACATTAAGTTGTATCAATGTATGCCCCTAACTATATAGAAGAGTCAATGATCTTAGGCCTATTTACTTGGACGAAAAACTGGGAGGGACGGATGGAAAAGTAACTTTTCCGTCGTTTACTTGGACAGATGGAAAATGATGAAAGGAAAAGACGATGGAAAACTTCCTCATTTTCCACCGTTTCACAATCCGCCCAAATCAGACGGAAAAACAAATCGCGTTGCTTCGTCTAACAGCGTTACCCTAAAACCTCTTCCTATTTAGTAATTTGTATAGTTTTTAATAGGATTAAATAATATTTAATAATTTTTATAGTTTTTAATAGTATTAAATAATATTTAGTAATTTTTATGGTATTTAATAGTATGAAATAATATTAAATAATTCTATGATATTAATAATATTTATGTAATATGAGTGAAAAAATAAAAATTGGGGGTATATATATTAATCTTTTATACTATCTGTTATAACCTTGATTTTTGTAATTTTAAAATTTAAAATTTTAGAAATATCAGAATTTGTATTTTTATAATTTTAGGGATTTTTCTGGAATTTTTTAGAATTTTAAAATGATAAAATAATAAGTTTTTATATATAAAACTTATTATGCGTTCGCGGGGGCTCGAACCCGCGATGCGTTCGATTTTCAGACGCAGCCCAACCACCAAGCTAAGTATTCGTTTCTGAAATTAAACCATGCTTCATTTAGTTAGTTTTATTTGATTGATTTTATTTCAAAAAAACCGCGTCCGCGGGGATTCGAACCGCGGTCGCGCGATCGCGAACGACTCCGTCTAACCACCGAGTCAATTTGCGTTTTTAATATAATATCGGGTTTAATATAATTGAGTTAAGTTTATATTTGATTTTGGGAACCGAGTCAACCCGTCGTCTTCCCCGCGGATCTCGGCGATTTACTCGCCGCCGCGTTCTCGCCATCTGGAACACGTCTTGCCTCTATATATTGGGGCTTCTGCTCGCGTTGATGGGATTCGAACCCTAGAACATCTTCACCCCTCGAAGCGCCGCCAGGAAGGAGAAATAGCACTTGAACCAGTCGCCGGAGTTCTAGCGGCGCCGCCTAGTGTTCCAGCCATCCAGCGCTTTCATCGACGGCGATCTCTGTTCGGGTATGCTCTTAAGGCTAATGTTTGAGGCCTAGGGATTCTTTCAGTATCATGTATAAACTCTTATGTTTATAAAGGCAATGGTTGTTATTCAGTTTGTTACATCATCTGCTGCAATATGTACACTTCTAAATAATGTCTCAATGTTGTTCAGCTTGGCTGACATGCAGTATTTTCCTTAGTCGAGATATCTTGGTGAACATGAGACAGCCTTGATATGATTGAGACTAATATGTGTTCTAATCTTATAGGATGCTTCGAGCATGGAATAAGATGTAGACTCATAGGTACATTGCATGTACTGGACAGACCCTACTAGGATGTTCAATTGCTTGTCACAATGTGAATAATCCTTGTATGTGAACAAGTGGCATACTTCCTCTGACTTGAGATCACTTGTGTTTCTAAATGATGATTGTCATTGTTTTGAGGTAGTTCAATATCATTTGAAACATAATGGTTATAGACTATCTTGGATAATGATCATGAGTCAGGTTAGGACACTAGTGATAGATAAAGGATTGCCGTCTCCTTGTTTAGGAGAGTGATGTTCTAAAGGGGCCCCCTGGATGAGATGATTGAGAAAGTGTATGGCCATACCCAGATGACTATGTTCATCTGATCTAATCATGCTCATCATATTGGAGTTACAAGCTTGACACGCTTGTCCAATAAGAACATCCAGTGGCAAAGGAAACATGTATGTCTAGTGAAGTGGATTCACACTTGTGCTATGGTTTGGGTGTAGTCTTGGAAGACTCTTTCCTTTATATTGGGAGACAGTGATGTGTTGCTAGATACCCCTCACTGATCGTGATAACGTAAGTTATCGTTACCGACATTTAAGGGAAACCCTCAGGGTCGCACAATTTGATGATATGGCTTACTTAAGTCAGATCGTGTGGACTGAATTGTTTTGGTTCAGTTTAAAGGAGTTTAAACTCTGATTGTAAGTGATATCTGGTCTGATCATGTTTGATTGATTAGGGCTTGAGATCGGTAAGCTTCGATCGAGAGTAGTGATGCTAGATCGGTGAGATCAAGTGCATCTAGAGATGAACGGTTAGATCTTGAACCTTCATGGTTCATATAGATTTAGACCATGGCTTGGCTTGGTTTGATTTGGTCTTTGTACCAAATCCTTTTGAACCGATTGCAATTGAACCCATTCACCTATGTGAACGTATGGTTCAATGAGGAGGGGAGTTTCGATGGCTCACTTGAGGTGAACGCATGAAGCTTTGAAGACTTGCTATTTTTGGAGTTCGGTTTTCAAAAAAAAGGAAAAACGTCTCCATGTTGTAACGTGTTCGCCCCCTTCTCGAGTTGTGAAGCTATCATCGTGGTGTCTTCTTCCTTGACGAAAGGAAAAAGAGGATAGGCCATCAAGAGGATTCATCTCATCTTCTTCACACGACAAGGAAATTTGGAGATCCTTGCTAGCACAAGGAACGTCCAAAGAGGTAGCCATCTCTCATCTAGTGTGCGTCTTCTTAGGAGGAGAGCCAATTCGCCCTCTTGCTTCCAAGTCGCCTCCTTCATCATGGCTACGGTAAAAGATCTTAACTTGATCTTTGCATCATAATCAAAGTTGATCATATATATTCATGCAAGCGATCTTGTTAAAACCCTAGAAAAGTTTATATGCGCAAGTTTTAGGGTTTTCGACCCCCCCCCCCCCCCCTTTAGGGGACTTACAATTGGTATCAGAGGATGGTTGATGTATGAATCATATGATTGCTTTGAGTGATGTTTGTTTGTGCCATAATGTAGATCTATCGTCACCATGAGAACATGCTAGTCATTAGATGTTGGCGCATGTTTGATATAACTTGTTTGCGCTAATGCATAGATCTAATGTTAACATGCGAATCTACATGATTTAGTTGTTTGCGCATGTATGATTGTTTCATGTTGGCGCTTGTTGAATGTATTTATCAAAACTCATTACATCTTGCGCGCCTATCACCTAGATCTACATATGCGCCTGCTGTAAACCCTTAGACGGGTTATTAGGGTTGAAGTCATAGTCTAGTTAAGATCCAAATAGTCTGATCAGACCATCTGACAGCCTAGATGGGTCGACCAGATGGCACCTGTGCGAAAGCACGAGGTGGCTATAGGTCAACTGCAGACAGGCGTGTAGCGATGTCTGGTTGAGACAACCAGTGAACGCGCATGAGTTAGGCCCGGGGTCACACCCGCTTGCCAGAACTCATGAGGGTCGTTCAGCCCAAGGCATGCATCGTTGACCATTGGGTCAACTCAAGTCAGTTAGGACTTGGTGCATGCAAGGGCAGTGGATCTGACTAGACATGATGAGTGGATCCCTATTAATGGACCGTTGTAAGGTAGTAGGGCACATAAGAAAAATAAAATTGATTCCAATGGGATTTTCAAAAATTTTATTTTGTTATTGGATCACATGTTGGTTGAATACCATGATGAGTGTCTATTTCATCTTATGTGGGTTGCCCTTTTAATGTGTGCTGTGCTGGGGCCTGCGAGCCTGGATTTAATTGCAAATTATTATTATTGTGATCTGCGCATCACATTTTAATTAATTGTGTTATTGACCTGCGTGTCAATCTTGTCTAGATAGATTAAATTGTAATTTTAATCAGACAAGAGCACAGAGCACACATGGCAGAGGCGCATGCAGCAGTGGCTTGACCAGGTGGGAGGTCTAGGGTTCGACCCTAGGACAGGTGCATTTACCTGGTGAGCGCACCTGAGCTGCAGTGGGGTGCTAGGGCCCTGGGCTGGGCCAAAAACCCAAGAAGAGCTCAAGTGAAGACTTAAGTTAACTTAAGGTCTAACCTAGGCTTAATGGGCTTTTACCACATAATATCAGCATGCTTTCTCCTTATTGTTTATATAATTAGAACTGCATGATTTTTCTTCTGCTATCACTATAGGATTTGAATGATAGTAAGAAGATAAAAGACCGTTGAAATCCAACGTTAAAATATCAAGCACGTAAGCCTTCTGGCGCGAAACCTCACTGTTCTGACTATCGTTGGGGCCGTGTTGTACCCACTCAGTGGGCACGCCCATCTATCTTCAGACGGTGTGTGATTACACCTGCGTGCTACAGAGAAGGGATTTATCGCTTCTCGTTGCTCAGCATAGCACGTGGTGGTCCAGGGAGTAGGTCAGGTCAGCTTGACCATGTAGGCTACATACTGAGCATATGTGAGCTATATGGAGGCAGCCATCTGTGGGATCAGAGACTGTGTTGTACCAACTCAGTTGGCACAGTCTGCTGGATTGCCCAGATGAAGGGGAATCGCACGGTTTGGCGATTGGCAGGGACTGCCTACCAGAAATTAGTGCTTGTACTCTCTGTGCATCTTATCTCGCCTGAGCGGGACGCGGAGACCAAGTATGAAATCTGGATCCCATCTCACTAAAAGAGTTTTACTCTTTCGGGCTGTTTTGCTGGATTTTTCAGCCAGATAAAATAGTGAGAAAAGAATCTTTCTTAAGTCCTGGATTGATTCTAAACATTGATACTGACCTTGCTGTTCTTGCATTGTTGTAGATTACTGCAGCAACGAACACCACGAATTTCAATGTGCGATCCCTACTGGAAAGGGAGAAGTTTGCTGGGCCAAACTTCTCAGACTGGTACGGACACCTTAAGATTGTTCTTAAGGCAGAGAGGAAACTGTATGTCCTCGAGACGGCTATACCGCCTCAACCCGCTCCGAACGCCGCAAGGGCGGTTCGGGAAGCCTATGAAAAGCATGTCAATGATAGCATTGATGTCGCTTGCCTGATGCTTGCGTCTATGACGCCAGAGCTGCAACGTCAACATGAGGATATATCTGCTATAGAAATTATAGCAAACCTCAAGTTGCTGTATGCTGCACAGGCTAGGACTGAACGCTACAATTTGACTAAGCTTTTCTTTCAGAGCAAACTGACTGAAGGGAGTCGAGTGGGAGCTCACGTACTCAAGATGATTGGGTACAAGGAGGCTCTAGAGAAACTGGGACACACCGTCAATCAGGAGCTTGCTGTAGACATCATTCTTCAGTCTCTCCCGGCCTCTTTCGATCCGTTCATTATTAATTTCAATATGAACAAGATCAACTGTACCCCGGCAGAGTTACTAAACATGCTCTTGACTACAGAGTTGACTCTAAAGGGAAAGCCTTCAACCTCTGTCTTGATGGTTCCTTCCAGGAACAAGAAGAAGGGGAAGAAGGGCAAAGCCCCTGTCAAGAGCTACAACAAGGCTCTGAAACAAAAGGTTAAGCGGTCGAAGGAATACAGATGTTTCCATTGTGGCCAGCTGGGTCACTGGAAAAAGGACTGTAAAGCGCTCCAAGGAGACAAGAAGGGAAGCATTGCTTCTGGCTCAGGTATTTTTGTGACTGAGGTCATGATATCTTCTTCTTCTATTTCATGGGTGTTGGACACTGCATGTGGAGTTCACATTTGTTCAAATGTGCAGGAACTCAAGAGAAGAAGACAGGTGGGACAGCATGAGGTGGACCTACGAGTTGGAAACGGGGCACGGGTTGCTGCTGTTGCTGTAGGAGAATATCACATCTCATTACCATCTGGACTTGTATTAGAATTGGACAGTTGTTATTTTGTACCTTGCATAACGAAAAATATTATCTCTATTCCTGCTCTTGTCAGGAAAGGGTTTTCCTTTGAATGCAATATTTCAAAGTGTGTTATTTCTTTAGATAATATTGTTTATGCTACTGGATCAATTAACAATGGATTATTCATGTTGGACATGGAATGTTCTATACAAAATATTGATAATAAGAAAGCCAAGTATGCTGATAATAGCACCTTGCTATGGCATAGTCGTTTAGGCCATATTAACAAGAAACGCATTAAGCGGTTGCATGACCATGGACTGCTGGGATCATTCTCCTATGAGGAGATTGATACATGCAAAGCTTGTTTAATGGGTAAAATGACGAAGGCTCCTTTTCCTAACAAAGGTCAAAGGGCTTCAGGTTTACTTGACCTTATACACAGTGATGTGTGTGGGCCATTTAGTAAACATGCCAGAGGTGGCTATTCATACTTCATTACCTTTACTGATGATTTCAGTAGGTATGGATATGTCTATCTAATGAGACATAAAAGTGAATCTTTTGACAAGTTCAAAGAATTCAAAAATGAAGTACAGAATCAGCTAGGCCGAAATATCAAGGCACTTCGCTCAGATCGAGGTGGAGAATACCTAAGTCGAGAGTTTACTAACTATCTGAAGGAGTGTGGGATTATCTCACAGCTCACTCCACCAGGAACACCGCAATGGAATGGTGTGTCCGAGAGGAGGAACAGAACCTTATTGGATATGGTTCGTTCAATGATGAGTCAGGCTACTCTACCTTACTCCTTTTGGGGATTTGCACTGGAAACAGCTGCAAAGGTACTAAACCGAGTGCCATCCAAGGCAGTTTCAAAGACTCCATATGAGTTATGGTATGGGAAACAGCCGAGCTTGACATTTATTAAGATCTGGGGTTGCGAGGCTTATGTCAAAAAGCTCGCCTCTGGGAAACTAGAGAGCAGATCTGAGAAATGTATCTTTGTCGGTTACCCTAAGGAAACTAAGGGTTATTATTTCTACGATCCCAAAGAGAACAAGGTATTTGTTGCTCGGACGGCCATTTTTCTTGAGAAGGAATTTCTTCTGCAAGAGGCCAGTGGGAGAGAAATAAAGCTGGATGAGAATCCAGAGGAAGGACAAAGTAGTCAAGCACAGTTGGATGAGCATGAGCCAGTAGAACAGGTTATTGAACAACCTGAGGCTCAGATATCACGGGAACCGCGAAGATCAGGAAGGATCCGTCGACAGCCTGAGCACTATGACGGAGTCTACATCATTGATCATGATGAACCCCTCACTTATGCAGATGAGGTCAGTGGACCGGAATCAGCGAGATGGCTTGAAGCTATGCACGCCAAGATGGACTCCATGTCAGATAACCAAGTCTGGGATTTGGTTGATCCGCCTCCGGGAGTAATCCCTATAGGCTGTAAATGGATCTTCAAGAAGAAGATTGACATGGATGGTAACGTGGTTACCTATAAAGGCAGGCTAGTTGCGAAAGGTTTCAAACAAATCTACGGGATAGATTATGATGAAACTTTCTCTCCTGTAGCCATGTTCAAGTCTATTCGGATTATTCTTGCGATAGCAGCATATTACGATTATGAGATCTGGCAGATGGATGTGAAGACCGCTTTCCTTAATGGAAATCTGGATGAGGATGTGTATATGACACAACCTGAAGGTTTCACTAATCCATCAGATCGTCATAAAATATGCAAGTTAAAGAAGTCCATTTATGGACTTAAGCAAGCATCTAGAAGCTGGAATATTCATTTTGATGAATCAATCTGTGAATTTGGTTTCATCAAGAATGAAGATGACCCGTGTGTGTATAAGAGGTTTAGTGGGAGCGTGATTACTTTCCTAGTCCTCTATGTCGATGATATCTTGATCATTGGAAACGATATTCCTGAACTACATGCCGTTAAAGCATGGTTAAGAAAATGTTTCCAGATGAAAGATTTAGGAGAAGCAGCCTATGTATTAGGTGTGAAGATCTACAGAGATAGATCTAAGAGGCTTCTCGGGCTGTGCCAGAGTACTTACATCGATAAAGTCCTGGAGAGATTTCATTTAGAGAATTCTAAAAGAGGATATCTTCTAGTCAGACTTGGTCTGAATCTTTCAAAGAGTCAGTGTCCACAAACACAGACTGAGAAAGATGAAATGGACAAAACGCCTTATGCTTCGGCTATTGGGTCCATTATGTATGCGATGTTGTGTACTCGCCCAGACGTCGCTTACGGGTTTAGCGTGACCAGTCGATTCCAAAGTAATCCAGGTCAGGCACACTGGATTGCAGTCAAGAACATTTTAAAATATCTGCGGAGGACCAAAGATATGTTCTTGGTGTATGGTGGTCAGGAAGAACTCAGTATTGAAGGATATACTGACGCTTCGTTCCAATCTGACCAGGATGATTTCCGATCACAATCAGGCTATGTTTTTAGCTTGAATGGAGGTATGGTGGTGTGGAAAAGTTTCAAACAATCTATTGTTGCTGATTCTACAACAGAAGCCGAGTATGTTGTAGCCTCAGAAGCATCTAAGGAGGCAGTGTGGATTCGTAAGTTCATTCAGGAACTTGGTGTTGTTCCTTCGAGTGCAGATCCTTTGGTCATCTTTTGTGATAACACTAGAGCAATAGCACAAGCAAAGGAACCACGGTCGCACCAGAAGTCCAAGCACATACAGAGACAGTTTCACTTGATCCGGGAGTGAAAGTCCCCTAACTAAAGGGGGAAACCCTAATGGTGGCGCATAACAAAATCATCGCATGGGAAGCTAGGGTTTCATGAGATCTTTATATGTCATATAATTAACTTTTAAATGATTGAATGGATGAAGAAGAACTCATACCATAGCCATCGGTTTGATGGTGCCTTGGAAGCAAAGGCGCAAATGAACCTTCTCCAAAGTAGACGCACACAAGAAGATCGATGCGCTCACTCCTTTGAAGCCTTTGTGCTAGTAAAGCCCTTCAAAGGGTCCTTGTCGAATGAAAGGGTTGGAGATGTTGATCCTTCTTGGCCGAGTCCTCTTCCTCTATGGCTTCAAGCGTCGCCACACACCAAAGTGTCGAGAGCGAGAGAGGTCACGATAGGGAGACGAGCGAGAATAGGATATCCCCTATTCGAACATGAGAGATCTCCAAGTGGAGATCATGGTTTCTAAAAATAGAAACCACAACTCGCTCACACGTTCACGCCAAGTGAACGAATCACCACGCCATCTCCCTTTGAACCATGCGCTCATATAATGAGCCGGTTCAATTTGGTTCGGTTCAAGAACCAACCAAGCCAAGCGATCCAGTCTAGATCTTAATTAAACCCTAAGGCTCCAGATCTAACCGTTCATCTCTTGATGCTCCTGATCTCACCGATCTAGCATCCAATCTCTCGATCAAAGCTTACCGATCTCAAGCCCTAATCAATCAAACATGATCAGACCAGATCTCACTTACAATCAGAGATTAAATCCCTTTAAACTGAACCCAAATAATTCAGTCCACACGATCTGACTTAAGTAAGCCATATCATCAAATTGTGCGACCCTGAGGGTTTCCTTTAAATGTCGGTAACGATAACTCACGTTATCACGATCAGTGAGGGGTATCTAGCAACACATCACTGTCTCCCGATATAAAGGAAAGAGTCTTCCAAGACTATACCCAAACCACAGCACAAGTGTGAATCCAACTCACAAGGCATGCATAATTCCTTTGCCACTGGATGTTCTTATTGGACAAGCGTGTCAAGCTTGTAGCTCCAATATGATGAGCATGATTAGATCAGATGAACATAGTCATCTGGGTATGGCCATACACTTTCTCAATCATCTCATCCAGGGGGCCCCTTTAGAACATCACACTCCTTAAACAAGGAGACGGCAATCCTATATCTATCACTAGTGCCCTAACCTGATTCAAGCTCACCATCCAAGATAGTCTATAATCACCATCCAAGATAGTCCATAAGGCGTATTGTCCATTTCATCTTTCTCAGTCTGTGTTTGTGGACACTGACTCTTCGAAAGATTCAGACCATGTCTGACTGGAAGATACCCTCTTTTAGAATTCTCTAAATGAAATCTCTCCAGGACTTTATCGATGTAAGTACTCTGGCACAGCCCGAGAAGCCTCTTAGATCTATCCCTGTAGATCTTCACACCTAGTACATAGGCTGCTTCTCCTAGATCTTTCATCTGGAAACATTTCCTTAGCCATGCCTTAACCGCATGCATTTCAGGAATGTCATTTCCAATGATCAAGATATCATCGACGTAGAGGACTAAGAAAGTAATCACGCTCCCACTAAACCTCTTATATACACACGGGTCATCCTCGTTCTTGATGAAACCAAATTCAGAGATTGATTCATCAAAACGAATATTCCAGCTTCTCGATGCTTGTTTAAGTCCATAAATAGACTTCTTTAATTTGCATATTTTATGACGATCTGATGGATTAGTGAAACCTTCTGGTTGTGTCATATACACATCCTCATCCAGACTTCCATTCAGGAAAGCTGTCTTCACATCCATTTGCCAAATCTCATAATCGTAATATGCAGCTATCGCGAAAAGAATCCGAATAGACTTAAACATAGCTACAGGTGAGAAAGTTTCATCATAATCTATCCCGTAGATTTGTTTGAAACCTTTCGCAACTAGCCTGCCTTTATAGGTAACCACGTTACCATCCATGTCAATCTTCTTCTTGAAGATCCATTTACAGCCTATAGGGATTACTCCCGGAGGCGGATCAACCAAATCCCAAACTTGGTTATCTGACATGGAGTCCATCTCGGCGCGCATAGCTTCAAGCCATCTCGCTGACTCCGGTCCACTGACCGCATCCGCATAAGTGAGGGGTTCATCATTATCAATGATGTAGACTCCGTCATAGCGCTCAGGCTGTCGACGAATCCTTCCCGATCTTCGCGGTTCCCGTGATATCTGAGCCTCAGATTGTTCAATAACCTGATCCACCGGCTCAGGCTCATCCAACTGTGCTTGACTACTTTGTCCTTCCTCTGGATTCTCATCCAGCTTTATTTCTCTCCCACTGGCCTCTTGCAGAAGAAACTCCTTCTCAAGAAATACGGCCGTCCGAGCAACAAATACCTTGTTCTCATTGGGATCAAAGAAATAATAACCCTTAGTTTCCTTAGGGTAACCGACAAAGATACATTTCTCAGATCTGCTCTCTAGTTTCCCAGAGGCGAGCTTTTTGACATAAGCCTCGCAGCCCCAGATCCTGATAAATGTCAAGCTTGGCTGTTTCCCATACCATAACTAATATGGAGTCTTAGAAACTGCCTTGGATGGCACTCGGTTTAGTACCTTTGCAGCTGTTTCCAGTGCAAAACCCCAAAAGGAATATGGAAGAGTAGCCTGACTCATCATAGAACGAACCATATCAAGTAACGTTCTATTTCTCCTCTCGGACACACCATTCCATTGCGGTGTTCCTGGCGGAGTGAGCTGTGAGATAATCCCACACTCCTTCAGATAGTCAGTAAACTCTCGACTTAGGTATTCTCCACCTCGATCAGAACGAAGTGCCTTGATATTTTGGCCTAGCTGATTCTGTACTTCATTCTTGAACTCTTTGAACTTGTCAAAAGATTCACTTTTATGTCTCATCAAAAAGACATACCCATACCTACTGAAATCATCAGTGAAGGTAATGAAGTACTGATAGCCACCTCTGGCATGTTTACTAAATGGCCAACACACATCACTGTGTATAAGGTCAAGTAAACCTGAAGCCCTTTGACCTTTGTTAAGAAAAGGCGACTTCGTCATTTTGCCCATTAAACAAGCTTTGCATGTATCAATCTCCTCATAGGAGAATGATCCCAGCAGTCCATGATCATGCAACCGCTTAATGCGTTTCTCGTTAATATGGCCTAAACGACTATGCCATAGCAAGGTGCTGTCATCAGCATACTTGGCTTTCTTATTATCAATATTTTGTATAGAACTTTCCATGTCCAACATGAATAACCCATTGTTAATTGAACCAGTTGCATAAACAATATTATCTAAAGATAAAACACACTTTGAAATATTGCATTCAAAGGAAAACCCCTTCCTGACAAGAGCAGGAATAGAGATAATATTTTTAGTAATACTGGGAACAAAGTAACAACTGTTTAATTCCAATACAAGTCCAGATGGTAATGAGATGAAATAGTCTCCTACAGTAACAGCAGCAACCCGTGCCCCGTTTCCTACTCGTAGGTCCACCTCATGCTGTCCCACCTGCCTTCTTCTCTTGAGTTCCTGCACATTTGAACAAATGTGAACTCCACATGCAGTGTCCAACACCCATGATATAGAAGAAGATGAAAACATGACTTCAGTCACGTAAATACCTGAGCCAGAAGCGATGCTTCCCCTCTTGTCTCCTTGGAGCGCTTTACAGTCCTTTTTCCAGTGACCTAGCTGGCCACAGTGGAAACACCTGTATTCCTTGGACCGCTTAACCTTCTGCTTCAGAGCCTTGCTGTAACTCTTGACAGGGGCCTTGCCTTTCTTCCCCTTCTTCTTGTTCCTAGAGGGAACCATTAAGACAGAGGTCGAAGGCTTTCCCTTCAGAGTTTCCTCAGTAGTCAAGAGCATATTCAGCAGCTCTGCCGGAGTACAATCGATTTTGTTCATATTAAAGTTAATAATGAACGCATCGAAAGAGGGCGGGAGAGACTGCAGAATAATGTCTACAGCAAGCTCCTGGTTGATGGTATGCCCCAGTTTCTCTAGAGCCTCCTTGTGCCCAATCATCTTGAGCACGTGAGCTCCCACTGGGCTCCCTTCAGCCAGTTTGCTCTGAAAAAATAGCTTTGTCAGATTATAGCGTTCTGTCCTCGCCTGTGCAGCATACAGCATCTTGAGGTTTGCTATCATGTCTATAGCAGACATATCCTCATGCTGACGCTGCAGCGGTGGCGTCATAGACGCTAGCATCAGGCAAGCGACATCAATGCTATCATTGACGTGCTTTTCATAAGCTTCCCGAACCGCCCTTGCGGCGTTCGGAGCGGACTGAGGCGGTATCGCCGTCTCGAGGACATACAGTTTCCTCTCTGCCTTAAGAACAATCTTAAGGTGTCCGAACCAGTCTGAGAAGTTCGGCCCAGCAAACTTCTCTCTTTCCAGTAGGGATCGCACATTGAAGTTCATGGTGTTCGTTGCTGCAGGAATCTACAACAATGCAAGAACAGCAAGGTCAGTATCAATGTAAAGAATCAATTCAGGACTTAAGAATGATTCTTTTTCTCACTATTTTATCTGGCTGAAAAATCCAGCAAAACAGCCCGAAAGAGTAGAACTCTTTTAGTGAGATGGGATCCAGATTTCATACTTGGTCTCCGCGTCCCGCTCAGGCGAGATAAGATGCACAGAGAGTACAAGCACTAATCTCTGGTAGGCTATCCCAGCCAATCGCCAACCCGTGCGATTCCCCTTCATCTGGGCAATCCAGCAGACTGTGCCAACTGAGTTGGTACAACACAATCTCTGACCCCACAGATGGCTACCTCCACGCGCTACCATATGCGCCACATATGTAGGCTACATGGTCAAGCTGACCCGACCTACTCCCTGGACCACCATGTGCTATGCTGAGCAACGAGAAGCGATAAATCCCTTCTCTGTAACACGCAGGTGTAATCCCGCACCGTCTGAAGATAGATGGACGTGCCCACTGAGTGGGTACAACACGGCTCCAACGATAATCAGAACAGTGAGGTTTCGCGTCAGAAGGCATACGAGCTTGATATTTTAGCGTTGGATTTTAACGGTCTTTTATCTTCTTCACTATCATGCAATTCCTATGGTGATAGCAGAAGATAAATAAATCATGCTGTTCTACTTATTTAAACAATAAAAGAAAGCATGGATCTTATGTGGTAAAAGCCCATAGCCTAAGTAAGACCTTAAACACTTAAGTCTTCACTTGCTTTTCATCATGGGTCTTTTGCTGCTCATTTGGCCTAACCCAGGGCCCAAGCGCCATCTGCAGCTCAGGTGTGCCCACCAGGTAAATGCGCCTGGTCCCAGAGTCGAACCCTGGACCTCCCACCTGGTCTAGCCACTGCTGCATGCGCCTCTGCCAAGTGTGCTCTGTGCTCTTGTCTGATTAATTTACAAATTAATCTATCTAGACAAGATTGACTCGCAGGTCAATTACATTTTATAAATTAAATGCAATGTGATGCGCAGATCACAATTAAAAATTAATTTACAAAATAATTTCCAGGCACGCAGGCCCCAGCACAGCACACAATTAACATGGGCAGCCCACATAAGAATAAATAAACATACATAGGCATCAATCAACATGTGATCCAATCATGAAATTAAATTTCGAAAACCACATAGGCATCAATTTTAATTTCCTTATTTGCCCTTACTACCTTACAACGGTCCATTACTAGGGATCCACTCATCATTTCTAGTTAGATCCACTGCCCTTACATGCACCAAGTCCTAACTGACTTGAGTCGACCAAATGGTCAACAATGCATGCGCTAGGGCTGAACGACCACAATGAGGTCTGGCATGCGGGTGTGACCCTGGGCCCAACTCATGTGCGTTCAAGGTTGTCTCAATCAGACATCGCTACACGCCTGTCTGCAGTCGACCTATAGCCACCTCATGCTTGCGCACAGGTGCTATCTGGTCAACCCATCTAGGCTGTCAGATGGTCTGATCAGACTGTTTGGATCTAACCTAGATGATGACTTCAACCCTAATAACCCATCTAAGGGTTTACAGTAAGGTCTTAGATCTAATGAGAGGCGCGCATATGAAGTAGTTTTGAAGAAAACAACTATGCGCCAATCAACATGCGCCAACATAAAACAAACAAATACAAGTATTTTTCGCATATGAAAACTTATCATGTATTTCACGCATGTTATGAAGATCTAAGCAAACATGGGACATGGATCACAAAGCAATCATATGATCATATAAAACCAGCCTCTGATACCAATTGAAAGTCCCCTAACTAAAGGGGGAAACCCTAATGGTGGCGCATAACAAAATCATCGCATGGGAAGCTAGGGTTTCATGAGATCTTTATATGTCATATAATTAACTTTTAAATGATTGAATGGATGAAGAAGAACTCATACCATAGCCATCGGTTTGATGGTGCCTTGGAAGCAAAGGCGCAAATGAACCTTCTCCAAAGTAGACGCACACAAGAAGATCGATGCGCTCACTCCTTTGAAGCCTTTGTGCTAGTAAAGCCCTTCAAAGGGTCCTTGTCGAATCAAAGGGTTGGAGATGTTGATCCTTCTTGGCCGAGTCCTCTTCCTCTATGGCTTCAAGCGTCGCCACACACCAAAGTGTCGAGAGCGAGAGAGGTCATGATAGGGAGATGAGCGAGAATAGGATATCCCCTATTCGAACATGAGAGATCTCCAAGTGGAGATCATGGTTTCTAAAAATAGAAACCACAACTCGCTCACACGTTCACGCCAAGTGAACGAATCACCACGCCATCTCCCTTTGAACCATGCGCTCATATAATGAGCCGGTTCAATTTGGTTCGGTTCAAGAACCAACCAAGCCAAGCGATCCAGTCTAGATCTTAATTAAACCCTAAGGCTCCAGATCTAACCGTTCATCTCTTGATGCTCCTGATCTCACCGATCTAGCATCCAATCTCTCGATCAAAGCTTACCGATCTCAAGCCCTAATCAATCAAACATGATCAGACCAGATCTCACTTACAATCAGAGATTAAATCCCTTTAAACTGAACCCAAATAATTCAGTCCACACGATCTGACTTAAGTAAGCCATATCATCAAATTGTGCGACCCTGAGGGTTTCCTTTAAATGTCGGTAACGATAACTCACGTTATCACGATCAGTGAGGGGTATCTAGCAACACATCACTGTCTCCCGATATAAAGGAAAGAGTCTTCCAAGACTACACCCAAACCACAGCACAAGTGTGAATCCAACTCACAAGGCATGCATAATTCCTTTGCCACTAGATGTTCTTATTGGACAAGCGTGTCAAGCTTGTAGCTCCAATATGATGAGCATGATTAGATCAGATGAACAGAGTCATCTGGGTATGGCCATACACTTTCTCAATCATCTCATCCAGGGGGCCCCTTTAGAACATCACACTCCTTAAACAAGGAGACGGCAATCCTATATCTATCACTAGTGCCCTAACCTGATTCAAGCTCACCATCCAAGATAGTCTATAATCATTATGTTTCAAATGATATTGAACTACCTCAAAACAATGACAATCATCATTTAGAAAACACAAGTGATCTCAAGTCAGAGGAAATGTGCCACTTGTCGCATTCAAGGATTATTCACATTGTGACAACCAATTGAATATCCTAGTAGGGTCTGTCCAGTACATCCAATGTACCCATGAGTCTACATCTTATTCCATGCTCGAAGCATCCTATAAGATTAGAACACATATTAGTCTCAATCATATCAAGGCTGTCTCATGTTCACCAAGATATCTCGACTAAGGACATTACAGCATGTCAGCCTAGCTGAACAGCTTTGAGACATTATTCAGAAGTACAATTATTGCAGCAGACAATATAACAACCTGAATAACAACCATGCCTTTATAAACATAAGAGTTTATTACATAATACTGATATAATCCCAAGGCCTCAAACATTAGCCTTAAGGGCATACCCCAACAGGGAGATCATTGATCGAGGAGAGATCAAGGTCTGCAAGGTTCATACAGATGACAATCTGGCTGACCCGCTTACAAAGCCTCTGGCGCAGCAGAAGCATGAGAAGCACTGTAATAATATGGGTTTGAGATTTCTCAACCATTAGATTAAGTGCAAGTGGGAGATTGTTGGGGTATGCCCTTAAGGCTAATGTTTGAGGCCTAGGGATTCTTTCAGTATCATGTATAAACTCTTATGTTTATAAAGGCAATGGTTGTTATTCAGTTTGTTACATCATCTACTGCAATATGTACACTTCTGAATAATGTCTCAATGCTGTTCAGCTTGGCTGACATGCAGTATTGTCCTTAGTCGAGATATCTTGGTGAACATGAGACAGCCTTGATATGATTGAGACTAATATGTGTTCTAATCTTATAGGATGCTTCGAGCATGGAATAAGATGTAGACTCATAGGTACATTGCATGTACTGGACAGACCCTACTAGGATGTTCAATTGCTTGTCACAATGTGAATAATCCTTGTATGTGAACAAGTGGCATACTTCCTCTGTCTTGAGATCACTTGTGTTTCTAAATGATGATTGTCATTGTTTTGAGGTAGTTCAATATCATTTGAAACATAATGGTTATTGACTATCTTGGATAATGATCATGAGTCAGGTTAGGACACTAGTGATAGATAAAGGATTGCCGTCTCCTTGTTTAGGAGAGTGATGTTCTAAAGGGGCCCCCTGGATGAGATGATTGAGAAAGTGTATGGCCATACCCAGATGACTATGTTCATCTGATCTAATCATGCTCATCATATTGGAGTTACAAGCTTGACATGCTTGTCCAATAAGAACATCCAGTGGCAAAGGAAACATGTATGTCTAGTGAAGTGGATTCACACTTGTGCTATGGTTTGGGTGTAGTCTTGGAAGACTCTTTCCTTTATATCGGGAGACAGTGATGTGTTGCTAGATACCCCTCACTGATCGTGATAACGTAAGTTATCGTTACCGACATTTAAGGGAAACCCTCAGGGTCGCACAATTTGATGATATGGCTTACTTAAGTCAGATCGTGTGGACTGAATTGTTTTGGTTCAGTTTAAAGGAGTTTAAACTCTGATTGTAAGTGAGATCTAGTCTGATCATGTTTGATTGATTAGGGCTTGAGATCGGTAAGCTTCGATCGAGAGTAGTGATGCTAGATCGGTGAGATCAAGTGCATCTAGAGATGAACGGTTAGATCTTGAACCTTCATGGTTCATATAGATTTAGACCATGGCTTGGCTTGGTTTGATTTGGTCTTTGTACCAAATCCTTTTGAACCGATTGCAATTGAACCCATTCACCTATGTGAACGTATGGTTCAATGAGGAGGGGAGTTTCGATGGTTCACTTGAGGTGAACGCATGAAGCTTTGAAGACTTGCTATTTTTGGAGTTCGGTTTTCAAAAAAAAGGAAAAACGTCTCCATGTTGTAACGTGTTCGCCCCCTTCTCGAGTTGTGAAGCTATCATCGTGGTGTCTTCTTCCTTGACGAAAGGAAAAAGAGGATAGGCCATCAAGAGGATTCATCTCATCTTCTTCACACGACAAGGAAATTTGGAGATCCTTGCTAGCACAAGGAACGTCCAAAGAGGTAGCCATCTCTCATCTAGTGTGCGTCTTCTTAGGAGGAGAGCCAATTCGCCCTCTTGCTTCCAAGTCGCCTCCTTCATCATGGCTACGGTAAAAGATCTTAACTTGATCTTTGCATCATAATCAAAGTTGATCATATATATTCATGCAAGCGATCTTGTTAAAACCCTAGAAAAGTTTATATGCGCAAGTTTTAGGGTTTTCGCCCCCCCCCCTTTAGGGACTTACAATCTCTGTGTTCTGGGCTACGATACATCGTCGTAGCAAGGTATGTAGGCTTCTGTGAAGTTTTAGTGAAGTTCCGTTCGGGTTTGGGTATGTTATGTGTATCGACGGCGGCGGCGCCACCGTCGATACCTGCTGTCGCTTCGGGTGCTTCGACCGTGGGTCGAAAACTCGCCGAAGCTGGTCGTAGAACCTCGCCTCGTCGTCCGGAGTCTACTGGCGAAGTTTGGCGGTGATCCGATCTTCGAAGCGCCCTCGGGAGCTCGCCGGCGCAAGCAGCGGACGCAAGTCCGGCGGCCTTGCGCGGCGGCGGTCGGGCGGCGCGGGCGACGAACGGTTCGTTTTGATTTTAGGGTTCATCCGGTTTATTTGGAAATAAACCCGGACCAGCTGAGTGGGAATTGAATTGAACCGGTTCAACAGTATTGGCAGTTCAATTTCAAATTCGGTTCAGTAATTGAATTTCGACCGGTTCGACCCTGATTCGGTTGAATCCGGGCCGGTTCAGGTATCCATTGGAAAGACAATGAAATTCCCTATCTAATGGTAATCTGTATAGCTTTATATGAGTTTTATATTTTGTGTAATTTAAGTTATAAGTCTCGGTTTAACTTGGTTCAGGGTGAATTTGATCGGTTCAGTGCAATTCTGTCCGGTTCAGTGGGTTTTAGGTTCGGTTCATATGACCTGAGACTGGTTCTCTAGGTTTAGGGTTATGTTCTACCTGTTGTTAGTTTTGGTTTTCAAATTAGAATGTTTAATGATAGAGTTCATGTACAAATTCATGTTACAGAGTGGTTGATCCAATAATCGGCTTGCATTGTTTGATATACAAACTAGTTGACTTTTCAAGAGGATTCAGGATAACAGCGTTTGAGGTAGGAATCTTTGTTGGGGTATGCCCTTAAGGCTAATGTTTGAGGCCTTTGGGATTGTATCAGTATCATGTAGTAAACTCTTCTGTTTATAAAGGCATGGTTATTATTCAGGTTGTTACCTTGTCTGCTGTAATAAGTGTACTACTGAATAATGTCTCAAAGCTGTTCAGCTAGGCTGACATGCTATAAAGTCCTTAGTCGAGATATCTTGGTGAACATGAGACAGCCTTGATATGATTGAGACTAATATGTGTTCTGATCTTATAGGATGCTTCGAGCATGGAATAAGATGTAGACTCATGGGTACATTAGATGTACTGGACAGACCCTATTAGGATATTCAATTGCTTGTCACGATGTGAATATTCCTTGTATGCTACAAGTGGCACATGTCCTCTGACTTGAGATCACTTGTGTTTCTAAATGATGATTGTCATTGTTTTGAGGTAGTTCAATATCATTTGAAACATAATGATCATAGACTATCTTGGATAATGATCATGAGTCAGGTTAGGGCACTAGTGATAGATAAAGGATTGCCGTCTCCTTGTTTAAGGAGTGTGATGTTCTAAAAGGGGCCCCCCCTATATGAGATGATTGAGAAAGTGTATGGCCATACCCAGATGACTATGTTCATCTGATCTAATCATGCTCATCATATTGGAGTCACAGGCTTGACACGCTTGTCCAATAAGAACATCTAGTGGCAAAGGATATATGTATGCCTAGTGAAGTGCATTCACCCTTGTGCTATGGTTTGGGAGTAGTCTTGGAAGACTCTTTCCTTTATATCGGGAGACAGTGATGTGTTGCTAGATACCCCTCACTGATCGTGATAACGCAAGTTATCGTTACCGACATTTAAAGGAAACCCTTAGGGTCGCACAATTTGATGATATGGCTTCTTTAAGTCAGATCGTGTGGACTGAATTGTTTGGATTCAGTTTGAAGGGATTTAATCTCTGATTATAAGTGAGATCTGGTCTGATCATGTTTGATTGATTAGGGCTTGAGATCGGTAAGCTTTGATCGAGAGAATGGATGCTAGATCGGTGAGATCAAGAGCATCAGGAGATGAACGGTTAGATCATGAGCCATTTGGTTCATAGAAGGTCTAGACCATGTCTTGGCTTGGCTTGGTTTGATTTTGGTCTTTGAACCAAATCGAATTGAACCAAAGAATGAACCGGTTCACTATGTGAACGCATGGTTCATGAAGGAAAGCGTTTTGGCATTGGCGAATGGCTTCATGACTTTCCATTTTGGGAAGTCATGTAACGCCACTCTTGATATCGCCTAAATGTTTTTGCTCTCTTGTCTTTGACGTGGCTTGCGATTTTTCGTGTGGTGAAGGTGTTGATGACAAGGGGAGAGCTCTCGGCCAAGCATCATCTCATCATCCCTACCATTCGAACAAGAACATCTTGGCACTTTTGCTAGCACAAGAGGTGCGCAAGAAGGAAGCCTTCATCATTTGGTGTGTGTCTTCTTTGGAGGAGATCTCTTTTGCTCTCTCTCTTCCAAGACGCCATCCAACACATGGCTTCGGTATGAAATACTTCTCATCCTTAAAAGTTGATCATATACGTATTCATGCAAACGATCTACATGAAACCCTATAAAATTTCATGCGCCCCCTTCGTTAGGGTTTCATCCCCTTTGCGCTCCCCCTTGAAGGGGACTTTCAAATGGTATCAGAGGTTATGGTTTATGCATGAATCATATGGTTGCTTTGAGTGATCCTTGTTTGCGCTTGCAAAGTATAGATCTATGTACATGCCGAAATAAACTACATGCTAGTTTAAGCTCTTAGATGTATGTTTATCTTGATTTGCGCATGTATAATGTTTTTGGTTAGCGCTTGTTAATGTTTTCAAAAGAAAAATTTACCTTGCGCGCCCATTAGATCTAATGCGCCTACTATAATCCCTTAGATGGGTTGATGGGGTTGAAAGCATCATCTAGAATAGATCCAAGTCTGATCAGACCATCTGACAGCCTAGATGGGTTGACCAGATAGCACCTGTGCGCAAGCAAGAGGTGGCTATAGGTTGACTGCATCAAGGGCGTGTAGCGAGGTCTGGTTGAGACGACCATTGAACACACATGAGTTAGGCCCGGGGTCACACCCGCTTGCTAGAACTCATGAGGGTTGTTCAGCCCTTGGCGCATACATGGTTGACCATTAGGTCAACTCGAGTCAGTTAGGACTTGGTGCATGCAAGGGGCAGAGGATCTGACTAGATGGATGAGTGGATCCCTATCAATGGACCATTGTAAGGTTGTAGGACTCATAAGAAAATTAAAATTGATGCCAATGGGGTTTTCAAAATTTATTTTCTTTTAATTGGATCACATGTTGTTTGATGCCTATGCTTGTTTGTTTATTCTTATGTGGGCTGCCCATGTTAAATGTGTGCTGTGCTGGGGCCTGCGAGCCTGGATTTAACTTGTAAATTAATTTTATTGTGATCTGTGAATCACATTGTTCATTAATTTATTGTATATTTGACCTGCGAGTCAAGCTTGTCTAGATAGATCAAAATGTATTTTGATTAGACAAGAGCACAAAAGCACACATCGCAGAGGCGCATACAGCTGGTGGGCGCACCTGAGCTGCATTGAGTGCTGGGGCCCTGGGTTGGGCCAGATGAGCAGCTAAAAACCCATAAAGAAAAGCAAGTGAAGACTTAAGATAAATTAAGGTCTTACTTAGGCTATGGGCTTTTACCACATAAGATGCATGCTTTCTTTTATTGTTTAAATAAGTAGAACAGCATGATTTATTTATCTTCTGCTATCACCATAGGAATTGCATGATAGTGAAGAAGATAAAAGACCGTTAAAATCCAAACGCTAAAATATCAAGCTCGTAAGCCTTCTGACGCGAAACCTCACTGTTCTAACTATCGTTGGAGCCGTGTTGTACCCACTCAGTGGGCACGTCCAACTATCTTCAGACGGTGCTGGATTACACCTGCATGTTACAGAGAAGGGATTTATCGCTTCTCGTTGCTCAGCATAGTACGTGGTGGTCCAGGGAGTAGGTCGGGTCAGCTTGACCATGTAGGCTACATATGTGGCGCATATGGAAGCACATGGAGGCAGCCATCTGTGGGATCAGAGACTGTGTTGTACCAACTCAGTTGGCACAGTCTGCTGGATTGCCCAGGTGAAGGGGAATCGCACGGGTTGGCGATTGGCTGGGACAGCCTACCAGAGATTAGTGCTTGTACTCTCTGTGCATCTTATCTCGTCAGAACGGGACGCGGAGACCAAGTATGAAATCTGGATCCCATCTCACTAAAAGAGTGTTACTCTTTCGGGCTGTTTTGCTGGATTTTTCAGCCAGATAAAATAGTGAGAAAAGAATCTTTCTTAAGTCCTAGATTGATTCTGAACATTGATACTGACCTTGCTGTTCTTGCATTGTTGTAGATTCCTGCAGCAACGAACACCATGAGCTTCAATGTGCGATCCCTACTGGAAAGGGAGAAGTTTGCTGGGCCAAACTTCTCAGACTGGTTCGGACACCTTAAGATCGTTCTTAAGGCAGAGAGGAAACTGTATGTCCTCGAGACGGCTGTGCCGCCTCAACCCGCTGCGAACGCCGCAAGGGCGGTTCGTGATGCCTATGAAAAGCACGTCAATGATAGCATTGATGTCGCTTGCCTGATGCTAGCGTCTATGACGCCACCGCTGCAGCGTCAGCATGAGGATATGTCGGCTATAGAGATTATAGCGAACCTCAAGATGCTGTATGCTGCACAGGCGAGGACAGAACGCTATAATCTGACAAAGCTTTTCTTTCAGAGCAAACTGGCTGAAGGGAACCCAGTGGGAGCTCACGTGCTCAAGATGACTGGGCACAAGGAGGCTCTGGAGAAACTGGGGCATACCATCAACCAGGAGCTTGCTGTAGATATTATTCTGCAGTCTCTCCCGCCTTCTTTCGATGCGTTCATTATTAACTTTAATATGAACAAAATCGATTGTACTCCGGCAGAGCTGCTGAATATGCTCTTGACTACTGAGGAAACTCTGAAGGGAAAGCCTTCAACCTCTGTCTTAATGGTTCCTTCAAGGAACAAGAAGAAGGGGAAGAAGGGCAAAGCCCCTGTCAAGAACTACAGTAAGGCGCTGAAACAAAAGGTGAAGCGGTCGAAGGACAACAGGTGTTTCCACTGTGGCCAGCTGGGTCACTGGAAAAAGGACTGTAAAGCGCTCCAAGGAGACAAGAGGGGAAGCATTGCTTCTGGCTCAGGTATATTTGTGACTGAGGTCATGATATCATCTTCTTCTGTTTCATGGGTGTTGGACACTGCATGTGGAGTTCACATTTGTTCAAATGTACAGGAACTCAAGAGAAGAAGACAGGTGGGACAGCATGAGGTGGACCTACGCGTTGGAAACGGGGCACGGGTTGCTGCAGTTGCTGTAGGAGACTATTTCATCTCATTACCATCTGGCATTGTATTAGAATTAAACAATTGTTACTTTGTTCCCAGTATCACTAAAAATATTATCTCCATTCCTGCTCTTGTCAGGAAGGGATTTTCCTTTGAATGCAATATTTCAAAGTGTGTTTTATCTTATGATAATATTGTTTATGCAACTGGTTCAATCAACAATGGGTTATTCATGTTGGACATGGAATATTCTATACAAAACATTGATAATAAGAAAGCCAAGTATGCTGATGACAGCACCTTGCTATGGCATAGTCGTTTAGGCCATGTTAACAAGAAGCGCATTAAGCGGTTGCATGATCATGGACTGCTGGGATCATTCTCCTATGAGGAGATTGATACATGCAAAGCTTGTTTAATGGGTAAAATGACGAAGTCCCCTTTTCCTAACAAAGGTCAAAGGGCTTCAGGTTTACTTGACCTTATACACAGTGATGTGTGTGGGCCGTTTAGTAAACATGCCAGAGGTGGCTATCAGTACTTCATTACCTTTACTGATGATTTCAGTAGGTATGGGTATGTCTATTTAATGAGACATAAAAGTGAATCTTTTGACAAGTTCAAAGAGTTCAAAAATGAAGTACAAAATCAGCTAGGCCAAAATATCAAGGCACTTCGTTCTGATCGAGGTGGAGAATACCTGAGTCATGCGTTTACTGACTATCTAAAGGAGTGTGGGATTATCTCACTGCTCACTACACCAGGAACACCGCAATGGAATGGTGTGTCCGAGAGGAGAAATAGAATGTTACTTGATATGGTTCGTTCTATGATGAGTCAGGCTACTCTACCTTACTCCTTTTGGGGATTTGCACTGGAAACAGCTGCAAAGGTACTAAACCGAGTGCCATCCAAGGCAGTTTCTAAGACTCCATACGAGTTATGGTATGGGAAACAGCCGAGCTTGACATTTATCAGGATCTGGGGTTGCGAGGCTTATGTCAAAAAGCTCGCCTCTGGGAAACTGGAGAGCAGATCTGAGAAATGCATCTTTGTCGGTTACCCTAAGGAAACTAAGGGTTATTATTTCTACGATCCCAAAGAGAACAAAGTATTTGTTGCTCGGACGGCAATATTTCTTGAGAAGGAGTTTCTTCTGCAAGAAGCCAGTGGGAGAGAAATAAAGCTGGATGAGAATCCAGAGAATGGACAAAGTAGTCAAGCACAGTTGGATGTGCTTGAGCCGGTAGAACAGGTTATTGAACAACCTGAGGCTCAAATATCACGAGAACCGCGTAGATCGGGAAGGATCCGTCGACAGCCTGAGCGCTATGACGGAGTCTACATCATTGATTATGATGAACCCCTCACTTATGCGGATGCGGTCAGTGGACCGGAGTCAGCTAGATGGCTTGAAGCTATGCGAGCCGAGATGGACTCCATGTCAGATAACCAAGTCTGGGATTTGGTTGATCCGCCTCCGGGAGTAATCCCTATAGGCTGTAAATGGATCTTCAAGAAGAAGATTGACATGGATGGTAACATTGTTACCTATAAAGGCAGGCTAGTTGCGAAAGGTTTCAAACAAATCTACGGGATAGATTATGATGAAACTTTCTCTCCTGTAGCCATGTTTAAGTCTATTCGGATTCTTTTCGCGATAGCAGCATATTACGATTATGATGTAGGGTCCCCTTCGAGGGGGAGCGCAAGCAGATCAAACCCTAAAGGGGGCGCATGTAAATTCTTTTGGCAGCGGAATTAGGGTTTTATCAAGATCGCATGAATATATGTTCATATGATCAACCTTAAGACGTTGTAAAGATCGAAAGAAGATCTCATACCATAGCCATCGGTTTGATGGAGCCTTGGAAGCAAAGGTGCAAATGAACCTTCTCCAAAGTTGACGCACACAAGAAGATGCCGCCTACTACCTTTGGTGTTCCTTGTGCTAGCAAGTGCCCAAGGTGTCCTTGACGTATGGAAGGGATGAGATCGCTTGGTGCCTTCACCGAGACCTCCTCTTCGTCAACTACCTCAATCCACGAGAGTATGTGCGTTCACCACCAAGCGAACGCCTTGACGTTGAGGTGTAGAGGCGTTTTGGGCGTTAAGGCGTTGAGGCCTTCATGACTTTCCATAAATGGAAATCATGCGCCATGATCTCATAACCGATCAAAGAAAACGCTTTCAACCAATGAACCAAGCGTTCACACATGTGAACCGGTTCAAGCAAATCGAATGCATTTCAATTTTGGTTCAAAGATCAATTAACCCAAGCATTGGTTTAGATCACCGTTAAACCCTAAGGCTCCAGATCCAACCGTTCATCTCCTGATGCTTCTGATCTCACCGATCTAGCATCAACTCTCTCGATCAAAGCTTACCGATCTCAAGCCCTAATCAATCAAACATGATTAGACCAGATCTCACTTATAATCAGAGCTTATAATCCCTTTAAACTGAACCCAAATAATTCATTCCACACGATCTGACTCAAGTAAGCCATATCATCAAATTGTGCGACCCTGAGGGTTTCCTTTAAATGTCGGTAACGATAACTTTTGTTATCACGATCAGTGAGGGGTATCTAGCAACACATCACTGTCTCCCGATATAAAGGAAAGAGTCTTCCAAGACTACACCCAAACCATAGCACAAGTGTGAATCAACTTCACAAGGCATGCAAATATATCCTTTGCCACTGGATGTTCTTATTGGACAAGCAAGTCAAGCTTGTAACTCCAATATTACGAGCATGATTAGATCAGATGAACACTGTCACCTGGGTATGGCCATACACTTTCTCAATCATCTCATTCAAGGGGGGGCCCCTTTAGAACATCACACTCCTTAAACAAGGAGACGGCAATCCTGTATCTATCACTAGTGCCCTAACCTGACTCATGATCATTATCCAAGATAGTCTATAACCATTATGTTTCAAATGATATTGAACAACCTCAAAACAATGACAATCATCATTTAGAAACACAAGTGATCTCAAGTCAGAGGACATGTGCCACTTGATGCAAACAAGGATTATTCACATTGTGACAAACAATTGAATATCCTAGTAGGGTCTGTCCAGTACATCCAATGTACCCATGAGTCTACATCTTATTCCATGCTCGAAGCATCCTATAAGATTAGAACACATATTAGTCTCAATCATATCAAGGTTGTCTCATGTTCACCAAGATATTTCGACTAAGGACTTTACAGCATGTCAGCCCAGCTGAACAGCTTTGAGACATTATTCAGAAGTACACTTATTACAGCAGACAAGGTAACAAACTGAATAACAACCATGCCTTTATAAACATAAGAGTTTATTACATGATACTGATACAATCCCAAGGCCTCAAACATTAGCCTTAAGGGCATACCCCAACAATCTCCCACTTGCACTTAATCTAATGGTTGAGAAATCTCAAACCCATATTATTACAGTGCTTCACATGCTTCTACTGCGCCAGAGGCTTGGTAAGCGGGTCAGCCAGATTGTCATCTGTATGTACCTTGCAGATTTTGATCTCGCCACGATCAATGATCTCCCGGATCAAGTGAAACCGTCTTTGTATGTGCTTGGACTTCTGGTGCGACCGTGGTTCCTTTGCTTGTGCGATTGCTCCAGTGTTATCACAGAAGATAACCAAAGGATCTGCACTCGAAGGAACGACACCAAGTTCCTGAACGAACTTACGAATCCACATTGCCTCCTTGGATGCTTCCGAGGCTGCAACATACTCGGCTTCTGTTGTGGAATCAGCAACAGTAGACTGTTTGAAACTTTTCCACACCACTGCTCCACCATTCAAGCTAAAAACATAGCCTGATTGCGATCGGAAATCATCCTGGTCCGACTGGAACGAAGCGTCAGTATATCCTTCAATACTGAGTTCTTCCTGACCACCATATATCAAGAACATATCTTTGGTCCTCCGCAGATATTTTAAAATGTTCTTGACTGCAATCCAGTGCGCCATACCTAGATTACCTTGGAACCGACTGGTCACGCTTAACCCGTAAGCGACGTCTGGGCGAGTACACAACATTGCATACATAATGGACCCAATAGCCGAAGCATAAGGCGTATTGTCCATTTCATCTTTCTCAGTCTGTGTTTGTGGACACTGACTCTTCGAAAGATTCAGACCATGTCTGACTGGAAGATACCCCCTTTTAGAATTCTCTAAATGGAATCTTTCCAGGACTTTATCGATGTAAGTACTCTGGCACAGCCCGAGAAGCCCCTTAGATCTATCCCTGTAGATCTTCACACCTAATACATAGGCTGCTTCTCCTAGATCTTTCATCTGAAAACATTTTCCCAACCATGCTTTAACAACATGCAGTTCAGGAATATCGTTTCCAATGATCAAGATGTCATCGACGTAGAGGACTAGGAAAGTAATCACGCTCCCACTAAACCTCTTATATACACACGGGTCATCTTCGTTCTTGATGAAACCAAACTCAGAGATTGATTCATCAAAATGAATATTCCAGCTTCTCGATGCTTGTTTAAGTCCATAAATGGACTTCTTTAACTTGCATATTTTATGACGATCTGATGGATTAGTGAAACCTTCAGGTTGTGTCATATACACATCCTCATCCAGATTTCCATTCAGGAAAGCCGTCTTCACATCCATCTGCCAGATCTCATAATCGTAATATGCTGCTATCGCGAAAAGAATCCGAATAGACTTAAACATAGCTACAGGTGAGAAAGTTTCATCATAATCTATCCCGTAGATTTGTTTGAAACCTTTCGCAACTAGCCTGCCTTTATAGGTAACCACGTTACCATCCATGTCAATCTTCTTCTTGAAGATCCATTTACAGCCTATAGGGATTACTCCCGGAGGCGGATCAACCAAATCCCAGACTTGGTTATCTGACATGGAGTCCATCTCGGCTCGCATAGCTTCAAGCCATCTAGCTGACTCCGGTCCACTGACCGCATCCGCATAAGTGAGGGGTTCATCATTATCAATGATGTAGACTCCGTCATAGCGCTCAGGCTGTCGACGGATCCTTCCCGATCTACGCGGTTCCCGTGATATCTGAGCCTCAGATTGTTCAATAACCTGTTCTACCGGCTCAGGCTCATCCAACTGTGCTTGACTACTTTGTCCTTCCTCTAGATTCTCATCCAGCTTTATTTCTGTCCCACTGGCCTCTTGCAGAAGAAACTCCTTCTCAAGAAATATGGCCGTCCGAGCAACAAATACCTTGTTCTCTTTGGGATCGAAGAAATAATAACCCTTAGTTTCCTTAGGGTAACCGACAAAGATACATTTGTCAGATCTGCTCTCTAGTTTCCCAGAGGCGAGCTTTTTGACATAAGCCTCGCAACCCCAGATCTTAATAAATGTCAAGCTTGGCTGTTTCCCATACCATAACTCATATGGCGTCTTTGAAACGGCCTTGGATGGCACTCGGTTTAGTACCTTTGCAGCCGTTTCCAGTGCAAATCCCCAAAAGGAATATGGAAGAGTAGCCTGACTCATCATAGAACGAACCATATCAAGTAACGTTCTATTTCTCCTCTCGGATACACCATTCCATTGGGGTGTTCCTGGTGGAGTGAGCTGTGAGATAATCCCACACTCCTTCAGATAGTCAGTAAATTCTCGACTTAGGTATTCTCCACTTCGATCAGAATGAAGTGCCTTGATATTTCGGCCTAGCTGATTCTGTACTTCATTCTTGAACTCTTTGAACTTGTCAAAAGATTCACTTTTATGTCTCATAAGATAGACATACCCATATCTACTGAAATCATCAGTAAAGGTAATGAAGTACTGATAGCCACCTCTAGCATGTTTACTAAATGGCCCACACACATCACTGTGTATAAGGTCAAGTAAACCCGAAGCCCTTTGACCTTTGTTGGGAAAAGGAGCCTTCGTCATTTTACCCATTAAACAAGCTTTGCATGTATCAATCTCCTCACAGGAGAATGATCCCAGCAGTCCATGATCATGCAACCGCTTAATGCGCTTCTTGTTAATATGGCCTAAACGACTATGCCATAGCAAGGTGCTGTCATCAGCATACTTGGCTTTCTTATTATCAATGTTTTGTATAGAAAATTCCATGTCCAACATGAATAACCCATTGTTAATTGAACCAGTAGCATAAACAATATTATCAAGAGTAAGATAACACTTTGAAATCTTGCATTCAAAGGAAAACCCTTTCCTGACAAGAGCAGGAATAGAGATAATATTTTTGGTAATACTGGGTACAAAGTAACAATTGTTTAATTCTAATACAATGCCAGATGGTAATGAGATGTAATAATCCCCTACAGCAACAGCAGCAACCCGTGCCCCGTTTCCAACTCGTAGGTCCACCTCATGCTGTCCCACCTGTCTTCTTCTCTTGAGTTCCTGTACATTTGAACAAATGTGAACTCCACATGCAGTGTCCAACACCCATGAAATAGAAGAAGATGATACCATGACTTCCGTCACGTATATACCTGAGCCAGAAGCGATGCTTCCCCTCTTGTCTCCTTGGAGCGCTTTACAGTCCTTTTTCCAGTGACCCAGCTGGCCACAGTGGAAACATCTGTTGTCCTTCGACCGCTTTACCTTCTGTTTCAGAGCCTTGCTGTAATTCTTGACAGGGGCTTTGCCCTTCTTCCCCTTCTTCTTGTTCCTAGAAGGAACCATTAAGACAGAGGTTGAAGGCTTTCCCTTCAGAGTCTCCTCAGTAGTCAAGAGCATATTCAGCAGCTCTGCCGGAGTACAATCGATTTTGTTCATATTAAAGTTAATAATGAACGCATCGAAAGAGGGCGGGAGAGACTGCAGAATAATATCTACAGCAAGCTCTTGGTTGATGGTATGCCCCAATTTCTCTAGAGCCTCCTTGTGCCCAATCATCTTGAGCACGTGTGTAAGATCCAAGGATCTTAAGTCCTGGTAAGCATTATTTTGATTTAAATAAACTCGTTGGCTGTGATATTTTGTTCATGATTTAAATAAAATTACTGACTGTGATATTTTTCTATGTATTGGTTGTTAATTTATAGTTAATTAACTAGAGATTTTTGGTTGTTAATTAATAGTTAATTAACTAGAGATTTTTGGTTGTTAATTTATAGTTAATTAAATTAGAGATTATTGGTTGTTAATTTTGTTGGACGTTAATTAGCTTAGTGGATGTTAAATTTAATTAGTTAACTAGCTTATTGGATGTTAGTTTAACCCTTACTGGATTGTCACTTAAATTATGAGTTATTGGGTTTGCGCTAATTGGGTTTAAAATTCAAATTTATTAGTTAAATGGGTTAAACCCTTTTGAATTAATTGGTTAGCGGGTTAAACATTAAGAACCGAAATTTAAATTTTTTAAGGGGGTTTAGCGACTAGGGTAAAGAGGTAGGCGTTTTTGGCTTGGAGAAAAACATTGGGCGACGGCTTGAAGAAGTTGGCGATTCTTGAAGAGTTCTTGGGTGATTTTCTCTTCCTCTTCCTTTCTTCCTTTGGCCGGCGTCTTTGGTGTTTGGAGGCGTTTATTGTCCATTGTTGGCGTCTTCCTAGGATCAATTCAAAGCCCTTAGACGAATTTTGTGGAGGATCTTCATCTTGGTATTCTCGGTTGAGGTGAGTGGGGTGTCTTATTCGAAATTTACATCAATAAGATTATGGTTGTGCTACATGAAATATTTGGTTGCTTGAAATCTTTCCATGTTTAAAACCGAAATAATCTTGATAATTGTTATGAAAACTGAATTCTTGATAATAATTATGAGACTCGAAATCTTGATAATTATTTATGAAAACTGAAATTTTGATGTTAATTATGAAACCGAAATCTTGATGATTGTTTTATGAAAACTTTCAACCGAAATCTTGATGATTGTTTTATGAAAACCGAAAGTTTGTAATATGAAATTTAAGGTATTAATTTATAGAATTTAGGAAGTTTTAAACCAATGATTTTGAGCATGATATTCATGTTAACTAAGGTTTAAAATTTAGTAGATAATATGTTATGTTAACCGTGGGTTACATGTAGTGATTTGTAAAGCAATTGTATGAATACATGTTTTAAATTTTATGTTTAATTTTATGTTGATTTTTATGTATGCTTGATAAATGCTATATGTCGATTTTATGGATGCTTGATAAATGCTAATAATGTTATAAAACTCATGTTTATTTATCTAAGACCATGTATTCATGTTTGAGAACATTGGGTGATAATTTAGCAAGGTTAGACTGAATTAATCAGCATGAAACCTAAGGACTACACTACTTTGTGATGTTTGAATATTATGTGATATTTTTTATATTATGTGTTATGAAAGAAGATGGAATGGATAGGACTAAGGCTAGGTGTTACCTTAAACTCAAGGGGATAGTCTATATGTGATATGTTAAGGGTTTGAATTTCGGCCCTGTATTGTGATATGTGAGGGGGTTGATGTTCAGCCTGCCTGTTATGATTATTGTGATGGGGGTTGATGTTCAGCCTGCCCGATATGATTATTGTGATGACTATCCTAGAGTCTAGTTGACACTTAGGAGTCCTCTATGATGTGAAATAAGATATAAGATGTGTCTGTGTTGTTCAGCTAAGGAACCCTTTGGGAGAACGAGTGATATAAGATGCAAAGTGCCATGTCTTGGTCAGACAGGGGCCACCTCTTGATGTCGTCACTCTTAGAACGCTTAGATTTTTGTGATTATGGGGTGATCGTAGAGCAAAGTGCCACGTCGTGACCTGGCGGGGGCCACCTCTTGAATCTACACACCGTCCATCTATATGTTGCATGTGATTTGCAGTCTCCCAGTGCTTAGGCCAAAGCCGGGTTAGACCATAATGGTTACTACTGAATATATGCTGAACAACTAGGTTAATTAAGTGGTTGGTGTGTTTAGTTGGTTTAGAGTATAACTCTAGAACCTTGGTTACTCTGTAGTGATAATTAGGTGATGTTTTAGCAGTGTACATCTGACTGTTTTATATGAATTCTATTCTTTAAGTTTGTCATATGTTGACATGATATTCTGTTAAATGTTTTTAAAATAATCTGCATGTATTTTTGAGTGTATGTTATGGATGGTCGTTTGAGACTATCCACTCACTGGGCTGTGTAGCTCACCCCTCATTATTTTCAGGTGTAGAGCAGGGGCGCATTTCCAGTTAGCATTTTATATGAATATCGTGATATGCCAGTTGAATGAATAAGACTTTTGTGCTTAATTACTGGGGCCGGTTGTGGCCGAATTATATGAACTTGTGTTGCCAGTTGTGGCCAAACTATGTGAACTTGTGTTGCCGGTTATGGCAGTTTGATATTCTGATTTTTGTGTCACCGCGGGCTTTGACCTGGTTTCGGTGTTTGGTATCAGTGATGTTAGTTATGAAATTATAGAATCGACATTGTGGTTTTGTTTTGAATTTCAAGTCGATTTGTATTTTTGCAATCGGATTTGATATAAATGTGAACTTGCATATGTCTAGTGCAAGTATTGCCTGGTGGCAGGTACCCTTATGTGATTTATGTGATTTATGGATTTCATGAATTTTATACGGATTTGATATAACTGTTGCCTTGCATATGTCTAGTGCAAGGATTGCGTGGTGGCAGGTACATTTATGAAATTGTGTTTTGTGGAGATTTTGTATGTATGGATTTTGAAAATTTTCAGATCGTGTTTTCTTGAACTTGGTTTTACCTAGCATATGAATCGATCTTGTATGACACATCCTGTTTCTTTTGTGATTTGTGTTGCTTGTATGGGGTTAAGATAACGGGTTGTGACAACGTGAGCTCCCACTGGGCTCCCTTCAGCCAGTTTGCTCTGAAAGAAAAGCTTTGTCAGATTATAGCGTTCTGTCCTCGCCTGTGCAGCATACAACATCTTGAGGTTCGCTATAATTTCTATAGCCGACATATCCTCATGCTGACGCTGCAGCGGTGGCGTCATAGACGCTAGCATCAGGCAAGCGACATCAATGCTATCATTGACGTGCTTTTCATAGGCATCGCGAACCGCCCTTGCGGCGTTCGCAGCGGGTTGAGGCGGCACAGCCGTCTCGAGGACATACAGTTTCCTCTCAGCCTTAAGAACGATCTTAAGGTGTCCGAACCAGTCTGAGAAGTTTGGCCCAGCAAACTTCTCCCTTTCTAGTAGGGATCGCACATTGAAGCTCATGGTGTTCGTTGCTGCAGGTATCTACAACAATGCAAGAACAGCAAGGTCAGTATCAATGTTAAGAATCAATCAGGACTTAAGAATGATTCTTTTTCTCACTATTTTATCTGGCTGAAAAATCCAGCAAAACAGCCCGAAAGAGTAGAACTCTTTTAGTGAGATGGGATCCAGATTTCATACTTGGTCTTCGCGTCCCGCTCAGGCGAGATAAGTTGCACAGAGAGTACAAGCACTAATCTCTGGTAGGCTATCCCAGCCAATCGCCAACCCGTGCGATTCTCCTTCATCTGGGCAATCCAGCAGACTGTGCCAACTGAGTTGGTACAACACAGTCTCTGATCCCACAGATGGTTGCCTCCATGTGCTACCATATGCGCCACATATGTAGCCTACATGGTCAAGCTGACCCGACCTACTCCCTGGACCACCACGTGCTATGCTGAGCAACGAGAAGCGATAAATCCCTTCTCTGTAACACGCAGGTGAAATCACACACCGTCTGAAGATAGATGGACGTGCCCACTGAGTGGGTACAACACGGCTCCAACGATAATCAGAACAGTGAGGTTTCGCGTCAGAAGGGAGCTTGATATTTTAGCGTTGGATTTTAACGGTCTTTTATCTTCTTCACTATCATGCAATTCCTATGGTGATAGCAGAAGATAAATAAATCATGCTGTTCTACTTATTAAACAATAAAAGAAAGCATGGATCTTATGTGGTAAAAGCCCATAGCATAAGTAAGACCTTAATTAACTTAAGTCTTCACTTGCTTTTCTTCATGGGGCTTTTGCTGCTCATCTGGCCCAAACCAGGGCCTAAGCGCCATTTGCAGCTGAGGTGCGCCCACCAGGGAAAATGTGCCTGGTCCCAGAGTCGAACCCTGGACCTCCCACCTGGTCAAGCCACTGCTGCATGCGCCTTTGCCAACTGTGCTTTGTGCTCATGTCTGATTAAACTTACAATTTAATCTATCTAGACATGATTGACTTGCAGGTCAATTACACATTATAAATTAAATAAAAGTGATGCGCAGATCACAATAATATTAAATTTACAATTAACCAGGCACGCAGGCCCCAGCACAGCACACATTAACACGGGCAGCCCACATAAGATTAAATAAACAAACATATGCCTACAATCAACATGTGATCCAAAAGAAAATAAAATTTTCGAAAACCCCATTGGCATCAATTTTAATTTTCTTATGTGCCCTTACAACCTTACAATGGTTGATTGATAGGGATCCACTCATCCATCTAGTCAGATCGACTGCCCTTGCATGCACCAAGTCCTAACTGACTTGAGTTGACCTAATGGTCAACCATGCATGCGCAAAGGGCTGAACAACCCTCATGAGTGTCGGCAAGCAGGTGTGACCCCGGGCCTAACTCATGTGTGTTCAGTAGCCGTCTCAACCAGACCTCGCTACACGCCCTTGATGCAGTCGACCTATAGCCACCTCATGCTTGCGCACAGGTGCTATCTGGTCAACCCATCTAGGCTGTCAGATGGTCTGATCAGACTATTTTGATCCAACCTAGAAGATGCTTTCAACCCCATCAACCCATCTAAGGGTTTAATGTAGGGCCTTAGGTCTAGATGAGGCGCGCACATGATATTTTGATTTGTCAAAACAAGCGCCAACAAACATGCGCATACATCTAAATAAAACTAGCATGTAGTTTTGCGGCATGTGATTAGATCTAAGCATAGCAAACGCAAACAAGGATCACATAAAGGCAATCAAATGAGCATATACAGAACCGTGCCTCTGATACCAATTGTAGGGTCCCCTTCGACGGGGAGCGCAAGCAGATCAAACCCTAAAGGGGGCGCATGTAAATTCTTTTGGCAGCGGAATTAGGGTTTTATCAAGATCGCATGAATATATGTTCATATGATCAACCTTAAGACGTTGTAAAGATCGAAAGAAGATCTCATACCATAGCCATCGGTTTGATGGAGCCTTGGAAGCAAAGGCGCAAATGAACCTTCTCCAAAGTTGACGCACACAAGAAGATGCCGCCTACTTCCTTTGGCGTTCCTTGTGCTAGCAAGTGCCTAAGGTGTCCTTGACGTATGGAAGGGATGAGATCGCTTGGTGCCTTCACCGAGACCTCCTCTTCGTCAACTACCTCAATCCACGAGAGTATGTGCGTTCACCACCAAGCGAACGCCTTGACGTTGAGGTGTAGAGGCGTTTTGGGCGTTAAGGCGTTGAGGCCTTCATGACTTTCCATAAATGGAAATCATGCGCCATGATCTCATAACCGATCAAAGAAAACGCTTTCAACCAATGAACCAAGCGTTCACACATGTGAACCGGTTCAAGCAAATCGAATGCACTTCAATTTTGGTTCAAAGATCAATTAACCCAAGCATTGGTTTAGATCACCGTTAAACCCTAAGGCTCCAGATCCAACCGTTCATCTCCTGATGCTTCTGATCTCACCGATCTAGCATCAACTCTCTCGATCAAAGCTTACCGATCTCAAGCCCTAATCAATCAAACATGATTAGACCAGATCTCACTTATAATCAGAGCTTATAATCCCTTTAAACTGAACCCAAATAATTCAGTCCACACGATCTGACTCAAGTAAGCCATATCATCAAATTGTGCGACCCTGAGGGTTTCCTTTAAATGTCGGTAACGATAACTTTCGTTATCACGATCAGTGAGGGGTATCTAGCAACACATCACTGTCTCCCGATATAAAGGAAAGAGTCTTCCAAGACTACACCCAAACCATAGCACAAGTGTGAATCAACTTCACAAGGCATGCATGTATCCTTTGCCACTGGATGTTCTTATTGGACAAGCAAGTCAAGCTTGTAACTCCAATATTACGAGCATGATTAGATCAGATGAACACTGTCACCTGGGTATGGCCATACACTTTCTCAATCATCTCATTCAAGGGGGGGCCCCTTTAGAACATCACACTCCTTAAACAAGGAGACGGCAATCCTGTATCTATCACTAGTGCCCTAACCTGACTCATGATCATTATCCAAGATAGTCTATAACCATTATGTTTCAAATGATATTGAACAACCTCAAAACAATGACAATCATCATTTAGAAACACAAGTGATCTCAAGTCAGAGGACATGTGCCACTTGATGCAAACAAGGATTATTCACATTGTGACAAACAATTGAATATCCTAGTAGGGTTTGTCCAGTACATCCAATGTACCCATGAGTCTACATCTTATTCCATGCTCGAAGCATCCTATAAGATTAGAACACATATTAGTCTCAATCATATCAAGGTTGTCTCATGTTCACCAAGATATTTCGATTAAGGACTTTACAGCATGTCAGCCCAGCTGAACAGCTTTGAGACATTATTCAGAAGTACACTTATTACAGCAGACAAGGTAACAAACTGAATAACAACCATGCCTTTATAAACATAAGAGTTTATTACATGATACTGATACAATCCCAAGGCCTCAAACATTAGCCTTAAGGGCATACCCCAACATATGAGATCTGGCAGATGGATGTGAAAACAGCTTTCCTTAATGGAAATCTGGATGAGGATGTGTATATGACACAACCTGAAGGTTTCACTAATCCATCAGATCGTCATAAAATATGCAAGTTAAAGAAGTCCATTTATGGACTTAAGCAAGCATCTAGAAGCTGGAATATTCGTTTTGATGAATCAATCTCTGAGTTTGGTTTCATCAAGAACGAGGATGACCCGTGTGTATATAAGAGGTTTAGTGGGAGCGTGATTACTTTCCTAGTCCTCTACGTCGATGATATCTTAATCATTGGAAACGATATTCCTGAATTGCATGCTGTTAAAGCATGGCTAAGGAAATGTTTCCAGATGAAAGATCTAGGAGAAGCAGCCTATGTATTAGGTGTGAAGATCTACAGGGATAGATCTAAGAGGCTTCTCGGGCTGTGCCAGAGTACTTACATCGATAAAGTCCTGGAGAGATTCCATTTAGAGAATTCTAAAAGAGGATATCTTCCAGTCAGACATGGTCTGAATCTTTCGAGGAGTCAGTGTCCACAAACACAGACTGAGAAAGATGAAATGGACAATACGCCTTATGCTTCGGCTATTGGGTCCATTATGTATGCGATGTTGTGTACTCGCCCAGACGTCGCTTACGGGTTAAGCGTGACCAGTCGATTCCAAAGTAATCCAGGTCAGGCACACTGGATTGCGGTCAAGAACATTTTAAAATATCTACGGAGGACCAAAGATATGTTCTTGATATATGGTGGTCAGGAAGAACTCAGTATAGAAGGATATACTGACGCTTCGTTCCAGTCGGACCAGGATGATTTCCGATCGCAATCAGGCTATGTTTTTAGCTTGAATGGTGGAGCAGTGGTGTGGAAGAGTTTCAAACAGTCAACTATTGCTGATTCCACAACAGAAGCCGAGTATGTTGCAGCCTCGGAAGCATCCAAGGAGGCAGTGTGGATTCGTAAGTTCGTGAGAGAACTTGGTGTTGTTCCTTCAAGTGTCGATCCTTTGGTTATCTTATGTGATAACACTGGAGCAATCGCACAAGCAAAGGAACCACGGTCGCACTAGAAGTCCAAGCACATACAGAGACGGTTTCACTTGATCCGGGAGATCATTGATCGAGGCGAGATCAAAATTTGCAAGGTTCATACAGATGACAATCTGGCTGACCCGCTTACCAAGCCTCTGGCGCAGCAGAAGCATGAGAAGCACTGTAATAATATGGGTTTGAGATTTCTCAACCATTAGATTAAGTGCAAGTGGGAGATTGTTGGGGTATGCCCTTATGGCTAATGTTTGAGGCCTTTGGGATTGTATCAGTATCATGTAGTAAACTCTTCTGTTTATAAAGGCATGGTTATTATTCAGGTTGTTACCTTGTCTGCTGTAATAAGTGTACTACTGAATAATGTCTCAAAGCTGTTCAGCTAGGCTGACATGCTATAAAGTCCTTAGTCGAGATATCTTGGTGAACATGAGACAGCCTTGATATGATTGAGACTAATATGTGTTCTGATCTTATAGGATGCTTCGAGCATGGAATAAGATGTAGACTCATGGGTACATTAGATGTACTGGACAGACCCTATTAGGATATTCAATTGCTTGTCACGATGTGAATATTCCTTGTATGCTACAAGTGGCACATGTCCTCTGACTTGAGATCACTTGTGTTTCTAAATGATGATTGTCATTGTTTTGAGGTAGTTCAATATCATTTGAAACATAATGATCATAGACTATCTTGGATAATGATCATGAGTCAGGTTAGGGCACTAGTGATAGATAAAGGATTGCCGTCTCCTTGTTTAAGGAGTGTGATGTTCTAAAAGGGGCCCCCCCTATATGAGATGATTGAGAAAGTGTATGGCCATACCCAGATGACTATGTTCATCTGATCTAATCATGCTCATCATATTGGAGTCACAGGCTTGACACGCTTGTCCAATAAGAACATCCAGTGGCAAAGGATATATGTATGCCTAGTGAAGTGCATTCACCCTTGTGCTATGGTTTGGGAGTAGTCTTGGAAGACTCTTTCCTTTATATCGAGAGACAGTGATGTGTTGCTAGATACCCCTCACTGATCGTGATAACGCAAGTTATCGTTACCGACATTTAAAGGAAACCCTTAGGGTCGCACAATTTGATGATATGGCTTCTTTAAGTCAGATCGTGTGGACTGAATTGTTTGGATTCAGTTTGAAGGGATTTAATCTCTGATTATAAGTGAGATCTGGTCTGATCATGTTTGATTGATTAGGGCTTGAGATCGGTAAGCTTTGATCGAGAGAATGGATGCTAGATCGGTGAGATCAAGAGCATCAGGAGATGAACGGTTAGATCATGAGCCATTTGGTTCATAGAAGGTCTAGACCATGTCTTGGCTTGGCTTGGTTTGATTTTGGTCTTTGAACCAAATCGAATTGAACCAAAGAATGAACCGGTTCACTATGTGAACGCATGGTTCATGAAGGAAAGCGTTTTGGCGTTGGCGAATGGCTTCATGACTTTCCATTTTGGGAAGTCATGTAACGCCACTCTTGATATCGCCTAAATGTTTTTGCTCTCTTGTCTTTGACGTGGCTTGCGATTTTTCGTGTGGTGAAGGTGTTGACGACAAGGGGAGAACTCTCGGCCAAGCATCATCTCATCATCCCTACCATTCGAACAAGAACATCTTGGCACTTTTGCTAGCACAAGAGGTGCGCAAGAAGGAAGCCTTCATCATTTGGTGTGTGTCTTCTTTGGAGGAGATCTCTTTTGCTCTCTCTCTTCCAAGACGCCATCCAACACATGGCTTCGGTATGAAATACTTCTCATCCTTAAAAGTTGATCATATACGTATTCATGCAAACGATCTACATGAAACCCTATAAAATTTCATGCGCCCCCTTCGTTAGGGTTTCATCCCCTTTGCGCTCCCCCTTGAAGGGGACTTTCAATCTTACCCTACTCCTTTCTTACAGTGTCAATAATAGGATTTGCTACTTAATCCTTTGACTTGATATATGATGCATATGATAGAATTAATTGACACTGATATCTGATTGCTTCATCTGCTTGGTTTGTTTCTGAAATTCCTGTTGAACTCACTTATCTTGTTTATTTGGTCATATTATGTTTCTGTATAAATGGTTAACAAACCTGTTTTGAGATATCTGATATATGGGCTTATGAGCCTGGTTGAATAATTGTGTATCTGAGATATTGACGCATAAGTATGTGGAACCGTTGTAAACCTGAGATGATAAAGTCGTGATATATTTTGACCGCTGACTTGGATGATTTATTCTCCAGTGGCCTGTTTATCTGAGTTATAGTTCTGATTATATCGGACTATCTGAGCTGCCGGTTAGGGCACCGCCAGTTGTCCTCGGGACAATACTACGGATGTCAGATGTTGGACGCAACATTCACCGGACTGTTTGAGACAGTCGTTCCATTGCATGAGCAACAGTGGAAACACTCTGAAAATGAGTGCGGCTCTTAAGTGACATCTGTTGGCCAGCTTGATGATTTGCACGACATTCTTATATTATTTGTATATCGTTGTTTCAGTTATTGTATTATCCTGTTATTTGATTCCCTCACCATGTTTGTTGATTCCTACTTAGCATTTTTGCTAACTCCCTTTGTTTCTCTTCCAGGTACAGAGTTAGCTTTTGGGAGGGATAGAGTAGATAGCAGATACCAGCCCGAGTTGAGATAGTTGCCTTTTGTATTTTATTCAGTTGATAATTTGGATAGTTGTATTCAGATATTGTGTTATAAAACTGTAGATGTTAAGATTGGATTGTTTATTAAATAAATGATATTGGATTATTGTAGTTCTCTGGTTCCTATCAATATTGTTACTCCCTGGGGAACCCTGAGCTAGAAATAGCCGGCTTCCGCCGGGGCGTGACAATTTAAATGGTATCAGAGCTATAGGTTCAGAGGTATAAGTTTCTGTGGGCCCATAACCCACAGGTCAGAGCTATAGGTTGAGTAAGAAAACTTAAGGACATAGGAATCTGAGGACTAGGATTGGGTTAAGGATAGAATAAGTGAATAACTAAAATAAATATTTTTATATGATATATATTCTTTTGGCGTACTCTGATTCTTTTGGGTGTTTATGATATATTCTTTTGGTGTATTTTGATTCTTTTGGACTACTCTGAATTTGGATGACCAAATTCTTTTTAAGGGGTGGATAATGTTATAACCTTGATTTTTGTAATTTTAAAATTTAAAATTTTAGAAATATCAGAATTTGTATTTTTATAATTTTAGGGATTTTTCTGGAATTTTTTAGAATTTTAAAATGATAAAATAATAAGTTTTTATATAATAAGTTAAAGTTTTTATATATAAAACTTATTATGCGTTCGCGGGGGCTCGAACCCGCGACGCGTTCGATTTTCGGACGCAGCCCAACCACCAAGCTAAGTATTCATTTCTGAAATTAAACCATGCTTCATTTAGTTAGTTTTATTTGATTGATTTTATTTCAAAAAAACCGCGTCTGCGGGGATTCGAACCGCGGTCGCGCGATCGCGAACGACTCCGTCTAACCACCGAGTCAATTTGCATTTTTAATATAATATCGGGTTTAATATAATTGAGTAAAGTTTATATTTGATTTTGGGAACCGAGTCAACCCGTCGTCTTCCCCGCGGATCTCGGCGATTTACTCGCCGCCGCGTTCTCGCCGTCTGGAACGCGTCTTGCCTCTATATAATGGGGCTTCTGCTCGCGTTGATGGGATTCGAACCCTAGAACATCTTCACCCCTCGAAGCGCCGCCAGGAAGGAGAAATAGCACTTGAACCAGTCGCCGGAGTTCTAGCGGCGCCGCCTCGTGTTCCAGCCATCCAGCGCCTTCATCGACGACGATCTCTGTGTTCTGGGCTACGATATATCGTCGTAGCAAGGTATGTAGGCTTCTGTGAAGTTTTAGTGAAGTTCCGTTTGGGTTTGGGTATGTTTTGTGTATCGACGGCGGCGGCGCCACCGTCGATACCTGCTGTCGCTTCGGGTGCTTCGACCGTGGGTTGAAAACTCGCCGAAGCTGGTCGTAGAACCTCGCCTCATCGTCCGGAGTCTACTGGCGAAGTTTGGCGGTGATCCGATCTTCGAAGCGCCCTCGGGAGCTCGCTGGCGCAAGCAGCGGACGCAAGTCCGGCGGCCTTGCACGGCGGCGGTCGGGCGGCGCGGGCGACGAACGGTTCGTTTTGATTTTAGGGTTCGTCCGGTTTATTTGGAAATAAACCTGGACCAGCTGAGTGGGAATTGAATTGAACTGGTTCAACAGTATTGGCGGTTCAATTTCAAATTCGGTTCAGTAATTGAATTTCGACCGGTTCGACCCTGATTCGGTTGAATCCGGGCCGGTTCAGGTATCCGTTGGAAAGACAATGAAATTTCCTATCTAATGGTAATCTGTATAGCTTTATATGAGTTTTATATTTTGTGTAATTTAAGTTATAAGTCTCGGTTTAACTTGGTTCAGGGTGAATTTGATCGGTTCAGTGCAATTCTGTCCGGTTCAATGGGTTTTAGGTTCGGTTCATATGACCTAAGACTGGTTCTCTAGGTTTAGGGTTATGTTCTACCTGTTGTTAGTTTTGGTTTTCAAATTAGAATGTTTAATGATAGAGTTCATGTACAAATTCATGTTACAGAGTGGTTGATCCAATAATCGGCTTGCATTGTTTGATATACAAACTAGTTGACTTTTCAAGAGGATTCAGGATAACAGCGTTTGAGGTAGGAATCTTACCCTACTCCTTTCTTACAGTGTCAATAATAGGATTTGCTACTTAATCCTTTGACTTGATATATGATGCATATGATAGAATTAATTGACACTGATATCTGATTGCTTCGTCTGCTTGGTTTGTTTCTGAAATTCCTGTTGAACTCACTTATCTTGTTTATTTGGTCATATTCTGTTTCTGTATAAATGGTTAACAAACCTGTTTTGAGATATCTGATATATGGGCTTATGAGCCTGGTTGAATAATTGTGTATCTGAGATATTGACGCATAAGTATGTGGAACCGTTGTAAACCTGAGATGATAAAGTCGTGATATATTTTGACCGCTGACCTGGATGATTTATTCTCCAGTGGCCTGTTTATCTGAGTTATAGTTCTGATTATATCGGACTATCTGAGCTGCCGGTTAGGGCACCGCCAGTTGTCCTCGGGACAATACTACGGATGACAGATGTTGGACGCAACATTCACCGGACTGTTTGAGACAGTCGTTCCATTGCATGAGCAACAGTGGAAACACTCTGAAAATGAGTGCGGCTCTTAAGTGAGATCTGTTGGCCAGCTTGATGATTTGCACGACATTCTTATATTATTTGTATATCGTTGTTTCAGTTATTGTATTACCCTGTTATTTGATTCCCTCACCATGTTTGTTGATTCCTACTTAGCATTTTTGCTAACTCCTTTTGTTTCTCTTCCAGGTACAGAGTTAGCTTTTGGGAGGGATAGAGTAGATAGCAGATACCAGCCCGAGTTGAGATAGTTGCCTTTTGTATTTTATTCAGTTGATAATTTGGATAGTTATATTCAGATATTGTGTTATAAAACTGTAGATGTTAAGATTGGATTGTTTATTAAATAAATGATATTGGATTATTGTAGTTCTCTGGTTCCTATCAATATTGTTACACCCTGGGGAACCCTGAGCTAGAAATAGCCGGCTTCCGCCGGGGCGTGACACTATCTTTCCTTCCAAGTAAACACAATGAAGGAAAACTTATAGCATATTCCATCCATCTATTTTTCCTTTCCTCTCTCTTTTACTTTCCTTTGCATAATCCATCCGTCCAAGTAAACATAGTGTAAGTGAAAGGATCAATGCATCTCTTATCACTTGTGAGGTTAACTTGTGACACCAAGTTATAGCCTCAAGGTGGGTCGATCCAGTATATCCACACCTGATCTACTCATATGCCAGCATTAGCAACATGTGCCTAACTAGTGCATATACCAGTCTCACATGTACTATCGCTGTCCCTTATCCACTCAGGTACTTGACTAGGGACAAACTTTGAGACTAGATGAAATCATTCTCCACGGATATTATTGTTGTGTCCGCAAGTGCACGGATACTCGAAGTAATAATTAAGATATCGAACCACAGAGACCTATGTGTTAAGTACCAAATAGTTGTTTTCTCACTAGCTAAGCAAATCGAATAAGATGCTAGTAAACGATAGGAAGAGCGTACAAATAATCAGAGAGAAAAACAGGGACTAGGGTTTCATCCACCTTAACTTCCAAGACTAGATATGAATAGATGTTCGTCAATCAAATTTTATCATGACAAAGATATAATTTACTTCATAAAGAAATCATCTTGCTTTCGCGCAGACAATTTACAAAGAACCGATCCTCACTTTCATGCAGGATCTATTCAATGCTGAAGATAAGTAAACCATTAACAAAGAACTCAAGGATCACTTTCGTGCATCCGGATTCTAAGTCATTTATCTCAAGTGGAAACTCAAGGATCACTTTTGTGCATCCGAATCTCTACACAGGTTCTACTTATGGTTCTCCAACGATCTAATACTCAATTTCTTGTAGTATCTTCACGTTTATCACAGTAACTCAATCCTAGATTTAGATTATCAACATGGCAATAATACTTCTAAAATCGAGAAATAAGAACAAACCTAATTTCTTACGATGAGTTCCTAACATTCAATTTTAGGGTTCTAAGTTCTCAAGCAAATCACCTTTCAGTCCATATCGCGAAAACTCTAAAACATGCTAACAATATGAATCTTCGGAGAATTAAAAGCATTCATCACATAAGTAAAATTATCATAGTAAAGTTATCATGACGAAATGAAAATTATCTAGTCATATAAAATCAAGAGGATTACACCCTATGAACCAAAAGATATCTAAGCTAGCATAGATGAAGAATTACAATAAACCATAGTTTAGAATGATAAGAAATCGAATAGAAAGAAGAAAACAACTTTACAGTACGGTTGTAATAGAAATTACAGCCGTAATTTCGCTCCAGAAAATGCAGTGAACAGTGCCGGCACCCGTTCTTTCGTTGATTTCTCCTCCGATCGATCTCATTTCGCTCTGAAACTTCTGGGGTATCCTCTCGTCCTCCAAGCGAAGCTTCCTTGTGAAAATCGCGGCGTGAGATGGCCTTTACACCTCTCGGCATGAGGCCGTGCCCTAGAAATGCCCTTTTTGATTTCTCCCTCGATTCTTGACGAAATTTGATCCTCCTGTCCTCAAATCTTCTCCTTGATTTATAGAACACTCCACTTTTTTTGGTTTTTCAATTGGTGCCTTGGATCTTCAGATATTGCGTCGCAAAAATCGGTCTTTTGAGCGGCTGTGGAAGACTCATTCAAATTTATAATTACGGCCGTAATTTTGGTTACGGCAGGGCCGTAATTTGGTTCTGTGAATTCTAGGCCAAAAATACAGTACCGTGAAAAATATTACGGCACTATCGTAATTTCTTCTGTGTAATTCTGGGCAAAAATACGTTACCGTAATTTTCATTACAGCGGGGGTGTAATCTGGGTAGAAAATTACAGCCCGTAATAAATATTACACCTGGGGGGTAATTTTCAAACTTGCTCTGATTTACATCAAAATTGATGGGCGGCTTCATCTCGACGTCTTGAATTCATTCGTGCACTCAAATCTTTCACAGTTCATCAAAATATGGCACTTTTTACCTAAAAATCATCAAAAACAAGAAATGGTGTAGATTGTACAATATTAGACAAATAAGGCTTAAAAATAAGCAAAAGGTCATGAATATGACACAAAAAGATATATGAAATAGCATAAAATTTACTATAAATTTTGGTGTCATCAAACACATAAGGCTCAAACTTTACTTGTCATCATGCAAATAAATAAAGAACAATGCTAAGTATGGGAAATATGCTTTTTTTATGAAAAATGAACTTCTAAAATATAATCCCTCATGAAATATTCCACCAAATGTTACACAAAATTTCAGATAAATACATCGTCCTCTGAATTTAATCTTTTAGAATCACAACTTTGATCAAATAAAATTTTACAACTTGCATAACAAAAAGAATCTCAATCTCATAGTTTCACTCAAGTTTTAGTTTAATTCTATCATACCTTTGTTTTCAGGAATAGGATATCCAAAATCTTTTTCCACATCAACATCTTTCTTTTCTAAATTTTCTTTTATTGTATTTTTGATGGTATGTACCCACATAGATACACGCTTTTTATTTGGACTTCAACCCTTATCTTCGGTACCACTGTCAATTTTACACAGTGCCAAGTAGGGGAGTTTTTTTTTCTTTTTCTCTCTTTCCTCTTTTACAGACTTCAACCCATATATTCGGTACCACTGCCAATTTTAAGCAGTGCCAAGTAGGGGAGTCTCTCTCTCTTTTTGGATCTTGGATTCTTTCTTCCCAACAAATAGTAAGATAAACTAAACATCAACTAGGTTAATCAATTCAAAAATTACACTCATAAGCTCATTTTATTCAAGAAAGATGTTTCACTTTTAGATTGCATTCATGAAACAACATACCTACCCAAAACTTTATACATCAATCAATGAAAGATTTCAACAAGTAGATATATATTGAAGAAATAAATTCAACATAATAAGTATATCTCCATCACAGGCATATGCATAAACATTCATCATCATAGAAAAATCCACACACCTCTCATCACATGGATTCAAGTCATAAAAATTTTTAAACATCAAAAATATCAAAATCAATGCAAAAGGTGTGAAGCATCAAAATTCATAGAATCAAGTAACCACATCGAATAGAAATCTCAGTAAATGATACAATCATAGCAAAATAAATCAAGTAGCAATACCATACAAAATAAAATCACTTGAGAGTGCAACAATACTCACAAAACTATATAGCAAGCTCAATCAATGTTTGGGGTGTAGCATCGGGGTAGGTGCTGTTAGATCCTCAAAGATGCGCCTTATGAAAATTTTTCTACACAATTTTAAATACATAAGGCTCAGCCCAAAAATAGTATCTTACTTAAAAAAAATAATGATAGAAAATATTTTTCTCAAAGGAAAATCAGAGATGTCATCAGTGGTCAAAAGAAAGTGCTGGTGGAAAGAGCTGATGCAGGTGAGAAGCAAAGGTGAAACAGATGCTAGCTGAAGAGCTGCTAGCAATGAAGATGATGGTGCCAACAGTAGAGTGACAATGAGTAGTCTTCAGTGGCCAGCTGGAGACTACAGTCCTAGAGGCAAAGTCGTTGGCTGGTGGGCAGTGAGAGATGATGCTGCATAGAAAAAACTCATATTCAATAATGAAGATTCTACTGCAAAAATAAAATAAATGGAAACAGAGGCAGTAGAAGAAGTAAGAAGCTGCTGGTGGTGCTCCGGCCGGTGTAACAGATTTCCGGCTAGGAGATCTGAAGACGATGAGTGCTGAAGAAGTGGCAGTGGCTGGAAATCAGAGGTGCTGCGAATCTGGAGAAGCTATAGGCTGCTGGTAATGCAAATATTGGAACAGAGGTAGCAGCTGGAAGCAGAAAACAGGGTTGTTTTTTTTTTAACATTACGGTACCGTAAAAATAATTATGGCAGTGCTGTAATATACACAAAACTTCTCAGGCTAGAAATTTGATGGAATTAAGGCACCGTATAAATGGTTACGGCACTGTTGTGAAACACTCAAAATTTTTGGCAGATAATGAAAGGAGTCCAAAAGGGGGGGGGGGGGGGGGCAAAACCCTGATAGGAGGCGCAACAAAAACTCTAGCGGAATCTAGGGTTTCTAAAAGGATCGCATAGCATGTAATATATTCAACTTTCAATGAGAAGCGATTCTTACCATTGCCATCGCTTAGATGGTGTCTTGGAAGGAAAGGCGCAAATGCTCCTTCTCCTAAGGTGACGCACACAATTGATGTCGCCTACTCTTCCTTAGTGCTCCTTGTGCTAGCAAGGCTCCAAGATTGTCTTGCCGAATGGAAAAGGGAGAGATCACCTTGCTTGGCCGAATACTTCCTCTTGTCGTCTACACTTCTCCACACGAGAATGCAAGCGCCGAATACTCAAGTTGGCGACAAAGGCGTGAAGAGGCAAGTTTCATGAGGCGTGGTCACGTAAGTGATCATGCTTTCTAAAAATAGAAAGCCACTTACTCACATGCGATCATGGGTTTACCCCAATCGCAAACTCCTCTTAGATTGAACCATGCGCTCAACCAATGAGCTGGTTCAAATCGATTTGGTTCAATAACCAAATAAACCAAGCAATCAGTCCAGACCACAATAAACCCTAAGGCTCTTGATCTGACCGTCGATCTCTTGATGCTCCTAATCACACCGATCCAGCATCCATTCTCTCAATCGAAGCTTACCGATCTCAAGCCCTAATCAATCAAACATGATCAGACCAGATCTCACTTACAATCAGAGATTAAATCCCTTTAAACTGAACCTAAATAATTCAGTCCACACGATCTGACTTAAGTAAGCCATATCATCAAATTGTGCGACCCTGAGGGTTTCCTTTAAATGTCGGTAACGATAACTCACGTTATCACGATCAGTGAGGGGTATCTAGCAACACATCACTGTCTCCCGATATAAAGAAAAGAGTCTTCCAAGACTACACCCAAACCACAGCACAAGTGTGAATCAACTCACTAGGCATACATGATTCCTTTGCCACTGGATGTTCTTATTGGACAAGCGTGTCAAGCCTGTAGCTCCAATATGATGAGCATGATTAGATCAGATGAACATAGTCACCTGGGTATGGCCATACTCTTTTCTCAATCATCTCATCCAGGGGGCCCCTTTAGAACATCACACTCCTTAAACAAGGAGACGGCAATCCTATTGAAAGTCCCCTAACTAAAGGGGAAAAACCCTAATGGTGGCGCATAACAAAATCATCGCATGGGAAGCTAGGGTTTCATGAGATCTTTATATGTCATATAATTAACTTTTAAATGATTGAATGGATGAAGAAGAACTCATACCATAGCCATCGGTTTGATGGTGCCTTGGAAGCAAAGGCGCAAATGAACCTTCTCCAAAGTAGACGCACACAAGAAGGTCGATGCGCTCACTCCTTTGAAGCCTTTGTGCTAGCAAAGCCCTTCAAAGGGTCCTTGTCGAATGAAAGGGATGGAGATGTTGATCCTTCTTGGCCGAGTCCTCTTCCTCTATGGCTTCAAGCATCGCCAAAACACCAAAGTGTCGAGAGCGAGAGAGGTCATGATAGGTAGACGAGCGAGAATAGGATATCCCCTATTCGAACATGAGAGATCTCCAAGTGGAGATCATGGTTTCTAAAAATAGAAACCACAACTCGCTCACACGTTCACGCCAAGTGAACGAATCACCACGCCATCTCCCTTTGAACCATGCGCTCATATAATGAGCCGGTTCAATTTGGTTTGGTTCAAGAACCAACCAAGCCAAGCGATCCAGTCTAGATCTTAATTAAACCCTAAGGCTCCAGATCTAACCGTTCATCTCTTGATGCTCCTGATCTCACCGATCTAGCATCCAATCTCTCGATCAAAGCTTACCGATCTCAAGCCCTAATCAATCAAACATGATCAGACCAGATTTCACTTACAATCAGAGATTAAATCCCTTTAAACTGAACCCAAATAATTCAGTCCACACGATCTGACTTAAGTAAGCCATATCATCAAATTGTGCGACCCTGAGGGTTTCCTTTAAATGTCGGTAACGATAACTCACGTTATCACGATCAGTGAGGGGTATCTAGCAACACATCACTGTCTCCCGATATAAAGGAAAGAGTCTTCCAAGACTATACCCAAACCACAGCACAAGTGTGAATCCAACTCACAAGGCATGCATAATTCCTTTACCACTGGATGTTCTTATTGGACAAGCGTGTCAAGCTTGTAGCTCCAATATGATGAGCATGATTAGATCAGATGAACATAGTCATCTGGGTATGGCCATACACTTTCTCAATCATCTCATCTAGGGGGCCCCTTTAGAACATCACACTCCTTAAACAAGGAGATGGCAATCCTATATCTATCACTAGTGCCCTAACCTGATTCAAGCTCACCATCCAAGATAGTCTATAATCATTATGTTTCAAATGATATTGAACTACCTCAAAACAATGACAATCATCATTTAGAAAACACAAGTGATCTCAAGTCAGAGGAAATGTGCCACTTGTCGCATTCAAGGATTATTCACATTGTGACAACCAATTGAATATCCTAGTAGGGTCTGTCCAGTACATCCAATGTACCCATGAGTCTACATCTTATTCCATGCTCGAAGCATCCTATAAGATTAGAACACATATTAGTCTCAATCATATCAAGGCTGTCTCATGTTCACCAAGATATCTCGACTAAGGACATTACAGCATGTCAGCCTAGCAGAACAGCTTTGAGACATTATTCAGAAGTACAATTATTGCAGCAGACAATATAACAACCTGAATAACAACCATGCCTTTATAAACATAAGAGTTTATTACATGATACTGATACAATCCCAAGGCCTCAAACATTAGCCTTAAGGGCATACCCCAACAATCTCCCACTTGCACTTAATCTAATGGTTGAGAAATCTCAAACCCATATAATTACAGTGCTTCTCATGCTTTTGCTGCGCCAGAGGCTTAGTAAGCGGGTCTGCCAGATTGTCATCTGTATGTACCTTGCAGACTTTGATCTCGCCTCGATCTATGATCTCCCTGATCAAGTGAAACCGTCTCTGTATGTGCTTGGACTTCTGGTGCGATCGTGGTTCCTTTGCTTGTGCGATTGCTCCAGTGTTATCACAGAAGATAACCAAAGGATCTGCACTCGAAGGAACAACACCAAGTTCTCTCACGAACTTACGAATCCACACTGCCTCCTTGGATGCTTCCGAGGCTGCAACATACTCGGCTTCTGTTGTGGAATCAGCAACAGTTGACTGTTTGAAACTCTTCCACACCACTGCTCCTCCATTCAAGCTAAAAACATAGCCTGATTGCGATCGGAAATCATCCTGGTCAGACTGGAACGAAGCGTCAGTATATCCTTCAATACTGAGTTCCTCCTGACCACCATATATCAAGAACATATCTTTGGTCCTCCGCAGATATTTTAAAATGTTCTTGACTGCAATCCAGTGTGCCTGACCTGGATTACTTTGGAACCGACTGGTCACGCTTAACCCGTAAGCGACGTCTGGGCGAGTACACAACATCGCATACATAATGGACCCAATAGCCGAAGCATAAGGCGTATTGTCCATTTCATCTTTCTCAGTCTGTGTTTGTGGACACTGACTCTTCGAAAGATTCAGACCATGTCTGACTGGAAGATACCCTCTTTTAGAATTCTCTAAATGAAATCTCTCCAGGACTTTATCGATGTAAGTACTCTGGCACAGCCCGAGAAGCCTCTTAGATCTATCCCTGTAGATCTTCACACCTAGTACATAGGCTGCTTCTCCTAGATCTTTCATCTGGAAACATTTCCTTAGCCATGCCTTAACCGCATGCATTTCAGGAATGTCATTTCCAATGATCAAGATATCATCGACGTAGAGGATTAGGAAAGTAATCACACTCCCACTAAACCTCTTATATACACACGGGTCATCCTCGTTCTTGATGAAACCAAACTCAGAGATTGATTCATCAAAACGAATATTCCAGCTTCTTCACATCCATTTGCCAGATCTCATAATCGTAATATGCAGCTATCGCAAAGAGAATCCGAATAGACTTAAACATAGCTACAGGTGAGAAAGTTTCATCATAATCTATCCCGTAGATTTGTTTGAAACCTTTCGCAACTAGCCTGCCTTTATAGGTAACCACGTTACCATCCATGTCAATCTTCTTCTTGAAGATCCATTTACAGCCTATAGGGATTACTCCCGGAGGCGGATCAACCAAATCCCAAACTTGGTTATCTGACATGGAGTCCATCTCGGCGCGCATAGCTTCAAGCCATCTCGCTGACTCCGGTCCACTGACCGCATCCGCATAAGTGAGGGGTTCATCATTATCAATGATGTAGACTCCGTCATAGTGCTCAGGCTGTCGACGAATCCTTCCCGATCTTCGCGGTTCCCGTGATATCTGAGCCTCAGATTGTTCAATAACCTGATCCACCGGCTCAGGCTCATCCAACTGTGCTTGACTACTTTGTCCTTCCTCTGGATTCTCATCCAGCATCATTTCTCTCCCACTGGCCTCTTGCAGAAGAAACTCCTTCTCAAGAAATATGGCCGTCCGAGCAACAAATACCTTGTTCTCATTGGGATCAAAGAAATAATAACCCTTAGTTTCCTTAGGGTAACCGACAAAGATACATTTTTCAGATCTGCTCTCTAGTTTCCCAGAGGCGAGCTTTTTGACATAAGCCTCGCAGCCCCAGATCCTGATAAATGTCAAGCTTGGCTGTTTCCCATACCATAACTCATATGGAGTCTTAGAAACTGCCTTGGATGGCACTCGGTTTAGTACCTTTGCAGCTGTTTCCAGGGCAAAACCCCAAAAGGAATATGGAAGAGTAGCCTGACTCATCATAGAACGAACCATATCAAGTAACGTTCTATTTCTCCTCTCGGACACACCATTCCATTACGGTGTTCCTGGCGGAGTGAGCTGTGAGATAATCCCACACTCCTTCAGATAGTCAGTAAACTCTCGACTTAGGTATTCTCCACCTCGATCAGAACGAAGTGCCTTGATATTTTGGCCTAGCTGATTCTGTACTTCATTCTTGAACTCTTTGAACTTGTCAAAAGATTCACTTTTATGTCTCATCAAATAGACATACCCATATCTACTGAAATCATCAGTAAAGGTAATGAAGTACTGATAGCCACCTCTGGCATGTTTACTAAATGGCCCACACACATCACTGTGTATAAGGTCAAGTAAACCTGAAGCCCTTTGACCTTTGTTAAGAAAAGGCGACTTCGTCATTTTGCCCATTAAACAAGCTTTGCATGTATCAATCTCCTCATAGGAGAATGATCCCAGCAGTCCATGATCATGCAACCGCTTAATGCGTTTCTCGTTAATATGGCCTAAACGACTATGCCATAGCAAGGTGCTGTCATCAGCATACTTGGCTTTCTTATTATCAATATTTTGTATAGAACTTTCCATGTCCAACATGAATAACCCATTGTTAATTGAACCAGTTGCATAAACAATATTATCTAAAGATAAAACACACTTTGAAATATTGCATTCAAAGGAAAACCCCTTCCTGACAAGAGCAGGAATAGAGATAATATTTTTAGTAATACTGGGAACAAAGTAACAACTGTTTAATTCCAATACAAGTCCAGATGGTAATGAGATGAAATAGTCTCCTACAGTAACAGCAGCAACCCGTGCCCCGTTTTCTACTCGTAGGTCCACCTCATGCTGTCCCACCTGCCTTGTTCTCTTGAGTTCCTGCACATTTGAACAAATGTGAACTCCACATGCAGTGTCCAACACCCATGATATAGAAGAAGATGAAAACATGACTTTAGTCACGTAAATACCTGAGCCAGAAGCGATGCTTCCCCTCTTGTCTCCTTGGAGCGCTTTACAGTCCTTTTTCTAGTGACCTAGCTGGCCACAGTGGAAACACCTGTATTCCTTGGACCGCTTAACCTTCTGCTTCAGAGCCTTGCTGTAACTCTTGACAGGGGCCTTGCCTTTCTTCCCCTTCTTCTTGTTCCTAGAGGGAACCATTAAGACAGAGGTCGAAGGCTTTCCCTTCAGAGTTTCCTCAGTAGTCAAGAGCATATTCAGCAGCTCTGCCGGAGTACAATCGATTTTGTTCATATTAAAGTTAATAATGAACGCATCGAAAGAGGGCGGGAGAGACTGCAGAATAATGTCTACAGCAAGCTCCTGGTTGATGGTATGCCCCAGTTTCTCTAGAGCTTCCTTGTGCCCAATCATCTTGAGCACGTGAGCTCCCACTGGGCTCCCTTCAGCCAGTTTGCTCTGAAAGAACAGCTTTGTCAGATTATAGCGTTCTGTCCTCGCCTGTGCAGCATACAGCATCTTGAGGTTTGCTATCATGTCTATAGCAGACATATCCTCATGCTGACGCTGCAGCGGTGGCGTCATAGACGCTAGCATCAGGCAAGCGACATCAATGCTATCATTGACGTGCTTTTCATAGGCTTCCCGAACCGCCCTTGCGGCGTTCGGAGCGGGCTGAGGCGGTATCGCCGTCTCGAGGACATACAGTTTCCTCTCTGCCTTAAGAACAATCTTAAGGTGTCCGAACCAGTCTGAGAAGTTCGGCCCAGCAAACTTCTCTCTTTCCAGTAGGGATCGCACATTGAAGTTCATGGTGTTCGTTGCTGCAGGAATCTACAACAATGCAAGAACAGCAAGGTCAGTATCAATGTAAAGAATCAATTCAGGACTTAAGAATGATTCTTTTTCTCACTATTTTATCTGGCTGAAAAATCCAGCAAAACAGCCCGAAAGAGTAGAACTCTTTTAGTGAGATGGGATCCAGATTTCATACTTGGTCTCTGCGTCCCGCTCAGGCGAGATAAGATGCACAGAGAGTACAAGCACTAATCTCTGGTAGGCTGTCCCAGCCAATCGCCAACCCGTGCGATTCCCCTTCATCTGGGCAATCCAGCAGACTGTGCCAACTGAGTTGGTACAACACAATCTCTGACCCCACAGATGGCTACCTCCACGCGCTACCTTATGCGCCACATATGTAGGCTACATGGTCAAGCTGACCCGACCTACTCCCTGGACCACCACGTGCTATGCTGAGCAACGAGAAGCGATAAATCCCTTCTCTGTAACACGCAGGTGTAATCCCGCACCGTCTGAAGATAGATGGACGTGCCCACTGAGTGCGTACAACACGGCTCCAACGATAATCAGAACAGTGAGGTTTCGCGTCAGAAGGCATACGAGCTTGATATTTTAGCGTTGGATTTTAACGGTCTTTTATCTTCTTCACTATCATGCAATTCCTATGGTGATAGCAGAAGATAAATAAATCATGCTGTTCTACTTATTTAAACAATAAAAGAAAGCATGGATCTTATGTGGTAAAAGCCCATAGCCTAAGTAAGACCTTAAACACTTAAGTCTTCACTTGCTTTTCATCATGGGTCTTTTGCTGCTCATTTGGCCCAACCCAGGGCCCAAGCGCCATCTGCAGCTCAGGTGTGCCCACCAGGTAAATGCGCCTGGTCCCAGAGTCGAACCCTGGACCTCCCTCCTGGTCAAGCCACTGCTGCATGCGCCTCTGCCAAGTGTGCTCTGTGCTCTTGTCTGATTAATTTACAAATTAATCTATCTAGACAAGATTGACTCGCAGGTCAATTACATTTTATAAATTAAATGCAATGTGATGCGCAGATCACAATTAAAAATTAATTTACAAAATAATTTCCAGGCACGCAGGCCCCAGCACAGCACACAATTAACATGGGCAGCCCACATAAGAATAAATAAACATACATAGGCATCAATCAACATGTGATCCAATCATGAAATTAAATTTCGAAAACCCCATAGGCATCAATTTTAATTTCCTTATTTGCCCTTACTACCTTACAACGGTCCATTACTAGGGATCCACTCATCATTTCTAGTTAGATCCACTGCCCTTACATGCACCAAGTCCTAACTGACTTGAGTCGACCAAATGGTCAACAATGCATGCGCTAGGGCTGAACGACCACAATGAGGTCTGGCATGCGGGTGTGACCCCGGGCCCAACTCATGTGCGTTCAAGGTTGTCTCAATCAGACATCGCTACACGCCTGTCTGCAGTCGACCTATAGCCACCTCATGCTTGCGCACAGGTGCTATCTGGTCAACCCATCTAGGCTGTCAGATGGTCTGATCAGACTGTTTGGATCTAACCTAGATGATGACTTCAACCCTAATAACCCGTCTAAGGGTTTACAGTAAGGTCTTAGATCTAATGAGAGGCGCGCATATGAAGTAGTTTTGAAGAAAACAACTATGCGCCAATCAACATGCGCCAACATAAAACAAATAAATACAAGTATTTTTCGCATATGAAAACTTATCATGTATTTCACGCATGTTATGAAGATCTAAGCAAACATGGGACATGGATCACAAAGCAATCATATGATCATATAAAACCAGGTCTGATACCAATTGAAAGTCCCCTAACTAAAGGGGAAAAACCCTAATGGTGGCGCATAACAAAATCATCGCATGGGAAGCTAGGGTTTCATGAGATCTTTATATGTCATATAATTAACTTTTAAATGATTGAATGGATGAAGAAGAACTCATAACATAGCCATCGGTTTGATGGTGCCTTGGAAGCAAAGGCGCAAATGAACCTTCTCCAAAGTAGAGGCACACAAGAAGATCGATGCGCTCACTCCTTTGAAGCCTTTGTGCTAGCAAAGCCCTTCAAAGGGTCCTTGTCGAATGAAAGGGATGGAGATGTTGATCCTTCTTGGCCGAGTCCTCTTCCTCTATGGCTTCAAGCGTCGCCAAAACACCAAAGTGTCGAGAGCGAGAGAGGTCACGATAGGTAGACGAGCGAGAATAGGATATCCCCTATTCGAACATGAGAGATCTCCAAGTGGAGATCATGGTTTCTAAAAATAGAAACCACAACTCGCTCACACGTTCACGCCAAGTGAACGAATCACCACGCCATCTCCCTTTGAACCATGCGCTCATATAATGAGCCGGTTCAATTTGGTTCGGTTCAAGAACCAACCAAGCCAAGCAATCCAGTCTAGATCTTAATTAAACCCTAAGGCTCCAGATCTAACCGTTCATCTCTTGATGCTCCTGATCTCACCGATCTAGCATCCAATCTCTCGATCAAAGCTTACCGATCTCAAGCCCTAATCAATCAAACATGATCAGACCAGATCTCACTTACAATCAGAGATTAAATCCCTTTAAACTGAACCCAAATAATTCAGTCCACACGATCTGACTTAAGTAAGCCATATCATCAAATTGTGCGACCCTGAGGGTTTCCTTTAAATGTCGGTAACGATAACTCACGTTATCACGATCAGTGAGGGGTATCTAGCAACACATCACTGTCTCCCGATATAAAGGAAAGAGTCTTCCAAGACTACACCCAAACCACAGCACAAGTGTGAATCCAACTCACAAGGCATGCATAATTCCTTTGCCACTGGATGTTCTTATTGGACAAGCGTGTCAAGCTTGTAGCTCCAATATGATGAGCATGATTAGATCAGATGAACATAGTCATCTGGGTATGGCCATACACTTTCTCAATCATCTCATCCAGGGGGCCCCTTTAGAACATCACACTCCTTAAACAAGGAGACGGCAATCCTATATCTATCACTAGTGCCCTAACCTGATTCAAGCTCACCATCCAAGATAGTCTATAATCATTATGTTTCAAATGATATTGAACTACCTCAAAACAATGACAATCATCATTTAGAAAACACAAGTGATCTCAAGTCAGAGGAAATGTGCCACTTGTCGCATTCAAGGATTATTCACATTGTGACAACCAATTGAATATCCTAGTAGGGTCTGTCCAGTACATCCAATGTACCCATGAGTCTACATCTTATTCCATGCTCGAAGCATCCTATAAGATTAGAACACATATTAGTCTCAATCATATCAAGGCTGTCTCATGTTCACCAAGATATCTCGACTAAGGACATTACAGCATGTCAGCCTAGCTGAACAGCTTTGAGACATTATTCAGAAGTACAATTATTGCAGCAGACAATATAACAACCTGAATAACAACCATGCCTTTATAAACATAAGAGTTTATTACATGATACTGATACAATCCCAAGGCCTCAAACATTAGCCTTAAGGGCATACCCCAACACCTATGTCTATCACTAGTGCCCTAACCTGACTCAAGCTCACCATCCAAGATAGTCTATAATCATTATGTTTCAAATGATATTGAACTACCTCAAAACAATGACAATCATCATTTAGAAACACAAGTGATCTCAAGTCATAGGAAATGTGCCACTTGTTGCAATCAAGGATTATTCACATTGTGACAAGCAATTGAATAACCTAGTAGGGTCTGTCCAGTACATCCAATGTACCCATGTGTCTACATCTTATTCCATGCTCGAAGCACCCTATAAGATTAGAACACATATTAGTCTCAATCATATCAAGGCTGTCTCATGTTCACCAAGATATATCGACTAAGGACTTTACTGCATGTCAGCCTAGCTGAACACCATTGAGACATTATTCAGAAGTACAATTATTGCAGCAGACAATGTAACTAACTGAATAACAACCATTGCCTTTATAAACATAAAAGTTTATACATGATACTGTTACAATCCCAAGGCCTCAAACATTAGCCTTAAGGGCATACCCCAACAATCTCCCACTTGCACTTAATCTAATGGTTGAGAAATCTCAAACCCATATTATTACAGTGCTTCACATGCTTCTGCTGCGCCAGAGGCTTAGTAAGCGGGTCAGCCAGATTGTCATCTGTATGAACCTTGCAGACTTTGATCTCGCCACGATCTATGATCTCCCTGATCAAATGAAACCGTCTCTGTATGTGCTTGGACTTCTGGTGCGACCGTGGTTCCTTTGCTTGTGCGATTGCTCCAGTGTTATCACAGAAGATAACCAAAGGATCTGCACTCGAAGGAACAACACCAAGTTCTCTCACGAACTTACGAATCCATACTGCCTCCTTGGATGCTTCCGAGGCTGCAACATACTTGGCTTCTGTTGTGGAATCAGCAACAGTTGACTGTTTGAAACTCTTCCACACCACCGCTCCTCCATTCAAGCTAAAAACATAGCCTGATTGCGATCGGAAATCATCCTGGTTAGACTGGAATGAAGCGTCAGTATATCCTTCTATACTGAGTTCTTCCTGACCACCATACACCAAGAACATATCTTTGGTCCTTCGCAGATATTTTAAAATGTTCTTGACTGCAATCCAGTGCGCCATACCTGGATTACTTTGGAACCGACTGGTCACGCTTAACCCGTAAGCGACGTCTGGGCGAGTACACAACATCGCATACATAATGGACCCAATAGCCGAAGCATAAGGCGTATTGTCCATTTCATCTTTCTCAGTCTGTGTTTGTGGACACTGACTCTTTGAAAGATTCAGACCATGTCTGACTGGAAGATATCCTCTTTTAGAATTCTCTAAATGAAATCTCTCCAGGACTTTATCGATGTAAGTACTCTGGCACAGCCCGAGAAGCCTCTTAGATCTATCCCTGTAGATCTTCACACCTAATACATAGGCTGCTTCTCCCAAATCTTTCATCTGAAAACATTTCCTTAACCATGCCTTAACCGCATGCATTACAGGAATATCGTTTCCAATGATCAAGATATCATCGACGTAGAGGACTAGGAAATTAATCACGCTCCCACTAAACCTCTTATATACACACGGGTCATCCTCGTTCTTGATGATACCAAATTCACTGACTGATTCATCAAAACGAATATTCTAGCTTCTCGATGCTTGTTTAAGTCCATAAATAGACTTCTTTAACTTGCATATTTTATGACGATCTGATGGATTAGTGAAACCTTCTGGTTGTGTCATATACACATCCTCATCCAGATTTCCATTAAGGAAAGCTGTCTTCACATCCATTTGCCAGATCTCATAATCATAATATGCTGCTATCGCGAAAAGAATCCGAATAGACTTAAACATAGCTACAGGTGAGAAAGTTTCATCATAATCTATCCTGTAGATTTGTTTGAAACCTTTCGCAACTAGCCTGCCTTTATAGGTAACCACGTTACCATCCATGTCAATCTTCTTCTTGAAGATCCATTTACAGCCTATAGGGATTGCTCCCGAAGGCGGATCAACCAAATCCCAGACTTGGTTATCTGACATGGAGTCCATCTCGGCGCGCATAGCTTCAAGCCATCTCGCTGACTCCGGTCCACTGACCGCATCCGCATAAGTAAGGGGTTCATCATTATCAATGATGTAGACTCCGTCATAGCGCTCAGGCTGTCGACGGATCCTTCCCGATCTTCGCGGTTCCCGTGATATCTGAGCCTCAGGTTGTTCAATAACCTGTTCTACCGGCTCAGGCTCATCCAACTGCGCTTGACTACTTTGTCCTTCCTCTGAATTCTCATCCAGTTTTATTTCTCTCCCACTGGCCTCTTGCAGAAGAAACTCCTTCTCAAGAAATATGGCCGTCCGAGCAACAAATACTTTGTTCTCTTTGGGATCGTAGAAATAATAACCCTTAGTTTCCTTAGGGTAACCGACAAAGATACATTTCTCAGATCTGCTCTCTAGTTTCCCAGAGGTGAGCTTTTTGACATAAGCCTCGCAGCCCCAGATCCTGATAAATGTCAAGCTAGGCTGTTTCCCATACCATAATTCATATGGCGTCTTTGAAACTGCCTTGGATGGCACTTGGTTTAATACCTTTGCAGCTGTCTCCAGTGCAAATGTTGGGGTATGCCCTTAAGGCTAATGTTTGAGGCCTTGGGATTGTATTAGTATCATGTAATAAACTCTTAAGTTTATAAAGGCATGGTTATTATTCAGGTTGTTACCTTGTCTGCTGTAATAAGTGTACTTCTGAATAATGTCTCAAAGCTGTTCAGCTAGGCTGACAGGCTATATGTCCTTAGTCGAGATATCTTGGTGAACATGAGACAGCCTTGATATGATTGAGACTAATATGAGTGCTAATCTTATAGGATGCTTCGAGCATGGAATAAGATGTAGACTCATGGGTACATTGGATGTACTGGACAGACCCTACTGGGATATTCCATTGCTTGTCACAATGTAAATAATCCTTGTAAGCAGCAAGTGGCACATGTCCTTTGACTTGAGATCACTTGTGTTTCTAAATGATGATTGTCATTGTCTTGAGGTAGTTCAATATCATTTGAAACATAATGATTATAGACTATCTTGGATGGTGAGCTTGAATCAGGTTAGGACACTAGTGATAGACATAGGATTGCCGTCTCCTTGTTTAAGGAGTGTGATGTTCTAAAGGGCCCCCTTATGAGATGATTGAGATAGTGTATGGCCATACCCAGATGACTATGTGCATCTGATCTAATCATGCTCATCGTATTGGAGTTACAGGCTTGACATGCTTGTCCAATAAGAACATCCAGTGGTAAAGGACATATGTATGCCTTGTGAATTGAGTCACACTTATGCTATGGTTTGGGAGTAGTCTTGGAAGACTCTTTCCTTTATATCGGGAGACAGTGATGTGTTGCTAGATACCCCTCACTGATCGTGATAACGTAAGTTATCGTTACCGACATTTAGAGGAAACCCTCAGGGTCGCACAATTTGGTGATATGGCTTACTTAAGTCAGATCGTATGGACTGGATTCTTTGAGTTCAGATTAAAGGGATTTAATCTCTGATTGTAAGTAAGATCTGGTCTGATCATGTTTGATTGATTAGGGCTTGAGATCGGTAAGCTTCGATCGAGAGAGGTGATGCTAGATCGGAGAGATCAGGGGCATCAGGAGATGAACGGTTAGATCATAAGCCTTGGGGTTCGATTTGGTCTAGACCAAGTGGCTTGAGCTATTTCGGTTTGGTTTGATGAACCAAAGCCGATTTGACATTTTGGATTGAACCGGTTCACAAATATGAACGCTTGGTTCAATGCCAAAATGCGTTTTGGGTTGGCTTGAACGCATGGCTTGATTGACTTCCATTTATGGAAAGTCATCAAGGGCCGGTTTTGCTTCAATGCCAAAACGCTTATGCGTTGAGCTCCTCACTTCAACGCCTTGATTCTTTTCGAGGTGTGGTTGACGAAGGTGTGGAGTAGACATCCAAGAGAAGCTCTCGGCCGAACGGATTCATCTCATCAAACCCTTTCCATTCGACAAGATAAGGCTTGGGTGTCTTGCTAGCACAAGAGATCTCAAGGAAGTGAGCATCTTCATCTTGTGTGTGGACTTGTGGAGGAGACCTAATTTGATCTCTTCTTCCAAGCCGAATTCCAAGCTTATGGCGTTGGTATGATTTCTCATAACTTAAGTTGATCATATAGTTTCATATGCGATTTTGAAACCCTATTTTCCGCCATGCATGCTAGATGCGCATGATTAGGGTTTCCCCCCCCCCCTTTATGTTAGGGGTTCCTTCAATTGGTATCAGAGCTAGGCTCTTGATATGATCTATATGATTGCTTTGAAGTGTTTGTGATCCATACATATTGCGCTTACTTGATGCATGCTTTGTTTACATGAAGTTTGCGCTTGTATCATGCTAACATGAAGTTTGCGCTTGTATCATGCTAACATGTAGTTTGCGCTTGTATCATGGCTTTGATGAAGTATGCGCTCCCCCAAGAAGGGGACCCCCTAAAGTTTGCGCTCCCCCTTGAAGGGGACCCCCTTAGATCTAAGGGTTATCAACATGCTAGAAGATATATCTTATGGATGTTCTAGATGTTTGCGCATGTCAAAATGTTTTCTAAAACTTACATCTTGCGCGCATGATTAGATCTAAGGTGCCACTACATTAAATCCTTAGATGGGTTGATGGGGTTGAAAGCATCTTCTAGGTTAGATCCAACTAGTCTGATCAGACCATTTGACAGCCTAGATGGGTTGACCAGATAGCACCTGTGCGCAAGCACGAGGTGGCTATAGGTCGACTGCATCCAAGGCGTGTAGCGAGGTCTGGTTGAGACAACTACTGAACACACATGAGTTAGGCCCGGGGTCACACCCGCTTGCCAAAACTCATGAGGGTGGTTCAGCCCTTGGCGCATGCATGGTTGACCATCAGGTCAACTCGGGTCAGTTAGGACTCGGTGCATGCAGGGGCAAAGGATCTAACTAGATGGATGAGTGGATCCCTATCAATGGACCATTGTAAGGTTGTAGGGCACATAAGGAAATTAAAATTGATGCCATGGGGTTTTTCAAAAATTTAATTTCTTGATTGGATCACATGATGATTTGATGCCATGATGCTTGTCTATTTAGTCTTATGTGGGTTGCCCTATTGTGTGCTGTGCTGGGGCCTGCGTGCCTGGTAAATTATAAGTTAATTTTATTGTGATCTGCGAATCACTTTTTCATTAATTTATTGTATAATTGACCTGCGAGTCAACCTTGTCTAGATAGATCAAATGTACTTTGATTAGACAAGAGTACAAATGCACACATCCCAAAGGGGCATTCAGCTGGTGGCGCACCTGAGGTGCTCTTGGCGCTAGGGCCCTAGGTTGGACCAGATGAGATGCCAAGGAGCTCAAGTGAAGACTTAAGTAAAATTAAGGTCTTACTAGGGTTCATGGGCTTTTACCACATAAGATCATGCTTTCTACTTATTGCTAATAATTAGAATTGCATGTTTAAGTTTATCTTCTACTATAGCCATAGGATATGCCTGATAGTAAGAAGATAAAAGACCGTTAAAATCCAACGCTAATATATCAAGCTCGATAAAGCCTTCTGACGCGAAACCTCACCTTTCTGATTATCGTTGGAGCCGTGTTGAACCCACTCAGTGGGCACGTCCATCTATCTTCAGACGGTGCTGGATTTCACCTGCGTGTTACAGAGTAGGGATTTATCACTGCTCGTTGCTCAGCATAACACGTGGTGGTCCAGGGAGTAGGTCGGGTCAGCTTGACCATGTAGGCTACATATGTGGCGCATATGGTAGCGCATGGAGGCAGCCATCTCTGGGATTAGAGACTGTGTTGTACCAACTCAGTTGGCACAGTCTGCTGGATTGCCAAGATGAAGGGGAATCGCACGGGTTGGCGATTGGCTGGGACAGCCTACCAGAAATTAGTGCTTGTCATCTCTGTGCATCTTATCTCGCCTGAGCGGGACGCGGAGACCAAGTATGAAATTTGGATCCCATCTCACTAAAAGAGTGATACTCTTTCGGACTGTTTACTGGATTTTTCAGTCAGACAAAATAGTGAGAAAAGAATCTTTCTTAAGTCCTGGATTGATTCTAAACATTGATACTGACCTTGCTGTTCTTGCTTGTTGTAGATTCCTGCAGCAACGAACACCATGAGCATCAATGTGCGATCCCTACTGGAAAGGGAGAAGTTTGCTGGGCCGAACTTCTCTGACTGGTTCGGACACCTTAAGATCGTTCTTAAGGCAGAGAGGAAACTGTATGTCCTCGAGACGGCGATACCGCCGCAGCCCGCTCCGAACGCCGCAAGGGCGGTTCGGGATGCCTATGAAAAGCACGTCAATGATAGCATTGATGTCGCTTGCCTGATGCTAGCGTCTATGACGCCACCGCTGCAGCGTCAGCATGAGGATATGTCGGCTATAGAAATTATAGCGAACCTCAAGATGTTGTATGCTGCACAGGCGAGGACAGAACGCTATAATCTGACGAAGCTCTTCTTTCAGAGCAAACTGGCTGAGGGGAGCCCAGTGGGAGCTCACGTGCTCAAGATGATTGGGCACAAGGAGGCTCTGGAGAAACTGGGGCATACCATCAACCAGGAGCTTGCTGTAGATATTATTCTGCAGTCTCTTCCGCCTTCTTTCGATGCGTTCATCATTAACTTTAATATGAACAAAATCGATTGTACGCCGGCAGAGCTGCTGAATATGCTCTTGACTACTGAGGAAACTCTGAAGGGTAAGCCTTCAACCTCTGTCTTGTTGGTTCCTTCTAGGAACAAGAAGAAGGGGAAGAAGGGCAAGGCCCCTGTCAAGAATTACAGCAAGGCCCTGAAACAGAAGGTGAAGCGGTCGAAGGATAACAGGTGTTTCCACTGTGGCCAGCTGGGTCACTGGAAAAAGGACTGTAAAGCGCTCCAAGGAGATAAGAGGGGAAGCATTGCTTCTGGCTCAGGTATATACGTGACGGAAGTCATGGTTTCATCTTCTTCTATATCATGGGTGTTGGACACTGCATGTGGAGTTCACATTTGTTCAAATGTGCAGGAACTCAAGAGAAGAAGGCAGGTGGGACAGCATGAGGTAGACCTACGCGTTGGAAACGGGGCACGGGTTGCTGCTGTTGCTGTAGGAGACTATTTCATCACTTTACCATCTGGCATTGTATTAGAATTGAACAATTGTTATTTTGTACCCAGTATTACCAAGAATATTATCTCTATTCCTGCTCTTGTCAGGAAAGGATTTGCCTTTGAATGCAAGATTTCAAAGTGTGTTTTAACTTATGATAATATTGTGTATGCAACTGGTTCAATTAACAATGGGTTATTCATGTTGGACATGGAATATTCTATACAAAACATTGATAATAAGAAAGCCAAGTATGCTGATGACAGCACCTTGCTATGGCATAGTCGTTTAAGCCATATAAACGAGAAGCGCATTAAGCGGTTGCATGATCATGGACTGCTGGGATCTTTCTCCTATGAGGAGATTGATACATGCAAAGCTTGTTTAATGGGTAAAATGACGAAGTCTCCTTTTCCTCACAAAGGTCAAAGGACTTCAGGTTTACTTGACCTGATACACAGTGATGTGTGTGGGCCTTTCAGTAAACATGCCAGAGGTGGCTATCAGTACTTCATTACCTTCACTGATGATTTCAGTAGGTATGGATATGTCTATTTAATGAGACATAAAAGTGAATCTTTTGACAAGTTCAAAGAGTTCAAAAATGAAGTACAAAATCAGTTAGGCCGAAATATCAAGGCACTTCGTTCTGATCGAGGTGGAGAATACCTGAGTCATACGTTTACTGACTATCTGAAGGAGTGTGGGATTGTCTCACAGCTCACTCCGCCAGGAACACCGCAGTGGAATGGTGTGTCCGAGAGGAGAAATAGAACGTTACTTGATATGGTTCGTTCTATGATGAGTCAGGCTACTCTTCCATATTCCTTTTGGGGTTTTGCACTGGAAACAGCTGCAAAGGTACTAAACCGAGTGCCATCCAAGGCAGTTTCAAAGACGCCATATGAGCTATGGTATGGGAAACAGCCTAGCTTGACATTTATCAGGATCTGGGGTTGCGAGGCTTATGTCAAAAAGCTCGCCTCTGGGAAACTGGAAAGCAGATCTGAGAAATGCATCTTTGTCGGTTACCCTAAGGAAACTAAGGGTTATTATTTCTACGATCCCAAAGAGAACAAGATATTTGTTGCTCGGACGGCCATATTTCTTGAGAAGGAGTTTCTTCTGCAAGAGGCCAGTGGGAGAGAAATAAAGCTGGATGAGATTCCAGAGGAAGGACAAAGTAGTCAGGCAGAGTTGGATGTGCCTGAGCCAGTAGATCAGGTTACTGAACAACCTGAGGCTCAGATATCACGGGAACCGCGAAGATCGGGTAGGATCCGTCGACAGCCTGAGCGCTATGTCGGAGTCTACATCATTGATAATGATGAACCCCTAACTTATGCGGATGCGGTCAGTGGACCGGAGTCAGCTAGATGGCTTGAAGCTATGCGAGCCGAGATGGACTCCATGTCAGATAACCAAGTCTGGGATTTGGTTGATCCGCCTCCGGGAGTAATCCCTATAGGCTGTAAATGGATCTTCAAGAAGAAGATTGACATGGATGGTAACGTGGTTACCTATAAAGGCAGGCTAGTTGCGAAAGGTTTCAAACAAATCTACGGGATAGATTATGATGAAACTTTCTCACCTGTAGCCATGTTTAAGTCTATTCGGATTCTTTTCGCGATAGCTGCATATTACGATTATGAGATCTGGCAGATGGATGTGAAGACAGCTTTCCTTAATGGAAATCTGGATGAGGATGTGTATATGACACAACCAGAAGGTTTCACTAATCCATCAGATCGTCATAAAATATGCAAGTTAAAGAAGTCCATTTATGGACTTAAACAAGCATCTAGGAGCTGGAATATTCGTTTTGATGAATCAATCTCTGAGTTTGGTTTCATCAAGAACGAGGATGACCCGTGTGTATATAAGAGGTTTAGTGGGAGCGTGATTACATTCCTAATCCTCTACGTCGATGATATCTTAATCATTGGAAATGATATTCCTGAACTGCATGCTGTTAAGGCATGGTTAGAAAAATGTTTCCAGATGAAAGATTTAGGAGAAGCAGCCTATGTATTAGGTGTGAAGATCCACAGGGATAGATCTAAGAGGCTTCTCGGGCTGTGCCAGAGTACTTACATCGATAAGGTCCTGGAGAGATTCCATTTAGAGAATTCTAAACGTGGATATCTTCCAGTCAGACATGGTCTGAATCTTTCGAAGAGTCAGTGTCCACAAACACAGACTGAGAAAGATGAAATGGACAATACGCCTTATGCTTCGGCTATTGGGTCCATTATGTATGCGATGTTGTGTACTCGCCCAGACGTCGCTTACGGGTTAAGCGTGACCAGTCGATTCCAAAGTAATCCAGGTTTGGCGCACTGGATTGCAGTCAAGAACATTTTAAAATATCTGCGGAGGACCAAAGATATGTTCTTGATATATGGTGGTCAGGAAGAACTCAGTATAGAGGGATATACTGACGCTTCGTTCCAGTCGGACCAGGATGATTTCCGATCGCAATCAGGCTATGTTTTTAGCTTGAATGGTGGAGCAGTGGTGTGGAAGAGTTTCAAACAGTCAACTGTTGCTGATTCCACAACAGAAGCCGAGTATGTTGCAGCCTCGGAAGCATCCAAGGAGGCAGTGTGGATTCGTAAGTTCGTGAGAGAACTTGGTGTCGTTCCTTCGAGTGCTGATCCTTTGGTTATCTTCTGTGATAACACTGGAGCCATCGCACAAGCAAAGGAACCGCGGTCGCACCAGAAGTCCAAGCACATACAGAGACGGTTTCACTTGATCCGGGAGATCATTGATCGAGGCGAGATCAAAATATGCAAGGTTCATACAGATGACAATCTGGCAGACCCACTTACCAAGCCTCTGGCGCAGCAGAAGCATGAGAAGCACTGTAATAATATGGGTTTGAGATTTCTCAACCATTAGATTAAGTGCAAGTGGGAGATTGTTGGGGTATGCCCTTAAGGCTAATGTTTGAGGCCTTGGGATTGTATTAGTATCATGTAATAAACTCTTAAGTTTATAAAGGCATGGTTATTATTCAGGTTGTTACCTTGTCTGCTGTAATAAGTGTACTTCTGAATAATGTCTCAAAGCTGTTCAGCTAGGCTGACAGGCTATATGTCCTTAGTCGAGATATCTTGGTGAACATGAGACAGCCTTGATATGATTGAGACTAATATGAGTGCTAATCTTATAGGATGCTTCGAGCATGGAATAAGATGTAGACTCATGGGTACATTGGATGTACTGGACAGACCCTACTGGGATATTCCATTGCTTGTCACAATGTAAATAATCCTTGTAAGCAGCAAGTGGCACATGTCCTTTGACTTGAGATCACTTGTGTTTCTAAATGATGATTGTCATTGTCTTGAGGTAGTTCAATATCATTTGAAACATAATGATTATAGACTATCTTGGATGGTGAGCTTGAATCAGGTTAGGACACTAGTGATAGACATAGGATTGCCGTCTCCTTGTTTAAGGAGTGTGATGTTCTAAAGGGCCCCCTTATGAGATGATTGAGATAGTGTATGGCCATACCCAGATGACTATGTGCATCTGATCTAATCATGCTCATCGTATTGGAGTTACAGGCTTGACATGCTTGTCCAATAAGAACATCCAGTGGTAAAGGACATATGTATGCCTTGTGAATTGAGTCACACTTATGCTATGGTTTGGGAGTAGTCTTGGAAGACTCTTTCCTTTATATCGGGAGACAGTGATGTGTTGCTAGATACCCCTCACTGATCGTGATAACGTAAGTTATCGTTACCGACATTTAGAGGAAACCCTCAGGGTCGCACAATTTGGTGATATGGCTTACTTAAGTCAGATCGTATGGACTGGATTCTTTGAGTTCAGATTAAAGGGATTTAATCTCTGATTGTAAGTAAGATCTGGTCTGATCATGTTTGATTGATTAGGGCTTGAGATCGGTAAGCTTCGATCGAGAGAGGTGATGCTAGATCGGAGAGATCAGGGGCATCAGGAGATGAACGGTTAGATCATAAGCCTTGGGGTTCGATTTGGTCTAGACCAAGTGGCTTGAGCTATTTCGGTTTGGTTTGATGAACCAAAGCCGATTTGACATTTTGGATTGAACCGGTTCACAAATATGAATGCTTGGTTCAATGCCAAAATGCGTTTTGGGTTGGCTTGAACGCATGGCTTGATTGACTTCCATTTATGGAAAGTCATCAAGGGCCGGTTTTGCTTCAATGCCAAAACGCTTATGCGTTGAGCTCCTCACTTCAACGCCTTGATTCTTTTCGAGGTGTGGTTGACGAAGGTGTGGAGTAGACATCCAAGAGAAGCTCTCGGCCGAACGGATTCATCTCATCAAACCCTTTCCATTCGACAAGATAAGGCTTGGGTGTCTTGCTAGCACAAGAGATCTCAAGGAAGTGAGCATCTTCATCTTGTGTGTGGACTTGTGGAGGAGACCTAATTTGATCTCTTCTTCCAAGCCGAATTCCAAGCTTATGGCGTTGGTATGATTTCTCATAACTTAAGTTGATCATATAGTTTCATATGCGATTTTGAAACCCTATTTTCCGCCATGCATGCTAGATGCGCATGATTAGGGTTTCCCCCCCCCTTTATGTTAGGGGTTCCTTCAGCAAATCCCCAAAAGGAGTAAGGTAGAGTAGCCTGACTCATCATAGAACGAACCATATCAAGTAACGTTCTATTTCTCCTTTCAGACACACCATTCCATTGCGGTGTTCCTGGCGGAGTGAGCTGTGAGATAATCCCACACTCCTTCAGATAGTCAGTAAACTCTCGACTTAGGTATTCTCCACCTCGATCAGAACGAAGTGCCTTGATATTTCGGCCAAGCTGATTCTGTACTTCATTCTTGAACTCTTTGAACTTGTCAAAAGATTCACTTTTATGTCTCATAAGATAGACATACCCATATCTACTGAAATCATCAGTGAAGGTAATGAAGTACTGATAGCCACCTCTGGCATGTTTACTAAAAGGCCCACACACATCGCTGTGTATAAGGTCAAGTAAACCTGAAGTCCTTTGACCTTTCTGAGGAAAAGGCGACTTCGTCATTTTGCCCATCAAACAAGCTTTGCATGTATCAATCTCCTCATAGGAGAATGATCCCAGCAGTCCATGATCATGCAACCGCTTAATGCGTTTCTTGTTAATATGACCAAAACGACTATGCCATAGCAAGGTGCTGTCATCAGCATATTTGGCTTTCTTATTATCAATATTGTGTATAGAACATTCCATGTCCAACATGAATAACCCATTGTTAATTGAACCAGTAGCATAAACAATATTATCTAAAGATAAAATACACTTTGAAATATTGCATTCAAAGGAAAACCCCTTCCTGACAAGAGCAGGAATGGAGATAATATTTTTAGTAATGCTGGGAACAAAGTAACAATTGTCTAGTTCCAATACAAGTCCAGATGGCAAAGAGATGAAATAGTCTCCTACAGCAACAGCAGCAACCCGTGCCCCGTTTCCAACTCGTAGGTCCACCTCATGCTGTCCCACCTGTCTTCTTCTCTTGAGTTCCTGTACATTTGAACAAATGTGAACTCCACATGCAGTGTCCAACACCCATGAAATAGAAGAAGATGAAACCATGACTTCCGTCACGTATATACCTGAGCCAGAAGTGATGCTTCCCTTCTTGTCTCCTTGGAGCGCTTTACAGTCCTTTTTCCAGTGACCCAGCTGGCCACAGTGGAAACATCTGTATTCCTTCGACCGCTTGACCTTCTGCTTCAGAGCCTTGCTATAGCTCTTGACAGGGGTCTTGCCCTTCTTCCCCTTCTTCTTGTTCCTTGAAGGAAACATCAAGACAGAGGTTGAAGGCTTTCCCTTCAGAGTCTCCTCAGTAGTCAAGAGCATATTCAGCAGCTCTGCCGGAGTACAATCGATTTTGTTCATATTAAAGTTAATGATGAACGCATCGAAAGAGGGCGGGAGAGACTGCAGAATAATGTCTACAGCAAGCTCCTGATTGATGGTATGCCCCAGTTTCTCTAGAGCCTCCTTGTGCCCAATCATCTTGAGCACGTGAGCTCCCACTGGGCTCCCTTCAGCCAGTTTGCTCTGAAAGAACAGCTTTGTCAGATTATAGCGTTCTGTCCTCGCCTGTGCAGCATACAGCATCTTGAGGTTCGCTATAATCTCTATAGCCGACATATCCTCATGCTGACGCTGCAGCGGTGGCGTCATAGACGCTAGCATCAGGCAAGCGACATCAATGCTATCACTGACATGCTTTTCATAGGCATCCCGAACCGCCCTTGCGGCGTTCGGAGCGGGCTGAGGCGGTATAGCCGTCTCGAGGACATACAGTTTCCTCTCTGCCTTAAGAACAATCTTAAGGTGTCCGTACCAGTCTGAGAAGTTTGGCCCAGCAAACTTCTCCCTTTCCAGTAGGGATCGCACATTGAAGCTCATGGTGTTCGTTGCTGCAGGAATCTACAACAATGCAAGAACAGCAAGGTCAGTATCAATGTTAAGAATCAATCAGGACTTAAGAATGATTCTTTTTCTCACTATTTTATCTGGCTGAAAAATCCAGCTAAAACAGCCCGAAAGAGTAGAACTCTTTTAGTGAGATGGGATCCAGATTTCATACTTGGTCTCCGCGTCACGCTCAGGCGAGATAAGATGCACAGAGAGTACAAGCACTAGTCTCTGGTAGGCTGTCCCAGCCAATCGCCAACCCGTGCGATTCCCCTTCATCTGGGCAATCCAGCAGACTGTGCCAACTGAGTTAGTACAACACAGTCTCTGACCCCACAGATGGCTGCCTCCATGTGCTACCATATGCGCCACATATGTAGCCTACATGGTCAAGCTGACCCTGTTGGGGTATGCCCTTAAGCCTAATGTTTGAGGCCTTGGGATTGTAACAGTATCGTGTAATAAACGTTTATGTTTATAAAGGCATGGTTATTATTCAGTTAGCTACATTGTCTGCTGCAATATATGTTCTTCTGAATAATGTCTCAAAGCTGTTCAGCTGGGATGACATGCAGTTAAGTCCTTAGTCGATGTATCTTGGTGAACATGAGACAGCCTTGATATGGTTAAGACTAATATGTGTTCTAATCTTATAGGATGCTTCGAGCATGGAATAAGATGTAGACTCATGGGTACCTTGGATGTGCTGGACAGACCCTACTAGGATATTCAATTGCTTGTCACAATGTGAATATTCCTTGTATATGACAAGTGGCACATTTCCTCTGACTTGAGATCACTTGTGTTTTCTAAATGATGATTGTCATTGTTTTGAGGTAGTTCAATGTCATTTGAAACATAATGATTATAGACTATCTTGGATAATGAGCTTGAGTCAGGTTAGGGCACTAGTGATAGACATAGGATTGCCGTCTCCTTGTTTAAGGAGTGTGATGTTCTAAAGGGGCCCCCTGGATGAGATGATTGAGAAAAGAGTATGGCCATACCCAGATGACAGTGTTCATCTGATCTAATCATGCTCATCATATTGGAATTACAAGCTTGACACGCTTGTCCAATAAGAACAATCCAGTGGCAAAGGAAGTATGCATGCCTTGTGAGTTGATTCACACTTGTGTTGTTTTTGGGTGTAGTCTTGGAAGACTTATTTCCTTTATATCGGGAGACAGTGATGTGTTGCTAGATACCCCTCACTGATCGTGATAACGTGAGTTATCGTTACCGACATTTAAAGGAAACCCTCAGGGTCGCACAATTTGATGATATGGCTTACTTAAGTCAGATCGAGTGGACTGAATTGGTTAGGTTCAGTTTAAAAGGTTTTTATCTCTGATTGTAAGTGAGATCTAGTCTGATCATGTTTGATTGATTAGGGCTTGAGATCGGTAAGCTTCGATCGAGAGAATGGATGCTAGATTGGTCAGATCAGAAGCATCAAGAGATGAACGGTTAGATCTGGAGCCTTAGGGTTTATTTGAGATCTAGACTTGATTGCTTGGCTTGATTGGTTCTTAAACCGAACCAAAATTGAACCGGCTCATGAAATGAGCGCATGGTTCAAGGTGTGGCGACATGTTCACTTGGCGTGAACGTTGGGGCGATGCGTGGTTGCTATTTTTAGTAACCATGATCTCCACTTGGAGATGGTTCACGACCGAATAGAGTGCTCTCTATTCTCGCCACTCGGTATTATTCCTCTTAACGTTTTTCGTGTGTGGCGACGCTTTGACGTTGAGGAGGATTCGGCCAAGAGAAGAAATCATCATCTCCTTTCCTTTCCATTCGGCAAGACAACCTTGGAACCTTGCTAGCACAAGGAGCACCAAGGAAGAAGCACATTGTTCATCTTGTGTGCGAGACTTTGGAGAAGAGGCGCTTGCAACTTTTGCTTCCAAGGCGCCATCTTGAAATGGCTATGGTATGAATTCGTTTCTTCTATTCAATCATACTAAAGTTGATTATATGACATATAAAGATTTATTAGAAGCCCTAGATTCCGCTAGAGACATTGTTGCGCCACCTATTAGGGTTTCGACCCCCTTGTCTAGGGGTCCCTTCAGACCCGACCTACTCCCTGGACCACCACGTGCTATGCTGAGCAACGAGAAGCGATAAATCCCTTCTCTGTAACACGCAGGTGTAATCCCGCACCGTCTGAAGATAGATGGACGTGCCCACTGAGTGGGTACAACACGGCTCCAAGGATAATCAGAACAGTGAGGTTTCGCGTCAGAAGGCTTACGAGCTTGATATTTTAGCGTTGGATTTTAACGGTCTTTTATCTTCTTGACTATCATGCAATTCCTATGGTGATAGCAGAAGATAAACTCATGCAATTCTAATTATAAAAGCAATAAATAGAAAGCATGCTGATCTTATGTGGTAAAAGCCCATTAAGCCTAAGTTAGACCTTAAATTAAACTTAAGTCTTCACTTGCTTTTCTTCATGGGTCTTTTGCTGCTCATCTGGCCCAACCCAGGGCCCAAGCGCCAACTGCAGCTCAGGTGCGCCTACCAAGGAAAATGCGCCTGGTGCCAGAGTCGAACCCTGGACCTTCCACCTGGTCAAGCCTCTGCTACAAGCGCCTTTGCTAAGTGTGCTCTGTGCTCTTGTCTGATTAATTTACAAATTAATCTATCTAGACAAGATTGACTCGCAGGTCAATTACACTTTATAATTTAAATGAAAAGTGATGCACATATCACAATAAAAATATTTATTTACATTTAAATTCCAGGCACGCAGGCCCCAGCACAGCACACATTAAACATGGGCAGCCCACACAAGATTAAATAAACAAACATAGGCATCAATCAACATGTGATCCAATCATGAAAATTAAATTTTGAAAACCCCATAGGCATCAATTTTAATTTCCTTATTTGCCCTACAACCTTACAACGGTCTATTACTAGGGATCCACTCATCCAACCTAGTCAGATCCACTGCCCTTGCATGCACCAAGTCCTAACTGACTTGAGTCGACCAAAAGGTCAACCATGCATGCGCCAGGGCCGAACATCCCTCATGAGATCTGGCTAGCGGGTGTGACCCCGGGCCTAACTCATGTGTGTTCGCTAGTCGTCTCAATCAGACATTGCTACACGCCTGTCTGCAGTCGACCTATAGCCACCAGGTGCTTATGCACAGGTGCTATCTGGTCAACCCATCAAGGCTGTCAGATGGTCTGATCAGACTGTCTGGATCTAACCTAGGGGATGACTTCAACCCTAATAACCCGTCTAAGGGTTTAAAGCAGGGCCTTAGATCTATAATGAGTCGCACATGTAATATAAGTTTTTGAGAAAACATACAATATGCGCCAACAAGAAACATGCGCCAAGGAGAAAAACATCTCTAACAAGCATGTAAAATTCGCCAACCACAACTATCGCATGTAACTTATAGATCTAGACATAGGATCACAAAGAAAGCAAACATATTATCATGTAATAACTTTGCTCTGATACCATTTGAAAGGAGTCCCCAAAAAGGGGGGGGGGGCGAAACCCTGATAGGAGGCGCAACAAAAACTCTAGCGGAATCTAGGGTTTCTAAAAGGATCGCATAGCATGTAATATATTCAACTTTCAATGAGAAGCGATTCTTACCATTGCCATCGCTTAGATGGTGTCTTGGAAGGAAAGGCGCAAATGCTCCTTCTCCTAAGGTGACGCACACAATTGATGTCGCCTACTCTTCCTTAGTGCTCCTTGTGCTAGCAAGGCTCCAAGATTGTCTTGCCGAATGGAAAAGGGAGAGATCACCTTGCTTGGCCGAATACTTCCTCTTGTCGTCTACACTTCTCCACACGAGAATGCAAGCGCCGAATACTCAAGTTGGCGACAAAGGCGTGAAGAGGCAAGTTTCATGAGGCGTGGTCACGTAAGTGATCATGCTTTCTAAAAATAGAAAGCCACTTACTCACATGCGATCATGGGTTTACCCCAATCGCAAACTCCTCTTAGATTGAACCATGCGCTCAACCAATGAGCTGGTTCAAATCGATTTGGTTCAATAACCAAATAAACCAAGCAATCAGTCCAGACCACAATAAACCCTAAGGCTCTTGATCTGACCGTCGATCTCTTGATGCTCCTGATCACACCGATCCAGCATCCATTCTCTCAATCGAAGCTTACCGATCTCAAGCCCTAATCAATCAAACATGATCAGACCAGATCTCACTTACAATCAGAGATTAAATCCCTTTAAACTGAACCTAAATAATTCAGTCCACACGATCTGACTTAAGTAAGCCATATCATCAAATTGTGCAACCCTGAGGGTTTCCTTTAAATGTCGGTAACGATAACTCACGTTATCACGATCAGTGAGGGGTATCTAGCAACACATCACTGTCTTCCGATATAAAGAAAAGAGTCTTCCAAGACTATACCCAAACCACAGCACAAGTGTGAATCAACTCACTAGGCATACATGATTCCTTTGCCACTGGATGTTCTTATTGGACAAGCGTGTCAAGCCTGTAGCTCCAATATGATGAGCATGCTTAGATCAGATGAACATAGTCACCTGGGTATGGCCATACTCTTTTCTCAATCATCTCATCCAGGGGGCCCCTTTAGAACATCACACTCCTTAAACAAGGAGACGGCAATCCTATGTCTATCACTAGTGCCCTAACCTGACTCAAGCTCACCATCCAAGATAGTCTATAATCATTATGTTTCAAATGATATTGAACTACCTCAAAACAATGACAATCATCATTTAGAAACACAAGTGATCTCAAGTCAGAGGAAATGTGCCACTTGTTGCAATCAAGGATTATTCACATTGTGACAAGCAATTGAATAACCTAGTAGGGTCTGTCCAGTACATCCAATGTAGCCATGAGTCTACATCTTATTCCATGCTCGAAGCACCCTATAAGATTAGAACACATATTAGTCTCAATCATATCAAGGCTGTCTCATGTTCACCAAGATATATCGACTAAGGACTTTACTGCATGTCAGCCTAGCTGAACACCATTGAGACATTATTCAGAAGTACAATTATTGCAGCAGACAATGTAACTAACTGAATAACAACCATTGCCTTTATAAACATAAAAGTTTATACATGATACTGTTACAATCCCAAGGCCTCAAACATTAGCCTTAAGGGCATACCCCAACAGATAAAACACTCAAAAATACGGTGGCGTGAAACTTATTACGGCAATGCCGTAAAAGCCATAAAACTTTCAGGTCAAAAATCCGCTGAAATTACGGTACCGTGAAAAAGAATACGGTATCGCCGTATTTTTCATAAAACTTTGGAAAAGTCTCGGGTAAGAAATCGGTCCAAATTACGGTACCATAAAATTTCTTAAGGTAGTGCCGTAAAACTCTTTGGACCGAAAACAACCTAAATTACGGCCCATAAATTGCATTACGGCAGTGCCGTATTTTTTGCAAAATTCGATTTTCCCTGCAAAAAGAAAAGAAAAATTAACTCTAAAAATAAACTAAAGTAAAAGAAACTAAAAAAAAGAGTGCTTGGGTTGCCTCCCAAGAAGCGCTAATTTTTAGTTCTATAGCTTGACCAAAACTCAATTATTATGGCGAAGCAGGAGGATCAATACCATAGTAAATAGCACACAATTTTCTGCATTTTCGTTGTCCTAAAAGTTTAGCTACTAATCCAAACATCCAAAATTTCATGTAAATCACGATCGACGTGGCTTTCTCAAATATGCATAAATCAAAATCAAAGTTTTCAATTCCACTCCAAGGATATTCAATGATATTCCTATATTTGTCAGTAAGCAAAATCATTAGTCCTTTCTTCAAAATTATATCTTCAATTGCAATAGGACTTTGATCAAAAGATTCAAATATTGGATCATCAAAATAGTCTTCCTATCTCACATTAGATTCCTCAACAAAACATAATTTTTCAAATAAATCAAAGATTGAATAGTAGATATGGACAAAACTTTAGAGTGAGATTCATTAGTATTCATATTTTTTAAATCTTTTTCAAGTTCCTCATGTTCATCATCAAATAATTTATCAATTTCAAAATTACCAACAAACTCAGAGTAAGATAAATTATCAAATGAATCAATTTTACAATTATCAAAATCAGAGTGAGATTCATTAATGTTCACAAAAGAATCAATTTCAAAACATTCAAAATCAGAGGGGGAATTTTCTAAATCAATTTTCCCAGTTTCCAAATCAAACTCAAATAAACAATTTTGTTGTGTTATTCGGGTTTCTAAAATTTTCTTATGAGTTGTTAAAGATTCTACTTGAGAAGCAAGCTGACTAATTATCCCTATAAGATCTTCAATTTCCTTACTTTGACTAGTCATGACTTGAATTTGATTTGTCATAAAATTTTCAAGCATGAATTTTAGCCTAGATTCTTCAGTATCCTCAAAGTATGGTTCAGAAACATGATTTGGAGGAGTTAAAAATTGGCAATTAGAAATATAGTGATTAAAACATCTGATGCAGGAGCATTTTCGCATGATATTAGACTTAATTTTGACTTGGTCAAATTTTGCATGATTGTTTTAAACCATGATTGAACCTAGACTTAGTCAACATTTATGTCTAAATTTTGACTTTGATTGGAATGCAATTCTAAATTTTAATGAGGCACTAATCCTTATTATTTCATTTGCCATGTAATCAACATGAGATCAAGTCAATTGGGTGCACACATCAAGCCTAGATCAAACTCAAAATCGAGCAGCATAAGAAGGCTCAAATTGGAGCCCAAAGATATCCAAAGCCCCAGAAAGAGATGCTGAACGTTGCAACTTACTTGAAGAAGAAAACTCCAGAGGCAAGCTCATCAAATTAAATCAAATCCACCGCCAAGCACAACCTCATCAGCCAATCAAACGCCACCACCAATTGCATTTACCAATGCGTGCCAAGCAATTATCATCAGCTGCATCTATTCAAACAAATTCCTGCAAAATCTGGGCTGCATCCACAACGTCCACATGAAGTCAACCTTGTGCCAGCAACATTCAAGCACATCTCCATCAAGCTACTTACGCAGAAGAGCTGCCCGTTGCTGCTGGCGTGAAGATGAAGAAAGGAGCAACGGCATTATTATCAGCCCCCTCTTTATAAAACTGTGTCTCCTTCTTGTAAAAATATAAGTTGAAGTTTTGACAATGAATGAAATAGTTTTCGTATCTTCCTTTTATCGGATGCTTTCTCCTCCTCCTCCTCCAGCGCTTGTGTCGCCACAGACTTCCCCTCTTCTTCTCTAGGTGCCGAGTACCTCTCCCCTCTTCTAAACGATCACCCGTTCCCCTCTTCCAACCAAGCTTCCTTCCATCGCTGTCGCAATCCACGCCTGCTTGCTTGCCGAGTCTAGATCTGGACTCTCCGTTCGCCTCACCGCCGGCGACGATCCGATCGATGGATCGTCCCCAAACTCCAGCCTCTGATCCTCCCTTTCAGGTCGAACCCACAACCGGAGGGATCGCCCCATCCGACGTCTGGATCGCCGGAATCGGAAGATTTCCGGTGACACCTCAGCTCACGCCCCTGCTTCCGCCCTTCTCCACTGATCGCCGTCGATCTCCTCTGACCAGCCACCGACCGTTCCCAAGCTCTGGCCACTAGTTCTCCGTACTCAGGGGAACTCCCAGTTGTAGCAGGTCGGGAGTTCATGCCGTCTCCGATGATCACCGGCAGCCGATGCATCCTCGCACGTCATCCCCTGTTTCCGCCAGAAGCAGGCCCGTGTTAGCGCCACCCGCCTCCTAGCGCTCAGGCGCCACCGCCGGCCGGCCGTCACGCCGGAATGCGTCCCTACAGCCTCGAGCCACCCTTCCCCACGCCTCTGCAGCCACCAACGTCGACCAGCTCATTCCCCTGATTCCCTGCTGCTTCATGAGAACTCAGCCGAGTGTTACTGTTCACATTCCTGCATTTTGTTTTAATTTGATTAGCGTTTTTAATGCAAGTGATTAACAGGCTAGGGGCCACTGAAACACCTGACGCTCTATACAACTTGGAAGAACATGTCTTGATCTTCATCCTGGACGACTTAATTTCAACCGAGCGCCAACAGATCAACCTACGCATCCAAGCAAATTACGCTGTTTGATAAAATTTCTGTGTTGATTTTCCATACTGATCTGATTATCTATTTTCTTGGAGATGCCCTATTAGACTGACTGAGAATGACACTTCATTTATTTTATACGCTTGAAAAGAACAAATTTCATTCTACCAATTGGCATTATCAATTTTCATTATAGATCATTGGAACCTATTCTCATACATGGCTACTATTCGTAAATGATAATTTTCTGCAGTCATGAATTTATAGTTGCTAATTGACTTTGGTTGATCTTTCTTCAATAAAATATAAAAATTCTAATCCTGTGTTTGCACCCCACATCAACATCCATAAATATAACATCTAATAGAAGAATAAGATGTCCTAGAAGGATGCATATAAGAGTGTAATTTTAATTTATCTGCAAGAGTGAACAATGAATCATCTTCATACTTACCTTGTGACATGTATACCTCACCTCTTTCAGTTGCCCACAAGTTGTGATTAAAAGGCATATCTTCAAATATATAAAGAATAGAAAGATTATCCGACACCAATCAATCAATTTTTTTTTTCAAAATAAAAACTACAGATATCACAGTTCTGTCACAACTGTGAAAATCCAAAACCTGCAAAAACAAAAAAAACAAAGTTAAATCTAAAATAAATAAAACATATCCTAGCAATACTAACAGCTATCTTGATATTAACAAAACTAAGGTCCCCGGCAACGACGCCAAAAACTTGTTGTGTCCGCAAGTGCATGGATACTCGAAATAATAATTAAGATATCGAACCAAAAAGACCTACGTGTTAAGTACCAAATAGTTATTTTCTCACTAGCTAAGCAAATCGAATAAGATGCTAGTAAACGATAGGAAGAGCGTAAAGATAATCAGAGAAAAAACTAGGACTAGGGTTTCATCTACCTTAACTTCCATGACTACGTATGAATAGATGTTCGTCAATCAAATTTTATCATGATAAAGATATAATTTACTTCATAAAGAAATCATCTTGCTTTCGCGCAGACAATTTACAAAGAACTGATCCTCACTTTCATGCAAGATCTATTCAATGCTGAAGATGAGTAAACCATCAACAAAGAACTCAAGGATCACTTTCGTGCATCTGAATTCTAAGTCAATTATCTCAAGTGGAAACTCAAGGATCACTTTCGTGCCTCCGAATCTCAACACAGGTTCTACTTATGGTTCTCTAACAATCCAATACTCAATTTCTTGCAGTATCTTCACGTTTATCACTGTAACTCAATCCTAGATTTAGATTATCAATATGACATTAATATTTCAAAAATCGAGAAATAAGAACAAACTTAATTTCTTACGATGAGTTCCTAACATTCAATTTTAGGGTTCCAAGTTCTCAAGCAAATCACCTTTTGGTCCATATCGCGAAAACTCTAAAACATGCTAACAATATGAATCTTCAGAGAATTAAAAGCATTCATCACATAAGTAAAATTATCATAGTAAAGTTATCATGATGAAATAAAAATTATCTAGTCATATAAAATCAAGGGGATTGCTGTAAGATCCAAGGATCTTAAGTCCTGGTAAGCATTATTTTGATTCAAATAAAATTATTAACTATGATAATTTTATGTATTGGTTGTCAAATTATAGTTATTTAACTAGAGATTTTGGTTGTTAATTTATTGTAAATAAATTAGAGATTATTTATTTGATTGTTGGCTGATTTATGATAAATTATTATTGGATGTTAGTTTAAGTGAATTAATTAATTTTAAGTTAATTAATTAGAGTTTATTGGTTAATTAAATCCTTATTGGATTTCGGTTAAGTGCTTGGTTATTTGTAAGTTAATTAAATTAATTAGTTAACTAAGCTTATTGGATGTTAGTTTAACTCTTATTGGACTTTCACTTAAACTAAGGGATTATTGGGTTTTTAAAATTTGAATTATTGGGTTAATGGGTTAAACCTTTTTGAATTAATGGGTTAGAGGGTTAAAACCTTAAAAACCGAAATTTGTAAGAGGTAATTTCGGTTAGGGTGAAATTAGTGGCGATTTTTGGGTCTTGAGAAAAACCTTGGCGACGGCTTGAGGAGCTTGGCGATTTCTTGGACGATTCTTGAAGGCTTGGAGGAATTTTTCTTTCTTCCTCTTCCTTCTTCCTTTGGCCGGCATTCCTTGGTGTTTGGTGGCGTTTTTCAAAACCTTAGACGGATTTTTGGAAGGGTTTTCTTGTTGGTGTTCACGGTTAAGAGGTGAGTGGAGTGTTTAATTGATTGCTATATATTTGTTTGTGTTAATTGATGTGTTAAGATGAGACATTTGCTTGTTGGAAACCTTATCATGCTAAAACCGAAATTCAAGACTTCACTATGATGAAAACCGAATTTGGTAAAGATGATTATATGATGAAAACCGAATTTAAGGCATTAGTTATTTCTTCATGTGAAAAACCGAAAATTGCAAGAATGTATATATCATGAAAATTGTTATGAAAACCGAATTTTGGTGTTAACTATGAGAACCGAAATAATCTTGAAAATTGTTGTAAAAACCGAATTAGTATTGGTGATTGTTTAACCGAAATTTGTATGAAATTTAAGGTATTTTGGTAGCATTAAATCATTGAACATTGAGCATGAATTTCTTGTTAATTAGATATTTTATAAAGAATTTTGGTAATATTAAACCAATGATTTTTGTAGCCGAAATATTGTTAATTGTAGTTAAACCGAAATGTGATGATTGTAGTTAACATGTTTACATGTGGTAAATTGTGGTAATTGTGGTAATTTGTAAAGTAAATTATAAGAATACATGTTTTACATTTTATGTTGATTTTATGAATGCTTGTTTTAATTTTATGTTTCTTTGTGGGTGTAACTTGTATTCTTGTTTGAGATGTTTGGGTGATAACATAGCAAAAATTTGACTAAACTAATCAGCCTGAAATTTAAGGACTACACTATATTCGATGATATTCGAATATAAAATATTATGTGTTATGTTATATGATTTTGAGCAATAAGTGTGATCTTGTGAATTTGGAAAATTATGGGTTATGTGAATTTGGAAAAATTATGTGATTATGTGATGGTTAGGACTAAGGCTAGGTGTAACTATGAACTCAAGGGGATAGTCCTTATGTGTTATGTTAAGGGTTTGAATTTCAGCCCTGTATTGTGATATGTGAGGAGGTTGATGTTCAGCCTGCCTATTATGATTATTGTGATGGGGGTTGATGTTCAGCCTGCCCGATATGATTTTTGTGATGACTATCCTAGAGTCTAGTTGACACTTAGGAGTCCACCTTTGTGAAATATGTTCACCTATGTGAAATATGAATTAAGATGTGTCTGTTGTCCAGTAGGAACCTTTTGGGAGAACGGGTTTTGACCCAAAGTGCCATGTCTTGGTCAGACAGGGGCCACCTCTTGATGTCACTACTCTTTTTGTGATGGAGTAATATAAGACCCAAAGTGCCATGTCTTGATCAGACAGGGGCCACCTCTTGATGTCATTACTCTTTATGTGATGGGGTGATATAAGACGCAAAGTGCCATGTCTTGATCAGACAGGGGCCACCTCTTGATGTCGTCACTCTGATGTGTTATGGGGTGAGGGACCAAAGTGCCACGTCGTGACCTGGCGGGGGCCACCTCTTGATTCTACTCACTATCCATGTTTATGTGTTGCATGCGGCTCCCAGTGCTTTGGCCAAGCCGGGTTAGACCATATTGGTCACTACTGAATATGCTGGACAACTAGGTTGATTATGTGTTGGTGTGTTTAGTGGTTTAGAGTATGACTCTAGAACCTGAGTTTGTGAACCTAAGTTATATGTGTTTAGTTGGTTTAAAATATATGTGTTTAGTTGGTTTAGAGTATAACTCTAGTACCCTGAGTTTGTTATATGTGGGTGTGTACATCTGACTGTTTATGTTACTTCTGTATTTAATCTTGTTATTTAATCTGGTTATATGTTGACATTATGTTCGACATTATATTCCTGTTAAAGATTTTTAAAACAATCTGCATATATTTTTGAGTGTATGTTATGGATGGTCAATTAGACTATCCACTCACTGGGCTGTGTAGCTCACCCCTCATTATTTTCAGGTATAGAGCAGGGGCGCAGTTAGCATGATATTGATGTTGTGATTTATGCTTATAATGCCGGTTGTGGCCCTATGTTTATGCTTAATTAATTTGAGGCCGGCTGTGGCCGAATATGAATTTTATGAACTATGTGAACCATGTGATGTGAACCATGTGAACTATGTGAATTTGTGTTGCCTGATTGTGGCAATTAAATGAGTTTGATTTTTGTGTCACCGCGGGCTTCAGCCTGGTTTCGGTGTTTGGTATGGGTTTATAAAATCGATTTTGTGATTTTGTTTTGAATTTCGGCTTGTTGTATATTCTGTGCAATCGGTTTTGATATACCCTGTAACTTGCATATGTCTAGTGCAAGTATTGCGTGGTGGCAGGTACCCTTATGAGATTTGAGTTTTGTGAATTTGTGTGTATGGATTTATGAAATTTTTCAGATCGTGTTTTCTTGAACTCGGTTTTACCTAGCATATGATCGATCTTATATGAAACATCCTGTATCATTTGTGAATTGTGCCATTTGTTTGGGGTTAAGAATGTGGGATGTTACAATTGCACCCTATGTCCCAAAAGATGTCTAAGCTATCATGGATGAAGAATTACAATAAACCATAGTTTAGAATGATCAGAAATCGAAGAGAAAGAAGAAAACAACTTTACAACACGACTGTAATAGAAATTACAGCCGTAATTTTGCTCCCGAAAACGTAGTGAACAGTGCTGGCCCCCGTTCTTTCGTTGATTTCTCCTCCAATCGATCTCCTTTCGCTCTGAAACTTCTAGGGTATCCTCTCCTCCTCTAGGCGAAGCTTCCTTGTGAAAATTGCGGCCTAAGATGGCCTCTACGCCTGTCGGTGTGAGGCCGTGCCCTAGAAACGCTCTTTCTGATTTCTCCCTCGATTCTTGACAAAATTTGATCCTCCTGTCCTCAAATCTTCTCCTCGATTTATAGAACACTCCCCATTTTACGATTTTTCAATTGGTGCCCAGGATCTTCAGATATTGTGTCACAAAAATTGGGCTTTTGAACTGCTGCGGAAGACTCGTTCAAATTCATAATTACAGCTGTAATTTTGGTTACGGCAGGGCCATAATTTGGTTCTGTAAATTCTGGGCCGAAAATACGGTACCGTGAAAAATATTACGGCACTACCATAATTTCTTCTCTGTAATTATGGGCAAAAATACAGTACCATAATTTTCATTATGGCAGGGGTGTAATATGGGTAGAAAATTACAGCCCGTAATAAATATTACACCCAGGGTGTAATTTTTGAACTTGCTCTGATTTGCATGAAAATTGACGGGCGGCTTTGTCTCGACGTCTGGAATTCATTCATGCGCTCAAATCTTTCAAAATCCATCAAAATATGGCACTTTCACCTGAAAATCATCAAAATCAAGAAATGGTAAACATAGCACAATAACGACAATGTCAGAATGATATATTAAATATCAATGTCAAGTAGTACAAGATGGACAAACAACGGGTCCAAGGGCATATACACCAACATGTGTGCCATTTTATATGTCTTTTTGTGTCATATTTATGCTCTTTTGCTTGTTTTTAAGCCTTATTTGCCAAATATTGTAAAATCTACTCCATTTCTTGTTTTTGTTGATTTTCAAGTAAAAAGTGCCATATTTTGATGGAATTTGAAAGATTTGAGCACACCAATGTATTCCAGACGTCGAGATGAAGCCGCCCATCAATTTTCATGCAAATCGGAGCAAGTTTGAAAAATACACCCCGGGTGTAATTTTTATTAAGGCTGTAATTTTCTGCCCAGAATTACGGCAGTGCCATAATATTTTTTTATGGTACTGTATTTTTGACCCAGAATTCATAGAAAGTTTTGCTGAAATTACTGCAGTGCTATACTGAAAAACACGGCTGTAATTATAGCCTGGACAGCCGACTTCCACGGTCAATTTTGAAGCCCGATTTTTCTGCGATTGATTTTGGACGATCTAGACCACCAATTTGAGATCTGAAATAAGCTATAAACTCATCTCAACGAGGAGAAGACAAGGGGAGCAAAAGCCTTAATTTTTATCCACTATCTAGAGAGAAATCAAGAGAGGCATCCCTAGGGTTCGGTCTCGCGCTGAGAGGCATAGAGGCCACCTTAGGCCGTGAAATTTACAAGGAAGCTTCGCCTGGAGGAGAAGAGGATACCCAGAAGTATCAGAGAAAAAGGAGATTGATCGGAGGAGAAATCAACAAAAAAAGCATTGCCGCTACTATTCATCATGGAAATTATGGTAGTAATTTTCATTATAGCCATGTTGTAAAGTTGTTTTCCCCTTTTCTTCAATTTCTGATCAATCTAAACTATGGTTTATTGTAATTCTTCTTCCATGCTAACTTAGATCTTTTATGGGACATGGGGGTAAAATCCCCTTAATTTCATATTGACTAGATGACTTTTATTTTCGTCAAAATAGTTTTATTATGATAATTCTACTTATGTGATTATTGTATTTGATTATTCGAAGTATTCTTATTATCTGCATGTTTTAGAGTTTTCGCAATATGGACCGAAAGGTGATTTGCTTGAGAACTTGGAATCATAAAATTGAGTGTTAGGAACTTATCGTAAGAAATTAGGTTATTTCTTATTTCTTGATTTTAGAAGAATAATTGCCATGTTGATAATTTGAATCTAGGATTGAGTTATTGTGTCAAATGTGGAGATCTTTTGCGAAAGTGAGGATCGGAACATTGGAGAGCCTTAAGTAGAACCTGTGTTGAGACTCGGATGCACGAAAGTGATCCTTGAGTTTCAACTTGAGATAATTAACTTAGAATTCGGATGCACGAAAGTGATCCTTGAGTTCTTTGTTGATGGTTTACTTATTTTTAGCATGGAATAGATCTTGCGCGAAAGCGAGGATCGGTTCTTTGTATGATTGTGTGCACGAAACTGAGATAATCCCTTTATGGAGTAAATTATATCTTTATCATGATAAAATTAGACTGGCGACCTTTTATTTAAATCTAGTCATTGAAGTTAAGGTGGATGAACCCCTAGTCCCAGTTTATTTTTCTCTCTGATTATCTTTTAGCATGCTTTCCAATCGTTTGCTTTAATCATTATTCGATTGCTTAGCTAGTGAGAAAATAACTATTCGGTACTTAACAACAAGGTCTCTGTGGTTCGATATCTTTTTATTACTTCGAAGTATCCGTGTACTTGTAGACTACAACAGTGCGCAAGCTTCAAGCATGCGCCAAGCATTCATGTCCTTATGTGCCCCTAATCTTCATCAACTATTTTACAAAATAATAGAAAAAGAAAGGCGGCACGCAGGCCTCATAGAATACAACACAAGCATGCTAAGGGGCTTAACTAATGAAAACAACATCATGCACAAACAAAGTACTTACTCATGCAATTCTACATGCTCATGAAAAATATAAAATTTGAAATTTTAGTTTCTCATAAAACATATTTCTTTTCCTCATCTTCTTATCACAAATCTTTTGATTATTTGAGATTAAATTTCATGACGATTTCATCGACCAAATCGGCTGGTAATTTTGTCAGATCAAGAGACTTAGCCAGCCCAAAACTTGACAAAATTACGTGTGGCCATGATCATAAATCAATCAGAAAATTAATCCAAAAATCCAAAAGAAATTGAATAGAGGATAGGAACAACAAACCTACAATTTCTCTTACGAAGAAAAATCATGCACCATGTATATATTATCATATGCGAAAATACTACATGACATGTGAGCATTGAAAAGTATGAAAACATCATTCAAGGCTTGCAAGTCGCTCTGATATCACTATTGGGAAACCTTGAGGATATTTTATAAATTTTATCAAACAATACAATTGCACAGTGGAAGAATATCCCCAAAATAGGCTAGTTCCAAAAAACCAGTGAAGATCATCTTGAGAGGGGGTCAACACGATGAGAGTAGAGAGTACCTAGAAGCGAGAAGAGACGATGCCGTTGTAGGCACCCAAGTGTGCGCCCTCTATAGTCTCGCACACACGGATTCCTCGAGCTCTCTTCTTCCACGCCCAGTGCTAGCCTCGGGAAGAAGATCCACGCATTAGGAGAGCCTCTTGATCACTTGCGCCAACTTCCAAGGGAAAGATGCACCAAGGGAACAAGAAGAGGAAGATGATGCCACAAGCCTTCTTTCTCCTTTGTGCCAAGGAAGGGAAAGGGAAGAAGAATTCGGCCTTGATGGAAGAAGAGCTCTAAAAACCTCCAACCTGTTGCCCCTCCAATTCTCCACCCCTCCAAGGATTCATCTCTTGAGATGGGGCGACAAGGACTTGTTTTATAGGAGCAACAAGCGGTTAGGGTGTAGGGAAGGTAAGGGTGATTAGGGCATGACTCTAGGAGATTATCTAATCAAATATATTGATCAAATCTCCACTCCCATATGTGCCTAAGCCTTGCCTAAGCAAGTCCTTGTCGCCCATATCATGCCATATGAGGCATTAATCCCATCCATGCGCCTAGACCTAGTCAAGGCATCATGATGGATTACCTAATAAGGCTTGGGCGCAAGTCCGAATGAAATTAGGACCCTTATTAAGTTAATAATCAGCCCTCTTGCACATGTCATATCTTAATTAATATACTAAGTGATTGGATTGAATCCTAATCCAAATAAATCACTTGAAGATACTAAATTAAGCATATGCGCCAATCCTAGTCCAACTAGGATTCCTTCATGCACCTATGACAAATAAATCTCCCCATTATACCCTTTTAGTCTCTTATTTCTTCATTACAACTTATTAGAAAGCCCCATTACGCAATGGGCCTAGCCCAAGGTCCATTACACATATTAACTAAGTCATTGGATCCAATCCAATTTAACCCAAGGTCAAATGAGGCTTAACCATGGTTAATTTGTCCAATATGCTGAAAATGGAATTTGGCCCCAATAAGTTTCTGCCATATCATTAGGCCCATTAGCACTGATGAAATCTCCCAAATAGATCCGAGTTATCCAATAACTCGATCTAATGGTTGCCCGATCAATACGAAAACTCGAGTATTAAGGTGTGAGACCCTATAGATTCCTCTGACGGTGGCAATGATGACCTAAGGTCGTCACAAGCAGTAAGTGGCACCTAAAAGTGCATCTCTGCTACCCAAGTCATCGGAATGGATATCGACATCGACATCCCCATCATCGCAACTAGGTACAGATACATTATAGTCTCCTTGCCAAACTGATATCCGATTGGACAAGTGTATCACCACTTGTTTTCACCCAATCTCATGGTCATGACTAAATCAGGTTCTTACCTGGGTATGGCCATACACTTTCAGTCATAGAACCATAGAGGAGCTCCATGGATATCAAGCTTTCCTCAAGAAGGGGCAAATCCTCTATCTGTACATTAACCTTCTCATATGAGTGGTGACATACTCAATGACAACCGTTATAACCTCCCAACTACGGTAAGGTGTTGGTTGTATCAAAGCATGTCCCTAACCATATAGAATAGTCAATGACCTCAAGCCAAGGGATCAATGCATCTCCTGTCACTTGTGAGGATAACTCATGACACCAAGTCATTGCCTCACAATGGGTCAGTCCAGTATATCTACCATTGATATACCCATATGTCTGCGTTAGCACCTCGTACCTTACTAGCCTATATACCAGTCTCACATGTACCAGAGCTGTCCCATATCTACTCAGGTACTTGACCGAGGACTAGAGTTTGAGTACAGATCCAATCTGTCTCTGGGGACATTATCATGTAAGTACACAATCGCATATGCAAACTAACAATGATAACGACAATGCTAAAATGATATTTATAAGAAATATTTGTATCAAGTAGTATATAAAGTAGATCATAACTAAGTCTTAGGGTATAAACACCAACAATCTCCCACTTGCACTTAGACCTAGAAATTGAGGAACCTCAATCCCATATCCCTGGCATGACCATCATGCTTCTGCTGTGCCAAAGCCTTGGTCAGTGGGTCTGCTAGATTGTTCTCTGTGTCAACTCTGCTAATCTTGATATCACCTCTTTCAATGATCTCTCTGATCAGGTGAAATCTCCTGAGTATGTATGTGGACCTTTGATAAGACCGTGGTTCCTTTGCCTGTCCAATAGCCTCAATATTGTCATAATAGATCTCAATGGGATCCACAGCAGTTGGAACCACCTGAAGTTTAGAAATGAACTTCCTTATCCAAACGGCTTCTTTAGCTGCCTCAGAAGCGGCGACATACTCAGCCTCAGTTGTAGAATCAACTATGGTGGATTGCTTGAAGATTTTCCAGCAAACAACGCCTCCATTTATCTTGAACACATAGCCTGCCTGCGATCTGAAGTCATCAGGGTCAGACTGGAATGAGGCATTAGTGTAGCCATGAACACTAAGCTCTTCCTGTCCCCCATAGACCAAGAACAAATCTTTAGTTCTTCTCAGATACTTCAGGAAGTTCTTTACAGCCACCCAGTGCTACAGACCTAGATTGGATTGGTATCGATTGGTTATGCTCACAGCATAAGCCACATTTGATCTAGTACACAACATTGCATACATGATTGAGCCTACTGCCGAAGCATAGGGTACTCGACTCATGTTATCTCTTTCAGCCAATGTCATGGGACACTAGCTCTTTGAGAGAGTAAGGCCTTGGCTCACTAGAAGGTATCCTTTCTTGGATTGCTCCAAGTTAAACCATTCTAGAACCTTATCAATGTAGGTACTTTGACTAAGGGCTAGGAGCCTCTTGGATCTATCTCGGTGGATCCTCACGACTAGGATATAGGCAGCCTCCCCTAAGTCTTTAATCTTGAAACACTTCCCTAACCATGTCTTCACAAACTGGAGACTAGGGATATCATTTCCGATGAGCAGTATGTCATCCACATACAAGACTAGAAAAGTCACCCAGCTCCCACTTAATTTTCTATATACACAAGCATCATCTTCGCTTTTGATAAAGCCATAATTTCTCACAGTTTCATCAAACTGAAGATTCCAACTTTGAGATGTTTGCTTTAATACATAAATGGATTTCTTTAGTTTGTAGACCTTTTTGGCATCTGCAGGACGGATGAAACCATTAGGTTGTGTGACAAAGTAAGAAACGCATTTGGGGATGAGCCACCACCCCTAGAAGACACTTGGGATGACTCCCTAGGTTGGGACAAAGCTTCACCAGAGATTTTCGCTCAGGAGTACGTCTGCCGCCATGAACACGGCCAGGCCGTGATGGTGGACATGGTCGTGACGAGCCCGCCGATCTCCTGCACGCCCATTCCTCTAGCCGTGTCCGGCCCAGCAAGACCCAGCCGACCCTAACATGGCCAAGCCCAGACCGAGAATACAGCCATGACATGGTCAAGAAAAAATGCGAACGCCGACACGGCCCTCGACACGCCCGTGACCATACGCTCGGCCAGACCGTGAAGCGTTATGTGGATTTCGGGCCATCTAATCACGCCCATGACGAGAAGCACGGCTAGGCCATGAAGGACTCTACCTACTCCATACCACCCGTTCACGACCGTGAATACAAGCACGGCCAGGCTGTGAACGCCTCGACAGTAAAGATGGGTCCTATTTCGCATGGCGTCCGACGTTCGCAACGCTCCTCGCAGCCCTCTGATCGTTATGTGGGCATCGTGAGCCCTTCGTCAACATCGGTGGACTCCATTCAACCAGCCCCCATGGCACCTCTTCCCCGAGGACCACCTCAAGAGCCACCGACGGATCGCTACAACAACCGAGTCCTCAATTCGGCCCAAGAGACCGCCACAAATGTCCAGAACTAGCCCACGATCAGCAAGTTCTACTGCTTTGTGGTGGCCTATTTAGAAATGGTCTAGTGTCTCGACTCCAGCCCGGACAGTGACCCAACCCATGGGGGACGTGCGCCCACACCATCCTACTGAGTAGTTAGTTGCTTTCAATTTGTTAGTGGTTGTTGGAGGGCATCTTGACCCTCTTTTAGGTTGTTAGGAGGGTGGTTGGCTTCTCCAACTCCCTCATGTGGTTCTCATGTGATCCCTCCCCCTCTTGTTCTATAAAAGAGGGCTGAAGGGCTTGTGTGTGTTTTCAGCTTTGTTGTAGTAGCTGCCTTTCCCCGCGCAAAGGCCTAGGTCCAGCAAACTCCGAGGAGCTCGCCTAGGGTTCCCTCGCCTCCTTGTACTTCTGTGCTCTTTACTGCTTTCAATCAAAATGAAAGAACCCCATACAAGGGGGGCGAAAACCCTAACAGGAGGCGCAACAAAAATCTAGCGGAATCTAGGGCTTTCAAATCGCTTAGCATGTATTATGATCAACTTATAAACTCTGCATGAATAAAAATGATTCATACCATAGCCATTTCTAGATGGCGCCTTGGAAGCAAAAGTTGCAAGCGCCTCTTCTCCAAAGTCTCGCACACAAGATGAAGATGTGCTCCTTCCTTGATGCTCCTTGTGCTAGCAAGGATCGTCCAAGGTGTCTTGATCGTTTGAAGGGAAGAGAGAGTTCTTGCTTCCTTGATCCTCGAGTCTCTAAGGCGTGAACGAAAGTTCCACACACGAGGGCGACGAGAATAGGGGGGTTCTGACGACAAGAGATGCGCTCCACTCAAGACATGGAGGCGTGGTTACTAAAAATAGCTAACCTCTCTTTCATGCGATCATGTGTTCATGCGCTCATGAACCAATCGTATTTTTCTCTCTACTTTGAACCAAGCGCTCATATCTAGAGCCGGTTCAATTAGGTCTGGTTCATAGACCAATTAACCCAAGCAATTAGTGATGGAGGTGGGATCACTCACAAGTAAAGGAGCATTCAAACAACGCTTTCAGAAAATATTTTTTTGTATTTTTGATAAAAACCGAAATTACTCTAAACGGAGTTGGAAAATATGTTTTGTATTTTTATAAATAAAGAAAACGACACTAAACTATTTAGACTACTTAAAAGAAATAGCAATTACCTACAAATTGAAAGACAAGTAGGAATACTCACAGTGCGATCCTTGAGCATAGAAGGATCGTATCGTCCCGATCTTCAACGGTCCTACTCTGATGGAAGGTATTGCATCATTACAAGCAAACACAGACAAACGAGATCCGCACACACCACGGATTCATATTACAAAGCAAAACTAAGGGGGAGGTTAAGCCTCACAAATTCCCTTAACACTTAACTAAAGAGAGAGAGGGGGAGGGGAGAAAGCTTGCGCTTAGTGAAGAGTCCTCCAAGTCCTTGCGCCCCTTCAAACAAAGTTTAGATTAGTGTAGAAAACAAGTTCTAGAATCTATAGATGGAAGAGGGGAAAGAACTTAGCCGAATTTGAAGTCTTGTTGGTGTAGCCTTCATGCAAGCCGAAAGTGAAGAACCCCTAAGGGTCTTTGTTGATTGCCGAGGACAAAGGATGAAGCTTCTTAGAGTCCCTCCAAAGGTGCGCAAGATCCTTCAAGTGGTTGAGTTGCGTTGAAGACTTGAGAAGAAAGGGGGAAGAAGGGAAAGGGCTCGGCCCTTTAGAGAAGGGGGGAGATAGAATACTCTTAGGCGACAATCACCAATGCTAACACAAGGATTCTTTTCACTAGGCAACTAATAGACAAAGAGAGGGGAGGTTACAATTTATAGGCTCAACAAGCCATGGGCAAGGGTGACAATTCACCCTAGGCGCAATCATAAGGTTTAAGGAAGAAATTAATGACATTTAATACATTTCCTTTAGCCCTTTTGAATTTCGAATTCTTTCTTGATGGAGCTTCCTTGTAGCCGAATTCTTTATGAGCTCCTTCCTTGTTTGCATGGATGAGATGGCGCTTTCATGCCTTGGACTTATTTGAATTCGAAAATCTTCCTTCAAGAGCATGGGCGGTTAAGAGGTTTCCAAGGGTGATTCCTCAAATTGTGGATCTAGATGATGATCCCTTGATTTGTGGATCTAAATGGTGATCCCTTGATTTGTGGATCTAGATTGTTAATGGCTAGGCGCATTAAATTGTGGGCTGATTTCTTGCATTCGAATCATCATCATATTGAGTGGCGCCTAGGTTGATATGGAAGGTGGAGTTGCATTGATTGTAAGCCCCTTCAACTTGGAGTCTTTAGTTGAAGTAGTTGAAGTGCCTCCTTCCATAATTGGAGCTCTACTTGAGTGGCTTTAGCTTGAGCTTCCTAGCTTCCCTTGAGCTGGGCTATAACCTGCCCAATTATTAACACAAAGGCCAGTAGGCTATTCTAGAAGCAAATAAGGAAACTACACAATGCACTAGAGCTTTATTCAATGCAAATAAGGAAAGTGCAAATAAGGTAAGAAAGATGACCTAGGAGGGAAAGCCATATCTGATGGGCTTCCTCCTAGTCCTTCCAGACCTCCTTGGGGCAGGGTTGGCCCCTCCATCAATTAGTCCAGATCACATTAAACCCTAAGGTACTTGATCTGACCGTTGATCTCTCGATGCTCCTGATCTCACCGATCCAGCATCCATTCTCTCGATCGAAGCTTACCGATCTCAAGCCCCAATCAATCAAACATGATCAGACCAGATCTCACTTACAATCAGAGATTAAATCCCTTTAAACTGAACCCTAACAATTCAGTCCACACGATCTGACTTAAGTAAGCCATATCATCAAATTGTGCGACCCTGAGGGTTTCCTTTAAATGTCGGTAACGATAACTCACGTTATCACGATCAGTGAGGGGTATCTAGCAACACATCACTGTCTCCCGATATAAAGGAAAGAGTCTTCCAAGACTACACCCATAAACAGCACAAGTGTGAATCAACTCACAAAGCATACATATTTCCTTTGCCACTGGATGTTCTTATTGGACAAGCGTGTCAAGCTTGTAACTCCAATATGATGAGCATGATTAGATCAGATGAACATAGTCACCTGGGTATGGCCATACACTTTCTCAATCATCTCATCCAGGGGGCCCCTTAAGAACATCACACTCCTTAAACAAGGAGACGGCAATCCTATGTCTATCACTAGTGCCCTAACATGACTCAAGCTCACCATCCAAGATAGTTTATAATCATTATGTTTCAAATGATATTGTACTACCTCAAAACCATGACAATCATCATTTAGAAACATAAGTGATCTCAAGTCAGAGGAAATGTGCCACTTGTCATATTCAAGGATTACTCACATTGTGACAAACAATTGAATATCCTAGTAGGGTCTGTCCAGTACATCCAATGTACCCATGAGTCTACATCTTATTCCATGCTCGAAGCATCCCATAAGACTAGAACACATATTAGTCTTAACCATATCAAGGCTGTCTCATGTTCACCAAGATATATCGACTAAGGACTTTATTGCCTGTCAGCCTAGCTGAACAGCTTTGAGACATTATTCAGAAGAACATATATATTGCAGCAGACAATGTAGCTAACTGAATAATAACCATGCCTTTATAAACATAACAGTTTATTACATGATACCGATACAAACCCAAGGCCTCAAACATTAGCCTTAAGGGCATACCCCAACAATCTCCCACTTGCACTTAATCTAATGGTTGAGAAATCTCAAACCCATGTTATTACAGTGCTTCTCATGCTTCTGCTGCGCCAGAGGCTTGGTAAGCGGGTCTGCCAGATTGTCATCTGTATGAACCTTGCAGATTTTGATCTTGCCGCGATCTATGATCTCCCTGATCAAGTGAAACCGTCTCTGTATGTGCTTGGACTTCTGGTGCGACCGTGGTTCCTTTGCTTGTGCGATTGCCCCAGTGTTATCACAGAAGATAACCAAAGGATCTGCACTCGAAGGAACAACACCAAGTTCTCTCACGAACTCACGAATCCACACTGCCTCCTTGGATGCTTCCGAGGCTGCAACATACTCGGCTTCTGTTGTGGAATCAGCAACAGTTGACTGTTTGAAACTCTTCCACACCACTGCTCCTCCATTCAAGCTAAAAACATAGCCTGATTGCGATCGGAAATCATCCTGGTCAGACTGGAACGAAGCATCAGTATATCCTTCAATACTGAGTTCTTCCTGACCACCATATATCAAGAACATATCTTTGGTCCTCCGCAGATATTTTAAGATGTTCTTGACTGCAATCCAGTGTGCCTGACCTGGATTACTTTGGAACCGACTGGTCACGCTTAACCCGTAAGCAACGTCTGGGCGAGTACATAACATCGCATACATAATGGAACCAATAGCCGAAGCATAAGGCGTATTGTCCATTTCATCTTTCTCAGTCTGTGTTTGTGGACACTGACTCTTCGAAAGATTCAGACCATGTCTGACTGGAAGATATCCTCGTTTAGAATTCTCTAAATGAAATCTCTCCAGGACTTTATCGATGTAAGTACTCTGGCACAACCCGAGAAGCCTCTTAGATCTATCCCTGTAGATCTTCACACCTAATACATAGGCTGCTTCTCCTAAATCTTTCATCTGGAAACATTTCCTTAACCATGCCTTAACCGCATGCATTTCAGGAATATCATTTCCAATGATCAAGATATCATCGACGTAGAGGACTAGGAAAGTAATCACGCTCCCACTAAACCTCTTATATACACAAGGGTCATCCTCGTTCTTGATGAAACCAAATTCAGTGACTGATTCATCAAAACGAATGTTCCAGCTTCTTGATGCCTGCTTAAGTCCATAAATAGACTTCTTTAACTTGCATATCTTATGACGATCTGATGGATCAGTGAAACCCTCAGGTTGTGTCATGTACACATCCTCATCCAGGTTTCCATTAAGGAAAGCTGTTTTCACATCCATTTGCCAAATCTCATAATCATAATATGCAGCTATCGCGAAAAGAATCCGAATAGACTTAAACATGGCTACAGGTGAGAAAGTTTCATCATAATCTATCCCGTAGATTTGTTTGAAACCTTTCGCAACTAGCCTGCCTTTATAGGTAACTACGTTACCATCCATGTCAATCTTCTTCTTGAAGATCCATTTACAGCCTATAGGGATAACCCCCGGAGGCGGATCAACCAAATCCCAAACTTGGTTATCTGACATGGAGTCCATCTCGGCGCGCATAGCTTCAAGCCATCTCGCTGACTCCGGTCCACTGACCGCATCCGCATAAGTGAGGGGTTCATCATTATCAATGATGTAGACTCCGTCATAGCGCTCAGGCTGTCGACGAATCCTTCCCGATCTTCGCGGTTCCCGTGATATCTGAGCCTCAGGTTGTTCAATAACCTGTTCCACCGGCTCAGGCTCATCCAACTCTGCTTGATCACTTTGTCCTTCCTCTGGATTCTCATCCAGCTTTATTTCTCTCCCACTGGCCTCTTGTAGAAGAAACTCCTTCTCAAGAAATATGGCCGTCCGAGCAACAAATACCTTGTTCTCTTTGGGATCGTAGAAATAATAACCCTTAGTTTCCTTAGGGTAACCGACAAAGATGCATTTGTCAGATCTGCTCTCTAGTTTCCCAGAGGCGAGCTTTTTGACATAAGCCTCGCAGCCCCAGATCCTGATAAATATCAAGCTCGGCTGTTTCCCATACCATAATTCATATGGGGTCTTAGAAACGGCCTTGGATGGCACTCGGTTTAGTACTTTTGCAGCTGTTTCCAGTGCAAAACCCCAAAAGGAATATGGAAGAGTAGCCTGACTCATCATAGAACGAACCATATCAAGTAACGTTCTATTTCTCCTCTCGGACACACCATTCCATTGCGGTGTTCCTTGCGGAGTGAGTTGTGAGATAATCCCACACTCCTTTGAATAGTCAGTAAACGCATGACTTAGGTATTCTCCACCTCGATCTGAGCGAAGTGCCTTGATATTTCGGCCTAGCTGATTTTGTACTTCATTCTTGAACTCTTTGAACTTGTCAAAAGATTCACTTTTATGTCTCATTAAATAGACATACCCATATCTACTGAAATCATCAGTAAAGGTAATGAAGTACTGATAGCCACCTCTGGCATGTTTACTAAATGGCCCACACACATCACTGTGTATAAGGTCAAGTAAACCTGAAGCCCTTTGACCTTTGTGAGGAAAAGGTGACTTCGTCATTTTACCCATCAAACAAGCTTTGCATGTATCAATCTCCTTATAGGAGAATGATCCCAGCAGTCCATGATCATGCAACCGCTTAATGCGTTTCTCGTTAATATGGCCTAAACGACTATGCCATAGCAAGGTGCTGTCATCAGCATTCTTGGCTTTCTTAATATCAATTTTCTGTATAGAACATTCCATGTCCAACATGTATAACCCATTGTTAATTGAACCAGTTGCATAAACAATATTATCATAAGATAAGACACACTTTGAAATATTGCATTCAAAGGAAAATCCCTTCCTGACAAGAGCAGGAATGGAGATAATATTTTTAGTAATACTGGGAACAAAATAACAATTGTCTAGTTCCAATACAATTCCAGATGGTAAAGAAATGAAATAGTCTCCTACAGCAACAGCAGCAACCCGTGCCCCGTTTCCAACGCGTAGGTCCACCTCATGCTGTCCCACCTGTCTTCTTCTCTTGAGTTCCTGCACATTTGAACAAATGTGAACTCCACATGCAGTGTCCAACACCCATGATATAGAAGAAGAAAACATGACCTCAGTCACATAAATACCTGAGCCAGAAGCGAAGCTTCCCCTCTTATCTCCTTGGAGCGCTTTACAGTCCTTTTTCCAGTGACCTAGCTGGCCACAATGGAAACACCTGTATTCCTTGGACCGCTTCACCTTCTGCTTCAGAGCCTTGCTGTAGCTCTTGACAGGGGCTTTGCCCTTCTTCCCCTTCTTCTTGTTCCTGGAAGGAACCATTAAGACAGAGGTCGAAGGCTTTCCCTTCAGAGTCTCCTCAGTAGTGAGGAGCATATTCAGCAGCTCTGCCGGAGTACAATCGATTTTGTTCATATTAAAATTAATAATGAACGCGTCGAATGAAGGCGGGAGAGACTGCAGAATAATATCCACAGCAAGCTCCTGGTTGATGGTATGCCCCAGTTTCTCTAGAGCTTCCTTGTGCCCAATCATCTTGAGCACGTGAGCTCCTACTGGGCTCCCTTCAGCCAGTTTGCTCTGAAAGAAGAGCTTCGTCAAATTATAGCGTTCAGTCCTCGCCTGTGCAGCATACAGCATCTTGAGGTTTGCTATCATGTCTATAGCAGACATATCCTCATGCTGACGCTGCAGCGGTGGCGTCATAGACGCTAACATCAGGCAAGCGACATCAATGCTATCATTGACGTGCTTTTCATAGGCTTCCCGAACCGCCCTTGCGGCGTTCGGAGCGGGCTGAGGCGGTATCGCCGTCTCGAGGACATACAGTTTCCTCTCTGCCTTAAGAATAATCTTAAGGTGTCCAAACCAGTCAGAGAAGTTCGGCCCAGCAAACTTCTCCCTTTCCAGTAGGGATCGCACATTGAAGTTCATGGTGTTCGTTGCTGCAGGTATCTACAACAATGCAAGAACAGCAAGGTCAGTATCAATGTTAAGAATCAATCAGGACTTAAGAAAGATTCTTTTTCTCACTATTTTATCTGACTGAAAAATCCATTAAACAGTTCGAAAGAGTAAACACTCTTTTAGTGAGATGGGATCCAGATTTCATACTTGGTCTCCGCGTCCCGCTCAGGCGAGATAAGATGCACAGAGAGTACAAGCACTAATCTCTGGTAGGCTGTCCAAGCCAATCGCCAACCCGTGCGATTCCCCTTCATCTGGGCAGTCCAGCAGACTGTGCCAACTGAGTTGGTACAACACAATCTCTGACCCCACAGATGGCTGCCCCCATGTGCTACCATATGCGCCACATATGTAGCCTACATGGTCAAGCTGACCCAACCTACTCCCTGGACCACCACGTGCTATGCTGAGCAACGAGAAGGGATAAATCCCTACTCTGTAACACGCAGGTGTAATCCCGCACCGTCTAAAGATAGATGGACGTGCCCACTGAGTGGGTACAACACGGCTCCAACGATAGTCAGAACAGTGAGGTTTCGCGTCAGAAGGCTTACGAGCTTGATATTTTAGCGTTGGATTTTAACGGTCTTTTATCTTCCTCACTATCATGCAATTCCTATGGTGATAGCAGAAGATAAACTAACCATGCAATTCTAATATTTAAACAATAAAAGAAAGCATGTATCTTATGTGGTAAAAGCCCATAGCCTTAGTAAGATCTTAATTAACTTAAGTCTTCACTTGCTTTTCTTCATGGGGCTTTTGCTGCTCATCTGGCCCAAACCAGAGCCCAAGCGCCATCTGCAGATCTGGTGCGCCCACCAGGAATATGCGCCAGGTCCTAGGGTCGAACCCTAGACCTCCCACCTGGTCAAGCCACTGCTGCATGCGCCTCTGACAAGTGTGCTCTGTGCTCTTGTCTAATTAAATTACAAATTTAACTATCTAGACAAGATTGACACGCAGGTCAATTACAATTTATAAATTAAAGCAATGTGATACGCAGATCACAATAATTAATTTACATTTAATACAGGCACGCAGGCCCCAGCACAGCACAGATTTAACATGGGCAGCCCACATAAGAATAAATAGACAAACACATGGCATCAATTAACATGTGATCCAATCATTAAAATAAAATTTTTGAAAAACCCCATGGGCATCAATTTTATTTTGCTTATGTGCCCTACAACCTTACAACGGTCCATTACTAGGGATCCACTCATCCAACCTAGTCAGATCCACTGCCCTTGCATGCACCAAGTCCTAACTGACTTGAGTCGACCATAAGGTCAACCATGCATGCGCCAGGGCTGAACGACCACAATGAGGTCTGGCAAGCGGGTGTGACCCCGGGCCTAACTCATGTGCGTTCATCGGTTGTCTCAATCAGACATCGCTACACGCCTGTCTGCAGTCGACCTGTAGCCACCACGTGCTTGCGCACAGGTGCTACCTGGTCAACCCATCAAGGCTGTCAGATGGTCTGATCAGACTTTTGGATCCAACCTAGGGGGTGACTTCAACCCTAATAACCCGTCTAAGGGTTTACTGCAAGGCCTTAGATCTAATGAGGTCGCACAAGTAATATAGATTTTGAAAACCATAAGATGCGCCAACACATCAAACATGCGCAAAAGATAGAAACATACATAATAGATGTATTTTCGCAAGATGATAAACACTATCATAAAACTTTCGCATGTCATGTAGATCTAAGCATATGCGCAAACATGGATCAAACATGGAGACCAAGCATTAAGCAATCATAATAACATGCGTTAACCTAGCCTCTGATACCAATTGAAAGAACCCCATACAAGGGGGGCGAAAACCCTAACAGGAGGTGCAACAAAAATCTAGCGGAATCTAGGGCTTTCAAATCGCTTAGCATGTATTATGATCAACTTATAAACTCTGCATGAATAAAAATGATTCATACCATAGCCATTTCTAGATGGCGCCTTGGAAGCAAAAGTTGCAAGCGCCTCTTCTCCAAAGTCTCGCACACAAGATGAAGATGTGCTCCTTCCTTGATGCTCCTTGTGCTAGCAAGGATCGTCCAAGGTGTCTTGATCGTTTGAAGGGAAGAGAGAGTTCTTGCTTCCTTGATCCTCGAGTCTCTAAGGCGTGAACGAAAGTTCCACACACGAGGGCGACGAGAATAGGGGGGTTCTGACGACAAGAGATGCGCTCCACTCAAGACATGGAGGCGTGGTTACTAAAAATAGCCAACCTCTCTTTCATGCGATCATGTGTTCATGCGCTCATGAACCAATCGTATTTTTCTCTCTACTTTGAACCAAGCGCTCATATCTAGAGCCGGTTCAATTAGGTCTGGTTCATAGACCAATTAACCCAAGCAATTAGTCCAGATCACATTAAACCCTAAGGTACTTGATCTGACCGTTGATCTCTCGATGCTCCTGATCTCACCGATCCAGCATCCATTCTCTCGATCGAAGCTTACCGATCTCAAGCCCCAATCAATCAAACATGATCAGACCAGATCTCACTTACAATCAGAGATTAAATCCCTTTAAACTGAACCCTAACAATTCAGTCCACACGATCTGACTTAAGTAAGCCATATCATCAAATTGTGCGACCCTGAGGGTTTCCTTTAAATGTCGGTAACGATAACTCACGTTATCACGATCAGTGAGGGGTATCTAGCAACACATCACTGTCTCCCGATATAAAGGAAAGAGTCTTCCAAGACTACACCCATAAACAGCACAAGTGTGAATCAACTCACAAAGCATACATATTTCCTTTGCCACTGGATGTTCTTATTGGACAAGCGTGTCAAGCTTGTAACTCCAATATGATGAGCATGATTAGATCAGATGAACATAGTCACCTGGGTATGGCCATACACTTTCTCAATCATCTCATCCAGGGGGCCCCTTAAGAACATCACACTCCTTAAACAAGGAGACGGCAATCCTATGTCTATCACTAGTGCCCTAACATGACTCAAGCTCACCATCCAAGATAGTTTATAATCATTATGTTTCAAATGATATTGTACTACCTCAAAACCATGACAATCATCATTTAGAAACATAAGTGATCTCAAGTCAGAGGAAATGTGCCACTTGTCATATTCAAGGATTACTCACATTGTGACAAACAATTGAATATCCTAGTAGGGTCTGTCCAGTACATCCAATGTACCCATGAGTCTACATCTTATTCCATGCTCGAAGCATCCCATAAGACTAGAACACATATTAGTCTTAACCATATCAAGGCTGTCTCATGTTCACCAAGATATATCGACTAAGGACTTTATTGCCTGTCAGCCTAGCTGAACAGCTTTGAGACATTATTTAGAAGAACATATATATTGCAGCAGACAATGTAGCTAACTGAATAATAACCATGCCTTTATAAACATAACAGTTTATTACATGATACCGATACAAACCCAAGGCCTCAAACATTAGCCTTAAGGGCATACCCCAACACAAAACACCAGAAGAACCCGCTGCGGGCTTCGGGTCCTTTGTGTCTTCAATTCTGCTTTTTTTCAATTCCGCGTGGTGTCTTGGACGAGAGTCGCCTTCCCCGTAGCATCGTAAAGGTTATGCGCGCGCGTGCATGCAAGGGAAAAGTTGGTTGTGCTAGAAAGGTGAGTATTTTCCTTAGTAATTGAGTCGTGGTTTTTCATCACGCTGAGTATTGCTCAAGTAAATCAACTCGGTTTTCATCAGATTTTCCCGGATTTCAATCAAATGCATGCTTTCTCATTCCCTCGTCACAAGACCCTCTCCCATTTTCCGCATCATGGTCATACCCTCCTTAGAGTACTGAACTAAGGACCCCCCCTCCCATTCCTCCACTGCATCAATTTTTGTATCAGACCAAGGTTGAAGCTAACTCTTGTCTAGCTTCGCCGGTCTCTTCGCTGCATCTCATTCGGTTTCTTCGGCTTTCATTTCAGCAAACATACGCATTTCCTGCATTATGACCACTAGATCAGGAACCTCTTACCAACAACCCACTACCCAGGTGCCCGTTACGACCGAAGAAAGTACTCCGCCTAGGGTAGAGTCGGTTGAGTTGCTGTCCACGCATCTCGAAGTGATGGAAGCAATGTTTTAGTGTCTTATGGCGTCAGTCCATCACTTGACAGACCAGGTTATGGAACTCCGAGCTAAGCCCGCCGAGGGCCAGCCCTCTTCTAGTGTTTCCCCTCCGTTGGCAACACTGCGTATGCATGCCAATGAGTCCCCCTATTTTGACCTGTTTGGTGACGAGTCCGTGTGGGCTGAGGATGCCCCTCCCCCACGACGCCCTGCTGTGCATAGCCGCGAGGACAATGAGGTCCGCGGGCTCACGCGCATTGACCCACCGATCTTCAATGGAAGTCTTGACCCCCGCGCCTTCCTTGACTGGGTGGCCGCTGTCGATAACTATTTCGACTGGAGCACCATGTCCGATCACCTTAAGGTTAGTTATGTCCGTCTTCTATTAACCGGCCCCGCTCGGTTATATTGGACTAATGTAGAGCGCCAGCTTGTCGACCAGCGTCTTCCTTCCATAACCCGATGGGAGGAGATGTGCTATCGCCTTAAGGAGAAGTACGTGCCTCCCACCTATAGGCAGTAGCTCCTCAATTCCTATTGCGCCATCACCCATGGCTCCGACTTCGTTGACGAGTACCACACTCATTTCGACGAGCTCGGCATTAGGTGAAACCTTAAGCAAGACCCAGCCTTCACCTTGTCCCGCTTCGAGCGCGGCCTTCGCGACGACATCCGTCGCATGTTACCTTCCCATGGACATGACTCGGTTGTCTTGACCCTCCACCATGCTCGAGACATCGAGCAGGATCTGCATTCCGCGCGCACTCATGCGGAGTTGGGTTCCCCGCATCGTGTTGCCTACGCACCTCCGGCGCCAGCCCCACTTCCTCGTGTCGATGCCCCCCACCTCGTCCGAACCACACGGGTCCCCGTCGACCCCCACACGATGCCCCTCGCGAGGCACCCCCACCTCGCTTGACCTGGGAGGAGAAGGGCAAGGCACCCCACGCGATGCCACACGGGCCCGGCCCTTGCCGTCACTGCAGCCAATCTGGCCACTTCAACCACAACTGCCCGTGGCGATCCCTTCACATCGCGGCAGCGCCGTGTGACCCTCGCCCATAGCCTATCGCGCCTCCGGGCAGCCCAAGAGGTTGGCCCATAGTGTTACTCCGATGAAGAGTTGAGCCCGCGCCCCACTATGGCCGTTGTACACTGCACTCTTGTCCACACCCCTCCTCCATCCGAGGACAGGAAGCGCATGAGTATCTTTTACACGTACATCAAGTGTAACGGGCACTCATGCAAGATAGTCATCGATGAGGGCAGCAGCCTCAACGTCGTGTCCCAGACTGCGGTCACCCGCTTCGGCCTCACTCTCAAGCCGCACCCACGACCTTACTCGATCGCATGGGTCGATGCGCCTAGCCTCCCCATCACACACCGATGTCAGGTCCCTATTTACTTCAGCGATTACACGAAGAGGGTATGGTGCGACGTCACCTCCATGGACGTCGCCCATGTCCTCCTTGGCCGCCCATGGCTCTATGATCGCGATGTTATCCACTATGGTCTCTCTAACACTTACATCTTCCAGCACGGGGGATGTAAGATCTGTTTGACCCCGGCTCTACCTAAGGAGTTGCGGGCCTCTACATCCAAGGGTATCATCAAGCCCTCGCCTCCGGTCCAATCCGGACCTGATGACACCAAAATTCATAGTATATTTTGTGTCATTTGATGTGTCTTTTTGTGTCATATTTATGCTCTTTTGCTTGTTTTTAAGCCCTATTTGTCAAATATTACAGAATCTACACCACTTCTTGTTTTTGATCATTTTCAGGTAAAAGGTGCCATATTTTGATGGATTTTGAAAGATGTGAACACAACAATGGATTCCAGACGTTGAGACGAAGCTGCCGGCCAAATTTCATGCAAATTGGAGCAAGTTTGAGAAATTAGGGCACTACCATAATTTTGGTCCAGAATTTTACGGTACCATAGTTTCAGGTGATTTTGACCAGAAAGTTTATGTGTTTTTGAGGAAATTACGGTAGTGCCGTAATTATTTTTACGGTACCGTAATTTGCACCCAGTTTTCTGATTTTTCTGCCGAAAAATTAAAAAAATGATCTCTTGAGATTTCGGGCACCAAATTGCGATCCGAAAGATGCCACGGACTCATCTCAAGGAGGAGAAGAGAAAGAGACTGAAAGCCCCAATTTTATCCACAATCGAGAGATAAATTGGAGGAGGCATCCCTAGGGTTCGGCCTCGCACCGAGAGGCGTAGAGGCCATCTCAGGCTGCTTTTTTTACCAGGAAGCTTCACCTGGGAGAGGAGAGGATACCCCAGAAGTTTCAGAGCGAAAGGAGATCGATCGGAGTAGAAATCAATGAAAGAGAGGGCGTCGGCACTGTTCACACGCAAAATTACGGGCTATAATTTTCATTACATCTCTGTTTTGTAACTTTTCCTCTTCCCTTTCAATTTTTGATCATTTTAAACTATGGATTACTATATTTCTTCTTCCAAGCTAGCTTAATTTTCTTATGGGACATGGGGGTATAATTCCCTTAATTTCTTAATGACTAGACATTGATTACTTTTGTCATGATAATTTTGTTATGATAATTATGCTTATGTTATGACTATCCTTTAATTCTCCTTAGTTTTATAAATATCAGCATATTTTAGACTTTTGCGAAATAGACTGAGAAGTTGATTGTGAAATTTGGAACCCTAAAAATCATTGAGTTTGGAACTTATCGTAAGAGATTAGATTTGTTCTTTGAATTCTGATTTTTAGTGATTTTATTGCCATGTTAATTTTCTGATTATTTGGATTAAGTTAATGTGTTAGACTTGATTCAAAATTGTAAGAGATTAAATTTTTGATCGTGGGAGAACCTTAAGTAGAACTTATGATGAGTTTCAAGATGCACGAGAGTGATCCTTGAGCTTCCACATTAGTTGTTTGACTTAGAATTCGGATGCACGGGAGTGATTCTTGAGTTCTTTGTTGAATGATTTACTTATTTTCAATATCGGATAGATCTTGCACGAGAGTGAGGATTGGTCCTTTGTATGATTGTCTGCGCGAGAGCGAGATGATCCTTTTATGAAATAAATTAAATCTTTATCGTAATGAAATTTGACTGACAGCCTTTATTTCCTTCTAGTCATTAGAATTAAGGTGGATGAACCCCTAGTCCCAGTTTCTCTCTGATATACTTTTCCGCATTCTTTTCGATCGATTGTTTAACACTATTCGGTTTGCTTAGCTAGTGAGAAAACATCTGTTTGGTACTTAACACGTAGGTCTCTGTGGTTCGATATATATTTTATTACTTCGAAGTATCCGTGCACTTGCGGACTACAACAAGTTTTTGGAACCGTTGCTGGGGACCTTAGTTTTGTTAATATCAAAATAGTTGTTAGTATTGCTAGACTAAGTTTTATTTGTTTTAGATTTAACTTTATTTTTTTTGTTTATGCAGGTTCAGTATCTTCACAGTTGTGACAGAACTGTGATATCTAAAAATTTTGTATTTGCTTGTGTTTTGTGTTTTTTTTTTACATATTTTGAAAAAAAAAATTTCTAATTGATTGGTGTTGGATAATCTTTCTGTTCTTGATAGATTTTATTTCTTGTGAACTCTGAGATAACAAATTTCTTTAGTTGTATAGAGAAGCTTTGATTTGAAGAAATGTCTTTTAATCACAACTCCTGGGCAACTAAAAGAGGTGAGGTATATATGCCACAAGGTCAATATGAAGATGATTCATTGTGCACTCTTGAAGATAAGTTAGATTATTTGGCTCATAAATTATCATATATGCACCCTGTTATGACATCTTATTCTTCCATTAGATGTGATATTTGTGGACGTCTTGATCATTATACTTCTAATTGCCAATTTTTAATTCCTCAAAATCCCAATTCACCACGGTATCAAGATGATCAGTACAATTCTATATGGGAAAATCACCAAATTTCTTTTTATGATGATTGCTCAAATCATATTTCTGAACCATGCTTTGAGGATACTGAAAAATCTAGCTTAGAGTTGATGTTTGAAAAATTCATGAAACAAAGTGAGGAGGCACATGAGACCCATAAACATAGAATGGATAATATGTGTGCTCATACTGAAATGTTAAAAACTCAGATAGCACAACAAGATTGTCTATTTGAGTTTAATTTGGAAACTGAGAAAATTGATTTAGAAAATTCCCCTTTTGATTATGATTATTTTGAGATTAAGCCTTATGTGAACATTAAAGAATTTCACCCTGATTTTGATAATTGCAAAATTGATTCATTTGATAATTTATTTGAAGAAAAATTTGAGAAAATTGATTTTGAAAAATCCCTTTTTGATTCTAGTGATAGTTTTGAAATTGATTCTTTGATGATATATTATTTATGGTTAAATCTGATGAAGGATATGAGGGGACTGCTTTAGAAAAATCTTACTCTGATTTTGTTAGTAATTTTGAAATTGATGAAGTGCATGAGGAACTAGAAAATGATTTGAATATTACAAATACTAATGAATCTCACTTTGATGCTTTGCCATTGTCTACTGATTTATTTGAAAAATTATTCTTTATTGAGGAATCTAATTTGAGAAAGAAAGATTGTTTTGATGATCTAATATTTGAATCTTTTGATGGAAGTCCTATTGCAATTGAAGATATAATTTTGAAGAAAGGACTAATGATTTTGCTTACTAATAAATTTAGGAAGATCATTGAATATCCTTTGTGTAGATTTGAAAATTTTGATTTTGATTTCTGCATATTTGAGAAAGCCATGCTGATTGTGATTTATATATAATTTTGGATGTTTGGATTAGTGGCTAAACTTTTACGACAACAAAAATGCAGAAAATTGTATGTTATTTACTATGGTACTGATCCACCTGCTTCACCATGATATTTGAGTTTTTGTCAAGCTATAGACCTAAAAATTAGCGCTTCTTGGGAGGCAACCCAAGCACTCTTACTTAGCTTAGTTTCTTTTATTTTAGTTTATTTTTAGAATTAATTTTTCTTTTCTTTTTGCAGGGAAAATCAAATTTTGCGCAAAATACGGCACTGCTGTAATTACAATCATGGTACCGTAATTTCAGTCTGTTTTCGACCAGACACTTTTGAGCATTTTACGACACTACCTACTATCTTTGAATCCACCGGCCGATGACTTCGCCACCATGACTGTAGTCACCAGTAGGTCACTGGAAACTCTTCATCATTACTCTACTGTCGGCACTAGCACCATCATTGCTAGCAGCCCTTCAGCTAGCATCTATTCCACCTCTGCTTCTTGCCTGAATCAGCTCTTTCCATCGGTACCTTCTTCAGATCTCCAGCGATATCTCTGATTTCCTTTCAGAAAATTATTTTTATCATTATTATTTTTTTTAGTTAGATACTATATTTTGATTTGAGCCTTATGTGTCTAAAATTATGTAGGAAAATTTTCAGAAGGCGCATCTTTGGCCCCGGCCGCATCTAGCCCTGACGCTACACCCCGGACGATGACTGAGTTTGCTATACAGTTTTGTGAGTATTGTTTGTACTTTCTAGTGATCTTATTCGATATGGTTGCATGGTATTGCTATTTGATTTGTTTTGCTTTTATCACTTACTGAGATTTCTATTCGATGTGGTTGCTTGAATATATCGTTTTACACTTGTTGACTATGATTGAATGAATTTGATGCTTCACACATTTTTCATTGATAGTGACATTTTTTATGTTTAAAATTTTTATGACTTGAATCCATGAGAGGTGTGTGAATTCTTCTATGATGAATGTTTATGCATGTCAATACCTGTGAATGGAGATATACCTATTATGTTGAATTTATTTCTTCAATATATATCTACTTGTTGAAATTCTTCATTGATTGATGCATAGGGTTTTGGGTAGGTATATTGTTTGAAGAATGCAATCTAAGAGTGAAACTTCTTTCTTGAATAAAATGAGCATATGAGTGTAATTTTTTAATTGATGTCAATTGATTAACCTAGTTGATGTTTAGTTTATCTTATTATTTGATGGGAAGAAGGAATCCAAAATCCACAAAAAGAGAGAGAGAGACTCCCCTACTTGGCACTGTGTAAAATTGACAGTGGTACCGAAGACATGGGTTGAAGTCAAAACAAAATTAAAAAAAAAGAGAGAAAAAGAAAATGACTCTTCTACTTGGCAGTGTGTAAAATTGACAGTGGTACCGAAGATAAAAGTTGAAGTCCAAATAAAAAGTGTGTATCTATGTGGGTACATGCCATCAAAAACAATTAAAAAAGAGAGAGAGAGAGGAAAAGAGACTTTGGGTGGAAAAAGATTTTGGATATCCTATTCCTATAAACAAAGGTATGATAGATTTAAACTGAAACTGTAAGATCCAAGGATCTTAAGTTCTGGTAAGCATTATTTTCTATGATAAATTATGATAAATTATTTGGATTTAAATAAAATCATTAGCTGTGATATTGTATTATGATTTAAATAAAATTGTTGGGTGCTAATTAATTGGCTAATTGATTGTTAATTTGTAATTAATTGATTTGAGGTTATTTGGTTGTTAATTTATTGTAAATTAATTAGAGATTATTTATTTGTTTGTTGGCTGATATTTTATGATAAATTATTATTGGTTGTTCATGTTAAATTAATTAGGATTTATGGTTGTAAATTGTGAGTTAATTAATTAGACCTTATTGGTTAATTAATTTAATCCTTATTGGATGTTAACTTAAATTCTTATTGGATTTTCGGTTAAGTGATTGGTTATTGGATAAGTTAATTAAATTAATTGGTTAACTATGGGATATTGGAATAAAAATTCGAATTAGCTAATTGGGTTTGAAAATTCGAAATTATTAGTTAAGTGGGTTAAACCTATTGGAATTAATGGGTTAAAGGGTTTAAAATTTAGAAACCCAAAGTTTAAGTGGTAAATTCGACTAGGGTGAGATTATTGGCGATTTTGGAGTCTTGAGAAAATTAAGGTGGCGGCTTGGAAGAACTTGGCGACTCTTGGAAAGCTTGGAGGCGATTTTTGGTGTTCTTCCTTCATCTTCTTCCCCTTGACGAATTTTCCTTGAGGTGAAACTTTCTTGGCGATTTCTTGGAGATCCTTTGGGTGACTTCAAAAGCTTTGGACGATTTCTTTTGTGGAGAATTTTCGATTTAAGAGGTGAGTGGAGTGTCTAATTGATTGCTGTCTATTTGTTTGTGTTAATTGATGTATTAGATGAGACATTTGTTTGTTGGAAACATTATCATGCTAAAACCGAAATTCAAGATTTCACTATGATGAAAACCGAATTTTTGTAAAGATGATTATATGATGAAAACCGAATTTTGACAAAGGTAATTATATGATGAAAATTGAATTTAAGGCATTAGTTGTTCTTCATGTGAAAAACCGAAAATTGCAAGAAGGTATATATCATGTAAATTGTTGTAAAAACCGAATTAATCTTGGTGTTTGTTTAACCGAAATTTGTATGAAATTTAAGGTATTTTGGTAGTATTAAATCATTGAACATTGAGCATGAATTTCTTGTTAATTAGGTATTTTATAAAGAATTTTAGTAATATTAAACCAATGATTTTTTGTAGCCGAAACATTGTTAATTGTAGTTAAACCGAAATTTGATAATTGTATTTAACATGTTTACATATGGTAATTTGTGGTAATTGTGGTAATTTGTAAAGTAAATTATAAGAATATATGTTTTACATTTTATGCTGATTTTATGAATGCCTGTTTTAATTTTATGTTCTTTGTGGGTGTAACTTGTATTTTTGTCTGAGACAAATCTGGGTGATAACATAGAAAAATTTGATTAAACTAACCAGCATGAAATATAAGGACTACACTATATGATCTTCATTATGTGATTATGTGATTTTGATCATTATGTGATTATATGATTTGTTTTTACCAATATGTATGATTATGTGATTTTTGAACAATATGTGTTATGTGATGGATTTTGTGAATTTGGAAAATTATGGATTTTGTGAATTTGGAAAATTAGGTGGTTATGTGATGGTTAGGACTAAGGCTAGGTGTAACTATGAACTCAAGGGGATAGTCCTTATGTGATATGTTAAGGGTCTGAATTTCAGCCCTGTATTGTGATATGTGAGGGGGTTGATGATCAGCCTGCCTATTATGATTATTGTGATGGGGGTTGATGCTCAGCCTGCCCGATGTGATTTTTGTGATGACTATCCTAGAGTCTAGTTGACACTTAGGAGTCCGTTTATGTGACCTTTGTGAAATATGTCCACCCTTGTGAAATATGAAATAAGATGTGTCTGTTGTCCAGTAGGAACCTTTTGGGAGAACGGGTTTTGACGCAAAGTGCCATGTCTTGGTCAGACAGGGGCCACCTCTTGATGTCACTACTCTTTTATGTGATGGGGTAATATAAGACGCAAAGTGCCATGTCTTGATCAGACAGGGGCCACCTCTTGATGTCATTACTCTTATATGTGTTGGGAATGATATAAGACGCAAAGTGCCATGTCCTGATCAGACAGGGGCCACCTCTTGATGTCATCATTCTCGTTTTATGTTATGGCGTGATAGACCAGCGTGCCACGTCGTGACCTGACGGGGGCCACCTCCTGATTCTATTCACTGTCCATGTTTATGTGTTGCACGAGATTTTGCAGCTCCCAGTGCTTTGGCCAAGCCGGGTTAGACCATATTGGTCACTTTGTGAATATGCTGGACAACTAGGTTAATTAAGTATGGTGTGTTTAGTTGGTTTAGATTATGTGTGTTCGGTTGGTTTAGAGTATAACTCTAGAACCTGAGGTTATTATATGTTGGTGTGTATATTTTTGGCTGCTTATATGACTTTTGCATCGAATTTGTTATTATGTGTTGACATGATATCCTGTTAAAGATTTTTAAAATAATCTGCATATGTTTTTGAGAGTATGTTATGGATGGTCAATTAGACTATCCACTCACTGGGCTGTGTAGCTCACCCCTCACTATTTTCAGGTGTAGAGCAGGGGCGCAGTTAGCATTATAGGGATGCTGTGAATTATGCTTAATGTATTTATGCTTATGATGCCGGTTGTGGCTAAACTCTATGAATTATGTGAACCATGTGATGTGAACTATGTGAATTTGTGTTGCCAAATCGTGGCAGTTAACTGAGTTGGATTTTTGTGTCACCGCGGGCTTCGGCCTGGTTTCGGTGTTTGGTATTAGTTTATAAAATCGATTTTGTGGATTTGTTTTGAAATTGAAGTTGATGTGTATTTTTGCAATCGGTTTTGATACAACTGTAACGTGCATATGTCTAGTGCACGTATTGCGTGGTGGCAGGTACCTTTATGTGATTTATGAGATTTGTGCTTTGAAGATTTTATGGGTTATGAATTATGAAAATTTTCAGATCGTGTTTTCTTGAACTCGGTTTTACCTAGCATTTGATCGATCTTATATGAAACATCCTATTACCTTTGTGATTGTGTTATTCATTTGGGGTTAAGAATGTGGGATGTTACAGAATGGTATCAGAGCAGTTGGCTAGCTAAAACTTAGCTCGGGGGAAAACATGTTTGTGTATTGCTAGACACCGGATAGGTTTATGTTTGTTTTCCTGACTGTGGTATGTGTGTGTCACAAGCGCTATGCCTCGCTTGTGAGTGAATTCCAGAAACTGGGTCCCAACTTTGTTTATGGGGGCTCAGAATCCAGTACTGCTGAGAACTGGCAGTTGGTCTTGGAAAAGATTTTCCAAGTTATGCGCTACTCAGATGAGGATAAGCTATGTTTGTCCACCTATATGATGCGTGGCGACGCAGATGAGTGGTGGAAAGGAGTTGTGAGACTAGCAGCGGAAAGGCAGGAAACAGTGGATTGGCCTTACTTCCTATCTCAATTTAATGAGAAGTATTTTCCAGATAGCTTGGTAGAGGACCGAGAGGTGGCATTTATTCACCTGGAGCAGGGTGATATGACAGTGGACCAGTATGAGCTACAGTTCACGAAATTGGGAAAGTATGCTCCTCACCTGATAAACACTGAAAAGAGGAGAGCTACCAAGTTTCTGAGAGGTCTCAGATGGGATATTCGAGAGCAGGTTGGTGCTCAGCACTTGGAGACCTATGTCGAGACAGTTGGGCGAGCACGCACTATAGAGAGGTATATATCTGAGAGGAGTTCTCATGCTACGGTGACTGTAGTTCCTGCAGCTGAGGCGGCGGTTCCTCAGTATGGCAGTGGCGGCAAGGGTAAGAAGTACCCTAGGCATAAAGATTATAAGAAGAGCAGGTATAAGCCTTACTCCTACAAGGCACCGCAGCAGTCCAGGGATGCACCGCAGCAGTTTAGGGATGCCAGGGATGCAAGAAACGTTATCACTTGTAATCATTGTGGGCTCAAAGGACATCTAGTGAAAGACTGCCATAGGAAGAATGGTGTATGCTTCAGGTGTAAGAAACCCGGGCACATGGCCAAGGACTGCAAAGAGCCTGAGATGCAGCCTAGAGGCGCAGATAAGCCTACAGTCCAGACTAGAGTTTATGCTGTGGCTGAGAAGGATACACGAGCTTCCCGATCCGTTGTGGAAGGTACATTATTTGTATTTGATCAGTTAGCTCGCATTCTATTTGATCCTGGTGCAAACTTGTCTTTTGTCTCTGTTAAGTTTGCTGCTTGTTTACCTGTTGTACCTAAGATGCTAGATTATGCTGTGTCTGTCAGTACTCCTTTAGGAAAGTCATTGTCTACAGACACTGTATGTGCTGACTGTGTAGTACATGTAGAGGGTTATGAGTTTCTGGTAGATCTAATCCTCTTAGACATGCAAGATTATGATGTCATCCTAGGAATGGACTGGTTGTCTTCGCATCATGCCTCTGTGGATTGCTTTGAGAAAGTAATCACTTTGAATTTGTTAGATGGGAATCGGCTTTTTGTGAGAGGTCTAGTGTCAGACCAAGGACCACATGTGATATCTTTCCTGCAGGCCAGGAAGTTACTTGCCAGTGGTTGCAAGGGTTATCTTGCACATGTTAAGGTGCAGGATGATTCTACTTCTGATCTGACTCAGATGGCGGTGGTGAAAGAATTTCCTGATGTGTTCTCTGAGGAATTTTCAGGTTTGCCACCAGTTAGAGAAGTGGAATTTGGCATTGAGTTGGCGCCAGGTACGGCACCTATCTCCAGAGCTCCTTATCGTATGGCTACTTCAGAGTTGGCCGAGCTTAAGAAACAACTGGAGGAATTGTTAGAGAAAGGATATATTCGGCCTAGTGCTTCTCCCTGGGGAGCGCCAGTGCTATTTGTGAAGAAGAAAGATGGAACCCTGAGGATGTGTATAGACTACAGACAGTTGAACCAAGTGACTATCAAGAATAAGTGTCCTCTTCCCAGAATTGATGATCTATTTGATCAATTACAGGGAGCGACAGTGTTCTCTAAGATTGATCTGAGATCAGGGTATTATCAGCTTAGGGTCAAGGATGAGGATATATTTAAGACTGCTTTCAGGACCAGGTATGGGCATTTCGAATTTTTAGTTATGCCTTTTGGACTGACAAATGCACCTGCTGTCTTCATGGATTTGATGAACAGGGTATTCCATGAGCTGCTTGACTCTTGTGTGGTAGTCTTTATAGATGATATATTAGTGTACTCTCAGACTACCTCAGATCATGTCAGTGATTTGCGCAGAGTACTGGAGATCTTGAGGAAGAACCGGTTATATGCCAAAGCTAGTAAGTGTGAATTTTGGCTAGAGAAGATCAGTTTTCTGGGACATGTGATTTCTGGTCAGGGGGTGTCTGTGGATCCAGTGAAAGTGCAAGCTATCCTTGATTGGGGAAGACCGACTAGTGCTACTGAGATCAGGAGTTTTCTGGGTTTAGCAGGTTATTACCGGAGATTTGTTGAGGGATTCTCCAAGCTGGCGGGTCCTTTAACTAAATTAACCAGAAAGGAGGCTAAGTTTATTTGGGATGACAAGTGTGAAGAGAGCTTCCAAGAGCTGAAGAGAAGGTTGACTAGTACACCGATCCTCATTATTCCTAGTGATGGGGAAGGGTTTACTGTTTATACGGATGCTTCTGGCAAAGGGTTGGGTTGTGTCTTGATGCAGAAGGGTTCTGTAGTAGCCTATGCTTCGAGACAACTGAAGGAGTATGAATTGAACTACCCTACTCATGATTTAGAGTTGGCGGCCGTAGTCTTTGCTTTGAAGATATGGCGTCACTATTTGTTGGGTCAGGAGTTTGATCTGTTCACTGATCACCAGAGTCTCAAGTATATCTTCACTCAGAAGGACTTGAACATGAGACAGAGAAGATGGATGGAGTTGATCAAAGACTATGACTTCTCCATTCAGTATTAGGCTGGAAAGGCCAATGTGGTGGCGGATGCTCTGAGCAGACATCCAGTTACTTCAGTAGCGGCACTACGAGTCAGTGAGTGGCGGTTACTGCAGGAGTTCAGCGATCTCAGGATCAGTGTTACTCCTAGAGTTCAGTCGGGTTATGTGGCTTTTCTCAGAGTACAGTCTGCTTTGTTGCAGAAGATCAGAGATCAGCAGTCTGTGGATCCGAAATTAGTTCAGATCAGGGATAGTCTGGTTGATGGCGCAGTTCAGGATTTTAGCCTGTCTGATGATGGTATTCTTCGGTTTCGTGGAAGGGTATGTGTCCCTGAGGAACCGAGCTTGAGGAAAGAAATATTGGAGGACAGCCATAACTCCAAATATTCTCTACATCCTGGTGTGACAAAGATGTATCAGGACCTCAAGAAAAGTTTTTGGTGGCCGGGTATGAAGAAAGAGGTATATGATTTTGTCTCTAGGTGTTTAACCTGTCAGACTGTAAAGGCTGAACATCAGAAGCCTGGTGGTTTATTGCAGTCTCTTCCTATTCCTGAGTGGAAGTGGGAATGCATCAGTATGGATTTTGTGTGTGGTTTGCCTAGAACCAGATTGGGTCATGATGCTATTTGGGTGATCGTTGATAGACTCACTAAATCAGCCCATTTTCTCCCGATCAAGATGACTTATCCTTTAGAGAGGCTGGCCAGATTGTACATTGATGAGATAGTCAGACTGCATGGAGTGCCTGTTGATATTGTGTCTGATAGGGACTCTCGGTTTTTGTCCAGATTTTGGAAGAGTTTACAGGAGGGTTTGGGTACTAAGTTGAGTTTTAGTACAGCATATCATCCTCAGTCTGATGGTCAGACGGAGCGTACTATACAGACTCTAGAAGATTTGTTGAGAGCCTATGTGGTTGATTGGAGTTCTGAGTGGAACCGGGATCTATCTTTGATAGAGTTTACTTATAATAATAGCTTCCACTCTAGTATTCAGATGGCTCCTTATGAGGCCTTGTATGGGAGAAGGTGTAGGACTCCCTTGTGTTGGGAGGAAACTGGTGACAGAATGATTTTGAGATCTGATGCAGTTCAGGAGACTACTGATAAGGTCAGAGAGATCCAGGATAAACTGAAAATTGCTCGGGACAGACAGAAGAGTTATGCTGACGACCGTCGTCGTTCCTTGGAGTTTATGGTAGGGGATCATGTGTTCTTGAAGGTGTCACCTACTAAGGGTGTTATGAGGTTTGGCAAAAAGGGCAAGTTGAGCCCTAGGTTTGTAGGCCCTTTTGATATTATTGAGAGAGTTGGTCCAGTAGCTTACCGTTTAGCTTTACCTCCTACTATGGATCATGTACATAATGTATTCCATGTCTCTGCTTTGAGGAAGTATCATCCTGATCCATCTCATGTGTTGGAGTTGGAACCTCTTCAGATTCAGAGTGACTTGACTTTTGAGGAAAGACCTCTCCGGATTGTGGATAGAAAGGATAAAGTTCTGAGGAACAAGACTATACCTTTGGTAAAGGTTATCTGGGGAAATCAATCAGTTGAAGAAGCGACTTGGGAGACTGAAGCTGATATGAGGAAAAATTATGCTTACCTTTTTGATGATATGGATGCTGAGCTTTAGAGGACTAAAGCTTTATAAGGAGGGAGGAATGTAAGATCCAAGGATCTTAAGTTCTGGTAAGCATTATTTTCTATGATAAATTATGATAAATTATTTGGATTTAAATAAAATCATTAGCTGTGATATTGTATTATGATTTAAATAAAATTGTTGGGTGCTAATTAATTGGCTAATTGATTGTTAATTTGTAATTAATTGATTTGAGGTTATTTGGTTGTTAATTTATTGTAAATTAATTAGAGATTATTTATTTGTTTGTTGGCTGATATTTTATGATAAATTATTATTGGTTGTTCATGTTAAATTAATTAGGATTTATGGTTGTAAATTGTGAGTTAATTAATTAGACCTTATTGGTTAATTAATTTAATCCTTATTGGATGTTAACTTAAATTCTTATTGGATTTTCGGTTAAGTGATTGGTTATTGGATAAGTTAATTAAATTAATTGGTTAACTATGGGATATTGGAATAAAAATTCGAATTAGCTAATTGGGTTTGAAAATTCGAAATTATTAGTTAAGTGGGTTAAACCTATTGGAATTAATGGGTTAAAGGGTTTAAAATTTAGAAACCCAAAGTTTAAGTGGTAAATTCGACTAGGGTGAGATTATTGGCGATTTTGGAGTCTTGAGAAAATTAAGGTGGCGGCTTGGAAGAACTTGGCGACTCTTGGAAAGCTTGGAGGCGATTTTTGGTGTTCTTCCTTCATCTTCTTCCCCTTGACGAATTTTCCTTGAGGTGAAACTTTCTTGGCGATTTCTTGGAGATCCTTTGGGTGACTTCAAAAGCTTTGGACGATTTCTTTTGTGGAGAATTTTCGATTTAAGAGGTGAGTGGAGTGTCTAATTGATTGCTATCTATTTGTTTGTGTTAATTGATGTATTAGATGAGACATTTGTTTGTTGGAAACATTATCATGCTAAAACCGAAATTCAAGATTTCACTATGATGAAAACCGAATTTTTGTAAAGATGATTATATGATGAAAACCGAATTTTGACAAAGGTAATTATATGATGAAAATTGAATTTAAGGCATTAGTTGTTCTTCATGTGAAAAACCGAAAATTGCAAGAAGGTATATATCATGTAAATTGTTGTAAAAACCGAATTAATCTTGGTGTTTGTTTAACCGAAATTTGTATGAAATTTAAGGTATTTTGGTAGTATTAAATCATTGAACATTGAGCATGAATTTCTTGTTAATTAGGTATTTTATAAAGAATTTTAGTAATATTAAACCAATGATTTTTTGTAGCCGAAACATTGTTAATTGTAGTTAAACCGAAATTTGATAATTGTATTTAACATGTTTACATATGGTAATTTGTGGTAATTGTGGTAATTTGTAAAGTAAATTATAAGAATATATGTTTTACATTTTATGCTGATTTTATGAATGCCTGTTTTAATTTTATGTTCTTTGTGGGTGTAACTTGTATTTTTGTCTGAGACAAATCTGGGTGATAACATAGAAAAATTTGATTAAACTAACCAGCATGAAATATAAGGACTACACTATATGATCTTCATTATGTGATTATGTGATTTTGATCATTATGTGATTATATGATTTGTTTTTACCAATATGTATGATTATGTGATTTTTGAACAATATGTGTTATGTGATGGATTTTGTGAATTTGGAAAATTATGGATTTTGTGAATTTGGAAAATTAGGTGGTTATGTGATGGTTAGGACTAAGGCTAGGTGTAACTATGAACTCAAGGGGATAGTCCTTATGTGATATGTTAAGGGTCTGAATTTCAGCCCTGTATTGTGATATGTGAGGGGGTTGATGATCAGCCTGCCTATTATGATTATTGTGATGGGGGTTGATGCTCAGCCTGCCCGATGTGATTTTTGTGATGACTATCCTAGAGTCTAGTTGACACTTAGGAGTCCGTTTATGTGACCTTTGTGAAATATGTCCACCCTTGTGAAATATGAAATAAGATGTGTCTGTTGTCCAGTAGGAACCTTTTGGGAGAACGGGTTTTGACGCAAAGTGCCATGTCTTGGTCAGACAGGGGCCACCTCTTGATGTCACTACTCTTTTATGTGATGGGGTAATATAAGACGCAAAGTGCCATGTCTTGATCAGACAGGGGCCACCTCTTGATGTCATTACTCTTATATGTGTTGGGAATGATATAAGACGCAAAGTGCCATGTCCTGATCAGACAGGGGCCACCTCTTGATGTCATCATTCTCGTTTTATGTTATGGCGTGATAGACCAGCGTGCCACGTCGTGACCTGACGGGGGCCACCTCCTGATTCTATTCACTGTCCATGTTTATGTGTTGCACGAGATTTTGCAGCTCCCAGTGCTTTGGCCAAGCCGGGTTAGACCATATTGGTCACTTTGTGAATATGCTGGACAACTAGGTTAATTAAGTATGGTGTGTTTAGTTGGTTTAGATTATGTGTGTTCGGTTGGTTTAGAGTATAACTCTAGAACCTGAGGTTATTATATGTTGGTGTGTATATTTTTGGCTGCTTATATGACTTTTGCATCGAATTTGTTATTATGTGTTGACATGATATCCTGTTAAAGATTTTTAAAATAATCTGCATATGTTTTTGAGAGTATGTTATGGATGGTCAATTAGACTATCCACTCACTGGGCTGTGTAGCTCACCCCTCACTATTTTCAGGTGTAGAGCAGGGGCGCAGTTAGCATTATAGGGATGCTGTGAATTATGCTTAATGTATTTATGCTTATGATGCCGGTTGTGGCTAAACTCTATGAATTATGTGAACCATGTGATGTGAACTATGTGAATTTGTGTTGCCAAATCGTGGCAGTTAACTGAGTTGGATTTTTGTGTCACCGCGGGCTTCGGCCTGGTTTCGGTGTTTGGTATTAGTTTATAAAATCAATTTTGTGGATTTGTTTTGAAATTGAAGTTGATGTGTATTTTTGCAATCGGTTTTGATACAACTGTAACGTGCATATGTCTAGTGCACGTATTGCGTGGTGGCAGGTACCTTTATGTGATTTATGAGATTTGTGCTTTGAAGATTTTATGGGTTATGAATTATGAAAATTTTCAGATCGTGTTTTCTTGAACTCGGTTTTACCTAGCATTTGATCGATCTTATATGAAACATCCTATTACCTTTGTGATTGTGTTATTCATTTGGGGTTAAGAATGTGGGATGTTACAGAAACTTAGGTGAATTCATGAGACTGAGATTCTTTTTATTATGTGAGTTACGAAATTTTATTTGATCAAAATTGTGAATCTTAAATATTAAATTCAGAGGACAGTGTATTTATCTGAAATTTTGTGCAAAAAGTTGGTGGAATATTTCATGAGTGATTATATTTTAGAAATTTATTTTTCGTAAAAGGGCATATTTTTCCTACTTAGCATTGTTCTTATTTATTTGCTTGAGGACAAGCAAAGTTTGAGCCTTATGTGTTTGATGACACCAAAATTTATAGTATATTTTGTGTCATTTGATTTGTCTTTTTGTGTCATATTTATGCTATTTTGCTTGTTTTTAAGCCTTATTTGTCAAATATTACAGAATCTACACCACTTCTTATTTTTGATCATTTTTGGGTAAAAAGTGCCATATTTTGAAGGATTTTGAAAGATCTGAACACACCAATGGATTCCAGACATCGAGACGAAGTGGCCTGCCAAATTTCATACAATTCGGAGCAAGTTTGATAAATTATGGCACTACCGTAATTTTGGTCCAGAATCTTATGGTACCATATTTTCGGGTGATTTTGACCAGAAAGTTTCTGAGTTTTTGAGGAAATTACGGCAGTACCATAATTATTTTTATGGTACCGTAATTTGCAGCTAGTTTTCTGATTTTTTTGCCAAAAAATTAAAAAGATGATATCTCGAGATTTCGGGCACCAAATTGAGATCTGAAAGAAGCCATGGACTCGTCTCAGGGTGGAGAAGAGAAAGGGACTAAAAGCCCCAATTGTTATCCATAATTGAGAGAGAAATCAAAGGAGGCGTCCCTAGGGTTTGGCCTCACGCTAAGAGGCGTAGAGGCCATCTCAGGCCGCAATGTTTACAAGGAAGCTTCACCTAGGAGAGGAGAGGATACCCCAAAAGTTTCAAAGCGAAAGGAGATCAATCGGAGGAGAAATCAACAAAATAGTGGGCGTCAGCACTGTTCACATGCGAAATTACGGGCTGTAATTTTCATTACAGCCATATTTTGTAACTTTTCCTCTTCCCTTACAATTTTTTATCGTTTTAAACTATGGATTACTATATTTCTTCTTCCATGCTAGCTTAATTTTCTTATGGGACATGTGTTGGGAATCCCCGGGCTATAAGAAAATGAAAACAGCGGAAGCTAGCCCGAAACGAGATTCCTAATTCAACAAGGACCGACTTACGAAAAATACAAGGGATGTGATAGGGGCAGTACCTTATCAAGCAACTTTTAGAAGTGGCCGATGATTAAGATGCGCAAGGGCCCGTCCTCTACAATCGCGCACACACGGACTCCTCGAATCCTCTTCAATCTCCGCGCTGGGTGCTAGCCCCAGAAGATGAGATCCACGCCTCTAGCCTTCTCGACTTGCGCCACTGCCAAGGAGAAGAAGGGATGTTGGCGACAAGGAGTGGGTAGCATTACCACTTATCCCAACCTTTGATGCCGAAAAACTTTTATTGTCGTCACCTCCTAGTGTTGGGGTATGCCCTTAAGGCTAATGTTTGAGGCCTTGGGATTCTATTCAGTATCATGTATAAACTCTTATGTTTATAAAGGCAATGGTTATTATTCAGGTTGTTACATCAGCTGCTGCAATGTGTGTTCTTCTGAATAATGTCTCAATGCTGTTCAGCTAGGCTGACATGCTATATTGTCCTTAGTCGAGATATCTTGGTGAACCTGAGACAGCCATGATATGATTGAGACTAATATGTGTTCTAATCTTATAGGATGCTTCGAGCATGGAATAAGATGTAGACTCATGGGTACATTGGATGTACTGGACAGACCCTACTAGGATATTCAATTGCTTGTCACAATGTGAATAATCCTTGATTGCAATAAGTGGCACATGTCCTCTGACTTGAGATCACTTGTGTTTCTAAATGATGATTGTCATTGTTTTGAGTTAGTTCAATATCATTTGAAATATAATGATTATAAACTATCTTGGATAATGAGCTTGAGTCAGGTTAGGGCACTAGTGATAGACAAAGGATTGCCATCTCCTGGATTGGAGTGTGATGTTCTAAAGGGGCCCCCCCGAATGAGATGATTGAGAAAGTGTATGGCCATACCCAGGTGACTATGTTCACCTGATCTAATCATGCTCATCATATTGGAGTTACAGGCTTGACACGCTTGTCCAATAAGAACATCCAGTGGCAAAGGAAACTTGTATGCCTAGTGAAGTGGATTCACACTTGTGCTGTGGTTTGGGTGTAGTCTTGGAAGACTCTTTCCTTTATATCGGGAGACAGTGATGTGTTGCTAGATACCCCTCACTGATCGTGATAACGTAAGTTATCGTTACCGACATTTAAAGGAAACCCTTAGGGTCGCACAATTTGATGATATGGCTTACTTAAGTCAAATCGTGTGGACTGAATTGTTTCGGTTCAGTTCAAAGGGATTTAATCTCTGATTGTAAGTGAGATCTGGTCTGATCATGTTTGATTGATTAGGGCTTGAGATCGGTAAGCTTCGATCGAGAGTATTGATGCTAGATCGGTGAGATCAAGAGCATGACGAGATGAACGGTTAGATCTGCAGCCTTAGGGTTTAAGATGATCTAGACCAAATGGCTTGGGCTGGTTTGGTTTGGTCTTTGGACCAAATGCATTTACATTGAACCGGTTCAAGAGCTTGAACGCATGGTTCATTGTTTGTGGCGTTATTGATCGGTTTAGAGATCTTGAACGCATGGCTTAATGTCTTTCCTATTTTGGAAAGTAATAAGCGCATGTTCCCTTCAATGCCAAAACAAGTGAACGCTCCATTCAACCTTTGGCACCTCTCTCTCTCGACGAGACCTCGGTGTGGAGAAGGAGACATCTTGGAGAAGGTTCGGCAAGCCTAGAGACCATCTCTCATTCCCTTTCCATACGGCAAGAACCCTTGAAGAACCTTGCTAGCACAAGGATCTCCAAGGAGTAGGCACATCACCTTGTGTGCGTCAACTAGGGAGAAGATCCCTTTCGGTCTTTGCTTCCAAGCTACCATCCATATGATGGCGATGGTATGATCCTTCATTCATGGTTGCAATCGTTTTGATGTTGATCATATGGCATGCAAAAGATCCTAATAAACCCTATGCTTCCTTGCGAAAATCTTGATATGCGCCCACCCCCTCTTTAGGGTTTCACGCCCCCCTCTTGAAAGGGGTTTATACAATTGGTATCAGAGGCAAGTTTTCGCATGTTCATATGATTGCTTTTGCTTGTTGTGATCCGTGTATGCTAATACATGTTATAGATCTATATGAAGGTTTAATTAAGTTTGCGCATGTTACCTTAGATACATGTTTCTATCTAGTTGCGCATGTTAACTTAGTTGAAAGCTTCTTATTTTGTTGCGCTTATTGAAGATGTTTTGAACAAAACTTACATCTTGCGCGCCTATCACCTAGATCTATATTTGCGCCTACTATAAACCCTTAGACGGGTTGATGGGGTTGAAAGCATCATCTAGTATAGATCAAACTAGTCTGATCAGACCATCTGACAGCCTAGATGGATCGACCAGATGGCACCTGTGCGCAAGCACGAGGTGGCTATAGGTCGATTGCATCACAGGCGTGTAGCGAGGTCTGGTTGAGACAACCAGTGAACGCACATGAGTTAGGCCCGGGGTCACACCCGTTTGCCAGAACTCATGTTGGTTGTTCAGCCCTTGGAGCATGCATGGTTGACCATTAGGTCAACTCGAGTCAGTTATGACTTGGTGCATGCAAGGGCATGGATCTAACTAGACATGATGAGTGGATCCCTATCAATGGACTGTTGTAAGGTTGTAGGGCACATAAGAAAAGTAAAATTGATGCCAATGGGTTTTCAAAATTTTATTTTCTTTGTAATGGATCACATGTTGATTGAATGATGCCATGATGCTTGTTTATTTAATCTTATGTGGGTTGCCCTTTAATGTGTGCTGTGCTGGGGCCTGCGAGCCTGGTAAATTGTAAATTAATATTATTGTGATCTGCGCATCACATTTCTAATTAATTTATTGTATAATTGACCTGTGAGTCAAGCTTGTCTAGATAGATTAAAATGTATTTTAATCAGACAAGAGTTCAAAGCACACATGGCAGAGGTGCATGCAGCTAAGGCTTTTCCAGGTGGGAAGTCTAGGGTTCGACCCTAGGACAGGCGCATTCAGCTAGTGGGCGCACCTGAGCTGCATTGAGCGCTAGGGCCCTGGGTTGGACCAGATGAGATGCAAAAGACCCAAGAAGAGCAAGTGAAGACTTAAGTTGATTTAAGGTCTTACTTAGGCTCTATGGGCTTTTACCACATAAGATCCATGCTTTCTTTTATTTTCTAAATAATTAGAATTGCATGAGTTATTTATCTTCTGCTATAGCCATAAGATTTGCCTGATAGTAAGAAGATAAAAGACCGTTAAAATCCAACGCTAAAATATCAAGCACGTAATGCCTTCTGGCGCGAAACCTCACTGTTCTGACTATCGTTGGGGCCGTGTTGTACCCACTCAGTGGGCACGCCCATCTATCTTCAGACGGTGTGTGATTTCACCTGCGTGTTACAGAGAAGGGATTTATCGCTTCTCGTTGCTCAGCATAGCACGTGGTGGTCCAGGGAGTAGGTCAGGTCAGCTTGACCATGTAGGCTACATATGGGGCATATGTTAGCTATATGGAGGCAGCCATCTGTGGGATCAGAGACTGTGTTGTACCAACTCAGTTGGCACAGTCTGCTGGATTGCCCAGATGAAGGGGAATCGCACGGGTTGGCGATTGGCAGGGACTGCCTACCAGAAATTAGTGCTTGTACTCTCTGTGCATCTTATCTCGCCTGAGCGGGACGCGGAGACCAAGTATGAAATCTGGATCCCATCTCACTAAAAGAGTGTTACTCTTTCGGACTGTTTTAATGGATTTTTCAGTCAGATAAAATAGTGAGAAAAAGAATCTTTCTTAAGTCCTGGATTGATTCTAGACATTGATACTGACCTTGCTGTTCTTGCATTGTTGTAGATTCCTGCAGCAACGAACACCATGAGCTTCAATGTGCGATCCCTACTGGAAAGGGAGAAGTTTGCTGGGCCAAACTTCTCAGACTGGTACGGACACCTCAAGATTGTTCTTAAGGCAGAGAGGAAACTGTATGTCCTCGAGACGGCTGTGCCGCCTCAACCCGCTGCGAACGTCGCAAGGGCGGTTCGTGATGCCTATGAAAAGCATGTCAATGATAGCATTGATGTCGCTTGCCTGATGCTAGCGTCTATGACGCCACCGCTGCAGCGTCAGCATGAGGATATGTCGTCTATAGAGATTATAGCGAACCTCAAGATGCTGTATGCTGCACAAGCGAGGACTGAACGCTATAATCTGACCAAGCTTTTCTTTCAGAGCAAACTGGCTGAAGGGAGCCCAGTGGGAGCTCACGTGCTCAAGATGATTGGGCACAAGGAGGCTCTGGAGAAACTGGGGCATACCATCAATCAGGAGCTTGCTGTAGACATTATTCTGCAGTCTCTCCCGCCCTCTTTCGATGCGTTCATTATTAACTTTAATATGAACAAAATCGATTGTACTCCGGCAGAGCTGCTGAATATGCTCTTGACTACTGAGGAAACTCTGAAGGGAAAGCCTTCAACCTCTGTCTTAATGGTTCCTTCAAGGAACAAGAAGAAGGGGAGGAAGGGCAAGGCCCCTGTCAAGAGTTACAGCAAGGCTCTGAAACAGAAGGTTAAGCGGTCAAAGGACAACAGGTGTTTCCACTGTGGCCAGCTGGGTCACTGGAAAAAGGACTGTAAAGCGCTCCAAGGAGACAAGAAGGGAAGCATCGCTTCTGGCTCAGGTATATTTGTGACTGAGGTCATGATATCCTCTTCTTCTATTTCATGGGTGTTGGATACTGCATGTGGAGTTCACATTTGTTCAAATGTACAGGAACTCAAGAGAAGAAGACAGGTGGGGCAGCATGAGGTGGACCTACGCGTTGGAAACGGGGCACGGGTTGCTGCTGTTGCTGTAGGGGATTATTACATCTCATTACCATCTGGCATTGTATTAGAATTAAACAATTGTTATTTTGTACCCAGTATTACCAAAAATATTATCTCTATTCCTGCTCTTGTCAGGAAAGGGTTTTCCTTTGAATGCAAGATTTCAAAGTGTTATCTTACTCTTGATAATATTGTTTATGCTACTGGTTCAATTAACAATGGGTTATTCATGTTGGACATGGAATATTCTATACAAAATATTGATAATAAGAAAGCCAAGTATGCTGATGACAGCACCTTGTTATGGCATAGTCGTTTAGGCCATATTAACAAGAAGTGCACTAAGCGGTTGCATGATCATGGACTGCTGGGATCATTCTCCTATGAGGAGATTGATACATGCAAAGCTTGTTTAATGGGTAAAATGACGAAGTCTCCTTTTCCTAACAAAGGTCAAAGGGCTTCAGGTTTACTTGACCTTATACACAGTGATGTGTGTGGGCCATTTAGTAAACATGCCAGAGGTGGCTATCAGTACTTCATTACCTTTACTGATGATTTCAGTAGATATGGTTATGTCTATCTTATGAGACATAAGAGTGAATCTTTTGACAAGTTCAAAGAGTTCAAAAATGAAGTACAGAATCAGCTAGGCCGAAATATCAAGGCACTTCATTCTGATCGAGGTGGAGAATACTTGAGTCATGCGTTTACTGACTATCTGAAGGAGTGTGGGATTATCTCACAGCTCACTCCACCAGGAACACCGCAATGGAATGGTGTGTCCGAGAGGAGAAATAGAACGTTACTTGATATGGTTCGTTCTATGATGAGTCAGGCTACTCTTCCTTACTCCTTTTGGGGATTTGCACTGGAAACAGCTGCAAAGGTACTAAACCGAGTGCCATCCAAGGCCGTTTCAAAGACTCCATATGAGTTATGGTATGAGAAACAGCCTAGCTTGACATTTATCAGGATCTGGGGTTGCGAGGCTTATGTTAAAAAGCTCGCCTCTGGGAAACTGGAGAGCAGATCTGAGAAATGCATCTTTGTCGGTTACCCTAAGGAAACTAAGGGTTATTATTTCTACGATCCCAAAGAGAACAAGGTATTTGTTGCTCGGACGACCATTTTTCTTGAGAAGGAGTTTCTTCTGCAAGAGGCCAGTGGGAGAGAAATAAAGCTGGATGAGAATCCAGAGGAAGGACAAAGTAGTCAAGCACAGTTGGATGAGCCTGAGCCAGTTGAGCAGGTTATTGAACTACCTGAGGCTCAGATATCACGGGAACCGCGAAGATCGGGAAGGATCCGTAGACAGCCTGAGCGCTATGACGGAGTCTACATCATTGATAATGATGAACCCCTTACTTATGCGGATGCGGTCAGTGGACCGGAGTCAGCTAGATGGCTTGAAGCGATGCGAGCCGAGATGGACTCCATGTCAGATAACCAAGTCTGGGATTTGGTTGATCCGCCTCCGGGAGTAATCCCTATAGGATGTAAATGGATCTTCAAGAAGAAGATTGACATGGATGGTAACGTGGTTACCTATAAAGGCAGGCTAGTAGCGAAAGGTTTCAAACAAATCTACGGGATAGATTATGATGAAACTTTCTCTCCTGTAGCCATGTTTAAGTCTATTCGGATTCTCTTCGCGATAGCTGCATATTACGATTATGAGATCTGGCAAATGGATGTGAAGACGGCTTTCCTTAATGGAAAACTGGATGAGGATGTGTATATGACACAACCTGAAGGTTTCACAAATCCATCAGATCGTCATAAAATATGCAAGTTAAAGAAGTCCATTTATGGACTTAAGCAAGCATCAAGAAGCTGGAATATTCGTTTTGATGAATCAATCTCTGAGTTTGGTTTCATCAAGAACGAAGATGACCCGTGTGTATATAAGAGGTTTAGTGGGAGCGTGATTACTTTCCTAGTCCTCTACGTCGATGATATCTCAATCATTGGAAACGATATTCCTGAACTGCATGCTGTTAAAGCATGGTTAGGAAAATGTTTTCAGATGAAAGATCTAGGAGAAGCAGCCTATGTATTAGGTGTGAAGATCTACAGGGATAGATCTAAGAGGCTTCTCGGGCTGTGCCAGAGTACTTACATCGATAAAGTCCTGGAAAGATTTCATTTAGAGAATTCTAATAGAGGATATCTTCCAGTCAGACATGTTCTGAATCTTTCAAAGAGTCAGTGTCCGCAAACACAGACTGAGAAAGAGGAAATGGACAATACGCCTTATGCTTCGGCTATTGGGTCCATTATGTATGCGATGTTGTGTACTCGCCCAGACGTCGCTTACGGGTTAAGCGTGACCAGTCGATTCCAAAGTAATCCAGGTCAGGCACACTGGATTGCAGTCAAGATCATTTTAAAATATCTGCGGAGGACCAAAGATATGTTCTTGATATATGGTGGTCAGGAAGAACTCAGTATTGAAGGATATACTGACGCTTCGTTCCAGTCGGACCAGGATGATTTCCGATCGCAATCAGGCTATGTTTTTAGCTTGAATGGTGGAGCAGTGGTGTGGAAAAGTTTCAAACAGTCTACTGTTGCTGATTCCACAACAGAAGCCGAGTATGTTGCAGCCTCGGAAGCATCCAAGGAGGCAGTGTGGATTCGTAAGTTCATTCAGGAACTTGGTGTTGTTCCTTCGAGTGCAGATCCTTTGGTTATCTTCTGTGATAACACTGGAGCAATCGCACAAGCAAAGGAACCACGGTCGCACCAGAAGTCCAAGCACATACAGAGACGGTTTCACTTGATCCGGGAGATCATTGATCGTGGCGAGATCAAAATATGCAAGGTTCATACAGACGACAATCTGGCTGACCCGCTTACCAAGCCTCTGGCGCAGCAGAAGCATGAGAAGCACTGTAATAATATGGGTTTGAGATTTCTCAACCATTAGATTAAGTGCAAGTGGGAGATTGTTGGGGTATGCCCTTAAGGCTAATGTTTGAGGCCTTGGGATTCTATTCAGTATCATGTATAAACTCTTATGTTTATAAAGGCAATGGTTATTATTCAGGTTGTTACATCAGCTGCTGCAATGTGTGTTCTTCTGAATAATGTCTCAATGCTGTTCAGCTAGGCTGACATGCTATATTGTCCTTAGTCGAGATATCTTGGTGAACCTGAGACAGCCATGATATGATTGAGACTAATATGTGTTCTAATCTTATAGGATGCTTCGAGCATGGAATAAGATGTAGACTCATGGGTACATTGGATGTACTGGACAGACCCTACTAGGATATTCAATTGCTTGTCACAATGTGAATAATCCTTGATTGCAACAAGTGGCACATGTCCTCTAACTTGAGATCACTTGTGTTTCTAAATGATGATTGTCATTGTTTTGAGTTAGTTCAATATCATTTGAAATATAATGATTATAAACTATCTTGGATAATGAGCTTGAGTCAGGTTAGGGCACTAGTGATAGACAAAGGATTGCCATCTCCTGGATTGGAGTGTGATGTTCTAAAGGGGCCCCCCCGAATGAGATGATTGAGAAAGTGTATGGCCATACCCAGGTGACTATGTTCACCTGATCTAATCATGCTCATCATATTGGAGTTACAGGCTTGACACGCTTGTCCAATAAGAACATCCAGTGGCAAAGGAAATTTGTATGCCTAGTGAAGTGGATTCACACTTGTGCTGTGGTTTGGGTGTAGTCTTGGAAGACTCTTTCCTTTATATCGGGAGACAGTGATGTGTTGCTAGATACCCCTCACTGATCGTGATAACGTAAGTTATCGTTACCGACATTTAAAGGAAACCCTTAGGGTCGCACAATTTGATGATATGGCTTACTTAAGTCAAATCGTGTGGACTGAATTGTTTCGGTTCAGTTCAAAGGGATTTAATCTCTGATTGTAAGTGAGATCTGGTCTGATCATGTTTGATTGATTAGGGCTTGAGATCGGTAAGCTTCGATCGAGAGTATTGATGCTAGATCGGTGAGATCAAGAGCATGACGAGATGAACGGTTAGATCTGCAGCCTTAGGGTTTAAGATGATCTAGACCAAATGGCTTGGGCTGGTTTGGTTTGGTCTTTGGACCAAATGCATTTACATTGAACCGGTTCAAGAGCTTGAACGCATGGTTCATTGTTTGTGGCGTTATTGATCGGTTTAGAGATCTTGAACGCATGGCTTAATGTCTTTCCTATTTTGGAAAGTAATAAGCACATGTTCCCTTCAACGCCAAAACAAGTGAACGCTCCATTCAACCTTTGGCACCTCTCTCTCTCGACGATACCTCGGTGTGGAGAAGGAGACATCTTGGAGAAGGTTCGGCAAGCCTAGAGACCATCTCTCATTCCCTTTCCATACGGCAAGAACCCTTGAAGAACCTTGCTAGCACAAGGATCTCCAAGGAGTAGGCACATCACCTTGTGTGCGTCAACTAGGGAGAAGATCCCTTTCGGTCTTTGCTTCCAAGCTACCATCCATATGATGGCGATGGTATGATCCTTCATTCATGGTTGCAATCGTTTTGATGTTGATCATATGGCATGCAAAAGATCCTAATAAACCCTATGCTTCCTTGCGAAAATCTTGATATGCGCCCACCCCCTCTTTAGGGTTTCACGCCCCCCTCTTGAAAGGGGTTTATACACCTAGACCCTCACGCCAAGGAGCAGAGGGGAGGCGACAACTAGAGACAAGAGAAGAGTCTACTACAAAAGAATCTCCCAGGTGGGCCTCTCTATTTATAATAGCAGAGCCAGACGCACACTGGAGATACTTCCCATGTGGGATAATGAGCATAGGCGTCTACTCACAATTACACATCATGGGTTCGAATCCCCGCATATGCAATTAATTGTAAATGCGCCCAAGTATAGGCGTCTACTCACAATTAAGCATCATGGGATCGAATCCCCACAGACACAATTAATTGTAAATTGCACCCAGGCTTATTAATTAGCCAAGAGAAAAATTCTCTTGCCAATTAATAATTTTATTTTATTTATATGACTAATGTGCCAAGCCCAAACTTGCACCCAGACCCTTGTTTGACTCATTTTGACAACATAGGTCAACAGAGGTCAAACGTGGTCCACTAGAGTCAACTAGTGGTCAAACATTAACTAAAATAAAATATCATCCTCTCTATAAAAGTCTCAATGCATCAGTTACCCAAAAGATCCGAATCACACAATGATTCGATCAGAGGCTAAACGATCAGTATGAGAACTCGAGTGTCAAGGTGTGCGACCCTGTAGGTTCTTCAGACATTGGCAGGGATGACTAAATCATCACAAGCAATGAGTGGCACCTAGCAGTACATCATTGCTACCCAAGTCATCATAATGGTGTCATCATCGACATCCCTTAAAACTGTGACAAAGTACAAGTGCAGCCTTGTCCTTTTGTCAACTGATGTCTAGATTGGGCAAGCGTGTCACACTTGTTAATCCCAATAATATGGCATGACTAAATCAGGTTCTCACCTGGGTATGGCCATACACTTTCAGTCATCTATATAGGGGCGTCATGGACAATCAAGCTTCCCCGTAAGGAATGGACAAATCCTCTATTAGCACATTGAATCTCTCATATGGCTTATGACATACCCAATGACAACCGTTATGACTATCCTTTTACGGCGAAGCGTTAGGTTGCATCAAAGTACATCAATAACTATATAGAGATACCAATGCCCTCAAGTCTAGGACAAGCGTAACTCTATTACTGTGATATTCATCTCGTGACACTGAGATGAATCCTCACAGCGGGTCAATCCAATATATCCCCCTTGATATACCCATATGTCTGCGTTAGCAACCCGTGCTCAACCAGCACATATACTAGTCTCAAGCGAATCATAGCTGTCCCATATCCACCATGATTCTCGACCAGGGATAAACACAGAGACTAGATGAAATCTATCTCTTAGGGACATTGTATATGCAAATGTACATATGCGCAGATGTACAAACTTGCATGACAACGACAATGCCAGGATAACTCATCTATCAACTAGATGTGATGCACATATCCCATGGACCATCCTGAGGTCCTAGGGCATAAACACTAACAACATGGGGGTGTAATTCCCTTAATTTCTTAATGACTAGACATTGATTATTTTTGTCATGATAATTTTTGTTATGATAATTCTACTTATGTGATGACTTTCCTTTAATTCTCCTTAGTTTTATAAATTTCAGCATGTTTTAGAATTTTGTGAAATAGACTGAGAGGTTGATTGTGAAATTTGGAACACTAAAAGTCATTGAGTTTGGAACTTATCATAAGAGATTAGATTTGTTCTTTAAATTCTAATTTTTAGTGATTTTATTGCCATGCTGATTTTCTGATTCTTTGGATTGAGTTAATGTGTTAGACTTGATTCAAAATTGTAAGAGATTAAATTTCTTATCATCATAGAACCTTAAGTAGAACTTGTGATGAGTTACAGGATGCACGAGAATGATCCTTGAGTTTCCACATGAGATGTTTGACTTATAATTCGGATGCACGAGAGTGATCCTTGAGTTCTTTGTTCAATGATTTACTTATTTTCAGCATTGGATAGATCTTGCACGAGAGTGAGGATTGGTCCTTTGTATGATTGTCTGCGCTAGAGAGAGATGATCCTTTTATGAAGTAAATTAAATCTTTATCGTAATGAAATTTGACTGACAGCCTTTATTTCCTTCTAGTCATTAGAATTAAGGTGGATGAACCCCTAGTCCCAGTTTCTCTCTGATATACTTTTCCGCGTTCTTTTCGATCGATTGTTTAACAGTATTTGGTTTGCTTAGCTAGTGAGAAAACATCTATTTGGTACTTAACATGCAGGTCTCTGTGGTTCGATATTTATTTTATTACTTCGAAGTATCTGTGCACTTGCGGACTACAATAGCACCTAAGGCAGTCGCCTTGGTCCGACCCAGCTCCCTTGTCCATGAGGCCCGCCAGACTGAGGTGGTCTACGCTCTCATGGTGCGTGAAGTCCCCAATGACCCTCCTCCTCCACTGGCTCCTTTGCCGACGAAGGTTGCTGCTCTCTTGGACGAGTTCGCCGACATTTTCCTGGTCGATCTCCCTCATGGCCTTCCCTCGGATCATGACATCCAGCATGTCAACGATCTCGTCCCGAGTGCATCCTTGCCCAACCTGCCCCATCACCGTCTCAACCCCACCGAGCACACGGAGCACAAGCGGCAGGTTGACGACCTTCTCGCCAAGGGTCTCCTCCGAGAGTGCCTCAGCACGTGCGTCGTCCCTCCTCCTTACGCCCAAGAAGGATGGTTCGTGGCGGATGTGCATTGATTGCCTCGCGATCAACTGCATCACCGTCAAGTACCACTTTCCCATTCCACGCCTCGATGACATGTTAGACCTCATTTCCGGCGCTTGTTGGTTCAGCAAGCTAGATCTCCGTAACGGTTACCATCAGGTCCGCAGCCACGAGGGTGACGAGTGGAAGACAGCCTTCAAGATGAAGGACGGCATCTACGAGTGGCTGGTCATGCCCTTTGGCCTCACGAACGCCCCGTCCACATTCATGTGTCTCATGAGTCAGGTCCTCCGCCCCTAAATGGGGAAGTTTTTGGTCGTCTACTTTGATGACATCCTGATTTACAACCGCACCCGCACTGACCATCACCGAGGTCCACAGCTTCCTCAGCCTCGCGGCCTTCTATCGCCGATTCATTAAGGGGTTCAGCACTATCGCTTCCCCTATGGCAGCCTGCACCAAACATGAGGCATTTTCCTGGACCCCTGCGGCTGCCCGTGCCTTCCTTTCCCTCAAAGACCTCCTCCACAAGGAGTTCGTCCTCTTTAGTGACCACCAGGCCCTCTCGTTCCTTAACGCCTAGAAGAAGCTCGCCCCTTGCCACGCGAAGTGGGTTGAGTTTCTCCAACAATATACCTTCATCATCACCCACAAGACTGTTGGGGTATGCCCTTAAGGCTAATGTTTGAGGCCTTGGGATTATATCAGTATCATGTATAAACTCAATGTTTATAAAGGCATGGTTGTTATTCAGGTTGTTGCATTATCTGCCGCTATATGTATACTTCTGAATAATGTCTCTATGGTGTTCAGCTTGGCTGACATGCGGTATAGTCCTTAGTCGAGATATCTTGGTGAACATGAGACAGCCTTGATATGATTGAGACTAATATGTGTTCTAATCTTATAGGATGCTTCGAGCATGGAATAAGATGTAGACTCATGGGTACATTGGATGTACTGGACAGACCCTACTTAGGATGTTCAATTGCTTGTCACAATGTGAATAATCCTTATATGCAAGCAAGTGGCATATTTCCTCTGACTTGAGATCACTTGTGTTTCTAAATGATGATTGGCATTGTCTTGAGGTAGTTCAATATCATTTGAAACATAATGGTTATAGATTATCTTGGATAATGAGCATGAGTCATGTTAGGGCGCTAGTGATAGATATAGGATTGCCTTCTCCTTGATTGGAGTGTGATGTTCTAAAGGGGCCCCCTGGATGAGATGGTTGAGAAAGTGTATGGCCATACCCAGATGACTATGTTCATCTGATCTAACCACTCTCATCATATTGGAGTTACAGGCTTGACACGCTTGTCCAATAAGAACATCCAGTGGCAAAGGAAACATGTACGCCTAGTGAATTGGATTCACACTTGTGCTATGGTTTGGGTGTAGTCTTGGAAGACTCTTTCCTTTATATCGGGAGACAGTGATGTGTTGCTAGATACCCCTCTCTGTTCGTGATAACGTAAGTTATCGTTACCGACATTTAAAGGAAACCCTTAGGGTCGCACAATTTGATGATATGGCTTACTTATGTCAGATCGTGTGGACTGAATTGTTTTGGTTCAGTTTAAAGGAGTTTAAACTCTGATTGTAAGTGAGATCTGGTTTGATCATGTTTGATTGATTAGGGCTTGAGATCAGTAAGCTTCGATCGAGATAACTGATGCTAGATCGATGAGATCAAGAGCATCAAGAGATGAATGGTTAGATCTTGAACCTTTTGGTTTTATATGATCTAGACCAAGGCTTGGTTTAATTTGGTCTTTGAACCAAATGTAATTGAACCGGCTCATCATAGTGAGCGCATGGTTCAATGGGAGAGGAAAATGCGATGGTTCACTTGGAGTGAACGCATCACACGTTGAGGGCTTACTATTTTTGGAAGTCATGCTTTCCAAAATAGTTCACGCCTCTACGTTCGTGGTGACAGGCGCTATTCTCGTCTCTGGCCTCTTCCTCTCGACACCTCCTCTCTCGTGTGGAGACCTTGGATCTTTGCTAGCACAAGGAACGCCAAAGAGAAGCCATCAATCACCTTGTGTGCGGTTCCTTTGGAGAAGAAGCACACGCTTCTTTGCTTCCAAGTCGCTATCCAAGAAATGGCATTGGTATGATCTCTATTTCGATCTATACAAGTTTTACAAGTTGATCATATATTCATACTAATCGATCCTTAGAAACCCTAGCTTCCGCTATGCAAAATTTTAACCTGCGCATATTAGGGTTTCGCCCCCCACTTTCAATTGGTATCAGAGTGAGGTTATTGTATGAATCATATGATTGCTTTGTGTGATCCATGTTTGCGATAAGTAGATCTAAAATAATGATCATGCCGAAAACTACATGCTTGTATGCTTTTACTTTTGGTAGCGCATGATTCATGTTGGCGCTTGTTGAAGTTGTTTTTACCAAAACTTAACATATTGCGTGCATCCACTTAGATCTATAAGCACTTACTTGAAAAACTTAGACGGGTTATTAGGGTTGAAGTCATCAGTCTAGTCTAGACCCAACAGTCGGATCAGACCATCTGACACCCTAGATGGGTTGACCAGATAGCACCTATGCGCAAGCATGAGGTGGCTATAGGTCGACTGCAGAAAGGCGTGTAGCGATGTCTGATCGAGGCGACCAATGAACGATCATGATTAAGGCCCGGGGTCACACCCGCTTGCCAAAAATCATGAGGGACGTTCAGCCCTTAAGGCATGCATAGTTGACCACTAGGTCGACTCAAGTCGGTTATGACTTGGTGCATGCAAGGGCAGTGGGTCTGACTAGGTCTGATGAGTTGATCCCTATTAATGGACCGTTGTAAGGTAGTAGGGCACATAAGGAAATAAAATTGTTGCCAATGGGATTTTCGAAAATTTTATTTTCTTGATTGGATCACATGATGTTTGTATAACATGATTGAATGTCTATTTCATCTTATGTGGGCTGCCCAATTTTAATGTGTGCTGTGCTGGGGCCTACGTGCCTGAATCAATATTGTAAATTATTTATTATGATCTGCGCATCACATTTTAATTAATTGATAATGTGTAATTGACCTGCGAGTCAAATCATGTCTAGATAGATTAAAATGTAATTTAATCAGACATGAGCACAAGAGCACACATGGCAGAGGCGCATGCAGCAAGTGGCTTAACCAGTGGGAGGTCTAGGGTTCAACTATAGGACAGGCGTATTTTACCTGGTGGGCGCATCTTAGCTGCACAAGGCGCTTGGGCCCGGGTTGGGCCAGATGAAATGCTAAAGACCCATGAAGAGCTCAAGTGAAGACTTAAGTTAATTTAAGGTCTAACTTAGGCTTAATGGGCTTTTACCACATAAGATCATCATGCTTTCTATTTACTATTTAAGTAAATTTATATCTGCATGATTTATTCTTCTGCTATCACCATAGGATTTGTATGATAGTTAAGAAGATAAAAGGACCGTTAAAATCCAACGATGAATATCAAGCACGTAAGCCTTCTAACGCGAAACCTCACTGTTCTGACTATCGTTGGGGCCGTGTTGTACCCACTCAGTGGGCACGCCCATCTATCTTCAGACGGTGTGTGATTACACCTGCGTGTTACAGAGAAGGGATTTATCGCTTCTCGTTGCTCAGCATAGCACGTGGTGGTCCAGGGAGTAGGTTAGGTCAGCTTGACCATGTGGGCTACATATTGAGCATATGTTAGCTATATGGAGGCAGCCATCTGTGGAATCAGAGACTGTGTTGTACCAACTCAATTGGCACAGTCTGCTGGATTGCCCAGATGAAGGGGAATCGCATGGGTTGGCGATTGGCAGGGATTGCCTACCAGAGATTAGTGCTTGTACTCTCTGTGCATCTTATCTCGCCTGAGCGGGACGCGGAGACCAAGTATGAAATCTGGATCCCATCTCACTAAAAGAGTGTTACTCTTTCGGACTGTTTTACTGGATTTTTCAGTCAGATAAAATAGTGAGAAAAGAATCATTCTTAAGTCCTAGATTGATTCTAACATTGATACTGACCTTGTTGTTCTTGCAATGTTGTAGATTACTGCAGCAACGAACACCACAGCGTTCAATGTGCGATCCTTACTGGAAAGGGAGAAGTTTGCTGGGCCAAACTTCTCAGACTGGTACGGACACCTTAAGATTGTTCTTAAGGCTGAGAGGAAACTGTATGTCCTTGAGACGGCAATACCGCCTCAACCCGCTGCGAACGCCGCAAGGGCGGTTCGGGATGCTTATGAGAAACATGTCAATGATAGCATTGATGTCGCTTGCCTTATGCTTGCGTCTATGCCGCCAGAGCTTCAGCGTCAGCATGAGGATTTATCTGCTATTGAAATTATAGCAAATCTCAAGATGCTGTATGCTGCACAGGCAAGGACTGAACGCTATAACTTGACAAAACTTTTTTTCAGAGCAAACTGACTGAAGGGAGTCCAGTGGGAGCTCACGTACTCAAGATGATTGGGTACAAGGAGGCTCTAGAGAAACTGGGACACACCATCAATCAGGAGCTTGTTGTAGACATTATCCTGCAGTCTCTCCCGGCCTCTTTCGATCCGTTGATCATTAATTTTAATATGAACAAGATCGACTGTACCCCGGCAGAGTTACTGAACATGCTCTATACTACAGAGCAGACTCTTGAAAAGGGAAAGCCTTCATCCTCTGTCTTGATGATTCCTTCCAGGAACAAGAAGAAGGGGAAGAAGGGCAAAGCCCCTGTCAAGAGCTACAACAAGGCTCTGAAACAAAAGATCAAGCGGTCGAAGGAATACAGATGTTTCCATTGTGGCCAGCTGGGTCACTGGAAGAAGGACTGTAAAGCGCTCCAAGGAGACATGAAGGGAAGCAAGCCTTTCGCTTCTGGCTCAGGTATTTTCGTGACTGAAGTCATGGTATCTTCTTCTTCTATTTCATGGGTGTTGGACACTGCATGTGGAGTTCACATTTGTTCAAATGTGCAGGAACTCAAGAGAAGAAGACAGGTGGGACAGCATGAGGTGGACCTACGAGTTGGAAACGGGGCACGGGTTGCTGCTGTTGCTGTAGGACAATATAACATCTCTTTACCATCTGGTCTTGTATTAGAACTTGACGATTGTTATTTTGTGCCGAGCATAACTAAGAATATTATCTCTATTCCTGCTCTTGTCAGGAAAGGGTTTTCCTTTGAATGCAAAACTTTAAAGTGTTGTATTTCATTTGGTAATATTGTTTATGCTACTGGGTCAATTAACAATGGGTTATTCATGTTGGACATGGAATGTTCTGTACAACAGATTGATAATAAGAAAGCCAAGTATGCTGATGACAGCACTGAAGAATCCCCTTAAAATGGGGGGCAAAAACCCTAGTCATGGCGCTAATGAAAAATATGCTAGCGGAAGCAAGGGTTTAAGATCATTTGCATGCCATATGTTCAACTATAACCGATTGAATAGATTGAGAGGGAAATTCATACCAACGCCATATGCTTGGAAGTCGGCTTGGATGAAGAGAACAAATTAGATCTCCTCCACAAGTTCACACACAAGATGAAGATGCTTACTCCTTGCGGTCCCTTGTGCTAGCAAGACACCCAAGCTTTTCTTTTGTCGAATGGAAAGGGGGTGATGAGATGATTCCCTCTTGGCCGAGAGCTCCTCTTGCCAAAGCTCCTCTCTTTTTCCGATCGCCCAACCAAAGAGCTAGGCGTTGAAGCAAAGAGCAAAACGCATATGCGTTTTTGGCGTTGGAGCAAAAACCGGTTTGATTACTTACCATAAATGGAAGACAATCAAGCCATGCGTTTAAGCCAACCCTAAAACGCCTATTGACATTGAACCAAGCGTTCACCTTTGTGAACCGGTTCAATCCAATAACGTCAAATCGACTTTGGTTCTTCAAACCAAACCGAAATAGCTCAAGCCACTTGGTCTAGACCAAATCGAACCCCAAGGCTCATGATCTAACCATTCATCTCCTGATGCCCCTGATCTCTTCGATCTAGCATCATCTCTCTTGATCGAAGCTTACCGATCTCAAGTCCTAATCAATCAAACATGATCAGACCAGATCTCACTTACAATCAGAGATTAAATCCCTCTAATCTGAACTCAAAGAATTCAGTCCATACGATCTGACTCAAGTAAGCCATATCACCAAATTGTGCGACCCTGAGGGTTTCCTCTAAATGTCGGTAATGATAACTTACGTTATCACGATCAGTGAGGGGTATCTAGCAACACATCACTGTCTCCCGATATAAAGGAAAGAGTCTTCCAAGACTACTCCCAAACCATAGCACAAGTGTGAATCAAACTCACAAGGCATACATGTATCCTTTGCCACTGGACGTTCTTATTGGACAAGCATGTCAAGCCTGTAACTCCAATACGATGAGCATGATTAGATCAGATGAACATAGTCATCTGGGTATGGCCATACACTTCCTCAATCATCTCATATAGGGGGGGCCCCTTAGAACATCACACTCCTTGAACAAGGAGACGGCAATCCTATATCTATCACAAGTGCCCTAACCTGACTCAAGCTCACCATCCAAGATAGTCTATAATCATTATGTTTCAAATGATATTGAACTACCTCAAGACAATGACAATCATCATTTAGAAACACAAGTGATCTCAAGTCAGAGGACATGTGCCACTTGCTGCTTACAGGGATCATTCACATCGTGACAAGCAATGGAATATCCCAGTAGGGTCTGTCCAGTACATCCAATGTACCTATGAGTCTACATCTTATCCCATGCTCGAAGCATCCTATAAGATTAGCACTCATATTAGTCTCAATCATATCAAGGCTGTCTCAGTTCACCAAGATATCTCGACTAAGGACTTATAGCCTGTCAGCCTAGCTGAACAGCTTTGAGACATTATTCAGAAGTACACTTATTACAGCAGACAAGGTAACAATCTGAATAACAACCATGCCTTTATAAACACAAGAGTTTATTACATGATACTTTTACAATCCCAAAGGCCTCAAACATTAGCCTTAAGGGCATACCCCAACAATCTCCCACTTGCACTTAATCTAATGGTTGAGAAATCTCAAAGCCATATTATTACAGTGCTTCTCATGCTTCTGCTGCGCCAGAGGCTTGGTAAGTGGGTCTGCCAGATTGTCATCTGTATGAACCTTGCATATTTTGATCTCGCCTCGATCAATGATCTCCCGGATCAAGTGAAACCGTCTCTGTATGTGCTTGGACTTCTGGTGCGACCGTGGTTCCTTTGCTTGTGCGATTGCTCCAGTGTTATCACAAAAGATAACCAAAGGATCTGCACTCGAAGGAACGACACCAAGTTCTCTCACGAACTTACGAATCCACACTGCCTCCTTGGATGCTTCCGAGGCTGCAACATACTCGGCTTCTGTTGTGGAATCAGCAACAGTTGACTGTTTGAAACTCTTCCACACCACTGCTCCACCATTCAAGCTAAAAACATAGCCTGATTGCGATCGGAAATCATCCTGGTCCGACTGGAACGAAGCGTCAGTATATCCCTCTATACTGAGTTCTTCCTGACCACCATATATCAAGAACATATCTTTGGTCCTCCGCAGATATTTTAAAATGTTCTTGACCGCAATCCAGTGCGCCAAACCTGGATTACTTTGGAATCGACTGGTCACGCTTAACCCGTAAGCGACGTCTGGGCGAGTACACAACATCGCATACATGATGGACCCAATAGCCGAAGCATAAGGCGTATTGTCCATTTCATCTTTCTCAGTCTGTGTTTGTGGACACTGACTCTTCGAAAGATTCAGACCATGTCTGACTGGAAGATATCCACGTTTAGAATTCTCTAAATGGAATCTCTCCAGGACCTTATCGATGTAAGTACTCTGGCACAACCCGAGAAGCCTCTTAGATCTATCCCGGTAGATCTTCACACCTAACACATAGGCTGCTTCTCCTAGATCTTTCATCTGGAAACATTTTCCTAACCATGCTTTAACCGCATGCAGTTCAGGAATATCATTTCCAATGATCAAGATATCATCGACGTAGAGGATTAGGAATGTAATTACGCTCCCACTAAACCTCTTATATACACACGGGTCATCCTCGTTCTTGATGAAACCAAACTCAGAGATTGATTCATCAAAACGAATATTCCAGCTTCTTGATGCTTGTTTCAGTCCATAAATGGACTTCTTTAACTTGCATATTTTATGCCGATCTGCTGGATTAGTGAAATCCTCAGGTTGTGTCATAAACACATCCTCATCCAGATTTCCATTAAGGAAAGCTGTCTTCACATCCATCTGCCAGATCTCATAATCATAATATGCAGCTATCGCGAAAAGAATCCGAATAGACTTAAACATGGCTACAGGTGAGAAAGTTTCATCATAATCTATCCCGTAGATTTGTTTGAAACCTTTCGCAACTAGCCTGCCTTTATAGGTAACCACGTTACCATCCATGTCAATCTTCTTCTTGAAGATCCATTTACAGCCTATAGGGATTACTCCCGGAGGCGGATCAACCAAATCCCAGACTTGGTTATCTGACATGGAGTCCATTTCGGCTCGCATAGCTTCAAGCCATCTAGCTGACTCCGGTCCACTGACCGCATCCGCATAAGTGAGGGGTTCATCATTATCAATGATGTAGACTCCGTCATAGCGCTCAGGCTGTCGACGGATCCTTCCCGATCTACGCGGTTCCCGTGATATTTGAGCCTCAGGTTGTTCAATAACCTGATCTACCGGCTCAGGCTCATCCATCTGTGCTTGACTACTTTGTCCTTCTTCTGGAATCTCATCCAGCTTTATTTCTCTCCCACTGGCCTCTTGCAGAAGAAATTCCTTCTCAAGAAATATGGCCGTCCGAGCAACAAATACCTTGTTCTCCTTGGGATCGAAGAAATAATAACCCTTAGTTTCCTTAGGGTAACCGACAAAGATGCATTTGTCATATCTGCTCTCTAGTTTCCCAGAGGCGAGCTTTTTGACATAAGCCTCGCAACCCCAGATCCTGATAAATGTCAAGCTAGGCTGTTTCCCATACCATAATTCATATGGCGTCTTTGAAACTGCCTTGGATGGCACTCGGTTTAGTACTTTTGCAGCTGTTTCCAGTGCAAAACCCCAAAAGGAGTACGGAAGAGTAGCCTGACTCATCATAGAACGAACCATATCAAGTAACGTTCTATTTCTCCTCTCGGACACACCATTCCACTGCGGTGTTCCTGGCGGAGTGAGCTGTGAGATAATCCCACACTCCTTCAGATAGTCAGTAAACGTATGACTTAGGTATTCTCCACCTCGATCAGAACGAAGTGCCTTGATATTTCGGCCTAACTGATTTTGTACTTCATTTTTGAACTCTTTGAACTTGTCAAAAGATTCACTTTTATGTCTCATTAAATAGACATACCCATACCTACTGAAATCATCAGTAAAGGTAATGAAGTACTGATAGCCACCTCTGGCATGTTTACTAAATGGCCCACACACATCACTGTGTATAAGGTCAAGTAAACCTGAAGCCCTTTGACCTTTATGAGGAAAAGGTGACTTCGTCATTTTACCCATCAAACAAGCTTTGCATGTATCAATCTCCTCACAGGAGAATGATCCCAGCAGTCCATGATCATGCAACCGCTTAATGCGTTTCTTGTTAATATGGCCTAAACGACTATGCCATAGCAAGGTGCTGTGATCAGCATACTTGGCTTTCTTGTTATCAATGTTTTGTATAGAATGTTCCATGTCCAACATGAATAACCCATTGTTAATTGAACCAGTCGCATACACAATATTATCATAAGTTAAAACACACTTTGAAATCTTGCATTCAAAGGCAAATCCTTTCCTGACAAGAGCAGGAATAGAGATAATATTCTTGGTAATACTGGGTACAAAATAACAATTGTTTAATTCCAATACAATGCCAGATGGTAAAGAAATGAAATAGTCTCCTACAGCAACAGCAGCAACCCGTGCCCCGTTTCCAACTCGTAGGTCTACCTCATGCTGTCCCACCTGCCTTCTTCTCTTGAGTTCCTGCACATTTGAACAAATGTGAACTCCACATGCAGTGTCCAACACCCATGATATAGAAGAAGATGAAACCATGACTTCCGTCACGTATATACCTGAGCCAGAAGCAATGCTTCCCCTCTTATCTCCTTGGAGCGCTTTGCAGTCCTTTTTCCAGTGACCCAGCTGGCCACAGTGGAAACACCTGTTATCCTTCGACCGCTTCACCTTCTGTTTCAGAGCCTTGCTGTAATTCTTGACAGGGGCCCTGCCCTTCTTCCCCTTCTTCTTGTTCCTAGAAGGAACCATCAAGACAGAGGTTGAAGGCTTACCCTTCAGAGTTTCCTCAGTAGTCAAGAGCATATTCAGCAGCTCTGCCGGCGTACAATCGATTTTGTTCATATTAAAGTTAATGATGAACGCATCGAAAGAAGGCGGGAGAGACTGTAGAATAATATCTACAGCAAGCTCCTGGTTGATGGTATGCCCCAGTTTCTCTAGAGCCTCCTTGTGCCCAATCATCTTGAGCACGTGAGCTCCCACTGGGCTCCCTTCAGCCAGTTTGCTCTGAAAGAAGAGCTTCGTCAGATTATAGCGCTCAGTCCTCGCCTGTGCAGCATACAGCATCTTGAGGTTCGCTATAATCTCTATAGCCGACATATCCTCATGCTGACGCTGCAGCGGTGGCGTCATAGACGCTAGCATCAGGCAAGCGACATCAATGCTATCATTGACGTGCTTTTCGTAGGCATCCCGAACCGCCCTTGCGGCGTTCGGAGCGGGCTGCGGCGGTATCGCCGTCTCGAGGACATACAGTTTCCTCTCTACCTTAAGAACGATCTTAAGGTGTCCAAACCAGTCAGAGAAGTTCGGCCCAGCAAACTTCTCCCTTTCCAGTAGGGATCGCACATTGAAGCTCATGGTGTTCGTTGCTGCAGGAATCTACAACAAGCAAGAACAGCAAGGTTAGTATCAATGTTCAGAATCAATCCAGGACTTAAGAAAGATTCTTTTCTCACTATTTTGTCTGACTGAAAAATCCAGTAAACAGTCCGAAAGAGTAACACTCTTTTAGTGAGATGGGATCCAGATTTCATACTTGGTCTCCGCGTCCCGCTCAGGCGAGATAAGATGCACAGAGATGACAAGCACTAATTTCTGGTAGGCTGTCCCAGCCAATCGCCAACCCGTGCGATTCCCCTTCATCTGGGCAATCCAGCAGACTGTGCCAACTGAGTTGGTACAACACAGTCTCTGATCCCACAGATGGCTGCCTCCATGTGCTACCATATGCGCCACATATGTAGACTACATGGTCAAGCTGACCTGACCTACTCCCTGGACCACCACGTGCTATGCTGAGCAACGAGAAGGGATAAATCCCTGCTCTGTAACACGCAGGTGTAATCCAGCACCGTCTGAAGATAGATGGACGTGCCCACTGAGTGGGTTCAACACGGCTCCAACGATAGTCAGAACGGTGAGGTTTCGCGTCAGAAGGCTTACGAGCTTGATATATTAGCGTTGGATTTTAACGGTCTTTTTATCTTCTTACTATCAGGCATATTCTATGGCTATAGCAGAAGATAAACATAAACATGCAATTCTAATTATTTAAATAATAAATAGAAAGCATGATCTTATGTGGTAAAAAGCCCATGAACCCTAGTAAGACCTTAATTTTACTTAAGTCTTCACTTGAGCTCCATTGCATCTCATCTGGTCCAACCCAGTGCCCTAGCGCCAAGAGCACCTCAGGTGCACCACCAGGTGAATGCCCCTCTTGGATGTGTGCCTTTGTGCTCTTGTCTAATCAAACACAATTTGATCTATCTAGACAAGCTTTGACTCGCAGGTCAATTATACAATAAATTAATGAAAAAGTGATTCGCAGATCACAATAATATTAACTTATAATTTACCAGGCACGCAGGCCCCAGCACAGCACACATTAGGGCAACCCATATAAGATTAAATAAACAAGCATAGGCATCAATCAACATGTGATCCATTCATGAAATTAAAATTTTGAAAAAACCCATGGCATCAATTTTAATTTCCTTATGAGCCCTATTACCTTACAATGGTCCATTGATGGGGATCCACTCATCCATCTAGTTAGATCCTTTCCCCTTGCATGCACCGAGTCCTAACTGACCCGAGTTGACCTAATGGTCAACCATGCATGCGCCAAGGGCTGAACCACCATCATGAGTTTTGGCAAGCGGGTGTGACCCCGGGCCTAACTCAAGTGTGTTCAGAAGTTGTCTCAACCAGACCTCGCTACACGCCTTGGATGCAGTCGACCTATAGCCACCTCGTGCTTGCGCACAGGTGCTATCTAGTCAACCAATCTAGGCTGTCAGATGGTCTGATCAGACTAGTTGGATCTAACCTAGAAGATGCTTTCAACCCCATCAACCCATCTAAGGATTTATGGTAGGAGCACCTTAGATCTAATCAGCCGCGCAAGATGTAAGTTTTATAAAACATATAGATCAAGCGCAAACAATCAAACAACATGCTTCATTTATGTTGATAACCCTTAGATCTAAGGGGGTCCCCTTCAAGGGGGAGCGCAAACTTTAGGGGGTCCCCTTCAAGGGGGAGCGCAAACTTTAGGGGGTCCCCTTCAAGGGGGAGCGCAAACTTTAGGTGACCATGATACAAGCGCAAAGTTCATGTAACCAAATCATCAAGTAAGCGCAAAATCATCAAGTAAGCGCAACATGTATGGATCACATCAGCAAACATAATAGCATGCATAGAGCCAAGCTCTGATACCAATTGAAGAATCCCCTTAAAATGGGGGGCAAAAACCCTAGTCATGGCGCTAATGAAAAATATGCTAGCGGAAGCAAGGGTTTAAGATCATTTGCATGCCATATGTTCAACTATAACCGATTGAATAGATTGAGAGGGAAATTCATACCAACGCCATATGCTTGGAAGTCGGCTTGGATGAAGAGAACAAATTAGATCTCCTCCACAAGTTCACACACAAGATGAAGATGCTTACTCCTTGCGGTCCCTTGTGCTAGCAAGACACCCAAGCTTTTCTTTTGTCGAATGGAAAGGGGGTGATGAGATGATTCCCTCTTGGCCGAGAGCTCCTCTTGCCAAAGCTCCTCTCTTTTTCCGATCGCCCAACCAAAGAGCTAGGCGTTGAAGCAAAGAGCAAAACGCATATGCGTTTTTGGCGTTGGAGCAAAAACCGGTTTGATTACTTACCATAAATGGAAGACAATCAAGCCATGCGTTTAAGCCAACCCTAAAACGCCTATTGACATTGAACCAAGCGTTCACCTTTGTGAACCGGTTCAATCCAATAACGTCAAATCGACTTTGGTTCTTCAAACCAAACCGAAATAGCTCAAGCCACTTGGTCTAGACCAAATCGAACCCCAAGGCTCATGATCTAACCATTCATCTCCTGATGCCCCTGATCTCTTCGATCTAGCATCATCTCTCTTGATCGAAGCTTACCGATCTCAAGTCCTAATCAATCAAACATGATCAGACCAGATCTCACTTACAATCAGAGATTAAATCCCTCTAATCTGAACTCAAAGAATTCAGTCCATACGATCTGACTCAAGTAAGCCATATCACCAAATTGTGCGACCCTGAGGGTTTCCTCTAAATGTCGGTAACGATAACTTACGTTATCACGATCAGTGAGGGGTATCTAGCAACACATCACTGTCTCCCGATATAAAGGAAAGAGTCTTCCAAGACTACTCCCAAACCATAGCACAAGTGTGAATCAAACTCACAAGGCATACATGTATACTTTGCCACTGGACGTTCTTATTGGACAAGCATGTCAAGCCTGTAACTCCAATACGATGAGCATGATTAGATCAGATGAACATAGTCATCTGGGTATGGCCATACACTTCCTCAATCATCTCATATAGGGGGGGCCCCTTAGAACATCACACTCCTTGAACAAGGAGACGGCAATCCTATATCTATCACAAGTGCCCTCACCTGACTCAAGCTCACCATCCAAGATAGTCTATAATCATTATGTTTCAAATGATATTGAACTACCTCAAGACAATGACAATCATCATTTAGAAACACAAGTGATCTCAAGTCAGAGGACATGTGCCACTTGCTGCTTACAGGGATCATTCACATCGTGACAAGCAATGGAATATCCCAGTAGGGTCTGTCCAGTACATCCAATGTACCTATGAGTCTACATCTTATCCCATGCTCGAAGCATCCTATAAGATTAGCACTCATATTAGTCTCAATCATATCAAGGCTGTCTCAGTTCACCAAGATATCTCGACTAAGGACTTATAGCCTGTCAGCCTAGCTGAACAGCTTTGAGACATTATTCAGAAGTACACTTATTACAGCAGACAAGGTAACAATCTGAATAACAACCATGCCTTTATAAACACAAGAGTTTATTACATGATACTTTTACAATCCCAAAGGCCTCAAACATTAGCCTTAAGGGCATACCCCAACAAGCACCTTGCTATGGCATAGTCGTTTAGGCCACATTAACAAGAAGCGCATTAAGCGGTTGCATGACCATGGACTGCTGGGATCATTCACCTATGAGGAGCTTGATACATGCAAAGCTTGTTTAATGGGTAAAATGACGAAGTCTCCTTTTTCTAATAAAGGTCAAAGGGCTTCAGGTTTACTTGACCTCATTCACAGTGATGTGTGTGGGCCATTTAGTAAACATGCCAGAGGTGGCTATTCATACTTCATTACCTTTACTGATGATTTCAGTAGGTATGGTTATGTCTATCTAATGAGACATAAGAGTGAATCTTTTGACAAGTTCAAAGAGTTCAAAAATGAAGTACAAAATCAGCTAGGCCGAAATATCAAGGCACTTCGTTCAGATCGAGGTGGAGAATACTTGAGTCGAGAGTTTACTGACTATCTGAAGGAGTGTGGGATTATCTCACAGCTCACTCCGCCAGGAACACCGCAATGGAATGGTGTGTCCAAGAGGAGAAATAGAACCTTATTAGATATGGTTCGTTCTATGATGAGTCAGGCTACTCTACCTTACTCCTTTTGGGGATTTGCATTGGAAACAGCTGCAAAGGTACTAAACCGAGTGCCATCCAAAGCCGTTTCTAAGACTCCATATGAGTTATGGTATGGGAAACAGCTGAGCTTGACATTTATTAAGATCTGGGGTTGCGAGGCTTATGTCAAAAAGCTCGCCTCTGGGAAACTGGAGAGCAGATCAGATAAATGTATCTTTGTCGGTTACCCTAAAAAAACTAAGGGTTATTATTTCTACGATCCCAAGGAGAACAAAGTATTTGTTGCTCGTACGGCTATTTTTCTTGAGAAGGAATTTCTTCTGCAAGAGGCCAGTGGAAGAGAAATAAAGCTGGATGAGAATCCAGAGGAAGGACAAAGTAGTCAAACTCAGTTGGATGAGCCTGAGCCAATAGAACAGGTTACTGAACAACCTGAGGCTCAGATATCACGGGAACCGCGAAGATCAGGAAGGATCCGTCGACAGCCTGAGCGCTATGACGGAGTCTACATGATTGATGATGAACCCCTCACATATGCGGATGCGGTCAGTGGACCGGAATCAGCAAGATGGCTTGAAGCTATGCGAGCCGAGATGGACTCCATGTCAGATAACCAAGTCTGGGATTTGGTTGATCCGCCTCCGGGAGTAATCCCTATAGGCTGTAAGTGGATCTTCAAAAAGAAGATTGACATGGATGGTAACGTGGTTACCTATAAAGGCAGGCTAGTTGCGAAAGGTTTCAAACAAATCTACGGGATAGATTATGATGAAACTTTCTCTCCTGTAGCCATGTTCAAGTCTATTCGGATTATTCTCGCGATAGCGGCATATTATGATTATGAGATCTGGCAAATGGATGTGAAGACCGCTTTCCTTAATGGAAAATTAGAAGAGGATGTGTATATGACACAACCTGAAGGTTTCATCAATCCATCAGATCGTCATAAAATATGCAAATTAAAGAAGTCCATTTATGGACTTAAACAAGCATCGAGAAGCTGGAATATTCGTTTTGATGAATCAATCTGTAAGTTTGGTTTCATCAAGAATGAAGATGACCCGTGTGTATATAAGAGGTTTAGTGGGAGCGTGATTACTTTCCTAATCCTCTACGTCGATGATATCTTAATCATTGGAAACGATATTCCTGAACTGCATGCCGTCAAGACATGGTTAAGAAAATGTTTCCAGATGAAAGATTTAGGAGAAGCAGCCTATGTATTAGGTGTGAAGATCTATAGAGATAGATCTAAGAGGCTTCTCGGGCTGTGCCAGAGTACTTACATCGATAAAGTCCTGGAGAGATTCCATTTAGAAAATTCTAAAAGAGGATATCTTCCAGTCAGACATGGTCTAAATCTTTCAAAGAGTCAGTGTCCACAAACACAGACTGAGAAAGATGAAATGGACAATACGCCTTATGCTTCGGCTATTGGATCCATTATGTATGCGATGTTGTGTACTCGCCCAGACGTCACTTACGGGTTAAGCGTGACCAGTCGATTCCAAAGTAATCAGGTAAGGCACACTGGATTGCGGTCAAGAACATTTTGAAATATCTTCGGAGGACCAAAGATATGTTCTTGATTTATGGAGGTCAGGAAGAACTCAGTATTGAAGGATATACTGACGCTTCGTTCCAATCTGACCAGGATGATTTTCGATCGCAATCAGGCTATGTTTTTAGCTTGAATGGAGGAGCAGTGGTGTGGAAAAGTTTCAAACAATCAATTGTTGCTGATTCCACAACAGAAGCCGAGTATGTTGCAGCCTTAGAAGCATCCAAGGAGGCAGTGTGGATTCGTAAGTTCGTTCAGGAACTTGGTGTTGTTCCTTCGAGTGCAGATCCATTGGTTATCTTCTGTGATAACACTGGAGCAATAGCACAAGCAAAGGAACCACGGTCGCACCAGAAGTCCAAGCACATACAGAGAAGGTTTCACTTGATCCGGGAGATCATTGATCGAGGAAAGATCAAGATCTGCAAGGTTCATACAGATGACAATCTAGCTGACCCGCTTACAAAGCCTCTGGCGCAGCAGAAGCATGAGAAGCACTGTAATAATATGGGTTTGAGATTTCTCAACCATTAGATTAAGTGCAAGTGGGAGATTGTTGGGGTATGCCCTTAAGGCTAATGTTTGAGGCCTTGGGATTATATCAGTATCATGTATAAACTCAATGTTTATAAAGGCATGGTTGTTATTCAGGTTGTTGCATTATCTGCCGCTATATGTATACTTCTGAATAATGTCTCTATGGTGTTCAGCTTGGCTGACATGCGGTATAGTCCTTAGTCGAGATATCTTGGTGAACATGAGACAGCCTTGATATGATTGAGACTAATATGTGTTCTAATCTTATAGGATGCTTCGAGCATGGAATAAGATGTAGACTCATGGGTACATTGGATGTACTGGACAGACCCTACTTAGGATGTTCAATTGCTTGTCACAATGTGAATAATCCTTATATGCAAGCAAGTGGCATATTTCCTCTGACTTGAGATCACTTGTGTTTCTAAATGATGATTGGCATTGTCTTGAGGTAGTTCAATATCATTTGAAACATAATGGTTATAGATTATCTTGGATAATGAGCATGAGTCATGTTAGGGCGTTAGTGATAGATATAGGATTGCCTTCTCCTTGATTGGAGTGTGATGTTCTAAAGGGGCCCCCTGGATGAGATGGTTGAGAAAGTGTATGGCCATACCCAGATGACTATGTTCATCTGATCTAACCACTCTCATCATATTGGAGTTACAGGCTTGACACGCTTGTCCAATAAGAACATCCAGTGGCAAAGGAAACATGTACGCCTAGTGAATTGGATTCACACTTGTGCTATGGTTTGGGTGTAGTCTTGGAAGACTCTTTCCTTTATATCGGGAGACAGTGATGTGTTGCTAGATACCCCTCTCTGTTCGTGATAACGTAAGTTATCGTTACCGACATTTAAAGGAAACCCTTAGGGTCGCACAATTTGATGATATGGCTTACTTATGTCAGATCGTGTGGACTGAATTGTTTTGGTTCAGTTTAAAGGAGTTTAAACTCTGATTGTAAGTGAGATCTGGTCTGATCATGTTTGATTGATTAGGGCTTGAGATCAGTAAGCTTCGATCGAGAGAACTGATGCTAGATCGATGAGATCAAGAGCATCAAGAGATGAATGGTTAGATCTTGAACCTTTTGGTTTTATATGATCTAGACCAAGGCTTGGTTTAATTTGGTCTTTGAACCAAATGTAATTGAACCGGCTCATCATAGTGAGCGCATGGTTCAATGGGAGAGGAAAATGCGATGGTTGTTGGGGTATGCCCTTAAGGCTAATGTTTGAGGCCTATGGGAATGTATTTGTATCATGTAATAAACTGTTATGTTTATAAAGGCATGGTTGTTATTCAGTTAGCTACATTGTCTGCTGCAATATATGTTCTTCTGAATAATGTCTCAAAGCTGTTCAGCTCGGCTGACATGCTATTATGTCCTTAGTCGATATATCTTGGTGAACATGAGACAGCCTTGATATTGTTAAGACTAATATGTGTTCTAATCTTATAGGATGCTTCGAGCATGGAATAAGATGTAGACTCATGGGTACATTGGATGTACTGGACAGACCCTACTAGGATGTTCAATTGTTTGTCACAATGTGAATATTCCTTGAATGTGACAAGTGGCACATTTCCTCTGACTTGAGATCACTTGTGTTATCTAAATGATGATTGCCATTGTTTTGAGGTAGTTCAATATCATTTGAAACATAATGATTATAGACTATCTTGGATGGTGAGCTTGAATCAGGTTAGGGCACTAGTGATAGACATAGGATTGCCGTCTCCTTGTTTAAGGAGTGTGATGTTCTAAAGGGGCCCCCTGGATGAGATGATTGAGAAAAGTGTATGGCCATACCCAGGTGACTATGTTCATCTGTTCTGATCATGCTCATCATATTGGAGTTACGAGCTTGACAGGCTTGTCCAATAAGAACATCCAGTGGCAAAGGAAATATGTATGCTTTGTGAAATGATTCACACTTGTGCTGTGGTTTGGGTGTAGTCTTGGAAGACTCTTTCCTTTATATCGGGAGACAGTGATGTGTTGCTAGATACCCCTCACTGATCGTGATAATGTGAATTATCGTTACCGACATTTAAAGGAAACCCTCAGGGTCGCACAATTTGATGATATGGCTTACTTAAGTCAGATCGTGTGGACTGAATTGTTCGGGTTCAGTTTAAAGGGATTTAATCTCTGATTGTGAGTGAGATCTGGTCTGATCATGTTTGATTGATTAGGGCTTGAGATCGGTAAGCTTCGATCGGGAGAATAGATGCCAGATCGGTCAGATCAAGAGCATCGAAGAGATTGACGGTTAGATCTGAAGCCTTAGGGTTTAAGTAAGATCTAGACCATATTGCTTGGGTTAATTGGTCTTGGACCAAACCGATGTGAACTGGCTCATTGGTTGAGCGCATGGTTCAAGTGATGTGGCATTTGCGATTGGGTAAACCCAAGAGCGCACGTTGAGAAGTGGATGCTATTTTTGGATAGCACTTCTACTAATCGTGGCCATGACTCACGATTGCCACACTTCACGCCCCCCTTCTCTTTGTTCGTCGCCAACGCTTGGCTTAGACGAGACAACATCTCGGCTAGAGAAGAGAGGACGACAAGAGAGAAAAACTCACTCAAGCAAGGCGATCTCTTCTCCCTTCCATTCGACAAAGGCTTCTTGGAACCTTGCTAGCACAAGGAGCACCAAGGAAAGTAGGCGACACCAATTGTGTGCGTCACCTTAGGAGAAGGCTCGCTTGCGCCTTTCCTTCCAAGTTTTCATCCAACGCATATGGCTATGGTATGAATTCAAGTTTACTTAAGTTGATCATATATCATGCAATAGATTCTTTCAAACCCTTAATTCCGCTGCAAAAGTTTTATGCGCCATATGTCTAGGGTTTTTGCTCCCCCTAGAAGGGGACCCCCCTTAGGTTAAGGGGTACTTTCAATTGGTATCAGAGCCAAAGTTGATGCATGCATTTTATGATTGCTTCATGTTGTGTGATCCATGTTTTAGATCTAGAATTATCAACATGCGAATATACATGTTTCATACCGAAGCTTGTCTATGTTATTTTGCTTGTTGGCGCTTTCAGGTTTTATCTAAAATCCTTATTACATGCGCGCTCCAAATAGATCTAAGCCCATACTTTAAACCCTTAGACGGGTTACTAGGGTTGAAGTCACCCCCTAGGTTAGATCCAGAATGTCTGATCAGATCATCTGACAACCTGAATGGGTCGATCAGATAGCACCTTGGCGCAAGCCTATGGTGGCTATAGGTCGACTGCACACAGGTGTGTAGCGATGTCTGATTGAGACAACTAATGAACGCACCTGAGTTAGGCCCGGGGTCACGCCCGTTTGCCAGACCTCAGTGTGGTCGTTCAGCCCTGGCGCATGCATAGTTGACCTTATGGTCGACGCAAGTCAGTTAGGACTTGGTGCGTGCAAGGGCAGTGGATCTGACTAGGTTGGATGAGTGGATCCCTAGTAATGGACCGTTGTAAGGTAGTAAGGGCGAATAAGGAAATTAAAATTGATACCTATGGGTTTTCGAAATTTAATTTTCTTGGTTGGATCACATGTTTGAATGTTGCATATGCTTGTTTATTTCTTCTTATGTGGGCTGCCCATATTAATTGTGTGCTGTGCTGGGGCCTGCGTGCCTGTATTAAAAATTGTAAATTAATTATTGTGATCTGCGCATCACATTGTTTTAATTTATAAAATGTTAGTGACCTGCGTGTCACTCTTGTCTAGATAGTTAAATTTGTAATTTAATTTGACAAGAGCACAGTGCACACTTGGCATAGGCGCATGCAGCAAGTGGCTGGACCAGGTGGGAGGTCTAGGGATCGACCCTAGGACCAGGCGCATATTCCTGGTGGGCGCACCTATGCTGCAGATGGCGCTTGGGCCCTGGTTTGGGCCAGATGAGCAGCTAAAGACCCATGAAGAGCAAGTGAAGACTTAATTTAAGTTAAGGTCTTCTAGGGCTATGGGCTTTTACCACATAAGATTCATGCTTTCTTTTATTGTTTAAATATTAGAATTGCATGATTAGTTTATCTTCTGCTATCACCATAGGAATTGCATGATAGTGAAGAAGATAAAAGACCGTTAAAATCCAACGATCAAATATCAAGCTCGTAAGCCTTCTGACGCGAAACCTCACTGTTCTGATTATCGTTGGAGCCGTGTTGTACCCACTCAGTGGGCACGTCCATCTATCTTCAGACGGTGCGGGACTACACCTGTGTGTTACAGAGTAGGGATTTATCCCTTCTCGTTGCTCAGCATAGCACATGGTGGTCCAGGGAGTAGGTCGGGTCAGCTTGACCGTGTGGGCTACATATGTGGCGCATATGGTAGCACATGGAGGCAGCCATCTGTGGGGTCAGAGACTGTGTTGTACCAACTCAGTTGGCACAGTCTGCTGGATTGCCCGGATGAAGGGGAATCGCACGGGTTGGCGATTGGCTGGGACAGCCTACCAGAGATTAGTGCTTGTACTCTCTGTGCATCTTATCTCGCCTGAGCGGGACGCGGAGACCAAGTATGAAATCTGGATCCCATCTCACTAAAAGAGTTCTACTCTTTCGGGCTGTTTTGCTGGATTTTTCACGCCTGATAAAATAGTGAGAAAAAGAATCTTTCTTAAGTCCTGATTGATTCTTATACATTGATACTGACCTTGCTGTTCTTGCATTGTTGTAGATACCTGCAGCAACGAACACCATGAACTTCAATGTGCGATCCCTACTAGAAAGAGAGAAGTTTGCTGGGCCGAACTTCTCTGACTGGTTTGGACACCTTAAGATCGTTCTTAAGGCAGAGAGGAAACTGTATGTCCTCGAGACGGCGATACCGCCGCAGCCCGCTCCGAACGCCGCAAGGGCGGTTCGGGAAGCCTATGAAAAGCACGTCAATGATAGCATTGATGTCGCTTGCCTGATGCTAGCGTCTATGACGCCACCGCTGCAGCGTCAGCATGAGGATATGTCAGCTATACAGATTATAGCAAACCTCAAGATGCTGTATGCTGCACAGGCGAGGACTGAACGCTATAATTTGACTAAGCTCTTCTTTCAGAGCAAACTGGCTGAAGGGAGCCCAGTGGGAGCTCACGTGCTCAAGATGATTGGGCACAAGGAGGCTCTAGAGAAACTGGGGCATACCATCAACCAGGAGCTTGCTGTGGACATTATTCTGCAGTCTCTCCCGCCATCATTCGACGCGTTCATTATTAATTTTAATATGAACAAAATCGATTGTACTCCGGCAGAGCTGCTGAATATGCTCTTGACCACTGAGGAGACTCTGAAGGGTAAGCCTTCGACCTCTGTCTTGATGGTTCCTTCAAGGAACAAGAAGAAGGGGAAGAAGGGCAAGGCCCCGGTCAAGAATTACAGCAAGGCTCTGAAGCAGAAGGTGAAGCGGTCCAAGGAATATAGGTGTTTCCACTGTGGCCAGCTGGGTCACTGGAAAAAGGACTGTAAAGCGCTCCAAGGAGATAAGAGGGGAAGCTTCGCTTCTGGCTCAGGTATATTTGTGACTGAGGTCATGTTATCTTCTTCTATATCATGGGTGTTGGACACTGCATGTGGAGTTCACATTTGTTCAAATGTACAGGAACTCAAGAGAAGAAGGCAGGTGGGACAGCATGAGGTGGACCTACACGTTGGAAACGGAGCACGGGTTGCTGCTGTTGCTGTAGGAGACTACTTCATTTCTTTACCATCTGGCATTGTATTGGAACTAGACAATTGTTACTTTGTTCCCAGTATAACTAAAAATATTATCTCCATTCCTGCTCTTGTCAGGAAGGGATTTTCCTTTGAATGCAATATTTCAAAGTGTATTTTGTCTTTTGATAATATTGTTTATGCAACTGGTTCAATTAACAATGGGTTATACATGTTGGACATGGAATGTTCGATACAGCAAATTGATATTAAGAAAGCCAAGTATGCTGATGACAGCACCTTGCTATGGCATAGTCGTTTAGGCCATATTAACGAGAAACGCATTAAGCGGTTGCATGATCATGGACTGCTGGGATCATTCTCCTATAAGGAGATTGATACATGCAAAGCTTGTTTAATGGGTAAAATGACGAAGTCACCTTTTCCTCACAAAGGTCAAAGGGCTTCAGGTTTACTTGACCTTATACACAGTGATGTGTGTGGGCCATTTAGTAAACATGCCAGAGGTGGCTATCAGTACTTCATTACCTTTACTGATGATTCCAGTAGGTATGGCTATGTCTATCTGATGAGACATAAGAGTGAATCTTTTGACAAGTTCAAAGAGTTCAAGAATGAAGTACAAAATCAGCTAGGCCGAAATATCAAGGCACTTCGCTCAGATCGAGGTGGTGAATACTTGAGTCATACGTTTACTGACTATCTGAAGGAGTGTGGGATTATCTCACAGCTCACTCCGCCAGGAACACCGCAATGGAATGGTGTGTCCGAGAGGAGAAATAGAACGTTACTTGATATGGTTCGTTCTATGATGAGTCAGGCTACTCTTCCATACTCCTTTTGGGGTTTTGCGCTGGAAACAGCTGCAAAGGTACTAAACCGAGTGCCATCCAAGGCAGTTTCTAAGACTCCATATGAGTTATGGTATGGGAAACAGCCGAGCTTGACATTTATCAGGATCTGGGGCTGCGAGGCTTATGTCAAAAAGCTCGCCTCTGGGAAACTAGAGAGCAGATCTGACAAATGTATCTTTGTCGGTTACCCTAAGGAAACTAAGGGTTATTATTTCTACGATCCCAAGGAGAACAAGGTTTTTGTTGCTCGGACGGCCATATTTCTTGAGAAGGAGTTTCTTCTGCAAGAGGCCAGTGGGAGAGAAATAAAACTGGATGAGAATCCAGAAGAAGGACAAAGTGATCAAGCACAGTTGGATGAGCCTGAGCCGGTAGAACAGGTTATTGAACAACCTGAGGCTCAGATATCACGGGAACCGCGAAGATCGGGTAGGATCCGTCGACAGCCTGAGCGCTATGACGGAGTCTACATCATTGATAATGATGAACCCCTCACTTATGCGGATGCGGTCAGTGGACCGGAGTCAGCGAGATGGCTTGAAGCTATGCGCGCCGAGATGGACTCCATGTCAGATAACCAAGTTTGGGATTTGGTTGATCCGCCTCCGGGAGTTATCCCTATAGGCTGTAAATGGATCTTCAAGAAGAAGATTGACATGGATGGTAACGTGGTTACCTATAAAGGCAGGCTAGTTGCGAAAGGTTTCAAACAAATCTACGGGATAGATTATGATGAAACTTTCTCACCTGTAGCTATGTTTAAGTCTATTCGGATTCTTTTCGCGATAGCTGCATACTATGATTATGAGATCTGGCAGATGGATGTGAAAACAGCTTTCCTTAATGGAAATCTGGATGAGGATGTGTACATGACACAACCAGAGGGTTTCACTAATCCAGCAGATCGTCATAAGATATGCAAGTTAAAGAAGTCTATTTATGGACTTAAGCAAGCATCTAGAAGCTGGAATATTCGTTTTGATGAATCAGTCACCGAATTTGGTTTCATCAAGAATGAGGATGACCCGTGTGTATATAAGAGGTTTAGTGGGAGCGTAATTACTTTTCTAGTCCTCTATGTCGATGACATCTTGATCATTGGAAATGACATTCCTGAAATGCATGCTGTGAAGGCATGGCTGAGGAAATGTTTCCAGATGAAAGATTTAGGAGAAGCAGCCTATGTGTTAGGTGTGAAGATCTACAGGGATAGATCTAAGAGGCTTCTCGGGCTGTGCCAGAGTACTTACATCGATAAGGTCCTGGAGAGATTTCACTTAGAGAATTCTAAGAAAGGATATCTTCCAGTCAGACATGGTCTGAATCTTTCAAAGAGTCAGTGTCCACAAACACAGACTGAGAAAGATGAAATAAACAATACGCCTTATGCTTCGGCTATTGGTTCTATTATGTATGCGATGTTGTGTACTCGCCCAGACGTCGCTTACGGGTTAAGCGTGACCAGTCGTTACCAAAGTAATCCAGGTATGGCGCACTGGATTGCAGTCAAGAACATCTTAAAATATCTGCGGAGGACCAAAGATATGTTCTTGATATATGGTGGTCAGGAAGAACTCAGTATTGAAGGATATACTGACGCTTCGTTCCAGTCGGACCAGGATGATTTCCGATCGCAATCAGGCTATGTTTTTAGCTTGAATGGAGGTGCAGTGGTGTGGAAGAGTTTCAAACAGTCAACTGTTGCTGATTCCACAACAGAAGCCGAGTATGTTGCAGCCTCGGAAGCATCCAAGGAGGCAGTGTGGATTCGTAAGTTCGTGAGAGAACTTGGTGTTGTTCCTTCGAGTGCAGATCCTTTGGTTATCTTTTGTGATAACACTGGAGCAATCGCACAAGCAAAGGAACCACGGTCGCACCAGAAGTCCAAGCACATACAGAGACGGTTTCATTTGATCAGGGAGATCATAGATCGTGGCGAGATCAAAGTATGCAAGGTTCATACAGATGACAATCTGGCTGACCCGCTTACCAAGCCTCTGGCGCAGCAGAAGCATGAGAAGCACTGTAATAATATGGGTTTGAGATTTCTCAACCATTAGATTAAGTGCAAGTGGGAGATTGTTGGGGTATGCCCTTAAGGCTAATGTTTGAGGCCTATGGGAATGTATTTGTATCATGTAATAAACTGTTATGTTTATAAAGGCATGGTTGTTATTCAGTTAGCTACATTGTCTGCTGCAATATATGTTCTTCTGAATAATGTCTCAAAGCTGTTCAGCTCGGCTGACATGCTATTATGTCCTTAGTCGATATATCTTGGTGAACATGAGACAGCCTTGATATTGTTAAGACTAATATGTGTTCTAATCTTATAGGATGCTTCGAGCATGGAATAAGATGTAGACTCATGGGTACATTGGATGTACTGGACAGACCCTACTAGGATGTTCAATTGTTTGTCACAATGTGAATATTCCTTGAATGTGACAAGTGGCACATTTCCTCTGACTTGAGATCACTTGTGTTATCTAAATGATGATTGCCATTGTTTTGAGGTAGTTCAATATCATTTGAAACATAATGATTATAGACTATCTTGGATGGTGAGCTTGAATCAGGTTAGGGCACTAGTGATAGACATAGGATTGCCGTCTCCTTGTTTAAGGAGTGTGATGTTCTAAAGGGGCCCCCTGGATGAGATGATTGAGAAAAGTGTATGGCCATACCCAGGTGACTATGTTCATCTGTTCTGATCATGCTCATCATATTGGAGTTACGAGCTTGACAGGCTTGTCCAATAAGAACATCCAGTGGCAAAGGAAATATGTATGCTTTGTGAAATGATTCACACTTGTGCTGTGGTTTGGGTGTAGTCTTGGAAGACTCTTTCCTTTATATCGGGAGACAGTGATGTGTTGCTAGATACCCCTCACTGATCGTGATAATGTGAATTATCGTTACCGACATTTAAAGGAAACCCTCAGGGTCGCACAATTTGATGATATGGCTTACTTAAGTCAGATCGTGTGGACTGAATTGTTCGGGTTCAGTTTAAAGGGATTTAATCTCTGATTGTGAGTGAGATCTGGTCTGATCATGTTTGATTGATTAGGGCTTGAGATCGGTAAGCTTCGATCGGGAGAATAGATGCCAGATCGGTCAGATCAAGAGCATCGAAGAGATTGACGGTTAGATCTGAAGCCTTAGGGTTTAAGTAAGATCTAGACCATATTGCTTGGGTTAATTGGTCTTGGACCAAACCGATGTGAACTGGCTCATTGGTTGAGCGCATGGTTCAAGTGATGTGGCATTTGCGATTGGGTAAACCCAAGAGCGCACGTTGAGAAGTGGATGCTATTTTTGGATAGCACTTCTACTAATCGTGGCCATGACTCACGATTGCCACACTTCACGCCCCCCTTCTCTTTGTTCGTCGCCAACGCTTGGCTTAGACGAGACAACATCTCGGCTAGAGAAGAGAGGACGACAAGAGAGAAAAACTCACTCAAGCAAGGCGATCTCTTCTCCCTTCCATTCGACAAAGGCTTCTTGGAACCTTGCTAGCACAAGGAGCACCAAGGAAAGTAGGCGACACCAATTGTGTGCGTCACCTTAGGAGAAGGCTCGCTTGCGCCTTTCCTTCCAAGTTTTCATCCAACGCATATGGCTATGGTATGAATTCAAGTTTACTTAAGTTGATCATATATCATGCAATAGATTCTTTCAAACCCTTAATTCCGCTGCAAAAGTTTTATGCGCCATATGTCTAGGGTTTTTGCTCCCCCTAGAAGGGGACCCCCCTTAGGTTAAGGGGTACTTTCAATGGTTCACTTGGAGTGAACGTATCACACGTTGAGGGCTTACTATTTTTGGAAGTCATGCTTTCCAAAATAGTTCACGCCTCTACGTTCGTGGTGACAGGCGCTATTCTTGTCTCTGGCCTCTTCCTCTCGACACCTCCTCTCTCGTGTGGAGACCTTGGATCTTTGCTAGCACAAGGAACGCCAAGGAGAAGCCATCAATCACCTTGTGTGCGGTTCCTTTGGAGAAGAAGCGCACGCTTCTTTGCTTCCAAGTCGCCATCCAAGAAATGGCATTGGTATGATCTCTCTTTCGATCTATACAAGTTTTACAAGTTGATCATATATTCATGCTAATCGATCCTTAGAAACCCTAGCCTCCGCTATGCAAAATTTTAACCTGCGCATATTAGGGTTTCGCCCCCCACTTTCAAAGACCAGTAAGGACAATGTGGTAGCGGACGCCCTCAGCCATGTTCATTCCCTCCTTTGCTTTTTGTCTACGTCCGTCCCCACCTTGGCCCATATCCGCGACGAGTACGCGGGCTGCCTTGACTTCGGACCTGTTCTCGCCCGGTTGCTTGCCGATGACCCCCCGGAATCTCTTCAATGCAATTTTCGCCCAAGCAAAGGAGAATGCGCCAAAGCCACCAAAAGGATTCCATATTTGTCCAAGCCAAAGAGGAAGTAATTCAAGCACCACCCAAGGATGGAAAGATCTCAAAGGACTTCGCCCAAGCATAGAAGAATTCGCCACAAAGCTCCTCCCTCATTATTCAAGCCGACTAAGCCTTCAAAATTCAAAATATTTCCATAACCCTTGGTCAAGATTTGGAAAGATTGCAAGCGCCAACTCCATGTCATTGAAGGCCTCAAATTTATTTCTTATTTTGCTCTTTTGTAAACGTTGAGCAAATGCCTACAAAACTTGTAATCTCGCATGTAAGAATTAGATATTGAATAATGAAATGTCGAATAGTTTCCTAGGAAACCTTGGGTGCTTGTGTCGCCCCCTTCCCTATCCCTTTCTCCTCTGAGGTGCTTGTGTCACCTATCTTCACTTCTTCCCCAAGGGCCAAGGTTCCCTTCGCTAACCTCCTCTTCAAAGGATCTATAATCATCTTGGCACAAGAGCAACCTCTTCAACCATTAGTTGCGCAACCTCTTCAAAGGATCTATTAATCTACTTGGTGCAAAACAAACTTCTTCAATCTTCAAGTGGCGCATACATTCCCTATACCCTCTTGTGGCGCATCTCTACCTTCTTCAACCAACAAGTGGTGCAAACCCCTCATCTTCTTCAACTAGGCCTCAGCATCTTCCTCTTCTTCAACCATTGAAGGTGCAAGTGCTTCTCCCATAACTTCCCAAAGTCGCAAGAGGAAGAAAGGACTCTTTACAACTCTCGGCCTTCAAACAAAACAAGCTAAGTGTTATAGTTCTCCAATCCTAGTGTTTCTTTCACAACTTGTTTGAATACCTTACTACACCTTGTCTTTGTCTTGTAGGAAGATGGCGCAAGGATTTGAAGGATCACATGGATACCATGAGCTCATCTTGATGCAAGCTACTTCTTCCCTTATTTAGAATAGTCCTATTATTGTTTAGGCAAGAGAATTTGGAAGTCTATCCTCCCTCTTGAGTATTTTGTGTAAAGTCTTTAATATTAACTTTTAAACTCACCCACGCATGTGTGGGCTTGCTGTGATGTCCTGTGTGTAACCTACACCTTCCATCAGAGTAGGACCGGTAAAGAACGGGATGTTCGGTCCTTCTATTCTCAAGGACTGCAAGGTGAGTTTTCTTTATATTATCGTAGAATTTTCTTCCTTGCAAATTCATGCTTAGTAGTAGACTTGTGATTTGTATGTTTAGTGTAATTTATGCATGTTTAATCTTATCCTCATATTAGTTGCATGCTTAGTCTTAAGTAAGATAATCACATGTTTAGTGTAGTTTTGTTTTTACATGTTAGAATCCATGTTTTGGAATTGAAGTTTATTTGCATGCATAATTTCGGTTTTTATCATAAAATACCAAAATCTATCTTTGAAAAATCATTAGTTGTAACTTGCATATTAGTTTGCATGACCATAGTTATATTTTCATGTTAGCCCATATCTCATGCTCCCACCCCACATCAAATTGCCGCAAGACATTTGCCACATCCTCTCTTGAATTGGCGCAACATGAAATATAGAAATAATCTACCTTCTTGCCTTATCAAGAGAGGGGTTATGAGTTCAATTCTAATTTGACTTTCCATATATCGTTGGCGCAACTGCATGCTTGAATTAATTAAGCAATACACGCCAATATATCAATCCACTTTCGTCCAAGTTTGTTTCCAATTGAGGAAACCGAATTCCATAAGGATTTATCATGGCATTGGCACAAATTCCATATATGGAATTAAGCCATGCGCCAAGCATAAATCTTACTCCCATTAGGATTCCAATTTACCACAATTATATTTAATCCACAACTCCTAATTGAATTTGGATTTTATCTCTAATTTGGTCTTGGATTCAAAACCTTGTTGGATTAGGATTTGCACCCACCACTATGGGCCAAATCCAAATCCAATTCTCATTAGGATTTGAATCCTAGTTGGATTAGGATTCCAATTCCAAATTAAATTAGGATTCCAATTCCTAATAAAATTAGGATTCTAACTCCTAGTTGGATTAGGATTCCAATTCCTAATTAAATTAGGATTCCAACTCCTAGTTGGATTAGGATTCCAACTCCTAGTTGGATTAGGATTCCAATTCCTAATTAAATTAGGATTCCAACTCCTAATTAAATTAGGATTCGAATCCAATATGGTTTATTATTCCAACTGCAAATTTAACTCAGATACAGAGTACAAATTTGACTCGAATTTAACCATGAATCCTAATTGGACTCAGATTCAATGAATTTGTCTTGGACTCAAAATCAGATTGAACTCAAATACATTCCAAGATATCTAGATCAAAATACAACGACAAGAGTCTATTGCGTGTGACCCCGTAGGATCCATATGACGATGGCAATGATGATTAAACATCATAAGTAGTGAAAGGAATCTACCAACACATCACTACAACCCATGCCATAGGACTAAAGTCATCTTGGCAATCAACTCCCTAACAAGCAACGAGGATTCCATGCATTCTAGATAGATGCCTTTGCCTTAACTGAAATCCAGCCATTAGATTAGTCTCTTATTTATTAATCCAACTTATTGGTCATGACTCAAACAGTATGGCCATACTTTCCTGTCATGCACCAATGAGGTGGGGCGCCCCAAGATGGATATCAAGCTTCCAATTAAGGAAGGGGCAAAACCTACTATTAGTCATTCATATCTCTATATGACTTATGATATGTCCAACGATAGCCGTTTTGATCACCCAATTACGGAGAGATGTAAGACTGTATCAAAACACATCTGTCATCATATCTAGACATGAATACCTCAAGTCTAAGGATCAATGCAAACCTCTTGCATGTGACATTGACCTGTTGACTAGACAAGTCAACCCTCACGGTGGGTCACTCCAGTGCAACTAATGTTGAAGCACCTGTATGTCTGCGTTACTGTGCCTCGCATTTAACCAGCCCGTACACCAATCTCAAATGTACCAAAGCTGTCCCTTGTCTGCTGAGGTACCTCGATTGGGGATTACTATGAGGATGGATCCAACCAAATTCATGGGACATTATTTATGCAATCCAATACATCAACACGGGTAAAGCAATCTGCATAAAAACGACCATACCTCTATTGATTATATCAATTTTGTCAAAGTACATTTAAATGATGCCGAACCATGTTCATATATTGGTCTGCACTGCATAAACACTAACAATCTCCCACTTGCACTAAGACCAAGGGAAACTGATTTCTTTCAGTTCCATGTCTCTAGTATGACCTATTTAGCTTCTACTGCGCCAGAGGCTATGTCAGTGGGTCTCCCAGATTGCTATCTGTGTTTATTTTGCAAATTTGAAGATCACCCTTATCCATGATCTCTCTGATCAGGTGATATTGCCGTAGTACATACTTGAGTCCTAAGTTCCCTTGCTTGTGCTATGGCCCCAGCAAGAATTATACTGGACCCTTAAGCACCAAGAACTAAATCAAGTTCAAATGAATGAAGCTGCTTCCTTGGCTGCCCCAAGAAGCTGCAATGTACTGAGCCTTAATTGTAGAATTTACCACCGTGGTTTGCATAAAGCTCTTCCAACATACAACACCACAACGAGGCAAAATGCAAATCCTGGTTGTGAACGATAGTCATTAGACTGGAATGAAGTATCAATGCACCCCTGTACACAAAGTTCTTCCTGTCTATCACAGACTAGACACCAATCCTTTGTACTTCTTAAGTATTTAAGGATTGCTTTCATAGCTATGCAGTGTTGAGCACTAGGATCTGATTGGACCTTACTGGCTATGCTCCAACCATGCGCCACAAATGGTCTTGTACATGTTGCACAAAACATGATCTATTCCATACCCAATTTATTAGGATTATAGACTCATGTTATCTCTCTCCTGCTGTTTCAAAGGACATAGCATCTTTGAGATTAGACCATGTTTCCCCGGAAGGTACCATCTCTTGGTATTACCCAATATGATCCTTTACATATAAACCTAGATGTAAGTAGATTGACTAAGGGCAATGTCTTTCTTAGATCTCTATCTAAAGATCCTCATGCCTAGGATATAGGCCACATTCCCTAGATCATTCTTCTCAAAATACTTCCCAAGCCTTTACTTCACAGCGTAAAGTGCTGGGATGTCATTTCATATGAGAAGAATATCATAAACATGTAGAATAAGAAATATTATGATGCTCCCACTAATCTTCTTGTAAACACAGGCACTCTTTCAGGAAGCTTGCAAAAGCCCATGTATATCTTTATGGCCTCTGTATGAAAACCTTTCTGCTAATTCCATTTAGACATCCTCTTCTAGACGTCCATTAAGAAAAGCTATTTTCACATCCAAGTGCCATAATAGGATATGCAACTATCACAAGCAGAAACCCAATGAACTTAAACATTGCTATTGGAGAAAGATTTCATCACAATCCACCCTGTGGACTTGTTAGAAATTTTATCCACTAGCCTGCCATTATGGGTAACATTTGTCACATCCTGTTATCTTAACTCCAATCAAGCAACACAAATCACAGAAGAACAGGATGTTATCATACAAGATCGATGCACATGCTAAGTAAAACCAAGTTCAGGAAAACCCGATCTAAAAATTTTTGAAAAATCCATACATAGAATTTCCATGAAACACAATTCCACAAATGTACCTGCTACCACGCAATACTTGCACTAGACATATGCAAGTTCACATTTATATCAAATCCGATTACAAAAACATAAGTCGACTCAAAATTCAAAGCAAAGCCACAAAATCGATCGATTCTATAAACTCATGAAACTAACATGAATAATCCCAAACACCGAAACCAGGCCAAAGCCCGCGGTGACACAAAAATCAAAACTTCAAAACTTAAAACTGCCACAACCGGCAACACAAGTTCACATAATTCGGCCACAACCGGCCCCAGTTAATTAAGCACAAAAGTCTTATACATTAACCAGCATAATATCCATATCAACGCTAACTCAAGAAATGCGCCCCTGCTCTACACCTGAAAATAGTGAGGGAGTGAGCTACACAGCCCAGTGAGTGGATAGTCTCAAACGACCATCCATAACATACACTCAAAAATACATGCAGATTATTTTAAAAACATTTAACAGAATATCATGTTAACATATAACAAAATTAAAGGACAGAACTCATAAAAAACAATCAGGTGTAAACTGCTAAGACATCATTGTCACCAAAGAATAACCAGGGTTCTAGAGCTATACTCTAAACCAACTAATGACTTAAGTGACCTAGTTGTCCAGCATATTCAAGAGTGACCATTATGGTCCAACCCGGCTTTGGCCTAAGCACTGGGAGAAGCCTGCAAATCACATGCAACATATATACATGGACAGTGTGTAGACTCAAGAGGTAATCACCACCTGGTCAAGATGTGATACCTTGATCTACACCACCCCATAATCACAAAAATCTAAGCGTCTAAGAGTGATGACATCAAGAGGTGGCCCCTGTCCGACCAAGACATGGCACTTTGCGTCTTATATCACTCGTTCTCCCAAAGGGTTCCTTAACTGGACAACACCAGACACATCTTATATCTTATTTCACAAAAGTGGACTCCTAAGTGTCAACTAAACTCTAGGATAGTCATTTTTATCACAATAATCACATCAGGCAGGCTGAACAACAACCCCCTCACATATCACAATACAGGGCTGAAATCTCCAACCCTTAACATATCACATATAGACTATCCCCTTGAGTACACAGTTACACTTAGCCTTAGTCCTAACCATTCCATGACCACAACACATATTATTCGAAAATCACATAACCACATAATATTCGAAAATCACATAACCACATAATATTCAAAAATCACATAATCACATAATATTCAAAAATCACATAATCACATAGTAGTGTAGTCCTTAGGTTTCATGCTGATTAGTTCAGTCTAACCTTGCTATGTTATCACCCAAGTTTCTCAAACAAAGATACATGGCCATAAATATATAACCATAAATATATAACATTCTACACACATAAAGAAACATTCATGGATTGCATTTAACAAGCATCCATAAAATCAACATAAAATTAAAACATGTATTCTTACAAACTACTTTACAAATTACTACATGTAACCCACGGTTTCTACAACATATTATCTACCTAAATCTTAAACCTTAGTTAACAAGAATTTCAAGAATATCTACTTAAAATTTAAAACCATAATTAATAAGAGATTCATGCAAGCTACTTAAATTCCATGTAAGAAATATCAAAATTTTGGTTTTCATAAGTAATATCAAGATTTCGGTTTTCATAAGTAATATCAAGATTTCGGTTTTCATAAGAATATCAAGATTTCGGTTTTCAACATGGTAAAGTTTCCAAGAAATCAAATGTATCATGTAACACAAACACAACCAAATTGATAGATCTAATAAGACACTCCACTCACCTCAACCGAGAATACCAAGATGAAGATCTCTCCAAAATTTTCGTCTAAAGCCTTGAAGTGATCCTAGAAAGACGCCAACAATGGAAAAGAAACGCCTCCAAACACCAAAGACGCCGGCCAAAAAGAAGAGGAAGAAGAAGATCGTCTCCAAGCCTCCAAGAATCGCCAACTCTTGCCCTAGCCGTCGTCCAAGGTTTTCCTCAAGCCAAAAATCGCCAACTTTCCTTCCCTAACCCCAATTACCCACTTAAAATTTGGGTTTTTTTTTTTTTTTTTTTTTTTTTAAACCCGCTAACTAATTAATTCAAATCCATCTAATTTAAGTGCAAACCCAATAACTAATTAATTTAACCATTAACTAACAATTTAACCATTCACTTAAACGAAAATCCAATAAGGATTAACTTAACATCCAATAAGGTCTATTTAATTAATTACAAATTAACAACCAATAAATTTCTAATTAATTAATTATAAATTAACAACCAATAAACTCTAATCAATTAATTACAAATTAACAATCAATAAGCCAGTTAATTAACATCCAATAAGCTAGTTAATTAACATCCAATACTGCTTAACGTAATATCCACAGTCAATGATTTTATTTAAATCAAAATAATACTTACCAGGACTTAAGATCCTTGGATCTTACAACATTGTTACCTTTCATGTCTATCTTCCTTGAAGACCCATTTACAGCCTATGGGTCTTACCCCTTCGGCGGCTCAATCAAGTCCCAAACTTGATTAGCAGACATGGAGTCCATTTCGGTTCTCATGGCGCTTAGCCATTTCTTGGCATCTGGTCCATCGACCGCTTCCTAATAAGTCTTAGGTTCATCCTTGATGAAAAATTCATCATGCCCACAACTTGTAGGAACATTTTGAATCCATCAAACTTATGTGGTTCCTGTGTTACTTGAACCTCAGGTTGGCTTTCAACCTGTATGTGAGATCCTTCTTTCCATCTATATCTAATTGTTTTGTGGTTGATATTCGACCTCGTCCTAATCAAATCTACTCCCACTAGCTTCCTTCAAAAGATGTTTCTTCTTAAGAAAGACAATAGTTTGAGCAACAAATATTTTGTTCTCATAGGGATAGATATTGTACTCTTCAGTACCCCACAAACACACACCTTTTGAGATGGAATAATATGGAGTGGAATAATATGGAGTGCCAGAACAGTTGCTTGCATGGCCTCAAAAGGAAGTAAACTTGCATGACCTTTCAAAGATGGAACCACATCCAATGTGTTCTTCTTTCTTTCTTTGAATACACCATTCAGTTGTGGTGTTCCAGGGGGAGTAAGCTGTGAAATAATTCCACACTCCTTAGGATAGTTGATGATACAAAAATTCATAGTATATTTTGTGTCATTTGATAGGTCTTTTCGTGTCATATTCATGCTCTTTTGCTTATTTTCGTGCTTTATTTATCAAATATTATGGAATCTACACTTTTTCTAGTTTTTGATCATTTCAGGTAAAAAGGCATCATTTTAAGGCATTTTTAAGTAATTCAAGTGCATAGGCAAATCGGAGCTTCATACCAAATTACGGCAGGGCCGTAATCAATATTACGGTACCGTGGTTTTACTGAGCCTACAGAATAAACCATGGCACTGCCATAATTTGTTTGATCTGCCATAATTTCGGTCGATTTCTATCCAAAAAGATTTGCAGATATTAGGGCACTGCCGTAACGAATATTACGGGCCGTAATTTCGGGTGATTTCTTTCAAGAAGGTTTTACGCGATCACAGTACTGCTGTGGTTGCTTTTACAGCACGTAATTATTCCAGATTTTTGACTAGAACACATTACGACACTGTCGTAATGGAAATTACAGCCGTAATTATATTCCAGATAGCCGATTTTCCTAGTCTTATTGAAGCCCAATTTTTGCGTGGATGATTGCGGATGATTTAGACCACCAATTCAAGATCTGTAAAAAGGGGAATACTCAAGAGAACAAGGGGAAGAAGAGCACACCGAAAGCCCTAATTTTGATCAACGTTTCAGAGAGAAATTAAGTTCTTCACCGCCGCCCTAGGTTTCACCACCGGGAAGCGTACAGAGCATCTCCGGCTGTGAAATTTGAAGGGAAGCTATGCCTGAGGGAGGAGAATATACACCAGAAGTTTCAGAGTGAAAGGGGACTGATCGAAGGAGAAATCAATGAAAGAGGCGACGCCGACACTGTTCACACGAGATTCACAGGCTGTAATTTCCATTACAGCCCTGTGTTTAGTCAAATTTCCGTTCTTCTCGATTTTTGATTGTTCTAACCTATGGCTATTTGTAATTTCTTCATCATGCTAGCTTTAACACTTTTTGGGACATGGGGCAAAATCCCCTTAATTTCATAATGACTAGATGATCTTTATTTCGTTAGAATACTCTTATTATGATAATTCTACTTAAGTGATGATTGTCTTTAATCTCTTTTAGTTTTATATTGTCAACATGTATTGGAGTTTTTATGATATGGACTGAAAAGTGACTTGCAAAACTTGGAACCCTAGAATCGAGATTTAGGGACTCATCGTAAGAAATTAGGTTTGTTCTTGTTTCTAGATTTTAGAAGTTTATTGACTTGTTGATAATCTAATCTAGGAGACATTAATGAGTTAAACATGAAGATATTGTAAGAAATTAAGTATCGGATCGTTGGAAAACCTTAAGTAGAACCTGTGAAACTAAAGTATGAAAATATTTAGTTTTCACTTGAGATGATTGACATAAAGATTGGATGCATGAAAGTGATCTTAAATCTTCTTGTCAATGATTTACTTATCTTTAGCATTGAATACATCTTGTGCGAAAGTGAGGATTGGTTCTTTGTAAATTATCTGCGCAAAAGCGAGATGATTTCTTTATAAAGTAAATTATATCTTTATCATAATAAGAATAAACTGACGATCATCTAAATTATATCTAGTCATTGAAATTAAGGTGGATGAAACCCTAGTTCCAGCTTTTCTCTCTGACTTTTCATGTACTTTTCGATCGTTCTCTTACATCATATTCGATTCCTAGCTAGTGAAAAATTAATTATTCGGTACTTGACAAATAAGGTCTCTGTGGTTCGATATCTTTTTTTATTACTTTGAGTATCAGTGCACTTGCGGCACAACAATAGTTATCAAATTCTTCATTAACCACCTTGAACCAATCAAAGTGCTTTAACAAATCCTCCAATCTGATTTTGTACTTCATTTCTGAACTTCTTGGATTTCTCCAAAGTTATGTGTTAGATAAGACATATCTACACCTATTGAAGTATACAACACCATCTCGTGCTTGTTTTCATGGGTCTACACACATTGCAGTGTAATAGATCCAACTAGCCACTGACACTTACATCGTTCTTGGTGAAGGGAGCATCTGTCACCTTGTCCATTAAACAAGACTCACATGTATCATAATCCTGAAGGATAATGATCCCAATAGTATATGGACTTCTTGGACGTGACATTTGTTTAATGGCCAAAGTGACAATGCCATGTGTAGGTGTTAATTGAATCATTGGATTTGATCCTTTTAGTGTCAATGCTACATCTAGAACAACAAGCCACTATTAATTGCACCACTACTACAGAACATACCAGACACCATTTATTTCAAACTGAAATCCTTTCAAATGAATGGATAAGATGATCTTTTACAATAGCTGGTACATAATAGCAAAGTTCTACTTGAAGTCATAAAGGCAGTGAGATGATATTAACAGCAGCATGCAATGCTCCGTTTCTGACTCGAAAGTCGATCCCACCAAGCCTTATTGTCCTACTTCTTCTGAGCCCCTGCATATGAAAACATATGTGAACCCCACATGTGGTACCAAGTACCCATGAATAAGAAGTAGACATAAAGAGCTCAGTCACACAATACCTGAAGCAGATGGATTACATCCCTTCTTTTGTGCCATGCTCTTCTTGGGCCTTAATCTGTCCTAAAATTTTCATGCATTCCCAATCTTTCTGTTGGGAAACCCCAGGGATATTTTACAATTTTTCATAGAGATTACAATACATCAGCAGCGGAATAATATCCCCGAAACAGGCCAGTCCCAAAAACCCAGTGAAGATCTTCATGCGAGGGGGTCGACACGATGAGATAGTAAGTACCTAGAGCGAGAAGAGGCAGAGGGCGAAAGGCCAATGTCGATGTAGGCGCCCAAGTGTTCGCCTTCTGCAATCTCACACACACGGATTCCTCGAGTCTTCTTCTTCCATGCTCGGTGCTAGCCTTGGGAAGAAGATCCATGCCAAGGGAGTCCCTCTTGATCACTTGCGGCAACCACCAAGGAGAAGTGGCGCCAAGGGAAGAAAAAGAGGAAAATGTCGCAAGCCCTCTTCTCAAAGAAGAGGAAAATGCAGCAAGCTTTCTTCTCTACTTCATGTGTAAACTCTTTAAATTTCTCAAAGGATTCAGACTTATGTCTCATCAAGTAGACATAACCATATCTACTGATGTCATCAGTAAATATGATGAGGTACTTGTACCCTCCTCTAGCTTGTTTATTGAATGGCCCACACACATCACTGTGTATAAGACTCAATAAACCTCCTGCCCTCTCACCAGTCTTGGTGAAGGGCATTTTTATCATCTTCCCTAATAAACAAGGCTCACAAGTGTCAAATTCCTCCAAGGAACTTGAAGCTAACAATCCATTTGCATGGAGTTGTTGAATGTGATTCTTGTTTATATGGGCTAATCGACAATGCCAAAGGAAAGCACCAACTGAACCACTCAATTTGATCCTTTTGCTATTTATGTTACAAATAGAATTGTACATGTCCAAGACATATAACCCATTGCACAAAGTACCCTTCCCATAAAACATGTTTGCAAATGAAAAAGAACATGAGTTCTCCTTTATTTCAAACTTAAATCTTATCTTTGCCAAGTAAGGAAAGGATACAATGTTTTTAGTAAGTAAAGGTACATAATAACAATGATCTAGTTCTAATTGAAGTCCAGAAGGCAGGGAGAGAGTCAAAACTCCTACAGCAACAGCAGCAACTTGTGCTCTATTTCCAACCCATAGGTCAATCTCTCCAGCCCGCACTGATCTTCTTTTATTGAGCCCCTGCATATTGTTGGGGTATGCCCTTAAGGCTAATGTTTGAGGCCTTGGGATTGTATCAGTATCATGTAATAAACTTTTATGTTTATGAAGGCATGGTTGTTATTCAGTTTGTTACATTATCTGCTGCAATAAGTGTACTTCTGAATAATGTCTCAAAGCTGTTCAGCTAGGCTGACATGCTATATGTCCTTAGTCGAAATATCTTGGTGAACATGAGACAGCCTTGATATGATTGAGACTAATATGTGTTCTAATCTTATAGGATGCTTCGAGCATGGAATAAGATTTAGACTCATGGGTACATTGGATGTACTGGACAGACCCTACTAGGATATTCAATTGTTTGTCACAATGTGAATAATCCTTGTTTGCATCAAGTGGCACATGTCCTCTGACTTGAGATCACTTGTGTTTCTAAATGATGATTGTCATTGTTTTGAGGTAGTTCAATATCATTTGAAACATAATGATTATAGACTATCTTGGATAATGATCATGAGTCAGGTTAGGGCACTAGTGATAGATACAGGATTGCCGTCTCCTTGTTTAAGGAGTGTGATGTTCTAAAGGGGCCCCCCTGAATGAGATAATTGAGAATAGTGTATGGCCATACCCTGATGACTATGTTCATCTGATCTAATCATGCTCATCATATTGGAGCTACAGGCTTGACATGCTTGTCCAATAAGAACATCCAGTGGCAAAGGAAACATGTATGCCTAGTGAAGTGGATTCACACTTGTGCTGTGGTTTGGGTATAGTCTTGGAAGACTCTTTCCTTTATATCGGGAGACGGTGATGTGTTGCTAGATACCCCTCACTGATCGTCATAACGTAAGTTATCGTTACCGACATTTAAAGGAAACCCTCAGGGTCGCACAATTTGATGATATGGCTTACTTAAGTCAGATCGTGTGGACTGAATTGTTTGGGTTCAGTTTGAAGGGATTTAATCTCTAATTATAAGTGAGATCTGGTCTGATCATGTTTGATTGATTAGGGCTTGAGATCGGTAAGCTTTGATCGAGAGAGTTGATGTCAGATCGGTAAGATCAGAAGCATCAAGAAATGAACGGTTAGATCTTGAACCTTTAGGGTTTATTGTGATCTAGACCATATGGCTTGGGTTAATTGGTCTTGGACCAAACCGACATTGAACCGGCTCATGAATGAGCGCATGGTTCATGGGAGATGAGTTAAGCGCTTGGTTCACTTAAGGGTGAACGCTTGAGCCTTGACTACTTTCCATTTTGGGAATTCGGTTTCCAAATGGAATGTATGTAACGCCTCCACATTAGTGTGGGAGGTTACTCTCTCGCCGAACTCTCTCTTGTGAAGGCTTCTCCATTTTCGGTGATGAGCACTTGATGAAAACAAGAGAAGGAAGTCTCGCCAAGCAAGAAGTTCTCTTCCCTTCCACGCGACAACGACCCTTTGAAGCGCTTTGCTAGCACAAAGGATTCAAAGGAGCAAGCTATCTTCATTTGTTGTGTGCGTCACCTTTGGAGAAGGAGCACTTGCGTCTTTGCTTCCAAGGCACCATCCATTCGATGGCATTGGTATGATCTCCTTCTTGATCTAATCAATCTATCAAAGTTAATCATATGAGCATATAAGCGATTGTGTTGTTGAAACCCTAGCAAAATTGCTTGCGCCCCCTAAATTAGGGTTTCATCTGCTTGCGCTCCCCCTTGAAGGGGACTCTTCAATTGGTATCAGAGCTAGGATCTTATATGGTTCATATGATTGCTATGTATGTTATGTGATCCTTGTATGCTTAGATCTTCCTTACATGCGAGATTTACATGTACATTTTATACATGCCGAAACTTGTATGTTTCCTTGGCGCATGTATGTTGGTTGCGCTTCCATTATGTTGTTGTAGTTGTTTTTCTAAAAACCCTAAATGACATGCGCGACTTTCACTAGATCTAAGCCGCACCTACAATAAACCCTTAGACGGGTTGATGGGGTTGAAAGCATCATCTAGTATAGATCAAATTAGTCTGATCAGACCATCTGACAGCCTAGATGGATCGACCAGATGGCTCCTGTGCGCAAGCACGAGGTGGCTATAGGTCGATTGCATCACAGGCGTGTAGCGAGGTCTGGTTGAGACAACCAGTGAACACACATGAGTTAGGCCCGGGGTCACACCCGCTTGCCAGAACTCATGTTGGCTGTTCAGCCCTTGGCGCATGCATGGTTGACCATTAGGTCAACTCGAGTCAGTTAGGACTTGGTGCATGCAAGGGCATGGATCTAACTAGATTGATGAGTGGATCCCTATCAATGGACCGTTGTAAGGTTGTAGGGCACATAAGAAAATTAAAATTGATGCCAATGGGTTTTCAAAATTTTATTTTCTTTGTAATGGATCACATGATTGATTGAATGATGCCATGATGCTTGTTTATTTAATCTTATGTCGGTTGCCCTTTTAATGTGTGCTGTGCTGGGGCCTGCGAGCCTGGTAAATTATTATTTTTGTGATCTGCGAATCACATTTTTAATTAATTTATTGTATAATTGACCTGCGAGTCAAACTTGTCTAGATAGATTAAAATGTATTTTAATTAGACAAGAGCACAAAAGCACACATCGCAGAGGTGCATTCAGCTGGTGGGCGCACCTGAGCTGCATTGAGCGCTAGGGCCCTGGGTTGGACCAGATGAGATGCAAAAGACCCAACAAGAGCAAGTGAAGACTTAAGTTGATTTAAGGTCTTACTTAGGCTCTATGGGCTTTTACCACATAAGATCAGCATGCTTTCTACTTATTGCTTATAATTAGAATTGCATGTTTAGTTATCTTCTGCTATCACCATAGGGTTTGTATGATGGGTAAGAAGATAAAAGACCGTTAAAATCCAACGCTAAAATATCAAGCTCGATAGCCTTCTGACGCGAAACCTCACTGTTCTGACTATCGTTGGAGCCGTGTTGTACCCACTCAGTGGGCACCTCCATCTATCTTCAGACGGTGCGGGATTACACCTGCGTGTTACAGAGAAGGGATTTATCGCTTCTCGTTGCTCAGCATAGCACGTGGTGGTCCGGGGAGTAGGTCGGGTCAGCTTGACCATGTAGGCTACATATGTGGCGCATATGGTAGCACATGGAGGCAGCCATCTGTGGGATCAGAGACTGTGTTGTACCAACTCAGTTGGCACAGTCTGCTGGATTGCCCAGATGAAGGGGAATCGCACGGGTTGGCGATTGGCAGGGACTGCCTACCAGAAATTAGTGCTTGTACTCTCTGTGCATCTTATCTCGCCTGAGCGGGACGCGGAGACCAAGTATGAAATCTGGATCCCATCTCACTAAAAGAGTTCTACTCTTTCGGGCTGTTTTGCTGGATTTTTCAGCCAGATAAAATAGTGAGAAAAAGAATCATTCTTAAGTCCTGATTGATTCTTAACATTGATACTGACCTTGCTGTTCTTGCATTGTTGTAGATTCCTGCAGCAACGAACACCATGAGCTTCAATGTGCGATCCCTACTGGAAAGGGAGAAGTTTGCTGGGCCAAACTTCTCAGACTGGTTCGGACACCTTAAGATCGTTCTTAAGGCAGAGAGGAAACTGTATGTCCTCGAGACGGCTGTGCCGCCTCAACCCGCTGCGAACGCCGCAAGGGCGGTTCGTGATGCCTATGAAAAGCATGTCAATGATAGCATTGATGTCGCTTGCCTGATGCTAGCGTCTATGACGCCACCGCTGCAGCGTCAGCATGAGGATATGTCGGCTATAGAGATTATAGCGAACCTCAAGATGCTGTATGCTGCACAGGCGAGGACTGAACGCTATAATCTGACCAAGCTTTTCTTTCAGACCAAACTGGCTGAAGGGAGCCCAGTGGGAGCTCACGTGCTCAAGATGATTGGGCACAAGGAGGCTCTGGAGAAACTGGGGCATACCATCAACCAGGAGCTTGCTGTAGACATTATTCTGCAGTCTCTCCCGCCCTCTTTCGATGCGTTCATTATTAACTTTAATATGAACAAAATCGATTGTACTCCGGCAGAGCTGCTGAATATGCTCTTGACTACTGAGGAGACTCTGAAGGGAAAGCCTTCAACCTCTGTCTTAATGGTTCCTTCTAGGAACAAGAAGAAGGGGAAGAAGGGCAAAGCCCCTATCAAGAACTATAGTAAGGCTCTGAAACAGAAGGTTAAGCGGTCAAAGGACAACAGGTGTTTCCACTGTGGCCAGCTGGGTCACTGGAAAAAGGACTGTAAAGCGCTCCAAGGAGATAAGAGGGGAAGCATCGCTTCTGGCTCAGGTATATACGTGACGGAAGTCATGGTTTCATCTTCTTCTATTTCATGGGTGTTGGACACTGCATGTGGAGTTCACATTTGTTCAAATGTACAGGAACTCAAGAGAAGAAGACAGGTGGGACAGCATGAGGTGGACCTATGAGTTGGAAACGGGGCACGGGTTGCTGCTGTTGCTGTAGGGGATTATTACATCTCATTACCATCTGGCATTGTATTAGAATTAAACAATTGTTATTTTGTACCCAGTATTACCAAAAATATTATCTCTATTCCTGCTCTTGTCAGGAAAGGGTTTTCCTTTGAATGCAAGATTTCAAAGTGTTATCTTACTCTTGATAATATTGTTTATGCTACTGGTTCAATTAACAATGGGTTATTCATGTTGGACATGGAATATTCTATACAACATATTGATAATAAGAAAGCCAAGTATGCTGATGACAGCACCTTGCTATGGCATAGTCGTTTAGGCCATATTAACAAGAAGCGCATTAAGCGGTTGCATGATCATGGACTGCTGGGATCATTCTCCTATGAGGAGATTGATACATGCAAAGCTTGTTTAATGGGTAAAATGACGAAGTCACCTTTTCCTCATAAAGGTCAAAGGGCTTCAGGTTTACTTGACCTTATACACAGTGATGTGTGTGGGCCATTTAGTAAACATGCCAGAGGTGGCTATTCGTACTTCATTACCTTTACTGATGATTTCAGTAGATATGGGTATGTCTATCTGATGAGACATAAGAGTGAATCTTTTGACAAGTTCAAAGAGTTCAAAAATGAAGTACAGAATCAACTAGGCCGAAATATCAAGGCACTTCGTTCTGATCGAGGTGGAGAATACTTGAGTCATGCGTTTACTGACTATCTAAAAGAGTGTGGGATTATCTCACAGCTCACTCCGCCAGGAACACCGCAATGGAATGGTGTGTCCGAGAGGAGGAACAGAACCTTACTGGATATGGTTCGTTCTATGATGAGTCAGGCTACTCTACCTTACTCCTTTTGGGGTTTTGCACTGGAAACAGCTGCAAAGGTACTAAACCGAGTGCCATCCAAGGCCGTTTCAAAGACTCCATATGAGTTATGGTATGGGAAACAGCCTAGCTTGACATTTATCAGGATCTGGGGCTGCGAGGCTTATGTTAAAAAGCTCGCCTCTGGGAAACTAGAGAGCAGATCTGAGAAATGTATCTTTGTCGGATACCCTAAGGAAACTAAGGGTTATTATTTCTACGATCTCAAAGAGAACAAGGTATTTGTTGCTCGGACGGCCATCTTTCTTGAGAAGGAATTTCTTCTGCAAGAGGCCAGTGGGAGAGAAATAAAGCTGGATGAGAATCCAGAGGAAGGGCAAAGTAGTCAAGCACAGTTGGATGAGCCTGAGCCAGTTGAGCAGGTTATTGAACAACCTGAGGCTCAGATATCACGGGAACCGCGAAGATCGGGAAGGATCCGTCGTCAGCCTGAGCGCTATGACGGAGTCTACATCATTGATAATGATGAACCCCTCACTTATGCGGATGCGGTCAGTGGACCGGAGTCAGCTAGATGGCTTGAAGATATGCGAGCCGAGATGGACTCCATGTCAGATAACCAAGTCTGGGATTTGGTTGACCCGCCTCCGGGAGTTATCCCTATAGGCTATAAATGGATCTTCAAGAAGAAGATTGACATGGATGGTAACGTGGTTACCTATAAAGGCAGGCTAGTTGCGAAAGGTTTCAAACAAATCTACGGGATAGATTATGATGAAACTTTCTCTCCTGTAGCCATGTTTAAGTCTATTCGGATTCTTTTCGCGATAGCTGCATATTATGATTATGAGATCTGGCAAATGGATGTGAAGACCGCTTTCCTTAATGGAAATCTAGATGAGGATGTGTATATGACACAACCTGAAGGTTTCACTAATCCATCAGATCGTCATAAAATATGCAAGTTAAAGAAGTCCATTTATGGACTTAAACAAGCATCTAGAAGCTGGAATATTCGTTTTGATGAATCAATCTCTGAGTTTGGTTTCATCAAGAATGAAGATGACCCATGTGTATATAAGAGGTTTAGTGGGAGCGTGATTACTTTCCTAGTCCTCTACGTCGATGATATCTTAATCATTGGAAACGATATTCCTGAACTGCATGCTGTTAAAGCATGGTTAGGCAAATGTTTCCAGATGAAAGATCTAGGAGAAGCAGCCTATGTGTTAGGTGTGAAGATCTACAGGGATAGATCTAAGAGGCTTCTCGGGCTGTGCCAGAGTACTTACATCGATAAAGTCCTGGAGAGATTTCATTTAGAGAATTCTAAAAGAGGACATCTTCCAGTCAGACATGGTCTGAATCTTTCAAAGAGTCAGTGTCCACAAACACAGACTGAGAAAGATGAAATGGACAATACGCCTTATGCTTCGGCTATTGGGTCCATTATGTATGCGATGTTGTGTACTCGCCCAGACGTCGCTTACGGGTTAAGCGTGACCAGTCGATTCCAAAGTAATCCAGGTATGGCGCACTGGATTGTAGTCAAGAACATTTTAAAATATCTGCGGAGGACCAAAGATATGTTCTTGATATATGGTGGTCAGGAAGAACTCAGTATTGAAGGATATACTGACGCTTCATTCAAGTCTGACCAGGATGATTTCCGATCGCAATTAGGCTATGTTTTTAGCTTGAATGGAGGAGCGGTGGTGTGGAAGAGTTTCAAACAGTCAACTGTTGCTGATTCCACAACAGAAGCCGAGTATGTTGCAGCCTCGGAAGCATCCAAGGAGGCAGTGTGGATTCGTAAGTTCGTGAGAGAACTTGGTGTTGTTCCTTCGAGTGCAGATCCTTTGGTTATCTTTTGTGATAACACTGGGGCAATCGCACAAGCAAAGGAACCACGGTCGCACCAGAAGTCCAAGCACATACAGAGACGGTTTCATTTGATCAGGGAGATCATTGATCGTGGCGAGATCAAAGTCTGCAAGGTTCATATAGACGACAATCTGGCTGACCCGCTTACCAAGCCTCTGGCGCAGCAGAATCATGAAAAGCACTGTAATAATATGGGTTTGAGATTTCTTAACCATTAGATTAAGTACAAGTGGGAGATTGTTGGGGTATGCCCTTAAGGCTAATGTTTGAGGCCTTGGGATTGTATCAGTATCATGTAATAAACTTTTATGTTTATGAAGGCATGGTTGTTATTCAGTTTGTTATATTATCTGCTGCAATAAGTGTACTTCTGAATAATGTCTCAAAGCTGTTCAGCTAGGCTGACATGCTATATGTCCTTAGTCGAAATATCTTGGTGAACATGAGACAGCCTTGATATGATTGAGACTAATATGTGTTCTAATCTTATAGGATGCTTCGAGCATGGAATAAGATTTAGACTCATGGGTACATTGGATGTACTGGACAGACCCTACTAGGATATTCAATTGTTTGTCACAATGTGAATAATCCTTGTTTGCATCAAGTGGCACATGTCCTCTGACTTGAGATCACTTGTGTTTCTAAATGATGATTGTCATTGTTTTGAGGTAGTTCAATATCATTTGAAACATAATGATTATAGACTATCTTGGATAATGATCATGAGTCAGGTTAGGGCACTAGTGATAGATACAGGATTGCCGTCTCCTTGTTTAAGGAGTGTGATGTTCTAAAGGGGCCCCCCTGAATGAGATGATTGAGAATAGTGTATGGCCATACCCTGATGACTATGTTCATCTGATCTAATCATGCTCATCATATTGGAGCTACAGGCTTGACATGCTTGTCCAATAAGAACATCCAGTGGCAAAGGAAACATGTATGCCTAGTGAAGTGGATTCACACTTGTGCTGTGGTTTGGGTGTAGTCTTGGAAGACTCTTTCCTTTATATCGGGAGACAGTGATGTGTTGCTAGATACCCCTCACTGATCATCATAACGTAAGTTATCGTTACCGACATTTAAAGGAAACCCTCAGGGTCGCACAATTTGATGATATGGCTTACTTAAGTCAGATCGTGTGGACTGAATTGTTTGGGTTCAGTTTGAAGGGATTTAATCTCTGATTATAAGTGAGATCTGGTCTGATCATGTTTGATTGATTAGGGCTTGAGATCGGTAAGCTTTGATCGAGAGAGTTGATGTCAGATCGGTAAGATCAGAAGCATCAAGAAATGAACGGTTAGATCTTGAACCTTTAGGGTTTATTGTGATCTAGACCATATAGCTTGGGTTAATTGGTCTTGGACCAAACCGACATTGAACCGGCTCATGAATGAGCGCATGGTTCATGGGAGATGAGTTAAGCGCTTGGTTCACTTAAGGGTGAACGCTTGAGCCTTGACTACTTTCCATTTTGGGAATTCGGTTTCCAAATGGAATGTATGTAACGCCTCCATATTAGTGTGGGAGGTTACTCTCTCGCCGAACTCTCTCTTGTGAAGGCTTCTCCATTTTCGGTGATGAGCACTTGACGAAAACAAGAGAAGGAAGTCTCGCCAAGCAAGAAGTTCTCTTCCCTTCCACGCGACAACGACCCTTTGAAGCGCTTTGCTAGCACAAAGGATTCAAAGGAGCAAGCTATCTTCATTTGTTGTGTGTGTCACCTTTGGAGAAGGAGCACTTGCGTCTTTGCTTCCAAGGCACCATCCATTCAATGGCATTGGTATGATCTCCTTCTTGATCTAATCAATCTATCAAAGTTGATCATATGAGCATATAAGCGATTGTGTTGTTGAAACCCTAGCAAAATTGCTTGCGCCCCCTAAATTAGGGTTTCATCTGCTTGCGCTCCCCCTTGAAGGGGACTCTTCACATATTTGTATAAATATGAGCTCCACATGCGGTATCCAATATCCATGACATAGAAGTAGAAAGGTTGACTTCAGTAACATTAATACCTGAACATGAAGACGAAGCCTTGCCTCTCTTCTTCTCATTATGAAGTTGCACCATGTCCTTTATCATGTGAGGTGGTCCTCCACATAAGTAGCACTTGTTATTCCTGATTCTTTCCATCTTTATCTTCAATATCTAAGTTAAGCCATTTGGCTCAACACATTGAATGTCTACTTTAGGAGGGTTGAGCTCAACCAATTCATCAAAGATCTGCCTTAGATTAGAAATAATCTCAGAAGCATTCTTAGATTCATATTGCCCTCTAAATTCAGGCGACATGTTGGTTAGCATCAAATTAGCAACCTCTAAAGTATCAGCCTGATGCTTTTCATAAGCATCATTCTCAGCTACTGAGGCCAAGCATGGAAGTGGTTTAGGAATAGGCTGATCAAGGACATAGAGCTTCCTCTCGAGCTTAAGCACAGTTCTCAAGTTCATATATCAATCCAATAAGTTGGATCCAACCAATTTATCCCTTTCCAGGGTAGATCGCAGTGACCATCTTCTATTGTTTGTAGCCATTATTTTACAACAACCAAGATGTTGGGAAACCCCGGAGATATTTTATAATTTTAACAGAGATTACAATACAAACAGCGGAATAATATCCCCGAAACAGACCCGTCCCAAAAACCCAGTGAAGATCATCATGCGAGGGGGTTGACACAATGTGATAGAAAGTACCTAGAGCAAGAGGAGGCCGATGTCGAGATAGGCGCCCAAGTGTTCGCCCTCTGCAGTCTCACACACACGGATGCCTCGAGCCCTCTTCTTCCACGCCCGGTGCTAGCCTCGGGAAGAAGATCCAAGTCTTAGATTACTCCTTTGAACACTTGCGCCAACCTTGTCACATCCCGTTATCTTAACCCCAAACAAGGATCACAAGTCATGAAAGATACCGGATGTTATCATACAAGATCGATTCACATGCTAGGTAAAACCAAGTTCAAGAAAACACGATCTGAAAATTTTCGAAAATTCATACATAGAATCTCAAAACACAATTTCATAAATGTACCTGCCACCACGCAATACTTGCACTAGACATATGCAAGTTACATTTATATTAAAACCGATTGCAAAAACACAAGTCAACTCGAAATTCGAAACAAAGTCATAATATCGATTCTATAAATTCATTCAATGATACCACACCGAAACCAGGCCAAAGCCCGCGGTGACACAAAAATCAGAATATCAAACTGCCACAACCGGCAACACAAGTTCACATAATTCAGCCACAACTGGCAACACAAGTTCACATAATTCGGCCACAACCGGCCCCAGTAATTAAACACAAAAGTCTTATTCATTCAACTGGCATATCACGATGTTCATATAAAATGTTAACTGGAAATGCGCCCCTGCTCTACACCTGAAAATAATGAGGGGTGAGCTACACAGCCCAGTGAGTGGATAGTCTCAAACGACCATCCATAACATACACTCAAAAATACATGCAGATTATTTTAAAAACATTTAACAGAATATCATGTCAACAAATAACAAAATTAAAGGACAGAACTCATATAAAACAATCAAGTGTAAACTGCTAAGACATCACACCAGTGACTACTCAAAGTTCTAGAGCTATACTCTAAACCAACTAAACATACCAACCACTTAGTTAACCTAGTTGTCTAGCATATTCAGTAGTGACCATTATGGTCCAACCCGGCTTTGGCCTAAGCACTGGGAGAAGCCTGCAAATCACATGCAACATATAGATGGACAGTGAGTAGACTCAAGAGGTAATCACCACCTGGTCAAGATGTGATACATTGATCTACACCACCCCATAATCACAAAAATCTAAGCGTCTAAGAGTGACGACATCAAGAGGTGGCCCCTGTCCGACCAAGACATGGCACTTTGCGTCTTATATCACTCGTTCTCCCAAAGGGTTCCTTAACTGGACAACACCAGACACACCTTATATCTTATTTCACAAAAGTGGACTCCTAAGTGTCAACTAGACTCTAGGATAGTCATTTTTATCACAATAATCACATCAGGCAGGCTGAACAACAACCCCCTTATCACAATAATCACATCAGGCAGGCTGAACAACAACCCCCTTATCACAATAATCACATCAGGCAGGCTGAACAACAACCCCCTCACATATCACAATATAGGGCTGAAATCTCTAACCCTTAACATATCACATATAGACTATCCCCTTGAGTACACAGTTACACTTAGCCTTAGTCCTATCCATTCCATGACCACAACACATAATATTTGAGTTCACATAACCACATAATATTCAAAAATCACATAACCACATAATATTCAAAAAATCACATAATCTCATAATATTCAAAAATCACATAAACACATAATATTCCAAAAAATCACATAATCACATAATATTTGAAAAATCACATAACCACATAATATTCCAAAAAAAATCGCATAATTCACATAGTAGTGTAGTCCTTAGGTTTCATGCTGATTAGTTCAGTCTAACCTTGCTAAGTTATCACCCAAGTTTCTCAAACAAAGATTCATGGTCATAGATAAATAAACATGAATATTATTAGCATTTATTAGGGCTATTAGGGCATCCATAACATCAACATAAGATTAAAATTCATCCTCTTACAATCTAATTCACAAAACATCACATGTAGCCCACGGTTTCAAGCATATTATATACTTAAAATTTAAATCCTAGTTAACAAGAATTCCATGCTAAAAATCATTGATTTAAAGCTTCCTAAATTCCATATAAGAATACCTTAAATTTCGGTTTTTCATGATATATACACCCATGCAAAATTTCGGTTTTTCATGATATATTCACCTTTGCAAAATTTGGTTTTCAACATGGTGAGGTCTTGAGTTTCGGTTTTTAACATGGTAAAGTTTTCAAACAATTACATGTATCATCTAACACAACCAAATAGATAGGATCGAATAGACACTCCACTCACCTCTTAACCGTGAACACTAAGGTGAAATCTTCCCCCACAAAACTCGTCTAAAGCCTTTAAGCCGCCCAAAGAATCTCCAAGAACTCGCCAAGAAAGTTTCTTCACCTCAAGGAAATTCGCCAAGGGGAAGAAGATGGAGAATTCGCCTCAATAACTCCAAGAACACCAAGATCGCCTTCTTCCTCCAAGGTGGCGTCAAGCTCTAGGGTTGCATGAACGATCAGCCGCCAAAAGTCCTCTTCACGCCATATTTGAATTAACGGATTGGATCTTCAAGTCGCCAAGCATCCTAACCGCCAAGTAGAGGATCCAAGTCCATGTCGCCAAGTGATGATCCAATTAGGTGAGAAGACTTAATCCACTAACTAATTAATTCGAATCCATCTAATTTAAGTGTAAACCCAATAACCCATAGTTAACTAATTAATTTAACCATTAACTAACCATTTAACCATTCACTTAAACGAAAATCCAATAAGGATTTAATTAACATCCAATAAGGTCTATTTAATTAATTACAAATTAACAATCAATAAACCAGTTAATTAATATCCAATAAGCTAGTTAATTAACATCCAATACTGCTTAACGTAATATCCACAGTCAATGATTTTATTTAAATCAAAATAATACTTACCAGGACTTAAGATCCTTGGATCTTACATCCCTCCCTCCTTATAAAGCTTTAGTCCTCTAAAGCTCAGCATTCATATTATCAAAAAGATAAGCATAAAACTTCCTCATATCAGCTTCAGTCTCCCAAGTCGCCTCCTCAACCGACTGATTTCCCCAGATAACCTTTACTAAAGGTATAGACTTGTTCCTCAGAACTTTATCCTTTCTATCCACAATCTGGAGAGGTCTTTCCTCAAAGGTCAAATCACTCTGAATCTGAAGAGGTTCCAACTCCAATACATGAGATGGATCAGGATGATATTTCCTCAAAGCAGAAACATGGAACACATTATGCACATGATCCATAGCAGGAGGTAAAGCTAACCTGTAAGCCACTGGACCAACTCTCTCAATAATGTCAAAAGGGCCTACAAACCTAGGGCTCAACTTGCCCTTTTTGCCAAACCTCATAACACCCTTAGTAGGTGACACCTTTAAGAAAACATGATCCCCTACCATAAACTCCAAGGGACGACGACGGTCATCAGCATAACTCTTCTGTCTGTCCCGAGAAATCTTCAGTTTATTCTGTATCTCTCTGACCTTATCAGTAGTCTCCTGAACTGCATCAGATCTCAAAATCATTCTGTCACCAGTTTCCTCCCAACACAAGGGAGTCCTACACCTTCTCCCATACAAAGCCTCATAAGGAGCCATCTGAATACTGGAGTGGAAACTATTATTATAAGTGAACTCTATCAAAGATAGATCCCGGTTCCACTCAGAACTCCAATCAACCACATAAGCTCTCAATAAGTCTTCTAGAGTCTGTATAGTACGCTCCGTCTGGCCATCAGACTGAGGATGGTATGCTGTACTAAAACTCAACTTAGTACCCAAACCCTCCTATAAGCTCTTCCAAAACCTGGACAGAAATCGAGAGTCCCTATCAGACACAATATCAACAGGCACTCCATGCAGTCTGACTATCTCATCAATGTACAATCTAGCCAGTCTCTCTAAAGGATAAGTCATCTTGATCGGAAGAAAATGGGCTGATTTAGTGAGTCTATCAACAATCACCCAAATAGCATCATGACCCAATCTGGTTCTGGGCAAACCACAAACAAAGTCCATACTAATACATTCCCACTTCCACTCAGGAATAGGAAGGGGCTGCAACAAACCACCAGGCTTCTGGTGTTCAGCCTTTACTGTCTGACAGGTTAAACACCTAGAGACAAAATCAAATACTTCTTTCTTCATACCCGGCCACCAAAAACTCTTCTTGAGGTCCTGATACATCTTAGTTACACCAGGATGTAGAGAATATTTGGAGTTATGGCTGTCCTCCAATATTTCTTTCCTCAAGCTCGGTTCCTCAGGGACACACACCCTTCCACGGAACCGAAGAACACCATCATCAGACAAGCTAAAATCTGGAACTGTACCCGCAACCAAACTATCCCTGATCTGAATTAATTTCGGATCCACAGATTGCTGATCTCTGATCTTCTGCAACAAAGCAGACTGTACTCTGAGGAAAGCCACATAACCCGACTGAACTTTAGGAGAAACACTGATCCTGAGATCGCTGAACTCCTGTAGTAACTGCCACTCACTGACCCGTAGTGCCGCTACTGAAGTAACTGGATGTCTGCTCAGTGCATCAGCCACTACATTGGCCTTTCCAGCCTGTGTTGGGGTGTGCCCTTAAGGCTAATGTTTGAGGCCTTTGGGATTGTATCAGTATCATGTAGTAAACTCTTTTGTTTATAAAGGCATGGTTATTATTCAGGTTGTTACCTTGTCTGCTGTAATAAGTGTACTACTGAATAATGTCTCAAAGCTGTTCAGCTAGGCTGACATGCTATAAAGTCCTTAGTCGAGATATCTTGGTGAACATGAGACAGCCTTGATATGATTGAGACTAATATGTGTTCTGATCTTATAGGATGCTTCGAGCATGGAATAAGATGTAGACTCATGGGTACATTAGATGTACTGGACAGACCCTATTAGGATATTCAATTGCTTGTCACGATGTGAATATTCCTTGTATGCTACAAGTGGCACATGTCCTCTGACTTGAGATCACTTGTGTTTCTAAATGATGATTGTCATTGTTTTGAGGTAGTTCAATATCATTTGAAACATAATGATCATAGACTATCTTGGATAATGATCATGAGTCAGGTTAGGGCACTAGTGATAGATAAAGGATTGCCGTCTCCTTGTTTAAGGAGTGTGATGTTCTAAAAGGGGCCCCCCCTATATGAGATGATTGAGAAAGTGTATGGCCATACCCAGATGACTATGTTCATCTGATCTAATCATGCTCATCATATTGGAGTCACAGGCTTGACACGCTTGTCCAATAAGAACATCCAGTGGCAAAGGATATATGTATGCCTAGTGAAGTGCATTCACCCTTGTGCTATGGTTTGGGAGTAGTCTTGGAAGACTCTTTCCTTTATATCGGGAGACAGTGATGTGTTGCTAGATACCCCTCACTGATCGTGATAACGCAAGTTATCGTCACCGACATTTAAAGGAAACCCTTAGGGTCACACAATTTGATGATATGGCTTCTTTAAGTCAGATCGTGTGGACTGAATTGTTTGGATTCAGTTTGAAGGGATTTAATCTTTGATTATAAGTGAGATCTGGTCTGATCATGTTTGATTGATTAGGGCTTGAGATCGGTAAGCTTTGATCGAGAGAATGGATGCTAGATCGGTGAGATCAAGAGCATCAGGAGATGAACGGTTAGATCATGAGCCATTTGGTTCATAGAAGGTCTAGACCATGTCTTGGCTTGGCTTGGTTTGATTTTGGTCTTTGAACCAAATCGAATTGAACCAAAGAATGAACCGGTTCACTATGTGAACGCATGGTTCATGAAGGAAAGCATTTTGGCGTTGGCGAATGGCTTCATGACTTTCCATTTTGGGAAGTCATGTAACGCCACTCTTGATATCGCCTAAATGTTTTTGCTCTCTTGTCTTTGACGTGGCTTGTGATTTTCGTGTGGTGAAGGTGTTGACGACAAGGGGAGAACTCTCGGCCAAGCATCATCTCATCATCCCTACCATTCGAACAAGAACATCTTGGCACTTTTGCTAGCACAAGAGGTGCGCAAGAAGGAAGCCTTCATCATTTGGTGTGTGTCTTCTTTGGAGGAGATCTCTTTTGCTCTCTCTCTTCCAAGACGCCATCCAACACATGGCTTCGGTATGAAATACTTCTCATCCTTAAAAGTTGATCATATATGTATTCATGCAAACAATCTACATGAAACCCTATAAAATTTCATGCGCCCCCTTCGTTAGGGTTTCATCCCCTTTGCGCTCCCCCTTGAAGGGGACTTTCAAATGGTATCAGAGCTTATGGTTTATGCATGAATCATATGGTTGCTTTGAGTGATCCTTGTTTGCGCTTGCAAAGTATAGATCTATGTACATGCCGAAATAAACTACATGCTAGTTTAAGCTCTTAGATGTATGTTTATCTTGATTTGCGCATGTATAATGTTTTTGGTTAGCGCTTGTTAATGTTTTCAAAAAGAAAAACTTACCTTGCACGCCCATTAGATCTAATGCGCCTACTATAATCCCTTAGATGGGTTGATGGGGTTGAAAGCATGATCAAGAATAGATCCAAGTCTGATCAGACCATCTGACAGCCTAGATGGGTTGACCAGATAGCACCTGTGCGCAAGCAAGAGGTGGCTATAGGTTGACTGCATCAAGGGCGTGTAGCGAGGTCTGGTTGAGACGACCATTGAACACACATGAGTTAGGCCCGGGGTCACACCCGCTTGCCAGAACTCATGAGGGTTGTTCAGCCCTTGGCGCATGCATGGTTGACCATTAGGTCAACTCGAGTCAGTTAGGACTTGGTGCATGCAAGGGGCAGAGGATCTGACTAGATGGATGAGTGGATCCCTATCAATGGACCATTGTAAGGTTGTAGGACTCATAAGAAAATTAAAATTGATGCCAATGGGGTTTTCAAAATTTATTTTCTTTTAATTGGATCACATGTTGTTTGATGCCTATGCTTGTTTGTTTATTCTTATGTGGGCTGCCCATGTTAAATGTGTGCTGTGCTGGGGCCTGCGAGCCTGGATTTAACTTGTAAATTAATTTTATTGTGATCTGTGAATCACATTGTTCATTAATTTATTGTATATTTGACCTGCGAGTCAAGCTTGTCTAGATAGATCAAAATGTATTTTGATTAGACAAGAGCACAAAAGCACACATCGCAGAGGCGCATACAGCTGGTGGGCGCACCTGAGCTGCATTGAGCGCTGGGGCCCTGGGTTGGGCCAGATGAGCAGCTAAAAACCCATAAAGAAAAGCAAGTGAAGACTTAAGATAAATTAAGGTCTTACTTAGGCTATGGGCTTTTACCACATAAGATGCATGCTTTCTTTTATTGTTTAAATAAGTAGAACAGCATGATTTATTTATCTTCTGCTATCACCATAGGAATTGCATGATAGTGAAGAAGATAAAAGACCGTTAAAATCCAAATGCTAAAATATCAAGCTCGTAAGCCTTCTGACGCGAAACCTCACTGTTCTGACTATCGTTGGAGCCGTGTTGTACCCACTCAGTGGGCACGTCCATCTATCTTCAGACGGTGCTGGATTACACCTGCATGTTACAGAGAAGGGATTTATCGCTTCTCGTTGCTCAGCATAGCACGTGGTGGTCCAGGGAGTAGGTCGGGTCAGCTTGACCATGTAGGCTACATATGTGGCGCATATGGAAGCACATGGAGGCAGCCATCTGTGGGATCAGAGACTGTGTTGTACCAACTCAGTTGGCACAGTCTGCTGGATTGCCCAGGTGAAGGGGAATCACACGGGTTGGCGATTGGCTGGGACAGCCTACCAGAGATTAGTGCTTGTACTCTCTGTGCATCTTATCTCGTCAGAACGGGACGCGGAGACCAAGTATGAAATCTGGATCCCATCTCACTAAAAGGTGTTACTCTTTCGGGCTGTTTTGCTGGATTTTTCAGCCAGATAAAATAGTGAGAAAAGAATCTTTCTTAAGTCCTGGATTGATTCTGAACATTGATACTGACCTTGCTGTTCTTGCATTGTTGTAGATTCCTGCAGCAACGAACACCATGAGCTTCAATGTGCGATCCCTACTGGAAAGGGAGAAGTTTGCTGGGCCAAACTTCTCAGACTGGTTCGGACACCTTAAGATCGTTCTTAAGGCAGAGAGGAAACTGTATGTCCTCGAGACGGCTGTGCCGCCTCAACCCGCTGCGAACGCCGCAAGGGCGGTTCGTGATGCCTATGAAAAGCACGTCAATGATAGCATTGATGTCGCTTGCCTGATGCTAGCGTCTATGACGCCACCGCTACAGCGTCAGCATGAGGATATGTCGGCTATAGAGATTATAGCGAACCTCAAGATGCTGTATGCTGCACAGGCGAGGACAGAACGCTATAATCTGACAAAGCTTTTCTTTCAGAGCAAACTGGCTGAAGGGAACCCAGTGGGAGCTCACGTGCTCAAGATGATTGGGCACAAGGAGGCTCTGGAGAAACTGGGGCATACCATCAACCAGGAGCTTGCTGTAGATATTATTCTGCAGTCTCTCCCGCCTTCTTTCGATGCGTTCATTATTAACTTTAATATGAACAAAATCGATTGTACTCCGGCAGAGCTGCTGAATATTCTCTTGACTACTGAGGAAACTCTGAAGGGAAAGCCTTCAACCTCTGTCTTAATGGTTCCTTCAAGGAACAAGAAGAAGGGGAAGAAGGGCAAAGCCCCTGTCAAGAACTACAGTAAGGCGCTGAAACAAAAGGTGAAGCGGTCGAAGGACAACAGGTGTTTCCACTGTGGCCAGTTGGGTCACTGGAAAAAGGACTGTAAAGCGCTCCAAGGAGACAAGAGGGGAAGCATTGCTTCTGGCTCAGGTATATTTGTGACTGAGGTCATGATATCATCTTCTTCTGTTTCATGGGTGTTGGACACTGCATGTGGAGTTCACATTTGTTCAAATGTACAGGAACTCAAGAGAAGAAGACAGGTGGGACAGCATGAGGTGGACCTACGCGTTGGAAACGGGGCACGGGTTGCTGCTGTTGCTGTAGGAGACTATTTCATCTCATTACCATCTGGCATTGTATTAGAATTAAACAATTGTTACTTTGTTCCCAGTATCACTAAAAATATTATCTCCATTCCTGCTCTTGTCAGGAAGGGATTTTCCTTTGAATGCAATATTTCAAAGTGTGTTTTATCTTATGATAATATTGTTTATGCAACTGGTTCAATCAACAATGGGTTATTCATGTTGGACATGGATTATTCTATACAAAACATTGATAATAAGAAAGCCAAGTATGCTGATGACAGCACCTTGCTATGGCATAGTCGTTTAGGCCATGTTAACAAGAAGCGCATTAAGCGGTTGCATGATCATGGACTGCTGGGATCATTCTCCTATGAGGAGATTGATACATGCAAAGCTTGTTTAATGGGTAAAATGACGAAGTCCCCTTTTCCTAACAAAGGTCAAAGGGCTTCAGGTTTACTTGACCTTATACACAGTGATGTGTGTGGGCCGTTTAGTAAATATGCCAGAGGTGGCTATCAGTACTTCATTACCTTTACTGATGATTTCAGTAGGTATGGGTATGTCTATTTAATGAGACATAAAAGTGAATCTTTTGACAAGTTCAAAGAGTTCAAAAATGAAGTACAAAATCAGCTAGGCCGAAATATCAAGGCACTTCGTTCTGATCGAGGTGGAGAATACCTGAGTCATGCGTTTACTGACTATCTAAAGGAGTGTGGGATTATCTCACAGCTCACTCCACCAGGAACACCGCAATGGAATGGTGTGTCCGAGAGGAGAAATAGAACGTTACTTGATATGGTTCGTTCTATGATGAGTCAGGCTACTCTACCTTACTCCTTTTGGGGATTTGCACTGGAAACAGCTGCAAAGGTACTAAACCGAGTGCCATCCAAGGCAGTTTCTAAGACTCCATACGAGTTATGGTATGGGAAACAGCCGAGCTTGACATTTATCAGGATCTGGGGTTGCGAGGCTTATGTCAAAAAGCTCGCCTCTGGGAAACTGGAGAGCAGATCTGAGAAATGCATCTTTGTCGGTTACCCTAAGGAAACTAAGGGTTATTATTTCTACGATCCCAAAGAGAACAAAGTATTTGTTGCTCGGACGGCAATATTTCTTGAGAAGGAGTTTCTTCTGCAAGAAGCCAGTGGGAGAGAAATAAAGCTGGATGAGAATCCAGAGAATGGACAAAGTAGTCAAGCACAGTTGGATGTGCCTGAGCCGGTAGAACAGGTTATTGAACAACCTGAGGCTCAAATATCACGGGAACCGCGTAGATCGGGAAGGATCCGTCGACAGCCTGAGCGCTATGACGGAGTCTACATCATTGATTATGATGAACCCCTCACTTATGCGGATGCGGTCAGTGGACCGGCGTCAGCTAGATGGCTTGAAGCTATGCGAGCCGAGATGGACTCCATGTCAGATAACCAAGTCTGGGATTTGGTTGATCCGCCTCCGGGAGTAATCCCTATAGGCTGTAAATGGATCTTCAAGAAGAAGATTGACATGGATGGTAACATTGTTACCTATAAAGGCAGGCTAGTTGCGAAAGGTTTCAAACAAATCTACGGGATAGATTATGATGAAACTTTCTCTCCTGTAGCCATGTTTAAGTCTATTCGGATTCTTTTCGCGATAGCAGCATATTACGATTATGAGATCTGGCAGATGGATGTGAAAACAGCTTTCCTTAATGGAAATCTGGATGAGGATGTGTATATGACACAACCTGAAGGTTTCACTAATCCATCAGATTGTCATAAAATATGCAAGTTAAAGAAGTCCATTTATGGACTTAAGCAAGCATCTAGAAGCTGGAATATTCGTTTTGATGAATCAATCTCTGAGTTTGGTTTCATTAAGAATGAGGATGACCCGTGTGTATATAAGAGGTTTAGTGGGAGCGTGATTACTTTCCTAGTCCTCTACGTCGATGATATCTTAATCATTGGAAATGATATTCCTGAATTGCATGCTGTTAAAGCATAGCTAAGGAAATGTTTCCAGATGAAAGATCTAGGAGAAGCAGCCTATGTATTAGGTGTGAAGATCAACAGGGATAGATCTAAGAGGCTTCTCGGGCTGTGCCAGAGTACTTACATCGATAAAGTCCTGGAGAGATTCCATTTAGAGAATTCTAAAAGAGGATATCTTCCAGTCAGACATGGTCTGAATCTTTCGAGGAGTCAGTGTCCACAAACACAGACTGAGAAAGATGAAATGGACAATACGCCTTATGCTTCGGCTATTGGGTCCATTATGTATGCGATGTTGTGTACTAGCCCAGACGTCGCTTACGGGTTAAGCGTGACCAGTCGATTCCAAAGTAATCCAGGTCAGGCACACTGGATTGCGGTCAAGAACATTTTAAAATATCTGCGGAGGACCAAAGATATGTTCTTGATATATGGTGGTCAGGAAGAACTCAGTATAGAAGGATATACTGACGCTTCGTTCCAGTCGGACCAGGATGATTTCCGATCGCAATCAGGCTATGTTTTTAGCTTGAATGGTGGAGCAGTGGTGTGGAAGAGTTTCAAACAGTCAACTGTTGCTGATTCCACAACAGAAGCCGAGTATGTTGCAGCCTCGGAAGCATCCAAGGAGGCAGTGTGGATTCGTAAGTTCGTGAGAGAACTTGGTGTTGTTCCTTCAAGTGTCGATCCTTTGGTTATCTTCTGTGATAACACTGGAGCAATCGCACAAGCAAAGGAACCACAGTCGCACCAGAAGTCCAAGCACATACAGAGACGGTTTCACTTGATCCGGGAGATCATTGATCGAGGCGAGATCAAAATTTGCAAGGTTCATACAGATGACAATCTGGCTGACCCGCTTACCAAGCCTCTGGCGCAGCAGAAGCATGAGAAGCACTGTAATAATATGGGTTTGAGATTTCTCAACCATTAGATTAAGTGCAAGTGGGAGATTGTTGGGGTGTGCCCTTAAGGCTAATGTTTGAGGCCTTTGGGATTGTATCAGTATCATGTAGTAAACTCTTCTGTTTATAAAGGCATGGTTATTATTCAGGTTGTTACCTTGTCTGCTGTAATAAGTGTACTACTGAATAATGTCTCAAAGCTGTTCAGCTAGGCTGACATGCTATAAAGTCCTTAGTCGAGATATCTTGGTGAACATGAGACAGCCTTGATATGATTGAGACTAATATGTGTTCTGATCTTATAGGATGCTTCGAGCATGGAATAAGATGTAGACTCATGGGTACATTAGATGTACTGGACAGACCCTATTAGGATATTCAATTGCTTGTCACGATGTGAATATTCCTTGTATGCTACAAGTGGCACATGTCCTCTGACTTGAGATCACTTGTGTTTCTAAATGATGATTGTCATTGTTTTGAGGTAGTTCATTATCATTTGAAACATAATGATCATAGACTATCTTGGATAATGATCATGAGTCAGGTTAGGGCACTAGTGATAGATAAAGGATTGCCGTCTCCTTGTTTAAGGAGTGTGATGTTCTAAAAGGGCCCCCCCCCCTATATGAGATGATTGAGAAAGTGTATGGCCATACCCAGATGACTATGTTCATCTGATCTAATCATGCTCATCATATTGGAGTCACAGGCTTGACACGCTTGTCCAATAAGAACATCCAGTGGCAAAGGATATATGTATGCCTAGTGAAGTGCATTCACCCTTGTGCTATGGTTTGGGAGTAGTCTTGGAAGACTCTTTCCTTTATATCGGGAGACAGTGATGTGTTGCTAGATACCCCTCACTGATCGTGATAACGCAAGTTATCGTCACCGACATTTAAAGGAAACCCTTAGGGTCGCACAATTTGATGATATGGCTTCTTTAAGTCAGATCGTGTGGACTGAATTGTTTGGATTCAGTTTGAAGGGATTTAATCTCTGATTATAAGTGAGATCTGGTCTGATCATGTTTGATTGATTAGGGCTTGAGATCGGTAAGCTTTGATCGAGAGAATGGATGCTAGATCGGTGAGATCAAGAGCATCAGGAGATGAACGGTTTGATCATGAGCCATTTGGTTCATAGAAGGTCTAGACCATGTCTTGGCTTGGCTTGGTTTGATTTTGGTCTTTGAACCAAATCGAATTGAACCAAAGAATGAACCGGTTCACTATGTGAACGCATGGTTCATGAAGGAAAGCGTTTTGGCGTTGGCGAATGGCTTCATGACTTTCCATTTTGGGAAGTCATGTAACGCCACTCTTGATATCGCCTAAATGTTTTTGCTCTCTTGTCTTTGACGTGGCTTGCGATTTTCGTGTGGTGAAGGTGTTGACGACAAGGGGAGAACTCTCGGCCAAGCATCATCTCATCATCCCTACCATTCGAACAAGAACATCTTGGCACTTTTGCTAGCACAAGAGGTGCGCAAGAAGGAAGCCTTCATCATTTGGTGTGTGTCTTCTTTGGAGGAGATCTCTTTTGCTCTCTCTCTTCCAAGACGCCATCCAACACATGGCTTCGGTATGAAATACTTCTCATCCTTAAAAGTTGATCATATATGTATTCATGCAAACGATCTATGAAACCCTATAAAATTTCATGCGCCCCCTTCGTTAGGGTTTCATCCCCTTTGCGCTCCCCCTTGAAGGGGACTTTCAGCCTGATACTGAATAGAGAAGTCATAGTCTTTGATCCACTCCATCCATCTTCTCTGTCTCATGTTCAACTCCTTCTGAGTGAAGATGTACTTGAGACTCTGGTGGTCAGTGAACAGATCAAACTCTTGACCCAACAAATAGTGACGCCATATCTTCAGAGCAAAGACTACGGCCGCCAACTCTAAGTCATGAGTAGGGTAGTTCAACTCATACTCCTTCAGCTGTCTCGAAGCATAGGCTACCACAGAACCCTTCTGCATCAAGACACAACCCAACCCCTTGCCTGAAGCATTCGTATAAACAGTAAACCTTTCCCCATCACTAGGAATAATGAGGATCGGTGTACTAGTCAACCTTCTCTTCAGCTCTTGAAAGCTCTCTTCACACTTGTCATCCCAATTAAACTTGGCCTCTTTTCTGGTCAATTTAGTTAAAGGACCCGCCAGCTTGGAGAATCCCTCAACAAATCTTCGGTAGTAACCTGCTAATCCCAGGAAACTTCTGATCTCAGTAGCACTAGTCGGTCTTCCCCAATTGAGGATGGCTTGCACTTTAACTGGATCCACAGACACCCCCTGACCAGAAATCACATGCCCAAAGAAACTGATCTTTTCTAGCCAGAACTCACACTTACTAGCCTTGGCATATAACCGGTTTTTCCTCAGAATCTCTAGCACTCTGCGCAAGTCACTGACATGATCCGAAGTAGTCCGAGAGTATACCAATATATCATCTATAAAGACTACCACACAAGAGTCAAGCAATTCATGGAATACCCTGTTCATCAAATCCATGAAGACAGCAGGTGCATTCGTCAGTCCAAAAGGCATAACTAGAAATTCGAAATGCCCATACCTGGTCCTGAAAGCAGTCTTAAATATATCCTCATCCTTGACCCTAAGCTGGTAATACCCTGATCTCAGATCGATCTTAGAGAACACTGTCGCTCCCTGTAATTGATCAAATAGATCATCAATTCTGGGGAGAGGATACTTATTCTTGATAGTCACTTGGTTCAGTTGCCTGTAGTCTATACACATCCTCAGGGTTCCATCCTTCTTCTTTACGAACAGCACTGGCGCTCCCCAGGGAGAAGCACTAGGCCGGATGTAACCTTTTTCCAGCAATTCCTCCAGCTGCTTCTTAAGTTCGGCCAACTCTGATGTAGCCATGCGGTAAGGAGCTCTGGAGATAGGCGCAGTACCTGGCGCCAACTCAATGCCAAATTCTACCTCTCGAGTTGGTGGCAAGCCTGAAAATTCTTCAGAGAACACATCAGGAAACTCTTGTACCACCGCCATCTGAGTCAAATCAGAAGTAGAATCATCCTGCACCTTAACATGTGCAAGATAACCCTTGCACCCACTAGCAAGTAGCTTCCTGGCCTGCAGGAAAGATATCACATGTGGTCCTTGGTCTGACACTAGACCTCTCACAAAAAGCCGACCCCCATCAAGCAGATTCAAGGTGATTACTTTCTCAAAGCAATCCACAGTGGCATGATGTGAGGATAACCAATCCATACCTAGGATGACATCATAGTCTTGCATATCCAAAAGGATTAGATCTACCAGAAACTCATAACCCTCTACAAGCACTACACAATCAGCACAAACAGTATCTGTAGATAATGATTTTCCTAAGGGAGTACTCACAGACACAACATAATCTAGCACCTTAGGTAATACAGGTAAACATGCAGCAAATCTAACAGATACAAACGATAAATTTGCACCAGGGTCAAATAAAATGCGAGCTAACTGATCGAATACAAATAAGGTACCTTCCATGACAGATCGGGAAGCCCGTGTATCCTTCTCAGCCACAGCATAAACTCGGGTCTGGACTGTAGGCTTATCTGCGCCTCTCTGCTGCATCTCAGGTTCTTTGCAGTCCTTGACCATGTGCCTAGGTTTCTTACACCTGAAGCATACACCATTCTTCTTATAACAGTCCTTCATTAGATGTCCCTTGAGCCCACAATGATGACAATTCCGATCCTCTGTGATACTGCTCTTTACATCCCTGGTATCCCTGAACTGCTGCGGTGCATCCCTGGACTGCTGCGGTGCCTTGTAAGAGTAAGGCTTATACCTGCTCTTCTTGTAGTCCTTATGCCTGGGGTACTTCTTACCCTTGCCGCCATTACCATACTGAGGAGCCACCGCCTCAGCTGCAGGAACCACCGTCACGGCCACACTAGAACTCCTCTCAGATATGTACCTCTCAATGGTGCGTGCTCGTCCAGCAGTCTCAACGTAAGTCTCCAAGTGCTGAGCACCAACCTGCTCCCTAATGTCCCATCTGAGACCTCTGAGAAACTTAGTAGCCCTCCTCTTTTCAGTGTTTATCAGGTGAGGAGCATACTTTCCCAACTTAGTAAATTGCAACTCATACTGGTCCACAGTCATATCACCCTGCTCCAGGTGAATAAATTCCACCTCTCGATCCTCCACCAAGCTATCGGGGAAGTACTTCTCATTAAATTGAGACAAGAAATAGGTCCAATTTACTGTTTCATGTCTTTCTTCAGCAAGCCTCACCACGCCCTTCCACCACTCATCTGCGTCACCACGCATCACATAGGTGGTCAGACACAGCTTGTCCTCATCCGAGCAACGCATGACTTGGAAAATCTTTTCCAAGACCAACTGCCAGTTCTCTGCAGTACTTGATTCTGAGCCCCCATAAAAAGAACTAGGACCCAGTTTCTGGAATTCACTCACGAGTGAGGCATAGCGCCTGTGAGCGCCCTCCTGAGAGTCATCCCCCACCGCCCGAGTAGTAGTCTGGGATCTCTCTTGAGTCAACTGCTGCAAGAGCTGCTGTTGCGCTTCTTGATGCTGAGTCTGTTGCTGCTGCAGCATCTGAGCTTGCCTCTCTATCATGGCACCCTGTTGTTGTACCATGCCTGTCAGAGTCGCAATGGCTCTCGTGAGATCCGAGGTCTGCTCGCCTTCACTGCTAGCATTTCCTCTAGATCGCACCATCTTAAATTCCTACACACTCATACCAAAGTCAGGAATGCAAACATAAACCTATCAGGTGTCTAGCAATACACAAACATGTTTTCCCCCGAACTAAGTTTTAGCTAGCCAACTCCTCTGATACCATTCTGTCACATCCCGTTATCTTAACCCCAAACAAGGATCACAAGTCATGAAAGATACCGGATGTTATCATACAAGATCGATTCACATGCTAGGTAAAACCAAGTTCAAGAAAACACGATCTGAAAATTTTCGAAAATTCATACATAGAATCTCAAAACACAATTTCATAAATGTACCTGCCACCACGCAATACTTGCACTAGACATATGCAAGTTACATTTATATTAAAACCGATTGCAAAAACACAAGTCAACTCGAAATTCGAAACAAAGTCATAATATCGATTCTATAAATTCATTCAATGATACCACACCGAAACCAGGCCAAAGCCCGCGGTGACACAAAAATCAGAATATCAAACAGCCACAACCGGCAACACAAGTTCACATAATTCGGCCACAACTGGCAACACAAGTTCACATAATTCGGCCACAACCGGCCCCAGTAATTAAACACAAAAGTCTTATTCATTCAACTGGCATATCACGATGTTCATATAAAATGTTAACTGGAAATGCGCCCCTGCTCTACACCTGAAAATAATGAGGGGTGAGCTACACAGCCCAGTGAGTGGATAGTCTCAAACGACCATCCATAACATACACTCAAAAATACATGCAGATTATTTTAAAAACATTTAATAGAATATCATGTCAACAAATAACAAAATTAAAGGACAGAACTCATATAAAACAATCAGGTGTAAACTGTTGGGGTATGCCCTTAAGGCTAATGTTTGAGGCCTTTGGGATTGTAATAGTATCATGTAATAAACTGTTGTGTTTATAAAGGCATGGTTATTATTCAGGTTGTTACCTTGTCTGTTGTAATAAGTGTACTTCTGAATAATGTCTCAAAGCTGTTCAGCTAGGCTGACAGTCTATATGTCCTTAGTCGAGATATCTTGGTGAACATGAGACAGCCTTGATATGATTGAGACTAATATGTGTGCTAATCTTATAGGATGCTTCGAGCATGGAATAAGATGTAGACTCATGGGTACATTGGATGTACTGGACAGACCCTACTGGGATATTCCATTGCTTGTCACAATGTGAATGATCCTTATAAGCAGCAAGTGGCACATGTCCTTTGACTTGAGATCACTTGTGTTTCTAAATGATGATTGTCATTGTTTTGAGGTAGTTCAATATAATTTGAAACATAATGATTATAGACTATCTTGGATGGTGAGCTTGAGTCAGGTTAGGGCTCTTGTGATAGATAAAGGATTGCCGTCTCCTTGTTCAAGGAGTGTGATGTTCTAAGGGGCCCCCCCGATATGAGATGATTGAGGAAGTGTATGGCCATACCCAGATGACTATGTTCATCTGATCTAATCATGCTCATCATATTGGAGTTACAAGCTTGACCCGCTTGTCCAATAAGAACATCCAGTGGCAAAGGACACATGTATGCCAAGTGAGTTGATTCACACTTGTGCTATGGTTTGGGTGGAGTCTTGGAAGACTCTTTCCTTTATATCGGGAGACAGTGATGTGTTGCTAGATACCCCTCACTGATCGTGATAACGTAAGTTATCGTTACCGACATTTAGAGGAAACCCTCAGGGTCGCACAATTTGATGATATGGCTTACTTAAGTCAGATCGTGTGGACTGAACTGTTTAGACTCAGTTTAAACGAGTTCAGACTCTGATTGTAAGTGAGATCTAGTCTGATCATGTTTGATTGATTGGGGCTTGAGATCGGTAAGCTTCGATCGAGAGTTTGGATGCTAGATCATAGAGATCAAGAGCATCAAGAGATGAATGGTTAGATCTTGAACCATTTGGTTCAAAGAGATCTAGACCATGGCTTGGGCTGGTTTAATGAACCGAATTGGGTTGAACCTAATTGACTTGAACCGGTTCACATGTGTGAACGTATGGTTCAAGGTGTAAAGGCTTGTTGGGCGGTTTTTCCTTCAAGTGAGCGCATGGCTAGAAAACCTTCCATTTATGGAAGTGTAACGCCATGACTTGATTGGAGAAGGCTTAACGCAAATCGGTTTTACTGAATTGTCATCTTCGTTGGACGAAAGAGGATTTTTTGAGACGGGAGCTCTCGGCCAAGCGCATCTCAACACACGACAAGGACATTGGGATCTCTTGCTAGCACAAGGAAGATCCTAAAGGGTAGCCACCCCTCATCTTGTGTGTGAACTTGAAGAGGAGACCTACTTTGATCTCTTGCTTCCAAGCCGCCACCCTCTTCATGGCTTTGGTATGAGTTCTCATAACTTCAAGTTGATCATATAGTTATCATATTCGATCTTGTTTAGAAACCCTTTTCGCCATGCTTGTTAGAATCGCAAGTTTAGGGTTTCTCCCCCCCTTTGAACTAGGGGTTCCTTCAATTGGTATCAGAGCTGGTTCTTGATATGATCTATATGATTGCTTCAAGTCCTTGTGATCCATACATGTTGCGCTTACTTTTACTTGATGTATGCTTTGTTTACATGTAGTTGCGCTTGTATCATGCTTACATGAAGTTGCGCTTGTATCATGCTTACATCAATTTGCGCTTGTATCATGGTTAGATGAAGTATGCGCTCCCCTTGAAGGGGACCCCCTTAAAGTTTGCGCTCCCCCTTTGATGGGGGTAGAGGCCATGACCCAAGAAAATATAAATGGAGCTTAAGGCTACCCTAGTTTATGGATACCCTAAGGCACCATTGCATTGCATGCATCATGTAGCTACATTTGGTAAGTTTTATACTTTGTTTTGTATTTTCTTTTATGGAAATTATGTTGCATCATACTAGAATTAGTGCATGTCATAATGTTGCATCCAAGTAGGAGTAGTGTAATAAGCATTTACAAGTCATGTGGATAAGCTCAAAGTTAGCTCAAAGCTCACTACAACAAGCTAGCTCCAAATATGGCAAGCCACTTCAAAGCCAAAGTTCAAAGTGAAGTCTTGAGTTGAAGCACTTCAACTCACCTTTCCATTGAAGTATAAAGCCACCTTGGCACCCAAGAATTCGGTTCCAATCTCAACTCATCAAAGGATATGCGCTCATTCAAAAGCTTTCCATCAAATCCCTTAAATCAAGGAATCAAGATGTGTTCACACCTTGGAAGGAAAGAGCCACGCCAATTCAAGAAGCAATACCACCTCCAATTAAGGGAAGATCACCAAAGCAATTCGTCCATGGCCAAGGAAGGAAGGATTGCCACCTTCTCTTGTCGCCCAAGCAAGGAGAATTCACCAAACAAAGAAGGAATTCAGCCACAACAAAAATGGCAAGTTTCAAAGCCATGCATCGCCCATTACAAACAAGGGAAGACACTCAAGGAAAGGATTTCGAATTTGAAAGCTTCAGCCCCAAAGGAATTCGCCCAAACCAAAGAAGGAAGGAAAGCTATCACCTAGCCGAACATGCAAGCAAGTCTACAAGCAAATTCGAACACACCATCTCTACAAACAAATAAGGGAAGTTTTCAAGTCAAATCACAATCAATGGAGCCATTGCCTCGACAAAGCATTGAAGACAATAATTTCTTTCTTATTTTGATCTTTTGTAACGTTAAGGAGAAGCTCTACAAAACTTGTAATCGCATGTAAGTTGATTAGCAAGATTTGATAATGGAATTGTCGATTAGTTGCCTAGCAACCTTGGGTCCTTGTGTCGCCCTCCCCTTTCCCCTTCTCATCTGAGGTGCTTGTGTCACCTATCTCCCCTTCTTCCCCAAGGGCCAAGGTTCCCTTCGCTAACCGTTTCTTCAAAGACATCTCCATCAACTTGGCGCTTGGATCATCTTCTTTAACCAACAAGGGGCGCACCTCCATCTTCTTCAACCTCTTGTGGCGCATCTCCATCAACATCTCAACAAGTGACGCATCTTCTCTTCAAAGGATCTTCACCAACCCTTGGCGCATCTAGTCCATCTCCTTCATCAACACTTAGCACAAAGACCTTCAACCCCTCTCCAAGGATCCACAACTCCAAGGGGACCTCCATGGATCAACTCCTTCAAGACATATAATCGGCCAAGCCTCTCTAACTTGACTCTATTGTTTATTTGCTTGGTTTACCTTTGCTTAACTTGTTAAATCTTGTAGGTGGCGCAAGGGAGATCATCTTCTCACCTCAAGGGATAATCAACCTCAAGTGGCGCATCTTCAACCCTAAAGATCTCAACCACTCTTGCTTGGATAATCTTCAACCGAAACTCTTCCCTTCAATCCTAGTTTGCATTTAATGCTTATTTGATTTATCTCATCACTAATAGACTTCATTTGTTCCTAGAAGCTCTCGACATCAAAGGGGGATCCACAAGATGAGACATCTTCAATGACTCAACCATGTCCGAAACTTGAAGAGTCTTCTTCCATCCAAGACTTGGCGCCCCTTCAAGCAATAGACCCTTTAGTTGTTAATCATTAGGTTTAGTAGAATAACTTAGTTACTCATGTTAGCAAGAGGAATTTGGAAGATTAGCTTCCCCTCTTGATCTCTTTGTTGTAAAAGGACTTTGCACATTAAACCCTAATTTTATACTCACACATGTGTGAGTTTGTTGTGTTGGTGTGTTTGTAATGAAGCAACTCCTTCCATTAGAGTAGGACCGTTGAAGATCGGGAAGGACGATCCTTCTATTCTCAAGGATCGCACGGTGAGCGCTTCTTTACAATATTGTCTTTTAATGTTTTAGAAATGCATGTTTAGCCATAGAGTAGTTAACCACATGTTTAGTTATAGTTTTGTTTATAAGGGCATGCTAGTTGCAATTTATTTTGTAGTTTATAATTGCATGTTTAGGTCTAAAATTATCTAGCATATAATTTAGTAGCATATTAATCTTCAGTTTTTATTTAAAATACCAAAAACATATTTTTGAAAGCCCCGTTAGATAACCTTGCATGCTAGCTTATTTTCCTTAGATTCATGTTTTCATGCTAGCCCAAATTGCATGCTCCCCCCCTACATCAGTTTTGGTATCAGAGCAAAACACCTTAGAATAGATTTTTTTAGCCAAAACTAATTTTCGAATTCTAAGGCATTTCTTGGACCTAGGTGCTTTAAAGAAGTTGATTTCATAACACACTATTATACTCATATCACTTCTTAGGAGCCTTACTTTCAAAACTATTTGGTTTTTCAAAAGTAAACCCATCATGACTACTAGCTATGGCATAAATCACAATAAACCTAATGACGCTATCAAAATGTTTGAAGGGATAGACAAATCCCACAAACTATGCTTAGAGACGCTTCCAACCTATAGGGTCAACCTTAGGAATGATTTTTTCCACACCTACACCAAAATAGGAGGTAAGATGTGTAAGGTTGCCATAGATAAAACCATAGGGTTCAACTTCATAACCCCTAGTGCCATTGAAAGATTTGGTTTTGTCACTAAGCTTAAACTATACCCTTACACTATTACTAGAGATAATGGAACCAAAACCTTAGTTAAACATATGTGCCTTGTGCCTATTGGATTTGGTATCCTACTAGAAGCTTGGTGTGATGTCTTACCCCTAGAAGGTACATATCATGTCCACCTAGGAGAACCTTGGTTAGATGATGTTAGAGGGTACCACCAAAGACAAGATGACTCCTATATCTTAAGGTGTCATGACCCTAAGATTAAGATCAAAAGGTCTCCACCTAGAACTCCTAAGGTAGCCAACCCTCCAACCCTCTTAGAGACAAGCCCAACCTTAGAGCCTGAGCTACCTCCAACAATTCCAAACATACCCCTAGATGAGTCTAGATCCAATACTAGGACCCCATTAGTTGACTTGTCTGATAGTCAAACTAGCCCTAAGTCACCTTTAGAGACCCCTCTAGACATGCCTCAACTTCAATTTGGAACTATTACCTTAGATGATATGCCTAGGAACCAACTTGAACCTAAAGTCATAGGTCTTCCCAAGCCACCTAGTGATCCCAAGGTAGACCTAGTTCCTATAGTTGGCCATAAACCTTGTCATGGTCCAGAACCAAACACTCATGAACCAAGTAGTCAACCTACTACCTCACTTGACCCTAGGATGACCACACTTCCTCTTGAACTCATGGAGTGCAACCAACTCTTAGGGGATTCCACTAGTCAAACCTTAGGACCAAACATAGAGCCAACCTTAGACCAAATTAAATGTCTCCCACCCTTAGGCACCTTTGATCTAGGTAAACTTGCACCACCTAAGGAAGAATATGAACCCAATGATATGAGACTAGACTTAGTGGAAACTACCCTACCCTTAGTGACCAACAAGATTAGTTTACCTCAACCTAAGGAGCTCCCATGTCTAGATCAAACACTTGAACCATGTGAGCCTACCCTTCATAACATAGGGCAAACTCTAGAAGACCCTTCCATAGGCAGTGAACCCTTAAGTTCCATGCCACTTGACTCTAATGAAAGTTTAGATGAACCTTTAGACACCTTAGAGAACCAACACCTTCAAATGAAGGACCATCACATTTTAGGCTTAACTCAACCTAAGTTTGGACCATTCACCATGGATGATTTGTCTATACCCAGAGAACACCTTAAGACTAAGGTAGACCAAACAACTTGCCTAAACCCTCCTTTGAACACTTTTAAGGCCTCTAGCACTGAACCATCCAACTTAGGCCTAGACCCACTAGAAACCCAACCCTTATACATGGAGGATCCTTCATCCTTAGATCTCAAACCACATGAGTTAGGATCCCCCACCATTAAGGAAGACTTAGATCCTAAGCCACACCCCTTAGGACCTCCTCTAGACTTAGAAGTTCTTCCCCATGACCCAATGATCATAGAATCTTGTCTCTTAGGTCCCTCTACCCATACCCTCAAACCACCCTTAGGGCCAACCAAACTTGAGCATGCAAAAGATAACATTACTTTGAATTTTATTGAGCACATAGACTTTGTTATTCCTGCATACTTAGACACTCAAATCCCTTACCGCAAGCATACTAATCATCATGGCCGAGAAAGGGAATTCATTGTAGGAGTACTTGATAGAAAACAAGGAATAGAAGAACAAAGTCTCTATGGTTGTAATGCTTACTCTTGCTCTTACCTTCATATGCATGCTTCATATGTTTACTCATCTTTTACTATTCCACTTCTGTACGGGAACCCTACACCTTATAATGTGGAGTATCCCATCCAATTTTTAGACATGTTTTTTGTGCATGAGCCTATGGCCAACCTTGTGAACCAAGGCTTGTTCACCCACTCCAATGGTGAAGAAGTTTGGTTAACCAAGGAACATTTTACATGGGCCACCTCTAGACATTTCCACCCGTGCGAGCACAATTCTTCGGAGAAGAATTTTTTCCACCCGGGGAGAAATGATGGGGGTAGAGGCCATGACCCAAGAAAATATAAATGGAGCTTAAGGCTACCCTAGTTTATGGATACCCTAAGGCACCATTGCATTGCATGCATCATGTAGCTACATTTGGTAAGTTTTATACTTTGTTTTGTATTTTCTTTTATGGAAATTATGTTGCATCATACTAGAATTAGTGCATGTCATAATGTTGCATCCAAGTAGGAGTAGTGTAATAAGCATTTACAAGTCATGTGGATAAGCTCAAAGTTAGCTCAAAGCTCACTACAACAAGCTAGCTCCAAATATGGCAAGCCACTTCAAAGCCAAAGTTCAAAGTGAAGTCTTGAGTTGAAGCACTTCAACTCACCTTTCCATTGAAGTATAAAGCCACCTTGGCACCCAAGAATTCGGTTCCAATCTCAACTCATCAAAGGATATGCGCTCATTCAAAAGCTTTCCATCAAATCCCTTAAATCAAGGAATCAAGATGTGTTCACACCTTGGAAGGAAAGAGCCACGCCAATTCAAGAAGCAATACCACCTCCAATTAAGGGAAGATCACCAAAGCAATTCGTCCATGGCCAAGGAAGGAAGGATTGCCACCTTCTCTTGTCGCCCAAGCAAGGAGAATTCACCAAACAAAGAAGGAATTCAGCCACAACAAAAATGGCAAGTTTCAAAGCCATGCATCGCCCATTACAAACAAGGGAAGACACTCAAGGAAAGGATTTCGAATTTGAAAGCTTCAGCCCCAAAGGAATTCGCCCAAACCAAAGAAGGAAGGAAAGCTATCACCTAGCCGAACATGCAAGCAAGTCTACAAGCAAATTCGAACACACCATCTCTACAAACAAATAAGGGAAGTTTTCAAGTCAAATCACAATCAATGGAGCCATTGCCTCGACAAAGCATTGAAGACAATAATTTCTTTCTTATTTTGATCTTTTGTAACGTTAAGGAGAAGCTCTACAAAACTTGTAATCGCATGTAAGTTGATTAGCAAGATTTGATAATGGAATTGTCGATTAGTTGCCTAGCAACCTTGGGTCCTTGTGTCGCCCTCCCCTTTCCCCTTCTCATCTGAGGTGCTTGTGTCACCTATCTCCCCTTCTTCCCCAAGGGCCAAGGTTCCCTTCGCTAACCGTTTCTTCAAAGACATCTCCATCAACTTGGCGCTTGGATCATCTTCTTTAACCAACAAGGGGCGCACCTCCATCTTCTTCAACCTCTTGTGGCGCATCTCCATCAACATCTCAACAAGTGACGCATCTTCTCTTCAAAGGATCTTCACCAACCCTTGGCGCATCTAGTCCATCTCCTTCATCAACACTTAGCACAAAGACCTTCAACCCCTCTCCAAGGATCCACAACTCCAAGGGGACCTCCATGGATCAACTCCTTCAAGACATATAATCGGCCAAGCCTCTCTAACTTGACTCTATTGTTTATTTGCTTGGTTTACCTTTGCTTAACTTGTTAAATCTTGTAGGTGGCGCAAGGGAGATCATCTTCTCACCTCAAGGGATAATCAACCTCAAGTGGCGCATCTTCAACCCTAAAGATCTCAACCACTCTTGCTTGGATAATCTTCAACCGAAACTCTTCCCTTCAATCCTAGTTTGCATTTAATGCTTATTTGATTTATCTCATCACTAATAGACTTCATTTGTTCCTAGAAGCTCTCGACATCAAAGGGGGATCCACAAGATGAGACATCTTCAATGACTCAACCATGTCCGAAACTTGAAGAGTCTTCTTCCATCCAAGACTTGGCGCCCCTTCAAGCAATAGACCCTTTAGTTGTTAATCATTAGGTTTAGTAGAATAACTTAGTTACTCATGTTAGCAAGAGGAATTTGGAAGATTAGCTTCCCCTCTTGATCTCTTTGTTGTAAAAGGACTTTGCACATTAAACCCTAATTTTATACTCACACATGTGTGAGTTTGTTGTGTTGGTGTGTTTGTAATGAAGCAACTCCTTCCATTAGAGTAGGACCGTTGAAGATCGGGAAGGACGATCCTTCTATTCTCAAGGATCGCACGGTGAGCGCTTCTTTACAATATTGTCTTTTAATGTTTTAGAAATGCATGTTTAGCCATAGAGTAGTTAACCACATGTTTAGTTATAGTTTTGTTTATAAGGGCATGCTAGTTGCAATTTATTTTGTAGTTTATAATTGCATGTTTAGGTCTAAAATTATCTAGCATATAATTTAGTAGCATATTAATCTTCAGTTTTTATTTAAAATACCAAAAACATATTTTTGAAAGCCCCGTTAGATAACCTTGCATGCTAGCTTATTTTCCTTAGATTCATGTTTTCATGCTAGCCCAAATTGCATGCTCCCCCCCTACATCAGTTTTGGTATCAGAGCAAAACACCTTAGAATAGATTTTTTTAGCCAAAACTAATTTTCGAATTCTAAGGCATTTCTTGGACCTAGGTGCTTTAAAGAAGTTGATTTCATAACACACTATTATACTCATATCACTTCTTAGGAGCCTTACTTTCAAAACTATTTGGTTTTTCAAAAGTAAACCCATCATGACTACTAGCTATGGCATAAATCACAATAAACCTAATGACGCTATCAAAATGTTTGAAGGGATAGACAAATCCCACAAACTATGCTTAGAGACGCTTCCAACCTATAGGGTCAACCTTAGGAATGATTTTTTCCACACCTACACCAAAATAGGAGGTAAGATGTGTAAGGTTGCCATAGATAAAACCATAGGGTTCAACTTCATAACCCCTAGTGCCATTGAAAGATTTGGTTTTGTCACTAAGCTTAAACTATACCCTTACACTATTACTAGAGATAATGGAACCAAAACCTTAGTTAAACATATGTGCCTTGTGCCTATTGGATTTGGTATCCTACTAGAAGCTTGGTGTGATGTCTTACCCCTAGAAGGTACATATCATGTCCACCTAGGAGAACCTTGGTTAGATGATGTTAGAGGGTACCACCAAAGACAAGATGACTCCTATATCTTAAGGTGTCATGACCCTAAGATTAAGATCAAAAGGTCTCCACCTAGAACTCCTAAGGTAGCCAACCCTCCAACCCTCTTAGAGACAAGCCCAACCTTAGAGCCTGAGCTACCTCCAACAATTCCAAACATACCCCTAGATGAGTCTAGATCCAATACTAGGACCCCATTAGTTGACTTGTCTGATAGTCAAACTAGCCCTAAGTCACCTTTAGAGACCCCTCTAGACATGCCTCAACTTCAATTTGGAACTATTACCTTAGATGATATGCCTAGGAACCAACTTGAACCTAAAGTCATAGGTCTTCCCAAGCCACCTAGTGATCCCAAGGTAGACCTAGTTCCTATAGTTGGCCATAAACCTTGTCATGGTCCAGAACCAAACACTCATGAACCAAGTAGTCAACCTACTACCTCACTTGACCCTAGGATGACCACACTTCCTCTTGAACTCATGGAGTGCAACCAACTCTTAGGGGATTCCACTAGTCAAACCTTAGGACCAAACATAGAGCCAACCTTAGACCAAATTAAATGTCTCCCACCCTTAGGCACCTTTGATCTAGGTAAACTTGCACCACCTAAGGAAGAATATGAACCCAATGATATGAGACTAGACTTAGTGGAAACTACCCTACCCTTAGTGACCAACAAGATTAGTTTACCTCAACCTAAGGAGCTCCCATGTCTAGATCAAACACTTGAACCATGTGAGCCTACCCTTCATAACATAGGGCAAACTCTAGAAGACCCTTCCATAGGCAGTGAACCCTTAAGTTCCATGCCACTTGACTCTAATGAAAGTTTAGATGAACCTTTAGACACCTTAGAGAACCAACACCTTCAAATGAAGGACCATCACATTTTAGGCTTAACTCAACCTAAGTTTGGACCATTCACCATGGATGATTTGTCTATACCCAGAGAACACCTTAAGACTAAGGTAGACCAAACAACTTGCCTAAACCCTCCTTTGAACACTTTTAAGGCCTCTAGCACTGAACCATCCAACTTAGGCCTAGACCCACTAGAAACCCAACCCTTATACATGGAGGATCCTTCATCCTTAGATCTCAAACCACATGAGTTAGGATCCCCCACCATTAAGGAAGACTTAGATCCTAAGCCACACCCCTTAGGACCTCCTCTAGACTTAGAAGTTCTTCCCCATGACCCAATGATCATAGAATCTTGTCTCTTAGGTCCCTCTACCCATACCCTCAAACCACCCTTAGGGCCAACCAAACTTGAGCATGCAAAAGATAACATTACTTTGAATTTTATTGAGCACATAGACTTTGTTATTCCTGCATACTTAGACACTCAAATCCCTTACCGCAAGCATACTAATCATCATGGCCGAGAAAGGGAATTCATTGTAGGAGTACTTGATAGAAAACAAGGAATAGAAGAACAAAGTCTCTATGGTTGTAATGCTTACTCTTGCTCTTACCTTCATATGCATGCTTCATATGTTTACTCATCTTTTACTATTCCACTTCTGTACGGGAACCCTACACCTTATAATGTGGAGTATCCCATCCAATTTTTAGACATGTTTTTTGTGCATGAGCCTATGGCCAACCTTGTGAACCAAGGCTTGTTCACCCACTCCAATGGTGAAGAAGTTTGGTTAACCAAGGAACATTTTACATGGGCCACCTCTAGACATTTCCACCCGTGCGAGCACAATTCTTCGGAGAAGAATTTTTTCCACCCGGGGAGAAATGATGGGGGTAGAGGCCATGACCCAAGAAAATATAAATGGAGCTTAAGGCTACCCTAGTTTATGGATACCCTAAGGCACCATTGCATTGCATGCATCATGTAGCTACATTTGGTAAGTTTTATACTTTGTTTTGTATTTTCTTTTATGGAAATTATGTTGCATCATACTAGAATTAGTGCATGTCATAATGTTGCATCCAAGTAGGAGTAGTGTAATAAGCATTTACAAGTCATGTGGATAAGCTCAAAGTTAGCTCAAAGCTCACTACAACAAGCTAGCTCCAAATATGGCAAGCCACTTCAAAGCCAAAGTTCAAAGTGAAGTCTTGAGTTGAAGCACTTCAACTCACCTTTCCATTGAAGTATAAAGCCACCTTGGCACCCAAGAATTCGGTTCCAATCTCAACTCATCAAAGGATATGCGCTCATTCAAAAGCTTTCCATCAAATCCCTTAAATCAAGGAATCAAGATGTGTTCACACCTTGGAAGGAAAGAGCCACGCCAATTCAAGAAGCAATACCACCTCCAATTAAGGGAAGATCACCAAAGCAATTCGTCCATGGCCAAGGAAGGAAGGATTGCCACCTTCTCTTGTCGCCCAAGCAAGGAGAATTCACCAAACAAAGAAGGAATTCAGCCACAACAAAAATGGCAAGTTTCAAAGCCATGCATCGCCCATTACAAACAAGGGAAGACACTCAAGGAAAGGATTTCGAATTTGAAAGCTTCAGCCCCAAAGGAATTCGCCCAAACCAAAGAAGGAAGGAAAGCTATCACCTAGCCGAACATGCAAGCAAGTCTACAAGCAAATTCGAACACACCATCTCTACAAACAAATAAGGGAAGTTTTCAAGTCAAATCACAATCAATGGAGCCATTGCCTCGACAAAGCATTGAAGACAATAATTTCTTTCTTATTTTGATCTTTTGTAACGTTAAGGAGAAGCTCTACAAAACTTGTAATCGCATGTAAGTTGATTAGCAAGATTTGATAATGGAATTGTCGATTAGTTGCCTAGCAACCTTGGGTCCTTGTGTCGCCCTCCCCTTTCCCCTTCTCATCTGAGGTGCTTGTGTCACCTATCTCCCCTTCTTCCCCAAGGGCCAAGGTTCCCTTCGCTAACCGTTTCTTCAAAGACATCTCCATCAACTTGGCGCTTGGATCATCTTCTTTAACCAACAAGGGGCGCACCTCCATCTTCTTCAACCTCTTGTGGCGCATCTCCATCAACATCTCAACAAGTGACGCATCTTCTCTTCAAAGGATCTTCACCAACCCTTGGCGCATCTAGTCCATCTCCTTCATCAACACTTAGCACAAAGACCTTCAACCCCTCTCCAAGGATCCACAACTCCAAGGGGACCTCCATGGATCAACTCCTTCAAGACATATAATCGGCCAAGCCTCTCTAACTTGACTCTATTGTTTATTTGCTTGGTTTACCTTTGCTTAACTTGTTAAATCTTGTAGGTGGCGCAAGGGAGATCATCTTCTCACCTCAAGGGATAATCAACCTCAAGTGGCGCATCTTCAACCCTAAAGATCTCAACCACTCTTGCTTGGATAATCTTCAACCGAAACTCTTCCCTTCAATCCTAGTTTGCATTTAATGCTTATTTGATTTATCTCATCACTAATAGACTTCATTTGTTCCTAGAAGCTCTCGACATCAAAGGGGGATCCACAAGATGAGACATCTTCAATGACTCAACCATGTCCGAAACTTGAAGAGTCTTCTTCCATCCAAGACTTGGCGCCCCTTCAAGCAATAGACCCTTTAGTTGTTAATCATTAGGTTTAGTAGAATAACTTAGTTACTCATGTTAGCAAGAGGAATTTGGAAGATTAGCTTCCCCTCTTGATCTCTTTGTTGTAAAAGGACTTTGCACATTAAACCCTAATTTTATACTCACACATGTGTGAGTTTGTTGTGTTGGTGTGTTTGTAATGAAGCAACTCCTTCCATCAGAGTAGGACCGTTGAAGATCGGGAAGGACGATCCTTCTATTCTCAAGGATCGCACGGTGAGCGCTTCTTTACAATATTGTCTTTTAATGTTTTAGAAATGCATGTTTAGCCATAGAGTAGTTAACCACATGTTTAGTTATAGTTTTGTTTATAAGGGCATGCTAGTTGCAATTTATTTTGTAGTTTATAATTGCATGTTTAGGTCTAAAATTATCTAGCATATAATTTAGTAGCATATTAATCTTCAGTTTTTATTTAAAATACCAAAAACATATTTTTGAAAGCCCCGTTAGATAACCTTGCATGCTAGCTTATTTTCCTTAGATTCATGTTTTCATGCTAGCCCAAATTGCATGCTCCCCCCCTACATCACCCTTGAAGGGGACCCCCTTAGATCTAAGGGTTATCAACTTGCAAGCATGTTGTTTGTTTGTTTGTTTGCGCATGTTCTAGAAGTTTTCCAAAACTTATATCTTGCGCGCATGATTAGATCTAAGGTGCCACTATATTAAATCCTTAGATGGGTTGATAGGGTTGAAAGCATCTTCTAGGTTAGATCCAACTAGTCTGATCAGACCATCTGACAGCCTAGATGGGTTGACCTGATAGCACCTGTGCGCAAGCACAAGGTGGCTATGGGTTGACTGCATCTAGGGCGTGTAGCGAGGTCTGGTTGAGACACTATTGAACACACATGAGTTAGGCCCGGGGTCACACCCGCTTGCCAAAACTCATGAGGGTGGTTCAGCCCTTGGCGCATGCATGGTTGACCATTAGGTCAACACGGGTCAGTTAGGACTCGGTGCATGCAAGGGCAAAGGATCTAACTAGATGGATGAGTGGATCCCCATCAATGGACCATTGTAAGGTTATAGGGCTCATAAGGAAATTAAAATTGATGCCATGGGGTATTTTCAAAAAAAAAAAAAAAATTTTATTTCCTGATTGGATCACATGTTGATTGAACCATATGCTTGTTTATTTAGTCTTATGTGGGTTGCCCTATTGTGTGCTGTGCTGGGGCCTGCGTGCCTGGTAATTTATAAGTTAAATTTATTGTGGTCTGCGAATCACTTTTTCATTAATTTATTGTATATTTGACCTGCGAGTCAAAGCTTGTCTAGATAGATCAAATTGTATTTGATTAGACAAGAGCACAAATGCACACATCCCAAAGGAGCATTCAGCTGGTGGCGCACCTGAGGTGCTCTTGGCGCTAGGGCCCTGGGTTGGACCAGATGAGATGCAAAAGAGCTCAAGTGAAGACTTAAGGAAAATTAAGGTCTTACTAGGGTTCATGGGCTTTTACCACATAAGATCATGCTTTCTATTTATTGTTTAAATAATTAGAATTGCATGTTTAAGTTTATCTTCTGCTATCACCATAGGACTTGCATGATAGTGAAGAAGATAAAAGACCGTTAAAATCCAACGCTAATATATCAAGCTCGTAAGCCTTCTGACGCGAAACCTCGCCGTTCTGACTATCGTTGGAGCCGTGTTGAACCCACTCAGTGGGCACGTCCATCTATCTTCAGACGGTGCTGGATTTCACCTGCGTGTTACAGAGTTGGGATTTATCCCCTCTCGTTGCTCAGCATAGCACGTGGTGGTCCAGGGAGTAGGTCAGGTCAGCTTGACCATGTAGGCTGCATATGTGGCGCATATGGTAGCACATGGAGGCAGCCATCTGTGGGATCAGAGACTGTGTTGTACCAACTCAGTTGGCACAGTCTACTGGATTGCCCAGATGAAGGGGAATCGCACGGGTTGGCGATTGGCTGGGACAGCCTACCAGAAATTAGTGCTTGTCATCTCTGTGCATCTTATCTCGCCTGAGCGGGACGCGGAGACCAAGTATGAAATCTGGATCCCATCTCACTAAAAGAGTGTTACTCTTTCGGACTGTTTACTGGATTTTTCAGTCAGACAAAATAGTGAGAAAAGAATCTTTCTTAAGTCCTGGATTGATTCTGAACATTGATACTGACCTTGCTGTTCTTGCTTGTTGTAGATTCCTGCAGCAACGAACACCATGAGCTTCAATGTGCGATCCCTACTGGAAAGGGAGAAGTTTGCTGGGCCGAACTTCTCTGACTGGTTCGGACACCTTAAGATCGTTCTTAAGGCAGAGAGGAAACTGTATGTCCTCGAGACGGCGATACCGCCGCAGCCCGCTCCGAACGCCGCAAGGGCGGTTCGGGAAGCCTATGAAAAGCACGTCAATGATAGCATTGATGTCGCTTGCCTGATGCTAGCGTCTATGACGCCACCGCTGCAGCGTCAGCATGAGGATATGTCGGCTATAGAGATTATAGCGAACCTCAAGATGCTGTATGCTGCACAGGCGAGGACAGAACGCTATAATCTGACGAAGCTCTTCTTTCAGAGCAAACTGGCTGATGGGAGCCCAGTGGGAGCTCACGTGCACAAGATGATTGGGCACAAGGAGGCTCTAGAGAAACTGGGGCATACCATCAACCAGGAGCTTGCTGTGGATATTATTCTGCAGTCTCTCCCGCCCTCTTTCGATGCGTTCATCATTAATTTTAATATGAACAAAATCGATTGTACGCCGGCAGAGCTGCTGAATATGCTCTTGACCACTGAGGAAACTCTAAAGGGAAGCCTTCAACCTCTGTCTTAATGGTTCCTTCTAGGAACAAGAAGAAGGGGAAGAAGGGCAAGGCCCCTGTCAAGAATTACAGCAAGGCTCTGAAACAGAAGGTGAAGCGGTCGAAGGACAACAGGTGTTTCCACTGTGGCCAGCTGGGTCACTGGAAAAAGGACTGTAAAGCGCTCCAAGGAGATAAGAGGGGAAGCGTTGCTTCTGGCTCAGGTATATTCGTGACGGAAGTCATGGTTTCATCTTCTTCTATTTCATGGGTGTTGGACACTGCATGTGGAGTTCACATTTGTTCAAATGTACAGGAACTCAAGAGAAGAAGGCAGGTGGGACAGCATGAGGTAGACCTACGAGTCGGAAACGGGGCACGGGTTGCTGCTGTTGCTGTAGGAGACTATTTCATTACTTTACCATCTGGCATTGTATTAGAATTAAACAATTGTTATTTTGTACCCAGTATTACCAAGAATATTATCTCTATTCCTGCTCTTGTCAGGAAAGGATTTGCCTTTGAATGCAAGATTTCAAAGTGTATTTTGACTTATGATAATATTGTGTATGCAACTGGTTCAATTAACAATGGGTTATTCATGTTGGACATGGAATATTCTATGCAAAACATTGATAATAAGAAAGCCAAGTATGCTGATGACAGCACCTTGCTTTGGCATAGTCGTTTAGGCCATATAAACGAGAAGCGCATTAAGCGGTTGCATGATCATGGACTGCTGGGATCATTCTCCTATGAGGAGATTGATACATGCAAAGCTTGTTTAATGGGTAAAATGACGAAGTCACCTTTTCCTAATAAAGGTCAAAGGGCTTCAGGTTTACTTGACCTTATACACAGTGATGTGTGTGGGCCGTTTAGTAAACATGCCAGAGGTGGCTATCAGTACTTCATTACCTTTACTGATGATTTCAGTAGGTATGGTTATGTCTATCTGATGAGACATAAGAGTGAATCTTTTGACAAGTTCAAAGAGTTCAAAAATGAAGTACAAAATCAGTTAGGCCGAAATATCAAGGCACTTCGTTCTGATCGAGGTGGAGAATACCTAAGTCATGCGTTTACTGACTATCTGAAGGAGTGTGGGATTATCTCACAGCTCACTCCACCAGGAACACCGCAGTGGAATGGTGTGTCCGAGAGGAGAAATAGAACGTTACTTGATATGGTTCATTCTATGATGAGTCAGGCCACTCTTCCATACTCCTTTTGGGGTTTTGCACTGGAGACAGCTGCAAAGGTACTAAACCGAGTGCCATCCAAGGCAGTTTCAAAGACGCCATATGAGTTATGGTATGGGAAACAGCCTAGCTTGACATTTATCAGGATCTGGGGTTGCGAGGCTTATGTCAAAAAGCTCGCCTCTGGGAAACTGGAGAGCAGATCTGATAAATGCATCTTTGTCGGTTACCCTAAGGAAACTAAGGGTTATTATTTCTACGATCCCAAAGAGAACAAGGTTTTTATTGCTCGGACGGCCATATTTCTTGAGAAGGAATTTCTTCTGCAAGAGGCCAGTGGGAGAGAAATAAAACTGGATGAGAATCCAGAGGAAGGACAAAGTGCTCAAGCACAGTTGGATGAGCCTGAGCCGGTAGATCAGGTTATTGAACAACCTGAGGCTCAAATAACACGGGAACCGCGAAGATCGGGAAGGATCCGTCGACAGCCTGAGCGCTATGACGGAGTCTACATCATTGATAATGATGAACCCCTTACTTATGCGGATGCGGTCAGTGGACCGGAGTCAGCTAGATGGCTTGAAGCTATGCGAGCCGAGATGGACTCCATGTCAGATAACCAAGTCTGGGATTTGGTTGATCCGCCTCCGGGAGTAATCCCTATAGGCTGTAAATGGATCTTCAAGAAGAAGATTGACATGGATGGTAACGTGGTTACCTATAAAGGCAGGCTAGTTGCGAAAGGTTTCAAACAAATCTACGGGATAGATTATGATGAAACTTTCTCACCTGTAGCTATGTTTAAGTCTATTCGGATTCTTTTCGCGATAGCAGCATATTACGATTATGAGATCTGGCAGATGGATGTGAAGACAGCTTTCCTTAATGGAAATCTGGATGAGGATGTGTATATGACACAACCTGAAGGTTTCACTAATCCATCAGATCGTCATAAAATATGCAAGTTAAAGAAGTCCATTTATGGACTGAAACAAGCATCTAGGAGCTGGAATATTCGTTTTGATGAATCAATCTCTGAGTTTGGTTTCATCAAGAACGAAGATGACCCGTGTGTGTATAAGAGGTTTAGTGGGAGCGTGATTACATTCCTAATCCTCTACGTCGATGACATCTTGATCATTGGAAATGATATTCCTGAACTGCATGCTGTTAAAGCATGGTTAGGAAAATGTTTCCAGATGAAAGATCTAGGAGAAGCAGCCTATGTGTTAGGTGTGAAGATCTACCGAGATAGATCTAAGAGGCTTCTCGGGCTGTGCTAGAGTACTTACATCGATAAGGTCCTGGAGAGATTCCATTTAGAGAATTCTAAACGTGGATATCTTCCAGTCAGACATGGTCTGAATCTTTCGAAGAGTCAGTGTCCACAAACATAGACTGAGAAAGATGAAATGGACAATACGCCTTATGCTTCGGCTATTGGGTCCATTATGTATGCGATGTTGTGTACTCGCCCAGACGTCGCTTACGGGTTAAGCGTGACCAGTCGATTCCAAAGTAATCCAGGTTTGGCGCACTGGATTGCAGTCAAGAACATTTAGAGGAAACCCTCAGGGTCGCACAATTTGATGATATGGCTTACTTAAGTCAGATCGTGTGGACTGAACTGTTTAGACTCAGTTTAAACGAGTTCAGACTCTGATTGTAAGTGAGATCTAGTCTGATCATGTTTGATTGATTGGGGCTTGAGATCGGTAAGCTTCGATCGAGAGTTTGGATGCTAGATCATAGAGATCAAGAGCATCAAGAGATGAATGGTTAGATCTTGAACCATTTGGTTCAAAGAGATCTAGACCATGGCTTGGGCTGGTTTAATGAACCGAATTGGGTTGAACCTAATTGACTTGAACCGGTTCACATGTGTGAACGTATGGTTCAAGGTGTAAAGGCTTGTTGGGCGGTTTTTCCTTCAAGTGAGCGCATGGCTAGAAAACCTTCCATTTATGGAAGTGTAACGCCATGACTTGATTGGAGAAGGCTTAACGCAAATCGGTTTTACTGAATTGTCATCTTCGTTGGACGAAAGAGGATTTTTTGAGACGGGAGCTCTCGGCCAAGCGCATCTCAACACACGACAAGGACATTGGGATCTCTTGCTAGCACAAGGAAGATCCTAAAGGGTAGCCACCCCTCATCTTGTGTGTGAACTTGAAGAGGAGACCTACTTTGATCTCTTGCTTCCAAGCCGCCACCCTCTTCATGGCTTTGGTATGAGTTCTCATAACTTCAAGTTGATCATATAGTTATCATATTCGATCTTGTTTAGAAACCCTTTTCGCCATGCTTGTTAGAATCGCAAGTTTAGGGTTTCTCCCCCCCTTTGAACTAGGGGTTCCTTCATAAACTGCTAAGACATCACACCAGTGACTACTCAAAGTTCTAGAGCTATACTCTAAACCAACTAAACATACCAACCACTTAGTTAACCTAGTTGTCCAGCATATTCAGTAGTGACCATTATGGTCCAACCCGGCTTTGGCCTAAGCACTGGGAGAAGCCTGCAAATCACATGCAACATATAGATGGACAGTGAGTAGACTCAAGAGGTAATCACCACCTGGTCAAGATGTGATACATTGATCTACACCACCCCATAATCACAAAAATCTAAGCGTCTAAGAGTGACGACATCAAGAGGTGGCCCCTGTCCGACCAAGACATGGCACTTTGCGTCTTATATCACTCGTTCTCCCAAAGGGTTCCTTAACTGGACAACACCAGACACACCTTATATCTTATTTCACAAAAGTGGACTCCTAAGTGTCAACTAGACTCTAGGATAGTCATTTTTATCACAATAATCACATCAGGCAGGCTGAACAACAACCCCCTTATCACAATAATCACATCAGGCAGGCTGAACAACAACCCCCTTATCACAATAATCACATCAGGCAGGCTGAACAACAACCCCCTCACATATCACAATACAGGGCTGAAATCTCTAACCCTTAACATATCACATATAGACTATCCCCTTGAGTACACAGTTACACTTAGCCTTAGTCCTATCCATTCCATGACCACAACACATAATATTTGAGTTCACATAACCACATAATATTCGAAAATCACATAACCACATAATATTCAAAAAATCACATAATCTCATAATATTCAAAAATCACATAAACACATAATATTCCAAAAAATCACATAATCACATAATATTTGAAAAATCACATAACCACATAATATTCCAAAAAAAATCGCATAATTCACATAGTAGTGTAGTCCTTAGGTTTCATGCTGATTAGTTCAGTCTAACCTTGCTAAGTTATCACCCAAGTTTCTCAAACAAAGATTCATGGTCATAGATAAATAAACATGAATATTATTAGCATTTATTAGGGCTATTAGGGCATCCATAACATCAACATAAGATTAAAATTCATCCTCTTACAATCTAATTCACAAAACATCACATGTAGCCCACGGTTTCAAGCATATTATATACTTAAAATTTAAACCCTAGTTAACAAGAATTCCATGCTAAAAATCATTGATTTAAAGCTTCCTAAATTCCATATAAGAATACCTTAAATTTCGGTTTTTCATGATATATACACCCATGCAAAATTTCGGTTTTTCATGATATATTCACCTTTGCAAAATTCGGTTTTCAACATGGTGAGGTCTTGAGTTTCGGTTTTTAACATGGTAAAGTTTTCAAACAATTACATGTATCATCTAACACAACCAAATAGATAGGATCGAATAGACACTCCACTCACCTCTTAACCGTGAACACTAAGGTGAAATCTTCCCCCACAAAACTCGTCTAAAGCCTTTAAGCCGCCCAAAGAATCTCCAAGAACTCGCCAAGAAAGTTTCTTCACCTCAAGGAAATTCGCCAAGGGGAAGAAGATGGAGAATTCGCCTCAATAACTCCAAGAACACCAAGATCGCCTTCTTCCTCCAAGGTGGCGTCAAGCTCTAGGGTTGCATGAACGATCAGCCGCCAAAAGTCCTCTTCACGCCATATTTGAATTAACGGATTGGATCTTCAAGTCGCCAAGCATCCTAACCGCCAAGTAGAGGATCCAAGTCCATGTCGCCAAGTGATGATCCAATTAGGTGAGAAGACTTAATCCACTAACTAATTAATTCGAATCCATCTAATTTAAGTGTAAACCCAATAACCCATAGTTAACTAATTAATTTAACCATTAACTAACCATTTAACCATTCACTTAAATGAAAATCCAATAAGGATTTAATTAACATCCAATAAGGTCTATTTAATTAATTACAAATTAACAATCAATAAACCAGTTAATTAATATCCAATAAGCTAGTTAATTAACATCCAATACTGCTTAACGTAATATCCACAGTCAATGATTTTATTTAAATCAAAATAATACTTACCAGGACTTAAGATCCTTGGATCTTACAAACCTTGATGAAAGGATATGCCAAGAGAGGAGATAGGGAGATGATGCCGCCAAGCTCTCCTTCTAGTTGCACCAAGAGGAAGTGAAGGAACAAGCTTGTGGCAATAGAAGAATAAACCACCAAGCCCTTGCTTCCCTTGCACCAAAGGAAGAGGAAGAGGTGAAGAAGCTTGCAGCAACAAGGTGGAAGAAGATGCGCCAAGACTTTGTTGCTCTCCCCATTTGGATAACTCACGCCAACTTTATTGATGTCTCTTGCACTCGCATATGATATCTCATATATAGGCAAGAGAAGGGGGGCGGCAACAAGAGGTGTAGGTGCAACTCCAATGAAGAGATCGGCTAGGGTTAAGGGGATGGTGCAATTAGGGTAGGTGGTAAGGAAAGTGTCCAAGACTTTACCATAAACCTCTTCCCCTCTTCCATATGTGCATGGTGTTGGAGTATGCCCTTAAGGCTAATGTTTGAGGCCTTGGGATTGTAACAGTATCATGTAATAAACTCTTAAGTTTATAAAGGCATGGTTGTTATTCAGATTGTTACCTTGTCTGCTCCAATAAGTGTACTTCTGATTAATGTCTCAAAGCTGTTCAGCTAGGCTGACATGCAGTAATGTCCTTAGTCGAGATATCTTGGTGAACTTGAGACAGCCCTGATATGATTGAGACTAATATGAGTTCTAATCTTATAGGATGCTTCGAGCATGGAATAAGATGTAGACTCATGGGTACATTGGATGTACTGGACAGACCCTACTAGGATATTCGGTTGCTTGTCACAATGTGAATAATCCTTGTATGCTACAAGTGGCACATGTCCTTTGACTTGAGATCACTTGTGTTTCTAAATGATGAATGTCATTGTTTTGAGGTAGTTCAATATCATTTGAAATATAATGATTATAGACTATCTTGGATGATGATCAAGAGTCAGGTTAGGACACTAGTGATAGATACAGGATTGCCGTCTCCTTGTTTAAGGAGTGTGATGTTCTAGGGCCCCCCTATATGAGATGATTGAGAAAGTGTATGGCCATACCCAGATGACGGTCATCATCTGATCTAATCATGCTCATCGTATTGGAGTTACAGGCTTGACATGCTTGTCCAATAAGAACATCCAGTGGCAAAGGAAACATGTATGCCTTGTGAAGAAGATTCACACTTGTGCTGTGATTTGGGAGTAGTCTTGGAAGACTCTTTCCTTTATATCGGGAGACAGTGATGTGTTGCTAGATACCCCTCACTGATCGTGATAACGTAAGTTGTCGTTACCGACATTTAAAGGAAACCCTTAGGGTCGCACAATTTGATGATATGGCTTGCTTAAGTCAGATCGTGTGGACTGAATTGTTTTGATTCAGTTTAAAGGAGTTTGGACTCTGATTGTAAGTGAGATCTGGTCTGATCATGTTTGATTGATTAGGGCTTGAGATCGGTAAGCTTCGATCGAGAGTAGTGATGCTAGATCAGTGAGATCAGAAGCATCAAGAGATCAACGGTTAGATCTTGAACCGTTTGGTTCAGAGAGAGATCTAGACCATGGCTTGTGTTGTTTTGGTTTGGTCTTTGAACCAAAAGCATTGAACCGAATTCCATTGAACCGGTTCACACATGTGTGAACGGATTGGTTCAAGATGGAAGCGTTAAAGGGCGGTTTGCTTTGAGTGGGCGAAAGCTTCATGACTTTCCATCTTGGGAAATCATGTAACGCCTCTTGAAGAAAACGCTTAAACGCATGTTGTGGCTTTGCTTGGTGATCGATCCATCGGAGACGAAAACGAACAAGAGAAGCTTCATCGCCCTTGCCGAAAGTTGGTTTTTCTTCTCCTTCATACGACAAGAACCTTGAAGCCTTGCTAGCACAAGGACGACAAGGAGTAGGCCAACATCCTCTTGTGTGTGGCACACTTTGGAGGAGAACCCTATCGTTCTCTTGCTTCCAAGTCGAGTCCAATCTTCATGGCAATGGTATGAATCTCATCTGATTTATACATCTCATAAGAGTTGATCATACGACATGCTATTTTGATCTTGAATCCCTATCTTCCGCTGCAAAAGAATTACATATGCGCCACCTTTAGGGATTTCCCCCTTGCGCTCCCCCTCGAAGGGGACCCAACAATTGGTATCAGAGCCATAATATGCATGTTGTTATGATTGCTTAAGCTTTTGTGATCCTTGTTTGCAATGATATGCTTAGATCTAACCGGCATGCGAGAGTTACATGTTAAGTTTGCATATCCGAAACTTGATGTATGTCTCCTTGGCGCATGCTTAAGTTTCCATGCAAGTTTTCTTGTTGCGCATGTGTTGGCGCTTGTGTAGTTTTTCTTACAAAACAAAAGGAACTTGCGCGCCTATCTAGATCTAAGGCCCTACTATAAACCCTTAGATGGGTTGATGGGGTTGAAGTCACCTCTAGGTTAGATCCAATAGTCTGATCAGACCATCTGACAGCCTAGATGGGTTGACCAGATAGCACCTGTGCGCAAGCACGAGGTGGCTATAGGTCGACTGCATCCAGGGCGTGTAGCGAGGTCTGGTTGAGATGACTACTGAACACACATGAGTTAGGCCCGGGGTCACACCCGCTTGCCGAAACTCATGAGGGTGGTTCAGCCCTTTGCGCATGCATGGTTGACCATTAGGTCAACTCAAGTCAGTTAGGACTTGGTGCATGCAAGGGCAGAGGATCTGACTAGATGGATGAGTGGATCCCTATCAATGGACCATTGTAAGGTTGTAGGGGCACATAAGGAAATTAAAATTGATACCATGGGGTTTTCAAAAATTTTATTTTCTTTGTAATGGATCACATGTTGATTGAATGATGCCATGATGCTTGTTTATTTCATCTTATGTGGGTTGCCCTTTTATTGTGTGCTGTGCTGGGGCCTGCGAGCCTGGTAAATTATTATTTTGTGATCTGCGAATCACATTTGTAATTAATTTATTGTATATTTGACCTGCGAGTCAAACTTGTCTAGGTAGATCAAAATGTATTTTGATTAGACAAGAGCACAAAGGCACACATCCAAGAGGGGCATTCAGCTGGTGGCGCACCTAAGGTGCTCTTGGCGCTAGGGCCCTGGGTAGGACCAGATGAGATGCAAAAGGAGCTCAAGTGAAGACTTAAGTAAAATTAAGGTCTTACTTAGGGTTCATGGGATTTTACCACATAAGATCAGCATGCTTTCTATTTATTGCTTTTATAATTAGAAATGCATGAGTTTATCTTCTGCTATCACCATAGGACTTGCATGATAGTCAAGAAGATAAAAGACCGGTAAAATCCAACGCTAAAATATCAAGCTCGTAAGCCTTCTGACGTGAAACCTCACCGTTCTGACTATCGTTGGAGCCGTGTTGTACCCACTCAGTGGGCACGTCCATCTATCTTCAGACGGTGCGGGATTACACCTGCGTGTTACAGAGAAGGGATTTATCGCTTCTCGTTGCTCAGCATAGCACGTGGTGGTCCAGGGAGTAGGTCGGGTCAGCTTGACCATGTAGGCTACATATGTGGCGCATATGGTAGCACATGGAGGCAGCCATCTGTGGGATCAGAGACTGTGTTGTACCAACTCAGTTGGCACAGTCTGCTGGATTGCCCAGATGAAGGGGAATCGCACGGGTTGGCGATTGGCTGGGACAGCCTACCAGAAATTAGTGCTTGTCATCTTTGTGCATCTTATCTCGCCTGAGCGGGACGCGGAGACCAAGTATGAAATCTGGATCCCATCTCACTAAAAGAGTGTTACTCTTTCGGACTGTTTACTGGATTTTTCAGTCAGACAAAATAGTGAGAAAAAGGAATCATTCTTAAGTCCTGATTGATTCTTAACATTGATACTGACCTTGCTGTTCTTGCATTGTTGTAGATTCCTGCAGCAACGAACACCATGAGCTTCAATGTGCGATCCCTACTGGAAAGGGAGAAGTTTGCTGGGCCGAACTTCTCTGACTGGTTCGGACACCTTAAGATCGTTCTTAAGGCAGAGAGGAAACTGTATGTCCTCGAGACGGCTGTGCCGCCTCAACCCGCTGCGAACGCCGCAAGGGCGGTTCGTGAAGCCTATGAAAAGCACGTCAATGATAGCATTGATGTCGCTTGCCTGATGCTAGCATCTATGACGCCACCGCTGCAGCGTCAGCATGAGGATATGTCGGCTATAGAGATTATAGCGAACCTCAAGATGCTGTATGCTGCACAGGCGAGGACAGAACGCTATAATCTGACGAAGCTCTTCTTTCAGAGCAAACTGGCTGAAGGGAGCCCAGTGGGAGCTCACGTGCTCAAGATGATTGGGCACAAGGAGGCTCTGGAGAAACTGGGGCATACCATTAACCAGGAGCTTGCTGTAGACATCATTCTGCAGTCTCTTCCGCCTTCTTTCGATGCGTTCATCATTAACTTTAATATGAACAAAATCGATTGTACGCCGGCAGAGCTGTTGAATATGCTCTTGACTACTGAGGAAACTCTGAAGGGAAAGCCTTCAACCTCTGTCTTGATGGTTCCTTCAAGGAACAAGAAGAAGGGGAAGAAGGGCAAGGCCCCTGTCAAGAACTACAATAAGGCTCTGAAACAGAAGGTGAAGCGGTCCAAGGATAACAGGTGTTTCTGAAAGAAACCCTTATTAAGGGGGTGAAACCCTAAACATGCGCATCTAGCATGCATGACGGAAAGAGGGTTTCTAAAAGATCGTATATGACAACCATATGATCAACTTGAAGCTATGAGTTTAGATCTATACCATAGCCATAGATTGGAGGTCGGCTTGGAAGAAGAGAGCAACTTTGATCTCCTCCAAAAGTTCACACTAAAAGGCGATGAAGACTCCCAACTTGCGCACCTCTTGTGCTAGCAAAAGTGCCAAGATGTCAATGATCGAGTGTAGGGAAGAGATGAAGACTTCCTTTTGCTTGGCCGGTTCCTCCTCTTCTCGTCAACACCCTCACTTGCTCGAGAGCAAAAATCGTTTCCACCAAGCAACAAGAGAGAGGTGTAACCGAAAAACATTAGGGAGACTTCAAGCCATGAACGCATATGCGTTTTCATTTTGGAACTTTCCAAAAATGGCAACCATTAAGAGTATGCGTTCATGCGTTCATGTCTCCATGAACCAAACGCAACTCCTTCTCCCTCTTGAACCATGCGCTCAACCCATGAGCCGGTTCAATACCCTTGGTTCAATAGCGAAACCAAATCAGCCCAAGCATTAAGTCTAGATCAAATTAGACCCCAAAGTCCAAGATCTGACCATTCATCATCTGACGCTTCTGATCGCATCGATCTAGCATCATCTCTCTCGATCGAAGCTTACCGATCTAAAGCCCTAATCAATCAAACATGATCAGACCAGATCTCACTTACAATCAGAGATTAAATCCCTTTAAACTGAACCGAAACAATTCAGTCCACACGATCTGACTTAAGCAAGCCATATCACCAAATTGTGCGACCCTAAGGGTTTCCTTTAAATGTCGGTAACGATAACTTTCGTTATCACGATCAGTGAGGGGTATCTAGCAACACATCACTGTCTCCCGATATAAAGGAAAGAGTCTTCCAAGACTACACCCAAACCATAGCACAAGTGTGAATCAAACTCACGAGGCATGCATGTTTCCTTTGCCACTGGATGTTCTTATTGGACAAGCATGTCAAGCCTGTAACTCCAATACGATGAGCATGATTAGATCAGATGAACACAGTCATCTGGGTATGGCCATACACTATCTCAATCTTCTCATACAGGGGGGGCCCTTTAGAACATCACACTCCTTAAACAAGGAGACGGCAATCCTTTATCTATCACAAGTGCCCTAACCTGACTCAAGCTCACCATCCAAGATAGTCTATAACCATTATGTTTCAAATGATATTGAACTACCTCAAAACAATGACAATCATCATTTAGAAACACAAGTGATCTCAAGTCAAAGGACATGTGCCACTTGCTGCTTACGAGGATCATTCACATTGTGACAAGCAATGGAATATCCCAGTAGGGTCTGTCCAGTACATCCAATGTACCCATGAGTCTACATCTTATTCCATGCTCGAAGCATCCTATAAGATTAGCACACATATTAGTCTCAATCATATCAAGGCTGTCTCAGGTTCACCAAGATATCTCGACTAAGGACATATAGCCTGTCAGCCTAGCTGAACAGCTTTGAGACATTATTCAGAAGTACACTTATTACAGCAGACAAGGTAACAACCTGAATAATAACCATGCCTTTATAAACACAAGAGTTTATTACATGATACTTATTACAATCCCAAAGGCCTCAAACATTAGCCTTAAGGGCATACCCCAACAATCTCCCACTTGCACTTAATCTAATGGTTGAGAAATCTCAAACCCATATTATTACAGTGCTGCTCATGCTTCTGCTGCGCCAGAGGCTTGGTAAGCGGGTCTGCCAGATTGTCATCTGTATGAACCTTGCATATTTTGATCTCGCCTCGATCAATGATCTCCCGGATCAAGTGAAACCGTCTCTGTATGTGCTTGGACTTCTGGTGCGACCGTGGTTCCTTTGCTTGTGCGATTGCTCCAGTGTTATCACAGAAGATAACCAAAGGATCAGCACTCGAAGGAACGACACCAAGTTCTCTCACGAACTTACGAATCCACACTGCCTCCTTGGATGCTTCCGAGGCTGCAACATACTCGGCTTCTGAAGTGGAATCAGCAACAGTTGACTGTTTGAAACTCTTCCACACCACTGCTCCACCATTCAAGCTAAAAACATAGCCTGATTGCGATCGGAAATCATCCTGGTCCGACTGGAACGAAGCGTCAGTATATCCCTCTATACTGAGTTCTTCCTGACCACCATATATCAAGAACATATCTTTGGTCCTCCGCAGATATTTTATAATGTTCTTGACTGCAATCCAGTGCGCCAAACCTGGATTACTTTGGAATCGACTGGTCACGCTTAACCCGTAAGCGACGTCTGGGCGAGTACACAACATCGAATACATAATGGACCCAATAGCCGAAGCATAAGGCGTATTGTCCATTTCATCTTTCTCAGTCTGTGTTTGTGGACACTGACTCTTCGAAAGATTCAGACCATGTCTGACTGGAAGATATCCACGTTTAGAATTCTCTAAATGGAATCTCTCCAGGACCTTATCGATGTAAGTACTCTGGCACAGCCCGAGAAGCCTCTTAGATCTATCCCGGTAGATCTTCACACCTAACACATAGGCTGCTTCTCCTAGATCTTTCATCTGGAAACATTTTCCTAACCATGCTTTAACAGCATGCAGTTCAGGAATATCATTTCCAATGATCAAGATATCATCGACGTAGAGGATTAGGAATGTAATTACGCTCCCACTAAACCTCTTATATACACACGGGTCATCCTCGTTCTTGATGAAACCAAACTCAGAGATTGATTCATCAAAACGAATATTCCAGCTCCTAGATGCTTGTTTCAATCCATAAATGGATTTCTTTAACTTGCATATTTTATGACGATCTGCTGGATTAGTGAAACCCTCAGGTTGTGTCATATACACATCCTCATCCAGATTTCCATTAAGGAAAGCTGTTTTCACATCCATCTGCCAGATCTCATAATCATAATATGCTGCTATCGCGAAAAGAATCCGAATAGACTTGAACATAGCTACAGGTGAGAAAGTTTCATCATAATCTATCCCGTAGATTTGTTTGAAACCTTTCGCAACTAGCCTGCCTTTATAGGTAACCACGTTACCATCCATGTCAATCTTCTTCTTGAAGATCCATTTACAGCCTATAGGGATTACTCCCGGAGGCGGATCAACCAAATCCCAGACTTGGTTATCTGACATGGAGTCCATCTCGGCTCGCATAGCATCAAGCCATCTAGCTGACTCCGGTCCACTGACCGCATCCGCATAAGTTAGGGGTTCATCATTATCAATGATGTAGACTCCGTCATAGCGCTCAGGCTGTCGACGGATCCTTCCCGATCTTCGCGGTTCCCGTGTTATCTGAGCCTCAGGTTGTTCAATAACCTGATCTACCGGCTCAGGCTCATCCAACTGTGCTTGACTACTTTGTCCTTCCTCTGGATTTTCATCCAGCTTTATTTCTCTCCCACTGGCCTCTTGCAGAAGAAACTCCTTCTCAAGGAATATGGCCGTCCGAGCAACAAAAACTTTGTTCTCCTTGGGATCGTAGAAATAATAACCCTTAGTTTCCTTAGGGTAACCGACAAAGATGCATTTGTCAGATCTGCTCTCTAGTTTCCCAGAGGCGAGCTTTTTGACATAAGCCTCGCAACCCCAGATCCTGATAAATGTCAAGCTTGGCTGTTTCCCATACCATAATTCATATGGCGTCATTGAAACTGCCTTAGATGGCACTCGGTTTAGTACCTTTGCAGCTGTTTCCAGTGCAAAACCCCAAAAGGAGTATGGAAGAGTGGCCTGACTCATCATAGAACGAACCATATCAAGTAACATTCTATTTCTCCTCTCGGACACACCATTCCATTGCGGTGTTCCTGGCGGAGTGAGCTGTGAGATAATCCCACACTCCTTCAGATAGTCAGTAAATGCATGACTTAGGTATTCTCCACCTCGATCAGAACGAAGTGCCTTGATATTTCGGCCTAGCTGATTTTGTACTTCATTCTTGAACTCTTTGAACTTGTCAAAAGATTCACTTTTATGTCTCATCAGATAGACATACCCATACCTACTGAAATCATCAGTAAAGGTAATGAAGTACTGATAGCCACCTCTGGCATGTTTACTAAATGGCCCACACACATCACTGTGTATAAGGTCAAGTAAACCTGAAGCCCTTTGACCTTTGTGAGAAAAAGGTGACTTCGTCATTTTACCCATCAAACAAGCTTTGCATGTATCAATCTCCTCATAGGAGAATGATCCCAGCAGTCCATTATCATGCAACCGCTTAATGCGCTTCTCGTTTATATGGCCTAAACGACTGTGCCATAGCAAGGTGCTGTCATCAGCATACTTGGCTTTCTTATTATCAATGTTTTGTATAGAATTTTCCATGTCCAACATGAATAACCCATTGTTAATTGAACCAGTTCCATACACAATATTATCTAGAGATAAAACACACTTTGAAATATTGCATTCAAAGGCAAATCCTTTCCTGACAAGAGCAGGAATAGAGATAATATTCTTCGTGATACTTGGTACAAAATAACAATTGTTTAATTCCAATACAATGCCAGATGGTAAAGAAATGAAATAGTCTCCTACAGCAACAGCAGCAACCCGTGCCCCGTTTCCAACTCGTAGGTCTACCTCATGCTGTCCCACCTGCCTTCTTCTCTTGAGTTCCTGTACATTTGAACAAATGTGAACTCCACATGCAGTGTCCAACACCCATGATATTGAAGAAGATGAAAACATGACTTCAGTCACGAATATACCTGAGCCAGAAGCAATGCTTCCCCTCTTATCTCCTTGGAGCGCTTTACAGTCCTTTTTCCAGTGACCCAGCTGGCCACAGTGGAAACACCTGTTATCCTTCGACCGCTTCACCTTCTGTTTCAGAGCCTTGCTGTAATTCTTGACAGGGGCCTTGCCCTTCTTCCCCTTCTTCTTGTTCCTAGAAGGAACCATTAAGACAGAGGTTGAAGGCTTTCCCTTCAGAGTTTCCTCAGTTGTCAAGAGCATATTCAGCAGCTCTGCCGGCGTACAATCGATTTTGTTCATATTAAAATTAATAATGAACGCATCGAAAGAAGGCGGGAGAGACTGCAGAATAATATCTACAGCAAGCTCCTGGTTGACGGTATGCCCCAGTTTCTCCAGAGCCTCCTTGTGCCCAATCATCTTGAGCACGTGAGCTCCCACTGGGCTCCCCTCAGCCAGTTTGCTCTGAAAGAAGAGCTTTGTCAGATTATAGCGTTCTGTCCTCGCCTGTGCAGCATACAGCATCTTGAGGTTCGCTATAATCTCTATAGCCGACATATCCTCATGCTGATGCTGCAGCGGTGGCGTCATAGACGCAAGCATCAGGCAAGCGACATCAATGCTATCATTGACGTGCTTTTCATAGGCATCCCGAACCGCCCTTGCGGCGTTCGGAGCGGGCTGCGGCGGTATCGCCGTCTCGAGGACATACAGTTTCCTCTCTGCCTTAAGAACGATCTTAAGGTGTCCGAACCAGTCAGAGAAGTTCGGCCCAGCAAACTTCTCCCTTTCCAGTAGGGATCGCACATTGAAGCTCATGGTGTTCGTTGCTGCAGTTATCTACAACAATGCAAGAACAGCAAGGTTAGTATCAATGTTCAGAATCAATCCAGGACTTAAGAAAGATTCTTTTCTCACTATTTTATCTGACTGAAAAATCCAGTAAACAGTCCGAAAGAGTAACACTCTTTTAGTGAGATGGGATCCAGATTTCATACTTGGTCTCCGCGTCCCGCTCAGGCGAGATAAGATGCACAGAGATGACAAGCACTAATTTCTGGTAGGCTGTCCCAGCCAATCGCCAACCCGTGCGATTCCCCTTCATCTGGGCAATCCAGCAGACTGTGCCAACTGAGTTGGTACAACACAGTCTCTGATCCCACAGATGGCTGCCTCCATGTGCTACCATATGCGCCACATATGTAGCCTACATGGTCAAGCTGACCTGACCTACTCCCTGAACCACCACGTGCTATGCTGAGCAACGAGAAGGGATAAATCCCTACTCTGTAACACGCAGGTGTAATCCCGCACCGTCTGAAGATAGATGGACGTGCCCACTGAGTGGGTTCAACACGGCTCCAACGATAGTCAGAACAGTGAGGTTTCGCGTCAGAAGGCTTACGAGCTTGATATGTTAGCGTTGGATTTTAACGGTCTTTTATCTTCTTACTATCAGGCATATCCTATGGCTATAGCAGAAGATAAACACATGCAATTCTAATTATATAAGCAATAAATAGAAAGCATGATCTTATGTGGTAAAAGCCCATGAACCCTAGAAAGACCTTAATTTTACTTAAGTCTTCACTTGAGCTCTTTTGCATCTCATCTGGTCCAACCCAGGGCCCTAGCGCCAAGAGCACCTCAGGTGCGCCACCAGGTGAATGCCCCTCTAGGATGTGTGCCTTCATGCTCTTGTCTAATCAAAAACATTTTGATCTATCTAGACAAGCTTTGACTCGCAGGTCAATTATACAATAAATTAATAAAAAAATGTGATTCGCAGATCACAATAATATTAACTTGTAATTTACCAGGCACGCAGGCCCCAGCACAGCACACATTAGGGCAACCCACATAAGATTAAATAAACAAGCATATGGTATCAAAACAACATGTGATCCATTCATGAAATTAAATTTTGAAAAACCCCATGGTATCAATTTTAATTTCCTTATGTGCTCTACAACCTTACAATGGTCCATTGATAGGGATCCACTCATCCATCTAGTCAGATCCTCTGCCCTTGCATGCACCGAGTCCTAACTGACCCGTGTTGACCTAATGGTCAACCATGCATGCGCCAAGGGCTGAACCACCCTCATGAGTTTTGGCAAGCGGGTGTGACCCCGGGCCTAACTCATGTGTGTTCAGTAGTTGTCTCAACCAGACCTCGCTACACGCCCTGGATGCAGTCGACCTATAGCCACCTCGTGCTTGCGCACAGGTGCTATCTGGTCAACCCATCTAGGCTGTCAGATGGTCTGATCAGACTAGTTGGATCTAACCTAGAAGATGCTTTCAACCCCATCAACCCATCTAAGGATTTATAGTAGGGGCACCTTAGATCTAAGTAGGCGCGCAAGATGTAAGTTTTATAAAACATCTAGAACATGCGCAAACAAACAAAACAACATGCTTCACTTGAGAACCTAAGATATATCTCATATCTAGCATATTGAAAACCCTTAGATCTAAGGGGAGTCCCCTTCAAGGGGGAGCGCAAACTTTAGGGGGTCCCCTTCAAGGGGGAGCGCAAACTTCATGTAACCATGATACAAGCGCAAACATAGCCAATGTAAACCATGCATCATGAAAACAAAGCATCAAGTAAGCGCAACATGTATGGATCACAAACACTTCAAAGCAATCATATAGATCATATCGAAAGCCTACCTCTGATACCAATTGAAAGAAACCCTTATTAAGGGGGTGAAACCCTAAACATGCGCATCTAGCATGCATGACGGAAAGAGGGTTTCTAAAAGATCGTATATGACAACCATATGATCAACTTGAAGCTATGAGTTTAGATCTATACCATAGCCATAGATTGGAGGTCGGCTTGGAAGAAGAGAGCAACTTTGATCTCCTCCAAAAGTTCACACACAAAGGCGATGAAGACTCCCAACTTGCGCACCTCTTGTGCTAGCAAAAGTGCCAAGATGTCAATGATCGAGTGTAGGGAAGAGATGAAGACTTCCTTTTGCTTGGCCGGTTCCTCCTCTTCTCGTCAACACCCTCACTTGCTCGAGAGCAAAAATCGTTTCCACCAAGCAACAAGAGAGAGGTGTAACCGAAAAACATTAGGGAGACTTCAAGCCATGAACGCATATGCGTTTTCATTTTGGAACTTTCCAAAAATGGCAACCATTAAGAGTATGCGTTCATGCGTTCATGTCTCCATGAACCAAACGCAACTCCTTCTCCCTCTTGAACCATGCGCTCAACCCATGAGCCGGTTCAATACCCTTGGTTCAATAGCGAAACCAAATCAGCCCAAGCATTAAGTCTAGATCAAATTAGACCCCAAAGTCCAAGATCTGACCATTCATCATCTGACGCTTCTGATCGCATCGATCTAGCATCATCTCTCTCGATCGAAGCTTACCGATCTAAAGCCCTAATCAATCAAACATGATCAGACCAGATCTCACTTACAATCAGAGATTAAATCCCTTTAAACTGAACCGAAACAATTCAGTCCACACGATCTGACTTAAGCAAGCCATATCACCAAATTGTGCGACCCTAAGGGTTTCCTTTAAATGTCGGTAACGATAACTTTCGTTATCACGATCAGTGAGGGGTATCTAGCAACACATCACTGTCTCCCGATATAAAGGAAAGAGTCTTCCAAGACTACACCCAAACCATAGCACAAGTGTGAATCAAACTCACGAGGCATGCATGTTTCCTTTGCCACTGGATGTTCTTATTGGACAAGCATGTCAAGCCTGTAACTCCAATACGATGAGCATGATTAGATCAGATGAACACAGTCATCTGGGTATGGCCATACACTATCTCAATCTTCTCATACAGGGGGGGCCCTTTAGAACATCACACTCCTTAAACAAGGAGACGGCAATCCTTTATCTATCACAAGTGCCCTAACCTGACTCAAGCTCACCATCCAAGATAGTCTATAACCATTATGTTTCAAATGATATTGAACTACCTCAAAACAATGACAATCATCATTTAGAAACACAAGTGATCTCAAGTCAAAGGACATGTGCCACTTGCTGCTTACGAGGATCATTCACATTGTGACAAGCAATGGAATATCCCAGTAGGGTCTGTCCAGTACATCCAATGTACCCATGAGTCTACATCTTATTCCATGCTCGAAGCATCCTATAAGATTAGCACACATATTAGTCTCAATCATATCAAGGCTGTCTCAGGTTCACCAAGATATCTCGACTAAGGACATATAGCCTGTCAGCCTAGCTGAACAGCTTTGAGACATTATTCAGAAGTACACTTATTACAGCAGACAAGGTAACAACCTGAATAATAACCATGCCTTTATAAACACAAGAGTTTATTACATGATACTTATTACAATCCCAAAGGCCTCAAACATTAGCCTTAAGGGCATACCCCAACAGTTTCCACTGTGGCCAGCTGGGTCACTGGAAAAAGGACTGTAAAGCGCTCCAAGGAGATAAGAGGGGAAGCATCGCTTCTGGCTCAGGTATTTACGTGACGGAAGTCATGGTTTCATCTTCTTCTATATCATGGGTGTTGGACACTGCATGTGGAGTTCACATTTGTTCAAATGTACAGGAACTCAAGAGAAGAAGGCAGGTGGGACAGCATGAGGTAGACCTACGCGTTGGAAACGGGGCACGGGTTGCTGCTGTTGCTGTAGGAGACTATTTCATTTCTTTACCATCTGGCATTGTATTAGAATTAAACAATTGTTATTTTGTACCCAGTATTACCAAGAATATTATCTCCATTCCTGCTCTTGTCAGGAAGGGTTTTTCCTTTGAATGCAAGATTTCAAAGTGTATACTTTCTCTAGATAATATTGTGTATGCTACTGGTTCAATTAACAATGGGTTATACATGTTGGACATGGAAAGTTCTATGCATAACATTGATAATAAGAAAGCCAAGTATGCTGATGACAGCACCTTGCTATGGCATAGTCGTTTAGGCCATATAAACGAGAAGCGCATTAAGCGGTTGCATGATCATGGACTGCTGGGATCATTCTCCTATGAGGAGATTGATACATGCAAAGCTTGTTTAATGGGTAAAATGACGAAGTCACCTTTTCCTAATAAAGGTCAAAGGGCTTCAGGTTTACTTGACCTTATACACAGTGATGTGTGTGGGCCATTAAGTAAACATGCCAGAGGTGGCTATCAGTACTTCATTACCTTTACTGATGATTTCAGTAGGTATGGGTATGTCTATTTAATGAGACATAAAAGTGAATCTTTTGACAAGTTCAAGGAGTTCAAAAATGAAGTACAAAATCAGTTAGGCCGAAATATCAAGGCACTTCGTTCTGATCGAGGTGGTGAATACCTAAGTCATGCATTTACTGACTATCTGAAGGAGTGTGGGATTATCTCACAGCTCACTCCGCCAGGAACACCGCAATGGAAAGGTGTGTCCGAGAGGAGAAATAGAACGTTACTTGATATGGTTCGTTCTATGATGAGTCAGGCTACTCTACCTTACTCCTTTTGGGGTTTTGCACTGGAAACAGCTGCAAAGGTATTAAACCGAGTGCCATCCAAGGCAGTTTCTAAGACGCCATATGAGTTATGGTATGGGAAACAGCCAAGCTTGACATTTATCAGGATCTGGGGTTGCGAGGCTTATGTCAAAAAGCTCGCCTCTGGGAAACTGGAGAGCAGATCTGAGAAATGTATATTTGTCGGTTACCCTAAGGAAACTAAGGGTTATTATTTCTACGATCCCAAAGAGAACAAAGTATTTGTTGCTCGGACGGCCATATTTCTTGAGAAGGAGTTTCTTCTGCAAGAGGCCAGTGGGAGAGAAATAAGGCTGGATGAGAATCCAGAGGAAGGACAAAGTAGTCAAGCACAGTTGGATGTGCCTGAGCCGGTTGATCAGGTTATTGAACAACCTGAGGCTCAGATATCACGGGAATCGCGAAGATCGGGAAGGATCCGTCGTCAGCCTGAGCGCTATGACGGAGTCTACATCATTGATAATGATGAACCCCTCACTTATGCGGATGCGGTCAGTGGACCGGAGTCAGCTAGATGGCTTGATGCTATGCGAGCCGAGATGGACTCCATGTCAGATAACCAAGTCTGGGATTTGGTTGATCCGCCTCCGGGAGTAATCCCTATAGGCTGTAAATGGATCTTCAAGAAGAAGATTGACATGGATGGTAACGTGGTTACCTATAAAGGCAGGCTAGTTGCGAAAGGTTTCAAACAAATCTACGGGATAGATTATGATGAAACTTTCTCACCTGTAGCCATGTTTAAGTCTATTCGGATTCTTTTCGCGATAGCTGCATATTATGATTATGAGATCTGGCAGATGGATGTGAAGACAGCTTTCCTTAATGGAAATCTGGACGAGGATGTGTATATGACACAGCCTGAGGGTTTCACTAATCCATCAGATCGTCATAAAATATGCAAGTTAAAGAAGTCCATTTATGGACTGAAACAAGCATCTAGAAGCTGGAATATTCGTTTTGATGAATCAATCTCTGAGTTTGGTTTCATCAAAAACGAAGATGACCCGTGTGTATATAAGAGGTTTAGTGGGAGCGTGATTACTTTCCTGGTCCTCTACGTCGATGACATCTTGATCATTGGAAATGATATTCCTGAACTGCATGCTGTTAAAGCATGGTTAGGAAAATGTTTCCAGATGAAAGATCTAGGAGAAGCAGCCTATGTGTTAGGTGTGAAGATCTACAGGGATAGATCTAAGAGGCTTCTCGGGCTGTGCCAGAGTACGTACATCGATAAAGTCCTGGAGAGATTCCATTTAGAGAATTCTAAAAGGGGATATCTGCCAGTCAGACATGGTCTGAATCTTTCAAAGAGTCAGTGTCCACAAACACAGACTGAGAAAGATGAAATGGACAATACGCCTTATGCTTCGGCTATTGGGTCCATTATGTATGCGATGTTGTGTACTCGCCCAGACGTCGCTTACGGGTTAAGCGTGACCAGTCGGTTCCAAAGTAATCCAGGCATGGCGCACTGGATTGCGGTCAAGAACATTTTAAAATATCTGCGGAGGACCAAAGATATGTTCTTGATATATGGTGGTCAGGAAGAACTCAGTATTGAAGGATATACTGACGCTTCGTTCCGGTCGGACCAGGATGATTTCCGATCGCAATCAGGCTATGTTTTTAGCTTGAATGGTGGAGCAGTGGTGTGGAAAAGTTTCAAACAGTCAACTGTTGCTGATTCCACAACAGAAGCCGAGTATGTTGCAGCCTCGGAAGCATCCAAGGAGGCAGTGTGGATTCGTAAGTTCGTGAAAGAACTTGGTGTTGTTCCTTCGAGTGCAGATCCTTTGGTTATCTTCTGTGATAACACTGGAGCCATCGCACAAGCAAAGGAACCACGGTCGCACCAGAAGTCCAAGCACATACAGAGACGGTTTCACTTGATCCGGGAGATCATTGATCGAGGCGAGATCAAAATCTGCAAGGTTCATACAGATGACAATCTGGCAGACCCGCTTACCAAGCCTCTGGCGCAGCAGAAGCATGAGAAGCACTGTAATAATATGGGTTTGAGGTTTCTCAACCATTAGAATAAGTGCAAGTGGGAGATTGTTGGAGTATGCCCTTAAGGCTAATGTTTGAGGCCTTGGGATTGTAACAGTATCATGTAATAAACTCTTAAGTTTATAAAGGCATGGTTGTTATTCAGATTGTTACCTTGTCTGCTCCAATAAGTGTACTTCTGATTAATGTCTCAAAGCTGTTCAGCTAGGCTGACATGCAGTAATGTCCTTAGTCGAGATATCTTGGTGAACTTGAGACAGCCCTGATATGATTGAGACTAATATGAGTTCTAATCTTATAGGATGCTTCGAGCATGGAATAAGATGTAGACTCATGGGTACATTGGATGTACTGGACAGACCCTACTAGGATATTCGGTTGCTTGTCACAATGTGAATAATCCTTGTATGCTACAAGTGGCACATGTCCTTTGACTTGAGATCACTTGTGTTTCTAAATGATGAATGTCATTGTTTTGAGGTAGTTCAATATCATTTGAAATATAATGATTATAGACTATCTTGGATGATGATCAAGAGTCAGGTTAGGACACTAGTGATAGATACAGGATTGCCGTCTCCTTGTTTAAGGAGTGTGATGTTCTAGGGCCCCCCTATATGAGATGATTGAGAAAGTGTATGGCCATACCCAGATGACGGTCATCATCTGATCTAATCATGCTCATCGTATTGGAGTTACAGGCTTGACATGCTTGTCCAATAAGAACATCCAGTGGCAAAGGAAACATGTATGCCTTGTGAAGAAGATTCACACTTGTGCTGTGATTTGGGAGTAGTCTTGGAAGACTCTTTCCTTTATATCGGGAGACAGTGATGTGTTGCTAGATACCCCTCACTGATCGTGATAACGTAAGTTGTCGTTACCGACATTTAAAGGAAACCCTTAGGGTCGTACAATTTGATGATATGGCTTGCTTAAGTCAGATCGTGTGGACTGAATTGTTTTGATTCAGTTTAAAGGAGTTTGGACTCTGATTGTAAGTGAGATCTGGTCTGATCATGTTTGATTGATTAGGGCTTGAGATCGGTAAGCTTCGATCAAGAGTAGTGATGCTAGATCAGTGAGATCAGAAGCATCAAGAGATCAATGGTTAGATCTTGAACCGTTTGGTTCAGAGAGAGATCTAGACCATGGCTTGGGTTGTTTTGGTTTGGTCTTTGAACCAAAAGCATTGAACCGAATTCCATTGAACCGGTTCACACATGTGTGAACGGATTGGTTCAAGATGGAAGCGTTAAAGGGCGGTTTGCTTTGAGTGGGCGAAAGCTTCATGACTTTCCATCTTGGGAAATCATGTAACGCCTCTTGAAGAAAACGCTTAAACGCATGTTGTGGCTTTGCTTGGTGATCGATCCATCGGAGACGAAAACGAACAAGAGAAGCTTCATCGCCCTTGCCGAAAGTTGGTTTTTCTTCTCCTTCATACGACAAGAACCTTGAAGCCTTGCTAGCACAAGGACGACAAGGAGTAGGCCAACATCCTCTTGTGTGTGGCACACTTTGGAGGAGAACCCTATCGTTCTCTTGCTTCCAAGTCGAGTCCAATCTTCATGGCAATGGTATGAATCTCATCCGATTTATACATCTCATAAGAGTTGATCATACGACATGCTATTTTGATCTTGAATCCCTATCTTCCGCTGCAAAAGAATTACATATGCGCCACCTTTAGGGATTTCCCCCTTGCGCTCCCCCTCGAAGGGGACCCAACACATGGGACTTACCATACAAGTCTATTAAGCCATATACGCCCCATTACTTGCCATAGAGGCAAGCATACCATCCAAGGTTGAAAGGCTAGGTGCCAATTGCTTCCTAATGAAACATTAGGCGCCTACTTCTTCCCATTATAGCCCTTAGGCACCAATGGGGATGATTTCTCCCCATTATACCATTTAGCCCATTATCTCTTCATGAAAACTTGTTATTGGGCTTCATTGGGTAATGAGCTAGTCCAAACTTCATTGCATGGGTTGATTAAGCCATTGGATCCAATCCAATTCCACCCTAATCCAAATGTAACCAATCTTGGTCAATTTCGGGTCAAACTACCAAAAATGAAGTTTGGCTCTAATAACTCTCTTCCATCTCATCAGGCCCATTGGCACTGATGAAATCTCCTAAATAAATTCAAGCTATCCAATAACTTGATCATAAGGCTTCCCGATCAATACGAGAACTCGAAGATCAAGGTGTGCTACCCTATAGGTTCCTCTGACGTTGGCAGTGCTGACCAAAGGTCACCACAAGCAGTGAGTGGCACCTAGTAGTGCATCGCTGCTACCTAAGTCATCAGAATAGATATTGATATTGGCATCCCCATCATCGCAACTAGGTACAGACGCTTTGCCGAACTGATATCCGATTGGAGAAGTGTGTCACCACTTGTTTTCACCCAATCACATAGTTATGACTAAATCAGGTTTTCACCTAGGTATGGCCATACACTTTCAGTCATAGAACCATAGAGGAGCTCCATGGATATGAAGCTTCCCTCAGGAAGGGGCAAATCCTCTGTCTATCCATTGACCTTCTTATATGGATCGTGACATACTCAATGACAACCTTTATTACCTCCCAACTATGGCGAGGTGTTAAGTTGCATCAAAGCATGTCCCTAACCATGTAGAATAGTCAATGACCTCATGTCAAGGGATCAATGCTTCTCTTGTCACTTATAAGGATAACTCATGACACCAAGTCATTGCCTCATAGTGGGTCGGTCTAGTATATCTATCACTGATATACCCGTATGTCTGCGTTAGCACCTCGTGCCTAACCAACCCATATGCTAGTCTCTCAAGTGTCATAGTTGTCCCATATCCATTAAGGTACATTGACTGGGGACAATAGTTTGAGCACAGTTCCAATCTGTCTCCAGGTGTAACATCCCGTTATCTAAACCCCAAACAAGCAACACAATTCATGAAAGAAACAGGATGTTATCATACAAGATCGATACATATGCTAGGTAAAACCCCGTTCAGGAAACCCGATCTGAAAATTTCGAAAATCCATACATATAAATCTCCACAAAAACACAATTTCATAAAGGTACCTGCCACCACGCATTCCTTGCACTAGACATATGCAAGGTAACAGTTATATCAAATCCGTATCAAATCCATAAAATCCATAAAGGTACCTGCCACCAGGCAATACTTGCACTAGACATATGCAAGTTACAGGTATATCAAAACCGATTACAAAGAATACGCCACAAACCGAATTTCAAAACAAAATCACAAAATCGATTCCATAAAGTTTCACAGTGATACCCAACACCGAAACCAGGCCAAAGCCCGCGGTGACACAAAATCATAATATCAAAACCGCCACAACCGGCAACACAAGTTCATATAATTCGGCCACATCCGGCCTCAGTTACTTAAGCACAAAAGTTATACATCCAATCAGCATGAAGAATCACAATATCCGTATAATATGCTAACTCATGCAGTGCGCCCCTGTTCTATACCTGAAAACATTGAGGGGTGAGCTACACAGCCCAGTGAGTGGATAGTCTAAATCAACCATCCATAACATACACTCAAAAATATAGACAGATTATTTTAAAAATCTTTAACAGGAACATTATGTCAACATATAACAACATAAAGAAAACAGAAGTCATAATAACAGTCAGATGTACACACCAACATATAACAAACTCAGGTTCTAGAGTTATACTCTAAACCAACTCAGATGTACACACCAACATATAACAAACTCAGGTTCTAGAGTTATACTCTAAACCAACTAAACACACCAACACTTAATTAACCTAGTTGTCCAGCATATTCAGTAGTGACCATTATGGTCTAACCCGGCTTTGGCCTAAGCACTGGGAGACTGCAAAATTTCATGCAACATATAAACATGGACAGTGAGTAGAATCAAGAGGTGGCCCCCGCCAGGTCACGACGTGGCACTTTGCTCTAAAACACCCCATAACACATCGATGGATTGTGTGTAGATTCAGGAGGTGGCCCCCGCCGGGTCACGACGTGGCACTTTGCTCTACGACACCCCATATCACAAAAAGAGTGATGACATCAAGAGGTGGCCCCTGTCCGACCAAGACATGGCACTTTGCGTCAAAACCCGTTCTCCCAAAAGGTTCCTACTGGACAACAGACACATCTTATATCTTATTTCACAACGGTGGACTTCTAAGTGTCAACTAGACTCTAGGATAGTCATCACAATAATCATATCGGGCAGGCTGAACATCAACCCCCATCACAATAATCATAACAGGTAGGTTGAACATCAACCCCCTCACATATCACAATACAGGGCTGAAATTTCAAACCCTTAACATATTACACATACTATCCCCTTGAGTACACAGTCACACTTAGCCTTAGTCCTAACCATCACATAACACATAATAACCGAAAATCACATAACCACATACTCTTCAAAAATCACATAATTACTGTTGGGGTATGCCCTTAAGGCTAATGTTTGAGGCCTTTGGGATTGTAATAAGTATCATGTAATAAACTCTTGTGTTTATAAAGGCATGGTTATTATTCAGGTTGTTACCTTGTCTGCTGTAATAAGTGTACTTCTGAATAATGTCTCAAAGCTGTTCAGCTAGGCTGACAGGCTATATGTCCTTAGTCGAGATATCTTGGTGAACCTGAGACAGCCTTGATATGATTGAGACTAATATGTGTGCTAATCTTATAGGATGCTTCGAGCATGGAATAAGATGTAGACTCATGGGTACATTGAATGTACTGGACAGACCCTACTGGGATATTCCATTGCTTGTCACAATGTGAATGATCCTCGTAAGCAGCAAGTGGCACATGTCCTTTGACTTGAGATCACTTGTGTTTCTAAATGATGATTGTCATTGTTTTGAGGTAGTTCAATATCATTTGAAACATAATGGTTATAGACTATCTTGGATGGTGAGCTTGAGTCAGGTTAGGGCACTTGTGATAGATAAAGGATTGCCGTCTCCTTGTTTAAGGAGTGTGATGTTCTAAAGGGCCCCCCCTGTATGAGAAGATTGAGATAGTGTATGGCCATACCCAGATGACTGTGTTCATCTGATCTAATCATGCTCATCGTATTGGAGTTACAGGCTTGACATGCTTGTCCAATAAGAACATCCAGTGGCAAAGGAAACATGCATGCCTCGTGAGTTTGATTCACACTTGTGCTATGGTTTGGGTGTAGTCTTGGAAGACTCTTTCCTTTATATCGGGAGACAGTGATGTGTTGCTAGATACCCCTCACTGATCGTGATAACGAAAGTTATCGTTACCGACATTTAAAGGAAACCCTTAGGGTCTCACAATTTGGTGATATGGCTTGCTTAAGTCAGATCGTGTGGACTGAATTGTTTCGGTTCAGTTTAAAGGGATTTAATCTCTGATTGTAAGTGAGATCTGGTCTGATCATGTTTGATTGATTAGGGCTTTAGATCGGTAAGCTTCGATCGAGAGAGATGATGCTAGATCGATGCGATCAGAAGCGTCAGATGATGAATGGTCAGATCTTGGACTTTGGGGTCTAATTTGATCTAGACTTAATGCTTGGGCTGATTTGGTTTCGCTATTGAACCAAGGGTATTGAACCGGCTCATGGGTTGAGCGCATGGTTCAAGAGGGAGAAGGAGTTGCGTTTGGTTCATGGAGACATGAACGCATGAACGCATACTCTTAATGGTTGCCATTTTTGGAAAGTTCCAAAATGAAAACGCATATGCGTTCATGGCTTGAAGTCTCCCTAATGTTTTTCGGTTACACCTCTCTCTTGTTGCTTGGTGGAAACGATTTTTGCTCTCGAGCAAGTGAGGGTGTTGACGAGAAGAGGAGGAACCGGCCAAGCAAAAGGAAGTCTTCATCTCTTCCCTACACTCGATCATTGACATCTTGGCACTTTTGCTAGCACAAGAGGTGCGCAAGTTGGGAGTCTTCATCGCCTTTGTGTGTGAACTTTTGGAGGAGATCAAAGTTGCTCTCTTCTTCCAAGCCGACCTCCAATCTATGGCTATGGTATAGATCTAAACTCATAGCTTCAAGTTGATCATATGGTTGTCATATACGATCTTTTAGAAACCCTCTTTCCGTCATGCATGCTAGATGCGCATGTTTAGGGTTTCACCCCCTTAATAAGGGTTTCTTTCAATTACATAATACTCAAAAATCACATGATCACATAATATTCAAAAATTCAAAATCACATAATGTAGTGTAGTCCTTAGGTTTCATGCTGATAGTTCAGTGTAGTCTTGCTAAGTTATCACTCAATTTCTCAAACAAAGTTACATAACCATAAATATATAACCATAAAACATGCTACACTCATAAAGAAACATAAAATTACAACAAACATCCATAAAATCAACATAAAATGTAAAGCATGTATTCATACAACATTATTTTACAAATCACTACATGTAACCCACGGTTAACATAACATATTATCTATTTAATTTTAAACCTTAATTAACATGAATTTCATGTTTAAAATCATTGGTCTAAAACTTCCCAAATTCCATAAGAGAATACCTTAAATTTCATATTACAAATTTTCGGTTTTCATAAACAATCATCAAGATTTCGGATTTCACAATTAACATCAAGGATTCGGTTTTTTCATAAATAATTATCAAGGTTACAAATTTTCGGTTTTCATCCCAACTATCAAGATTTCGGTTTTACACATGGTAATTTTTCATGCAATCAAATTTATTATTTAACACAACTATATTGATGGAGTTCGAATAAGACACATATGGAAGGAATTAAGACACCCCACTCACCTCGTAACCGAGAACACTAGGGTGAAAATCCTCCACAACAATTCGCCTAAAGCCTTGAAATTCCACCAATGTTGCCACCAAGGGAAGAGGAACGCCACCAACACCAAGACGCCGGCCAAAGGGAGAAGGAAGAGGAAGAAAGGAATTTTCGCCTCCAAGCCTCCAAGAATCGCCCCAAGCCTTCAAGCCGTCGCCCAAGAATTTCCTCCAAGCCAAAATTTCGCCACAAACTCTACCCTAACCGAAATTACTAACTCAAAATTTCGGTTTTAAATTTTTAACCCATTAACCCATTAATTCAAATAGGGTTTAATCCATTTAACTAATAATTTGAATTTTAAAACCCAATTCGTGCAAACCCAATAACCCATGATTAACTAATTAATTTAACCATTAACTAACCATTCACTTAATGAAAATCCAATAAGGATTTAATTGACATCCAATAAGGATTAACGTCCAATAACTCCAATTAATTAACAATTAAATAACTTAAATTAACAAGCAGTAAACTCTAATTAATTAACTGAAAATTGGTATCCAATAAGCTAGTTAATTAATTAACATTAACATCCAAAAATCTCTAATTTAATTAACTATAATTCAACAACCAAAATCTCTAATTAATTTATCATAAATTAACAATCAATACACAGGAATAATAACACAGTCAATAATTTTATTTAAATCAAAAATAATGCTTACCAGGACTTAAGATCCTTGGATCTTACACCAGGGACATTATCATGTAAGTACACAATCACAGATGTAGACAAACAATGATAACGACAATGCCATAATGATATATAAATATCATAGTCAAGTAGCACAAAGATGGACCAATACTAGGTCTCAGGGCATATACACCAACAATCTCCCACTTGCACTAAGACCTAGAGGTTGAGGAACCTCAACCCCATATCCCTAGCATGACCATCATGCTTCTGCTGTGCCAAAGCCTTGTTCATTGGGTCTGCTAGATTGTTCTCAATGTCAACTCTACTAATCTTGACATCACCTCCGTCAATGATCTCTTTGATTAGGTGAAATCTCCTAAGTATGTGTTTAGATCTTTGATAAGACCGTCGTTCCTTAGCTTGTGCAATTGCCCCATTGTTGTCACAATAGAGCTCAATGGGATCTACTGCACTTGGAACCACCTGAAGTTCATAAATGAACTTCCTTTATCCAAATGGCTTCTTTGGTTGCCTCAGAAGCAGCCACATACTCAACCTTGGTTATAGAATCAGCTATGGTGGATTGATTGAAGCTTTTCCAACATACAGTGCCTCCATTCATCTTGAACACAAAGCCGGCCTGCAATCTAAAGTCGTCAGGGTCAGACTGGAATGACGCATCAGTGTAGCCCTAAATACTGAGCTCTTCATGTCCTCCGTAGACCAAGAACAGATCCTTTGTTCTTCTTAGATACTTTAGGATGTTCTTTACAGCCACCCAGTGCTGCAAACCTGGATTGGATTGGTATCGGCTGGTTATGCTCACAGCATAAGCCACATCTGGTTTAGTATACAACATTGCATTCATGATCGAGCCTACTGCCGAAGCATAGGGCACTCGACTCATTTCATCCTTCTCAGCCTCTGTGGTGGGACACTGGCTCTTTGAGAGAGTAGGTCATGCCTCACTAGAAGGTATCCTTTCTTGGATTACTCCACATAGAACTTTTCCAGGACCTTATCAATGTAGGTACTTTGACTAAGGGCGAGGATCCTCCTAGATCTATCCCAGTAGATCTTTATGCCTAAGATATAGGCGGTCTCCCCTAAGTCTTTCATCTCGAAATACTTCCCCAACCATGTATTCACTGACTGAAGACTAGGGATGTCGTTTCCGATGAGCAGTATGTCATTGACATATAAGACCAGAAAAGTCACCAAGCTCCCACTGAATTTTCTGTATACACAGGCGTCATCTTTACTTTTGATAAAGCCATAATCTCTCACAGCTTCATCAAACCAAAGATTCCAACTTCGAGATGCTTGCTTTAATCCATAAATGGATTTCTTTAGCCTGCAGACCTTATTGGCATCTGCAGGATGGATGAAGCCATCAGGCTGTGTCAAAACACATCCTCTGTCAGCTTCCCATTAAGGAATGCTATCTTAACATCCATCTGTCATATCTCATAGTCATGATATGCAGCTATAGCAAGAAAAATCTGAATGGATTTGATAATGGCAACTGGCGAAAAGGTTTCATCATAGTCCACCCCGGGGATTTGTCTAAATCCTTTAGCCACTAATCTACCTTTATAGGTAACTATGTTGCCATTCATGTCGGTCTTCCTCTTGAAGACCCATTTACACCCTATGGGTTTTACCCCATCAGGTAGCTCAACCAAATCTCATACTTGGTTAGCCGACATGGAATCCATCTCAAATTTCATGACCTCAAGCAATTTCTCGAAGTCCGGTCCAGCGATTGCCTCATCATAGGTCCTGGGCTCATCCTCAATGATGAAGATCTCGTCGTGTTGGGTCGGTAGCAACCCATGCCTCTCAGGTGCACGACGAACCCTTCTAGACCTACGTGGGACCTGTGTCTATGCCTCAGGCTGCCTAGCAACCGGTGCAGGTGGCTCAGGTTCTATCTCCTTATCCTGTGGTTGTACTTGGACCTCGTCTAAGTCGAACTTTCTCCCACTGACTTCTTTCATGAGAAATTCTTTCTCTAGAAAGACAGCATGCTGAGCAACAAAAACTTTGTTCTCGGTGGGAACATAGAAGTAGTAACCTTTGGTTTCCTTAGGATACCCCCACAGAGACACATTTATCAGATCTAGGTTCCAACTTACTAGAATCCTGACGTTTGACATAAGCCTCACATCTCCAGATCTTGATAAAAGATAGGTTCAGGTGTCTCCCACTCCATACCTCGTATGGAATCTTGGAGACACTCTTAGATAGAACATTATTCAGTATAAGAGAAGTTGTCTCAAGTGCAAAACCCCAGAATGAGGGTGGAAGAGTTGCATGACTCATCATAGATCGAACCATGTCCAATAAAGTTAGATTTCTCCTCTCAGACACACCATTCCATTGAGGTGTTCCAGGAGGAGTGAGTTGAGATAGAATCCCACACTCCCTCAGATAGTCGAAGAACTCACCGCTCAGGTACTCTCCATCACGATTTGATCAAAGAGTTTTGATGGATCTTCCAAGCTGGTTCTCTACTTTATTTTTGAACTCCTTGAATTTCTCAAAGGATTTAGATTTATGTCTCATCAAGTAGACATAATCATAGCTACTGAAGTCATCAGTGAATGTAATGAAGTAGTTGTGTCCTCCTCTGGCTTGTTTATTGAATGGCCCACACACATTAGTATGTATGAGATCCAATAAACCTTGTGCCCTCTCACCAGTCGCTTTTGTCATCTTCCCTAATAAACAAAGCTCACAAGTGTCAAATTCCTCCAAGGAACTTGAATATAACAATCCATTTGCATGGAGTTGTTGAATGCGATTCTTGTTTATATGGGCTAATCAACAATGCCATAGGAAAGCACCAACTGAACCACTCAGTTTGGTCCTCTTACTATTTATGTTAGAGATAGAGCTATTCATGTCCAGGACATATAAACCATTGCACAATGTACCCTTTCCATAAAACATATTTGCAAATGAAAAAGAACAAAAGTTCTCCTTTATTTTAAATTTAAAACCTTTCCTTGCTAAGCAAGGAATAGATATAATGTTTTTTGGTTAGCGAAGGTACATAATAGCAATTATCTAGCTATAATTGAAATCCAGAAGGCAGGGAGAGAGTCAAAACTCCTACAGCAATAGCAGCAACTTGTGCCCCGTTTCTAACTCGTAGGTCAATCTCTCTTGGCTGTACCGATCTACTTTTCTTAAGCCCCTACATATTTGTACAAATATGAGCTCCGCATGCGGTATCCAATACCAATGATATAGAAGTAGAAAGGTTGACTTCAGTAACATAAATACCTGAGCATAAAGACGAAGTCTTGCCTCTCTTCTTCTCATTCTGAAGTCGCACCATGTCCTTTATCATGTGAGGTGGTCCTCCACATGAGTAGCACTTGTTATTCTTGATTCTTTCCATCTTTATCTTCAATGTCTTAGTTAAGCCTTTTGGCTCAATACATTGAATGTCTACTTTAGGAGGGTTGAGCTCAACCAATTCATTAAAGAGCTACCTTAGATTAGAAATAATCTCAGAGGCACTCTTAGATTCATATTGCCCTCTAAATTCAGGCAACATGTTGGTTAGCATCAAATTAGCAACCTCCAAAGTTTCAGCCTGATGCTTATCATAAGCATCCTTCTCAGCCGCCGAGACCGAGCATGAAGTGGCTCAGGAATAGGCTGCTCAAGGATATAGAGCTTCCTCTCGAGCTTGAGCACAGTTCCCAAGTTCATATACCAATCCAGTAAGTTGGATCAAACCAGCTTATCCCTTTCTAGGGTAGATCGCAATGACCATCTGCTATTGTTCGTAGCCATTGTTCTACAATAACCAAGAAACAACAGATTAGTACTTCTTCAAATCATTTAAACTAGACTTGTTTTAAATGATTATGGCTCCCACTATTTTAATCGAATTGACAACCCACAAAGTCAATTGGGAAGTCCAAGATTTCCTAATGAGATGGGATCCTTATTCCACATGAGGCTTCGCGTCTCACGAGGGTGGGATGAGATGCACAAAGTAACCCCATGCTTCTTAAGGTGGGCACGCCTGCCGATTGCTCTAAGCAATTCCCCTTATTGAGACAATCTAGGCATTTGATGTCCAACGAGGGCTAGATACGGCATGAAACCCTAACCTTTCAACGATGCCTCTAGAGTTCCACCATATGCCTAGCACATGTGGAAATCTAGTCAAGTTCATTCCTAACCGTTATGCCTAGGGCCAACGAGTTTCCTTGCGAAGGCACGTTCAGGTTAAAACTGGACTGGGGAAACCATTGTCACCTCACATCTTCTAATGATAAGTGGGTGTGTCCCACGAGGGTGGGAAATAGTTCACAACACCACTAATCGATAGTTTGATGAGGGCTACACATTAGAAGGCTACTATACTTGATATTTTGAGCGAGAGTTTTTGAGGTCTCATCATCTAAGTTTTATCTTATGTCTAACATTACAGGCATGCAATCCTATAGTGATAACATAATGATAAAACATCACAGGCATGCTTTGCTTTAGCAAATTATGAAATCAGTAAAGGAATGATGTGATCAAAGCTCATTCAAGACATTGAACCAACCTATGCCAAAAGGAGGTTCAACTCTTGACCTAGGACACAAGCCCCTAAAACTAGACCTAGCCTAGCCGACCTCTAGCTTGATCTTCAAGGTTGGCTCCAAGGTCCTCCTTTCCATGGTTTAGCTCTCAAACCCTAGAGGTACTTTTAGGGAAACCCTAGAAGCATTCTCATGGGTTCGGCCAATGCCATGGGTCCTCCTCCAAGGAAGATGTGCCACCTTGCAAGCCACAAGAGGGATAGCACATAAGCACAAGGCTCGGCCAAACCCTTACTTGCGCCCCCATGCAAGGATGCGCCACCTTTGATGAAGCTTGTTACGCCACCATGCAAGGTGCGCAAGCTTCATGCATGCGCCATGCTCCAAGTTGATGCGCCGCTAATCTTCTTCTTATCATTACAAAAGAAAAAACAAAAGCGGCACGCAGGCCTCACAAGGATACATCACAGACATGCAAAGGGGCTTGACTAATGATCACAACTTCATGCACAATCAAGTACTTACTCATGCAATTATACATGCACATGAAAAACATAAAATCTGAAATTTTACTTTTTCATAAAACAACTTTATTTTCCTCATCCTCTTATCACAAATCTTTTGGTTATTTGCGATTAAGTTTCATGACGATATTATAGATCTTTTCAGATGGCAATTTTGTCAGGTCAAGAGACCCGGCCAGTCCGAAGACACAATGTCCATCCTACTTGACAAAACTACGTGTGCCTTTGATCTTAAATCAATCAGAAAAATAACCTAAAAATCTAGAAAGTTGGATCCAACCAACTTATCCCTTTCCAGGATAGATCACAGTGACCATCTACTATTGTTCGTAGCCATTGTTCTACAACAACCAAGATGTTGGGAAACCCTGGGGATATTTTACAATTTTAACAGAGATTACAATACAAGAAGCGGAATAATATCCCCTAAACAAGCCCGTCCCAAAAACCCAGTGAAGATCTGCGAGGGGGTCTACACGATGTGATAGAAAGTACCTAGAGCAAGAGGAGGCCGATGTCGAGATAGGTGCCCAAGTGTTCGCCCTCTGCAGTCTCACACACGGATGCCATGAGCCCTCTTCTTCCACGCCCGGTGCTAGCCTCGGGAAGAAGATCCAAGCCTTAGATTACTCCTTTGAACACTTGCGCCATCCTTGATGAAAGGATGCGCCAAGAGAGGAGATAGGGAGATGATGCAGCCAAGCTCTCCTTCTAGTTGCGCCAAGAGTAAGTGAAGGAACAAGCTTGCGGCTATAGAAGAATAAACCACCAAGCCCTTGCTTCCCATGCGCCAAAGGAAGAGGAAGAGGTGAAGAAGCTTGCGGCAACGAGGTGGAAGAGGATGCACCAAGACTTTGTTGTTCTCCCCTTTTGGATTGCTCACACCAACTTTATTGATGTCTCTTGCACTCGCATATGATATCTCATATATAGGCAAGAGAAGGGGGGCGGCAACAAGAAGTGTAGGCGACACTCAAATGAAGAGATCGGCTAGGTTAAGGGGATGGTGCAATTAGGGTTAGAGGTAAGGAAAGTCTCCAAGACTTTACTATAAACCTCTTCCCCCTTCCATATGCGCATGGGACTTGCCATACAAGTCTATTTAGCCATATGCGCCACATTAGTTTTCATAGAGGCAAGCATACCATCCAAGGTTGAAGGGCTAGGCACCAATTGCTTCCTAATGAAGCATTAGGCGCCTACTTCTTCACATTATACCCCTTAGGCACCAATGGGGGTGATTTCTCCCCATTATACCCTTTTAGCCCATTATCTCTTCATGATAACTTGTTACTGGGCCTCATTGGGTAATGAGCTAGTCCAAACTTCATTGCATGGGTTGATTAGCCATTGGATCCAATCCAATGCAATCCTAGTCCAAATGTGACCAATCTTGGTCAATTTTGGGTCAACCTACAAAAAATAAAGTTTGGCTCCAATAACTCTCTTCCATCTCATCAGGCCCATTGGTGCTGATGAAATATCCCAAATAGATCTAAGCTATCCAATAACTCGATCATAAGGCTTCCCGATCAATACGAGAACTCAAGTATCAAGGTGTGCGACCCTGTAGGTTCCTCTGACATTGACAGTGCTGACCAAAGGTCACCACAAGCTGTGAGTGGCACCTAGCAGTACATCGCTGTTACCCAAGTCATCGGAATTGATATCAACATCGACATCCCCATCATCGCAACTAAGTATAGACGAATTACAGTCTCTTTGCCGAACTAATATCCAATTAGACAAGTGTGTCACCACTTGTTTTCACCCAATCACATGGTTATGACTAAATCAGGTTCTCACCTGGGTATGGCCAAACACTTTCAGTCATAGAACCATAGAGGAGCTCCATGGATATCAAGCTTCCCTTAGGAAGGGGCAAATTCTCTATCTGTCCATTGACCTTCTTATATGGATCGTGACATACTCAATGACAACTGTTATTACCTCTCAACTACGGCGAGGTGTTAAGTTGTATTAATGCATGTCCCTAACCATGTAGAATAGTCAATGACCTCAAGTCAAGGGATCAATGTATCTCCTATTAGTTGTGAGGATAACTCATGACCCCAAGTCATTGCCTCACAGCGGGTCGGTCCAGTATATCCACCACTGATATACCCATATGTCTGCGTTAGCACCTCGTGCCTAACCAGCCCATATGCCAGCCTCTCAAGTACCATAGCTGTCTCATATCCACTAAGGTACATTGACTGGGGACAATAGTTTGAGCACAGATCCAACCTGTCTCTAGGGACATTATGTTGGGGTATGCCCTTAAGGCTAATGTTTGAGGCCTTGGGATTGTATCAGTATCATGTATAAAATTTATGTTTATAAAGGCAATGGTTGTTATTCAGGTTGTTACATCATCTGCTACAATATGTATACTTCTGAATAATGTCTCAATGCTGTTCAGCTTGGCTGACATGCAGTATAGTCCTTAGTCGAGATATCTTGGTGAACATGAGACAGCCTTGATATGATTGAGACTAATATGTGTTCTAATCTTATAGGATGCTTCGAGCATGGAATAAGATGTAGACTCATGGGTACATTGGATGTACTGGACAGACCCTACTAGGATATTCAATTGCTTGTCACAATGTGAATAATCCTTGTATGCAAACAAGTGGCATATTTCCTCTAACTTGAGATCACTTGTGTTTCTAAATGATGATTGGCATTATTTTGAGGTAGTTCAATATCATTTGAAATATATTGGTTATAGACTATCTTGGATAATGAGCATGAGTCATGTTAGGGCACTAGTGATAGACATAGGATTGCCGTCTCCTAGTTTGGAGTGTGATGTTCTAATGGGGCCCCCCCTTGGATGAGATGATTGAGAAAGTGTATGGCCATACCCAGATGACTATGATCATCTGATCTAATCATTCTCATCATATTGGAATTACAGGCTTGACACGCTTGTCCAATAAGAACGTCCAGTGGCAAAGGAAACACATATGTCAAGTGACTTGGGTTCACACTTGTGCTGTGGTTTGGGTGTAGTCTTGGAAGACTCTTTCCTTTATATCGGGAGACAGTGATGTGTTGCTAGATACCCCTCACTGATCGTGATAACGTAAGTTATCGTTACCGACATTTAAAGGAAACCCTTAGGGTCGCACAATTTGATGATATGGCTTACTTATGTCAGATCGTGTGGACTGAATTGTTTTGGTTCAGTTTAAAGGAGTTTAGACTCTGATTGGAAGTGAGATCTGGTCTGATCATGTTTGATTGATTAGGGCTTGAGATCAGTAAGCTTCGATCGAGAGATCTGATGCTAGATCGATGAGATCAAGAGCATCAAGTGATGTGTGGTTAGATCTTGAACCCTTTTTGGTTTAATGAGATCTAGACCATGTCTTGACTTGGTCTTGGTTTGATTTGGTTGTTGAACCAAAGTCAATTGAACCGGTTCACTTATGTGAACGCATGGTTCAAGTGATGGGGCGTTTTGATTAGTTCACTAAGCGTGAACGTGTGGAGTGAAGACTTACCATATTTGGAAGCCTCAACGCCTAAACGCCTCAAGGCCAAGAAAACGCCTTAATGCTTCAATGCTTCGCTCTTGCCGAGATCGCTCTTGAGTGTGTCTTGTCTCGAAGAGGAAGAAAGGAGAAGGCATTCGGCAATCCAAGAATACATCCGATCTCCTTCACACGGTTAGGAGACTTGAAGCTCTTTGCTAGCACAAAGGACGACAAGGAGAAAGCCATCTTCACCTTGTGTGCGGCACCTTTGGAGGAGAGCCATATCGCCCTCTAGCTTCCAAGGCACCATCTAAACGATGGCTATGGTATGATCTCTTGTTGATTCTTTGCAATCCTTGAACAAGTTGATCATGTGTTCATGCTAACCGATCTAAGAAACCCTAAATTCCGCTTCGAAATTTTCATATATATGCGCACGTCTATTAGGGTTTCCCCCCCCCCCCCTTAGGGTGGGACCTGCAATTGGTATTAGAGCAGGTTTTGTATGAATCTACATGATTGCTTGATGTGATCCTTGTTTGCGATTTAGTGTAGATCTAAATCTTAACAACATGCGACAATAACATGTTTGTTTCCATGTTTGCGACAATGCATTGATCTATTGTTACCATGCGAAATTTAACATGCTTGTGATTAGATGTTGGCGCATGTTATTCATGTTAATGCATGATCTTTTGTTGGCGCTTGTTAAAGATGTGTTTTGTGTTTCAAAACTTGTTAACTTGCGCGCATCCATCTAGATCTACATTTGCGCCTGCTATAATACCTTAGACGGGTTATTAGGTTTGAAATCATTGTCTAGTCTAGATCCAACCGGTCTGATCAGATCATCTGACAGCCTAGATGGGTCGACCAGATGGCACCTGTGCGCAAGCACGAGGAGGCTATGGGTCGACTGCAGACAGGCGTGTAGCGATGTCTGGTTGAGACAACCAGTGAACGCTCTTGAGTTAGGCCCGGGGTCACACCCGCTTGCCAGAACTCTTGAGGATCGTTCAGCCCAACACATGCATTGTTGACCACTGGGTCAACTCAAGTCAGTTAGGACTTGGTGCATGCAAGGGCAGTGGGTCTGACTAGGTCTGATGAGTGGATCCCTAATAATGGACCGTTGTAAGGTAGTAGGGCACATAAGGAAAATAAAATTGATGCCAATGGGTTTTCGAAAATTTTATTTTCTTGTTTGGATCACATGTTGATTGTATAACATGATGCTTGTTTATTTAATCTTATGTGGGCTGCCCAAATTTAATGTGTGCTGTGCTGGGGCCTGCGTGCCTGGATTAATTGTAAATTATTATAATTGTGATCTGCGCATCACATTTTAATTAATTTATAAAGTGTAATTGACCTGCGTGTCAATCATGTCTAGATAGATTAAAATGTATTTTGATCAGACATGAGCACAGAGCACACATGGTAGAGGCGCATGCAGCAGCTGGCTCCACCAGTGGGAGGTCTAGGGTTCGACTCTAGGACAGGCGCTTGGGCCCTGGGTTGGGCCAGAAGAAATGTTAAAGACCCATGAAGAGCTCAAGTGAAGACTTAAGTTGAATTAAGGTCTTACCAAGGCTTAATGGGCTTTTACCACATAAGATCATCATGCTTTCATTTATTGTTTAAATAATTAGAACTGCATGATTTATTCTTCTGCTATCACCATAGGGTTTGCATGATAGTTAAGAAGATAAAAGACCATTAAAATCCAAACGTTAAATATCAAGCACGATAGCCTTCTGACGCGAAACCTCACTGTTCTGACTATCGTTGGGGCCGTGTTGTACCCACTCAGTGGGCACGCCCATCTATCTTCAGACGGTGTGTGATTACACCTGCGTGTTACAGAGAAGGGATTTATCGCTTCTCGTTGCTCAGCATAGCACGTGGTGGTCCAGGGAGTAGGTCGGGTCAGCTTGACCATGTAGGCTACATACTGAGCATATGTTAGCTATATGGAGGCAGCCATCTGTGGGATCAGAGACTATGTTGTACCAACTCAGTTGGCACAGTCTGCTGGATTGCCCAGATGAAGGGGAATCGCACGGGTTGGCGATTGGCAGGGATTGCCTACCGGTCATTAGTGCTTGTACTCTCTGTGCATCTTATCTCGCCTGAGCGGGACGCAGAGATCAAGTATGAAATCTGGATCCCATCTCACTAAAAGAGTTTTACTCTTTCGGGCTGTTTTGCTGGATTTTTCAGCCAGATAAAATAGTGAGAAAAGAATCATTCTTAAGTCCTGAATTGATTCTCACATTGATACTGACCTTGCTGTTCTTGCATTGTTGTAGATTACTGCAGCAACGAACACCACGAATTTCAATGTGCGATCCCTACTGGAAAGGGAGAAGTTTGCTGGACCAAACTTCTCAGACTGGTATGGACACCTTAAGATTGTTCTTAAGGCTGAGAGGAAACTGTATGTCCTCGAGACGGCTATACCGCCTCAACCCGCTCCGAACGCCGCAAGGGCGGTTCGGGATGCTTATGAGAAGCATGTCAATGATAGCATTGATGTCGCTTGCCTAATGCTTGCGTCTATGACGCCAGAGCTGCAACGTCAGCATGAGGATCTCTCTGCTATAGAAATTATAGCAAACCTCAAGATGCTGTATGCTGCACAGGCGAGGACTGAACGCTACAATTTGACTAAACTTTTCTTTCAGAGCAAACTGACTGAAGGGAGTCCAGTGGGAGCTCACGTACCCAAGATGATTCGGTACAAAGAGGCTCTAGAGAAACTGGGACATACCATCAATCAGGAGCTTGCTGTAGATATCATATTGCAGTCTCTCCCGACCTCTTTCGATCCGTTCATCATTAATTTTAATATGAACAAGATCGACTGTACGCCGGCAGAGTTACTGAATATGCTCTTGACTACAGAGCTGACTCTAAAGGGAAAGCCTTCATCCTCTGTCTTGCTAATTCCTTCAAGGAACAAGAAGAAGGGGAAGAAGGGCAAAGCCCCTGTTAAGAGTTACAGCAAGGCTCTGAAACAAAAGGTTAAGCGGTCGAAGGACAACAGATGTTTCCATTGTGGCCAGCTGGGTCACTGGAAAAAGGACTGTAAAGCGCTCCAAGGAGACAAGAAGGGAAGCAATCCTTTCGCTTCTGGCTCAGGTATTTTTGTGACTGAAGTCATGATATCTTCTTCTTCTATTTCATGGGTGTTGGACACTGCATGTGGAGTTCACATTTGTTCAAATGTACAGGAACTCAAGAGAAGAAGACAGGTGGGACAGCATGAGGTGGACCTACGAGTTGGAAACGGGGCACGGGTTGCTGCTGTAGCTATAGGCATGTATTACATCTCTTTACCATCTGGACTTGTATTGGAACTGGACAATTGTTATTTTGTACCAAGCATAACAAAAAATATTATCTCTATTCCTGCTCTTGTCAGGAATGGATTTTCCTTTGAATGCAATATTTCAAAGTGTGTTATTTCTTTTGATAATATTGTTTATGCTACTGGGTCGATTAACAATGGGTTATTCATGTTGGACATGGAATGTTCTGTACAACAAATTGATAATAAGAAAGCCAAGTATGCTGATGACAGCACCTTGCTATGGCATAGTCGTTTAGGCCATATTAACAAGAAACGCATTAAGCGGTTGCATGACCATGGACTGCTGGGATCATTCTCCTATGAGGAGCTTGATACATGCAAAGCTTGTTTAATGGGTAAAATGACGAAGTCTCCTTTTTCTAAGAAAGGTCAAAGAGCTTCAGGTTTACTTGACCTCATTCACAGCGATGTGTGTGGGCCATTTAGTAAACATGCCAGAGGTGGCTATTCGTACTTCATTACCTTTACTGATGATTTCAGTAGGTATGGTTATGTCTATCTTATGAGACATAAAAGTGAATCTTTTGACAAGTTTAAAGAGTTCAAAAATGAAGTACAGAATCAGCTAGGCCGAAATATCAAGGCACTTCGCTCAGATCGAGGTGGAGAATACTTGAGTCATGAGTTTACTGACTATCTGAAGGAGTGTGGGATTATCTCACAGCTCACTCCGCCAGGAACACCGCAATGGAATGGTGTGTCCGAGAGGAGAAATAGAACCTTACTTGATATGGTTCGTTCAATGATAAGTCAGGCTACTCTACCTTACTCCTTTTGGGGATTTGCACTGGAAACAGCTGCAAAGGTACTAAACCGAGTGCCATCTAAGGCAGTTTCAAAGACTCCATATGAGTTATGGTATGGGAAACAGCCGAGCTGGACATTTATTAAGATCTGGGGTTGCGAGGCTTATGTCAAAAAGCTCGCCTCTGGGAAACTAGAGAGCAGATCTGAGAAATGTATCTTTGTCGGTTACCCTAAGGAAACTAAGGGTTATTATTTCTACGATCCCAAAGAGAACAAAGTATTTGTTGCTCGGACGGCTATTTTTCTTGAGAAGGAATTTCTTCTGCAAGAGGCCAGTGGAAGAGAAATAAAGCTGGATGAGAATCCAGAAGAAGGACAAAGTGTTGGGGTATGCCCTTAAGGCTAATGTTTAAGGCCTAAGGATTGTATCAGTATCATGTAATAAACTCTTGTGTTTATAAAGGCATGGTTGTTATTCAGTTTGTTACCTTGTCTGCTGTAATAAGTGTACTTCTGAATAATGTCTCAATGCTGTTCAGCTGGGCTGACATGCTATATGTCCTTAGTTGATGTATCTTGGTGAACATGAGACAGCCTTGATATGGTTAAGACTAATATGTGTTCTAATCTTATAGGATGCTTCGAGCATGGAATAAGATATAGACTCATGGGTACATTGAATGTACTGGACAGACCCTACTAGGATATTCAATTGCTTGTCACAATATGAATATTCCTTGATTGTACCAAGTGGCACATTTCCTCTGACTTGAGATTACTTGTGTTTCTAAATGATGATTGCCATTGTTTTGAGGTAGTTCAATATCATTTGAAACATAATGATTATAGACTATCTTGGATGGTGAGCTTGAGTCAGGTTAGGGCACTAGTGATAGATAAAGGATTGCCGTCTCCTTGTTTAAGGAGTGTGATGTTCTGAAGGGCCCCCCTTGATGAGATGATTGAGAAAGTGTATGGCCATACCCAGATGACTGTGTTCATCTGATCTAATCATGCTCATCGTATTGGAGTTACAGGCTTGACATGCTTATCCAATAAGAACATCCAGTGGCAAAGGAAACATGCATGCCTTGTGAGTTGATTCACACTTGTGCTATGGTTTGGGTGTAGTCTTGGAAGACTCTTTCCTTTATATCGGGAGACAGTGATGTGTTGCTAGATACCCCTCACTGATCGTGATAACGTGAGTTATCGTTATCGACATTTAAAGGAAACCCTTAGGGTCGCACAATTTGATGATATGGCTTACTTAAGTCAGATCGTGTGGACTGAATTGTTTTGGTTCAGTTTAAAGGGATTTAATCTCTGATTGTAAGTGAGATCTGGTCTGATCATGTTTGATTGATTAGGGCTTAAGATCGGTAAGCTTCGATTGAGAGAATAGATGCTAGATCGGTGAGATCAGGAGCATCAAGAGATGAACGGTTAGATCTGGAGCCTTAGGGTTTAATTAAGATCTAGACTGGATCGCTTGGCTTGGTTGGTTCTTGAACCGAACCAAATTGAACCGGCTCATATATGAGCGCATGGTTCAAAGGGAGATGAGGTGGCGACTTGTTCACTTGGCGTGAACGTTTGAGCGAGTGGTGGTTTCTATTTTTAGAAACCATGATCTCCACTTGGAGATCTCTCACGTTCGAATAGGATTGATTCTATTCTCGCCTCTCCACCCATTATTCCTCTCGGCACTTTTCGTGTGTGGCGACGCTTGGAGCTTTGAGGAGGATTCGGCCAAGAAAGGAAAATTGTCTCCATCCCTTCCATACGTTCAAGACTTCTTGGAACCTTGCTAGCACAAGGAGCACCAAGAAAGTAGGCGCACTCTCATCTTGTGTGCGCATTCTCTGGAGGAGACCCCTGTCGATCTCTGCTTCCTAGACACCATCCAAACACATGGCTTCGGTATGATCTTCATTCGATCTTTATGCTTCTGAAAAGTTGATCATATGAATGTATAGCATCCGATCCTCTTGAAACCCTACTTCCGCTGCTAAAACATAAGAATAAGGTTGCTTGCGCCACCTTAGGGTTTCGCCCCCCCCCCCTCTTGAAGGGGAACCTACAATTGGTATCAGAGCCAGTTCTATGCATTGTTATTATGATTGCTTTAGCCTTGTGTGATCCATTACTTACGCATATCTCTAGATCTAGGGTTACATGCGAAATCTCTAGTATGTGTTGGTTGACGAAAATGCATATTTTCTTTTTGCGCATGTATGTTGGCGCATGATGTAGTTTTGCTCAAAATATATCACTTGCGCGACCTCACTAGATCTGAGAGGCGCCTGCTGTAAACCCTTAGACGGGTTATTAGGGTTGAAGTCATCCCCTAGGTTAGATCCAGACAGTCTGATCAGACCATCTGACAGCCTTGATGGGTTGACCAGATAGCACCTGTGCGCAAGCACTTGGTGGCTATAGGTCGACTGCAGACAGGCGTGTAGCGATGTCTGGTTGAGACGACTAGTGAACACACATGAGTTAGGCCCGGGGTCACACCCGCTTGCCAGAACTCATGAGGGTTGTTCAGCCCTGGCGCATGCATGGTTGACCATTTGGTCGACTCAAGTCAGTTAGGACTTGGTGCATGTAAGGGCAGTGGATCTGACTAGGTCTGATGAGTGGATCCCTAGTAATGGACCGTTGTAAGGTAGTAGGGCACATAAGGAAAATTAAAATTGATGCCAATGGGGTTTTCGAAATTTTATTTTCCTATGTTGGATCACATGTTTGATTGTTGCATATGCCTGTTTATTTATTCTTATGTGGGCTGCCCATGTTAAATGTGTGCTGTGCTGGGGCCTGCGTGCCTGTATTAAAGTTGTAAATTAATTATTGTGATCTGCGTATCACATTGTATTTAATTTATAAAGTGTAATTGACCTGCGTGTCAATCTTGTCTAGATAGATTAATTTGTAAGTTAATCAGACAAGAGCACAGAGCACACTTGGCAGAGGCGCATGCAGCAGTGGCTTGACCAGGTGGGAGGTCCAGGGTTCGACTCTGGGACTAGGCGCATTTTCCCTGGTGGGCGCATCTCAGCTGCAAATGGCGCTTGGGCCCTGGGTTGGGCCAGATGAGCAGCTAAAGTCCTATGAAGAAAAGCAAGTGAAGACTTAAGTATCTTAAGGTCTTACTTAGGCTATGGGCTTTTACCACATAAGATCCATGCTTTCTTTTATTGTTTAAATAAGTAGAACAGCATGATTTATTTATCTTCTGCTATCACCATAGGTATTGCATGATAGTGAAGAAGATAAAAGACCGTTAAAATCCAACGCTAAAATATCAAGCTCGTAAGCCTTCTGACGCGAAACCTCACTGTTCTGATTATCGTTGGAGCCGTGTTGTACCCACTCAGTGGGCACGTCCATCTATCTTCAGACGGTGCGGGATTACACCTGCGTGTTACAGAGAAGGGATTTATCGCTTCTCGTTGCTCAGCATAGCACGTGGTGGTCCAGGGAGTAGGTCGGGTCAGCTTGACCATGTAGCCTACATATGTGGCGCATATGGTAGCACATGGAGGCAGCCATCTGTGGGGTCAGAGATTGTGTTGTACCAACTCAGTTGGCACAGTCTGCTGGATTGCCCAGATGAAGGGGAATCGCACGGGTTGGCGATTGGCTAGGGCAGCCTACCAGAGATTAGTGCTTGTACTCTCTGTGCATCTTATCTCGCCTGAGCGGGACGCGGAGACCAAGTATGAAATCTGGATCCCATCTCACTAAAAGAGTTCTACTCTTTCGGGCTGTTTTGCTGGATTTTTCAGCCAGATAAAATAGTGAGAAAAAGAATCTTTCTTAAGTCCTGATTGATTCTTAACATTGATACTGACCTTGTTGTTCTTGCATTGTTGTAGATACCTGCAGCAACGAACACCATGAGCTTCAATGTGCGATCCCTACTGGAAAGGGAGAAGTTTGCTGGGCCGAACTTCTCAGACTGGTACGGACACCTTAAGATCGTTCTTAAGGCAGAGAGGAAACTGTATGTCCTCGAGACGGCGATACCGCCTCAGCCCGCCCCGAACGCCGCAAGGGTGGTTCGGGAAGCCTATGAAAAGCACGTCAATGATAGCATTGATGTCGCTTGCCTGATGCTAGCGTCTATGACGCCACCGCTGCAGCGTCAGCATGAGGATATGTCTGCTATAGACATGATAGCGAACCTCAAGATGCTGTATGCTGCACAGGCGAGGACAGAACGCTATAATCTGACAAAGCTTTTCTTTCAGAGCAAACTGGCTGAAGGGAGCCTAGTGGGAGCTCATGTGCTCAAGATGATTGGGCACAAGGAAGCTCTAGAGAAACTGGGGCATACCATCAATCAGGAGCTTGCTGTAGACATTATTCTGCAGTCTCTCCCGCCCTCATTCGACGCGTTCATCATTAACTTTAATATGAACAAAATCGATTGTACTCCGGCAGAGCTGCTGAATATGCTCTTGACTACTGAGGAAACTCTGAAGGAAAGCCTTCGACCTCTGTCTTAATGGTTCCTTCAAGGAACAAGAAGAAGGGGAAGAAGGGCAAGACCCCTGTCAAGAATTACAGCAAGGCTCTGAAGCAAAAGGTGAAGCGGTCCAAGGAATACAGATGTTTCCACTGTGGCCAGCTGGGTCACTGGAAAAAGGACTGTAAAGCGCTCCTAGGAGATAAGAGGGGAAGCTTCGCTTCTGGCTCAGGTATTTTTGTGACTGAGGTCATGTTTTCTTCTTCTATATCATGGGTGTTGGACACTGCATGTGGAGTTCACATTTGTTCAAATGTACAGGAACTCAAGAGAAGAAGGCAGGTGGGACAGCATGAGGTGGACCTACGCGTTGGAAACGGGGCACGGGTTGCTGCTGTTGCTGTAGGAGACTATTTCATTTCTTTACCATCTGGACTTGTATTGGAACTAGACAATTGTTACTTTGTTCCCAGTATTACTAAAAATATTATCTCTATTCCTGCTCTTGTCAGGAAGGGATTTTCCTTTGAATGCAATATTTCAAAGTGTGTTTTATCTTTAGATAATATTGTTTATGCAACTGGTTCAATTAACAATGGGTTATTCATGTTGGACATGGAATGTTCTATACAAAATATTGATATTAAGAAAGCCAAGTATGCTGATGACAGCACCTTGCTATGGCATAGTCGTTTAGGCCATATTAACAAGAAACGCATTAAGCGGTTGCATGATCATGGACTGCTGGGATCATTCTCCTATGAGGAGATTGATACATGCAAGGCTTGTTTAATGGGTAAAATGACGAAGTCACCTTTTCCTCACAAAGGTCAAAGGGCTTCAGGTTTACTTGACCTTATACACAGTGATGTGTGTGGGCCATTTAGTAAAGATGCCAGAGGTGGCTATCAGTACTTCATTACCTTTACTGATGATTTCAGTAGATACGGGTATGTCTATTTAATGAGACATAAAAGTGAATCTTTTGACAAGTTCAAAGAGTTCAAAAATGAAGTACAGAATCAGCTAGGCCGAAATATCAAGGCACTTCGTTCTGATCGAGGTGGAGAATACCTAAGTCATGCGTTTACTGACTATCTGAAGGAGTGTGGGATTATCTCACAGCTCACTCCACCAGGAACACCCCAATGGAATGGTGTGTCCGAGAGGAGAAATAGAACGTTACTTGATATGGTTCGTTCTATGATGAGTCAGGCTACTCTTCCATACTCCTTTTGGGGATTTGCACTGGAAACAGCTGCAAAGGTACTAAACCGAGTGCCATCCAAGGCCGTTTCAAAGACGCCATATGAGTTATGGTATGGGAAACAGCCAAGCTTGACATTTATCAGGATCTGGGGCTGCGATGCTTATGTCAAAAAGCTCGCCTCTGGGAAACTAGAGAGCAGATCTGACAAATGTATCTTTGTCGGTTACCCTAAGGAAACTAAGGGTTATTATTTCTTCGATCCCAAAGAGAACAAAGTGTTTGTTGCTCGGACGGCCATATTTCTTGAGAAGGAGTTTCTTCTGCAAGAGGCCAGTGGGAGAGAAATAAAGTTGGATGAGAATCCAGAAGAAGGACAAAGTGCTCAAGCACAGTTGGATGAGCCTGAGCCGGTAGATCAGGTTATTGAACAACCTGAGGCTCAGATATCACGGGAACCGCGAAGATCGGGAAGGATCCGTCGACAGCCTGAGCGCTATGATGGAGTCTACATCATTGATCATGATGAACCCCTCACTTATGCGGATGCGGTCAGTGGACCGGAATCAGCGAGATGGCTTGAAGCTATGCGAGCCGAGATGGACTCCATGTCAGATAACCAAGTCTGGGATTTGGTTGATCCGCCTCCGGGAGTTATCCCTATAGGCTGTAAATGGATCTTCAAGAAGAAGATTGACATGGATGGTAACGTGGTTACCTATAAAGGCAGGCTAGATGCGAAAGGTTTCAAACAAATCTACGGGATAGATTATGATGAAACTTTCTCACCAGTAGCTATGTTTAAGTCTATTCGGATTCTTTTCGCGATAGCTGCATATTACGATTATGAGATCTGGCAGATGGATGTGAAGACAGCTTTCCTTAATGGAAGTCTGGATGAGGATGTGTATATGACACAACCTGAAGGTTTCACTAATCCATCAGATCGTCATAAAATATGCAAGTTAAAGAAGTCTATTTATGGACTTAAACAAGCATCAAGAAGCTGGAATATTCGTTTTGATGAATCAATCTTTGAGTTTGGTTTCATCAAGAACGAGGATGACCCATGTGTATATAAGAGGTTTAGTGGGAGCGTAATTACTTTCCTAGTCCTCTACGTCGATGATATCTTGATCATTGGAAATGACATTCCTGAAATGCATGCGGTTAAGGCATGGTTAAGGAAATGTTTCCAGATGAAAGATCTAGGAGAAGCAGCCTATGTGTTAGGTGTGAAGATCTACAGGGATAGATCTAAGAGGCTTCTCGGGTTGTGCCAGAGTACTTACATCGATAAAGTCCTGGAGAGATTTCATTTAGAAAATTCTAAAAGAGGATATCTTCCAGTCAGACATGGTCTGAATCTTTCGAAGAGTCAGTGTCCACAAACACAGACTGAGAAAGATGAAATGGACAATACGCCTTATGCTTCGGCTATTGGGTCCATTATGTATGCGATGTTATGTACTCGCCCAGACGTCGCTTACGGGTTAAGCGTGACCAGTCGGTTCCAAAGTAATCCTGGTCAGGCACACTGGATTGCAGTCAAGAACATCTTAAAATATCTGCGGAGAACCAAAGATATGTTCTTGATATATGGTGGTCAGGAAGAACTCAGTATTGAAGGATATACTGACGCTTCGTTCCAGTCTGACCAGGATGATTTCCGATCGCAATCAGGCTATGTTTTTAGCTTGAATGGAGGATCAGTGGTGTGGAAGAGTTTCAAACAGTCAACTGTTGCTGATTCCACAACAGAAGCCGAGTATGTTGCAGCCTCGGAAGCATCTAAGGAGGCAGTGTGGATTCGTAAGTTCGTGAGAGAACTTGGTGTTGTTCCTTCGAGTGCAGATCCTTTGGTTATCTTCTGTGACAACACTGGAGCAATCGCACAGGCAAAGGAACCACGGTCGCACCAGAAGTCCAAGCACATACAGAGACGGTTTCACTTGATCAGGGAGATCATAGATCGTGGTGAGATCAAAATCTGCAAGGTTCATACAGATGACAATCTGGCAGACCCGCTTACCAAGCCTCTGGCGCAGCAGAAGCATGAGAAGCACTGTAATAATATGGGTTTGAGATTTCTCAACCATTAGATTAAGTGCAAGTGGGAGATTGTTAGGGTATGCCCTTAAGGCTAATGTTTGAGGCCTAAGGATTGTATCAGTATCATGTAATAAACTCTTGTGTTTATAAAGGCATGGTTGTTATTCAGTTTGTTACCTTGTCTGCTGTAATAAGTGTACTTCTGAATAATGTCTCAATGCTGTTCAGCTGGGCTGACATGCTATATGTCCTTAGTTGATGTATCTTGGTGAACATGAGACAGCCTTGATATGGTTAAGACTAATATGTGTTCTAATCTTATAGGATGCTTCGAGCATGGAATAAGATATAGACTCATGGGTACATTGGATGTACTGGACAGACCCTACTAGGATATTCAATTGCTTGTCACAATATGAATATTCCTTGATTGTATCAAGTGGCACATTTCCTCTGACTTGAGATTACTTGTGTTTCTAAATGATGATTGCCATTGTTTTGAGGTAGTTCAATATCATTTGAAACATAATGATTATAGACTATCTTGGATGGTGAGCTTGAGTCAGGTTAGGGCACTAGTGATAGATAAAGGATTGCCGTCTCCTTGTTTAAGGAGTGTGATGTTCTGAAGGGCCCCCCTTGATGAGATGATTGAGAAAGTGTATGGCCATACCCAGATGACTGTGTTCATCTGATCTAATCATGCTCATCGTATTGGAGTTACAGGCTTGACATGCTTATCCAATAAGAACATCCAGTGGCAAAGGAAACATGCATGCCTTGTGAGTTGATTCACACTTGTGCTATGGTTTGGGTGTAGTCTTGGAAGACTCTTTCCTTTATATCGGGAGACAGTGATGTGTTGCTAGATACCCCTCACTGATCGTGATAACGTGAGTTATCGTTATCGACATTTAAAGGAAACCCTTAGGGTCGCACAATTTGATGATATGGCTTACTTAAGTCAGATCATGTGGACTGAATTGTTTTGGTTCAGTTTAAAGGGATTTAATCTCTGATTGTAAGTGAGATCTGGTCTGATCATGTTTGATTGATTAGGGCTTAAGATCGGTAAGCTTCGATTGAGAGAATAGAAGCTAGATCGGTGAGATCAGGAGCATCAAGAGATGAACGGTTAGATCTGGAGCCTTAGGGTTTAATTAAGATCTAGACTGGATCGCTTGGCTTGGTTGGTTCTTGAACCGAACCAAATTGAACCGGCTCATATATGAGCGCATGGTTCAAAGGGAGATGAGGTGGCGACTTGTTCACTTGGCGTGAACGTTTGAGCGAGTGGTGGTTTCTATTTTTAGAAACCATGATCTCCACTTGGAGATCTCTCACGTTCGAATAGCATTGATTCTATTCTCGCCTCTCCACCCATTATTCCTCTCGGCACTTTTCGTGTGTGGCGACGCTTGGAGCTTTGAGGAGGATTCGGCCAAGAAAGGAAAATCGTCTCCATCCCTTCCATACGTTCAAGACTTCTTGGAACCTTGCTAGCACAAGGAGCACCAAGAAAGTAGGCGCACTCTCATCTTGTGTGCGCATTCTCTGGAGGAGACCCCTGTCGATCTCTGCTTCCTAGACGCCATCCAAACACATGGCTTCGGTATGATCTTCATTCGATCTTTATGCTTCTTAAAAGTTGATCATATGAATGTATAGCATCCGATCCTCTTGAAACCCTACTTCCGCTGCTAAAACATAAGAATAAGGTTGCTTGCGCCACCTTAGGGTTTCGCCCCCCCCCCCCTTGAAGGGGAACCTACACAAAGTAGTCAAGCACAGTTGGATGAGCCTGAGCCAGTAGAACAGGTTATTGAACAACCTGAGGCTCAGATATCACGGGAACCGCGAAGATCGGGAAGGATCCGTCGACAGCCTGAGCGCTATGACGGAGTCTACATCATTCATGATGAACCCCTCACTTATGCGGATGCGGTCAGTGGACCGGATTCAGCAAGATGGCTTGAAGCTATGCGAGCCGAGATGGACTCCATGTCAGATAACCAAGTCTGGGATTTGGTTGATCCGCCTCAGGGAGTAATCCCTATAGGCTGTAAATGGATCTTCAAAAGGAAGATTGACATGGATGGTAACGTAGTTACCTATAAAGGCAGGCTAGTTGCGAAAGGTTTCAAACAAATCTACGGGATAGATTATGATGAAACTTTCTCTCCTGTAGCCATGTTCAAGTCTATTCGGATTATTCTCGCGATAGCAGCATATTATGATTATGAGATCTGGCAAATGGATGTGAAGACCGCTTTCCTTAATGGAAAATTAGAAGAGGATGTGTATATGACACAACCTGAAGGTTTCACCAATCCATCAGATCGTCATAAAATATGCAAGTTAAAGAAGTCCATTTATGGACTTAAGCAAGCGTCAAGAAGCTGGAATATTCGTTTTGATGAATCAATCTGTGAGTTTGGTTTCATCAAGAATGAAGATGACCCGTGTGTATATAAGAGGTTTAGTGGGAGCGTAATTACTTTCCTAGTCCTCTACGTCGATGATATCTTAATCATTGGAAACGATATTCCTGAACTACATGCCGTCAAGGCATGGTTAAGAAAATGTTTCCAGATGAAAGATCTAGGAGAAGCAGCCTATGTATTAGGTGTGAAGATCTACAGAGATAGATCTAAGAGGCTTCTCGGGCTGTGCTAGAGTACTTACATCGATAAAGTCCTGGAGAGATTCCATTTAGAGAATTCTAAAAGAGGATATCTTCCAGTCAGACATGGTCTGAATCTTTCAAAGAGTCAGTGTCCACAAACACAGACTGAGAAAGATGAAATGGACAATACGCCTTATGCTTCGGCTATTGGGTCCATTATGTATGCGATGTTGTGTACTCGCCCAGACGTCGCTTACGGGTTAAGCGTGACCAGTCGATTCCAAAGTAATCCAGGTAAGGCGCACTGGATTGCAGTCAAGAACATTTTGAAATATCTTCGGAGGACCAAAGATATGTTCTTGGTATATGGTGGTCAGGAAGAACTCAGTATTGAAGGATATACTGACGCTTCGTTCCAATCTGACCAGGATGATTTCCGATCGCAATCAGGCTATGTTTTTAGCTTGAATGGAGGTGCAGTGGTGTGGAAAAGTTTCAAACAGTCAATTGTTGCTGATTCCACAACAGAAGCCGAGTATGTTGCAGCCTCGGAAGCATCCAAGGAGGCAGTGTGGATTCGTAAGTTCGTTCAGGAACTTGGTGTTGTTCCTTCGAGTGCAGATCCTTTGGTTATCTTCTGTGATAACACTGGAGCAGTAGCACAAGCAAAGGAACCACGGTCGCACCAGAAGTCCAAGCACATACAGAGACGGTTTCACTTGATCCGGGAGATCATTGATCGTGGTGAGATCAAAGTCTGCAAGGTTCATACAGATGACAATCTGGCTGACCCGCTTACTAAGCCTCTGGCGCAGCAGAAGCATGAGAAGCACTGTAATAATATGGGTTTGAGATTTCTCAACCATTAGATTAAGTGCAAGTGGGAGATTGTTGGGGTATGCCCTTAAGGCTAATGTTTGAGGCCTTGGGATTGTATCAGTATCATGTATAAACTTTATGTTTATAAAGGCAATGGTTGTTATTCAGGTTGTTACATCATCTGCTGCAATATGTATACTTCTGAATAATGTCTCAATGCTGTTCAGCTTGGCTGACATGCAGTATAGTCCTTAGTCGAGATATCTTGGTGAACATGAGACAGCCTTGATATGATTGAGACTAATATGTGTTCTAATCTTATAGGATGCTTCGAGCATTGAATAAGATGTAGACTCATGGGTACATTGGATGTACTGGACAGACCCTACTAGGATATTCAATTGCTTGTCACAATGTGAATAATCCTTGTATGCAAACAAGTGGCATATTTCCTCTAACTTGAGATCACTTGTGTTTCTAAATGATGATTGGCATTGTTTTGAGGTAGTTCAATATCATTTGAAATATATTGGTTATAGACTATCTTGGATAATGAGCATGAGTCATGTTAGGGCACTAGTGATAGACATAGGATTGCCGCCTCCTAGTTTGGAGTGTGATGTTCTAATGGGGCCCCCCCTTGGATGAGATGATTGAGAAAGTATATGGCCATGCCCAGATGACTATGATCATCTGATCTAATCATTCTCATCATATTGGAATTACAGGCTTGACACGCTTGTCCAATAAGAACGTCCAGTGGCAAAGGAAACACATATGTCAAGTGACTTGGGTTCACACTTGTGCTGTGGTTTGGGTGTAGTCTTGGAAGACTCTTTCCTTTATATCGGGAGACAGTGATGTGTTGCTAGATACCCCTCACTGATCGTGATAACGTAAGTTATCGTTACCGACATTTAAAGGAAACCCTTAGGGTCGCACAATTTGATGATATGGCTTACTTATGTCAGATCGTGTGGACTGAATTGTTTTGGTTCAGTTTAAAGGAGTTTAGACTCTGATTGGAAGTGAGATCTGGTCTGATCATGTTTGATTGATTAGGGCTTGAGATCGGTAAGCTTCGATCGAGAGATCTGATGCTAGATCGATGAGATCAAGAGCATCAAGTGATGTGTGGTTAGATCTTGAACCCTTTTTGGTTTAATGAGATCTAGACCATGTCTTGACTTGGTCTTGGTTTGATTTGGTTGTTGAACCAAAGTCAATTGAACCGATTCACTTATGTGAACGCATGGTTCAAGTGATGGGGCGTTTTGATTAGTTCACTAAGCGTGAACGTGTGGAGTGAAGACTTACCATATTTGGAAGCCTCAACGCCTAAACGCCTCAAGGCCAAGAAAACGCCTTAATGCTTCAATGCTTCGCTCTTGCCGAGATCGCTCTTGAGTGTGTCTTGTCTCGAAGAGGAAGAAAGGAGAAGGCATTCGACAATCCAAGAATACATCCGATCTCCTTCACACGGTTAGGACACTTGAAGCTCTTTGCTAGCACAAAGGACGACAAGGAGAAAGCCATCTTCACCTTGTGTGCGGCACCTTTGGAGGAGAGCCATATCGCCCTCTAGCTTCCAAGGCACCATCTAAACGATGGCTATGGTATGATCTCTTGTTGATTCTTTGCAATCCTTGAACAAGTTGATCATGTGTTCATGCTAACCGATCTAAGAAACCCTAAATTCCGCTTCGAAATTTTCATATATATGCGCACGTCTATTAGGGTTTCCCCCCCCCTTAGGGTGGGACCTGCACATTATCATGTAAGTACATAATCGCAGATGTGGACAAACAATGATAACGACAATGCCAGAATGATATATAAATATCATAGTCAAGTAGCACAAAGATGGACTAATACTAGGTCTCAGCGCATATACACCAACATAAGAACTAGTAGATAAGTACTACTTCAAATCATTTAAACTGGACTTGTTTTATATGATTATGGCTCCCACTATTTTGATCGAATTGACAGCCCACAAAGTCAATTGGGAAATCCGAGATTTCCTAGTGAGATGGGATCCTTATTCCACATGAGGCTTCGCGTCTCACGAGGGTGGGATGAGATGCACAAAGTGACCCATGCTTCTTAAGGTGGGCGCGCCGGTCGATTGCTCTTGGCAACTCCCCTTATTGAGACAGTCTAGGCATTTCATGTCCAGCAAGGGCTGGATATGGCATGAAACTCTAACTTCTCAACGATGCCTCTAGAGTTCCACCATATGCCCAGCACATGTGGAAATCAAGTCAAGTTCATTCCTAACCGTTATGCCTAGGGCTAACGAGTTTCCTTGCGAAGGCACTTCCAGGTTAAAACTGGACTGGGGAAATCATTGTCACCTGACACCTTTTAAAGATAAGTGGGTGTGTCCCACGAGGGGGGAAACAGTTCACAACACCACTAATCGATAGTATGATGAGGGTTATGCGTCAGACGGCTACTAGACTTGATATTTTGAGTGAGAGTTTTTGAGGTCTCATCATCTGAGTTTTATCTTATGTCTAACATTACAGGCATGCAATCCTATAGTGATAACATAACGATAAAACATCACAGACATGCTTTGCTTCAGCAAATAATGAAAGCAATAAAAGGATGATGTGATCAAAGCCCATGCAAAAAGGATGTTCAACTCTTGACTTAGGACACAAGCCCCTAAAAGTAGACCTAGCCTAGCCGACCTCTAGCTTGGTCTTCAAGGTTGGCTCCAAGGTCCACCACACCATGGTTTAGATCTCAAACCCTAGAGGTAGTTCTAGGGAAACCCTAGAAGCACACCCCATGGTTCGGCCAATGCCATGGGTCCTCCTCCAAGGAAGATGCGCCACCTTACAAGCCACAAGATTTATAGCTCTCAAGCCCTAGTACTCGGCCAACGCATCTTGCGCCACCACGCAAGGAGTTTGATGCACCACCAAGTTTGCATGCATACGCCAATGTACATCAAGGATGCGCCCCTAATCTTCTTCTTAAGATAAAAGCAAAAAAGAAAAGCGGCACGCATGCCTCACAAGGATACATCACATACATGCAAAAGGGGCTTGACAAATGATCACAACATCATGTACAATCAAGTACTTACTCATGCAATTCTACATGCTCATGAAAAACATAAAATCTGAAATTTTAATTTTCCATAAAACAAGTTTCTTTACCTCATCTTCTTATCACAAATCTTTTGGTTATTTGAGATTAAGTTTCATGACGATTTTATAGATCCTTTCAGCTGGCAATTTTGTCAGATCAAGAGACCCGACCAGTCCAAAGACACAATGCCCGTCCTACTTGACAAAACTACGTGCGCCTTTGATCTTAAATCAATTAGAAAAATAACTCAAAATCCAAAAGAATTTGAAAAGAGGATAGGAACAAGAAACCATAATTTTTCCTACTTAGAAAAATCATGTGCCATGTAAATATGCAATTTGCGAAAATTGAAACATGGCATGTGAGCATGAAAAGCATGAAAGAACATCGTTCGAGGCTCGCAAGTCGCTCTGATACCACTGTTGGGAAACCCCGGGGACATTTTATAATTTTTCATAGAGATTACAATACAAGCGCAGCGGAATAATATCCCTGAAACAGGCCGGTCCCAAAAACCCAGTGAAGATCGTCATGCGAGGGGGTCGACACGATGAGATAGTAAGTACCTAGAGCAAGAAGAGGCCGATGTCGATGTAGGCGCCCAAGAGTTCGCACTCTGCAGTCTCACACACACGGATTCCTCGAGTCTTCTCCATCCACGCTTGGTGCTAGCCTCAGGAAGAAGATCCACGCCAAGGGAGTCCCTCTTGAACACTTGCACCAACCACCAAGGAGAAGTGGGGCCAAGGGAAGAAGAAGAGGAAAATGCTGCAAGCCTTCTTCCTTCTTTGCGCCAAGGAAGGGAAAGGGAGAAAGAGGACTTTGGCTTTGATGGAAGAGGAAGAGGAAAGCTCCAAGAACCCTAAGCCTTTCGTTCCTATAATTGTCTGCACACCTTCAAGAGGATTCGTCCCATGAGAGGGGGTAGCTAGGGTAATAACAAGTAGCAGTTTGGGTTATTGGAAGGTGTATGCGATTTGGGCTTAGAATAAGGGATTCATTGAATCAACTATATTGACCAAATCCCTAATACCATATGCGCCTAAGCAAGTATAGGCCATATGCACCCACATCAATCCATATAAGGTAATCATTCCATTCATGCAATAAGACCTTATCAAAGCATGAGGATAGATTGCCTAGTGTGGTCTAGGCGCAACTCCTAATTTAATTAGGGTTCTAATTATGTAAATAATCAGCCCCTTAATCACCTATCACCTTCCAATCAATTATCATGTGTGATCTAATCAAATCCAATTTGATTTAATCACTTAGGAGATACCAAACAAGGCATAGGCGCAAATCCTAGTCCAACTAGGAGACTATAGGCACCTATCCTATTAATTCATCCCCATTATACCCTTTAAGCCTCTTAGCTCTTCATTACAACTTATTAGTAAGCCCCATTAAGTAATGGGTCTATCCCAAAGTCCATTATACATGTTTACCAAGCTATTGGATCCAATCCAATTTAACCCAAGGTCAAATGAGGCTTAACCATGGTTAATTTGGTCAATATGCCAAAAATGGAACTTCGCCCCAATAAGTTTCTTCCATCTCATCAGGTCCATTGATGCTGATGAAATCTCCCAAATAGATCCGAGTTATCCAATAACTTGATCTAAAGGCTACCCGATCAATAAGAAAACTCGAGTATCAAGTTGTGCGACCCTGTAGGTTCCTCTGACGTTGGCAGTGCTGACCTAAAGTCACCACAAGTAGTGAGTGGCACCTAGCAGTGCATCGCTGCTACCCAAGCCATCGGAATGGATATCGACATCGACATCCCCATCATCACAACTATGTATAGATACTGATGACACAAAAATTCATACTATATTTTGTGTCATTTGATTGGTCTTTTTGTGTCATATTCATACTCTTTTGCTTATTTTTAAGCCTTATTTATCAAATATTGCAGAATCAACATCTTTTCTTATTTTTTTTATCATTTTCAGGTAAAAAGTGCCTAATTTTGATGGATTTTGAAAGATCTGAGCACACGAATGAATTCTAGACGTCGAGGTGAAACTACTAGTCAATTTTCATGCAAATCGAAGATAGTCAGAAAATTACACCCCTACCATAATTATTTTTACGGGTGTAATTTTCTGCCCAGATTACACCACTGTCGTAATGATTTTTACAGGCCGTAATTTCTACCCAGAAATACATAGAAGAAATTATGGCAGTGCCGTAATTATTTTTACAGGTCGTAATTTCTGCCCAGAAATTTGATAGGATTCCGCAAGTGCACAAAATTATCGAAGTAATAAAAATATCGATCCACACAGACCTTATTGTTAATTACGAAATAATTATTTTCTCGCTAGCTAAGCAAGCCAAATATGATGAAAGTAAACTATGCAGAGAATATGCTAAGGAGATAATCAGAGAGATAAACATGGGACTAGGGTTTCATCCACCATAATTTCAATGATAAGATATAAATAAAGGTTCGTCAATCAAATCTTGCTACGATAAAGACCTAATTTACTTCATAAAGGGATTATCTCACTTTTGTGCAAACAATCATGCAGGGACCAATCCTCGCTTTCACGCAAGATCTGTCCCAATGCTAAAGATAGGTAAATCATCAATCAAAGAACTCAAGATCACTTTCGTGCATCCGAATTCTAGGTTGATAATCTCTAGTGGAATCTCAAGGATCACTTTCGTGCATCCGAGCCTCAACACTAGTTTTACTCATGGATCTCCAACGTTCCGATCCTCACTTTCATGTAAGATCTCCACGTTTGATAAATAGACTTGATCCATAGATTCATATTACTATCATGGCAATTAATCTACTAGAACAGATCAAATTAGATCTAACCTAATGAAGGGATCCTAACATGCAATTCTAGGGTTCCAAGTTCTCAAGCAATTACCTTTCAGTCAATAGCGAAAACTCTAAAAACATGATTAGTAACGTGGATCTATAGAGAGTCTAAGCACAAATATCACATGAGCAAAATTATCATGGCAAAATTATCATGACAAGAAAGAAGATTTATCTAATCATTAAAAATCTAGGGGATTACACCCCATGTCCCAAAACAGTATTAAGCTTGCATGAAGGAGAAGATACAATAAATCATAGTCTTAGAGTGATCAAAAAACAAAAAGAAAGGAGAAACAACGTTACAACACGGCTGTAAAATCCTTTACAGCCGTAATTTGCTTCGATGAACAGCGCTGTCACAGCTATTTTGTTGATTCCTCCTCCGATTGGACTCCAAACACTCTAAAACTTCTGTGGTGTCTTCCTCTCCTCCAAGTAAAGCTTCTGCGTGAAAATCATGGCCTGAGGTGCCCTCTACGCCTCTCGGTGTGAGGCCAAACCCTAGCCACCTCTCTGTTGATTGCACTCTCAATACTGGATAAAAATTCTTCTTTCCACTTCATACGCCTTCCCCTCTTAAAGACGAGTCCGTAGAAACTTTTAGATCCTAATTTGGAGATCTGGATCAAATGTTATGGCCCAAACAAGTTTCAGCCGCGGAAAACTCACGATTTTGACTGGAAATTATGGCCGTGTAATAATTTACGGCAGTGTCGTAAAATCATTCTATGAACGCTGAGTCAAAATTACGGCCCATAAAATATTTCTCGATGGTGCCGTAAAATCGGACGAGTTCTCTGGTCTGAATCAGCTGGGAATTATGGCCCGTAAAATGGGTTACGGCAGTGCCGTAAAATCTGCTAAGTTCTCTATTCTAAAAGCGCTGAAAAATACGGCAGTGTAATTCTTTACGGCAGTGCCGTGAAATCAGGAAAACTTTCTGTTTGAGAAATCACCAAAATACGGTAGTGCTCTAATTTTACGGTAGCCGCGAAAAATACGATACCGTAAAATAGGTTACGGCACTGCCGTATTTTGCAAGGTTGCTCCGTTTTACGTGAAATTTCTTGGGTGATCACCTCTTGATGATGGTAACTCTTCTATGTGTTTGATTTTGCTTGAAAACTCCTTGAAATAGTGCCTTTTTACCTGAAAATCATGAAAAACCAAAACAGAAGTAGACTTTGCAATATTCGATGAATTTGACATGAAAACAAGTAAAATATCTTCAATCTAGCATGAAAAGATTTCCAAAATGATACAAAATATACTATATATTTTAGTGTCATCAAAACACATAAGGCTCAAACTTTGCTTGTCCTCAAGCAAAAATTAAAACTTGATTAAAAGAATAACCTTTTCATGCTCAATAAATTTCTAAAATACAACCCATCAATGAAAAAAATTCTATCAATTGATTTACAAAACTTCAAGTAAACATATCATCCTTAGAACTCAACCCTCTAGATCCACAATTCAATCAAATAAAACTTTGCAACTTGTATAATAAATAGAATTTTCAATCTCATGATTTCACCCAGTTTTCAGTTCAAATCTATCATGCTTTTGTTTACAGGAATTAGGTTTCCAAGATCTTTTTCCACACATGATTTTTTTCCCTTTTTTTATATATGTATTTTGTTTGTTTTTGTGAAGATGGTATGTACCCACTTCGATACACACTTTTTATTTTTGACTTCAACTCTTATCTTCGGTACCACTATCAATTTTGCATAGTGCCAAGTAGAGGAGTCTTATTCTTTTTATCTCTCATTATTTTTTTACAAACTTCAACCCATGTCTTAGGTACCACTATCAATTTTACATAGTGCCAAGTAGGGGAGTCTCTCACTATTTTTATGGATCTCTGGTTCTTATTTCCCAACAAATAGCAAAATAGACTAAACATCTGTTAGGTTGATCAATTGATATCAATTCACAAATCATACTCATATGCTCATTTTATTTAAAGGAGTAGTTTCACCTTTAGATCTTATTCTTCAAATAACACATCTACCCAAAATTTCATGCATCAACCAATGTCAAATTTCAAAAATAGATATGCATTGAAGAAATAAATCTAACATGATAGGGTTTTTCTCTAATCACAAGTATAAATACTGACATCATCAAGGAAGATATTTTATCAATAGAAATTTTATCAATAAATCATCCCATCATATAGTAGAAAGTGGATCATATGCTTTCATCAATTTTAACAACACATTTGAATAATATCATCATCAAAACAATGAGTTCCATAAATCCATAAAATCATTTTTCAAGAGAAAACCAATAAGTAGTATAAATATGATAAAGTCAAAGATGCACTATATGAAATAGTCATTATTAAGAGAGTGCAAGTGATACTCACAAAACTATATAGATCATGCTCAATCATTGTCAGGCCAATGCAGCTGGGTCCAAAGATATGCCTTTTGAAAATTTTCTACAAAATTTAAAGTACATAAGGCTCACATAAGGCTCAGATCAAAAACAGTCTTAAATAATAATAAATATCATCAGTGGTCCCAAAAGTGTGCTGGTGAAGCAATAAATGCAGGCAAGAAGCAGAAGTGGAACAGCGGCTGGCTGAAAAGCTACTAGCAATGATGGTGGTGGTGCCGACAGTAGAGTGAGTAATCTCTAGTGGCCTGCTAGAGATCACAGTCCTGGAGGTGAGATCGTCGGGCTATGGAAGATAATACTGCACATGTAAAAAAAATCAGAGTTAGTAATGAAGATCATGCTGCAAAAATAAATAAAATCATGGAATAAGAGGCAGCATAAGAAATAAGAATCTGCAGGTGGTATAATCCAGTGTCGACGGCTGGAAATAGTGATGTCAGAGGCAGATGCAGTGGTAGCTAGAGGTGCTGTAAATCTGGAGTCAAAAGAAACAACAACAGATAGAAAGCAAATTAAGCAGTTTTTGAAATTTCTTTTTTTTTTTTATGAAAAGTAGTCATACCCTAGAATAAAATTTAATGATCCAAATAGAAAATAGACAAAACTATGAAGTAGAATAAAACTTGATCTTTCCAGTTATGTAAAAAATAAAGGATCAAAATCTGTCAGGAATTCAGGGTATCAGCGGAAAGAAGGCTACTCAGATTAAAAACTGCACAAACTACACAAAAGTTAATCAAATTCGATAAGTTGGCATATGTTTCAAAAAGATCCATGGATTTTAAAATTCAGCAAAAATATCCAATAAATAGACAAAGATGAGTACTTCCATGTTATGCCAAAAATCAAAAATTTTCACAACCCAGTTTCTTAAAATCGTAGCGAGAAAACTCCTAGGCAAATAAGCATACTACAATTTTAAAATACGGTACCATGAAATCATTTACGGCAGTGCCGTAATTTCACAAAATTTCAAAAATGAAAACCCTCAAGATTACGGCACGTGAAGTCGAAAACGGTCAGAAAATACGGCACCGTAAAGAGAATACGGTACCGCTGTAAAATCCATAAAACTCTCGGGGGGAAGAAATCAACACAGATTACAGGCGTGAAATAGATTACGGCAGTGCCGTATTTTGTGCAAAAATTTGCTTTCCCTACAAAAATAAAAGAAAAATTAATTCTAAAAATAAAATAAAAATAAAAAACTAAACTAAGATAGAGTGCTTGGGTTGCCTCCCAAGAAGCGCTAATTTTAGGTCCATAGCTTGACCAAAAATCAAATCTCATGGTGAAGCAGGTGAATTAGTTCCAAAGTATAAAGCATGTAATTTTCTGCATTTTCTTTTTCCAAAAATTTTAGCCACTAATCCAAATATCCAGAATTCAAGACAAATCATGATCAATGTGGCTTTCTCAAGTATGCAGAAATTAAAATTTTCAAATCCAGTCAAAGTAATCTTTATTATCTTCCTATGTTTGTCAAAAAGTAAAATCATAAGTCCCTTCTTTAAATTTATGTTTTCAATGGCAATGAGAAAAGGACTTTGATCAAAATAATCTAGCATTGGATCATCATAATAATAATAGTCTTTCCATTCTACATCAGATTCCTCAATAAAGCACAAATTTTCAAATAAATCACAGGAGTCAATAATAGATATGGGCAAAGTATCATCATGGTGAGATTCATCAATTTTTGCAACATTTAAATCCTTATCAAGTTCCTCATGTTTGTCATCAAATAATCTATCAATATCAAAATTATCAACAAAATCAAGATGAGACTCTTTAGAATCAAATTCCTCATTCCTTCCCACAAATAATTCATCATCAGAAGAGTCAAAATTAGAATCATATACAAAATCATAATGAGATTTATCAATGTTTACAACAAAATCGGAGTTAACCTCAAAAGTTTTATCATTAATTTCAAAAATATCACCAAAATCATAGTGGGGTTCATCAATGTCTATAATTTTTGAACCTTCATCAAGCTCATCAGTTTTAACCATAAATAAGTTTTCATCAAAATCAGAATTATCATCAAAAGAAGGTTTTTCAATTTCAATTTTCTCAATCTTTTCCTCAAATAGACTATCAGATAAATTAATGTCAAAATTATCAACAACAGAGTGAGATTCATTAAAGTTCACATAAGGCTCAATCTCAAAACAATCATAATCACAGGGGGATTTTTCTAGTTCAAGTTTCTCAGTATCAAATTCAAATTGTGGTTCAGAAACATGATCAGAGCAATCATCATATAAAGAAGTTCGGTTTTCCCATCTAGAATACAATTGATCTCTTTCTTGCCATGATAAATTGGGATTTAAAAATGGGCAATCAGAGGAACAATGATCAGGATATCCACAAATAACACAGCTATCAGAAGAACAAGATTTCATAACAGGGTGCTTATTAGAAGTGTTTAATTTATGAACCAAATAATCTATCTCATCTGCAGCAGTGCACCATGAATCATCTTCATACCTTGGTTGTAATTTGCAATCACTAGTATCATGATCAGAAGACTTACAGATATTGCATGTAATAAAATAAGAGTGTAGTTTTGCTATTTCTGCAATAGTCATCTGTGAATAATCTTTATGCTTACCTTGTGGCATGTTTTCCTTACTTCTTTGAGATCCCCATGAATTGTAATGAAAAGACATATTTAAATCTATCAAGGACAGAAAGATAATCTAATATAAATCAATCAAATTGTTTTTTTTAGAATATAGAAAAAAAATAGAAAATCTAAGACACAAGCAAATCCACAAATCTTCAGATATCACAGTTCTGTCACAACTGTGAAAATCCAAAACCTACAAAAACAGAAAACAAAGTTAAATATAAAGCAAATAAAACTTAGTCTAGCAATACTAACAACTATTTTGATATTAACAAAACTAAGGTCCCCGGCAACGGTGCCAAAAACTTGATAGGATTCCGCAAGTGCACGGAATTATCGAAGTAATAAAAATATCGATCCACAGAGACCTTATTGTTAATTACCAAATAATTATTTTCTCGCTAGCTAAGCAAGCCAAATATGATGAAAGTAAACTATGCAGAGAATATGCTATGGAGATAATCAGAGAGATAAACATGGGACTAGGGTTTCATCCACCTTAATTTCAATGATAAGATATAAATAAAGGTTCGTCAATCAAATCTTGCTACGATAAAGACCTAATTTACTTCATAAAGGGATTATCTCACTTTCGTGCAGACAATCATGCAGGGACCAATCCTCGCTTTCGTGCAAGATCTGTCCCAATGCTAAAGATAAGTAAATCATCAATCAAAGAACTCAAGATCACTTTCGTGCATCCAAATTCGAGGTTGATAATCTCTAGTGGAATCTCAAGGATCACTTTCGTGCATCCGAGCCTCAACACTAGTTTTACTCATGGATCTCCAACGTTCTGATCCTCACTTTCGTGCAAGATCTTCACGTTTGATAAATAGACTCGATCCATAGATTCATATTACTATCATGTCAATTAATCTACTAGAATAGATCAAATTAGACATAACCTAATGAAGGGATCCTAATATGCAATTCTAGGGTTCCAAGTTCTCAAGCAATTACCTTTCAGTCAATATCGAAAACTCTAAAAACATGATTAGTAATGTGCATCTATAGAGAGTCTAAGCACAAATATCACATGAGCAAAATTATCGTGGCAAAATTATCATGACGAGAAAGAAGATTTATCTAATCATTAAAAATCAAGGGGATTACACCACATGTCCCAAAATAGTATTAAGCTTGCATGAAGGAGAAGATACAATAAATCATAGTCTTAGAGTGATCAGAAAACAAAAAGAAAGGAGAAACAACGTTACAAAACGGCTATAAAATCCTTTACAGCCGTAATTTGCTTCGATGAACAGCGCTGTCACTGCTGTTTCATTGATTCCTCCTCCGATCGGACTCCAAATGCTCTGAAACTTCTGTGGTGTCTTCCTCTCCTCCAGGAAAAGCTTCTGCATGAAAATCATGGCCTAAGGTGCCCTCTATGCCTCTCGACGTGAGGCCAAACCCTAGCCGCATCTCTATTGATTTCTCTCTCGATACTGAATAAAAATTCATCTTTCCACATTGTACACCTTCCCCTCTTAAGGTTGAGTCCGCAGCAACTTTCGGATCCTAATTTGGAGCTCTAGATCAAAAGTTATGGCTCGAACAAGTTTCAGCCGTGGAAAACTCGCAATTTTGACTGGAAATTACGGCCGTGTAATAATTTACGGCAGTGCCGTAAAATCATTCTGTGAACGCTGAGTCAAAATTACAGCCCGTAAAATATTTCTCGATGGTGCCGTAAAATCGGACGAGTTCTCTGGTCTGAATCAGCTGGGAATTACGGCCCGTAAAATGGGTTACGGCAGTGCTGTTGGGGTATGCCCTTAAGGCTAATGTTTGAGGCCTTGGGATTGTATCAGTATCATGTAATAAAATCTTATGTTTATATAGGCATGGTTGTTATTCAGTTTGTTACATTGTCTGCTGCAATAAGTGTTCTTCTGAATAATGTCTCAAATGCTGTTCAGCTAGGCTGACATGCTATAAGTCCTTAGTCGAGATATCTTGGTGAACATGAGACAGCCTTGATATGGTTAAGACTAATATGTGTTCTAATCTTATAGGATGCTTCGAGCATGGAATAAGATGTAGACTCATGGGTACATTGGATGTACTGGACAGACCCTACTAGGATATTCAATTGTCTGTCACAATGTGAATAATCCTTGAATGCGACAAGTGGCACATTTCCTCTGACTTGAGATCGCTTGTGTTTCTAAATGATGATTGTCATTGTTTTGAGGTAGTTCAATATCATTTGAAACATAATGGTTATAGACTATCTTGGATGGTGAGCTTGAGTCATGTTAGGGCATTAGTGATAGACAAAGGATTGCCGTCTCTTTAATTAGAGTGTGATGTTCTAAAGGGGCCCCCTGGATGAGATGATTGAGAAAGTGTATGGCCATACCCAGGTGACTGTGTTCATCTGATCTAATCATGCTCATCATATTGGAGTTACAAGCTTGACACGCTTGTCCAATAAGAACATCCAGTGGCAAAGGAATCATGTATGCCTAGTGAGTTGATTCACACTTGTGCTGTTGTTTGGGTGTAGTCTTGGAAGACTCTTTTCTTTATATCGGGAGACAGTGATGTGTTGCTAGATACCCCTCACTGTTCGTGATAACGTAAGTTATCGTTACCGACATTTAAAGGAAACCCTCAGGGTCGCACAATTTGATGATATGGCTTACTTAAGTCAGATCGTGTGGACTGAATTGTTTAAGTTCAGTTTAAAGGAATTTAGTCTCTGATTGTAAGTGAGATCTGGTCTGATCATGTTTGATTGATTAGGGCTTGAGATCGGTAAGCTTCGATCGAGAGAATAGATGCTAGATCAGTGAGATCAGGAGCATCAAGAGATCAACGGTCAGATCTTAAGCCTTATGGGTTTATTATGATCTGGACTAGTTGCTTGGCTTATTTGGTTTCTTGAACCGAACCAATTTGAACCGGCTCATCATATGAGCGCATGGTTCAAAGGGGAGAGCTAATAGCGTTAAGGAAAATTCATGGTCGCATGAATTGGAGACTTTGCTATTTTTAGATAGCACTTCTCTAAACGTGACCACGCCTCACGTTCACGCAAAAAGGGAAGCTCTATTCTCGCCTCTCGCCCTTCTCTCTCGACACACTCTTGTGTGGTGACGACTTCAAGTCTCTAGGAGAGGATTCGGCCAAGCAGAAATCATCTCTTTCTTTCCATACGACAAGCACCTCTTGGAACCTTGCTAGCACAAGGAGCACCAAGGGAGTAGGCGGCTTCTTCATCTTGTGTGCGCATCCTTTGGAGGAGATCCTCTCGCTCTCTGCTTCCAAGACACCATCCAAGAGATGGCGATGGTATGGATCTTTCTCTTCTATACTAGCATTCGAAAGTTGATCATATGATATATTAAGATCTCTTGAAACCCTAGCTTCCTATGCGAATTTTTATATGCGCCTCCCTTAGGGTTTCGGCCCCCTAGATTAAGGGGACTCACAAGTGCCGTAAAATCTGCAAAGTTCTCTGTTCTGAAAGTGCTGAAAAATACGGCAGTGTAATTCTTTACGGCAGTGCCGTAAAATCAGGAAAACTTTCTGTTTGAGAAATCACCAAAATACGGCAGTGCTCTGATTTTACGGTAGCTGTGAAAAATACGGTACCGTAAAATAGGTTACGGCACTGCTGTATTTTGCAAGGTTGCTCCGTTTTGCGTGAAATTTCTTGGGTGATCTCCTCTTGATGATGGTAACTCTTCTATGTGTTTGATTTTGCTTGAAAACTCCTTGAAATAGTGCCTTTTTACCTGAAAATCATGAAAAACCAAAACAGAAGTAGACTTTGCAATATTCGATGAATTTGACATGAAAACAAGTAAAATATCTTCAATCTAGCATGAAAAGATATCCAAAATGATACAAAATATACTATATATTTTGATGTCATCAAAATTCACATAATAAATTACAACACTGCCGTAATATTTTTTATGGGCTATAATTTCATGGAAATTTTCCACAGAACACATTATGGTACTGCCGTAATCAAAATTACAGGCCTTAATTATATTTTTGAACAAGTCTTCTGCAGCTGCTCCTATGCTCGATTTTTGTGATACAAAATCAGAAGATCCAGGGCACCAATTCGAAAACTGTAAAAAGGGGATCGTTCTATAAGACGAGGAGAAGATTTGAGGACAAGGGGGATCGAATTTCATTAAGAATCGAGGGAGAAATCAACAAGGGCACCCCTAGGGCTCGGCCTCGCTCCAAGAGGCATAGAGGTCATCTTAGGCGGTGAAATTTACAGTAGAGCTTCGCCCATAGGAGGAGGCGATACACTAGAAATTTCAGATCGAAAGGAGTTCGATCGGAGGAGAAATCAGAGGAGCAAATTTCTAGCCGTGGAGGATTTTTTGCGATTTACTATTCATAGTACTGTAGCAGTACTGTATCAGTACTATAGCAGCCGAAATTTCCAAAATTATAGTGGTGTAAAATCAATAACTTCTATTCTTCCTCTTTCGAATTCTAATTTTTATCATGAATTTTTATTGTATTTTTAACTCCATGAAAGTGTAAACTTCTCTTTGGGACAGAGGGTGTAATCCCCTTAATTTTATAATGACTAGATGATCCTTGATTCGTTAGGGAACTTTTGTTATGATAATTCTACTTATGTGATGATTGCCTTTAATTCTTTCTAGTTTCATATTATTAGCATGTATTGGAGTTTTTGTGATATGGACTGAAAAGTGGCTTGCAAAACTTAGAACCCTAAAATTGATATTTAAGAACTCATCGTAAGAAATTAGGTTAGTTCTTATTTCTAGATTTTAGAAGTTTATTGCCTTGTTGATAATATGATCTAGGAAGGATTATTGAATTAAACATGAAGATATTGTAAGAAATTAAGTATCAGATCATTGGAGAACCTTAAGTAGAACTTGTGAAACTAAAGTATGAAAGTATTTAGTTTTCACTTGAGATGATTGACATAGAGATTGGATGCATGAAAGTGATCTTTGATTTCTTTGTCAATGATTTACTTATCTTTAGCATCGAATTAATCTTGTGCGAAAGTGAGGATTGATTCTTTGTAAATTGTGTGCATGAAAGCGAGATGATTTCTTTATAAAGTAAATTATATCTTTATCATAATAAGAGTGGACTGACGATGCACTTATTTCCTTCTAGTCATAGAAATTAAGATGGATGAAACCCTAGTCCCAGCTTTTCTCTCTAACTCTTCGTATACTTTCCGATCATTTGCTTACATCGTATTCGGTTTGCTTAGCTAGTGAGAAAACAACTATTCGGTACTTAACACATAGGTCTCTGTGGTTCGATATCTTTTTATTACTTCAAAGTATCTGTGCACTTGCGGACACAACAAGTTTTTGGCGCCGTTGCCAGGACCATAGTTTTGTTAATATCAAAATAGTTGTTAATCTTGCTAGACAAAGTTTTATTTATTTTAGATTTAACTTTGTTTTCTGTTTTTGCAGGTTTTGGATTTTCACAAGTTGTGACAAAACTGTGATTTCTGAAATATTTTAATTTGCTTGTGTTTTATATTTTCTATTTTTTTTATATTCTGAGAAAATTTTTAAAAAAAATTGATTGATTGGTGTTGGATAATCTTTCTGTTTCTATTCTGAAAATTTTGAGTTTACACGATTCTTCTATTTGTTTATACACAGGACTCTTAGATCTTGATAGATTTTATTTCCTGTGAACTCTGAAATCACAATTTTTTTAGTTGTGTAGAAAAGCTTTGATTTGAAGATATGTATTTTAATCACAACTCATGGGCAACTGAAAGAGGTGAGGCATACATGCCACAAGGTAAGTATGAAGATGATTCATGGTGCACTCTTACAGATAAGTTAGATTATTTGTCTTATAAATTAGACTCTTATATGGACCTTGTTAGGACATCTTATTCTCCTATTAGATGTGATATTTGTGGATGTTTTGATCATTATACTTCTGATTGCCAATTTTTAATTCCTCCAAATCCCAATTCACCATGGTACTAAGATGATCAATATAATTCTAGATGGGAAAATCAAATTTCTTTTTATGAGGATTGCTCAAACAATATTTCAGGACCATACTTTGAGGATATTGAAGAATCTAGATTACAATCCATGCTTGAAAAATTCATGTCAAAACAAAATCAATTCATGTCAAGTCAAAATCAAGAACTTGAAGGTCTTAGAAGGGTGATTGATCAGCTTAATTCTGAGGTAGGATCTTTAACAGCACATTCTAAAATGTTAGAAACCCAGATAGCACAATAAGGTTATTTATTTGAGTTTGATTTGGAAACTGAGGAAATTGATTTAGAAAAATCCCCTTCTGATTTTGGTAATTTTGAAATTGATTTTTTTGAGAACATTAATGAATCTCACTCTAATTTTGATAATTTTGAAACCTATTCATTTGATAAATTATTTGTGGATAGCTTTGAGGAAATTGATTCTGAAAAATCCCCTTTTCATTCTAGTGAAAGTTATGAAATTGATTCTTTTGATGATATATTCTTTATGGTTAAATCTGATTCTTGTAATTCTGAAATTGATTCTTCTGATGATGAATTATTTGTGGAAAGACGTGAGGAACTTGATAAGGATTTGAATATTACAAACACTAATGAATCTCACTATGAAGTTTTGCCCATATCTACTGTTCAACACTTTGATTTACTTGAAAAATTATGTTTTATTGTGGAATCTAATATGAGATAGAAGACTATTTTGATGATCCAATACTTGAATCTTTTGATCAATGTCCTATTGCAATTGAAGATATAAATTTGAAGAAAGGACTAACGATTTTACTTTCTGATAAATTTAGGAAGATTATTGAATACCCTTTGTGTGGAATTGAAAATTTTGATTTTGATTTCTGCATATTTGAGAAAACCATGTCGATCATGATTTACATAAAATTTTGGATGTTTGGATTAGTGGCTAAACTTTTAGGACAATAGAAATGCAGAAAATTGAATGCTATTTATGTTGGGTCCCCTTCAAGGGGGAGCGAAAACCCTAAGCATGCGCAAATCAAAGTACTTGCATCGGCGGAATTAGGGTTTCTATAGGATCGCATGTTCTATATGATCAACTTTGATTTAATTGAAAGATCATGAGAAGATCTCACCATAGCCATGGGTGGATGGAGCCTTGGAAGCAAAGAGTCGAATGCTTCTTCTCCAAAGGTGACGCACACAACAATGAAGATGGCTTGCTCCTTTGAATCCTTTGTGCTAGCAAAGCTCTTCAAAGGGTCCTTGATCGTTGGAAAAGAAAGATGAGATGATATCTCCCTTGGCCGAAAGCTCTCTTCTTCCTTTTCGTCTAAGCTCTTCACCACACACGAGAGAGCTCCAAAAATTAGAGCCGTTGAGGCAAGCATATGCGTTTTGGCGTTACAAGACTTCCATAAAAGGAAGGTCATGAAGCCATGCGTTCATGGCTTTGAACTAATCCAAAACGCAAACTTAATTGAACCATGCATTCACATATGTGAACCGGTTCAATTGAAGTTGGTCCAATTTCAATTGGTCCAAAGACCAAATCGAACCAAGCCAAGCCATGGTCTAGATCTCCCTTGAACCAAATGGTTCAAGATCTAACCGATCATCTCTTGATGCTCTTGATCTCACCGATCTAGCATCCACACTCTCGATCGAAGCTTACCGATCTCAAGCCCTAATCAATCAAACATGATCAGACCAGATCTCACTTACAATCAGAGGTTAAATCCCTTTCAACTGAACCAAAACAATTCAGTCCACACGATCTGACTTAAGTAAGTCATTTCATCAAATTGTGCGACCCTGAGGGTTTGCTTTAAATGTCGGTAATGATAACTTACGTTATCACGATCAGTGAGAGGTATCTAGCAACACATCACTGTCTCCCGATATAAAGGAAAGAGTCTTCCAAGACTACACCCAAACCACAGCACAAGTGTGAATCAACTTCACAAGGCATCCATGTATCCTTTGCCACTGGATGTTCTTATTGGACAAGCGGGTCAAGCTTGTAACTCCAATATGATGAGCATGATTAGATCAGATGAACATAGTCACCTGGGTATGGCCATACACTTTCTCAATCATCTCATCTAGGGGGCCCCTATGGAACATCACACTCCTTGAACAAGGAGACGGCAATCCTATATCTATCACTAGTGTCCCAACCTGACTTATGATCATTATCTAAGATAGTCTATAATCATTATCTTTCAAATGATATTGAACTACCTCAAAACAATGACAATCATCATTTAGAAACACAAGTGATCTCAAGTCAGAGGACATGTGCCACTTAGTGCAAACAAGGATTATTCACATTGTGACAAGCAATTGAATATCCTAGTAGGGTCTGTCCAGTACATCCAATGTACCCATGAGTCTACCTCTTATTCCATGCTCGGAGCATCCTATAAGATTAGAACACATATTAGTCTCAATCATATCAAGGCTGTCTCATGTTCACCAAGATATCTCGACTAAGGACATATAGCATGTCAGCCTAGCTGAACAGCTTTGAGACATTATTCAGAAGTACACTTATTACAGCAGACAAGATAACAAACTGAATAACAACCATTGCCTTTATAAACAAAAGTGTTTATTCATGATACTGTTACAATCCCAAGGCCTCAAACATTAGCCTTAAGGGCATACTCCAACAATCTCCCACTTGCACTTAATCTAATGGTTGAGAAATCTCAAACCCATATTATTACAGTGCTTCTCATGCTTCTGCTGCGCCAGAGGCTTGGTAAGTGGGTCAGCCAGATTGTCGTCTGTATGAACCTTGCATATTTTGATCTCGCCACGATCAATGATCTCCCGGATCAAGTGAAACCGTCTCTGTATGTGCTTGGACTTCTGGTGCGACCGTGGTTCCTTTGCTTGTGCGATTGCTCCAGTGTTATCACAGAAGATAACCAAAGGATCTGCACTCGAAGGAACGACACCAAGTTCCTGAATGAACTTACGAATCCACACTGCCTCCTTGGATGCTTCCGAGGCTGCAACATACTCGGCTTCTGTTGTGGAATCAGCAACAGTTGACTGTTTGAAACTCTTCCACACCACTGCTCCACCATTCAAGCTAAAAACATAGCCTGATTGCGATCGGAAATCATCCTGGTCCGAGTGGAACGAAGCGTCAGTATATCCTTCAATACTGAGTTCTTCCTGACCACCATATATCAAGAACATATCTTTGGTCCTCCGAAGATATTTTAAAATGTTCTTGACTGCAATCCAGTGTGCCACACCTGGATTACTTTGGAACCGACTGGTCACGCTTAACCCGTAAGCGACGTCTGGGCGAGTACACAACATCGCATACATAATGGATCCAATAGCCGAAGCATAAGGCGTATTATCCATTTCATCTTTCTCAGTCTGTGTTTGTGGACACTGACCCTTCGAAAGATTTAGACCATGTCTGACTGGAAGATACCCCCTTTTAGAATTCTCTAAATGGAATCTCTCTAGGACTTTATCGATGTAAGTACTCTGGCACAGCCCGAGAAGCCTCTTAGATCTATCCTTGTAGATCTTCACACCTAATACATAGGCTGCTTCTCCTAAATCTTTCATCTGAAAACATTTTCCTAACCATGCTTTAACAGCATGCAGTTCAGGAATATCGTTTCCAATGATTAAGATATCATCGACGTAGAGGACTAGGAAAGTAACCACGCTCCCACTAAACCTCTTATATACACACGGGTCATCTTCGTTCTTGATGAAACCAAACTCAGAGATTGATTCATCAAAACGAATATTCCAGCTTCTAGATGCTTATTTCAGTCCATAAATGGACTTCTTTAACTTGCATATTTTATGACGATCTGATGGATTAGTGAAACCTTCTGGTTGTGTCATATACACATCCTCATCCAGATTTCCATTAAGGAAAGCCGTCTTCACATCCATCTGCCAGATCTCATAATCGTAATATGCAGCTATCGCGAAAAGAATCCGAATAGACTTAAACATGGCTACAGGAGAGAAAGTTTCATCATAATCTATCCCGTAGATTTGTTTGAAACCTTTCGCTACTAGCCTGCCTTTATAGGTAACTACGTTACCATCCATGTCAATCTTCTTCTTGAAGATCCATTTACAGCCTATAGGGATTACTCCCGGAGGCGGATCAACCAAATCCCAGACTTGGTTATCTGACATGGAGTCCATCTCGGCTCGCATAGCTTCAAGCCATCTAGCTGACTCTGGTCCACTGACCGCATCCGCATAAGTAAGGGGTTCATCATTATCAATGATGTAGACTCCGTCATAGCGCTCAGGCTGTCGACGGATCCTTCCCGATCTTCGCGGTTCCCGTGATATCTGAGCCTCAGTTTGTTCAATAACCTGATCCACTGGCTCTGGCTCATCCAACTGTGCTTGACTGCTTTGTCCTTCCTCTGGATTCTCATCCAGCTTTATTTCTCTCCCACTGGCTTCTTGCAGAAGAAACTCCTTCTCAAGAAATATTGCCGTCCGAGCAACAAATACTTTGTTCTCTTTGGGATCGTAGAAATAATAACCCTTAGTTTCCTTAGGGTAACCGACAAAGATGCATTTCTCAGATCTGCTCTCCAGTTTCCCAGAGGCGAGCTTTTTGACATAAGCCTCGCAACCCCAGATCCTGATAAATGTCAAGCTAGGCTGTTTCCCATACCACAACTCATATGGCGTCTTTGAAACTGCCTTGGATGGCACTCGGTTTAGTACCTTTTCAGCTGTCTCCAGTGCAAATCCCCAAAAGGAGTAAGGTAGAGTAGCCTGACTCATCATAGAACGAACCATATCAAGTAACGTTCTATTTCTCCTCTCGGACACACCATTCCATTGCGGTGTTCCTGGCGGAGTGAGCTGTGAGATAATCCCACACTCTTTTAGATAGTCAGTAAACGCATGACTCAAGTATTCTCCACCTCGATCAGAACGAAGTGCCTTGATATTTCGGCCTAGCTGATTTTGTACTTCATTCTTGAACTCTTTGAACTTGTCAAAAGATTCACTCTTATGTCTCATAAGATAGACATACCCATATCTACTGAAATCATCAGTAAAGGTAATGAAGTACTGATAGCCACCTCTGGCATGTTTACTAAATGGCCCACACACATCACTGTGTATAATGTCAAGTAAACCTGAAGCCCTTTGACCTTTGTTGGGAAAAGGAGACTTCGTCATTTTACCCATTAAACAAGCTTTGCATGTATCAATCTCCTCATAGGAGAATGATCCCAGCAATCCATGATCATGCAACTGCTTAATGCGCTTCTTGTTAATATGGCCTAAACGACTATGCCATAACAAGGTGCTGTCATCAGCATACTTGGCTTTCTTATTATCAATATTTTGTATAGAATATTCCATGTCCAACATGAATAACCCATTGTTAATTGAACCAGTAGCATAAACAATATTATCAAGAGTAAGATAACACTTTGAAATCTTGCATTCAAAGGAAAACCCTTTCCTGACAAGAGCAGGAATCGAGATAATATTTTTGGTAATACTGGGTACAAAGTAACAATTGTTTAATTCTAATACAATGCCAGATGGTAATGAGATGTAATAATCCCCTACAGCAACAGCAGCAACCCGTGCCCCGTTTCCAACGCGTAGGTCCACCTCATGCTGTCCCACCTGTCTTCTTCTCTTGAGTTCCTGTACATTTGAACAAATGTGAACTCCACATGCAGTGTCCAACACCCATGAAATGGAAGAAGATGAAAACATGACTTCCGTCACGAATATACCTGAGCCAGAAGCAAGGCTTCCCCTCTTATCTCCTTGGAGCGCTTTACAGTTCTTTTTCCAGTGACCCAACTGGCCACAGTGGAAACACCTGTTGTCCTTTGACCGCTTCACCTTTTGTTTCAGAGCCTTGCCGTAGTTCTTGACAGAGGCCTTTCCCTTCTTCCCCTTCTTCTTGTTCCTAGAAGGAACCATTAAGACAGAGGTTGAAGGCTTTCCCTTCAGAGTCTCCTCAGTAGTCAAGAGCATATTCAGCAGCTCTGCCGGAGTACAATCGATTTTGTTCATATTAAAGTTAATAATGAACGCATCGAAAGAGGGCGGGAGAGACTGCAGAATAATGTCTACAGCAAGCTCCTGGTTGACGGTATGCCCCAGTTTCTCCAGAGCCTCCTTGTGCCCAATCATCTTGAGCACGTGAGCTCCCACTGGGCTCCCTTCAGCCAGTTTGCTCTGAAAGAAAAGCTTTGTCAGATTATAGCGTTCTGTCCTCGCCTGTGTAGCATACAGCATCTTGAGGTTCGCTATAATCTCTATAGCCGACATATCCTCATGCTGACGCTGCAGCGGTGGCATCATAGACGCTAGCATCAGGCAAGCGACATCAATGCTATCATTGACGTGCTTTTCATAGGCATCGCGAACCGCCCTTGCGGCGTTCGCAGCGGGTTGAGGCGGTACAGCCGTCTCGAGGACATACAGTTTCCTCTCAGCCTTAAGAACAATCTTAAGGTGTCCGTACCAGTCTAAGAAGTTCGGCCCAGCAAACTTCTCCCTTTCCAGTAGGGATCGCACATTGAAGCTCATGGTGTTCGTTGCTGCAGGAATCTACAACAATGCAAGAACAGCAAGGTCAGTATCAATGTTTAGAATCAATCCAGGACTTAAGAAAGATTCTTTTCTCACTATTTTATCTGACTGAAAAATCCATTAAACAGTCCGAAAGAGTAACACTCTTTTAGTGAGATGGGATCCAGATTTCATACTTGGTTTCCGCGTCCCGCTCAGGCGAGATAAGATGCACAGAGAATACAAGTACTAATTTCTGGTAGGCAGTCCCTGCCAATCGCCAACCCGTGTGATTCCCCTTCATCTGGGCAATCCAGCAGACTGTGCCAACTGAGTTGGTACAACACAGTCTCTGATCCCACAGATGGCTGCCTCCATGTGCTACCATATGCGCCACATATGTAGCCTACATGGTCAAGCTAACCTGACTTACTCCCTGGACCACCACGTGCTATGCTGAGCAACGAGAAGCGATAAATCCCTTCTCTGTAACACGCAGGTGAAATCCCGCACCGTCTGAAGATAGATGGATGTGCCCACTGAGTGGGTACAACACGGCTCCAACGATAGTCAGAACAGTGAGGTTTCGCGTCAGAAGGCTAACGAGCTTGATATTTTAGCGTTGGATTTTAACGGTCTTTTATCTTCTTACTATCAGGCAAATCCTATGGCTATAGCAGAAGATAAACTCATGCAATTCTAATTATAAAAGCAATAAATAGAAAGCATGCGGATCTTATGTGGTAAAAGCCCATGAACCCTAAGTAAGACCTTAAGTTATCTTAAGTCTTCACTTGCTTCTTGGGTCTTTTGCATCTCATCTGGTCCAACCCAGGGCCCTAGCGCTCAATGCAGCCCAGGTGCGCCCACCAGCTGAATGCGCCTCTGCGATGTGTGCTTTTGTGCTCTTGTCTAATTAAAATACATTTTAATCTATCTAGACAAGCTTGACTCGCAGTTCAATTATACAATAAATTAATTAAAAATGTGATTCGCAGATCACAAAAATAATAATTTACCAGGCTCGCAGGCCCCAGCACAGCACACAATAAAGGGCATCCCACATAAGATTAAATAAACAAGCATCATGGCATCATTCAATCAACATGTGATCCATCACATAAAAAAAAATAAAATTTTGAAAACCCATTGGCATCAATTTTACTTTACTTATGTGCTCCTACAACCTTACAACGGTCCATTAATAGGGATCCACTCATCATGTCTAGTTTGATCCATGCCCTTGCATGCACCAAGTCTTAACTGACTTGCGTTGACCTAATGGTCAACCATGCATGCCCTAAGGGCTGAACAACCAACATGAGTTCTGGCAAGCGGGTGTGACCCCGGGCCTAACTCATGTGTGTTCACTGGTTGTCTCGATCAGACCTCGTTACATGCCTGTGATGCAGTCGACCTATAGCCACCTCGTGCTTGCGCACAGGTGCCATCTGGTCGACCCATCTAGGCTGTCAGATGGTCTGATCAGACTAGTTAGATCTTACTTAGAGGATGATTTCAACCCTACTAACCCGTCTAAGGGTTTATAGCAGGCGCCACTTAGATCTAATGGTGATAGGCGCGCAAGATGTAAGTTTGGAAAAACAACTACAACAAGCGCAAACAAACAACATGCGCCAAACAAGATAAACAAGATACATCTAATATCTAGCATGTTAATCTTTGCATGTTGATAACCCATAGATCTAGACATGAGCGCAAACTTCTCCAAGCAATGATACAAGCGCAAACAAATATGGTAGCACATAGTATCATGTAAGCGCAAGAACATAGTATCATGTAAGCGCAAGTAAACAAAGCATCAAGAGAGCGCAACATGGAATCATGAGTGGATCACAATCTTAACAAAGCAATCATATAGATCTACTGAAAACCCTGCTCTGATACCAGTTGTTGGGTCCCCTTCAAGGGGGAGCGAAAACCCTAAGCATGCGCAAATCAAAGTACTTGCATGGGCAGAATTAGGGTTTCTATAGGATCGCATGTTCTATATGATCAACTTTGATTTAATTGAAAGATCATGAGAAGATCTCACCATAGCCATGGGTGGATGGAGCCTTGGAAGCAAAGAGTCGAATGCTTCTTCTCCAAAGGTGACGCACACAACAATGAAGATGGCTTGCTCCTTTGAATCCTTTGTGCTAGCAAAGCTCTTCAAAGGGTCCTTGATCGTTGGAAAAGAAAGATGAGATGATATCTCCCTTGGCCGAAAGCTCTCTTCTTCCTTTTCGTCTAAGCTCTTCGCCACACACGAGAGAGCTCCAAAAATTAGAGCCGTTGAGGCAAGCATATGCGTTTTGGCGTTACAAGACTTCCATAAAAGGAAGGTCATGAAGCCATGCGTTCATGGCTTTGAACTAATCCAAAACGCAAACTTAATTGAACCATGCGTTCACATATGTGAACCGGTTCAATTGAAGTTGGTCCAATTTCAATTGGTCCAAAGACCAAATCGAACCAAGCCAAGCCATGGTCTAGATCTCCCTTGAACCAAATGGTTCAAGATCTAACCGATCATCTCTTGATGCTCTTGATCTCACCGATCTAGCATCCACACTCTCGATCGAAGCTTACCGATCTCAAGCCCTAATCAATCAAACATGATCAGACCAGATCTCACTTACAATCAGAGGTTAAATCCCTTTCAACTGAACCAAAACAATTCAGTCCACACGATCTGACTTAAGTAAGCCATTTCATCAAATTGTGCGACCCTGAGGGTTTCCTTTAAATGTCGGTAACGATAACTTACGTTATCACGATCAGTGAGAGGTATCTAGCAACACATCACTGTCTCCCGATATAAAGGAAAGAGTCTTCCAAGACTACACCCAAACCACAGCACAAGTGTGAATCAACTTCACAAGGCATCCATGTATCCTTTGCCACTGGATGTTCTTATTGGACAAGCGGGTCAAGCTTGTAACTCCAATATGATGAGCATGATTAGATCAGATGAACATAGTCACCTGGGTATGGCCATACACTTTCTCAATCATCTCATCTAGGGGGCCCCTATGGAACATCACACTCCTTGAACAAGGAGACGGCAATCCTATATCTATCACTAGTGTCCCAACCTGACTCATGATCATTATCCAAGATAGTCTATAATCATTATCTTTCAAATGATATTGAACTACCTCAAAACAATGACAATCATCATTTAGAAACACAAGTGATCTCAAGTCAGAGGACATGTGCCACTTAGTGCAAACAAGGATTATTCACATTGTGACAAGCAATTGAATATCCTAGTAGGGTCTGTCCAGTACATCCAATGTACCCATGAGTCTACATCTTATTCCATGCTCGGAGCATCCTATAAGATTAGAACACATATTAGTCTCAATCATATCAAGGCTGTCTCATGTTCACCAAGATATCTCGAATAAGGACATATAGCATGTCAGCCTAGCTGAACAGCTTTGAGACATTATTCAGAAGTACACTTATTACAGCAGACAAGGTAACAAACTGAATAACAACCATTGCCTTTATAAACAAAAGTGTTTATTCATGATACTGTTACAATCCCAAGGCCTCAAACATTAGCCTTAAGGGCATACTCCAACAATTTACTATGGTACCGATCCACCTACTTCGCCATGATATTTGGGTATTGGTCAAGCTATAGACCTAAAAATTAGCGCTTCTTGGGAGGCAACCCAAGCACTCTTACTTAAGTTTAGTTTCTTTTATTTTATTTTATTTTTAGAACTAATTTTTCTTTTCTTTTTATAGGAAAAATCAAATTTTGTGCAAAATACGGCAGTGCCATAATAGAAATTACGGGTCGTAATTTGGGGTAATTTTTGTACAGAAAGTTTTGTGGTTTTTACGATAGTACCGTGAGTTTTTTCACTGGCCGTAATTTTGATCAAAATCTTTCCCAAAAGTTTTACATCTTTTACGGCACTACCGTAATAGTTTCCATAGGCCGAAATATTGGTTCATTTTCGACCAGAAGGTTTTGTGACTTTTACGGCAGTACCGTAAGTCTTTTTACGTGCCATATTTTTGAGTGATTTTTGATCTGCGATTTTCAAGATTTTTATGAAAAATACAGCAGTGCCGTAACCATTTATACGGTACCGTAATTCTAGCATATTCTTTAAAAAAAATTACGGCACCGTAATTTATTTCACACCACCGTGAAAGAATTCTCCAGCGAGCAGCAATCTTCCTAGCGATTTCTGCCAGCATCTTCTCTGGCAGACCAGCAGTCGATGCCTTCTACTTCTCCAAATTATTCCAGCCAGCTGGCAGAACCTGTCTCTTAGCCAATGCAGGCAGAACTCTCCACTGCTTCTGCTCCTTCGACAGGCCAAAGAATCTCCGCCAGTTTCTGCCACTGCCCTGTTTTGCCACCATCAATGACAGTTCACCAGCATCTCTTCTTCCAACCAACTTGTTGCAGTCAGCGTCGAGTGATTTCTACCATCTCTGTTCCAGTCGAAATCTGCCACAGCTAATTTCTTCATCTTCACCAGCAGCAACATCTCATCACCGGCTGCAGCATCCCCTTCGAGCAAAGCTTTTCTCTGCTATTATGCAGAAGCAGCCAGTTCTGATGACAGCAGCTTGATTCCAACTCTTCTGATTTGCTTCCACTACCTCTGATTCCAACCACCAGGCAACCAACTTTCTTTCGCCAGCTTCAACCTCCAGATTAGCTATCACCGCCAGTAGTTTTCTTCTAGCCGAAAGCTTCATCCCTAGAAACCTACTTCAGCTACTCTAGCACAGCCACCGTCTCTTCTTCTTTTTGCTTCTAGATTCAAAAATTTTATCCAACGAGCAGCTACCATCTCCAAATCTATTGCTAGCATCTCATCAGGTACCAGCTTCATTCAGCCAGCAATAGTTTCCTCTACCAGCCGACTGATCCTATCTTCTTCTCCAGCCGGCAGAACACTCTTCCAGCCCAGCTTCTTTGCCGCTATGCAGCATCTACCACTACCTCTGCAATCTATTGGGAGCTGCATTTTAATTTATTTTATTTATTTATTTTATTCTTTTTAGCAGTAAAATCTTTATCATTATTGACTCTGATTTTTTTACTGTGCAGCATTATTTCTCGCCGCCCGCCAACTGAAGACTTTGCCTGCAAGACTGTAGTCTCCAGTAGGCCACTAGAGACTACTCATCATCACTCTACTGTCGGCACCATCATCTTCATTGCTAGCAGCTCTTCAGCTAGCATCTGTTCCACCTCTGCTTCTCACCTGCATCAGCTCTTTCCACCGGTACCCTCTTCGGACCTCCATCAGCTCTTTCCACCGGTACCCTCTTCGGACCTCCAGCGATATCTCTGATTACCCTTTGGGAAACCCTGGGGATTTTAAAATTTTTACAGACAAGCACAGCGGGAGCAATCCCCAACAGGTCAGTCCCAAAAACCCAGAAGATCGAGTCTTGCGAGGGAATCGACACGGTGAGTAGGAGATGATACCTTGAAGCGAATCAAGAGATGCGATGCAGACGCCCAACTGTGCGCCCTCTGCAGTCTCGCACACAGCCGAACCTCGAGTCCTCTTCTTCCACGCTCGGTGCTAGCCTCGGGAAGAAGATCCACGCCTTTGGGAGACTTCCTCAATCACTTGCGCCAACTCCTGAGGAGATGCCAAGGAGAGGAGGTGGAGCTTCATCGGAGTCCAACTCTTGAAGCACTCCACCACGATCCGAACAGGAATCAACCCAAGCCAAAGTCCAACTTTGGGGAGGAGGGCAACAAGGAGCTTGCAGAAACTGAACCAAGTAAGGAAGAGAGTCTAACTCTCTTAATGGCCGAATACCTCAGGAGTGGCGACAAAGGTAAGAGGAGAGGAGAGTGTAACCCGACAAAAGGGGGGCTAGGGGGTTTATATACCTATGAATAGGTGCACCTCTTCACAAGTGAAGAGGCACACCACTTCATGAAGAGACACACCTCTTCAAGTGGTAAAACCCAATTCGTCCACTCCAAGTCCCATCCACCCAAGTTCATTCACCCATCAAGTGAGAAGCTCCAAGCTTCTCTCTTTAAGTGAGATGCACCACTTGGATTTGTCTTCCTCAAAGATATGCGCCAAGCTCACTCCAAGTGACTTGCACCTATCCCTCTTGGCTCATTTGGCCTATTAGCCCCAACTTGGTCTATTGGGCCCATTTGGCCTACTAGGCCCAAAAAACAAGTTAGCTCCAAATGATTCCTTTCATCTCATCTAGCACAGTGGTGCTGATGGATTCTCCCAAACAGATCTGAGTTATCCAATAACTCAATTAATAGGCTACCTGATCAATGCGAGAACCCGAGTTCAAGTTGTGCGACCCTGTAGGTTCCTTAGACGTTGGCAGTGATGAACGCAGTCATCACAAGCAGTGATTGGCACCTAGCAGTGCATCGCTGCTACCCAAGTCTTCGGAATGGATATCACATCGACATCCCCATCATCGCAACAAGGTACCGATGCATTATAGTCTCTTTGTCGAACTGATATCTGATTGGACAAAGTGTGTCACCACTTTGTTTTCACCCAATCTCATGGTCATGACTAGATCAGGCTTTCACCTGGGTATGGCCATACACTCTCAGTCATGCAACCATAGGGGGGCCCCGTGGATATCAAGCTTCCCGTAGGAAGGGGCAAATCCTATATCTATCCATTGATCTTCTCATATGGGTCGTGACATACCCAATGACAACCATTATGACCTCCCTGCTATGGCGAGGCGTTAGGTTGTATCAAAGTATGTCTCTAACCATATAGAAGAGTCAATGACCTCAAGTCAAGGGATCAATACATCTCCTGTCACATGTGAGCTTAACTCATGACACCAAGTTAAAGCCTCACAGCGGGTCGGTCTAGTATATCCACCACTGATATACCCATATGCCTGCGTTAGCACCCCGTGCGTAACCAGCCCATATACCAGTCTCACATGTACCAGAGTTGTCCCTTATCCACTCAGGTACTCGACCAGGGACACACCGTTTGAGCACAGATACAATCTGTCTCCAGGGACATTATTATCCATGTACATAATCGCAGATGTAAACATAGCATAATAATGACAATGCCATAATGATATATTAAATATCAATATCAAGTAGTACAAACTAGACCAACAACGGGTCTAAGGGCATATACACCAACAATCTCTCACTTGCACTTAGACTTAGTTATTGAGAAATCTCAACCCTATGTCCCTTGCATGACCTCACGCTTCTGCTGCTCCAAAGCCTTGGTCAATGGGTCTACCAGATTATTGTCTGTGTCAACTCTGCTTGTCCTGACATCACCTCTATCAATGATCTCCCAGATCAGGTGAAATCTGCTGAGAATGTGTTTGGATTTTTGATGAGACCGTGGTTCCTTTGCCTGTGCCATCGCTTTATGGTTGTCAAAATAGAGCTCAATCGGATCCACAGCAGTTGGAACCACCTGAAGTTCAGAAATGAACTTCTGAATCCAAATGGCTTCTTTGGCTGCCTCAGAAGCAATGACATACTCAGCCTCGGACGTAGAATCAGTTACAATGGATTGCTTAGAGCTCTCTCAACTCATAGCACCTCCACTCAATCTGAACACATAGCATGTCTGCGATCTGAAGTCATCAGGGTCAGACTGGAATGATGCCTCATTGTAGCCCTGAACACTGAGCTCTTCCTATCCCCCATAGACCAAGAACCATTTTTTAGTTCTTCTCAAAAACATAGAATGTTCTTTACAGCCACCCAGTGCTGCAGACCTAGATTGGATTGGTATCGGCTGGTTATGCTCACAGCATAAGCCATGTCTGGTCTAGTGCGTAACATCGCATACATGATCGAACCTACTACCGAAGCATAGGGCACTCGGCTCATGTTGTCCCTCTCAGCCTGTGTGACGGGACACTGGCTCTTGGAGAGAATAAGACCATGTCTCGCTGGAAGGTATCCTTTCTTAGATTACTCTAAGCTGAACCTCTCTAGGACCTTATCAATGTAAGTACTCTGACTAAGGGCCAGGAGCTTCTTGGATCTTGTTGGGGTATGCCCTTAAGGCTAATGTTTGAGGCCTTGGGATTGTATCAGTATCATGTATAAACTCTTATGTTTATAAAGGCAATAGTTGTTATTCAGTTTGTTACATTGTCTGCTGCAATACATGTGCTTCTGAATAATGTCTCAAAGCTGTTCAGCTTGGCTGACATGCTATGTGTCCTTAGTCGAGATATCTTGGTGAACATGAGACAGCCTTGATATGATTGAGACTAATATGTGTTCTAATCTTATAGGATGCTTCGAGCATGGAATAAGATGTAGACTCATGGGTACATTGGATGTACTGGACAGACCCTACTAGGATATTCAATTGCTTGTCACAATGTGAATAATCCTTGATTGCAACAAGTAGCACATGTCCTCTGACTTGAGATCACTTGTGTTTCTAAATGATGATTGTCATTGTTTTGAGTTAGTTCAATATCATTTGAAACATAATGATTATAGACTATCTTGGATAATGAGCTTGAGTCAGGTTAGGGCACTAGTGATAGACAAAGGATTGCCATCTCCTTGATTGGAGTGTGATGTTCTAAAGGGGCCCCCCTGGATGAGATGATTGAGAAAGTGTATGGCCATACCCAGGTGACTATGTTCATCTGATCTAATCTTGCTCATCATATTGGAGCTACAGGCTTGACACGCTTGTCCAATAAGTGTTGGTGTATATGCCCTAAAGACCAATGTATGGACATGGTCAGGCATTGTTTGAATGTACTTTGATAGAACTATTACTCTTTATATAGGCATGGTCGTTATTATGCAGACTTCTCTACCTGCGTTGATGTATTGAGTTGCATAAATAATGTCCCAGGAGTTTGGATTGGATCCATTCTCATAAGCTATCCCCAGACAAGGTACCTTAGCAGATATGGGACAGCTTTGGTACATGTGAGACTGGTGTATGGGCTGGTTAGGTGCGGGGCACAGTAACGCAGACATACAGGTGCATTGGATGCATTGGAGTGATCCACCGTGAGGATTGACTTGTCTAGTCAACAAGTCAATCTCACATGCAAGAGGTTTTGCATTGATCCTTAGACTTGAGGTATTCATGTCTAGATTTGATGATGGGTATGCTTTAATACAGTCTTACGTCTCTCCGTAACTGGGAGACCAAAACGACTGTCATTGGGCATGTCATAAGTCACGTAGAGACATGGATGACCAATAGTAGGATTTGCCCCTTCCTTCCGAGGAAGCATGATATCCACCTCGGGGCGCCCCACCTTATTGGTGCATGATGGGAAAGTGTGGCCACACTTGTTGAGTCATGACCAGTGCATTGGATAATAAACTTGAGACTAATCCAATGGCAGGATATCAGTTTAGGCAAAGGGATCTATAATGCAATGGGAATCCTCGTTGCTTGTTAGGAGTTGTTGCCATAATAACTTAAGTCCTATGACATGGGTAGTAGTGATGTGTTGCTAGATACCCCTCACTACTTATGATGTTTACATCATTGCCATCGTCATATGGATCCTACGGGGTCACACGCAATAGACTCTTGACGTTGCTTTAATCAGAAGCCTTAGGATCAAGTTATTGGATAACTTGGATCCATTTGGAAGATTTCATCAGCGCCAATGGGCCTGATGAGTTGGAAGAAAGTTATTGGAACCAAACTTCATTTTTGGCAGGTTGACCCGAAATTGACCTAGATTGGTCACATTTGGATTAGGGTTGCATTGGATTGGATCCAATGGCTTAATCAACTTATGCCATGAAGTTTGGGCTAGCTTATTATCCAATGAGGCCCAATAATTAGTTATCATGAAGAAGTATAAGCAAATAAGGGTATAATAGGGAAGAATTATACCCCATTGGCGCCAAGGGCATAATGGGGTGAAGTGGGCGCATGTTGCTTCATAAGGAAGCATTAGGCGCCTCCCCCTTTGCTCCTTGGATGGAATACTTGCCTCTAAGGCAAGTCTTGGGGCTGATATGGCTTGAGAACTTTTATGGGAAGTTCTTGGGCGCATATGGATAATAGGGTGAGGAATATGGTAATGTCTTGGAGACTTACCTTGCCTCAAACCCTAATTTCTCCCAAGAAACTGATGGAACCCCTTTCGAGAGGGGGGCGAAAACCCTATTGGGGTGGCGCATAAAATTTTGCAAGCGGAAGAAGGGTTTTCATAGATCTTAATATCGCATATGATTAACTTTCAAATGTCTAGATAGATAAGAGAAGGATCCATACCGTCGCCATCTCTTGGATGGAGTCTTGGAAGAAGAAAGCAAGAGAGATCTCCTCCAAAGGTTGTCGCACACAAGAGGAAGAAGACCTACTTCTTTGGCGCGACTTGTGCTAGCAAGGCTCCAAAGATTTCTTGATCGGTTGAAGGGATGAAGAGATGATCGCTTGGCCGAATCCTCTTGTTGTCGACCTCTACAACGCAAGCCGTGAGTCATCTCAACCAAGAGCGAATTGAGCGAGGAGAATAGAGAGGAGGCATTTTTCCGAACGTGGAAACGTTCCCTCTTTGAAACCGAACATTCCAAAAATAGCAATGCCTTGACTACATGCGTTATGCGTTCACCAAGTGAACCAAGCGCATCTCTCTTCTCCCATATGAACCATGCGCTCAACCCATGAGCCGGTTCAATTTCTTTGGTTCAATGATTAAACCAAATCAGCCCAAACATTAAGTCTAGATCGAATTAGACCCCAAGGTCCTAGATCTGACCATTCATCATCTGACGCTTCTGATCTGATCGATCTAGCATCACCACTCTCGATCGAAGCTTACCGATCTCAAGCCCTAATCAATCAAACATGATCAGACCAGATCTCACTTACAATCAGAGTTTAAATCCCTTTAAACTGAACCAAAACAATTTAGTCCACACGATCTGACTTAAGTAAGCCATATCATCAAATTGTGCGACCCTGAGGGTTTCCTTTAAATGTCGGTAACGATAACTTACGTTATCACGATCAGTGAGGGGTATCTAGCAACACATCACTGGCTCCCGATATAAAGGAAAGAGTCTTCCAAGACTACACCCAAAACATAGCTCAAGTGTGAATCCAACTCACATGGCAAACATGTTTCCTTTGCCACTGGATGTTCTTATTGGACAAGCGTGTCAAGCTTGTAGCTCCAATATGATGAGCATGATTAGATCAGATGAACACAGTCACCTGGGTATGGCCATACACTCTCTCAATCATCTCATCCAGGGGGCCCCTTTAGAACATCACTCTCCTTAAACAAGGAGACGGCAATCCTATGTCTATCACTAGTGCCCTAACATGACTCAAGCTCACCATCCAAGATAGTCTATAACCATTATGTTTCAAATGATATTGAACTACCTCAAAACAATGACAATCATCATTTAGAAAGCACAAGTGATCTCAAGTCAGAGGAAATGTGCCACTTGCAGCATTCAAGGATTATTCACATTGTGACAAACAATTGAATATCCTAGTAGGGTCTGTCCAGTACATCCAATGTACCCATGAGTCTACATCTTATTCCATGCTCGAAGCATCCTATAAGATTAGAACACATATTAGTCTTAACCATATCAAGGCTGTCTCATGTTCACCAAGATATATCGACTAAGGACATTATTGCATGTCAGCCTAGCTGAACAGCTTTGAGACATTATTCAGTAGTACACTTATTACAGCAGACAAGGTAACAACCTGAATAACAACTATTGCCTTTATAAACTTAAAAGTTTATACATGATACTCTTACAATCCCAAGGCCTCAAACATTAGCCTTAAGGGCATACCCCAACAATCTCCCACTTGCACTTAATCTAATGGTTGAGAAACCTCAAACCCATATTATTACAGTGCTTCTCATGCTTCTGCTGCGCCAGAGGCTTGGTAAGCGGGTCTGCCAGATTGTCATCTGTATGAACCTTGCAGACTTTGATCTCGCCACGATCTATGATCTCCCGGATCAAGTGAAACCGTCTCTGTATGTGCTTGGACTTCTGGTACGACCGTGGTTCCTTTGCTTGTGCGATTGCTCCAGTGTTATCACAAAAGATAACCAAAGGATCTGCACTCGAAGGAACAACACCAAGTTCTCTCACGAACTTACGAATCCACACTGCCTCCTTGGATGCTTCCGAGGCTGCAACATACTCGGCTTCTGTTGTGGAATCAGCAACAGTTGACTGTTTGAAACTCTTCCACACCACTGCTCCTCCATTCAAGCTAAAAACATAGCCTGATTGCGATCGGAAATCATCCTGGTCCGACTGGAACGAAGCGTCAGTATATCCTTCAATACTGAGTTCTTCCTGACCACCATATATCAAGAACATATCTTTGGTCCTCCGCAGATATTTTAAAATGTTCTTGACCGCAATCCAGTGTGCCTGACCTGGATTACTTTGGAACCGACTGGTCACGCTTAACCCGTAAGCGACGTCTGGGCGAGTACACAACATCGCATACATAATGGATCCAATAGCCGAAGCATAAGGCGTATTGTCCATTTCATCTTTCTCAGTCTGTGTTTGTGGACACTGACTCTTCGAAAGATTCAGACCATGTCTGACTGGAAGATATCCCCTTTTAGAATTCTCTAAATGGAATCTTTCCAGGACCTTATCGATGTAAGTACTCTGGCACAGCCCGAGAAGCCTCTTAGATCTATCCCTGTAGATCTTCACACCTAGAACATAGGCTGCTTCTCCTAGATCTTTCATCTGGAAACATTTCCTTAACCATGCCTTAACTGCATGCATTTCAGGAATGTCATTTCCAATGATTAAGATATCATCGACGTAGAGGACTAGGAAAGTAACCACGCTCCCACTAAACCTCTTATATACACACGGGTCATCTTCGTTCTTGATGAAACCAAATTCACTGACTGATTCATCAAAACGAATATTCCAGCTTCTAGATGCTTGTTTCAGTCCATAAATGGACTTCTTTAACTTGCATATTTTATGACGATCTGATGGATTAGTGAAACCTTCAGGTTGTGTCATATACACATCCTCATCCAGATTTCCATTAAGGAAAGCCGTCTTCACATCCATCTGCCAGATCTCATAATCGTAATATGCAGCTATCGCGAAAAGAATCCGAATAGACTTAAACATGGCTACAGGTGAGAAAGTTTCATCATAATCTATCCCGTAGATTTGTTTGAAACCTTTCGCAACTAGCCTGCCTTTATAGGTAACCACGTTACCATCCATGTCAATCTTCTTCTTGAAGATCCATTTACAGCCTATAGGGATTACTCCCGGAGGCGGATCAACCAAATCCCAGACTTGGTTATCTGACATGGAGTCCATCTCGGCTCGCATAGCATCAAGCCATCTAGCTGACTCCGGTCCACTGACCGCTTCCGCATAAGTGAGGGGTTCATCATTATCAATGATGTAGACTCCGTCATAGCGCTCAGGCTGTCGACGGATCCTTCCCGATCTTCGCGGTTCCCGTGATATCTGAGCCTCAGGTTGTTCAATAACCTGATCTACCGGCTCAGGCTCATCCAACTGTGCTTGACTACTTTGTCCTTCTTCTGGATTCTCATCCAGCTTTATTTCTCTCCCACTGGCCTCTTGCAGAAGAAACTCCTTCTCAAGAAATATGGCCGTCCGAGCAACAAAAACCTTGTTCTCTTTGGGATCGTAGAAATAATAACCCTTAGTTTCCTTAGGGTAACCGACAAAGATACATTTCTCAGATCTGCTCTCTAGTTTCCCAGAGGCGAGCTTTTTGACATAAGCCTCGCAACCCCAGATCCTGATAAATGTCAAGCTCGGCTGTTTCCCATACCATAACTCATATGGAGTCTTAGAAACTGCCTTGGTTGGCACTCGGTTTAGTACCTTTGCAGCTGTTTCCAGTGCAAATCCCCAAAAGGAGTAAGGTAGAGTAGCCTGACTCATCATAGAACGAACCATATCAAGTAACGTTCTATTTCTCCTCTCGGACACACCATTCCATTGCGGTGTTCCTGGCGGAGTGAGCTGCGAGATAATCCCACACTCCTTTAGATAGTCAGTAAAAGTATGACTTAGGTATTCTCCACCTCGATCTGAGCGAAGTGCCTTGATATTTCGGCCTAGCTGATTTTGTACTTCATTCTTGAATTCTTTGAACTTGTCAAAAGATTCACTTTTATGTCTCATCAGATAGACATAACCATACCTACTGAAATCATCAGTAAAGGTAATGAAGTACAGATAGCCACCTCTGGCATGTTTACTAAATGGCCCACACACATCACTGTGTATAAGGTCAAGTAAACCTGAAGCCCTTTGACCTTTATTAGGAAAAGGTGACTTCGTCATTTTACCCATCAAACAAGCTTTGCATGTATCAATCTCCTTATAGGAGAATGATCCCAGCAGTCCATGATCATGCAACCGCTTAATGCGTTTCTCGTTAATATGGCCTAAACGATTATGCCATAGCAAGGTGCTGTCATCAGCATACTTGGCTTTCTTATTATCAATATTTTGTATCGAACATTCCATGTCCAACATGAATAACCCGTTGTTAATTGAACCAGTTGCATAAACAATATTATCATAAGATAAAACACACTTTGAAATATTGCATTCAAAGGAAAATCCCTTCCTGACAAGAGCAGGAATGGAGATAATATTTTTAGTAATACTGGGAACAAAATAACAACTGTTTAGTTCCAATACAAGTCCAGATGGTAAAAAGATGAAATAGTCTCCTACAGCAACAGCAGCAACCCGTGCCCCGTTTCCTACTCGTAGGTCCACCTCATGCTGTCCCACCTGTCTTCTTCTCTTGAGTTCCTGTACATTTGAACAAATGTGAACTCCACATGCAGTGTCCAACACCCATGATATAGAAGAAGATGAAAACATGACTTCAGTCATGAATATACCTGAGCCAGAAGCGATGCTTCCCCTCTTATCTCCTTGGAGCGCTTTACAGTCCTTTTTCCAGTGACCCAGCTGGCCACAGTGGAAACACCTGTATTCCTTCGACCGCTTCACCTTCTGTTTCAGAGCCTTGTTGTAGTTCTTGACAGGGGCTTTGCCCTTCTTCCCCTTCTTCTTGTTCCTTGAAGGAACCATTAAGACAGAGGTTGAAGGCTTTCCCTTCAGAGTTTCCTCAGTAGTCAAGAGCATATTCAGTAGCTCTGCCGGAGTACAATCGATTTTGTTCATATTAAAGTTAATGATGAACGCATCGAAAGAAGGCGGAAGAGACTGCAGAATAATGTCTACAGCAAGCTCCTGATTGATGGTATGCCCCAGTTTCTCTAGAGCCTCCTTGTGCCCAATCATCTTGAGCACGTGAGCTCCCACTGGGCTCCCTTCAGCCAGTTTTCTCTGAAAGAAAAGCTTGGTCAGATTATAGCGTTCCGTCCTAGCCTGTGCAGCATACAGCATCTTGAGGTTCGCTATAATTTCTATAGCCGACATATCCTCATGCTGACGCTGCAGCGGTGGCGTCATAGACGCTAGCATCAGGCAAGCGACATCAATGCTATCATTGACATGCTTTTCATAGGCATCCCGAACCGCCCTTGCGGCGTTCGGAGCGGGCTGAGGCGGTATTGCCGTCTCGAGGACATACAGTTTCCTCTCTGCCTTAAGAACAATCTTAAGGTGTCCGTACCAGTCCGAGAAGTTCGGCCCAGCAAACTTCTCCCTTTCCAGTAGGGATCGCACATTGAAGCTCATGGTGTTCGTTGCTGCAGAAATCTACAACAATGCAAGAACAGCAAGGTCAGTATCAATGTCAAGAATCAATCAGGACTTAAGAAAGATTCTTTTTCTCACTATTTTTATCTGGCTGAAAAATCCAGCAAAACAGCCCGAAAGAGTAGAACTCTTTTAGTGAGATGGGATCCAGATTTCATACTTGGTCTCCGCGTCCCTCTCAGGCGAGATAAGATGCACAGAGAGTACAAGCACTAATCTCTGGTAGGCAGTCCCTGCCAATCGCCAACCCGTGCGATTCCCCTTCATCTGGGCAATCCAGCAGACTGTGCCAACTGAGTTGGTACAACACAGTCTCTGATCCCACAGATGGCTGCCTCCATGTGCTACCATATGCGCCACATATGTAGCCTACATGGTCAAGCTGACCTGACCTACTCCCTGGACCACCACGTGCTATGCTGAGCAATGAGAAGGGATAAATCCCTACTCTGTAACACGCAGGTGTAATCCAGCACCGTCTGAAGATAGATGGACGTGCCCACTGAGTGGGTACAACACGGCTCCAACGATAATCAGAACAGTGAGGTTTCGCGTCAGAAGGCTTACGAGCTTGATATTTCGTCGTTGGATTTTAACGGTCTTTTATCTTCTTCACTATCATGCAATTCCTATGGTGATAGCAGAAGATAAACTAATCATGCAATTCTAATATTAAACAATAAAAGAAAGCATGGATCTTATGTGGTAAAAGCCCATAGCCTAAGTAAGACCTTAATATCACTTAAGTCTTCACTTGCTTTTCTTCATGGGACTTTTGCTGCTCATCTGGCCCAAACCAGGGCCAAGCGCCAACTGCAGCTCAGATGCGCCCACCAGGAAGATGCGCCTGGTCCTAGGGTCGAACCCTAGACCTCCCACCTGGTCAAGCCTCTGCTGCATGCGCCTCTGCCAAATGTGCTCTGTGCTCTTCTCTGATTAATTTACAAATTAATCTATCTAGACAAGATTGACTCGCAGGTCAATAACATTTATAAATTAAAAACAATGTGATACGCAGATCACAATAATTAATTTACTTTTCAATTCAGGCACGCAGGCCCCAGCACAGCAAACATTTAACATGGGCAGCCCACATAAGAATAAATAAACAAGCAATATGGCATCAAACATCATGTGATCCAGGATAAGAAAATAAAATTTCGAAAACCCCATTGGCATCAATTTTAATTCTCTTATATGCTCTACAACCTTACAACGGTACATTAATAGGGATCCACTCATCCTAACTAGTCAGATCCAGTGCCCTTGCATGCACCAAGTCCTAACTGACTTGAGTCGACCCAATGGTCAACTATGCATGCGCCAAGGGCTGAACAACCACAATGAGGTCTGGCAAACGGGTGTGAGCCCGGGCTTAACTCATGTGCGTTCAACAAACGTCTCAACCAGACATCGCTACACACCTATGATGCAGTCGACCTATAGCCACCATTTGCTTGCGCAAGGGTGCTATTTGGTCGACCCATCTAGGCTGTCAGATGGTCTGATCAGACTAGTTGGATCTAACCTAGAGGATGACTTCAACCCTACTAACCCGTCTAAGGGTTTATAGTAGGCGCTTAGTCTAATGATAGGCGCGCAAGTGATATTCTTTTGATAAAACATCAACAACAAAGATGCGCCTACTAAACATGCGCAAACATAAAAGCATATGCTATCAATTTCGCATGTAACCTATAGATCTAAGCATGTTGCGCAAACAAGGATCACAAAATAGCATCAAGCAATCATATGCATATATATAAACCTGCTCTGATACCAGTTGATGGAACCCCTTTCGAGAGGGGGGCGAAAACCCTATTGGGGTGGCGCATAAAATTTTGCAAGCGGAAGAAGGGTTTTCATAGATCTTAATATCGCATATGATTAACTTTCAAATGTCTAGATAGATAAGAGAAGGATCCATACCGTCGCCATCTCTTGGATGGAGTCTTGGAAGAAGAAAGCAAGAGAGATCTCCTCCAAAGGTTGTCGCACACAAGAGGAAGAAGACCTACTTCTTTGGCGCGACTTGTGCTATCAAGGCTCCAAAGATTTCTTGATCGGTTGAAGGGATGAAGAGATGATCGCTTGGCCGAATCCTCTTGTTGTCGACCTCTACAACGCAAGCCGTGAGTCGTCTCAACCAAGAGCGAATTGAGCGAGGAGAATAGAGAGGAGGCATTTTTCCGAACGTGGAAACGTTCCCTCTTTGAAACCGAACATTCCAAAAATAGCAATGCCTTGACTACATGCGTTATGCATTCACCAAGTGAACCAAGCGCATCTCTCTTCTCCCATATGAACCATGCGCTCAACCCATGAGCCGGTTCAATTTCTTTGGTTCAATGATTAAACCAAATCAGCCCAAACATTAAGTCTAGATCGAATTAGACCCCAAGGTCCTAGATCTGACCATTCATCATCTGAGGCTTCTGATCTGATCGATCTAGCATCACCACTCTCGATCGAAGCTTACCGATCTCAAGCCCTAATCAATCAAACATGATCAGACCAGATCTCACTTACAATCAGAGTTTAAATCCCTTTAAACTGAACCAAAACAATTCAGTCCACACGATCTGACTTAAGTAAGCCATATCATCAAATTGTGCGACCCTGAGGGTTTCCTTTAAATGTCGGTAACGATAACTTACGTTATCACGATCAGTGAGGGGTATCTAGCAACACATCACTGTCTCCCGATATAAAGGAAAGAGTCTTCCAAGACTACACCCAAAACATAGCTCAAGTGTGAATCCAACTCACAAGGCAAACATGTTTCCTTTGCCACTGGATGTTCTTATTGGACAAGCGTGTCAAGCTTGTAGCTCCAATATGATGAGCATGATTAGATCAGATGAACACAGTCACCTGGGTATGGCCATACACTCTCTCAATCATCTCATCCAGGGGGCCTCTTTAGAACATCACTCTCCTTAAACAAGGAGACGGCAATCCTATGTCTATCACTAGTGCCCTAACATGACTCAAGCTCACCATCCAAGATAGTCTATAACCATTATGTTTCAAATGATATTGAACTACCTCAAAACAATGACAATCATCATTTAGAAAACACAAGTGATCTCAAGTCTGAGGAAATGTGCCACTTGCAGCATTCAAGGATTATTCACATTGTGACAAACAATTGAATATCCTAGTAGGGTCTGTCCAGTACATCCAATGTACCCATGAGTCTAAATCTTATTCCATGCTCGAAGCATCCTATAAGATTAGAACACATATTAGTCTTAACCATATCAAGGCTGTCTCATGTTCACCAAGATATATCGACTAAGGACATTATTGCATGTCAGCCTAGCTGAACAGCTTTGAGACATTATTCAGTAGTACACTTATTACAGCAGACAAGGTAACAACCTGAATAACAACTATTGCCTTTATAAACTTAAAAGTTTATACATGATACTCTTACAATCCCAAGGCCTCAAACATTAGCCTTAAGGGCATACCCCAACAGAAACCACCCTAGCCGAATTCTTCATGGATGTTGCGCCTAGCCCATCTTCCTTGGATGGAATGCGTGCCTATAAGGCATGTCTTGGGCTGATATGGCCATTGGGCAAATTAGGATAGGTTGAATGAGGTTTATGGTAAAGTCTTGGAGACTTTCCTTACCTCAAGACCCCTTTATCCTAGCCGCCCACTTGGCATGATCCTAGCCATTGCCCTTGTCGCCCCTTGTCCTATTAATAGGACCCTTGCCGCCCCCTCTAAAGATTGATTCGAGTGGACATATCTCTTGGAGAGACTTGGAGTGCAAGCGGCGAAAGTAACATTGGCTTGGCGCAAACTTCTTCCTTGGAGCCGCAAGTTCATCTTCTCCATCTCTTCTTGGCGCATGGATTCTTAGTGCTTGGTGGCATCTTCTTGCCACAAGCTCTCCCCTTTCCTTGGCCATAGGCGCATCTTGTTTGAAGGTGGCGCAAGAAAACAAAGAAGAAGGAAGCAACTTGGCAGCATCATCTTCCTCCACTTCATCTTCCTTTCCTCTTGGCGCATGAACCTTGGAGGTGGCGCAAGAAGAGTGAAGAAGAACCCTAAGGCCTGATTCTCTTCCCGAGGCTAGCACCAAGCGTGGAAGGTAGCAACGATCAAGGAGTCGACGCATGGATACTTGTAGAGGGCGAACACGTGAGCGCCTTCAACATGGCTTCGACGAATAAACAAGCAAAAGAGGTACATCTCTAACACATCCTTGTGTTATCTCCCTCGCATGGATCCTTGGGAACGGAATGTGTTTCGGGTGTAATGCTACTTCCGCTGCGTCCTGGGACTGCAAAATTTTAAATTACACCCGGCATTCCCTAACAGTGGTATCAGAGGAACTTGCGAGAAACACAAGGTGTACGTTTGCTTGTGTGAAAAATTTTTGGAAAATTTTTCTTCTATCCATGCGCGTTTCACTTAGAAAGCGTTTTTCATCCAATCTTCTCTTCTCAACTTTATGGCCGAAACTTGAATCTTGTTTATGCTTGATTTAAGACCAAAGGCGCACGTAGGTTTTGTCAAGTAGGACGAGCATTGTGTCTTCGGACTGGCCGGGTCTCTTGATCTGACAAAACTGCCAGCCGATAGGGTCTATGAAATCATCATGGAACTTGATCTAAATTTTGGCATAAAATTGGTTAAGAGAGTGCTTTGGATGATGTTGGCGCATAAGGTGCTAAAATTTGATTATTCCGGTTTTTCAAATTTTACATGCGCCACTTGATTGGGTTGATATGGTCATAGCGAGTGCCCTCCTGTGTTGTGATGTGGAAGCATGTTTCCACTTGTGATGAATGCTTGTAAAAATCTTTTTCCACCTGCGTGTGGTTCTCTCCCTATCTTGTTGTAAAAGAATTTTTCATCTTGTTTAGAATAGATGTAGAGTTATATGATAGGTTAAGGCTTCATCTTGACAACAAGGAGTCTTCTTCAATCGGAGTCAGAAGTGGCGCCAGCTTTGGAAGCATGGTGATGGACTTGCGGCTGAAGGAAGGACACATGCTTTCGGCTTCTGGCATGGGCCGATCTGCTTTAGGGACTCGCAACCCTTGGATGCACAATAACATGTCACATGGCTCGTGACAAGTTATGTGTATGAAAAGGGCTATGACCATATCGACCAAAAATAGCATGCCTGTGATGGTTTATTATTTTGTCCATAGCATGCCTGTGATGTTTTTCCTAGCTGCCATAACCATAGGAAAGATGCATGCTAGAAAAGAATAAAACGAACATGCAAAACTCTCATTAAAATATCAAGTCAATAGCCTTCTAACGCGTAGCCCTCATCAAACTATCGATCGGTGATGTTGTGAACTGTTTCCCACCCTCGTGGGACACACTCACTTATCTTTAGGAGGTGTGTGGTGACAATGATTTCCCCAGTCCAGTTTTAACCTGGGCGTGCCTTCGCAAGGAAATTCGTTGGCCCTGGGCATAACGGTTAGGACCAGACTTGACTAGTTTTTCATATGTCACTAACATGATGAATCACTAGAGGCAGCTGTTGAGAGGATAGGGTTCTGTGTTGAATCCAGCCCTCGCTGGACACAGGGCGCCTAGTCTGTCTTAACTAAGAGGAATTGTGCGCGGCACAATTGGCTGGCATGCCTACCTAAGGAAGCATGGGACTCTCTGTGCATCTCAACTCACCCTCGTGGGTCGCGAAGACCTCATGTGAAATTAGGATCCTACTCACTCATTTCTATGTTGAGTTTGAGAGTCCTCAACTTGTTTTGGAAATAGTGGGAGCATAGCATTTAATTTAAAGTCCTTGTTAAATGCTTTATCATAGTACTTATTTTACTTATTTGCTTATTGTAGAAGGCATCTCCTGATCTAAGATTGAAACTTTATAAACATAAACTGGATGGGACAAATTGGACAAAATGGTTCAAAACTTTGTCCAAGATACTGGAACAAGAACATAAGGTGCATCTTCTTGAAAGACCTCCATCCCAGCCCAATGTGTATTTCACTAATGACTGGGAGTGGAATGTCTATCTTGAACATTGTGAAGATAACGAACAGTACACTGCTCTTGTCTTAGAGTGCATGACCCCGGAGGTCAAGGTTGAATGTGATGAGATGGGGATCTATGATCTAATCATACATCTCAAAGGTCTCTTCACACCATACTCTATAGACAATGATCAGAAGAGTTCTGTTGGATCTTCAGAATGTGTGCCTGAATCCGAGAAAGACCATGGTTCTGTATCTTCGAAGCTAATACTTCGGAAGACTGGGAATGCATGGGTATTTCGAAGAGGATTGATGGCCAAGAAGAGCATGGCAAAGAAGAAGGGATGTAATCCATCCGCTTCAGGTATTGTGTTACCGAGGTCTTTTGTCTACTTCTTATTCATGGGTACTGGGTACCGTATGTGAGGCTCACATATGTTTTACATGTGCAGGAGCTCAAAAGAAGTAGGACGACTAGGCTTGATGGGATCGACTCTCGGGTCAGAGACGGAGCATTGGTTGCTGCTGTTGATATCATCTCACTGCCTTGGAGACTTTATTTAGAACTTTGCTATTATGTATCAGCTTATGTATTAGAACATCATCCCTTTTGGAAAGGATTTCAGTTTGAAATAATATATGGTATTTTTCTTTATAACTGAGATGTTCTATTGAAGTGATACAGTTGATAATAGTTTATGGTCCTATATGTAACACAAGATCAGATCCAATGATTCAATAAACACCCTCTTATAGCATTGTCTCTTGAACCATAGAACAATGGTCACATCCAAAGGTCCATGGACTATTGGGATCATTATCCTTTTAGGATTATGATAAATGTGAGCCTTGTTCAAAGGAACAAAGTGACAGATGCTACCTTCAGCATAAAGGGTTGAAGGGTTAGTGGCTTGTTGGACCTATTACACAGCAATATGTGTGGGCCCATGTAAACAAGCACTAAGAGGTGTTGTATACTTCATTAGGTATGGATATGCTTTATCCAATCCAAGTACTTTGGAGAAATCCAAAGAGTTCAAAATGAAGTACTAAATCAAATTGGAGGATCTATTAAAGCACTTTGATTGGATCAAGGTGATTAGTGGAGAATTTGATGACTGTCCTAAGGAGTGTGGGGTTATCTCACATAGATCACCACTGTGTGGTGAATTTCAAAGAAAGAAAAAAGGAACACATTGGATGTGGTTCCATCTTTGAATAGTCATGCAAATATACTACTATGATGCCATGCAAACAGATGTACTGTCACTCCATTAGAAAGTGTGTCTAAGATAGCTTTTGAGTTAGAAACTGGAAATATCTCATTCCTTCAATGGAATTGGGAATGTAATATGCAGTGATCTCAAAAGTATATGTATTTGTGGGGCACTGAGAGTGCTACTTCTATCCCGATGAGAACAAAATATTTGTTGCTCAAACTGCTGTCTTTCTTGAGGAGATATCTTTTTGAAAGAAGCTAGTGGGAGTAGATTTGATTGGGACAAGGTCCAGAATCAACCACAATACATTTAGACACAGATGGAGAGCAAAATCTCACATACAGGTTGAAAGTCAACCTGAGGTTCAAGTAACACAGGAACCACATAAGTCTGAATCGATTCGATATGCTGGGCATGACGAATTTTTCATCAAGGATGAACCTGAGACTTAAGGAAGCGGTCGGTGGACCAGATTCCAAGAGATGGCTAAAGGCCATGAGAACCATAATGGACTCCATGTCTGCTAATCAAGTCTGGGACTTGGATGAGCTGCCAAAGGGGTAATTCCCACAGGCTGTAAATAAATCTTCTAGGAAGATAGACATGGAAGGTAACATTATTACCTTGAAAGACGAGCTAGTGAACAGAAATTTCGGGCAAATCCACTGGGTGGATAATAATGAAATTTTCACCAATAGCTGAGCTTTGAGTCCATTAGGTATCCACTTGTTATAATTGCATGTTCTGTTATAGCGTATTATTATGAAAAATTGCTTTTCTTAATAGACGTCTGGAAGAGGATGTCTAGATGGAAATAGCCAAAATGTTTTCATACAGTCGCCATAAAGATATGTATGGTATTATACAAGTATCCTGTGTTTACAAGAAGATCAGTGGGAGCACCTTAATAGTATTTCTTGTTCTAGATGATTGATGATATTCTCCTCACATGGAATGACATCTCAGCTCCTCGCATGGTGAAGAAAAGGCCGTTGATGTATTTCAGAAGAATGATCTAGGGAATGATGCCTATATCCTAGGCATGAGGATCTATAGACGGAGATCCAAGAAAATCATTACCCTTTAGTCAATCTACGTTCATCCAAGAGATTCTGGAGAGGTTCATATTGGATCATTCCAAAGGATGATACTTCCAGAGGGACATAGTCTGATTCTCTCCATGATGCAATGTTTTTGACACAGCAGGAGAGAGATAACATGAATCTATAATCCTAGTACATTGGGTATAGGATAGATCATGTTTTGTGCAACTGGCACAAGACTATGTGTGGCGAATGCTTGGAGCAATGCCAGCAAGTTTCAATCTAATCCTAGTGTTCATACACTGGATAGCTGTGAAAGCAACCCTTCGTACTTGGGAAGTATAAAGGATTGAATTTTAATCTGTGATAGACAGGAAGAACTTTGTGTACAGGGGTACACTGACACTTCGTTCCAGTCTAATGACTATCGTTCACAGCCAGGATTTGCGCTTTGCCTTGATGTGGTGTTGTGTGCTGAAAGAGCATTATGCAAACCATAGTGGCAAAATTCTACAAATAAGGCTGAGTACTTTGCAGCTTCTTGTGGCAGCCAAGGAAGCAGCTTCATTCATTTGAACTTGATTTAGTTCCTGGTGCTTGATGGTCCAGTATAGTTCTTACTGGGGCCGTAAGCATGTGTAAAGGAACTTAGCACTCAAGTATGTACTGCAGCGATATCATCTGATCTTAGAGATCATGGATAAAGATGATGATTCAAATTAGCTAAAATAAACACTGATAGCAATCTGGAAAAACCCACTGATCCAGCCTCTGGCGCAGCGGAAGCTAAATGGGTCATACTAGAGACATTGGAACTGACTAAACATCAGTTGTCCTTGGTCTTAGTGCAAGTGGGAGATTGTTGGTGTATATGCCCTAAAGACCAATGTATGGACATGGTCAGGCATTGTTTGAATGTACTTTGATAGAACTATTACTCTTTATATAGGCATGGTCGTTATTATGCAGACTTCTCTACCTGCGTTGATGTATTGAGTTGCATAAATAATGTCCCAGGAGTTTGGATTGGATCCATTCTCATAAGCTATCCCCAGACAAGGTACCTTAGCAGATATGGGACAGCTTTGGTACATGTGAGACTGGTGTATGGGCTGGTTAGGTGCGGGGCACAGTAACGCAGACATACAGGTGCATTGGATGCATTGGAGTGATCCACCGTGAGGATTGACTTGTCTAGTCAACAAGTCAATCTCACATGCAAGAGGTTTTGCATTGATCCTTAGACTTGAGGTATTCATGTCTAGATTTGATGATGGGTATGCTTTAATACAGTCTTACGTCTCTCCGTAACTGGGAGACCAAAACGACTGTCATTGGGCATGTCATAAGTCACGTAGAGACATGGATGACCAATAGTAGGATTTGCCCCTTCCTTCCGAGGAAGCATGATATCCACCTCGGGGCGCCCCACCTTATTGGTGCATGACGGGAAAGTGTGGCCACACTTGTTGAGTCATGACCAGTGCATTGGATAATAAACTTGAGACTAATCCAATGGTAGGATATCAGTTTAGGCAAAGGAATCTATAATGCAATGGGAATCCTCATTGCTTGTAAGGAGTTGTTGCCATAATAACTTAAGTCCTATGACATGGGTAGTAGTGATGTGTTGCTAGATACCCCTCACTACTTATGATGTTTACATCATTGCCATCGTCATATGGATCCTACGGGGTCACACGCAATAGACTCTTGACGTTGCTTTAATCAGAAGCCTTAGGATCAAGTTATTGGATAACTTGGATCCATTTGGAAGATTTCATCAGCGCCAATGGGCCTGATGAGTTGGAAGAAAGTTATTGGAACCAAACTTCATTTTTGGCAGGTTGACCCGAAATTGACCTAGATTGGTCACATTTGGATTAGGGTTGCATTGGATTGGATCCAATGGCTTAATCAACTTATGCCATGAAGTTTGGGCTAGCTCATTATCCAATGAGGCCCAATAATTAGTTATCATGAAGAAGTATAAGCAAATAAGGGTATAATGGGGAAGAATTATACCCCATTGGCGCCAAGGGCATAATGGGGTGAAGTGGGCGCATGTTGCTTCATAAGGAAGCATTAGGCGTCTCCCCCTTTGCTCCTTGGATGGAATACTTGCCTCTAAGGCAAGTCTTGGGGCTGATATGGCTTGAGAACTTTTATGGGAAGTTCTTGGGCGCATATGGATAATAGGGTGAGGAATATGGTAATGTCTTGGAGACTTACCTTGCCTCAAACCCTAATTTCTCCCAAGAAACCACCCTAGCCGAATTCTTCATGGATGTTGCGCCTAGCCCATCTTCCTTGGATGGAATGCGTGCCTATAAGGCATGTCTTGGGCTGATATGGCCATTGGGCAAATTAGGATAGGTTGAATGAGGTTTATGGTAAAGTCTTGGAGACTTTCCTTACCTCAAGACCCCTTTATCCTAGCCGCCCACTTGGCATGATCCTAGCCATTGCCCTTGTCGCCCCTTGTCCTATTAATAGGACCCTTGCCGCCCCCTCTAAAGATTGATTCGAGTGGACATATCTCTTGGAGAGACTTGGAGTGCAAGGGGCGAAAGTAACATTGGCTTGGCGCAAACTTCTTCCTTGGAGCCGCAAGTTCATCTTCTCCATCTCTTCTTGGCGCAAGGATTCTTAGTGCTTGGTGGCATCTTCTTGCCACAAGCTCTCCCCTTTCCTTGGCCATAGGCGCATCTTGTTTGAAGGTGGCGCAAGCAAACAAAGAAGAAGGAAGCAACTTGGCGGCATCATCTTCCTCCACTTCATCTTCCTTTCCTCTTGGCGCATGAACCTTGGAGGTGGCGCAAGAAGAGTGAAGAAGAACCCTAAGGCCTGATTCTCTTCCCGAGGCTAGCACCAAGCGTGGAAGGGAGCAACGATCAAGGAGTCGACGCGTGGATACTTGTAGAGGGCGAACACATGGGCGCCTTCAACATGGCTTCGACGAATAAACAAGCAAAAGAGGTACATCTCTAACACATCCTTGTGTTATCTCCCTCGCATGGATCCTTGGGAACGGAATGTGTTTCAGGTGTAATGCTACTTCCGCTGCGTCCTGGGACTGCAAAATTTTAAATTACACCCGGCATTCCCTAACAATAAGAACATCCAGTGGCAAAGGAATCATGTATGCCTGGTGAAGTGGATTCACACTTGTGCTGTGGTTTGGGTGTAGTCTTGGAAGACTCTTTCTTTTATATCGGGAGACAGTGATGTGTTGCTAGATACCCCTCACTGATCGTGATGACGTAAGTTATCGTTACCGACATTTAAAGGAAACCCTCAGGGCCGCACAATTTGATGATATGGCTTACTTAAGTCAGATCGTGTGGACTGAATTGTTTAGGTTCAGTTTAAAGGGATTTAATCTCTGATTGTGAGTGAGATCTGGTCTGATCATGTTTGATTGATTAGGGCTTGAGATCGGTAAACTTCGATTGAGAGAATGGATGCTAGATCGGTGAGATCAGGAGCATCAAGAGATCAACGGTCAGATCAAGAACCTTAGGGTTTAATGTGATCTGGACTAATGGCTTGGGTTAATTGGTCTTTGAACCAAACCAAAATTGAACCAGCTCATCATGTGAGCGCACGGTTCAAGTTAAGAGAAATATGCGATTGGGAAAAACCCTTGATCACATGTTGAGGAGTGGCTTTCTATTTTTAGAAAGCATGATCACATACGTGACCACGCCTCACCTCTTCACGCCTATGGTTGTCGCCCCTCTCTTCTCGTGTGTTTGCTTGGGGGCATTCTCGTGGAAGAGGATTTGACGACAAGGAAGAATCGCCAAGCAGTGGATCTCATCTTCTTCATCCCTTGTCACACGACAAGGTCACTTGGAGAACCTTGCTAGCACAAGGAGCGTCCAAGGAGCAAGCCATCGATCATCTTGTGTGTGGCGCTTTGGAGGAGAACCCCATCGTTCTCTCTTCTTCCTAGACACCATCTAAGCGATGGCCATGGAATAAGATTTAGACTCATGGGTACATTGGATGTACTGGACAGACCCTACTAGGATATTCAATTGTTTGTCACAATGTGAATAATCCTTGTTTGCATAAAGTGGCACATGTCCTCTGACTTGAGATCACTTGTGTTTCTAAATGATGATTGTCATTGTTTTGAGGTAGTTCAATATCATTTGAAACATAATGATTATAGACTATCTTGGATAATGATCATGAGTCAGGTTAGGGCACTAGTGATAGATACAGGATTGCCGTCTCCTTGTTTAAGGAGTGTGATGTTCTAAAGGGGCCCCCCTGAATGAGATGATTGAGAATAGTGTATGGCCATACCCTGATGACTATGTTCATCTGATCTAATCATGCTCATCATATTGGAGCTACAGGCTTGACATGCTTGTCCAATAAGAACATCCAGTGGCAAAGGAAACATGTATGCCTAGTGAAGTGGATTCACACTTGTGCTGTGGTTTGGGTGTAGTCTTGGAAGACTCTTTCCTTTATATCGGGAGACAGTGATGTGTTGCTAGATACCCCTCACTGATCGTGATAACGTAAGTTATCGTTACCGACATTTAAAGGAAACCCTCAGGGTCGCACAATTTGATGATATGGCTTACTTAAGTCAGATCGTGTGGACTGAATTGTTTGGGTTCAGTTTGAAGGGATTTAATCTCTGATTATAAGTGAGATCTGGTCTGATCATGTTTGATTGATTAGGGCTTGAGATCGGTAAGCTTTGATCAAGAGAGTTGATGTCAGATCGGTAAGATCAGGAGCATCAAGAAATGAACGGTTAGATCTTGAACCTTTAGGGTTTATTGTGATCTAGACCATATGGCTTGGGTTAATTGGTCTTGGACCAAACCGACATTGAACCGGCTCATGAATGAGCGCATGGTTCATGGGAGATGAGTTAAGCGCTTGGTTCACTTAAGGGTGAACGCTTGAGCCTTGACTACTTTCCATTTTGGGAATTCGGTTTCCAAATGGGATGTATGTAACGCCTCCACATTAGTGTGGGAGGTTACTCTCTCGCCGAACTCTCTCTTGTGAAGGCTTCTCCATTTTTGGTGATGAGCACTTGACGAAAACAAGAGAAGGAAGTCTCGCCAAGCAAGAAGTTCTCTTCCCTTCCACGCGACAACGAACCTTTGAAGCGCTTTGCTAGCACAAAGGATTCAAAGGAGCAAGCTATCTTCATTTGTTGTGTGCGTCACCTTTGGAGAAGGAGCACTTGCGTCTTTGCTTCCAAGGCACCATCCATTCGATGGCATTGGTATGATCTCCTTCTTGATCTAATCAATCTATCAAAGTTGATCATATGAGCATATAAGCGATTGTGTTGTTGAAACCCTAGCAAAATTGCTTGCACCCCCTAAATTAGGGTTTCATCTGCTTGCGCTCCCCCTTGAAGGGGACTCTTCAATTGGTATCAGAGCTAGGATCTTATATGGTTCATATGATTGCTATGTATGTTATGTGATCCTTGTATGCTTAGATCTTCCTTACATGCGAGATTTACATGTACATTTTATACATGCCGAAACTTGTATGTTTCCTTGGCGCATGTATGTTGGTTGCGCTTCCATTATGTTGTTGTAGTTGTTTTTCTAAAAACCCTAAATGACATGCGCGACTTTCACTAGATCTAAGCCGCACCTACAATAAACCCTTAGACGGGTTGATGGGGTTGAAAGCATCATCTAGTATAGATCAAATTAGTCTGATCAGACCATCTGACAGCCTAGATGGATCGACCAGATGGCACCTGTGCGCAAGCACGAGGTGGCTATAAGTCGATTGCATCACAGGCGTGTAGCGAGGTCTGGTTGAGACAGCCAGTGAACACACATGAGTTAGGCCCGGGGTCACACCCGCTTGCCAGAACTCATGTTGGCTGTTCAGCCCTTGGCGCATGCATGGTTGACCATTAGGTCAACTCGAGTCAGTTAGGACTTGGTGCATGCAAGGGCATGGATCTAACTAGATTGATGAGTGGATCCCTATCAATGGACCGTTGTAAGGTTGTAGGGCACATAAGAAAATTAAAATTGATGCCAATGGGTTTTCGAAATTTTATTTTCTTTGTAATGGATCACATGATTGATTGAATGATGCCATGATGCTTGTTTATTTAATCTTATGTGGGTTGCCCTTTTAATGTGTGCTGTGCTGGGGCCTGCGAGCCTGGTAAATTATTATTTTTGTGATCTGCGAATCACATTTTTAATTAATATATTGTATAATTGACCTGCGAGTCAAACTTGTCTAGATAGATTAAAATGTATTTTAATTAGACAAGAGCACAAAAGCACACATCGCAGAGGTGCATTCAGCTGGTGGGCGCACCTGAGCTGCATTGAGCGCTAGGGCCCTGGGTTGGACCAGATGAGATGCAAAAGACCCAACAAGAGCAAGTGAAGACTTAAGTTGATTTAAGGTCTTACTTAGGCTCTATGGGCTTTTACCACATAAGATCAGCATGCTTTCTACTTATTGCTTATAATTAGAATTGCATGTTTAGTTATCTTCTGCTATCACCATAGGGTTTGTATGATAGGTAAGAAGATAAAAGACCGTTAAAATCCTACGCTAAAATATCAAGCTCGTAAGCCTTCTGACGCGAAACCTCACTGTTCTGATTATCATTGGAGCCGTGTTGTACCCACTCAGTGGGCACGTCCATCTATCTTCAGACGATGCGGGATTACACCTGCGTGTTACAGAGAAGGGATTTATCGCTTCTCGTTGCTCAGCATAGCACGTGGTGGTCCAGGGAGTAGGTCGGGTCAGCTTGACCATGTAGGCTACATATGTGGCGCATATGGTAGCACATGGAGGCAGCCATCTGTGGGATCAGAGACTGTGTTGTACCAACTCAGTTGGCACAGTCTGCTGGATTGCCCAAATGAAGGGGAATCGCACGGGTTGGCGATTGGCAGGGACTGCCTACCAGAAATTAGTGCTTGTACTCTCTGTGCATCTTATCTCGCCTGAGCGGGACGCGGAGACCAAGTATGAAATCTGGATCCCATCTCACTAAAAGAGTTCTACTCTTTCGGGCTGTTTTGCTGGATTTTTCAGCCAGATAAAATAGTGAGAAAAAGAATCATTCTTAAGTCCTGATTGATTCTTAACATTGATACTGACCTTGCTGTTCTTGCATTGTTGTAGATTCCTGCAGCAACGAACACCATGAGCTTCAATGTGCGATCCCTACTGGAAAGGGAGAAGTTTGCTGGGCCAAACTTCTCAGACTGGTTCGGACACCTTAAGATCGTTCTTAAGGCAGAGAGGAAACTGTATGTCCTCGAGACGGCTGTGCCGCCTCAACCCGCTGCGAACGCCGCAAGGGCGGTTCGTGATGCCTATGAAAAGCATGTCAATGATAGCATTGATGTCGCTTGCCTGATGCTAGCGTCTATGACGCCACCGCTGCAGCGTCAGCATGAGGATATGTCGGCTATAGAGATTATAGCGAACCTCAAGATGCTGTATGCTGCACAGGCGAGGACTGAACGCTATAATCTGACCAAGCTTTTCTTTCAGACCAAACTGGCTGAAGGGAGCCCAGTGGGAGCTCACGTGCTCAAGATGATTGGGCACAAGGAGGCTCTGGAGAAACTGGGGCATACCATCAACTAGGAGCTTGCTGTAGACATTATTCTGCAGTCTCTCCTGCCCTCTTTCGATGCGTTCATTATTAATTTTAATATGAACAAGATCGATTGTACTCCGGCAGAGCTGCTGAATATGCTCTTGACTACTAAGGAGACTCTGAAGGGAAAGCCTTCAACCTCTGTCTTAATGGTTCCTTCTAGGAACAAGAAGAAGGGGAAGAAGGGCAAAGCCCCTGTCAAGAACTACAGTAAGGCTCTGAAACAGAAGGTTAAGCGGTCAAAGGACAACAGGTGTTTCCACTGTGGCCAGCTGGGTCACTGGAAAAAGGACTGTAAAGCGCTCCAAGGAGATAAGAGGGGAAGCATCGCTTCTGGCTCAGGTATATACGTGACGGAAGTCATGGTTTCATCTTCTTCTATTTCATGGGTGTTGGACACTGCATGTGGAGTTCACATTTGTTCAAATGTACAGGAACTCAAGAGAAGAAGACAGGTGGGACAGCATGAGGTGGACCTACGAGTTGGAAACGGGGCACGGGTTGCTGCTGTTGCTGTAGGGGATTATTACATCTCATTACCATCTGGCATTGTATTAGAATTAAACAATTGTTATTTTGTACCCAGTATTACCAAAAATATTATCTCTATTCCTGCTCTTGTCAGGAAAGGGTTTTCCTTTGAATGCAAGATTTCAAAGTGTTATCTTACTCTTGATAATATTGTTTATGCTACTGGTTCAATTAACAATGGGTTATTCATGTTGGACATGGAATATTCTATACAAAACATTGATAATAAGAAAGCCAAGTATGCTGATGACAGCACCTTGCTATGGCATAGTCGTTTAGGCCATATTAACAAGAAGCGCATTAAGCGGTTGCATGATCATGGACTGCTGGGATCATTCTCCTATGAGGAGATTGATACATGCAAAGCTTGTTTAATGGGTAAAATGACGAAGTCACCTTTTCCTCATAAAGGTCAAAAGGCTTCAGGTTTACTTGACCTTATACACAGTGATGTGTGTGGGCCATTTAGTAAACATGCCAGAGGTGGCTATTCGTACTTCATTACCTTTACTGATGATTTCAGTAGATATGGGCATGTCTATCTGATGAGACATAAGAGTGAATCTTTTGACAAGTTCAAAGAGTTCAAAAATGAAGTACAGAATCAGCTAGGCCGAAATATCAAGGCACTTCGTTCTGATCGAGGTGGAGAATACTTGAGTCATGCGTTTACTGACTATCTAAAAGAGTGTGGGATTATCTCACAGCTCACTCCGCCAGGAACACCGCAATGGAATGGTGTGTCCGAGAGGAGGAACAGAACCTTACTGGATATGGTTCGTTCTATGATGAGTCAGGCTACTCTACCTTACTCCTTTTGGGGTTTTGCACTGGAAACAGCTGCAAAGGTACTAAACCGAGTGCCATCCAAGGCCGTTTCAAAGACTCCATATGAGTTATGGTATGGGAAACAGCCTAGCTTGACATTTATCAGGATCTGGGGCTGCGAGGCTTATGTTAAAAAGCTCGCCTCTGGGAAACTAGAGAGTAGATCTGAGAAATGTATCTTTGTCGGATACCCTAAGGAAACTAAGGGTTATTATTTCTACGATCTCAAAGAGAACAAGGTATTTGTTGCTCGGACGACCATCTTTCTTGAGAAGGAATTTCTTCTGCAAGAGGCCAGTGGGAGAGAAATAAAGCTGGATGAGAATCCAGAGGAAGGGCAAAGTAGTCAAGCACAGTTGGATGAGCCTGAGCCAGTTGAGCAGGTTATTGAACAACCTGAGGCTCAGATATCACGGGAACCGCGAAGATCGGGAAGGATCCGTCGTCAGCCTGAGCGCTATGACGGAGTCTACATCATTGATAATGATGAACCCCTCACTTATGCGGATGCGGTCAGTGGACCGGAGTCAGCTAGATGGCTTGAAGCTATGCGAGCCGAGATGGACTCCATGTCAGATAACCAAGTCTGGGATTTGGTTGACCCGCCTCCGGGAGTTATCCCTATAGGCTGTAAATGGATCTTCAAAAAGAAGATTGACATGGATGGTAACGTGGTTACCTATAAAGGCAGGCTAGTTGTGAAAGGTTTCAAACAAATCTACGGGATAGATTATGATGAAACTTTCTCTCCTGTAGCCATGTTTAAGTCTATTCGGATTCTTTTCGCGATAGCTGCATATTATGATTATGAGATCTGGCAAATGGATGTGAAGACCGCTTTCCTTAATGGAAATCTGGATGAGGATGTGTATATGACACAACCTGAAGGTTTCACTAATCCATCAGATCGTCATAAAATATGCAAGTTAAAGAAGTCCATTTATGGACTTAAACAAGCATCTAGAAGCTGGAATATTCGTTTTGATGAATCAATCTCTGAGTTTGGTTTCATCAAGAATGAAGATGACCCGTGTGTATATAAGAGGTTTAGTGGGAGCGTGATTACTTTCCTAGTCCTCTACGTCGATGATATCTTAATCATTGGAAACGATATTCCTGAACTGCATGCTGTTAAAGCATGGTTAGGCAAATGTTTCCAGATGAAAGATCTAGGAGAAGCAGCCTATGTGTTAGGTGTGAAGATCTACAGGGATAGATCTAAGAGGCTTCTCGGGCTGTGCCAGAGTACTTACATCGATAAAGTCCTGGAGAGATTTCATTTAGAGAATTCTAAAAGAGGACATCTTCCAGTCAGACATGGTCTGAATCTTTCAAAGAGTCAGTGTCTACAAACACAGACTGAGAAAGATGAAATGGACAATACGCCTTATGCTTTGGCTATTGGGTCCATTATGTATGCGATGTTGTGTACTCGCCCAGACGTCGCTTACGGGTTAAGCGTGACCAGTCGATTCCAAAGTAATCCAGGTTTGGCGCACTGGATTGTAGTCAAGAACATTTTAAAATATTTGCGGAGGACCAAAGATATGTTCTTGATATATGGTGGTCAGGAAGAACTCAGTATAGAAGGATATACTGACGCTTCGTTCCAGTCGGACCAGGATGATTTCTGATCGCAATCAGGCTATGTTTTTCGCTTGAATGGAGGAGCGGTGGTGTGGAAGAGTTTCAAACAGTCAACTGTTGCTGATTCCACAACAGAAGCCGAGTATGTTGCAGCCTCGGAAGCATCCAAGGAGGCAGTGTGGATTCGTAAGTTCGTGAGAGAACTTGGTGTTGTTCCTTCGAGTGCTGATCCTTTGGTTATCTTTTGTGATAACACTGGGGCAATCGCACAAGCAAAGGAACCACGGTCGCACCAGAAGTCCAAGCACATACAGAGACGGTTTCATTTGATCAGGGAGATCATTGATCGTGGCGAGATCAAAGTCTGCAAGGTTCATACAGACGACAATCTGGCTGACCCGCTTACCAAGCCTCTGGCGCAGCAGAAGCATGAAAAGCACTGTAATAATATGGGTTTGAGATTTCTCAACCATTAGATTAAGTGCAAGTGGGAGATTGTTGGGGTATGCCCTTAAGGCTAATGTTTGAGGCCTTGGGATTGTATCAGTATCATGTAATAAACTTTTATGTTTATGAAGGCATGGTTGTTATTCAGTTTGTTACATTATCCGCTGCAATAAGTGTACTTCTGAATAATGTCTCAAAGCTGTTCAGCTAGGCTGACATGCTATATGTCCTTAGTCGAAATATCTTGGTGAACATGAGACAGCCTTGATATGATTGAGACTAATATGTGTTCTAATCTTATAGGATGCTTCGAGCATGGAATAAGATTTAGACTCATGGGTACATTGGATGTACTGGACAGACCCTACTAGGATATTCAATTGTTTGTCACAATGTGAATAATCCTTGTTTGCATAAAGTGGCACATGTCCTCTGACTTGAGATCACTTGTGTTTCTAAATGATGATTGTCATTGTTTTGAGGTAGTTCAATATCATTTGAAACATAATGATTATAGACTATCTTGGATAATGATCATGAGTCAGGTTAGGGCACTAGTGATAGATACAGGATTGCCGTCTCCTTGTTTAAGGAGTGTGATGTTCTAAAGGGGCCCCCCTGAATGAGATGATTGAGAATAGTGTATGGCCATACCCTGATGACTATGTTCATCTGATCTAATCATGCTCATCATATTGGAGCTACAGGCTTGACATGCTTGTCCAATAAGAACATCCAGTGGCAAAGGAAACATGTATGCCTAGTGAAGTGGATTCACACTTGTGCTGTGGTTTGGGTGTAGTCTTGGAAGACTCTTTCCTTTATATCGGGAGACAGTGATGTGTTGCTAGATACCCCTCACTGATCGTGATAACGTAAGTTATCGTTACCGACATTTAAAGGAAACCCTCAGGGTCGCACAATTTGATGATATGGCTTACTTAAGTCAGATCGTGTGGACTGAATTGTTTGGGTTCAGTTTGAAGGGATTTAATCTCTGATTATAAGTGAGATCTGGTCTGATCATGTTTGATTGATTAGGGCTTGAGATCGGTAAGCTTTGATCAAGAGAGTTGATGTCAGATCGGTAAGATCAGGAGCATCAAGAAATGAACGGTTAGATCTTGAACCTTTAGGGTTTATTGTGATCTAGACCATATGGCTTGGGTTAATTGGTCTTGGACCAAACCGACATTGAACCGGCTCATGAATGAGCGCATGGTTCATGGGAGATGAGTTAAGCGCTTGGTTCACTTAAGGGTGAACGCTTGAGCCTTGACTACTTTCCATTTTGGGAATTCGGTTTCCAAATGGGATGTATGTAACGCCTCCACATTAGTGTGGGAGGTTACTCTCTCGCCGAACTCTCTCTTGTGAAGGCTTCTCCATTTTCGGTGATGAGCACTTGACGAAAACAAGAGAAGGAAGTCTCGCCAAGCAAGAAGTTCTCTTCCCTTCCACGCGACAACGACCCTTTGAAGCGCTTTGCTAGCACAAAGGATTCAAAGGAGCAAGCTATCTTCATTTGTTGTGTGCGTCACCTTTGGAGAAGGAGCACTTGCGTCTTTGCTTCCAAGGCACCATCCATTCGATGGCATTGGTATGATCTCCTTCTTGATCTAATCAATCTATCAAAGTTGATCATATGAGCATATAAGTGATTGTGTTGTTGAAACCCTAGCAAAATTGCTTGCGCCCCCTAAATTAGGGTTTCATCTGCTTGCGCTCCCCCTTGAAGGGGACTCTTCAAATCTAACAATCCATTTGCATGGAGTTGTTGAATGCTATTCTTGTTTATATGGGCTAATCGACAATGCCAATGGTACGCACCAACTGAACCACTCAATTTGATCCTTTTATGATTTATGTTACATATAGAGTTATCCATGTCCAAGACATATAATCCATTACACAGGGTACCCTTCCCACAAAACACATTTGCAAATGAAAAAAGAACAAGAGTCCTCTTTTATTTCAAATTTAAATCCTTTCCTTGCCAAGCAAGGAATAGATACAATGTTTTTAGTCAAAGAAGGTACATAGTAGCAATTATTTAACTCAAGTTGAAGTCCAGAAGACAAGGAGAGCGTCAAAACTCCTACGGCAATAGCAGCAACCTGTGCTCCGTTTCCAACACGTAGGTCAATCTCTCTAGGCCGCACCATTCTACTTTTCTTCAGCCTCTGCATATTTGTACAAATATGAGCTCCGCATGCGGTATCCAATACCCATGACATTGAAGTAGAAAGGTTGACTTCGGTAACATAAATACCTGAGCCAGAAGACGAAGCCTTGCTTCTCTTCTCCTCGTTCTGAAGTCGCACCATGTCCTTCAACATGTAAGGTGGCCCTCCACATGAATAGCACCTGTCATTCCTGATCCTTTCCATCTTTAGTTTCAGTTCCTTGGTCAAACCTTTCGGTTCACCACACTGAATGACTACTTTAGGAGGGTTGAGCTCAACCAATTCATAAAAGAGCTGCCTTAGATTATAAATAATCTCAAAAGCACTCTTAGATTCATGTTGCCCTCTTAATTCAGGCGACATATTGGTTACCATCAAATTAGCAACCTCCAAAGTATCAGCCTGATGCTTATCAAAAGCATCCTTCTCAGCCGCTGAGGCCGAGCATGGATGTGGCTCTGGAATAGGCTACTCAAGGACATAGAGCTTCCTCTCGAGCTTAAGGACAATCCTCAAGTTTCGATACCAGTCCATCAAGTTGGATCCAACCAACTGTCCTTTTCCAGGATAGATCGCAGTGACCATCCGCAATTTTTCGTAGCCATTGATCTACAACAACCAAGATAGCATATTAGTACTACTTCGAATCATTTAATCTGGACTTACATTAAATAATCATGGCTCCCACTATTTTAATCGAATTGACAACCCACAAAGTCAATCAGGAAATTCGAGATTTCCTAGTGAGATGGGATCCTTATTCCACATGAGGCTTCGCGTCCCACGAGGGTGGGATGAGATGCACAAAGTGACCCATGCTTCCTAAGGTTGGCTCGCCGGCCGATTGCACCCAGGCAATTCCCCTTCTCAAGACAGTTCAGGCATTTTGTGCCCAGCAAGGGCTGGAACAACACAAAACCCTAACCTCTCGAGGCCGCCTCTAGAGTTCCATCATGTGGCCACCACATATGAAAAACTAGTCAAGTCTATCCTGACCGTTATGCTAGGGCCAACAATTTCCTTGCGAATGCGCGCCCGGTTAAAACGGACTGGGGTGAAAGTCCCTAAGGGGGGGGGCGAAACCCTAAATAGGCGCATATAAAATTTTCATAGCGGAAGCTAGGGCTTCTAGATCGATAGCATGTATGTCATATGATCAACTAAAACATGTATACATCGAAAAGGAGTCATACCATCGCCATTGCTTTGGATGGCGCCTTGGAAGCAGAGATTGAAAGGGATCTCCTCCAAAAGATGCGCACACAAGATGTGATCGCCTACTCCTTGTTGATCTTTGTGCTAGCAAAGTTCTCCAAGAATCCTTGTCGAATGGAAGGGATGAGATGAACTCTTGCTTGGCCGAACCCTCCTTGAGCGTCAAGACTTCTCCACACGAGAATGAATGCATCTAGAGGAAGAGGGATAGCGAGAGAAGAAAGTGGGCGAGGAGACAAAAACGTTCCCCTTGAACGTGGAGGCGTGCATCTAATTTGGAACGCCAACTTCCAAATATAGAAAGCACTTAACGTTCATGTGTTCACTCCAAGTGAACCGATCACCACTTCTTCCCCTTTGAACCATGCGCTCATGTGATGAGCTGGTTCAATTAAATTTGGTTCAAGGACCAAATTAGACCAAGCCTGGATCCAGATCATATTAAACCAAAAGGCTCAAGATCTGACCATTCATCTCTTGATGCTCTTGATCTCACCGATCTAGCATCCAATCTCTCGATCGAAGCTTACCGATCTCAAGCCCTAATCAATCAAACATGATCAGACCAGATCTCACTTACAATCAGAGTTTAAATCCCTTTAAACTGAACCAAAAATAATTCAGTCCACACGATCTGACTTAAGTAAGCCATATCATCAAATTGTGCGACCCTAAGGGTTTCCTTTAAATGTCGGTAACGATAACTTACGTTATCACGATCAGTGAGGGGTATCTAGCAACACATCACCGTCTCCCGATAGAAAGGAAAGAGTCTTCCAAGACTACACCCAAACCACAGCACAAGTGTGAACACAAGTCACTTGACATATGTGTTTCCTTTGCCACTGGACGTTCTTATTGGACAAGCGTGTCAAGCCTGTAATTCCAATATGATGAGAATGATTAGATCAGATGAACATAGTCATCTGGGTATGGCCATACACTTTCTCAACTATCTCATCCAGGGGGCCCCAATAGAACATCACACTCCAAACAAGGAGACGGCAATCCTATATCTATCACTAGTGCCCTAACATGACTCATGCTCATCATCCAAGATAGTCTATAACCATTATGTTTCAAATGATATTGAACTACCTCAAAACAATGCCAATCATCATTTAGAAACACAAGTGATCTCAAGTCAGAGGAAATATGCCACTTGTTTGCATACAAGGATTATTCAGATTGTGACAAGCAATTGAATATCCTAGTAGGGTCTGTCCAGTACATCCAATGTACCCATGAGTCTACATCTTATTCCATGCTCGAAGCATCCTATAAGATTAGAACACATATTAGTCTCATTCATATCAAGGCTGTCTCATGTTCACCAAGATATCTCGACTAAGGACAAAACTGGTCAGCCAAGCTGAACAGCATTGAGACATTATTCAGAAGTATACATATTGCAGCAGATGATGTAACAACCTGAATAACAACCATTGCCATTATAAACATAGAGTTTATACATGATACTGAAATAATCCCAAGGCCTCAAACATTAGCCATAAGGGCATACCCCAACAATCTCCCACTTGCACTTAATCTAATGGTTGAGAAATCTCAAACCCATATTATTACAGTGCTTCTCATGCTTCTGCTGCGCCAGAGGCTTTGTAAGCGGGTCAGCCAGATTGTCATCTGTATGAACCTTGCAGATTTTGATCTCGCCACGATCAATGATCTCCCGGATCAAGTGAAACCTTCTCTATATGTGCTTGGACTTCTGGTGCGACCGTGGTTCCTTTGCTTGTGCTATAGCTCCAGTGTTATCACAGAAGATAACCAAAGGATCTGCACTCGAAGGAAGAACACCAAGTTCCTGAACGAACTTACGAATCCACACTGCCTCCTTGGATGCTTCTGAGGCTGCAACATACTCGGCTTCTGTTGTGGAATCAGCAACAATTGATTGTTTGAAACTTTTCCACACCACTGCTCCTCCATTCAAGCTAAAAACATAGCCTGATTGCGATAGGAAATCATCCTGGTCAGATTGGAACGAAGCGTCAGTATATCCTTCAATACTGAGTCCTTCCTGACCTCCATATATCAAGAACATATCTTTGGTCCTCCGAAGATATTTCAAAATGTTCTTGACCGCAATCCAGTGTGCCTGACCTGGATTACTTTGGAATCGACTGGTCACGCTTAACCCGTAAGCGACGTCTGGGCGAGTACACAACATCGCATACATAATGGACCCAATAGCCGAAGCATAAGGCGTATTGTCCATTTCATCTTTCTCAGTCTGTGTTTGTGGACACTGACTCTTTGAAAGATTCAGACCATGTCTGACTGGAAGATATCCTCTTTTAGAATTTTCTAAATGGAATCTCTCCAGGACTTTATCGATGTAAGTACTCTGGCATAGCCCGAGAAGCCTCTTAGATCTATCTCTGTAGATCTTCACACCTAATACATAGGCTGCTTCTCCTAAATCTTTCATCTGGAAACATTTTCTTAACCATGCCTTGACAGCATGCAGTTCAGGAATATCGTTTCCAATTATCAAGATATCATCGACGTAGAGGACTAGGAAAGTAATCACGCTCCCACTAAACCTCTTATATACACACGGGTCATCTTCATTCTTGATGAAACCAAATTCACAAATTGATTCATCAAAACGAATATTCCAGCTTCTTGATGCTTGTTTAAGTCCATAAATGGACTTCTTTAATTTGCATATTTTATGACGATCTGATGGATTAGTGAAACCTTCAGGTTGTCATATACACATCCTCATCTAGTTTTCCATTAAGGAAAGCGGTCTTCACATCCATTTGCCAGATCTCATAATCATAATATGCCGCTATCGCAAGAATAATCCGAATAGACTTGAACATGGCTACAGGAGAAAAAGTTTCATCATAATCTATCCCGTAGATTTGTTTGAAACCTTTCGCAACTAGCCTGCCTTTATAGGTAACCACGTTACCATCATGTCAATCTTCTTCTTGACGATCCATTTACAACCTATAGGGATTACTCCCGGAGGCGGATCAACCAAATCCCAGACTTGGTTATCTGACATGGAGTCCATCTCGGCGCGCATAGCTTCAAGCCATCTCGCTGATTCCGGTCCACTGACCGCATCCGCATAAGTGAGGGGTTCATCATCTATGATGTAGACTCCGTCATAGCGCTCAGGCTGTCGACGGATCCTTCCCGATCTTCGCGGTTCCCGTGATATCTGAGCCTCAGGTTGTTCAATAACCTGATCTACTGGCTCAGGCTCATCCAATTGCGCTTGACTACTTTGTCCTTCTTCTGGATTCTCATCCAGGTTTATTTCTCTCCCACTGGCCTCTTGCAGAAGAAATTCCTTCTCAAGAAAAATAGCCGTCCGAGCAACAAATACTTTGTTCTCTTTGGGATCGTAGAAATAATAACCCTTAGTTTCTTTAGGGTAACCGACAAAGATACATTTATCAGATCTGCTCTCCAATTTCCCAGAGGCGAGCTTTTTGACATAAGCCTCGCAACCCCAGATTTTAATAAATGTCAAGCTTGGCTGTTTCCCATACCATAACTCTTATGGAGTCTTTGAAACTGCCTTGGATGGCACTCGGTTTAGTGCCTTTGCAGCTGTTTCCAGTGCAAATCCCCAAAAGGAATAAGGTAGAGTAGCCTGACTCATCATAGAACGAACCATATCCAGTAAGGTTCTATTTCTCCTCTCGGACACACCATTCCATTGCGGTATTCCTGGCGGAGTGAGCTGTGAGATAATCCCACACTCCTTCAGATAGTCAGTAAACTCATGACTCAAGTATTCTCCACCTCGATCTGAACGAAGTGCCTTGATGTTTCGGCCTAGCTGATTTTGTACTTCATTTTTGAACTCTTTGAACTTGTCAAAAGATTCACTCTTATGTCTCATTAGATAGACATAACCATACCTACTGAAATCATCAGTAAAGGTAATGAAGTATGAATAGCCACCTCTGGCATGTTTACTAAATGGCCCACACACATCGCTGTGAATGAGGTCTAGTAAACCTGAAGCCCTTTGACCTTTATTGGAAAAAGGAGACTTCGTCATTTTACCCATTAAACAAGCTTTGCATATATCAAGATCCTCATAGGAGAATGATCCCAGCAGTCCTTGATCATGCAACCGCTTAATGCGCTTCTTGTTAATATGGCCTAAACGACTATGCCATAGCAAGGTGCTGTCATCAGCATACTTGGCTTTCTTAATATCAATCTGTTGTATTGAACATTCCATGTCCAACATGAATAACCCATTGTTAATTGACCCAGTAGCATAAACAATATTATCAAAAGAAATGTAACACTTTGAAAATTTGCATTCAAAGGAAAACCCTTTCCTGACAAGAGCAGGAATAGAGATAATATTCTTGGTTATGCTTGGTACAAAATAACAATTGTCCAGTTCTAATACAAGACCAGATGGTAATGAAATGTGATATTCTCCTACAGCAACAGCAGCAACCCGTGCCCCGTTTCCAACTCGTAGGTCCACCTCATGCTGTCCCACCTGTCTTCTTCTCTTGAGTTCCTGTACATTTGAACAAATGTGAACTCCACATGCAGTGTCCAACACCCATGAAATAGAAGAAGAAAACATGACTTCAGTCACGAAAATACCTGAGCTAGAAGCGAAAGGCTTGCTTCCCTTCTTATCTCCTTGGAGCGCTTTACAGTCCTTCTTCCAGTGACCCAGCTGGCCACAATGGAAGCATCTGTATTCCTTTGACCGCTTTATCTTTTGCTTTAGAGCCTTGTTGTAGCTCTTGACAGGGGCTTTGCCCTTCTTCCCCTTCTTCTTGTTCCTAGAAGGAACCATTAGGACAGAGGATGAAGGCGTTCCCTTCTCATGAGACTGAGTCTGCTCAGTAGTCAAGAGCATGTTCAGTAACTCTGCCGGCGTATAGTCGATCTTGTTCATATTAAAATTAATAATGAATGGATCAAAAGAGGCCGGGAGAGACTGCAGAATGATGTCTACAACAAGCTCCTGATTGATGGTGTGTCCCAGTTTCTCTAGAGCCTCCTTGTACCCAATCATCTTGAGTACGTGAGCTCCCACTGGACTCCCTTCAGCCAGTTTGCTCTGAAAGAAAAGTTTAGTCAAATTGTAGCGTTCAGTCCTTGCCTGTGCAGCATACAACAACTTGAGATTTGCTATTATTTCAATAGCAGATAAATCTTCATGTTGACGCTGCAGCTGTGGCGTCATAGACGCTAGCATCAGGCAAGCGACATCATTGACGTCCTTTTCATAAGCTTCCCGAACCGCCCTTGCAGCGTTCGGAGCGGGTTGAGGCGGTATAGCCGTCTCGAGGACATACAGCTTCCTCTCAACCTTAAGAATAATCTTAAGGTGTCCGTACCAGTCTGAGAAGTTTGGCCCAGCAAACTTCTCCCTTTCCAGTAGGGATCGCACATTGAACGCTGTGGTGTTCGTTGCTGCAGTAATCTACAACATTGCAAGAACAGCAAGGTCAGTATCAATGTTAGAATCAATTCAGGACTTAAGAATGATTCTTTTCTCACTATTTTATCTGACTGAAAAATCCAGTAAAACAGTCCGAAAGAGTAAAACTCTTTTAGTGAGATGGGATCCAGATTTCATACTTGGTCTCCGCGTCCCGCTCAGGCGAGATAAGATGCACAGAGAGTACAAGCACTAATTTCTGGTAGGCAATACCTGCCAATCGCCAACCCGTGCGATTCCCCTTCATCTGGGCAATCCAGCAGACTGTGCCAACTGAGTTAGTACAACACAGTCTCTGATCCCACAGATGGCTGCCTCCATATGGCTACCATATGCTCAATATGTAGCCTACATGGTCAAGCTGACCTGACCTACTGCCTGGACCACCACGTGCTATGCTGAGCAACGAGAAGCGATAAATCCCTTCTCTGTAACACGCAGGTGTAATCACACACCGTCTGAAGATAGATGGGCATGCCCACTGAGTGGGTACAACACGGCCCCAACGATAGTCAGAACAGTGAGGTTTCGCGTCAGAAGGCTATCGTGCTTGATATTTAACGTTGGATTTTAACGGTCCTTTTATCTTCTTAACTATCATACAAACCCTATGGTGATAGAAGAAGATTAAATCATGCAGTTCTAATTATTTAAACAATAAATGAAAGCATGTATGTGGTAAAAGCCCATTAAGCCTAGGTAAGACCTTAATTTGAACTTAAGTCTTCACTTGAGCTCTTCATGGGTCTTTTGCATCTCATCTGGCCCAAATCAGGGCCCAAGCGCCCATGCGGCTCAGGTGTGCCCACCAGGTAAATGCGCCTGTCCTAGAGTCGAACTCTAGACCTCCCACCTGGTCAAGCCTCTGCTGCATGCGCCTCTGCCAAGTGTGCTCTGTGCTCATGTCTGATTAAAATACAATTTAATCTATCTAGACATGAATGACACGCAGGTCAATTACACTTTATAAATTAATTAAAATGTGATGCGCAGATCACAATAAATATTAATTTACAATTTTAATCCAGGCACGCAGGCCCCAGCACAGCACACATTAAATAGGCAGCCCACATAAGATTAAATAAACAAGTAATATGGTATACATTCATCATGTGATCCAAACCAGAAAATAAAATTTTTCAAAAACCCATTGGCATCAATTTTTATTTTCCTTATGAGCCCTACTACCTTACAACGGTCCATTAATAGGGATCCACTCATCAGACCTAGTCAGATCCACTGCCCTTGCATGCACCAAGTCGTAACTGACTTGAGCTGACCTAATGGTCAACCATGCATGCGCCAAGGGCTGAACGACCCTCATGAGTTCTGGCAAGCAGGTGTGACCCCGGGCCTAACTCATGCACGTTCACTGGTTGTCTCAACTAGACATCGCTACACGCCTGTACGCAGTCGACCTATAGCCACCTCGTGCTTGCGCACAGGTGCCATCTGGTCGACCCATCTAGGCTGTCAGATGGTCTGATCAGACTAATTGGATCTTAACTAGACGATGACTTCAACCCTAATAACCCGTCTAAGTTTTTCAAGTAGGCGCCTCTTAGATCTAGTGTATGCGCGCAAGAGAAGTTTTTATAAAAACAACAAGATGCGCCAAACAACATACATGCGCGAAGGAGAAAGTATACATCTAAGATAAGCATGTATTTTCGCCAACCAACATGAACAATTTTCGCATGTAGTTTCGCATGTAACCTTTAGATCTAAACATTTGAGCAAACAAGGATCACACAATAGCAATCATACGAACATACAAATAACTTGCTCTGATACCAATTGAAAGTCCCTAAGGGGGGGGGGGGCGAAACCCTAAATAGGCACATATAAAATTTTCATAGCGGAAGCTAGGGCTTCTAGATCGATAGCATGTATGTCATATGATCAACTAAAACATGTATACATCGAAAAGGAGTCATACCATCGCCATTGCTTTGGATGGCGCCTTGGAAGCAGAGATCGAAAGGGATCTCCTCCAAAAGATGCGCACACAAGATGTGATCGCCTACTCCTTGTTGATCTTTGTGCTAGCAAAGTTCTCCAAGAATCCTTGTCGAATGGAAGGGATGAGATGAACTCTTGCTTGGCCGAACCCTCCTTGAGCGTCAAGACTTCTCCACACGAGAATGAATGCGTCTAGAGGAAGAGGGATAGCGAGAGAAGAAAGTGGACGAGGAGACAAAAACGTTCCCCTTGAACGTGGAGGCGTGCATCTAATTTGGAACGCCAACTTCCAAATATAGAAAGCACTTAACGTTCATGTGTTCACTCCAAGTGAACCGATCACCACTTCTTCCCCTTTGAACCATGCGCTCATGTGATGAGCTGGTTCAATTAAATTTGGTTCAAGGACCAAATTAGACCAAGCCTGGATCCAGATCATATTAAACCAAAAGGCTCAAGATCTGACCATTCATCTCTTGATGCTCTTGATCTCACCGATCTAGCATCCAATCTCTCGATCGAAGCTTACCGATCTCAAGCCCTAATCAATCAAACATGATCAGACCAGATCTCACTTACAATCAGAGTTTAAATCCCTTTAAACTGAACCAAAAATAATTCAGTCCACACGATCTGACTTAAGTAAGCCATATCATCAAATTGTGCGACCCTAAGGGTTTCCTTTAAATGTCGGTAACGATAACTTACGTTATCACGATCAGTGAGGGGTATCTAGCAACACATCACTGTCTCCCGATAGAAAGGAAAGAGTCTTCCAAGACTACACCCAAACCACAGCACAAGTGTGAACACAAGTCACTTGACATATGTGTTTCCTTTGCCACTGGACGTTCTTATTGGACAAGCGTGTCAAGCCTGTAATTCCAATATGATGAGAATGATTAGATCAGATGAACATAGTCATCTGGGTATGGCCATACACTTTCTCAACCATCTCATCCAGGGGGCCCCTATAGAACATCACACTCCAAACAAGGAGACGGCAATCCTATATCTATCACTAGTGCCCTAACATGACTCATGCTCATCATCCAAGATAGTCTATAACCATTATGTTTCAAATGATATTGAACTACCTCAAAACAATGCCAATCATCATTTAGAAACACAAGTGATCTCAAGTCAGAGGAAATATGCCACTTGTTTGCGTACAAGGATTATTCAGATTGTGACAAGCAATTGAATATCCTAGTAGGGTCTGTCCAGTACATCCAATGTACCCATGAGTCTACATCTTATTCCATGCTCGAAGCATCCTATAAGATTAGAACACATATTAGTCTCATTCATATCAAGGCTGTCTCATGTTCACCAAGATATCTCGACTAAGGACAAAATTGGTCAGCCAAGCTGAACAGCATTGAGACATTATTCAGAAGTATACATATTGCAGCAGATGATGTAACAACCTGAATAACAACCATTGCCATTATAAACATAGAGTTTATACATGATACTGAAATAATCCCAAGGCCTCAAACATTAGCCTTAAGGGCATACCCCAACATGGGGAAACCATTGCCACCACACGCCTTCTAAAGTTAAGTGGGTGTGTCCCACGAGCATGGGAAACAGTTCACAACACCACTGATCGATAGCTTGACGAGGGCTACGCGTCAGAAGGCTACATACTTGATATTGTCTTTGAGGGTTTTTGAGGTCTCATCCTCTTAATTTTATCTTTTGTCTAACATTACAGGCATGCAATCCTATAGTGATAACAATAAGATAAAACACATCCAGGCATACTTTAACAAATATCAAAAGCAGTAAACAAGTGATGTGGTCATAGCCTAATCAACACATTGAACCATCACATGCCAAAGGATGTTCAATGCTTGACCTAGGTGACAAGCCCCAACCAGACCTATCCTAGCTGCCACTAAGCTTTATCTTTAAGTGCGGCTCCAAGGTCTTCCACATCAAGGCATAGCACGCAAACCCAAGGGTTCGTCCAAGACATTGATGGCTCCTCCATGCATGATACGCCATCATGCTTGTGCCAAGAGGGATAGCTCACGAACCCTATGGTTCGGCCAAGCCCTTACTTGTGCCACCAAGCAAGATGCGCCATCATGGTTGATGCGCCAAGATGTAAGCTTCAAGAGGGATGCGCCCTTAATCTTCTTTGTGCGTTTACAAAACAAAAAGAAAAAGCGGCACGCAGGCCTCACACAGAATACATCACAGGCATACAAGGGGCTTGACTATGACCACAACACGATGCACAATCATCTCATGCTTTTCTATATGCTCAAGAAATCATAAAACTTCAGTTTTAGTTTCTTAGAAAATAAGTTTTTCAACCTCAACATCTATTCACAAATCTAAGATTTTCATTTCTCCCAGGAGTCTACAAGTGACGCATGTATGCTCCAAGCACGCTTGCCGCCTACCCTTGCAATCCTTAACTTGCCAAGAAGTCCCACATAGTAGGTCTATCCTACATGCGTGGGGAGAAATTAATTCTCTCACATGTGGGTCTATCCCACCATGTGAAGAAAGCGAAAACCAAAGAGATCGAGTAGATGTTAGGAACGAAAAACTTACAATTTTTCTTACTTAGAAAAATCCATGCGCATATGCAAATTTTTGAAAAATTTCAGATGGCATGCGAGCATACAATAAAAGCATAAAACACCGTTCGAGTTCGCAAGATGGCTTTGATACCACTATTGGGAAACCCCGGGGATTTTAAAATTTTTACAGACAAGCACAGCGGAAGCAATCCCCGAAATAGGCTAGTCCCAAAAACCCAGAAGATCGAGTCTTGTGAGGGAATCGACACGGTGAGTAGGAGATGATACCTTGAAGCGAATCAAGAGATGCGATGCAGGCGCCCAAGTGTGCGCCCTTTGCAGTCTTGCACACAGCCGAACCTCGAGTCCTCTTCTTCCACGCCTGGTGCTAGCCTCGGAAAGAAGATCCACGCCTTTGGGAGACTTCCTCAATCACTTGCGCCAACTCCTGAGGAGATGCCAAGGAGAGGAGGTGGATCTTCGTCGGAGTCCAACTCTTGAAGCACTCCACCACGATCCGAACAGGAATCAACCCAAGCCAAAGTCCAACTTTGGGGAGGAGGGCGACAAGGAGCTTGCAGGAACTGAACCAAGTAAGGAAGAGAGTCTAACTCTCTTAATGGCCGAATACCTCAAGAGTGGCGACAAAGGGAAGAGGAGAGGAGAGTGTAACCCGACAAAAGGGGGGCTAGGGGGTTTATATACCCATGAATAGGTGCACCTCTTCACAAGTGAAGAGGCACACCACTTCATGAAGAGACACACCTCTTCAAGTGGTAAAACCCAATTCGTCCACTCCAAGTCCCATCCGCCCAAGTTCATTCACCCATTCAAAGTGAGAAGCTCCAAGCTTCTCTCTTTAAGTGAGATGAGCCACTTGGATTTGTCTTCCTCAAAGATATGCGCCAAGCTCACTCCAAGTGACTTGCGCCTATCCCTCTTGGCCCATTTGGCCCAAATGGCTCATTGAGCCCATTTGGCCTATTAGCCCAACTTGGTTTATTGGGCCCATTTGGTCCAAATGGCCCATTGGGCCCGCTTGTCCTACTAGGCCCAAAAAACAAGTTAGCTCCAAATGATTCCTTTCATCTCATCTAGCACAGTGGTGCTGATGGATTCTCCCAAACAGATCTGAGTTATCCAATAACTTAATCAATAGGCTACCCGATCAATGCGAGAACCCGAGTTCAAGTTGTGCGACCCTGTAGGTTCCTTAGATGTTGGCAGTGATGAACCCAGTCATCACAAGAAGCGATTGGCACCTAGCAGTGCATCACTGCTACCCAAGTCTTCGGAATGGATATCACATCGACATCCCCATCATCGCAACAAGGTACCGATGCATTACAGTCTCTTTGCCGAACTGATATCCGATTGGACAAAGTGTGTTACCACTTTGTTTTCACCCAATCTCATGGTCATGACTAGATCAGGCTTTCACCTGGGTATGGCCATACACTCTCAGTCATGCAACCATAGGGGGGCCCCGTGGATATCAAGCTTCCCGTAGGAAGGGGCAAATCCTATATCTGTCCATTGATCTTCTCATATGGGTCGTGACATACCCAATGACAACCATTATAACCTCCCTGCTATGGCGAGGCGTTAGGTTGTATCAAAGCATGTCTCTAACCATATAGAAGAGTCAATGACCTCAAGTCAAGGGATCAATGCATCTCCTATCACATGTGAGCTTAACTCATGACACCAAGTTAAAGCCTCACAGCGGGTCAGTCCAGTATATCCGCCACTGATATACCCATATGCCTGCGTTAGCACCCCTTGCGTAACCAGCCCATATACCAGTCTCACATGTACCAGAGTTGTCCCTTATCCACTCAGGTACTCGACCGGGGACACACCGTTTGAGCACAGATACAATCTGTCTCCAGGGACATTATTATCCATGTACATAATCGCAGATGTAAACATAGCATAATAACGACAATGCCATAATGATATATTAAATATCAATATCAAGTAGTACAAACTAGACCAACAACGGGTCTAAGGGCATATACACCAACAGGCTGTGGTACCAAAGATAAGAGTTGAAGTCCAAATGAAAAGTGTGTGTCTATGTGGGTACATGCCACAAAAAAAAAGAGAGATTTTAAGTGGAAAAGGATTTTGGAAATCATATTCTTGTAAACAAAAGTATGATAGATTTAAACTGAAACAAAGGTAAAATCATGAGATTAAGATTCCATTTATTATGCGAATTGCAAAATTTTATTTGATCAAATTGTGAATCTTAAGGATTAAATTCGGAGGACAGTATATTTATCTGAAATTTTGTGTAACAGTTGGTGGAATATTTCATGAGTGATTATATTTTAGAAATTTATTTTTCATAAAAGAGCATATTTTCCATACTTAGCATTGTTCTTTATTTGTTTCATTTGCTTGAGGACAAGCAAAGTTTAAGCCTTATGTATTTGATGATACGAAAATTCATGGTATATTTTGTGTGTTATTTGATTGGTCTTTTTTGTGTCATATTCATGCTCTTTTGCTTGTTTTTAAGCCTTATCTATCAGATACATTATAGTCCCTTTACCAAACTGATATTCGATTGGACAAGTGTGTCATCACTTATTTTCATCCAATCTCATGGTCATGACTAAATCAGGTTCTCACCTGGGTATGGCCATACACTCTCAGTCATAGAACCATAGAGGAGCTCCATGGATATCATGCTTCTCTTAGGAAGGGGCAAATCATCTGTCTGCACATTGATCTTCTCATATGGGTCGTGACATACTCAATGACAACCGTTATAACCTCCCAACTACGGCGAGGTGTTATATTGCATCAAAGCATGTCTCTAACCATATAGAAGAGTCAATGATCTCAAGTCTAAGGATCAATGCATCTCCTATCACTTGTGAAGATAACTTATGACACCAAGTCATTGCCTCACAGCGGATCAATCCAGCATATCTACCACTAATATACCCATATGTCTACGCTAGCACCTCGTGCCTAACCAGCCCATATACTAGTCTTACAAGTACCATAGATGTCTCATATCCACTAAGGTACATCGACTGGGGACAAGAGTTTGAGCACATATCCAATCTGTCTCCATGGACATTATCATGTAAGTACACAATCGCAGATGCAAACAAATAATGATAATGACAATGCCAGAATGATATATAAAATATCAGAGTCAAGTAGTACAAAGATGGACCAATATAGGTCTCAGGGCATATACACTAACACTTTTGAATTTTTAGCTTCGAAGAAATAGAACCATGGTCATTCCTGGATTTGGGCAAACACCCTGAAGATCCAACAGCACTCTCTTTATCACTATTTAGAGAGCATGGTGTGAAGAGACCTCTGAGATGTATGATGATATCATAAATCCCCATCTCATCACACTCAACCTTGACCTCAGGAGTCATGCACTCTAAAGCAAGAGCAGTGTATTGTTTGTTATCTTCACAATGTTCAAGATAGACATTCCACTCCCACCCTGTACTAAAATAAATACTGGGCTAGGTTGGAGGTCTTTCAAGAAGATGCACCTTATTCTCTTGTTCTAGTATTTTGTATAAAATTATGAACCACTTTGTCCAATTTGTCCCATCTAGTTTATTCACATGAAGTTTCATTCTAAGATTAGGAGATCCCATTATATACAATAAGCAAACAAGCAAAATAAGTCCTATGATAAAGCATTTAACAAGAACTTAAATTTAATGCTATGCTCCCACTATTTCCTATCAAGTTGATAACTCTCAAACTCAACTTGGAAATAAGTGAGTAGGATCCTAATTTCACATGAGGTCTCTGTTGGGGTATGCCCTTGAAAGAACCCCATACAAGGGGGGCGAAAACCCTAACAGGAGGCGCAACAAAAATCTAGCGGAATCTAGGGCTTTCAAATCGCTTAGCATGTATTATGATCAACTTATAAACTCTGCATGAATAAAAATGATTCATACCATAGCCATTTCTAGATGGCGCCTTGGAAGCAAAAGTTGCAAGCGCCTCTTCTCCAAAGTCTCGCACACAAGATGAAGATGTGCTCCTTCCTTGATGCTCCTTGTGCTAGCAAGGATCGTCCAAGGTGTCTTGATCGTTTGAAGGGAAGAGAGAGTTCTTGCTTCCTTGATCCTCGAGTCTCTAAGGCGTGAACAAAAGTTCCACACACGAGGGCGACGAGAATAGGGGGGTTCTGACGACAAGAGATGCGCTCCACTCAAGACATGGAGGCGTGGTTACTAAAAATAGCCAACCTCTCTTTCATGCGATCATGTGTTCATGCGCTCATGAACCAATCGTATTTTTCTCTCTACTTTGAACCAAGCGCTCATATCTAGAGCCGGTTCAATTAGGTCTGGTTCATAGACCAATTAACCCAAGCAATTAGTCCAGATCACATTAAACCCTAAGGTACTTGATCTGACCGTTGATCTCTCGATGCTCCTGATCTCACCGATCCAGCATCCATTCTCTCGATCGAAGCTTACCGATCTCAAGCCCCAATCAATCAAACATGATCAGACCAGATCTCACTTACAATCAGAGATTAAATCCCTTTAAACTGAACCCTAACAATTCAGTCCACACGATCTGACTTAAGTAAGCCATATCATCAAATTGTGCGACCCTGAGGGTTTCCTTTAAATGTCGGTAACGATAACTCACGTTATCACGATCAGTGAGGGGTATCTAGCAACACATCACTGTCTCCCGATATAAAGGAAAGAGTCTTCCAAGACTACACCCATAAACAGCACAAGTGTGAATCAACTCACAAAGCATACATATTTCCTTTGCCACTGGATGTTCTTATTGGACAAGCGTGTCAAGCTTGTAACTCCAATATGATGAGCATGATTAGATCAGATGAACATAGTCACCTGGGTATGGCCATACACTTTCTCAATCATCTCATCCAGGGGGCCCCTTAAGAACATCACACTCCTTAAACAAGGAGACGGCAATCCTATGTCTATCACTAGTGCCCTAACATGACTCAAGCTCACCATCCAAGATAGTTTATAATCATTATGTTTCAAATGATATTGTACTACCTCAAAACAATGACAATCATCATTTAGAAACATAAGTGATCTCAAGTCAGAGGAAATGTGCCACTTGTCATATTCAAGGATTACTCACATTGTGACAAACAATTGAATATCCTAGTAGGGTCTGTCCAGTACATCCAATGTACCCATGAGTCTACATCTTATTCCATGCTCGAAGCATCCCATAAGACTAGAACACATATTAGTCTTAACCATATCAAGGCTGTCTCATGTTCACCAAGATATATCGACTAAGGACTTTATTGCCTGTCAGCCTAGCTGAACAGCTTTGAGACATTATTCAGAAGAACATATATATTGCAGCAGACAATGTAGCTAACTGAATAATAACCATGCCTTTATAAACATAACAGTTTATTACATGATACCGATACAAACCCAAGGCCTCAAACATTAGCCTTAAGGGCATACCCCAATAGCCCTTAAGGCTAATGTTTGAGGCCTTGGGATTCTTTCAGTATCATGTATAAACTCTTATGTTTATAAAGGCAATGGTTGTTATTCAGTTTGTTACATTATCTGCTGCAATATGTATACTTCTGAATAATGTCTCAATGCTGTTCAGCTTGGCTGACATGCTGTAATGTCCTTAGTCAAGATATCTTGGTGAACATGAGACAGCCTTGATATGATTGAGACTAATATGTGTTCTAATCTTATAGGATGCTTCGAGCATGGAATAAGATGTAGACTCATGGGTACATTGGATGTACTGGACAGACCCTACTAGGATATTCAATTGCTTGTCACAATGTGAATAATCCTTGTTTGCAACAAGTGGCACATTTCCTCTGACTTGAGATCACTTGTGTTTCTAAATGATGATTGTCATTGTTTTGAGGTAGTTCAATATCATTTGAAACATAATGGTTATAGACTATCTTGGATAATGAGCATGAGTCATGTTAGGACACTAGTGATAGATATAGGATTGCCGTCTCCTTGATTGGAGTGTGATGTTCTAAAGGGGCCCCCTGAATGAGATGATTGAGAAAGTGTATGGCCATACCCAGGTGACTATGTTCATCTGATCTAATCATGCTCATCATATTGGAGTTACAGGCTTGACACGCTTGTCCAATAAAGAACATCTAGTGGCAAAGGAAGCATGTATGCCTAGTGAAGTGGATTCACACTTGTGCTGTGGTTTGGGTGTAGTCTTGGAAGACTCTTTTCTTTATATCGGGAGACAGTGATGTGTTGCTAGATACCCCTCACTGATCGTGATAACGTAAGTTATCGTTACCGACATTTAAAGGAAACCCTTAGGGTCGCACAATTTGATGATATGGCTTACTTAAGTCAGATCGTGTGGACTGAATTGTTTGGGTTCAGTTTAAAGGGATTTAATCTCTGATTGTAAGTGAGATCTAGTCTGATCATGTTTGATTGATTAGGGCTTGAGATCGGTAAGCTTCGATCGAGAGAATGGATGTTAGATCGGTGAGATCATGAACATCAAGAGATGAACGGTCAGATCTAGAACCTTAGGGTTTAATTTGATCTGGACCAAAGGCTTGGCTTAATTGGTCTTTGAACCAAACCAATTTGAACCGGCTCATCAAGTGAGCGCTTGGTTCAATTGGAGGATGAGTTTCGGAAGGTTCATGAACGCATGAACGCTTGGAGTTAGGGACTTTCTATATTTGGAAAGTCGGTTTTCAATTTGAGAAAACGTCTCCACGTTTTGAGTGGAAACGACTCCACTTCGTTTTGTGACATCCTCTCGCCTCTTCCTCACGACGACTCTTGTGTGTAGAGATAGAACTCACGCCAAGGAAGAGTGGGGCAAGCCTAGTAATCGTCTCTTCATCCCTTCAAACGATCAAGGATACTTTGGAGCCTTGCTAGCACAAGGAGTGACAAAGGAGTAGGCCATCTTCCTCTTGTGTGCGATTGCCTTTGGAGAAGAAGCAATCGACTCTTTGCTTCCAAGGCGCCATCTAAGCTATGGCAATGGTATGATCGTTTTTGTTGATCTTTGCAAGCTTTTTATCTAGTTGATCATATAACATGCAAGTTGATCTTGAAACCCTAGCTTCCGTTGCAAAAGTTTCATATGCGCCACCTATTAGGGTTTCGCCCCCTTTGGCTTTAGGGGACCTTTCAATTGGTATCAGAGCATGCGGTTAATGTATGTTATTATGATTGCTTGATGCATTTCGTGATCCATGTTTGCGCTTGTAAGCTTAGATATAGAGAACATGCGAATTTACATGATGAAACTTGATGTATATTTTTCATATGGCGCATGTATGTTGGCGCTTGTTATTTTTGTTAAATCGAAATCACTTGCGCACCTCTACTTTAGATCTAATGCACCTACTATAAACCCTTAGACGGGTTGATGGGGTTGAAGTCATCCTCTAGGTAAGATCCAACCAGTCTGATCAGACCATCTGACAGCATGAGAAGCACTGTAATAATATGGGTTTGAGATTTCTCAACCATTAGATTAAGTGCAAGTGGGAGATTGTTGGGGTATGCCCTTAAGGCTAATGTTTGAGGCCTTGGGATTGTATCAGTATCATGTAATAAACTCTTATGTTTATAAAGGCATGGTTGTTATTCAGGTTGTCATATTGTCTGCTGCAATAATTGTACTTCTGAATAATGTCTCAAAGCTGTTCAGCTAGGCTGACATGCTGTAATGTCCTTAGTCGAGATATCTTGGTGAACATGAGACAGCCTTGATATGATTGAGACTAATATGTGCTCTAATCTTATAGGATGCTTCGAGCATGGAATAAGATGTAGACTCATGGGTACATTGGATGTACTGGACAGACCCTACTAGGATATTCAATTGGTTGTCACAAAGTGAATAATCCTTGAATGCGACAAGTGGCACATTTCCTCTGACTTGAGATCACTTGTGTTTTCTAAATGATGATTGTCATTGTTTTGAGGTAGTTCAATATCATTTGAAACATAATGATTATAGACTATCTTGGATGGTGAGCTTGAATCAGGTTAGGGCACTAGTGATAGACATAGGATTGCCGTCTCCTTGTTTAAGGAGTGTGATGTTCTAAAGGGGCCCCCTGGATGAGATGATTGAGAAAGTGTATGGCCATACCCAGATGACTATGTTCATCTGATCTAATCATGCTCATCATATTGGAGCTACAAGCTTGACACGCTTGTCCAATAAGAACATCCAGTGGCAAAGGAAAGATGCATGCCTTGTGAGTTGGATTCACACTTGTGCTGTGGTTTGGGTGTAGTCTTGGAAGACTCTTTCCTTTATATCGGGAGACAGTGATGTGTTGCTAGATACCCCTCACTGATCGTGATAACGTGAGTTATCGTTACCGACATTTAAAGGAAACCCTCAGGGTCGCACAATTTGATGATATGGCTTACTTAAGTCAGATCGTGTGGACTGAATTATTTGGGTTCAGTTTAAAGGGATTTAATCTCTGATTTGTAAGTGAGATCTAGTCTGATCATGTTTGATTGATTAGGGCTTGAGATCGGTAAGCTTTGATCGAGAGATTGGATGCTAGATCGGTGAGATCAGGAGCATCAAGAGATGAACGGTTAGATCTGGAGCCTTAGGGTTTAATTAAGATCTAGACTGGATCGCTTGGCTTGGTTGGTTCTTGAACCGAACCAAATTGAACCGGCTCATTATATGAGCGCATGGTTCAAAGGGAGATGGCGTGGTGATTCGTTCAGATGGCGTGAACGTGTGAGCGAATTGTGGTTTCTATTTTTAGAAACCATGATCTCCACTTGGAGATCTCTCATGTTCGAATAGGGATATCCTATTCTCGCTTGGCTCCCTATCGTGACCTCTCTCTCTCTCTCGACACTTTTGTGTGTGGCGACGCTTGAAGCTACTGAGGAGGAGGATTCGGCCAAGAAGGATCAACATCTCCATCCCTTTCATTCGACAAGGACCTTTTGAAGGGATTTGCTAGCACAAAGGCTTCAAAGGAGTGAGCACATCGATCTTCTTGTGTGCGTCAACTTTGGAGAAGGTTCATTTGCGCCTTTGCTTCCAAGGCACCATCAAACCGATGGCTATGGTATGAGTTCTTCTTCATCCATTCAATCATTTAATAGTTAATTATATGACATATAAAGATCTCATGAAACCCTAGCTTCCCATGCGATGTTTTTGTTATGCGCCACCATTAGGGTTTCCCCCCTTAGGTTAGGGGACTTACAATTGGTATCAGAGCGCTGGTTTTATATGATCATATGATTGCTTTGTGATCCATGTTTGCTTAGATCTTCATAACATGCGTAAAATACATGATAAGTTTTCATATGCGAAAATACTTGTATTTGTTTGTTTTATGTTGGCGCATGTTGATTGGCGCATAGTTGTTTTCTTCAAAACTACTTCACATGCGCGCCTCTCATTAGATCTAAGGCCTTACTGTAAACCCTTAGATGGGTTATTAGGGTTGAAGTCATCATCTAGGTTAGATCCAAACAGTCTGATCAGACCATTTGACAGCCTAGATGGGTTGACCAGATAGCACCTGTGCGCAAGCATGAGGTGGCTATAGGTCGACTGCAGACAGGCGTGTAGCGATGTCTGATTGAGACAACCTTGAACGCACATGAGTTAGGCCCGGGGTTATACCCGCTTGCCAGACCTCATTGTGGTCGTTCAGCCCTAGCGCATGCATAGTTGACCATTTGGTCGACTCAAGTCAGTTAGGACTTGGTGCATGTAAGGGCAGTGGATCTAACTAGAAATGATGAGTGGATCCCTAGTAATGGACCGTTGTAAGGTAGTAAGGGCATATAAGGAAATTAAAATTGATGCCTATGGGGTTTTCGAAATTTAATTTCATGATTGGATCACATGTTGATTGATGCCTATGTATGTTTATTTATTCTTATGTGGGCTGCCCATGTTAATTGTGTGCTGTGCTGGGGCCTGCGTGCCTGGAAATTAAAGTTGTAAATTAATTATTGTGATCTGCGTATCACATTGTATTTAATTTATAAAGTGTAATTGACCTGCGTGTCAATCTTGTCTAGATAGATTAATTTGTAAATTAATCAGACAAGAGCACAGAGCACACATGGCAGAGGCGCATGCAGCAGTGGCTAGACTAGGTGGGAGGTCCAGGGTTCGACTCTGGGACCAGGCGCATTTTCCCTGGTAGGCGCACCTGAGCTGCAGATGGCGCTTGGGCCCTGGGTTGGGCCAGATGAGCAGCAAAAGACCCATGAAGGAAAAACAAGTGAAGACTTAAGTTAATTAAGGTCTTACTTAGGCTATGGGCTTTTACCACATAAGATCCATGCTTTCTTTTATTGTTTAAATAAGTAGAACAGCATGATTTATTTATCTTCTGCTATCACCATAGGAATTGCATGATAGTGAAGAAGATAAAAGACCGTTAAAATCCAACGCTAAAATATCAAGCTCGTATGCCTTCTAACGCGAAACCTCACTGTTCTGATTATCGTTGGAGCCGTGTTGTACCCACTCAGTGGGCACGTCCATCTATCTTCAGACGGTGCGGGATTACACCTGCGTGTTACAGAGAAGGGATTTATCGCTTCTTGTTGCTCAGCATAGCACGTGGTGGTCCAGGGAGTAGGTCGGGTCAGCTTGACCATGTAGGCTACATATGTGGCGCATATGGTAGTGCATGGAGGCAGCCATCTATGGGGTCAGAGATTGTGTTGTACCAACTCAGTTGGCACAGTCTGCTGGATTGCCCAGATGAAGGGGAATCGCACGGGTTGGCGATTGGCTGGGACAGCCTACCAGAGATTAGTGCTTGTACTCTCTGTGCATCTTATCTCGCCTGAGCGGGATGCGGAGACCAAGTATGAAATCTGGATCCCATCTCACTAAAAGAGTGTTACTCTTTCGGACTGTTTTAATGGATTTTTCAGTCAGGTAAAATAGTGAGAAAAAGAATCATTCTTAAGTCCTGAATTGATTCTTTACATTGATACTGACCTTGCTGTTCTTGCATTGTTGTAGATTCCTGCAGCAACGAACACCATGAGCTTCAATGTGCGATCCCTACTGGAAAGGGAGAAGTTTGCTGGGCCGAACTTCTCAGACTGGTTCGGACACCTTAAGATTGTTCTTAAGGCAGAGAGGAAACTGTATGTCCTCGAGACGGCGATACCGCCTCAGCCCGCACCGAACGCCGCAAGGGCGGTTCGGGAAGCTTATGAAAAGCACGTCAATGATAGCATTGATGTCGCTTGCCTGATGCTAGCGTCTATGACGCCACCGCTGTAGCGTCAGCATGAGGATATGTCTGCAATAGACATGATAGCAAACCTCAAGATGCTGTATGCTGCACAGGCGAGGACAGAACGCTATAATCTGACAAAGCTTTTCTTTTAGAGCAAACTGGCTGAAGGGAGCCCAGTGGGAGCTCACGTGCTCAAGATGATTGGGCACAAGGAGGCTCTAGAGAAACTGGGGCATACCATCAACCAGGAGCTTGCTGTAGACATAATTCTGCAGTCTCTCCCGCCCTCTTTCGATGCGTTCATCATTAACTTTAATATGAACAAAATCGATTGTACTCCGGCAGAGCTGCTGAATATGCTCTTGACTACTGAGGAGACTCAGAAGGGAAAGCCTTCGACCTCTGTCTTAATGGTTCCTCTAGGAACAAGAAGAAGGGGAAGAAGGGCAAGGCCCCTGTCAAGAGTTACAGCAAGGCTCTGAAGCAAAAAGTTAAGCGGTCGAAGGAATACAGATGTTTCAACTGTGGCTAGCTGGGTCACTGGAAAAAGGACTGTAAAGCGCTCCAAGGAGATAAGAGGGGAAGCATCGCTTCTGGCTCAGGTATATACGTGACGGAAGTCATGGTTTCATCTTCTTCTATTTCATGGGTGTTGGACACTGCATGTGGAGTTCACATTTGTTCAAATGTACAGGAACTCAAGAGAAGAAGACAGGTGGGACAGCATGAGGTGGACCTACGCGTTGGAAACGGGGCACGGGTTGCTGCTGTTGCTGTAGGAGATTATTTCATCTCTTTACCATCTGGACTTGTATTAGAACTAAACAGTTGTTACTTTGTTCCCAGCATTACTAAAAATATTATCTCCATTCCTGCTCTTGTCAGTAAGGGATTTTCCTTTGAATGCAACATTTCAAAGTGTGTTTTATCTTTTGATAATATTGTTTATGCCACTGGTTCAATTAACAATGGGTTATTCATGTTGGACGTGGAAAGTTCTATACAGCAGATTGATATTAAGAAAGCCAAGTATGCTGATGACAGCACCTTGCTATGGCATAGTCGTTTAGGCCATATTAACGAGAAACGCATTAAGCGGTTGCATGATAATGGACTGCTGGGATCATTCTCCTATGAGGAGATTGATACATGCAAGGCTTGTTTAATGGGTAAAATGACGAAGTCACCTTTTCCTAACAAAGGTCAAAGGGCTTCAGGTTTACTTGACCTTATACACAGTGATGTGTGTGGGCCCTTTAGTAAACATGCCAGAGGTGGCTATCAGTACTTCATTACCTTTACTGATGATTTCAGTAGGTATGGGTATGTCTATTTAATGAGACATAAAAGTGAATCTTTTGACAAGTTCAAAGAGTTCAAGAATGAAGTACAGAATCAGCTAGGCCAAAATATCAAGGCACTTCGTTCTGATCGAGGTGGAGAATACTTGAGTCATGCGTTTACTGACTATCTGAAGGAGTGTGGGATTATCTCACAGCTCACTCCGCCAGGAACACCGCAATGGAATGGTGTGTCCGAGAGGAGAAATAGAACGTTACTTGATATGGTTCGTTCTATGATGAGTCAGGCTACTCTACCTTACTCCTTTTGGGGATTTGCACTGGAGACAGCTGCAAAGGTACTAAACCAGTGCCATCCAAGGCAGTTTCTAAGACTCCATATGAGTTATGGTATGGGAAACAGCCGAGCTTGACATTTATCAGGATCTGGGGCTGCGAGGCTTATGTCAAAAAGCTCGCCTCTGGGAAACTAGAGAGCAGATCTGAAAAATGTATCTTTGTCGGTTACCCTAAGGAAACTAAGGGTTATTATTTCTTCGATCCCAAGGAGAACAAGGTATTTGTTGCTCGGACGGCCATATTTCTTGAGAAGGAGTTTCTTCTGCAAGAGGCCAGTGGGAGAGAAATAAAGCTGGATGAGAATCCAGAGGAAGGACAAAGTAGTCAAGCACAGTTGGATGAGCCTGAGCCGGTGGAACAGGTTACTGAACAACCTGAGGCTCAGATATCACGGGAACCGCGAAGATCGGGAAGGATTCGTCGACAGCCTGAGCGCTATGACGGAGTCTACATCATTGATAATTATGACCCCCTCACTTATGCGGATGCGGTCAGTGGACCGAAGTCAGCGAGATGGCTTGAAGCTATGCGCGCCGAGATGGACTCCATGTCAGATAACCAAGTCTGGGATTTGGTTGATCCGCCTCCGGGAATTATTCCTATAGGCTGTAAATGGATCTTCAAGAAGAAGATTGACATGGATGGTAACGTGGTTACCTATAAAGGCAGGCTAGTTGCGAAAGGTTTCAAACAAATCTACGGGATAGATTATGATGAAACTTTCTCACCTGTAGCTATGTTTAAGTCTATTCGGATTCTTTTCGCGATAGCAGCATATTACGATTATGAGATCTGGCAAATGGATGTGAAGACAGCTTTCCTGAATGGAAATCTGGATGAGGATGTGTATATGACACAACCAGAAGGTTTCACTAATCCATCAGATCGTCATAAAATATGCAAGTTAAAGAAGGCTATTTATGGACTTAAACAAGCATCAAGAAGCTGGAATATTCGTTTTGATGAATCAGTCACTGAATTTGGTTTCATCAAGAACGAGGATGACCCGTGTGTATATAAGAGGTTTAGTGGGAGCGTGATTACTTTCCTAGTCCTCTACGTCGATGACATCTTGATCATTGGAAACGACATTCCTGAAATGCATGCCGTAAAGGCATGGCTAAGGAAATGTTTCCAGATAAAAGATCTTGGAGAAGCAGCCTATGTATTAGGTGTGAAGATCTACAGGGATAGATCTAAGAGGCTTCTCGGGCTGTGCCAGAGTACTTACATCGATAAAGTCCTGGAGAGATTTCATTTAGAGAATTCTAAAAGAGGATATCTTCCAGTCAGACATGGTCTGAATCTTTCGAAGAGTCAGTGTCCACAAACACAGACTGAGAAAGATGAAATGGACAATACGCCTTATGCTTCGGCTATTGGGTCCATTATGTATGCGATGTTGTGTACTCGCCCAGACGTCGCTTACGAGTTAAGCGTGACCAGTCGATTCCAAGGTAATCCAGGTATGGCGCACTGGATTGCAGTCAAGAACATTTTAAAATATCTGCGGAGGACCAAAGATATGTTCTTGATATATGGTGGTCAGGAAGAACTCAGTATTGAAGGATATACTGACGCTTCATTCCAGTCTGACCAGGATGATTTCCGATCGCAATCAGGCAATGTTTTTAGCTTGAATGGAGGAGCAGTGGTGTGGAAGAGTTTCAAACAGTCAACTGTTGCTGATTCCACAACAGAAGCCGAGTATGTTGCAGCCTCGGAAGCGTCCAAGGAGGCAGTGTGGATTCATAAGTTCGTGAGAGAACTTGGTGTTGTTCCTTCGAGTGCAGATCCTTTGGTTATCTTCTGTGATAACACTGGAGCAATCGCACAAGCAAAGGAACCACGGTCGCACCAGAAGTCCAAGCACATACAGAGACGGTTTCACTTGATCAGGGAGATCATAGATCGTGGCGAGATCAAAGTCTGCAAGGTACATACAGATGACAATCTGGCAGACCCGCTTACTAAGCCTCTGGCACAGCAGAAGCATGAGAAGCACTGTAATAATATGGGTTTGAGATTTCTCAACCATTAGATTAAGTGCAAGTGGGAGATTGTTGGGGTATGCCCTTAAGGCTAATGTTTGAGGCCTTGGGATTGTATCAGTATCATGTAATAAACTCTTATGTTTATAAAGGCATGGTTGTTATTCAGGTTGTTATATTGTCTGCTGCAATAATTGTACTTCTGAATAATGTCTCAAAGCTGTTCAGCTAGGCTGACATGCTGTAATGTCCTTAGTCGAGATATCTTGGTGAACATGAGACAGCCTTGATATGATTGAGACTAATATGTGCTCTAATCTTATAGGATGCTTCGAGCATGGAATAATATGTAGACTCATGGGTACATTGGATGTACTGGACAGACCCTACTAGGATATTCAATTGGTTGTCACAAAGTGAATAATCCTTGAATGCGACAAGTGGCACATTTCCTCTGACTTGAGATCACTTGTGTTTTCTAAATGATGATTGTCATTGTTTTGAGGTAGTTCAATATCATTTGAAACATAATGATTATAGACTATCTTGGATGGTGAGCTTGAATCAGGTTAGGGCACTAGTGATAGACATAGGATTGCCGTCTCCTTGTTTAAGGAGTGTGATGTTCTAAAGGGGCCCCCTGGATGAGATGATTGAGAAAGTGTATGGCCATACCCAGATGACTATGTTCATCTGATCTAATCATGCTCATCATATTGGAGCTACAAGCTTGACACGCTTGTCCAATAAGAACATCCAGTGGCAAAGGAAAGATGCATGCCTTGTGAGTTGGATTCACACTTGTGCTGTGGTTTGGGTGTAGTCTTGGAAGACTCTTTCCTTTATATCGGGAGACAGTGATGTGTTGCTAGATACCCCTCACTGATCGTGATAACGTGAGTTATCGTTACCGACATTTAAAGGAAACCCTCAGGGTCGCACAATTTGATGATATGGCTTACTTAAGTCAGATCGTGTGGACTGAATTATTTGGGTTCAGTTTAAAGGGATTTAATCTCTGATTGTAAGTGAGATCTAGTCTGATCATGTTTGATTGATTAGGGCTTGAGATCGGTAAGCTTTGATCGAGAGATTGGATGCTAGATCGGTGAGATCAGGAGCATCAAGAGATGAATGGTTAGATCTGGAGCCTTAGGGTTTAATTAAGATCTAGACTGGATCGCTTGGCTTGGTTGGTTCTTGAACCGAACCAAATTGAACCGGCTCATTATATGAGCGCATGGTTCAAAGGGAGATGGCGTGGTGATTCGTTCAGATGGCGTGAACATGTGAGCGAATTGTGGTTTCTATTTTTAGAAACCATGATCTCCACTTGGAGATCTCTCATGTTCGAATAGGGATATCCTATTCTCGCTTGGCTCCCTATCGTGACCTCTCTCTCTCTCTAGACACTTTTGTGTGTGGCGACGCTTGAAGCTACTGAGGAGGAGGATTCGGCCAAGAAGGATCAACATCTCCATCCCTTTCATTCGACAAGGACCTTTTGAAGGGCTTTGCTAGCACAAAGGCTTCAAAGGAGTGAGCACATCGATCTTCTTGTGTGCGTCAACTTTGGAGAAGGTTCATTTGCGCCTTTGCTTCCAAGGCACCATCAAACCGATGGCTATGGCATGAGTTCTTCTTCATCCATTCAATCATTTAATAGTTAATTATATGACATATAAAGATCTCATGAAACCCTAGCTTCCCATGCGATGTTTTTGTTATGCGCCACCATTAGGGTTTCCCCCCACCACAGCACAAGTGTGAATCCACTTCACTAGGCATACAAGTTTCCTTTGCCACTTGATGTTCTTATTGGACAAGCGTGTCAAGCCTGTAGCTCCAATATGATGAGCATGATTAGATCAGATGAACATAGTCACCTGGGTATGGCCATACACTTTCTCAATCATCTCATCCAGGGGGGCCCTTTAGAACATCACACTCCTTAAACAAGGAGACGACAATCCTATATCTATCACTAATGTCCTAACCTGACTCATGATCATTATCCAAGATAGTCTGTAACCATTATGTTTCAAATGATATTGAACTACCTCAAAACAATGACAATCATCATTTAGAAACATAAGTGATCTCAAGTCAGAGGAAATGTGCCACTTGTTGCAAACAAGGATTATTCACATTGTGACAAGCAATTGAATATCCTAGTAGGGTCTGTCCAGTACATCCAATGCACCCATGAGTCTACATCTTATTCCATGCTCGAAGCATCCTATAAGATTAGAACACATATTAGTCTCAATCATATCAAGGTTGTCTCATGTTCACCAAGATATCTCGACTAAGGACATATAGCATGTCAGCCTAGCTGAACAGCATTGAGACATTATTCAGAAGTACACTTATTGCAGCAGACAATGTAACAACCTGAATAACAACCATTGCCTTTATAAACATAAGAGTTTATACATGATACTGAAAGAATCCCAAGGCCTCAAACATTAGCCTTAAGGGCATACCCCAACAGCATCGCTTCTAGCTCAGGTATTTTTGTGACTGAAGTCATGATATCCTCTTCTTCTATTTCATGGGTGTTGGACACTGCATGTGGAGTTCACATTTGTTCAAATGTACAGGAACTCAAGAGAAGAAGACAGGTGGGACAGCATGAGGTGGACCTATGAGTTGGAAACGGGGCACGGGTTGCTGCTGTTGCTGTAGGAGAATATCACATCTCATTACCATCTGGACTTGTATTAGAACTGAACAATTGTTATTTTGTACCAAGCATTACCAAAAATATTATCTCCATTCCTGCTCTTGTCAGGAAAGGGTTTTCCTTTGAATGCAAGACTTCAAAGTGTGTTCTTTCTTTAGATAATATTGTTTATGCTACTGGGTCAATTAACAATGGGTTATTCATGTTGGACATGGAATGTTCTATACAAAATATTGATAATAAGAAAGCTAAGTATGCTGATGACAGCACCTTGCTATGGCATAGTCGTTTAGGCCATATTAACAAGAAACGCATTAAGCGGTTGCATGACCATGGACTGCTGGGATCATTCTCCTATGAGGAGATTGATACATGCAAAGCTTGTTTAATGGGCAAAATGTCGAAGTCTCCTTTTCTTTACAAAGGTCAAAGGGTTTCAGGTTTACTTGACCTTATACACAGTGATGTGTGTGGGCCATTTAGTAAACATGCCAGAGGTGGCTATTCATACTTCATTACCTTTACTGATGATTTCAGTAGATATGGGTATGTCTATCTAATGAGACATAAGAGTGAATCTTTTGACAAGTTCAAAGAGTTCAAAAATGAAGTACAGAATCAGCTAGGCCGAAATATCAAGGCACTTCGCTCAGATCGAGGTGGAGAATACCTAAGTCGAGAGTTTGAAAGTCCCCTTCAAGGGGGAGCGCAAAGGGTGTTGGGGTATGCCCTTAAGGCTAATGTTTGAGGCCTATGGGAATGTATCAGTATCATGTAATAAACTGTTATGTTTAAAGGCATGGTTGTTATTCAGTTAGCTACATTGTCTGCTGCTATATATGTTCTTCTGAATAATGTCTCAAAAGCTGTTCAGCTAGGCTGATATGCTATTATGTCCTTAGTCGATGTATCTTGGTGAACATGAGACAACCTTGATATGGATAAGACTAATATGTAGTCTAATCTTATAGGATGCTTCGAGCATGGAATAAGATGTAGACTCATGGGTACATTGGATGTACTGGACAGACCCTACTAGGATGTTCAATTGTTTGTCGCAATATGAATATTCCTTGATTGCAACAAGTGGCACATTTCCTCTGACTTGAGATCACTTGTGTTTCTAAATGATGATTGTCATTGTTTTGAGGTAGTTCAATATCATTTGAAACATAATGATTATAGACTATCTTGGATGATGAGCTTGAGTCAGGTTAGGGCACTAGTGATAGACATAGGATTGCCGTCTCCTTGTTTTAGGAGTGTGATGTTCTAAAGGGGCCCCCTGGATGAGATGATTGAGAGAGTGTATGGCCATACCCAGGTGACAGTGTTCATCTGATCTAATCATGCTCATCATATTGGAGTTACGAGCTTGACAGGCTTGTCCAATAAGAACATCCAGTGGCAAAGGAAATATGCATGCCTTGTGAAATGATTCACACTTGTGCTGTGGTTTGGGTGTAGTCTTGGAAGACTCTTTCCTCTATATCGGGAGACAGTGATGTGTTGCTAGATACCCCTCACTGATCGTGATAATGAGAATTATCGTTACCGACATTTAAAGGAAACCCTCAGGGTCGCACAATTTGATGATATGGCTTACTTAAGTCAGATCGTGTGGACTGAATTGTTCAGGTTCAGTTTAAAGGGATTTAATCTCTGATTGTGAGTGAGATCTGGTCTGATCATGTTTGATTGATTAGAGCTTGAGATCGGTAAGCTTCGATCGAGAGAATAGATGCCAGATCGGTCAGATCATGAGCATCAAGGAGATCGACGGTTAGATCGGGAACCTTAGGGTTTATTTAAGATCTAGACCATAATACTTGGATTTATTGGTCTTGGACCAAACCGAAATGAACCGCTCATGGAATGAGCGCATGGTTCAAGGCTTGGCGACAAGTTCACTTGGCGTGAACATATGGGGCGGTGAGTGGTTACTATTTTTAGTAACCATGATCTCCACTTGGTGGGGGGCTCTCGTCCGATTAGAGTAATCTCTATTCTTGCCACTTGAACTGATTTTTTTCCTCTCGACTCTCGTGGTGTGTGGCGACGCTTGAAGGTTGAGGAGGATTCGGCCAAGAGAAAAAGATCTCCATCCCTTTCTCATTCGATCAAGGATTCTTTGAACCCTTGCTAGCACAAGGAGCAACAAAGAGTTTGCCTTCATCCTCTTGTGTGCGAGACTTTGGAGAAGTGGCACTTGCGACTTTAGCTTCCAAGGCGACATCTACTCCATGGCGATGGTATGATCGTTTTGCATCATCTTGAATAGCTTTTCATTAAGTTGATCTTTTAACATGCAAGTCGATCCTATAAACCCTAGTTTCCGCAAGTCAAAATTTTATGCGCCATCACTTTAGGGTTTTTGCTCCCTCAAGAAGGGGACCCCCCTAATCTAAGGGGCACTTTCAATTGGTATCAGACCAAGTTAATGTATGTTATTTTGATTGCTTGATGCCTTATGTGATCCATGTTTGCGTGTACATGCTTAGATCTCGTTTACATGCGTTTTTCTTTAAGTTTTTGTACATGCGAAACTTGAAGTATGTTATCATTGGCGCATTGTTGTTAGCGCATGCTTTGTGTTTTTCTTAAAAACCCTAATTTACATGCGCGCCTAACACTAGATCTAAGGCCCTGCTATAAACCCTTAGACGGGTTATTAGGGTTGAAGTCACCCCTAGTTTAGATCCAACAGTCTGATCAGACTATCTGACAGCCTGAATGGGTCGACCAGATAGCACCTTGGCGCAAGCCTATGGTGGCTATAGGTCGACTGCAGACAGGCGTGTAGCGATGTCTGATTGAGACGATTAATGAACGCACCTGAGTTAGGCCCAGGGTCACGCCCGTTTGCCAGACCTCAGTGTGGATGTTCAGCCCTGGCGCATGCATAGTTGACCTTATGGTCGACGCAAGTCAGTTAGGACTTGGTGCATGCAAGGGCAGTGGATCTGACTAGGTTGGATGAGTGGATCCCTAGTAATGGACCGTTGTAAGGTTGTAGGGCAAATAAGGAAAATTAAAATTGATCCTATGGGGTTTTCAAAAATTTTAATTTTTATGATGGATCACATGGTTGTTGATTGATGCATATGTGTGTCTATTTAGTCTTATGTGGGCTGCCCGTTATTATTTGTGTGCTGTGCTGGGGCCTGCGTGCCTGGGAGTTAAATTTGTAAATTAATTATTGTGATCTGCGCATCACATTGCTTTAATTTATAAAATGTTATTGACCTGCGTGTCAATCTTGTCTAGATAGTTAAATTTGTAATTTAATTAGACAAGAGCACAAAGCACTCTTGGCAGAGGCGCCTGCAGCAGTGGCTTGACCAGGTGGGAGGTCTAGGGTTCGACCCTAGGACCTGGCGCATATTCCTGGTGGGCGTACCAGAGCTGCAGATGGCGCTTGGGCCCTGGTTTGGGCCAGATGAGCAGCTAAAGACCCATGAAGAGCAAGTGAAGACTTAAGTTAGGTTAAGGTCTCACTAGGGCTATGGGCTTTTACCACATAAGATTCATGCTTTCTTTTATTGTTTACATATTAGAATTGCATGATTAAATTATCTTCTGCTATCACCATAGGAATTGCATGATAGGCAAGAAGATAAAAGACCGTTAAAATCCAACGCTAAAATATCAAGCTCGTAAGCCTTCTGATGCGAAACCTCACTGTTCTGATTATCGTTGGAGCCGTGTTGTACCCACTCAGTGGGCACGTCCATCTATCTTCAGACGGTGCGGGATTACACCTGTGTGTTACAGAGTAGGGATTTATCCCTTCTCGTTGCTCAGCATAGAACATGGTGGTCCAGGGAGTAGGTCGGGTCAGCTTGACCGTGTAGCCTACATATGTGGCGCATATGGTAGCACATGGAGGCAGCCATCTGTGGGGTCAGAGACTGTGTTGTACCAACTCAGTTGGCACAGTCTGCTGGATTGCCCAGATGAAGGGGAATCGCACGGGTTGGCGATTGGCAGGGACTGCCTACCAGAGATTAGTGCTTGTACTCTCTGTGCATCTTATCTCGCCTGAGCGGGACGCGGAGACCAAGTGTGAAATCTGGATCCCATCTCACTAAAAGAGTTCTACTCTTTCGGGCTGTTTTGCTGGATTTTTCAAGCCAGAGAAAATAGTGAGAAAAAGAATCTTTCTTAAGTCCTGATTGATTCTTATACATTGATACTGACCTTGCTGTTCTTGCATTGTTGTAGATACCTGCAGCAACGAACACCATGAACTTCAATGTGCGATCCCTACTGGAAAGGGAGAAGTTTGCTGGGCCAAACTTCTCTGACTGGTATGGACACCTTAAGATCGTTCTTAAGGCAGAGAGGAAACTGTATGTCCTCGAGACGGCGATACCGCCGCAGCCCGCTCCGAACGCCGCAAGGGCGGTTCGGGAAGCCTATGAAAAGCACGTCAATGATAGCATTGATGTCGCTTGCCTGATGCTAGCGTCTATGACGCCACCGCTGCAGCGTCAGCATGAGGATATGTCAGCTATACAGATTATAGCAAACCTCAAGATGCTGTATGCTGCACAGGCGAGGACTGAACGCTATAATTTGACTAAGCTCTTCTTTCAGAGCAAACTGGCTGAAGGGAGCCCAGTGGGAGCTCACGTGCTCAAGATGATTGGGCACAAGGAGGCTCTGGAGAAACTGGGGCACACCATCAACCAGGAGCTTGCTGTGGACATTATTCTGCAGTCTCTCCCGCCATCATTCGACGCGTTCATTATTAATTTTAATATGAACAAAATCGATTGTACTCCGGCAGAGCTGCTGAATATGCTCTTGACCACTGAGGAGACTCTGAAGGGTAAGCCTTCGACCTCTGTCTTGATGGTTCCTTCAAGGAACAAGAAGAAGGGGAAGAAGGGCAAGGCCCCGGTCAAGAATTACAGCAAGGCTCTGAAGCAGAAGGTGAAGCGGTCTAAGGAATACAGGTGTTTCCACTGTGGCCAGCTGGGTCACTGGAAAAAGGACTGTAAAGCGCTCCAAGGAGATAAGAGGGGAAGCTTCGCTTCTGGCTCAGGTATATTCGTGACTGAGGTCATGTTTTCTTCTTCGATATCATGGGTGTTGGACACTGCATGTGGAGTTCACATTTGTTCAAATGTACAGGAACTCAAGAGAAGAAGACAGGTGGGACAGCATGAGGTGGACCTACGCGTTGGAAACGGGGCACGGGTTGCTGCTGTTGCTGTAGGAGACTACTTTATTTCTTTACCATCTGGACTTGTATTGGAACTAGACAATTGTTATTTTGTTCCCAGTATAACTAAAAATATTATCTCCATTCCTGCTCTTGTCAGGAAGGGATTTTCCTTTGAATGCAATATTTCAAAGTGTATTTTGTCTTTTGATAATATTGTTTATGCAACTGGTTCAATTAACAATGGGTTATACATGTTGGACATGGAATGTTCGATACAGCAAATTGATATTAAGAAAGCTAAGTATGCTGATGACAGCACCTTGCTATGGCATAGTCGTTTAGGCCATATTAACGAGAAACGCATTAAGCGGTTGCATGATTATGGACTGCTGGGATCATTCTCCTATAAGGAGATTGATACATGCAAAGCTTGTTTGATGGGTAAAATGACGAAGTCACCTTTTCCTCACAAAGGTCAAAGGGCTTCAAGTTTACTTGACCTTATACACAGTGATGTGTGTGGGCCATTTGGTAAACATGCCAGAGGTGGCTATCAGTACTTCATTACCTTTACTGATGATTTCAGTAGGTATGGGTATGTCTATCTGATGAGACATAAGAGTGAATCTTTTGACAAGTTCAAAGAGTTCAAAAATGAAGTACAGAATCAGCTAGGCCGTAATATCAAGGCACTTCGCTCAGATCGAGGTGGTGAATACCTAAGTCATACGTTTACTGACTATCTAAAGGAGTGTGGGATTATCTCACAGCTCACTCCACCAGGAACACCGCAATGGAATGGTGTGTCCGAAAGGAGAAATAGAACGCTACTTGATATGGTTCGTTCTATGATGAGTCAGGCTACTCTTCCATACTCCTTTTGGGGTTTTGCACTGGAAACAGCTGCAAAGGTACTAAACCGAGTGCCATCCAAGGCAGTTTCAAAGACGCCATATGAGTTATGGTATGGGAAACAGCCAAGCTTGACATTTATCAGGATCTGGGGCTGCGAGGCTTATGTCAAAAAGCTCGCCTCTGGGAAACTAGAGAGCAGATCTGACAAATGTATCTTTGTCGGTTACCCTAAGGAAACTAAGGGTTATTATTTCTACGACCCCAAAGAGAACAAGGTTTTTGTTGCTCGGACTGCCATATTTCTTGAGAAGGAGTTTCTTCTGCAAGAGGCCAGTGGGAGAGAAATAAAGCTGGATGAGAATCCAGAAGAAGGACAAAGTGACCAAGTAGAGTTGGATGAGCCTGAGCCGGTAGAACAGGTTATTGGACAACCTGAGGCTCAGATATCACGGGAACCGCGAAGATCGGGAAGGATTCGTCGACAGCCTGAGCGCTATGACGGAGTCTATATCATTGACAATGATGAACCCCTCACTTATGCGGATGCGGTCAGTGGACCGGAGTCAGCGAGATGGCTTGAAGCTATGCGCGCCGAGATGGACTCCATGTCAGATAACCAAGTTTGGGATTTGGTTGATCCGCCTCCGGGAGTAATCCCTATAGGCTGTAAATGGATCTTCAAGAAGAAGATTGACATGGATGGTAACATAGTTACCTATAAAGGCAGGCTAGTTGCGAAAGGTTTCAAACAAATCTACGGGATAGATTATGATGAAACTTTCTCACCAGTAGCCATGTTTAAGTCTATTCGGATTCTTTTCGCGATAGCTGCATATTATGATTATGAGATTTGGCAGATGGATGTGCAAACAGCTTTCCTTAATGGAAATCTGGATGAGGATGTGTATATGACACAACCTGAAGGTTTCACTAATCCATCAGATCGTCATAAAATATGCAAATTAAAGAAGTCTATTTATGGACTTAAACAAGCATCGAGAAGCTGGAATATTCGTTTTGATGAATCAGTTACTGAATTTGGTTTCATCAAGAACGAGGATGACCCGTGTGTATATAAGAGGTTTAGTGGGAGCGTGATCACTTTCCTAGTCCTCTACGTCGATGATATCTTGATCATTGGAAATGACATTCCTGAAATGCATGCTGTGAAGGCATGGCTGAGGAAATGTTTCCAGATGAAAGATCTAGGAGAAGCAGCCTATGTGTTAGGTGTGAAGATCTACAGGGATAGATCTAAGAGGCTTCTCGGGCTGTGCCAGAGTACTTACATCGATAAGGTCCTGGAGAGATTTCATTTAGAGAATTCTAAACGAGGATATCTTCCAGTCAGACATGGTCTGAATCTTTCGAAGAGTCAGTGTCCACAAACACAGACTGAGAAAGATGAAATGAACAATACGCCTTATGCTTCGGCTATTGGTTCCATAATGTATGCGATGTTATGTACTCGCCCAGACGTTGCTTACGGGTTAAGCGTGACCAGTCGTTACCAGAGTAATCCAGGTATGGCGCACTGGATTGCAGTCAAGAACATTTTAAAATATCTGCGGAGGACCAAAGATATGTTCTTGATATATGGTGGTCAGGAAGAACTCAGTATTGAAGGATATACTGACGCTTCGTTCCAGTCTGACCAGGATGATTTCCGATCGCAATCAGGCTATGTTTTTAGCTTGAATGGAGGTGCAGTGGTGTGGAAGAGTTTCAAACAGTCAACTGTTGCTGATTCCACAACAGAAGCCGAGTATGTTGCAGCCTCGGAAGCATCCAAGGAGGCAGTGTGGATTCGTAAGTTCGTGAGAGAACTTGGTGTTGTTCCTTCGAGTGCTGATCCTTTGGTTATCTTCTGTGATAACACTGGAGCAATCGCACAAGCAAAGGAACCACGGTCGCACCAGAAGTCCAAGCACATACAGAGACGGTTTCATTTGATCAGGGAGATCATAGATCGTGGCGAGATCAAAGTCTGCAAGGTTCATACAGATGACAATCTGGCAGACCCGCTTACCAAGCCTCTGGCGCAGCAGAAGCATGAGAAGCACTGTAATAATATGGGTTTGAGATTTCTCAACCATTAGATTAAGTGCAAGTGGGAGATTGTTGGGGTATGCCCTTAAGGCTAATGTTTGAGGCCTATGGGAATGTATCAGTATCATGTAATAAACTGTTATGTTTAAAGGCATGGTTGTTATTCAGTTAGCTACATTGTCTGCTGCTATATATGTTCTTCTGAATAATGTCTCAAAAGCTGTTCAGCTAGGCTGATATGCTATTATGTCCTTAGTCGATGTATCTTGGTGAACATGAGACAACCTTGATATGGATAAGACTAATATGTAGTCTAATCTTATAGGATGCTTCGAGCATGGAATAAGATGTAGACTCATGGGTACATTGGATGTACTGGACAGACCCTACTAGGATGTTCAATTGTTTGTCGCAATATGAATATTCCTTGATTGCAACAAGTGGCACATTTCCTCTGACTTGAGATCACTTGTGTTTCTAAATGATGATTGTCATTGTTTTGAGGTAGTTCAATATCATTTGAAACATAATGATTATAGACTATCTTGGATGATGAGCTTGAGTCAGGTTAGGGCACTAGTGATAGACATAGGATTGCCGTCTCCTTGTTTTAGGAGTGTGATGTTCTAAAGGGGCCCCCTGGATGAGATGATTGAGAGAGTGTATGGCCATACCCAGGTGACAGTGTTCATCTGATCTAATCATGCTCATCATATTGGAGTTACGAGCTTGACAGGCTTGTCCAATAAGAACATCCAGTGGCAAAGGAAATATGCATGCCTTGTGAAATGATTCACACTTGTGCTGTGGTTTGGGTGTAGTCTTGGAAGACTCTTTCCTCTATATCGGGAGACAGTGATGTGTTGCTAGATACCCCTCACTGATCGTGATAATGAGAATTATCGTTACCGACATTTAAAGGAAACCCTCAGGGTCGCACAATTTGATGATATGGCTTACTTAAGTCAGATCGTGTGGACTGAATTGTTCAGGTTCAGTTTAAAGGGATTTAATCTCTGATTGTGAGTGAGATCTGGTCTGATCATGTTTGATTGATTAGAGCTTGAGATCGGTAAGCTTCGATCGAGAGAATAGATGCCAGATCGGTCAGATCAGGAGCATCAAGGAGATCGACGGTTAGATCGGGAACCTTAGGGTTTATTTAAGATCTAGACCATAATACTTGGATTTATTGGTCTTGGACCAAACCAAAATGAACCGCTCATGGAATGAGCGCATGGTTCAAGGCTTGGCGACAAGTTCACTTGGCGTGAACATATGGGGCGGTGAGTGGTTACTATTTTTAGTAACCATGATCTCCACTTGGTGGGGGGCTCTCGTCCGATTAGAGTAATCTCTATTCTTGCCACTTGAACTGATTTTTTTCCTCTCGACTCTCGTGGTGTGTGGCGACGCTTGAAGGTTGAGGAGGATTCGGCCAAGAGAAAAAGATCTCCATCCCTTTCTCATTCGATCAAGGATTCTTTGAACCCTTGCTAGCACAAGGAGCAACAAAGAGTTTGCCTTCATCCTCTTGTGTGCGAGACTTTGGAGAAGTGGCACTTGCGACTTTAGCTTCCAAGGCGACATCTACTCCATGGCGATGGTATGATCGTTTTGCATCATCTTGAATAGCTTTTCATTAAGTTGATCTTTTAACATGCAAGTCGATCCTATAAACCCTAGTTTCCGCAAGTCAAAATTTTATGCGCCATCACTTTAGGGTTTTTGCTCCCTCAAGAAGGGGACCCCCCTAATCTAAGGGGCACTTTCAAAGGGGATGAAACCCTAACGAAGGGGGCGCATGAAATTTTATAGGGTTTCATGTAGATCGTTTGCATGAATACGTATATGATCAACTTTTAAGGATGAGAAGTATTTCATACCGAAGCCATGTGTTGGATGGCGTCTTGGAAGAGAGAGAGCAAAAGAGATCTCCTCCAAAGAAGACACACACCAAATGATGAAGGCTTCCTTCTTGCGCACCTCTTGTGCTAGCAAAAGTGCCAAGATGTTCTTGTTCGAATGGTAGGGATGATGAGATGATGCTTGGCCGAGAGTTCTCCCCTTGTCGTCAACACCTTCACCACACGAAAATCGCAAGCCACGTCAAAGACAAGAGAGCAAAAACATTTAGGCGATATCAAGAGTGGCGTTACATGACTTCCCAAAATGGAAAGTCATGAAGCCATTCGCCAACGCCAAAACGCTTTCCTTCATGAACCATGCGTTCACATAGTGAACCGGTTCATTCTTTGGTTCAATTCGATTTGGTTCAAAGACCAAAATCAAACCAAGCCAAGCCAAGACATGGTCTAGACCTTCTATGAACCAAATGGCTCATGATCTAACCGTTCATCTCCTGATGCTCTTGATCTCACCGATCTAGCATCCATTCTCTCGATCAAAGCTTACCGATCTCAAGCCCTAATCAATCAAACATGATCAGACCAGATCTCACTTATAATCAGAGATTAAATCCCTTCAAACTGAATCCAAACAATTCAGTCCACACGATCTGACTTAAAGAAGCCATATCATCAAATTGTGCGACCCTAAGGGTTTCCTTTAAATGTCGGTAACGATAACTTGCGTTATCACGATCAGTGAGGGGTATCTAGCAACACATCACTGTCTCCCGATATAAAGGAAAGAGTCTTCCAAGACTACTCCCAAACCATAGCACAAGGGTGAATGCACTTCACTAGGCATACATATATCCTTTGCCACTGGATGTTCTTATTGGACAAGCGTGTCAAGCGTGTGACTCCAATATGATGAGCATGATTAGATCAGATGAACATAGTCATCTGGGTATGGCCATACACTTTCTCAATCATCTCATATAGGGGGGGCCCCTTTTAGAACATCACACTCCTTAAACAAGGAGACGGCAATCCTTTATCTATCACTAGTGCCCTAACCTGACTCATGATCATTATCCAAGATAGTCTATGATCATTATGTTTCAAATGATATTGAACTACCTCAAAACAATGACAATCATCATTTAGAAACACAAGTGATCTCAAGTTAGAGGACATGTGCCACTTGTAGCATACAAGGAATATTCACATCGTGACAAGCAATTGAATATCCTAATAGGGTCTGTCCAGTACATCTAATGTACCCATGAGTCTACATCTTATTCCATGCTCGAAGCATCCTATAAGATCAGAACACATATTAGTCTCAATCATATCAAGGCTGTCTCATGTTCACCAAGATATCTCGACTAAGGACTTTATAGCATGTCAGCCTAGCTGAACAGCTTTGAGACATTATTCAGTAGTACACTTATTATAGCAGACAAGGTAACAACCTGAATAATAACCATGCCTTTATAAACAGAAGAGTTTACTACATGATACTGATACAATCCCAAAGGCCTCAAACATTAGCCTTAAGGGCATACCCCAACAATCTCCCACTTGCACTTAATCTAATGGTTGAGAAATCTCAAACCCATATTATTACAGTGCTTCTCATGCTTCTGCTGCGCCAGAGGCTTGATAAGCGGGTCAGCCAGATTGTCATCTGTATGAACCTTGCAAATTTTGATCTCGCCTCGATCAATGATCTCCCGGATCAAGTGAAACCGTCTCTGTATGTGCTTGGACTTCTGGTGCGACCGTGGTTCCTTTGCTTGTGCGATTGCTCCAGTGTTATCACAGAAGATAACCAAAGGATCGACACTTGAAGGAACAACACCAAGTTCTCTCACGAACTTACGAATCCACACTGCCTCCTTGGATGCTTCCGAGGCTGCAACATACTCGGCTTCTGTTGTGGAATCAGCAACAGTTGACTGTTTGAAACTCTTCCACACCACTGCTCCACCATTCAAGCTAAAAACATAGCCTGATTGCGATCGGAAATCATCCTGGTCCGACTGGAACGAAGCGTCAGTATATCCTTCTATACTGAGTTCTTCCTGACCACCATATATCAAGAACATATATTTGGTCCTCCGCAGATATTTTAAAATGTTCTTGACCGCAATCCAGTGTGCCTGACCTGGATTACTTTGGAATCGACTGGTCACGCTTAACCCGTAAGCGACGTCTGGGCGAGTACACAACATCGCATACATAATGGACCCAATAGCCGAAGCATAAGGCGTATTGTCCATTTCATCTTTCTCAGTCTGTGTTTGTGGACACTGACTCCTCGAAAGATTCAGACCATGTCTGACTGGAAGATTTCCTCTTTTAGAATTCTCTAAATGGAATCTCTCCAGGACTTTATCGATGTAAGTACTCTGGCACAGCCCGAGAAGCCTCTTAGATCTATCCCTATAGATCTTCACACCTAATACATAGGCTGCTTCTCCTAGATCTTTCATCTGGAAACATTTCCTTAGCCATGCTTTAACAGCATGCAATTCAGGAATATCGTTTCCAATGATTAAGATATCATCGACGTAGAGGACTAGGAAAGTAATCACGCTCCCACTAAACCTCTTATATACACACGGGTCATCCTCGTTCTTGATGAAACCAAACTCAGAGATTGATTCATCAAAACGAATATTCCAGCTTCTAGATTCTTGCTTAAGTCCATAAATGGACTTCTTTAACTTGCATATTTTATGACGATCTGATGGATTAGTGAAACCTTCAGGTTGTGTCATATACACATCCTCATCCAGATTTCCATTAAGGAAAGCTGTTTTCACATCCATCTGCCAGATCTCATAATCGTAATATGCTGCTATCGCGAAAAGAATCCGAATAGACTTAAACATGGCTACAGGAGAGAAAGTTTCATCATAATCTATCCCGTATATTTGTTTGAAACCTTTCGCAACTAGTCTGCCTTTATAGGTAACAATGTTACCATCCATGTCAATCTTCTTCTTGAAGATCCATTTACAGCCTATAGGGATTACTCCCGGAGGTGGATCAACCAAATCTCAGACTTGGTTATCTGACATGGAGTCCATCTCGGCTCGCATAGCTTCAAGCCATCTAGCTGACTCCGGTCCACTGACCGCATCCGCATAAGTGAGGGGTTCATCATAATCAATGATGTAGACTCCGTCATAGCGCTCAGGCTGTCGACGGATCCTTCCCGATCTACGCGGTTCCCGTGATATTTGAGCCTCAGGTTGTTCAATAACCTGTTCTACCGGCTCAGGCACATCCAACTGTGCTTGACTACTTTGTCCATTCTCTGGATTCTCATCCAGCTTTATTTCTCTCCCACTGGCTTCTTGCAGAAGAAACTCCTTCTCAAGAAATATTGCCGTCCGAGCAACAAATACTTTGTTCTCTTTGGGTTCGTAGAAATAATAACCCTTAGTTTCCTTAGGGTAACCGACAAAGATGCATTTCTCAGATCTGCTCTCCAGTTTCCCAGAGGCGAGCTTTTTGACATAAGCCTCGCAACCCCAGATCCTGATAAATGTCAAGCTCGGCTGTTTCCCATACCATAACTCGTATGGAGTCTTAGAAACTGCCTTGGATGGCACTCGGTTTAGTACCTTTGCAGCTGTTTCCAGTGCAAATCCCCAAAAGGAGTAAGGTAGAGTAGCCTGACTCATCATAGAACGAACCATATCAAGTAACGTTCTATTTCTCCTCTCGGACACACCATTCCATTGCGGTGTTCCTGGTGGAGTGAGCTGTGAGATAATCCTACACTCCTTTAGATAGTCAGTAAACGCATGACTCAGGTATTCTCCACCTCGATCAGAACGAAGTGCCTTGATATTTCGGCCTAGCTGATTTTGTACTTCATTTTTGAACTCTTTGAACTTGTCAAAAGATTCACTTTTATGTCTCATTAAATAGACATACCCATACCTACTGAAATCATCAGTAAAGGTAATGAAGTACTGATAGCCACCTCTGGCATGTTTACTAAACGGCCCACACACATCACTGTGTATAAGGTCAAGTAAACCTGAAGCCCTTTGACCTTTGTTAGGAAAAGGGGACTTCGTCATTTTACCCATTAAACAAGCTTTGCATGTATCAATCTCCTCATAGGAGAATGATCCCAGCAGTCCATGATCATGCAACCGCTTAATGCGCTTCTTGTTAACATGGCCTAAACGACTATGCCATAGCAAGGTGCTGTCATCAGCATACTTGGCTTTCTTATTATCAATATTTTGTATAGAATATTCCATGTCCAACATGAATAACCCATTGTTGATTGAACCAGTTGCATAAATGTAAGATCCAGAAATTTATTAGCAGGTAAGAAAAATAAAGCTTTGATTATCTGATTTTTATGTGGACGTTTTCTTTGAGATAATGTATCGATTTGTGCTTTTTTCCTGCTATGTAAAAATGTGTCGCGGAGAGGATTCGAACCCGCGACTTAAGGCGTAGAGTGTGTGCTGCACACCACTAGGCTAGTGGTGTCTTTTTATTAGAAAAGGGTAAGAGCTCTTGTTAAAGGTGAGGTGGAAAATAACTTATGCTAAAAGGGTTATTGGATCTTCCACTTATGTTGCTATTGGGTTGGATTCTTGGGAGGTTTAGTGGGCAAAACGAAAGAAATCGTGGAGGGATCCATGTTCACACGTTTCCCTCTTGCTCACGATTGTTCTCAAGGAGAGGGTGGCGGCTTCTTCCCTCTTCCTTCTCCTCCTTTGGTGGCCGGCGGCGAGTGGTGTTGGGGCGACTTCCGGCGAGTCCTTGAACGTTTCCGGCGACGTGGTGGTGTGAGGGAAGGCGCAAAGGGTGAGGCTTGGGAAGAACCGAAACTAAGTGAGTGGATTTTCTCCTTCACCTAGTTCATGAATTTTGGATGTATTGTTTGTTTTAGAGAAGTTTGATGCCTAGAAACATGACATGAACCTTGATTGCAAGTTGTATACGTTTTCTTTGCTTTTCCCTAAAATTCGAAACCCTAGGTTGCATGACAATTAGGGCTTTTCATTTTTAAGGCTTCTAATCATCAATTAGACCTTGTTTAAGCATGTATGTAGCTTTAGTTTTTCAATTGCATGAAGTTTAGGGTTTGAATGAGAATTTCGACCCTTCTTCTCGAAATTACGCCCAAATGCATGGGTAAAAATTGGGGAAAACTTGATATTCATGAAATTAGGTATATGAGGACTCTACTGTATTTTTTTGGGAATTTTTAGAAATAAAAGTTTCTGTTGACTGAAGTTGACCTAGGGGTAATTCGGTAAATTTCCTAATTAAAATTGGGGAAAACTTGAAATTACGAATCTAGGGATCATGAGGGACGTAATGAATATTTTTACGAAATTTTTGGATAACTTTTCTTGTATGACTTAAACTTTGAACTAGGGGTATTTCTGTCTTTTGTTATCAGAACTAGTAGAAAACTATGAATATGTGATATTCTGCATTTATGTTAATTGTGAACGAAATTTAGTGAATTTTCTGTATTATTATGTATTTTTAATTGAATGGTGTATGCAGAAAGTAATGACATGAAATATTGATTGATAACTTTGGGTGATAACATAGCAAGGTTAGACTGAACTAATCAGCATGAAACCTAAGGACTACACTACTATGTGATTATGTGATTTTTGAATAATTATGTGATTATGTGATTTTTGAATATTATGTGGTTATGTGATTTCAAATATTATATGTTGTGATCATGGAATGGTTAGGACTAAGGCTAAGTGTAACTGTGTGCTCAATGGGATAGTTGATATGTGATATGTTAAGGGTTAGATATTTCAGCCCTGTATTGTGATATGTGAAGGGGGTTGATGTTCAGCCTGCCTGTTATGATTATTGTGATGGGGGTTGATGTTCAGCCTGCCCGATATGATTATTGTGATGACTATCCTAGAGTCTAGTTGACACTTAGGAGTCCACCTTTGTGATATAAGATATAAGATGTGTCTGTTGTCCAGTAGGAACCCTTTGGGAGAATGAGTTTTGACGTAAAGTGCCATGTCTTGGTCGGACAGGGGGCCACCTCTTGATGTCATCACTCTTTTGTGTTATGGGGTGTCGTAGAGCAAAGTGCCACGTCATGACCTGGCGGGGGCCACCTCTTGAATCTACACATCTTTTTGTGTTATGGGGTGTAGTAGAGCAAAGTGCCATGTCGTGACCTGGCGGGGGCCACCTCTTGATTCTATACACTGTACATCTATATGTTGCATGCAGGCTTCTCCCAGTGCTTAGGCCAAAGCCGGGTTAGACCATGATGGTCACTACTGAATATGCTGGACAACTAGGTTAACTAAGTGGTTAATGTGTACAGTGGTTTAGAGTGTAGCTCTAGAACCTTAGTTACTCTATGGGGACAGTTGTGTGATGTCTTGGCAGTGTATACTTGATTGTTCATATGTGTTTTGTTCTTTAATTTTGTTATATGTTGATATGATAATCTGTTAAAGATTTTTAAAATAATCTGCCTGTATTTTTGAATGTATGCTATGGATGGTCGTTTGAGACTATCCACTCACTGGGCTGTGTAGCTCACCCCTCAATGTTTTCAGGTGTAGAACAGGGGCGCACTGCATGAGTTAGCATGTTATACGGATATTGTGATTCTCCATGCTGGTTGGATGTATAACTTTTGTGCTTAATTAACTGAGGCCGGATGTGGCCGAATTATATGAACTTGAGTTGCCAGTTATGGCCAAACTATGTGTGAACTTGTGTTGCCGGTTGTGGCGGTTTTGATATTATGATTTTTTTGTGTCACCGCGGGCTTTGGCCTGGTTTCGGTGTTTGGTATCACTGTGAAACTTTATGGAATCGACGTTGTGATTTTGTTTTGAATTTCAGTTTGATGTGTATTTTTGCAATCGGTTTTGATATACATGTAACTTGCATATGTCTAGTGCAAGTATTGCGTGGTGGCAGGTACCTTTATGAATTGTGTTTCTTGGAGATTGTATGTATGGATTTTTGGAAATTTTCAGATCATGTTTCTTGAACTCGGTTTTACCTAGCATGTGAATCGATCTTGTATGACACATCCTGTTTCTTCTGTGATTTGTGTTGCTTGTTTGGGGTTAAGATAACGGGATGTGACAATAAACAATATTATCATAAGATAAAACACACTTTGAAATATTGCATTCAAAGGAAAATCCCTTCCTGACAAGAGCAGGAATGGAGATAATATTTTTAGTGATACTGGGAACAAAGTAACAATTGTTTAATTCTAATACAATGCCAGATGGTAATGAGATGAAATAGTCTCCTACAGCAACAGTAGCAACCCGTGCCCCGTTTCCAACGCGTAGGTCCACCTCATGCTGTCCCACCTGTCTTCTTCTCTTGAGTTCCTGTACATTTGAACAAATGTGAACTCCACATGCAGTGTCCAACACCCATGAAACAGAAGAAGATGATATCATGACCTCAGTCACAAATATACCTGAGCCAGAAGCAATGCTTCCCCTCTTGTCTCCTTGGAGCGCTTTACAGTCCTTTTTCCAGTGACCCAGCTGGCCACAGTGGAAACACCTGTTGTCCTTCGACCGCTTCACCTTTTGTTTCAGCGCCTTACTGTAGTTCTTGACAGGGGCTTTGCCCTTCTTCCCCTTCTTCTTGTTCCTTGAAGGAACCATTAAGACAGAGGTTGAAGGCTTTCCCTTCAGAGTTTCCTCAGTAGTCAAGAGCATATTCAGCAGCTCTGCCGGAGTACAATCGATTTTGTTCATATTAAAGTTAATAATGAACGCATCGAAAGAAGGCGGGAGAGACTGCAGAATAATATCTACAGCAAGCTCCTGGTTGATGGTATGCCCCAGTTTCTCCAGAGCCTCCTTGTGCCCAATCATCTTGAGCACGTGAGCTCCCACTGGGTTCCCTTCAGCCAGTTTGCTCTGAAAGAAAACTTTGTCAGATTATAGCGTTCTGTCCTCGCCTGTGCAGCATACAGCATCTTGAGGTTCGCTATAATCTCTATAGCCGACATATCCTCATCCTGACGCTGCAGCGGTGGCGTCATAGACGCTAGCATCAGGCAAGCGACATCAATGCTATCATTGACGTGCTTTTCATAGGCATCACGAACCGCCCTTGCGGCGTTCGCAGCGGGTTGAGGCGGCACAGCCGTCTCGAGGACATACAGTTTCCTCTCTGCCTTAAGAACGATCTTAAGGTGTCCGAACTAGTCTGAGAAGTTTGGCCCAGCAAACTTCTCCCTTTCCAGTAGGGATCGCACATTGAAGCTCATGGTGTTCGTTGCTGCAGGAATCTACAACAATGCAAGAACAGCAAGGTCAGTATCAATGTTCAGAATCAATCCAGGACTTAAGAAAGATTCTTTTCTCACTATTTTATCTGGCTGAAAAATCCAGCAAAACAGCCCGAAAGAGTAACACTCTTTTAGTGAGATGGGATCCAGATTTCATACTTGGTCTCCGCGTCCCGTTCTGACGAGATAAGATGCACAGAGAGTACAAGCACTAATCTCTGGTAGGCTGTCCCAGCCAATCGCCAACCCGTGCGATTCCCCTTCACCTGGGCAATCCAGCAGACTGTGCCAACTGAGTTGGTACAACACAGTCTCTGATCCCACAGATGGCTGCCTCCATGTGCTTCCATATGCGCCACATATGTAGCCTACATGGTCAAGCTGACCCGACCTACTCCCTGGACCACCACGTGCTATGCTGAGCAATGAGAAGCGATAAATCCCTTCTCTGTAACACGCAGGTGTAATCCAGCACCGTCTGAAGATAGATGGACATGCCCACTGAGTGGGTACAACACGGCTCCAACGATAGTCAGAATAGTGAGGTTTCGCGTCAGAAGGCTTACGAGCTTGATATTTTAGCGTTTGGATTTTAACGGTCTTTTATCTTCTTCACTATCATGCAATTCCTATGGTGATAGCAGAAGATAAATAAATCATGCTGTTCTACTTATTTAAACAATAAAAGAAAGCATGCATCTTATGTGGTAAAAGCTCATAGCCTAAGTAAGACCTTAATTTATCTTAAGTCTTCACTTGCTTTTCTTTATGGGTTTTTAGCTGCTCATCTGGCCCAACCCAGGGCCCCAGCGCTCAATGCAGCTCAGGTGCGCCCACCAGCTGTATGCGCCTCTGCGATGTGTGCTTTTGTGCTCTTGTCTAATCAAAATACATTTTGATCTATCTAGACAAGCTTGACTCGCAGGTCAAATATACAATAAATTAATGAACAATGTGATTCACAGATCACAATAAAATTAATTTACAAGTTAAATCCAGGCTCGCAGGCCCCAGCACAGCACACATTTAACATGGGCAGCCCACATAAGAATAAACAAACAAGCATAGGCATCAAACAACATGTGATCCAATTAAAAGAAAATAAATTTTGAAAACCCCATTGGCATCAATTTTAATTTTCTTATGAGTCCTACAACCTTACAATGGTCCATTGATAGGGATCCACTCATCCATCTAGTCAGATCCTCTGCCCCTTGCATGCACCAAGTCCTAACTGACTCGAGTTGACCTAATGGTCAACCATGCATGCGCCAAGGGCTGAACAACCCTCATGAGTTCTGGCAAGCGGGTGTGACCCCGGGCCTAACTCATGTGTGTTCAATGGTCGTCTCAACCAGACCTCGCTACATGCCCTTGATGCAGTCAACCTATAGCCACCTCTTGCTTGCGCACAGGTGCTATCTGGTCAACCCATCTAGGCTGTCAGATGGTCTGATCAGACTTGGATCTATTCTAGATGATGCTTTCAACCCCATCAACCCATCTAAGGGATTATAGTAGGCGCATTAGATCTAATGGGCGCGCAAGGTAAGTTTTTTCTTTTTGAAAACATTAACAAGCGCTAACCAAAAACATTATACATGCGCAAATCAAGATAAACATACATCTAAGAGCTTAAACTAGCATGTAGTTTATTTCGGCATGTACATAGATCTATACTTTGCAAGCGCAAACAAGGATCACTCAAAGCAACCATATGATTCATGCATAAACCATAAGCTCTGATACCATTTGAAAGTCCCCTTCAAGGGGGAGAGCAAAGGGGATGAAACCCTAACGAAGGGGGCGCATGAAATTTTATAGGGTTTCATGTAGATCGTTTGCATGAATACGTATATGATCAACTTTTAAGGATGAGAAGTATTTCATACCGAAGCCATGTGTTGGATGGCGTCTTGGAAGAGAGAGAGCAAAAGAGATCTCCTCCAAAGAAGACACACACCAAATGATGAAGGCTTCCTTCTTGCGCACCTCTTGTGCTAGCAAAAGTGCCAAGATGTTCTTGTTCGAATGGTAGGGATGATGAGATGATGCTTGGCCGAGAGTTCTCCCCTTGTCGTCAACACCTTCACCACACGAAAATCGCAAGCCACGTCAAAGACAAGAGAGCAAAAACATTTAGGCGATATCAAGAGTGGCGTTACATGACTTCCCAAAATGGAAAGTCATGAAGCCATTCGCCAACGCCAAAACGCTTTCCTTCATGAACCATGCATTCACATAGTGAACCGGTTCATTCTTTGGTTCAATTCGATTTGGTTCAAAGACCAAAATCAAACCAAGCCAAGCCAAGACATGGTCTAGACCTTCTATGAACCAAATGGCTCATGATCTAACCGTTCATCTCCTGATGCTCTTGATCTCACCGATCTAGCATCCATTCTCTCGATCAAAGCTTACCGATCTCAAGCCCTAATCAATCAAACATGATCAGACCAGATCTCACTTATAATCAGAGATTAAATCCCTTCAAACTGAATCCAAACAATTCAATCCACACGATCTGACTTAAAGAAGCCATATCATCAAATTGTGCGACCCTAAGGGTTTCCTTTAAATGTCGGTAACGATAACTTACGTTATCACGATCAGTGAGGGGTATCTAGCAACACATCACTGTCTCCCGATATAAAGGAAAGAGTCTTCCAAGACTACTCCCAAACCATAGCACAAGGGTGAATGCACTTCACTAGGCATACATATATCCTTTGCCACTGGATGTTCTTATTGGACAAGCGTGTCAAGCGTGTGACTCCAATATGATGAGCATGATTAGATCAGATGAACATAGTCATCTGGGTATGGCCATACACTTTCTCAATCATCTCATATAGGGGGGGCCCCTTTTAGAACATCACACTCCTTAAACAAGGAGACGGCAATCCTTTATCTATCACTAGTGCCCTAACCTGACTCATGATCATTATCCAAGATAGTCTATGATCATTATGTTTCAAATGATATTGAACTACCTCAAAACAATGACAATCATCATTTAGAAACACAAGTGATCTCAAGTCAGAGGACATGTGCCACTTGTAGCATACAAGGAATATTCACATCATGACAAGCAATTGAATATCCTAATAGGGTCTGTCCAGTACATCTAATGTACCCATGAGTCTACATCTTATTCCATGCTCGAAGCATCCTATAAGATCAGAACACATATTAGTCTCAATCATATCAAGGCTGTCTCATGTTCACCAAGATATCTCGACTAAGGACTTTATAGCATGTCAGCCTAGCTGAACAGCTTTGAGACATTATTCAGTAGTACACTTATTACAGCAGACAAGGTAACAACCTGAATAATAACCATGCCTTTATAAACAGAAGAGTTTACTACATGATACTGATACAATCCCAAAGGCCTCAAACATTAGCCTTAAGGGCATACCCCAACAGAGTTTACTGACTATCTGAAGGAGTGTGGGATTATCTCACAGCTCACTCCACCAGGAACACCGCAATGGAATGGTGTGTCCGAGAGGAGGAACAGAACCTTACTGGATATGGTTCGTTCAATGATGAGTCAGGCTACTCTACCTTACTCCTTTTGGGGATTTGCACTGGAAACAGCTGCAAAGGTACTAAACCGAGTGCCATCCAAGGCAGTTTCAAAGACTCCATATGAGTTATGGTATGGGAAACAGCCGAGCTTGACATTTATTAAGATCTGGGGTTGCGAGGCTTATGTCAAAAAGCTCGCCTCTGGGAAACTAGAGAGCAGATCTGAGAAATACATCTTTGTCGGTTACCCTAAGGAAACTAAGGGTTATTATTTCTACGATCCCAAAGAGAACAAAGTATTTGTTGCTCGGACGGCCATTTTTCTTGAGAAGGAATTTCTTCTGCAAGAGGCCAGTGGGAGAGAAATAAAGCTGGATGAGAATCCAGGAGAAGGACAAAGTAGTCAAGCACAGTTGGATGAGCATGAGCCAGTTGAGCAGGTTATTGAACAACCTGAGGCTCAGATATCACGGGAACCGCGAAGATCGGGAAGGATCCGTCGACAGCCTAAGCGCTATGACGGAGTCTACATCATTGATCATGATGAACCCCTCACTTATGCGGATGCGGTCAGTGGACCGGACTCAGCGAGATGGCTTGAAGCTATGCGCGCCGAGATGGACTCCATGTCAGATAATCAAGTCTGGGATTTGGTTGATCCGCCTCCGGGAGTAATCCCTATAGGCTGTAAATGGATCTTCAAGAAGAAGATTGACATGGATGGTAACGTAGTTACCTATAAAGGCAGGCTAGTTGCGAAAGGTTTCAAACAAATCTACGGGATAGATTATGATGAAACTTTCTCTCCTGTAGCCATGTTCAAGTCTATTCAGATTATTCTTGCGATAGCAGCATATTACGATTATGAGATCTGGCAAATGGATGTGAAGACTGCTTTCCTTAATGGAAAACTGGAAGAGGATGTGTATATGACACAACCTGAAGGTTTCACTAATCCATCAGATCGTCATAAAATATGCAAGTTAAAGAAGTCCATTTATGGACTTAAGCAAGCATCTAGAAGCTGGAATATTCGTTTTGATGAATCAATCTCTGACTTAAGCAAGCACACTGGATTGCAGTCAAGAACATTTTAAAATATCTGCGGAGGACCAAAGATATGTTCTTGGTGTATGGTGGTCAGGAAGAACTCAGTATTGAAGGATATACTGACGCTTCATTCCAATCTGACCAGGATGATTTCCGATCGCAATCAGGCTATGTTTTTAGCTTGAATGGAGGAGCTGTGGTATGGAAAAGTTTCAAACAGTCTATCGTTGCTGATTCTACAACAAAAGCCGAGTATGTTGCAGCCTCGGAAGCATCCAAGGAGGCAGTGTGGATTCGCAAGTTCGTTCAGGAACTTGGTGTTGTTCCTTCGAGTGCAGATCCTTTGGTTATCTTCTGTGATAACACTGGAGCAATAGCATAAGCAAAGGAACTACGGTCGCACCAGAAGTCCAAGCACATACAGAGACGGTTTCACTTGATCCGGGAGATCATTGATCGTGGTGAGATCAAAATCTGCAAGGTTCATACAGATGACAATCTGGCTGACCCGCTTACCAAGCCTCTGGCGCAGCAGAAGCATGAGAAGCACTGTAATAATATGGGTTTGAGATTTCTCAACCATTAGATTAAGTGCAAGTGGGAGATTGTTGGGGTATGCCCTTAAGGCTAATGTTTGAGGCCTTGGGATTCTTTCAGTATCATGTATAAACTCTTATGTTTATAAAGGCAATGGTTGTTATTCAGTTTGTTACATTATCTGCTGCAATATGTATACTTCTGAATAATGTCTCAATGCTGTTCAGCTTGGCTGACATGCTGTAATGTCCTTAGTCGAGATATCTTGGTGAACATGAGACAGCCTTGATATGATTGAGACTAATATGTGTTCTAATCTTATAGGATGCTTCGAGCATGGAATAAGATGTAGACTCATGGGTACATTGGATGTACTGGACAGACCCTACTAGGATATTCAATTGCTTGTCACAATGTGAATAATCCTTGTTTGCAACAAGTGGCACATTTCCTCTGACTTGAGATCACTTGTGTTTCTAAATGATGATTGTCATTGTTTTGAGGTAGTTCAATATCATTTGAAACATAATGGTTATAGACTATCTTGGATAATGAGCATGAGTCATGTTAGGACACTAGTGATAGATATAGGATTGCCGTCTCCTTGATTGGAGTGTGATGTTCTAAAGGGGCCCCCCTGAATGAGATGATTGAGAAAGTGTATGGCCATACCCAGGTGACTATGTTCATCTGATCTAATCAAGCTCATCATATTGGAGTTACAGGCTTGACGCGCTTGTCCAATAAAGAACATCCAGTGGCAAAGGAAGCATGTATGCCTAGTGAAGTGGATTCACACTTGTGCTGTGGTTTGGGTGTAGTCTTGGAAGACTCTTTTCTTTATATCGGGAGACAGTGATGTGTTGCTAGATACCCCTCACTGATCGTGATAACGTAAGTTATCGTTACCGACATTTAAAGGAAACCCTTAGGGTCGCACAATTTGATGATATGGCTTACTTAAGTCAGATCGTGTGGACTGAATTGTTTGGGTTCAGTTTAAAGGGATTTAATCTCTGATTGTAAGTGAGATCTAGTCTGATCATGTTTGATTGATTAGGGCTTGAGATCGGTAAGCTTCGATCGAGAGAATGGATGTTAGATCGGTGAGATCATGAACATCAAGAGATGAACGGTCAGATCTAGAACCTTAGGGTTTAATTTGATCTGGACCAAAGGCTTGGCTTAATTGGTCTTTGAACTAAACCAATTTGAACCGGCTCATCAAGTGAGCGCTTGGTTCAATTGGAGGATGAGTTTCGGAAGGTTCATGAACGCATGAACGCTTGGAGTTAGGGACTTTCTATATTTGGAAAGTCGGTTTTCAATTTGAGAAAACGTCTCCACGTTTTGAGTGGAAACGACTCCACTTCGTTTTGTGACATCCTCTCGCCTCTTCCTCACGACGACTCTCGTGTGTGGAGATAGAACTCACGCCAAGGAAGAGTGGGGCAAGCCTAGTAATCGTCTCTTCATCCCTTCAAACGATCAAGGATACTTTGGAGCCTTGCTAGCACAAGGAGTGACAAAGGAGTAGGCCATCTTCCTCTTGTGTGCGATTCCCTTTGGAGAAGAAGCAATCGACTCTTTGCTTCCAAGGCGCCATCTAAGCTATGGCAATGGTATGATCGTTTTTGTTGATCTTTGCAAGCTTTTTATCTAGTTGATCATATAACATGCAAGTTGATCTTGAAACCCTAGCTTCCGTTGCAAAAGTTTCATATGCGCCACCTATTAGGGTTTCGCCCCCTTTGGCTTTAGGGGACCTTTCAGTCTCCGCGACTCACGAGGGTGAGTTGGGCTGCACAGAGTGATCCCATGCTTCCATAGGTAGGCATGCTAGCCAATTGTGCCGTGCACAACTCCTCTTAGTCAAGACAGACTAGGTGTCCTATGTCCAATGAGGGCTGGATACAACACAGAACCCTATCCTCTCAACAGCTGCCTCTAGTGTTTCATTATGTTAGTGACATATGAAAAACTAGTCAAGTCTAACCTAATTGTTATGCCCAGGGCCAACCTGCACCTCGCGAGGGCACGTCTACACTTGTGGTAGACTAAGATGCATATTGTCACCACGCGCCTTCCAAAGATAGATGGGTGTGTCTCACGAGGGTGAGAAATAGTTCACAGTCCATCGATCGATAGCTTGACGAGGGCTACACCTCATAACGCTATTGACTTGATATTACGTGGAGAGTTTATTCATAAATTATTATTATTTTCTAGCATGCATATTTTCCTATGGTGGCAGCAAAAAGGAAAAACATCACAGGCATGCTATGGACAGAATAATAAACCATCACAGGCATGCTAATTTGGTCGATATAGTCATAGCCCTTTTCATACACATAACATTTCACGAGCCATGTGATATGTTGTCATGCATCCATGGGTTACGAGTCCCTTTAGCAGATCAGCCCATGCTAGTAAGCCAAAAGCTTGCATCCTTCCTCTAACCACAAATCAATCACCATGCTTCCAATAGCTGGCACCACTCAGATTTCAGTTGATGAAGTCACCTTGTTGTCTTGATGAAGCCAAAGCATATCTTATGAAAACAAGTCTACATCTATTCTAAAAACAAGATGAGAGAATACATGAATATTTTTTACATGAAGATAGGGGAGAGGTGTCACACGCAGGTGGCATAAAATTTTACAAGAATTCATCACAGGTGGAAACATGCTTCCACATCACAACACAGGAGGGCACTCGCTATAACCATATCAACCCATGGAAGAGACAAGTGGTGCATATAAAAAATTTAAAAAACTAGAAGGATCAAATTTTAATCCCCTTATGCACCAAATACATCCACAATAATCTTGCCACAAATCTTATGCTAAAAATTGAGATTAGGTTTCATGATGATTTCATAGATCAAACCAGCTAGCAACTTTGTCAGATCAAGAGACCCGGCCAGTCCATAGGACACAATGCTCGTCCTACTTGACAAAATTACATGCGCCTATGATCTTAAATCCATCATAAAAACAATCCAAAATTCAGCCATAAGTTTGATAAGAAGATGTTAGGATGTGAACGCTTTCTAGATGAAATGCACATGGAAGAAAGAATAAGCACACCTTGTGCTTCTCGCAAGAATAAGCACACCTTGTGCTTCTCGCATGTAGCTCTGATACCACTGTTAGGGAATACCGGGTGTAATTTTAAAATTTTGTAGTCCAAGGACGCAGCGGAAGACATATTACACCCGAAACATATTCCTTGACTAAGGATCCATGCGAGAGAGACAACACAAGGATGTGTTAGAGATTGTACCTCTATTGCTTGTCAAGTTGATGAAGCCAAGTTGAAGATGATCAAGCGCTCACCCTCTACAAGTATCTACGCGTCAACCTTCTCAACGTTGCTCCCTTCCTCGCTTGGTGCTAGCCTCAGGAAGAGAAGATCACCTCTTGGAATCTCCTTCTTATTCCTCCTTGTTCTTCACGCCAACTAGATTCTTGCTTGGAGACTCTCACCCAACAAGAGAAGAGGGAGAGGAGTAGTGGCGCAACACCAAGGAAGGAGGTCGGCTAGGGCTTCCAATGCTTATGCAACTTCCACTCGAAGTTGCCATGCCTTGGCGTTGAATAGATGTGTATCAAGAGAGGGGCGCACACCCCTTCTTTTATAACTAAGTAACCCCAAACCGCCTCTTATCTTTCCATGTTTGCTCTTGGTGTTGTTGGGAAACCCCGGGAATATTTTACAAATTTTTGGCATAAACATTACAGAATATATAGCACAGTAGAAGAATATCCCTGAAACAAGCGAGTCCCAAAAACCTAGTGAAGATCTCTTGTGAGGGGGTCGACACGATGAGATAGAAAATACCTAGAGCAAGGTGATGCCGATGTCGAGGTAGGCGCCCAAGCGTGCGCCCTCTACAGTCTCACACACACGGATGCCTCGAGCTCTCTTCTTCCTCGCCCGGTGCTAGCCTCGGGAAGAAGATCCAAGCCTTAGGGTTCCTTCTTCAAGCCTTGCGCCACCTCCAAGGTTCTAGCACCAATGAAGAAAGGAGAAGGGAAGGGATGAAGACAAGTCGCCAAGACACCAATGCTCCTTGCGCCAAGAGGAAAGGAGGAAGAGGTGCTCTCAGCCTTTGATGGAAGAGGATGCGCCAAGAAGAAGTCTCTTGCTCTCGCTTCTTTGTTGCTTATGCCAACTTGAATGCATGCCTTACACACTCGCATATGATGTGTATATATAGATCAAGGGGCGGCAACAAAAGGGTGGGCGCAATATGAAGAGGTGCGGCTAGGGTTTACAAGGTGGCAATTAGGGTTTATGGCTTTGGAAAGTCTTCAAGACTTTTCCATAAACTCAATGCAATTGCCCAAGACTTACCATAGAAGTCTATCATGCCTTAGATGCCTCAAGCCTTGCCATAGTGGCAAGCTTTCCATCTAAGCATGAAGGGGGAGGCGCCAATTCCTTCCAAAGAAAGCAAATTGGGCTAAGCTCACCCCATTATGCCCTTGGCGCCAATGGGGTTGGCTTTTCTCCCCATTATAACCTTTTAGCCCATTGCCTCTTCATGACAATTTGTTATTGGGCCTCATTGGATAATGAGCAAGCCCAAGCTTCATTACATGGGTTGATTAAGCAATTGGATCCAATCCAATGCAACCCTAATCCAAATTTGACCAACCAAGGTCAAATACGGGTCAACCTGTTAAAAATGAAGTTTGGCGCTAATAACTCTCTTCCATCTCATCAGGCCCATTGGCGTTGATGAAATCTCCCAAATAGATCCGAGTCATCCAATAACTCAATCATAAGGCTTCCCGATCAATATGAGAACTCGAGTATTAAGGTGTGTGACCCTGTAGGTTCCTCTGACGTTGGTAATGCTGACCTAAGGTCATCATAAGTAGTGAGTGGCACCTAGTAGTGCATCACTGCTACCCAAGTCATCGGAATGGATATCGACATCGACATCCCCATCATCGCAACTAGGTATAGATGCATCATAGTCTCTTTGCCAAACTGATATCCGATTGGACAAGTGTGTCACCACTTGTTTTCACCCAATCACATGGTCATGACTAAATCAGGTTCTGACCTGGGTATGGCATACACTTTCAGTCATAGAACCATAGAGGGGCTCCATGGATATCAAGCTTCTCTCAGGAAGGGGCAAATCCTCTGTCTGTCCATTGACCTTCTCATATGGGTCGTGACATACTCAATAACAACCGTTATTACCTCCCAACTACGGTGAGATCTTAGGTTGTATCAAAGCATGTCCCTAACCATATAGAATGGTCAATGACCTTATGTCAAGGGATCAATGCATCTCCTGTCACTTGTGAGGATAACTCATGACACCAAGTCATAGCCTCACAGTGGGTCGGTCCAGTATATCCACCACTGATATACCCATGTGTCTGCGTTAGCACCACGTACAGATGCATTACAGACTCTTTGCCGAACTGCTATCCGATTGGACAAGTGTGTCACCACTTGTTTTCATCCAATCACATGGCTATGACTAAAACAGGTTCTCACCTGGGTATGGCCATACACTCTCAGTCATAGAACCATAGAGGAGCTCCATGGATATCATACTTCCCTTAGGAAGGGGCAAATCCTGTGTCTGTCCATTGACCTTCTCATATGGGTCGTGACATGCTCAATGACAACCGTTATTACCTCCCAACTACGGCGAGGTGTTAGGTTGTATCAAAGCAAGTCCCTAACCATATAGAATGGTCAATGACCTCATGTCAAGGGATCAATGCATCTCTTGTCACTTGTGAGGATAACTCATGACACCAAGTCATTGCCTCACAGCGGGTCGGTCCAGTATATCCACCACTGATATACCCATATGTCTGCGTTAGCACCTCGTGCCTAACCAGGCCATATACCAGTCTCACAAGTACCATAGCTGTCCCATATCCACTAAAGTACATTGACTGGGGACAACCATTTGAGCACAGATCCAATCTGTCTCCAGGGACCTTATCATGTAAGTACACAATCGCAAATGTAGACAAATAATGATAACGACAATGCCAGAAAGATATATAAATATTAGAGTAAAGTAGTACAAATGTGGACCAATACTAGGTCTTAGGGCATATACACCAACAATCTTCCACTTGTAATAAGACCTAGAGGTAGAGAAATCTCAACCCCATATCTCTAGCGTGACCATCATGCTTCTACTGCGCCAAAGCCTTGGTCAATGGGTCTGCCAGATTGTTTTCTGTGTCAACTCTGCTTATCTTGACATCACCTCTATCGATGATCTCTCTAATCAAGTGAAATCTACTGAGTATGTGTTTGGATCTTTCATGAGACCGTGGTTCCTTGGCTTGTGCAATTGCCCCATTGTTGTCACAATAGAGCTCAATGGGATTCACTGCACTTGGAACCACCTAAAGTTCAGAAATGAACTTCCTAATCCAAATGACTTCTTTGGCTGCCTCAAAAGCAGCCACATACTTAGCCTCGGTTGTAGAATCAGCTATAGTGGATTGCTTGAAGCTCTTCCAGCATACAGCACCTCCATTCATCTTGAACACATAGTCGGCCTGCAATCTAAAGTCGTCAGGGTTAGACTAGAACGACGCATTAGTGTAGCCCTGAATACTGAGCTCTTCCTGTCCCCCATAGACCAAGAATAGATCCTTAGTTCTTCTCAGGTACTTCAGGATATTCTTTATAGCCACCCAGTGCTGCAGACCTAGATTGGATTGGTATTGGCTGGTTATGCTCACAGCATAAGCCACATCTGGTCTAGTACACAACATTGCATACATGATCGATCCCACCGCCGAAGCGTAGGGCACTCGACTCATGTCATCCCTCTCAGCCTGTGTGGTAGGACACTGGCTTTTTGAGAGAGTAAGGCTATGTCTCACTGGAAGGTATCCCTTCTTGGATTGCTCCAAGTTGAACCTCTCCAGAACCTTATCAATGTAGGTACTTTGACTAAGGGCCAGGAGCCTTTTGGATCTATCCCGATAGATCCTCATGCCAAGAATATAGGCGGCCTCCCCTAAGTCCTTCATCTCAAAACACTTCCCCAACCATGTCTTCACAAACTGAAGACTAGGGATGTCATTTCCGATGAGTAGTATGTCATCAACATACAAGACCAGAAAAATCACCAAGCTCCCACTGAATTTTCTGTATACACAGGCGTCATCTTCACTTTTAATAAAGCCATAGTCTCTCACAGCTTCATCAAATCGAAGATTCCAACTTCGAGATGCTTGCTTTAATCCATAAATGGATTTCATTAGCCTGCAGACCTTGTTGGCTTCTGCAGGATGGATGAAGCCATCAGGTTGTGTCATATACACATCCTCTGTCAGCTTCCCATTGAGGAGCGTTGTCTTCACATCCATTTGCCATATCTCATAATCATGATATGTAGCTATAGAAAGCAGAATCCGAATGGATTTGATCATGGCAACTGGCGAGAATGTTTCATCATAGTCCACCCCGTGGACTTATTTGAATCCCTTAGCCACTAGTCTACCCTTATAGGTAACTATGTTTCCATCCATGTCAGTCTTCCTCTTGAAGACCCACTTACACCCTATGGGTTTTACCACATTAAGCAGCTCAACCAAATCCCATACTTGGTTAGCTAACATGGAATCCATTTCGGATTGCATGGCCTCAAGCCATCTCTCGGAGTCCGGTCCACTGACTGCCTCATCATAGGTCCTGGGCTCATCCTCAATGATGAAGATCCCGTTGTGTTGGGTCGACAGCGACCCATACCTCTCAGGTGCACGATGAATCCTCTCAGATCTATGTGAGACCTGTGTCTGAGCCTCAGGCTGCCTAGCAACCGGTGCAGGTGGCTCAGGTTCCATCTCTTTGTCTTGTGGTTGCACTTGGACCTCGTCCAATTCAAACTTGCTCCCACTAACTACTTTCATGAGAAATTCTTTCTCTAGAAAGACAGCACCCCAAGCCACAAAAACTTTGTTCTTGGTGGGAACATAGAAGTTGTATCCTTTAGTTTCCTTAGGATACCCCCACAAAGACACATTTATCAGATCTAGGTTCTAGCTTGCTAGAATCCTGACGTTTGACATAAGCCTCACATCCCCGTATCCTAATAAATGAGAGATTAGGGCGTCTCTGACTCCATACCTCGTATGGTATCTTGGAGACACTCTTGGATGGAATGTTATTCAGTAACTTGGAGACACTCCGCATGCGGTATCCAATACCCATGACATAGAATTAGATAGGTTGACTTCAATAACGTAAATACCTGAGCTAGAAGCTAAGGCCAAGCCTTTCTTCTCCTCATTCTGAAGTTGTTTGCAGTCCCTCCTCTAGTGACCCTACTCGCCACAGTGGAAGCACCTCTGTTCCTTTAACTTCTTTGCCTTTTTCTTCAATGCCTTGGTAGGACCTTTGGCACTGCCCTTAGCACGTGCCTTACCCTTCTTCTTTATCTTCTTGGTCGCAGAGACCAAAAGAACAGAATTGGGTTTGGTCTTACCCATCTCCCGCTCGGCTGTTTGGAGCATATTCAGTCGTTCCTCCCTTGTGCAATCAATCCGGTTCATGTTAAAATTTATGATAAATGGACTGAAGCTAGGGGGCAGGGACTGCAGAATAAGATCCACAACCAGCTCGTTGTTTATGGTATGTCCCAGTCTCCAGAGATGATCTACATTCCCAATCAGCTTGAGAACGTGGGGTCTCACTAATGCACCCTCAGAAAACTTGCACCGAAAAACTGCTTTGGCAGTGTCATATCTCTCAGTTCTAGCCTGAGCCTCGAACATCTATTTCAAATGAGTGATCATCTGAAAAGTGTTCTGCTCCTCATATTGCACCTGAAGTTCAGGTGCCATAGTGGCTAGCATGAGACATGCAACCTCCAAATAGTCATCCTGATGCTTTCTAAAAGCATCCTTGTCTGTCGTTCGGGCGTTAGGCGGAGGAGCCGCAGGAAGAGGCTGTTCGAGGACATACAGCTTCTTCTCGAGCTTGAGGGCTATCCTCAAGTTCTGATGCCAGTCCATAAAGTTAGATCCGACTAACTTATCCTTATCAAGAAGGGATCGTAGTGTTAATCCGCCAGTGTTTGTAGCCATTGTTTCTATAACAACCAAGAAAAGCATATTAGTACTACTTTGAATCATTTAAACTAGATTTGTTTTAAATGATTATAGCTCCCACTATTTTAATCAATTTGACAACCCACAAAGTCAATCGGGAAATTTAAGATTTCCTAGTGAGATGGGATCCTTATTTCACATGAGGCTTTACGTCCCACAAGGGTGGGATGAAATGCACAAAGTAACTCATGCTTCTTAAGGTGGGCACGCCGGCCAATTGCTGTCACGCCCCGGTGGGAAGCCGGCTATTTCTAGCACAGGGTTCCCCAGGGAGAAGACAATATTAATAGGAACCAAAGAACGTGATTACTATAAAATTGTAAATATCAAATAATCTTCAATTCAACATCAGAATTGTATAACATAATCAACTGACTCTATTACAAAATTCATTAACTATAGTCTATAAAGACACCCTAACAAAGATGCAACTAATTCAACTGTAAGACAAGAATAAATCAGAAAAGTATTTAGCAAAAAACACTTGATGATACTCTGACTCCGGTGGGTAACTAGCTATCTACTCTATCCCTCCCAGACGCAAACTCGGTACCTGGAGGAGAAACAAGGGAGTTAGCGAAAAATGCTAAGTAGGAATCAAGAGATGATGCATGTTCAAATAATATGAAATTGCAATAACAGAAACTACACTACATGTCAGGAACTGATAATACAATAAAATAATTGAACATAAGGTTGTCGTGTAAATCATCAAGCTTGGCCACAGATCTCACTTATGAGCCGCACTCATTCTCAGAGTGTTTCCACCGTCAGCTCACACGATGGAACGACTGTATTAAACAGCCCGGTGAATGTTGCGTCCAACATCTGACATCCGTAGTATTGTCCGAGGACAACTGGCGGTGCCCTAACCGGCAAACAGATAGTCTGATAAAATTAGAACTATAACTCAGATAAACAGGCCATTGGTGATAAATCACCAGGTCAGAGGTCATATGCATGTCACGACATGATAATAGAATAACCTCTCAATTAATTTGCATATCCATAAATAATCATAACTTTTCAACAGAAATATCAGAAAACTTTGTCAACATATTCACAATGCATCCATGATAATTATGAAGCCAAGTATGCACAATTAATAAGGTAACGAGGTCAACCGAATTTAGAAGCAAACCAATCAGAGTAGTTTCAAAGATAAGGTGTCAATGTCTATCTACATATGAATTTGACACCGTAACAAAGGTAGGGGAAAGATTCCTACCTCAAGTGCTGATTTCCTGGATTTCCCTCTGAGAGCCCAAATATTTCCTTTTCTTAATGGAGTTAAAATAAATAGTATCTATGTTATTTCCCAAGAACTTATAATATCCTTAATTTCTATATAGTATGCATCAACTCCTATTCATGTCTTTAACTCTAAATTATACTAATTAATATCCTCAAATAGATTCTTACTGGAATGGTTCCACCGGTAGTAGTTGATCACCACTAAATTCTAGAATACCAGAATCCCAAATCCTTTTACCCTAATAAAATATTCAATTAGGGTTCCTAGCTTACTATTTAGGTAAAAATTATATTTAATAAAATCCAAATCTTACCTCTGCCGAACTCTGGACACAGACGAAAGCAAGTGCGCTTCATTCATTCGATTCGGCGAGTTCCGAGGGAAGGATCGCCGGTGCTCGGAGCAGCGCCGGAAGGGGTACGGGTCGCCGGCGCCTGTAGGGAGAAGCTGTCGCCGCCGGCTGGAAAGACAGAGTCGACGCCCGAGTTTCGCAGGAAACTCGTCGCCGCTAGGAGAAAGAGGATCCGCCGGAAGAAGTGCCTCAGCAGCCGCCAACGACGAGAGAGGAAGAAGAGGTGTCTCCTGGAAAAACGGAAGGAGTCACCGGAGAAGGTGGAGGCGACGCCCGACTCGGAAACTCTCTGCCGCCGTCTGGATTCACCGCCCGCATCCGAACAGAACAAAACAGCCGCCGAAGCTTTGTCTGTGTCTGAATCCCGCCGGACGATGGGCGACGTTCGAAGGAACGACGACGGTGAAGCTGGCACCTCTTCCTGTCACTGCCGAAGGTGAAGACGACCACTGCACGGTCGTTGCTGGAGGTGAAACGCGAGCGAGGTGTTTCGCTGGCAAGGAAGGAAAACAGGGGTGAAGGGGGCTGCGGCGCTCGAGGAACAATAGGAGATTTAATTGGTGGATTAAGAGGAGGGTTTGGGTTTAATTTATAGGAAGAGATTAGAGGGAATTTAGGGCTAATTAGAATAGGATTCGGGGAGAGATTTTAGGGTTAAAAAATAGATTAGGATTTGGGGACATTTAGGGTTTTTTTTTTCAAAATTTAAAATTTAATTTTAATTTTAAATAAACTAATTAAATAAATAAAAAAAATTAAAAGCATAACATTATCTACCCCTTAAAAAGAATTTGGTCCTCAAATTCACGTACCAAGCTAAAACAAATGGGGGTACTGAGCCTTTACATCCTCTTCGCGCTCCCACGTAGCCTCACTATCTGAATGATGCTGCCAACCGACATTAATCATCTTGATGATCTTGCTTCTTAACTGATGTTCTTTTCTTTCCAATATCCGAATAGGGTGTTCAACAAAGGAAGTATCTGATTGAATCGGCACTGACAGTTTCTTTAACACATGAGATGGATCAGATATGTACTTTCATAGCATAGAGATGTGAAACACATTATGCACTCCTGAAAGAGATGTTGGTAATGCCAACCGGTAGGCTACTGCACCTAACCGTTCTAGAATTTCAAAAGGTCCAATATATCTCGGAGCTAGTTTTCCTTTCTTTCCAAATCTCATCACACCTTTCAATGGAGATACCTTCAAAAATACATGGTCGCCAAGCATAAATTCCAAATCTCTTCTCCTCCTGTCAGCATAACTCTTTTGTCTACTCTGAGCTGTTAACAACCTTTGCTTGATTCCTTGTACTATTTCCACATCCTGTTGTAGCATCTGAGGAGCTGATAATAGCCTTTCACCAACCTCATCCCAAAGCACAGGGGACTTACATCTCCTTCCATATAAAGCTTCAAACGGTGCTATCTTTATTGATGAGTGATAACTGTTATTATATGAGAATTCTGCCCAATGCAAATAACTTTCCCAATTGCCACCAAAATCAAGTACACATGCTCTCAATAAATCTTCCAAAGTTTGTATAGTCCTTTCTGACTGTCTATCAGTCTGAGGATGAAATGCTGTACTAAAATGCAATTGTGTACCCAAAGCTTTTTACAAACTACCCCAGAATCTAGAAGTAAACCTCGGATCTCTGTCTGAAATAATACTAGTAGTTACTCCATGCAGTCTGACAATCTCATTGCAATATAGAATGGCTAACTTATCCAAGGTGTCAGTTCTCTTAACCGGTAGAAAATGTGCTGACTTAGTCAATCTATCAAAAATTACCCAGATTGAGTCATATCCCCTTTGAGATCTAGGAAGCCCTGAGACAAAATCCATTGTAATATGCTCCCACTTCCATTCAGGTATAGGAATATTTTGCAACTTCCCTGCTGGTCTCATATGCTCAGCCTTCACCTGCTGACATGTTAGGCAACATGATACAAACTTTGCTATGTCACTTTTCATATTGTTCCACCAATAATATTCCTTAAGGTCCTAGTACATCTTTGTACTCCCTGGATGAATGGTAAGCTTAGATCGGTGTGCTTCATTTAGTAACTTTTCTTTCACAGGATGATTTTCTGGTACACATAGTCTTCCTCTGAATCTCAGCACACCTTCTGAATCTTTTATAAAGTCAGGTATCAGCCCTTGTTCTGCTTTCTTACTCAAAGACAATAGGTTTTCATCACCCAATTGAGTCTCCTTAATTTTCTGCACAAGCTGAGACTGAGCCCTCATCACAGCCAAGTAACTCCTTTCTGATTCATTTATTACTTCAACACCCAATTCCACAAGCTGTTTAATTAAGTCGGTTGGTGTAGTCCTCAGACGAGCAAGGGTTCCTTCTGATTTCTGACTCAGAGCATTGGCTACCACATTTGTCTTGCCAGAATGATACTTAATTTGGCAATCATAATCTTTCAGATATTCCATCCATCTGCGTTGCCTCATATTCAGCTCCTTCTGACTAAACAGATATTTTAAACTTTTATGGTCAGTGAATATTTCAAAAGTAGTGCCATATAAATAATGTCTCCACAACTTCAAAACAAAAATGATGGCTGCCAGTTCCATATCATTCACTGGATAATTCTTCTCGTGATTCTTGAGTTGCCGAGATGCATAGGCAACTACTCTATCATTTTGCATCAAAACTCCACCCAGACCTTGACCAGAAGCATCAGTGTACACGATATAACCATCTTCTCCGGAAGGGATTACCAACACTGGAGCAATAATTAATCTCTTTTTCAGTTCTAAGAAGCTATTTTCACACGTATCTTTCCAATCAAATTTCACACCCTTGCTAGTCAGATAGGTTAAAGGAGCAGCCAACTTAGAAAATCCTTTCACAAATTGTCTATAATACCCTGCTAAACCAAGAAAGCTTCGAATTTCATGCACTGATTTTGGCCTTCCCCACTCAGAGATAGCAGAAATCTTTTGGGGATCCACGGCTATTCCATCACCAGAAATAACATGGCCTAGAAATGCCACTTCTTTAAGCCAAAAGTCACACTTACTGAACTTAGCATATAGCTTTTCTTGCCTCAACCTTTCCAAAACTAATCTGAGATGTTTCTCATGTTCAGTCATACTGCAGGAATATATCAAAATATCATCTATGAAGACAACCACAAATTTATCCAGATAATCAATAAAAATTCTGTTCATCATGTCCATAAAAACTGCAGGTGCATTAGTAAGTCCAAAAGGCATCATTAAAAATTCATAGTGTCCATATCTTGTTCTGAATGCAGTCTTTGACACATCTTCTTCTCTGACTCTTATTTGATGATACCCTGATCTCAAGTCAATTTTAGAATAAACACATGTGCCTTTCAACTGGTCAAATAAATCATCAATTCGGGGAAGTGGATATTTATTCTTGATTGTAATGGCATTCAGCTGTCTGTAGTCAATGCATAGTCTCATAGATCCATCCTTCTTCTTTACAAATAGGACTGGAGCACCCCAAGGGGATACACTAGGTCTTATAAACCCCTTGTCCAAAAGTTCTTGCAACTGGCTCTTAAGTTCTCTAATTCTTTAGGAGCCATTCTGAATGGTGCTTTAAAAATTGGAGCAGACCCAGGTTGAAGCTCAATTGCAAATTCAACTTGTCTTTTTGGTGGTAGTCCTGGTAACTCCTCAGGGAACACATCTGTGAATTCCCTTATCACTGCAACTTGCTCCATAGGCTCTCTTGTTTTCTCTTCTACTTTTGAAATGGATAATAAAAATCCATGGCACCCATCTCTCATTAACTTCTTGGCTTTCATAGCAGAAATTATGGGAGCAACTTGTCCAGAGACTCCTATAAATCTCCAGGAAGGTAAACTAGGAGGGCTAAAGGTCACAACATAATTACGACAATCAACTTTAGCATAATGAACAAAAAGCCAATCCATGCCCAGGATAATGTCAAAGTCTGAGAATTCTAAAACTCTCAGATCTGTTTCAACAACTATATCACCAAAGATGAGAGGACATTGTTTCAGTTCTAAGTGAGATTGCATCACACCTCCAGAAGGTGTGCAGACAGATAGTTCAGTACTAGCTATAGTGGGCTTTTTCTTTATTTTCATCACAAACTCATAAGAGATAAAGGAATGAGTGCTACCAGTATCAATAAGCAGACATGCAGGATAATCATATACGAAAATAATACCTCTCATTACTGTGTCTGGAGCTTCCTGAGCCTCTTGTTGGGTTACTGCATATACTCTAGCTGGGCCTGCAGGTCGTTGCTGAGGTCGTCTCTGTTGTGACCCTGCCTGACTAGCCTGACCCGGTCTCCCATTGTAATTCTTAGGTCTAGAGCTCTGTTGGTAACTTTGCTGATGGCTCTGCTGATAACTTTGCTGTGGGGGTTGAAATCCTTTCCATGGGCAGTTAATCTTATAATGACCCCAATCCTTGCAATAGTGGCATCGTATCTCGTTAAGAGGGCATATATTGGCCGTGTGCCCCTCTTTATTGCATTTAAAGCATTTTCTTGCTGACCCTGTTGAATTAAAGCTTGGTTCGTAGGAAGAATGTACAGGTCTCTGATGGCTATTGAATACTGCTCTAAATCTCTTCCTATCATTGGTTCTTGTCTCCATTGGTCTAACTGACTGACTGACCTTTTTTTGTTTTGCTAATTCCTGAACCTCCTCTATTTGTTTCTCCTTTACCACATCTAGAAGAGAAGCTTCTATTCTGAATGCCGTATTTACCACTTCCTGAAAGCTATCTAATGGGATAGTGTTCATCTGCCCCTTTATGGTGTGATATAATCCCTTAATAAAAAGTTGACATTTTCTCCTTTTAGTAGTCACTAATTTTGGAAATAGATCAGATAATCTCTCAAAGTCAGTCACATAAATATTTACTGTCCTTTGTCCTTGTTTTAGGTTCAGAAACTCCTGCATCTGGCTATCTTGAAAAGTTTCAGGGAAATATTTTTCAAAGAATGTTCTTCTAAAATCAGCCCAAGGGATAGGACCATCTCCAAAGATAACTCTCATACCAGACCACCACGTCCCAGCTCTATCAGATAAAAAGTATGTGGCCAATTCCACCTTTTGTTCCTCTGGGCATCCTAGTGCCCTAAAAGTTTGCTCTACCTTTAGTAACCAATTTCTGGCAGCCCAAGGGTCAGTAGTACCGGCGAAGTCACCAAATCTGTCTTTTCCCAACTGAGAAAACTGCATAAGCATATTGGCTGCCCTAACTGGCTGGGTTACTACGGGTTGTGGTGCCAATGATGAAGAGGAAGATTCACCCTCATCCCTTACTACTGCAACAGGTGATGCTGCTCCCAAGGGTACTGAGGCTTCATACCCACTTCTTCTTCTTGTAGGGGCCCTAGGTAGGTTTTGAGGTAATTGTACCTCAGCCTCAGGAGGATTTCTAGCTTCTCCAGTGCTGTGAGCACTTACTCTCTGACTTCCACCTCCACGGCCTCTACTTCCCTGACTTGGGATTGCTCTGGATCTAGTTCTTGGTGCCATCCTGCCAACAAAAAATATTTATAAAATATTTATTTTATCTATTCATGTATTCTATTCTTAACCCAACCCTAGTCCTGAGGTTCCTATGTCCTTAGGTTTTCTTACTGAACTTATAGCTCTGATACCAATAAAATTGTCACGCCCCGGTGGGAAGCCGGCTATTTCTAGCACAGGGTTCCCCAGGGAGAAGACAATATTAATAGGAACCAAAGAACGTGATTACTATAAAATTGTATAAATCAAATAATCTTCAATTCAACATCAGAACTGTATAACATAATCAACTGACTCTATTACAAAATTCATTAACTATAGTCTATAAAGACACTCTAACAAAGATGCAACTAATTCAACTGTAAGACTAGAATAAATCAGAAAAGTATTTAGCAAAGAACACTTGATGATACTCTAACTCCGGTGGGTAACTAGCTATCTACTCTATCCCTCTCAAACGCAAACTCAGTACCTGGAGGAGAAACAAGGGAGTTAGCGAAAAATGCTAAGTAGGAATCAAGAGATGATGCACGTTCAAATAATATGAAATTGGAATAACAGAAACTACACTACATGTCAGGAACTGATAATACAACAAAATAATTGAACATAAGGTTGTCGTGTAAATCATCAAGCTTGGCCACAGATCTCACTTATGAGCCGCACTCATTCTCATAGTGTTTCCACTGTCATCTCACACGATGGAACGACTATATTAAACAGCCCGGTGAATGTTGCGTCCAACATCTGACATCCGTAGTATTGTCCGAGGACAACTGGCGGTGCCCTAACCGGCAAACAGATAGTCTGATAAAATCAGAACTATAACTCAGATAAACAGGCCACTGGTGATAAATCACCAGGTCAGAGGTCATATGCATGTCACGACATGATAATAGAATAACCTCTCAATTAATTTGCATATCCATAAATAATCATAAATTTTCAACAGAAATATCAGAGAACTTTGTCAACATATTCACAATGCATCCATGATAATTATGAAGCCAAGTATGCACAATTAATAAGGTAACGAGGTCAACCGAATTTAGAAGCAAACCAATCAGAGTAGTTTCAAAGATAAGGTGTCAATGTCTATCTACATATGAATTTGACACCGTAACAAAGGTAGGGGAAAGATTCCTACCTCAAGTGCTGATTTCCTGGATTTCCGTCTGAGAGCCCAAATATTTCCTTTTCTCAACTGGAGTTAAAATAAATAGTATCTATGTTATTTCCCAATAACTTATAATATCCTTGATTTCTATATAGTATGCATCAACTCCTATTCATGTCTTTAACTCTAAATTATACTAATTAATATCCTCAAATAGATTCTTACCGGAATGGTTCCACCGGTAGTAGTTGATCACCACTAAATTCTAGAATACCAGAATCCCAAATCCTTTTACCCTAATAAAATATTCAATTAGGGTTCCTAGCTTACTGTTTAGGTAAAAATTATATTTAATAAAATCCAAATCTTACCTCTACCGAACTCTGGACACAGACGAAAGCAAGTGCGCTTCGTTCGTTCGATTCGGCGACTTCCGAGGGAAAGATCGCCGGTGCTCGGAGCAGCGCCGGAAGGGGTACGGGTCGCCGGCGCCGGTAGGGAGAAGCTGTCGCCGCCAGCTGGAAAGGCAGAGTCGACGCCCGAGTTTCGCAGGAAACTCGTCGCCGCTAGGAGAAAGAGGATCCGCCGGAAGAAGTGCCTCAGCAGCTGCCAACGACGAGAGAGGAAGAAGAGGTGTCGCCTGGAAAAACGGAAGGAGTCACCGGAGAAGGTGGAGGCGACGCCTGACTCGGAAACTCTCTGCCGCCGCCTGGATTCACCGCCCGTGTCCGAACAGAACAGAACTGCCGCCGAAGCTTTGTCTGTGTCTGAATCCCGCCGGACGATGGGCGACGTTCGAAGGAACGACGACGGTGAAGCTGGCGCCTCTTCCTGTCACTGCCGAAGGTGAAGACGACCACTGCACGGTCGTTGCCGGAGGTGAAACGCGAGCGAGGTGTTTCGCTGGCAAGGAAGGAAAACAAGGGTGAAGGGGGCTGTGGCGCTCGAGGAACAGTAGGAGATTTAATTGGTGGATTAAGAGGAGGGTTTGGGTTTAATTTATAGGAAGAGTTTAGAGGGAATTTAGGGCTAATTAGAATAGGATTCGGGAAGAGATTTTAGGGTTAAAAAATAGATTAGGATTTGGGGACATTTAGGGTTTTTTTTTTCAAAATTTAAATTTAATTTTAAATAAACTAATTAAATAAATAAAAAAAATTTAAAGCATAACAATTGCACCAAGCAACTCCCTTTATTGAGACAGTCTAGGCATTTCATGTCCAGCGAGGGCTGGATACAACATGAAACCCTAACCTCTCAACGATGCCTCTAGAGTTTCATCATGTGCCCAGCACATATCAAAAATCTAGTCAAGTCCATTCCTAACCATTATGCCCAGGGCCAACGAGTTTCCTTGCAAAGGCACACCTAGGTTAAAACTGGACTGGGGTAACCATTGCCACCACGCACTTTCTAAAGATAAGTGGGTGTGTCCCACGAGGGTGGGTAACAGTGTTGGGGTATGCCCTTAAGGCTAATGTTTGAGGCCTATGGGAATGTATCAGTATCATGTAATAAACTGTTATGTTTATAAAGGCATGGTTGTTATTCAGTTAGTTACATTGTCTGCTGCAATATATGTTCTTCTGAATAATGTCTCAAAGCTGTTCAGCTGGGCTGACATGCAATTATGTCCTTAGTCGATATATCTTGGTGAACATGAGACAGCCTTGATATGGTCAAGACTAATATGTGTTCTAATCTTATAGGATGCTTCGAGCATGGAATAAGATGTAGACTCATGGGTACATTGGATGTACTGGACAGACCCTACTAGGATGTTCAATTGTTTGTCACAATGTGAATATTCCTTGAATGTGACAAGTGGCACATTTCCTCTGACTTGAGATCACTTGTGTTATCTAAATGATGATTGCCATTGTTTTGAGGTAGTTCAATATCATTTGAAACATAATGATTATAGACTATCTTGGATGGTGAGCTTGAATCAGGTTAGGGCACTAGTGATAGACATAGGATTGCCGTCTCCTTGTTTAAGGAGTGTGATGTTCTAAAGGGGCCCCCTGGATGAGATGATTGAGAAAGTGTATGGCCATACCCAGGTGACTGTGTTCATCTGATCTAATCATGCACATCATATTGGAGTTACAAGCTTGACAGGCTTGTCCAATAAGAACATCCAGTGGCAAAGGAAATATGCATGCCTTGTGAATTGATTCACACTTGTGCTATGGTTTGGGTGTAGTCTTGGAAGACTCTTTCCTTTATATCGGGAGACAGTGATGTGTTGCTAGATACCCCTCACTGATCGTGATAATGAGAATTATCGTTACCGACATTTAGAGGAAACCCTCAGGGTCGCACAATTTGATGATATGGCTTACTTAAGTCAGATCGTGTGGACTGAATTGTTCGGGTTCAGTTTAAAGGGATTTAATCTCTGATTGTAAGTGAGATCTGGTCTAATCATGTTTGATTGATTAGGGCTTGAGATCGGTAAGCTTTGATCGAGAGATTGGATGCTAGATCGGTCAGATCAGGAGCATCGAGAGATTGACGGTCAGATCAAGAACTTAAGTGTTTATTGTGGTCTGGACTGATTGCTTGGTTTATTTGGTTATTGAACCAAACTTAAGTGAACCGGCTCATGGATGAGCGCTTGGTTCAATTCAAAGAAGAGAGGAAAATGCGATTGGTTAAATGCATGAACACATGATCGCATGAAAGAGTGAGGTTGGCTATTTTTAGCAACCACGTCTCCATGTCTTGTGTGGAGCGCATATCGTGTGGCCTCCTCTCTATTCTCGTCGCCTCCTCTCGTGTTGATCATTATTCTTCACGCCTTGAAGAGTCGAGAAGAAAAACAAGCAAGCTCTCTCTCATTTCCCATACGAAGGACTCCTTGAAGATTTGCTAGCACAAAGTCGCCAAGGAAGTAGTCGCCTTCTCATTGTGTGCGTCATCTAAGGAGAAGAGGCACTTGCGTCTTTGATTCTAAGACACCATCAAACCGATGGCAATGGTATGATTTTATCTCTTGTGCAATCGGTTTTTAAGTTGATAATAATACATGCATCAAAGGTCCTAGAAACCCTCCTTTCCGTTGCTTTAAAAATTACATGCGCCTATCTAGGGTTTCGCCCCCCTTATTTAGGGGTTCTTTCAATTGGTATCAGAGGCATTGTTTGCATGTTTCTATGATTGCTTAAAACTTTGTGATCCATGTATAAGTATGCTTAGATCTATAACATGCGCATATTAGATGTTCCATGCGAAAAATATATCATGTTACATTCAAACCTTGGCGCATGTTCTTGGCGCTTGTTTTTGTATGTTTTTCTCAAAAACTTATATCACATGCGCGTATAACCTTAGATCTAAGGCACCTACTGTAAACCCTTAGATGGGTTATTAGGGTTGAAATCTCAGTCTAGTCAAGATCCAACCAGTCTGATCAGACTATCTGACAGCCTGAATGGGTCGACCAGATAGCACCTTGGCGCAAGCCTGAGGTGGCTATAGGTCGACTGCAGACAGGTGTGTAGCGATGTCTGATTGAGACAACTAATGAACACACATGAGTTAGGCCCGGGGTCACACCCGCTTGCCAGACCTCATTGTGGTTGTTCAGCCCTGGCGCATGCATAGTTGACCTTATGGTCAACTCAAGTCAGTTAGGACTTGGTGCATGAAAGGGCAGTGGATCTGACTGGGTCTGATGAGTGGATCCCTAGTAATGGACCATTGTAAGGTAGTAGGGCGAATAAGGAAAATTAAAATTGATCCCAAGGGGTTTTCGAAATTTAATTTTTCATGAGTGGATCACATGTTGGTTGTTGCATATGCTTGTTTATTTCTTCTTATGTGGGCTGCCCGTTATTAATGTGTGCTGTGCTGGGGCCTGCGTGCCTGGGAGTTAATTGTAAATTAATTTTTATTTTTGTGATCTGCGAATCACAGTTTAATTAATTTATAATGTGAAATTGACCTGCGTGTCAATCTTGTCTAGATAGTTAAATTTGTAATTTAATTAGACAAGAGCACAGAGCACACTTGGCAGAGGCGCATGCAGCAGTGGCTGGACCAGGTGGGAGGTCTAGGGATCGACCCTAGGACCAGGCGCATATTCCTGGTGGGCGCACCTATGCTGCAGATGGCGCTTGGGCCCTGGTTTGGGCCAGATGAGCAGCTAAAGACCCATGAAGAGCAAGTGAAGACTTAATTTAAGTTAAGGTCTCACTAGGGCTATGGGCTTTTACCACATAAGATTCATGCTTTCTTTTATTGTTTAAATATTAGAATTGCATGATTAGTTTATCTTCTGCTATCACCATAGGAATTGCATGATAGTGAAGAAGATAAAAGACCGTTAAAATCCAACGATCAAATATCAAGCTCGTAAGCCTTCTGACGCGAAACCTCACTGTTCTGATTATCGTTGGAGCCGTGTTGTACCCACTCAGTGGGCACGTCCATCTATCTTCAGACGGTGCGGGACTACACCTGTGTGTTACAGAGTAGGGATTTATCCCTTCTCGTTGCTCAGCATAGCACATGGTGGTCCAGGGAGTAGGTCGGGTCAGCTTGACCGTGTAGGCTACATATGTGGCGCATATGGTAGCACATGGAGGCAGCCATCTGTGGGGTCAGAGACTGTGTTGTACCAACTCAGTTGGCACAGTCTGCTGGATTGCCCGGATGAAGGGGAATCGCACGGGTTGGCGATTGGCTGGGACAGCCTACCAGAGATTAGTGCTTGTACTCTCTGTGCATCTTATCTCGCCTGAGCGGGACGCGGAGACCAAGTATGAAATCTGGATCCCATCTCACTAAAAGAGTTCTACTCTTTCGGGCTGTTTTGCTGGATTTTTCAGCCAGATAAAATAGTGAGAAAAAGAATCTTTCTTAAGTCCTGATTGATTCTTATACATTGATACTGACCTTGCTGTTCTTGCATTGTTGTAGATACCTGCAGCAACGAACACCATGAACTTCAATGTGCGATCCCTACTGGAAAGGGAGAAGTTTGCTGGGCCGAACTTCTCTGACTGGTTTGGACACCTTAAGATCGTTCTTAAGGCAGAGAGGAAACTGTATGTCCTCGAGACGGCGATACCGCCGCAGCCCGCTCCGAACGCCGCAAGGGCGGTTCGGGAAGCCTATGAAAAGCACGTCAATGATAGCATTGATGTCGCTTGCCTGATGCTAGCGTCTATGACGCCACCGCTGCAGCGTCAGCATGAGGACATGTCGGCTATAGAGATTATAGCGAACCTCAAGATGCTGTATGCTGCACAGGCAAGGACTGAGCGCTACAATTTGACGAAGCTCTTCTTTCAGAGCAAACTGGCTGAAGGGAGCCCAGTGGGAGCTCACGTGCTCAAGATGATTGGGCACAAGGAGGCTCTAGAGAAACTGGGGCATACCATCAACCAGGAGCTTGCTGTGGACATTATTCTGCAGTCTCTCCCGCCTTCATTCGACGCGTTCATTATTAATTTTAATATGAACAAAATCGATTGTACTCCGGCAGAGCTGCTGAATATGCTCTTGACCACTGAGGAGACTCTGAAGGGTAAGCCTTCGACCTCTGTCTTAATGGTTCCTTCCAGGAACAAGAAGAAGGGGAAGAAGGGCAAGGCCACTGTCAAGAGCTACAGCAAGGCTCTGAAGCAAAAGGTGAAGCGGTCCAAGGAATACAGGTGTTTTCCACTGTGGCCAGCTGGGTCACTGGAAAAAGGACTGTAAAGCGCTCCAAGGAGATAAGAGGGGAAGCATCGCTTCTGGCTCAGGTATATTCGTGACTGAGGTCATGTTTTCTTCTTCTATATCATGGGTGTTGGACACTGCATGTGGAGTTCACATTTGTTCAAATGTACAGGAACTCAAGAGAAGAAGGCAGGTGGGACAGCATGAGGTGGACCTACGCGTTGGAAACGGAGCACGGGTTGCTGCTGTTGCTGTAGGAGACTACTTCATTTCTTTACCATCTGGCATTGTATTGGAACTAGACAATTGTTATTTTGTTCCCAGTATTACTAAAAATATTATCTCCATTCCTGCTCTTGTCAGGAAGGGATTTTCCTTTGAATGCAATATTTCAAAGTGTGTTTTATCTTTAGATAATATTGTTTATGCAACTGGTTCAATTAGCAATGGGTTATTCATGTTGGACATGGAATGTTCGATACAGCAAATTGATATTAAGAAAGCCAAGTATGCTGATGACAGCACCTTGTTATGGCATAGTCGTTTAGGCCATATTAACGAGAAACGCATTAAGCGGTTGCATGATAATGGACTGCTGGGATCATTCTCCTATAAGGAGATTGATACATGCAAGGCTTGTTTGATGGGTAAAATGACGAAGTCACCTTTTCCTCATAAAGGTCAAAGGGCTTCAGGTTTACTTGACCTTATACACAGTGATGTGTGTGGGCCATTTAGTAAACATGCCAGAGGTGGCTATCAGTACTTCAATACCTTTACTGATGATTTCAGTAGGTATGGCTATGTCTATCTGATGAGACATAAGAGTGAATCTTTTGACAAGTTCAAAGAGTTCAAGAATGAAGTACAAAATCAGCTAGGCCGAAATATCAAGGCACTTCGCTCAGATCGAGGTGGTGAATACTTGAGTCATACGTTTACTGACTATCTGAAGGAGTGTGGGATTATCTCACAGCTCACTCCGCCAGGAACACCGCAATGGAATGGTGTGTCCGAGAGGAGAAATAGAACGTTACTTGATATGGTTCGTTCTATGATGAGTCAGGCTACTCTTCCATACTCCTTTTGGGGTTTTGCGCTGGAAACAGCTGCAAAGGTACTAAACCGAGTGCCATCCAAGGCAGTTTCTAAGACTCCATATGAGTTATGGTATGGGAAACAGCCGAGCTTGACATTTATCAGGATCTGGGGCTGCGAGGCTTATGTCAAAAAGCTCGCCTCTGGGAAACTAGAGAGCAGATCTGACAAATGTATCTTTGTCGGTTACCCTAAGGAAACTAAGGGTTATTATTTCTACGATCCCAAGGAGAACAAGGTTTTTGTTGCTCGGACGGCCATATTTCTTGAGAAGGAGTTTCTTCTGCAAGAGGCCAGTGGGAGAGAAATAAAGCTGGATGAGAATCCAGAAGAAGGACAAAGTGACCAAGCAGAGTTGGATGAGCCTGAGCCGGTAGAACAGGTTATTGAACAACCTGAGGCTCAGATATCACGGGAACCGCGAAGATCGGGAAGGATCCGTCGACAGCCTGAGCGCTATGACGGAGTCTACATCATTGATCATGATGAACCCCTCACTTATGCGGATGCGGTCAGTGGACCGGAGTCAGCGAGATGGCTTGAAGCTATGCGCGCCGAGATGGACTCCATGTCAGATAACCAAGTTTGGGATTTGGTTGATCCGCCTCCGGGAGTTATCCCTATAGGCTGTAAATGGATCTTCAAGAAGAAGATTGACATGGATGGTAACGTAGTTACCTATAAAGGCAGGCTAGTTGCGAAAGGTTTCAAACAAATCTACGGGATAGATTATGATGAAACTTTCTCACCTGTAGCCATGTTTAAGTCTATTCGGATTCTTTTCGCGATAGCTGCATACTATGATTATGAGATCTGGCAGATGGATGTGAAAACAGCTTTCCTTAATGGAAATCTGGATGAGGATGTGTACATGACACAACCAGAGGGTTTCACTAATCCAGCAGATCGTCATAAGATATGCAAGTTAAAGAAGTCTATTTATGGACTTAAGCAAGCATCTAGAAGCTGGAATATTCGTTTTGATGAATCAGTCACCGAATTTGGTTTCATCAAGAACGAGGATGACCCGTGTGTATATAAGAGGTTTAGTGGGAGCGTAATTACTTTTCTAGTCCTCTACGTCGATGACATCTTGATCATTGGAAATGACATTCCTGAAATGCATGCTGTTAAAGCATGGCTGAGGAAATGTTTCCAGATGAAAGATTTAGGAGAAGCAGCCTATGTATTAGGTGTGAAGATCTACAGGGATAGATCTAAGAGGCTTCTCGGGCTGTGCCAGAGTACTTACATCGATAAGGTCCTGGAGAGATTTCATTTAGAGAATTCTAAACGAGGATATCTTCCAGTCAGACATGGTCTGAATCTTTCGAAGAGTCAGTGTCCACAAACACAGACTGAGAAAGATGAAATGGACAATACGCCTTATGCTTCGGCTATTGGTTCCATTATGTATGCGATGTTGTGTACTCGCCCAGACGTCGCTTACGGGTTAAGCGTGACCAGTCGTTTCCAAGGTAATCCAGGTATGGCGCACTGGATTGCAGTCAAGAATATTTTAAAATATCTGCGGAGGACCAAAGATATGTTCTTGATATATGGTGGTCAGGAAGAACTCAGTATTGAAGGATATACTGACGCTTCGTTCCAGTCTGACCAGGATGATTTCCGATCGCAATCAGGCTATGTTTTTAGCTTTAATGGAGGTGCAGTGGTGTGGAAGAGTTTCAAACAGTCAACTGTTGCTGATTCCACAACAGAAGCCGAGTATGTTGCAGCCTCGGAAGCATCCAAGGAGGCAGTGTGGATTCGTAAGTTCGTGAGAGAACTTGGTGTCGTTCCTTCGAGTGCAGATCCTTTGGTTATCTTCTGTGATAACACTGGAGCAATTGCACAAGCAAAGGAACCACGGTCGCACCAGAAGTCCAAGCACATACAGAGACGATTTCATTTGATCAGGGAGATCATAGATCGTGGCGAGATCAAAATCTGCAAGGTTCATACAGATGACAATCTGGCTGACCCGCTTACCAAGCCTCTGGCGCAGCAGAAGCATGAGAAGCACTGTAATAATATGGGTTTGAGATTTCTCAACCATTAGATTAAGTGCAAGTGGGAGATTGTTGGGGTATGCCCTTAAGGCTAATGTTTGAGGCCTATGGGAATGTATCAGTATCATGTAATAAACTGTTATGTTTATAAAGGCATGGTTGTTATTCAGTTAGTTACATTGTCTGCTGCAATATATGTTCTTCTGAATAATGTCTCAAAGCTGTTCAGCTGGGCTGACATGCAATTATGTCCTTAGTCGATATATCTTGGTGAACATGAGACAGCCTTGATATGGTCAAGACTAATATGTGTTCTAATCTTATAGGATGCTTCGAGCATGGAATAAGATGTAGACTCATGGGTACATTGGATGTACTGGACAGACCCTACTAGGATGTTCAATTGTTTGTCACAATGTGAATATTCCTTGAATGTGACAAGTGGCACATTTCCTCTGACTTGAGATCACTTGTGTTATCTAAATGATGATTGCCATTGTTTTGAGGTAGTTCAATATCATTTGAAACATAATGATTATAGACTATCTTGGATGGTGAGCTTGAATCAGGTTAGGGCACTAGTGATAGACATAGGATTGCCGTCTCCTTGTTTAAGGAGTGTGATGTTCTAAAGGGGCCCCCTGGATGAGATGATTGAGAAAGTGTATGGCCATACCCATGTGACTGTGTTCATCTGATCTAATCATGCACATCATATTGGAGTTACAAGCTTGACAGGCTTGTCCAATAAGAACATCCAGTGGCAAAGGAAATATGCATGCCTTGTGAATTGATTCACACTTGTGCTATGGTTTGGGTGTAGTCTTGGAAGACTCTTTCCTTTATATCGGGAGACAGTGATGTGTTGCTAGATACCCCTCACTGATCGTGATAATGAGAATTATCGTTACCGACATTTAGAGGAAACCCTCAGGGTCGCACAATTTGATGATATGGCTTACTTAAGTCAGATCGTGTGGACTGAATTGTTCGGGTTCAGTTTAAAGGGATTTAATCTCTGATTGTAAGTGAGATCTGGTCTAATCATGTTTGATTGATTAGGGCTTGAGATCGGTAAGCTTTGATCGAGAGATTGGATGCTAGATCGGTCAGATCAGGAGCATCGAGAGATTGACGGTCAGATCAAGAACTTAAGTGTTTATTGTGGTCTGGACTGATTGCTTGGTTTATTTGGTTATTGAACCAAACTTAAGTGAACCGGCTCATGGATGAGCGCTTGGTTCAATTCAAAGAAGAGAGGAAAATGCGATTGGTTAAATGCATGAACACATGATCGCATGAAAGAGTGAGGTTGGCTATTTTTAGCAACCACGTCTCCATGTCTTGTGTGGAGCGCATATCGTGTGGCCTCCTCTCTATTCTCGTCGCCTCCTCTCGTGTTGATCATTATTCTTCACGCCTTGAAGAGTCGAGAAGAAAAACAAGCAAGCTCTCTCTCATTTCCCATACGAAGGACTCCTTGAAGATTTGCTAGCACAAAGTCGCCAAGGAAGTAGTCGCCTTCTCATTGTGTGCGTCATCTAAGGAGAAGAGGCACTTGCGTCTTTGATTCTAAGACACCATCAAACCGATGGCAATGGTATGATTTTATCTCTTGTGCAATCGGTTTTTAAGTTGATAATAATACATGCATCAAAGGTCCTAGAAACCCTCCTTTCCGTTGCTTTAAAAATTACATGCGCCTATCTAGGGTTTCGCCCCCCTTATTTAGGGGTTCTTTCAAACAGTTCACAACTCCACTGATCGATAGCTTAGTGAGGGTTAGGCGTTAGAAGGCTACTAGACTTGATATTTTGATTGAGGGTTTTTAAGGTCTCATCATATGAGTTTTATCTTATGTCTAACATTATAGACATGCAATCCTATAGTGATAACATAACGATAAAACATCACAGGCATGCTTTAGCAGAAATAGTTAAAGAATGATGTGATCATGGCCCATTCAAGACATTGAACCAACCCATGCCAAAAGGAGGTTCAACTCTTGACCTACGACTCAAGCCTCTAAAACTAGACCTAGCCTTGCCGACCTCTAGCTTGGTCTTCAAGGTTGGCTCCAAGGTCCTCCTTTCCATGTTTTAGCTCTCAAACCCTAGAGGTACTCCATAGGGAAACCCTAGATGCACCATCATAGGTTCGGCCAATTCCATGGGTCTTCCTCCAAGGGTGATGCGCCGCCATGTAAGGGCCAAGAGACCTAGCACACAAGCCCTAAGGCTCGGCCAAATCAACTTGCGCCACTTACCATGCGCCATCAAGGAAGAGTGCTTCTTGCACCACCATGCAAGATGCGCAAGCAAGCATGCATGCGCCAAGGCAACCCCTAATCTTCATCTTAAGTAATTACAAAACAAAAGAAAAAGATGACACGCAGGGCGCACAAGGATACATCATAGGCATGCAAAGGGGCTTGACTCATGACCACAACATTATGCATAAATAAGGTATTTACACATGCAATTCTACATGCTCATGAAAAACATAAAATTTGAAATTTTACTTTTTCATAAAACAAGTCTCTTTTCCTCATCTTCTTATCTCAAATCTTTTGGTTATTTGCGATTAATTTTTCATGATGATTTCATAGATCCTCTCGGCTGGCAATTTTGTCAGATCAAGAGACCCGGCCAGTCCGAATACACAATGCCCGTCCTACTCGACAAAATTACGTGTGCCTTTGATCTTTAAATCAAGCAAGAAAAATAACCCAAAAATCTAAAAGAGATTGAAAAGATGATAGGAACAAGAAACTACAATTTTTCCTACTTAGAATAATAGTGCACCATGTGATCATGCAATTTGCGAAAATTGAAACATGGCATGTGAGCATGGAAAAGCATGAAAGTACATCGTTCGAGGCTCGCAAGTAGCTCTGATACCACTGTTGAGAAACCCCGGTGACATTTTACAAATTTTTGGCATAAACATTACATAATACTGATAAGTATCCGGAAGTGCACGGATTTATCGAAGTAATAAAAGTTATCGATCCCATGAGGACTACGAAGCTAAGTACTAACTTCTCGACTTGTTTGAATTCAGGCGGACAAAATTAATGGTTCTTCTAAACTTTTACGGACATGCAAACTCGAAAACAGCTTTTTAAAGGGTTCAGTTTCTAACGAGTCAGGAATTCATGGGTTCGCCACATTGACAATTATGAGTTGTTAAAAGAATAACTAATTCACAGAAATTATCTAACATGAAAGGAACTCTTCCTAAGGTGCATACTACCTCCTCCCGAAGCGTAGTACGGTATTCAACTAGATTAACTAACTACTCCCGTGATAGTTAACCCAATTGAACCCCTTAAGCTCTACGAAGCGTTTGTTTAACCCTTCAGACAAATCCAAACTACTCCCGTGATTGGATACGTAGGTCTAGTTGAAATAGATCGGACGTTGCGATTCACCTCCCGGTCCTTCTCCCAACGTCTAAGATGTAAAAATACTTGGCCAGGGTAAATTACGAGATAAGTAAAATTTCAACTAAATCATGCAGATAAATTCTAATGAAAATAGTAAAAGCATGGATTAACTCATAAAAGTCAAAGGGCTACGCCCAATCATCCCGACAAAGGTTTCTACTCGCTCATGTTAGTATGGAAATACATGGTGTTGTGATGAACTAGTAAACGCATAAAAGATTGCAAGAAATCACTAAAAAGACTACAGAACTGCCTTCTCCTTGATCTGAGGATGGGGATTGGCTGATCTATCGTCGCCTTCAGGGGAAATCTCGCCGAAAAAATATTTGAAACTAGGTTTTCGCCCTTGTCGCCGCCGCCGTTCGCTTTCGTTTGTCGAAGCTCTCTTAAACCGATCAAAATCCCATCTTTTATAGCTAGACCAGTTTAGAACCCATCAAGGAACGTTTTCTGCAAAGTTTGGCTCAAATCTGGTTCAAAATGAGTGAGAATCAAGCGAAAAACTCGTCAGGCGGAAACTTTTACGGCCCATGATGTGTTTATGGCTTCGGCCGTAATTCTTTCGGCGTATAATGCTTTTGGTCACAGAAACTTTTACGGCCCATGATGGAATTACGGCTTCACCCGTGAAAGTTTTGGTGGACTTTTATACTTAGCCAATTTTCACCTCCCGCTCGTCATCGTGTTTACGGCCGAATCCACAATTACGGCCAAGGCCGTAAATGTCTCGTTCTTTACCGTTTTTGCTCCAAATTTGACATGTGGGCTCGTGATCTCCTCGGGAATCATGCTTTGACCTTAAAACTCTCGAAATCCTTTATTTTTATGCCTTTTTACCTATATTTTCAATAAAACCAAAAAAAGTGAAGATTATGTGCAAAGTTAGATAAAAACACTAGAAGTAACACAAAATCGTGCAAATAAGTCCAAAATATGATGTAAAACATAGGCAAAAACACTATATAAATGCAACGCATCAAAATACCCTAGACTTAGAATTTTGCTTGTCCTCAAACAGTTCTAGAATATGTATGATGAATGTAAAGATAAGGAACACTCATTTGTTTTTTGCCGCTAATAATATCCTTAGTCCACAAATTAAGTAATCAATCTTTCAAACTCAAGTAATTCAAGAAAAATCATAATAGAGATAATTTCCCAAGAGGTTACAATCCAAGAAAGATAAAATTCACAATTCATGTCATAATGTTCATTCTTCACACACTAAATATTACATACTTTCAACTTAATAAATCTATTTTACTCAATAGATAAAAATTTATTTCAAGAATCTTGGTGATGTTAAAAATAAGAGATTTTTAAAGCAATTTGGTCTTTAAACGGTTATATGCCCTTTCCTGTTAGCATCATAACATTGTTTAAAGTATACTGCAAAGCAGTATAATTTAACTCATAGTCTCAATCATAAAGTCAGTGGAGTTGTCCACTTGACCGACAGCTTTCTCTTTTTCTCCATTTTTATTCTCTTCTCTTTTCTCTTTTTTTTTTTAGAGAAAGCCGGTCAGTGGCATAGTATTTAAATCGTTGTTGATCTTTCTACATGAGGAATAAATATTTATTTTTAAAATTTTTCCTCTATTACATGATTGCAACAGACTTAAAGTATACCAATTCATGGTATAATATAACTCATGACTTTAGATTCCTCAACCAGAGGAGTTGGAGCAAATCTCAAATTAAAGATATATCACCAAATTCTATTCATAAAAATTTTCATTAAGCAAAAATAGATAAATTAAATTTCAAGTATAAAGATACTATGCATGTGTCATATGAACATATAACAATTCACAAATGCATTTTATCAATACCAAAATTGAATTTACTCAACAATTTAAGTCTACATGAAATTTCAAAAATTTCCTAAGTCATCAAATCAATCACTCAAAATGTTTCCTAAGTTTAAAATTAAGGATAAAACAAATTTAATTATCCTTAATAATCATAAACATTCAGAATACATATTTATAAAGCTTTAAAGACCGAGTAAAATATGGAAATAAGCACCCTAGACTTAATTTGTTGCATGTGTGGAAATATCAAATCAATGAAGAATTTCAGAAAAATATTTTGCAAGAGTTCCCTTTGTATTTGTTGGCGAAACCCTCTACAGTTATATCAAAAGATGAAAATTACAGTGCAAGAAAGATATATATATATATATATATATATATATATATATATATATATATATACAGAAAATTTATGACCACGAAGATACTCAATTTTTACATGGCAATCAACTTCCAGATATCAAATACCGTCTAGTTTTACAAACCACAACACAATTTACCACCTTCAGTTACTATTTCAAATCAAATATCAAAGATGCATCATAATCATTCCAATCATGCGGAAAATCATCAACCAGACACCCAAAACTATCATATGGCACCACATAGACATGATAAATACCAAACAAGTACAAAACCATCATAACTAAGTCATGTTCAGCACCCTAGGACTCAATACCATCTAGTGTATACAATATCGAGCTAAGTATCGAGCAACATCTACAAATAACTAAAATAAATTGCGTAATATCCCGATACAACGCACACACACAAATAAAAATTGAAAAGATGGTATGAGGTTGCATCGGCATCAAATCTACTAGGCCTGCGCATAAATTAGACAACTGTGAGACTACTCATGCGATACCAAAAATATGCATAAAGAATTGAAACTTGATACTCACAAAGTCTATCAATCCGTCTCCGTATGCTTAGAGTCCTCCTCCTCATCCCTGGAATGTCTCGTCGATGATGATGATGGGAGACGACGCCATAACAACTCCTCTATTGCGCGTAGTGAGTCGAGAGCTCTCAACTGTCCCTGCTCTAGGTGTGATATGTCGTCGCGCATCCTCCTCTACTCAGCTCGCATCTGCTCCACCGATGGATCTGATCGTGTTGGTGTGGACGGTCTGGTAGATGTAGAAGGCTGATCAGCAGCTGATGGCACGACTAGAGGTACATGCTCTGAAGATCTGGGCTGTGATGGTGGTGAAGCTGCCTCTCTAGGACCTCCCCCAAGCGTGGGATCTACGATCCAATTCTGCTGAACACGGACCGTGGTACGGTTCATGTTCAGCAGCCTCATGGTAATTTCTGTGTGTCTGAACATAAGATGGTACGAGCTTCCAAGCCTCGTAATCATCCTAATGGCAATACATGCATCTATATCCAGTCTGGGATTACCCTTTGCCTCGTTCAACCCCGAAGGATCGACACCGAGGGCAAGGGAAATTGAAGTAACTAATCCTCCCATCACAAGGACTCCTCTCCGAGCTCTGGCGGCTTTCTGGATCTGCTTCATCAGGTAGAATGAAGTGCTGACTCTGAATCCTCTAAGCATAACCCATAGAAAGAATAACTCCGTAGATCTTACCATACCATCGCTCTCTGCCGGTCCAAAAATGGTATGTGCAAGCACCCTATGTATATATCTGAAAACCAGGCTAGTCAGACGCGATGCTCTGGCGGTCCTAGGGTCAAATCCCTGCTCGCCAGTGATCTCTCTCCAAAAGGTCCCCTCTGAAAACTCATGAGGACGGTGTCTGGTCACATCCGAGGGGAATCCAAATATGTGACCCAGCTGGTCCAATGTAAGCATATGCTCCCGGTTCCCCAACCGGAATGACATCCTCCCAGGATCTCCATCATCGTGGTTCCTTAATGAAATCTGGACGGTGCTGAAAAACTCCAAAGTGAGCTGGGTGTATGTAGGGTGCCTCTGCTGGTAAAAATCCTGCCACCCTATGTTCGCGAACATCCACTGGATGTCGTCGAACAATCCTAGGGACTGCAGTGTCTGGTCATCCCAATATCGTGTGCTGATCACCCCTCTAGTGGATAGAGCACGATATCTCCTCTCGATCTCCCTACTCCTATGACGAATCTGACGCGGGTAGGGAGTAAGCACTGGAGGTGGTGATCGCGCCCGTCTCCTCTCCAGGATAATGGCCTTTGGTACAGGAGGTGATGGCTCAGGTGATGAGAGCTCTGGTGAAGGTAGATGAATCTCGGGTGAGGGTACTGGTGCTACTGGAATGGGTGATGGCTCTGTTGGCTCAGTCATATGTGGGATCTCAAAAACTGATGGTGGAACTATCTCAGGAGTAGCAAAAGACTCCTGTGCAACTGACGGCGAAGAAGAATGAAGCACGGGTATCTCCACTAATATCTCTGGCAAGTCTACGAATACCTCAGGTGATCCCTCCTCTGGATCTAACAATACTGGTGTACTAGCCTCAGGGATAGGCAGATCTCCCTGGGCTGAGGAGGGTAATACTATCTTGGGTGTGCGTGTTGGGAAACCCCGGGGATTTTAAAATTTTACAGACAAGCACAGCGGAAGCAATCTCCGAAACAGGCCAGTCCCAAAAACCCAGAAGATCGAGTCTTGCGAGGAGATCGACACGGTGAGTAGGAGATGATACCTTGATGGAAATTAAGTGATGCGATGCAGGGGCCCAAATGTGCACCCTCTGCAGTCTCGCACACAGCCGAACCTCGAATCCTCTTCTTCCACACCCGGTGCTAGCCTCGGGAAGAAGATCCACGCCTTTGGGAGACTTCCTCAATCACTTGCGCCAACTCCAGAGGAGATGCCAAAGAGAGGAGGTGGAGCTTCGTCGAAGTCCAACTCTTGAAGCACTCCACCAAGATCCGAACTGGAATCAACCGAAGCCAAAGTCCAACTTTGGAGAGGAGGGCGCCAAGGAACTTCCAAAGTTCCAAACTCACTAAAGGGAAGAGGAGAGGCAATGGGCGAACATCCCTCTCCCTCTTTCCAGGAGTGGCGACAAGGGGGACAAGGGGGCAAGAGTTCAAGAGTTACGACGAGGAGGGAGGAAGGGGGTTTATATACCCATGAATAGGTGCACCTCTTCACTAGTGAAGAGGCACACCTCTTCAAAAGGTAAAACCCATTTCGCCCACTCCAAGTGCCATGCGCCCAAGTACATTCACCCACTCCAAGTGAGAAGCTCCAAGCTTCTCACCTTAAGAAGATGTCCAACTTGGATTTGTCCACATCAAGGAAATGCCTCAAGCTCACTCCAAGTAGCTTGCGCCATTCCATTTGGCCCATTGGCCCAAATGGCTTATTGAGCCCATTTGGCCTATTAGCCCAACTTGGTCTATTGGGCCCATTTGGCCTACTAGGCCCAAAAACAAGTTAGCTCCAAATGATTCCTTTCATCTCATCTAGCACAATGGTGCTGATGGATTCTCCCAAACATATATGAGTTATCCAATAACTCAATCAATAGGCTACCCGATCAATACGAGAACCTGAGTTTCAAGTTGTGCGACCCTGTAGGTTCCTCAGACGTTGGCAGTGATGAACCGAGTCATCACAAGCGGTGATTGGCACCTAGCAGTGCATTGCTGTTAGGTCCCCTTCAAGGGGGAGCGCAAGCGGATAAAGCCCCTTTCTAGAGGGGGGCGCAAATGCAATTTTAGGGGTGTCACCCTCATGATCGCATGTAGATCATATGGTTAACTTATGTATAAGCGAAAGGATCTTTAAAGGGATCATACCAACGCCATGAAGTTGGATGTCGGCTTGGAAGAAGAGAGCAACTTTGATCTCCTCCAAAAGTTCACACACAAGGTGAAGATCTCTTACTTCCTTGGCGTCACTTGTGCTAGCAAGGCACCCAAGGTTCCTTGTCGAATGGAAGGAGATGATGAAAGCTTTCTTGGCCGATCCTTCTTCTCGTCAACCTCTACCACCCGAGAGTTCGAGTGTCGTCGAGAGCCAAAGGGGAGATGAGCGTTTTTTCAAGCTTGTGATCGAATGTGGAGACATTCATCACTATGGCAAAACCGAAATGCCATAAATGGTAAGTCTTCAACACATGCGTTATGCGTTCACATGAAGTGAACCAAACGCATATCTCATCTCACAAATGAACCAAGCGCTCACATATGAGCCGGTTCAATGTAGTTGGTCCAATGACCAAACCAAATCAGCCCAAGTATTGGTCCAGACCAAAATAAACCCTAAGGTTCAAGATCTGACCGTTCATCCTTTGATGCTCTTGATCTCCCAGATCTAGCATCCACACTCTCGATCAAAGCTTACCGATCTCAAGCCCTAATCAATCAAACATGATCAGACTGGATCTCACTTACAATCAGAGTTTAATCTCCTTTAAACTGAATCAAAACAATCCAGTCCACCCGATCTGACTCAAGTAAGTCATATCACCAAATTGTGCGACCCTAAGGGTTTCCTTTAAATGTCGGTAACGATAACTCACGTCATCACAATCAGTGAGGGGTATCTAGCAACACATCACTGTCTCCCGATATAAAGGAAAGAGTCTTCCAAGACTACACCCAAACCACAGCACAAGTGTGAATCCACTTCACAAGGCATACATGTTTCCTTTGCCACTGGATGTTCTTATTGGACAAGCATGTCAAGCCTGTAACTCCAATACAATGAGCATGATTAGATCAGATGAACATAGTCATCTGGGTATGGCCATACACTATCTCAATCATCTCATACAGGGGGGCCCCTTTAGAACATCACACTCCTTGAACAAGGAGACGGCAATCCTTTATCTATCACTAGTGTCCTAACCTGACTCATGATCATTATCCAAGATAGTCTATAATCATTATGTTTCAAATGATATTGAACTACCTCAAAATAATGACATTCATCATTTAGAAACACAAGTGATCTCAAGTCAGAGGACATGTGCCACTTGTTGCATTCAAGGATTATTCACATTGTGACAAACAATTGAATATCCTAGTAGGGTCTGTCCAGTACATCCAATGTACCCATGAGTCTACATCTTATTTCATGCTCGAAGCATCCTATAAGATTAGCACACATATTAGTCTCAATCATATCAAGGCTGTCTCATGTTCACCAAGATATCTCGACTAAGGACATATGCATGTCAGCCTAGCTGAACAGCTTTGAGACATTATTCAGAAGTACACTTATTACAGCAGACAAGGTAGCAACCTGAATAATAACCATGCCTTTATAAACATAAGAGTTTATTACATGATACTTATACAATCCCAAGGCCTCAAACATTAGCCTTAAGGGCATACCCCAACAATCTCCCACTTGCACTAAATCTAATGGTTGAGAAACCTCAAACCCATATTATTACAGTGCTTCTCATGCTTCTGCTGCGCCAGAGGCTTGGTAAGCGGGTCAGCCAGATTGTCATCTGTATGAACTTTGCAGATTTTGATCTCGCCTCGATCAATGATCTCCCGGATCAAGTGAAACCGTCTCTGTATGTGCTTGGACTTCTGGTGCGACCGTGGTTCCTTTGCTTGTGCGATTGCTCCAGTGTTATCACAGAAGATAACCAAAGGATCTGCACTCGAAGGAACGACACCAAGTTCTTTCACGAACTTACGAATCCACATTGCCTCCTTGGATGCTTCCGAGGCTGCAACATACTCGGCTTCTGTTGTGGAATCAGCAACAGTTGACTGTTTGAAACTCTTCCACACCACTGCTCCACCATTCAAGCTAAAAACATAGCCTGATTGCGATCGAAAATCATCCTGGTCCGACTGGAACGAAGCGTCAGTATATCCTTCTATATTGAGTTCTTCCTGACCACCATATATCAAGAACATATCTTTGGTCCTCCGCAGATATTTTAAAATGTTCTTGACCGCAATCCAGTGCGCCATACCTGGATTACTTTGGAACCGACTGGTCACGCTTAACCCGTAAGCGACGTCTGGGCGAGTACACAACATCGCATACATAATGGACCCAATAGCCGAAGCATAAGGCGTATTGTCCATTTCATCTTTCTCAGTCTGTGTTTGTGGACACTGACTCTTCGAAAGATTTAGACCATGTCTGACTGGAAGATATCCTCGTTTAGAATTCTCTAAATGAAATCTCTCCAGGACTTTATCGATGTAAGTACTCTGGCACAGCCCGAGAAGCCTCTTAGATCTATCCCTGTAGATCTTCACACCTAATACATAGGCTGCTTCTCCTAGATCTTTCATCTGGAAACATTTCCTTAACCATGCTTTAACAGCATGCAGTTCAGGAATATCATTTCCAATGATCAAGATGTCATCGACGTAGAGGATTAGGAATGTAATTACGCTCCCACTAAACCTCTTATATACACACGGGTCATCTTCGTTCTTGATGAAACCAAACTCAGAGATTGATTCATCAAAACGAATATTCCAGCTTCTAGATGCTTGTTTAAGTCCATAAATGGACTTCTTTAACTTGCATATTTTATGACGATCTGATGGATTAGTGAAACCCTCAGGTTGTGTCATATACACATCCTCATCCAGATTTCCATTAAGGAAAGCTGTCTTCACATCCATCTGCCAGATCTCATAATCATAATATGCAGCTATCGCGAAAAGAATCCGAATAGACTTAAACATGGCTACAGGTGAGAAAGTTTCATCATAATCTATCCCGTAGATTTGTTTGAAACCTTTCGCAACCAGCCTGCCTTTATAGGTAACCACGTTACCATCCATGTCAACCTTCTTCTTGAAGATCCATTTACAGCCTATAGGGATTACTCCCGGAGGCGGATCAACCAAATCCCAGACTTGGTTATCTGACATGGAGTCCATCTCGGCTCGCATAGCTTCAAGCCATCTAGCTGACTCCGGTCCACTGACCGCATCCGCATATGTGAGGGGTTCATCATTATCAATGATGTAGACTCCGTCATAGCGCTCAGGCTGTCGACGGATCCTTCCCGATCTTCGCGGTTCCCGTGATATTTGAGCCTCAGGTTGTTCGACAACCTGTTCTACCGGCTCAGGCACATCCAACTGTGCTTGACTACTTTGTCCTTCTTCTGGAATCTCATCCAGCTTTATTTCTCTCCCACTGGCCTCTTGCAGAAGAAACTCCTTCTCAAGAAATATGGCCGTCCGAGCAACAAATACTTTGTTCTCTTTGGGATCGTAGAAATAATAACCCTTAGTTTCCTTAGGGTAACCGACAAATATACATTTCTCAGATCTGCTCTCCAGCTTCCCAGAGGCGAGCTTTTTGACATAAGCCTCGCAACCCCAGATCCTGATAAATGTCAAGCTTGGCTGTTTCCTATACCATAACTCATATGGTGTCTTAGAAACTGCCTTGGATGGCACTCGGTTTAGTACCTTTGCAGCTGTTTCCAGTGCAAAACCCCAAAAGGAATACGGTAGAGTAGCCTGACTCATCATAGAACGAACCATATCAAGTAACGTTCTATTTCTCCTCTCGGACACACCATTCCATTGCGGTGTTCCTGGCGGAGTGAGCTGTGAGATAATCCCACACTCCTTCAGATAGTCAGTAAACGCATGACTTAGGTATTCACCACCTCGATCAGAACGAAGTGCCTTGATATTTCGGCCTAGCTGATTCTGTACTTCATTTTTGAACTCTTTGAACTTGTCAAAAGATTCACTCTTATGTCTCATCAAATAGACATATCCATACCTACTGAAATCATCAGTAAAGGTAATGAAGTAATGATAGCCACCTCTGGCATGTTTACTAAAAGGCCCACACACATCACTGTGTATAAGGTCAAGTAAACCTGAAGCCCTTTGACCTTTGTTAGGAAAAGGTGACTTCGTCATTTTACCCATTAAACAAGCTTTGCATGTATCAATCTCCTCATAGGAGAATGATCCCAGCAGTCCATGATCATGCAACCGCTTAATGCGCTTCTCGTTAATATGGCCTAAACGACTATGCCATAGCAAGGTGCTGTCATCAGCATACTTGGCTTTCTTATTATCAATGTTTTGTATAGAATATTCCATGTCCAACATGAATAACCCATTGTTAATTGAACCAGTTGCATACACAATATTATCATAAGATAAAACACACTTTGAAATCTTGCATTCAAAGGCAAATCCTTTCCTGACAAGAGCAGGAATAGAGATAATATTCTTGGTAATACTGGGTACAAAATAACAATTGTTTAATTCTAATACAATGCCAGATGGTAAAGAAATGAAATAGTCTCCTACAGCAACAGCAGCAACCCGTGCCCCGTTTCCAACTCGTAGGTCTACCTCATGCTGTCCCACCTGCCTTCTTCTCTTGAGTTCCTGTACATTTGAACAAATGTGAACTCCACATGCAGTGTCCAACACCCATGATATAGTAGAAGAAGATAACATGACCTCAGTCACATATATACCTGAGCCAGAAGCGATGCTTCCCCTCTTATCTCCTTGGAGCGCTTTACAGTCCTTTTTCCAGTGACCCAGCTGGCCACAGTGGAAACACCTGTTGTCCTTCGACCGCTTCACCTTCTGTTTCAGCGCCTTACTGTAGTTCTTGACAGGGGCCTTGCCCTTCTTCCCCCTTCTTCTTGTTCCTTGAAGGAACCATTAAGACAGAGGTTGAAGGCTTTCCCTTCAGAGTTTCCTCAGTAGTCAAGAGCATATTCAACAGCTCTGCCGGAGTACAATCGATTTTGTTCATATTAAAGTTAATGATGAACGCATCGAAAGAAGGCGGAAGAGACTGTAGAATGATGTCTACAGCAAGCTCCTGGTTAATGGTATGCCCCAGTTTCTCCAGAGCCTCCTTGTGCCCAATCATCTTGAGCACGTGAGCTCCCACTGGGCTCCCTTCAGCCAGTTTGCTCTGAAAGAAGAGCTTCGTCAGATTATAGCGTTCTGTCCTCGCCTGTGCAGCATATAGCATCTTGAGGTTCGCTATGATCTCTATAGCCGACATATCCTCATGCTGACGCTGCAGCGGTGGCGTCATAGACGCTAGCATCAGGCAAGCGACATCAATGCTATCATTGACGTGCTTTTCATAGGCATCCCGAACCGCCCTTGCGGCGTTCACAGCGGGTTGAGGCGGCACAGCCGTCTCGAGGACATACAGTTTCCTCTCTGCCTTAAGAACGATCTTAAGGTGTCCGAACCAGTCTGAGAAGTTTGGCCCAGCAAACTTCTCCCTTTCCAGTAGGGATCGCACATTGAAGCTCATGGTGTTCGTTGCTGCAGGTATCTACAACAATGCAAGAACAGCAAGGTCAGTATCAATGTTAAGAATCAATCAGGACTTAAGAATGATTCCTTTTTCTCACTATTTTAGCTGACTGTAAAATCCATAAAACAGTCCGAAAGAGTAATACTCTTTTAGTGAGATGGGATCCAGATTTCATACTTGGTCTCCGCGTCCCGCTCAGGCGAGATAAGATGCACAGAGATGACAAGCACTAATTTCTGGTAGGCTGTCCCAGCCAATCTCCAACCCGTGCGATTCCCCTTCATCTGGGCAATCCAGCAGACTGTGCCAACTGAGTTGGTACAACACAGTCTCTGATCCCACAGATGGCTGCCTCCATGTGCTACCATATGCGCCACATATGTAGCCTACATGGTCAAGCTGACCCGACCTACTCCCTGGACCACCACGTGCTATGCTGAGCAACGAGAAGCGATAAATCCCTTCTCTGTAACACGCAGGTGTAATCCAGCACCATCTGAAGATAGATGGACGTGCCCACTGAGTGGGTACAATACGGCTCCAACGATAATCAGAATAGTGAGGTTTCGCGTCAGAAGGCTTACGAGCTTGATATGTTAGCGTTTGGATTTTAACGGTCTTTTATCTTCTTACTATCAGGCAAATCCTATGGCTATAGCAGAAGATAACTAAACATGCAATTCTAATTATAAGCAATAAGTAGAAAGCATGCAGATCTTATGTGGTAAAAGCCCATAGCCTAAGTAAGACCTTAAATTATCTTAAGTCTTCACTTGAGCTTCTTGGGACATTTGCATCTCATCTGGTCCAACCCAGGGCCCTAGCTCCAAGAGCACCTCAGGTGCGCCACCAGCTGAATGCCCCTCTGGGATGTGTGCCTTTGTACTCTTGTCTAATCAAATACAATTTGATCTATCTAGACAAGTTTGACTCGCAGGTCAATTATACAATAGATTAATTAAAAATGTGATTCGCAGATCACAAATTAATTTACAAGTTTAATTCCAGGCACGCAGGCCCCAGCACAGCACACATTTAACATGGGCAGCCCACATAAGAATAAATAGACAAGCATCATGGCATCAATCAACATGTGATCCTAAAACAAGAAAATAAAATTTTGAAAACCCCATTGGCATCAATTTTAATTTTCTTATGTGTCCTACAACCTTACAATGGTCCATTGATAGGGATCCACTCATCCATCTGGTCAGATCCTCTGCCCTTGCATGCACCGAGTCCTAACTGACCCGAGTTGACCTAATGGTCAACCATGCATGCGCCAAGGGCTGAACAACCCTCATGAGTTCTGGCAAGCGGGTGTGACCCCGGGCCTAACTCATGTGTGTTCACTGGTTGTCTCAACCAGACCTCGCTACACGCCTAAGATGCAATCGACCTATGGCCACCTCATGCTTGCGCACAGGTGCCATCTGGTCAATCCATCTAGGCAGTCAGATGGTCTGATCAGACTATTGGATCTACCCTAGAGGTGACTTCAACCCCATCAACCCATCTAAGGGTTTATAGTAGACGCCATTAGATCTAAATGGAGCGCGCAAGATGTTACAAGTTTTAGGTAAAAACCAACTACAACATGCGCAACAACAAAGTAAGAAGCTTTCATCTACATTAGCATGCGCAACTAGATATATGGTAACAAGCGCAAACATGATGAAACTTCAAGATAGATCTATAACATGCGTTGACATACTCGGATCACAAACAAGCAACATGAAGCAATCATATGAATCTACATGAATCCCTGGCTTTGATACCAATTGTTAGGTCCCCTTCAAGGGGGAGCGCAAGCGGATAAAGCCCCTTTCTAGAGGGGGGCGCAAATGCAATTTTAGGGGTGTCACCCTCATGATCGCATGTAGATCATATGGTTAACTTATGTATAAGCGAAAGGATCTTTAAAGGGATCATACCAACGCCATGAAGTTGGATGTCGGCTTGGAAGAAGAGAGCAACTTTGATCTCCTCCAAAAGTTCACACACAAGGTGAAGATCTCTTACTTCCTTGGCGTCACTTGTGCTAGCAAGGCACCCAAGGTTCCTTGTCGAATGGAAGGAGATGATGAAAGCTTTCTTGGCCGATCCTTCTTCTCGTCAACCTCTACCACCCGAGAGTTCGAGTGTCGTCGAGAGCCAAAGGGGAGATGAGCGTTTTTTCAAGCTTGTGATCGAATGTGGAGACATTCATCACTATGGCAAAACCGAAATGCCATAAATGGTAAGTCTTCAACACATGCGTTATGCGTTCACATGAAGTGAACCAAACGCATATCTCATCTCACAAATGAACCAAGCGCTCACATATGAGCCGGTTCAATGTAGTTGGTCCAATGACCAAACCAAATCAGCCCAAGTATTGGTCCAGACCAAAATAAACCCTAAGGTTCAAGATCTGACCGTTCATCCTTTGATGCTCTTGATCTCCCAGATCTAGCATCCACACTCTCGATCAAAGCTTACCGATCTCAAGCCCTAATCAATCAAACATGATCAGACTGGATCTCACTTACAATCAGAGTTTAATCTCCTTTAAACTGAATCAAAACAATCCAGTCCACCCGATCTGACTCAAGTAAGTCATATCACCAAATTGTGCGACCCTAAGGGTTTCCTTTAAATGTCGGTAACGATAACTCACGTCATCACAATCAGTGAGGGGTATCTAGCAACACATCACTGTCTCCCGATATAAAGGAAAGAGTCTTCCAAGACTACACCCAAACCACAGCACAAGTGTGAATCCACTTCACAAGGCATACATGTTTCCTTTGCCACTGGATGTTCTTATTGGACAAGCATGTCAAGCCTGTAACTCCAATACAATGAGCATGATTAGATCAGATGAACATAGTCATCTGGGTATGGCCATACACTATCTCAATCATCTCATACAGGGGGGCCCCTTTAGAACATCACACTCCTTGAACAAGGAGACGGCAATCCTTTATCTATCACTAGTGTCCTAACCTGACTCATGATCATTATCCAAGATAGTCTATAATCATTATGTTTCAAATGATATTGAACTACCTCAAAATAATGACATTCATCATTTAGAAACACAAGTGATCTCAAGTCAGAGGACATGTGCCACTTGTTGCATTCAAGGATTATTCACATTGTGACAAACAATTGAATATCCTAGTAGGGTCTGTCCAGTACATCCAATGTACCCATGAGTCTACATCTTATTTCATGCTCGAAGCATCCTATAAGATTAGCACACATATTAGTCTCAATCATATCAAGGCTGTCTCATGTTCACCAAGATATCTCGACTAAGGACATATGCATGTCAGCCTAGCTGAACAGCTTTGAGACATTATTCAGAAGTACACTTATTACAGCAGACAAGGTAGCAACCTGAATAATAACCATGCCTTTATAAACATAAGAGTTTATTACATGATACTTATACAATCCCAAGGCCTCAAACATTAGCCTTAAGGGCATACCCCAACAATCTCCCACTTGCACTAAATCTAATGGTTGAGAAACCTCAAACCCATATTATTACAGTGCTTCTCATGCTTCTGCTGCGCCAGAGGCTTGGTAAGCGGGTCAGCCAGATTGTCATCTGTATGAACTTTGCAGATTTTGATCTCGCCTCGATCAATGATCTCCCGGATCAAGTGAAACCGTCTCTGTATGTGCTTGGACTTCTGGTGCGACCGTGGTTCCTTTGCTTGTGCGATTGCTCCAGTGTTATCACAGAAGATAACCAAAGGATCTGCACTCGAAGGAACGACACCAAGTTCTTTCACGAACTTACGAATCCACATTGCCTCCTTGGATGCTTCCGAGGCTGCAACATACTCGGCTTCTGTTGTGGAATCAGCAACAGTTGACTGTTTGAAACTCTTCCACACCACTGCTCCACCATTCAAGCTAAAAACATAGCCTGATTGCGATCGAAAATCATCCTGGTCCGACTGGAACGAAGCGTCAGTATATCCTTCTATATTGAGTTCTTCCTGACCACCATATATCAAGAACATATCTTTGGTCCTCCGCAGATATTTTAAAATGTTCTTGACCGCAATCCAGTGCGCCATACCTGGATTACTTTGGAACCGACTGGTCACGCTTAACCCGTAAGCGACGTCTGGGTGAGTACACAACATCGCATACATAATGGACCCAATAGCCGAAGCATAAGGCGTATTGTCCATTTCATCTTTCTCAGTCTGTGTTTGTGGACACTGACTCTTCGAAAGATTTAGACCATGTCTGACTGGAAGATATCCTCGTTTAGAATTCTCTAAATGAAATCTCTCCAGGACTTTATCGATGTAAGTACTCTGGCACAGCCCGAGAAGCCTCTTAGATCTATCCCTGTAGATCTTCACACCTAATACATAGGCTGCTTCTCCTAGATCTTTCATCTGGAAACATTTCCTTAACCATGCTTTAACAGCATGCAGTTCAGGAATATCATTTCCAATGATCAAGATGTCATCGACGTAGAGGATTAGGAATGTAATTACGCTCCCACTAAACCTCTTATATACACACGGGTCATCTTCGTTCTTGATGAAACCAAACTCAGAGATTGATTCATCAAAACGAATATTCCAGCTTCTAGATGCTTGTTTAAGTCCATAAATGGACTTCTTTAACTTGCATATTTTATGACGATCTGATGGATTAGTGAAACCCTCAGGTTGTGTCATATACACATCCTCATCCAGATTTCCATTAAGGAAAGCTGTCTTCACATCCATCTGCCAGATCTCATAATCATAATATGCAGCTATCGCGAAAAGAATCCGAATAGACTTAAACATGGCTACAGGTGAGAAAGTTTCATCATAATCTATCCCGTAGATTTGTTTGAAACCTTTCGCAACCAGCCTGCCTTTATAGGTAACCACGTTACCATCCATGTCAACCTTCTTCTTGAAGATCCATTTACAGCCTATAGGGATTACTCCCGGAGGCGGATCAACCAAATCCCAGACTTGGTTATCTGACATGGAGTCCATCTCGGCTCGCATAGCTTCAAGCCATCTAGCTGACTCCGGTCCACTGACCGCATCCGCATATGTGAGGGGTTCATCATTATCAATGATGTAGACTCCGTCATAGCGCTCAGGCTGTCGACGGATCCTTCCCGATCTTCGCGGTTCCCGTGATATTTGAGCCTCAGGTTGTTCGACAACCTGTTCTACCGGCTCAGGCACATCCAACTGTGCTTGACTACTTTGTCCTTCTTCTGGAATCTCATCCAGCTTTATTTCTCTCCCACTGGCCTCTTGCAGAAGAAACTCCTTCTCAAGAAATATGGCCGTCCGAGCAACAAATACTTTGTTCTCTTTGGGATCGTAGAAATAATAACCCTTAGTTTCCTTAGGGTAACCGACAAATATACATTTCTCAGATCTGCTCTCCAGCTTCCCAGAGGCGAGCTTTTTGACATAAGCCTCGCAACCCCAGATCCTGATAAATGTCAAGCTTGGCTGTTTCCTATACCATAACTCATATGGTGTCTTAGAAACTGCCTTGGATGGCACTCGGTTTAGTACCTTTGCAGCTGTTTCCAGTGCAAAACCCCAAAAGGAATACGGTAGAGTAGCCTGACTCATCATAGAACGAACCATATCAAGTAACGTTCTATTTCTCCTCTCGGACACACCATTCCATTGCGGTGTTCCTGGCGGAGTGAGCTGTGAGATAATCCCACACTCCTTCAGATAGTCAGTAAACGCATGACTTAGGTATTCACCACCTCGATCAGAACGAAGTGCCTTGATATTTCGGCCTAGCTGATTCTGTACTTCATTTTTGAACTCTTTGAACTTGTCAAAAGATTCACTCTTATGTCTCATCAAATAGACATATCCATACCTACTGAAATCATCAGTAAAGGTAATGAAGTAATGATAGCCACCTCTGGCATGTTTACTAAAAGGCCCACACACATCACTGTGTATAAGGTCAAGTAAACCTGAAGCCCTTTGACCTTTGTTAGGAAAAGGTGACTTCGTCATTTTACCCATTAAACAAGCTTTGCATGTATCAATCTCCTCATAGGAGAATGATCCCAGCAGTCCATGATCATGCAACCGCTTAATGCGCTTCTCGTTAATATGGCCTAAACGACTATGCCATAGCAAGGTGCTGTCATCAGCATACTTGGCTTTCTTATTATCAATGTTTTGTATAGAATATTCCATGTCCAACATGAATAACCCATTGTTAATTGAACCAGTTGCATACACAATATTATCATAAGATAAAACACACTTTGAAATCTTGCATTCAAAGGCAAATCCTTTCCTGACAAGAGCAGGAATAGAGATAATATTCTTGGTAATACTGGGTACAAAATAACAATTGTTTAATTCTAATACAATGCCAGATGGTAAAGAAATGAAATAGTCTCCTACAGCAACAGCAGCAACCCGTGCCCCGTTTCCAACTCGTAGGTCTACCTCATGCTGTCCCACCTGCCTTCTTCTCTTGAGTTCCTGTACATTTGAACAAATGTGAACTCCACATGCAGTGTCCAACACCCATGATATAGTAGAAGAAGATAACATGACCTCAGTCACATATATACCTGAGCCAGAAGCGATGCTTCCCCTCTTATCTCCTTGGAGCGCTTTACAGTCCTTTTTCCAGTGACCCAGCTGGCCACAGTGGAAACACCTGTTGTCCTTCGACCGCTTCACCTTCTGTTTCAGCGCCTTACTGTAGTTCTTGACAGGGGCCTTGCCCTTCTTCCCCCTTCTTCTTGTTCCTTGAAGGAACCATTAAGACAGAGGTTGAAGGCTTTCCCTTCAGAGTTTCCTCAGTAGTCAAGAGCATATTCAACAGCTCTGCCGGAGTACAATCGATTTTGTTCATATTAAAGTTAATGATGAACGCATCGAAAGAAGGCGGAAGAGACTGTAGAATGATGTCTACAGCAAGCTCCTGGTTAATGGTATGCCCCAGTTTCTCCAGAGCCTCCTTGTGCCCAATCATCTTGAGCACGTGAGCTCCCACTGGGCTCCCTTCAGCCAGTTTGCTCTGAAAGAAGAGCTTCGTCAGATTATAGCGTTCTGTCCTCGCCTGTGCAGCATATAGCATCTTGAGGTTCGCTATGATCTCTATAGCCGACATATCCTCATGCTGACGCTGCAGCGGTGGCGTCATAGACGCTAGCATCAGGCAAGCGACATCAATGCTATCATTGACGTGCTTTTCATAGGCATCCCGAACCGCCCTTGCGGCGTTCACAGCGGGTTGAGGCGGCACAGCCGTCTCGAGGACATACAGTTTCCTCTCTGCCTTAAGAACGATCTTAAGGTGTCCGAACCAGTCTGAGAAGTTTGGCCCAGCAAACTTCTCCCTTTCCAGTAGGGATCGCACATTGAAGCTCATGGTGTTCGTTGCTGCAGGTATCTACAACAATGCAAGAACAGCAAGGTCAGTATCAATGTTAAGAATCAATCAGGACTTAAGAATGATTCCTTTTTCTCACTATTTTAGCTGACTGTAAAATCCATAAAACAGTCCGAAAGAGTAATACTCTTTTAGTGAGATGGGATCCAGATTTCATACTTGGTCTCCGCGTCCCGCTCAGGCGAGATAAGATGCACAGAGATGACAAGCACTAATTTCTGGTAGGCTGTCCCAGCCAATCTCCAACCCGTGCGATTCCCCTTCATCTGGGCAATCCAGCAGACTGTGCCAACTGAGTTGGTACAACACAGTCTCTGATCCCACAGATGGCTGCCTCCATGTGCTACCATATGCGCCACATATGTAGCCTACATGGTCAAGCTGACCCGACCTACTCCCTGGACCACCACGTGCTATGCTGAGCAACGAGAAGCGATAAATCCCTTCTCTGTAACACGCAGGTGTAATCCAGCACCATCTGAAGATAGATGGACGTGCCCACTGAGTGGGTACAATACGGCTCCAACGATAATCAGAATAGTGAGGTTTCGCGTCAGAAGGCTTACGAGCTTGATATGTTAGCGTTTGGATTTTAACGGTCTTTTATCTTCTTACTATCAGGCAAATCCTATGGCTATAGCAGAAGATAACTAAACATGCAATTCTAATTATAAGCAATAAGTAGAAAGCATGCAGATCTTATGTGGTAAAAGCCCATAGCCTAAGTAAGACCTTAAATTATCTTAAGTCTTCACTTGAGCTTCTTGGGACATTTGCATCTCATCTGGTCCAACCCAGGGCCCTAGCTCCAAGAGCACCTCAGGTGCGCCACCAGCTGAATGCCCCTCTGGGATGTGTGCCTTTGTACTCTTGTCTAATCAAATACAATTTGATCTATCTAGACAAGTTTGACTCGCAGGTCAATTATACAATAGATTAATTAAAAATGTGATTCGCAGATCACAAATTAATTTACAAGTTTAATTCCAGGCACGCAGGCCCCAGCACAGCACACATTTAACATGGGCAGCCCACATAAGAATAAATAGACAAGCATCATGGCATCAATCAACATGTGATCCTAAAACAAGAAAATAAAATTTTGAAAACCCCATTGGCATCAATTTTAATTTTCTTATGTGTCCTACAACCTTACAATGGTCCATTGATAGGGATCCACTCATCCATCTGGTCAGATCCTCTGCCCTTGCATGCACCGAGTCCTAACTGACCCGAGTTGACCTAATGGTCAACCATGCATGCGCCAAGGGCTGAACAACCCTCATGAGTTCTGGCAAGCGGGTGTGACCCCGGGCCTAACTCATGTGTGTTCACTGGTTGTCTCAACCAGACCTCGCTACACGCCTAAGATGCAATCGACCTATGGCCACCTCATGCTTGCGCACAGGTGCCATCTGGTCAATCCATCTAGGCAGTCAGATGGTCTGATCAGACTATTGGATCTACCCTAGAGGTGACTTCAACCCCATCAACCCATCTAAGGGTTTATAGTAGACGCCATTAGATCTAAATGGAGCGCGCAAGATGTTACAAGTTTTAGGTAAAAACCAACTACAACATGCGCAACAACAAAGTAAGAAGCTTTCATCTACATTAGCATGCGCAACTAGATATATGGTAACAAGCGCAAACATGATGAAACTTCAAGATAGATCTATAACATGCGTTGACATACTCGGATCACAAACAAGCAACATGAAGCAATCATATGAATCTACATGAATCCCTGGCTTTGATACCAATTGTTAGGTCCCCTTCAAGGGGGAGCGCAAGCGGATAAAGCCCCTTTCTAGAGGGGGGCGCAAATGCAATTTTAGGGGTGTCACCCTCATGATCGCATGTAGATCATATGGTTAACTTATGTATAAGCGAAAGGATCTTTAAAGGGATCATACCAACGCCATGAAGTTGGATGTCGGCTTGGAAGAAGAGAGCAACTTTGATCTCCTCCAAAAGTTCACACACAAGGTGAAGATCTCTTACTTCCTTGGCGTCACTTGTGCTAGCAAGGCACCCAAGGTTCCTTGTCGAATGGAAGGAGATGATGAAAGCTTTCTTGGCCGATCCTTCTTCTCGTCAACCTCTACCACCCGAGAGTTCGAGTGTCGTCGAGAGCCAAAGGGGAGATGAGCGTTTTTTCAAGCTTGTGATCGAATGTGGAGACATTCATCACTATGGCAAAACCGAAATGCCATAAATGGTAAGTCTTCAACACATGCGTTATGCGTTCACATGAAGTGAACCAAACGCATATCTCATCTCACAAATGAACCAAGCGCTCACATATGAGCCGGTTCAATGTAGTTGGTCCAATGACCAAACCAAATCAGCCCAAGTATTGGTCCAGACCAAAATAAACCCTAAGGTTCAAGATCTGACCGTTCATCCTTTGATGCTCTTGATCTCCCAGATCTAGCATCCACACTCTCGATCAAAGCTTACCGATCTCAAGCCCTAATCAATCAAACATGATCAGACTGGATCTCACTTACAATCAGAGTTTAATCTCCTTTAAACTGAATCAAAACAATCCAGTCCACCCGATCTGACTCAAGTAAGTCATATCACCAAATTGTGCGACCCTAAGGGTTTCCTTTAAATGTCGGTAATGATAACTCACGTCATCACAATCAGTGAGGGGTATCTAGCAACACATCACTGTCTCCCGATATAAAGGAAAGAGTCTTCCAAGACTACACACCCAAACCACAGCACAAGTGTGAATCCACTTCACAAGGCATACATGTTTCCTTTGCCACTGGATGTTCTTATTGGACAAGCATGTCAAGCCTGTAACTCCAATACAATGAGCATGATTAGATCAGATGAACATAGTCATCTGGGTATGGCCATACACTATCTCAATCATCTCATACAGGGGGGCCCCTTTAGAACATCACACTCCTTGAACAAGGAGACGGCAATCCTTTATCTATCACTAGTGTCCTAACCTGACTCATGATCATTATCCAAGATAGCCTATAATCATTATGTTTCAAATGATATTGAACTACCTCAAAATAATGACATTCATCATTTAGAAACACAAGTGATCTCAAGTCAGAGGACATGTGCCACTTGTTGCATTCAAGGATTATTCACATTGTGACAAACAATTGAATATCCTAGTAGGGTCTGTCCAGTACATCCAATGTACCCATGAGTCTACATCTTATTTCATGCTCGAAGCATCCTATAAGATTAGCACACATATTAGTCTCAATCATATCAAGGCTGTCTCATGTTCACCAAGATATCTCGACTAAGGACATATGCATGTCAGCCTAGCTGAACAGCTTTGAGACATTATTCAGAAGTACACTTATTACAGCAGACAAGGTAGCAACCTGAATAATAACCATGCCTTTATAAACATAAGAGTTTATTACATGATACTTATACAATCCCAAGGCCTCAAACATTAGCCTTAAGGGCATACCCCAACAATTGCTGCTACCCAAGTCATCGGAATGGATATCAACATCAACATCCCCATCATCACAACAAGGTACCGATGCATTACAGTCTCTTTGCCGAACTGATATCCGATTGGACAAAGTGTGTCACCACTTTATTTTCACCCAATCTAATGGTCATGACTAAATCAGGCTTTCACCTGGGTATGGCCATACACTTTCAGTCATGCAACCATAGGGGGGCCCCGTGGATATCAAGCTTCCCGTATGAAGGGGCAAATCCTATGTCTGTCCATTGATCTTCTCATATGGGTCGTGACATACCCAATGACAACCATTATGACCTCCCTGCTACGGCGAGGCGTTAGGTTGTATCAAAGCATGTCCTTAACCATATAGAAAAGTCAATGACCTCAAGTTGAGAGATCAATGAATCTCCTGTCACTTGTGAGCTTAACTCATGACACCAAGTTAAAGTCTCACAGCGGGTCGGTCTAGTATATCCACCACTGATGTACCTATATGTCTGCGTTAGCACCCCATGCGTAACCAGCCTGTTAGGGAATACCGGGTGTAATTTAAAATTTTGCAGTCCCAGGACGCAGCGGAAGAATCATTACACCCGAAACATATTCCGGTCCCAAGGATCCATGCGAGAGAGAAGACACAAGGATGTGTTAGAGATGTACCTCTTTTGCTTGTCTAGACGTCGAAGCCATGTTGAAGGCGCCCAAGTGTTCGCCCTCTACAAGTATCCACGCGTCGACTCCTTGATCGTTGCTCCCTTCCACGCTTGGTGCTAGCCTCGGGATGAGAATCAAGCCTTATTGTTCCTTCACTATTCTTGCGCCACCTCCAAGGTTCATGCGCCAAGTGCAAGGAAGATGGCGCCAACTCCTTATCCTCTTCACTCCAAGAGAAGAGGGAGAAGAAGAGTTTCGGCCCTTAGGAAGAGTAGGAGGAAGTGGCGCCACCAAGTCCTTCTCCAAGTCACGCCAAAAGGAGAGGAAGGAGAAGACTTGCGGCCACTAGTAGGAAGAAGGGTTGCACCACCTTGATGTTGTCGCCCTTTGCCCTTGCTCTCGCCCCTCTATTTGTGTTCACGCCACTTAGCATTCAAAACTCTAGAGGGGGCGACAATGGGTCCTATAAATAGGACTAGAGGCGGTTTGGGCAAGGGCTAGGATCATGCCAAGTGTATGGCTAGGATGAGGTGTCTTGAGGCAAGGAAAGTCTCCAAGACTTTACCATAAACCTCATTCAATCTATCCATAAATGTCCAAGCACTATATCAGCCCAAGACATACCTCAAATGCATTCTTACCATCAAAGGAGAAGTGGCTAGGCGCAACATGCATGAGGAGTTTCGGCTAGGGTAAGGGTTTGGGCGCATGTAGGGTTCATAAGGAAAGTCTCCAAGACTTTACCATAAACATCTTCCTACTTCTCATATGCGCCCAAGTTCTTTCCAAAAGAGTCGTCAAGCCATATCAGCCCCAAGACTTGCCTTAGAGGCAAGTATTCCATCCAAGGAAGAGGGGCTAGCCGCCCTTTACTTCCATAATGAAGCAAAGGCGCCTCCCTCACCCCATTATGCCCCAGGCGCCAATGGGGTGAGATTTCTCCCCATTATACCCTTTTAAGCCAATTCCTCTTCATGACAACTAATTATTGGGCCTCATTGGATAATAAGCTAGCCCAAACTTCATGGCATGGGTTGATTAAGCCATTGGATCTAATCCAATGCAACCCTAATCCAAATGCGACCAATCTAGGTCAATTTCGGGTCAACCTGCCAAAAATGAAGTTTGGCTCCAATAACTTTCTTCCAACTCATCAGGCCCATTGGCGCTGATGAAATCTTCCAAATGGATCCAAGTTATCCAATAACTTGATCATAAGGCTTCTGATTAAAGCAACGTCAAGAGTCTATTGCGTGTGACCCCGTAGGATCCATATGACGATGGCAATGATGTAAACATCATAAGTAGTGAGGGGTATCTAGAAACACATCACTACTACCCATGTCATAGGACTTAAGTCATTATGGCAACAACTCCTAACAAGCAACGAGGATTCCCATTGCATTATAGATCCCTTTGCCTAAGCTGATATCCTGCCATTGGATTAGTCTCAAGTTTATTATCCAATGCATTGGTCATGACTCAACAAGTGTGGCCACACTTTCCTGTCATGCACCAATAAGGTGGGGCGCCCCGAGTGGATATCATGCTTCCAATAAGGAAGGGGCAAATCCTACTATTGGTCATCCATGTCTCTACATGACTTATGACATGCCCAATGACAGTCGTTTTGATCTCCCAATTACGGAGAGACGTAAGACTGTATTAAAGCATACCCATCATCAAATCTAGACATGAATACCTCAAGTCTAAGGATAAATGCAAACCTCTTGCATGTGAGATTGACTTGTTGACTAGACAAGTCAATCCTCACGGTGGATCACTCCAGTGCATCCAATGCACCTGTATGTCTGCGTTACTGTGCCCCGCACCTAACTAGCCCATACACCAGTCTCACATGTACCAAAGCTGTCCCATATCTGCTAAGGTACCTTGTCTGGGGATAGCTTATGAGAATGGATCCAATCCAAACTCCTGGGACATTATTTATGCAACTCTATACATCAACGCAGGTAGAGAAGTCTGCATAATAACGACCATGCCTATATAAAGAGTAATAGTTCTATCAAAGTACATTCAAACAATGCCTGACCATGTCCATACATTGGTCTTTAGGGCATATACACCAACACAGCCCATATACTAGTCTCACATGTACTAGAGCTGTCCCTTATCCACTCAGGTACTCGACTGGGGACACACCGTTTGAGCACATATATAATCTGTCTCCAGGGACATTATTATCCATGTACATAATCACAAATGTAAACATAGCATAACAACAACAATGCCAGAATGATATATTAAATATCAATGTTAAGTAGTACAAGATGGACCAACAACGGGTCCAAGGGCATATACACCAACAATCTTCCACTTGCACTTAGACTTAGTTGTTGAGAAATCTCAACCCTATGTCCCTCGCATGACCATCACGCTTTTGCTGCGCCAAAGCCTTGGTCAGTGGGTCTACCAGATTATTGTCTGTGTCAACTCTGCTTATCCTGACATCACCTCTATCAATGATCTCCCAGATCAGGTGAAATCTACTGAGAATGTGTTTGGATTTTCGATGAGACCGTGGTTCCTTTGCCTGTGCCATCACTTTATTGTTGTCACAATAGAGCTCAATCGGATCCACAGCAGTTGGAACCGCCTGAAGTTCAGAAATGAACTTCCGAATCCAGACGGCTTCTTTGGCTGCCTCAGAAGAAACGACATACTCAGCCTCGGTCGTAGAATCAGTTACAATGGATTGCTTAGAGCTCTCTCAGCTCATAGCACCTCCACTCAATCTAAACACATAGCTTGTCTGCGATCTGAAGTCATCAGGGTCAGACTGGAACGATACCTCAGTGTAGCCCTGAACACTAAGCTCTTCCTGTCCCCCATAGACCAAGAACCATTCTTTAGTTCTTCTCAGAAACATAGAATATTCTTTACAGCCACCCAGTGCTGCAGACATGGATTGGATTGGTATCGGCTGGTTATGCTCACAGCATAAGCCACGTCTGGTCTAGTGCATAATATCGCATACATGATCGAACCTACTGCCGAAGCATAGGGCACTCAGCTCATGTCTTCCCTCTCAGCCTGTGTGATGGGACACTGGCTCTTGGAGAGAATAAGGCCATGTCTCACTGGAAGGTATCTTTTCTTAGATTGCTCTAAGCTGAACCTCTCCAGGACCTTATCAATGTAAGTACTCTGACTAAGGGCCAGGAGCTTCTTGGATCTATCGCGGTAGATCCTCACGCCTAGGATATAGGCAGCCTCCCCTAAGTCTTTCATCTCGAAACACTTCCCCAACCATGTCTTCACAGCTTGAAGACTAGGGATGTCGTTTCTGATGAGTAGTATGTCGTCGACATACAGGACCAAAAATGTCACCAAGCTCCCACTGAATTTTTTGTATACACAGGCGTCATCTTCGCTCTTGACAAAGCCGTAATCTCTTACTACCTCATCAAATCGAAGATTCCAACTTCGAGAGGCTTGCTTTAATCCATAAATGGATCTTTTTAGCCTGCAGACCTTATTGGCCTCTGCAAGATGGATGAAGCCATCAGGTTGTGTCATGAACACATCCTCTATCAGCTTCCCGTTTAGGAACGCTATCTTTACATCCATCTGTCATATCTCATAATCGTGATATGCAGCTATAGCAAGCAAGATTCGAATGGATTTGAACATGGCAACTAGCGAGAAGGTTTCATCATAGTCCACCCCGTGAACTTGTCTGAATCCTTTAGCCACAAGTCTACCCTTATAGGTAACTATGTTGCCATCCATGTCAGTCTTCCTCTTAAAGACCCATTTACACCCTATAGGTTTTACCCCATCATGTAGCTCAACCAAATCCCAGACTTGGTTAGCCGACATGGAATCCATCTCGGATCTCATGGCCTCAAGCCATTTCTCGGAGTCCGGTCCAGCAACCGCCTCATCATAGGTCCTAGGTTCATCCTCAATGATGAAGATCCCGTCGTGTTGGGTCGGCAGCGACCCGTACCTCTCAGGTGCACGACGAATCCTCCCAGACCTACGCAGGGCCTGTGTCTGAGCCTCTGGTTGCCCAGCTGTAACGCCCTTGATTTTCTGAATTATGATTTAAGGTTAGAAATTCAGTTTCTGTATTTTTATCGGTTAAAATTTTGGGATTTTTGCCTAATTGTAGGACTTTTCCCTACAGGGCAAAAATAATTATTTTTGTTGGGGCTTCGAACCCTCAACCTTGACTATTTGCTCCTGGAATTCTTCCACCATGGTGGCGCATATTTCTGTGTTATTGGAGTGGCGCATGGTGGTTAAGCCCAGGTAAGCCCATTAAAGCCGATTTCCACTTAAGTTAATTGGGTTATTGGATCTTGGATCCGTTTGGGGTGGAAAAAAAATAAAAAAAAAGGGGGAAAATTCGTGAGAGCTCCTCTCCCTCACGATTTGTGGTTTGTTTCTTGCCCTAGCCGCCTGTGTTGTCGCCCCTCACTGTGCTTGGCGCTCCTGCAAAATTTCTGACGCTGGTGGTGGCAGACTGGTGGTGGACGAACTTTCTGGAGACCCCTGATCCCCTGTTTCGGCGTTTTCTCTGTGGGCGATTTTTCTGGTGAGTAATTCGATCCTAAGGAGTCTAATCCGAATTAAAATTCGTTATTTGCCATGATTATTCGTATGGGGTTGAATTCAAATAATTATAGGGTTTTAAAATCCTGTTCTGCTGAAATCTGCATTCGTTAATCTGACCTTTGTGTACTATAACCCCAATATCTCATGGTCTATAGATCCAAATCGCACGAAATAAATTTTGTATGAAACTAGATACATTCGGCTTTAATTTGAATCTGATATCGACCATATCCGAGCTGTATTCGTATTTCAATCTGTATTGCAATCTAGCTGTACAAAATCAGTTTTCTGAAATTCTGGATTTCGACCTTTATGTGTTCGAACCATCATATCTCCCTAGGTATAGCTCGAAATCTTGTCAAATCAGTTTTATTAGACCGTAGGCTCGAAGAGCTTTATTTTGACTCCCATAACGCCTATTTTCGATTAGTTATTGGATCTGAAATAAATGTCGCAAGTCTGATATATGAATCTGTTTTCTTGAAATCTGAAATTCTGACCTTCTTATGTTCGAACCCTTATATCTTCCTGTCTAAAATTCGAAATCTTGTGAAACCAGTTTTATTGGAAACTAGATTCAGAGAGCTTCATTTTGAATACAATATTGACTAGCTTTGGTTCGAAATTGGACTAAAAATATATTTTGCAAACGGACAATATAAATCTGCTATGTTTTGGTTAGACGAATATTCCTTTGTGAGAAAAATTTACATTGTATGGTTTAACCTCTTAAATTGTGGTCTGTAGTTCTTCTAAAATTTATTTGTTTGATGAGAAATTTTAGAGAAAACAAAATTGGGGATTTAACTAAGAACTTAGGAATTTTCGAAAATATAGTTCGAGCCAATTTTGGGGCTTTTGTCAATTTTCTTCACGAACGTGTAATTAAAATTATCTGTAGTGGGGGACTGAAATTAATTACATGAAATTTGTACATTCTGTTAAGGTTCTGAAAGTGGCGCCCCTTACAGTAATTTTATAGCTCACGGTTTTAGGAATTTTGAGGAGATTATTTCATGAATAATTTCTGTTCTGTATTTAAATGTTTGTTATATGAATAATTTCTGTTCTGTATTTAATTGTTTGTTATGTGGATATTTCCTATTCTGTTTATATGTTGTGAAGTTTCTGAAAACCTTGAATGTGTTAAAACATTTGTGAGAACATAGAATGGTTTGACATGAATTAAGGTTAGTTGTAAGGAATTCACTCATATAATTTCTGTTCTGTGTTTAAGGACTGGATATTGGGGTGTGTCATTTTCTGGTTTGTTAGACTTTGGGCATAATGTAAGAATTAAGTAGTGGTTGATCCTACTTCTCTGTTTCAGTATAATCTGTTCTGTAAAATTATGCCCTAGTGTAGCACTCTTCCGTGTCCTTACCCTCCTTCTGTGGCGCTGTAATGGTGCTGATAGTCTACTACGACCCTTGAGACACTATTTCTGTTCTGGGTATTGGAGGCCAGAGTGCCACGTCCTAACAAGACAGGGGCCACCCACTGATACCTCCTCTACCATTCAGTTCTGGGTTTTGGAGGCCAGAGTGCCACGTCCTAACAAGACGGGGGCCACCCACTGATACCTCCTCTACCATTCAGTTCTGGGTTTTGGAGGCCAGAGTGCCACGTCCTAACAAGACGGGGGCCACCCACTGATACCTCCTCTACCATTCAGTTCTGGGTTTTGGAGGCCAGAGTGCCACGTCCTAACAAGACGGGGGCCACCCACTGATACCTCCTCTACCATTCTGTTCTGGGTATTGGAGACCAGAGTGCCACGTCCTGACAAGACGGGGGCCACCCACTGATATCTCCTTTACCATTCTGTTTCTGATATGCATGCATTGTCTCGTCCTCGGCAGAGGTGGGGTCAGACCTTCTGTGGTCATCAGGCCTTCTGTGGCCTTTCTGTTTCCGATGTAGACTATCCGTTTGGACTCTGAAAATTCTGATTTTCTGTCTGTCAGTTCTGATTTCTGTAGTTCTGTTTCGATCTGTATTTAGATGTATTAGGCGGTGTGGTTAGTTGGTATGGGTTGGTATATTCATATCCTACCTGTTTGATGCCTATTGTTACAAGTATCTGTATTTGATTGTGTTTGTTTCTGATATGAGCATGCATGTTAAGTTGATTTATCTTATCTGTTAAATAAAAAGAATTTCAACTTAAGTATGATATTTTTGATGTGTACTATGGATGACTTTTAGTGTCTTTTACTCACTGAGCTTTTTAGCTCACCTCCGTTGTTTAAATGTTTTCAGGTGAGACATCAAGACAGTAATTGCTACAGCTAATATGACGCTAATGTTTGATGTCATTTCTAAGAATAGTCTTCTAAAGATTTATCAGGCCTGCGTGCCTAATTTATTATGACCTATATGACATGTTTTATCTCCTGAGGGCTTATGCCTGTTTTCAGGATATTATATTATAGTTGTTTCGTTTAAATTATTGGATACAAGTCTTGGATTCTTTTATTGAATTGGTTCTTATTTTGAAATGTCCGATTTGAGATGTGTAACTGAATTTGTGTTGTTTATTTTAGTATCTGAATAATCAGTTCTGTATATTTCTGAAATTCCACATATGTGTAGTGTGGACGTTTGTTGTTGTTACAAGATATGTGTCTGTGCAGCAGTAGTTTAGAATACTTGCTGCCGGATTTTTCTGGATTTCCGGATTTCTATTTCCTAGTAATCGATCCTATTCAGTTCTGTGCGGTTTTCTGTTCCGTAGTAATGTCCTTCGATGCCGCTTTCTTCTTGTGTTTTAATGGAAGAGTAAAAAATTTTTGAAACCCCGTATTTTACTTGTATGCGTGTGGGGTGTGATTCTGAGGGATGTTACACCAGCAACTGGTGCAAGTGGCTCAGGTTCCACCTCAGTGTCTTGTGGTTGCACTTGGACCTCGTCCAAGTCAAACTTACTCCCACTGACTTCTTTCATGAGAAATTCTTTCTCTAGAAAGACAGCACCTTGAGCAACAAAAACTTTGTTCTCGCTGGGAACATAGAAGTGATATTCTTTAGTTTCCTTAGGATATCCCACAAACACGCATTTTATCAGATCTGGGTTCTAGCTTGCTAGAATCCTGACGTTTGACATAAGCCTCACATCCCTAGACTCTGATAAAAGAGAGATTTGGGCATCTCCCACTCCATACCTCGTACGGAATCTTGGAGACACTCTTAGATGGAACATTATTCAGTATGAGAGAAGCTGTCTCAAGTGCATAGCCCCAAAACGACGGAGGTAGAGTTGCATGACTCATCATAGATCGAACCATGTCCAACAAAGTTCGATTTCTCCTTTCAGACACACCATTCCATTGAGGTGTTCCGGGAGGAGTGAGTTGGGATATAATCCCACACTCTCTAAGATAGTCAAAGAACTCACCGCTCAGGTACTCTCCACCACGATCTGATCGAAGAGCCTTAATAGATCTACCAAGCTGGTTCTCTACTTCATGTCTGAACTCCTTAAATTTCTCAAAGGAATCGGACTTATGTCTCATCAAATAGACATAACTGTATCTACTGAAGTCATCAGTAAATGTGATGAAGTAGTTGTACCCTCCTCTAGCTTGTTTACTGAATGGCCCACACACATCACTATGTATGAGATCCAACAAACCTCCTGCCCTCTCACCAATCTTGGTGAATGGTGCTTTTGTCATTTTCCCTAATAAACAAGGCTCGCAAGTATCAAACTCCTCCAAGGAGGTTGAATCTAACAATCCATTTGCATGGAGTTGTTGAATGCGATTCTTGTTTATATGGGCTAATTGACAATGCCAAAGGTACGTACCAACTGAACCACTCAGTTTGATCCTTTTATGATTTATGTTACATATAGAGTTATCCATGTCCAAGACATATAATCCATTGCACAAGGTACCCTTCCCATAAAGAATAAGAGTCCTCTTTTATTTCAAATTTAAATCCTTTCCTTACCAAGCAAGGAATAGATACAATGTTTTTGGTTAGAGAAGGTACATAATAGCAATTATTTAACTCTAATTGAAGTCCAGAAGGCAGGGAGAGCGTCAAAAGTCCTACGGCAACAGCAGCAACCTGTGCTCCGTTTCCAACGCGTAGGTCAATCTCTCCAGGCCGCACCGCTCTACTTTTCTTGAGCCCCTGCATATTTGTACAAATATGAGCTCCGCATGCGGTATCCAATACCCATGACATAGAAGTAGAAAGGTTGACTTCGGTAACATAAATACCTGAGCCAGAAGACGAAGCCCTGCTTCTCTTCTCCTCGTTCTGAAGTCGCATCATGTCCTTCAACATGTGAGGTGGCCCTCCACATGAATAGCATCTATTATTCCTGATCCTTTCCATCTTTAGTTTCAGTTCCTTGGTTAAACCTTTCGGTTCACCACACTGAATGACTACTTTGGGAGGGTTGAGCTCAACCAATTCATTGAAGAGCTGCCTTAGATTATAAATAATCTCAAAAGCACTCTTAGATTCATATTGCCCTCTAAATTCAGGCGACATGTTGGTTAGCATCAAATTAGAAACCTCCAAAGTATCAGCCTGATGCTTATCAAAAGCATCCTTCTCAGCCGCTGAGGCCGAGCATGGAAGTGGCTCTGGAATAGGCTGCTCAAGGACATAGAGCTTCCTCTCGAGCTTAAGGACAATCCTCAAGTTCCGATACCAGTCCATCAAGTTGGATCCAACCAACTTGTCCTTTTCTAGGATAGATCGCAGTGACCATCTGCTATTGTTCGTAGCCATTGATCTACAACAACCAAGAAAGCAGATTAGTACTACTTCGAATCATTTAATCTGGACTTGCATTAAATGATTATGGCTCCCACTATTTTAATCGAATTGACAACCCATAAAGTCAATCGGGAAATCCGAGATTTCCTAGTGAGATGGGATCCTTATTCCACATGAGGCTTCGCATCCCACGAGGGTGGGATGAGATGCACAAAGTGACCCATGCTTCTTAAGGTGGGCACGCCGGTCGATTGCACCCAGGCAATTCCCCTTCTCAAGATAGTTCAAGCATTTCGTGCCTAGCTAGGGCTAGAACAACACAAAACCCTAACCTCTCGAGGCCGCCTCTAGAGTTCCATCGTGTGGCCACCACATATAAAAAACTAGTCAAGTCTATCCTGACCGTTATGCCCAGGGCCAATAATATCCTTGCGAAGGCACTCCCAGAGTTTTAACTAGACTGGGGAAACCATTGCCACCACACGCCTTCTAAAGATAAGTGGGTGTGTCCCACGAGGGTGGGAAACAGTGCACAACACCACTGATCGATAGCTTGATGAGGGCTACGCGTCAGAAGGCTACAGACTTGATATTATTTTTGAGGGTTTTTGAGGTCTCATCCTCTCAGTTTTATCTTTTGTCTAACATTACAGGCATGCAATCCTATAGTGATAACAAAAGGATAAAACACAACCAGGCATGCTTTAGCAAATATTGAAAAACAGTAAACAAATGATGTGGTCATAGCCTAAACAACGCAATGAACCATCATATGCCAAAGGATGTTCATGCTTGACCTAGGTGACAAGCCCCAACCAGACCTAACCTAGCCGCCATTAAGCTTTATCTTTAAGTGCGACTTCAAGGTCCTCCACATCAAGGCATAGCATGCAAACCCAAGGGTTTGGCCAATACCTTGATGGCTCCTCCATGCATGAAGCGGCATAATGCTTATGCCAAGAGGCATAGCACTCGAACCCTAGGTTCGGCCAAGCCCTTACTTGTGCCACCAAGCAAGATGCGCCATCATGGTTGATGCGCCAAGATGTAAGCTCCATGAGGGATGCGCCCCTAATCTTCTTTGTGCGTTTACAAAACAAAAAGAAAAAGCGGCACGCAGGCCTCACATAAATATATCACAGGCATACAAGGGGCTTGACTATGACCACAACACGATGCATAATCATCTCATGCTTTTCTATATGCTCATGAAAACATAAAACTTCAGTTTTAGTTTCTTAGAAAACATGTCTTTCAACCTCAACATCAGTTCGCAAATCTAGGACTTTTTGTTTCTCTCAGGAGTCCACAAGTGACGCATGCATGCTCCAAGCACGCTTGCCGTCTACCCTTGCAATCCTTAACCTACCAAGATTAGGACAACCATATGCCCATAATCTTCGACAAGTCCCACATAGTAGGACTATCCTACATGCGTGGGAAGAAATTAATCCTCTCACATATGGGTCTAACCCACCATGTGAAGAAAGCGAAAAACCAAAGAGATCGAATAGATGTTAGGAACTAAAAACTTACAATTTTTCTTACTTAGAAAAATTCATGCGCATATGCAATTTTTCAAAAAATTCAGATGGCATGTGAGCATACAATAAAAGCATAAAACACCGTTCGAGTTCGCAAGATGGCTCTGATACCACTGTTGGGAAACCCCGGGGATTTTAAAATTTTACAGACAAGCACAGCGGAAGCAATCCCCGAAATAGGCCAGTCCCAAAAACCCAGAAGATCGAGTCTTGCGAGGAGATCGACACGGTGAGTAGGAGATGATACCTTGATGAAAATTAAGTGATGCGATGCAGGCGCCCAAATGTGCGCCCTCTACAGTCTCGCACACAGCCGAACCTCGAATCCTCTTCTTTCACGCCCGGTGCTAGCCTCGGGAAGAAGATCCACGCCTTTGGGAGACTTCCTCAATCACTTGCGCCAACTCCAAAGGAGATGCCAAGGAGAGGAGGTGGAGCTTCGTCAGAGTCCAACTCTTGAAGCACTCCACCAAGATCCGAACCGGAATCAACTGAAGCCAAAGTCCAACTTTGGAGAGGAGGGCGCCAAGGAACTTCCAAAGTTCCGAACTCACTAAAGGGAAGAGGAGAGGCAATGGGCGAACATGCCTCTCCCTCTTTCCAGGAGTGGCGACAAGGGGGACGAGGGGGCAAGAGTTCAAGAGTTGCGACGAGGAGGGAGGAAGGGGGTTTATATACCCATGAATAGGTGCACCTCTTCACTAGTGAAGAGGCACACCTCTTCATGAAGAGACACACCTTTTCAAGAGGTAAAACCCATTTCGCCCACTCCAAGTGTCATGCACCCAAGTACATTCACCCACTCCAAGTGAGAAGCTCCAAGCTTCTCACCTTAAGAAGATGTCCAACTTGGATTTGTCCACCTCAAGGAAATGCGCCAAGCTCACTCCAAGTAGCTTGCACCATTCCATTTGGCCCATTGGCCCAAATGGCTTATTGAGCCCATTTGGACTATTAGCCCAACTTGGTCTATTGGGCCCATTTGGCCCAAATGGCCCATTGGGCCCATTTAGCCTACTATGCCCAAAAACAAGTTAGCTCCAAATGATTCCTTTCATCTCATCTAGCACAGTGGTGCTGATGGATTCTCCCAAACAGATCTGAGTTATCCAATAACTCAATCAATAGGCTACCCGATCAATACAAGAACTCGAGTTTCAAGTTGTGCGACCCTGTAGGTTCCTCAGACGTTGGCAGTGATGAACCGAGTCATCACAAGCAGTGATTGGCACCTAGCAGTGCATCGCTGCTACCCAAGTCATCGGAATGAATATCAACATCGACATCCCCATCATCGCAACAAGGTACCGATGCATTACAGTCTCTTTGCCGAACTGATATCTGATTGGACAAAGTGTGTCACCACTTTATTTTCACCCAATCTCATGGTCATGACTAAATCAGGCTTTACCTGGGTATGGTCATACACTTTCAGTCATGCAACCATAGGGGGGGCCCCGTGGATATCAAGCTTCCCGTAGGAAGGGGCAAATCCTATGTTTGTCCATTGATCTTCTCATATGGGTCATGACATACCCAATGACAACCGTTATGACCTCCCTGCTACAGCGAGGCGTTAGGTTGTATCAAAGCATGTCCCTAACCATATAGAAGAGTCAATGATCTCAAGTCGAGAGATCAATGCATCTCCTGTCACTTGTGAGCTTAACTCATGACACCAAGTTAAAGCCTCACAACGGGTCGGTCCAGTATATCCACCACTAATATACCTATATGCCTGCGTTAGCACCTCGTGCGTAACCAGCCCATATAACAGTCTCACATGTACCAGAGCTATCCCTTATCCACTCAGGTACTCGACTGGGGACACACCGTTTGAGCACAGATACAATATGTCTCCAGGGACATTATTATCCATGTACATAATCACAGATGTAAACATAGCATAATAACGACAATGCCAGAATGATATATTAAATATCAATGTCAAGTAGTACAAGATGGACCAACAACAGGTCCAAGGGCATATACACCAACAGTGCGCGCTATATCATGTGGAGTGTCTACCTCCATACCCTGAGCGTCAGTAGGTGCCACAGACTCTGGTAAATCTGTGGAAGGCGCTGATATGGCAGGACCCTCCACATCCATCGGTACAGCATCTGTCTGTGGCTCCTCCACTCTCTCAATCTCTGGTATAGTGGGAACATAAGCTGGGGGTGCTACTGGAGTCTCTGTAGTCTCCACGACAGGTGATAGAGGGCGAGTGGTCCTCCTCCCCCAAATACTAGTGCCTCGACCGGTACGCTTCCTAGCGTACCATCTGGCGATCCTCTGATCGCAGCTCTCTGGCCTGTCGGCCGGCCTCTCTGAAGTAATCTCCAACTCTAGAGAACTAACAGGCTGTGGCTCTGCCATATGTGATGTGCTGGGTACTGAGGATGCACTCGGAGCCTCTAATGCCTGTGCATGGGTCTTAGGCTCTGAGTCAGGATAAACTATCCTCTCAAAAGTGTCTGGTAAATCTCCGGACACCATCCTATACATGTAACGTGGTTTCGGCCCAGGATATCTACTCTTCATCACTGCCCCATAGGGCCTAGACCTCATAGATCTCTTCGATGCCATAGTATCAAGCAGATCAATCCAAAATATGTAAACCTAACTCGAAAATCGTGGTACTACAGTAACCGTGGTATTTGGCGGTGAAGGTCGTGAGTGAAATCGTCCTAGAATTTGAACAGAATAACTCCAAATTGGTGCAAAAGGTATGTGATCCAAGTTCTACTGATGAATCACAAGTCAGAGTAAAGAAAACTCACGAATCTATGCGCAAATCGGGCTTGAATCGGCTGGAAGACGGGTTTTGGCGACTCGGCGGACGAGCGTCTATTCTTCACAAAATCCGATGGAAATCCGGCGAAAGGTCATCAAAAAGCACTCTCTGGAAATGGAGGAACACTCGTGGAAAGTTTTCGTCGCAGCTCGTAGGAAGAATCGTCGAAAAACTGTGAATTACGAGCGTGAACGTAAACTCTAAATCGCCCGTGAGGTTTAAACCGTAAGAACTTATAGCCCGTAAACATGTCACGGCTTGGGCCATAAACTCGCCTTAGCGTACAGCGTCCCGTTAACTTAGTCATCTTTGCGTTCACGGCTACGCGATAATTACGGCTCGACCCATAAATGTCGCGTTTTACCTTAGCTTTTCATTAGAAAAATCCGCAAAAATCTCCGAAAAATTCCTGCACATAAAACATCGAATTCAGAAGAATTTTTGTATGTAATAGTTCATCAAATGATATGGAGAATGCTTAAAACAAAAATAAAAATTAAGAAAATGCTCCTAGGGTTTATAAAGAAAAATTCAAAACTAAAATAGAAAGGTATGCTGAAATTAATGAAAATTTAGAGCTGCTGGGTTGCCTCCCAGGAAGCGCTTGTTTATGGTCTTTAGCTTGACCAAGACAGTGTTCATGACTCTTTTGGTGGGTACAAGGCGCAGTGGATAATTGGCAGTTGTTGCTCCTGACACCTTTCTGGTTCATTATACAGATTTAACTTTATAGTTCTAGGTAATGTCCATGTCTCAGCTTTCTTTGATTCCCCCTTTTTATGCTTTTCCCAATTTTCTGAGAGACGTCTATCGATTTCAAAATCACTTCCTTTATCAAAGTTGTTCTCCTTCACCCCGGGAGATTTATCGGAATCTGCAAAATTAATTCGTTTAGGTTCGGATGAAAAATCAAGGATCAACTTGCTATCATTCAAATTCAAAGTAAGTTTTTCATGCAACATGTCAATATCAGCTCCTGTGCTTCCTAAAAATGGTCTTCATAGAATGACAGGGAACTTAACATTTTCCTTCATATCAACAACCATAAAGTCAGTAACGATAGAAAATTCATCAATTTTAACTGTTACATTCTCCAATATACCAGTTGGTTGCTGATCAAATCCATTAGCAAATTGAACATATGTGTTAGTGGGTTTAAGTCTTTCACTATCTATTTTCTCAATCAAGTGTGATGATATCAAGCTAATGCTAGCTCCTATGTCGCACAAAGCATTTTCAACAGATAACTTACCAATCTTGCATGGAATCGAAATACTCCCGGGGTCTCTTACCTTAGTTATTTCAATGTTCTGACTTACTTGGTCCTTCTTTACCTTGGTTTTACCAGTCTCATGTCCCTTTTGTTCTGTTCTAAACAACCTCTGGGGAAAAGGAATTGGAGGGACATATGCAGGTGGGCCTACATATTTCTCTTCATCCCTAACTTCCTTGCAATATTCTGCTTCTAGAACAATGCTTATAGACTGATCTACAGACTCCTCAACAGGTTCCTCAAGTATCTCCTTATTTTCAGCATTCATTATAGTGACTGCATTGACGTGCTCCCTGGGATTCATCTCAGGCTGTCCTGGTAATCTCCCTGGAGGTCTAATGGCAGTGCTTGCTTGCTGTGCAATCTAATTTTCCAACATCTTGTTGTGAGTAGTCAAAGCTTGCACACAAAATGTCAGCTGCTTGATCTGATTAGCGAGATCGTCAATCCTTTGCTGTTGTTTCATAACAACTTCCAGCATGGAATCAAAGCTCGACTTTTGGGGCTGCCCATACTGTCTTGGCTGGAAACCTGGTGGTGGCTTATTATTCTGCTGTGAATATTGAGGAGGAACTTGCCCTTGATTTTACTTGTAAGACAAGTTGGGGTGGTTCCTCCATCCGGGGTTGTAAGTGAAAGAACCCCTAGATAAGGGGGGCGAAACCCTAGATAGGCGCATGTAATTTTTAAAGCAACGGAAAGGAGGGTTTCTAGGACCTTTGATGCATGTATTATTATCAACTTAAAAACCGATTGCACAAGAGATAAAATCATACCATTGCCATCGGTTTGATGGTGTCTTAGAATCAAAGACGCAAGTGCCTCTTCTCCTTAGATGACGCACACAATGAGAAGGCGACTACTTCCTTGGCGACTTTGTGCTAGCAAATCTTCAAGGAGTCCTTCGTATGGGAAATGAGAGAGAGCTTGCTTGTTTTTCTTCTCGACTCTTCAAGGCGTGAAGAATAATGATCAACACGAGAGGAGGCGACGAGAATAGAGAGGAGGCCACACGATATGCGCTCCACACAAGACATGGAGACGTGGTTGCTAAAAATAGCCAACCTCACTCTTTCATGCGATCATGTGTTCATGCATTTAACCAATCTCATTTTCCTCTCTTCTTTGAATTGAACCAAGCGCTCATCCATGAGCCGGTTCACTTAAGTTTGGTTCAATAACCAAATAAACCAAGCAATCAGTCCAGACCACAATAAACACTTAAGTTCTTGATCTGACCGTCAATCTCTCGATGCTCCTGATCTGACCGATCTAGCATCCAATCTCTCGATCAAAGCTTACCGATCTCAAGCCCTAATCAATCAAACATGATTAGACCAGATCTCACTTACAATCAGAGATTAAATCCCTTTAAACTGAACCCGAACAATTCAGTCCACACGATCTGACTTAAGTAAGCCATATCATCAAATTGTGCGACCCTGAGGGTTTCCTCTAAATGTCGGTAACGATAATTCTCATTATCACGATCAGTGAGGGGTATCTAGCAACACATCACTGTCTCCCGATATAAAGGAAAGAGTCTTCCAAGACTACACCCAAACCATAGCACAAGTGTGAATCAATTCACAAGGCATGCATATTTCCTTTGCCACTGGATGTTCTTATTGGACAAGCCTGTCAAGCTTGTAACTCCAATATGATGTGCATGATTAGATCAGATGAACACAGTCACCTGGGTATGGCCATACACTTTCTCAATCATCTCATCCAGGGGGCCCCTTTAGAACATCACACTCCTTAAACAAGGAGACGGCAATCCTATGTCTATCACTAGTGCCCTAACCTGATTCAAGCTCACCATCCAAGATAGTCTATAATCATTATGTTTCAAATGATATTGAACTACCTCAAAACAATGGCAATCATCATTTAGATAACACAAGTGATCTCAAGTCAGAGGAAATGTGCCACTTGTCACATTCAAGGAATATTCACATTGTGACAAACAATTGAACATCCTAGTAGGGTCTGTCCAGTACATCCAATGTACCCATGAGTCTACATCTTATTCCATGCTCGAAGCATCCTATAAGATTAGAACACATATTAGTCTTGACCATATCAAGGCTGTCTCATGTTCACCAAGATATATCGACTAAGGACATAATTGCATGTCAGCCCAGCTGAACAGCTTTGAGACATTATTCAGAAGAACATATATTGCAGCAGACAATGTAACTAACTGAATAACAACCATGCCTTTATAAACATAACAGTTTATTACATGATACTGATACATTCCCATAGGCCTCAAACATTAGCCTTAAGGGCATACCCCAACAATCTCCCACTTGCACTTAATCTAATGGTTGAGAAATCTCAAACCCATATTATTACAGTGCTTCTCATGCTTCTGCTGCGCCAGAGGCTTGGTAAGCGGGTCAGCCAGATTGTCATCTGTATGAACCTTGCAGATTTTGATCTCGCCACGATCTATGATCTCCCTGATCAAATGAAACCGTCTCTGTATGTGCTTGGACTTCTGGTGCGACCGTGGTTCCTTTGCTTGTGCAATTGCTCCAGTGTTATCACAGAAGATAACCAAAGGATCTGCACTCGAAGGAACGACACCAAGTTCTCTCACGAACTTACGAATCCACACTGCCTCCTTGGATGCTTCCGAGGCTGCAACATACTCGGCTTCTGTTGTGGAATCAGCAACAGTTGACTGTTTGAAACTCTTCCACACCACTGCACCTCCATTAAAGCTAAAAACATAGCCTGATTGCGATCGGAAATCATCCTGGTCAGACTGGAACGAAGCGTCAGTATATCCTTCAATACTGAGTTCTTCCTGACCACCATATATCAAGAACATATCTTTGGTCCTCCGCAGATATTTTAAAATATTCTTGACTGCAATCCAGTGCGCCATACCTGGATTACCTTGGAAACGACTGGTCACGCTTAACCCGTAAGCGACGTCTGGGCGAGTACACAACATCGCATACATAATGGAACCAATAGCCGAAGCATAAGGCGTATTGTCCATTTCATCTTTCTCAGTCTGTGTTTGTGGACACTGACTCTTCGAAAGATTCAGACCATGTCTGACTGGAAGATATCCTCGTTTAGAATTCTCTAAATGAAATCTCTCCAGGACCTTATCGATGTAAGTACTCTGGCACAGCCCGAGAAGCCTCTTAGATCTATCCCTGTAGATCTTCACACCTAATACATAGGCTGCTTCTCCTAAATCTTTCATCTGGAAACATTTCCTCAGCCATGCTTTAACAGCATGCATTTCAGGAATGTCATTTCCAATGATCAAGATGTCATCGACGTAGAGGACTAGAAAAGTAATTACGCTCCCACTAAACCTCTTATATACACACGGGTCATCCTCGTTCTTGATGAAACCAAATTCGGTGACTGATTCATCAAAACGAATATTCCAGCTTCTAGATGCTTGCTTAAGTCCATAAATAGACTTCTTTAACTTGCATATCTTATGACGATCTGCTGGATTAGTGAAACCCTCTGGTTGTGTCATGTACACATCCTCATCCAGATTTCCATTAAGGAAAGCTGTTTTCACATCCATCTGCCAGATCTCATAATCATAGTATGCAGCTATCGCGAAAAGAATCCGAATAGACTTAAACATGGCTACAGGTGAGAAAGTTTCATCATAATCTATCCCGTAGATTTGTTTGAAACCTTTCGCAACTAGCCTGCCTTTATAGGTAACTACGTTACCATCCATGTCAATCTTCTTCTTGAAGATCCATTTATAGCCTATAGGGATAACTCCCGGAGGCGGATCAACCAAATCCCAAACTTGGTTATCTGACATGGAGTCCATCTCGGCGCGCATAGCTTCAAGCCATCTCGCTGACTCCGGTCCACTGACCGCATCCGCATAAGTGAGGGGTTCATCATGATCAATGATGTAGACTCCGTCATAGCGCTCAGGCTGTCGACGGATCCTTCCCGATCTTCGCGGTTCCCGTGATATCTGAGCCTCAGGTTGTTCAATAACCTGTTCTACCGGCTCAGGCTCATCCAACTCTGCTTGGTCACTTTGTCCTTCTTCTGGATTCTCATCCAGCTTTATTTCTCTCCCACTGGCCTCTTGCAGAAGAAACTCCTTCTCAAGAAATATGGCCGTCCGAGCAACAAAAACCTTGTTCTCCTTGGGATCGTAGAAATAATAACCCTTAGTTTCCTTAGGGTAACCGACAAAGATACATTTGTCAGATCTGCTCTCTAGTTTCCCAGAGGCGAGCTTTTTGACATAAGCCTCGCAGCCCCAGATCCTGATAAATGTCAAGCTCGGCTGTTTCCCATACCATAACTCATATGGAGTCTTAGAAACTGCCTTGGATGGCACTCGGTTTAGTACCTTTGCAGCTGTTTCCAGCGCAAAACCCCAAAAGGAGTATGGAAGAGTAGCCTGACTCATCATAGAACGAACCATATCAAGTAACGTTCTATTTCTCCTCTCGGACACACCATTCCATTGCGGTGTTCCTGGCGGAGTGAGCTGTGAGATAATCCCACACTCCTTCAGATAGTCAGTAAACGTATGACTCAAGTATTCACCACCTCGATCTGAGCGAAGTGCCTTGATATTTCGGCCTAGCTGATTTTGTACTTCATTCTTGAACTCTTTGAACTTGTCAAAAGATTCACTCTTATGTCTCATCAGATAGACATAGCCATACCTACTGAAATCATCAGTAAAGGTAATGAAGTACTGATAGCCACCTCTGGCATGTTTACTAAATGGCCCACACACATCACTGTGTATAAGGTCAAGTAAACCTGAAGCCCTTTGACCTTTATGAGGAAAAGGTGACTTCGTCATTTTACCCATCAAACAAGCCTTGCATGTATCAATCTCCTTATAGGAGAATGATCCCAGCAGTCCATTATCATGCAACCGCTTAATGCGTTTCTCGTTAATATGGCCTAAACGACTATGCCATAACAAGGTGCTGTCATCAGCATACTTGGCTTTCTTAATATCAATTTGCTGTATCGAACATTCCATGTCCAACATGAATAACCCATTGCTAATTGAACCAGTTGCATAAACAATATTATCTAAAGATAAAACACACTTTGAAATATTGCATTCAAAGGAAAATCCCTTCCTGACAAGAGCAGGAATGGAGATAATATTTTTAGTAATACTGGGAACAAAATAACAATTGTCTAGTTCCAATACAATGCCAGATGGTAAAGAAATGAAGTAGTCTCCTACAGCAACAGCAGCAACCCGTGCTCCGTTTCCAACGCGTAGGTCCACCTCATGCTGTCCCACCTGCCTTCTTCTCTTGAGTTCCTGTACATTTGAACAAATGTGAACTCCACATGCAGTGTCCAACACCCATGATATAGAAGAAGAAAACATGACCTCAGTCACGAATATACCTGAGCCAGAAGCGATGCTTCCCCTCTTATCTCCTTGGAGCGCTTTACAGTCCTTTTTCCAGTGACCCAGCTGGCCACAGTGGAAACACCTGTATTCCTTGGACCGCTTCACCTTTTGCTTCAGAGCCTTGCTGTAGCTCTTGACAGTGGCCTTGCCCTTCTTCCCCTTCTTCTTGTTCCTGGAAGGAACCATTAAGACAGAGGTCGAAGGCTTACCCTTCAGAGTCTCCTCAGTGGTCAAGAGCATATTCAGCAGCTCTGCCGGAGTACAATCGATTTTGTTCATATTAAAATTAATAATGAACGCGTCGAATGAAGGCGGGAGAGACTGCAGAATAATGTCCACAGCAAGCTCCTGGTTGATGGTATGCCCCAGTTTCTCTAGAGCCTCCTTGTGCCCAATCATCTTGAGCACGTGAGCTCCCACTGGGCTCCCTTCAGCCAGTTTGCTCTGAAAGAAGAGCTTCGTCAAATTGTAGCGCTCAGTCCTTGCCTGTGCAGCATACAGCATCTTGAGGTTCGCTATAATCTCTATAGCCGACATGTCCTCATGCTGACGCTGCAGCGGTGGCGTCATAGACGCTAGCATCAGGCAAGCGACATCAATGCTATCATTGACGTGCTTTTCATAGGCTTCCCGAACCGCCCTTGCGGCGTTCGGAGCGGGCTGCGGCGGTATCGCCGTCTCGAGGACATACAGTTTCCTCTCTGCCTTAAGAACGATCTTAAGGTGTCCAAACCAGTCAGAGAAGTTCGGCCCAGCAAACTTCTCCCTTTCCAGTAGGGATCGCACATTGAAGTTCATGGTGTTCGTTGCTGCAGGTATCTACAACAATGCAAGAACAGCAAGGTCAGTATCAATGTATAAGAATCAATCAGGACTTAAGAAAGATTCTTTTTCTCACTATTTTATCTGGCTGAAAAATCCAGCAAAACAGCCCGAAAGAGTAGAACTCTTTTAGTGAGATGGGATCCAGATTTCATACTTGGTCTCCGCGTCCCGCTCAGGCGAGATAAGATGCACAGAGAGTACAAGCACTAATCTCTGGTAGGCTGTCCCAGCCAATCGCCAACCCGTGCGATTCCCCTTCATCCGGGCAATCCAGCAGACTGTGCCAACTGAGTTGGTACAACACAGTCTCTGACCCCACAGATGGCTGCCTCCATGTGCTACCATATGCGCCACATATGTAGCCTACACGGTCAAGCTGACCCGACCTACTCCCTGGACCACCATGTGCTATGCTGAGCAACGAGAAGGGATAAATCCCTACTCTGTAACACACAGGTGTAGTCCCGCACCGTCTGAAGATAGATGGACGTGCCCACTGAGTGGGTACAACACGGCTCCAACGATAATCAGAACAGTGAGGTTTCGCGTCAGAAGGCTTACGAGCTTGATATTTGATCGTTGGATTTTAACGGTCTTTTATCTTCTTCACTATCATGCAATTCCTATGGTGATAGCAGAAGATAAACTAATCATGCAATTCTAATATTTAAACAATAAAAGAAAGCATGAATCTTATGTGGTAAAAGCCCATAGCCCTAGTGAGACCTTAACTTAAATTAAGTCTTCACTTGCTCTTCATGGGTCTTTAGCTGCTCATCTGGCCCAAACCAGGGCCCAAGCGCCATCTGCAGCATAGGTGCGCCCACCAGGAATATGCGCCTGGTCCTAGGGTCGATCCCTAGACCTCCCACCTGGTCCAGCCACTGCTGCATGCGCCTCTGCCAAGTGTGCTCTGTGCTCTTGTCTAATTAAATTACAAATTTAACTATCTAGACAAGATTGACACGCAGGTCAATTTCACATTATAAATTAATTAAACTGTGATTCGCAGATCACAAAAATAAAAATTAATTTACAATTAACTCCCAGGCACGCAGGCCCCAGCACAGCACACATTAATAACGGGCAGCCCACATAAGAAGAAATAAACAAGCATATGCAACAACCAACATGTGATCCACTCATGAAAAATTAAATTTCGAAAACCCCTTGGGATCAATTTTAATTTTCCTTATTCGCCCTACTACCTTACAATGGTCCATTACTAGGGATCCACTCATCAGACCCAGTCAGATCCACTGCCCTTTCATGCACCAAGTCCTAACTGACTTGAGTTGACCATAAGGTCAACTATGCATGCGCCAGGGCTGAACAACCACAATGAGGTCTGGCAAGCGGGTGTGACCCCGGGCCTAACTCATGTGTGTTCATTAGTTGTCTCAATCAGACATCGCTACACACCTGTCTGCAGTCGACCTATAGCCACCTCAGGCTTGCGCCAAGGTGCTATCTGGTCGACCCATTCAGGCTGTCAGATAGTCTGATCAGACTGGTTGGATCTTGACTAGACTGAGATTTCAACCCTAATAACCCATCTAAGGGTTTACAGTAGGTGCCTTAGATCTAAGGTTATACGCGCATGTGATATAAGTTTTTGAGAAAAACATACAAAAACAAGCGCCAAGAACATGCGCCAAGGTTTGAATGTAACATGATATATTTTTCGCATGGAACATCTAATATGCGCATGTTATAGATCTAAGCATACTTATACATGGATCACAAAGTTTTAAGCAATCATAGAAACATGCAAACAATGGCTCTGATACCAATTGAAAGAACCCCTAGATAAGGGGGGCGAAACCCTAGATAGGCGCATGTAATTTTTAAAGCAACGGAAAGGAGGGTTTCTAGGACCTTTGATGCATGTATTATTATCAACTTAAAAACCGATTGCACAAGAGATAAAATCATACCATTGCCATCGGTTTGATGGTGTCTTAGAATCAAAGACGCAAGTGCCTCTTCTCCTTAGATGACGCACACAATGAGAAGGCGACTACTTCCTTGGCGACTTTGTGCTAGCAAATCTTCAAGGAGTCCTTCGTATGGGAAATGAGAGAGAGCTTGCTTGTTTTTCTTCTCGACTCTTCAAGGCGTGAAGAATAATGATCAACACGAGAGGAGGCGACGAGAATAGAGAGGAGGCCACACGATATGCGCTCCACACAAGACATGGAGACGTGGTTGCTAAAAATAGCCAACCTCACTCTTTCATGCGATCATGTGTTCATGCATTTAACCAATCGCATTTTCCTCTCTTCTTTGAATTGAACCAAGCGCTCATCCATGAGCCGGTTCACTTAAGTTTGGTTCAATAACCAAATAAACCAAGCAATCAGTCCAGACCACAATAAACACTTAAGTTCTTGATCTGACCGTCAATCTCTCGATGCTCCTGATCTGACCGATCTAGCATCCAATCTCTCGATCAAAGCTTACCGATCTCAAGCCCTAATCAATCAAACATGATTAGACCAGATCTCACTTACAATCAGAGATTAAATCCCTTTAAACTGAACCCGAACAATTCAGTCCACACGATCTGACTTAAGTAAGCCATATCATCAAATTGTGCGACCCTGAGGGTTTCCTCTAAATGTCGGTAACGATAATTCTCATTATCACGATCAGTGAGGGGTATCTAGCAACACATCACTGTCTCCCGATATAAAGGAAAGAGTCTTCCAAGACTACACCCAAACCATAGCACAAGTGTGAATCAATTCACAAGGCATGCATATTTCCTTTGCCACTGGATGTTCTTATTGGACAAGCCTGTCAAGCTTGTAACTCCAATATGATGTGCATGATTAGATCAGATGAACACAGTCACCTGGGTATGGCCATACACTTTCTCAATCATCTCATCCAGGGGGCCCCTTTAGAACATCACACTCCTTAAACAAGGAGACGGCAATCCTATGTCTATCACTAGTGCCCTAACCTGATTCAAGCTCACCATCCAAGATAGTCTATAATCATTATGTTTCAAATGATATTGAACTACCTCAAAACAATGGCAATCATCATTTAGATAACACAAGTGATCTCAAGTCAGAGGAAATGTGCCACTTGTCACATTCAAGGAATATTCACATTGTGACAAACAATTGAACATCCTAGTAGGGTCTGTCCAGTACATCCAATGTACCCATGAGTCTACATCTTATTCCATGCTCGAAGCATCCTATAAGATTAGAACACATATTAGTCTTGACCATATCAAGGCTGTCTCATGTTCACCAAGATATATCGACTAAGGACATAATTGCATGTCAGCCCAGCTGAACAGCTTTGAGACATTATTCAGAAGAACATATATTGCAGCAGACAATGTAACTAACTGAATAACAACCATGCCTTTATAAACATAACAGTTTATTACATGATACTGATACATTCCCATAGGCCTCAAACATTAGCCTTAAGGGCATACCCCAACAGTAAGTAGCAGAGTAAGGGTCATTTGCAGGTCTCTAATTATAATTCCCCACAGCGTTCACTTGCTCTTGATCTGATTCCTCTTGTGAAGAAGTTATGATCCAGCATTCAGATGCATTGTGCCCTGTTACACCACATATCTCATAAGAAACCATGTTAACTAAACTAGGTGAAAGAGATAAGGAATCAATCTTCTGAACTAGAGAATCTACCTTAGCTGCCAGTGATGTCACGGAATCAACGTGAAACTTACCAAATCCCATGGAAGTAGTGCTCCACTCACTTGACCATTGGTTATGGTTCATGGTCATATCCTCTAGAAGAGCAGTTGCTTCTTCCACGTTCTTGCTCATGATCGTACCTCTAGCCGTAGCGCAGTTGCTTCTTCCACGTTAGAGGCGAACAATTTTGGTGTTATAGTCCAAACCGTTGTAAAAGATTTGGACTAAAATCCAATATTGAAGTCCATGATGTGGGCACATGCGCTGGAGCTCCTTGAAACGCTCCCAAGCCTCATAAAGTGATTCTCCCTCTTGCTGTGTAAAGCACGTGATCTTGTTGCGCAGCTGAACAGTTTTGCTCGGTGGGAAATATTTGTTTAGGAATGCTCTGGACAACTGTTCCCAGGTGGTGAATGATCCTGCTGGCATCGAGTACAACCAAGCTCTGGCACGGTCCCTAAGAGAAAACGGGAATAGTCTCAGTCTTATGGCATCAGATGAAACTCCGTTAATTTTAATTGTATCTCAATATTCAAGAAAAATAGCTAAATGAAGATTCGGATCTGAATTTGGGGAACCCCCAAATTGGTTTTGCTGAACCATCATCATTAGTGATGGCTTTAACTCGAAATTGTTCGCCTCTACGTTGGGTCGAACGACGCTTGGATTGAACCCTTGTACATTAGGTGCAGCGAAGTCCCTCAAAGATTAATGATGATTGTCCTCCGCCATCTCTCTTTTCTCAGAATTCTTTCTAGCCTCAAACTGCAGTCTCCTTCGAAGGTGGAATGTACGCTCAATTTTTGGGTCTTCTAGAAGCAAAGCACCTACACGAGAAACTCTGGGCATACAACGTGTAAGTAAATAATAAAAAGAAAAGAATAGTAAAAACTAATGGCAAAAGAAAAGAAAAATGTCTAATCTCCTAACTTATCAATTAGTAAATATTAACTATCCGTAGTCCCCGGCAACGGCGCCAAAAACTTGATAAGTATCCGCAATTGCACGGATTTATCAAAGTAATAAAAGTTATCGATCCCACGAGGACTACGAAGTTAAGTACTGACTTCTCAACTTGTTTGAATTCAGGCGGACAAAATCAATAGTTCTTCTAAACTTTTACGGGCATGCAAACTCGAAAATAGCTTTTTAAAGGGTTCAGTTTTTAACGAGTTGGGAATTCATGGGTTCGCCACATTGACAATTATGAGTGGTTAAAAGAATAACTAATTCAAAGAAATTATCTAACATGAAAGGAACTCTTCCTGAGGTGCATACTACCTCCTCCCGAAGCGTAGTACGGTATTCAACTAGATTAACTAACTACTCCCGTGATAGTTAACCCAATTGAACCCCTTAAGCTCTATGAAGCATTTGTTTAACCCTTCAGACAAATCCAAACTACTCCTGTGATTGGATTCGTAGGTCTAGTTGAAATAGATCGGACGTTGCGATTCACCTCCCGGTCCTTCTCGCAACGTCTAAGATGTAAAAATACTTGGCCAAGGTAAATTACGAGATAGGTAAAATTTCAACTAAATCATGCAGATAAATTCTAATGAAAATAGTAAAAGCATGGATTAACTCATAAAAGTCAAAGGGCTACGCCCAATCATCCCGACAAAGGTTTCTACTCGCTCATGTTAGTATGGAAATACATGGTGTTGTGATGAACTGGTAAACGCATAAAAGATTGCAAGAAATCACTAAAAAGACTACAGAACTGCCTTCTCCTTGATCCGAGGATGGGGATTGGCTGATCTATCGTCGCCTTCAGGGGAAATCTCGCCGGAAAAATGTTTGAAACTAGGTTTTTGCCCTTGTCGCCGCCGTTCGCTTTCGTCCGTCGAAGCTCTCTTAAACTGATCAAAATCCCATCTTTTATAGCTAGACCGGTTTAGAACCCATCAAGGAATGGTTCTGCAAAGTTTGGCTCAAATCTAGTTCAAAACGAGTGAGAATCGAGCGAAAAACTCATCAGGCAAAAACTTTTACGGCCCGTGATGTGTTTACGGCTTCGGCCGTAATTCTTTCGGCGTATAATGCTTTTGGTCACAGAAACTTTTACGGCCCGTGATGGAATTACGGCTTCACCCGTGAAAGTTTCGGTGGACTTTTATACTTAGCCAATTTTCACCTCCCGCTCGTCGTCATGTTTACGGCTGAATCCACAATTACGGCCAAGGCCGTAAATGTCTCGTTCTTTACCGTTTTTGCTCCAAATTTGACGTGTGGGCTCGTGATCTCCTCGAGAATCATGCTTTGACCTTAAAACTCTCGAAATCCTTCATTTTTATGCCTTTTTATCTACATTTCAATAAAACCAAAAAAAGTGAAGATTCTGTGCAAAGTAAGATAAAAACACTAGAAGTAACACAAAATCGTGCAAATAAGTCCAAAATATGATGTAAAACATAGGCAAAAATACTATATAAATGCAACGCATCAAATACATAGCACAGCGAAAGAATATCCCCAAAATAGGCTAGTCCCAAAAACCCAGTGAAGATCTCTTGCGAGGGGGTCGACACAATGAGATAGAAAATACCTAGAGCAAGGTGATGCCAATGTCGAGGTAGGTGCCCAAGCGTGTGCCCTCTGCAGTCTCACACACACGGATGCCTCGAGCTCTCTTCTTCCTCGCCCGGTGCTAGCCTCGGGAAGAAGATCCAAGCCTTAGGGTTCCTTCTTCAAGCCTTACGCCACCTCCAAGGTTCTAGTGCTAATGAAGAAAGGAGAAGGGAAGGGATGAAGACAAGTCGCCAAGACATCAATGCTCCTTGCGCCAAGAGGAAAGGAGGAAGAGGTGCTCTCGGCCTTTGATGGAAGAGGATGCGCCAAGAAGAAGTCTCTTGCTCTCACCTCTTTGTTTCTCATGCCAACTTGAATGCATGCCTTACACACTCGCATATGATGTGTATATATAGATCAAGGGGTGGCAACAAAAAGGTGGGCACAATATGAAGAGATGTGGCTAGGGTTTACAAGGTGGCAATTAGGGTTTATGGCTTTGGAAAGTCTCCAAGACTTTTTCATAAATTCAATGCAATCGCCCAAGACTTACCATAGAAGTCTATCATGCCTTAGAGGCCTCAAGCCTTGCCATAGTGGCAAGCTTTCCATCTAAGCATGAAGGGGGAGGTGCCAATTCCTTCCAAAGAAAGCAAATTGCGCCAAGATCACCCCATTATGCCCTTGGCGCCAATGGGGTTGGCTTTTCTCCCCATTATACCCTTTTAGCCCATTGCCTCTTCATGACAACTTGTTATTGGGCCTCATTCGATAATGAGCAAGCCCAAGCTTCAGTACATGGGTTGATTAAGCAATTGGATCCAATCCAATGCAACCTTATTCCAAATTTGACCAACCATGGTCAAATACGGGTCAATCTGCCAAAAATAAAGTTTGGCTCTAATAACTCTCTTCCATCTCATCAGGCCCATTGGTGCTGATGAAATCTCCCAAATAGATCTGAATCATCCAATAACTCGATCATAAGGCTTCCCGATCAATACAAGAACTCGAGTATCAAGGTGTGCGACCCTGTAGATTCCTCTGACGTTGGCAGTGCTGACCTAAGGTCATCACAAGCAATGAGTGGCACCTAGCAGTGCATCACTACTACCCAAGTCATAGGAATGGATATCGATATCGACATCCCCATCATCGCAACTAGGTACAAATGCATCATAGTCTCTTTTCCGAACTGATATCCGATTGGACAAGTGCATCACCACTTGTATTCACCCAATCACATGATCATGACTAAATCAAGTTCTCACCTGGGTATGGCCATACACTTTCAGTTATAGATCCATAGAGGAGCTCCATGGATATCAAGCTTCCCTTAGGAAGGGGCAAATCCTCTATCTGTTCATTGACCTTCTCATATGGGTCGTGACATACTCAATAACAACCGTCATTACCTCCCAACTACGGCCAGATGTTAGGTTGTATCAAAGAATGTCCCTAACCATATAGAATGGTCAATGACCTCAAGTCAAGGGATCAATGCATCTCCTGTCACTTGTGAGGGTAACTCATGACACCAAGTCATTGCCTCATAGCGGGTCGGTCCAGTATATCCACCACTGATATACCCATATGTCTGCATTAGCACCTCGTGTCTAACTAGCCCATATACCAGTCTCACAAGTACCATAGTTGTCTCATATCCACTAAGGTACATTGACTGGGGACAACCATTTGAGCACAGATCCAATCTGTCTCCAGGGACATTATCATGTAAGTACACAATCGCAGATGTAGACAAACAATGATAACGACAATGCTAGAAAGATATATAAATATCAGAGTCAAGTAGTACAAATGTGGACCAATACTAAGTCTCAGGGCATATACACCAATAGGTGCAATTCCTCCAAGGAATTGCCACAAGACATTAGCCACATCCTCTCTTGAATTGGTGCAACATGAAGTATAGAAATAATCTACCTTCTTGCCTTATCAAGAGAGGGATTATGAGTTCAATTCTAATTTGACTTTCCATATATCGTTGGCGCAACTGCATGCTTGAATTAATTAAGCAATACACGCCAATATATCAGTCCACTTTCGTCCAAGTTTGTTTTCAATTGAGGAAACCAAATTCCATAAGGATTTATCATGGCATTGGCGCAAATTCCATATATGGAATTAAGCCATGCGCCAAGCATAAATCTTACTCCCATTTGGATTCCAATTTACCACAATTAGATTTAATCCACAACTCCTAATTGAATTTGAATTTTATCTCTAATTTGATCTTGGATTCAAAACCTTATTGGATTAGGATTTGCGCCCACCACTATGGGCCAAATCCAAATTCAATTCTCATTAGGATTTGAATCCTAGTTGGATTAGGATTTGAATCCTAGTTGGATTAGGATTCCAATTCCTAATTAAATTAGGATTCCAACTCCTACTTGGATTAGGATTCCAATTCCTAATTAAATTAGGATTCTAATTTCTAATTAAATTAGGATTCCAACTCCTAATTAAATTAGGATTCGAATCCAATATGCTTTATTATTCCAGGTCCAAATTTAACTCAGATACAGAGTACAAATTTGACTCAGATTTAACCATGAATCCTAATTGGACTCAATTCAATGAATCTGTCTTGGACTCAGAATCAGATTGAACTCAAATACATTCCAAGATATCCAGATCAAAATACAACGACAAGAGTCTATTGCGTGTGACCCCGTAGGATACATATGACGATGGCAATGATGATTAAACATCATAAGTAGTGAGAGGTATCTAGCAACACATCACTACTACCTATGTCATAGGACTAAAGTCATCTTGGCAATCACCTCACTAACAAGCAACGAGGATTCCATGCATTCTAGATCCCTTTGCCTAAACTGATATCCAGCCATTAGATTAGTCTCTTATTTATTAATCCAACTTATTGGTCATGACTCAAACAGTGTGGCCATACATTCCTGTCATGCACCAATGAGGTGGGGCGCCCCAAGATAGATATCAAGCTTCCAATTAAGGAAGGGGCAAATCCTACTATTAGTCATTCATATCTCTATATGACTTATGATATGCCCAACGATAGCTATTTTGATCACCCAATTACAGAGAGATGTAAGACTGTATCAAAACACATCCATTATTATATCTAGATATGAATACCTCAAGTCTAAGGATCAATGCAAACCTCTTGCATGTGAGATTGACCTATTGACTAGACAAGTCAACCCTCACGGTGGGTCACTCCAGTGCAACTAATGCTGAAGCACCTGTATGTCTGCGATACTGTGTCTCACACTTAACCAGCCCATACACTAGTCTCACATGTACCAAAGTTGTCCCTTGTCTACTGAGATACCTCGACTAGGGATTACTATGAGGATGGATCCAACCAAACTCATGGGACATTATTTATGCAATCCAATACATCAACGCTGGTAAAGAAATCTGCATAAAAATGACCATGCCTCTATTGATTACATCAATTCTATCAAAGTACATTTAAATGATGCTGGACCATGTTCATATATTAGTCTGCAGGGCATAAACACTAGCACTTATTAGAAAGCCCCATTAAGCAATGGGCCTAGCCCAAGGTCCATTACGCATATTAACTAAGCCATTAGATCCAATCCAATTTAACCCAAGGTCAAATGAGGCTTTACCATGGTTAATTTGTCCAATATGCCGAAAATGGAATTTGGCCCCAATAAGTTTCTTCCATCTCATCAGGCCCATTGGTGTTGATGAAATATCCCAAATAGATCCGAGTTATCCAATAACTCGATCTAAAGGCTACCCGATCAATATGAAAACTCGAGTATCAAGGTGTGCGACTCTGTAGGTTCCTCTGGCATTGGCAGTGATGACCTAAGGTCATCACAAGTAGTGAGTGGCACCTAGCAGTCCATCTCTGTTACCCAAGTCATTGGAATGGATATCAACATCGACATCCCACCATCGCAACTAGGTATAGTTACATTATAGTCTCTTTGCCAAACTAATATCCGATTGGATAAGTGTGTCACTGTTGGGGTATGCCCTTAAGGCTAATGTTTGAGGCCTATGGGAATGTAACAAGTATCATGTAATAAACTCTATGTGTTTATAAAGGCATGGTTGTTATTCAGTTAGCTACATTGTCTGCTGCAATATATGTTCTTCTGAATAATGTCTCAAAGCTGTTCAGCTGGGCTGACATGCTATTATGTCCTTAGTCGATATATCTTGGTAAACATGAGACAGCCTCGATATGGTTAAGACTAATATGTGTTCTAATCTTATAGGATGCTTCGAGCATGGAATAAGATGTAGACTCATGGGTACATGGGATGTACTGGACAGACCCTACTAGGATGTTCAATTGTTTGTCACAATGTGAATATTCCTTGATTAAGACAAGTGGCACATTTCCTCTGACTTGAGATCACTTGTGTTTTCTAAATGATGATTGTCATTGTTTTGAGGTAGTTCAATATCATTTGAAACATAATGATTATAGACTATCTTGGATGGTGAGCTTGAATCAGGTTAGAGCACTAGTGATAGACATAGGATTGCCGTCTCCTTGTTTAAGGAGTGTGATGTTCTAAAGGGGCCCCCTGGATGAGATGATTGAGAGAGTGTATGGCCATACCCAGGTGACAGTGATCATCTGTTCTAATCATGCTCATCATATTGGAGTTACGAGCTTGACAGGCTTGTCCATTAAGAACATCCAGTGGCAAAGGAAATATGTATGCTTTGTGAATTGATTCACACTTGTGCTGTTTTTGGGTGAAGTCTTGGAAGACTCTTTCCTTGATATCGGGAGACAGTGATGTGTTGCTAGATACCCCTCACTGGTTGTGATAATGTAAATTATCGTTACCGATGTTTTAAGGAAACCCTCAGGGTCGCACAATTGATGATATGGCTTACTTAAGTCAGATCGTGTGGACTGAATTGTTTCGGGTTCAGTTTAAAGGGATTTAATCTCTGATTGTGAGTGAGATCTGGTCTGATCATGTTTGATTGATTAGGGCTTGAGATCGGTAAGCTTCGATCGAGAGAAGAGATGCTAGATCGGTCAGATCAGGAGCATCATAGAGATCAACGGCTAGATCTGGAACCTTAGGGTTTTAATATGATCTAGGCCATGTCGTTTGGTTTATTTGGTAATTGAACCAAAATTAAATTAAACCAAAATGGTTCAAGCATTGGCGACAAGTTCACTTGGCGTGAACATGTTGGGCGGTTAGTGGTGCTATTTTTAGCAACCATGATCTCCACTTGGAGACACTCATGTTCGAAAGAGAGTGCTCTCTCTATTCTCGCGACTTGAACGCATTCCTCTTGTTTTTCCGTGGGTGACGACGCCTTGGATTTGGAGGAGAAATCGGCAAAGAAAAGATCTCTTCATCCCTTTCTCATTTTCGATCAAAGACTTCTTTGGATCTTGCTAGCACAAGGATCGCAAAGAGGAGTAGGCGACATCAACTGTGTGCGTCACCTCTGGAGAAGATCTGCTTTGATCTTTGCTTCCTAGGCGCCATTCGAAATGGCTATGGTATGAGTTTTATCTCTTACATGCAATCGTTTCCATTTGGTTGATCATATCACATGAACCGATTCTTGAAACCCTAATCCGCTGCCCAAAAATTTTATGCGCCACTGCCTAGGGTTTTCGCTCCCCCTAGAAGGGGACCCCCCTTAGTTTAAGGGGTACTTTCAATTGGTATCAGAGCCTGATGTTTCATGCTTGTTTATGATTGCCATGATATGTCATATGATCCATGTATGCGCATTATAATAGATCTATAGGTTACATGCGATTATCTAAGTTGGCGAAAATTCATGATTTGTATAGATGTTATTTTCTCCATTGCGCATGTTGTTGTTGGCGCATGTTTTTGTAAGTTTTTCTAAAAACCTTGATCACATGCGCGTTTCACCTTAGATCTAATGCTCCTACATTAAACCCTTAGATGGGTTATTAGGGTTGAAGTCACCCCCTAGGTTAGATCCAAACATGTCTGATCAGACTATCTGACAGCCTGAATGGGTCGACCAGTTAGCACCTTGGCGCATGCCTGTGGTGGCTATAGGTCGACTGCAGACAGGTGTGTAGCGATGTCTGATTGAGACAACTGATGAACGCACCTGAGTTAGGCCCGGGGTCACGCCCGCTTGCTAGACCTCAGTGTGGTCGTTCAGCCTTGGTGCATGCATGGTTGACCTTTTGGTCGACTCAAGTCAGTTAGGACTTGGTGCATGCTAGGGCAGTGGATCTGACTAGGTTGGATGAGTGGATCCCTAGTAATGGACCATTGTAAGGTTGTGGGGCAAATAAGGAAAAATTAAAAAAAAAAAATTTATTTTTCCTGACTGGATCACATGATGGTTGTTGCATCTGCTTGTTTATTTAGTCTTATGTGGGCTGCCCGTTTTTAATGTGTGCTGTGCTGGGGCCTGCGTGCCTGGATTATATGTTGTAAATTAATTTTCTTTATGTGATCTGCGTATCACAATTTTAATTAATTTATAATGTGAAAGTGACCTGCGTGTCACTCTTGTCTAGATAGTTAAATTTGTAATTTAATTAGACAAGAGCACAATGCACACTTGGCAGAGGCGCATGCAGCAGTGGCTAGACCAGGTGGGAGGTCCAGGGTTCGACTCTGGGACCGGGCGCAAATTCCTGGTGGGCGCACCTGAGCTGCAATTGGCGCTTGGGCCCTGGGTTGGGCCAGATGAGCAGCTAAAGACCCATAAAGAGCAAGTGTAGACTTAAGTTAGGTTAAGGTCTCACTAGGGCTATGGGCTTTTACCACAAAAGACACATGCTTTCTTTTATTGCTTTATATTAGAATTGCATGAGTAAATTTATCTTCTGCTATCACCATAGGAATTGAATGATAGGCAAGAAGATAAAAGACCGTTAAAATCCAACGATTAAATATCAAGCTCGTAAGCCTTCTGACGCGAAACCTCACTGTTCTGATTATCGTTGGAGCCGTGTTGTACCCACTCAGTGGGCACGTCCATCTATCTTCAGACGGTGCGGGATTACACCTGTGTGTTACAGAGCAGGGATTTATCCCTTCTCGTTGCTCAGCATAGCACATGGTGGTCCAGGGAGTAGGTCGGGTCAGCTTGACCGTGTAGGCTACATATGTGGCGCATATGGTAGCACATGGAGGCAGCCATCTGTGGGGTCAGAGATTGTGTTGTACCAACTCAGTTGGCACAGTCTGCTGGACTGCCCAGATGAAGGGGAATCGCACGGGTTGGCGATCGGCAGGGACTGCCTACCAGAAACTAGTGCTTGTACTCTCTGTGCATCTTATCTCGCCTGAGCGGGACGCGGAGACCAAGTATGAAATCTGGATCCCATCTCACTAAAAGAGTTCTACTCTTTCGGGCTGTTTTGCTGGATTTTTCACGCCTGATAAAATAGTGAGAAAAAGAATCTTTCTTAAGTCCTGATTGATTCTTATACATTGATACTGACCTTGCTGTTCTTGCATTGTTGTAGATACCTGCAGCAACGAACACCATGAACTTCAATGTGCGATCCCTACTGGAAAGAGAGAAGTTTGCTGGGCCGAACTTCTCTGACTGGTTTGGACACCTTAAGATCGTTCTTAAGGCAGAGAGGAAACTGTATGTCCTCGAGACGGCGATACCGCCGCAGCCCGCTCCGAACGCCGCAAGGGCGGTTCGGGAAGCCTATGAAAAGCACGTCAATGATAGCATTGATGTCGCTTGCCTGATGTTAGCGTCTATGACGCCACCGCTGCAGCGTCAGCATGAGGACATGTCGGCTAGAGACATGATTACAAACCTCAAGATGTTGTATGCTGCACAGGCGAGGACTGAACGCTATAATTTGACGAAGCTCTTCTTTCAGAGCAAACTGGCTGAAGGGAGCCCAGTGGGAGCTCACGTGCTCAAGATGATTGGGCACAAGGAGGCTCTAGAGAAACTGGGGCATACCATCAACCAGGAGCTTGCTGTGGACATTATTCTGCAGTCTCTCCCGCCATCATTCGACGCGTTCATTATTAATTTTAATATGAACAAAATCGATTGTACTCCGGCAGAGCTGCTGAATATGCTCTTGACCACTGAGGAAACTCTGAAGGGTAAGCCTTCAACCTCTGTCTTGATGGTTCCTTCCAGGAACAAGAAGAAGGGGAAGAAGGGCAAGGCCCCGGTCAAGAATTACAGCAAGGCTCTGAAGCAGAAGGTGAAGCGGTCTAAGGAATACAGGTGTTTCCACTGTGGCCAGCTGGGTCACTGGAAAAAGGACTGTAAAGCGCTCCAAGGAGATAAGAGGGGAAGCTTTGCTTCTGGCTCAGGTATATTCGTGACTGAGGTCATGTATTCTTCTTCTGTATCATGGGTGTTGGACACTGCATGTGGAGTTCACATTTGTTCAAATGTGCAGGAACTCAAGAGAAGAAGGCAGGTGGGACAGCATGAGGTGGACCTACGCGTTGGAAACGGGGCACGGGTTGCTGCTGTTGCTGTAGGAGACTACTTCATTACTTTACCATCTGGAATTGTATTGGAACTAAACAGTTGTTATTTTGTTCCCAGTATAACTAAAAATATTATCTCCATTCCTGCTCTTGTCAGGAAGGGGTTTTCCTTTGAATGCAATATTTCAAAGTGTGTTTTGTCATATGATAATATTGTTTATGCAACTGGTTCAATTAATAATGGGTTATTCATGTTGGACATGGAAAGTTCTATACAGAATGTTGATATTAAGAAAGCCAAGTATGCTGATGACAGCACCTTGCTATGGCATAGTCGTTTAGGCCATATTAACGAGAAACGCATTAAGCGGTTGCATGATCATGGACTGCTGGGATCATTCTCCTATAAGGAGATTGATACATGCAAAGCTTGTTTGATGGGTAAAATGACGAAGTCACCTTTTCCTAATAAAGGTCAAAGGGCTTCAGGTTTACTTGACCTCATACACAGTGATGTGTGTGGGCCATTTAGTAAACATGCCAGAGGTGGCTATCAGTACTTCATTACATTTACTGATGATTTCAGTAGATATGGGTATGTCTATCTGATGAGACATAAGAGTGAATCTTTTGACAAGTTCAAAGAGTTCAAGAATGAAGTACAAAATCAGCTAGGCCGTAATATCAAGGCACTTCGCTCAGATCGAGGTGGTGAATACCTAAGTCATGCATTTACTGACTATCTAAAGGAGTGTGGGATTATCTCACAGCTCACTCCACCAGGAACACCGCAATGGAATGGTGTGTCCGAGAGGAGAAATAGAACGTTACTTGATATGGTTCGTTCTATGATGAGTCAGGCTACTCTTCCATACTCCTTTTGGGGTTTTGCGCTGGAAACAGCTGCAAAGGTACTAAACCGAGTGCCATCCAAGGCAGTTTCAAAGACGCCATATGAGTTATGGTATGGGAAACAGCCGAGCTTGACATTTATCAGGATCTGGGGTTGCGAGGCTTATGTTAAAAAGCTCGCCTCTAGGAAACTAGAGAGCAGATCTGACAAATGTATCTTTGTCGGTTACCCTAAGGAAACTAAGGGTTATTATTTCTTCGATCCCAATGAGAACAAGGTTTTTGTTGCTCGGACGGCCATATTTCTTGAGAAGGAGTTTCTTCTGCAAGAGGCCAGTGGGAGAGAAATAAAGCTGGATGAGAATCCAGAAGAAGGACAAAGTGATCAAGCACAGTTGGATGAGCCTGAGCCGGTAGAACAGGTTATTGAACAACCTGAGGCTCAGACATCACGGGAACCGCGAAGATCGGGTAGGATTCGTCGACAGCCTGAGCGCTATGACGGAGTCTACATCATTGACAATGATGAACCCCTTACTTATGAGGATGCGGTCAGTGGACCAGAGTCAGCGAGATGGCTTGAGGCTATGCGCGCCGAGATGGACTCCATGTCAGATAACCAAGTCTGGGATTTGGTTGATCCGCCTCCGGGAGTTATCCCTATAGGCTGTAAATGGATCTTCAAGAAGAAGATTGACATGGATGGTAACGTAGTTACCTATAAAGGCAGGCTAGTTGCGAAAGGTTTCAAACAAATCTACGGGATAGATTATGATGAAACTTTCTCACCTGTAGCCATGTTTAAGTCTATTCGGATTCTTTTCGCGATAGCTGCATATTATGATTATGAGATTTGGCAGATGGATGTGAAAACAGCTTTCCTTAATGGAAATCTGGATGAGGATGTGTATATGACACAACCAGAAGGTTTCACTAATCCAGCAGATCGTCATAAAATATGCAAGTTAAAGAAGTCCATTTATGGACTTAAACAAGCATCAAGAAGCTGGAATATTCGTTTTGATGAATCAGTTACTGAATTTGGTTTCATCAAGAACGAGGATGACCCGTGTGTATATAAGAGGTTTAGTGGGAGCGTGATTACTTTCCTAGTCCTCTACGTCGATGATATCTTGATCATTGGAAACGACATTCCTGAAATGCATGCTGTTAAGGCATGGCTGAGGAAATGTTTCCAGATGAAAGATCTAGGAGAAGCAGCCTATGTGTTAGGTGTGAAGATCTACAGGGATAGATCTAAGAGGCTTCTCGGGCTGTGCCAGAGTACTTACATCGATAAGGTCCTGGAGAGATTTCACTTAGAGAATTCTAAGCGAGGATATCTTCCAGTCAGACATGGTCTGAATCTTTCTAAGAGTCAGTGTCCACAAACACAGACTGAGAAAGATGAAATGAACAATACGCCTTATGCTTCGGCTATTGGTTCTATAATGTATGCGATGTTGTGTACTCGCCCAGACGTTGCTTACGGGTTAAGCGTAACCAGTCGTTACCAGAGTAATCCAGGTATGGCGCACTGGATTGCAGTCAAGAACATTTTAAAATATCTGCGGAGGACCAAAGATATGTTCTTGACATATGGTGGTCAGGAAGAACTCAGTATTGAAGGATATACTGACGCTTCGTTCCAGTCTGACCAGGATGATTTCCGATCGCAATCAGGCTATGTTTTTAGCTTGAATGGAGGTGCAGTGGTGTGGAAAAGTTTCAAACAGTCAACTGTTGCTGATTCCACAACAGAAGCCGAGTATGTTGCAGCCTCGGAAGCATCCAAGGAGGCAGTGTGGATTCGTAAGTTCGTGAGAGAACTTGGTGTCGTTCCTTCGTGTGCAGATCCTTTGGTTATCTTCTGTGATAACACTGGAGCAATCGCACAGGCAAAGGAACCACGGTCGCACCAGAAGTCCAAGCACATACAGAGACGGTTTCATTTGATCAGGGAGATCATAGATCGTGGCGAGATCAAAGTATGCAAGGTTCATACAGATGACAATCTGGCAGACCCGCTTACCAAGCCTCTGGCGCAGCAGAAGCATGAGAAGCACTGTAATAATATGGGTTTGAGATTTCTCAACCATTAGATTAAGTGCAAGTGGGAGATTGTTGGGGTATGCCCTTAAGGCTAATGTTTGAGGCCTATGGGAATGTAACAAGTATCATGTAATAAACTCTATGTGTTTATAAAGGCATGGTTGTTATTCAGTTAGCTACATTGTCTGCTGCAATATATGTTCTTCTGAATAATGTCTCAAAGCTGTTCAGCTGGGCTGACATGCTATTATGTCCTTAGTCGATATATCTTGGTAAACATGAGACAGCCTCGATATGGTTAAGACTAATATGTGTTCTAATCTTATAGGATGCTTCGAGCATGGAATAAGATGTAGACTCATGGGTACATGGGATGTACTGGACAGACCCTACTAGGATGTTCAATTGTTTGTCACAATGTGAATATTCCTTGATTAAGACAAGTGGCACATTTCCTCTGACTTGAGATCACTTGTGTTTTCTAAATGATGATTGTCATTGTTTTGAGGTAGTTCAATATCATTTGAAACATAATGATTATAGACTATCTTGGATGGTGAGCTTGAATCAGGTTAGAGCACTAGTGATAGACATAGGATTGCCGTCTCCTTGTTTAAGGAGTGTGATGTTCTAAAGGGGCCCCCCTGGATGAGATGATTGAGAGAGTGTATGGCCATACCCAGGTGACAGTGATCATCTGTTCTAATCATGCTCATCATATTGGAGTTACGAGCTTGACAGGCTTGTCCATTAAGAACATCCAGTGGCAAAGGAAATATGTATGCTTTGTGAATTGATTCACACTTGTGCTGTTTTTGGGTGAAGTCTTGGAAGACTCTTTCCTTGATATCGGGAGACAGTGATGTGTTGCTAGATACCCCTCACTGGTTGTGATAATGTAAATTATCGTTACCGATGTTTTAAGGAAACCCTTAGGGTCGCACAATTGATGATATGGCTTACTTAAGTCAGATCGTGTGGACTGAATTGTTTCGGGTTCAGTTTAAAGGGATTTAATCTCTGATTGTGAGTGAGATCTGGTCTGATCATGTTTGATTGATTAGGGCTTGAGATCGGTAAGCTTCGATCGAGAGAAGAGATGCTAGATCGGTCAGATCAGGAGCATCATAGAGATCAACGGCTAGATCTGGAACCTTAGGGTTTTAATATGATCTAGGCCATGTCGTTTGGTTTATTTGGTAATTGAACCAAAATTAAATTAAACCAAAATGGTTCAAGCATTGGCGACAAGTTCACTTGGCGTGAACATGTTGGGCGGTTAGTGGTGCTATTTTTAGCAACCATGATCTCCACTTGGAGACACTCACGTTCGAAAGAGAGTGCTCTCTCTATTCTCGCGACTTGAACGCATTCCTCTTGTTTTTCCGTGGGTGACGACGCCTTGGATTTGGAGGAGAAATCGGCAAAGAAAAGATCTCTTCATCCCTTTCTCATTTTCGATCAAAGACTTCTTTGGATCTTGCTAGCACAAGGATCGCAAAGAGGAGTAGGCGACATCAACTGTGTGCGTCACCTCTGGAGAAGATCTGCTTTGATCTTTGCTTCCTAGGCGCCATTCGAAATGGCTATGGTATGAGTTTTATCTCTTACATGCAATCGTTTCCATTTGGTTGATCATATCACATGAACCGATTCTTGAAACCCTAATCCGCTGCCCAAAAATTTTATGCGCCACTGCCTAGGGTTTTCGCTCCCCCTAGAAGGGGACCCCCCTTAGTTTAAGGGGTACTTTCAGTCACTACTTGTTTTCACCCAATCTCATGGTCATGACTAAATCAGGTTCTTACCTGGGTATGGTCATACACTTTCAGTCATAGAACCATAGAGGAGCTCCATGGATATCAAGTTACCATGTGAACCATCAATTTCTTTTCTCTAGAAAAATCTATTAGAAATTTGCATGACAGATGATGAAGGTGATGATTTTAAGGATAATGATGATGAGGTAGCTGAATTATTATTTGATACAAATCCAACCATCGGTACCCAAAAGATAATAACACATGACATTCTTGATCACATTGACATTGATGTAAATGAAAAACCCGAAACAAAATTTGAAAATTTCTTGATCAATCCAAGGTATGAATTCTTTGATTTTAATTCTAATTTTCTTCTAATTGCTAATATAAATCTAAAGGAAGAAAGCATGATAATACTCTTGTATAAATATAAAAAAATTATTAGGTATTATTTGCATGATTTTAACTTTTATTTTTATATGCATGTACTGGTCACTACGACATGGGTCCACCTATTTCACTGGATATATACTTTGGTGGACACACTCTTGAGACGAAAGAAAAACAGAAGATTATATGCTCTCTACTATGGCACTAATTCACCAACTCCGCCATGATACGAAGCTATGGTCAAGCTAATGACCTTAAATAAGCGTTTTTTGGGAGGCAACCCAAATTTCTGACTTTTATTATTCCTAGTTTTTTATTTTCTTTAGATTTTTAGCAATTTTTGCAGCATGATTTGATGAATTTTTATTGATGGAAAATCTTTTAATAAGTTATTTTATACGCAGGGATTTTTTGGAAAATTTTTACTTGAAGAACAGGTGTCAAATGAGACATTCACAGGTGCAGCCGTGAATCAATCACAGACCGTGATTCTTGCAGCAACCTCTTTGTGAATATATGTAAATTTGATTTAGATGATAACAACATAATGGTATTTGATATTTGAGACTTGTTTACTATGTAAAATGTTGATATCTATGATGTAATACAGTTTTTAGATTTTTCTGAGTCATGTTTACCTATTTTGATATAATTGTACAGGTTTTCGCTCACATTATAAAGGGAACTCTTGCAAATTTTTTCTAAAATCTGTCATTCATTGATTTTTAATATTTATGTATATGCAACAATTTAAGTCTAGGGTGTCCCTATATATTTAGCTTTTCTTCAAGCTTTATAGGCATGTATCTTGAATGTTTATGATTATTAAGGATAATCAGATTTGTTTTATCCTTAATTTTGAACTTACGAAGCATTTTGGGTATTTAATTCGATGACTTAGGAAATTTTTAAAATTTCACGTAGATTTAAATTGTTGAGTAAATTCAATTCTGATATTGATAAAGTTCATATATAGATTGTTATATGTTCATGAGACATGTGTATAGCTTTTTTATAGTTGAAGTTTAATTTATTTGTCTTTACTTGATGGAAGATTTTTATGGATAGGAAATTTGGTGATATATCTTTAAATTTAGATTTACTCCAACTCCTCTGGTTGAGTGATCTGAGGTTATGAGTTATATTATACCACAAGTTGGTGTACTTTAAGTCTATTACGATCAAGTATCGATAACGATTTAAATACCATGCCACTGACTGGCTTTCTCCAAAAATAAAAAAAAAGGAAAAGAAAAAAAAAGAGAGAAAAGACTTCTCTACTTGGCACTGCTAAATTTGGCAGTGGTACCGAAGACATGAGTTGAAGTTTAGAAATAAGAAAAAAAAGGGAGAAAGTTGTAGGTTAAGTAGACAACTCCACTGACCTTCTGATTGAGACTATGAGTTAAATTATACTACTTCGCAGTATACTTTAAACAATGTTATGTTGCTAACAAAAAGAAGCACATGACAGTTTAAAGACCAAATTGCTCTAAAAATCTCTTATCTTTAAAATCACCAAATGACTTGAAGTACATTTCTGTCTATTGAGTAAAGAAGATTTATTAAGTCTAGAGTATTTGATACTTAATACATGAAGAATGAATATTATGACATGAATTTTGAGTTTTATCTTTCTTGGATTGTAAACTCTTGATAATTTATTTCTTTTGTGATTTTTCTTAAATTTCTTGAGTTCTGAAAATTGATTACTTGAATTGTGGACTAAGAGCTTTATTAAAGGGAAAACAAAGGCATGTTCCTTAGCTCTACATTCTTCATACATATCAAAGTATTACTTGAGGACAAGCAAACTTTTAAGTCTAGGGTATTTTGATGAGTTGCATTTACATCATGTTTTTGCCTATATTTTACATGATATTTTGGGCTTAATTGAATGATTTTATACTAATTTTTAGGGTTTTTACTTCACTTGGCATAGAATCTTCACTTTTCTTGGTTTTTATGAAAATCTAGGTAAAATGGCATGAAAATCATGGATTTTATGAGTTTTAAAGCTATAGCACAGTTCTCGAGGAAATTACAAGGTTGCACATCAAATTTGGAGTCAAAACGGTGAAGAACGTAACTTTTATGGCCTTAGCCGTAATTATCTCGGTCGGCCGTAATTTTGCGTTCGAACGGCGAAAAAAGGGCTAAGTATAGAAGTCCATAGAAACTTTCATGGGTAAAGCCGTGAATCCTTCACGGTTCATGAAATTTTTTGTGTACAAAGAGCTGTAGACACAGAAACAATTACGGCCTCGCCGTAAATACATTACGGGCCATGAAAGTTTCCGCCCCCTTAGGTTTTTCACTCGATTCGACCCCAAATTGAACTAGAATTGAACCAAATTTTGCAGAAACCTTCCTAGATGGGTTCTATACTGATTAGACTATAAAAGAAAGGATTTTGGAAGGGTTTCAGGGGGCTTCTATGCACGAACACGAATAGAGGTGGCGACTAGGGCAAAAATCAACTTTCTAAGTAAAATTTGAGCAAGAAGATCACGCAAAGGAGGATTTGGACATTCTATCTTCATCTCTGTTGGGGTATGCCCTTAAGGCTAATGTTTGAGGCCTTGGGATTGCATCAGTATCATGTATAAACTCTTTGTTTATAAAGGCAATTGTTGTTATTCAGGTTGTTGCATTATCTGCTGTCATATGTATACTTCTGAATAATGTCTCAATGCTGTTCAGCTTGGCTGACATGCACTTTTGTCCTTAGTCGAGATATCTTGGTGAACATGAGACAGCCTTGATATGATTGAGACTAATGTGTGTTCTAATCTTATAGGATGCTTCGAGCATGGAATAAGATATAGAATCATGGGTACATTGGATGTACTGGACAGACCCTACTAGGATATTCAATTGCTTGTCACAATGTGGATAATCCTTGTATGCGAACAAGTGGCATACTTGTTGGGTCCCCTTCGAGGGGGAGCGCAAGGGGGAAATCCCTAAAGGTGGCGCATGTGTGATTCTTTTGCAGCGGAAGATAGGGATTCAAGATCAAAATAGCATGTCGTATGATCAACTCTTATGAGATGTATAAATCGGATGAGATTCATACCATTGCCATGAAGATTGGACTCGACTTGGAAGCAAGAGAACGATAGGGTTCTCCTCCAAAGTGTGCCACACACAAGAGGATGTTGGCCTACTCCTTGTCGTCCTTGTGCTAGCAAGGCTTCAAGGTTCTTGTCGTATGAAGGAGAAGAAAAACCAACTTTCGGCAAGGGCGATGAAGCTTCTCTTGTTCGTTTTCGTCTCCGATGGATCGATCACCAAGCAAAGCCACAACATGCGTTTAAGCGTTTTCTTCAAGAGGCGTTACATGATTTCCCAAGATGGAAAGTCATGAAGCTTTCGCCCACTCAAAGCAAACCGCCCTTTAACGCTTCCATCTTGAACCAATCCGTTCACACATGTGTGAACCGGTTCAATGGAATTCGGTCCAATGCTTTTGGTTCAAAGACCAAACCAAAACAACCCAAGCCATGGTCTAGATCTCTCTCTGAACCAAACGGTTCAAGATCTAACCGTTGATCTCTTGATGCTTCTGATCTCACTGATCTAGCATCACTACTCTCGATCGAAGCTTACCGATCTCAAGCCCTAATCAATCAAACATGATCAGACCAGATCTCACTTACAATCAGAGTCCAAACTCCTTTAAACTGAATCAAAACAATTCAGTCCACACGATCTGACTTAAGCAAGCCATATCATCAAATTGTGCGACCCTAAGGGTTTCCTTTAAATGTCGGTAACGACAACTTACGTTATCACGATCAGTGAGGGGTATCTAGCAACACATCACTGTCTCCCGATATAAAGGAAAGAGTCTTCCAAGACTACTCCCAAATCACAGCACAAGTGTGAATCTTCTTCACAAGGCATACATGTTTCCTTTGCCACTGGATGTTCTTATTGGACAAGCATGTCAAGCCTGTAACTCCAATACGATGAGCATGATTAGATCAGATGATCACCGTCATCTGGGTATGGCCATACACTTTCTCAATCATCTCATATAGGGGGGCCCTAGAACATCACACTCCTTAAACAAGGAGACGGCAATCCTGTATCTATCACTAGTGTCCTAACCTGACTCTTGATCATCATCCAAGATAGTCTATAATCATTATATTTCAAATGATATTGAACTACCTCAAAACAATGACATTCATCATTTAGAAACACAAGTGATCTCAAGTCAAAGGACATGTGCCACTTGTAGCATACAAGGATTATTCACATTGTGACAAGCAACCGAATATCCTAGTAGGGTCTGTCCAGTACATCCAATGTACCCATGAGTCTATATCTTATTCCATGCTCGAAGCATCCTATAAGATTAGAACTCATATTAGTCTCAATCATATCAGGGCTGTCTCAAGTTCACCAAGATATCTCGACTAAGGACATTACTGCATGTCAGCCTAGCTGAACAGCTTTGAGACATTAATCAGAAGTACACTTATTGGAGCAGACAAGGTAACAATCTGAATAACAACCATGCCTTTATAAACTTAAGAGTTTATTACATGATACTGTTACAATCCCAAGGCCTCAAACATTAGCCTTAAGGGCATACTCCAACAATCTCCCACTTGCACTTAATCTAATGGTTGAGAAACCTCAAACCCATATTATTACAGTGCTTCTCATGCTTCTGCTGCGCCAGAGGCTTGGTAAGCGGGTCAGCCAGATTGTCATCTGTATGAACCTTGCAGATTTTGATCTCGCCTCGATCAATGATCTCCCGGATCAAGTGAAACCGTCTCTGTATGTGCTTGGACTTCTGGTGCGACCGTGGTTCCTTTGCTTGTGCGATGGCTCCAGTGTTATCACAGAAGATAACCAAAGGATCTGCACTCGAAGGAACAACACCAAGTTCTTTCACGAACTTACGAATCCACACTGCCTCCTTGGATGCTTCCGAGGCTGCAACATACTCGGCTTCTGTTGTGGAATCAGCAACAGTTGACTGTTTGAAACTTTTCCACACCACTGCTCCACCATTCAAGCTAAAAACATAGCCTGATTGCGATCGGAAATCATCCTGGTCCGACTGGAACGAAGCGTCAGTATATCCTTCAATACTGAGTTCTTCCTGACCACCATATATCAAGAACATATCTTTGGTCCTCCGCAGATATTTTAAAATGTTCTTGACCGCAATCCAGTGCGCCATGCCTGGATTACTTTGGAACCGACTGGTCACGCTTAACCCGTAAGCGACGTCTGGGCGAGTACACAACATCGCATACATAATGGACCCAATAGCCGAAGCATAAGGCGGTTTGTCCATTTCATCTTTCTCAGTCTGTGTTTGTGGACACTGACTCTTCGAAAGATTCAGACCATGTCTGACTGGCAGATATCCCCTTTTAGAATTCTCTAAATGGAATCTCTCCAGGACTTTATCGATGTACGTACTCTGGCACAGCCCGAGAAGCCTCTTAGATCTATCCCTGTAGATCTTCACACCTAACATATAGGCTGCTTCTCCTAGATCTTTCATCTGGAAACATTTTCCTAACCATGCTTTAACAGCATGCAGTTCAGGAATATCATTTCCAATGATCAAGATGTCATCGACGTAGAGGACCAGGAAAGTAATCACGCTCCCACTAAACCTCTTATATACACACGGGTCATCTTCATTTTTGATGAAACCAAACTCAGAGATTGATTCATCAAAACGAATATTCCAGCTTCTAGATGCTTGTTTCAGTCCATAAATGGACTTCTTTAACTTGCATATTTTATGACGATCTGATGGATTAGTGAAACCCTCAGGCTGTGTCATATACACATCCTCGTCCAGATTTCCATTAAGGAAAGCTGTCTTCACATCCATCTGCCAGATCTCATAATCATAATATGCAGCTATCGCGAAAAGAATCCGAATAGACTTAAACATGGCTACAGGTGAGAAAGTTTCATCATAATCTATCCCGTAGATTTGTTTGAAACCTTTCGCAACTAGCCTGCCTTTATAGGTAACCACGTTACCATCCATGTCAATCTTCTTCTTGAAGATCCATTTACAGCCTATAGGGATTACTCCCGGAGGCGGATCAACCAAATCCCAGACTTGGTTATCTGACATGGAGTCCATCTCGGCTCGCATAGCATCAAGCTATCTAGCTGACTCCGGTCCACTGACCGCATCCGCATAAGTGAGGGGTTCATCATTATCAATGATGTAGACTCCGTCATAGCGCTCAGGCTGACGACGGATCCTTCCCGATCTTCGCGGTTCCCGTGATATCTGAGCCTCAGGTTGTTCAATAACCTGATCAACTGGCTCAGGCACATCCAACTGTGCTTGACTACTTTGTCCTTCCTCTGGATTCTCATCCAGCCTTATTTCTCTCCCACTGGCCTCTTGCAGAAGAAACTCCTTCTCAAGAAATATGGCCGTCCGAGCAACAAATACTTTGTTCTCTTTGGGATCGTAGAAATAATAACCCTTAGTTTCCTTAGGGTAACCGACAAATATACATTTCTCAGATCTGCTCTCCAGTTTCCCAGAGGCGAGCTTTTTGACATAAGCCTCGCAACCCCAGATCCTGATAAATGTCAAGCTTGGCTGTTTCCCATACCATAACTCATATGGCGTCTTAGAAACTGCCTTGGATGGCACTCGGTTTAATACCTTTGCAGCTGTTTCCAGTGCAAAACCCCAAAAGGAGTAAGGTAGAGTAGCCTGACTCATCATAGAACGAACCATATCAAGTAACGTTCTATTTCTCCTCTCGGACACACCATTCCATTGCGGTGTTCCTGGCGGAGTGAGCTGTGAGATAATCCCACACTCCTTCAGATAGTCAATAAATGCATGACTTAGGTATTCACCACCTCGATCAGAACGAAGTGCCTTGATATTTCGGCCTAACTGATTTTGTACTTCATTTTTGAACTCCTTGAACTTGTCAAAAGATTCACTTTTATGTCTCATTAAATAGACATACCCATACCTACTGAAATCATCAGTAAAGGTAATGAAGTACTGATAGCCACCTCTGGCATGTTTACTAAATGGCCCACACACATCACTGTGTATAAGGTCAAGTAAACCTGAAGCCCTTTGACCTTTATTAGGAAAAGGTGACTTCGTCATTTTACCCATTAAACAAGCTTTGCATGTATCAATCTCCTCATAGGAGAATGATCCCAGCAGTCCATGATCATGCAACCGCTTAATGCGCTTCTCGTTTATATGGCCTAAACAACTATGCCATAGCAAGGTGCTGTCATCAGCATACTTGGCTTTCTTATTATCAATGTTATGTATAGAACTTTCCATGTCCAACATGTATAACCCATTGTTAATGGAACCAGTAGCATACACAATATTATCTAGAGAAAGTATACACTTTGAAATCTTGCATTCAAAGGAAAAACCCTTCCTGACAAGAGCAGGAATGGAGATAATATTCTTGGTAATACTGGGTACAAAATAACAATTGTTTAATTCTAATACAATGCCAGATGGTAAAGAAATGAAATAGTCTCCTACAGCAACAGCAGCAACCCGTGCCCCGTTTCCAACGCGTAGGTCTACCTCATGCTGTCCCACCTGCCTTCTTCTCTTGAGTTCCTGTACATTTGAACAAATGTGAACTCCACATGCAGTGTCCAACACCCATGATATAGAAGAAGATGAAACCATGACTTCCGTCACGTAAATACCTGAGTCAGAAGCGATGCTTCCCCTCTTATCTCCTTGGAGCGCTTTACAGTCCTTTTTCCAGTGACCCAGCTGGCCACAGTGGAAACACCTGTTATCCTTGGACCGCTTCACCTTCTGTTTCAGAGCCTTACTGTAGTTCTTGACAGGGGCCTTGCCCTTCTTCCCCTTCTTCTTGTTCCTTGAAGGAACCATCAAGACAGAGGTTGAAGGCTTTCCCTTCAGAGTTTCCTCAGTAGTCAAGAGCATATTCAACAGCTCTGCCGGTGTACAATCGATTTTGTTCATATTAAAGTTAATGATGAACGCATCGAAAGAAGGCGGAAGAGACTGCAGAATGATGTCTACAGCAAGCTCCTGGTTAATGGTATGCCCCAGTTTCTCCAGAGCCTCCTTGTGCCCAATCATCTTGAGCACGTGAGCTCCCACTAGGCTCCCTTCAGCCAGTTTGCTCTGAAAGAAGGGCTTCGTCAGATTATAGCGTTCTGTCCTCGCCTGTGCAGCATACAGCATCTTGAGGTTCGCTATGATCTCTATAGCCGACATATCCTCATGCTGACGCTACAGCGGTGGCGTCATAGACGCTAGCATCAGGCAAGCGACATCAATGCTATCATTGACGTGCTTTTCATAGGCTTCACGAACCGCCCTTGCGGCGTTCGCAGCGGGTTGAGGCGGCACAGCCGTCTCGAGGACATACAGTTTCCTCTCTGCCTTAAGAACGATCTTAAGGTGTCCGAACCAGTCAGAGAAGTTCGGCCCAGCAAACTTCTCCCTTTCCAGTAGGGATCGCACATTGAAGCTCATGGTGTTCGTTGATGCAGGAATCTACAACAATGCAAGAACAGCAAGGTCAGTATCAATGTTAAGAATCAATCAGGACTTAAGAATGATTCCTTTTTCTCACTATTTTGTCTGACTGAAAAATCCAGTAAACAGTCCGAAAGAGTAACACTCTTTTAGTGAGATGGGATCCAGATTTCATACTTGGTCTCCCCGTCCCGCTCAGGCGAGATAAGATGCACAGAGATGACAAGCACTAATTTCTGGTAGGCTGTCCCAGCCAATCGCCAACCCGTGCGATTCCCCTTCATCTGGGCAATCCAGCAGACTGTGCCAACTGAGTTGGTACAATACAGTCTCTGATCCCACAGATGGCTGCCTCCATGTGCTACCATATGCGCCACATATGTAGCCTACATGGTCAAGTTGACCCGACCTACTCCCTGGACCACCACGTGCTATGCTGAGCAACGAGAAGCGATAAATCCCTTCTCTGTAACACGCAGGTGTAATCCCGCACCGTCTGAAGATAGATGGACGTGCCCACTGAGTGGGTACAACACGGCTCCAACGATAGTCAGAACGGTGAGGTTTCGCGTCAGAAGGCTTACGAGCTTGATATTTTAGCGTTGGATTTTACCGGTCTTTTATCTTCTTGACTATCATGCAAGTCCTATGGTGATAGCAGAAGATAAACTCATGCATTTCTAATTATAAAAGCAATAAATAGAAAGCATGCTGATCTTATGTGGTAAAAGCCCATGAACCCTAAGTAAGACCTTAATTTTACTTAAGTCTTCACTTGAGCTCCTTTTGCATCTCATCTGGTCCTACCCAGGGCCCTAGCGCCAAGAGCACCTTAGGTGCGCCACCAGCTGAATGCCCCTCTTGGATGTGTGCCTTTGTGCTCTTGTCTAATCAAAATACATTTTGATCTACCTAGACAAGTTTGACTCGCAGGTCAAATATACAATAAATTAATTACAAATGTGATTCGCAGATCACAAAATAATAATTTACCAGGCTCGCAGGCCCCAGCACAGCACACAATAAAAGGGCAACCCACATAAGATGAAATAAACAAGCATCATGGCATCATTCAATCAACATGTGATCCATTACAAAGAAAATAAAAATTTTGAAAACCCCATGGTATCAATTTTAATTTCCTTATGTGCCCCTACAACCTTACAATGGTCCATTGATAGGGATCCACTCATCCATCTAGTCAGATCCTCTGCCCTTGCATGCACCAAGTCCTAACTGACTTGAGTTGACCTAATGGTCAACCATGCTTGCGCAAAGGGCTGAACCACCCTCATGAGTTTCGGCAAGCGGGTGTGACCCCGGGCCTAACTCATGTGTGTTCAGTAGTCGTCTCAACCAGACCTCGCTACACGCCCTGGATGCAGTCGACCTATAGCCACCTCGTGCTTGCGCACAGGTGCTATCTGGTCAACCCATCTAGGCTGTCAGATGGTCTGATCAGACTATTGGATCTAACCTAGAGGTGACTTCAACCCCATCAACCCATCTAAGGGTTTATAGTAGGGCCTTAGATCTAGATAGGCGCGCAAGTTCCTTTTGTTTTGTAAGAAAAACTACACAAGCGCCAACACATGCGCAACAAGAAAACTTGCATGGAAACTTAAGCATGCGCCAAGGAGACATACATCAAGTTTCGGATATGCAAACTTAACATGTAACTCTCGCATGTCGGTTAGATCTAAGCATATCATTGCAAACAAGGATCACAAAAGCTTAAGCAATCATAACAACATGCATATTATGGCTCTGATACCAATTGTTGGGTCCCCTTCGAGGGGGAGCGCAAGGGGGAAATCCCTAAAGGTGGCGCATGTGTGATTCTTTTGCAGCGGAAGATAGGGATTCAAGATCAAAATAGCATGTCGTATGATCAACTCTTATGAGATGTATAAATCGGATGAGATTCATACCATTGCCATGAAGATTGGACTCGACTTGGAAGCAAGAGAACGATAGGGTTCTCCTCCAAAGTGTGCCACACACAAGAGGATGTTGGCCTACTCCTTGTCGTCCTTGTGCTAGCAAGGCTTCAAGGTTCTTGTCGTATGAAGGAGAAGAAAAACCAACTTTCGGCAAGGGCGATGAAGCTTCTCTTGTTCGTTTTCGTCTCCGATGGATCGATCACCAAGCAAAGCCACAACATGCGTTTAAGCGTTTTCTTCAAGAGGCGTTACATGATTTCCCAAGATGGAAAGTCATGAAGCTTTCGCCCACTCAAAGCAAACCGCCCTTTAACGCTTCCATCTTGAACCAATCCGTTCACACATGTGTGAACCGGTTCAATGGAATTCGGTCCAATGCTTTTGGTTCAAAGACCAAACCAAAACAACCCAAGCCATGGTCTAGATCTCTCTCTGAACCAAACGGTTCAAGATCTAACCGTTGATCTCTTGATGCTTCTGATCTCACTGATCTAGCATCACTACTCTCGATCGAAGCTTACCGATCTCAAGCCCTAATCAATCAAACATGATCAGACCAGATCTCACTTACAATCAGAGTCCAAACTCCTTTAAACTGAATCAAAACAATTCAGTCCACACGATCTGACTTAAGCAAGCCATATCATCAAATTGTGCGACCCTAAGGGTTTCCTTTAAATGTCGGTAATGACAACTTACGTTATCACGATCAGTGAGGGGTATCTAGCAACACATCACTGTCTCCCGATATAAAGGAAAGAGTCTTCCAAGACTACTCCCAAATCACAGCACAAGTGTGAATCTTCTTCACAAGGCATACATGTTTCCTTTGCCACTGGATGTTCTTATTGGACAAGCATGTCAAGCCTGTAACTCCAATACGATGAGCATGATTAGATCAGATGATCACCGTCATCTGGGTATGGCCATACACTTTCTCAATCATCTCATATAGGGGGACCCTAGAACATCACACTCCTTAAACAAGGAGACGGCAATCCTGTATCTATCACTAGTGTCCTAACCTGACTCTTGATCATCATCCAAGATAGTCTATAATCATTATATTTCAAATGATATTGAACTACCTCAAAACAATGACATTCATCATTTAGAAACACAAGTGATCTCAAGTCAAAGGACATGTGCCACTTGTAGCATACAAGGATTATTCACATTGTGACAAGCAACCGAATATCCTAGTAGGGTCTGTCCAGTACATCCAATGTACCCATGAGTCTATATCTTATTCCATGCTTGAAGCATCCTATAAGATTAGAACTCATATTAGTCTCAATCATATCAGGGCTGTCTCAAGTTCACCAAGATATCTCGACTAAGGACATTACTGCATGTCAGCCTAGCTGAACAGCTTTGAGACATTAATCAGAAGTACACTTATTGGAGCAGACAAGGTAACAATCTGAATAACAACCATGCCTTTATAAACTTAAGAGTTTATTACATGATACTGTTACAATCCCAAGGCCTCAAACATTAGCCTTAAGGGCATACTCCAACAATACTTCCTCTGACTTGAGATCACTTGTGTTTCTAAATGATGATTGGCATTGTTTTGAGGTAGTTCAATATCATTTGAAACATAATGGTTATAGACTATCTTGGATGATGAGCATGAGTCATGTTAGGGTGCTAGTGATAGACATAGGATTGCCGTCTCCTTGTTTGGAGTGTGATGTTCTAAAGGGGCCCCCTGGATGAGATGATTGAGAAAGTGTATGGCCATACCCAGATGACTATGTTCATCTGATCTGATCATTTTCATCATATTGGAGTTACAGGCTTGACACGCTTGTCCAATAAAGAACATCCAGTGGCAAAGGAAGCATGTATGCCTTGTGAAGTGGATTCACACTTGTGCTGTGGTTTGGGTGTAGTCTTGGAAGACTCTTTCCTTTATATCGGGAGATAGTGATGTGTTGCTAGATACCCCTCACTGATCGTGATAACGTAAGTTATCGTTACCGACATTTAAAGGAAACCCTTAGGGTCGCACAATTTGATGATATGGCTTACTTAAGTCAGATCGTGTGGACTGAATTGTTTTGGTTCAGTTTAAAGGGATTTAATCTCTGATTGTAAGTGAGATCTGGTCTGATCATGTTTGATTGATTAGGGCTTGAGATCGGTAAGTTTCGATCGAGAAAATGGATGCTAGATCGGTGAGATCAGAAGCATCAAGAGATGAACGGTTAGATCTTGAACCTTAGGGTTAATATGATCTAGACCAAATCGCTTGGGTTAATTGGTCTTTGAACCAACCCAAAAATGAACCAACTCATTATGTGAGCGCATGGTTCAAAGAGGAGAGAAAAATGCGATTGGTTCGTGGGCACATGAACGCATGATCGCATGAGAGAGTAAGGCTAGCTATTTTTAGTAGCCACGCCTCCACGTTTTGAGTGGAATGCATCTCTTGTCGCCCCTCTCCTATTCTCGTCGCTTGCTCTCGTGTGGAAGTTTTTGTTCACGCCTTGGAGAGAGTTTGCTCAAGCGAGACATCATCTCAACTTCCCTTCCATTCGACAAGGACACTTGGAGATCCTTGCTAGCACAAGGTTCGACAAGGAGAAGCCAACATCCATCTTGTGTGCGCACCATTTGGAGGAGAAGCGCTTGACTCTCTGCTTCCTAGACGCCATCCAAGCAATGGCACTGGTAAGAATCGATTCTCTTGTATGCAAGTTAAAGTTGATCATACTGCATGCATCGATCCAGAAACCCTTTCCGCTGCAAAAGGGTTTTATCATATGCGCCATTAGGGTTTCGACACCTCCCCCCTTTAGTTAAGGGACTTTCAATTGGTATCAGAGCCACGTTTATTGCATGTTAATATGATTGCTATGTTTGCATTGTGATCCATGTTTGCGCAAAAGACTAGATCTATAGGACATGCGAAACTTGTTGTATAGTTTTATGTTGGCGAAAATACATGATGTTATTTTCTTGTTGGCGCATGTTTCTTGTTGGCGCATGTTGCATGTTGGTTTTATTAAAACAAAATAACTTGCGCGTTTACCATAAGATCTAAAGAGGTGCCTACTTTAAATCCTTAGACGGGTTGATAGGGTTGAAGTCATCGTCTAGTCAAGATCAAACCAGTCTGATCAGACCATCTGATAGCCTAGATGGGTTGACCAGATAGCACCTGTGCGCAAGCACGAGGTGGCTATAGGTTGACTGCTGACAGGCGTGTAGCGATGTCTGATTGAGACAACCATTGAACGCACATGAGTTAGGCCCGGGGTCACGCCCGCTTGCCAGAACTCATGCAGGTCGTTCAGCCTATGGCATGCATTGTTGACCACTGGGTCGACTCAAGTCAGTTAGGACTTGGTGCATGCCAGGGCAGTGGATCTGACTAGGTCTGATGAGTGGATCCCTATTAATGGACCGTTGTAAGGTAGTAGGGCACATAAGGAAAATAAAAATGATGCCAATGGGTTTTCAAAATTTATTTTCTTATTGTTGGATCACATGTTGATTGGATGCCATGATGCTTGTTTATTTAATCTTATGTGGGCTGCCTAATTTAATGTGTGCTGTGCTGGGGCCTGTGAGCCTGGTTAATAAATGTAAATTATTTATTGTGATCTGCGCATCACATTTGATTTAATTTATAAAGTGTAATTGACCTGCGTGTCAATCTTGTCTAGATAGATTAAATTGTATTTTAATCAGACATGAGCACTGAGCACACATGGCAGAGGCGCATGCAGCAAGTGGCTTGACCAGGTGGGAGGTCCAGGGTTTGACTCTGGGACAGGCGCAATTACCTGGTGGGCGCACCTGAGCTGCAGTGGGCGCTTGGGCCCTGGGTTGGGCCAGATGGGATGTAAAAGACCCATGAAGAGCTCATGTGAAGACTTAAGTTAAAATTAAGGTCTTACCTAGGCTTAATGGGCTTTTACCACATAAGATCATCATGCTTTCATTATTGTTTAAATAAGTAGAATTGCATGATTTAATCTTCTGCTATCGCCATAGGTTATGCATGATAGTTAAGAAGATAAAAGACCGTTAAAATCCAACGCTAAAATATCAAGCACGTAAGCCTTCTGACGCGAAACCTCACTGTTCTGACTATCGTTGGGGCCGTGTTGTACCCACTCAGTGGGCACGCCCATCTATCTTCAGACGGTGTGTGATTACACCTGCGTGTTACAAAGAAGGGATTTATCGCTTCTCGTTGCTCAGCATAGCACGTGGTGGTCCAGGGAGTAGGTCGGGTCAGCTTGACCATGTAGGCTACATATGTGGCGCATATGGTAGCTATATGGAGGCAGCCATCTGTGGGATCAGAGACTGTGTTGTACCAACTCAGTTGGCACAGTCTGCTGGATTGCCTAGATGAAGGGGAATCGCACGGGTTGGCGATTGGCAGGGATTGCCTACCAGAAATTAGTGCTTGTACTCTCTGTGTATCTTATCTCGCCTGAGCGGGACGCGGAGACCAAGTATGAAATCTGGATCCCATCTCACTAAAAGAGTTTTACTCTTTCGGGCTATTTTGCTAGATTTTTCAGCCAGATAAAATAGTGAGAAAAGAATCATTCTTAAGTCCTGAATTGATTCTCACATTGATACTGACCTTGCTGTTCTTGCATTGTTGTAGATTACTGCAGCAACGAACACCACGAATTTCAATGTGCGATCCCTACTGGAAAGGGAGAAGTTTGCTGGACCAAACTTCTCAGACTGGTACGGACACCTTAAGATTGTTCTTAAGGCAGAGAGGAAGCTGTATGTCCTCGAGACGGCTATACCGCCTCAACCCGCTGCGAACGCCGCAAGGGCGGTTCGCGATGCTTATGAAAAGCATGTCAATGATAGCATTGATGTCGCTTGCCTGATGCTTGCGTCTATGACGCCAGAGCTGCAGCGTCAGCATGAGGATCTATCTGCTATACAAATTATAGCAAACCTCAAGCTGCTGTATGCTGCACAGGCTAGGACTGAACGCTACAATTTGACTAAACTTTTCTTTCAGAGCAAACTGGCTGAAGGGAGTCCAGTGGGAGCTCACGTACTCAAGATGATTGGGTACAAGGAGGCTCTAGAGAAACTGGGACATACCATCAATCAGGAGCTTGCTGTAGACATCATATTGCAGTCTCTCCCGACCTCTTTCGATCCGTTCATCATTAACTTTAATATGAACAAGATCGACTGTACGCCGGCAGAGTTACTGAATATGCTCTTGACTACAGAGCTGACTCTTAAGGGAAAGCCTTCATCCTCTGTCTTGATGGTTCCTTCAAGGAACAAGAAGAAAGGGAAGAAGGGCAAAGCCCCTGTCAAGAGCTACAGCAAGGCTCTGAAACAAAAGGATAAGCGGTCGAAGGAATACAGATGTTTCCATTGTGGCCAGCTGGGTCACTGGAAAAAGGACTGTAAAGCGCTCCAGGGAGACAAGAAGGGAAGTTTCGCTTCTGGCTCAGGTATTTTCGTGACTGAAGTCATGGTTTCTTCTTCTATATCATGGGTGTTGGACACTGCATGTGGAGTTCACATTTGTTCAAATGTACAGGAACTCAAGAGAAGAAGACAGGTGGGACAGCATGAGGTGGACCTACGAGTTGGAAACGGGGCACGGGTTGCTGCTGTTGCTATAGGAGTTTATAACATCTCATTACCATCTGGACTTGTATTGGAACTAAACAATTGTTACTTTGTACCAAGCATTACGAAAAATATTATCTCTATTCCTGCTCTTGTCAGGAAAGGGTTTTCCTTTGAATGCAATATTTCAAAGTGTGTTATTTCTTATGATAATATTGTTTATGCTACTAGGTCAATTAACAATGGGTTATTCATGTTGGACATGGAATGTTCTATACAGCAAATTGATATTAAGAAAGCCAAGTATGCTGATGACAGCACCTTGCTATGGCATAGTCGTTTAGGCCATATTAACAAGAAGCGCATTAAGCGGTTGCATGATCATGGACTGCTGGGATCATTCTCCTATGAGGAGCTTGATACATGCAAAGCTTGTTTAATGGGTAAAATGACGAAGGCCCCTTTTTCTAAGAAAGGTCAAAGGGCTTCTGGTTTACTTGACCTTATACACAGTGATGTGTGTGCGCCTTTTAGTAAACATGCCAGAGGTGGCTATCTATACTTCATTACCTTTACTGATGATTTCAGTAGATATGGGTATGTCTATTTAATGAGACATAAGAGTGAATCTTTTGACAAGTTCAAAGAGTTCAAGAATGAAGTACAGAATCAATTAGGCCGAAATATCAAGGCACTTCGCTCAGATCGAGGTGGTGAATACTTGAGTCATGAGTTTAATGACTATCTGAAGGAGTGTGGGATTATCTCACAGCTCACTCCGCCAGGAACACCGCAATGGAATGGTGTGTCCGAAAGGAGGAACAGAACCTTATTGGATATGGTTCGTTCTATGATGAGTCAGGCTACTCTACCTTACTCCTTTTGGGGATTTGCACTGGAAACAGCTACAAAGCTACTAAACCGAGTGCCATCCAAGGCAGTTTCAAAGACGCCATATGAGTTATGGTATGGGAAACAGCCAAACTTGACATTTATCAAGATCTGGGGTTGCGAGGCTTATGTCCAAAAGCTCGCCTCTGGGAAACTAGAGAGCAGATCTGAGAAATGTATCTTTGTCGGTTACCCTAAGGAAACTAAGGGTTATTATTTCTATGATCCCAAAGAGAACAAAGTATTTGTTGCTCGGACGGCTATTTTTCTTGAGAAGGAATTTCTTCTGCAAGAAGCCAGTGGGAGAGAAATAAACCTGGATGAGAATCCAGAGAAAGGACAAAGTAGTCAAGCACAGTTGGATGAGCCTGAGCCAGTAGAACAGGTTATTGAACAACCTGAGGCTCAGATATCACGGGAACCGCGTAGATCGGGAAGGATCCGTCGACAGCCTGAGCGCTATGACGGAGTCTACATCATTGATCATGATGAACCCCTCACTTATGCGGATGCGGTCAGTGGACCGGAATCAGCGAGATGGCTTGAAGCTATGCGAGCCGAAATAGACTCCATGTCTGATAACCAAGTTTGGGATTTGGTAGATCCGCCTCCGGGAGTAATCCCTATAGGCTGTAAGTGGATCTTCAAGAAGAAGATTGACATGGATGGTAACGTGGTTACCTATAAAGGCAGGCTAGTTGCGAAAGGTTTCAAACAAATCTACGGGATAGATTATGATGAAACTTTCTCTCCTGTAGCTATGTTCAAGTCTATTCGGATTCTTTTCGCGATAGCAGCATATTACGATTATGAGATCTGGCAAATGGATGTGAAGACCGCTTTCCTTAATGGAAAACTGGATGAGGATGTCTATATGACACAACCTGAAGGTTTCACTAATCCATCAGATTGTCATAAAGTATGCAAGTTAAAGAAGTCCATTTATGGACTTAAGCAAGCATCAAGAAGCTGGAATATTCGTTTTGATGAATCAATCAGTGGATTTGGTTTCATCAAGAATGAAGATGACCCGTGTGTATATAAGAGGTTTAGTGGGAGCGTGATTACTTTTCTAGTCCTCTACGTCGATGATATCTTGATCATTGGAAACGATATTCCTGAAATGCATGCAGTTAAAGCATGGCTAAGGAAATGTTTCCAGATGAAAGATTTGGGAGAAGCAGCCTATGTCTTAGGTGTGAAGATCTACAGGGATAGATCTAAGAGGCTTCTCGGGCTGTGCTAGAGTACTTACATCGATAAAGTCCTGGAGAGATTCCATTTAGAGAATTCTAAAAGAGGATATCTTCCAGTCAGACATGGTCTGAATCTTTCAAAGAGTCAGTGTCCACAAACACAGACTGAGAAAGATGAAATGGACAATACGCCTTATGCTTCGGCAATTGGATCCATTATGTATGCGATGTTGTGTACTCGCCCAGACGTCGCTTACGGGTTAAGCGTGACCAGTCGGTTCCAAAGTAATCCAGGTCAGGCACACTGGGTTGCAGTCAAGAACATTTTAAAATATCTTCGGAGGACCAAAGATATGTTCTTGATATATGGTGGTTAGGAAGAACTCAGTATTGAAGGATATACTGACGCTTCGTTCCAGTCTGACCAGGATGATTTCCGATCGCAATCAGGCTATGTTTTTAGCTTGAATGGAGGAGTAGTGGTGTGGAAGAGTTTCAAACAGTCTATAGTTGCTGATTCTACCACGGAAGCCGAGTATGTTGCAGCCTCAGAAGCATCCAAGGAGGCAGTGTGGATTCGTAAGTTCGTTCAAGAACTTGGTGTTGTTCCTTCGAGTGCAGATCCTTTGGTTATCTTCTGTGATAACACTGGAGCAATCGCACAAGCAAAGGAACCACGGTCGCACCAGAAGTCCAAGCACATACAGAGACGGTTTCACTTGATCCGGGAGATCATTGATCGTGGCGAGATCAAAGTTTGCAAGGTTCATACAGATGACAATCTGGCTGACCCACTTACAAAGCCTCTGGCGCAGCAGAAGCATGAGAAGCACTGTAATAATATGGGTTTGAGATTTCTCAACCATTAGATTAAGTGCAAGTGGGAGATTGTTGGGGTATGCCCTTAAGGCTAATGTTTGAGGCCTTGGGATTGCATCAGTATCATGTATAAACTCTTTGTTTATAAAGGCAATTGTTGTTATTCAGGTTGTTGCATTATCTGCTGTCATATGTATACTTCTGAATAATGTCTCAATGCTGTTCAGCTTGGCTGACATGCACTTTTGTCCTTAGTCGAGATATCTTGGTGAACATGAGACAGCCTTGATATGATTGAGACTAATGTGTGTTCTAATCTTATAGGATGCTTCGAGCATGGAATAAGATATAGAATCATGGGTACATTGGATGTACTGGACAGACCCTACTAGGATATTCAATTGCTTGTCACAATGTGGATAATCCTTGTATGCGAAAAAGTGGCATACTTCCTCTGACTTGAGATCACTTGTGTTTCTAAATGATGATTGGCATTGTTTTGAGGTAGTTCAATATCATTTGAAACATAATGGTTATAGACTATCTTGGATGATGAGCATGAGTCATGTTAGGGTGCTAGTGATAGACATAGGATTGTCGTCTCCTTGTTTGGAGTGTGATGTTCTAAAGGGGCCCCCTGGATGAGATGATTGAGAAAGTGTATGGCCATACCCAGATGACTATGTTCATCTGATCTGATCATTTTCATCATATTGGAGTTACAGGCTTGACACGCTTGTCCAATAAAGAACATCCAGTGGCAAAGGAAGCATGTATGCCTTGTGAAGTGGATTCACACTTGTGCTGTGGTTTGGGTGTAGTCTTGGAAGACTCTTTCCTTTATATCGGGAGATAGTGATGTGTTGCTAGATACCCCTCACTGATCGTGATAACGTAAGTTATCGTTACCGACATTTAAAGGAAACCCTTAGGGTCGCACAATTTGATGATATGGCTTACTTAAGTCAGATCGTGTGGACTGAATTGTTTTGGTTCAGTTTAAAGGGATTTAATCTCTGATTGTAAGTGAGATCTGGTCTGATCATGTTTGATTGATTAGGGCTTGAGATCGGTAAGCTTCGATCGAGAGAATGGATGCTAGATCGGTGAGATCAGAAGCATCAAGAGATGAACGGTTAGATCTTGAACCTTAGGGTTAATATGATCTAGACCAAATCGCTTGGGTTAATTGGTCTTTGAACCAACCCAAAAATGAACCAACTCATTATGTGAGCGCATGGTTCAAAGAGGAGAGAAAAATGCGATTGGTTCGTGGGCACATGAACGCATGATCGCATGAGAGAGTAAGGCTAGCTATTTTTAGTAGCCACGCCTCCACGTTTTGAGTGGAACGCATCTCTTGTCGCCCCTCTCCTATTCTCGTCGCTTGCTCTCGTGTGGAAGTTTTTGTTCACGCCTTGGAGAGAGTTTGCTCAAGCGAGACATCATCTCAACTTCCCTTCCATTCGACAAGGACACTTGGAGATCCTTGCTAGCACAAGGTTCGACAAGGAGAAGCCAACATCCATCTTGTGTGCGCACCATTTGGAGGAGAAGCGCTTGACTCTCTACTTCCTAGACGCCATCCAAGCAATGGCACTGGTAAGAATCGATTCTCTTGTATGCAAATTAAAGTTGATCATACTGCATGCATCGATCCAGAAACCCTTTCCGCTGCAAAAAGGTTTTATCATATGCGCCATTAGGGTTTCGACACCTCCCCGCTTTAGTTAAGGGACTTTCAATCTCCAGATTGAGGATAAGGATTTCCAATTACCTTTCTTTTGTTTTTTGTAATTTCATTGAGTTTTCATACAATTTTCATCAATGAACATGTTGTTTGCTTTGAATATGAGTTTGTAAACTTTATTTTGGGATTAGGGGTGTAGCCCATTGACGATTTATGGATTAAATATATTGTTTTAAATCTTTATCATGATTTTTATAGAATTTATTTGATTGGAATTATGTTATTCTGTAATTTACTTTGATCAAGTAAGTTTACGTCTTAGACGTTGCGAGAAGGACTAGGAGGTGAATCGCAACGTCGGAACTATTCTATTCAAACCTACAAATCTGATCATGGAATTTACATAGTTTTTCATAGACCTTAATGGGTCTAGTTACGTTAACTGTCACGAGAGTAGGGAGTTAGCGTAGTTAGATACCGAATTACGCTTCAGAAGGAGGTAATCTGTACCTTAGGAAAAATCCCTTTCAATGCTGTAATTTTTTATTTAAAGATTTATTTTTACTAAATTCATATTTGTCAATATGGTGAAACCCCGAGTCCTGAATTTATCTGAACTGATTTTTACCCAAAACACTATATTTGTTTGTTTTTATTTGTACTTAGAAGTTTTGATGACACAAAAATTCATTGTATATTTTGTGTCATTTTATTGGTCTTTTTATGTCATATTTATGCTCTTTTGCTTATTTTTAAGCCCTATTTGTCAAATATTGCGGAATCTACACCATTTCTTATTTTTCATTATTTTTGGTAAAAAGTGTCATATTTTGATGGATTTTGAAATATCTGAGTGCACCAATGGATTCCATACGTCGAAACAAAGCCGCCCATTAATTTTCATGCAAATCAGAGCAAGTTTGAAAATTACACCCCCGGGTGTAATTTTTATTACACTACCTTAATTTATTCCCCGGAAAGCACAGAAGCAAAATTACGGCAGTGCCGTAATAAATATTACACTACCGTAATTTCCACCCAGAAATATACAGAAAGAAATTACGGCACTGCCGTAATGAAAATTATGGTATCGTAATTTCGACCCAGGAATGTCGCGTTGCCTGATTCTTCCGCTGATTTCTTGCGAAGACGATTTCTCAAGTTATAGACCACCAATTTGAGATCTGAAAGAAGCTATAAACTCGTTTCAATGAGGAGAAGATAGAGAGAGCAAAAGCCCTAATTTTTATCCACTGTATAGAGAGAAATCAAGGGAGGCATCCCTAGGGCACGGCCTCAGCCGAGAGGCGTAGAGGCCACCTCAGGCCACGATTTTCACAATAAAGCTTCGCCTGGAGAAGGAGACGATATCCCAGAAGTTTCAGAGCAAAAGGAGGTCGATCGGAGGAGAAATCAGCACAATAAAGCTTCGCCTGGAGAAGGAGACGATATCCCAGAAGTTTCAGAGCAAAAGGAGGTCGATCGGAGGAGAAATCAGCGAAAGAAGGGTCGCCTGCACTGTTCATCACGATTCTGGAGTAAAATTATGGGCTGTAATTTTCATTACCGCCCTGTGTAAAGTGTTTTTCCCCTTTCTATTCGATTTCTGATCAATCTGAACTATGGTTTATTGTAATTCTTTTTCCATGCTAACTTAGACATCTTTTTGGGACATGGGGGTGTAATCCCTTTAATTTTTAATGGCTAGATAATCCTTATTTCGTCATGATATTCTTATTATGATAATTCTGCTTATGTGACGATTGCCTTTAATTCTCCATAGATTCATATTATCTGCATGTTTTAGAGTTTTTGTGATCTGGACTGAGAGGTGATTTGTGAAAACTTAGAACTCTAAAATTGAATGTTAGGAACTCATCGTAAGAAATTAGGTTAGTTCTTATTTCTTGATTTTAGAAGTATATTGTCATGTTGATAATCTGAACATAGGTAGAGTTATTGAAATAAACATGATGATACTGTGAGAGATCAAGTATCGAATCGTTGGAGAACCATAAGTAGAACCTGTGAAAATTATAGTATAAAAATATGTAGTTTTCACTTGAGACAATTGACTTAGAATTCGGATGCATGAGAGTGATCCTTGAGTTCTTTGTCAATGATTTACTTATGTCTAACATTGAATAAATCCTGCATGAGAGTGAGGATTAGTTCTTTGTAAATTATATGCGCGAGAGCGAGATGACTTCTTTATGAAGTAAATTATGTCTTTATTATAATAAGATTAGACTGACAAACACATATTTATATCCAGTCATGGAAATTAAGGTGAATGAAACCTTAGTCCCAATTTTTCTCTTAGATATTTCGTGCACTTTCCTATCGTTTACTTACATCATATTAGATTTGCTTAGCTAGTGAGAAAATAACTATTTGGTACTTAATACGTAGGTCTCTGTGGTTCGATATCTTTTATTACTTCGAAATATCTGTGTACTTGCAGACTACAACAAGTTTTTGACGCCGTTGCCGGAAACCTTAGTTTTGTTAATATCAAAATAGTTGTTAGTATTGCTAGACTAAGTTTTATTTATTTTAAATTTAACTTTGTTTTCTGTTTTTGCAAGTTTTGGATATTCACAAGTTATGACAGAACTATGATTTCTGGAATTTTTTATTTGCTTGTGTTTTGTGTTTTTTATATATTTTGACAAAAATTAAAAAAAAATATATTTTGATTGATTGATGTTGGATAATCTTTTTGTTCTTGATAGATTTGAATATATGTCTTTTAATCACCTCATGGGCAACTGAAAGAGGTGAGGTATACATGCCACAAGGTAACTATGAAGATGATTCATTGTGCACTCTTGAAGATAAGTTATATTATTTGTCTGATAAATTAGACTCTTATATGCACCCTGTTAGGACATCTTATTCTTCTATTAGATGTGATATTTGTGGATGTTTTGTTCATTATACTTCTGATTGCCAATTTTTAATTCCTCCCAATCCCAATTCACCATGGCATCAAGATGATCAATATAATTCTAGATGGGAAAATCTCCAAACTTCTTTTTATGATGATTGCTCAAATCATATTTCTGAACTATGCTTGAGGACACTGAAAAATCTAGCTTAGAGTTGATGTTTGAAAAGTTCATGGAACAAAGTGAGGAGTCACATGAGACCTTTAAACAAATGAATTCTATGATTGATAATATGAGTGCTCATACTGAAATTTTAGAAACCCAGATAGCACAACAAGATTGTTTATTTGAGTTTGATTTGGAAACTGAGGAAATTGATTTAAAAAAATCTCACTCTGATTTTGATTGTTTTGAAATTGATTCTTTTGTGAACATTAATGAATCTCACTCTGATTTTGATAATTTTGAAATTGATTCATCTGATAAATTATTTGTGGAAATATTTGAGGAAATTTATTTTGAAAAATCCCCTTTTGATTCTAGTGAAAGTTATGAAATTGATTCTTTTGATGATGTATTATTTATGGTTAAATCTGATTCTTGTAATTCTGAGATTGATTTTTTTGATTCTTTTGATGATGAATTATTTGTGGAAAGGCATGAGGAAATTGATTTAAAAAAGTCTCACTCTGATTTTGTTGGTAATTTGGAAATTGATAAATTATTTGATGATGTGCATGAGGAACTTGAAAAGGATTTGAATATTATAAATATTAATGAATCTCACTATGATGTTTTGCCCATATCTACTGTTGAACCTTCTGATTTATTTGAAAAATTATGCTTTATTGAGGAATCTAATGTGAGACAGAAAAATTATTTTGATGACCCAATACTTGAATCTTTTGATCAAAGTCCTATTGCAATTGAAGATATAAATTTGAAGAAAGGACTAATGATTTTGCTTACTGACAAATATAGAAAGATCATTAAATATCCTTGGAGTGGAATTGAAAATTTTGATTTCTGCATATTTGAGAAAGCCACATCGATTGTATTTTATATGAAATTTTGGATGTTTGGATTAGTGGCTAAACTTTTAGGACAACGGAAATGCAGAAAATTATATGTTATTTACTATGGTACCGATCCACCTGCTTCGCCATGATATTTGAGTTTCGATCAAGCTATAGACCTAAAAATTAGCGCTTCATGGGAGGCAACCCAAGCACTCTTACTTAGCTTAGTTTCTTTTATTTTAGTTTATTTTTAGAATTAATTTTCATCTCTTTTTGTAGGGAAAATTAAAGTTTTGCGCAAAATATGGCAATGCTGTAATAATTTTCACGGTGCCGTAATTTTGAGTGCTTTCTTACCCGAGAGTTTTCTTAAATTTTGTGAAAAATACGGCAGTACCATAACCATTTTCATGGTACCATAATTTCGTCTGATTTTTGACCCGAGAGTTTTGCATCTTTTACGGTACTACCGTAATATTTTTATGGTGTCGTATTTTTGTGTGATTTTCAACCCGAGAGTTTTGAGATTTTTGTGAAAATTATGGCAGTGCCGTAACCATTTTTACAGTGCCATAATTTGAAATCTGCTTCCTGCACTCTGCATTCTACTTATCTGATTATGTGTGTTCTCACAGTGATTTTAAGAAATTGGAGTGGCAAAATTTTTTGATCTTTGGCACAATTCGGAACTACTCATCTTTGTCTATTATTCGGATATTTTTATTAAATTTTAAAGCCCATGGATCATCCTATAACACATAGCATCTTTTGGTAACTGATTAATTTCTGCAGCAGTTTTTTTTTTTGACTGATCTGATTAGCGTTTTTGCTGCAGGTATTTAAGATGCTTTAATGAGTTGTAACCCTAATCTTTCACATAGAATAGGGAGAACATGTTTCATTCTATCTCTTGGATTTGTTGTTTTCATGAAAATATTTTCGAATCATTCTAGGAAGCATGGCAATTTTTGATATCTGATTAACTTCTGTGCAGTTTTTGATTTAGTAATCTGATTAGCCCTCTTTCTGTTAATACACTAAATTCCTGATAGATATTGATCCTTTAATTTTCATACGCCCAGAAAGAACAAGTTTTACTCTACCTTTTGGCTTTGTCTATTTTCTTTATGGATCATTAAATCTTATTTTTGGGTATAGCTACTTTTTGTAACTGAATCAATAGGCTGCACTGCTTTCCATCCACATTAGCAGATCCTTGTCTTCAGATTTCCGACAGAAACTATAGCCAGCTGCCACCACTGCATCTGCCTCTAGCACCACTGTTTCCAGCCGTCGACACTGGATTCTACCACGAGCAGCCTCTTACTTCTTTTGCTGCCTTTGTTTCCATTGATTTTATTTTTGTAGTAGAATCTTCATTTAGTGACTCTGATTTTTTTTATCTGTGCAGCATCATCTCTCGCCGCCCACCAGCCGACAACTTTGCCTCCAGGACTGTAATCTTCGGCAAGCCACTGAAGACTACTCTTCATCATCAATCTACTATCGGCACCATCATCTTCATTACTAGCAGCTCTTCAGCTAGCATCTGTTCCACCTCTGCTTCTCGTCTGCATCAGATCTTTCCACCGGCACCCTCTTCAGACCACTGATGATATCTCTATTTTTTATTTTTTTTAGCTAAAGTAAGATACTATTTTTTGATCTGAGCCTTATGTATTTAAAATTGTGCAGGTAAATTTTCAAAAGGCGCATCTTTGGACCTAGCCGCATCTGGCCTAATGGTACACCTGAAAGTCCCCTACAAGAGGGGGGGCGAAACCCTAATATGCACATTTAAGATTTGCATAGGCGGAATCTAGGGTTTCCTAGGATCGCATGTAGCAGGATCATATGATTAACTTTAACGATTGTATAGATCTAAAGAAGAGATCATACCAATGCCATGTCTTAGATGGCGACTTGGAAGCAAGAGGGCGATGTGGCTCTCCTCCAAAGCGCGCGCACACAAGATGAAGAGGGCTTCCTCCTTATCGCTCCTTGTGCTAGCAAGGATCTCCAAGTGTCCTAATCACTTGAAGGGATGAGATCTCCTTGTTCTCTTGGCTTTTCGGAATTCTCTCCAAGGCGTGAAGAAGTCACCACGAGAGAGAGTGGGGCGTCAAGAGAAGAGGCAAGCGTTTTAGACGTTTAGGCGTTTTGAGGAAGTGGCCTTCATGACTTTCCAAAAATAGAAGCCATGCGCCCATGATCTCATGACCGACCAAAAACGCCTTCAAGCTTTGAACCATGCGTTCACTCATGTGAACCGGTTCAAGCCAATTCGATTCCTTTGCATTTGGCTCAAAGACCAAATCAAACCAGCCCAAGCCATGGTCTAGATCTTACTGAACCATATGGTTCAAGATCTAACCGTTGATCTCTTGATGCTCTTGATCTCACCGATCTACCATCAATTCTCTCGATCGAAGCTTACCGATCTAAAGCCCTAATCAATCAAACATGATCAGACCAGATCTCACTTACAATCAGAGATTAAATCCCTTTAAACTGAACAAAAACAATTCAGTCCACACGATCTGACATAAGTAAGCCATATCATCAAATTGTGCGACCCTAAGGGTTTCCTTTAAATGTCGGTAACGATAACTTACGTTATCATGATCAGTGAGGGGTATCTAGCAACACATCACTGTCTCCCGATATAAAGGAAAGAGTCTTCCAAGACTACACCCAAACCATAACACAAGTGTGAACCCAAGTCACTTGACATATATGTTTCCTTTGCCACTGGACGTTCTTATTGGACAAGCGTGTCAAGCCTATAATTCCAATATGATGAGAATGATTAGATCAGATGAACATAGTCATCTGGGTATGGCCATACACTTTCTCAATCATCTCATCCAGGGGGCCCCTATAGAACATCACACTCCAAACAAGGAGACGACAATCCTTTATCTATCACTAGTGCCCTAACATGACTCATGCTCATTATCCAAGATAGTCTATAACCATTATATTTCAAATGATATTGAACTACCTCAAAACAATGCCAATCACCATTTAGAAACACAAGTGATCTCAAGTCAGAGGAAATATGCCACTTGTTTGCATATTAGGATTATTCACATTGTGACAAGCAATTGAATATCCTAAGTAGGGTCTGTCCAGTACATCCAATGTACCCATGAGTCTACATCTTATTCCATGCTCGAAGCATCCTATAAGATTAGAACACATATTAGTCTCCATCATATCAAGGCTGTCTCATGTTCACCAAGATATCTCAACTAAGGACAAAACTGCATGTCAGCCAAGCTGAACAGCATTGAGACATTATTCAGAAGTATACATATTGCAGCAGATGATGTAACAACCTGAATAACAACCATTGCCTTTATAAACATAGAGTTTATACATGATACTGAAATAATCCCAAGGCCTCAAACATTAGCCTTAAGGGCATACCCCAACAATCTCCCACTTGCACTTAATCTAATGGTTGAGAAATCTCAATCCCATATTATTACAGTGCTTCTCATGCTTCTGCTGCGCCAGAGGCTTAGTAAGCGGGTCAGCTAGATTGTCATCTGTATGAACCTTGCAGATTTTGATCTCGCCACGATCAATGATCTCCCGGATCAAGTGAAACCTTCTCTGTATGTGCTTGGACTTCTGGTGCGACCGTGGTTCCTTTGCATGAGCTATAGCTCCAGTGTTATCACAAAAGATAACCAAAGGATCTGCACTCGAAGGAACAACACCAAGTTCCTGAACGAACTTACGAATCCACACTGCCTCCTTGGATGCTTCCGAGGCTGCAACATACTCGGCTTCTGTTGTGGAATCAGCAACAATTGATTGTTTGAAACTTTTCCACACCACTGCTCCTCCATTCAAGCTAAAAACATAGCCTGATTGCGATCGGAAATCATCCTGGTCAGATTGGAACGAAGCGTCAGTATATCCTTCAATACTGAGTTCTTCCTGACCTCCATAAATCAAGAACATATCTTTGGTCCTCCGAAGATATTTCAAAATGTTCTTGACTGCAATCCAGTGTGCCTGTCCTGGATTACTTTGGAATCGACTGGTCACGCTTAACCCGTAAGCAACGTCTGGGCGAGTACACAACATCGCATACATAATGGACCCAATAGCCGAAGCATAAGGCGTATTGTCCATTTCATCTTTCTCAGTCTGTGTTTGTGGACACTGACTCTTTGAAAGATTCAGACCATGTCTGACTAGAAGATATCCTCTTTTAGAATTTTCTAAATGGAATCTCTACAGGACTTTATCGATGTAAGTACTCTGGCATAGCCCGAGAAGCCTCTTAGATCTATCTCTGTAGATCTTCACACCTAATACATAGGCTGCTTCTCCTAAATCTTTCATCTGGAAACATTTTCTTAACCATGCTTTTACAGCATGAAGTTCAGGAATATCGTTTCCAATTATCAAGATATCATCGACGTAGAGGACTAGGAAAGTAATCACGCTCCCACTAAACCTCTTATATACACACGGGTCATCTTCATTCTTGATGAAACCAAACTCACAGATTGATTCATCAAAACGAATATTCCAGCTTCTCGATGCTTGTTTAAGTCCATAAATGGACTTCTTTAATTTGCATATTTTATGACGATCTGATGGATTGATAAAACCTTCAGGTTGTGTCATATACACATCCTCTTCCAGTTTTCCATTAAGGAAAGCAGTTTTCACATCCATTTGCCAGATCTCATAATCATAATATGCCGCTATCGCGAGAATAATCCGAATAGACTTGAACATGGCTACAGGAGAGAAAGTTTCATCATAATCTATCCCGTAGATTTGTTTGAAACCTTTCGCAACTAGCCTGCCTTTATAGGTAACCACGTTACCATCCATGTCAATCTTCTTCTTGAAGATCCATTTACAGCCTATAGGGATTACTCCCGGAGGCGGATCAACCAAATCCCAGACTTGGTTATCTGACATGGAGTCCATCTCGGCTCGCATAGCTTCAAGCCATCTCGCTGATTCCGGTCCACTGACCGCATCCGCATAAGTGAGGGGTTCATCATCAATGATGTAGACTCCGTCATAGCGCTCAGGCTGTCGACGGATCCTTCCCAATCTTCGCGGTTCCCGTGATATTTGAGCCTCAGGTTGTTCAATAACCTGATCTACTGGCTCAGGCTCATCCAACTGTGCTTGACTACTTTGTCCTGCATCTGGATTCTCATCCAGCTTTATTTCTCTCCCACTGGCCTCTTGCAGAAGAAATTCCTTCTCAAGAAAAATAGTCGTCCGAGCAACAAATACTTTGTTCTCTTTGGGATCGTAGAAATAATAACCCTTAGTTTCCTTAGGGTAACCGACAAAGATACATTTATCAGATCTGCTCTCCAGTTTCCCAGAGGCGAGCTTTTTGACATAAGCCTCGCAACCCCAGATCTTAATAAATGTCAAGCTCGGCTGTTTCCCATACCATAACTCATATGGAGTCTTAGAAACGGCCTTGGATGGCACTCGGTTTAGTACCTTTGCAGCTGTTTCCAGTGCAAATCCCCAAAAGGAGTAAGGTAGAGTAGCCTGACTCATCATAGAACGAACCATATCAAGTAAGGTTCTATTTCTCCTCTCGGACACACCATTCCATTGCGGTGTTCCTGGCGGAGTGAGCTATGAGATAATCCCACACTCCTTCAGATAGTCAGTAAACTCTCGACTCAAGTATTCACCACCTCGATCTGAACGAAGTGCCTTGATATTTCGGCCTAGCTGATTTTGTACTTCATTTTTGAATTCTTTGAACTTGTCAAAAGATTCACTCTTATGTCTCATTAAATAGACATAACCATACCTACTGAAATCATCAGTAAAGGTAATGAAGTATGAATAGCCACCTCTGGCATGTTTACTAAATGGCCCACACACATCACTGTGAATGAGGTCTAGTAAACCTGAAGCCCTTTGACCTTTATTAGAAAAAGGGGACTTCGTCATTTTACCCATTAAACAAGCTTTGCATGTATCAATCTCCTCATAGGAGAATGATCTCAGCAGTCCATGATCATGCAACCGCTTAATGCGCTTCTTGTTAATATGGCGTAAACGACTATGCCATAGCAAGGTGCTATCATCAGCATACTTGGCTTTCTTAATATCAATCTGTTGTATTGAACATTCCATGTCCAACATGAATAACCCATTGTTAATTGAGCCAGTAGCATAAATAATATTATCAAGAGAAATATAACACTTTGAAAATTTGCATTCAAAGGAAAACCCTTTCCTGACAAGAGCAGGAATAGAGATAATATTCTTAGTTATGCTTGGTACAAAGTAACAATTGTCCAGTTCTAATACAAGACCAGATGGTAAAGAGATGTGATATTCTCCTACAGCAACAGCAGCAACCCGTGCCCCGTTTCCAACTCGTAGGTCCACCTCATGCTGTCCCACCTGCCTTCTTCTCTTGAGTTCCTGTACATTTGAAAAAATGTGAACTCCACATGCAGTGTTCAACACCCATGATATAGAAGAAGAAAACATGACCTCAGTCACAAAAATACCTGAGCTAGAAGCGAAAGGCTTGCTTCCCTTCTTATCTCCTTGGAGCGCTTTACAGTCCTTCTTCCAGTGACCTAGCTGGCCACAATGGAAGCATCTGTATTCCTTTGACCACTTGACCTTTTGTTTCAGAGCCTTGTTGTAGCTCTTGACAGGGGCTTTGCCCTTCTTCCCCTTCTTCTTGTTCCTAGAAGGAACCATTAGGACAGAGGATGAAGGCGTTCCCTTCTCACGAGACTGAGTCTGCTCAGTAGTCAAGAGCATGTTCAGTAACTCTGCCGGCGTACAGTCGATCTTGTTCATATTAAAATTAATAATGAATGGATCGAAAGAAGCCGGGAGAGACTGAAGGATGATGTCTACAACAAGCTCCTGATTGATGGTGTGTCCCAGTTTCTCTAGAGCCTCCTTGTACCCAATCATCTTGAGTACATGAGCTCCCACTGGACTCCCTTCAGCCAGTTTGCTCTGAAAGAAAAGCTTAGTCAAATTGTAGCGTTCAGTCCTTGCCTGTGTAGCATACAACAACTTGAGATTTGCTATTATTTCAATAGCAGATAAATCTTCATGTTGACACTGCAGCTGTGGCGTCATAGACGCTAGCATCAGGCAAGCGACATCAATGCTATCATTGACATGCTTTTCATAAGCATCCCGAACCGCCCTTGCGGCGTTCGGAGCGGGTTGAGGCAGTGTAGCCGTCTCGAGGACATACAGCTTCCTCTCAGCCTTAAGAATAATCTTAAGGTGTCCGTACCAGTCTGAGAAGTTTGGCCCAGCAAACTTCTCCCTTTCCAGTAGGGATCGCACATTGAACGCTGTGGTGTTCGTTGCTGCAGTAATCTACAACAATGCAAGAACAGCAAGGTCAGTATCAATGTTAGAATCAATTCAGGACTTAAGAATGATTCTTTTCTCACTATTTTATCTGACTGAAAAATCCAGTAAAACAGTCCGAAAGAGTAAGACTCTTTTAGTGAGATGGGATCCAGATTTCATACTTGGTCTCCGCGTCCCGCTTAGGCGAGATAAGATGCACAGAGAGTACAAGCACTAATTTCTGGTAGGCTATCCCTGCCAATCGCCAACCCGTGCGATTCCCCATCATCTGGGCAATCCAGCAGACTGTGCCAACTGAGTTGGTACAACACAGTCTCTGATCCCACAGATGGCTGCCTCCATATGGCTACCATATGCGCCACATATGTAGCCTATACGGTCAAGCTGACCCGACCTACTCCCTGGACCACCACGTGCTATGCTGAGCAACGAGAAGCGATAAATCCCTTCTCTGTAACACGCAGGTGTAAATCCCTTCCCTGGACCACCACACGGCCCCAACGATAGTCAGAACAGTGAGGTTTCGCGTCAGAAGGCTTACGAGCTTGATATTTTAGCGTTGGATTTTAACGGTCCATTTATCTTCTCAACTATCATGCAAATCCTATGGTGATAGCAGAAGATTAAATCATGCAATTCTTAACAATAAATGAAAGCATGATGATCTTATGTGGTAAAAGCCCATTAAGCCTAGGTAAGACCTTAATTAAGGTAAGTCTTCACTTGAGCTCTTCACGGGTCTTTAGCATTTCATCTGGCCCATCCCGGGCCCAATCGCCCACTGCAGCTCAGGTGCGCCCACCAGGTAAATGCGCCTGTCTCAGAGTCGAACCCTGGACCTCCCACCTGGTCAAGCCACTGCTGCATGCGCCTCTGCCAAGTGTGCTCTGTGCTCATGTCTGATTAAATTACAATTTAATCTATCTAGACATGATTGACTCACAGGTCAATAACACTTTATAAATTAATTAAAATGTGATGCACAGATCACAATAATAATTTACAATAATACATCCAGGCACGCAGGCCCCAGCACAGCACACATTAAATTTTGGGCAGCCCACATAAGATTAAATAAACAATCATCATGGTATACAATCAACATGTGATCCAACTATAAGAAAATAAAATTTTCGAAAACCCATTGGCATCAATTTTATTTTCCTTATGTGCCCTACTACCTTACAACGGTCCATTAATAGGGATCCACTCATCAGACCAAGTCAGACCCACTGCCCTTTGCATGCACCAAGTCATAACTGACTTGAGTCGACCTAGTGGTCAACCATGCATGCGTAAAGGGCTGAACGACACTCATGAGTTCTGGCAAGCGGGCGTGACCCCGGGCCTAACTCATGTGCGTTCACTGGTTGTCTCAACCAGACATCACTACACGCCTTTTAGCAGTCGACCTATAGCCACCTGATGCTTGCGCATAGGTGCCATCTGGTCGACCCTTCTAGGCTGTCAGATAGTCTGATCAGACCATTGGGTCCAGATTGGATGATGCTTTCAACCCTAATAACCCGTCTAAGGGTTTAAAGTAGGCGCCTCTTAGATCTAAAGTGAGTCGCGCAAGTAATTAAGTTTTAACAAAACAAAACTTCAACATGCGCCAATACATCAATGTAAAACATACATGTATTTTTCGAAAACTAGCATGTAGTTTCGCATAAAGGTTTAGATCTAACTATGCAACGCATACATGGATCACACAAAAACAAAGCAATCATATAAGATCATGCCATGAACTCGGCTTTGATACCAATTGAAAGTCCCCTACAAGAGGGGGGGCGAAACCCTAATATGCACATTTAAGATTTGCATAGGCGGAATCTAGGGTTTCCTAGGATCGCATGTAGCAGGATCATATGATTAACTTTAACGATTGTATAGATCTAAAGAAGAGATCATACCAATGCCATGTCTTAGATGGCGACTTGGAAGCAAGAGGGCGATGTGGCTCTCCTCCAAAGCGCGCGCACACAAGATGAAGAGGGCTTCCTCCTTATCGCTCCTTGTGCTAGCAAGGATCTCCAAGTGTCCTAATCGCTTGAAGGGATGAGATCTCCTTGTTCTCTTGGCTTTTCGGAATTCTCTCCAAGGCGTGAAGAAGTCACCACGAGAGAGAGTGGGGCGTCAAGAGAAGAGGCAAGCGTTTTAGACGTTTAGGCGTTTTGAGGAAGTGGCCTTCATGACTTTCCAAAAATAGAAGCCATGCGCCCATGATCTCATAACCGACCAAAAACGCCTTCAAGCTTTGAACCATGCGTTCACTCATGTGAACCGGTTCAAGCCAATTCGATTCCTTTGCATTTGGCTCAAAGACCAAATCAAACCAGCCCAAGCCATGGTCTAGATCTTACTGAACCATATGGTTCAAGATCTAACCGTTGATCTCTTGATGCTCTTGATCTCACCGATCTACCATCAATTCTCTCGATCGAAGCTTACCGATCTAAAGCCCTAATCAATCAAACATGATCAGACCAGATCTCACTTACAATCAGAGATTAAATCCCTTTAAACTGAACCAAAATAATTCAGTCCACACGATCTGACATAAGTAAGCCATATCATCAAATTGTGCGACCCTAAGGGTTTCCTTTAAATGTCGGTAACGATAACTTACGTTATCACGATCAGTGAGGGGTATCTAGCAACACATCACTGTCTCCCGATATAAAGGAAAGAGTCTTCCAAGACTACACCCAAACCATAACACAAGTGTGAACCCAAGTCACTTGACATATATGTTTCCTTTGCCACTGGATGTTCTTATTGGACAAGCGTGTCAAGCCTGTAATTCCAATATGATGAGAATGATTAGATCAGATGAACATAGTCATCTGGGTATGGCCATACACTTTCTCAATCATCTCATCCAGGGGGCCCCTATAGAACATCACACTCCAAACAAGGAGACAGCAATCCTTTATCTATCACTAGTGCCCTAACATGACTCATGCTCATTATCCAAGATAGTCTATAACCATTATATTTCAAATGATATTGAACTACCTCAAAACAATGCCAATCACCATTTAGAAACACAAGTGATCTCAAGTCAGAGGAAATATGCCACTTGTTTGCATATTAGGATTATTCACATTGCGACAAGCAATTGAATATCCTAAGTAGGGTCTGTCCAGTACATCCAATGTACCCATGAGTCTACATCTTATTCCATGCTCGAAGCATCCTATAAGATTAGAACACATATTAGTCTCCATCATATCAAGGCTGTCTCATGTTCACCAAGATATCTCGACTAAGGACAAAACTGCATGTCAGCCAAGCTGAACAGCATTGAGACATTATTCAGAAGTATACATATTGCAGCAGATGATGTAACAACCTGAATAACAACCATTGCCTTTATAAACATAGAGTTTATACATGATACTGAAATAATCCCAAGGCCTCAAACATTAGCCTTAAGGGCATACCCCAACAACACCCCGGATGACGATTGAGCTTGCTATATAGTTTTGTGAGTATTGTTTGCACTTTCTGGTGATCTTATTCGGTATTGCTTCCTGATTTCTTTTGCTATTTGCTACTGAGATTTCTATTCGATGTGGGTTTCTTGAATCTATCATTTTACACTTTTGACTATGATTCTATGTGTTTTATGCTTCACACCTTTTGCATTGATTTTGATATTTTTGATGTTTAAAAATTTTTATGACTTGAATCCATGTGATAAGAGGTGGGTAGATTTTTCTATGATGATGAATGTTTATGCATGCCAATGCTTATGAATGGAAATATGCCTATTATGCTGAATTTATTTATTCAATATATATCTACTTGTTGAAATCCTTCATTGATTGATGCATAAGGTTTTTGGGTAAGTATGTTGTTTGATGAATGCAATCTAAGAGTGAAACATCTTTCTTGAATAAAATTAGCATATGAGTGTAATTTTTGAGTTGATGTCAATTGATGAACCTAGTTAATATTTAGTCTATTTTACTATTTGTTCGGAAGAAAGAATCCAAGATCCAAAAAGAGAGAGAGACTCCCCTACTTGGCACTGTGTAAAATTGACAGTGGTACCAAAGATATGGGTTGAAGTCTGTAAAAGAGAGAGAGAGAGAGAGAGAGAATGACTCCTCTACTTGGCACTGTGTAAAATTGACAGTGGTACCGAAGATAAGAGTTGAAGTCCAAATAAAAAGTGTGTATCTATGTTAGTACATACCATCAAAAACACAAAAAAAAAAGAGAGAAAGATTTTGAGTGGAAAAAGATTTTGGAAATCCTATTCCTGTAAACAAAGGTATGATAGATTTAAACTGAAACTTGGGTGAATTCATGAGACTGAGATTCTTTTATTATGCGAGTTGCAAAATTTTATTTAATCAAAGTTGTGAATCTTAAAGATTAATCTCAGAGGACGATGTATTTATTTGAAATTTTATGTAACAGTTGGTGGAATAATTCATTAGTGATTATATTTTAGAAATTTATTTTTCATAAAAGAGCATATTTTCCATACTTAGCATTGTTCTTTATTCTATTTATTTGGTTGAGGACAAGCAAAGTTTGAGCCTTATGTGTTTGATGACACAAAAATTCATAGTATATTTTGTGTCATTTTATTGATCTTTTTGTGTCATATTTATGCTCTTTTGTTTGTTTTTAAGCCCTATTTGTCAAATATTGCAAAATCTACACTATTTCTTGTTTTTCATCATTTTTAGGTAAAAAGTGTCATATTTTGATGGATTTTGAAATATCTGAGTGCACCAATGAATTCCAAACATTGAGACGAAGCCGCCCGTCCATTTTCATGCAAATCGGAGCAAGTTTGGAAATTACACCCCCAGGTGTAATTTTTATTACACTACCGTAATTTCTGCCCCAGAAAGCACAGAAGCAAAATTACGGTAGTGCCGTAATAAATATTACACTACCATAATTTCCACCCAGAAATATACAGAAAGAAATTACGGCACTGCCGTAATGAAAATTATGGTACCGTAATTTCGACGCAGGAATGTCGCGTTGCCCGATTCTTCCGCTGATTTCTTGAGAAGACGATTTCTCGAGTTATAGACCACCAATTTGAGATCCAAAAGAAGCTATAAACTCGTCTCAACGAGGAGAAGATAGGGAAAACAAAATCCATAATTTTTATCCACTGTCGAGAGAGAAATCAAGGGAGGCGTCCCTAGGGCATGGCCTCGCACTGAGAGGTGTAGAGGCCACCTCAAGCCACAATTTTCACAAGAAAGCTTTGCCCGGAGGAGGAGACAATATCTCAGAAGTTTCAGAGCGAAAGGAGGTCGATCGGAGGAGAAATCAACGAAAGAAGGGTCGTCTGCACTGTTCATCGCGATTCTAGAGCATAATTACGGGTGTAATTTTCATTACAGCCCTGTTAAAGTGTTTTTCTCCTTTCTCTTTGATTTCTGATCAATCTGAACTATGGTTTATTGTAATTCTTCTTCCATGCTAGCTTAGACATCTTTTTGGGACATAGGGGGTGTAATCCCTTTAATTTTTAATGGCTAGATAATCCTTATTTCGTCATGATATTCTTGTTATGATAATTCTGCTTATGTGATGATTGCCTTTAATTCTCCATAGATTCATATTATCTGCATGTTTTAGAGTTTTTGCAATATGGACCGAGAGGTGATTTGTGAAAACTTGGAACCCTAAAATTGAATATTAGGAACTCATCGCAAGAAATTAGGTTAGTTCTTATTTCTTGATTTTAGAAGTATATTGTCATGTTGATAATCTGAACTTAGGATTGAGTTATTGAAATAAAAATGATGATACTGTGAGAGATCAAGTATCGGATCGTTGGAGAACCATAAGTAGAACCTGTGAAAATTATAATATGAAAATATATAGTTTTCACTTGAGATGATTGACTTAGAATTCAGATGCATGAGAGTGATCCTTGAGTTTTTTGTCAATGATTTACTTATATCTAATATTGAATAAATCCTGCATGAGAGTGAGGATTAGTTCTTTGTAAATTGTCTGCGCGAGAGCGAGATGATTTCTTTATGAAGTAAATTATGTCTTTATCATAATAAGATTAGACTAACGAACACATATTTATATCTAGTCATGGAAATTAAGGTGGATGAAACCCTAGTCCCTGTTTTTCTCTTAGATATTTCGTGCATTTTCCTATCGTTTACTTGCATCATATTCAATTTGCTTAGCTAGTGAGAAAACAACTATTTGGTACTTAACACGTAGGTCTCTGTGGTTCGATATCTTTTATTACTTCGAAGCATCCGTGCACTTGCGGACTACAACAAGTTTCTAAAACAAAAACCACAAATTTGATTCATCTAGATATAGATCAATCGTGTAATCGGTACTTGACCACCAGATCCTCGTTGGGAACGATATCTTATTTTATTACTTTGATAAATCCGTACACTTACGAATATATCAGTACCCGTCTTGGGTCGGGCTTTCAGAGGGTCGGGTCGTGAGGCCCATGGGTTGAAGGACCTCGGTATGACTAATAGTGGGCTAATGACTCCTATATAGCGATCTGGTTGTTGACTTGAGCATTGGGATCGCTGGATTATCACCTTGTTGGGTTCTCTTAGATCCTCCTTGGATGGATGAACATGGTATTGAGGGTTTTTTTGCGTCGAAACGGGGTCGTTGGGGTGAAATGGAGCCTTCAGGGGCGTTCACGGCCTGGCCGTGATGCTGTTCATAGCCATAATCGGGTGTGTTGGAATCTGCCGCGGTGTGCATGGCCTGGCTGTGATGGTCTTCACAGCTGTGACCGCGTTTGCGTCTAGAATTACCGGTTTTTTGGTTTTTCGTCGAGGCGTTCACAGCCATGCCATGATGGTCATCGTGTTGGGGTATGCCCTTAAGGCTAATGTTTGAGGCCTTTGGGATTGTAACAGTATCATGTAATAAACTCTTATGTTTATAAAGGCATGGTTATTATTCAGGTTGTTACCTTGTCTGCAGTAATAAGTGTACTACTGAATAATGTCTCAAAGCTGTTCAGCTAGGCTGACAGGCTATATGTCCTTAGTCGAGATATCTTGGTGAACACGAGACAGCCTTGATATGATTGAGACTAATATGTGTTCTAATCTTATAGGATGCTTCGAGCATGGAATAAGATGTAGACTCATGGGTACATTGGATGTACTGGACAGACCCTTCTAGGACATTCAATTGCTTGTCACAATGTGAATGATCCTTGATTGCAACAAGTGGCACATGTCCTTTGACTTGAGATCACTTGTGTTTCTAAATGATGATTGTCATTGTTTTGAGGTAGTTCAATATCATTTGAAACATAATGATCATAGACTATCTTGGATAATGATCATGAGTCAGGTTAGGGCACTAGTGATAGATATAGGATTGCCGTCTCCTTGTTCAAGGAGTGTGATGTTCTAAAGGGGCCCCCCCTATATGAGATGATTGAGAAAGTGTATGGCCATACCCAGATGACTATGCTCGTCTGATCTAATCATACTCATAGTATTGGAGTTACAAGCTTGACCCGCTTGTCCAATAAGAACATCCAGTGGCAAAGGACACATGCATGCCTTGTGAAGTTGATTCACACTTGTGCTGTGGTTTGGGAGTAGTCTTGGAAGACTCTTTCCTTTATATCGGGAGACAGTGATGTGTTGCTAGATACCCCTCACTGATCGTGATAACGAAAGTTATTGTTACCGACATTTAAAGGAAACCCTCAGGGTCGCACAAATTGATGATATGACTTACTTAAGTCAGATCGTGTGGACTGAATTAGTTGGGTTCAGTTTAAAGGGATTTAAACTCTGATTGTAAGTGAGATCTAGTCTGATCATGTTTGATTGATTAGGGCTTGAGATCGGTAAGCTTCGATCGAGAGAGGAGATGCTAGATCGGTGAGATCAAGAGCATCAGGAGATGGACGGTTAGACCTTGAGCCATTAGGTTCATAGAAGGTCTAGACCATGTATTGGCTTGGCTTGGTTTGATTTTGGTCTATGAGCCAAATCGAATTGAACCAAAGAATGAACCGGTTCACTATGTGAACGCATGGTTCATCAAGGAAGGCGTTTTGGCGTTGGAACATGGCTTCATGACTTTCCATTTTGGGAAGTCATGTAACGCCATTTTTGATGTTATCGCCTAAACGCTTTTGCTCGCTTGTCATTGACGTTGCTTGCTTGCCATCTCGTGTGGAAGAAGGCGAACGACAAGGGAGAGCTCTCGGCCAAGGAAGCATCTCAACCTATCCCTTCCATTCGGCAAGGACTCTTGAAGATCTTTGCTAGCACAAAGATCAACAAGAAGAAGTCATCCCTCGTTTGTGTGCGTCACTTGTGGAGAAGATCTATCTTGCTCTTTGCTTCCAAGCCGCCTCCTTCCCATGGCCATGGTAACGAATCTTTCATTTGTTGTTTAAGTTGATCATATGAAAGTATAGCATGCGATCAAGTTTAAACCCTAATTCCGCTGCTAAAACAAAGAAGACCACTTGCGCTATCTATAGGGTTTCGCTCCCCCTTGAAGGGGACCCCTCTATAAACCCTTCACATCGTGCCCGTGCATCTATTCACCAAAATCCACCTTGATGGTCACAGCTTGGCCCTCCTGGCCGTGCTAGGGTGCACGCCCATGCTTGTGTCCGCCTGGGCTTGCCGTGATGTTCACGGCCGGGTGTGCTGGGGTGCACAGCCATGGCTGGGGTTCACCGAAGCTGTCATGCCCGTGATGGAGGTCACGGCCTAGACGTGACGGTCTTGCAGGAAAAATTTTGGGGGTGCTTTTGAGTCCAAATTTTCCCCCTCTTCAGTGTTGTCTTCTCCTACATCAAAAGATCCATTAAGTTTGATTCTAAGTCCGATGAAGGAATAATTCTTGGTTATTCTTCTACTAGTAAAGCATATAGAATTTATAATTGTAGAACCTTAATAGTTGAAGAATCTATGCACGTAACATTTGATGAATCTAATAATGTTTCAAGAGTTGTTAAAGGAGTTGACATCAATGAAAGAATAGAGGAGCTTAAACTTGAGAACAATCATGACACTATTGAAGTATCTAATGATGATCAAGAACTTCAAGGCATACAAGATAATCCATCTCAAGATCAAGTGGAAAAAGTTGACACACATCAACCTCCTCCAAAGGATTATAAGTTCTTAAAAGATCATCCTATGGAGCAAATACTTGGAAAACCTTCAAAGGGTGTGGTAACTCATTCTTCACTTTAAAATTTATGTGAACATGTTGCTTTTGTTTCTCAAGTAGAACCTAAATGTATTGATAATGCTTTAAAAGATGAATTTTGGGTTTTAGCCATGCATGATGAATTAAATCAATTTATAAGAAATGATGTATGGACATTAGTTTCTAGACCTTGTAATAAAACTATGATTGGAACTAAATGGGTTTTTAGAAGTAAACTAGATGAGTCCGGTCTAGTTGTTCCAAACAAGACACGCTTAGTGGCCTAAGGTTTCAACCAAGAGGAGGAAGTTTATGTTGAGCAACCACCTGGCTTTGAGAATACTTTTAGCTTTTGCTAGTTTCAAAGGATTTAAACTTTATCAAATGCATGTTAAAAGTGCATTTTTAAATAGTTTCATTAATGAAGAAGTTTATGTTGAGCAACCACCTGGCTTTGAGAATCTTGAGTTTCCAAATTATGTTTTCAAATTGAAGAAGGCTTTATATGGTTTAAAACAAGCTCCTAGAGCTTGGTATGAAAGGCTTTCTTTGTTTTTAATTGATCATAGTTTTAAAGTTGGAAAAGTTGACATTTCTCTTTTTACTAAACATGAAAATGATGACATATTACTAGTTCAAATTTATGTAGAAGATATCATTTTTGGTACTACTAATGAATCTTTATGTAAGTGGTTTGCAAATTGCATGCAACAATGAATTTGAGATGAGTATGTTGGGTGAACTTAGTTTCATTCTTGGACTTCAAATAAAGCAAACAACACATGGTATCTTCGTTAACCAATCCAAATATGCAAAAGAGATTCTCAAGAAGTTTGGTATGGAAAATGCTAAAGCTACACCAACTCCTATGAGCACATGTACCAAGCTTGATGTAGATGAGAATGGTAAAATGGTATATCAAAAGCGATACAGAGGTAAGATTGGTAGTTTACTTTATTTAACTGCAAGTAGACCTAATATAATGTTTAGTACATGTTTATGTGCCAGATTTCAATTTTTTCCTAAGAAGTCACATTTAATTGCAGTAAAACGTATTCTTAGATACATTAAAGGAACTGTTGATTTTGGTCTTTGGTACCCTAATAACAAAAACTTTGAACCTTATGGTTATTCTGATGTTGACTTTGCTGGTTGTAGAATTGATAGAAAAAGTACAAGTGGATGTTGTCAATTCTTAGGAATGAGTTTAGTCTCTTGGTTTTCTAAGAAACAAAACTCTGTGACACTTTCAACAACAGAGGCTGAGTATATTGTTGTAGGTTGTTGTTGTGCACAAATTCTTTGGATGAAATAAACTCTTTTACATTATGATTTATCTTACAGGTGTACCTCTATTTATTGTGATAACTCTAGTGCAATAAATCTATCTAAGAATCCTATCTTGCATTCACGCACAAAACATATAGACTTAAGACATCATTTCTTGCGTGATCATGTAATGAAAAATGACATATCATTGTGTTATGTTCCTACAGATAAGCAATTAGCAGATATTTTTACTAAACCTTTGAATGAGAAAAATTTTTGTAGTTTGAGAATGCAATTAGGTATATGTAGTCAACCATCTCCAAAATAATGTATACTAATTTCTTTTGGTTGATTGCTATAACTTTAGAAATGTTGATGCTTTTCTATTTATGCATCCTCTCTTTTTGATAATGCCAAAAGGGGGAGAGCTTATATTGAAACTTTGGAAATATTTTCAAAAGCAACTTATATTTTATATGTCCACATAAATAGGGAAAGTCTTTATCTACAATTTTGATAAATGCATATGATGCATAGTTGTAGGGGCAGTAGATACTCTATGTTTACTATATGCTCTTTCTTGACATGGTTTGTCATTATCAAAAAGGGGGAGATTGTTGGCCCAAGGTTTTATTATCTTGATCGTTAATCTATTCCAATATGTTTTGATTATAGCAAACCACTTTACTAATATTATCTTTTGCGTATCTTATTTAGGTTGGAGATGGTAGATGATTTATGAAGTTCAAGCTCAAGTTCATTTTAACTTTCATCTGCATTAAGAAGGAGATTGAACTCTTATGGTGATCAAGACTTATTTCTCATAGTTTTATTTTTTATTCCTTAGATAAATGTAAAGCGCTTAAATTACTTCTTATTTGATAGCTCTTTCTACCAAAATTCCCTGAATACAACCTTGATCATCTTGTTTCCCAAAATTTACTCATATCATTGAACCAAAGCTTTCATATTTTTGACCTTTCTGTAGTATTTAACCCCAAAACCATATTTTTTTTTCTTGCCAAAATTTTATGAAACTAGTATATTTAGAAAGTAGACTCTCTAAGCTTTCCAATGATTCAAACGGCACTCAATTTGGACTTCAAATGAGCTCAAACAACTAAATCAATTTGAACAAAATATGCAGTCCGAACCAGGCCGAACCGAACTGGGCTGAATTGACTCAAATAGGCCTAAATCGAGCTTTTTCGACCTCCAACGGCTATTTCTTCAAATCTAGCCATTTGTAACCCCAAAAAATAATATAAAAACATGCTCAAAGCACTAGAACCTTTTTTACATGATCTTCCAAATCATTGGTGCCCCAAAGAGCTTCCTTTTCTCTTAAAATCTCTATGATAAACTCTCTTGAAGATCTTAAAGCCTAGAAATCTTTTTGAAGCCCTCATCATTCAAAAAGAGCTTTTTCAAAAGAGGAGTTCAAGCACTCTAGGAGAAATTCATCAAGAGGAGTCTTGGCTTTGAATGAGCATTTTTTCCCTCTTGATTTATGTTTTAGTTCTTGCATTGAATTTGTTGTATTTTACTAAGTATTGGAGGTGCTCTTGGAAGAGACCTCATAGTTAGTTAGTTTATTTTACTTCTTGTATTTAGGGTTTAGAGAAATGGTTCCCTTTGAAGAAGGGTGAAACTATTTAGTATAAACCTCAATTAAAGAAGAAAATAAAACTAGTGGGGTGTTTGAAATCCTAGGTAGGGAGCCTAGATAGTGGATGTAGGCATTGGGGCCGAACCACTATAAATCACTTGTTTGCATTGCTTATTTGTGTTGCTTTGAATTTCATGCTTATAAATTAGTGATATTAGTTGTTAGTTAAATCTCATAACTGTAGTTTTTTATAACATAGCTTTATCTCAATTATTATAGTTATCTTTATTCTCTTTTATTTAAATTGTAAGAAAATCATAAAGTTATAAAAAAAATTGCTCAACACACAATTCACCCCTCCTTTTGTGTGTTAATTCCTTTTTAGCATGTGGTTGTAAGTTTAGAGATGTATATAGATAGAAGTTCAGCAATTGTCTCGCTCTCATTGATTAATGGGCATTTTAATTTTATCTACATGCTAGTTGTTGAAACTGATTAAAGTGGACATTGGTCAATTGCCAACATAAATTTGTTATAGTTAATGAGTAGTTACAACTAATTGAGATGAAGGTCAATTAAAGTGAGATCATGTTGTCTTTTTTATTAAGTTATTGCCAATGCAATTAGGGCATATGTTTGATTCAAATAAAATGTTATTCAAATAATTGTTTCAGTTCAAATAGTCTTCTCATTGAACATGTACTTTTTCAAATATTAGTATTCATATTCCATAATTTATGTCAATTTACAAAAGATTTTGTGGTTATTTTTTTTCATACTTCGTATTTCAAGCATATATGACACCAAATTCACAATCAACATCCAAAAGTAAGGTTGTATGAAACATGTAAATGACACTGATATTTTGTGATATGTGTATTACTGCAATAAAAAAAATATCCGGCCTAGAATCTATTTTAATCTGCAAGGGTGAAAATTTATGCTTGAGAATTTCCAACAACATAGTAGAATGAGTTACAATAAGTTGCAATTAAAAAATAAATAAGATAAACTAATAGCTGATTGGAAATTGTCAAAAAAATTAAAAGATAAAGAAATTGGACTATATTGGGATGTAAGATTGGATATAGTAGATGTAACCTGAATTGGTGGGCAACCAAAATAAAAGTATGTATCTCATTTATGATTATTATGTTTATTTTTATATTTCATAGTATGATTTATATTTTTAATTTAATTATAGATTAATAAAGATTATGCCAAGTTCCAAAAAAAAGTCTTAATCTTGACGTTGAGAAGAAGAATGACATTATGTTTAGACAAATAATTGCTACTAGAGACTTCTCTTTTTCACCTACTATGGTAGATGAGATGGATGAAAATGATGTACTAAAAGAAGAATCGATAGATGAATCAATACCCATTATCCTCTCAACGAGGCACTAGTAAAGCTGGTAGTAAAAAAAAGTTAAAGAATACATCCAAGAAAGATTTTAACATTCTAGTGAAGCTGTAAGTAGAAATCAGTTTGTAAGTTTGCTAAGGTTATGATAGAGCCAGATGATAGTGATTTTGCAGATATTCCAAAATAAAAATTATATGATAACCATTGTATGCCTCATTTCAAAGTAAGTTTTTATTATTTATTATAACACAAAATTCTATATATCATTTTATTCTAATTTTATAGAATTGCATTTGAGCTATTAATAACACACATAGATTATACTGAGATAGATATGCTTTATAATTAAATTGCTTTTAAGTTTAATGACATCACATATGTAGTGTGATATGTGGTTTGGTTGAATTCATGTTATATTTAATATGATATTAAACCTAAATATTGTATGTGTGAATTAATATTTGTGTTGTATGAGATAATTTAAAACTAGATATATATTTTGTTATTTAAATAAACTACTAAATAAATAGATGGTTCAAAAATAAATAAAATAAAAATTTAATTTTAAAAAGTGTTGTTAAAGTTTTAAAAGTGGGAGAGTATCGGCTGTAATTTAATTTTGTGAAACAAGTTACTATCGGGTTTTTTCCAGTTCATTGAGGTGCATTGAGCCCGAGGAGCGTGACTGCCCGGTGATATTGCAATCACAGGAAGGAAATCACTGCTCACCGCAAGGCCCAGAAGGCTAACGAAAAGATTTTGCGATTTGCGTTAAAGCAAATGGCTCGTTAAAGCAAATGGCTGTTTGGCAGCGCCATCTACACATATATTATTTGCATGCGGGAGTGACGCCAACGTACCTATCTACGCCGTTGGATCTTTCCGATTCAGTAAATCTCTGACGTTGAAGCAAAGGCCCAGAAGGGAGCCATCGACCCAACAACCTCGGCAATTCCATCTCTCCCCCTTGACTTGCCCGCTCTCCACTCCATCGAAACCCTAAAAACCCACGACGCCACGACTTGCCGCAATTAAACTATCCTCCATTTCTCTCAATCCCGCCTGAAAATCCTCTCCCATCTCCCCTTTGCCATCATCTTGCTTTCTCTCTGCCGCCGGCAATCTGCCAGCGTAGGCCAAGGGCGTCCGGATTTCTCAAGGTCCAACTTGATCTCTTCTTCTGCTAATGCGCGTTTATCGTTCTTCTATTCTTTCTTTATCATCAGTTCAAGATTGGCCGTCGAAGACGATGGTCTTTGTTCGGTTGCAGGTGTTTTTGTGGAAACAAAGTTAATGCTCGTTGGATCTCTTTTAAGTGGTGCTGGCAGTGGTGTGTCTGTGATGCGTGTGTGCGCGCGCGTGCGTGCGTGGGTTGGAAGGAGGGGGGACGCTCAGATACCTTTATTCTTTGTTTCTTAGGGGGTGCTGAAGATTCGATTATTTGGGTACCCTTTTTTTTTTTTTTTTTTTTTTTTTTTGAGCTGACTGCTTTTGGAAATCGCAGCCTGCTACATCGGTGGTTTTTTCCTTGGGATTTTAGATTAATCAAAAATACCTTGTCTTTAAGCATAAGTTAATATTGTTATGACCTATTCGCTGTTTAGTGAGATGAGCTTTATTGATTTTTCGGTGGACCATTTACTTACTGTTGTTCTTTGATTTGGTCATGATTAAGGATTAGTTAATAATGTATTGCTATGGTTTGGAAAACATCAATTTATTTGAAATTCCTTTGAGTCTCTTCCTACTATTTACTGAACGCATCAATGGTTGGTTTAAGTTGATCGCTAATCTTTTACAGCAAGTGTGTTTTGACTACTTCAATTTGGTACTGTAGACCTTCATCTATTTTACTTGTGAATTTAATTGCATGAAATGGTGGCTGCTCTTCTTATGATTTCTCAGAGCTTTGACTTGGTTTTGTTTAGGCCTTTCTGATTTACTTTCTTGATATCAATTTAAAATGCAGGGTCAAATTGGTTATGAAGTTTGTTATTTTGTAACTTGTTACAACGTGAAAAAGCTGCAAAATGTCTAGTATAGTTGAATCAGCAAATTCAAATGTTGAACGTGCAGAACAACTTAAGCTTTTAGCTAATGAAGCTTTCAAAGGTAATCCATATCTAATTTTTCTATTTTAACTTTTGTGTTCCATTAAATCGAAATATATTATATCAGTGCTATAACAGGACCCAGAGTTGGTGATTGAGTTCTATCAAATACTTAATATTTGTAATGTACATGCCATAGGCTTCAAGTTTCTCATTTGTAAACAATGTTGTAAGAAGAGTGTTCAACTTATGGCAAGATTAAACATTTCACACATTTCTCTGTGATGGATGCAGGATGCCTGCTTACATTCAATTGTCTTAAGAGAATTGTCATATGTTTCTAGTAAGTTTATCGAGTATAATATCCTCTTCTTTGGACAACATTTAAGGAATGTTAAAATTTAAAACGAAATATCTTATGTTGTTGTACTAATGGATCTAAGAGATCAAAATTTGTTGGTAAACAAAGAAATGGCCATGTTCACCTCGCCCTGTACATCTAAGAGATCTCAATGTTTTAGATTTCCTATGTTGCAAAAGAGTGTTTGATGGAAGCTTATTCTAAGAGTTCGGAAACTACTACAGTTAACCACTTTTATCAAAGTTTTGAATATGCTAATCAAGAGTTCGGAAACTACTAGAGTTAACCACTTTTATCAAAGTTTTGAATATGCTAATCAGAGAATGCATAAAAAAGTTACTCTATCATAAAATCCTAACACTTAACTAGATGATTAAATGCAGTTCAAAACAAACTATCTAAGAGCCTATTTGGGGCTGTTGTGTTGTTGTTAATGTGTTGTAAGAAAAAGTGCTATTTGAGAATCTAAGAGGGTTAACAATAAGGATAGAAAGTTACTTGTATGAAAAATAGAAAGTTACTTCTATGATAATTGGATCTAAGAGGGTTAACAATATGACAATGAGCTTAACACTTGTAGAGAAGGTTGTGAAGACACTTTGATGAAGATCTATTGTAGGATGAGAAGTAGCTCGCCAACCACTTCTTTAAATAGTGTGGATGTAAATGTGAATCACCCTGCACAATATGTAGCTAAATGTGTAATTGCACGAGAAATATTAAGTGCTATTTGAGGAATGTGTTGCTTTTTCTAAAGGAAGTTGTTTGAGGTAAAAAGCAAGTTCCATTTCAATATTTTTAAGTAGAAAGCTATATATTATATTTAAACACTAGTACTTGATTCATTTTGAAAAAGACATCAATTGATAGAAAGCAAAAAGAATAAAGTGTCATGTATGCTCAAAAAGTATTATCTCTAATAAGTGTGATATGATTGCTGAGTATATATATCTATGTAGAATAATCCACCAAAGTCTCATTTGCTTCACTATTTGGAGAGATCTTTCTAGGGTAAAATTAGGGTTAGCATTAGATTTTTTTTTTTTTTAAAAAATCTCATATACGATTGTAGTTCATCTAATATTGTTATACAATGCCATTGATGCAAATCACTATTTTAACTTGCCTTTCATATGTAAATGGTGTCATGCCATATAATATATATTATGGTTTCTTGTATACTCAAACTTCTTTCAATACAAGTTTTAATAGAAGAGTGTGCTTTCTTTGAAACTTATTTTAGTCTTTGTGATGGTTTCCTTTGCTGATTAGATTTGATAGTACTTTTTCTAAGATTAAAGTTAAATAGAAAACTTATCTAGTTAACTAAACTATAGATTGAGGGTTGGAGAGCTAGATGTTACTGGGAGATCAGTGTATATTAATAGGCAAGGGGTTGAATTTTAGGAGTTTGGTGTTGATCCGGGGAAAAAGTTAGCCTGATGTGAGTAGGAACTTGGCATAGCTTAGTGGGCAAGGGAATTTAGTGTAGCTCTATGCCAATTGTTTTGTAATACTCCAGTTTAGTCTGATATTGGAAATGGAAGAAGAGATAGTATAATGTATAAGACTTAGTAGGTTTATTGGCTTAAGCATTTTAATAAATTAGGCTATTGAAGGGAACCCCTTTCAAGAGGGGGGCGAAACCCTAGTTGGCGCAAACTCGATAGGCAGCGGATTCAAGAATCGAAAACATGCAATATATGATCAACCTTTAAAACATGAAAGAAGGAGATGCGATTCATACCAATGCCATTTAAAGATGGCGCCTTGGAAGATAGAAAGCAACGAAGATTTCCTCCTTAGGACGCGCACACAAGATGAGGATGCGCTTACTCCCTACGGAATATCTTGTGCTAGCAAGATTCCTAGGTGTCTTTGATCGCGTGAGAAGGGAAGAAGATCGCCTTTCCTTGCTTGATTCTCGAGTCTCCAAGACGTGAAAGAGAGAAGTCTCTTACGAGAGAGAGCGACGAGAATTAGAGGTTGAGGCAACAAGAGATGCGCTCCCTGTAAACATGGGGGGCGTGGTTGCTAAAAATAGCCAACCTCTCTTACATGCGATCATGTGTTCATGCCCTCATGAACCAATCGCATTTTCCTCATTACTTTGAACCAAGCGCTCACATCTAGAGCCGGTTCAATTCGGTCTGGTCTATAAACCAAATAACCCAAGCAATTAGTCCAGATCACATTAAAAACCCTAAGGTGCTTGATCTGACCGTCGATCTCTTGATGCTTCTGATCTGACCGATCTAGCATCCGTTCTCTCGATCGAAGCTTACCGATCCCAAGCCCTAATCAATCAAACATGATCAGACCAGATCTCACTTACAATCAGAGATTAAATCCCTTTAAACTGAACCCGAACAATTCAGTCCACACGATCTGACTTAAGTAAGCCATATCATCAAATTGTGCGACCCTGAGGGTTTCCTTTAAGCGTCGGTAACGATAACTCACGTTATCACGACCAGTGAGAGGTATCTAGCAACACATCACTGTCTCCCGATATAAAGGAAAGAGTCTTCCAAGACTACACCCAAAAACAGCACAAGTGTGAATCAATTCACAAGGCATGCATATTTCCTTTGCCACTGGATGTTCTTATTGGACAAGCCTGTCAAGCTCGTAACTCCAATATGATGAGCATGATTAGATCAGATGAACACTGTCACCTGGGTATGGCCATACACTTTTCTCAATCATCTCATCCAGGGGGCCCCTTTAGAACATCACACTCCTTAAACAAGGAGACGGCAATCCTTTGTCTATCACTAATGCTCTAACCTGACTCAAGCTCACCATCCAAGATAGTCTATAATCATTATGTTTCAAACGATATTGAACTATCTCAAAACAATGACAATCATCATTTAGAAAACACAAGTGATCTCAAGTCAGAGGAAATGTGCCACTTGTCATAATCAAGGAATATTCACATTGTGACAAACAATTGAACATCCTAGTAGGGTCTGTCCAGTACATCCCATGTACCCATGAGTCTACATCTTATTCCATGCTCGAAGCATCCTATAAGATTAGAACACATATTAGTCTTAACCATATCAAGGCTGTCTCATGTTCACCAAGATACATCGACTAAGGACTTAATAGCATGTCAGCCCAGCTGAACAGCTTTGAGACATTATTCAGAAGGACATATATTGCAGCAGACAATGTAGCTAACTGAATAACAACCATGCCTTTATAAACATAAGAGTTTATTACATGATACTGATACATTCCCACAGGCCTCAAACATTAGCCTTAAGGGCATACCCCAACAATCTCCCACTTGCACTTAATCTAATGGTTGAGAAATCTCAAACCCATATTATTACAGTGCTTTTCATGCTTCTGCTGCGCCAGAGGCTTGGTAAGCGGGTCTGCCAGATTGTCATCTGTATGTACCTTGCAGATTTTGATCTCGCCACGATCAATGATCTCCCGGATCAAGTGAAACCGTCTCTGTATGTGCTTGGACTTCTGGTGCGACCGTGGTTCCTTTGCTTGTGCGATTGCTCCAGTGTTATCACAAAAGATAACCAAAGGATCTGCACTCGAAGGAATGACACCAAGTTCTCTCACGAACTTACGAATCCACACTGCCTCCTTGGATGCTTCCGAGGCTGCAACATACTCGGCTTCTGTTGTAGAATCAGCAACAGTTGACTGTTTGAAACTTTTCCACACCACTGCACCTCCATTCAAGCTAAAAACATAGCCTGATTGCGATCGGAAATCATCCTGGTCAGACTGGAACGAAGCGTCAGTATATCCTTCAATACTGAGTTCTTCCTGACCACCATATATCAAGAACATATCTTTGGTCCTCCGCAGATATTTTAAGATGTTCTTGACTGCAATCCAGTGCGCCACACCTGGATTACTTTGGAAACGACTGGTTACGCTTAACCCGTAAGCAACGTCTGGGCGAGTACACAACATCGCATACATAATGGAACCAATAGCCGAAGCATAAGGCGTATTGTCCATTTCATCTTTCTCAGTCTGTGTTTGTGGACACTGACTCTTCGAAAGATTCAGACCATGTCTGACTGGAAGATATCCTCGTTTAGAATTCTCTAAATGAAATCTCTCCAGGACCTTTTCGATGTAAGTACTCTGGCACAGCCCGAGAAGCCTCTTAGATCTATCCCTGTAGATCTTCACACCTAACACATAGGCTGCTTCTCCTAGATCTTTCATCTGGAAACATTTCCTTAGCCATGCTTTAACAGCATGCATTTCAGGAATATCATTTCCAATGATCAAGATGTCATCGACGTAGAGGACTAGGAAAGTAATCACGCTCCCACTAAACCTCTTATATACACACGGGTCATCTTCGTTCTTGATGAAACCAAATTCAGTGACTGATTCATCAAAACGAATATTCCAGCTTCTTGATGCTTGTTTAAGTCCATAAATAGACTTCTTTAACTTGCATATCTTATGACGATCTGCTGGATTAGTGAAACCTTCTGGTTGTGTCATATACACATCCTCATCCAGATTTCCATTAAGGAAAGCTGTTTTCACATCCATCTGCCAAATCTCATAATCATAATATGCAGCTATCGCGAAAAGAATCCGAATAGACTTAAACATGGCTACAGGTGAGAAAGTTTCATCATAATCTATCCCGTAGATTTGTTTGAAACCTTTCGCAACTAGCCTGCCTTTATAGGTAACCACGTTACCATCCATGTCAATCTTCTTCTTGAAGATCCATTTACAGCCTATAGGGATAACTCCCGGAGGCGGATCAACCAAATCCCAGACTTGGTTATCTGACATGGAGTCCATCTCGGCGCGCATAGCTTCAAGCCATCTTGCTGACTCCGGTCCACCGACCGCATCCGCATAAGTGAGGGGTTCATCATTGTTAATGATGTAGACTCCGTCATAGCGCTCAGGCTGTCGACGGATCCTACCCGATCTTCGCGGTTCCCGTGATATCTGAGCCTCAGGTTGTTCAATAACCTGTTCTACCGGCTCAGGCTCATCCAACTCTGCTTGAGCACTTTGTCCTTCCTCTGGATTCTCATCCAGTTTTATTTCTCTCCCACTGGCCTCTTGCAGAAGAAACTCCTTCTCAAGAAATATGGCCGTCCGAGCAACAAAAACCTTGTTCTCCTTGGGATCGAAGAAATAATAACCCTTAGTTTCCTTAGGGTAACCGACAAAGATACATTTGTCAGATCTGCTCTCTAGTTTCCCAGAGGCGAGCTTCTTTACATAAGCTTCGCAACCCCAGATCCTGATAAATGTCAAGCTTGGCTGTTTCCCATACCATAACTCATATGGCGTCTTGGAAACTGCCTTGGATGGCACTCGGTTTAGTACCTTTGCAGCTGTTTCCAGTGCAAAACCCCAAAAGGAGTAGGGTAGAGTAGCCTGACTCATCATAGAACGAACCATATCAAGTAGCGTTCTATTTCTCCTCTCGGACACACCATTCCATTGCGGTGTTCCTGGTGGAGTGAGCTGTGAGATAATCCCACACTCCTTTAGATAGTCAGTAAATGCATGACTTAGGTATTCACCACCTCGATCTGAGCGAAGTGCCTTGATATTACGGCCTAGCTGATTCTGTACTTCATTTTTGAACTCTTTGAACTTGTCAAAAGATTCACTTTTATGTCTCATCAGATAGACATAACCATATCTACTGAAATCATCAGTAAAGGTAATGAAGTACTGATAGCCACCTCTGGCATGTTTACTAAATGGCCCACACACATCACTGTGTATAAGGTCAAGTAAACCTGAAGCCCTTTGACCTTTGTGAGGAAAAGGTGACTTCGTCATTTAACCCATCAAACAAGCTTTGCATGTATCAATCTCCTTATAGGAGAATGATCCCAGCAGTCCATTTTCATGCAACCGCTTAATGCGTTTCTCGTTAATATGGCCTAAACGACTATGCCATAGCAAGGTGCTGTCATCAGCATACTTGGCTTTCTTAATATCAATTTGCTGTATTGAACATTCCATGTCCAACATGAATAACCCATTGTTAATTGAACCAGTTGCATAAACAATATTATCATAAGACAAAATACACTTTGAAATATTGCATTCAAAGGAAAACCCCTTCCTGACAAGAGCAGGAATGGAGATAATATTTTTAGTTATACTGGGAACAAAGTAACAACTGTTTAGTTCCAATACAAGTCCAGATGGTAAAGAAATAAAGTAGTCTCCTACAGCAACAGCAGCAACCCGTGCCCCGTTTCCAACTCGTAGGTCCACCTCATGCTGTCCCACCTGCCTTCTTCTCTTGAGTTCCTGTACATTTGAACAAATGTGAACTCCACATGCAGTGTCCAACACCCATGATACAGAAGAAGAAAACATGACCTCAGTCACGAATATACCTGAGCCAGAAGCAAAGCTTCCCCTCTTATCTCCTTGGAGCGCTTTACAGTCCTTTTTCCAGTGACCCAGCTGGCCACAGTGGAAACACCTGTATTCCTTAGACCGCTTGACCTTCTGCTTCAGAGCCTTGCTGTAACTCTTGACAGGGGCCTTGCCCTTCTTCCCCTTCTTCTTGTTCCTAGAAGGAACCATCAAGACAGAGGTTGAAGGCTTACCCTTCAGAGTCTCCTCAGTGGTCAAGAGCATATTCAGCAGCTCTGCCGGAGTACAATCGATTTTGTTCATATTAAAATTAATAATGAACGCGTCGAATGAAGGCGGGAGAGACTGCAGAATAATGTCCACAGCAAGCTCCTGGTTGATGGTATGCCCCAGTTTCTCTAGAGCCTCCTTGTGCCCAATCATCTTGAGCACGTGAGCTCCCACTGGGCTCCCTTCAGCCAGTTTGCTCTGAAAGAAGAGCTTTGTCAAATTATAGCGTTCAGTCCTCGCCTGTGCAGCATACAGCATCTTGAGGTTCGCTATCATGTCTATAGCAGACATATCCTCATGCTGACGCTGCAGCGGTGGCGTCATAGACGCTAGCATCAGGCAAGCGACATCAATGCTATCATTGACGTGCTTTTCATAGGCTTCCCGAACCGCCCTTGCGGCGTTCGGAGCGGGCTGCGGCGGTATCGCCGTCTCGAGGACATACAGTTTCCTCTCTGCCTTAAGAACGATCTTAAGGTGTCCAAACCAGTCAGAGAAGTTCGGCCCACCAAACTTCTCCCTTTCCAGTAGGGATCGCACATTGAAGTTCATGGTGTTCGTTGCTGCAGGTATCTACAACAATACAAGAACAGCAAGGTCAGTATCAATGTATAAGAATCAATCAGGACTTAAGAAAGATTCTTTTTCTCACTATTTTATCAGGCGTGAAAAATCCAGCAAAACAGCCCGAAAGAGTAGAACTCTTTTAGTGAGATGGGATCCAGATTTCATACTTGGTCTCCGCGTCCCGCTCAGGCGAGATAAGATGCACAGAGAGTACAAGCACTAGTTTCTGGTAGGCAGTCACTGCCGATCGCCAACCCGTGCGATTCCCCTTCATCTGGGCAGTCCAGCAGACTGTGCCAACTGAGTTGGTACAACACAATCTCTGACTCCACAGATGGCTGCCTCCATGTGCTACCATATGCGCCACATATGTAGTCTACACGGTCAAGCTGACCCGACCTACTCCCTGGACCACCATGTGCTATGCTGAGCAACGAGAAGGGATAAATCCCTACTCTGTAACACACAGGTGTAATCCCGCACCGTCTGAAGATAGATGGACGTGCCCACTGAGTGGGTACAACACGGCTCCAACGATAATCAGAACAGTGAGGTTTCGCGTCAGAAGGCTTACGAGCTTGATATTTAAGCGTTGGATTTTAACGGTCTTTTATCTTCTTGCCTATCATGCAATTCCTATGGTGACAGCAGAAGATAATTTAATCATGCAATTCTAATATTAAGCAATAAAAGAAAGCATGAATCTTATGTGGTAAAAGCCCATAGCCCTAGTGAGACCTTAACCTAACTTAAGTCTTCACTTGCTCTTCATGGGTCTTTAGCTGCTCATCTGGCCCAAACCTGGGCCCAAGCGCCATCAGCAGCTCTGATGCGCCCACCAGGAAATTGCGCCAGGTCCTAGGGTCGAACCCTAGACCTCCCACCTGGTCCAGCCACTTGCTGCAAGCGCCTCTGCCAAGTGTGCTTTGTGCTCTTGTCTAATTAAATTACAAATTTAACTATCTAGACAAGAGTGACACGCAGGTCACTTACATTTATAAATTAAAACACAGTGATGCGCAGATCACAATAATTAATTTACAATTTTTTAATTCAGGCTCGCAGGCCCCAGCACAGCACACAAATAATATGAGCAGCCCACATAAGACTAAATAAACAAGCATATGCATCAATCAATAACCATGTGATCCATAAAAATTAAAATTTTCGAAAACCCCATAGGATCAATTTTAATTTTCCTTATTTGCCCTACAACCTTACAACGGTCCATTACTAGGGATCCACTCATCCAACCTAGTCAGATCCACTGCCCTTGCATGCACCAAGTCCTAACTGACTTGCGTCGACCATAAGGTCAACTATGCATGCGCCAGGGCTGAACGACCACACTGAGGTGTGGCAAGCGGGCGTGACCCCGGGCCTAACTCAGGTGCGTTCAGTAGTCGTCTCAATCAGACATCGCTACACACCTGTCTGCAGTCGACCTATAGCCACCATAGGCTTGCGCCAAGGTGCTATCTGGTCGACCCATTCAGGCTGTCAGATGATCTGATCAGACATGTTTGGATCTAACTTAGGGGTTGACTTCAACCCTAATAACCCGTCTAAGGGTTTTAATGCAGGCGCATCTTAGATCTACAATGAGTCGCGCAAATGATATAATTTTTGAGAAAAAACTACTACATGCGCCAACATACATGCGCAAGTAAAACATGAAATAAGTTTCAGCATGAAACATGTTATCATGATGAATTTCGCATGGTGAAGATCTAGAATACTTGGAACACATAATCAAAGCAATCATATAAATTTGCATGTAAACCTTGCGCTCTGATACCAATTGAAGGGAACCCCTTTCAAGAGGGGGGCGAAACCCTAGTTGGCGCAAACTCGATAGGCAGCGGATTCAAGAATCGAAAACATGCAATATATGATCAACCTTTAAAACATGAAAGAAGGAGATGCGATTCATACCAATGCCATTTAAAGATGGCGCCTTGGAAGATAGAAAGCAACGAAGATTTCCTCCTTAGGACGCGCACACAAGATGAGGATGCGCTTACTCCCTACGGAATATCTTGTGCTAGCAAGATTCCTAGGTGTCTTTGATCGCGTGAGAAGGGAAGAAGATCGCCTTTCCTTGCTTGATTCTCGAGTCTCCAAGACGTGAAAGAGAGAAGTCTCTTACGAGAGAGAGCGACGAGAATTAGAGGTTGAGGCAACAAGAGATGCGCTCCCTGTAAACATGGGGGGCGTGGTTGCTAAAAATAGCCAACCTCTCTTACATGCGATCATGTGTTCATGCCCTCATGAACCAATCGCATTTTCCTCATTACTTTGAACCAAGCGCTCACATCTAGAGCCGGTTCAATTCGGTCTGGTCTATAAACCAAATAACCCAAGCAATTAGTCCAGATCACATTAAAAACCCTAAGGTGCTTGATCTGACCGTCGATCTCTTGATGCTTCTGATCTGACCGATCTAGCATCCGTTCTCTCGATCGAAGCTTACCGATCCCAAGCCCTAATCAATCAAACATGATCAGACCAGATCTCACTTACAATCAGAGATTAAATCCCTTTAAACTGAACCCGAACAATTCAGTCCACACGATCTGACTTAAGTAAGCCATATCATCAAATTGTGCGACCCTGAGGGTTTCCTTTAAGCGTCGGTAACGATAACTCACGTTATCACGACCAGTGAGAGGTATCTAGCAACACATCACTGTCTCCCGATATAAAGGAAAGAGTCTTCCAAGACTACACCCAAAAACAGCACAAGTGTGAATCAATTCACAAGGCATGCATATTTCCTTTGCCACTGGATGTTCTTATTGGACAAGCCTGTCAAGCTCGTAACTCCAATATGATGAGCATGATTAGATCAGATGAACACTGTCACCTGGGTATGGCCATACACTTTTCTCAATCATCTCATCCAGGGGGCCCCTTTAGAACATCACACTCCTTAAACAAGGAGACGGCAATCCTTTGTCTATCACTAATGCTCTAACCTGACTCAAGCTCACCATCCAAGATAGTCTATAATCATTATGTTTCAAACGATATTGAACTATCTCAAAACAATGACAATCATCATTTAGAAAACACAAGTGATCTCAAGTCAGAGGAAATGTGCCACTTGTCATAATCAAGGAATATTCACATTGTGACAAACAATTGAACATCCTAGTAGGGTCTGTCCAGTACATCCCATGTACCCATGAGTCTACATCTTATTCCATGCTCGAAGCATCCTATAAGATTAGAACACATATTAGTCTTAACCATATCAAGGCTGTCTCATGTTCACCAAGATACATCGACTAAGGACTTAATAGCATGTCAGCCCAGCTGAACAGCTTTGAGACATTATTCAGAAGGACATATATTGCAGCAGACAATGTAGCTAACTGAATAACAACCATGCCTTTATAAACATAAGAGTTTATTACATGATACTGATACATTCCCACAGGCCTCAAACATTAGCCTTAAGGGCATACCCCAACAGCTATATTGTCATTTCAGCTCACCAAGTTGATGTTAGTTTGTTTATTAAGCAGATAATAACAAATGTTATAAGAGTAAAACTTATTCATAAGCTCGGTAAGGTTCCAATAGAAAAGGTCTACCAAGGATAGTGGAGCCATCATTGGGCTGACCTCGCATGTTGTTGGCTAAGAGATAATTATAGGATATATGCTACGGTTTGAGCTTGATGAGGACATAAGTCTTAAGAGAGGGAGATTGTAATATCCCGGTTTAGTCCTAGTTTAGGCCTACTATCATTAATTTGGGTTTATGTATTTTAATAAATTGTGTTATTTTGCTATTTTGGCTCACCAAGTTGATGTCAGTTTGCCCATTAAGTGGGTCATAACATGCATGGAATTGGATGAGAGCTCTGGTTGACCAATTTAAAGGAAAAAGGGGGAGCTTGAGACCAAGAATAGTCACCATGAGATGGGGGACCTTGCTGGTAGGTGTGCTTGCTACTAATCAATTAGGAGAGATGGGGGAGCTTGACGGGTATATGAGCTTGAAGAGATGAGGGAGGTCGGTAGTTAGGGGCGATCCTAACCTTGTGAGATAGGAGAGGATCTTGGTGGAGAAGGGAGCATGGTGGTAAGAAGCTAGAACGAGATGGGTCAACTTGTGGTAGGGGAGCTTGGTAGGTAGAAGATCTTGACAAAGAAAGATTTAATAGTGGGGTACAATTTAGTTCCTTGCTTGGAATGGGGTGGAGAGTTGCTGAGAAGGTGGGGAGCTCAATGTAAGTGGCTTGACAATGTTGATCCAATGGTGAGGTGAGGTTGTGATGACGTAGCATGATCAACAATGAGATAATAGCTCATGTGAGTGACCTACTTAGCAAGCACAAAAGCAGGAGGCAACTTGCGGCGCAGGGTAGTCGCCATTGCTATTGTGATTGGACTATGCCAGAGGTTGCTTGATAAGATGATTAGGGTAAAAGTGTTGTGAGAAATCATCAACACCTCTGGTAGGAGCTCTAAATAGGCCATTAGAATGCTGGTGGAACTAGAATCTTTACTATGGGAAATAATCTAAGAATTTTTCATGCTAACTAAGAGAGGAAAGGAAAATGCTTGATCTCCAAGGTGGTGTGAATGATAATGGAGAGATGAAAAGCACTCACAAAACATGACAAGATAGGAAATCTAGACGGGAAGATCTTGTTTAAGTTACCTCTTTACAACATCATTACAATTTACATGGTATAAAAATTACAAATCAAGGGAAAAATGTTGTGGCTGACTTTAATGGATGAACGAGAGCTCCTTGTTGAATGTATGGCATGAAAGCTGATCTTCAAATGTCAAGTTTGTGTTGTTTGCATCCTTGTTGCTTCTTTGAAGGTTGATTGACAACTTGAGAAGAGTTTGAGGTAATAAGAAGGGATACCATAATAGAAAAATAGTCTTGAGGAAAAGAAAGGAGCTCTAAGTGGGTAATGATGGCTTATACTAGCGTTTTAAAAATCTAGTTCGCACTAGGTGGTATGGTGGGTATGTAGTAATTTGAGCTTGTACTAATAACGATATCAAGGTTTCAAATACTGGTCTCGATCATTATAGACCGATCTGTATAGGACGGAACAACCATGTGCAGAGGAAGAGGAAGAGGAAGAGGAAGAGGAAGAGGAAGAGGAAGAGGAAGAGAGGCAAAAGGAGGAGGAGGAGGTATTCGATGCTTGCCCTTACCGCTTGCCTCTCCTGCACATGTGTCTGGTTAAAGAAGAAGGTGAAGGAGGAGGAGGTACTTGCCCTTGCAACTTGCCTCTCCCACTACTCATGCAATGTGTGGAGCTATTGTGATGCATTTGACAAGGGCAGGAGGTACCAGACGCCCACTCTCCACTCGCCTCTTTGATACGAAGGTTTCAAATAATGGTGTGGACCGGTGTTTTGATCTAAGCCTAGACCAGTACATACCAATTCATATTAGATGGAAGCAAGTGCAGAAGGAGGAGGTACAATAAAGAATTGAGTGCTAGAGAAGGCACCGGATGCTCCTATTTGATATAAAGGTTTTAAATACAAGTCTAAGCTTGGACAAATATGTACCAAACGGAACCGAGTGTAGATGGAAGGGGGATGAGGAATTGAACTCTTGTTCTTGCCGCTCGTCTCTCTCATATATCGGTTTGGACCTGTGTTCTAATTGAAACTTTGACTGGTGTTCTAATTGAAGCTTAGACTGCTACATACACCCGTTCTAGCATAGCGGAAGAAGGTTGGAGTAGGAGGTATCAGACGCTCATCTCTGTAGGTACCCCATGATGCGCTTCAGCATCTGTTGCTTAGTGGAAGCTCACAACAAAACCTCCTTTTTTTCTTTTGGACCAGAAGCTTCGTGGAAGCTCGCAACAGAACGGTATGAACCTCCTTTTCTTCTTCTTTTGGACCGGATTTTGAAATCCTGATCAATATTAAGGTTGGTACTGTATATGTGTATATATATATACGAACCTTCATCTGTCCTTTGGTGATTTTTTGGTCTTAGAGTTATTTTGTATTGAATGGCTACCTTGAAACATGCCTAGCTGAATTTTGATTGCATATTATGTCTCTCCTTCTGAATGTTTTGTGTAGCCAGTTAGGGAAGTGAACACATTGAACAATGAGATCTTTGTTGAGTGCAATCTTCAATGTGTAGCCAATTTTGAAAAGTGAACTCCAATAAGTTCCATCTTGTTGTTGTCTTTATGATGTAGTGAGCTATTGAATGATGTTTTTCTTGTCTTGGATACATGTCCCCTCCCTTGAATCATATGGTTGCCATATGGTTGTCCTGTCTTCTATGTGGCGCCATGGTGGATGGATAGTTATCTTCTAGGTGGCACCACAGTGGATGGGTGAAGTTTTTGATGATTGGGATGATGACTCAGCATGACTGATGATCTGGCGTGATGACATGTTAACATAGATATCAAAACTTGAGTAAAATGATATTGAAAATATAAGACGATGCATGACAGTTTATTATGCATGATATGAATTTGTCTGTGTTGACTAAGTCAAAATTAATGACATTAAAGCATAATTTTTTATTCATATTATGCATGCAATCACCTTGGAGGCATGAGAACCAGCTGGATTATTTTCCTTATTAGGTGCAACTTTTGCTGAATAGGGGCAATATTAAATGATGTTTTGCATTTTGTACATTAGGTTCTTGATGAATGAATAACGTTTCTATATTTTGATTTATTTTTTTCCAACAGCGAAAAAGTTTCAACAAGCTATAGATCTGTATAGTCAAGCTATTGAACTGAATGGCTTTAATGCTGTGTATTGGGCAAACCGGGCATTTGCACACATCAAACTTGAAGAATATGGTAGCGCCGTCCAGGATGCCACTAAGGCTATTGAAATTGACTCTCAATATTCTAAGGTGAGAATGCTTGATGTATGTAATTGTTTGTTTCAAGTCATCCTTGATTAATTGCATTGCTGATTTTCTATTTCAGGGTTATTATCGGCGTGGTGCAGCATTTCTTGCCATGGGAAAATTCAAGGAAGCTCTGAAAGATTTTCAACAGGTACATTCTTTATTGACAATTATCTTAGTCATTTATGTCAAGAACATTGTCTATATTTGTGTCATTTATCATGTGAAACTATATCTATATGTCATAATGTAACTGATGTGTTAGTATTTTGTGACTGTTTCTATTGCACTTCTTTAATCCTTCCAATATACTTTTTTCTATATTTATTTATTTATTAAAGGTCTCTAAATCAGGCCAGATAGATGCGTCTTCTATTTGTTACTTCATAATGTATTTCCGGGCATCTTTTATTATCCTCTATTTCTTTGATCAGCAATGCTTAACTTTTCTGACTTGGTGAGCTATGCTGATTAAAATAAGACAATTGTTTAACATTTTCTACTTAAATAGGTGAAAAAAATTTGCCCGAATGATCCTGATGCAACCAAGAAGTTGAAGGAATGTGAAAAGGCTGTACAGAAAATCCGATTTGAAGAAGCCATAGCTGTACATGTATCAGAAAGGCGTTCAGTTGCAGATTCTATAGATTTCCACTCGATAGGTTATTTTCAAAATTAAAAATATTCTTCACTTGTCCTCACTTTGATCTATATGTTCGGTTTTATGTTTCCTTCCCATGCCTCGTGTCTTAGAAATCAAAATTTCTTGAAATATTATAAAAACTTAGTAAAACTTTTTACATATGAAAATGAGTAGCTTTTAACATTATGACCTTGGTACTGGAAATAGATTTCTTAACATGTAGTAAATTTGTGAAATAGAACACAGTTTCCAGCTCAATTATTACCCATTTTGGGCATTAAAATCAAACATTTTTCATACTATAGCAGTGACTTCTATTTGATGAATTAGTTTTAAGGTTTAAGCATTTTCAATTCAAGTGCTTGATCATGTTGTTAGAGAAACTTGATCTTAGGAGTCATAGTTATTCTTTTATTCAATTATCAATTATAATAGTGAAATACCCTCAACTTCTTCATAACATCTATATGTAAGGTGATAGAGAAACTCGATCTTAGAAGGGACATGATATAGTTGCTACGTGATAATAAGAGACGAAGGTATTGTTCTAGTGCCTTAAGTATTGCCAAGTGGATTTAATTTAAGTAGGTGTGCTCAGGCAAGTGCATGGTTGCCTTTAGCAACTATTACAATCAAGGGCGTGGTTGGCTGTGCTTTGCTGTTGGGGTTGTGCTAATTAAAAATGTGCTATCTGAGATAGTATTTTTAGGTGAAAAGCTGTGCTGAGCTATTGGAAAAACTGTATAGATTGCTTTGGAGAAACAAATGCTATTAAGCAGAATACAATACAATATCATAGTCAAATATTAAATAAGTTCTAAAATATTTTGAAGATAGAAAAATCTTAACATGATAACTTGCCTCATACACTCATAAATAGTTACATTTACATTACACAAATATATAAAAATGCAGTTCTAATTGCAATTTGATTATAAAACATCTGGCAAATTCTTCTACCACCATGTTAGGATTAGCTTTTAGCTTCAACCTACATGTTAACATACACGATAATGCTATATATAGAGGCTTTGATTGTAATGATCCCTTCATTTTATTTTTCTTTTTTTGTTTTTGCATTTTAAGGTCATTTATATGTTATCTTATACCCCATCAAGGTTATCAGGATCATGATCTTACCTAGGAACGGTAGAGGCTCCATAGGATCGGATCGTAAGATCGGATTTACAATCCTACAATTATAATATAATAATAATATTTTATAAATTATCTGTATATGTTAGAGTATAAAATGTAAAGATATACCAAATACCAATTCTAAAATATAACCATAACTTCAACAAGTGATTATAAAAGAAATGTGTAAGTTTTTAAAAGTAAAATAATAAGCAATAAAAAATGATGTCTAAGTTGTCTCTAAAATCACATTTCTATCTAAAATGACATCCAAATTTCAAAATATAAAATAAACTAAAGAACATCATTGATGATACAAAAATTAAAATAAATTTTCTGTAGTTTGAACATCAAAGTCTTCATCACTCTCTTCATCCTCCTCATCTATCTCATCTTCATGGTCATGACTTTCATCCAAATTCAACTTTAAGTCTTTTGAATGATTGACTTGCTCATTTTTTTCAACAATAACATTTCCTTCCATATCCTGATCACTAAATTAAACCTCTTGATCTCCAAGGCTCAACTCATTATCTTCAAATGTGAGAATATCAAGCCAATTATTTTTTGTTGAATTAAGTTGTCCATTTTCTATTTTTATTATCCATTCATCGTGAGAAGGGAGCTCATCAAAAGAAGCTTCTCTAAATGTCCTTTTCTTATTTTGATTTTTTAATTTTAAGTTGTGCATCATAAAAACTAAGTCATTCATCTTACTTTCATGCAATCGATTTCTTTTCTTGGTATGTATCTATAAAATATAAAATTATACATTAGATTGATCACAAAAACTAATTAATATATTACTAAATAGACAAATTTGATTTATTAACCATTTTAAATATGCTCTAATTTCGCTCATATTTGCATGTTGAACTTAAGATTTGAATTCAAACCTTTGTAGCTCTATACAATCATCACCATATAAATCCGACCATTTTGTAGGAAGTTTGGTCTCTCTTGCTAAGATTGCAGCTTCAATACCAAATAATTCTTTTGCTTTCTTAAAATTTTCAAGTTGCAAATCAATCTTCCTTTTTTTTATTAAGAGAAGGGACTATTCTTGCTAGACAATTATACAGTCCTTTTTTCAGTATCTGGTTTGAAGTTTGAACTATAATGAAATTAAAGATTTAAATAGTAGGCAAGAGTCTATGCAATTGTACATCCTATCTATTATCAATAATTTCTCAAATAGGCTCATATTTATTAAAAAGACAAATAAAAAAAAGTTAAAGGCATAATAATTAATAAGTTAATGCAAATTTAAATACTAAAACTTAGATAACTAGAATTTAAGGTTACCTCTTCTTGATATTGTTAAAATTTGATTGAATATTTTTTTTACTCGATCCATCTCCTCATAAATAAAGCCCATGGCTGGTTTATCATCCGAATTAACTAATCGAAGCGCTTTAATGGGTGGAAATGTTGTTTTAAGGCATGTCAAAATGCCCCTCCAAAATTTACTATCCGAAACAACTTGCTGAATTTTTTTTCCTTCATCAAGTGTTGCAAACTTGCATATCTTCCAATGAGTGGAAGTGAACATATTTATCAAAGAACTTTTCAAGTCACTAAGATATCCTAAAGTTAAGTATGATGTTGCAAATCGAGTTCTTGCTGGCCTAAGCAGATCTCTCTCTTTTGTAAAATATCTTAACATCGAAATTAGTAAAGTTCTTGAATAAATAAATGAAGTAATCTTTCTTCCTTTACAAATGGTCAATTGGTAAATGCTAATTTTCTTTTCCAAATTTTCAAGAATTAAATTTATACAATGTGTTATACATAGTGTCCAAAATAATCTTTCTCTTTTGTATCAATATCTCTCCGATAGCCTTGTAATTTGCTGCATTATCAGTGATGATTTGCACAACATTATCTTCTCCAACCTTCTCAATAACCTCATCGAGCGTTTAAAATTTTTTTTCTGTAGTTTTAGAAATGTCAGATGGATCAATAGAAAATAAAAAAATAGTTCCTTTTAGGATTATTCATCGAAAAGTTACAAATTAATCTTCTTTTATCTATCCATCCATCTCGATAATTGAATAACTATTTTTTTTCGATTCAAGTTTATACTTTTCAAGCATTTCTGTTGTCTTCTTCACTTCTTTTTTCAAAAGTGTATCTTTAATCTCATGATAAGATGGTGGTTTGAAACCACAACCATATTTACCAACTAGTCCAACAATCTTTACAAAATCTGGATTTTTAACACAATTGAAAGGAATGACACTTGTGTAAAAAAATCTTGCAATTTGTTGACAAGCTTCATCTTTTAGATCTCTATTGAACATATTGTTTATAAGATACTTTTTCACAAAAGATTATAAGATACTTTTTCCTTTTTTGTTTGCATTGGTTTCTTGGCTTTCTTCTCTAATTTTCTCTCCAATGTCATGAATGCTGCTATGTTTATTAATTGCATCAAGTGCATGCTTTCCGACCACATAAATCATTTACTTTTTCACCTCATCTAGAACACTTCTACATGCCTCAACATCTTTTCTAGTGCAAGCAAATGATGTTTAAAACGATAAATTCCTCCGGTAATTATTTTCTCACAAAATTTGCACTTAATTTTTTTTTGAATTATTTTCAACTTCAATACTATGTTCCCAACCAAAATATCAGATCGGTTTCCAGCAACATTCTTTCTTTTTAATTTGTTGTTGCTGTTAGACATGTTTGATGTTTCTATCAAGTCTCAACCTATCATGAATAAAAAGTAATATAAATTAAAAAAAATTGGGAATAAAGAACGTTGAAAGAATAAAGAAGCTGGGACCCAGATTTGGGGGAAATTACCTACGGAGAATGGCGACTGCGATTTGGATTTTGGAGGAAATACCTAGCGGACAACGGGCGAAGCTCGGCGACGATGAAGCTGGCGACACAGACCTCTCTTCCTGGCGACGATGAAGCTTCCTGGTGATGTAAACCTCTTTTCCTGGCAGTGACAAAGCAGATCTTGGCGGCAACGACGCTAGCGGCGACGAAAAGATTCGTGGCGGCGAAAGCGGCAGCAACGAAAAGGTCCGTGACAACAAATCTTACCTTATCTTACCTTTTATGTTTCCTTTTCTGCTTCATGGAAGATGAAGTGAACGAAGACGCGAACGAAGATGAAACGGTCAAACTGTCTGAGTCAACTGATTTCACTAAGTTGACTCGCGATTTTGACTGGGTTAACCCTAAAAAATGTTTCTATTGCCGAGTTGGCCTGCTAATCCAACCAACTCGCTGACTCGGATGAGTCAACCCGCGATGTTGATAAGCTTGTACCCCATAGTTATGTTTCATTGTTTTCCATAAAAATTCAAAATTGAAAAGCATATTTGTGATTCTTCTAGTCTTCTAAGGTATTCCTTCCAATTGTATTAATGATAAAAAATGTTCACATTTCAAAAAAATGGAACTTCTAGATAAATTGTACTACCAAGCAAACTATGGATTAAAATTTATTGTCTTGTACTACCATCTCCCTTTGTTCGTCCAGAAGCTCCTGCATGGTGAATGTGCGGATCCCATTTCCCTTTGAAGCATCCTCTTCCATAGAAGGAGAGGATTCTTTCTCAGCTCCTGCCTTATATCTTCCCTTCACATCCAATGTGAGCTCGATCTCACTTTTTTTTACTCTCAACTGCCCTTTGATCTCCACTTCTGACTTCAGAGCGTGTGTGAGTGGAAGGTCGAGGAAGGGAAAGTGTGTGAGTGAGATGACACATTTTTTCCCTCTTTTTTCACCCTAACTAATTTTCCATCTAACAAAAAGTGGGTGAAAAGTTGCGCCATAGGCTACTTTGTTGAGTAGGAAAGTAGGGTGGCAAGCCGCTCTGAAGTAAAACATTAAGCAACATTGATAAAAATCCCGCGTTAGCCCTTGCACTTTTTGAAAGTCTCGCTAACCTTCCTCATAGTTAATGCAATAGTAGGGTAGAAGGGTGATGTGCTATTTGATGTGGTGTAATATGTAGTTAGTTAATTATGTGTTAGTGGAGGTTCCCTATTCAGGTACTTCTTGTTGTAGTTCGTAAGATTGATTGAGTTGAAGTGAAACTGACATTTGTTTATTTAACCTTGTTTGAATTATCAGACACTTGATAGAGAATGATTAAAAAATTAGTAAATCAATTGGGATAAGATCAACAATCAAATTGGGGGTTGTACGATAAATTAGCTAGAATAGCAGGGATTGATCAAAACGATTTTAATGTGGGCAGAGGAAAAGAATTAGTAGTTATGTTCATTGATGAAGTTCTAAGCTTGTAGTTGCCCCACTTTTCACACGACTTAAACTCAACTTACTGCTACTTAAAGCTACAAATATGTTAGTTCACTTTGGTCATCTTGAACTTGCCTTGTTGTTTGAAGTGGGTCTCGTCATGCCTCCCACTTTGTGCCATTACTACTAACCACTCACTGCTCACTAGTGATGGCGGTGCTTGCGCCCATCATACCTAGTGCTAAGGAACTCATGGTCCATAGGTGTTGAATGGAGACCATTATTCCTTGGGAAAATGACTTAAGTTTAAAGACAATAAAATGACTAGGTTAGTCAGCGATTATTGTGTAAATGCTTAAATTGTAATCCTTGAATAATTTACTTTAGTTGCAATTATTAGTTATTGAATTTATCTTTGATTTAAATAATTAACTAAGAAATTTAAATTATCAAAATAAATAAATATTTATTAATTATATGTTATTCAAATTTAAAGATTGTATATATAGATAATAGATATAAATATCATTATTACTAATAAAGGGTGCAATACTACTTATAAAGAAGAGAATTTAGTCTATTTTAGACATTTAGTTGATTCTTTGATCCCTTTTAACAGGCTGGCCAGAGTATACTTCAACTAATTGACTTTTTAATTAGTGACTTAATCCATATATAATCAAATAGTTCATACTGCATATAAAATTTATTATAAATTTAATTGTTAGTTGCTCATCCCTGTCACAGGTTGCTCACAGCTATCCTTCATCTGTATACAACCTCCACACTTTATTATTCTTCTTGTTCCATTAGAAAATATTGATATTGTGACAATGGTATTAGAGTCTGTCATTTAATTTAAAAGCTCATGAGAAAAGTGAAACTAGCAAAAGTAACTAAGGAAAGTGTGCTGGACGCCATGGTTTAGGCAAAGAGCCATAATGTAGGATGACATCAAATTTCTCCCATGTGGCAAGGAGCAGAACCTTGCAGTTTTATGCTTCGATGAAATTATTTATAAGTCATACATATCATTTTCTGATAATTAATAATTATCTTTCAACTAACATGGTTACTAATAATCGTAGCTTCTTTTCAAACTGACTATGCTGCCCAAATATTTTCAGAATCCACATGTTTTGAAGCTTATTTGTTTATCTTAGTGAAAATGATTTATTAATATAAGTGCCTTTCTTTGCTCAGTGAGAAATTAGACAAATGCCTAGCATGCATCTCTGAGCATGGAAGCACCTAGCTTTTTATAATATGGTCTTTTATCTGCATGATTATCAAGTTACTTTTTTTAATTATCAGAGGTGGATCCACAATATAGCGGTGCAAGAATAGAAGGTGAAGTGGTAACTTTGGAGTTTGTGAAGAAAATGATGGATGATTTCAAAAATCAGAAACATTTACATAAGAGGTGCTTATGAATACTATAATGCATATTACTGTTTTTGGCTACCATTTATCAATTGACACTACACCTGATTTTGTTGCCACAGATACGCCTACCAGATTGTTCTGGCTGCCCGGCAAATGTTGAGAGCTTTGCCTTCTCTTGTTGACATCACAGTTCCAGATGGTCATCATTTTACTGTTTGTGGGGATGTACATGGCCAGGTAACTACGATTGTTCTGATCAAATAGTATCCACTTTACCTGAAGGGACACATCTTTTCTGGGACATTTTTGTTTATTTCTTTTTAATTCTCCAGTTACTTGTCTTTTTTGGAAGCTCGTGTTATTATCCATGCCTCAAAAAGACAATCTAGTGAAGATAACATTTCTGCTAGGTACCATTAAAAATTCTATATTATCTAGTTTTGAGATTGCGGTCATCCTTGCCAACTGCAACAGTTTGCACTTTTACTTGACTACTCAGATTGTTGTTAGTTTTGTTTATTCTATCAATTAGTGCTGCATGCTACGGTTTTGTGGGTTATGAAGAAATAGACAGAATTTTGTGTTCAGGAGTTCATCTTTAATGATATACACCTGTCATATTATCCATCAACCGTTGCATCTAGCAGTTACTGTTGTTCTTCTTCCAATCTTTATTATATTTTTTTTATAAACTACTTTGTTGAAGATTTTTTTCAATGAGAAATCTCGCACGAGAAGATTATTTATAATCTGCAATACTCATTTAGTATCCTAGTACGTTATTCACTTGAATTCAGTTGCAATTTGCATGAATGTATAACAAGACAGTAAAGACACATCGGGTATAATGTACACATCATTGTAGACTTTCGGTTTGAATATTGTTTATGGGGGTTTGTCTTATCTTTATAATATATTTTCCATTTTTAAATGCGTCTTCCATGCCCAAAACGGGTGAGAACCCAGCTCATCCTGCACTCTTCTGGTGAGTGCAGAAACTTAAACCGAGACCTTATCCAAATCTAAAAGAAATATACTGAGTCAAGTTGCTTCTAGTGTTAGGCCTCCAGGGTGAAAAAAAATGGGCACCTAAATTTCCTTAGTTGACTGGGTCAGCAAAGTGATTCGCGGATCCGAAACGCCAACAGGCATCTCGTGTGCGAGTTCCTTGCGAGCGTTGGCGGATGGGATGGGTCCACGCCTTGAGGGGTGTGACGACATGGGGCTGCCGTGCGAGGGTGTACGCGAAGAAGAAAAATGAGAGGCAATATTTTCTTTCGAGCCGTCTTTGTCCTCCGCTAGCACCTTCGTCTCCCTCCCTCTCTCTTTGTTCTCTTTGGATCGTCGGTTCCTTCCTCGTCGGACGTCGTTGGCGGAGTCTCCAAGGCGATCTGGTGGTGCTGGTGGGTGGTTGGAACGTCACGGCCAACTCCGTCCTCTCTTGTCCTCCTTCGTCTTCTTTGCGTCCGCAGCCACTGCAATTGGCAGCCACATCCAGATCGCCTTAGAAGGCATCAAATGCAACTGCATCCTCGACTAGAAGGAGCCGGCGAATAACCGCCGAGGTAACTCCCTTTCCTCTTGCACCGTCGCTTCTTTCTTCCCCGATCGAGCTCGCGGCTTTTGGGCGACTCCCGTCTCTTGCTCCGACAGTGCTCCTTTGTGTTGGCCGTTTTCCCTCCCTTCTCTGCTAGGCGCACGAGCCTTCCCTTCTCTAGACTTAGCTCCGGCCGCCTGCGTGCAAGAAGTTATGGGCTCGGCATTTGTCTATGTTCGAATGAGATTTCTCTAGCTTCCTCGCCTGCGCGCAAGCTTGTCGTGGCCAGCCATTAGTCTTCACTGCCTGCGTGCGGTGCTCTTCTTGTCCGGCCCCGTCGCCTGTGTGTGACCTTTCTCCTCCGTCTAGACTCGCTTGCTAGTGAGAGAAGCAACGACACCAGCCCTGGTCGCTCACGGGCGGAGCCGCAAGCTGGGCATCTCTCGACGCCCTCACCTGCATGCGGGCGTGATGTCGGTCGGCAGCTTCATTGCCGGCGCACGACATCGCATCGCTTGGTCCCTGTCGCCTGTATGCAACTCCTTTGCTTCCAGCCAACTGCCTGTGTGCGAGTGGGACAATGCCGCCGGCGTGCGTCATCCGGCCTCCTTGCCGGCGTGCAAGGAGGGCTTCAGCGGGTACTCCTCTATCTTTGGCAAAAGCTCCTCTCATCCACGTGTGTGTGGACAAGATCCTCGCCCTATCGACATGCGTTGACTTGGAGTTTCATCTGCGTGTGCGTTGACTTGGAGTTTCATCTACGCGTGTGTGGATGAGATCTTTGCCCCGTCGACGTGCGTTGGCTTTGAGTTTCATCCGTGTACGTAGGGCGGGAATAGCTACGTCATCGTCTATCTTAGCGAACTTGGGCCACATCAGCTAGGAGGGATCTGTCTATTGGTGCTACCGGGTGGCGCACCCTGTTGGAACGCCAAGGGATCCTCTTGGGTCCAACTGTTGGCTGGGGAATGGTTTGGGGAACCTTCCTTGCCAATTGCGTCGTCCGATCCCACGGTTTCGGCCATTGTGCCATTGCGTGATCGTATTTAGACCCGAGTCAAGCATTGACTCATGTGTAAATATTTGAAATTTGTTTATCGTAAATTCGGGCTGTGACATCTAGTTTGTACGACTTGAAATAAGTAAAAAATATTTATTTCTTTCTCTAGAAATTAAATTTTTAAAAGTGGGAGGAATATTTATGACCAAAATATTCTTCTAAAAATGTTTGTTCTGTAATTCTATTTGTATTTTTTTTTATTTGTGTCTTTTGCTTTTCTCGTTCCTACTTTCTCTTAGAGGAAATTGATCCTTGTAATTTTTGGTGAGCCTACCTTTTGGTTAAAAATTATGTCAAGCTGGTATGCTTTTATAGTTTCTTCTATTTCAAAACCTGAAAAGAACCAAGAGCTCAATTTTTTTAAAACAAATGCGAGGCCTCTGGACTCCAAAATATCTGTTCAGCTCATGGAACGTCAGTTTTGCTGATCTTGTGCGCTTCTTTTTTTTTCCCATGATGACTGCATAATATGACTTAGATTGATTTTTTCCATGACTGATGCACATCTATTATTTATATGAATATGATGGCTTGTCTTGGTTCTTAACTTCCATCAACTTGTTCATTTGTTATCCACGTAGACAAAGTAATGCATTTCAGCTTTTTTGCTCCTTTGCCTTAGTTTTGACCTTTTTCTTTGTGTAGAGCTATATTTTATCTGTTAGAATTTATTCGTCATCAGCAAATACAATAATCTGAATGACATATTCTTTTGTTTTTATAATTTTCATTAGTTACTTCTAGCACCTAAAGTTGTATACTTTGGAAATTGCAGTTCTATGATCTAGTAAATATATTTGAACTTAATGGGCTTCCTTCGGATGACAACCCTTACCTATTCAATGGAGACTTCGTGGACAGAGGATCCTTTTCTGTTGAAGTTATTTTGACTCTGTTTGCGCTCAAGTGCATGTCTCCGACAGGTTAACATCTGCCAATGCATCCTATATCCTTTATCTTGTTCAACATTTTGTGTAGATTTATGATTTGGGTTTATCTTTAGGGAAGTCCCATCCTAGGAGGTAACACAATGGTGTTTACAGAATTTGTTAAGATATTAATTTGATTCCTGCATTTCTCGATATGATAGTTCGTTTAACATGAGATGTCTGCTTGTCTATATTTTCAGCTATGTTCCTATCAAGGGGAAATCATGAAAGTAAGAGCATGAACAAAATCTATGGTTTTGAGGGAGAAGTAAGATCAAAGCTCGGGGAAACATTCGTTGACCTTTTTGCTGAAGTGTTTTGCTACTTGCCTTTGGCACATGTTATAAATAACAGCATCTTTGTAGTTCATGGAGGATTATTTAGTGTTGATGGTGTGAAGCTTTCTGATATCCGAGCAATTGATCGCTTCTGTGAGCCCCCTGAAGAAGGTACTTCTGATAATTCTTGATCTATTAGTTTCTGTTCCTATCTCGCAGATGAATTTTTCTTTCTTAAAGCTCAGTGCTACTGCAAGTCTGCTACCACACATGATTCAAAGGCTCAAACTATGTTACGCTGCTAAAAGTCAATTCATCTAAAGTTGATCTCCGCAATTGATAGTCAAGATTTTTCCTTATAAATTGCGTAATTTTTCTAAGGTAAGATAAAATAACGTCTTGTACTTTTTGAATTCAATAAGAAGCTATTAACCACATTCTCTTGGCTAGAAATTTGTTTGCATATACTTTGATTTTCACCTTACGACTTGAAAATCACAAATCTTCACTTGCAATTCATGGCACAAGAATAACAACTTGCGCTTTTTCTTCTGTAATAAAGGCACTTTTGTGTTTTTATTTTTACAAGTTTTCAAGGATGTTAGCATCATAAATTGATACAGTTGTTCAAAGGACTGGTACCATCTATGGTTGTAATGGTAGGTGCATATATATTTGGTATTCAAATGCCGCACTGCTAGTAAAGTAGGAGCCATGAACTTGGATGCTCCAGTTTCTTCTGAGTAATTGCATTTGAATTTAGCTGCAAAGTTGTTGATTAGATCCAACTTTATGTGAATATAATGGCCTCTTTTGTGCTATCGGTCAGTACTGTTTTTTCATGCATATACATTCAGCTGTCCTTATTAACCGTAAATATGTGGCACGAAGAGGATTTTGCCATTCCTGGTTTGAAACTGTAACAGCTCATTCTTGGTTTGAATTATCTTCTTAGGTCGCAGAATTAGTCAAAAGGAACGCATGGTATTGGTGGGATCCAATCTGCCATATAGAAATACGACAAGACTAATTTTAACCATTTATAAATGAAAAAAAGAAAACCATGGAGAAATTACCAAAAAATTATCAATAGTATTTTTGGAAGAAGTTCAAAGGTTCTCTCTTCTAAAATTTATGGCATTGTTCATTTGAGTTAACAATAATATTCCATAGCATTAATGCAAAAAAGATGTATAATACTAAACTAGATAAATTTGGCGAGGAAAATTATATCTTAATTTTGTTTGTATATTCTCTTTTTATATGTTTTTGGAACTTAAATTTTAATCCACTCTTTTCTTCATATGTGTTGAATCATTTTCCTATTTATAACAGACAAGAATATATATTAATAGATGATCCTTATTTTCATCCCCCTTAGCTCCATGCCCTCTTTTAACGAGTGAATCACACATTGACACTTCACATGCGTCACATTAAATATCTGTGAAATTTATGGAGGCCTGGTTTTTACCAGGCCATTATTCTGAGCTGACTATCTCCACTTTTGCTGCTTTATCAAACTGTGATGAAATCTTCACCTTACCTCTCGGTCTCTCTGTTAAGCTGAGAAATCTTCATAGTTATAATAGCTCGCTTGCGGAAATCAAGCATCAAGTTGATGTGAGAAAAAAAAAATTTGTCGGATTCAAATGAATTTCTTCTTATTCCATGCAAAATTTGTCTGATGCAAATTTTTCCTCCCGACTAATTTATGATAGACATCTGATTTCTTGAACAAAATTGGATTTGTGTTCTGGATTTCGACCCAATTGATCTTGGATCAGATAAAATATGGAAAGTTATTGTCCTTTCTATGTTCTCTTGTGACCCTCTCTTCTTTATCTTGTACCAATATGCCAAAGCACGCCATGTGTTCAGTTGGTACCTTCTTGTGTACCATTGAAGTAAATGCACTCCATCTCTTTTAGGTTTGATGTGCGAACTGCTTTGGAGTGATCCACAACCCCAGAGGGGAAGAGGGCCTAGTAAACGAGGAGTTGGGCTGTCTTTTGGTGAAGATGTAACGAAGAGATTCTTGCAAGAAAACAACCTTGGTACTGCATCTAACATTCATTACTTAGAGTTTGATACTTTATGTGCTTAAATAGTTTCTTTTTTCAGATCTCGTAGTTCGGTCACATGAAGTTAAGGATGAGGGGTATGAAATTGAACATGATGGAAAGCTGATTACTGTTTTTTCTGCTCCAAATTATTGTGATCAGGTAAGTGCAATATTAAAATCTCTGGTTTTGGCATGCATCTGAATGTAGCCGTCGTCTGAGTAGAAAATGATCAAGTGTTCCACTATGCTGTGGTGGTACTCTTAAATCAAATATTGTGGTTAAAAATTACATGGAAATAATTGTATCTGTTCCTGAATGATCAGGATTTGGTTCATAGATAAATCCAGACAGAATATGGCAAAATTAATGATTTTCTTGGTATATATATGCACCAAATAGCATATGGAAGAACATTATGACATCCATTGCTACAATGTAATGACATCTTCGAGAGTCAAACAATTCATCCATGCTCCCTAGTCTCATAAGTGATAAATATAATATGGCTAAAACCTTAGGCAAATTTTTCTTGATTTATTTTCAGAATTTGTGTTTATTAGACCCTATAATGTTTAGAACAAAATTGGTTGCTCTTTATTTGCCGATTGACATATCTCTTCTTTCATTGCATTGCTCAAACAGTTAGTCACTATGTGTTGCATTTTATGAACTAGTTTTATGTAGATTTTGATTCATGTTTTCAACTGAGACTTAGAATAAAGTTTAAGATCAACATGAACCATTAGTTCTGTATGAAAGTGTGAAACTTTTGGATGAGATGTGAAGATGACTTTCCAATTGTGATGCAGATGGGAAACAAGGGTGCATTTATACGTTTCACAGCGCCGGATCTGAAGCCTGATATTGTTTCCTTTTCAGCAGTGGTGTGTATTAAATTTGAATGTCATTTTTATTACTAAATATCCTCAAGATACATGGTTTTTTTCTTACCTTGTACAAACATATGCCACAAGTTCAGGAAACCTAGAATTAGTGTCAAAATATTGGCGTTGGAGGAATTGATGATCTAACAGAGAATTGTTAAAAAAAATCCATAACCTAGCAGAAAGTTCCTATGAAATTTCCGCCAGTTAATGATGCGCTTAACCAGAACTAGTTTCATCCATATTTGTCAAGTACTTGACCTGTTATTATTATGAGCTAAAATTAATTTGCCATGTTTGTACATTGCAGCCACATCCAGATGTGAAGCCTATGGCATACGCAAGCAACTTCCTCCGAATGTTCTCATAATCCACAAGCTAAAGAAGTACTCTAATGTTAATTTGTTAGCTTTTTCTTGTTCTATTACTTGCACATGACAGCTGCTGTAGTTTGAGGCCTGCTGCAGAATCTTGCATCGGGGTGCAGCTGATAGTCTAAAGATAGGATTGTCATGTTGTTTCTGTACTATCTATTATAGGAAGAGTTTTTGTTTTGTATCTTTTTAGGGACCTTAGGTTGAACAGGTGAACATTCATTGATTGCCGCACTTAACTGTACACAATTGTTCATTAGGTGAAATCAGCGTTACGGATATTGAATTTACAGACCACTCTTCACTCTAGGCTTTTGGGTGGTTTGAGAAGGTGCTAAATTGTTCAGATAGTATCTGAAACATTGAGGTGCTGGACTTGCTGCAATCATTATAATAACGCTAATGCAGTATCTGAAGTTATCTCGCTTTTTTGTCAAACGCATGCTGTTGTAGAATTTTCTAATCTTCTGAATGCCAAGACCCGCTGGTGTGCCCTAGATATGCCATGGGTCATATTTTCAGTGTTTATTATTCATGCAGCTCATCTGTTGTTGCGGAATACAATTGTGTATAATACTATCTTCTAAATTTAAAGGCGACATCTTTTTGTTACGTATCAAAAGTATTGTGAATAGTTTAAGTTCACTTTAACAAGCGTGCAAAAGAGTTATGAAATCGTGGAGGGATTTTAGAAAAAATACAATTTTGGAATTCATTATACTCATTGATGAGACATTTGTAACGGATTGAAAGATCAGCGAACCAAGTCAATCAGTTCTAGTGGATTTAGAAATGAAATACTAAATTAAGCGTGAAATTTTTTAGTTCGAGCTCAAATTTTCAAGTTGAAAAAGACTTCGAGAACATTTAAACCCATAATTTTGAGGAATTGAGATATAAAATCTACATTTAGGGTGTGATTCGTTCCAAACAAAAGGTGTATACTTGTTTTAGTTTGAAATTGGTTTTATTTGCTTTGGTTTAATTTTCTTTAAGAAAACTAAGTCAAGGTTAGAAGTGGCCAATGGTAGTGTTAGTTTGGCTTCAGATTGCCCGCACTTCGGCTTGGTTTATCATTACACATGGCCTAACTTTGACCTGCATAGATTATATGTTCAAATTTTCGTAGATATTAATATTTTTGTTTTAAAAATATTCATATATGTTTACACGTGTTAGTACGTAGATGCTTTCTAATGAAATATCTACATAAGTTTTTCATTGCCCCCGAGGGTTGGAGGCGGCTAGGTTAACCGAAGGATAGTCATCGGTTCAAGTACGCATATTCATATAATACTTATATGTGTATTTAATTACAAAAGGATAACAAATTAATTAATAAATAAAATAAAATATGTTAAAAAAATAATAAACAAATAAAATAAAAAGTCACTGATAAAAATTGCCAACGTGACACTCTAAAAATAGAAGGAAATATATAATAAATAAAATGCGAAACATTGATATGGCCTCACAATTAAATTAGGAATATAATAAAATATGTAAAGATGTGATGGGACAGAATAAAAAATAATAAAAATATATAAAATGGCAAAGAATGTGAACCTAATTGTGCCAAGAGCTACTCCTAGTTCGCCAACTACTACTCGCCGGCCCACCAGCTCATTAGCTAAATAGCCAACCAACACCTTTGAGTAGGATGAGATGCCTTAATCCTAAATCATTTTCCATTTTTGTCCCACACTGCTCGTGCTCATGTCAAGCTATTAACTCATAGCTGGTGATTTAGTCACAAAGTCATTATTGTCTGCGCATCGCTTTGCACTCCTACTCACATCAACCCATCACTCCAATCACCATCTTGTTGAGTCACTATCTATGACCCTCTCTTGTTGTTTATCTCTACTAATCATCGGCTTGTCGTCAAACTTCAAAGCCCACCAGTTTGGCTCCATCAACATTCAATGCTAATCCTAATTTTTTTTCCTCTTATATATACTGTTGCTATTCAGTTTACACTTATTGCCGACTCATTGACTCGCATCAAACTTCAAAGCTAACCAGTATTCATTAGTGCTAATTAGTGATAGTGTTAATTAGTGTCGATCACGTACCAAAAGATTGAGTTATCACTAGTTACATAATATTATAATAAAAAAGGCAATCCTTTGATCTAGCGGCTAGGCTCCTAATCATAATCATCAATCGCATCAAAGGCTTTGGGCCTAGTAGAGCTTAGAAAAGAGAAGGCCTTGTTAATGCAATGCCTCAATTGCGAGACCTATCATCTGCTGCAGGCGCCTACCCTATTGCTTCTTATAAATAAGCAGGCAAGGGGCTAGGGAGTAGACACAGACAATTTTTGTTCTGACAAACCTTGGTCTCTTTCTCCTCTTCATGTCGTCGCCGCCCACCTCCTTCTTCCTCTTGTTGGTGCATTTTCTAAGCAAGATAAGATAGTTCCTAAGGCTTTATCCCTTCTCCCGAGGCTGAAAAATGGCAACATAAAAAGGGTTGCTGATGTAGGAGCACCCATCAGAAGATCCAAGAGAAGCAGGAAGCCCCCAGACAGATACGGAGCCTCTAAATGATCCGCAAGCCATGATGTTGTTTTGTAAGTCTATCTTGATTCATGTTTTGCAAGACAGCACTTTTGTAGCACCACAGGTGCCTAGGGGTAGTTTAGGAAGGGTAGCCTAGGCATTTTGTTTTCAGTATTTACTTTTGTAGTGGATGTAGTAGGTTGCATTAGTTAGGATTGAGTGTGTACTTGTACGAAGCACCTTCCTCCCTCCACTAGCCCACTTGAAGCAACCCACATGGGGACCTACAACCTACCCAAGTGACTAGCCCAAGGCCCACACCCTTGCTGCCCAGCTTCAACACAAATCAACAGCAATAGGCGGGTCCAAATGGTCAACATTTTAGTCAACATTCCAGCCAATATGTCAGCCAACATTTCAGCCAAACTGGTCAATAATTTAGCCAACATTTCAGTCAACATTGCAGCCCACATGTCAGCCAACATTCAGCCAAAGACAAATGCCAAAGGCTCACTATGCGACAAGGATTATTAGGAGGCAAGGGACCTGCTTAGGAAGGATGACAAGCAAGCTAGTGTGCTTGTCTAAACAAGGAAAGTCCAGCTTTACACACGCAAGAGGAACTCTAGCCCAAGGCAGCATTCATCAAGGACAATTGTTTACCTTAAAGAAGCAAGCCTGCACATGCTACAACCGCTTACATCAACCAATTTTGAACACAACTGCAGCCAAGTGGGAAGTGAACGTTGGAGGGGGAAGGTTAAAAGACTTTGTACATTGGGTGGGAGGACATCTTATCTTTCATGCAAAAAAAAACAAAGTTGACAATCCTGCTGTGTGTTGTGACCGAGAGCCCAGCTCTCTTCCTCTCCCTCTCCCGCTTCTTCCTGCCGAGACTTCATCTTCTCCTTCCTTCCACCTCCCAAGTGTGCAACCTTTGGAAGTGCGTGAGGATTGAAGAAGCAAGGCTGAAGCCTCTTGAAGCCCACGGCTAGGAGCTGAAGACCTGATCAAGAACATTCTTAAGGACCTTTGTACTAGTTTAGGGTGCTTGGAGTTTGTATACAGTCCAACACCTCTTGCTCCCTTTGGTCTGATTGTAGATCATTTAACAACCCTATTCTAAGCTTCAACGCCAAGATTCGGGAGCTGGGGGAGTCAGAGAAAGGGGTTTAGGCCCCCTTCCCTAAAGGGGGCCATCCGGTAAACTCTAACCAAGTAGTTTAATATCTTTAGGGTGCATGCCGCATGCTAGATATTCTTCCTTTTCTTTCCCTGATCAAACCATTGCGCATGCTTATTCTTGTCATAGTTCAGAGCTCATTACCTTAGGAAGTTCTTTGGGTCTAAGCCTACTTTAGTGGTATCAAAGCCTAGCCTAAGGTGCTCCTTCGAATTGCACAAGTTTTTTTGAAGTTGTATGTCTTCTGGTCCTTGCTGTCTCGCTGTTCTGGAAACTTTGTGGAATTTCTGAACTCTGGATTTACGTGTTTCTTGCTCCTCGCTGAGTTTGGATCCATTCTAGTTGTCAAACAATTTTTTTTTTTAAAAAAAGGATTCTGACTTCACTGTGCTGAATTTTCTTGAACCTTGTTTGCTAAGTTTCTGCTTGAAGTTTTCTGAATTGAGGAGGCCATTGGGTTATTTAAATCAATAGATAGCAACCAGGCCTCCAACTGCGTCATTCTAGGTCACTGTAAGTCCATTGCTGTCGACTGAAAAACTTGGATAAAGCTGAAATTTCTGTTGCTGTTGCGTACCATCTCTTGGGATTCTGTCTGAAAATTTTTGCACCAAGAAGGTCTTGAGCTATCTAACTCATAGATAGTATCCAGGTCTTCTAGTGATATCAGTTTTGAGCACAGCAAACTAAGTGTTGTGGTTGTAACTTGAATCAACTAAAAGCCGGGAATCAAGTACCGTAGATCTGAATTTCTGCGAGAGTTTGCTGGATTTGCGCGTTGTATTGTCATTTGGAATTGCTGAACCAAGAGAATCTCAAACTACCTCATTGAGTGGTAGGGTTTGGGCGCTGTAGCTGTCCAAGTCTTGGTCACAACAAAACTGTAGTTGCTGGCCGAAGCTTGGTTAACAGAAAACTGGATTTTGGGTTACTGTTCCTTACCGTTTGGCTGTTTGGACTGCGTTTGTGTGGTGGTAAGGAGGTTTGGGGCTGACTAACTCATAGGAAGTCCTCAGGCCTCTTCATCCGGTCCACCTCTTCAAGAGGCTGTAGCAAACCCTGTGCTGTGGTCTCTTGAAGTATCGGCGCCACGCTGGAAATTTTCAGCTATTACTGTGTTGTATTAAGTTTGTGGTTCAAGTGCGATTGAATTTCTGGTGGTGTGCAAGTCTGCCAACTTCATTTATATCCTTAGTATCTCCACATTAAGTTCCTGATCAGCCTGAGGGTAACCCCATTGAAAGGTTATTGATCAGCTTCTTACGTGCCAGTTGACTTGCTGAAATTTTCTTGCTATTACTATAGCACATCCGGCACTTTTCTGCTGAGGGACATTGGAGATCTCTGCCTTATAGATCAACCCCAATCCCCCCATCAACAGAAGTAATTTTCTTGAGATGGTGAACACCCGGAGTTGGGCTGGTAATGATGCTACTGAAGGAGGTAATTCCTCCCATAATGAAATAATTAAAATGCTAAGTGACTTAACACAACGTCTGGCTAGGGTAGAAGCAAACCAACGAAACACTAGTCAAGGACCCCCACATCATACGTTGATCACGAACACACTCAACACCAATCTCCTAGGGCAACCCAAGAGAATTCTTGGGGAGAGGGACCTAGTTGTACTGAACCTAGACACGGTAGAGCGGACCCCAAGCATGATTACCACCCACATAACTCTAGGGCTGAACCCAGGCATGTTTATCATCAACATAATCCTAGAGTCCCCAGCCATACTGAACTAGAGGAACCTTATAGGTGTTGCGAGGATGATGATATCTTCAAAACTTTGAGGATGACTCCCCCAATGTTTGACGGAAATACCGATATGCAAGGCTACCAGGAATGGGAGGCCCTTGTAGAACAATACTTTGAGTGTCAATCCATATCGGATAGGAACAAAGTCAAGTATGCCCGTTTCCTACTACGAGGGACTGCCCTCATGTACTGGACTGGGTTAGAAAAGCAGATAGAGCGGAGAGGTCTGGCCCCTATAACAAGCTGGGAGACCATGAAAAATAGACTTGATGAAAAGTATGTGTCCCCTCACTATAGACAACGAACCTATGACCAGTTGACTAGGTTAACTCAAGGGACTGACACGGTAATGGAATACACCAACAAATTTGATAACCTCCTAATTAGGTGTGGTATAGAAGAAGAACCATGGGTCACCACTAATAGGTATAAGGTTGGGCTTAGACCTAAGATTAGGAGGGCCTTAGTGTACCGACCCACCGATAGCATACAGGAGGTATCCCAGCTCGCTAGTGAGATCGAGTATGAGTTTAGGTAGTATAGGACCCCACCTGTTACCTATAGGAACCAGACTGCCCCAGTGGCTATCCCAACTAAGGGCACCCCTTCTAGTGCTCCATCTCAAGGTGTACCTACCAACTCTAGGCCAGCCCCACCCCTTAACAAGGTGGTATGCTATAAGTGTTCCCAACCTGGCTACCTTTCTAAGGATTGTAGGAGGCAGACCTTGCTCATGACTGAGGACCCCTTAGAGGCGGCCCTTGAACCCCCCTTGGAACAAGAAGACCCCGGGGAGGACATATATGCCCCTGACTACAATAGTGAGGGTGACCCTGTGAATACCATAGTAGGGGTGGTTCGGTGTACCATCCTTAAGGATACCCATCCCGAGGATTGGCGGAGAACTAGCTTGTTCTACACCTACACCCGTTGTAATGGAAAGGTTTGCAAGATAGTAGTAGATAGTGGGAGCAATTTAAATGTCATCTCCAAGGGAGCTGCCACTAAGTTTGGGCTTGACCTAGAAAGCCACCCTAAGCCATATAGCATTTCCTGGGTAGACCAAACAAATATACCCATCACCCATAGGTGTGCTATCCCCTTGCAGCTTGCTGCCTTCCAAGGGAAAATCTGGTGTGATGTTACCAATATGGATGTTGCCGATATTTTGCTAGGACGACCTTGGCTCTATGACCTAGATGTCACCCACTATGGTAGGAGCAACACTTACACCTTTATGCATAACGGTAGAAAGATCACTTTGGTGCCTAGTTTACCCCATGAGATAAGGGCCTCGCACACTAAGGGTAAGACCATTGACACACCCAAGGCCATCTCACTGCTTAGGGCCCAGCCTTTTCTACAAGAGATTCAAGAAACTCGACAGGTGTACACCTTGATCATTAAGCCAAGTGATGGAGCGCTCGTGCATGAGACACCCCCGGAAGTACTCCGACTGTTAGAGGAGTATCATGAGATTACCCCGGATGAGCTCCCCGAGGAGCTTCCACCGGAACGTGGCATCCCACATGCCATTGACTTGGTACCCGAGGCCACACTTCCCCACCTACCGCACTACCGTATGAGCCCTACGGAGCACGAGGAGCTCTGCAGGCAGGTTGATGACCTTTTGAGTAAAGGGCTGATTAGGGAGAGCCTGAGCCCATGTGCACGTTCCCGCCCTTTTGACCCTGAAGAAGGATGGTACTTGGCGCATGTGCATAGACTGCCGGGCCGTCAACAAAATCACTGTCAAGTACCGATTCCCAATACCCCGCCTGAATGATATGCTTGACATGATTGCCGGATCCACTTGGTTCTCCAAGTTGGATTTAGGTAGTGGGTACCATCAAGTTAGGATCCGAGAAGGGGACGATTGGAAGACGGCCTTCAAGACTGCCGATGGCCTTTATGAGTGGTTGGTGATGCCTTTTGGCCTCACCTGTCACACCCCTAGGAATGATACAATATTATCTTTTCTGTTTACCACAAATTCCCAATATCCAAAATTCATTCGAACAAAATTTGAGAAACAACTTTGTTAACATAGTCCTAGGTGAATGACAATTCATGTAATCAAAATCATTAATCATCAACCAACCACAAAGATAGATTAAAACATCAAACTTCATTTACACAACTAGTTCATACATACAATGTGCTATTATATCCAAAATTTGCTCAACGTCATCTATACACAAGATATATATATATATATATATATGAGCATATCTTTGCATCACATTACTACAACAACTAAACAAGAGCGTATTAGCAAAAGTTCTTCTCAACACCTCCTTCAATGCCCCCAAGGAAAAGCAACCAAAGCTAGCCTATAGTATATGAAGCCAAAAGAGTGAGCTATAAAACTCAACAAGATCTACTTTGCCCATGCAACAAAATACATTTTTGATTACAGTTTAAACAAGTCATATCATATGCAAAAGAGAAGCATCAATACCGAATTTATCAAATGGATATCCAAAACTCATACCATAATGACAACCTGTACATAGAGCATAAGGATGATATCAAAAACCCAAAAGATGTACTTATCCCAGGAGTACCACAATGTCACAATGGAACTAATATCAAAGTATCATAGACAGTATAGTGGGAACAAAGCAAAACAAAGTCCTCCACGTCTGGAAGCAAGACTAACCCACGTCTGGGAAAGCCCACAAAGCAAAACGCCGGCAAAGGGCTCGCCATGGCCCAACCAAATGTGAATGGAGGGATTCTAGAGGTGGCTCCCATGGATTCAAGAGGTGACCCCCATTATTTCTAATGTGGCACTTTGCTCCATGTAGCACTTAGCTCCACATCCATCACTTAATTCCCATAAATGGGATCAAATCATTTTCCCACTAAAGTCATAAGGGCCAAAGACTTGTCATGATATAAGCAATATTATCAACTTTGGGATATTGCCCTTACAACATGATCATGGCTAAAAGTATCAAAAGTGACAAACCCCATGCATAAACTTATAATCATCATACCAGGAAAGGACATTGATCCATTCATCAAAATCATGTGCATGGAATGTGCATAAGAATACCTACAAATTCTACCATAAGAGTTCAATAGAGAATATCAATTTGTTCAGCTCAATTCATTCAAATGAATCATAGGAAGATACTACATAAAACCATAAAATATAGGATTCATTGAAACCGTATTTCAGTCTATTTTCCAATAAGCTTGGTTTGAGTCCATTTGACAGAGTATACAAAAAGATAATAGGGTTATAGTAACAAAGGGTCAAACTGCCCTGTTCCCCAAAATTTCAGGGCATTAAACTAGAGAATGCAATCCGTTTATAACTACGAAGCATATCAAAGATATACAATATATGATCCTTTGGAAATATATTTAAATCTTCGTTCAGTTAAATCAAGAATCAGGCAAAACCGAGTGGTATATCAGAAGTTATACACAAAACCACACAAGTAAGTCAGTCTGGTTTTACAGCAAGTATATACTGAATGATGCTACATCATTGATGCCTGAGCTCAAAGTACCTATATCCAATATTGGATGCGTTGGAAAGGTGTTCAAGTCTTCTTTTCTACAAATCAATTCTCAATTATAAACCATTTGTGTGTATAAAGATATAGAAGAAGAACCCTAACAAGGTCAGATTTACACACTCACATCACCTTAACCATGCTTTTAAAATTTTCCATATTTGTTTATGAAAAACACCTTCGAAATTCATTTTGATTTCAACAAATCAGAGTATCAACTAAAGGATTTGAAGATCATTTGAGGATGAAATTATCATATTTATGAAACCATGAATTTAGGGCATAGGGTAGAAACTTGCCTTATGAAAATTTGTGCCTTTTCTAAGTCTTCTTCTTCTTTCACAACCTTCACCACTTCTTCTACAAGCCCAAACGAAGTTGCTGGTAAAAACCTATTTTTTTTCCCTTCTTTTTACTTCATTTTACCTCATTAGTCACCCCTAGTATGAGGTGTCATCACCAAGTTCATCTTATCCTCATGACAAGCTTGAGGTGGCTCAAAGACAAGCATGAGGTGTTTTTCTTTTTATGCATTTCACTTAACCACTGATATCCTTTCTCTCTTATTTGTTTTGACTTTACCAAATAAGGAGAAATCACTTATTCAAATTCTCACTTAAGTGCTCAACATGCATCCAAAATAATTACATTTATACTTTAGTCTTTTTTTCTTTATGCATTATTCCTCTTGAGTTACTATGGGTATTTCTCTATATTACTTCATAATCTTCATAATGATGTTAGAAGCTAAATCATGGATATCACATTACCAATGCCCCCTCCACCTTTATGCGGCTAATGAATCATGTGCTGAAACCTTATATAGGGAAATTCCTTGTAGTTTACTTTGATGATATACTAATCTTTAGCAACAACAAGGAAGAACACCTAGAGCATACCCGGGCCCTATTGGACATCCTGAAGGAAGAGAGGTTGTTCCTTAATCTAAAAAAGTGTGTGTTCATGACCAAGGAAGTAGAGTTCCTTGGGTTCATCGTCTCTGATGCTAGACTTAAGGCTGATCCTGCTAAAATCAAGGCTGTCGTAGAGTGGCCTGAAAACCCCTAATATGAGGGGGGTCCCCTTCAAGGGGGAGCGCAAGGGGTGAAACCCTAAGGGTGGCGCATAGAGACTTTGCAACGGAAACTAGGGTTTCAAGATCTACTTGTATGTTATATGATCAACTAGCATGTTGATTGTATAGATCGAAAAAGATCATACCATAGCCATGAAGAAGATGCGGCTTGGAAGTAAAGATCGAAGGGATCTTCTCCAAAGAAGTCACACACAAGGGATGAAATCTTCCTCCTTGCGCAACTCTTGTGCTAGCAAGATTGCCAAGTCTCCCAACCGTGTGAAGAAGATGAGATGAAAGGCTTGCTTCTCGTCGAGAGCTCTCCCTCCTTGCGCAAACGATACCTTACCCCAAGAGCAAGCATCAAAGCATAGAGGCGTTGAGTCAACATAGGCGTTTTGGCGTTAAGGCTTTCATTCAAGTGATGCCGTTACCCTTCCAAATATGGAAGGTTGAAGCCATGCGATCACTTGTAGAAAAACCGCCCAAAATGCCTTCAATCCTTGAACCATACGTTCAGCCATGTGAACCGGTTCAAGCCAATTAGGTTCAACTCAATTTGGTTCAAAAAACCAAATCAAACTAACCCAAGCCATGGTCTAGATCTCTTTGAACCAAATGGTTTAAGATCCAACCGTTCATCTCTGGATGCTCTTGATCTCTCCGATCTAGCATCCACACTCTCGATCGAAGCTTACCGATCTCAAGCCCTAATCAATCAAACATGATCAGACCAGATCTCACTTACAATCAGAGTCTAAACTCCTTTAAACTGAACCAAAACAATTCAGTCCACACGATCTGACTTAAGTAAGCCATATCACCAAATTGTGCGACCCTGAGGGTTTCCTTTAAATGTCGGTAACGATAACTTACGTTATCACGATCAGTGAGGGGTATCTAGCAACACATCACTGTCTCCCGATATAAAGGAAAGAGTCTTCCAAGACTACACCCAAACCACAGCACAAGTGTGAATCAATTCACAAGGCATACATGTTTCCTTTGCCACTGGATGTTCTGATTGGACAAGCCTGTCAAGCTTGTAACTCCAATACGATGAGCATGATTAGATCAGATGAGCATAGTCACCTGGGTATGGCCATACACTATTCTCAATCATCTCATTCAGGGGGCCCCTTTAGAACATCTCACTCCTTAAACAAGGAGACGGCAATCCTTTATCTATCACTAGTGCCCTAACCTGACACATGATCATTATCCAAGATAGTCTATGATCATTATATTTCAAATGATATTGAACTACCTCAAAACAATGACATTCATCATCTAGAAACACAAGTGATCTCAAGTCAAAGGACATGTGCCACTTGTAGCATACAAGGATTATTCACATTGTGACAAGCAATTGAATATCCTAGTAGGGTCTGTCCAGTACATCCAATGTACCCATGAGTCTACATCTTATTCCATGCTCGAAGCATCCTATAAGATTAGAACACATATTAGTCTTAACCATATCAAGGCTGTCTCATGTTCACCAAGATATATCGACTAAGGACATCAGTGCATGTCAGCCTACCTGAACAGCTTTGAGACATTATTCAGTAGTACACTTATTACAGCAGACAAGGTAACAACCTGAATAACAACCATTGCCTTTATAAACTTAAGAGTTTATACAATGATACTATTACAATCCCAAGGCCTCAAACATTAGCCTTAAGGGCATACCCCAACAATCTCCCACTTGCACTTAATCTAATGGTTGAGAAATCTCAAACCCATATTATTACAGTGCTTCTCATGCTTCTGCTGCGCCAGAGGCTTGGTAAGCGGGTCTGCCAGATTGTCATCTGTATGAACCTTGCATATTTTGATCTCGCCACGATCAATGATCTCCCGGATCAAGTGAAAACGTCTCTGTATGTGCTTGGACTTCTGGTGCGACCGTGGTTCCTTTGCTTGTGCGATGGCTCCAGTGTTATCACAGAAGATAACCAAAGGATCGACACTCGAAGGAACAACACCAAGTTCTCTCACGAACTTATGAATCCACACTGCCTCCTTGGATGCTTCCGAGGCTGCAACATACTCGGCTTCTGTTGTGGAATCAGCAACAGTTGACTGTTTGAAACTCTTCCACACCACTGCTCCACCATTCAAGCTAAAAACATAGCCTGATTGCGATCGGAAATCATCCTGGTCCGACTGGAACGAAGCGTCAGTATATCCTTCTATACTGAGTTCTTCCTGACCACCATATATCAAGAACATATCTTTGGTCCTCCGCAGATATTTTATAATGTTCTTGACTGCAATCCAGTGCGCCATACCTGGATTACTTTGGAACCGACTGGTCACGCTTAACCCGTAAGCGACGTCTGGGCGAGTACACAACATCGCATACATAATGGATCCAATAGCCGAAGCATAAGGCGTATTGTCCATTTCATCTTTCTCAGTCTGTGTTTGTGGACACTGACTCTTCGAAAGATTCAGACTATGTCTGACTGGAAGATATCCCCTTTTAGATTTCTCTAAATGGAATCTTTCCAGGACCTTATCGATGTAAGTACTCTGGCACAGCCCGAGAAGCCTCTTAGATCTATCCCTGTAGATCTTCACACCTAACACATAGGCTGCTTCTCCTAAATCTTTCATCTGGAAACATTTCCTTAGCCATGCCTTAACCGCATGCATTTCTGGAATATCATTTCCAATGATCAAGATGTCATCGACGTAGAGGACTAGGAATGTAATCACGCTCCCACTAAACCTCTTATATACACACGGGTCATCTTCGTTCTTGATGAAACCAAACTCAGAGATTGATTCATCAAAACGAATATTCCAGCTTCTAGATGCTTGTTTCAGTCCATAAATGGACTTCTTTAGTTTGCATATTTTATGACGATCTGATGGATTAGTGAAACCTTCAGGTTGTGTCATATACACATCCTCATCCAGATTTCCATTAAGGAAAGCTGTTTTCACATCCATCTGCCAGATCTCATAATCGTAATATGCCGCTATCACGAAAAGAATCCGAATAGACTTAAACATGGCCACAGGTGAGAAAGTTTCATCATAATCTATCCCGTAGATTTGTTTGAAACCTTTCGCAACTAGCCTGCCTTTATAGGTAACCACGTTACCATCCATGTCAATCTTCTTCTTGAAGATCCATTTACAGCCTATAGGGATTACTCCCGGAGGCGGATCAACCAAATCCCAGACTTGGTTATCTGACATGGAGTCCATCTCGGCTCGCATAGCTTCAAGCCATCTAGCTGACTCCGGTCCACTGACCGCATCCGCATAAGTAAGGGGTTCATCATTATCAATGATGTAGACTCCGTCATAACGCTCAGGCTGACGATGGATCCTTCCCGATCTTCGCGGTTCCCATGATATCTGAGCCTCAGGTTGTTCAATGACCTGATCTACCGGCTCAGGCTCATCCAACTGTGCTTGACTACTTTGTCCTTCCTCTGGATTCTCATCCAGCTTTATTTCTCTCCCACTGGCTTCTTGCAGAAGAAACTCCTTCTCAAGAAATATGGCCGTCCGAGCAACAAATACTTTGTTCTCTTTGGGGGTCGTAGAAATAATAACCCTTAGTTTCCTTAGGGTAACCGACAAAGACACATTTCTCAGATCTGCTCTCTAGTTTCCCAGAGGCGAGCTTTTTGACATAAGCCTCGCAACCCCAGATCCTGATAAATGTCAAGCTCGGCTGTTTCCCATACCATAACTCATATGGCGTCTTTGAAACTGCCTTGGATGGCACTCGGTTTAGTACCTTTGCAGCTGTTTCCAGCGCAAATCCCCAAAAGGAATATGGAAGAGTAGCCTGACTCATCATAGAACGAACCATATCAAGTAACGTTCTATTTCTCCTCTCGGACACACCATTCCATTGCGGTGTTCCTGGCGGAGTGAGCTGTGAGATAATCCCACACTCTTTTAGATAGTCAGTAAACGCATGACTCAAGTATTCTCCACCTCGATCAGAACGAAGTGTCTTGATATTTCGGCCTAGCTGATTCTGTACTTCATTTTTGAACTCTTTGAACTTGTCAAAAGATTCACTCTTATGTCTCATAAGATAGACATAACCATACCTACTGAAATCATCAGTAAAGGTAATGAAGTACTGATAGCCACCTCTGGCATGTTTACTAAATGGCCCACACACATCACTGTGTATAAGGTCAAGTAAACCTGAAGTCCTTTGACCTTTGTTAGGAAAAGGTGACTTCGTCATTTTACCCATCAAACAAGCTTTGCATGTATCAATCTCCTCATAGGAGAAAGATCCCAGCAGTCCATGATCATGCAACCGCTTAATGCGCTTCTTGTTAATATGGCCTAAACGACTATGCCATAACAAGGTGCTGTCATCAGCATACTTGGCTTTCTTATTATCAATGTTTTGTATAGAATATTCCATGTCCAACATGAATAACCCATTGTTGATTGAACCAGTTGCATAAACAATATTATCATAAGATAAAACACACTTTGAAATCTTGCATTCAAAGGAAAACCCTTTCCTGACAAGAGCAGGAATGGAGATAATATTTTTAGTGATACTGGGAATAAAATAACAATTGTTTAATTCTAATACAATGCCAGATGGTAATGAGATGAAATAGTCTCCTACAGCAACAGCAGCAACCCGTGCCCCGTTTCCAACTCGTAGGTCCACCTCATGCTGTCCCACCTGTCTTCTTCTCTTGAGTTCCTGTACATTTGAACAAATGTGAACTCCACATGCAGTGTCCAACACCCATGAAATAGAAGAAGAAGATAACATGACCTCAGTCACATAAATACCTGAGCCAGAAGCGATGCTTCCCCTCTTATCTCCTTGGAGCGCTTTACAGTCCTTTTTCCAGTGACCCAGCTGGCCACAGTGGAAACACCTGTTGTCCTTCGACCGCTTAACCTTCTGTTTCAGAGCCTTGCTGTAACTCTTGACAGGGGCCTTGCCCTTCTTCCCCTTCTTCTTGTTCCTTGAAGGAACCATTAAGACAGAGGTTGAAGGCTTTCCCTTCAGAGTCTCCTCAGTTGTCAAGAGCATATTCAGCAGCTCTGCCGGAGTACAATCGATTTTGTTCATATTAAAGTTAATAATGAACGCATCGAAAGAAGGCGGGAGAGACTGCAGAATAATATCCACAGCAAGCTCCTGGTTGATGGTATGCCCCAGTTTCTCCAGAGCCTCCTTGTGCCCAATCATCTTGAGCACGTGAGCTCCCATTGGGCTCCCTTTAGCCAGTTTGCTCTGAAAGAAGAGCTTTGTCAAATTATAGCGTTTTGTCCTCGCCTGTGCAGCATACAGCATCTTGAGGTTCGCTATAATTTCTATAGCCGACATATCCTCATGCTGACGCTGCAGCGGTGGCGTCATAGACGCTAGCATCAGGCAAGCGACATCAATGCTATCATTGACGTGCTTTTCATAGGCATCACGAACCGCCCTTGCGGCGTTCGCAGCGGGTTGAGGCGGCACAGCCGTCTCGAGGACATACAGTTTCCTCTCTGCCTTAAGAACGATCTTAAGGTGTCCGAACCAGTCTGAGAAGTTTGGCCCAGCAAACTTCTCCCTTTCCAGTAGGGATCGCACATTGAAGCTCATGGTGTTCGTTGCTGCAGGTATCTACAACAATGCAAGAACAGCAAGGTCAGTATCAATGTTAAGAATCAATCAGGACTTAAGAATGATTCTTTTTCTCACTATTTTGTCTGACTGAAAAATCCAGTAAACAGTCCGAAAGAGTAACACTCTTTTAGTGAGATGGGATCCAGATTTCATACTTGGTCTCCGCGTCCCGCTCAGGCGAGATAAGATGCACAGAGATGACAAGTACTAATTTCTGGTAGGCTGTACCAGCCAATCGCCAACCCGTGCGATTCCCCTTCATCTGGGCAATCCAGCAGACTGTGCCAACTGAGTTGGTACAACACAGTCTCTGATCCCACAGATGGCTGCCTCCATGTGCTACCATATGCGCCACATATGTAGCCTACATGGTCAAGCTGACCCGACCTACTCCCTGGACCACCACGTGCTATGCTGAGCAACGAGAAGGGATAAATCCCTACTCTGTAACACGCAGGTGTAATCCCGCACCGTCTGAAGATAGATGGACGTGCCCACTGAGTTGGTACAACACGGCTCCAACGATAATCAGAACAGTGAGGTTTCGCGTCAGAAGGCTTACGAGCTTGATATGTTAGCGTTGGATTTTAACGGTCTTTTATCTTCATACCTATCATGCAAGTCCTATGGTGATAGCAGAAGATAAACTCATGCAATTCTAATTATAAAAGCAATAAATAGAAAGCATGCTGATCTTATGTGGTAAAAGCCCATAGCCTAAGTAAGACCTTAAGATACTTAAGTCTTCACTTGCTCTTCTTGGGTCTTTTGCCTCTCATCTGGTCCAACCCAGGGCCCTAGCGCCAAGAGCAGCTCAGGTGCGCCCACCAGCTGAATGCGCCTCTTCAATTGTGCTCTGTGCTCTTGTCTAATCAAATACATTTTGATCTATCTAGACAAGCTTGACTCGCAGGTCAAATATACAATAAATTAATTAAAAATGTGATTCGCAGATCACAAAATAATAATTTACCAGGCTCGCAGGCCCCAGCACAGCACACATTAAAAGGGCAACCCACATAAGATTAAATAAACAAGCACATGGCATCAAATCAACATGTGATCCATTTAACAAGAAAATAAAATTTTGAAAACCCCATTGGCATCAATTTTAATTTTCTTATGAGCCCTACAACCTTACAATGGTCCATTGATAGGGATCCACTCATCCATCTAGTCAGATCCTCTGCCCCTTGCATGCACCAAGTCCTTACTGACTCGCGTTGACTTAATGGTCAACCATGCATGCGCCAAGGGCTGAACAACCCTCATGAGTTCTGGCAAGCGGGTGTGACCCCGGGCCTAACTCATGTGTTCTTACTGGTTGTCTCAACCAGACCTCGCTACACGCCTAAGATGCAATCGACCTATGGCCACCTTGTGCTTGCGCACAGGTGCCATCTGGTCGATCCATCTAGGCTGTCAGATGGTCTGATCAGACTATTGGATCCAACATAGAGGTGACTTCAACCCCATCAACCCATCTAAGGGTTTATTGTAGGCGCCACTTAGATCCAGTGAGGCGCACAAGTGATTAAGTTTTTAAGAAAACCTACATTATTCAACATGCGCCCTCCTTCATCATATATGCGTGCGCAAGGGAGTAAAAACATACACCATGTATTTTTCACTACTTAACATGAGATGCGCAAGATAAAGTTTGTTTATAAAACAACATCAAGCGACATCTTAAACTCATGCATAAACATGTAACATGCGCAAACATGTATAACTAGCATGTTAAGAATTAACGCATGTTAAGAAGCTTTAGATCTATGTAAGCGCAATCATGGATCACAAACTGCATCAAGCAACCATAATAACATACATATACGATGGCTCTGATACCAATTGAAAACCCCTAATATGAGGGGGGTCCCCTTCAAGGGGGAGCGCAAGGGGTGAAACCCTAAGGGTGGCGCATAGAGACTTTGCAACGGAAACTAGGGTTTCAAGATCTACTTGTATGTTATATGATCAACTAGCATGTTGATTGTATAGATCGAAAAAGATCATACCATAGCCATGAAGAAGATGCGGCTTGGAAGTAAAGATCGAAGGGATCTTCTCCAAAGAAGTCACACACAAGGGATGAAAGCTTCCTCCTTGCGCAACTCTTGTGCTAGCAAGATTGCCAAGTCTCCCAACCGTGTGAAGAAGATGAGATGAAAGGCTTGCTTCTCGTCGAGAGCTCTCCCTCCTTGCGCAAACGATACCTTACCCCAAGAGCAAGCATCAAAGCATAGAGGCGTTGAGTCAACATAGGCGTTTTGGCGTTAAGGCTTTCATTCAAGTGATGCCGTTACCCTTCCAAATATGGAAGGTTGAAGCCATGCGATCACTTGTAGAAAAACCGCCCAAAATGCCTTCAATCCTTGAACCATACGTTCAGCCATGTGAACCGGTTCAAGCCAATTAGGTTCAACTCAATTTGGTTCAAAAAACCAAATCAAACTAACCCAAGCCATGGTCTAGATCTCTTTGAACCAAATGGTTTAAGATCCAACCGTTCATCTCTGGATGCTCTTGATCTCTCCGATCTAGCATCCACACTCTCGATCGAAGCTTACCGATCTCAAGCCCTAATCAATCAAACATGATCAGACCAGATCTCACTTACAATCAGAGTCTAAACTCCTTTAAACTGAACCAAAACAATTCAGTCCACACGATCTGACTTAAGTAAGCCATATCACCAAATTGTGCGACCTTGAGGGTTTCCTTTAAATGTCGGTAACGATAACTTACGTTATCACGATCAGTGAGGGGTATCTAGCAACACATCACTGTCTCCCGATATAAAGGAAAGAGTCTTCCAAGACTACACCCAAACCACAGCACAAGTGTGAATCAATTCACAAGGCATACATGTTTCCTTTGCCACTGGATGTTCTGATTGGACAAGCCTGTCAAGCTTGTAACTCCAATATGATGAGCATGATTAGATCAGATGAGCATAGTCACCTGGGTATGGCCATACACTATTCTCAATCATCTCATTCAGGGGGCCCCTTTAGAACATCTCACTCCTTAAACAAGGAGACGGCAATCCTTTATCTATCACTAGTGCCCTAACCTGACTCATGATCATTATCCAAGATAGTCTATGATCATTATATTTCAAATGATATTGAACTACCTCAAAACAATGACATTCATCATCTAGAAACACAAGTGATCTCAAGTCAAAGGACATGTGCCACTTGTAGCATACAAGGATTATTCACATTGTGACAAGCAATTGAATATCCTAGTAGGGTCTGTCCAGTACATCCAATGTACCCATGAGTCTACATCTTATTCCATGCTCGAAGCATCCTATAAGATTAGAACACATATTAGTCTTAACCATATCAAGGCTGTCTCATGTTCACCAAGATATATCGACTAAGGACATCAGTGCATGTCAGCCTACCTGAACAGCTTTGAGACATTATTCAGTAGTACACTTATTACAGCAGACAAGGTAACAACCTGAATAACAACCATTGCCTTTATAAACTTAAGAGTTTATACAATGATACTATTACAATCCCAAGGCCTCAAACATTAGCCTTAAGGGCATACCCCAACATGGCCCACCCCCACGTCCATCACGGAGGTGAGGAGTTTTCACGGACTGGCCACCTTCTATAGACATTTTATTCAAGGATTCAGTACAGTTGTTGCCCCCATTACCAATTGCTTACAAAAGAAGACCTTTGAGTGGACTCCTGCGGCTGAGAAGGCCTTTCTTGAGCTTAAGTCTAGAATCACCACTGCCCCGGTCTTGAGATTACCTGACTTTAGTAAATTGTTCATTGTTGATTGTGATGCCTCTGGGGTTGGGATTAGCGGTACCTTGAGCCAAGAGGGGCATCCCATAGCTTTCTTTAGTGAGAAATTAAATGATGTCAGGCAACGGTACTCGACTTATGACAAAGAATTTTATGTCATGGTCTAGTCCTTGAAACATTGGAGGCATTACTTGATTCATAAGGAGTTCTTCTTAAATAGTGACCATCAGGCTCTTGTGTATCTAAGTAGTTAGGCTAAGTTGAATCCACGCCATGTCAAGTGGGTTGAATTCTTGCAGCAATACACGTTTGTGCTCAAGCACAAGTCAGGTACCCAAAACAAGGTGGCCGACGCCCTAAGTCGGCGGACGCTATTATTGCACACGTTGAGGGCCACCGTCACCGGTTTTGAGCAGTTGCAGGAAGAGTATCTGGGTTGCCCTGACTTTGGCGAGATCTATAGTGATAAGACTAGCAATCCCCATACCCATGCTGAATTTACTATTAGGGACAAATACCTTTTTAAGGGAAACCGGCTCTGTATTCCTAAGACATCCATGTGAGACTTCTTGGCTTGGGAAATACATGGTGGTGGATCTACAGGCCACCATGGGAGGGACAAGACTTAGGCTATGGTGGAGGAGAGATTCTATTGGCCCGCCTTAGGGAGAGATGTGGCTAGGATAGTGGAACATTGCATGACCTGTCAAATGTCCAAAACTCAACGCCACAATACGGGCCTTTACACACCTCTACCTTTACCCGAGGGTCCCTGGCAAGACCTGAGCATGGACTTTGTGGTGGGGTTACCCCGCACTAGTTCACACCATGATTCCATTTTCGTAGTAGTTGATCGATTCTCTAAGATGGCCCACTTCATTCCCTGTAGCAAGACCACCGACGCGTCTCATGTGGCACGCCTTTTCTTTAAGGAAGTGGTCCGCTTGCATGGCCTACCTCTCACCATTGTCTCAGATAGAGACACCAAATTTGTTAGTCACTTCTGGATGACTTTATGGAAGTTATTAGGTACCAAGCTGAACTTTTCCACTCCCTACCACCCTCAGTCCGATGGACAAACCGAGGTGGTTAATAGATCCCTTGGAAATATCCTTAGATGCCTCGTGGGAGAACACCCCGGAAACTGGGACAAACTCTTACCTACAGCCGAGTTTGCCTTCAATAGCGCTGTCAATAGGACCACCGGGCTTAGTCCGTTTCAAATCAACTTAGGATACCAACCTAGGAAGCCCATTGACTTGGCCCCTCTCCCTGCCCCCTTCAAGACTTCTCAATCCGCCTTGACGTTTGCACAGCACATCCTGAAAATCCATAATGAAGTCAAGGAACATATAGCCAATACTACCTTGAAATATCAAACTGCTGCTAATGAACATAGGAGACATGTATCTTTCAAAGAAACGGATTTGGTTATTTTTAGGAACAGGAAGGAGCGCCTCCAGGGAGGCAATCATAAGCTACAAGCACGAGGCATGGGGCCATTCCGTATCAAGAAAAAGGTCAATGACAATGCATATACCCTGGACCTACCGGCCGCTATGGACATTCACCCCACGGTGAATGTGGAAGACCTCACGTTCTACAAAGCGCCCCTCTTGATCGAACCGCCCATCAAGCCTATCAAGGAAGTCACCGCCATCTTGGAAGAGCAACAACGATTGACACACCAAGGAACACACAACTACTATCTGCTCCATTGGGCGGACCACACCGAGACTTGGATGCCTGAGGCCGACGTCCAGAGCCTTGTCCCAGATATGCTCCATTTCTTCAAATTAAATTTTTTCAGAGGAGAATTCTTTCACCCCCAGGGAGGCTAATGCAGGAGCACCCATCAGAAGATCCAAGAGAAGCAGGAAGCCCCCAGACAGATTCAGGGCCTCTAAATGATCCACAAGCCATGATGTTGTTTTGTAAGTCTGTCTTGATTCATGTTTTGCAAGACAGCACTTTTGTAGCACCACAGGTGCCTAGGGGTAGTTTAGGAAGGGTAGCCTAGGCATTTTGTTTTTAGTATTTACTTTTGTAGTGGATGTAGTAGGTTGCATCAGTTAGGATTGAGTGTGTACTTGTACGAAGCACCTTCCTCCCTCCACCAGCCCACTTGAAGCAACCCACATGGGGACCTACAACCTACCCAAGTGACTAGCCCAAGGCCCACACCCTTGCTGCCCAGCATCAACACAAATCAATAGCAATAGGCGGGTCCAAATGGTCAACATTTTAGTCAACATTCCAACCAATATGACAGCCAGCATTTCAGCCAATATTCAGCCAAACTGGTCAACAATTTAGCCAACATTTCAGTCAACATTCCAGCCCACATGTCAGCCAACATTCAACCAAAGACAAATGCCAAAGGCTCACTGTTGAGTCCCCTTCAAGGGGGAGCGCAAGGGGGTGAAACCCTAAGGGTGGCGCATATAACATTTTCGCATGAAGATGCTAGGGTTTTCACCAAAATCGCATGTAATATATTCTTATGATCAACTTCAAATGATTGAATGGATCAAGCGGAAGTTCATACCATAGCCATGAGTGGATGCGGCTTGGAAACAAAGACTAAGAGAGATCTTCTCCACAAGTGACGCACACAAGAAGAGAGATGGCTTCCTCTTGTTGATCTTTGTGCTAGCAAAGATCTTCAAGTGTCCTTGCCGAATGGAAGGGATGAAAGATGAGATCTTGCTCGGGCGAGAGCTCCACTTCTTCGTCCACGCCTTCTCCATGCGCAAAAATGCAAGAAGACAAGTGAAGTGAAGTCGTGAACGTCTTGGCGTTAGGCGTTTTGAAGAAGAGGTCTTGATGACTTACCATAAATGGAAGCATGCACTCATAAACGACCAAAACGCCTTCACCCTTTCGAACCATGTGTTCACATAAGTGAACCGGTTCTCCCTTTTGGTTCAATTGCATTTGGTTCAAAGAAAACCAAATCAAATAAGCCCAAGCCATGGTCTAGATCATATCAAACCCTATGGTTCCAGATCTAACCGTTTATCTCTTGATGCTCCTGATCTCACCGATCTAGCATCATCTCTCTCGATCGAAGCTTACCGATCTCAAGCCCTAATCAATCAAACATGATCAGACCAGATCTCACTTACAATCAGAGATTAAATCCCTTTAAACTGAACCCAAATAATTCAGTCCACACGATCTGACTCAAGTAAGCCATATCTTCAAATTGTGCGACCCTGAGGGTTTCCTTTAAATGTCGGTAACGATAACTTATGTTATCACGATCAGTGAGGGGTATCTAGCAACACATCACTGTCTCCCGATATAAAGGAAAGAGTCTTCCAAGACTACTCCCAAATCACAGCACAAGTGTGAAATCACTTCACGAGGCATACATGTTTCCTTTGCCACTGGATGTTCTTATTGGACAAGCGTGTCAAGCCTGTAGCTCCAATATGATGAGCATGATTAGATCAGATGAACATAGTCACCTGGGTATGGCCATACACTTTCTCAATCATCTCATTTAGGCGGGGGCCCCTTTAGAACATCACACTCCTTAAACAAGGAGACGGCAATCCTATATCTATCACTAGAGTCCTAACCTGACTCATGATCATTATCCAAGATAGTCTATAATCATTCTTTTTCAAATGATATTGAACTACCTCAAAACAATGACAATCATCATTTAGAAACACAAGTGATCTCAAGTCAGAGGACATGTGCCACTTGTTGCAAACAAGGATTATTCACATTGTGACAAGCAATTGAACATCCTAGTAGGGTCTGTCCAGTACATCCAATGTACCCATGAGTCTACATCTTATTCCATGCTCGAAGCATCCTATAAGATTAGAGCACATATTAGTCTCAATCATATCAAGGCTGTCTCATGTTCACCAAGATATCTCGACTAAGGACATTACAGCATGTCAGCCTAGCTGAACAGCATTGAGACATTATTCAGAAGCACACTTATTGCAGCAGACAATGTAACATACTGAATAACAACCATTGCCTTTATAAACATAAGAGTTTATATACATGATACACATAGAATCCCAAGGCCTCAAACATTAGCCTTAAGGGCATACCCCAACAATCTCCCACTTGCACTTAATCTAATGGTTGAGAAATCTCAAACCCATATTATTACAGTGCTTCTCATGCTTCTGCTGCGCCAGAGGCTTGGTAAGTGGGTCAGCCAGATTGTCATCTGTATGAACCTTGCAGATTTTGATCTCGCCACGATCAATGATCTCCCGGATCAAGTGAAACCGTCTCTGTATGTGCTTGGACTTCTGGTGCGACCGTGGTTCCTTTGCTTGTGCTATTGCTCCAGTGTTATCACAGAAGATAACCAAAGGATCTGCACTCGAAGGAACAACACCAAGTTCCTTAATGAACTTACGAATCCACACTGCCTCCTTGGATGCTTCCGAGGCTGCAACATACTCGGCTTCTGTTGTGGAATCAGCAACAGTAGACTGTTTGAAACTTTTCCACACCACTGCTCCACCATTCAAGCTAAAAACATAGCCTGATTGCGATCGGAAATCATCCTGGTCCGACTGGAACGAAGCGTCAGTATATCCTTCAATACTGAGTTCTTCCTGACCACCATATATCAAGAACATATCTTTGGTCCTCCGCAGATATTTTAAAATGTTCTTGACCGCAATCCAGTGCGCCTGACCTGGATTACTTTGGAACCGACTGGTCACGCTTAACCCGTAAGCGACGTCTGGGCGAGTACACAACATCGCATACATAATGGACCCAATAGCCGAAGCATAAGGCGTATTGTCCATTTCATCTTTCTCAGTCTGTGTTTGTGGACACTGACTCTTCGAAAGATTCAGACCATGTCTGACTGGAAGATATCCTCTTTTAGAATTCTCTAAATGGAATCTCTCCAGGACTTTATCGATGTAAGTACTCTGGCATAGCCCGAGAAGCCTCTTAGATCTATCCCTGTAGATCTTCACACCTAATACATAGGCTGCTTCTCCTAGATCTTTCATCTGGAAACATTTTCCTAACCATGCTTTAACAGCATGCAGTTCAGGAATATCGTTTCCAATGATTAAGATATCATCGACGTAGAGGACTAGGAAAGTAATCACGCTCCCACTAAACCTCTTATATACACACGGGTCATCTTCGTTCTTGATGAAACCAAACTCAGAGATTGATTCATCAAAACGAATATTCCAGCTTCTTGATGCTTGTTTAAGTCCATAAATGGACTTCTTTAACTTGCATATTTTATGACGATCTGATGGATTTGTGAAACCTTCAGGTTGTGTCATATACACATCCTCATCGAGTTTTCCATTAAGGAAAGCCGTCTTCACATCCATTTGCCAGATCTCATAATCGTAATATGCAGCTATTGCGAAGAGAATCCGAATAGACTTAAACATGGCTACAGGAGAGAAAGTTTCATCATAATCTATCCCGTAGATTTGTTTGAAACCTTTCGCTACTAGCCTGCCTTTATAGGTAACCACGTTACCATCCATGTCAATCTTCTTCTTGAAGATCCATTTACAGCCTATAGGGATTACTCCCGGAGGCGGATCAACCAAATCCCAGACTTGGTTATCTGACATGGAGTCCATCTCGGCTCGCATAGCTTCAAGCCATCTAGCTGACTCCGGTCCACTGACCGCATCCGCATAAGTAAGGGGTTCATCATTATCAATGATGTAGACTCCGTCATAGCGCTCAGGCTGTCTACGGATCCTTCCCGATCTTCGCGGTTCCCGTGATATCTGAGCCTCAGGTAGTTCAATAACCTGATCCACCGGCTCAGGCTCATCCAACTGTGCTTGACTACTTTGTCCTTCCTCTGGATTCTCATCCAGCTTTATTTCTCTCCCACTGGCCTCTTGCAGAAGAAACTCCTTCTCAAGAAAAATGGCCGTCCGAGCAACAAATACCTTGTTCTCTTTGGGATCGTAGAAATAATAACCCTTAGTTTCCTTAGGGTAACCGACAAAGATGCATTTCTCAGATCTGCTCTCCAGTTTCCCAGAGGCGAGCTTTTTGACATAAGCCTCGCAACCCCAGATCCTGATAAATGTCAAGCTAGGCTGTTTCCCATACCACAACTCATATGGCGTCTTTGAAACGGCCTTGGATGGCACTCGGTTTAGTACCTTTGCTGCTGTTTCCAGTGCAAATCCCCAAAAGGAGTAAGGTAGAGTAGCCTGACTCATCATAGAACGAACCATATCAAGTAACGTTCTATTTCTCCTCTCGGACACACCATTCCATTGCGGTGTTCCTGGCGGAGTGAGCTGTGAGATAATCCCACACTCCTTCAGATAGTCAGTAAACTCTCGACTTAGGTATTCTCCACCTCGATCAGAACGAAGTGCCTTGATATTTTGGCCTAGCTGATTCTGTACTTCATTTTTGAACTCTTTGAACTTGTCAAAAGATTCACTCTTATGTCTCATTAGATAGACATACCCATATCTACTGAAATCATCAGTAAACGTAATGAAGTACTAATAGCCACCTCTGGCATGTTTACTAAATGGTCCACACACATCACTGTGTATAAGGTCAAGTAAACCTGAAGCCCTTTGACCTTTGTGAGGAAAAGGAGACTTCGTCATTTTACCCATTAAACAAGCTTTGCATGTATCAATCTCCTCATAGGAGAATGATCCCAGCAGTCCATGATCATGCAACCGCTTAATGCGCTTCTTGTTAATATGGCCTAAACGACTATGCCATAGCAAGGTGCTGTCATCAGCATACTTGGCTTTCTTATTATCAATATTTTGTATAGAATATTCCATGTCCAACATGAATAACCCATTGTTAATTGAACCAGTAGCATAAACAATATTATCAAGAGTAAGATAACACTTTGAAATCTTGCATTCAAAGGAAAACCCTTTCCTGACAAGTGCAGGAATAGAGATAATATTTTTGGTAATACTGGGTACAAAGTAACAATTGTTTAATTCTAATACAATGCCAGATGGTAATGAGATGTAATAATCCCCTACAGCAACAACAGCAACCCGTGCCCCGTTTCCAACTCGTAGGTCCACCTCATGCTGTCCCACCTGTCTTCTTCTCTTGAGTTCCTGCACATTTGAACAAATGTGAACTCCACATGCAGTGTCCAACACCCATGAAATAGAAGAAGAAGATATCATGACCTCAGTCACAAATATACCTGAGCCAGAAGCGATGCTTCCCCTCTTGTCTCCTTGGAGCGCTTTACAGTCCTTTTTCTAGTGACCCAGCTGGCCACAGTGGAAACATCTGTTGTCCTTCGACCGCTTCACCTTCTGTTTCAGAGCCTTGCTGTAGTTCTTGACAGGGGCCTTGCCCTTCTTCCCCTTCTTCTTGTTCCTGGAGGGGAACATCAAGACAGAGGTTGAAGGCTTTCCCTTCAGAGTTTCCTCAGTAGTCAAGAGCATATTCAGCAGCTCTGCCGGAGTACAATCGATCTTGTTCATATTAAAATTAATAATGAACGCATCGAAAGAGGGCGGGAGAGACTGCAGAATAATGTCTACAGCAAGCTCCTGATTGATGGTATGCCCCAGTTTCTCCAGAGCCTCCTTGTGCCCAATCATCTTGAGCACGTGAGCTCCCACTGGGCTCCCTTCAGCCAGTTTGCTCTGAAAGAATAGCTTAGTCAAATTATAGCGTTCTGTCCTCGCCTGTGCAGCATACAGCATCTTGAGGTTCGCTATAATTTCTATAGCAGACATATCCTCATGCTGACGCTGCGGCGGTGGTGTCATAGACGCTAGCATCAGGCAAGCAACATCAATGCTATCATTGACATGCTTTTCATAGGCATCGCAAACCGCCCTTGCGGCGTTCGCAGCGGGTTGAGGCGGCACAGTCGTCTCGAGGACATACAGTTTCCTCTCTGCCTTAAGAACAATCTTAAGGTGTCCGAACCAGTCTGAGAAGTTTGGCCCAGCAAACTTCTCCCTTTCCAGTAGGGATCGCACATTGAAGCTCATGGTGTTCGTTGCTGCAGGAATCTACAACAATGCAAGAACAGCAAGGTCAGTATCAATGTTTAGAATCAATCCAGGACTTAAGAAAGATTCTTTTCTCACTATTTTATCTGACTGAAAAATCCATTAAACAGTCCGAAAGAGTAACACTCTTTTAGTGAGATGGGATCCAGATTTCATACTTGGTCTCCGCGTCCCGCTCAGGCGAGATAAGATGCACAGAGAATACAAGTACTAATTTCTGGTAGGCAGTCCCTGCCAATCGCCAACTCGTGCGATTCCCCTTCATCTGGGCAATCCAGCAGACTGTGCCAACTGAGTTGGTACAACACAGTCTCTGATCCCACAGATGGCTACCTCCATATAGCTCACATATGCCCCATATGTAGCCTACATGGTCAAGCTAACCCGACCTACTCCCTGGACCACCACGTGCTATGCTGAGCAACGAGAAGCGATAAATCCCTTCTCTGTAACACGCAGGTGAAATCGCACACCGTCTGAAGATAGATGGACGTGCCCACTGAGTGGGTACAACACGGCTCCAACGATAATCAGAACAGCGAGGTTTCGCGTCAGAAGGCTTACGAGCTTGATATTTTAGCGTTGGATTTTAACGGTCTTTTATCTTCTTCACTATCATGCAATTCCTATGGTGATAGCAGAAGATAAATAAATCATGCTGTTCTACTTATATAAACAATAAAAGAAAGCATGGATCTTATGTGGTAAAAGCCCATAGAGCCTAAGTAAGACCTTAAATCAACTTAAGTCTTCACTTGCTCTTCTTGGGTCTTTTGCATCTCATCTGGTCCAACCCAGGGCCCTAGCGCTCAATGCAGCTCAGGTGCGCCCACCAGCTGAATGCCCCTCTGCGATGTGTGCTTTTGTGCTCTTGTCTAATTAAAATACATTTTAATCTATCTAGACAAGCTTGACTCGCAGGTCAAATATACAATAAATTAATTAAAAATGTGACTCGCAGATCACAAAAATAATAATTTACCAGGCTCGCAGGCCCCAGCACAGCACACATTAAAAGGGCAACCCACATAAGATTAAATAAACAAGCATCATGGCATCATTCAATCAACATGTGATCCATTACAAAGAAAATAAAATTTTGAAAACCCATTGGCATCAATTTTAATTTTCTTATGTGCCCTACAACCTTACAACGGTCCATTGATAGGGATCCACTCATCAATCTAGTTAGATCTATGCCCTTGCATGCACCAAGTCCTTACTGACTCGAGTTGACCTAATGGTCAACCATGCATGCGCCAAGGGCTGAACAGCCAACATGAGTTCTGGCAAGCGGGTGTGACCCCGGGCCTAACTCATGTGTGTTCACTGGTTGTCTCAACCAGACCTCGCTACACGCCTGTGATGCAATCGACCTATAGCCACCTCGTGCTTGCGCACAGGTGCCATCCGGTCGATCCATCTAGGCTGTCAGATGGTCTGATCAGACTAATTTGATCTATACTAGATGATGCTTTCAACCCCATCAACCCGTCTAAGGGTTTATAGTAAGCGCCTCTTAGATCTAGTAAACGCGCAAGTCATCAAGTTTTGTGAAAACATCAAGAACAACATGCGCAACTATCAACTAGCGCCAACATGACTCTCATACATGCGCAACATGAACATACTATCAACTAGTATAATCGCATGAAGAGAAAACATAGATCTAAGCATCAAGCATACATGGATCACACAAAGCAATCATAAGAACATATAAGAACCTATGCTCTGATACCAATTGTTGAGTCCCCTTCAAGGGGGAGCGCAAGGGGGTGAATCCCTAAGGGTGGCGCATATAACATTTTCGCATGAAGATGCTAGGGTTTTCACCAAAATCGCATGTAATATATTCTTATGATCAACTTCAAATGATTGAATGGATCAAGCGGAAGTTCATACCATAGCCATGAGTGGATGCGGCTTGGAAACAAAGACCAAGAGAGATCTTCTCCACAAGTGACGCACACAAGAAGAGAGATGGCTTCCTCTTGTTGATCTTTGTGCTAGCAAAGATCTTCAAGTGTCCTTGCCGAATGGAAGGGATGAAAGATGAGATCTTGCTCGGGCGAGAGCTCCACTTCTTCGTCCACGCCTTCCCCATGCGCAAAAATGCAAGAAGACAAGTGAAGTGAAGTCGTGAACGTCTTGGCGTTAGGCGTTTTGAAGAAGAGGTCTTGATGACTTACCATAAATGGAAGCATGCACTCATAAACGACCAAAACGCCTTCACCCTTTCGAACCATGTGTTCACATAAGTGAACCGGTTCTCCCTTTTGGTTCAATTGCATTTGGTTCAAAGAAAACCAAATCAAATAAGCCCAAGCCATGGTCTAGATCATATCAAACCCTATGGTTCCAGATCTAACCGTTTATCTCTTGATGCTCCTGATCTCACCGATCTAGCATCATCTCTCTCGATCGAAGCTTACCGATCTCAAGCCCTAATCAATCAAACATGATCAGACCAGATCTCACTTACAATCAGAGATTAAATCCCTTTAAACTGAACCCAAATAATTCAGTCCACACGATCTGACTCAAGTAAGCCATATCTTCAAATTGTGCGACCCTGAGGGTTTCCTTTAAATGTCGGTAACGATAACTTATGTTATCACGATCAGTGAGGGGTATCTAGCAACACATCACTGTCTCCCGATATAAAGGAAAGAGTCTTCCAAGACTACTCCCAAATCACAGCACAAGTGTGAAATCACTTCACGAGGCATACATGTTTCCTTTGCCACTGGATGTTCTTATTGGACAAGCGTGTCAAGCCTGTAGCTCCAATATGATGAGCATGATTAGATCAGATGAACATAGTCACCTGGGTATGGCCATACACTTTCTCAATCATCTCATTTAGGCGGGGGCCCCTTTAGAACATCACACTCCTTAAACAAGGAGACGGCAATCCTATATCTATCACTAGAGTCCTAACCTGACTCATGATCATTATCCAAGATAGTCTATAATCATTCTTTTTCAAATGATATTGAACTACCTCAAAACAATGACAATCATCATTTAGAAACACAAGTGATCTCAAGTCAGAGGACATGTGCCACTTGTTGCAAACAAGGATTATTCACATTGTGACAAGCAATTGAACATCCTAGTAGGGTCTGTCCAGTACATCCAATGTACCCATGAGTCTACATCTTATTCCATGCTCGAAGCATCCTATAAGATTAGAGCACATATTAGTCTCAATCATATCAAGGCTGTCTCATGTTCACCAAGATATCTCGACTAAGGACATTACAGCATGTCAGCCTAGCTGAACAGCATTGAGACATTATTCAGAAGCACACTTATTGCAGCAGACAATGTAACATACTGAATAACAACCATTGCCTTTATAAACATAAGAGTTTATATACATGATACACATAGAATCCCAAGGCCTCAAACATTAGCCTTAAGGGCATACCCCAACAATCTCCCACTTGCACTTAATCTAATGGTTGAGAAATCTCAAACCCATATTATTACAGTGCTTCTCATGCTTCTGCTGCGCCAGAGGCTTGGTAAGCGGGTCAGCCAGATTGTCATCTGTATGAACCTTGCAGATTTTGATCTCGCCACGATCAATGATCTCCCGGATCAAGTGAAACCGTCTCTGTATGTGCTTGGACTTCTGGTGCGACCGTGGTTCCTTTGCTTGTGCTATTGCTCCAGTGTTATCGCAGAAGATAACCAAAGGATCTGCACTCGAAGGAACAACACCAAGTTCCTTAATGAACTTACGAATCGTGGCTCCAATTGCTATAGATGCTACCTTTTGTTGTTACCACTACTAGTCGCAACTACTCCTTAATTAGCCTCAAAATTCCTTTGTTTTTGGTGTAAGTGCTCTAGAGATGTTGGGGTATGCCCTTAAGGCTAATGTTTGAGGCCTTGGGATTATTTCAGTATCATGTATAAACTCTATGTTTATAAAGGCAATGGTTGTTATTCAGGTTGTTACATTATCTGCTGCAATATGTATACTTCTGAATAATGTCTCAATGCTGTTCAGCTTGGCTGACATGCAGTATTGTCCTTAGTCGAGATATCTTAGTGAACATAAGACAGCCTTGATATGATTGAGACTAATATGTGTTCTAATCTTATAGGATGCTTCGAGCATGGAATAAGATGTAGACTCATGGGTACATTGGATGTACTGGACAGACCCTACTTAGGATATTCGATTGCTTGTCACAATGTGAATAATCCTTATATGCGAGCAAGTGGCATATTTCCTCTGACTTGAGATCACTTCTGTTTCTAAATGATGATTGGCATTGTTTTGAGGTAGTTCAATATCATTTAAAACATAATGGTTATAGACTATCTTGGATAATGAGCATGAGTCATGTTAGGGCACTAGTGATAGATATAGGATTGCCGTCTCCTTGTTGGAGTGTGATGTTCTATAGGGGCCCCCTGGATGAGATGGTTGAGAAAGTGTATGGCCATACCCAGATGACTATGTTCATCTGATCTAATCATTCTCATCATATTGGAATTACAGGCTTGACACGCTTGTCCAATAAGAACATCCAGTGGCAAAGGAAACACATATGTTAAGTGACTTGGGTTCACACTTGTGCTATGGTTTGGGTGTAGTCTTGGAAGACTCTTTCCTTTATATCGGGAGACAGTGATGTGTTGCTAGATACCCCTCTCTGATCGTGATAACGTAAGTTATCGTTACCGACATTTAAAGGAAACCCTTAGGGTCGCACAATTTGATGATATGGCTTACTTATGTCAGATCGTGTGGACTGAATTGTTTTGGTTCAGTTTAAAGGAGTTTAAACTCTGATTGTAAGTGAGATCTGGTCTGATCATGTTTGATTGATTAGGGCTTGAGATCGGTAAGCTTCGATCGAGAGAATAGATGCTAGATCGGTGAGATCAAGAGCATCAAGAGATGAATGGTTAGATCTTGAACCTTATGGTTTAATATGATCTAGACCAATGCTTGGTTTGATTTGGTCTTTGAACCAAATCCAATTGAACCGGTTCATCATATGAGCGCATGGTTCAAGTAATGGGAGAGAAGAAGTTTGTGATCGGTTCACTTGGAGTGAACGCATGATCGCATACATTGAAGCACTTGCTATTTTTGGAAATCGGTTTTCCATAATGTGGAACGCCTCCATGTTCGAAGAGCAACACTTCTCTCATCGCCATCTTCTCCTCTCTCGACCTCTCTTGTGTCGTGTGGTGAGACTTCACGCAAAGGAGAAGAGAACAAAACCAAGAGACATCTCTCATCTCCTTCACGAAGGGAAACCTTGAAGCTTTGCTAGCACAAAGACGCCAAGGGAGTAGTCATCTTCACCTTGTGTGCGTCACCTTTGGAGGAGAGCCGCTCGCCCTCTTCTTCCAAGTCGCCATCCAAGCAATGGCAATGGTATGATCTCTCACTAGATCTATACAAAATCTTTAAGTTGATCTATGTTCATACATGCGATCCTAGGAAACCCTAGATTCCACCTTGAGAAAATCTTATATCTGCATGATTAGGGTTTCGCCCCCTTTAATGGAACTTTCAAGAGATGCCTCCCCCCATGATGATCCAAGACAATCTAAAATGCCCTAGAAGTCTTTATTTTATACTTTTAGGGCTTCCACCTTTGGAAACAATCTGACGCTTACGGTCTGTTTCAAAGGAGGGAAATCAGGAGAGAAAGGAAGGAAATGAAATTCTTTCCTTCGATTTCCCTCGTTTCAAAGGAGGGAATGAGTGGAAGAAAAAAAAAATCCAATTCCTTTCCCTTGATTTTGTTCTCTCCAAATCGGACGGAAACACATTTCTGTCCGCTCGCCTAATTTTTAGCAGAGTCACATGTCTTCCTCTATCTCCCAAATCTCTTCGTATATTATATTATATTATATTATATCATAATATTATATTATATTATATTATATTATATAATTAGTAATATTATTTTTAATATTACTAATTATTTATTTATCATGCATAATATAATTAGTTTTAAAATTGAGTCCTTGCTAGTTTTCTTTCCTCTCACTGAAACACAAGGCCTAAAGAAGAAAACAATTATTTCTTTCCCTCCTTATTTCCTTTCTATTGTTATTTCCTTTCTTTCTTGATTTGTTTCCCTCCTCTGAAACACACTGTTAGTTAAAATTGACACAAGAATCATGCCTAGACAGATGAAGTCATGATCATGACTAATGTTATAAGCATGAAAAAGGGTCATAGTATGACCTTGACCTTCTATGTGAACACCTTCACTTTTTTGCAATGTTTTCATGGGTGCGATAAAGATCACACCCTTGTTGTGAAACTTTTTATTCTCTTCAAACACATTATGACTATGGTCTTCGTCATAAGTTGACTATGATGCTTTTTGAAGCTCTGTTTTACTTAAATTTGAGAGATGACTTCATCTTATCATTTAGAATTTTCTTATAGCATCAAATCTCTAGAAATCCATTAAAGAAAATGGTATATTTCAAACAAAAATAGATAATTGGGCCAAATATAATATAAAGTATCAAATTATGACTCAATTGGGTCATTTTGGGTCATTTTTAAATGTGATTGACCTTTTCAAATTCATCTTATAAATTGTAAGGTTTTTTTATTTAAATGGGTTCTAGCTTCCAATGAGCACAAGCACTCTTTGTTAATTACCCTTGAAATCAGGGACCTTTGATTAAAAAATCTATGTTACGCAATGAAATAGAAGAAAGATTGAAAATATTATTAATAAACATTATGAAAAATATATAATTTGATATAATAAAAAGTGACGAAAAGGAATAGTCTCCGCCAATTTGGACGACTTGTATGAATCAAATATCTAGCTTTGCAATAACTCATTTATTTTAGGAATATCTAGCCTCAACGACTTATTGGATATTTAATTTTGGGAGAATATCCGGCCTTGACGACTTATTGGATATTTTAATTTGGAAAAATACCCAACCCTGACGGCTTATTGGGTATTTAATTTTTGAGAATATCCAACTTTAGCGGCTTATTGGATATTTTAATTTAGAAAGTACCCAGCCTCAACGGCTTATTGGTGATGAGTATATACCATTTTTGTTGATATGTTGATTTGTGGCCTAGTCTATATTTTTGAAGAATTTATTGTTGATGCCTTGTATGATTCTATTGATAGTGAATGAACTCATGCTTGTGATTAGGACTATATCTATCATGTCGAATTTATTTCTTTAATATATATCTACTTTTAAAATTTTTCATTGATTGATGAATGAGATTTTAGGTGGATATATTGTTTGAAGAATTTGATTTGAAATTGAAACTACTTGTTAAATAAAATTAGCATATGAGTGTAATTTTGAATTGATGTCAATTGATTAGTCTAGTTGATGTTTTAGTCTATTTACTATTTGTTGGAAAGAAAGAATCCAAGATCCAAAAATAGTGAGTGACTCCCCTACTTGGCACTGTGTAAAATTGATAGTGGTACCGAAGATATGGGTTGAAGTCTGAAAAGAAAAAAAAATTAGAGAGAAAGAAAAAGAAAATGACTCCTCTACTTGGCACTATGTAAAATTGACAGTGGTACCTAAGACAAGAGTTGAAGTCCCAAATAAAAAGTATGTATCTATGTGGGTACATGCCATCAAAAACAAAAAAAGAATAAAAATAAAAAATGAAGAAAAGGAAAATTTTGAGTGGAAAAAGATTTTGGATATTCTATTCCTATAAACAAAGGTATGATAGATTTGAACTGAAACTTAGGTGAATTCATACGACTGAAATTCTAATTTTTATACAAGTTGCAAAGTTTTATTTGATTAAGTTGTGGATCTTGAGGATTGAATTCAAAAGATGATATGCCTATTTAAAATTTTATAAATCAATTGGCGGGATTTTTCATTGGTGATTTATTCTACAAATTTATTCTTCATGAGAAAATCTTTTCCTATGATCAATTTTTGATTTTTGCAAGAGGACAAGCAAAGTTTGAGACTTATGTGTTTGATGACACCGAAATTTATAGTTAATTTTGTGCCATTTCATATATCTTTTTGTGTCAAATTCATGAACCTTTGCTAATTTTTATGCCTTTTTTTATCAAATACTGCGGAATCTACACTTTTTTGGTTTTTGATGATTTTCAGGTAAAAAGGTACGATTTTTAGGTGTTTTCAAGCAATTCCAGATGCATGAATGAATTCCCACCATCAAAAGGAGACAACATGTCAAATTTCATGAAGATTGGAGCTTCAGACCATATTACGGCAGGGCCGTAATTTATATTACAGTACCGCATTTTCACCGGCTACCGTAATATCAGAGCACTGCCGTAATTTGAGAATTTTTCATCGAGAAAGATTTTCAGAAATTATGGCACTACCATAAAGATTTTCACGGGCTGTAATTTGGAGCGCTTTCCAATCAGAAATTTTGGCTGAAATTACGGCACTTCCGTAACCGATATTATGGTGCCGTAATTACCAGATAGTTTCGATCAGAGAACTCGACTGAAATTACGGCAGTGCCGTAACCAAAAACATGGCCGTAATTCTAACTCTGGACGCGATTTTCCTGGTCAACCTTGAAGTCCGATTTTGCGTGATCGATTGCGGATGATCTAGGCCATAAAATTCAAAGCTGTAAGAAGCAAAAGGAGAGCTTTTCGTGAGGAGAAGACACGGACACCAAAAGTCCTAATTTTCATCAACTGTCGGGAGAGAAATCGAGTTTCATGCCGCCGCCTTAGGTTTCGCCGCCGGGAAGCATACAACGCATCTCCGGCCGTGAAATTTGAGGGGAAGCTTCGCTTGGAAGAGGAGACAATACCCCAGAAGTTTCAGAGAGAAAGGATCTCGATCGGAGGAGAAATCGATAAAAGCACGCCGCCGACACTATTCACGCATGGAAATTACGATTGTAATTTCCATTACAGCCATGTGGTTATTTGTTTTTCCCCTCTTTCTTGATTTCCTATACTTTGATACTATGGATTATTGTAATCTTTCATCCATGCTAGCTTAAACCGTTTATGGGACATGGGGGAGTAATTCTCTTTGATTTCTTAATGACTAGATAAATTTTTCATTACTTCGTCACGTATAATTTTAGCATGATAATTCTACTTATGTGATAATAGCTCTTTAATTCTCCATAAATTCATGTTATTAATCATGTTTTAGAGTTTTCACAATAAGGACCGAAAGGTGACTTGCTTGAGAACTTAGAACCCTAGAATTGAATGGTAGGAACTTACTGTAAGAAATTAGGTTAGTTCTTGTTTCGTGATTTTAGAAGAATAATTGTCATGATAATAATATGAATCTAGGATTGAGTTAATTTATCAAACGTGGAGATCTTGTGCGAAGGTGAGGATCGGAACGTTGGAGAACTATAAGTAGAACTTGTGTTGAGACTCGGATGCACGAAAGTGATCCTTGAGATTCCACTTGAGATAATCAACTTAGAATTTGGATGCATGAAAGTGATCCTTGAGTTCTTTGATTGATGATTTACTTATTTTCAGCTTGGGATAGATCTTGTGCAAAAGAAAATATCGGTCCTTGCATGATTGTCTGCACGAAAGTGAGACAATCCCTTTATGAAGTAAATTATATCTTTATCATGATAAAATTAAACTGACGAATTACTATTCATATCTAGTCATAGAAATTAAAGTGAATGAAACCCTAGTCCCAAATCTTCTCTCTGTTATTTTTGATAGCCTTCATTAGTTCACTTGCATTGTTTCGATTTCCTAGATAGTAAGAACTCAATTATTCAGTACTTGACAACGAGGTCTCTTTGGTTCGATATCTTTCTTTATTACTTCGAATATCCGTGCACTTGCGGACTACAACAATTATGAAAGTAACACAATGTTATATCATCAAGCATGCATCTCCACAGGGTGCTCAAAGTATCAAAATATCATCATACAACCATATCGATATAACCATCAATAACAAAATGTGATAATACAACCCCATCGAATGAATAGAAATCAACATCATTATCATACAACCATATCAAATAGGAATATAAGCATGTAAAGTAGAGTAGCAATGGCGGACACAACAAGTATTGAGGAATCATCCTTCCCTATGAGCAAATGAAATATCAATAAGATAAAGAAAATAGAATGCAAAGAATTAAGGAAAAGGGATACTCACAAAACTCTACTCATCATCTGATCCAATCTCTTCGGTGTCCTCCTCTGCTCCATCCATAGGATCAAAGGGCTGCTCTCTCTAGTGCCCACTATGGTCTCCACCTCTCCTCGAGTCCTAGAATCCAAAATGATCATATAAGAAATTCCCCATCTCTTCCATATAGTTGCTGAGATGTTCCACATCGTAGTGAAGGTGATGCATCAAGTCCTTCATCTCCCCTACGGTATCCATCATCCTTTCCATACAATGTCCCTGACGATATATCTCAGCGGAGAGTGCCTGGAATCCTGGGTCGAAGGCACTAGACCATCCTCTAGTAGGTCTGTGGGAAGAATCAGCAGCTGGGTGTGTAGGATCAGCAGGCCGGTGAGATGGTGACTCTATACCATAGGGATCATCTCTTCCACCCCAAGTGGGTGGTGGTGGAACTGCACTCAATGGTGGTGTAAAAGCTGCCTCGGCTGTGCTCGGTGAAAGCTTCCAATTCGCTCTTTCTTTCACAGTGGTCTTCTCTACATGGGGTAATGGTAGAGTAGGGGCATTTGGTCCAAGGACCAAACAAAAGACATCCCCCTCTCTAACTATCATTTTCATTGCCATGCAAGACTCAAGATCAAGCCTTGCATTCCCCCTTGCCACTTCTATCCCATATGGTTCAACATTCAGATGCACGACTATAGGGGTAATCAGCCCCCCTATTACAATGGCGCCCTTCTTCGCCCTAGCCACTTTGTCCATGTGCTTCATCAAAAAGAAAGCAACATCCACTACTACTCCATTAAACATCCCCAAAGAAAGTAAAGCTCAGTCTGTCGCACCATTCCATCACTGTCTCCTCTGCCAAAGACTGTGTGAGCAAGAACTCTATGAACATACTTTATACAAGGATTCGTGATCCTTGAAGCTATAGCAGAAACAGCAGAAAAATGAGTCTCATGGGTAATCTGGTTCCAAAACACATTCTCTATAAGCCCAATTGGTATTTGGGTATACCCTCCTGAACCCAAGTGAAAGATAGATCTGACTTCTCTCAAATTTAACTTCCTCTCCACATTAGCTAGCCTGAATGTGATTTCTCCTTCAGCAGGTCCATTAGAAAACTCTCGTAGGTCCACATTCAAGCTACTCAAAAATTCCAAAGCAAGTGGCAAATAAGTATATGGTGTTATCTCAAAAAATCTTCTAGCTCTGATTTGCTCAAACATCCAAGATACATCCTCGTAGAGCCCAAGTGCCTCTAAAGTCCTTCTATCAACATATTTTGTATTGACAACTCTTCTTTCCACCAATTGATTGTACCTTGACTCTTGAATTTCATCTCTAAAAACAATGCCATAGGGATTTGGTGGTGAAGAGGATGTAGCTAGTCCTTTTCCTCTTTTCTTTGAAACTACTTGCTTAATCTTGGGTGCCATGAGTGAACTTATAGCTGCAACTTGAGATTGACAATGTAATATAGCAAAGTATGGCAAGTTTGAATTCAAATAATACTTCCAATCATGAACAACAATACTCATCAAGCATTAATGAAGCTAAGATAAACTAATATGCATGCTTGAACCTAAAGATACAGTTAGAGATGAAAGGGGCAAAATTTGAATAGTGTATCTCAGCAAATCCAACTCGTTTAAGCTTAAATCTCTCATAAAAATTGATCAAAAATGCTAGAAACGAACCAGAACTAGTCGCCTATCATCTAAGAAGTAAATAGAAGGAAGAATCTCAGACATTGACCAAGAATCGAAGAGAAACGAAGGAAGGGGCGAAACTTGCGTGAAAACTCACCAAAACAGAGAAATCGGTGAAAAGAGTACCAGATCGGTGGTGAAAACCGGAAAGGAAGAGTCGCCAGCGAGCTCTGACGATCGGAGAAGGTCTGGAGATGAAGGTCGGCACGAGAACGAGTGAGCAAACCTAAAACACAGCCTAGAAAATCCTAAAAAATGGCATAGGAATCATGTTTAAAAATAGAGTTACGACCGTAAAAATCATTATGGCAGTGCCGTAATCTGGCGAAATTGAAAAACACGAGCCGTAAAACGAATACGGTAGTACCGTAATTTGGCTCAAACTCTCGGGTCAAAAAACACCCATAATTACGGTACTGTGAAAACGATTACGGTAGTACCGTAAAAACGTGAAAACTTTCGGGTTGAAAACAGATGAAAATTATGGTACCACAAAAATGGTTATGGTGGTGCAGTAAAAATAATCACAATTTTTTTTAAGGTAAAAAAAATTAGCTCCAAAAATACGGCTCATAAAATTACTTACGGTAGTGCCGTAAAAGCAAAACACTCTCGGGTCAATTTTGGACACAAAATACGGTACCGTGAAAATACTTACGACAGTACCGTAATCTCATCACAATCTTCTGGTCGAAAGTAGACTGGAATTACGGTACTATAATATACATTACGGTAGTGCCGTAATTTGCGCCAAAACTTACTTACCTACAAAAATAAAAGAAAAATTAGTTCTAAAAATAAACTAAGATAAAAGAAAATAAAAGAAAGCAACTAAAGTTAGAATGCTTGGGTTGCCTCCCAAAAAGCGCTAATTTAAAAGTCTTTAGCTTGACCCTTCTGCACTCAGACTCGATCTTGAACTCTTCAATTTCCACTCTGATTTTTCTTTGATTTGAGCATCACTATGAATCACATATGGCTCAGTCTTGAAATAGTGTTCAAATTTACTCAATATCTTCTTTCCTTTGTCAATCAACTTAGAGTCTCTTCTTCTTCTTCTCTTTTTCTTCTTCTTCTCAGAAATTTGATGTCCTTTCTCCTGTAATCCTTTATAATATCCTCAGAAAAATTGTTAGTTTCAAAATTAGAGGATTCATCAAATAAATTATGAACATCATAAACAACATCATCTACTATATCGATACTACAACACGATCCATAATATGAAAGTTTGTTCAAAGAATTAGCAAGATCGAATTCAATTACTTTTTCACAAATATCAAAAGTGATTTTTCCTTTTTTAACATCTATATGTGCTCCAGCAGTAGCCAAAAAGGGTTTACCAAGAATTATGAGATTTTTATGATTTTCTTCCATGTCAAGTATTACAAAATCTGTAGGTATGAAAAATTCACCTACCTTGATTGGAACATTCTCTACAATACCTATAGGATACTTTACTGAGCTATCAGCGAGCTGTAAAGATATGGACATTGGATTAAGCTCTCCGATGTCCAGCTTCCTGCAAATAGATAAAGGCATTAGGCTTACACTGGCACCTAGATCACATAAGGCTTTGTTAAAAGACATGCTTCCAATAGAACAAGGTATAGAGAAACTACCTGGATCCTTCAGTTTTGGTGGCAATTTATTCTGAATAATAGCACTACAATCCTCAGTTAAAGCCATAGTACCATAGTCCTCTAATTTTCTTTTGTTATACAAGATTTCTTTCAAGAATTTTGCATATGATAGCATTTGAGATATAACTTCAGTAAAAGGAATATTAATATAAAGCTTTTTCAACACTTCAAGAAATTTGCCAAATTGTTTATCAAGTTTTGCTTGCACTAACCTTTGGGGAAAGGGTATAGGTGGTCTATAAGGTGGAGGTAAATTAGGTTTAGAATCATCATTCTGACATGGCTCATCACCTTTGGGTTCATCACCCTTTTGAGGTGGCAAACTTGCTTGGGTTTGCTCATGTGCAGAAGATTTTTCTAACTCTAATTCATCATCATTATCATTATTAGGCTCTTTTTCATTGTTCACAACTTTCCCTTTGGGTTCCTCTAATTGTCTCCCACTTCTAGTGATGATAGCATTATAGTATTCCCTAGGGTTCAACTCAGGTTTAGCAGGTAATTTTCCAGGGGGTCTGTAAGAACTACTAACTTGTTGTGCTATTTGATTTTCTAAGATTTTTTTGTGGGCTGCTAATGATCCTACTTGAGAAGCTAATTGACTAACCATTCCCTTAAGATCTTCAATTTCTTTGTTTTGATTTTGCATGAACTGATTTTGATTAGTCATAATCTTTTCTAGCATGGACTCAATGTTTGAATTCTGATTTTGATTTGGGTTTTGACTTTGATTTGGCATATTTTGGAACCCTCTATTTTCAGTTTGTCCCCCTACATTGTTGTTGTTTTTCCAAGATAAGTTGGGGTGATTCCTCCATCCAGGGTTGTAGGTACTAGAATAGGGATCATTGTTTCTTCCTTGATTATAATTCCTTAATGCATTAACATGTTCACTATCTTGACTAGCAATGACCTTACAATCTTCAGAGATATGACCATTGTTACCACATATATCACAAACAAGAGATGAAGAAACAACAGCAGTTTGCATCTTAAAGGAATCAAATCTGTTGCATAAAGAGTCTACCTTTTATGCCAAGGTGCGCCAACCATCACTTCCATTCTTACCTTGGGAAGGTTTATAAAGTACTCCTCTCTCTGAAGTCCACTGGTTATGATTTAAAGCCATTTCTCCCAGCAACTTGAAAGCATCATCAATGGTTTTGCTCATCAGAGCTCCTCCTGCAGCAACATCAATAGTTAGTCTGGTATTATAAAGCAAACCATTGTAAAAAGTATGAATTAAAACCCAATTTTTAATGCCATGGTGAGGACACTTTCGTTGTAAATCGTTGAATCGCTCCCATGCCTCACTAAAAGATTCACCATCCCTCTGTGCAAAGCTTGAAATCTGGTTTCTCATTTGGATGGTCTTGCTTGGTGGAAAATATTTCATCAAGAAGGCATTGAACAATTGCTCCCATGTGGTAAAGGTACCGGTAGGTTGTGCTTGAAGCCAAGATCGTGCTCGGTCTCTAAGAGAAAAAGGAAACAATCTCAGTTTTAATGCATCATTAGAAACACCATTTATTTTAATTGTATCACAAAGTTCAAAAAATAAAGAAAGGTGTTGGTTAGGATCTTCAAGAGGAGATCCTCCAAACTGGTTCTGTTGAATCATAGATAAGAAAGCAGGCTTGATTTCAAAGTTATTAGCCTCTATGACCGGTTTAGCAATGCTAGAGTGAATCTCTCATGGATTAGGGGCTGCATAGTCCCTAAGTGATCTTTGTTCTGCCATGGTCACTTCTTCCTCTTCTTGTTGTCTTTATTCAAATCTCAACTTCCTACATAGTCTAAGAGTTTTATTTATCTCAGGATCAAAAGGTACAAGAGGACCTGATCTAAGATTCCTGCACATGCAAAGTAGATAGATCAAATGATTTCAAGAGAAAAGAAAATAATAGAAAAAAATAGAAAATAAAACCTAGTCTAGCAATACTTTCAATATCTTCAATATTGACAAAACCAAGGTCCCCGGCAACGACGCCAAAAACTTGTTATTTCCGCAAGTGCACGGATACTCGAAGTAATGAAGAAAGATATCGAACCACAGAGACCTCATTGTCAAGTACTGAATAATTGAGTTCTTACTATCTAGGCAATCGAAACTATGCAAGTGAACTAATGAAGGCTAACGAAAATATTAGAGAGAAGATCTGGGACTAGGGTTTCATTCACTTTAATTTCTATGACTAGATATGAATTGTAATTCGTCAGTTTAATTTTATCATGATAAAGATATAATTTACTTCATAAAGGGATTGTCTCACTTTTGTGCAGACAATCATGCAAGGACCGATCTTCGCTTTCGCGCAAGATCTATCCCAAGCCGAAAATAAGTAAATCATCAATCAAAGAACTCAAGGATCACTTTCATGCATCCGAATTCTAAGTTGATTATCTCAAGTGGAATCTCAAGGATCACTTTCGTGCATCTGAGTCTCAACACAAGTTCTACTTATGGTTCTCCAACGTTCTGATCCTCACTTTCGCACAAGATCTCCACGTTTGATAAATTAACTCAATTCTAGATTCATATTATTATCATGGCAATTATTCTTCTAAAATCAAGAAACAAGAACTAATTTAATTTCTTACAGTAAGTTCCTACTATTCAATTCTAGGGTTCCAAGTTCTCAAGCAAGTCACCTTTCGGTCCTTATTGTGAAAACTATAAAACAAGATTAATAACATGAATCTATGGAGAATTAAAAAGCAATTATCACATAAGTAGAATTATCATGCTAAAATTATACATGACAAAGTAATGAAAAATTTATCTAGTCATTAAGAAATCAAAGAGAATTACTCCCCCATATCCCATAAAAGGTTTAAGCTAGCATGGATGAAAGATTACAACAATCTATAGTATCAAAGTGTAGGAAATCAAGAAAGAGGGGAAAAACAAATAACCACACGGCTGTAATGGAAATTACAGTGCGTGAACAGTGCCGGCGGCGTGCTTTTGTCGATTTCTCCTCCGATCGAGATCCTTTCTCTCTAAAACTTCTGGCGTATCGTCTCCTCTTCCAAGCGAAGCTTCCCCTCAAATTTCACGGCTGGAGATGCGTTGTACGCTTCCCGGCGGTGAAACCTAAGACAGCAGCGTGAAACTCGATTTCTATCCCGACAGTCGATGAAAATTAGGGCTTTTGGTGTCTGTGTCTTCTCCTCGCGAAACTCCTTTTGCTTCTTACAGCTTTGAATTTTATGGCCTGGATCGTCCGCAATCGATCGTGCAAAAATCGGACTTCAAGGTTGACCAGAAAAATCGCGTCCAGAGTTAGAATTATGGCCGTATTTTTGGTTACGGCATTGCCGTAATTTCAGTCGAGTTCTCTGATCGAAATTATCTAGTAATTACAGCATCATAATATCGGTTACGACAGTGCCATAATTTCAGCCAAAATTTCTGTTCGGAAAGCGCTCCAAATTACGGCCTGTGAAAATCTTTACGGTAGTGCCGTAATTTCTGAAAATCTTTCTGGATGAAAAATTCCCAAATTACGGCAGTGCTCTGATATTACGGTAGCCGGTGAAAATACGGTACCGTAATATAGATTACGACCCTGCCGTAATATGGTCTGAAGCTCCAATCTTCATGAAATTTGACATATTGTCTCCTCTTGATGGTGGGAATTCATTCATGCATCTGGAATTGCTTGAAAACGCCTAAAAAACGTGCCTTTTTTACCTAAAAATCATCAAAAACCAAAAAGAGTGTAGATTCCGCAGTATTTGATAAAAAAGGCATAAAAATAAGCAAAAGTTCATGAATTTGACACAAAAAGATATATGAAATGGCACAAAATTTATTATAAATTTCGGTGTCATCAATTGGGTATTTGATTTTGGAAAATAGCCTGCCTTAGCAGCTTATTAGATATTTTAATTTAGAAAATACCCGGCCTCAACGGCTTATTGGGTATTTAATTTTTGAGAATATCTGACCTTAGTGGCTTATTGGATATTTTAATTTAGAAAGTACGCGGCCTTAATGGCTTATTGGGTATTTGATTCTTGAAAATATTCGGCTTTGACTGCTTAATGGATATTTCAATTTAGAAAGTAATCGGCTTCAATGGCTTATTGGGTATTTGATTCTGGAAAATATTCGGCCTTAGTGGCATAATAGATATTTCAATTTAGAAAGTACTCGGCCTCAACGGCTTATTGGGTATTTTAAATTTAGAAAATACCCGGCCTCAACGGCTTAGTGGATATTTTGATTTGAGAAATATCCGGCCTTGACGGCTGATTGGATATTTTAAATTTGGGAAAGTATCCGGCCTCAACGGCTTATTGGATATTTTATTTTGTGAATCATCCGACCTTGACGGCTTATTAGATATTCAAATTTGAGAAAATATCCGGCCTTAACGGCTTATTGGATATTTTACTTTGTGAATTATTTGGCCTTGACGGCATATTTGATATTCAAATTTGAGAAAATATCCGGCCATGACGGCTTAATGGATATTTTGATTTTTTGAAATACCCAGCATGACGGCTTAATGGATATCTTAATAAAACTTCAGTCTTAACAAGTGTAACGTTGAGAAACTACGCCCCGACGTCAATCGTCGACGTATGCACCTTCTAAACAATACTTCGTCACGATGCACTAAGGCCTTAAGTAATATTATTTTGTTTTTTTGTGCATATTTAAATATTCAATTGAGAGCATTTTAGAGTTAGGCACTTAGTCAAATGCGACGTTGAGTTAAGTTCGAGCCGCCAGAGAGGTGATCAACGATCAACCATGTAAATATGATTATACATATTATCTTACTTTTATATTTCATTAAGTATATGTTTTTTATTTACTTTTGTTAAATTTCTTTTTTTTTTATGAGAAAGAGTAACTTTACTCTTTCACCCCATATACCATCCCGCTGTTCGTGGCAAGATTGCAATGCTGCCGAGCTTCCGACGGAGGAAGCTCCGGCGAGGGGCGCTGGTGAAAAGGGATTATGGTGCCCGAGAATTGGTTGACGGCAAGGCAAGATGATGCTGCTGCTATGGCTGTCGAGGGAAGAGGCGTGATTTTAGGGCTACTAGGTTTGCAGCAGCGTTGCCGAGCTTCCATTCAAGTTCCGAGAGGGGACAAGGGGGAGCCAGAGCCGTTAACGGTAGAGGCATCACAAGTTCTCAGTTTCCAATGAGAGGTGCCGGTGAGAAATCGGAGGAGCAGTGGCGGGATTTTTGTGAGCCCACAACACTGATGAGCGATCGATGGGGACTTCAAGCTGCTCGCCAGAGCTCTGGCGTTGATAACTTGGATTTTTGAGTGGAAGGGGCAGGAAATCAGGCCCTCGACCTTCTGAATGATGACGCCAACGAGTATCAAGAGGCATTCATTATTGCCAGCAAGGGGAAAGTGGCAAGATCTGGTGAGGTCACATGGAAGGAGGAGCAATGGAGCCACCGTGCTTCTAGTGATGTGACTCCAAGCTATTGAATTTGTAGTGGCATCGCCAAGCTTCCACTGGATGAACCCATGGTGAGAAGAGACAGTGGTGGCACTTGCTCAGCTTTTAATGAATGACGAGGTTCTAAGAAGATTGCTACGTCTTGGTCACTAGACTTGAGTTGATGATTCTGGCTCTGTTCCGCTACTCGCCGAGGTGCGATAGATTTTAGGCGGCTACTAGGTTCGAACAAAGGGCATTGCTCACTGCCTCTGATAAAATTCTAGATTAGTTCCGGTGCTTCTGGAACAGAGTTTACTTAGACTGTTTCGCATCAATGATTTTGATTTGCTTTTCTTTCTGTTGATTAGAGTGTTGGGAATCCCCGGACCTTATAAAACTTTAAAACACAGCGGAAGCGAAGGCCCGAAAGAGAATTCCCAAAAACACCAGGATCCCTTACGAGAGAAAATCGAAGGATGTGAAGAGTAGTACCATATCAAGCAATTTTAGGAGCGGTCGATGATGAAGATGCGCAAGTGTCTGTCCTCTACAATCGCGCACACACGGGCTCCTCGAGTCCTCTCCAATCTCCATGCTGGGTGCTAGCCCCGGGAGATGAGATCCACGCCTCTGGCCTTCTCAACTTGCGCCAATGCCAAGGAGAAGAAGGGGTGTTGGCGACAAGGAGTGGGAAACACTACCACTTGTCCCAACCCTTGATGCATAAACTTTTATTGTAGTCACCTCCAAGACCCTCACGCCAAGGAGCAGAGGGAAGGCGACAACTGTTGGGGTATGCCCTTAAGGCTAATGTTTGAGGCCTGTGGGAATGTAACAAGTATCATGTAATAAACTATTATGTTTATAAAGGCATGGTTGTTATTCAGTTAGTTACATTGTCTGCTGCAATATATGTTCTTCTGAATAATGTCTCAAAGCTGTTCAGCTGGGCTGACATGCTGTTATGTCCTTAGTCGATGTATCTTGGTGAACATGAGACAGCCTTGATATGGTTAAGACTAATATGTGTTCTGATCTTATAGGATGCTTCGAGCATGGAATAAGATGTAGACTCATGGGTACATGGGATGTACTGGACAGACCCTACTAGGATGTTCAGTTGTTTGTCACAACGTGAATATTCCTTGTATAAGACAAGTGGCACATTTCCTCTGACTTGAGATCACTTGTGTTTTCTAAATGATGATTGTCATTATTTTGAGTTAGTTCAATATCATTTGAAACATAATGATTATAGACTATCTTGGATGGTGAGCTTGAGTCAGGTTAGGGCACTAGTGATAGACATAGGATTGCCGTCTCCTTGTTTAAGGAGTGTGATGTTCTAAAGGGGCCCCCTGGATGAGATGATTGAGAGAGTGTATGGCCATACCCAGGTGACAGTGTTCATCTGATCTAATCATGCTCATCATATTGGAGTTACAAGTTTGACAGACTTGTCCAATAAGAACATCCAGTGGCAAAGGAAATATGTATGCTTTGTGAAATGATTCACACTTGTACTATGGTTTGGGTGTAGTCTTGGAAGACTCTTTCCTTTATATCGGGAGACAGTGATGTGTTGCTAGATACCCCTCACTGATCGTGATAATGTGAATTATCGTTACCGACATTTAAAGGAAACCCTTAGGGTCGCACAATTTGATGATATGGCTTACTTAAGTCAGATCGTGTGGACTGAATTGTTTGGGTTCAGTTTTAAGGGATTTAATCTCTGATTGTAAGTGAGATCTGGTCTGATCATGTTTGATTGATTAGGGCTTGAGATCGGTAAGCTTCGATTGAGAGAATGGATGCCAGATCGGTCAGATCAGGGGCATTAAAGAGATCGACGGTTAGATCTAAAGCCTTAGGGTTTATTTGATCTAGGCCTTGTCGCTTGGCTTGGTTGGTTCTTAAACCGAACCAATTGAACCAGCTCACTAAAAGAGCGCTTGGTTCATAGGGAGAGGAGTGGGCGACGAGTTCACATAGCGTGAACGTTGGGATGAGGAGAGGTTACTATTTTTAGTAACCATGATCTCCATGTCGAGTGGGCACTCATCCGAAATAGAGTATTCTCTATTTTCGCCAATTCAATTATTCCTCTCGCAAGTTTTCCTCTCGACTTGGTGTGCGGCGACGCTTGGAGGTTGAGGAGGATTCGGCCAAGGAGAAAGACATCTCTTTTCCTTTCACTCGACAAGGACCTCTTGGAACCTTGCTAGCACAAGGAGCACCAAGAGAGATAGCAACATCATCTTGTGTGTGACGACAAGGAGAAGATCTACTTTGATCTTTGCTTCCAAGGAAACATCTTTCCATGGCGATGGTATGAATGTTTTCTTATTGTTATCAAGTTGATCTTTTGCATGCGTATCGATCTTATAACCCTAATTCCGCAAGAGAATAATTTTATGCGCCATATGCTCTAAGGGTTATGCTCCCCCATGAAGGGGACCCCCCTTATTTAAGGGGTTCTTTCAACTGGTATCAGAGGAGGTTGAATGCATGTTATCTTGATTGCTTGATGATTTGCGTGATCCATATATGCGAATGTATGCTTAGATCTTCAACATGCGAAAATTACATGATGAAAATCTTGTCTATATGTTTATCTTGCGCATGTTAGTTGGCGCTTCAAAGTTGTAGTTTTCTTTTCAAAACTTATACACTTGCGCGACTAATGCTAGATCTAAAGACCTTACTGTAAACCCTTAGACGGGTTACTGGGGTTGATGTCACCCCCTAGGTTAGATCCAATCATGTCTGATCAGATCATCTGACAGCCTGAAAGGGTCGACCAGATAGCACCTTGGCGCAAGCCTATGGTGGCTATAGGTCGACTGCAGACAGGTGTGTAGCGATGTCTGATTGTGACGATTAATGAACGCACCTGAGTTAGGCCCGGGGTCACTCCCGTTTGCCAGACCTCAGTGTGGTCGTTCAGCCCTAGCGCATGCATAGTTGACCTTTTGGTCGACTCGAGTCAGTTAGGACTTGGTGCATGCAAGGGCAGTGGATCTGACTAGGTTGGATGAGTGGATCCCTAGTAATGGACCGTTGTAAGGTTGTAGGGCAAATAAGGAAAAATTAAAATTGATCCCATGGGGTTTTCGAAAATTTTAATTTTTATCATGGATCACATGTTTGCTGATTTGATACATATGTTTGTCTATTTAAGTCATATGTGGGCTGCCCATATTAATTGTGTGCTGTGCTGGGGCCTGCGTGCCTGTATTAAAATTGTAAATTAATTATTGTGATCTGCGAATCACTGGGTTTTAATTTATAAATGTAAGTGACCTGCGTGTCACTCTTGTCTAGATAGTTAAATTTGTAATTTAATTAGACAAGAGCACTGAGCACACTTGGCGATGGCGCATGCAGCAATGGGTGGACCAGGTGGGAGGTCTAGGGTTCGACCCTAGGACCTGGCGCAAATTCCTGGTGGGCGCACCAGAGCTGCAGATGGCGCTTGGGCCCAGGTTTGGGCCAGATGAGCAGCAAAAGCCCCATGAAGAAAAGCAAGTGAAGACTTAAGTTCTTAAGGTCTCACTAGGGCTATGGGCTTTTACCACATATGACACATGCTTTCTTTTATTGCATAAATATTAGAAATGCATGATAGATTTATCTTTTGCTATCACCATAGGGATTGACTGATAGTAATAAAGATAAAAGACCGTTAAAATCCAACGCTAAAATATCAAGCTCGTAAGCCTTCTGACGCGAAACCTCACTGTTCTGATTATCGTTGGAGCCGTGTTGTACCCACTCAGTGGGCACGTCCATCTATCTTCAGACGGTGCGGGATTACACCTGTGTGTTACAGAGCAGGGATTTATCCCTTCTCGTTGCTCAGCATAGCACATGGTGGTCCAGGGAGTAGGTCGGGTCAGCTTGACCGTGTAGTCTACATATGTGGCGCATATGGTAGCACATGGAGGCAGCCGTCTGTTGGGGTCAGAGATTGTGTTGTACCAACTCAGTTGGCACAGTCTGCTGGACTGCCCAGATGAAGGGGAATCGCACGGGTTGGCGATCGGCAGGGACTGCCTACCAGAAACTAGTGCTTGTACTCTCTGTGCATCTTATCTCGCCTGAGCGGGACGCGGAGACCAAGTATGAAATCTGGATCCCATCTCACTAAAAGAGTTCTACTCTTTCGGGCTGTTTTGCTGGATTTTTCACGCCTGATAAAATAGTGAGAAAAAGAATCTTTCTTAAGTCCTGATTGATTCTTATACATTGATACTGACCTTGCTGTTCTTGCATTGTTGTAGATACCTGCAGCAACGAACACCATGAACTTCAATGTGCGATCCCTACTGGAAAGGGAGAAGTTTGCTGGGCCAAACTTCTCTGACTGGTTTGGACACCTTAAGATCGTTCTTAAGGCAGAGAGGAAACTGTATGTCCTCGAGACGGCGATACCGCCGCAGCCCGCTCCGAACGCCGCAAGGGCGGTTCGGGAAGCCTATGAAAAGCACGTCAATGATAGCATTGATGTCGCTTGCCTGATGCTAGCGTCTATGACGCCACCGCTGCAGCGTCAGCATGAGGATATGTCTGCTATAGACATGATAGCGAACCTCAAGATGCTGTATGCTGCACAGGCGAGGACTGAGCGCTATAATTTGACAAAGCTCTTCTTTCAGAGCAAACTGGCTGAAGGGAGCCCAGTGGGAGCTCACGTGCTCAAGATGATTGGGCACAAGGAGGCTCTAGAGAAACTGGGGCATACCATCAACCAGGAGCTTGCTGTGGACATTATTCTGCAGTCTCTCCCGCCTTCATTCGACGCGTTCATTATTAATTTTAATATGAACAAAATCGATTGTACTCCGGCAGAGCTGCTGAATATGCTCTTGACCACTGAGGAGACTCTGAAGGGTAAGCCTTCAACCTCTGTCTTGATGGTTCCTTCAAGGAACAAGAAGAAGGGGAAGAAGGGCAAGGCCCCGGTCAAGAACTACAGCAAGGCTCTGAAGCAAAAGGTGAAGCGGTCCAAGGAATACAGGTGTTTCCACTGTGGCCAGCTAGGTCACTGGAAAAAGGACTGTAAAGCGCTCCAAGGAGATAAGAGGGGAAGCTTTGCTTCTGGCTCAGGTATATTCGTGACTGAGGTCATGTTTTCTTCTTCTGTATCATGGGTGTTGGACACTGCATGTGGAGTTCACATTTGTTCAAATGTACAGGAACTCAAGAGAAGAAGGCAGGTGGGACAGCATGAGGTGGACCTACGCGTTGGAAACGGGGCACGGGTTGCTGCTGTTGCTGTAGGAGACTACTTTATTTCTTTACCATCTGGACTTGTATTGGAACTGAACAGTTGTTACTTTGTTCCCAGTATAACTAAAAATATTATCTCCATTCCTGCTCTTGTCAGGAAGGGATTTTCCTTTGAATGCAATATTTCAAAGTGTGTTTTATCATTTGATAATATTGTTTATGCAACTGGTTCAATTAATAATGGGTTATTCATGTTGGACATGGAAAGTTCCATACATAATGTTGATATTAAGAAAGCCAAGTATGCTGATGACAGCACCTTGCTATGGCATAGTCGTTTAGGCCATATAAACGAGAAACGCATTAAGCGGTTGCATGATCATGGACTGCTGGGATCATTCTCCTATAAGGAGATTGATACATGCAAAGCTTGTTTGATGGGTAAAATGACGAAGTCTCCTTTTCCTCACAAAGGTCAAAGGGCTTCAGGTTTACTTGACCTTATACACAGCGATGTGTGTGGGCCTTTTAGTAAACATGCCAGAGGTGGCTATCAGTACTTCATTACCTTTACTGATGATTTCAGTAGATATGGGTATGTCTATCTGATGAGACATAAAAGTGAATCTTTTGACAAGTTCAAAGAGTTTAAGAATGAAGTACAAAATCAGCTAGGCCGTAATATCAAGGCACTTCGCTCAGATCGAGGTGGTGAATACCTAAGTCATGCATTTACTGACTATCTAAAAGAGTGTGGGATTATCTCACAGCTCACTCCGCCAGGAACACCGCAATGGAATGGTGTGTCCGAAAGGAGAAATAGAACATTACTAGATATGGTTCGTTCTATGATGAGTCAGGCTACTCTTCCATACTCCTTTTGGGGTTTTGCACTGGAAACAGCTGCAAAGGTACTAAACCGAGTGCCATCCAAGGCAGTTTCAAAGACGCCATATGAGTTATGGTATGGGAAACAGCCAAGCTTGACATTTATCAGGATCTGGGGTTGCGAAGCTTATGTAAAGAAGCTCGCCTCTGGGAAACTAGAGAGTAGATCTGACAAATGTATCTTTGTCGGTTACCCTAAGGAAACTAAGGGTTATTATTTCTTCGATCCCAAGGAGAACAAGGTTTTTGTTGCTCGAACGGCCATATTTCTTGAGAAGGAATTTCTTCTGCAAGAGGCCAGTGGGAGAGAAATAAAGCTGGATGAGAATCCAGACGAAGGACAAAGTAGTCAAGCACAGTTGGATGAGCCTGAGCCGGTAGAACAGGTTATTGAACAACCTGAGGCTCAGATATCACGGGAACCGCGAAGATCGGGTAGGATCCGTCGACAGCCTGAGCGCTATGACGGAGTCTACATCATTGACAATGATGAACCCCTCACTTATGCGGATGCGGTCAGTGGACCGGAGTCAGCGAGATGGCTTGAAGCTATGCGCGCCGAGATGGACTCCATGTCAGATAACCAAGTTTGGGATTTGGTTGATCCGCCTCCGGGAGTTATCCCTATAGGCTGTAAATGGATCTTCAAGAAGAAGATTGACATGGATGGTAACGTGGTTACCTATAAAGGCAGGCTAGTTGCGAAAGGTTTCAAACAAATCTACGGGATAGATTATGATGAAACTTTCTCACCTGTAGCCATGTTTAAGTCTATTCGGATTCTTTTCGCGATAGCTGCATATTATGATTATGAGATTTGGCAGATGGATGTGAAAACAGCTTTCCTTAATGGAAATCTGGATGAGGATGTGTATATGACACAGCCTGAAGGTTTCACTAATCCAGCAGATCGTCATAAAATATGCAAGTTAAAGAAGTCTATTTATGGACTTAAACAAGCATCGAGAAGCTGGAACATTCGTTTTGATGAATCAGTCACTGAATTTGGTTTCATCAAGAACGAGGATGACCCGTGTGTATATAAGAGGTTTAGTGGGAGCGTGATTATTTTCCTAGTCCTCTACGTTGATGACATCTTGATCATTGGAAACGATATTCCTGAAATGCATGCTGTAAAGGCATGGCTGAGGAAATGTTTCCAGATGAAAGATCTAGGAGAAGCAGCCTATGTGTTAGGTGTGAAGATCTACAGGGATAGATCTAAGAGGCTTCTCGGGCTGTGCCAGAGTACTTACATCGATAAGGTCCTGGAGAGATTTCGCTTAGAGAATTCTAAGAAAGGATATCTTCCAGTCAGACATGGTCTGAATCTTTCGAAGAGTCAGTGTCCACAAACACAGACTGAGAAAGATGAAATGAACAATACGCCTTATGCTTCGGCTATTGGTTCTATAATGTATGCGATGTTGTGTACTCGCCCAGACGTCGCTTACGGGTTAAGCGTGACCAGTCGTTACCAGAGTAATCCAGGTCTGGCGCACTGGATTGCAGTCAAGAACATCCTAAAATATCTGCGGAGGACCAAAGATATGTTCTTGATATATGGTGGTCAGGAAGAACTCAGTATTGAAGGATATACTGACGCTTCGTTCCAGTCTGACCAGGATGATTTCCGATCGCAATCAGGCTATGTTTTTAGCTTGAATGGAGGTGCAGTGGTGTGGAAGAGTTTCAAACAGTCAACTGTTGCTGATTCCACAACAGAAGCCGAGTATGTCGCAGCCTCGGAAGCATCCAAGGAGGCAGTGTGGATTCGTAAGTTCGTGAGAGAACTTGGTGTTGTTCCTTCGTGTGCAGATCCTTTGGTTATCTTTTGTGATAACACTGGAGCAATCGCACAAGCAAAGGAACCACGGTCGCACCAGAAGTCCAAGCACATACAGAGACGGTTTCATTTGATCAGGGAGATCATTGATCGTGGCGAGATCAAAGTATGCAAGGTTCATACAGACGACAATCTGGCAGACCCGCTTACCAAGCCTCTGGCGCAGCAGAAGCATGAGAAGCACTGTAATAATATGGGTTTGAGATTTCTCAACCATTAGATTAAGTGCAAGTGGGAGATTGTTGGGGTATGCCCTTAAGGCTAATGTTTGAGGCCTGTGGGAATGTAACAAGTATCATGTAATAAACTATTATGTTTATAAAGGCATGGTTGTTATTCAGTTAGTTACATTGTCTGCTGCAATATATGTTCTTCTGAATAATGTCTCAAAGCTGTTCAGCTGGGCTGACATGCTGTTATGTCCTTAGTCGATGTATCTTGGTGAACATGAGACAGCCTTGATATGGTTAAGACTAATATGTGTTCTGATCTTATAGGATGCTTCGAGCATGGAATAAGATGTAGACTCATGGGTACATGGGATGTACTGGACAGACCCTACTAGGATGTTCAGTTGTTTGTCACAACGTGAATATTCCTTGTATAAGACAAGTGGCACATTTCCTCTGACTTGAGATCACTTGTGTTTTCTAAATGATGATTGTCATTATTTTGAGTTAGTTCAATATCATTTGAAACATAATGATTATAGACTATCTTGGATGGTGAGCTTGAGTCAGGTTAGGGCACTAGTGATAGACATAGGATTGCCGTCTCCTTGTTTAAGGAGTGTGATGTTCTAAAGGGGCCCCCTGGATGAGATGATTGAGAGAGTGTATGGCCATACCCAGGTGACAGTGTTCATCTGATCTAATCATGCTCATCATATTGGAGTTACAAGTTTGACAGACTTGTCCAATAAGAACATCCAGTGGCAAAGGAAATATGTATGCTTTGTGAAATGATTCACACTTGTACTATGGTTTGGGTGTAGTCTTGGAAGACTCTTTCCTTTATATCGGGAGACAGTGATGTGTTGCTAGATACCCCTCACTGATCGTGATAATGTGAATTATCGTTACCGACATTTAAAGGAAACCCTTAGGGTCGCACAATTTGATGATATGGCTTACTTAAGTCAGATCGTGTGGACTGAATTGTTTGGGTTCAGTTTTAAGGGATTTAATCTCTGATTGTAAGTGAGATCTGGTCTGATCATGTTTGATTGATTAGGGCTTGAGATCGGTAAGCTTCGATTGAGAGAATGGATGCCAGATCGGTCAGATCAGGGGCATTAAAGAGATCGACGGTTAGATCTAAAGCCTTAGGGTTTATTTGATCTAGGCCTTGTCGCTTGGCTTGGTTGGTTCTTAAACCGAACCAATTGAACCAGCTCACTAAAAGAGCGCTTGGTTCATAGGGAGAGGAGTGGGCGACGAGTTCACATAGCGGTGAACGTTGGGATGAGGAGAGGTTACTATTTTTAGTAACCATGATCTCCATGTCGAGTGGGCACTCATCCGAAATAGAGTATTCTCTATTTTCGCCAATTCAATTATTCCTCTCGCAAGTTTTCCTCTCGACTTGGTGTGCGGCGATGCTTGGAGGTTGAGGAGGATTCGGCCAAGGAGAAAGACATCTCTTTTCCTTTCACTCGACAAGGACCTCTTGGAACCTTGCTAGCACAAGGAGCACCAAGAGAGATAGCAACATCATCTTGTGTGTGACGACAAGGAGAAGATCTACTTTGATCTTTGCTTCCAAGGAAACATCTTTCCATGGCGATGGTATGAATGTTTTCTTATTGTTATCAAGTTGATCTTTTGCATGCGTATCGATCTTATAACCCTAATTCCGCAAGAGAATAATTTTATGCGCCATATGCTCTAAGGGTTATGCTCCCCCATGAAGGGGACCCCCCCTTATTTAAGGGGTTCTTTCAACAACAAGAGATAAGAGAAGAGTCTAATACAAAAAATTCTCCCACGTGGGCCTCTCTATTTATAATAGATAGGCAAGCTACTATTGGAGAATTTTATCCAAATGGGACTATGATTAAACGCCTTCACAACTAAACAAATCAACGTCTCGGGTTCGAACCCTCACAAACGCAATTAAATGTTTAATTGCAAATTGCGCCTAAGCATATTAATTAACCAAGAGAAAAATTCTCTTGTTAATTAATATATTTTATTTATTCAAGTGACTTAAGTGCCAAGTCTGAAACTTGCACCAAGACTCTTGTTTGACTTATTTTGACTACACAGGTCAATAGAGGTCAAACGTGGTCCACTAGAAGTCAATTTGTGGTCAATCATGAGCTAAATAAAATATCATCCCCTCATAAGAAATCTCAATGCATCAGTCTCCCATAACTGATCCAAATCATACAATGATTTGATCAGAGGCTAAACGATCAGTATGAGAACTCGAATGTCTAGGTGTGCGACCTTGTAGGTTCTTCAGACGTTGGCAGTGATGACTAAATCATCACAAGCAATGAGTGGCACATAGTAGTACATCATTTCTACCCAAGTTATCAGAATGTTGTCATCATCAACATCCCCTAAAACTGCGACAAAGTACAAGTACTGCTTTGTTCTTTTGCCAACTGATGTCCAGATTGGGCAAGCGTGTCACACTTGTTAATCCCTTATTATGGCATGACTAAATCAGGTTCTCACCTGGGTATGGCCATACACTTTCAGTCATCCATAGAAGGGCGCCATGGACAATCAAGCTTCCCCGCAGGGAAGGGGCAAATCCTCTATTGGCACATTGAATCCCTCAGACGGCTTATGACACACCCAATGACAACCGTTATGATTTTCCTTTTACGGCGAAATGTTAGGTTGCATCAAAGTGTCCCACTTATCATATAGAGACACAATGCCCTCAAGTCTAGGACAAGCGCAACTCTATCACTGTGATATTCATCTCGTGATGCCGAGATGAATCCTCACGGTGGGTCAATCCAATATATCTACCTTGATATACCTATATGCCTGCATTAGCAACCCGTGCTCAACCAGCGCATATACTAGTCTCAAGTGAATCATAGCTGTCTCATATCCACTATGATTCTTGACCAGGGATAAACATAGAGACTAGATAAAATCTATCTCTTAGGGACATTGTATATGCAAATGCACATGTACACAGATGTACAAATTTGCATAACAACGACAATGCTAGGATAACTTATCTATCAAATAGATGTGATACACATATCCCAATGGACCGTCCTGAGATCCTAGAGCATAAACACTAATAATCTCCCACTTGCACTAGGACCCTGCATTGAGCAACCTCAACACCATGTCCTAAGCACAACCTGCCACGCTCCTGCTGTGCCAGAGCATCGGTCTATGGGCCTATCATGATTGTATCAATGGTCATATCTGCTATATCTTGAGTGCCTCTATCCCTAAGACAAGGTATAAGCTTCTGAGTACGCTTGTGAAGTTTAAACAAAGAACTCCTACTGCTTCCCAAAAGCATTTGCATACTCTGCTTTCAAGTAGTCTGCTCTGAAGCTCCCAAAGCTTCTAGCACTACTACAGGAACAGCTAGACTACCACTGGTCTGACTGGAATAAGCTACCAAGTGTATACACTAAGCTTTTCCTGTCATTACTGACCAAGAACCACCCCTTAGTTCATTGCAGAACCTAAGGACGTTCCTTTTCCTTTATCCAGTGCCATGCACTTGGATTGGACCTAGTATCCATTGGTTATTCTCTCGGCACAAACCACATCTGGTCTATAACATAACATCATCGATGTATGTTATCTGACTTAGCACTCAGAGTTTCTTGGACCTATCCAAAAACTCTTACACCTACCTCATAGGTGATGTCCACTAAGTCATTCATCACAAGACATTTCCCAATCATCTCTTCACCAAGTGAAGGATCAGGATGTCATCTCTGATGATCTGTATGTCCCCAATATACAAGACCAGAGATGTCATGAAGCTCCCACTGCACTCAGGCACCATAGGATGAAGATTCTCTACATTGAGTTAAGAGTTACCCATAAGTCAAAGCCAGACGAATCTATTCAACCTGTACAGCCTGAGTGTTCTGAGCCTCAGGTTTCCCACAACCTATATAACTGGCTCAAATTCCATCTTTGACAAAGTGTGTCAAATGGTTGACCTTGGACTACATCCAAGTCAGACTTCCTCCCACTAGCCTTTTTCAAGAGAAAAACTTTCCCAAGAAAATTAGCACTCTGAGCAGCAACCAAGTTGCTCTCCTGTGGGATCATGGAAGCAGTATTCCCAAAGGACACCCCATACACATATGCATCAGATATGGAACATCTATCAGTGTTCAGGAAAAACTGTTCATTTTTACATAACTTTTAACAAGGAGTTACATGACTTATCCTGTATCGAATCATGCCAAGCACGACTTGATTCCTTCGTTTAGACACTCACCCTTTAAAAGGAGTTCTAGAAGGAGTGAGCTATGAGGAATCTCATACTCATCAGGATAATCATAAACTATGGCTTAAGTGCTTTCCAACAAGTCAAAAAGCTCTTTATGGATCTATTAAGCTAGTTTCCTTATTACATTGATATCTATCAGATATGTCTGTAAAGGATTAGTACCCAGTATTTGGCTTACTTATTAGACCTGTCCACACACACTAAAGTGTATGAGGTCCAACAAGTCTCCTGATCTTCCACTTCTAAAAAGTGAAGAGCATCGCTGTTGTTGTCCTTAGCAAACAAGGCTCGTGCGAGTCTAGCTCTCGAAAGAGGTAGATCCGACTCATTCTCTTAAAAGGAGATTAAATCCACAAATCCATTCGCATGGAGATAGTGAATGAGGTTCTTGTTTTACAAGGTCCAAACAACAGTGCCAAAGATAGGTATAGAACCACTTAATTTAATCCATATATTATGTTACTTATAGAACTTCACATACAGATAGAACATGAAGATATTGAAGTTCTAACAAAGTCTTGACCCTAGAAAGAGTGAGGTCTCCTACAGCTATAGCAGCAATAGATGCTCCAACTAGTAGGTCAGTCTCTCTGCGTTAGCGTTGCCTTATTTCAGTTGAACACCAAGACACTTTTGCAAGTATTAGTCTCATCATGCGGTATGACATACCCATGTATCAGAAATAGACAACTAGACTTTGGTAACATAATCACCTAAGCCAAAAGACGAAGGGCTACTTCTCTTTTCCTCGTTTTGAGGTTGCTAGCAATCATTCTCGAGCACCTTATCTCCTGCAACCTTTTTTATCTTTAATGCGTTGGACAAGCCCTAAGGCTTTCCTTTGCACTGTAGGACTACTTTAGAGGTTATAGCTTTCTATTCTAGCATGTCCCTTAAAGAGCTATTTTAGAATATCTAAAATATGATCAGCTCAACATATTGCTTTCGCAACACAGGCGACATGATAGCTTTAGACAATCTACCCCATAAGTATCCTCTTCAGCCAACAAGGTTGTAGATGAGATGGGCTCAGGAAAAGGTTGCCCAAGGAGACACAGCTTTTCCTCAAGCTTGAGGACAATCCTCAAGTACGGTACCAGTCCTCGAAGTTGGTTCCAACCAACTTCTCCTTCCTCAAGAAGGAACGGAATGACAGTCTGCTATCACTATTGCTTGTAGAAGCCATCTACAACAAAGACAAGAGCATATCAGTATCACATAGTCAATCATTTATTCTGGCCTTTTATAAATGATTGTTTCTCACTATTTTATTCAAATCGATAATCCTCAAAAATTGATCGAGAAGTCACCCGACTTCCTTAGTGATATGGGATCCTCATTTCGTACATGGCCTTGCGTCCCACGAGGCAGGGATATACTGCACAAGGTGATGCATGCTTCCTAAGGTTGGCCCCAGGCCAATTGCTACTTGGCAATTCCTCTTCTCAAGACCGTTCAGGCACTTTGTATCTAGTTAGGGCTGGGTACGGCACAAAGCCCTAAACTCTTGAGGGTGCCTCTAGAGATTTCACCATGTGAACCTCCACATATGAAAAATCTAGTCAAGTCCGACTTGACCGTTATACCCAGGGCCAACAATTTCCGTGCGAAAGGCATGTCCAGAGTTTTAACCGGACTGGGAAAATTATTGTCACCACACGCTTCCTGAAGATAGATGGGTGTGTCCCACAAGGGTGGGAAACAGTGCACAACACCATCGATCGACAGTTTGATGAGGGTTACGCGTCAGAAGGCTAAGTAATGGGACTTGATATGATTTAGCGAGGATTTTTGTGGTCTCGGCACCATGGGTTTTTATCTTATTATACCAATACAAGCATGCAATCCTATGGTGGAATAAAACAAAACAGTAAAGGCATGCTGAAGCAGAAAACAGTAAATATGATGTGATCAAAGTCCATAACTTGGGTAACAAGCCCCTAGACCTACTCCTAGCCACCTAGCACTACCAAGGGCTCTGAGCCATGGGCTCATGCCAACAAGTCCTTAGCTCATCCTTGAGTTCCCTAAGGGCTCTGCTCCAAGGCCCCGAGGTGCGCCACCTAGGTCTTCAGCTCCATGGGTCTGCTCGCGAACCCTAAAGGCAGCATCCAGAAAAACCCTAGATCCCCTTTAGGTTTGGCAAGCCCGAGTCTTCTCCATGAGCTAGCTCGCAACTCCTAGGCTCCTCCTAGGATTCGGCCAACTCATATCTCCTTCTGGAAGATAGCTAGCAAACCCTTGGCTCCTCCTAGGGTTCGGCCAAACATCCATGCGCCACCTCCTCTAGGTATCTCACCTCTTTGCTTGATACACCACATCCCTTGCAAGGTGCGCCACGAAGAGGTGTGCCCCCATTGCATGGATGTGCCTGTTGGGGTATGCCCTTAAGGCTAATGTTTGAGGCCTTGGGATTGTATCAGTATCATGTAATAAACTCTTGTGTTTATAAAGGCATGGTTGTTATTCAGTTTGTTACCTTGTCTGCTATAATAAGTGTACTTCTGAATAATGTCTCAAAGCTGTTCAGCTGGGCTGACATGCTATAAAGTCCTTAGTCGAGATATCTTGGTGAACATGAGACAGCCTTGATATGGTTAAGACTAATATGTATTCTAATCTTATAGGATGCTTCGAGCATGGAATAAGATGTAGACTCATGGGTACATTGGATGTACTGGACATACCCTACTAGGATATTCAATTGCTTGTCACAATGTGAATAATCCTTGAATGCAACAAGTGGCACATGTCCTCTGACTTGAGATCACTTGTGTTTCTAAATGATGAATGTCATTGTTTTGAGGTACTTTAATATCATTTGAAAGATAATGATTATAGACTGTCTTGGATAATGATCATGAGTCAGGTTAGGGCACTAGTGATAGATATAGGATTGCCGTCTCCTTGTTGAAGGAGTGTGATGTTCTAAAGGGGCCCCCCTTATGAGATGATTGAGAAAGTGTATGGCCATACCCTGGTGACTATGTTCATCAGATCTAATCATGCTCATCATATTGGAGCTACAGGCTTGACACGCTTGTCCAATAAGAACATCCAGTGGCAAAGGAAACATGTATGCCTAGTGAAGTGGATTCACACTTGTGCTGTGGTTTGGGTGTAGTCTTGGAAGACTCTTTCCTTTATATCGGGAGACAGTGATGTGTTGCTAGATACCCCTCACTGATCGTGATAACGTTAGTTATCGTTACCGACATCTAAAGGAAACCCTTAGGGTCGCACAATTTGATGATATGGCTTACTTAAGTCTGATCGTGTGGACTGAATTGTTTCGGTTCAGTTTAAAGGGATTTAAACTCTGATTGTAAGTGAGATCTGGTCTGATCATGTGTGATTGATTAGGGCTTGAGATCGGTAAGCTTCAATCGAGAGTAGTGATGCTAGATCGGTGAGATCAGAAGCGTCAAGAGATCAACGGTTAGATCTTGAACCATTTTGGTTCAGAGAGATCTAGACCATGGCTTGGGCTGGTTTCATGTGGTCTTTGAACCAAATTGGTTTGGACCAATTTGGATTGAACCGGTTCACATGGGTGAACGCATGGTTCAATCCATAAGGCGTTTTGGGCGGTTTGCTTGGAGTGGGAGCGCATGGCTTCATGACTTTCCATAATTGGAAGTCATGTAACGCCATCTCCTAAGCGAAACGCCTAACGCTTCTCCTCTTGCTCTAATCGCATCTCCACTTTGGTATGGGAGAGAATAGATGCAAAAAGAAGAGGAGGGAGGCTCGGCCAAGTTTTTTTCTCATCACCTTCATGCGACAAGCACACCTTGGAGGTCTTTGCTAGCACAAAGAACACCAAGAAGTAGCCATCTTCATCCTCTTGTGTGCGTCCTCTTTGGAGAAGGAGCACTTGCGCCTTTGCTTCCAAGGCGCCATCAAAACTATGGCATTGGTATGATCCTTTGTTGATTTTATCAAGCTTTATGTTAGTTGATCATATATCATGCAGCCGATCCCTTGAAACCCTTGCTTCCGCTTAAAAATCAAAGATGCGCCATCCATAGGGTTTCACCCCCTTGCGCTCCCCCTTGAAGGGGACTCTTCAGTGCCATCAAGCATCCTTGGTGCTCAATCTTCCTTCATCAGCCCATGAACTTAAGAAGTATCCAAAGGACCTTCAAGTTCTTGGCTAATGATAGAAGATCAGCCCCTTTGCAAGCTTGGAGCACCAATCCTCTTTCTCGACCCTTGAACCTCAATATGCGCCACCTAGGAAAACCTAGGATGCACCATGGTTCGGTTAAGGAATAAGATCAGCCCCCTTAGGTTGCTTTTCCTTCATCATCAGCCCTTGAAGGTCAGCCCACTTACTTGACTAGGTTGCACCATCACCTTATCCATCCATCATCCCTTAAGTGAACCTACTAGGTAACCCTAGAAGCTACTCAAGGTTAGGTCAAATAAGGGGATGCGCCACCTTGGGAGGTGAGATGTGCCAGCCCTAACCCTAGCCGCCACCCCCTTAGATGCGCCCTAGGTTTAACCCTAGAAGCCACCCTAGGGTTTGGCTAGGTCATGGGTGGCACCACATAGAGAGAAGTGCGAGAGAGAGAGAGAGAGAGAGAGAGAGAGAGAGAGAGAGAGAGAGAGAAGGAAAACGCCGCGATGTCTTCAAAGCCTTCGATTTAAATTACAATATAGAATTGAAAAACAAAATTGAAAGGCGGCACGTAGGCCTCACATTGATACATCACAGGCATGGCAATAGGGCTTGACTTTGATCACAACATAAATGCACAAATCAATTACTCATGCAATTCTATATGCTATGCAAAAACCAAACAGTAATCACTTTTAGTTTTTCATAAACCTTGTTCTAAATTTTTCAGCGACTCCTCATGACCTATTCTCTGTGTTTTGTCCCTCTCAGGAGTCTACAAAGGGTAGCTGATCCTTGCAATCCTTACCCCATAGAGATTAGGGCAATCACCCAGTCCATGCCCCGCATAATCTCCTATGGGTCTTGCGCCATGGGTCTATCCCATGAGCTCAAGGAGAGAAATTCCTTCCACATTAGGGTCTATCCCATATGTGAAGGAAATCAAAACAAGAAAGACATAGGAAGCAAAAAAATTCAAAAATTAATTTTCAACAGAAAATTCATGGCATAAAAATTTTTGAAAACAATTTTCATGACATGGGGCTGCACATGTAGAAAGGACACCTACGAGCCTCGTAAGATCGCTCTAAAACAACTGTTGGGAATCCCCGGACCTTATAAAACTTTAAAACATAGCGCAAGTGAAGGTCCGAAATAGAATTCCCAAAAACACCAGGATCCCTTACGAGAGAAAACCGAAGGATGTGAAGAGTAGTACCTTATCAAGCAATTTTAGGAGCGGTCGATGATGAAGACGTGCAAGTGTCCGTCCTATGCAATTGCGCACACACGGGCTCCTCGAGTCCTCTCCAATCTCCACGCTGGGTGCTAGCCCCGGGAGATGAGATCCACGCCTTTGGCCTTCTCAACTTGCGCCAATGCCAAGGAGAAGAAGGGGTGTTGGCGACAAGGAGTGGGAAGCACTACCACTTGTCCCAACCCTTGATGCAAAAACTTTTATTGTAGTCACTTCCAAGACCCTCACGCCAAGGAGCAGAGGGGAGGCGACAACAAGACACAAGAGAAGAGTCTGGTACAAAAATTCTCCCATGTGGGCCTCTCTATTTATAATAGATAGGCAAGCTACTATTGGAGAATTTTATCCATATGGGACTATGATTAAACGCCTTTGTTGTGTCCACAAGTGCACGGATACTTGAAGTAATAATTAAGATATCGAACCACAGAGACCTCATTTGCCAAGTACCGAATAATTAATTTCTTACTAGCTAGGCAATCAAAAATATGCAAGAAAACTATCGAAGGCTACACGAAAATATCAGAGAGAGAATTTGGGACTAGAGTTTGTTGTACGCTTCCTGGCAGCGAAACCTAGGGCGGCGGTGGAAAACTCGATTTCTCTTTGAAAAGTGGATGAAAATTAGGGCTTTTTGGCCATGTGTCTTCTCCTCTGTCTAAACTCTTTTTTTTTGCTTCTTTCGAATCTTCAATTTATGGCCTGGATCGTCCGCAATCGATCGTGCAAAAATCGACTCGAAACGTCCGAAAAAATCGCGAATCTGGATTACAATTACGGCTGTGAAAACGGTTACAGCGGTGCCGTAATTTCGGCAGAGACTCTCGGTACAGAAATCATCCGGAATTACAGTACCATGAAATGCATTACGGCAGTGTCGTATTTTCATCAAATCTTTCGGGTGAAAAATCGACTCAAAACACGGCCCGTGAAATCCATTATGGTAGCACCGTAAAATCTATCAAACTTTCTGTATAAAATCAAACCCAGATTACGGCCCGTGAAATCCATTATGATAGGGCCATATTTTCCGTAAAACTTTCTGTATGAAAACATCCCAAAATATAGCAACACTCAGAAATTACGGCAGTACCATGGTTTGTTCTATAGGTGCAATGAAACCACGGTACCGTAATTTCGATTACAGTAGTGCCGTAATTTTGGTTTGAGCTCTATTCTTCATGGAATTTGATATGTAATCTTCTCTTGATGGTGGTGTTGTGTCCGCAAGTGTGCGGATACTCGAAGTAATAAAGAAAGTATCGAATCCATAGGGACCTATGTTGCTGAGTACCGGATAATTGATTTTTCACTATCTAGGCAATCGAAAGAGTGCAAATTAGCAAACGAAGACCAAAGCGCTGAAACGGAATTATCAGAGAGAGAAGCTGGGACTAGGGTTTCATTCACTTTAATTTTTATGACTAGACATGAATAGAGATTTCATCAGTTTAATTTCATCATGACAAAGATGCAATTTACTTGAATAAAAGGATTATCTCACTTTCATGCAGACAACCATGCAGGGATAAATCTTCGCTCTCGCGCAAGAGTCGTCCCAATGCTAATGATAAGTAAATCATCAAACTGAGAACTCAAGGATCACTTTCGTGCATTCGAGTTCTAAGTCGATAATCTCTAGTGGAATTTCAAGGATCACTTTCGTGCATCCGAATCTCGATACTAGTTTTACTCAAGGTTTTCTAACGTTCCGATCTTTGCTTTCGCACAAGATCTCCACGTTTGAAAGCTTAGACTCAATCCTAGATTTATATTATTATCATGGCAGTTAGCTTACTAGAATCAAACAAACAAGAACTAACCTAAAAAGGGTTCCTATCATGCAATTCTAGGGTTCTAAAACCTCAAGCAATTACTTTTCAGTCAATAGCGAAAATTCTAAAACATAAATAATAATATAAATTTAAGGAGAGTCTAAGAACAAAACATCACATGAGTGAAATAGAGGGTGTTAGTTAGTTTAACTGGTAAGGACCTTAGTTGTTGATAACAAGGTCTTGGGGTCAAACCCCACTCTCATTACTAAAAAAAAAATAACAAGATGAAATAATAGAAAAGATAGTCATCTAGTCATTAAAACTCAAGTGAATTACTCCCCCCATGTCCCAAAAGAGGTTTAAGCTATCATGGAAGGAAGATTACAATGATTCATGATGAAGAAAATCGAAATAGAGGAAGAGTGAAAATTATGGTACGGACGTAAAGAAGTTTACGGCCGTAATCTGGGCGAGCAGCGGAGTCGCTCGATTTTCTGGTGACTTCTCCTCCATCTGATCTCCGATCACGTTGAAACTTTAGGTGCTCCTTCTCCCCCTCTATGCATAGCTTCCACTCAAATTTCACAGCTGGAGATGCACTGTATGCTTCCCGGCGGTGGCGTGTGAGGCAATTTCTCTCTCTGTGGTGAACGAAAATTAGGGCTTTTGGTGTGCTTGGCTTCGTCTCGTCAATGGCTCCCTTTTTCCTTCTTACAGCTTTGAGTATTAGGGTTTGGATCATCCGCAATCAACCGTGCAAAAATCAGGCTTCGGAGTTGACCGGGAAAGCCGCAAGTGGCGTCGTAATTACGGCTGTAATGGTTTTTACGGCAGTGCCGTAATCTGGATAGTGAGGTCTCGGCTTGAAATCTTCTAGAATTACGGTACGTAACGTTCTTTACGGTAGCACCGTAATGTCAAAATCTTTCGGGTTGAAAATCGACCTGAAATACGGTACCGTAATGTTCCTTACGGTAGTACCGTAATCTCCATCAATCCTCTGTTCAAAAACACTCCAAAATACGGCACCGTAAAGATGTTTACGATAGTGCCGTAATCATATGAGATTCTCTGCCCGGAAAACCTCCAAATTACGGTACCGTAAAGAATATATTGGAGGTGCCGTAATTTCATCTGAAGCTCCAAATCTTCTGAAATTTGATGTGTGATCTCCTTTTGATGTTGTGAATTCAATTATGCACTTGGATTGCTCGAAATCGACTGAAAAACATGCCTTTTTACCTAAAAATCATTAAAAACAGAAAAGAGTGTAGATTCCACAAATATTGATAAAAAGGGCATAAAAATAAGAAAAGTCTATGAATATGACATAAAACCATCAACAAAATGGCATAGAAATTACGATAAATTTCAGTGTCATCAAACACATAAGGCTCAAACTTTGCTTGTCCTCAAACAAAAACCAAGAAAATTCAAAAATTGATCATAGGCATAGACTTTCTCATGGAAAATAAATTTCTAACATACCATCACCAATGAAAAATCTTCATTAATTGCATTATAAAATTTTAAGACAAATATATTATCTTCTAAATCTAATTCTCAAGATCCACAACTTAGTCAAATAAAACTTCGCAACTTGCATAAAAGAAAGAATTTCAATCTCAAGACTTTATCCAATTTTCAATTTAGGTTTATCATACTTTTGCTTACAGGAATAGGATATCCAAAATCTTTTTCCACTCATATTTTTCTTTTTCTTTTTATTTTTCGATGGCATGTACCCACATAGATACATACTTTTTTTTTGTTTCTTTTTGTATCAATCACATTCTCTAATTCAACTACTACTTTTTTTTCTGGTGACGAAATCGGAGTACACTGACCACATAGTCAGTGTAATAGAACTCATGTCTTTCTAGTATTGGGAATTTTCACCAAAGACAGCGGAGTTAATGTGAATGGATTCCTCTCATTTATTTATTTATTTATTTTCTTTTCAGACTTCAACCCATGTCGTTCGGTACCACTGTCAACTTTACACAATGCCAAGTAGGCTTGTCTCTCACTATTTTTGTGGATTTTGGATTCTTTTTCCCAACAAATAGTAAAATAAGCAAAACCTCAATTAGACTAATCAATCAATATCAATTCAAATATTCATACTCATATGCTGATTTTATTCAAGAAGTAGTTTCACTTTTAAATCAAATTTTTCAAACAACATATCTCCCTAAAATCCTACTCCTCAACCAATGAAGAATTTCAAAAGTAGATATGTATAAGAGAAATAAATTTGACATGATAGGCCTTATTCTAATCTCAATTTTGGATTCATTCAACAACATCAATCATCAATAATTTTGAAAGTCCCCTAAAGAGGGAAGGAAACCCTAATAGGCGCAAGTAAGGGATTTAAAACAGCGGAAGAGGGTTTCTAAGATCGCATAGCATGTATTATGATCAACTTTAAAATATGAAAACAGAATTCATACCATGGCCATTTCAAGATGGCGCCTTGGAAGCAAAGATCAAATGAGATCTTCTCCTTGTCGTCACACACAGGATGATGACGCTATCTCCCTTGGTGCTCCTTGTGCTAGCAAGGTTCCAAGAGGTCCTTGTCGAGTGAAAGGGAATGATGAGATCTCGATCTCTCTTGGCCGAATCCTCCTCTATCCTTCAAGTGTTGCCGCACTCACACAAGGTGTCGAGAGGAATATGGGCGAGAGGGAAAAATCGTAGAGGCGAAAATAGAGCATACTCTATTTGGACGAGAGCGCTCTCCAAGTGGAGATCATGGTTACTAAAAATAGTAACCACTCATCGCCCCAACGTTCACACCAAGTGAACATGTCGTCAACTACTCTCCCCTTGAACCATGCGCTCATTTAGTGAGCCGGTTCATTTTGGTTCAATTTAAGAACCAATCAAGCCAAGCAACTAGCCCAAATCATAATTAAACCATAAGGCTTTTGATCTGACCGTTGATCTCTTAATGCTTCTGATCTGACCGATCTAGCATCCATTCTCTCGATCGAAGCTTACCGATCTCAAGCCCTAATCAATCAAACATGATCAGACCAGATCTCACTTACAATCAGAGATTAAATCCCTTTAAACTGAACCTAAACAATTCAGTCCACACGATCTGACTTAAGTAAGCCATATCATCAAATTGTGCGACCCTAAGGGTTTCCTTTAAATGTCGGTAACGATAACTCACGTCATCACGATCAGTGAGGGGTATCTAGCAACACATCACTGTCTCCCGATATAAAGAAAAGAGTCTTCCAAGACTACACCCAAAAACAGCACAAGTGTGAATCAACTTCACTAGGCATACATATGTCCTTTGCCACTGGATGTTCTTATTGGACAAGCGTGTCAAGCTTGTAACTCCAATATGACGAGCATGATTAGAACAGATGAACACTGTCACCTGGGTATGGCCATACTCTTTTCTCAATCATCTCATCCAGGGGGCCCCTTTAGAACATCACACTCCTTAAACAAGGAGACGGCAATCCTATGTCTATCACTAGTGCCCTAACCTGACTCAAGCTCACCATCCAAGATAGTCTATAATCATTATGTTTCAAATGATATTGAACTACCTCAAAACAATGACAATCATCATTTAGAAAACACAAGTGATCTCAAGTCAAAGGAAATGTGCCACTTGTTGCACTCAAGGATTATTCACATTGTGACAAACAATTGAATAACCTAGTAGGGTCTGTCCAGTACATCCAATGTACCCATGAGTCTACATCTTATTCCATGCTCGAAGCATCCTATAAGATTAGAACACATATTAGTCTCAATCATATCAAGGCTGTCTCATGTTCACCAAGATATCTCGACTAAGGACATATAGCATGTCAGCCCAGCTGAACAGCTTTGAGACATTATTCAGAAGAACATATATTGCAGCAGACAATGTAGACAACTGAATAATAACCATGCCTTTATAAACATAACAGTTTATTACATGATACAGATACATTCCCATAGGCCTCAAACATTAGCCTTAAGGGCATACCCCAACAATCTCCCACTTGCACTTAATCTAATGGTTGAGAAATCTCAAACCCATATTATTACAGTGCTTCTCATGCTTCTGCTGCGCCAGAGGCTTGGTAAGCGGGTCTGCCAGATTGTCATCTGTATGAACCTTGCAGACTTTGATCTTGCCACGATCTATGATCTCCCTGATCAAATGAAACCGTCTCTGTATGTGCTTGGACTTCTGGTGCGACCGCGGTTCCTTTGCTTGTGCGATTGCTCCAGTGTTATCACAGAAGATAACCAAAGGATCTGCACTCGAAGGAACGACACCAAGTTCTCTCACGAACTTACGAATCCACACTGCCTCCTTGGATGCTTCCGAGGCTGCAACATACTCGGCTTCTGTTGTGGAATCAGCAACAGTTGACTGTTTGAAACTCTTCCACACCACTGCTCCTCCATTCAAGCTAAAAACATAGCCTGATTGCGATCGAAAATCATCCTGGTCCGACTGGAACGAAGCGTCAGTATATCCTTCAATACTGAGTTCTTCCTGACCACCATATATCAAGAACATATCTTTGGTCCTCCGCAGATATTTTAAAATATTCTTGACTGCAATCCAGTGCGCCATACCTGGATTACTTTGGAAACGACTGGTTACGCTTAACCCGTAAGCGACGTCTGGGCGAGTACACAACATCGCATACATAATGGATCCAATAGCCGAAGCATAAGGCGTATTGTCCATTTCATCTTTCTCAGTCTGTGTTTGTGGACACTGACTCTTTGAAAGATTCAGACCATGTCTGACTGGAAGATATCCTCGTTTAGAATTCTCTAAATGAAATCTCTCCAGGACCTTATCGATGTAAGTACTCTGGCACAGCCCGAGAAGCCTCTTAGATCTATCCCTGTAGATCTTCACACCTAACACATAGGCTGCTTCTCCTAAATCTTTCATCTGGAAACATTTCCTCAGCCATGCCTACACAGCATGCATTTCAGGAATGTCATTTCCAATGATCAAGATGTCATCGACGTAGAGGACTAGAAAAGTAATCACGCTCCCACTAAACCTCTTATATACACACGGGTCATCCTCGTTCTTGATGAAACCAAACTCAGTAACTGATTCATCAAAACGAATATTCCAGCTTCTTGATGCTTGCTTAAGTCCATAAATGGACTTCTTTAACTTGCATATCTTATGACGATCTGCTGGATTAGTGAAACCTTCTGGTTGTGTCATGTACACATCCTCATCCAGATTTCCATTCAGGAAAGCTGTTTTCACATCCATCTGCCAGATCTCATAATCATAGTATGCAGCTATCGCGAAAAGAATCCGAATAGACTTAAACATGGCTACAGGTGAGAAAGTTTCATCATAATCTATCCCGTAGATTTGTTTGAAACCTTTCGCAACTAGCCTGCCTTTATAGGTAACTACGTTACCATCCATGTCAATCTTCTTCTTGAAGATCCATTTACAGCCTATAGGGATAACTCCCGGAGGCGGATCAACCAAATCCCAAACTTGGTTATCTGACATGGAGTCCATTTCGGCGCGCATAGCTTCAAGCCATCTCGCTGACTCCGGTCCACTGACCGCATCCGCATAAGTGAGGGGTTCATCATTATCAATGATGTAGACTCCGTCATAACGCTCAGGTTGTCGACGGATCCTTCCCGATCTTCGCGGTTCCCGTGATATCTGAGCCTCAGGTTGTTCAATAACCTGTTCTACCGGCTCAGGCTCATCCAACTGTGCTTGACTACTTTGTCCTTCCTCTGGATTCTCATCCAGCTTTATTTCTCTCCCACTGGCCTCTTGCAGAAGAAACTCCTTCTCAAGAAATATGGCCGTCCGAGCAACAAAAACCTTGTTCTCTTTGGGATCGTAGAAATAATAACCCTTAGTTTCCTTAGGGTAACCGACAAAGATACATTTGTCAGATCTGCTCTCTAGTTTCCCAGAGGCGAGCTTTTTGACATAAGCCTCGCAGCCCCAGATCCTGATAAATGTCAAGCTTGGCTGTTTCCCATACCATAACTCATATGGCGTCTTTGAAACTGCCTTGGATGGCACTCGGTTTAGTACCTTTGCAGCTGTTTCCAGCGCAAAACCCCAAAAGGAGTATGGAAGAGTAGCCTGACTCATCATAGAACGAACCATATCAAGTAACGTTCTATTTCTCCTCTCGGACACACCATTCCATTGCGGTGTTCCTGGCGGAGTGAGCTGTGAGATGATCCCACACTCCTTCAGATAGTCAGTAAACGCATGACTTAGGTATTCACCACCTCAATCTGAGCGAAGTGCCTTGATATTTCGGCCTAGCTGATTCTGTACTTCATTTTTGAACTCTTTGAACTTGTCAAAAGATTCACTTTTATGTCTCATTAAAAAGACATACCCATACCTACTGAAATAATCAGTAAAGGTAATGAAGTACTGATAGCCACCTCTGGCATGTTTACTAAATGGCCCACACACATCACTGTGTATAAGGTCAAGTAAACCTGAAGCCCTTTGACCTTTGTGAAGAAAAGGTGACTTCGTCATTTTACCCATTAAACAAGCCTTGCATGTATCAATCTCCTTGTAGGAGAATGATCCCAGCAGTCCATGATCATGCAACCGCTTAATGCGTTTCTCGTTAATATGGCCTAAACGACTATGCCATAGCAAGGTGCTGTCATCAGCATACTTGGCTTTCTTAATATCAATTTGCTGTATAGAACATTCCATGTCCAACATGTATAACCCATTGTTAATTGAACCAGTTGCATAAACAATATTATCAAAAGACAAAATACACTTTGAAATATTGCATTCAAAGGAAAATCCCTTCCTGACATGAGCAGGAATGGAGATAATATTTTTAGTAATACTGGGAACAAAATAACAATTGTTTAGTTCCAATACAAGTCCAGATGGTAAAGAAATGAAATAGTCTCCTACAGCAACAGCAGCAACCCGTGCCCCGTTTCCAACGCGTAGGTCCACCTCATGCTGTCCCACCTGCCTTCTTCTCTTGAGTTCCTGTACATTTGAACAAATGTGAACTCCACATGCAGTGTCCAACACGCATGATATAGAAGAAGAGAACATGACCTCAGTCACGAATATACCTGAGCCAGAAGCGAAGCTTCCCCTCTTATCTCCTTGGAGCGCTTTACAGTCCTTTTTCCAGTGACCGAGCTGGCCACAGTGGAAACACCTGTATTCCTTGGACCGCTTAACCTTCTGCTTCAGAGCCTTGCTGTAGCTCTTGACAGGGGCCTTGCCCTTCTTCCCCTTCTTCTTGTTCCTAGAAGGAACCATCAAGACAGAGGTTGAAGGCTTACCCTTCAGAGTCTCCTCAGTGGTGAGGAGCATATTCAGCAGCTCTGCCGGAGTACAATCGATTTTGTTCATATTAAAATTAATAATGAACGCGTCGAATGAAGGCGGGAGAGACTGCAGAATAATATCCACAGCAAGCTCCTGGTTGATGGTGTGCCCCAGTTTCTCCAGAGCTTCCTTGTGCCCGATCATCTTGAGCACGTGAGCTCCCACTGGGCTCCCTTCAGCCAGTTTGCTCTGAAAGAAGAGCTTCGTCAAATTGTAGCGCTCTGTCCTCGCCTGTGCAGCATACAGCATCTTGAGGTTCGCTATAATCTCTATAGCCGACATATCCTCATGCTGACGCTGCAGCGGTGGCGTCATAGACGCTAGCATCAGGCAAGCGACATCAATGCTATCATTGACGTGCTTTTCATAGGCTTCCCGAACCGCCCTTGCGGCGTTCGGAGCGGGCTGCGGCGGTATCGCCGTCTCGAGGACATACAGTTTCCTCTCTGCCTTAAGAACGATCTTAAGGTGTCCAAACCAGTCAGAGAAGTTCGGCCCAGCAAACTTCTCCCTTTCCAGTAGGGATCGCACATTGAAGTTCATGGTGTTCGTTGCTGCAGGTATCTACAACAATGCAAGAACAGCAAGGTCAGTATCAATGTATAAGAATCAATCAGGACTTAAGAAAGATTCTTTTTCTCACTATTTTATCTGGCTGAAAAATCCAGCAAAACAGCCCGAAAGAGTAGTACTCTTTTAGTGAGATGGGATCCGGATTTCATACTTGGTCTCCGCGTCCCGCTCAGGCGAGATAAGATGCACAGAGAGTACAAGCACTAATCTCCGGTAGGCATTCCCTGCCGATCGCCAACCCGTGCGATTCCCCTTCATCTGGGCAATCCAGCAGACTGTGCCAACTGAGTTGGTACAACACAGTCTCTGACCCCACAGATGGCTGCCTCCATGTGCTACCATATGCGCCACATATGTAGCCTACACGGTCAAGCTGACCCGACCTACTCCCTGGACCACCATGTGCTATGCTGAGCAACGAGAAGGGATAAATCCCCACTCTGTAACACACAGGTGTAGTCCCACACCGTCTGAAGATAGATGGACGTGCCCACTGAGTGGGTACAACACGGCTCCAACGATAATCAGAACAGTGAGGTTTCGCGTCAGAAGGCTTACGAGCTTGATATTAAGCGTTGGATTTTCACGGTCTTTTATCTTCTTCACTATCATGCAATTCCTATGGTGATAGCAGAAGATAAACTTAATCATGCAATTCTAATATTTAAACAATAAATAAAAGAAAGCATGAATCTTATGTGGTAAAAGCCCATAGCCCTAGTGAGACCTTAACCTAACTTAAGTCTTCACTTGCTCTTCATGGGTCTTTTGCTGCTCATCTGGCCCAAACCAGGGCCCAAGCGCCAATTACAGCACAGGTGCGCCCACCAGGGAAAATGCGCCTGGTCCCAGAGTCGAACCCTGGACCTCCCACCTGGTCAAGCCACTGCTGCATGCGCCTCTGCCAAGTGTGCTCTGTGCTCTTGTCTAATTAAATTACAAATTTAACTATCTAGACAAGATTGACACGCAGGTCAATAACAATTTTATAAATTAAAGCGATGTGATGCGCAGATCACAATAATTAATTTACAATTTTTAAATCCCAGGCACGCAGGCCCCAGCACAGCACACAATTAATATGAGCAGCCCACATAAGACTAAATAGACAAACATATGCATCCAATCAGCAATCATGTGATCCATAAAAATTAAAATTTTCGAAAAACCCCATGGGATCAATTTTAATTTCCTTATTCGCCCTTACTACCTTACAACGGTCCATTACTAGGGATCCACTCATCCAACCTAGTCAGATCCACTGCCCTTGCATGCACCAAGTCCTAACTGACTTGAGTCGACCATAAGGTCAACCATGCATGCGCCAGGGCTGAACAACCACAATGAGGTCTGGCAAGCGGGTGTGACCCCGGGCCTAACTCATGTGTGTTCATTAGTTGTCTCAATCAGACATCGCTACACACCTGTCTGCAGTCGACCTATAGCCACCATAGGCTTGCGCCAAGGTGCTAACTGGTCGACCCATTCAGGCTGTCAGATGGTCTGATCAGACTGTTGGATCTAACCTAGGGGATGACTTCAACCCTAGTAACCCGTCTAAGGGTTTACAGTAAGGCCTTAGATCTATAGTGAGTCGCGCATGTGTTTAAGTTTTTAAGAAAACCAACAACATTGTAAATGCGCCAAGACATCAAACATGCGCAAGATATAGAAACATACATATGGATGTATTTTCGCAAGATGATACTTAATATCATGAAACTTTCGCATGTGAATTAGATCTAGGCATATGCGCAAATATGGATCAAACATTAAGCAATCATAAAAACATGCATGATAAACTTGGCTCTGATACCAATTGAAAGTCCCCTAAAGAGGGAAGGAAACCCTAATAGGCGCAAGTAAGGGATTTAAAACAGCGGAAGAGGATTTCTAAGATCGCATAGCATGTATTATGATCAACTTTAAAATATGAAAACAGAATTCATACCATGGCCATTTCAAGATGGCGCCTTGGAAGCAAAGATCAAATGAGATCTTCTCCTTGTCGTCACACACAGGATGATGACGCTATCTCCCTTGGTGCTCCTTGTGCTAGCAAGGTTCCAAGAGGTCCTTGTCGAGTGAAAGGGAATGATGAGATCTCGATCTCTCTTGGCCGAATCCTCCTCTATCCTTCAAGTGTCGCCGCACTCACACAAGGTGTCGAGAGGAATATGGGCGAGAGGGAAAAATCGTAGAGGCGAAAATAGAGCATACTCTATTTGGACGAGAGCGCTCTCCAAGTGGAGATCATGGTTACTAAAAATAGTAACCACTCATCGCCCCAACGTTCACACCAAGTGAACATGTCGTCAACTACTCTCCCCTTGAACCATGCGCTCATTTAGTGAGCCGGTTCATTTTGGTTCAATTTAAGAACCAATCAAGCCAAGCAACTAGCCCAAATCATAATTAAACCATAAGGCTTTTGATCTGACCGTTGATCTCTTAATGCTTCTGATCTGACCGATCTAGCATCCATTCTCTCGATCGAAGCTTACCGATCTCAAGCCCTAATCAATCAAACATGATCAGACCAGATCTCACTTACAATCAGAGATTAAATCCCTTTAAACTGAACCTAAACAATTCAGTCCACACGATCTGACTTAAGTAAGCCATATCATCAAATTGTGCGACCCTAAGGGTTTCCTTTAAATGTCGGTAACGATAACTCACGTCATCACGATCAGTGAGGGGTATCTAGCAACACATCACTGTCTCCCGATATAAAGAAAAGAGTCTTCCAAGACTACACCCAAAAACAGCACAAGTGTGAATCAACTTCACTAGGCATACATATGTCCTTTGCCACTGGATGTTTTTATTGGACAAGCGTGTCAAGCTTGTAACTCCAATATGACGAGCATGATTAGAACAGATGAACACTGTCACCTGGGTATGGCCATACTCTTTTCTCAATCATCTCATCCAGGGGGCCCCTTTAGAACATCACACTCCTTAAACAAGGAGACGGCAATCCTATGTCTATCACTAGTGCCCTAACCTGACTCAAGCTCACCATCCAAGATAGTCTATAATCATTATGTTTCAAATGATATTGAACTACCTCAAAACAATGACAATCATCATTTAGAAAACACAAGTGATCTCAAGTCAAAGGAAATGTGCCACTTGTTGCACTCAAGGATTATTCACATTGTGACAAACAATTGAATAACCTAGTAGGGTCTGTCCAGTACATCCAATGTACCCATGAGTCTACATCTTATTCCATGCTCGAAGCATCCTATAAGATTAGAACACATATTAGTCTCAATCATATCAAGGCTGTCTCATGTTCACCAAGATATCTCGACTAAGGACATATAGCATGTCAGCCCAGCTGAACAGCTTTGAGACATTATTCAGAAGAACATATATTGCAGCAGACAATGTAGACAACTGAATAATAACCATGCCTTTATAAACATAACAGTTTATTACATGATACAGATACATTCCCATAGGCCTCAAACATTAGCCTTAAGGGCATACCCCAACAAATTTCAAAAGTGATTCAAAGCCAAAAATCATCTCATCATCATCAAACATTAACATGTCATGTCATCAAAATATTATCAAGTGAATACAACCATATTGAAGATGAATCATCAATATCATTATACAACTCCAACGAAGATCAAAAAGATAAGTATAAAAACTAGAGTAGTAGTGACGGCGGACACAGATATGTAGAAGAAGCATCCTTCCCTTCAACACATGAAATATCAATAAGATGTAGAAAATGAAAAACAAAAGATAAAAGGGGAAAGAGATACTCACAAAACTCTACCCACTCACGCCTTTGGGTTTCTTCCACCAAAGTTTGTTTACCTACAAAAATTAAAAATTAGCTCTAAGAAGAAAACCTAGATAAAAGTAAATAAAAGAAAGTAAAAATAAAGTTAGAAAGCTCGGGTTGCCTCCCAAGAAGCGCTAATTTAAGGTCATTAGCTTGACCCTTTTGCACTCGGATTTGATCGTGGTTCATCTAAATATAAACTCTCTTTTTCTTCAATTCGCTCCTCTTGATAATAATGCTTCAGCCTCTGACCATTAACTTTGAATTCTCCTGTTTCTTCACTCCATATGTCTACGAATCCGTAAGGGTAAGCCTTTTTTACCTGAAAAGGCCTAGACCATCAAGACTTAAGTTTTCCAGGAAAAAGTCTCAATCTAGAATTGAACAAAAGAACAAAGTCACCTGGTTGGAAATTTCTTCTGAGAATATGTCGATCATGCCATCTTTTAGTTCTTTTTTTGTAAATTCTTGCATTTTCATATGCAGAAAGTCTGATCTCATTTAGCTCATTTAATTGCAATCTCCATTTTTCACCCGCGTTCTTCAAATCGAAATTCAGCATCTTGATTGCCCAGTATGCTTTATGCTCGAGCTCTACAGGAAGGTGATATGATTTTCCATAGACCAACTGAAAAGGAGACATACCTATGGGTGTTTTGAAAGCAGTTCGGTAAGCCCATAATGCATCATCAAGTTTGAATGCCCAGTCTTTCCTAGTGCGTGACACTATTTTTTCTAGAATTCCTTTGATCTCTCTGTTTGATATCTCAACATGTCCACTTGTTTGGGGGTGATAAGGTGTTGCAACTCTATGATTTACTCCATATTTCCAGAGTAAGGCTAAAAATTTGTGTTCTATGAAATGCGATCCTCCATCACTGATCACTACTCGTGGTGTCCCATATCGTGGAAAGATAATTCTTTTAAACAGTTTAGTAACAACTCTCGAATCATTGGTTGGTGAAGCGAGGGCTTCAACCCATTTTGAGACATAATCAACTGCTACAAGAATGTATTTGTTACCTCCTGAAGATGGGAAAGGTCCCATGAAGTCAATCCCCAAACATCAAATATCTCAACTTCAAGAATATTGGACAGTGGTATCTCATGTCTTCTGTTAATGTTCCTAGTCTTTTGACATTTATCACAAGATAACACAAAGTTTTTAGCATCTTTGAAACTTGTGGGCCAATAAAATCCTGATTGTAACACTTTGAAAGCAGTCTTTTCAGTACCAGCATGTCCACCATAGGAGGATCCATGGCATTGAAGCAAAATGTCTGCAATTTCTTCTTCAGGTACACATTTTCTAAAAATGATATCTGCACATCTTCTAAACACATAAGGCTCATCCCAAAAATAATGTTTCACTTCAGCCAAAAATCTTTTTTCTTTTTTGGTAGCTTAAATTAGGAGGAAAAATATCGGCTACAAGATAATTCACTATGTCAGCATACCAGGGGGCTTTGAGTTGTTCAATGGCTAAGAGTTGTTCTTTAGGGAAGGAATCATTGATCTCATCATTCTTTTCAGTATCTACCATTATTCTTGAAAGATGATCTGCAACAAGGTTCTCGGTTCCTTTCTTATCTTTGATTTCCAGGTCAAATTCTTGCAGAAGCAAAATCCATCTCAACAACCGTGGCTTACTGTCTTTCTTCTGTATCAAATATTTAACAGCAGCATGATCAGTATATACTACAACTTTCGAATTTATCAAGTAAGATATGAATTTGTCAAATGCAAAAACTGTAGCCAACAACTCCTTCTCAGTTGTGGTGTAATTCCTTTGTGTTTCATCTAAAGTTTTACTGGCATAAGAGATCACATAAGGCTTCTTTTTCTTCCTTTGCCCTAGAATTGCTCCCACTGCATAGTCACTGGCATCACACATAAGCTCAAAAGGTAACTCCCAGTCAGGTGGTTGCATGATGGGTGCTGATTGTTGGGGAACCCCGGGGATATTTTACAATTTTCAGAGATAGAGATTACAAAATACATTGCACAGCGGAAGCAATATCCCCGAAACAGGCCGGTTCCAAAAACCCAGTGAAGATCGCAAGCAAGAGAGTCGACACGATGAGTTAGAAAATACCTTAGAGCAAGATGAGGTCGATGTCGTGATAGGCGCCCAAGCGTGCGCCCTCTGCAGTCTCACACACACGGATGCCTCGAGTCCTCTTCTTCCACGCCCGGTGCTAGCCTCGGGAACAAGAACCAAGCCTTGTGCTCCTTCTTCAAAGTATGCGCCACCTCCAAGGTAGATGCGCCAAAGATGAAGAAGGATGAGGGAGAGGGAAACCGCCAAGCATCAAGTTCCTTGCGTCAAGAGAGAAGGAAGAGGCTTGCGGCTAGGGTTTGGAAGGAAGAAGAAGATGCGCCACTTCTTGGTGTTGTCGCCCTTCAAGCCCTTGCTTTCGCCCCTCCTCTTGTTGTCACGCCTCTAAGGATTGTAACCTCTAAGAGGGGGCGGCTAGGGTCACTTATAAAGAGCTAGAGGCGGTTAGGGCAAGGGTTGAGATCATGACAAGTGTATGGCTTGGATGAGAAGGTTTGAGATAAGGAAAGTCTCCAAGACTTTACTATAAACCTCATTCAACCTTTCCATAAGCTACCAAGCCTTGCCTTGTGCGCCAAGGCCTAGCCTTGCGCCCCAAGCAATGCCTTAATGCATTCACACTATCAATGGGAGAGGGCTAGGCGCATAAAGCTTCCTTAATGAAGCAAATTTGCCATCCAAACCCCATTATGCCCCTTAGGCACCAATGGGCTTGGCTTCCTCCCCATTATACCCTTTTAGCCTATTGCCTCTTCATGACAACTTATTATTGGGTCTCATTGGATAATGAGCTAGCCCAAACTTCATTACATGGCTTGATTAAACACTTGGATCCAATCCAATGCAACCCTAATCCAAATGTGGCCAACCATGGTCAATTTCGGGTCAACCTGCCATAAATGGAGTTTGGCTCCAATAACATCCTTCCATCTCATCAGGCCCATTGGCGCTGATGAAATCTCCAAAATAGATCCGAGTTATCCAATAACTCGATCATAAGGCTTCCCGATCAATACGAGAACTCGAGTATCAAGGTGTGCGACCCTGTAGGTCCCTCTGACGTTGGCAGTGCTGACCAAATGTCACCACAAGCAATGAGTGGCACCTAGCAGTGCATCGCTACTACCCAAGTCATCGGAATGGATATCGACATCGACATCCTCATCATTGCAACAAGGTACAAATGCATTACAGTCTCTTTGCCGAACTGATATCCGATTGGACAAGTGTGTCACCACTTGTTTTCACCCAATCACATGGTTATGACTAAATCAGGTTCTCACCTGGGTATGGACATACACTTTCAGTCATAGAACCATAGAGGAGCTCCATGGATATCATACTTCCCTTAGGAAGGGGCAAATCCTGTGTCTGTCCATTGACCTTCTCATATGGGTCGTGACATGCTCAATGACAACCGTTATTACCTCCCAACTACGGCGAGGTGTTAGGTTGTATCAAAGCAAGTCCCTTACCATATAGAATGGTCAATGACCTCAAGTCAAGGGATCAATGCATCTCCTGTCACTTGTGAAGATAACTCATGACACCAAGTCATAGCCTCACAGCGGGTCGGTCCAGTATATCCACCACTGATATACCCATATGTCTGCGTTAGCACCTCGTGCCTAACCCGCCCATATACTAGTCTCACAAGTACCAGAGCTGTCCCATATCCACTCAGGTACATCGACTGGGGACAATCATTTGAGCACAGATCCAATCTGTCTCCAGGGACATTATCATGTAAGTACACAATCGCAGGTGTAGACAAACAATGATAACGACAATGCCAGAAAGATATATGTATATGAATATCAGAGTCAAGTAGTACAAAGATGGACCAAAACTAGGTCCTAGGGCATATACACCAACACTGATGTCAGGGCTTTCTTTAGTTCCTGAAAAGCAAACAGACATTTCTCATCAAAGCAGAATTTGGCATCTTTACAAAGTAAATCAGTCAGGGGTTTAGCAAGTTTAGAGAAGTCCCTGATGAATCTCCTGTAAAACCCTGCATGTCCCAAAAAACTCCTGATCTCCTTGACAGTGGTGGGTGGAGCCAACTTCTCAATTACTTCTATATTGGCTTTGTCTACTTCAATCCCTCTCTCTGAAATAAGATGACCTAAAACTATTCCCTGTCTAGCCATAAAGTGACACTTTTCCCAATTCAAGACAAGGTTAGTCTCTTCGCATCTCTATAAACCCCGAGATAGATTAGCCAAATAAACATCAAAATAGGAACCATATACTGAGAAATCATCCATAAATACATCCATAAAATCTTCAATAAAATTAGAAAAGATAGCCATCATGCATCTCTGAAAAGTAGTAGGTGCATTGCACAAACCAAAGGGCATTCTTCTATAAGCAAAAGTACCATATGGACATGTAAAGGTGGTCTTATCCTGATCATCAGGATGAATGAGAATCTGAAAGAATCTGGAATATCCATCAAGAAAACAAAAGTAAGAGTGTTTAGCAAGCCTCTCAACCATTTGATCAATAAAAGGCAAGAGAAAATGATCTTTTCTAGTGGCAGTATTTAATTTTCTATAATCAATACACATACGCCAACTAGTAACTGTTCTAACAGGTATCAACTGATTATCCTTATTTTTCATTACAGTGGCACCTCCCTTTTTAGGAACACAATGTACAGGACTTACCCATTTGCTATCAGATATAGGATAGATAATACCTGCATCAAGTAATTTCCGAACCTCTTTCTTTACAACTTCTTTCATGGAGGGGTTCAGTCTTCTTTGGAAATCTACATGTGGCCTGTGTTCTTCTTCCATCAAGATCCTGTGCATACAAAAAGAAGGATTAATTCCCTTCAGGTCATCAACGGTATACCCAATTACCTTTCTATGAATCCTCAACTCCTTTAAGAGCAGATCAGTTTCCCTTTCATTTAATTGTGCATCAACAATCACAAGGTAAATGGAGTTAGGACCAAGAAATTCATATCTAAGGTTATTAGGTAAAGCTTTCAATTCAACTTTTGGAATTTTTTCTTTTTCATTATCTAATGCGGCACAGTCTACAATATCATGAGTTTCATTACAAGAATCATCATCAAAGTCAGAATCATCAACTTTAGCATTTGAATTTTCACAAGAATCAGAAGTAGAACAAGAATCAAACAAAAGACCAAAATCATAAACTACATCATCAACACCACGAATGCTACAGCAAGAACTAGCATATGCAGGTTTTTTTAGTGAATTGTTCAAATCAAACTAAATTTTGTTATCACTAATATTTAGAGTGAGTTTACCATTCTTTACATCAATAAGTGCTCCAACAGTGACTAAGAATGGTCTACCAAGGATAATAGGAATTTTCGCATCTTCCTCTATTTCAAAAACCACAAAATCAGTAGGCACAAAATACTTAACAACTTGGATAGGAATATCCTCAAGAATACCTACTGGATACTTCACTGAGCGATCGGCGAGCTGCAAAGATATAGAAGTCGGCTTGAGCTCTCCCATGTCCAATCTCCTGCAGACAGATAATGACATTAGGCTCACACTAGCCCCCAAATAACATAAGGCTCGGTCAAAAGCCATACTGCCAATAAAATAAGGGATAGAAAAACTACCTGGATCTTTCAATTTGGGTGGTGTTTTATTTTGGATAACAGCACTACATTCCTCGGTTAAAGCCACAGTGTCATAGTCCTCTATTTTTCTCTTATTAGACAGTATTTCTTTCAAGCATTTAGCATATGTGGGCATTTGAGATAAAGCTTCAGTAAATGGAATGTTAATGTAAAGCTTTTTCAAAACATCTAGAAATCTCCCAAATTGTTTGTCTAACTTTTCTTGCATTAACCTTTGAAGAAAGGGTATAGGTGGCTTGTAAAGAGGAGGCAAATTAGGTATAGGATTATCTCTCTCACATGGCTCATCACTACATGGTTCATCACCTTTTTGAGGTTGTAAACGAGTTTGGAACTCCTCATGTGAAGAAGATTTTCCTAACTCTAGTTTCCTTTCGTGGTTATCATCAAGCTCTTTTTCATTATTCGCAACTTTCCTTCTAGGTTCTCCTAATTATTTCTCACTTCTAGTCATAATAGTATTGCAATATTCATCAGAAATTTGATCTTCTAAAGTTTTATTGCGAATAGCTAATAATTCCACTTGAGAGGCAAGTCGACCAATCATTTCCTTCAGATCTTCAATTTCTTTGTTTTGAGTTTGCATGAGTAGACTTTGATTTGTCATAAACTTATCAAGAAAAGATTCTATACTGAGAGAACTTACCTTTTCAGTTAGGGGTTGTCAATCCTCGCTTTCATCCTTACCATCACAATATAGCAGTTCTTCTTCAGGGTTCCATTGTTTATGGTTCAGGGAAATTTCTTCAAATAGGTTGAAAGCTTCTTCAATGGTCTTGCCCATGAGGGCTCCTCCTGCAGTAGCATCAACGATTAGATGGGTGTTATAAAGTAGTCCATAATAAAAGGTATGAATTAAAACCCAATTTTCAAGGCTATGGTGAGGGCACTTCCGTTGTAAATCATTGAATCGCTCCCAGGCCTTGCTGAATGATTCTCAATCCTTCTGTTTAAAGCTTGTTATTTGATTTCTCAATTGGATAGTTTTAATCGGTGGAAAGTACTTCATCAGGAAAGTATTTGACAGTTGTTCCCATGTAGTGAATACACCAGCTGGTCTAGAATGTAGCCAATATGGCGCTTGGTCCCTGAGAGAAAAAGGAAACAATCATAGTTTTAGTGCATCATCAGAAACTCCATAAATTTTAATAGTATCACAATATTCGATAAAAAGATGTAAATGCTGATATGGATCTTCAATTGGATCTCCTCCAAATTGGTTCTGCTGAATTATGGTCAAGAAGACATGATTGATATCAAAATTATCTGCTTCAATAGTTGGTCTGCCAATGCTGAAGTGTATTTCTCGTGGCTTAGGGGCTGCATAGTCCCTTAATAATCTCTAATCTGTCATCCAGTCCAGATTTTCTATGCACACTAAAGTAGATGGATCAAACGACTCAAATAAACATAAAAGGATAGAAAGGTAAAACATAAATAAAACCTAGTCTAGCAAAATTCTCAATATCTACAATATCAACAAGAACTAAGGTCCCCAGCAATGGCGCAAAAAACTTGTTGTGTCCACAAGTGTACGGATACTCGAAGTAATAAAGAAAGTATCGAATCCATAGGGACCTATGTTGCTGAGTACCGGATAATTGATTTTTCACTATCTAGGCAATCGAGAGAGTGCAAATTAGCAAATGAAGACCAAAGCGCTGAAACGGAATTATCAGTGAGAGAATCTGGGACTAGGGTTTCATTCACTTTAACTTTTATGACTAGACATGAATAGAGATTTTATCAGTTTAATTTCAACATGACAAAGATGCAATTTACTTGAATAAAAGGATTATCTCACTTTCGTGCAGACAACCATGCAGGGATAAATCTTCGCTCTCGCACAAGATTCGTCCCAACGCTAATGATAAGTAAATCATCAAACTGAGAACTCAAGGATCACTTTCGTGCATCCAAATCTCGACACTAGTTTTACTCAAGGTTTTCTAACGTTCCGATCTTTGCTTTTGCACAAGATCTCCACGTTTGAAAGCTTAGACTCAATCCTAGATTTATATTATTATCATGGCAGTTAGCTTACTAGAATCAAACAAACAAGAACTAACCTAAAAAGGGTTCCTATCATGCAATTCTGGGGTTCCAAATCCTCAAGCAATTACTTTTCAGTCAATAGCGAAAATTCTAAAACATAAATAATAATATAAATTTAAGGAGACTCTAAGAACAAAACATCACATCAGTAAAATCATCATGCTAAGATTAAACAAGATAAAATAATAGAAAAGATAGTCATCTAGTCATTAAAACTCAAGTGAATTACTCCCCCATGTCCCAAAAGAGGTTTAAGCTATCATGGATGGAAGATTACAATGATTCATGATGAAGAAAATTGAAACAGAGGAAGAGTGAAAATTACGGTACGGCCGTAATCTGGGCGAGCAGCGGCGGCGCTCGGTTTTATGGTGATTTCTCCTCCGTCTGATCTCCGATCAAGTTGAAACTTTAGGTGCTCCTTCTCCCCCTCTATGCATAGCTTCCACTCAAATTTCACGGCCGGAGATGCACTGTACGCTTCCCAGCGGCGAAACCTAGGGCGGCGGCGTGTGAAGTGATTTCTCTTTCTATGGTGAACAAAAATTAGGGCTTTTGGTGTGCTTGGCTTCGTCTCGTCAATGGCTCCCTTTCGCCTTCTTACAGCTTCGAGTATTAGGGCCTGGATCATCCGCAATCAACCACGTAAAAATTGGGCTTCGGAGTTGACCGGGAAAGTCGCGAGTAGTGTCGTAATTACGGCCGTAATGGTTTTTACGGCAGTAATCGGGACAGTGAGGTCTCGGCTTGAAATCTTCTAGAATTACGGTATCGTAATGTTCTTTATGGTAGCGCCGTAATGTCAAAATCTTTCGGGTTGAAAATCGACCTGAAATACGGTACCGTAATGTTCCTTACGGTAGTACCGTAATCTCCATCAATCCTCTGATCAAAAATGCTCCAAAATACGGCACCGTAAAGATGTTTACGGTAGTGCCGTAATCATATGAGATTCTCTGCCCAGAAAACCTCCAAATTACGGTACCGTAAAGAATATATTGGAGGTGCCGTAATTTCATCTGAAGCTCCAAATCTTCTGAAATTTGACGTGTGATCTCCTTTTGATGTTGTGAATTCAATTATGCACTTGGATTGCTCGAAATCGATTGAAAAATATGCATTTTTATCTGAAAATCATTAAAAACAGAAAAGAGTTTAGATTCCGTAAATATTGATAAAAAGGGCATAAAAATAAGCAAAGTCTATGAATATGACACAAAACCATCAACAAAATAGCATAGAAATTACGATAAATTTCGGTGTCATCATGTGGGAATTCATTCATGCATCTGGAATTGCTTGAAAATGCTTGAAAAACATGCCTTTTTTACTTGAAAATCATCAAAAACCAAAAAGAGTGTAGATTCCGCAGTCTTTGATAAAAAAAAAGGCATAAAATAAGCAAAGAGTGTAAATATGATACAAAAATATCTATCAAATGGCTCAAAATTTACTATAAATTTCGGTGTCATGAGCTTTCACAACTAAACAAATCAGCGTCTTGGGTTCGAACCCTCACAAACACAATTAAATGTTTAATTGCAAATTGCACCTAAGAATATTAATTAACCAAGAGAAAAATTATCTTGTTAATTAATATATTTTATTTATTCAAGTGACTTAAGTGCCAAGTCCGAAACTTGCACCAAGACCCTTGTTTGACTTATTTTGACTACACAGGTCAACAGAGGTCAAACGTGGTCCACTAGAAGTCAACTAGTGGTCAATCATGAACTAAATAAAATATCACCCCCTCATAAGAAATCTCAATGCATCAGTCTCCCATAACTGATCCAAATCATACAATGATTCGATCAGAGGCTAAACAATCAGTATAAGAACTCGAGTGTCTAGGTGTGCGACCCTGTAGATTCTTCAGACATTGGCAGTGATGACTAAATCATCACAAGAAATGAGTGGCACATAGCAGTACATCATTGCTACCTAAGTCATCAAAATGGAGTCATCATCGACATCCCCTAAAACTGCAACAAAGTACAAGTACAGCTTTGTCCTTTTGCCAACTGATATCCAGATTGGGCAAGCATGTCACGCTTGTTAATCCCAATATTATGGCATGACCAAATCAGGTTCTCACTTGGGTATGGTCATACACTTTCAGTCATCCATAGAAGGGCGTCATGGACAATCAAGCTTCCCCACAGGGAAGGGGCAAATCCTCTATTGGCACATTGAATCTCTCATACGGCTTATGACACACCCAATGACAACCATTATGACTTCCCTTTTATGGCGAAACGTTAGGTTGCATCAATGTGTCCCACTTACCATATAGAGACACAATGCCCTCAAGTCCAGGACAAGCACAACTCTGTCACTGTGATATGCATCTTGTGACACCGAGATGAATTCTCACGGTGGGTCGATCTAGTATATTTATCTTGATATACCTATATTCCTACGTTAGCAACCCGTGTTCAACCAGCGCATATACTAGTCTCAAGTGAATCATAGCTGTCTCATATCTACTATGATTCTTAACTAGGGATAAACACAGAAACTAGATAAAATCTATCTCTTAGGGACATTGTATATGCAAATGCACATATGCGCAGATGTACAAATTTGCATAACAATGATAATGCCAGGATAACTCATCTATCAAATAGATGTGATACACATATCCCAATGGACAATCCTGATGTCCTAGGGCATAAACACTAACATAGAGAATCCAAGTAACCAATAATCGAGCAATGAACTAGTACATTCATGACTGAACTTTGGAGGATGAGTCTAGTTGTTTGACTGATCTCCATCCCATGGCAAATCAAAAGAAACTAATGGGGTAAACGGCCTAGTTTCTCCATTTTTCTTTCTCTAAGCAGTCTGTTGCTCGTCTTCATGAGAACAACACCATGCTAGTGACAAAATCGCATTTCATGGGCTTTGTACTGCAGTCTTCTTCCTGCTTGGATAACATTGGTGCTTCAAATTTCTCTCAACTCTCCAAGGCCGTGAAGCATGTTCTGGCATCCTCAAGCTGCCATTTGGGGCACAAAAGGACCCGAGAGCAGCAGCAAGGCTTCATGCCAACTACGGAAGCAATCTTAAGCAACAATGCAGTAGGCATAGCTGCAAGACTTAAAGAGGACAGTGGGATGAGGTTGCCAGCATATTAAGGTAACACTCCTCTTTATTCCTTTTTTTACTCAGTCTGATTCACTTTCTTCTTCCCTTTCTCCCTCTTTTCTCCTTCTCTTGTATTTGTATCGTTCTCTTTCTTTTTATTTTATTGTCGACAGCTTCCCCTCTATCTTCTTTCTCTTTTTTTTTTTTGCATACAAAAAATCCCAAGGATGAAAAATCCTGAGTACGCACGATAAAAATCCTTGAAGATGTGAAAATTTTAATTTGAAGAATATAGAATCATTGAATATAGAATTGAAGGATATATAGAATCCTTGAATAAGATTGAAGGATGTAAAGATCCACATATGAGAGGATATAAAGATCCTCGACTGTGGTATCTTTTTGTTGAGATCTTCCAACTTAGCCGCTTCCTCCTCCTATTTTGTTGCCGTCAGATTCTACAGCCATATCCTCTTCTACTATATATTTTTTTGACAAATCTACAGCAGCATCCTCTTCTTCTTTTTTTTGCTAGGTTCTTCTAGCCGCCGCCCCCTCTTCTTTTTATTATTTCTTTTTTTATTGCCGAGAGCACTGCAATAGCATCCTCTTCTCACTTTTTGTTGCGGTCAGATTCTTCCAACCGCCCTCTCTTCTAAGGTATAAGGTATATGAATCCCAAAAAGAAGCTAGCATATAGGAATCCTAGGAACTATAATCGTGAAATCCTTAAATCCTAACAAACTACCCTCCCTCCTTTTACCTCCCTTTTCTCTTCTTTTTTTTCAAGACTTCTTTATTTCTCTTTCTTCTTCTTCTTACTTCTTCCAGCCTCCTTCTCCCTTTGTTGAGACCTTCTTCAGCCGAGACTCCTCTTTTTTTCATGCGTATTTCTTTTTGTTTTTTTTGTCTATCAAACCCTTCCAGCCTTCTCTTGCTACCCTTTAGAGACTTCTCTTCTCCCTCTTTTACTTTCTCGTCCTTCTCTCTTTTTCACGTTCAGCAACAATGGTAACAAATACAAAGGACCAGATCTTCACCTCTACAGTCTTCTTGCCAAGGAGTTTTATTTGATCAGAACAACGGCTTTACTTGCTGCAATCATCATAACACTGAGAAGTTACGCCTTAATATCATAAGATATCGACGTACGCACCTCCCAAACAGTGTATGGTGTTGGCAGAGTGTGTGTTGACGACAATTTCAGGTCGAGGGTTGTAGTTAATTCCTCTCTTTCTCTTGTGCAGTCTTCTTTTCTTTTTACTCTTTTCTCTTTTTTTTTTGCGAGAACTTTTTCCAACCCTTTCTCTTCTGTTTTCTTTTTTCTCTTTCTTCCTATTATCTTCTCTTTCTTACCGAGACCCCTCAGCCAATGCCTTCTATTGCCGACCTCTTTTTTTATGTGAGGGAATTGTGTCTTCGGTTGCAAGAGTATTGTTCCCCTTTTCTGAATGCTAACTCCTCTTTTTAAAAGGGTCGGCTAAAAAATTAATTCAGATTTGATTATTCTTCTTCCTGCAAGTTGGGTGGTAATTTTCCTTTTTTTGGTTGCCGAATTACTGCTCTCTCTTTTTGGTCGACTAATCTTATTTGCTTGTTGCTGGTTAGATTCTTGCCCAATCTGCATTACTTCTTTCTCTTTTTTTGTGCGCGCAGAATTTCTACCCTTTTTTGCTGGCCAAATTCAAATTCCAGATTTGTAGATATGTTCGGCCGCATTTGGTTACTTTTTTTGTTTCCCTATTTTGCTTTCCCTTTATTTCCTTTTTTTTTTCTTTTCACAGCTGATTTACTTTTCTTCTTTTTGTGCGGAGATGGCCAAATTACCTTTTCTTTTAGATTTATAGAACGCATGCCTTCTTCATAATCAAAATTAGTTTTGACTATTAAGATATTTAATTCGATGTTTGGCCGCACCTCGAAATTCCTCTTCTAAATTCTAAATTTTGTAATGTCTGCAACAATTGAGCATCTTTACCAACTCATACGCATCTAATTTTGAAATATGATTTCTGAATAAAATACTACACAAGATTTTTTTTTGGTGAAAAATATTAGTTCAACACATCAAATCTCTAGAAATCCATTACATTTTAGCTCTTTTTTTTTGAAATTAGACAAAAATAAAGAAAATGGTATATTTCAACAAAAATAGATAATTAAGCTAAATATAATATAAAAGTATCAAATTATGACTCAATTGGTTAAAAGCACTAAAAATCATGTATAATTATGAGACATCCGCTATTCGGTTTTCTAGAGGCATAGTTTTTAAGTTTTTAGTATTCGTTTCGTGTTCAACTTTCCTATAAATGTTTTATAAGTCAATTGGTTTAGGATCTAACTTTACTTAGGTTCTTGGGTGTCCTTAACACTGTATTTAATTGGAAAGAAAGGAAAGCTGAAGGGTGGAAAATAAAGAGGAATGTAGTTTTTGATTGTTTAATAGGGTGGACGGAAAGTGGAGCTGACTAAACAGTAACAAAAAAGCTGTCACTTTCCGCCCAAATCCCATCTGCGTAAAATCAGACGGAAAGCATGCAAACGCTCGAACACACGCCGCTGCTTGCGTCGACGGCGAACACTATTGCGAGCAGTGGACGGCGACGAAGCTGAAGGACGCTCGCGAACGCCATCCGCTTCAAACTCGCAAATGGTGACGAAGTTGAAGGAACGGCGATGACGGCGACGCTAGCGAGCAGCGGACGGCAACGGTGAACGCTAGCAAGCAGCGGACGGCGAATGCCGCTGCTCGCATCTGCTTCAAGCTTGCGAACGCTGTTCCAAGGAGCGGACGGCGACGCAAGTGAGCAGCGGACGGCAACGGTGATTGCAAACACTGCTGAGAGCATCGGACGGCGATGGCGACGACGAACGCTACTCGGCGACGAAGCTGACAGTGAAGCTACTCGGCAACGAGAGAGGTAAGGCGATGGCTCGACGGGAGAGAGAGGGACAAAGAGTGGCATGTGACTTTCACGTGCATTCCCTTTCCATTCCCTCCTCTTTCCATTCCATCCTCGAGTACGTTCCCTTCTATTAGCTGTCTACCTATTAAACACAGCCTAAGAGTTGTTAATTCAAGCTGATTCTTTCATAAAGATTTTTTCCATGAGTTTCTTAGAGTCTAGTTGAATTGGGCCTAATGGTTTATGACTTAAGGGGAGTGAACCTTTTAAAGGTGGTTCTAGGCATAGTTAATTGCATGGTTTGATTAGGGTTTGGCTTGGGTACTTTAATTTGTCCATTATGGGTTGAGGCTCTAAACTTTGTGTTTGAACTTTCATTTTTAACTTGTTTTGATGTGAACTCCAATAGTTGTGGCCTAGTTGATCTAGTCTTTCTATATTTTGTTGAAGCTCTTCCATTTGTTTAGCCACTTCTTCACAAAGATTATCAAATTTAGTTTATGATGGTTCTTAATTCCTTAGACTAAGGTTGACTACAATAATTTCCTTGCGTGCTATATAGAAATTCATCCCCTAGTAAGATATCAAATCCCTATAAACTCATTGCATCATACCAGAAGGGATATAACATTAAGACTAACTTTATCTTTATACCATTACATCAAACATAGGTCATAAAACTATTATGTTTATGGGCGAGTCTCTTAAATTCATCTCTAATATATATTAAGTCTCATTGTTTGAAATGACCCATGTTGATTTATGATAAGATAAAAGATTTAAGTTTGGGGTACGAATAGGGTGTCATTTTTTTTTTAAATTTCAACTAATAGGAAATATAAGATAATTTGACTAAAATACAAAACTAATTACCAAATACTAATTAACAACTAAATATGAGAGTATATAAGTTTTAAATTACATTAATAAACTAAACTATCATTTTTTAAAAAAGTTAAAAAGTATATTTAAATCTAAGGATCAATATGGACAAACAAAAGTTGTCCACAAATTACAACGTGGTGGGAAATTTTATAAAAAAAAACAAAAATATTAGAAAAGTCAACCGAAGCAAGGCGGAATAAGGACATATGCTAAAATGTAAGAAGTTACAATGGTCTCTCTGATATTAAAGGAGAAAATGTCCTATTCTTTAGCAATCCCATAGCGACGACCTCTTCGGTAGAGATAGGGGAGTTATGCAGACAAATATTACAAATAGAAGCTTATTATAACGGTGAGAGTTCTAGCCCCAAATTCCTCATAAGCTAAAAATAATTGAGAGAAAAGGGGGAAGGAGGGATTGTTCATGTTGAACCAGGATTAAAACCTGGTTCACCCCTAGATTACTCAGCTTAGTACTATTCATAGAAATCCAGAGCTAGAACCCACTCGAACAAGCGGTGGTTCATCCTTGGATGCCCGGTAGATCTATCGTAGCTAGGCAATCGGTAGGAGCTCTAGGACGTTGACACTAGAGTTTGGGAGTTGGGCAAGGCTGCTAGGCACAAGACAAAATGAAATAGGGGATTGACAAACGAAACAGGGGCGATGAAGTTTCCGTTCGATCTCAATGATCTGATTGGTAGATGAATGGATTCCGCGGTTTGGAGAGAAGATTGTGGGGCTAGAGTTTGGAGATGATCTATTGACTGGATTGCCATTGATTATTGTGAGAAGAGAGTCACGATGTCATGCTCTTCTGAAGATTTAAACGGGAAACGGATGCTGAACTTCGATCATCTGCAGGTTCTATTATGTCTTGTCGATCGAAAACCTCTCACCCTGGAGGTGTAACAATTTTCTGTTAATTTATAATTTTATAAAACCAATAGCATATTTACAATCAACAATAAGATTTCTACAACATATCTTAAACATCAACCTCTATATCAACCTCAAATACTTATATCTAACATAAGTTCACATCATTCACACATACCATAATCAAAATCAAAACTGATCGATTCGATAAAAAAAAGCTAAAAATCAGTCTCATTAATCCATAACTCAAAACATGAATTTAATATCCAAAATCATAAGGTAGTCATAAGCCCATATAACTGTTGTATCCCAATAAGTAGGTAAATTAAACTTGTTTCTAAAGTCGTAGCCAACGCCTAAGTGATGGCGCACAGAGACTTGTCACCCCCCTGATACGGCTCTAAAAACTTGTTCAATTACCACACTTGTTGTTATCTCCGCAAGTGCACGGATACTCGAAGTAATAAAAGATATCGAACCCACAGAGACCTATGTTGTTAAATACTGATCAATTGATTTTTCACTATCTAGGTAATCGAATGAAAGTCAGGTAAATATCGTAAACACACGGAAAGATACTATCAGAGAGAGAAAACTGGGACTAGGGTTTCATTCACTTAGATTTTCATGACTAGATGTACAAAGATATTCATCAATCAAATTCTATTTTGATAAAGACATAATTTACCTAAAAAGGGATTATCTCACTCTCGTGCAGATAACCATGCAAGAATAAATCTTTGCTTTCACGCAAGATTCATCCCAAGCTAATAATAGGTAAATCTTCAATCGAAGAACTCGAGGATCACTTTCGTGCATCCGAATTCTAAGTTGATCATCTCAAGCGGAAACTCAATGATCACCGTCGTGCATCCGAGTCTTAACACAAGTTTTGTCTATGGTTCTCCAACGTTCCGATCCTTACTTTCTTGCAAGATCTCCACGTTTGACACAATAACTCAATCCTAAGTTTGTAATTGTTATCATGGCAATACAAATCACTAAAATTAAATAATAAGAACAATCCTAAGAAAATTCTTATCATATAGTTCCAGGGTTCCAAGTTCTCAAGCAAGTCACCTTTCGGTCCTTATTGCGAGAACTCTAAATCATGATGACAAAAATAAACTAAAGAGAACCTTAGAGCAATAATCACATAGGCAAAATTATCAAAGTAGAACGATCATGATGAAAGTAAATATAATCTAATTATTAAGAAAATAAAAGGGAATTACTCCCTCATGTCCCAAAAATAGTTTAAGCTAGCATGGTGGAGAAAATATAATATTCCATAATTTCATAAGTTCAAAAATCAGTAAAAGAAGAGTTTTGGGAAAATATAGGACGGCTGTGAAGTATTTCACAACCGTAATTTCAAAAGCTCTCGGTGAACAGTGGCTGTCCTTCTTCTTTCCTCGAATTCTCCTTCGATTGATCTCCTTCTCTTCTGAAACTTCTGGCACGTTGTCTCCTCCAGACGAAGCTTCAGTATGAAAATTGCGGCCGGAGGTGGTCTGGATTGGTCGCGGCAGCGGAACCCTAGGCGGCGGCATGAATCGTGATTTCTCCCTCGACAGTCGATGAAAATTGGGGCTTTCGGTGTGTGTGTAATCCTCCCGTGAAAGGCTCTCGATTGCTTCTTACGGCTTCGAATATAAAGCTCTGGTTCGCTCGCAATCGTCTCCGCAAGAATCGGACTTCAGAACTGACCTGGAAATCGCGTTCAACAACAGAAATACGACAGTGTAATAGTTTACGGCACTACCGTAAAATCGGTCGAGTTTTCTGTTCTGATGTCGTCTGGGAAATATGGCACCGTAATCTGGTTTATGGTACTGCCGTAAAATCGGCTGAACTCTCTGTTCGAAAGTGACTGGAAAATACGGCCCGTGTAATCCTTTACGATGGTGCCGTAAAATCAAGCAAAGTTTCTATTCTAAATCGCTCTGAAATACGGTACCGTAATCTGGTTTACGGTACTATCGTAAAATCCGAAAAACCTTCTGTTCGGAAACTCCTCAAAATACAGCAATGTTCTCGATATTACGGTAGCGTATAAAAATACGGTACAATAATATAGTTTACGGCCCTGCCGTATTTTGCTGAGATGCTCCGATTTTCGTAAAATTTCTTGGGTGATCTCCTCTTAATGATGGTAACTCTTTCATGTCTTTGATTTTGCTTGAAAATGCCTCAAAATAATGCATTTTTACCTGAAGATCATGAAAAACCAAAATAGAAGTAGACTTTGCAATATTCGATGAATTTAACATGAAAACAAGTAATAAGATCTTCAATTTAGCATGAAAAGATATCTAAAATGATACAAAATATACTATATATTTTGGTGTCATCAATAACAAGTACATGTCCAAAGAGAAATTACAATACTACCTAACTATCCCATCATAAAATAAAATATTCAAAGCTTTTGATAGTCTCTATTCCTATCTATTAGTCTCTAGCTGAAGCTATGTCTGGACCTAAAGGCAAAATAAAGGAGTTAACAGAAGACTAATTGGGAATTATAATAAGATGATGTTATGCACCAAATACTAGATAAGCAAATAATTAATCTACTACTAATACATGCCACATATCATAGTATCAAAAATACAATATCATAAGAAAATAGTTTCAATACACATGTCATAAAATCATCGAGCTGCGACCACAAACCCTCATTATGAGTAGAGTGTTTTCACTACTAGCTCATAAAGTACAGTAGCTGTCTGAAATTAGCCCAATGGTATTGTGTCCAACACCTAGTGACCCCAACATTATCTGAATACAACCTACCAATAAGCCCTAGCCGGCACGGCACCGCTATAGTCCGATGGCCAATCAACAACTATAGCCCAAACGGGATCTGTTGGTCCTTAAGCTGACCAACCCATAACAAAGTCATGACATTTCCATGCATGCATGAATACCAACTTATAATTAATGATAAATTAACAAAATGCATAAATATACAATATATTAATTATGTTGAACTAATTATTTTCACTAATTTTTTTAAATTTTGACAAGAAATTGATTTTGACCATAAAAAGGGACGCGCCTTTACAAGTGAGGATTTTGACACATCGTCACTCTGTTAAAGAAAATTAATCTTAAGGATATTTGAACTGGACATTCAGAGAATCAGAGATAGATTGATCCTATAGCCACAAAGAGGAGATTAGCAAATCTTCCACAGCCGTACCATAAAAAATGCAAGAAGAACCAAACAAAAAGAAAAAACTCTTCCTTTATGTTAGCTTTGTTCAAACAAGAAACCGATCTTGAGAGGACAAAACGAGCCCAGGACCTCTTCATTCACCAAGAATTTGCACCCTTTGCTAGATTTAATTTTGTAAAAAAAAACAAAAGGGAAAGTGTCATTTGGCAGAGAAATGCAATATGAGATTACAGCATAATGAGGAGCTGAATTTTTGCAACAAACTCATTATAAAAAAAAAACATTGCAATTGATAATCGTGACAAAGTTCAGTCCAGGAGTTTTTTTTTATGACCAGTGAAAGATGTCATAGAATATGTGCTTGGGAACTTATTGTTCCATAGTTTATCAATCCATAATTCTGCTTGGCAATAAAACAACCAGTGCTTGATATGAATCTGACGTTGCTGCTATTGATCATTGTATTTCCAATGTTCATAATCCGTAAGCTTTCTCAGGCTTTCTCATTACTTCCGTGGAGGCAAGCTCCTCCTCAGATCAGCTTCCAAACATGACAAGTTCTTCAAATATTAATAATCTCTTTGAGCATTAATATATTCATTAAACTATACAGATTCTATATATAATTTCAGACCTAGATCAAAGTCTAGACTTAAGAAGGATGGAGGAGGGCTGATGCTGTTCGATTAAAGTCAAAATTAAGTTTTGACTTTAGAGAAAATTGGGGACATGAAAATTGGGAACAGAGAGAAAAGGGGAATCAATAAAATAAAAGGAGCATACCAGATTGATAGAAAAATAAGGAAGCTATAGAATAAGAAATAAAAATATATGGTAAAAAAAAAGGGAAAGCTCTTTGCTTTGCAAAGAAAAAAACAGCAACAGCAGCAAACATGGAAAAGAAGATAAAATCAAATAAATCGTGAAAGAAGCCTTTCAAAAAATTCTATCCATCCTTCTTATAAAAAAGAGGGTCCTTGATAGCATAAAAAAGGGGAGAGGCGGTTGAAGTTAGAACATCCCACCAAAAAAAAAAGCGCAAAAAAAAATCTGAAGAGAGTCTCGGCAAATGGAGGAGGAGGCTGGGAGAAGTCTTGGGAAGCAATAAAAAAAGAAGAAGAGGGCGGTTGGAAAAAAACCTCATGGAAAAAAAATAAGAGAAGAAAAGGAGGCGGCATGAGTCAAGAAGAGAAGAAGGAGAGAGGAAAAAAAAGAAAAATGAGTAGAGGAGGCTCTCCGCAAGAAAGATAAAGGAGAAAAATAAGAGGGTGATAACTTAAAAATTCATAGTATGTTTTATATTAATTGATTAGTCTTTTTAAGTTATATTTATGCTCTTTTTCTTATTTTTAAGCCTTCTTTGTCAAATATTTCAGAATCTACACCTTTTTTATTTTTAATCAATTTCAGAAAAAAAAGGCCTTTATTTTGATGGATTTCAAATAATTTGAATGCATAGATGAATTCCTATCATCAGGAGGAGATTACATATTAAATTTCAAGACAATCAGACCTTTTGACAAAATTATGGCAGGGTTGTAATTTTAATTACGGTCATGGTTTTATTGGGATTTAATGAAAGAATCACAGTACTGCCGTGATTTTTTTTTTCTTGATCGTAATTTCTAGTAAATTTTTCATAGAGGAAATTACGGTACTGCCATAAATATCTTTACGACTATAATTTTATTTGGGAGAAATTGGAGCAATCACAGCACTACCGTGGTTATTATTACCCCCCGTAATTTTATCCAGATTTTGCACAGAGGAGATTATAGCACTGCCGTAATATTCTTCACAGGCTGTAATTCTAACCCACACTGCCGTGTTTGCCCGAGTCTTCCGGAGTTACTGTAGTCGATTTCAGGAGATTTACCCCACGATTTCCAAATCTGTAAGAAGGGGAGTGATCTATATAAGGAGGAGAAGATTTTAGAACAAAAAGGCCCAATTTTGATCCACGATAGAGAGAGAAATCAAGGAGATCGCTGCCGCCCTATGGTTCATCACCAAGAAGTGCACAAACCATCATCGGCGGCGAAATTTGAAGGGAAGATATGCCTGAGGAAGGAGAAGATGCATAAAAAGTTTCAGAGCGAAAAGAGTTCGATCGGAGGAGGAATCAAAGAAAACGTGAGCGCCGCCACTGTTCACAGCAAACACGTACACGATTACGGGCTGTGATTGTTTTCACAGTCTTGTATAGTAACTCCATTTCTTCTTCTTTGATTTCCAATTTTTCTAAGATGAATACTTATTGTAATTCTTTCGCCATGATGGTGTAAAATCCTTTTTAGGACAACGGGTGTAATCCCCTTAATTTCTTAATGACTAAATAATTTTATTTCGTCAGAATATTCTTTGGTATGATAATTTTACTTAAGTGATTATTATTTTTAATCTTTTCTTGTTTCAATTATCAGCATGTTTTAGAGTTTTGTAATATGTACTGAGAGGTGACTTGCAAAACTTGAAATCCTAAAATTATGATTTAGGAACTTATGCTATGAGAATAGGTTTATTCTCAATTCCTAATTTTTGAAGCTCAAATTCTTACTGATAATCTGATCTAGAAAATTTTATTGAGTTAGACATGAAAATATGCATTGAAAGATGATATTGGATTGTTGAAACCCTCAAGTAAATCCTGTGAAATTAAGATATGAGAATATTTAATTTCACTTGAGATATTGATATTGAGAGTTAAGACACAAGAGTGATTTTAATTTTCTTTGTCAAGATTTACTTATTTTAAAATACTGAATAGCAAGTCACTAGAGTGAAGGTTGTTTAGTGTAAATTGTTGTCACAAAAGCAAGACAATTTCTTTTTATATGAATTTTATCTTTATCATGTTAAGAATAATCTGACAAACACTTATTTCTATCTAGTCATTGAAATTAAGAAGGATGAAACCCTAGTCCCAATCTCTCTCTTTGATAATCCGTTACACTTTTCGAATCGTTCGCTGACGACATATTCGATTGCTTAGCTATAAGAAAATAATTATTCGGTACTTAACACGTAGGTCCATGTGGTTCAATATCGTTTATTACTTCTAGTAAGCTTTGTTTTGTTTGTTGGGGTATGCCCTTAAGGCTAATGTTTGAGGCCTTGGGATTATTTCAGTATCATGTATAAACTCTATGTTTATAAAGGCAATGGTTGTTATTCAGGTTGTTACATCATCTGCTGCAATATGTATACTTCTGAATAATGTCTCAATGCTGTTCAGCTTGGCTGACATGCAGTTTTGTCCTTAGTCGAGATATCTTGGTGAACATGAGACAGCCTTGATATGATTGAGACTAATATGTGTTCTAATCTTATAGGATGCTTCGAGCATGGAATAAGATGTAGACTCATGGGTACATTGGATGTACTGGACAGACCCTACTTAGGATATTCAATTGCTTGTCACAATGTGAATAATCCTTATATGCAAACAAGTGGCATATTTCCTCTGACTTGAGATCACTTGTGTTTCTAAATGATGATTGGCATTGTTTTGAGGTAGTTCAATATCATTTGAAACATAATGGTTATAGACTATCTTGGATAATGAGCATGAGTCATGTTAGGGCACTAGTGATAGATATAGGATTGCCGTCTCCTTGATTGGAGTGTGATGTTCTATAGGGGCCCCCTGGATGAGATGATTGAGAAAGTGTATGGCCATACCCAGATGACTATGTTCATCTGATCTAATCATTCTCATCATATTGGAATTACAGGCTTGACACGCTTGTCCAATAAGAACGTCCAGTGGCAAAGGAAACACATATGTCAAGTGACTTGGGTTCACACTTGTGCTGTGGTTTGGGTGTAGTCTTGGAAGACTCTTTCCTTTATATCGGGAGACAGTGATGTGTTGCTAGATACCCCTCACTGATCGTGATAACGTGAGTTATCGTTACCGACATTTAAAGGAAACCCTTAGGGTCGCACAATTTGATGATATGGCTTACTTATGTCAGATCGTGTGGACTGAATTGTTTTGGTTCAGTTTAAAGGAATTTAAACTCTGATTGTAAGTGAGATCTGGTCTGATCATGTTTGATTGATTAGGGCTTGAGATCGGTAAGCTTCGATCGAGAGAATTGATGCTAGATCGGTGAGATCAAGAGCATAAAGAGATGAATGGTTAGATCTTGAGCCTTATGGTTTAATATGATCTAGACTATGACTTGGTTTGGTTTGGTCTTTGGACCAAAGTTGATGTAGGACGGGGGGGTCTAAAGCATTCAAACAACGCCTTTTGAAAATAGTTTTGATAACTAGCTTAATAATAAGAAAACCGAAGTTACACTAACGAGGTTTGAAACTAATTTTTTTGTATTTTAGAATATATAGGAAAACCGAGAACAAGTAGAACAGTAAAACCCTAGAAAGCAGTAAATGCAGGAATTAAACTTACAGTGCAGCCCTTGAGAATTGAAGGGCTGTGCTTCCCGATCTTCACCGGTCCAACTCTGATGGAAGGTGTAGGGTGGAGCTTACAAGCAAACACAGAAGATCCGTACAAGCCACGGATTTTAATACAAGAACAAATCAAGGGGTGAGGTTAGGCCTCACAAATTCCCTTGCTAATCCTAATCAACTAGAGAGAGGGGGAGAAGGAGAAGGGGAGGGGAAGCGCCCCTCTTAGACCACTCCAAGCGCAACCCTAAAGTTTTATAAACAAAATATGAGTGTAGAGAAGAGTTCTTTAGAGTAAATAAGAGGTGTAAAGAAGAAGACTTATCCGAAAGGGTGAGAACTCCTTGAAGCCGAGGATGCTTCTCTTCTTGCTCCAAACTGAGGGTGAAGAAGGGCTCCTTGTAGTGGCGCACACAAACAAAGAGGAAAAGCTTCTTATGATTTCGGTGGAAGAGCTAGAAGAAAGGGATAGAGCTCGGCTAAAGAGAACTTGAACACTAACACAATTAATTAAGCTAGGCAACTAATAGACAATATATTTCATCAAGAGGTAATCGAAAATACAAGGGGGAGGTCATGCTTTTATAGATGAGATGGGGCTAGGGCAGGATAGTAATTGTCTTCCATGCGCCTATTACAAAAATGGATGGATTTTTGAATTTCAAATTCATGGTGATGTGGGCGCAAATCCTCTTCATGAGTTTCCTTCTTTGGTGATCTTTGTTTGGCAACTCTTTTAGTGCTTGAGGGTTGTCTTCTTATCTTTGGCGACAAGCTTGGTGGCGCATGGACAAGGGATTTCACAATTCGAATCCTTTCCATGAAGGCATGGGCGGCAACAAGAGTTGGAATCTTCTCATTAATGTCTTCATAAATGCTCTCCTCTAATTGTGGATCTTGATGAGTAATCCCTTTGATTGTGGATCTTGATGGGGAGATTTGAATTCATTCCTCTAGTGGTTGGCGCATATAACTTGATTGGATGATGAGGTGGTTGATTGCTTCCTTGAAGATGCGCCCAACAAAATAGCAAGTGAGTTATGACATGGATTGAAGTGAGCTTGGGCTTTGAAGTCCTCCTTTCCTTTTCTGGAGCTGAACTTGATGAGTGGAGCTTGAGTGGCCTTGAGCTGGATCTTGAGCTGCTCCTTTCTTGATTGACCTGCCAAAATGATCCTAATGCCTACATGCACTACTTATGATGCAAGAATACATAAGTTCATGAATTACAATGCACTACCTACTACAAGTGGACTTGCCATAAAGGTCTACATGATGCATGTTTTTATTGAAAGTAAATTACCCTAGATGCCATGCAAGAAATGGAACCCTAAGGGAACCCATATCGATTAGGTACCCTACGGGTCCGACCAAATCTCCTCAGAGCAGGGCTACTGCCTCCATCAGCTCTCCCCGGGTTGAAAGAATTCTCCTCTGGAGAATTGTCCTTGTACCCTTGGAGTAACTCAGGGGCAGCTATAGCTAGCTCAGACTCAGGAAGCCATACCTCTTCACCATTAATGAGTCTAACGCGATAAAACATTTGTACCTCATCAGTGGTGAACTTGGTTTGGTCTTCAAGAATAGCCTCAATCTCCATTTTGTGAGGGTCACTTGGATCTGGTATGGAGAGGGGCTCATGATAGAGGGTGAGATCCTCCACGTTGACGGTAGTGGGGATCCCCAGTTCAGGTGGCAGGTCGAGGACATAGGCATTGTCGTTGATTTTGTCTACAATGGTGAAGGGGCCTAGTCCTTTTGCTTCCAACTTGTGTCCAATCCCATGGATGCGCTCTTCCCGTGCTCGTAGGATCACCTTATCACCTGTAGAAAATAACCTTTCTCGGCGATGTTTGTTAGCAGCTTCGCGATATTGATTAACAGATTCTAGCATTTTTGAAAATATTTCAGCATGCATTTGCGAGGTATGTAATGCAAAGTCACGAGCAGGTAAGGAGGTTCTAAAGTGTCTAGGTAGGGGGAAGAGATCTATGGGTTTGTTGGGTTGATATCCTAGGTTGGCTTGGAAGGGGGAGAGACCTGTGGTCTTGTTGACTGTACTGTTGTAGGAGAACTCGGCAGTGGGTAAGAGTTTATCCCAGTTGCCAGGGTGTTCACTCACCAAACTTCTAAGGATACTCCCAAGTGATCGGTTGACCACTTCAGTCTGCCCATCCGTCTGGGGATGGTAGGCTGTGGAGAACTTGAGCTTTGTTCCTAGAAGGGTCCAGAGGGTTCTCCAAAAATGACTTACAAACCTAGGGTCTCTATCAGACACTATAGTTAGAGGTGTTCCACGTAGCCTTACAACTTCCCTAAAGAAGAGTTTAGCAACATGGGAGGCATCAGTGGTTTTGGTGCAAGCTATGAAATGGGCCATCTTAGTAAATCTATCAACTACCACAAATATAGAATCATGTTTAGCTGAGGTTCGGGGTAGTCCTAGAATGAAGTCCATACTAAGGTCTTGCCAAGGGGCTTGGGGAATAGGTAAGGGAGTGTACAGGCCGGGACTATGCTTGTGGACTTTGGTGAGCTGACAAGTCCTACAATGTTTCACAACCTTGGCTACATCTTGGTAAAGGTTCGGCCAGTAGAACCGTTCCTTTACAAGGGCTTGGGTCTTATCTCGACCGTGGTGCCCGGCAGACCCGCCTCCGTGCAATTCCCAAACAAGGAATTCTCGGATGGAAGTCTTCGGCACACAAAGGGTTGGTCCCAGAAAGAGATACCCATCCCTAAGGGTGTAGAGGGGGTGGCTTAATGGGTCTTGACGAAGGTCAGCATATAAAGTAGAAAAATCAGGACATTCAAGATAAGCACTTTTCATGGATTCAAAGCAGGTAACTTCAACATGCATTTTATTCAAAAGTAAAGTTACTCTACTAAGGGCATCTGCTACTTTATTCTCAGATCCTGATTTATGTCTAAGCACAAAAGTGTATTGTTGTAAGTATTCGACCCACTTAGCATGCCTTGAGTTTAACTTTTTCTGAGCACTTAGGTAGGAGAGGGCTTGGTGGTCACTGTTAAGGGTAAACTCCCTATGGATGAGGTAATGTCTCCAATACCTTAGGGCTTGGACTACAGCATAAAATTCCTTATCATAGGTAGAGTATTTTTGTTTTGCCTCGTTGAGCTTTTCACTAAAGAAGGCTATGGGATGACCTTCTTGGCTTAGGGTTCCCCCTATGCCAACTCCAGAGGCGTCACAATCTACCTCAAAGACTTTACTGAAGTCAGGCAATCTAAGGACCGGGGCGGTGGTCATCTTATCCTTAAGTTCTTGGAAGGCTTTGCTAGCAGCTTTGGTCCAGGAAAATTCACCTTGTTTTAGGCAACTAGTGATAGGTGCCACTATAGAGCTGAAGTTCCTTATGAATCTCCTATAGAAGGTAGCTAGGCCATGGAAACTTCTGACCTCAGTGATGGTCTTAGGTTCAGGCCAATCTTTGATGGCTTGGATTTTGGATGGGTCGGCTTGAAGGCCATGCTCAGACACTATGAATCCTAAGAAGATCACACTATGTGACAGAAAGGAGCATTTCTTGAGATTGATGTAGAGTTGCTCTTCCTTAAGAAGGTCAAGGGTCTTCCTAAGGTGCTCTAGGTGTTCCTCTTTAGTCTTACTATAGATGAGGATATCATCAAAGTAGACTACTAGGAATTTTCCAATGAAAGGCTTCAAGACTTGAGTCATGAGTCTCATGAATGTGGAAGGGGCATTAGTCAAGCCAAAAGGCATGACTAACCATTCATAGAGACCATCCTTGGTCTTGAAGGCTGTCTTCCATTCATCACCTAGCCTTATCCTGACCTGGTGGTATCCACTCCTTAAGTCAAGCTTACTAAACCACTTGGAGCCAACTAACATGTCTAGCATGTCATCAAGTCTAGGAATAGGAAACCTATACTTTACTGTGATTTTGTTTATGGCTCTGCAGTCTATGCACATGCGCCAACTGCCATCCTTTTTAGGGGTGAGCAGAGCAGGCACGGCGCAAGGGCTTAGACTTTCTCTGATATGTCCTTTCTCTAATAGGTCATCTACCTGCCTCTTAAGTTCTTGATGCTCAGTAGGGTTCATCCTATAGTGGGGTAGATTGGGAAGGGTTGAACCAGGGACAAGATCTATTGCATGCTGGATGTCCCTAAGAGGTGGGAGACCTGTGGGTAGTTCTTCAGGGGTAAGCTCACTATATTGTTCTAAGAGGGCTTCTACTTCAGGGGGTGGTTTGCTCTCTTCCTCTTGGTTGACTTCTTTCAGGACTAAGGTGTATAAAGGTTGATCAGGTCTATAATCCTTAGGTCTCATGAGCTGAAGGGTTGGTTGTATGGTTTTGTTCTCTTCTATTTTCCCCTTATTGGTTGAGACTTTAAGCTCTCTAGGCATAGATGGTTTAAGTTTGATCTTTTGACCTGAGTGACTAAAGACATAGGTGTTAGTTCGACCGTAGTGGACTACATCCATGTCATATAGCCATGGTCTGCCTAGAAGGACTTGAGCGACATCCATGGTGATGACGTCGCACCAAATTTGTCCATCATAGGTACCAAACTGTAAAGGCACTAGACTCCTATGAGTTACTGGCACACTAGACTGGTTGACCCAAGAGATGTTATAAGGGGTTGGGTGAGCTTCCATCTTAAGCTTAAACTTGGTGACAGCAGAGTGGGAGACAGCGTTGAGACTACTACCCCCATCTATCACTACTTTGCACATGTTTCCATTGCATTTCGTGTAAGTGTGGAAGATACTAGTTCTTCGCCAATCGTCCGTGGGTGAGGGTTTGATCAGGGTACACCTAACAACTCCTAAGGTGTTTTGGACAGGTTCCTCACTACTATCATAATCATTATCTTCTAGGATTTGGCAGTCAGTATCTGGATCATTAATATCTTCAAGCCTAGGGGTTTGGGTGTCCTCACCTAGGTATAAGACTCGTTTGGGACAGTCTTTTATATAGTGTCCATATTGTTGACACCCATGGCACTTGACCCTAGATGGTTCTGGATAACTCGAGGGATTGGTTCTAGGAGTGTTAGAGTTTTGCGGTTGGGTTGGTCTAGGAGAGCTTTGAGGTTGGGTTGGTCTAGGACTTGGTCTAGAGGCACTAAACTCTTTCCTATAGGCAACCTTAAGTTCTTGTTCAATCTCCTTGGCTCTAAGATGGGCAACCTCTATGGAATCTATCTGGTAGTAGGTAAGGCCCTTTCTAATCTCAGATCGGAGACCATTTTTATACCTGCTAAGGGTAAATAGAGGGTTTTCTCCTGGGTTTCCCCTAAGGAGGAATTCCTCAAAGCTAGCAGTGTATTGGTCAACGGTCATTGCTCCTTGGGTTAAGCTAGAGGCTTGGTCAAACAACTTACTCTGAAAATATGAGGGAACATATTTCAGTTTAAGTTGTTGGCGCATTTCTAGCCAGGTGTCTATGGGAGGAAGGTTGAGTCTTTGTTGGTTGTTCTCTACATTGGTCCAATACAACCTAGCATTTCCCTCAAGAAGGCACTTTGCAAGTCGGACCTTGCTGTGCTCAGGGATCATACTCCACTCGAAATATTGTTCGAGTTTGGTTGTCCAGTCCAAGAAGTCTCGGGGTTCTAGGGAGCCATTGAAGGTTGGTGGGTTGAGTTTGATGGCGCGGTGCACATCATCCTCCCTGAATCTGGGTTGAGGTGGGGTTTCAATAGGAGGTCCATTCCACATATTGGGTTGGTGGTTTCCCGCATGGTTTGGATTGGGGTATCCATTCCATGTTGGTTGAGCGCCTGCACGGTTTGGGGTTTGATGCCCGTTCCACGCAGGTGGTTGTTGGGTTTCTACATGATGAGGGCTAGGTGGTTCACTAGCATGATGGGAAGACCTCTCCCTAAAATCATGAAATTCAGTAGTAAGTTGGTTAAGGCTTCGGGTAAGGGTCCCTATCTGCTTAGTTAAGAACTCAAACCTTTCATCTGTAGCATTGTGATCCATGGTGGGATTTTGTTCTTGTTGTTGGGTTTTAGACCGAGTTTGCATGGGTGTTTTGAAAAGATATAAGTTTTGAAAATAAGGCCAAAATGATAGATAAGATAAGTAGTCAACTTCTTTCAAACAACCTAAATCCAAAGACCGCTTAGAAGTAGAAAAATAAGTTTTTGAGGCTTAAAATTTCTAGTCTAAGAGCCAAAAGCTCTGATACCAAGCTGATGTAGGACGGGGGGGGGGGGGGGGGGGGGTCTAAAACATTCAAACAACGCCTTTTGAAAATAGTTTTGATAACTAGCTTAATAATAAGAAAACCGAAGTTACACTAACGAGGTTTGAAACTAATTTTTTTGTATTTTAGAATATATAGGAAAACCGAGAACAAGTAGAACAGTAAAACCCTAGAAAGCAATAAATGCAGGAATTAAACTTACAGTGCAGCCCTTGAGAATTGAAGGGCTGTGCTTCCCGATCTTCACCGGTCCAACTCTGATGGAAGGTGTAGGGTGGAGCTTACAAGCAAACACAGAAGATCCGTACAAGCCACGGATTTTAATACAAGAACAAATCAAGGGGTGAGGTTAGGCCTCACAAATTCCCTTGCTAATCCTAATCAACTAGAGAGAGGGGGAGAAGGAGAAGGGGAGGGGAAGCGCCCCTCTTAGACCACTCCAAGCGCAACCCTAAAGTTTTATAAACAAAATATGAGTGTAGAGAAGAGTTCTTTAGAGTAAATAAGAGGTGTAAAGAAGAAGACTTATCCGAAAGGGTGAGAACTCCTTGAAGCCGAGGATGCTTCTCTTCTTGCTCCAAACCGAGGGTGAAGAAGGGCTCCTTGTAGTGGCGCACACAAACAAAGAGGAAAAGCTTCTTATGATTTCGGTGGAAGAGCTAGAAGAAAGGGATAGAGCTCGGCTAAAGAGAACTTGAACACTAACACAATTAATTAAGCTAGGCAACTAATAGACAATATATTTCATCAAGAGGTAATCGAAAATACAAGGGGGAGGTCATGCTTTTATAGATGAGAGGGGGCTAGGGCAGGATAGTAATTGTCTTCCATGCGCCTATTACAAAAATGGATGGATTTTTGAATTTCAAATTCATGGTGATGTGGGCGCAAATCCTCTTCATGAGTTTCCTTCTTTGGTGATCTTTGTTTGGCAACTCTTTTAGTGCTTGAGGGTTGTCTTCTTATCTTTGGCGACAAGCTTGGTGGTGCATGGACAAGGGATTTCACAATTCGAATCCTTTCCATGAAGGCATGGGCGGCAACAAGAGTTGGAATCTTCTCATTAATGTCTTCATAAATGCTCTCCTCTAATTGTGGATCTTGATGAGTAATCCCTTTGATTGTGGATCTTGATGGGGAGATTTGAATTCATTCCTCTAGTGGTTGGCGCATATAACTTGATTGGATGATGAGGTGGTTGATTGCTTCCTTGAAGATGCGCCCAACAAAATAGCAAGTGAGTTATGACATGGATTGAAGTGAGCTTGGGCTTTGAAGTCCTCCTTTCCTTTTCTGGAGCTGAACTTGATGAGTGGAGCTTGAGTGGCCTTGAGCTGGATCTTGAGCTGCTCCTTTCTTGATTGACCTGCCAAAATGATCCTAATGCCTACATGCACTACTTATGATGCAAGAATACATAAGTTCATGAATTACAATGCACTACCTACTACAAGTGGACTTGCCATAAAGGTCTACATGATGCATGTTTTTATTGAAAGTAAATTACCCTAGATGCCATGCAAGAAATGGAACCCTAAGGGAACCCATATCGATTAGGTACCCTACGGGTCCGACCAGATCTCCTCAGAGCAGGGCTACTGCCTCCATCAAAAGTGAATTGAACCGGTTCACTTAGAGTGAGCGCATGGTTCAAAGGGAGATGTTTGCGATTGGAGTGAAGGCATCATGCTTGCTATTTTTGGAAATTGTTTTTCCAAAATTGAGTGCACGCCTCCACGTTCCACGTCTCTCGCCCCTCTCTTGCTCTTCCTCTCGTGTGACTCGCCTCCACGAGGGTGAGAGAAGTATTCGGCCATCCAAGCAAGGAAGACTCCTCCTTCATGCGACAAGGATACCTTGAAGCTTTGCTAGCACAAAGAAAGAAAAGGGAGTAGCCATCATCTTCTTGTGTGTGATTGCCTTTGGAGAAGAAGCATTCGATTCTTTGATTCCAAGACGCCATCCAAGAAATGGCAATGGTAACGCATCTCTATGCTTTCAATCTTAAGTTGATCATATGTTCATACTATTCGATCCTCATGAAACCCTAGAAAAGTTTTATTTGCGCATGCTATTAGGGTTTCGCCCCCCCCCCCCTTTTAGGGACTTTCAATTGGTATCAGAGCATGGTATCGTATGAATCATATGATTGCTTGATGTTAATTTGTGATCCTAGTTTGCGTTTGATATGTAGATCTAGAAGTTATCATCTTGCGCAACTACATGTTAGTTTGCGAAATTACATGATGTATGTTTTTACTTGTTGGCGCATGTTAAAGTGTTTTTGTAAAAACTTAACATCTTGCGCGCTCCATCTAGATCTATGAGCACCTGCTATAAAACCTTAGACGGGTTATTAGGGTTGAAATCATCATCCAGTCTAGACCCAACAGTCTGATCAGACCATCTGACAGCCTAGATGGGTCGACCAGATGGCACCTATGCGTAAGCATGAGGTGGCTATAGGTCGACTGCATACTGGGCGTGTAGCGATGTCTGATTGAGACAACCAGTGAACGCTCATGATTTAGGCCCGGGGTCACACCCGCTTGCCAAAACTCATGAGGGACGTTCAGCCCTTCACGCATGCATTGTTGACCATGAGGTCGACTCAAGTCGGTTATGACTTGGTGCATGCAAGGGCAGTGGGTCTGACTAGGTCTGATGAGTGGATCCCTATTAATGGACCGTTGTAAGGTAGTAGGGAACATAAGGAAATAAAATTGATGCCAATGGGATTTTCGAAAATTTTATTTTCTTGAATGGATCACATGTTGTTTGTATAACATGAATGAATGTTTATTTAATCTTATGTGGGCTGCCCAATTAATGTGTGCTGTGCTGGGGCCTGCGTGCCTGGATGTATATTGTAAATTATTATTGTGATCTGCGCATCACATTTTAATTAATTTATAAAATGTAATTGACCTGCGAGTCAATCGTGTCTAGATAGATTAAATTGTAATTTAATCAGACATGAGCACAGAGCACACATGGCAGAGGCGCATGCAGCAAGTGGCTTCACCAGTGGGAGGTCTAGGGTTCGACTCTAGGATAGGCGCATTTTACCTGGTGGGCGCATCTGAGCTGCAGTGGGCGCTTGGGCCCGGGTTGGGCCATAGGAAATGCAAAAGACCCATGAAGAGCTCAAGTGAAGACTTAAGTTTATTAAGGTCTTACTTAGGCTTAATGGGCTTTTACCACATAAGATCATCATGCTTTTAATTTACTGTTTAAGTAATTTAGTAACTGCATGATCTATTCTTCTGCTATCACCATAGGGTTTGAATGATAGTAAGAAGATAAAAGGACCGTTAAAATCCAACGTTAAATATATCAAGCACGATAGCCTTCTGACGCGAAACCTCACTATTCTGACTATCGTTGGGGCCGTGTTGTACCCACTCAGTGGGCACACGCCCATCTATCTTCAGACGGTGTGTGATTACACCTGCGTGTTACAGAGAAGGGATTTATCGCTTCTCGTTGCTCAGCATAGCACGTGGTGGTCCAGGGAGTAGGTTGGGTCAGCTTGACCATGTAGGCTACATATTGAGCATATGGTAGCCATATGGAGGCAGCCATCTGTGGGATCAGAGACTGTGTTGTACCAACTCAGTTGGCACAGTCTGCTGGATTGCCTAGATGAAGGGGAATCGCACGGGTTGGCGATTGGCAGGGATTGCCTACCAGAAATTAGTACTTGTACTCTCTGTGCATCTTATCTCGTCTGAGCGGGACGCGGAGACCAAGTATGAAATCTGGATCCCATCTCACTAAAAGAGTTTTACTCTTTCGGGCTGTTTTGCTGGATTTTTCAGCCAGATAACATAGTGATAAAAAAATCATTCTTAAGTCCTGAATTGATTCTAACATTGATACTGACCTTGCTGTTCTTGCAATGTTGTAGATTACTGCAGCAACGAACACCACAGCGTTCAATGTACGATCCGTACTGGAAAGGGAGAAGTTTGCTGGGCCAAACTTCTCAGACTGGTACGGACACCTTAAGATTGTTCTTAAGGCTGAGAGGAAACTGTATGTCCTCGAGACGGCTATACCGCCTCAACCCGCAGCGAACGCCGCAAGGGCGGTTCGGGATGCTTATGAGAAGCATGTCAATGATAGCATTGATGTCGCTTGCCTTATGCTAGCGTCTATGACGCCACAGCTGCAGCGTCAGCATGAGGATTTATCAGCTATAGAAATTATAGCAAACCTCAAGATGCTGTATGCTGCACAGGCAAGGACTGAACGCTATAACTTGACGAAACTTTTCTTTCAGAGCAAACTGACTGAAGGGAGTCCAGTGGGAGCTCACGTGTTCAAGATGATTGGGTACAAGGAGGCTCTAGAGAAACTGGGACACACCATCAATCAGGAGCTTGTTGTAGATATCATCCTGCAGTCTCTCCCGGCCTCTTTCGATCCGTTCATCATTAATTTTAATATGAACAAGATCGACTGTACGCCTGCAGAGTTACTGAACATGCTCTTGACTACTGAGCAGACTCAGTCTCGTGAGAAGGGAACGCCTTCATCCTCTGTCCTAATGGTTCCTTCAAGGAACAAGAAGAAGGGGAAGAAGGGCAAAGCCCCTGTCAAGAGCTACAACAAGGCTCTGAAACAAAAGGTAAAGCGGTCAAAGGAATACAGAAGTTTCCATTGAGGCCAGCTGGGTCACTGGAAAAAGGACTGTAAAGCGCTCCAAGGAGAGAAGAAGGGAAGCAACTCTTTCGCTTCTGGCTCAGGTATTTACGTGACTGAAGTCATGTTATCTTCTTCTATTTCATGGGTGTTAGACACTGCATGTGGAGTTCACATTAGTTCAAATGTACAGGAACTCAAGAGAAGAAGACAGGTGGGACAGCATGAGGTGGACCTACGAGTAGGAAACGGGGCACGGGTTGCTGCTGTTGCTGTAGGAGTTTATCACATCTCTTTACCATCTGGTCTTGTATTAGAACTGGACAATTATTATTTTGTACCGAGCATAACTAAGAATATTATCTCTATTCCTGCTCTTGTCAGGAAAGGGTTTTCCTTTGAATGCAAGATTTCAAAGTGTTATATTTCTTTTGATAATATTGTTTATGCTACTGGGTCAATTAACAATGGGTTATTCATGTTGGACATGGAATGTTCTATACAACAAATTGATATTAAGAAAGCCAAATATGCTGATGACAGTACCTTGCTATGGCATAGTCGTTTAGGCCATATTAACAAGAAGCGCATTAAGCGGTTGCATGACCATGGACTGCTGGGATCATTCTCCTATGAGGAGCCTCATACATGCAAAGCTTGTTTACTGGGTAAAATGACGAAGTCTCCTTTTTCTAACAAAGGTCAAAGGGCTTCAGGTTTACTTGACCTCATTCACAGTGATGTGTGTGGGCCATTTAGTAAACATGCCAGAGGTGGCTATTCATACTTCATTACCTTTACTGATGATTTCAGTAGGTATGGTTATGTCTATCTAATGAGACATAAGAGTGAATCTTTTGACAAGTTCAAAGAGTTCAAAAATGAAGTACAAAATCAGCTAGGCCGAAATATCAAGGCACTTCGTTCAGATCGAGGTGGAGAATACTTGAGTCATGAGTTTACTGACTATCTGAAGGAGTGTGGGATTATCTCACAGCTCACTCCGCCAGGAACACCGCAATGGAATGGTGTGTCCGAGAGGAGAAATAGAATCTTACTGGATATGGTTCGTTCTATGATGAGTCAGGCTACTCTACCTTACTCCTTTTGGGGATTTGCACTGGAAACAGCTGCAAAGGTACTAAACCGAGTGCCATCCAAGGCCGTTTCAAAGACTCCATATGAGTTATGGTATGGGAAACAGCCGAGCTTGACATTTATTAAGATCTGGGGTTGTGAGGCTTATGTCAAAAAGCTCACCTCTGGGAAACTAGAGAGCAGATCTGAGAAATGTATCTTTGTCGGTTACCCTAAAGAAACAAAGGGTTATTATTTCTACGATCCCAAAGAGAACAAAGTATTTGTTGCTCGGACGGCTATTTTTCTTGAGAAAGAATTTCTTCTGCAAGAAGCCAGTGGGAGACAAATAAAGCTGGATGAGAATCCAGAAGAAGGACAAAGTAGTCAAGCACAGTTGGATGAGCCTGAGCCAGTAGATCAGGTTACTGAACAACCTGAGGCTCAGATATCACGGGAACCGCGAAGATCGGGAAGGATCCGTCGACAGCCTGAGCGCTATGACGGAGTCTACATCATTGATGATGAACCCCTCACTTATGCGGATGCGGTCAGTGGACCGGAATCAGCGAGATGGCTTGAAGCTATGCGAGCCGAGATGGACTCCATGTCAGATAACCAAGTTTGGGATTTGGTTGATCCGCCTCCGGGAGTAATCCCTATAGGCTGTAAATGGATCTTCAAGAAGAAGATTGACATGGATGGTAACGTGGTTACCTATAAAGGCAGGCTAGTTGCGAAAGGTTTCAAACAAATCTACGGGATAGATTATGATGAAACTTTCTCTCCTGTAGCTATGTTCAAGTCTATTCGGATCATTCTCGCGATAGCGGCATATTATGATTATGAGATCTGGCAAATGGACGTGAAGACCGCTTTCCTTGATGGAAAACTAGAAGAGGATGTGTATATGACACAACCTGAAGGTTTCACTAATCCATCAGATCGTCATAAAATATGCAAATTAAAGAAGTCCATTTATGGACTTAAACAAGCATCAAGAAGCTGGAATATTCGTTTTGATGAATCAATATGTGAATTTGGTTTCATCAAGAATGAAGATGACCCGTGTGTATATAAGAGGTTTAGTGGGAGCGTGATTACTTTCCTAGTCCTCTACGTCGATGATATCTTGATCATTGGAAACGATATTCCTGAACTACATGCGGTTAAGGCATGGTTAAGAAAATGTTTCCAGATGAAAGATTTAGGAGAAGCAGCCTATGTATTAGGTGTGAAGATCTACAGAGATAGATCTAAGAGGCTTCTCAGGCTGTGCCAGAGTACTTACATCGATAAAGTCCTGGAGAGATTCCATTTAGAAAATTCTAAAAGTGGATATCTTCCAGTCAGACATGGTCTGAATCTTTCAAAGAGTCAGTGTCCACAAACACAGACTGAGAAAGATGAAATGGACAATACGCCTTATGCTTCGGCTATTGGGTCCATTATGTATGCGATGTTGTGTACTCGCCCAGACGTTGCTTACGGGTTAAGCGTGACCAGTCGATTCCAAAGTAATCCAGGGAAGGCACACTAGATTGCAGTCAAGAATATTTTGAAATATCTTCGGAGGACCAAAGATATGTTCTTGATATATGGAGGTCAGGAAGAACTCAGTATTGAAGGATATACTGACGCTTCGTTCCAATCTGACCAGGATGATTTCTGATCGCAATCAGGCTATGTTTTTAGCTTGAATGGAGGAGCAGTGGTGTGGAAAAGTTTCAAACAGTCAATTGTTGCTGATTCCACAACAGAAGCCGAGTATGTTGCAGCCTCAGAAGCATCCAAGGAGGCAGTGTGGATTCGTAAGTTCGTTCAGGAACTTGGTGTTGTTCCTTCGAGTGTAGATCCTTTGGTTATCTTCTGTGATAACACTGGAGCAATAGCACAAGCAAAGGAACCACGGTCGCACCAGAAGTCCAAGCACATACAGAGAAGGTTTCACTTGATCCGGGAGATCATTGATCGTGGCGAGATCAAAGTCTGCAAGGTTCATACAGATGACAATCTAGCTGACCCGCTTACAAAGCCTCTGGCGCAGCAGAAGCATGAGAAGCACTGTAATAATATGGGTTTGAGATTTCTCAACCATTAGATTAAGTGCAAGTGGGAGATTGTTGGGGTATGCCCTTAAGGCTAATGTTTGAGGCCTTGGGATTATTTCAGTATCATGTATAAACTCTATGTTTATAAAGGCAATGGTTGTTATTCAGGTTGTTACATCATCTGCTGCAATATGTATACTTCTGAATAATGTCTCAATGCTGTTCAGCTTGGCTGACATGCAGTTTTGTCCTTAGTCGAGATATCTTGGTGAACATGAGACAGCCTTGATATGATTGAGACTAATATGTGTTCAAATCTTATAGGATGCTTCGAGCATGGAATAAGATGTAGACTCATGGGTACATTGGATGTACTGGACAGACCCTACTTAGGATATTCAATTGCTTGTCACAATGTGAATAATCCTTATATGCAAACAAGTGGCATATTTCCTCTGACTTGAGATCACTTGTGTTTCTAAATGATGATTGGCATTGTTTTGAGGTAGTTCAATATCATTTGAAACATAATGGTTATAGACTATCTTGGATAATGAGCATGAGTCATGTTAGGGCACTAGTGATAGATATAGGATTGCCGTCTCCTTGATTGGAGTGTGATATAGGGGCCCCCTGGATGAGATGATTGAGAAAGTGTATGGCCATACCCAGATGACTATGTTCATCTGATCTAATCATTCTCATCATATTGGAATTACAGGCTTGACACGCTTGTCCAATAAGAACGTCCAGTGGCAAAGGAAACACATATGTCAAGTGACTTGGGTTCACACTTGTGCTGTGGTTTGGGTGTAGTCTCGGAAGACTCTTTCCTTTATATCGGGAGACAGTGATGTGTTGCTAGATACCCCTCACTGATCGTGATAACGTGAGTTATCGTTACCGACATTTAAAGGAAACCCTTAGGGTCGCACAATTTGATGATATGGCTTACTTATGTCAGATCGTGTGGACTGAATTGTTTTGGTTCAGTTTAAAAGAATTTAAACTCTGATTGTAAGTGAGATCTGGTCTGATCATGTTTGATTGATTAGGGCTTGAGATCGGTAAGCTTCGATCGAGAGAATTGATGCTAGATCGGTGAGATCAAGAGCATCAAGAGATGAATGGTTAGATCTTGAGCCTTATGGTTTAATATGATCTAGACTATGACTTGGTTTGGTTTGGTCTTTGGACCAAAGTGAATTGAACCGGTTCACTTAGAGTGAGCGCATGGTTCAAAGGGAGATGTTTGCGATTGGAGTGAAGGCATCATGCTTGCTATTTTTGGAAATTGTTTTTCCAAAATTGAGTGCACGCCTCCACGTTCCACGTCTCTCGCCCCTCTCTTGCTCTTCCTCTCGTGTGACTCGCCTCCACGAGGGTGAGAGAAGTATTCGGCCATCCAAGCAAGGAAGACTCCTCCTTCATGCGACAAGGATACCTTGAAGCTTTGCTAGCACAAAGAAAGAAAAGGGAGTAGCCATCATCTTCTTGTGTGCGATTGCCATTGGAGAAGAAGCATTCGATTCTTTGATTCCAAGACGCCATCCAAGAAATGGCAATGGTAACGCATCTCTATGCTTTCAATCTTAAGTTGATCATATGTTCATACTATTCGATCCTCATGAAACCCTAGAAAAGTTTTATTTGCGCATGCTATTAGGGTTTCGCCCCCCCCCCCCCCCCCCCCCCCTTTTTAGGGACTTTCATTGTTAATATTGAAGTAATTGATTATATTGCTAGGCTAAGCTTTGTTTTTAGTTTTGTTTTTTATTTTTGCTAGTTTTTGAATTTTCAGAAGTTGGGATCTATTCCTATTTTTTGCTATTTTCTACAAATTCTGAGTTTATTTGATCTCTCTACTTGTTTATGCGCATGACCCTTAGGTCAGGACCACTAGTTCCATTAGATCTTGAAATTAATAAAACTCTTAGATTGCGTAGAAAACTCAGAATTGAAGAGAAGAAGGAAGAAGAATTAATCATCGCTAAAAGAAGATCGCTTAGGAATTATGCAGCGCCGAATCCACAAGGAATACACTCTAGCATAACTAGGCCGGCGATTGAGGTTAACAACTTTGAAATTAAACCAGCCTTTCTATCAATGATACAACAGAATCAGTTTGGAGGATCACCACTTGAAGATCCTAATCAACATCTGACTCTTTTTCTTAAATATTGTGACACCATTAAAATTAATGGTGTATCCACTAATGCTTTGAAACTAAGATTATTTTCTTTTTCTCTCAGGGGCCGAGCACGTGCCTAGCTACATTCTCAACCAACTGGAACATTCACCACATGGGATCAACTTTCAAATGCCTTCTTAATGAAGTACTTCCCACCAAGTAAAATAATTTAGTTGAGAAATCAGATCACCAGTTTTACACAGAGGGATGGCGAGTCGCTGAGTGAAGCATGGGAGCATTTCAATAAATTACAACGGAAGTGCCCTCACCATGGCTTGGAAAAATGGGTTTTCATTCATACTTTCTATAATGGCTTACTTTGTAATACCCATCTCACTGTTGATGCTGTTGCAGGAGGAGCTCTCATGAACAAGACTATTGATGATGCTTTTACTTTGATTGAAGAGATGACACTGAACCATAACTAGTGGACCACTGAAAGAGGAGTGTTATATCGTCCTCCACATGGTAAGAATGAGAATGAAGGATGGCGTACCTTGGCTGAAAAGGTAGATTCTTTGGTTAATAGATTTGATTCTCTTTATATGCAAACTGCTATGGTTTCATCTTCCGTTACTTGTGAAATATGTGGTAATCAAAGAAATTATTCTGAAGAGTGTAAGGTCATTGCTGATTAGGGTGTAGAACAAGTAAATGTTATAGAGGGTTACAATCAAGGTAGAACTAATGACCCTTATTCTAGTACATACAACCTTGGATGGAGGAATCATCCAAATTTGTCTTGGAAGAGTAGCAATAATGCAGGGGAACATGTAGAGAATAGAGGATACCAACAAAGGCAACAAAATCAAAATCAGCCCCAGAATTCTAGTTTTGAATCCATGTTTGAAAATTTCATGACAAATCAAAGTAAGGCAATTGAGAATCTTAAGGAAATGGTTAGTCAGCTTACTTCTCAGGTAGGATCTTTAATAGCACACAATAAAATTTTAGAAAACCAAATGGCACAACAAGCTAGTACTGTAAGGGGTCCCCTTCAAGGGGGAGCGAAAAACCCTAATGGGCGCATGTGTAACATCGCAGCGGAATAAGGGTTTTAAGGATCACTAGCATGATATATGATCAACTATGAAAAACCGATTGCAAATATCAAGAAGATTCATACCATCGCCATTCGTTGGATGGTGTGTTGGAAGCAAAGACCGAAAGGGATCTTCTCCCTAGTCGACGCACACACGATGAGGAATGGCTTCTCCTTGTCGTCTTTGTGCTAGCAAAGCTTCAAGGGTCCTTTTCGCGTGGAGCAGATGAGATCCTTTGGGCTTGGCTAAGAAGAACTTCCTCTACACTCGTCGAGAGCTTTGTCACACGAGAAGAGAGTAAATTTCGTCCAAGGTGATGAGAGGTGATAGAGTGAACGTTGTCATCAACGTGGAGGCGTTGCTATCCAAAAATAGCAACCCATTACTCTCAACGGTTATGCGTTCACATGAAGTGAACCGTAACTCCTTCACCCTATTCGAATCTTTGAACCAAGTGCTCACAAGATGAGCCGGTTCAAATGACTTTGGTCCAAGACCAAATCAGCCCAAGCAATGGTCGATCTTATTGAACCTCAAGGTTCAAGATCACCGTTGATCTCATGATGCTCCCGATCTCACCGATCCAGCATCAAATCTCTCGATCGAAGCTTACCGATCTTATGCCCTAATCAATCAAACATGATCAGACCAGATCTCACTCACAATCAGAGTTTAAAACCCCTTTAAACTGAACCTAAACAATTCAGTCCACACGATCTGACTTAAGTAAGCCATATCATCAAATTGTGCGACCCTAAGGGTTTCCTTTAAATGTCGGTAACGATAACTCACGTTATCACGATCAGTGAGGGGTATCTAGCAACACATCACTGTCTCCCGATAGAAAGGAAAGAGTCTTCCAAGACTTCACCCAAACCACAGCACAAGTGTGACTCTAACTCACAAGGCATACATGTTTCCTTTGCCACTGGATATTCTTATTAGACAAGCGTGTCAAGCTTGTAGCTCCAATATGATAAGCATGATTAGATCAGATGAACACAGTCACCTGGGTATGGCCATACACTTTCTCAATCATCTCATCAAGGGGGGCCCCTGTAGAATATCACACTCCTTAAACAAGGAGACGACAATCCTATGTCTATCACCAGTGCCCTAACCTGATTCAAGATCACCATCCAAGATAGTCTATAATCATTATCTTTCAAATGATATTGAACTACCTCAAAACAATGACAATCATCATTTAGAAACACAAGTGATCTCAAGTCAGAGGAAATGTGCCACTTGTTGCAATCAAGGAATATTCACATCGTGACAAACAATTGAATATCCTAGTAGGGTCTGTCCAGTACATCCAATGTACCCATGAGTCTACACCTTATTCCATGCTCGAAGCATCCTATAAGATTAGAACACATATTAGTCTCAATCATATCAAGGCTGTCTCATGTTCACCAAGATATCTCGACTAAGGACATAAAGCCTGTCAGCCTAGCTGAACAGCTTTGAGACATTAATCAGAAGTACACTTATTACAGCAGATAAGGTAACAAACTGAATAACAACCATGCCTTTATAAACGGAAGAGTTTATTACATGATACTGTTACAATCCCAAGGCCTCAAACATTAGCCTAAGGGCATACCCCAACAATCTCCCACTTGCACTTAATCTAATGGTTGAGAAATCTCAAACCCATATTATTACAGTGCTTCTCATGCTTCTGCTGCGCCAGAGGCTTGGTAAGCGGGTCTACCAGATTATCATCTGTATGAACCTTGCATATTTTGATCTCGCCACGATCAATGATCTCCCGGATCAAATGAAACCGTCTCTATATGTGCTTGGACTTCTGGTGCGACCGAGGTTCCTTTGCTTGTGCGATTGCTCCAGTGTTATCACAAAAGATAACCAAAGGATCTGCACTCGAAGGAACGACACCAAGTTCCCGTAAGAACTTACGAATCCAGACTGCCTCCTTGGATGCTTCCGAGGCTGCAACATACTCGGCTTCTGTTGTGGAATCAGCAACAGTTGACTATTTGAAACTCTTCCACACCACTGCTCCACCATTCAAGCTAAAAACATAGCCTGATTGCGATCGGAAATCATCCTGGTCCGACTGGAACGAAGCGTCAGTATATCCTTCAATACTGAGTTCTTCCTGACCACCATATATCAAGAACATATCTTTGGTCCTCCGCAGATATTTTAAAATGTTCTTGACTGCAATCCAGTGCGCCATACCTGGATTACTTTGGAACCGACTGGTCACGCTTAACCCGTAAGCAACGTCTGGGCGAGTACACAACATCGCATACATAATGGACCCAATAGCCGAAGCATAAGGCGTATTGTCCATTTCATCTTTCTCAGTCTGTGTTTGTGGACACTGACTCTTCGAAAGATTCAGACCATGTCTGACTGGAAGATATCCTCGTTTAGAATTCTCTAAATGAAATCTTTCCAGGACTTTATCGATGTAAGTACTCTGGCATAACCCGAGAAGCCTCTTAGATCTATCCCTGTAGATCTTCACACCTAATACATAGGCTGCTTCTCCTAGATCTTTCATCTGGAAACATTTCCTTAACCATGCCTTAACCGCATGCATTTCAGGAATATCATTTCCAATGATCAAGATATCATCGACGTAGAGGACTAGGAATGTAATTACGCTCCCACTAAACCTCTTATATACACACGGGTCATCCTCGTTCTTGATGAAACCAAATTCAGTAACTGATTCATCAAAACGAATATTCCAGCTTCTTGATGCTTGCTTAAGTCCATAAATAGACTTCTTTAACTTGCATATTTTATGACGATCTGATGGATTAGTGAAACCCTCAGGTTGTGTCATATACACATCCTCATCCAGATTTCCATTAAGGAAAGCTGTTTTCACATCCATCTGCCAGATCTCATAATCATAATATGCAGCTATCGCGAAAAGAATCCGAATAGACTTAAACATGGCTACAGGTGAGAAAGTTTCATCATAATCTATCCCGTAGATTTGTTTGAAACCTTTCGCAACTAGCCTGCCTTTATAGGTAACTACGTTACCATCCATGTCAATCTTCTTCTTGAAGATCCATTTACAGCCTATAGGGATTACTCCCGGAGGCGGATCAACCAAATCCCAGACTTGGTTATCTGACATGGAGTCCATCTCGGCTCGCATAGCTTCAAGCCATCTAGCTGACTCCGGTCCACTGATCGCATCCGCATAAGTAAGGGGTTCATCATTATCAATGATGTAGACTCCGTCATAGCGCTCAGGCTGTCGACGGATCCGACCCGATCTTCGCGGTTCCCGTGATATCTGAGCCTCAGGTTGTTCAGTAACTTGTTCGACCGGCTCAGGCTCATCCAACTGTGCTTGACTACTTTGTCCTTCCTCTGAATTCTCATCCAGTTTTATTTCTCTCCCACTGGCTTCTTGCAGAAGGAACTCCTTCTCAAGAAATATGGCCGTCCGAGCAACAAATACTTTGTTCTCTTTGGGATCGTAGAAATAATAACCCTTAGTTTCCTTAGGGTAACCGACAAAGATGCATTTGTCAGATCTGCTCTCTAGTTTCCCAGAGGCGAGCTTTTTAACATAAGCCTCGCAACCCCAGATCCTGATAAATGTCAAGCTTGGCTGTTTCCCATACCATAACTCATATGGGGTCTTTGAAACTGCCTTGGATGGCACTCGGTTTAGTACCTTTGCAGCTGTTTCCAGTGCAAAACCCCAAAAAGAGTAAGGAAGAGTAGCCTGACTCATCATAGAACGAACCATATCAAGTAACGTTCTATTTCTCCTCTCGGACACACCATTCCATTGCGGTGTTCCTGGCGGAGTGAGCTGTGAGATAATCCCACACTCTTTCAGATAGTCAGTAAACGCATGACTTAGGTATTCTCCACCTCGATCTGAGCGAAGTGTCTTGATATTTCGGCCTAGCTGATTCTGTACTTCATTCTTGAACTCTTTGAACTTGTTAAAAGATTCACTTTTATGTCTCATAAGATAGACATAACCGTACCTACTGAAATCATCAGTAAAGGTTATGAAGTACTGATAACCACCTCTGGCATGTTTACTAAATGGCCCACACACATCAGTGTGTATAAGGTCAAGTAAACCTGAAGCCCTTTGACCTTTGTGAGGAAACGGAGACTTCGTCATTTTACCCATTAAACAAGCCTTGCATGTATCAATCTCCACATAGGAGAATGATCCCAGCAGTTCATGATCATGCAACCGCTTAATGCGCTTCTCGTTTATATGGCCTAAACGACTATGCCATAGCAAGGTGCTGTCATCAGCATACTTGGCTTTCTTATTATCAATGTTTTGTATCGAATGTTCCATGTCCAACATGAACAACCCATTGTTAATTGAACCAGTTGCATAAACAATATTATCATAAGATAAAACACACTTTGAAATATTGCATTCAAAGGCAAATCCTTTCCTGACAAGAGCAGGAATTGAGATAATATTTTTAGTAATACTCGGTACAAAATAACAATTGTTTAATTCCAATACAATGACAGATGGTAAAGTGATGAAATAGTCTCCTACAGCAATAGCAGCAACCCGTGCCCCGTTTCCAACACGTAGGTCTACTTCATGCTATCCCACCTGTCTTCTTCTCCTGAGTTCCTGTACATTTGAACAAATGTGAACTCCACATGCAGTGTCCAACACCCATGATATAGAAGAAGATGAAAACATGACTTCAGTCACGAATATACCTGAGCCAGAAGCGATGCTTCCCCTCTTGTCTCCTTGGAGCGCTTTACAGTCCTTTTTCCAGTGACCCAGCTGGCCACAGTGGAAACACCTGTATTCCTTGGACCGCTTAACCTTTTGCTTCAGAGCCTTGTTGTAGTTCTTGACGGGGGCCTTGCCCTTCTTCCCCTTCTTCTTGTTCCTTGAAGGAACGATCAAGACAGAGGTCGAAGGCTTACCCTTCAGAGTTTCCTCAGTAGTCAAGAGCATATTCAGCAGCTCTGCCGGAGTACAATCGATTTTGTTCATATTAAAGTTAATGATGAACGCATCGAAAGAGGGCGGAAGAGACTGCAGAATAATGTCTACAGCAAGCTCCTGGTTGATGGTATGCCCCAGTTTTTCTAGAGCCTCCTTGTGCCCAATCATCTTGAGCACGTGAGCTCCCACTGGGCTCCCTTCGGCCAGTTTGCTCTGAAAGAACAGCTTCGTCAGATTATAGCGTTCTGTCCTCGCCTGTGCAGCATACAGCATCTGGAGGTTCGCTATAATTTCTATAGCCGACATATCCTCATGCTGACGCTGCAGCGGTGGCGTCATAGACGCTAGCATCAGGCAAGCGACATCAATGCTATCATTGACGTGCTTTTCATAGGCATCCCGAACCGCCCTTGCGGCGTTCGGAGCGGGCTGCGGCGGTATCGCCGTCTCGAGGACATACAGTTTCCTCTCTGCCTTAAGAACGATCTTAAGGTGTCCAAACCAGTCAGAGAAGTTCGGCCCAGCAAACTTCTCCCTTTCCAGTAGGGATCGCACATTGAAGCTCATGGTGTTCGTTGCTGCAGGAATCTACAACAATGCAAGAACAACAAGGTCAGTATCAATGTAAAGAATCAATCAGGACTTAAGAATGATTCCTTTTCTCACTATTTTATTTGGCTGAAAAATCCAGCAAAACAGCCCGAAAGAGTAGAACTCTTTTAGTGAGATGGGATCCAGATTTCATACTTGGTCTCCGCGTCCCGCTCAGGCGAGATAAGATGCACAGAGAGGACAAGCATTAATTTCTGGTAGGCTGTGCCAGCCAATCGCCAACCCGTGCGATTCCCCTTCATCTGGGCAATCCAGCCGACTGTGCCAACTGAGTTGGTACAACACAATCTCTGACCCCACAGATGGCTGCCTCCATGTGCTACCATATGCGTCACATATGTAGCCTACATGGTCAAGCTGACCCGACCTACTCCCTGGACCACCACGTGCTATGCTGAGCAACGAGAAGGGATAAATCCCTACTCTGTAACACGCAGGTGTAATCGCACACCGTCTGAAGATAGATGGACGTGCCCACTGAGTGGGTACAACACGGCTCCAACGATAGTCAGAACAGTGAGGTTTCGCGTCAGAAGGCTTACGAGCTTGATATTTTAGCGTTGGATTTTAACGGTCTTTTATCTTCCTTACTATCATACAATTCCTATGGTGATAGCAGAAGATAAATTAAAACATGCTGTTCTACTTATAAAACAATAAAAGAAAGCATGGATCTTATGTGGTAAAAGCCCATAGCCTAAGTAAGACCTTAACCTAACTTAAGTCTTCACTTGCTTTTCATAATGGGACTTTTGCTGCTCATATGGCCCAAAACAGGGCTCAAGCGCCATCTGCAGATCTGGTGCGCCCACCAGGAATTTGCGCCAGGTCCTAGGGTCGAACCCTAGACCTCCCACCTGGTCAAGCCACTTGCTGATGCGCCTCTGCCAAGTGTGCTCTGTGCTCTTGTCTGATTAATTTACAAATTAATCTATCTAGACAAGATTGACTCGCAGGTCAATTACATTTTATAAATTAAGTACAGGGTGATTCGCAGATCACAATTAAAATTAATTTACAAAAACATTTCCAGGCACGCAGGCCCCAGCACAGCACACATTTAACATGGGCAGCCCACATAAGATTAAATAAACATACATATGCATCAATCATCATGTGATCCATTCATGAAATTAAATTTCGAAAAACCCCATAGGTATGAATTTTAATTTCCTTATAGGCCCTACAACCTTACAACGGTCCATTACTAGGGATCCACTCATCCAACCTAGTCAGATCCATTGCCCTTGCATGCACCAAGTCCTAACTGACTTGAGTTGACCCAGTGGTCAAACATGCATGCGGCAGGGCTGAACAACCACTATGAGATCTGGCAAACGGGTGTGACCCCGGGCCTAACTCATGTGCGTTCATAAAGTGTCTCCATCAGACATCGCTACACGCCTTTGATGCAGTCGACCTAGAGCCACCTATGGCTTGCGCACAGGTGCTCTCTGGTCGACCCATCTAGGCTGTCAGATAGTCTGATCAGACCAGTTGGATCTAAACTAGAGGACGACTTCAACCCTAATAACCCGTCTAAGGGTTTACTGCAGGTGCCATTTAGATCCAATGGTAAGCGCGCAAGTCATTTTGTTTTTAAGATAAACATCAAAAACAACTTATAGAAGCGCTACCTACATACATGCGCCAACAACAATACATAACTAGTAAAGTTTCGCATGTAGCCTAGATCTAGTAATATGGCGCATACAAGGATCACAAATCACAGCAAACATATTTATCATGCATAAAAGCCTGCTCTGATACCAATTGTAAGGGGTCCCCTTCAAGGGGGAGCGAAAAACCCTAATGGGCGCATGTGTAACATCGCAGCGGAATAAGGGTTTTAAGGATCACTAGCATGATATATGATCAACTATGAAAAACCGATTGCAAATATCAAGAAGATTCATACCATCGCCATTCGTTGGATGGTGTGTTGGAAGCAAAGACCGAAAGTGATCTTCTCCCTAGTCGACGCACACACGATGAGGAATGGCTTCTCCTTGTCGTCTTTGTGCTAGAAAAGCTTCAAGGGTCCTTTTCGCGTGGAGGAGATGAGATCCTTTGGGCTTGGCTAAGAAGAACTTCCTCTACACTCGTCGAGAGCTTTGTCACACGAGAAGAGAGTAAATTTCGTCCAAGGTGATGAGAGGCGATAGAGTGAACGTTGTCATCAACGTGGAGGCGTTGCTATCCAAAAATAGCAACCCATTACTCTCAACGGTTATGCGTTCACATGAAGTGAACCGTAACTCCTTCACCCTATTCGAATCTTTGAACCAAGCGCTCACAAGATGAGCCGGTTCAAATGACTTTGGTCCAAGACCAAATCAGCCCAAGCAATGGTCGATCTTATTGAACCTCAAGGTTCAAGATCACCGTTGATCTCATGATGCTCCCGATCTCACCGATCCAGCATCAAATCTCTCGATCGAAGCTTACCGATCTTATGCCCTAATCAATCAAACATGATCAGACCAGATCTCACTCACAATCAGAGTTTAAAACCCCTTTAAACTGAACCTAAACAATTCAGTCCACACGATCTGACTTAAGTAAGCCATATCATCAAATTGTGCGACCCTAAGGGTTTCCTTTAAATGTCGGTAACGATAACTCACGTTATCACGATCAGTGAGGGGTATCTAGCAACACATCACTATCTCCCGATAGAAAGGAAAGAGTCTTCCAAGACTTCACCCAAACCACAGCACAAGTGTGACTCTAACTCACAAGGCATACATGTTTCCTTTGCCACTGGATATTCTTATTGGACAAGCGTGTCAAGCTTGTAGCTCCAATATGATAAGCATGATTAGATCAGATGAACACAGTCACCTGGGTATGGCCATACACTTTCTCAATCATCTCATCAAGGGGGGCCCCTGTAGAATATCACACTCCTTAAACAAGGAGACGGCAATCCTATGTCTATCACCAGTGCCCTAACCTGATTCAAGATCACCATCCAAGATAGTCTATAATCATTATCTTTCAAATGATATTGAACTACCTCAAAACAATGACAATCATCATTTAGAAACACAAGTGATCTCAAGTCAGAGGAAATGTGCCACTTGTTGCAATCAAGGAATATTCACATCGTGACAAACAATTGAATATCCTAGTAGGGTTTGTCCAGTACATCCAATGTACCCATGAGTCTACACCTTATTCCATGCTCGAAGCATCCTATAAGATTAGAACACATATTAGTCTCAATCTTATCAAGGCTGTCTCATGTTCACCAAGATATCTCGACTAAGGACATAAAGCCTGTCAGCCTAGCTGAACAGCTTTGAGACATTAATCAGAAGTACACTTATTACAGCAGATAAGGTAACAAACTGAATAACAACCATGCCTTTATAAACAGAAGAGTTTATTACATGATACTGTTACAATCCCAAGGCCTCAAACATTAGCCTAAGGGCATACCCCAACAAGTACATCTTATAGACCCCAAGCGAAATTACCTGCTAAACCTAAACTAAACCCTAGGGAACACTATAATGCTATAACTACCAGGAGTGGAAAACAATTAGATGAACCAAGGGGTAGACTTGAGAATGATGATGAGGAAGAGCTTGACATTGAACCTAGTAGTGAGCTAGTCTTAGAAGCGCCACTTGTACATGTGCAGCCTCACCCTAGTTCGTTACCTCATGAGGGTGATGAACCTAAGGATGATGAGCCATGTCAGCCTGATGTTCCTAGACCTAGCTCACCTACTCCATATAGGCCACTATACCCTTTCCCCAAAGACTAGTTCAAGCTAAGTTAGATAAGCAATTTGGAAATTTTTAGATGTTTTGAAAAAGTTTTATATTAATATTTCATTTACTGATGATTTATCTCAAATGCCCACTTATGTTAAATTTTTAAAAGAAATTTTGTCTAACAAAAGAAAAATAGAGGACTATGACACTGTGGCATTAATTGAGGAGTGTAGTGCTATCATTCAAAATAAGTTGCCATCGAAATTAAAGGATCCAGGTAGCTTCTCTATACCTTGATTGATTGGGAGTATGACTTTTAACCGAGCCTTATGTGATCTTGGGGCTAGTGTGAGTCTAATGTCTTTTTCTGTTTGTAGGAAATTGGACATGAGAGAGCCCAAATCAACTTTTATATCTTTGCAGCTCGCTGATCATTAAGTTAAGTATCCTGTTGGGATTCTTGAGGATGTTCTAATCCAGGTTGGTAAGTATTTTGTTCCAACGGATTTTGTAGTTTTAGAGATGGAAAAAGATACTAAAATTCCTATCATACTTGGTAGACCGTTCTTAGCTACAACAGAGCAATTATTGATGTAAAGAACAGTAAACTCACTCTTAATATTGGTGATAACAGAATTGAGTTTGATTATAATGAATCCATAAAGAAACCATCATATGTTGGATCTTGTTGTAGTATTCACACTGTGGATGACATTGTTTATGATCTTAATGCTTTATTTGATGAACCATCTGATTTTGATTTTGACTCTGATTCTGATTTTGATTCTAGTTCTGAAATTCATGATTTATTAGACTACACTATTTGTGATGATCAAGAAAATCAGGAAGAAAAAATCCCAAAAGTTGAACTGAAATCTTTGCCTAATAATCTTCGTTATGAATTTCTTGGACCCAATTCTACTTACCCTGTTATTGTTGATGCACAGCTTAATGAAAGGGAGACATATTTTCTTCTAAGGGAGTTGAGGATTCATAGGAAGGTAATTGAGTATTCTATTGATGATTTAAAGGGAATTAACCTCTCCTTTTGTATGCACAGAATTCTTATGGAAGAGGAACACAAACCACATGTGGATTTTCAAAGAAGACTTAACCCCTCTATGAAAGAAGTTGTGAAGAAGGAGGTTTTGAAATTACTTGATGCAGGTATTATCTATCTTATCTCCAATAGTAAATGGGTAAGTCCTGTTCATTATGTTCCTAAGAAAGGGGGTGTAACTGTTATGAAAAAAAGATGATGAATTGATTCCTGTTAAGACAGTAACTAGTTGGCGCATGTGCATAGATTATAGGAAATTGAATGCAGCCACTAGGAAAGACCACTTTCCATTACCTTTTATTGATCAGATGGTTGAGAGGCATGCTAATCATTCTTACTTCTGTTTCTTAGATGGGTATTCTGGATTTTTTTCAAATTCTCATTCATCCTGATGACCAAGATAAGACCACTTTCACTTGCCCATATGGTACTTTCGCTTATAGGAGAATGTCTTGCGATTTGTGTAATACATCTGCTACTTTTCAGAGGTGTATGATGGCTATATTTTTGGACATTATTGAGGATTTCATATATGTTTTTATAGATGACTTTTATGTATATGGTTTTTCTTTTAATGATTATTTAGCTAACCTATCTCGAGTTTTGCAGAGGTGTGAAGAAACTAATCTTGTGCTTAACTGAGAAAAATGTCATTTCATGGTTAGGCAGGGGATAGTTTTGGGACATCTAGTTTCAGAAAGAGGGATAGAGGTTGACAAAGCCAAAGTTGAAGTAATAGAAAAGTTGGAACCGCTCACTACGCTCAAGGAGATCAGAAGCTTTTTGGGACATACAGAATTCTACTGGCATTTAATTAAGGATTTTTCTAAACTTGCTAGACCACTTACAAATTTACTTTGCAAAGATGTTAAATTCTTTTTTGATAAAGAATGTTTGTCTGCTTTTTAGGAATTAAAGAAAGCTCTGATATCAGCACCCATCATTCAGCCACCGGTTGGAGTTTGCCTTTTGAGCTCATGTGCGACGCTAGTGACTATGTAGTAGGAGCAGTGCTAGGGCAGAGAAAAGAGAAGAAGCCCTGTGTTATCTACTATGCTAGTAGAATATTGGATGAGACACAGAAGAATTACACTACCATTGAGAAAGAACTTTTGGCCATTGGTTTTGCTTTTGATAAATTCAGGTCATACTTGATTAATTCTAAGGTTGTGGTGGTGTATACTGATCATGCTGCGGTAAAATACTTGATATAGAAAAATGATAGTAAACCGCACCTTCTTAGATGGATATTGTTTTTGCAAGAGTTTGATTTGGAGATCAAAGACAAAAAGGGATCAAAAAATTTTGTTGTAGATCATCTTTCCAGGATAATGGTAGATGCTGATAAAGGTGACATAATCAATGATTCCTTTTCTGATGAACAACTCTTAGCCATTGAACAGATGAAAGCTCCATGGTATGCTGATATAGTGAATTATCTAGTTGCTAATGTTTTTCCTCTTGATTTGAGTTATCAAGGAAAGAAGAAGTTCTTAGCTGAGGTAAAGCACTATTTTTGAGATGAGCCTTATGTATTTAGAAGACGTGCAGATGGAATTTTTAGGAGGTGTATACCTGAGGAAGAAATCATGGATATACTATTTCAGTGTCATGGATTATCTTATGGAGGGCATGCTAGTACTCAGAAGACTGCTTTTAAGATTTTGCAATCTGGATTTTATTGGCCCTCAATTTTCAAAGATACTAGAAATTTCATATTTTCTTGTGATAGATGCCAAAAGATAAGAAATATTAACAGAAGAAATGAGATGTCATTGTCTACTATTTTTGAGGTTGAGATATTTGATGTTTGGGGAATTGATTTCATGGGACTGTTCCCATCATCTGGAGGTAACAAATACATACTTATAGCAGTAGATTATGTTTCTAAGTGGGTTAAGGCTCTTGCTTCCCCTACTAATGATTCTAGAGTTGTTGTGAAATTATTCAAGAAGATTATCTTTCAACAGATTGGAACACCACGAGTTGTGATTAGTGACGGAGCTCACACTTTATAGAACATAAATTTTCAGCCTTGCTTAGAAGGTATGGGGTAAATCATAGAGTTGCAACACCATATCACCCCCAAACAAGTGGATAAGTTGAGATATCAAATAGAGAGATCAAGAAGATTTTGGAGAAAACTGTGTCACGCACAAGAAAGGATTGGGCTTCTAAGCTTGATGATGCATTTTGGGCATACCGAACTGCTTTCAAAACACCGATAGGTATGTCTCCTTTTCAAATTGTTTATGGTAAATCATGTCATCTACCTGTAGAGCTCGAGCACAAGGCATTCTGGGCAATAAAGCACTGCATTTTGACTTGAAGAATGTGGGGGAAAAATGAAGGTTACAATTGAACAACCTAGATGAGATTAAACTCTCCGCTTATGAAAATGCAAGGATTTATAAGAGAGGACTAAAAGATGGCATGATCGACATATTCTCAGGAAAGAATTTCAACTAGGTGACTTTGTTTTTTTATTTAATTCTAGATTAAAACTTTTTCCTGGTAAACTTAAGTCTCGATGGTCTGGACCTTTTCAGGTTTGGAAAACTTATCCCTACAGAGCTGTGGACATATGGAGCGATAGAACGGGGGAATTCAAGGTTGATGGTCAGAGGTTGAAGCATTATTTCTAAGAGGAACAGAACAAAGAAAGAATAAAATTGCAACTCAAAGAACCTTGATCAGATTTGAGTGCGGAAAGGTCAAGCTAATGACCTAAAAATTAGCGCTTCTTGGGAGGCAACCCAAGCACTCTTAGTTTGGTTTCTTTTACTTTAGTTTATTTGCATACTAATCTTTCTTTTCTTTTTGTAGGAGAATCTATGATTTTTTTTGTAAATTACCGTAGGGTTGTAATTAATTTTACGGGCCATAATTTTGAGTAGATTTCAACTAGAGAATTTTACAATAGTGCCGTAATGATGTTCACCGACTGTAATTTTGACTTGTTTCTTTACAGAAGACTTTACGAAGATTACGGCACTACCGTAAAGATTTTCATGGGCCGTAATTTTGAATTATTTATTTCCAGAAGATTTTACGAGTTTTATGGTACTATCGTAATTATTTTTACGGGCCGTAATTTTGAATTAGTTTTCTCTAGGATGTTTTACGGTAGGGGGTGTGGAATTTTTCATGCCCGGTAATTTGATTTTAAAAAAAAACTCTCTTTTATGATAGTACCGTAATTTCTATCACCGCCCATATTTTTGAGCGTTTATCTTATAGAAACAATTACGGTAGTACCGTAATTAATTTCACGGGCGTAATTTTGTTTCAAGATGTTTCTAAAAATTTTACAGGGGTGTTGTTATTTTCCTTTGAAGCCGTAATTGTGAGTAATCTTGAACTATGGATAATTACGGTAGGGCCGTAATGAAAATTATGGTCGTAATTGTGTCTACCCTATACGACTATGCTGCCGTATTTTTAGGGTTTCTACCATAGTTTTAGGGTTCCTCTAGTGTTTTCGCTCAATCCAGTGCCACCTCTTGAGATTTTAGCGCTTCTTCCTGCTAAAACCTCTGGTGACCTTTCCCGTTCATCTTCGAACCTCATTCCGGTATTTTCAAGCCCGATCTGTTCTTTCTGGCGTCTGATCAACAAGTTTTGCCCTTTTCCATTTTCTGTCAACCATCTGCTCGATTCTTCGATTTTAGTTGATTTTTCTTTCCAAAACTCTCCTTAAAGCTTCCCGAGTCATATCCGACTAGTTTCCAATGATTTTCGACTAGCGTTGCGACGATTTGAAGCTCGATCGAGCTCAGTTAGCATACGTGATGACACCAAAATTTATAGTAAATTTAGTTCCACTTTATTGGTGTTCTTGTGTCATATTCATAGACTTTGCTTATAATTATGCCTTTTTTATCGATATTTGCGGAATCTATACTCTTTTTGATTTTTAATAATTTTCAGGCAAAAAGGCATGATTTTCGGTCGATTTCAAGCAACCCAAATACATGGATGAATTCACAACATCAAGAGGAGATCACACGTCAAATTTCAAGAGAATTGGAGCCAAGAACCAAAATACGGCAGGGCCGTAATCTATATTACGGTACCGTATTTTCGTTGTTGGGGTATGCCCTTAAGGCTAATGTTTGAGGCCTTGGGATTATATCAGTATCATGTATAAACTCTATGTTTATAAAGGCAATGGTTGTTATTCAGGTTGTTACATTATCTGCTGCAATGTGTATACTTCTGAATAATGTCTCAATAATGTTCAGCTAGTCTGACATGCAGTTAAGTCCTTAGTCGAGATATCTTGGTGAACATGAGACAGCCTTGATATGATTGAGACTAATATGTGTTCTAATCTTATAGGATGCTTTGAGCATGGAATAAGATGTAGACTCATGGGTACATTGGATGTACTGGACAGACCCTTAGGATGTTCAATTGCTTGTCACAATGTGAATAATCCTTGTATGCAAACAAGTGGCATATTTCCTTTGACTTGAGATCACTTGTGTTTCTAAATGATGATTAGCATTGTTTTGAGATAGTTCGATATCATTTGAAACATAATAGTTATAGACTATCTTGGATAATGAGCATGAGTCATGTTAGGGCACTAGTGATAGATATAGGATTGCCGTCTCCTAGTTTGGAGTGTGATGTTCTAATGGGCCCCCCCCCCTTAGATGAGATGATTGAGAAAGTGTATGGCCATACCCAGATGACTATGTTCATCTGATCTAATCATTCTCATTGTATTGGAGTTACAGGCTTGACACGCTTGTCCAATAAGAACATCCAGTGGCAAAGGAAACATGTATGCCTAGTGAGTTGAATTCACACTTGTGCTATGGTTTGGGTGTAGTCTTGGAAGACTCTTTCCTTTATATCGGGAGACAGTGATGTGTTGCTAGATACCCCTCACTGATCGTGATAACGTGAGTTATCGTTACCGACATTTGAAGGAAACCCTTAGGGTCGCACAATTTGATGATATGGCTTACTTATGTCAGATCGTGTGGACTGAATTGTTTTGGTTCAGTTTAAAGGAGTTTAAACTCTGATTGTAAGTGAGATCTGGTCTGATCATGTTTGATTGATTAGGGCTTGAGATCGGTAAGCTTCGATCGAGAGATTGGATCTAGATCGGTGAGATCAAGAGCATCAAGAGATGAACGGTTAGATCTTGAACCATTTGGTTTGATGAGATCTGAATCAATGCTAGTTTGATTTGGTCTTTGAACCAAATTGAAAGGAACCGAATTGGTTTGAACCAGTTCACATGTGTGGACGCATGGTTCAAGTTGAAGGCGCGTTTTTGGTCGGTTATGAGATCATGGGCGCATGGCTTCTATTTTTGGAAAGTCATGAAGGCCACTTCCTCAAAACGCCTAAACGCCTAAAAACGTTTTGCCTCTTCTCTCTCGACTCACGCTCTCGTGTGGTGACTTCTTCACGCTTTGAGAGAATTCCGAAAAAGGAGAAGAGAACAAGGCCTACCATTCGGCAAGCAAGAGATCATCTAAAACTCTCCTTCACGCGACTAGGACACTTGGAGATCCTTGCTAGCACAAGGAGCGACAAGGAGGAAGCCTTCTTCATCTTGTGTGCGCACGCTTTGGAGGAGAGCCACATCGCCCTCTTGCTTCCAAGTCGCCATCTAAGACATGGCATTGGTATGATTTCTTCTTAAGATCTATACAATGGTTAAAGTTAATCATATGATCCTGCTACATGCGATCCTAGGAAACCCTAGATTCCGCCCATGCAAGTTTCTTATATGCGCATGATTAGGGTTTTCCCCCTTCATAGGGGACTTTCATTCGTACGCTACCGTAATATCAGAGCACTGCCGTAATTTTGGGAGTTTTTCATCAGAAAGTTTCCTGAAAATTATGGCACTGCCGTAAGAAATTACACGGGCCGTAATCTGGAGCGACCTCAGACCAAAGACATTTATTGAAATTACGGCACTGCCGTAAACCATTTCACGGTGCCGTAACTTTGAGACATTTTCGACCAGAGAGTTCAGCCAATTTTACGGCACCACCGTAAATCATTTTACGGTGCCGTATTTTCTAGAGTTTCTGAATTAGAGAACACGACCAATTTTACGGCAGTACCTAAGATATTACACTACCGTAATTCCAATTTTAAACGTGATTCCACGGTCAAATTTGAAGCCCAATTTTTGCAGAGAAGATTTCCAACGATCGAGACCTTTAAATTGGAATCCGTAAGAAGAAGAAAGAGAGCTTTCACCGAGACGAAGAAGAGGAGACCAAAAGCCCTAATTTTCGTCCACTACAGAGGGAGAAATGGAGTTCCACACCGCCACTAAGGGTTTCACCACCGGGAAGCGTACAGAGCATCCCCGGCCATGAAATTTGAAGGGAAGCTATGCACAGAGGAGGAGAAGGTGCTCCAGAAGTTTCAGCATGAAAGAAGATCAATTGGAGGAGAAATCGATGAAAGAGGAGGTGCCGACACTGTTCACAGCGCCCCCTTATGCAAATTACGATTGTAATTTATATTACAGCCATGGTGTGTTTTCTTAAACTCTCTTTTCTCTTTGATTTTTGATCTTTTGAAACCATGGATTATTATAACTCCTGCACTATGCTAGCTTAAACTTTTATGGGACATGGGAGAGTAATTCGCTTTAATTCTTAATGACTAGATGATTCTTTTTCCACTATTTCGTCACATATAATTTTAGCATGATAATTTTACTCATGTGATAATTGCACTTTTGATTCTCCATAGATTCATACTATTATTCATGTTTTAGAGTTCTCACAATAAGGACCGAAAGGTGACTTGCTTGAGAACTTGGAACCCTAGAATTGTATGTTAGGAATTTTCTTTAAGAAATTAGGTTAGTTTTCATTGTTTGATTTTACTAGTCAAATTGCCATGATAATAATATGAATCTAGGATTGAGTCGAGTTGTCAAACGTGCAGATCTTGTGCGAAAGCAAAGATCAGAACGTTGGAGAACCATGAGTAAAACTTGTGTTAAGACTCGGATGCACGAAAGTGATCCTTGAGATTCCACTTGTGATAATCAACTTAGAATTCGGATGCACGAAAGTGATCCTTGAGTTCTTTGTTTGATGGTTTACTTATTCTCAGCATTGGGATAGATCTTGCGCGAAAGCGAGGATTGATCCCTGCATGATTGTCTGCATGAAAGTGAGATAATCTTTTTATGAAGTAAATTATGTCTTTACCATGATAAAATTAAACTGACGAATCTCTATTTACATCTAGTCATAGAATTTAAAGTGAATGAAACCCTAGTCCCAGTCTTCTCTCTTTGGTATTTCCATTTTAGTTTTTTATTGCTCACTTGCATACTTTCGATTCACCTAGATAACAAGAAATCAGTTATTCAGTACTCAACAAACAAGGTCTCTGTGGGTTCGATATCTATTTTATTATTTCGAGTATCCGTGCACTTGCGGACACAACAAGCTTAGTGACATAACAAGTTTTTTGAGCCGTGTCAGGGAGTAACAAAGTCCCTGTACGCCAAATAACGAGTTTGGCCGCGACACTAGAAATAAGATTTTGTCTACCTACTTGTTGGGATACAACAAGTTTTTGGCGCCATTGCCGGGGACCTTGGTTTTTGTTGATATTGGAGATATTGAGAGTATTGCTAGATTAGGTTTTATTTTCTATTTTTCTTGATATTATTTGGCATATCTACTTTGCATGCGCAGGAACCTTAGATCATGACCACTTGTACCTTTTGATCCTGAAATTAACAAAACACTTAGATTGCGCAGAAAGTTAAGATTTGAAGAGAACCAACAAGAAACACAAGAATGCCATGGGCTTTCTCCAAGAGTGACGTGCCACTATGTATGGGCCAAGACACATAGCACACAAGCCCTAAGGCTTGGCCAAGTCATCTTGCGCCATTACACCATGCGCCATCAAAGAAGAGTGCTTCTTGCGCCACTAGGCAAGGTGCGCAAGCAAGCATGCATGCGCCAATCTCCAAGTACATGCGCCACCCTAATCTTCTTCTTAGTTAAAAGCAAAAAGAAAAGCAGCACGCAGGCCTCACAAGGATACATCACAGGCATGCAAAGGGGCTTGACTCATGATCACAATATTATGCACAAGTAAGGTATCTACACATGCAATTCTAAATGCTCATGAAAAATATAAAATTTGAAATTTTACTTTTTCATAAAACCAGTCTCTTTTCTTCATCTTCTTCTCACAAATCTTTTAGTTATTTGCGATCTATTTTTCATGATGATTTCAAATATCCTCTCGGTTGGTAATTTTATCAGATCAAGAGACCCGGCCAGTCCAAAGACACAATGCCCGTCCTACTTGACAAAACCACGTGCGCCTTTGATCCTTAAATCATACAAAAAAAATAACCCAAAAATCCAAAAGAGATTGAGAAGATGATAGAAACTAGAAACCCTAATTTTTCCTACTTAGAAAAATCGTTTGCCATGTGATCATGCAATTTACGAAAATTGAGATATGACATGTGAGCATGGAAAAGCATGAAATTACATCGTCCGAGTCTCACAAACCTGCCTCTGATACCACTGTTGGGAAACCCCGGGGATATTTTAGAATTTTCAGAGAAACAACATTGCACAGCGGAAGCAATATCCCCGAAACGAGCCGGTACCAAAAACCCAGTGAAGATCACATGCGAGGGAGTCGACACGATGAGATAGAATATACCTTACAGCAAGATGAGGCCGATGTCGAGGTAGGCGCCCAAGCGTGCACCCTCTGCAGTCTCACACACACAGATTCCTTGAGTCCTCTTCTTCCACGCCCGGTGCTTGCCTCGGGAAGAAGATCCAAGCCTTTTGTTTACTTCCTTCACAACTTGTGCCACCTCCAAGGTATATGCGCCGAGGATGAAGAAGGATGAAGAAGAGGGATGCCGCTAAGCACCAAATTCCTTGCGCCAAGAGGAAAGGAAGATCAAGGCTTGCGGCTAGGGTTTGATGGAAGAGATCACTTGCGCCAAGACCCTTGCTCTCATCTCTCTCTATGTTCTCACGCCTCCAAGGAGTAGAATATCTAAGAGGGGGCGCCTAGGGCCACTTATATAGAGCAAGGGGCGGCCAGGGTTAGGGCTAGGCGCAATTTGCTTCCATAATGAAGCAAAATTTGCCCACTTCACCCCATTATACCCCTTAGGCGCTAATGGGGTTGGTTCTCTCCCCATTATACCCCTTAGGCGCCAATGGGGTTGTTATTGGGCCTCATTGGTTGATGAGCAAGCTCATACTTCATTGAATGGGTTGATTAAGCCATTGGATCCAATCCAATGCAACCCAAATCCAAATGTGACCTAACCATGGTCAAATTCGGGTCAACTTACCATAAATGAAGTATGGCTCTAATAACATTCTTCCATCTCATCAGACCCATCGGCACTGATGAATTCTCCCAAATAGATCTGAGTTATCCAATAACTCGATCATAAGGCTTCCCGATCAATACGAGAACTCAAGCATCAAGGTGTGTGACCTTGTAGGTTCCTCTGACGCTGGCAGTGCTCACCAAAGGTCACCACAAGCAGTGAGTGGCACCTAGCAGTGCATCGCTGCTACCCAGGTCATTGGAATGGATATCGACATCGACATCCCCATCATCGCAATTAGGTACAGATGCATTCCAGTCTCTTTACCGTACTGATATCCGATTGGACAAGTGTGTCACTACTTGTTTTCATCCAATCTCATGTCTATGACTAAATCAGGTCTCACCTGGGTATGGCCATACACTTTCAGTCATATAACCATAGAGGAGCTCCATGGATATCAAACTTCCCTTAGGAAGTGGCAAATCCTCTGTCTGTCCATTGACCTTCTTATATGGGTCGTGACATTCTCAATGACAATCGTTATTACCCCCCAACTACGGCGAGGTGTTAGGTTGTATCAAAGCATATCCCTAACCATATAGAATGGCCAATGACCTCAAGTCAAGGGATCAATGCATCTCCTATCACTTGTGAGGATAACTTGTGACACCAAGTCATTGCCTCACAGCGGGTCGTTCCAGTATATCCACCACTGATATACTCATATGTCTGCGTTAGCACCTTGTGCCTAACCAGCCCATATACCAGTCTCACAAGTACCAGAGCTGTCCCATATCTGCTCAGGTACATCAACTGGGGACTATCATTTGAGCACAGATCCAATCTGTCTCCAGGGACATTATCATATAAGTACACAATCGCAGATGTAAGCATATATAGATAATGACAATGCCAGAATGATATAAAATATCAACGTCAAGTAGTACAATAATGGACCAAAACTAGGTCCTATGGCATATACACCAACAGGTGCTCCCACTTTGCCACTACCCAACATAGAAAAGACCACGGTTCAAAACCAAGAAAACTGGAAGCTTTCATCAAGTGTTGCCACAGCCACCATTCCTACACCTTTGGATTCAGTGCCACCGCCACCCACCTGAGGTGGTAATGATGACCCTTTTGGTATGAGTATGGATTCACCGCCATACAGAGCTACCGATTCCCCATCACATAGAGTTACAGGGTCTTCTTCACACAGAGCTGCTCCCACTCAGAGAGGGTGGTCGAGTGCATATGATCCTGGTTTTCAAGCTCTTTCTGCTGAAGTATTCCGATTGGGACGCCTCATGGAAAAGTCACTAAATGCCATTGATCACTTGCATGATGATATTGAGTCAATGGGCAATTATATGGAAGAGATGTGGAAGTTTATTTACAACAGATTCAGCGGTGGAGATGAAGATGGTGAAAATTAAGGAGATGGTGAAGATGATCAGGATGATCCTATGGATGCTGCCCCAGCCGATGAAGAAGACGAGGAAACAGATTCTGACGCGGACAACTAGAACTTTTTGAGTATTTTTTTGTCATCTATTCTTTATTTGTCTTTATACATTATTGATGATACATGTTCTTGTAGGGAAGGATGACTCGATCATATTTCTTGTGTCGGATGCTTGTCGATCCTCGATTTTAGATTTTGTGTTCTGAACTTTGATTCGATTGGGTTGTAAAACTTGATATATTTTTCATTGTTGATGATGTGATTTGGTACCATGTGTAGGTGCATTTTACTTTTGGATTGTATAACCCTTAACTGATGACTTGCATTTGTGATAGCATGTGATTTTATTTCTTGTTGAGAATTCTATGGATGTATTCTCCTTTGGACATATGGATGACTTTCTTATAACGATGCGTGGTCTTGTTTCTTGAGGAATCTTGATATTTGTTGTGTTGATTTCGTTGCATTGATGATGATTGTATATGCATTGTCAATGTCTATGAATGGAGATATACTTGTTGTGTTAAATTTATTTCTTCAATATACATCTACGTGTTGAAATTTTTCATTGATTGATGCATGAAGTTTTGGGTAGATATGTTGTTTGATGAATGCAATCTAAGGGTAAAACTACTTTCTTGAATAAAATGAGTATATGAGTGTACTTTTTGAATTGATGTCAATTGATTAACCTAGTTGATGTTTGAGTCTATTTTACTATTTGTTGGGAAGAAAGAGTCCAAGATTCAAAAAGATAGAGTGACTCCCCTACTTGGCACTGCGTAAAATTGGTAGTGGTACTGAAGATATGGGTTGAAGTCTGAAGAGAGAAAGAAAGAATTACTCCTCTACTTAGCACTGTATTAATTTGCAGTGCTACCAAAGTTAAGAGTTGAAGTCCAAAAAAAAAGTGTGTATCTATGTCGGTACATGCCACGAAAATAATTGTTTGGCATTAACTCCGCTGTCTCAGGTAAGATTCTTCATACTAATGAGATATGAGTTCTATTACATCAGTTATGTGACCAATATACTCTAAATTCGTCACTAGAAAAAAAAAAGGTGATAATCGATTTAGAGAATGATAAAGATAAAAAAGGAGAGGAGAGAGAAAAGAGAAAAATTTTGAGTGGAAAAAGATTTTGCAGATCCTATTCTTGTAAATAAAAGTATTATGGATTTGAACTAAAATTGGGTAAACTCATGAGATTGAAATTCTGTCTATTATACAAGTTGCGAAATGTTAGTTGACTCTGTTGTGAATCTTAAGGATTAAATTCGGAGGACGATATATTTATTTGAAATTTTATATAGCATTTGGTGAAATTTTTCATGAGTGATTATATTTTAGAAATTTATTTTTCATAAGAAAGTATTTTCCCCATGATCAGCATTGTTCTTTTAATTTGCTTGAGGAAAAACAAAGTTTAAGCCTTATGTATTTTGATGACTCAAAAATTCATAGTATGTTTTATATTAATTGATTAGTCTTTTTGAGTCATATTCATGCTCTTTTTCTTGTTTTTAAGCCTTATCTGTCAAATATTTCAGAATCTATACATTTTCTTATTTTTGATCAATTTCAAGAAAAAAAGCCTTTATGTTGATGGATTTCGAATAATTTGAATACATAGACAAATTCATATCATTAAGAGGAGATTACATGTTAAATTTCAAGACAATCAGAACTTTCGGCAAAATTACGGCAGGGCCGTAATCTTAATTACGGGCGTGGTTTTATTGGGATTTAAGGAAAGAATCACAGTATTGCCGTGATTTTTTTTTTCTTGATCATAATTTCTGGCAGATTTTTCATAGAGGAAATTACAGTACTACCGTAAATATCTTTACGGCTGTAATTTTATTCGGGAGAAATTGAAGCAATCACGGCACTACCGTGTTTATTATTACCCCCGTAATTTTATCTAGATTTTGCATAGAGGAGATTATGGCGCTGCCGTAATATTCTTCACGGGCCGTACTTCTAACCTAGGCGGCCGTGTTTGCCCGAGTCTTTCAGAGTTACTGTAGCCAATTTTTCTGAAGCCAATTTCGAGAGATTTACGCCACGATTTCCAAATCTGTAAGAAGGGGAGTGATTTATATAAGGAGAAGAAGATTTCAGATCAAAAAGCCCCAATTTTGATCCACGATAGAGACAGAAGTCGAGGAGATCGCTATCGCCCTAGGGTTCATCACCGAGAAGCGCACAGACCATCGTCGGTGGCGAAATTTGAAGGGAAGATACTCTTGAGGAAGGAGAAGATGCATAAAAAGTTTTAGAGCGAAAGGAGTTCGATCGGAGGAGGAATCAAAGAAAACGTGGGCGCTGCTACTGTTCATAGCAAACACGTACACGATTATGGGCTGTGATTATTTTCACAGCCTAACTCTATTTCTTCTTCTTTGATTTCTGATTTTTCTGAAATGAATACTTATTGTAATTCTTTCACCATGATAGCGTAAAAACCTTTTTGGGACGGGGGTGTAATCCCCTTAATTTCTTAATGACTAGATAATTTTTATTTCGTCAGAATAATCTTTGGTATGATAATTTTACTTAAGTGATTATTGTTTTTAATCTTTTCTTGTTTCAATTATCAGCATAGTTTAGAGTTTTGTAATATGTACTGGGAGGTAACTTGCAAAACTGATTTAGGAACTTATATGCTATGAGAATAGGTTTGTTCTTAATTCCTGATATTTGAAGCTTAAATTCTTGTTGATAATCTGATCTAGGAAATTTTATTGAGTTAGACATGAAAATATGCATTGAAAGATGATATTGGATTATTGGAAACCCTAAAGTAAAACCTGTGAAATTAAGGTATTATAATATTTAATTTCACTTGACATATTGATATTGAGAGTTAAGACATGAGAGTGATTTTAATTTTCTTATCAAGATTTACTTATTTTAAAACACTGAATAGCAAGTCACGAGAGTGAAGGTTGTTTAGTGTAAATTATCATCGCGAGAGCGAGACAATTTCTTTTTAAGTGAATTTCATCTTTATCATGTTAAGAATAAACTAACGAACACTTATTTCTGTCTAGTCATTGAAATTAAGAAGGATGAAACCCTAGTCTCAATCTCTCTCTCTGATAATCCGTTACACTTTTCGAATCATTTGCTTACAACATATTTGATTGCTTAGGTACAAGAAAACAATTATTCAGTACTTAACACGTAGGTCCGTGTGGTTCGATATCTTTTATTACTTCGAGTATCCATGCACTTGCGGACACAACAGAGGGTTGGGGCAAATCTATCAAGCTTTAGCAAAATAAAAGGAGAGAGGAGGAATCTTACGGTAACATAAGTTATAAGAAGAAGAGGAAGCATTCGGCAAGCAAAAAAAATTTGTTCTTTTGTGAAGAGCAGAAGAAACCTCTTGCTGGGATTTTTATCCCAAATTATCTATCAATGCTGGGATTTTTATCCCAAATTATCTATCTATGTTGGGATTTTTATCCTAAACCATTTATGCTAGAAATTTTATCCTAAGATTATGCTGGGATTTTTATCCCAAACCCCTTATGCTAGGATTTTTTATCCTAAGGTTATATGCCAAATTCATGTTGGATTTTTATCCTAAATCTATGCGGGGATTTTATCCCAAACCTATGATGGGATTTTTATCCTAGATTCATACTGGCTTTTTATCCTAAATCTATCCCAAATCTCTCATGCTAGGATTGTTAACCTACAACGATTACGTTGGAAGCAGTAAAAAAAAAAGAAGAAACAATGAGGAGAAGGATAAAATCTTCACAAAGTGGAGTTAAAAAAATTATCTCAAACATTAACCAGTTCTCGGCTTGGTAAATTGATGAATTTTTTTTATCTTTACATGTGAAGATGTTGTGTCTGCAAGTGCACAGATACTCAAAGTAATAATTAAGATATCGAACCACAGAGACCTCGTTTGTCAAGTATCGAATAATCGATTTCTCACTAGCTAGGCAATCGAAAATGACGAAGGCAAGCGATCGGAACTACACGAAAAAGTCAGAGAGAGAGAAACTGAGACTAGGGTTTCATCCACCTTAATTTCAATGACTAGATCTAAATAAATGTTCGTCAGTCTAATTTTATTATGATAAAGATATAATTTACTTATATAGAAATCATCTCGCTTTCGCGTAGACAATTTACAAAGAACCAATCCTCACTTTCACACAGGATCTATTCAATGCTAAAGATAAGTAAATCACTAACAAAGAACTCAAAGATCACTTTTCTACATCCAAATCCTAAGTCAATTATCTCAAGTGAAAACTATATACTTTCATACTATAATTTTCACAGGTTCTACTTAAGGTTCTCCAGCGATCCGATACTTGATTTCTCATAGTATCATCATGTTTATTTCAATAATTCAATCCTAGATTTAGATTATCAACATGGCAATATACTTCTAAAATCAAGAAATAAGAACAAACCTAATTTCTTATGATGAGTTCTTAACATTCAATTTTAGGGTTCCAAGTTTTCGCAAATAACTTTTCAGTCCATATCACAAAAACTCTAAATCATATTGGTAAAATAAATCTAAGGAGAATTAAAGGCAATCGTCACATAAGTAGAATTATCATATTAAAATTATCTTGACGAAATAAAAGTCATCTAGTCATAAGAAATTAAGGGGATTATACCCCATGTCCCATGAAGTGTTTAAGCTAGCATAGTTGAAGAATTACAATAAACCATAGTTTCAAAGGATTAGAAATCAAAAGGAAAGAGGAAATCAAATAACAGCACGGCTGTAATGAAAATTACAGCTATAATTTTACACTATGAGGCACAATGAATAGTGCTGGCGACAACTCCTTTGTCGATTTCTCCTCCGATCGATCTCCTTTCGCTATGAAACTTCTGGAGTATGTTCTCCTCCTCTAGGCGCAGCTTCCCCACAAATTTCTCGGCAGGGAAATGCACTGTACGCTTCCCGGCGGTGAAATCTAGGGCGACGGTGAAAACTCTGATTTCTCTCTCGATTGTGGATGAAAATTAGGGCTTTTCATGTGTGTCTCTTCTTCCTGATCTCACAAGTATTTTCCTTTTTACGGATTCCAATTGATGGTCCAGATCATCCGCAATCATCCGCGCAAGAATCAGGCTTCAAAAATATCCGTGAAAATTGCAAGTCCAGATCATAATTACGGCCGTGTTTTTTATTACGATGGTGCCGTAATTTCTACAAAGTGTTCTGTACAAAAATCGACCAGGATTATGGCCCGTGATATTCATTAGGCAGTGCCGTAATTCTCAAAAATCTCTCAGGTCAGAATTGGACTGAAATTATGACCCGTAATATTGTTTACGGTAATGCCGTAATGTTGTGTCCGCAAGTGCACGGATACTCAAAGTAATAAAAAAGATATTGAACTACAGAGACCTACGTGTTTAGTAGCAAATAATTGTTTTCTCACTAGCTAAGCAAATCGAATATGATGAAAGCACAAACGAAAATTGTATGAAATATTAGAGAGAGAAACTGGGACTAGGGTTTCATTCACCTTAATTTCAATGACTAGATATGAATAGATGTTCGTCAATCAAATTTTCTCATGATAAATATATAATTTACTTCATAAAGAAATCATCTCGCTTTCGCGCAGACGATTTATGAAGAACCGATCCTCACTTTCATGCAGGATCTATTCAATGCTGAAGATAAGTAAATCATTGATAGAGAACTCAAGGATCACTTTCATGCATCCGAATTCTAAATCAATCATCTCAAGTGAAAACTACATACTTTCATACTATAATTTTCACAAGCTCTACTTAAGATTCTCCAATAATCTGATACTTGATTTCTCATAGTATCATCATGTTTGTTACAATAACTCAATCTTAGATTCAGATTATTAACATGGCGTTAAACTTCTAAAATCGAAAAATAAGAACTAACCTAATTTCTTACGATGAGTTCATAACATTCAATTTTAGGGTTCCAAGTTCTTAGCAAATCACTTTTCAGTCCATATTGCAAAAACTTTAAAACATGCTAACAATATGAATCTATGGAGAATTAAAAGCAATCAACACATAAGTAGAATTATCATAGTAAAATCATCATGACGAAAGTAAAAATAATCTAATCATTAAGAAATTGAGGGGAATTACTCCCCCATGTCCCAAAAGATGTCTAAGCTAGTATGGTAGAAGAATTACAATAATTCATGGTTTAGAATGATTAGAAATCGAACAGAAAGAAGAAAACCAAATAACAGCACGGCTGTAATGAAAATTATAGCCGTAATTTTACGTGTGAACAGTGCAGGCACTTGCAATTTCTTTCATTTCTCCTCCGATCGATCTCCTTTTGCTCTAAAACTTCTGGGGTATCTCTCCTCCTCCAGGTGAAGCTTCCTTGTAAATTTCGCGGCCTGAGATGGCCTCTACGCTTCTCGGCACGAGACCGTGCCCTAGAAATGCCCTTGCTGATTTCTCCCTCGATTCTTCACGAAATTCGATTCTTCTTGTCCTCAAATCTTCTCCTCGATTTATAGAATACTCCCTTTTTTACAGTTTTTCAATTGGTGCCCTGGATCATCAGATATTGCGTTGCAAAAATTTGACTTTTGAGCGGCTGCGGAAGACTCATTCAAATTCATAATTATCGCTGTAATTTTGGTTACGGTAGGGCCGTAATTTTGTTCTTTGAATTCTGGGCCGAAAATATGGTACTGTGAAAAATATTATGGCACTGCCGTAATTTCTTCTATGTAATTCTGGGCAGAAATTACGGTACCGTAATTTTCATTACGGCAGTGGTGTATTTCTGGGTAGAAAATTATAACCCGTAATAAATATTACACCCGAGGTGTATTTTTCAAACTTGCTCCGATTTGCATGAAAATTAACGGGTAGCTTCCTCTCGACGCCTAGAATCCATTGGTGTGCTCAAATCTTCCAAAATCCATCAAAATATGGCACTTTTTACCTAAAAATCATCTAAAATAAGAAATGGTGTAGATTCCGCAATATTTGACAAATAAGGCTTAAAAACAAGCAAAAGAGCATGAATGTAACAAAAAAAACCAATGAAATGACACAAAATATACTATGAATTTTGGTGTCATCACGTAATATGTGTAAAACTTTCTGTTCAAAATTCACCCCAAATTATGGCAGCGCTCCGAAATTACGGTAGTGCTGTGATTTGTTCTGCAGGTTCAGTGAAACCACGGTACCATAATATTAATTACGGCCCTGCCGTAATTTGGTTTGAGACTTCAATTCTTCATAAAAATTGATATGTAATCTCTTCCTGATGATGGGGATTCATCTATGCATCTGAATTTGCTTGAAAACGCCTTAAAATGGTGCCTTTCTACTTGAAAATCATCAAAAACTAGAAAATGTGTAGATTCTGTAATATTTGATAAATAAGGCAAAAAAATAAGCAAAGGAGCATAAATTTGACATAAAAAAACCTATCAAATGGCATAAAATATACTATAAATTTTTGTGTCATCAGAAGATCACTTATACTTGTTTCTCTATCGATTACCTGGGCAAAGAAAACAAACGAGAAATCAGTTCATCTGTAGTGACTATGATAATAATCAAGAACGATAAAGATTTTACTGAAAACAACAAAGAGCAGTTACAAAAATATAACGACAAAGTTCCTCGCTGAAATTAACCACTACAATAATCGGCGGCTGAAGAAAAAAAGGAGTACGTCAAAATTAACAAAGGAAAAGATTTGAAGAAGAGGAGGAAATCGAAGAAGTGAAAGAAAAGAGGAGTAAAAATTATTCGCTCGAATCTGAGTTAAAAAGGGTTCGGATCCAAGTAAAAAAATCCTACCCCATTACTGTCGAAATCGTCCATCTGGAACTCAGCAGCGTGGTGGCTCCATTAGCCTCCGCCTAAAGCCCATCGCCCCCTCGCCTCAAGCCATCGCTGGAAGTGCGGCAGTGCCACTGCTCCTCCTTCCTCGGCAGATTTTGCCACATCCTTGTTTCGGACACGAGGATGTTTCTCGGCGAGTAGGTCATGGTTCTCCGGTGGAAGCTTGGCAGATCTTGCCACCTTCTCGTTTCCTCCGGCAAGCAGCTCGCGCTCACTCCGCTCAGAACTAAGCACGGCGGCACCACTACTCCTCCTTCCCTATAATCTCACCAAATCTCGCCGTGATCTCCCGACAAGTCTTCGCCAGCCTCCTGAAAAAGATTGTTGCCTCCCGTTGACCAAAGTTTCCTCCACTGGAAAGCTCGGCAGCACCCTGAGCTTCCTCCATGGGAAGTTTGGCAGCGCCAAATCCCGTCGCCTCCCTATTTCGAAAATAGCTCGGTAGAACTCGCCGCCTCCCCTCTTTACCAACGAGAATGGATGCCTCTCCAATGCCTAGCTCATCAATATCTTCCCTTCTAAGTTGGAAACTCGGCGGCGCCGTGAGATTCCTCCACTGAAAGCTTGGCAGCGCTAAATACTAGAGCCATCCCCCTTTTCTCACCGGAGCTCCCTCCATCGAAGGTAGCAGCGCCGCTACCTCGCTGCCTCTTTACTCCTTCACCGAAGGCTGCAGCCATCAGGATGGCATATAGCGAAAGCGTAACTTTTACTCTTTCGTGTAAGAAAAATAACAACAATAAAAAAAATACTAAAAAAATAAAAAATGATAATAAAAAATAAACATAAATAGTAAAGTTGCATATGGCAAAAAAAAAAATAATTAAAACTAAATGAAAAATATAATACAAAATAATGTTAACATAGCTTTTCCTAGTTTAATCACCTCACAACTCAAATTTAACTCGCGTCGCGACTAACAAATGTTGACCCTAAAATTCTCAAAACATTCTTAATTGGATATTTAAATTAAAATATTTGTCAATAATAATATTTGTAAGCCTTAATACGCTACAATGAAATATTGTCTAGAAGGTGCGTACGTCTATGTTTGACGTTGGGGCGTAGTTCTTCAATACGACGTTAGGCTTATTAAGGCTAAAATTTTATCCATTAAGCTGTCAGTCGGATATTTCAAAAATTGAATATCCACTAAGCCGTCAAGACTGGATATTTAAAAAATCAAAATATCCACCAAGCCTCAAGGCTGAAAATTTTTCAAATTTAAATTACCCAATAAGCCGCGAGGCCAGATAATTTCCTCAAATTTGAATATCCAACAAGCCGCAAGGCTAGATATTTTTCAAATTCAAAATTATCCAACAAGCTGTGAGACCGGATAATTTTTCCGAAAATTAAAATATCCACTAAGCCGTCAAGCCCGGATATTTTCCAAATTCAAAATTATCCAACAAGCTGTGAGGCCGGATAATTTTCCCAAAAATTAAAATATCCAATAAGCCGTCAAGGCTGGATATTTTCTAGAATCAAATACCCAATAAGCTGTTGAGGCCGAGTATTTTTTAAATTGAAATATCCAATAAGCTGTCAAGGCCTGATATTCTCTAGAGTTAAATATCCAATAAGCCATTGAGGCCGGGTATTTTCTAAAATTAAAATATCCATTAAGCCGTTGAGGCCGGGTATCTTCTAAATTGAAATATCCAATAAGCCATTAAGATCGGATATTTTTCATAAATCAAGTTCAAATGCTCACAAGTCATCAAGGCCGAGTACTTTCTGAATCAAATACTCACAAGCCATCAAGACCGAGCATATATCAAATTCAAATGCTCATAAGCCACTAAGGCCGAGCGCATATCAAATTCAAATGCTCACAACCTATCAAGGCCAAGCATAAATCAAATTCAAATATATCAAATCCAATGCTCACATGCCATCATGGCTGAGCACAAATCAAGTTCAAATGCTCACAAGTCATCAAGATCGAGCAAATGTCAAATTTAAATACTCACAAGCCATCAAGGCCATATATCAAGTTCAAGTGCTCATAAGCCATCAAGGCCGAGCACAAATTAAATTCAAATACTCACAAGCTGTCAAGGCCGAGTACTTTCCAAATTCAAATGCTCACAAGTCATCAAGGCCAAACACATTTCAAATTCGATACTCACAAACCGTCAAGGTCGAGCACAACTCAAATTCAAAAGCTTATAAGCCATTAAGGCCGAGTATTTTTCAAATCTAATTACTCATAAGCCATCAATGCAGAGTGTGCAAATTCAAGTTCACATACTCGTAGACTGTCAAGGTTGAGTGATTATCAAATTCAAATATTTGAAGGTTGCGCACTTCAAATTTAAACCATGTATCGACATAAAATTTATAAATTATTTTGTTCTCCAATTATATGATGTTGTTTACTTATATAGATCTCTTAATCAAAGGCGCCCTTATTTTTAGAGGTAATTAACAATGAGTGCTTGCACTCATTGAAAGCCAGAACCCATTAAACAAAAAAGCCTTATTAATTTAAAGAGAATTTGAAAAGGTCAATCATATTAAACATGACCAAAAATGACCCAACAAACTATTTCAACAATCATGTAAATGTAGTGTCAATAATGTAACTTAAAACACAAACATTCATTCACAAACATCAATTAATCAATGCAAGTAGCACACACGAGTTAAAACCAATAATAAGAGATGGAACAATAATAATATCATGGTATCACATCTATTAATATTTAATACATGATTTACAAAGAAAATGATAAGATTCTTACATCAAAGTCTCTTCCATCACAAGATCTCTCCAAAGCCGCTATTTATCACCTGAATCAATTATCCAAAATTAATCTAGGTCTTTTCTTCCATTTCTATACATAAGATATACTATTTTTTAATTGCACTACTATATAATCTAACTTCTACATATACCACAATTATAGTTATTATAATCTTCACAATGTACCAAAATATAAGTATTTGCATTTACATGTCTAAGTACCCATATTTTATTCTATAAGGTTATTCGTTACTAATCAATTAACAGTAAATAAATTTTAAGTTTAGTTACTATTACGTATATGATTTCCTTTCTTAAATAGTGACCAAAAAGATAAATCTGGATTTGTAATCATAATATGGACTTATTTGCTAAACTAACATATATCTTATACACAACTAGACTCACTTATACAAATAATCAGACAATTTATTAAACTAACATTATTGAAGACATGCTTCAGTAGTTTAAGCTTCATTCCTGCTATTAGTAACTACTGTATGCAAATATACATGCATATACTTATTTATGGCTCATGCATTCTATATTTAGCTACTGCATACTTGTAAAATGGGTTAACCGCTATTACTTTCAATTACTTGATTCACTTTTAAGTAACTAAAAACAATATGCAGTAATTGAAATTCTATTTATTTTGGTGTCGCTAGATACATTGAAATTCTATTTATTTCAATCCTAGTCATTATTGTACATTTAACCTAATTTAAAGCTTATCTCACTCTAGGTTATAGAAAGAAGCCAGATCTTCTTGTGAGCTAATAGTAGGGATAGGAAACTGTAGATTCAAGTGAGAAAGTTGAAGCGACATTAGAGAGCGAGAAATGAAATGAAGGTATTAAACCCCTAATAAATGTGATCGGAGAGAAGGCACACATGCTATGTTAACTTCCTTGACTTGCTGCACCAATAGAATGATAATTTCAGCAAAGCAAACAAGAGGTGAAGAAGACAGTTTCTCACAAGGCAAGATTTCATCTAAGTAAAAGTGGCGAAAGAGAAGAAGAGAACAAGCGGAAGGGTTAGAGGGAAAAACCTTCCCGCTAGGGCCCCTGCGGATGTCAAGTTCAACAGAAGCGTGGTGCCGTTTCTTCTCCTTTCTCCCATTAATAATACTTTTCTCTTTAAAAAAACCCCAAATCTTTTTTCCCCTCTATGATTGTCTCCGTCGGTCTCTCCATACTCCACACTCCTCTAAGTATATAAATATATAAATATATATATAAATAAATAAAAGTATATAAAAATAAATAAAAAATTATAAAAGTACATAAAATATATAAAAATATGATAGAATTACGGGTGTTAAATAAATAATAGCACGCCCGGAAAAGAAAATTTCTTCACACCATTGACGTAAAATGTTCTGTAAAGAATAGAATACAAAATACAGCCATAAAATAAATCACGGCACGGCCTTGAAATGTTCTGTAGAGAATAGAATACAAAATTTCAATACCTATCAACCAATTTTGATGCCTATCAACAATAATTCTGGTTGATATGTCTATCAACCATAATTATCGTTGATAGACTATCAACGATAATTATAGTTCATAGTTAGTCTATCAACAATAATTACAGTTGATGAAATTATGGTTCATAGGCTATCAACGATAATTATGGTTGATAGTCTATCATCGATAATTATAGTTGATATACCTTAATTTAACATTAATTGATATTAATTTAATATTAATAGAAAGTCTGTCTCTATAATATGGTAGAACTTCTATGTAATAAGGTAAAACTTCTATGTAATAAGATAGCACTTCTATTTTCCAAGGTAGAAGTTATATTTCCTAAGATAGAACTTCTATTTCCTAAGTTAGAACTTCAATTTCCTAAGGTAGAACTTCAATTTCCCAAGGTAGATAGCGTTATTTATCATGTTCCTACATTAGCATTGATGTACATGTTCCTGTATTAGCGTTGATGTGCATGTTCCTGTGTTAGCGTTGATGTACATGTTCCTGCATGTTCCTGTGTTAGCATTGATGTACATGTTCCTGTATTTGCATTGATGTGCATGTTCCTGTATTAGCGTTGATGTGCATGTTCCTGTGTTAGCGTTGATGTACATGTTCCTGTGTTAGCGTTGATGTACATGTTCCTATATGTTCTTGTGTTAGCGTTGATGTACATGTTCCTGTATTAGCGTTGATGTGTATGTTCCTGTGTTAGTGTTGATGTACATGTTCCTGTGTTAGCGTTGATGTGCATGTTCCTGTATTAGCATTGATGTGCATGTTCCTGTGTTAGCGTTGATGCACATATTCTTGTGTTAGTGTTGATGCACATGTTCCAGTGTTAGCGTTGATATACATGTTCCTATATTAGCGTTGATTCACATGTTCCTGTGTTAGCATTGATGCACATGTTCCTGTATTAGCGTTGATGTACATGTTCCTATCTTAGTGTTGATGTGCATGTTCCTATGTTAGTGTTGATGTGCATGTTCATGTGTTAGCGTTGATGTGCATGTTCCTATGTTAGCATTGATGTACATGTTTATGTATTAGCGTTGATGCACATGTTCCTGTGTTAGCGTTGATGTACATGTTCTTGTGTTAGCGTTGATGTACATGATAAGTAACGTTGATGTACCTTAGGAAATTGAAGTTCTACTTTAGGAATTAAAAATTCTACCTTAGTAAATACAAGTTCTACCTTAGGAAATTGAAGTTCTATCTTAGGAAATACAAGTTCTACCGTAGGAAATTGAAGTTCTACCTTAGGAAATTGAAGTTCTACATTAGGAAATACAAGTTTTACCTTAGAAAATTAAAGTTTTACCTTAAGAATTAGAAGTTCTACCTTAGGAAATTGAAGTTCTGCCTTAGGAATTAGAAGTTCTACCTTCGGAATTAGAAGTTCTATTATAGTAAATACAAGTTCTACCTTAGGAAATTAAGTTCTACCTTAGGGAATATAAGTTCTACCTTAGGAAATTGAAGTTCTACCTTATGAAATACAAGTTTTACCTTAGGAAATTGAAGTTCTACCTTAGGAATTAGATGTTCTACCTTGGGAAATACAAATTCTATTTTAGGAAATTAAAATTCTACCTTAGGAATTAGAAGTTGTACCTTAGTAAATACAAGTTCTACCTTAGGAAATTGAAGTTCTACCGTAAGAATTAGAAGTTCTACCTTAGGAAATTCAAGTTGGAAAAGTTCTACATTAGGAAATACAAGTTCTACTTTAGGAAATTAAGTTTTACCTTAATAATTAGAAGTTTTACCTTAGGAAATACAAGTTCTACTTTGGAAATTGAAGTTCTACCTTAGGAATTAGAAGTTCTACCTTAGGAAATTGAAGTTCTACCTTAGGAATTAGAAATTGTACCTTAGTAAATACAAGTTCTACCTTAGGAAATTGAAGTTCTACCTTAAGAATTAGAAGTTTTATCTTAGAAAATACAAGTTATACCTTAGGAAATTGAAGTTCTACCTTATGAAATACAAGTTCTACCTTAGGAAATTGAAGTTCTACCTCAGGAATTAGGAGTTCTACCTTAGGAAATATAAGTTCTACCTTAGAAAATTGAAGTTCTACCTTAGGAATTAGAAGTTGTACCTTAGTAAATACAAGTTCTACCTTAGGAAATTGAAGTTCTACCTTAAGAATTAGAAGTTCTACCTTATGAAATACAAGTTCTACCTTAGGAAATTGAAGTTCTACCTTAGGAATTAGAGGTTGTACCTTAGGAAATACAAGTTCTACCTTAGGAAATTGAAGTTCTACCTTAGAAAATTCAAGTTGGAAAAGTTCTACCTTAAGAAATACAAGTTCTACCTTAGGAATTAAAGTTTTACCTTAAGAATTAGAAGTTCTACTTTAGGAAATACAAGTTTTACCTTAGGAAATTGAAGTTCTACCTTAGGAAATAGAAGTTCTACCTTAGCAAATTGAAGTTCTACCTTAGGAATTAGAAGTTGTACCTTAGTAAATACAAATTCTACCTTAGGAAATTGAAGTTCTACCTTAAGAATTAGAAGTTCTACCTTAGGAAATACAAGTTATACCTTAGGAAATTAAAGTTCTACCTTTTGAAATACAAGTTTTACCTTAGGAAATTGAAGAAGTTCTGCCTTAGGAAATACTAGTTCTACCTTAGGAAATTGAAGTTCTACCTTAGGAATTAGAAGTTCTACCTTAGGAAATACAAGTTCTACTTTAGGAAATTAAAGTTTACCTTAGGAATTAGAAGTTGTACCTTAGTAAAGACAAGTTCTACCTTAGGAAATTGAAGTTCTACCTTAAGAATTAGAAGTTCTACCTTAGGAAATACAAGTTCTACCTTTGGAAATTGAAGTTCTACCTTAGGAATTAGAGGTTCTACCTTAGGAAATACAAGTTCTACCTTAGGAAATTGAAGTTCTACCTTAGGAAATTCAATTTGGAAAAGTTCTACCTTAGGAATTAAAGTTTTACCTTAAGAATTAGAAGTTCTACTTTAGAAAATACAAGTTCTACCTTAGGAAATAGAAGTTCTACCTTAGGAAATAGAAGTTGTACCTTATGAAATACAAGTTCTACCTTAGAAAATTAAAGTTCTACCTTAGGAATTAGAAGTTGTACCTTAGTAAATACAAGTTCTACCTTAAGAATTAGAATTTCTACCTTAGGAAATATAAGTTCTACCTTAAGAATTTGAAGTTCTACTTTAGGAAATTGAAGTTTTACCTTAGGAAATTGAAGTTCTACCTTAGGAATTAGAAGTTCTACATTGGGAAATAGAAGTTCTACTTTGGGAAATTGAAGTTCTACTTTAGGAAATAGAAGTTCTACCTTTAGAATATATAAGTTCTATCTTATTACATAGAAGTTGACTTATTATATAGAAGTTCTACTATATTATAGTGACCGACTTTCTGTTAATATTAAATTAATGTCAATCAATGTTAAATTAGGATATATCAACTATAATTATTGCTGATAGACTATTAACCATAATTATTGCTGATAGACTGTCAACCATAATTATCGTTGATAGCCTATGAACTATAATTTCATCAACCGTAATTATCGTTGATAGATTCACTATCAACCATAATTATCATTGATAGTCAATCAACCATAATTATCTTTGATAGATGATAATTATGGTTGATAGGCATATCAACGAACGGTTGATATGCCTATCAACCATAATTATCATTGATAGGCATTGAAATTTTGTATTCTATTCAGCTGTTTGTGGTTTTTAATTAGTTTGCTTTGAAATTCTATCAAAATTAAATCGGATGGCTACATACGCTTCTGTTGAACTTGACATCCGCAGGAGCCGTGGCGAGAAGTTTTTTCCGGGTTGGAGAGGTGAAAAAGCATGGCTTTTGTTTTCCTTTTTCAAGTTTTATACTATTTCACTACTATTATTGTTTTTCTTTCGGGTTCCAAATCTTAACAGGAAGTTATAATAGAATGGTTTGGATTTGCACTTTTGCTTACCAGCCCCACTAGTTCCTTTAATCACCAATTGTCCCTACATAGTAATTATGGTTTAATTGTTATTATTTATTTATTTCTTTTTCTGAAAATGAACATTTATATTTCAGTAGGTTCTAGAGAGAACTAGATGGATGTGATTAGCATCGGAGCTTCTCCTATCAAGGGACGTGCTTAGTCTTACTCCCAGTGTGGCGATAGCAACCAGATAATTAAGAGGCGATGTCCCAAAGGTGGAACTTGCTGGCCGGATAGAAAACAAAGAGAGAGAGAGTCCGAGATAATCTAAGCTTAAACGAAAATAAAGAATCACATGTTGATTGAATAATTTTCAGTTCTCAAAGTATCCAAATTTGATGTTTACAAGGGTTTTAAAGACCGTTGAAAATTTTTTTGACCGTTGGCTGAATAAATTCGAACGTTGAGAAAAGTTTTAATGGCTATGGCGACGCTTCCATTTGAAGGAATCTCGCTTTCTCTTCTTCCTTCATGGTTGCGCTAAGTGCAGGTTGCTCTCCCAGCTTTGCTAATTTGTGGTAGGAACAGCAGCAAGTTGAGAGTGTGGGCTGCGGAGAGGCAGCTGGGTTCTATAGGCGAGGCCCAAAAACAACGGCTTGGCCCAACTAATATTCACGGAGTTTGTAAACCCAATTTGGTGAACTTCGTTGGGCCGTGCTTTAGGCTTCTTGTCTTCACCACTTATTCTTTGATTATAGGGAGATAGAATGGTGTTGGAACTCTATTAAAATGATTTGTGAGAATCATACTAGCACAAGAATATGGACTGTAATCCTGCTGCAAGCCATTAGCAGATTTTAGGAGCTGTATCCTCTCATGCATGGAGAAAATTGAAAAGCTGTCACAAGTTATTAGGATTCTAGTTATCATTGGGATGGATGTGTGCAGATTGGAAATGGTGCAGAAATTGATATTGAACAGGTGCGCAGTCCCAAGGCAGAACCGATGAATAATTTCAGTATGATATGGCAGCATTGACGGATACTTTGGGAGAAAAAAAAATCTGACAACTATCTCCGCGATGCTCTAGCAATCCATTTTAACTTTATCTTTTACTTTAAAACGTGTATTTTACATGATACCAAATGCAAAAGCTAGAACCGGTTTGATCAGGAAAGCATGGGCTGCTAGGTTTGTCGATAACTCATGGGAACTTTGGAAAGCATAAGTTAATTGGCATCCATCTATCTGCTGGCAGTGACTTCCCAATTAACCCAGGGTAAATTGGCTGAAGTTGTGTTGACAAACATGGGAGTGAATTCAGTGACATTACCCCATTTCCCATAGGAATGAGAAAATTGTGTATTGTAGACTGTACATTGTTGTATCTCCTTGCATTTATAGATTTTTCTTCCTTGTTCTTTGGCAAGAAAAAGTTTAAGAAAACAATTCTATTATTGGCTTACGTACTAGAAGAGGAGAAAATATAAGTCCATCTGGAAATAACGAGAAAAAAAATTCTTGAACAAAGCATAAGAAAACAGCTTCAGTTGGGTGTTTAGTGCCAATCTCTACCACGCCAAGTTTCATTATTAATTAGAAAAAAAAAAAAACCCATTCATCCACAATCAGGAAACGTCTTTAAAACTTTTACGGATGAAACACAGCTTTACCAGTCGAATTCGACAAACAAGCACCAATCAGTTGCCGTATTACGGAACTGATGCGTATCCCAAACGATGGTGCTGGTCGATTGTCTCATTTTTAATTTCGTTTGTGTGGTTTACCTACATGTTTAAATAACGATTTCGGTTTTACACAGTAAAATGCAGCCAATAGTGTTGGAGAACAAACAAGACAATTCGATATCAGCAGGTTTGGGTGCAAAAGGAGATGCGGTATGTCCTACATCCCTTCAAGTATCAACCAAGTACGAACAAATAAAAAACATAACTTAAACAAATTTCATAGCTAAGCAGAGTGGACCAATTTATGACATGTATCAGTTTGGATCTCAGGCAGCATCATCATCAAGGTTGTTAACCCTTTCGCACTCGTCTATCCATTCACTATATCTGCAAAATATATATAACTCGTGTTAATAGGAGCATGTGATCAGAAATCCGCTAATAGAAACATATTGCACATTGGCTTACATGTCAATGGGCTCGGTCAATGCTGCAAAAAAAGAGCAAAAGCCCAAAATTTTGGATCAGTGTATGTTATGGTTCTCATAGGAACGATAAAAATAGACGGACAGTTGCAAAGTAGAACGCAATGGATAACAAGTACGAAAGACATTTTATATAAAGACGAGGGTTTGCAGAGTATAAAATGACATCTCATGAACGTACGAGCAAGTATTTCCTTCACACCTTGGCCTCCAAATACTTATTTTACATCACATTTAACCCCTAAACTACATTTTAACCCTAACATTTCAATTGATCATAAAGACCCTTAACTTACCATCTAATGTTCAAAGATGCAACAAATACGATTGGACATTTCAAAAAGATCCTCGTCTCTTGTGCAATCCAATTTCTGGAAAAATGCATTGTTGTGTCCTCAGGATCCATCATCTTCCACGTATGTCAAGAACATCTTAGTTTGTGAAACCCATGATCTTGTGAATCATGTTTGACATTATGATCCAAATCAAAAGGGCCCCCTACCCCCTAAACAATTCTTCTATCTTTTGTTGTCTCACTTTTATATACACCACTTAATATCATGAGTTTATGAATAGGTTTCTATATTCAATTATTTCCACATCAACCATATTTTTTTTTCTTAGTACTACATAGTTCCAACTTATGAAGGAGGATATGTATCATAGATGGAAAGTTAAAGTGAAACTTAAAAAAAAATAAAGGAACAGAAATTTAGACAGCATGCACCTGTTTAGTTTTCATCCAATTTGGATCGAACCAAAATGAAGAAAAAGGATGTAATTTTTTCTCTACATTTTTCACTCTGTTTTCTTTCCTTCAAAGAATGAGGAAAAGGTTACTTTTTCCATTTTCCTTCACCTTTCCGTTCTAGGAAACACAACTAATAATGAGTGCAGAACTCTATGAAAAACGAATTGCCCGTCAAAGTTAAAACTTAAAATTAGTTGGCTCTCAAACTTTAGATCCACCGAGAAGAGTTTTTGCAGAATCTGGAAATTATGAATTCAAATTTAGGTCCCATAAAAAGTGGTGAGGATACATCAACTATTACTCATTCATAGCGGGTTTGCAAGAAAAGGTATGCCTCTTGGAGATTATATATTTTTATGAGTCTTATCTTACTTAATTCATCCTTTTCAACACAAGTCATTATATCTCAAGTAGATAGATTTAGTTCATAAACTAAACTTCATAAATGTAATGCATCAGAACTGTGGGAAAGCCCCTCAACTATAGGACCCAAATGACTTCCACAAGCCTAACATGAAACATTTTACTTCCAAGGTAATGCTTCATGTTTCTCAAAAATATGACAGCTTTGACAAGTAATCTTTATTTTTTTTACAGACAGAAATCTTAGAAAAGGACCTTTCATCGTGAACCTCCTTATAAAGTCCCAAATTCAGGTCGTGTAATTGAGTGTCCCATTTCAAACCATCCAATTAAAATTTATCAAAAATAAAAGAGCCAAACAATTATCTTTTTTTTCTCTTAACACATCTGCATAAGTCAAGCACGAAAATTAAGTGATGAATTGGGTTATGAGCTGTTATTTTTTAGTTCTCTTAATCAACAATTGCTCAAAATAACTTACATCTAATAAATAAAGCATATATTTTGGAACACAAAGTAGTCATACCGTTTACAGTAGTACTGAAACTTTCTAAACATATTCTGCATGAGGCCTCACCAATCAAGTTCTTCATGTCTCTGAATAAAAAAAATATTTTATTAACAAATAACTATCTAAAAATTACCAGGAAGGTACAATTAATACTATTTTTTCAGTAGTGCAAATTGCACATCTAAAAGCAAGTGGTTTTCAGCAGAAAGGAGCTGCAGTAAGGGTGATTATATAATACTTGTCCTGTTGTATCTCTCAATAGAAACTTAGAAAAATTATACTTACATGCGACAGTCAACACTGCTGCCATGGTTACAGAATGGGCAGCAGAAGACAGTGTCAAGTTTATCCATTCGCTTCTTAGGAGCAGGCTTTGCTGAGGACTTCCTCTTTCCCATTAAGATGTATTTCTTTTTCTTTTGGTTAAGTATAACCAAAAGAGGCACCAGATATAATCACTAAGAAAACATCATCCATTAAAGGAGTGAAAAATCAAAAGATAATCTTAATTCAATGCCAATGGTGGCAGAAAATATACCATAAATTAGATAAAAAGTGATGAATATGAATCCAAATATATCTCAGATGAAAAAGTTGGCATGATGTCTATTCCTATTGTTAATGCAGACTGACTGGAACCAAAATACTAGTTCAGAAAGAATAACAGTTTGCTATCAATTATAGCCTGTCTTTACACTTCCACCTAATATAAATGTGAAAAAGGAACAAAATTTAGATAAAATAACGTGTTGAGCCTACATTTGGATCATTAATATAGAATTGTTGGTTTAATTACACCATAGAACCTGCAAGCAGTGTTTCTGAACTATTAAATAGTGAATGAAGAGTACAAAGGAAAGCCAGTTAATAGAATTGGGCTGTGCCTCTTAACAATATTCTAAAAATGAATGAATAATTGGTGTTTGACCTTTTATGCATTAAACCCTAGTTAGCCTACATTAAGTTACTTTTTAATTTACTTTGTTGTGAATTCCTACTAGTTCAGGACAAATGATTATGAAATATGATTAATATAAGTTATCCTAGTTGGTTGGGTGTTCCAGTTTCTGATTATGACATATTAATACGATAAATACTAGCAGCAGCAATGATTGGAAAGTCACGCGGGGTAAGAAGATGAGTTTGATTATTAGATTAATAAATTACATTCGTTTAATGGCTATTAACTTATATAATGATATTCTGAAGAAGAAATTACGTAGGATGTGATTATTTGGTTGGGTCAAATCACAGACTGAGGCCGTTATCAAAGCTAACTGGATGTTTGAGGCTTGTTTTGGTTGAATTACCTAAATCAAAGCTAGAAGTGAAAGATAGCTAACCTTTACAGGACTTGTACATGTGAACCTTACAACATTTTTCATTTTGAGATATTGTATGACTAAAATATCTAACCTAATTTCTGGTTAAAAGGTAAATTGATGAATTCTCATACAAAATTAATGCAAGATCGCTTCCTGCAGTTTAGAAATGCAAAAGCCTGATAGATGTATCAAAAAGTGGTAAATGGCATCTCAATTGTAAATTGGACAAATTCACAATGATAGAACCAACACAACTCCGACTGCAATCCTTGTATATACACCAAAGAATGCTTAATTCAAGTTCCAGAAATACAATCAATTAAATTTGAACAGAATCTATGATATCCACAGTAACCACAACAGAATTAGGGTGCCTACAACATTAAAAAGATTATATAACTGGTAAATTTAATAATTGAAAGTAAGTTCCACTAATAAAATTAGGGGTGAAGACTATAACAGTGAAAATTAAAAAGAAAAAGAGGACATGAAGCAATGAGATTTAATAGAGGACGGGAAGAGAGAATTGGATGCAATTGCATTGAATGACAAGCTTTCTTGGTGTGAGTAGAAAGGACAGGTATGTGCGGGAAAAACAGCCCAAATAATAACTATGATGATGGAGGAGATAATGTGAACGCTACAAGATGCAATAAAATGTTACTACTTTGTACACTTAGACATCAGAAGCCTAGAAAGGAGAATAATGAGTTCATTTTAGAGCCTAACACATGCAATGTGTTTTCTTTCTTCACATGTAAAGTTAGTATCAGATCTCGTATTGTTCCTAGTATCATTGTTGTCTTTGTCGCTTAGTAAATTCATTATATATTAGTTCTCTCATCTGAGTTGACAACAAAAAAAATCCTGGGTGCATACCTTACATGGCAAAATGTTTTGTAAAAGGTTGATTAAATTACTTTTCTACTAGCAATGGCATGTGAAAATTTTTATGGGTATGCACACTACCTGCTTAGCCTGGGTTTAGCCACTCATTAATCACATTCTGGTCAGAGCTGCGTGGCTAAATGAGTATCAAGTCAATTTCAGGCCTGGTCAAAATACTCAAAAAATTTGGATATCATACAAAAGTAATTATACTAAATATAGTGCATCTCTAACCAGGGCTTTGGATACCCGGTATGTTTTTTTTCAGATTTAATTAGATAATTTAGTAAAAATTCTAATCATATTAGGTGTAATTAATCAGGTTGAGCTTTAATTACACCTAATGTGATTAGAATTTTTACTCAATCATCCCATTAAATCTGAAAAAAAAACATACCAGGTATGCAACCCATAATAAAATTACATTATGAATAAAACAGCACTAATCTGATTAGAATTTTTACTCAATTATCTAATTAAATCTGAAAAAAAATACATACCCGCTATCCAACCCATAATAAAATTACATTAAGAATAAAACAGCACATAGTTTCATAGTCACATTAGATGTTTCAAATTGCCAGAGCACTCTCTTTCATAGCCAACTAATAGACCCTGATCATATATGGCGAGTTTGTGCCAAATACATGCCAAAAGGGAAAAAAACAAAAAAAAACTCTCTATACCCCTCTCCAAAACCCTTAAATCCTAATATATACTACTACTCTTCTACTAACCTAGACTAGATTTGCTAACTAGGTTGGACCCGTAACAACGACCCGCACACTTGTAGAATTATAGGGGCACCCCTGAATTTGTTATTTCTTGAAAGGCTGACAAAATAGATTTTTAATGATTCATAATAACTCTTTGTTTTTGATATAGGGTTGGAGATTTTAAAGTAACAAATAAACTAGAGATATTAATAAGAATTTAAAATATTGAAATTCAGCCAAGCTTAAGAAAATTTATGGCCGAAATATGAGATAATGTTAATTACAATTTACAAAACATTTAAAAATGCATTATCAAAATTTCCATAAGTATTGAGTTTTAGGGGTGTCAATGCAATTTAACCTTACAAAGGTATTTCTCCAATAACTCTAGTAAAATAGTTTCCCTTTTAAGACTATTGTTTGACATTTTCACCGTGATTACACAAGCCATGAATTTAAACTAAAAGATAATAATCAGATAACAAAGGGCACATAGATCAACCCAATAAGAAACTGAACAAAAGAAAATCCACTAACCCACACCTCAAGTTATTTAAGTATTTAATGCTCTCCCAAATTGGAGCATACATATCTAATATTTCCATCTTTGCGCAATAAATTAATGCAGCGATCTGGAAGAAGTTTAATAAAGCCATCTACAAGCCTATCTATGGTGCTATTATAGCGCATACTAATATGTTTCAGGATGACTACATTGCATACAAAGAGTAATAAAAATGTGTTTCATTCTCTCATAAAAACAAGGTTATTAGCAATTTAAATTTGAGACTTATTAACAAAATGCATAGGCCTAGGTAAAGTAAGAGTTTAAAGTCTTTACAAAAGTTGGAGGGTCACACTCTTAGGTAGTATGTGCCATTGCCTTTATTCTACCTCATAACTTAGATCTTGCCACGAGCTTATCTTTTAGTTTTTCAATTATGTTTTCCACTAATATAGGTGCAAAATTATAATGTAAATGCTATATCTGATGAGCATGGACATAAACTTCTCAAAACTCAAGGTTTCCACCACTTGTAGTCTTTGACTGAATATCCTAAAACATATAATGGTAAGGGTTAAAGGTGATGAATAGCTTAATGGTGCACAGGAGCTAATAGATAAAAGATTAATAAAATCATGGTCATAGAAAGATGTGTTAGAGAACTCATAACCAATAACACTAGTTGTGACACAAGAACTATTAAATAAACACAAGAGAGCACAATGTATCAAGTTGTGAGACGCTAAAATAAACTTTCGATGTATTATCAAGAAACCATACGCAAGGCCAAATAGGTTATCCTAGAGATCGGTGGAGCAAGTTAACTAACATCAATAATGAAACACTCCATCAGTAAAGATGAGAGGCCCATAAGCATGATTAGTGATTGACGGATATAAAACTCCCACCATATGATGTAGCCTTTCTCTTTAAAAACCAAGGGAAGGGGCAAGAGGAAAAGAAATAGTAACAAGGGATACATGCAGAATACTTGCAAATGTACTCTAAAAGGCTAAGCAACCACAAGAAACATGTATGTGCAATAGCATGTATTATCAATTCCAAAGAGAAATTTAACTACTAAGAAATCTTCATGGTGTACAAGAATATCTGAAATCTTATCAGTAGGGGGATGATATTCAATCACCATTTTCTATTTTCCTTGCAAAATAACACAAATCTCATGATGTAGTCATCCATCTTGCTTGAGATTGAAGATAACTTATACATCTTGTAAAAATCACTCTTTTTTGATCGAGAAGTGGCAGTAAAAGTGTTCACTAAACTCTTTAGACATCTTGACAGACATAACTGTGGACAACATAGTCAAAGAAAAGTCACAACACATGCTTCGAGTCTAGAGGTAAAAAATTAAGGTGGTGTTCCTTCTCACGAGAGTCAATAAAGTAATATACAAATCTAGTAGTAGGAAAAAATTGATACAATTAAGTTTACTAGTGGCACTACAAGTAAGCGAGGACTAAACAAGAAGTCACCAGTAGACAGATCCATGAGAGCCAAGTGAAGGAAGAGATATTGGAGGCCTACGATTAGGAATTGGAAATAAGTTACACATCTATAAAGTTGTGAGTGCCACAAAAGAGAAGAGAGATGGTGAGGTGGCATTGGGTGGGAAAATGAGGGTGGGCAAGAGAAGAGAGAGAGAGAGAAGGGTTGTTATGCCAAATAAGAGAGGAAGGGATGACAGTAGAGAGAAAAGGGAGAAACACTTGAAGGTGATGGAGAGGAGGGTGGTGTGCAACAATGGTTTACTGTAGGTACGTAGCAACAATATCGAAGAGAGAGAGAAAGAATTAGCTTCCCTACCAAGTCAAAGCAAAAAAATTAAACAAGTTAAAAATAGAATTTAAAGTAATAGAGAAACCAATCCAATAGAAAAAAAACTCACTAACCTGCAACTTAAATTACCGAAGTATTTAACACGTAAAACAAACATAAAAAAATAAATGAAAGGTATTTTATTTTGAAGTCTTGTTGACTTAATCGCGAAAATATTATTTTGCAAACTGATAGAATTTATCATATAACGTTGAAAGAAATGATGCAAGAGTTTGATGGATCATCTAATTACAAATGGGAACATGTACATCAAATCAAATGAAAAATAATTCATTGACCATGATGATACAGAAACCTTAAAACTTAGAAAAGGAATAATTGCATGGAATTTATATTTACTAAAGAAGGTAGCTGGATCGAAAATCTCATAGAAATGCACGAGGACCTTTATGTTTAAGAGTAGTGGACCTTATGGGTATATGTTTTAAGAGAAATCTCAGCCTAGTGCGTGAGATAAAAACAATTATAATCTCAATGTTTCGCAGTGCTCTTATAGATTAGATTCATGAGAGCATGACAATTGATCTGACGTTTATCATAGTTTAAAGGAATCAGATGAAATCTAAGGAGAAAAACAAGTGATCTGATCAGACCTAGTGTTCATCCATCTCCATAATGAACAGATAAAAACAAAACTTCGTCAACACAATTAAGGAAGAATACGAGAACCAAGAATAGATTAGATCTTCATCAGCATACGAATCAAAGAAAAAAAATGAAATAGAAAAAAAAAATCTAAGAAGAGCAAACCAGCGAGATGCGGTGAGGGCCGGCGACGAGAGGAGAGGGGAAGAGAAAGTAGAATGGCGTGATTTGGGGGCAATGAATAATGAAAAGAAACTGGGGCATGGGTGGGAAAAGTAAATGCTTACATTGACAGGGGCAGAAGTGGAAAACACGTTGTCTACCGTCCTGCCTCTCAAATTTCATTTTTTTTACCCAATTACAATGGTAGGGGTGGCAATTTCACCCGTCGGGTACGGGTACCCGACCCGACCTGACCCGTTTAACCCGGATTCGAATACCCGTTTAACTTAATGGGATGGATATGAGTTTTAGATATATAACCTGTGCCAGGTTCGGGTCGGATTCGGGTTTAAGACCCCGGGTACCGGAAACCCGAACCCGGTTATATTAGTTATATGATTTATATATTAGTTTGGTCTGATTAAATGGGTAATCGACGAGTCGCGGATACTGCTGTTGCCCTAACGCCCCTATTCCCAAATCTAATTGAGTGAAGTCGACGGCGCGAGCAGCAAGCCTTCCCTCCGCTCCAAGTGAAGTCGACGGCGCGAGCAGCAAGCCTCCCCTCGCCAGAATCCAGCGGCCAGCAGCCAACACAGCAACCATCCTTGAGGACCTCGATTGCCTCACCTCCCCTCCCGAGCCCCATCTTCACGCAGACACAATCACACAAACCCTAGTCTCGAGTGAAGTCGCCACCATCCGCCTTGCCTCTCGCCAGGGTCCAGCCTCAAAGCCCTCGGTTGCATTGCTAGCATCTCCAGCTGGACCAACCGCGCTAGCCACTCCAACCTCCTGTCCAAGCTCCAGGACTCCAACCGCACCAACAACTCCAACCTCCTCTCTAGGTGCCAGCACAGGTCGCCAGCAGCTCGCAGTCAGCCTCGCCTCCAACCTCCTCTCGCTCTAGTACAGGTCACCTGACGATTGCAGAAAAATAGCACCTACTCTGTTGCTAAATGTTCCTGACATTTCATTATGATGGAAGAAGAAATATTTGGGCCATTACTTCCAATTATCACTGTAAGAAACATTCCTTTAAGAATCTTCCAATCATCACATAAGTTCATATATTCATAGCTTATGATAGGCACATTCTTTCTGATTTTCTTTTTCTTTTTATTTTTGTCGAAGGTTGATGATTTGGAATAGCTTTGATGTTATAAACTCAAAAGACAAGCCTCTCGCAGCTTACCTCTTCACCAAAGACCAAAGTTAGAAGAGAAGTTTGTGAAAACTACATCTGCTGGGGAATGCTAAGTTTCTATATTGCAATTTTGCAATTTTTCTATCTTTATTTATCAAATTTAGAATTGTCTTTCCTTTTTTCTATACACTTGCAATTTTCTATTTTGCATGCGTTCTGTTTAATTTTGAAGTTGTGTAATCGAAATTGACTTATGGGCTAAACACCCGGGTCGGGTACCCATTCCTATCTGAGTCGGGTACTCACGAAAACCCAATTTTAGCATGCGGGTACCCGTTTAAAATAAACTTTAATTATTTATTTTTATGTATTCGGATACCCGCGAGTACCCATTTAAGTACCCGACTCGGGGTCGGGTTGAATAATAGGTTACCCGACCCGGGTTCGGGTCGGGTTTAGGTACTGAGTAGTGATAGTCGGGGCGGGTTCGGGTAGTGAGCAGAAAGGCGGGTACCGACCCGTTGCCAGCCCTATATGGTGGCATGCTATTTTATTGTAAGTTGTTTACGCATTCTTTTCATTTTTGTCCTGCAGGTTGAAAGATAAATTTACCGATAAGAGAGATGCATAGAGAAAAAAAATAGATTGAATATATCCCTTTTCTACTCAATCAAGAAACAAGATCGGATGTGATTCCTGTTTGTCTCCATTTTAGTGACACTCTTCCTCAAGCAAGGCTGATAAGTCATCGAAGGGTTTGTGTGAATAATGGACTGGTAAGAATTACTCATTTTAAAGTGGCTGGGGAAGTATCTAGCTATTTGGTTCAAACAACTATGTTGCTAAACAGAATAAACTGCTGTGCTATAATATTAAGCAAAGTATCGAAATAATACTAAATATCCTTACACCCAAAGTAATTTTAATAGCATAATAAGTTCAGGGTTTGATACCACAAAAAGTTCATATATAACACAAAAAGTTCATAATATGCCCAATACAATACTAAAATTATTACAAATATAACAAATGCTTTAGTAACAAATATGTACTCCCATCTCCAAATGCATTGTCCTTATTATTAGGATTCATATCTAATAACAAATATAACAAATGTTTTAGTAAACCAAAATAACAACAAATGCATTGTCCCTACTAGGGTTCATATCTAACTTAAGATTTAATCTAAATTAATGTAGTGTCTAAAATAATTAAATGTATAATTAGATAGTTATGGCAGCTATGGGCGCATTAACCATCCACTTTACTTAACACATGTTTAAGTAACCAAAACCAGCATCAACTAAGGTGTTGGAGCTGGACCTGAGGAGTCGAGATGCACAAATGCAGAGATCTTCATCTGTGCTAGACAGGGTTGCCGGAGTTCGACGCGGAGCTGGATGGGAGATCTATCGTCGGGAGCTGGATGCGGGCTGGTAGCAAGGTCGAGATACGCAGTTGGATGCGGATTTGTCATCGGGAGCCAAGACGCGGATTTGTCACCAGGAGCTAGATGCGGGCTGAGATGCACAGCTAGATGTGAGGCCGAGATGTCACCGGGAGCTAGATGCGAGCTATCACCGTGAGCTGGATGTAGAGGTGTATGCGAAGCTAGAACCAAATTTGGAAGCTAGAACCAGATCTAGACGCATATCTGTTGCTAGAGTCTCATCGAGTTGAGATCTATTTCCTGAGTGTCGCCGATTAGCTGGATGAGAGATCTGTCGCCAGAGTAGCGACGGACAACGAGCAGCACGGGACAGTGGGGGCTGAGCAATAGCGGATGGCAGGCGACAAGCAACAGTGAACGGTCAGCGAGGAGCAGCAGTGTAGAGACGCGAGCACAAGCAAAGCTGGGAATATAAGAACGAGAAGCGGTAGCTGATTTTCTGCGGCAGTAGGGTTTTCTCAACTTTCCAGCGGCAGTTGGGTTCAACTGGCACCAAATGCAAAAGCAGCCCCAAACATGGATATTGCCACAGCTTCTGCTACCTGCCCCAGCAAAAGCTAGGAGGGCAGTAACCCCAAACGCAGCCTTAAAAAGGCCAAGGAAAGCTGGTCCTTGCATTGTAAATTAATTTAATATATCATAATAAAACTATAATTTACTTTTTAGTCATAACGCGAGTCATATGATATTTGTTAGGCCTACGCGCTTGGATTTGGGTGCTACCCAAATTCCAGCCTAGCCGATGCAATTGGAGCCAACAGCTTCGACGGGTTATCGGATTGGATTGGGTGCGGCCCGGATCTGAATCTGATGTAATGGGCAAAATGAGCGCGAATTCGCACAGCGTGGGTGGCTCTGACGTGGAGACGTCGCTTCAGCAGGAGTTGGTGGCTGACTCGGCTAATGGCACGTGGGTCGAGAAAAATGAAGAGAAAAAGAGAATGATGTCAGCGTTCTCAGGATTCACGGCCTTTTGGGTTTGCTTTCGAACTCGGCATCCGCGCTCTTGGAAGTAGTCATACCTTCTTCATCCTCCCCTCCGATTAGCTTCGGCCGACACTGGCATCGTCGGACATTCTCTCTCTGAGCTCCCAAAGTGCTTCCAGTGGTGTGGGTGGGTGGAACGGATAGCGCGGAGCTCCTCGACCTCCTCCCGCCACCTTCGTACTCATCGCCGTCACCAGCCACACTGTTAGAATGCCTTAGAAGGCGCAGCTCGTAGCCACTTCCTCGACTTGACGAAGCCGACAACTGTTGCTGAGGTACATACTCCCCTTTACTCATCCCTTTGTCCCAGTCGAATGCTCTTACTGGTGACGCCGTCTATTTATGTTTTCTTCTACCGCATGTGTGTGATGGCTGTGTCGTGCTCCCGGCGAGCTCGTCCCTCTATTCCTCTTTCGGGCACCGGCTCACCTATGTGCGAGAACTTCCGGACCCGGCTCGCTTGTGCGCGGGTCTTCTCAAGTAGGTGATGGCAGTCGCCTGCGTTCGACTCTTGCCGGTCGCCTGACCTCTCCCACCTGCATGCGGAACCTCTCTCTCCCTTCTTCCGCCACCATCCAGCGTTCTTCTCGCTCGAGTCTAGCATCGGTGCAGGTGTTTGTGGATGGGCGAATCTCCGCGTGGACTTCCGCAGCCGCTGTCCTTCTTCCGCTGTTCGAGATCCTCCCCTGGGCACTAGCGAACGACCCCCTTCAACCTTTGTCCGTGTGGCTTTCTCAGAAGCCGGCAACCTCCCCGGTCCCCTTTGCTCTCTTGTCATAACTTCATCTGCGTCTTACCCTCATGATGTGGGTAGAGGTGGTCTCATCCGCCTACCAATGATGCACGCCTGTGTGGTCATAAGCTCCCCATCTGGGCCATCTTAGCTCTGGCGTGTGACACCCAGGAGGAGTCCGCCCTAGATGGCAGTCTCTGGCCCGTCTGTGGGTGGATAGGTACATCCGACTCCCCGGCACAGGGACATCCGACCGCCTACCTTTGCTCTCCTTGCTACACTATGATGACACGAAAATTCATAATATATTTTGTGTCATTTAATAGGTCTTATTGTGTCATATTCATGCTCTTTTGTTTATTTTTATGCCTTTTTATCAAATATTGTGGAATCTATACCTTTTTGTGTTTTTGATCACTTTTAGGTAAAAAGGCACTATTTTAAAGCGTTTTCAAGCAAATTCAGATGCATAGATAAATCCCCATCATCAAGAGAATTTTACATGTCAAATTTCACGAAGATTGGAGCTTCAGACCAAAATATGGCAGGGCCGTAATCCAAATTACGGTACCGTGGTTTTACTGAATCTACAGAATAAACCATGGCACTGCCGTAATTTTCGAGCACTGCCATATTTTGGGTCAATTTCTGTACAGAAAGTTTTTCAGATTTTATGGCACCACCATAAACCATATTACGGGCCGTAATTTGGGTTGATTTCCGACTGGAGAGTTTTGCAGATTTTACGGCACTGTCGTGAATCATATTACGGGCCGTAATTTCAGGAGATTTTCTTACAAAATATTTTGCATGATCACGGCACTGCCGTGGTTGTTTTCATGGCTCATATTTCTTTCCAGATTCTTCACATAATAAAATACGGCACTGCCGTAATCCAAATTACAGCCATAATTCTAACCCAGGCGGCCAATTTTTCTGGACTTTTTGAAGCCTGATTCTTGCGCGGATGATTGCGGACGATCTAGACCATCAATTTGAGATCCATAAAAGGGAAATACTTATCAGACTGAGGAGAGGAGACACACAAAAGCCCCAATTTTGATCCACGTTCGAGAGAGAAATTATGATTTTCACCATCGCCCTAGGTTTCGCCGTCGCGAAGTGTACAGTGAATCTCCGACCGTGAAATTTGAAGGAAAGCTGCACCTAGAGGAGGAGAACATACCCCAGAAGTTTCAGAATGAAAGGAGATTGATCATGTTGGGAATCCCCAGGCCAATTTTAAAATTTTAATAACAGCGGAAGCATTGGCTCGAAACAGGATAACCCTAAGAGCCAGGATCCCTTACGAGTGATCCACCGGATGTGTCAGAGTAATATACCTTTATTTGCATAATCCAAGGGGCTGATGATGACGAAGAAGAGGCGCACAAGTGTCTGCCCTCTACAATCGTGCACACATGAACTGCTCGAGATTCTCTTCACTCCGCGCCTGGTGCTAGCCTTTGGGAGGAAGATCATGTTGCCTATGTTGTTGCCCTCTTTGCTTATGCCATCTCTAAGATGCGCCAAAGAGGTGTTCAAGGGAGGAGATTGACTACAAGGAGAGGGAAGCTCTACAACTTGTGTCAATCTGTTGTTTAGCCACTTTCTTCTTCCTCATGGTATCCGCCATCTCTAAGATGCGCCCGTGAAGAATATGAATAGGAGACTATGCGCATCTTCCTAGAAGATGCACCAATTCTCCTAGAGATCATGCGCCATCTTCCTAGAAGATGCGCCAATCCTCCTAGAGGATATTCTATTCATCATACGCTAATCCTCCTAGAGGATGCGCCTAGATGAAGTCATGATCTCACAAATTTCCTTTCAATTCTCCAAAGCTTGCGCCATCTTCATGAAGATGCGCCACCATGATGAGAACTTCTTCTTAGTGTCAACTCCCAAGAAGATGCCTTAAGATAAGAAGAGATGTTGTAACTCCTCTTCTTCTCCTTCCTTCATGTGTTTGCGCCACCTTCATGGAAGATGCGCCCATGGAGGAAAAAATATTTCCTCAAGCACCAAACCTTCCAAGGGATGCGCCAAAGAGGAAGGAAGAAGCTTCAAAGTGATCTCATGCGCCTAGAAGAGGTGAAACTTGTCATCCATGGATGTAAGTGACACCCCCATGCATGTAGGCTCCATGGGGAAGAAGGAGAGAGGTCTTGGCGGCTAGGTTAGAGAGATCTTAGATGATTTCGGCTAGGGCAATATTTAATTACGAAAATCCATAATAAATAAGCACCTAGATCCATTATGGCTTAATGGATGTGGATCCGCAACTTAAGTGATGAATATATTTATTATAAATATTCACTTAAGTTGTGCATGGCCCCCATGAATTAAGTTGTGCGTGGCCCCCATGACTTAAGTTGTGAATAAAATGAATATAAATATTCATTTAATTCACCTAAGTCGCGGGCCCCCATGTTACGTTTAAATCAATCTCAAAAAGCCACCAAACAAAATCGGAGCTTAAACCCAATATTTGACCACTCAACTGAACCTAGTCCATCAAGGTCAAACGTGGTCACCCGAAGGTCAACCGGGGTCAACTGAAGTCAAAACACAACATCATCCCAAAAGATCATCTCCAACTCATCAGACGCATCCGCGATGCATCGGACTCCCAAACTAACTAGAATCAACCAAATGACTCGATTATAGGCAACTCGATCAATACGAGATCTCGAGTGTCTAGGTGTGCGACCCTATAGGTTCCTCAGATGTTGGCAGTGATAACCTCACATCATCACAAGCAATGAGTGGGACCTAGCAGTACATCATTGCTACCCAAGTCCTCGGAATGGAGTCGTCATCGATATCCCCTAAAATTGCGACAAGATATATGTACACTCTATTCCTTTTGCCAGGCTGATCGTCCAAGTCGAACAAGTGTGTCACACTTGTTAATTCCAACATCGATGGTCATGACTCTATTCAAGCTTAACCTGGGTGTGGCTACACACTTTTAGTCATGCACCATGGACATCAAACTTCCCCACAGGGAAGAGGCAAATCCTGTATTGGCACATTGAATCTCTCATATGGCTTAACATATACCCAATGACAACCGTTATGACTCCCCTGTTATGCGGAATGTTAGATTATATCAAAGTACATCTCTTACCATATAGAGGTATCAATGCCCTCATGTCAAGGACGAGTAAATCTCTATCATTGTGAGATTTGACCTGTGACACCAAGTCAAATCCTCACGGCGGGTCGATCCAGTATATCTCCCTTGATATACCCATATGCCTGCGTTAGCAACCCGTGCTCAACCAGTGCATATACCAGTCTCAAGTGCATCACAGTTGTCCCTTATCCACTATGACACTTGACCGGGGATTATTCTTTGAGACTAGATAAAATCTATCTCTAAGGACATTGTATATGCAAATGTACATATGACGCAGATGTATAAAAGGCATAACAACGACCATGCCAGGATGTATATCACAAATGAATATGACACATATCGGACCAACCATTGGTCCTAAGGCATATACACCAACAATCTCCCACTTGCACTAGGACCCTGTTATTGTGTCACCACAATCAACACGTCCTCAGTCAGACCTACCATGCTCCTGCTGCGCCAGAGCATCGGTCAGTGGGCCTATCATGACTCTCTTGGTGTAAATATCTGCAATCTCACAACACCTTTGTCTCCAAGACAAAGTGGAAGCCCTAGAGTATGTGTTTGGATCTTTTGGTGAAACCTTGGTTTTTCTGTCATGCATCATTGCTCCTTTGTGCTCACAAATAGAGACCAATAACAGTATGACAACCACTTGAAGTTCAATGAAGAACTCCCATATCCAAACTGTTGGGGTATGCCCTTAAGGCTAATGTTTGAGGCCTAAGGATTGTATCAGTATCATGTAATAAACTCTTGTGTTTATAAAGGCATGGTTGTTATTCAGTTTGTTACCTTGTCTGCTGTAATAAGTGTACTTCTGAATAATGTCTCAAAGCTGTTCAGCTGGGCTGACATGCTATATGTCCTTAGTCGATGTATCTTGGTGAACATGAGACAGCCTTGATATGGTTAAGACTAATATGTGTTCTAATCTTATAGGATGCTTCGAGCATGGAATAAGATATAGACTCATGGGTACATTGGATGTACTGGACAGACCCTACTAGGATATTCAGTTGCTTGTCACAATGTGAATAATCCTTGATTGTAACAAGTGGCACATTTCCTCTGACTTGAGATCACTTGTGTTTTCTAAATGATGATTGTCATTGTTTTGAGGTAGTTCAATATCATTTGAAACATAATGATTATAGACTATCTTGGATGGTGAGCTTGAGTCATGTTAGGGCACTAGTGATAGACATAGGATTGCCGTCTCCTTGTTTAAGGAGTGCGATGTTCTAAAGGGCCCCCTGGATGAGATGATTGAGAAAGTGTATGGCCATACCCGGGTGACTGTGATCATCTGATCTAATCATGCTCATCATATTGGAATTACAAGCTTGACACGCTTGTCCAATAAGAACATCCAGTGGCAAAGGAAATATGTATGCTTAGTGAAGTTGATTCACGCTTGTGCTGTATTTTGGGTGTAGTCTTGGAAGACTCTTTCCTTTATATTGGGAGACAGTGATGTGTTGCTAGATACCCCTCACTGATCGTGATGACGTGAGTTATCGTTACCGACATTTAAAGGAAACCCTCAAGGTCGCACAATTTGATGATATGGCTTACTTAAGTCAGATCGTGTGGACTGAATTGTTTAAGTTCAGTTTAAAGGGATTTGATCTCTGATTGTAAGTGAGATCTGGTCTGATCATGTTTGATTGATTAGGGCTTGAGATCGGTAAGCTTCGATCGAGAGAATAGATGCTAGATCGGTGAGATCAGAAGCATCAAGAGATCAACGGTTAGATCTGGAGCCTTAGGGTTTATTTGAGATCTAGACTTGATTGATTGGCTTGATTGGTTCTTAAACCGAACCAAATTGAACCAGCTCATGAAATGAGCGCATGGTTCAAGGCGTGGCGACATGTTCACTTGGCGTGAACATTGGAGCGATGAGTGGTTGCTATTTTTAGTAACCATGATCTCCACTTGGAGATGGCTCACGTTCGAATAGAGGGTTCTCTATTCTCGTCACTCAAACTCATTCCTCTTGATTGGGTGTGCGGCGACAACTTGAAGCATAGAGGAAGATTCGGCCAAGAGAGATCGACATCTCCATCCCTTTCCTTTCGATCAAAGACATCTTGGTCGATCCTTGCTAGCACAAGGGACGACAAGAAGCAAGCCGTCGCTCATCTTGTGTGTGACGATTTGGAGGAGACCTTCGTTGTTCTCTTGCTTCCAAGGCGCCATCTTGAAATGGCTATGGTATGAATCGCATCTTCTCTATTCATGTTTCGAAAGTTCATCATATAATGCATGCTCTTCGACCCTTGAATCCGCTGCCTATCATGTTGCGCCACTTTAGGGTTTCGCACCCCTCATGAAAGGGGTTCCCAAAAATTGGTATCAGAGCAGGTTACATGCGTAATTATATGATTGCTTTGATTTTGTGTTCCATGAATGTTTAGATCTATATCATGCGTAATTTTATCATGTTAATATGTTTCATGTAGAAACCTATTTTATGTTTCATTTGCGCATGTATGTTGGCATGTTGGCGCATCTTTGTTTTCTCAAAAATGGATCACATGCGCGACTAACATTAGATCTAAGGCCCTGCTGTAAACCCTTAGACGGGTTATTAGGGTTGAAATCATCCCCTAGGTTAGATCCAACAGTCTGATCAGACTATCTGACAGCCTTGATGGGTCGACCAGATAGCATCTGTGCGCAAGCATCAGATGGCTATAGGTCGACTGCAGACAGGCGTGTAGCGATGTCTGATTGAGACAACCTATGAACGCACATGAGTTAGGCCCGGGGTCACACCCGCTTGCCAGACCTCATTGTGGTCGTTCAGCCCTTGGCGCATGCATTGTTGACCTTTTGGTCGACTCAAGTCAGTTAGGACTTGGTGCATGTAAGGGCACAGGATCTGACTAGGTTCGATGAGTGGATCCCTAGTAATGGACCGTTGTAAGGTAGTAAGGCTAATAAGGAAAAATAAAATTAATCTCAATGGGGTTTTTCAAAAATTTTATTTTTCATGATTGGATCACATGATGTATGATGCCATATGTATGTTTATTTAGTCTTATGTGGGCTGCCCATGTTTAATGTGTGCTGTGCTGGGGCCTGCGTGCCTGGAATTATTTTGTAAATTATTTTTAATTGTGATCTGCGTATCACCTTCTATTTAATTTATAAAATGTAATTGACCTGCGAGTCAATCTTGTCTAGATAGATTAATTTGTAAATTAATCAGACAAGAGCACAGAGCACACTTGGCAGAGGCGCATGCAGCAGTGGCTTGACCAGGTGGGAGGTCCAGGGTTCGACTCTGGGACCAGGCGCATTTTCCCTGGTAGGCGCACCTGAGCTGCAGATGGCGCTTGGGCCCTGGTTTGGGCCAAATGAGCAGCCAAAGACCCATGAAGAAAAACAAGTGAAGGCTTAAGTTAATTAAGGTCTTACTTAGGTTTCATGGGCGTTTACCACATAAGATCCATGCTTTCTTTTATTGTTTAAATATTAGAATTGCATGATTAGTTTATCTTCTGCTATCACCATAGGAATTGCATGATAGTGAAGAAGATAAAAGACCGTTAAAATCCAACGCTAAATATCAAGCTCGTAAGCCTTCTGACGCGAAACCTCACTGTTCTGATTATCGTTGGAGCCGTGTTGTACCCACTCAGTGGGCACGTCCATCTATCTTCAGACGGTGCGGGATTACACCTGCGTGTTACAGAGAAGGGATTTATCGCTTCTCGTTGCTCAGCATAGCACGTGGTGGTCCAGGGAGTAGGTCGGGTCAGCTTGACCATGTAGGCTACATATGTGGCGCATATGGTAGCACATGGAGGCAGCCATCTGTGGGGTCAGAGATTGTGTTGTACCAACTCAGTTGGCACAGTCTGCTGGATTGCCCAGATGAAGGGGAATCGCACGGGTTGGCGATCGGCAGGGACTGCCTACCAGAGATTAGTGCTTGTACTCTCTGTGCATCTTATCTCGCCTGAGCGGGACGCGGAGACCAAGTATGAAATCTGGATCCCATCTCACTAAAAGAGTGTTTACTCTTTCGGACTGTTTAATGGATTTTTCAGTCAGATAAAATAGTGAGAAAAAGAATCTTTCTTAAGTCCTGATTGATTCTTAACATTGATACTGACCTTGCTGTTCTTGCATTGTTGTAGATACCTGCAGCAACGAACACCATGAACTTCAATGTGCGATCCCTACTGGAAAGGGAGAAGTTTGCTGGGCCAAACTTCTCAGACTGGTTTGGACACCTTAAGATTGTTCTTAAGGCAGAGGGAAACTGTATGTCCTCGAGACGGCTATACCGCCTCAGCCCGCTCCGAACGCCGCAAGGGCGGTTCGGGAAGCCTATGAAAAGCACGTCAATGATAGCATTGATGTCGCTTGCCTGATGCTAGCGTCTATGACGCCACCGCTGCAGCGTCAGCATGAGGATATGTCTGCTATAGACATGATAGCGAACCTCAAGATGTTGTATGCTGCACAGGCGAGGACAGAACGCTATAATCTGACAAAGATTTTCTTTCAGAGCAAACTGGCTGAAGGGAGCCCAGTGGGAGCTCATGTGCTCAAGATGATTGGGCACAAGGAAGCTCTAGAGAAACTGGGGCATACCATCAATCAGGAGCTCGCTGTAGATATTATTCTGCAGTCTCTCCCGCCTTCATTCGACGCGTTCATTATTAACTTTAATATGAACAAAATTGATTGTACTCCGGCAGAGCTGCTGAATATGCTCTTGACTACTGAGGAAACTCTGAAGGGAAAGCCTTCGACCTCTGTCTTAATGGTTCCTTCTAGGAACAAGAAGAAAGGGAAGAAGGGCAAGGCCCCTGTCAAGAGCTACAGCAAGGCTCTGAAGCAAAAGGTGAAGCGGTCCAAGGAATACAGATGTTTCCACTGTGGCCAGCTGGGTCACTGGAAAAAGGACTGTAAAGCGCTCCAAGGAGATAAGAGGGGAAGCATTGCTTCTGGCTCAGGTATTTTTGTGACTGAGGTCATGTTTTCTTCTTCTATATCATGGGTGTTGGACACTGCATGTGGAGTTCACATTTGTTCAAATGTACAGGAACTCAAGAGAAGAAGGCAGGTGGAACAGCATGAGGTGGACCTACGCGTTGGAAATGGGGCACGGGTTGCTGCTGTTGCTGTAGGAGACTATTTCATCTCTTTGCCATCTGGAATTGTATTAGAATTAAACAGTTGTTACTTTGTTCCCAGTATTACTAAAAATATTATCTCCATTCCTGCTCTTGTCAGGAAGGGTTTTTCCTTTGAATGCAATATTTCAAAGTGTGTTTATCTTTAGATAATATTGTTTATGCAACTGGTTCAATTAACAATGGATTATACATGTTGGACATGGAAAGTTCTATACAAAATGTTGATATTAAGAAAGCCAAGAATGCTGATGACAGCACCTTGCTATGGCATAGTCGTTTAGGCCATATTAACAAGAAGCGCATTAAGCGGTTGCATGATAATGGACTGCTGGGATCATTCTCCTGTGAGGAGATTGATACATGCAAGGCTTGTTTAATGGGTAAAATGACGAAGTCACCTTTTCCTAACAAAGGTCAAAGGGCTTCAGGTTTACTTGACCTTATACACAGTGATGTGTGTGGGCCATTTAATAAACATGCCAGAGGTGGCTATCAGTACTTCATTACCTTTACTGATGATTTCAGTAGATATGGGTATGTTTATTTAATGAGACATAAAAGTGAATCTTTTGACAAGTTCAAAGAGTTCAAGAATGAAGTACAGAATCAGCTAGGCCGAAATATCAAGGCACTTCGTTCTGATCGAGGTGGGGAATACCTAAGTCGAGAATTTACTGACTATCTGAAGGAGTGTGGGATTATCTCACAGCTCACTCCGCCAGGAACACCCCAATGGAATGGTGTGTCCGAGAGGAGAAATAGAACTCTACTTGATATGGTTCGTTCTATGATGAGTCAGGCTACTCTTCCTTACTCCTTTTGGGGATTTGCACTGGAGACAGCTGCAAAGGTACTAAACCGAGTGCCATCCAAGGCCGTTTCTAAGACTCCATATGAGTTATGGTATGGGAAATAGCCGAGCTTGACATTTATCAGGATCTGGGGCTGCGAGGCTTATGTCAAAAAGCTCGCCTCTGGGAAACTAGAGAGCAGATCTGACAAATGCATTTTTGTCGGTTACCCTAAGGAAACTAAGGGTTATTATTTCTACGATCCCAAAGAGAACAAGGTATTTGTTGCTCGGACGGCCATATTTCTTGAGAAGGAGTTTCTTCTGCAAGAGGCCAGTGGGAGAGAAATAAATCTGGATGAGAACCCAGAGGAAGGACAAAGTGCTCAAGCGCAGTTGGATGAGCCTGAGCCGGTAGATCAGGTTATTGAACAACCTGAGGCTCAGATATCACGGGAACCACGAAGATCAGGAAGGATTCGTCGTCAGCCTGAGCGCTATGACGGAGTCTACATCATTGATAATGATGAACCCCTCACTTATGCGGATGCGGTCAGTGGACCGGAGTCAGCAAGATGGCTTGAAGCTATGCGCGCCGAGATGGACTCCATGTCAGATAACCAAGTCTGGGATTTGGTTGATCCGCCTCCGGGAGTTATCCCTATAGGCTGTAAATGGATCTTCAAGAAGAAGATTGACATGGATGGTAACGTGGTTACCTATAAAGGCAGGCTAGTTGCGAAAGGTTTCAAACAAATCTACGGGATAGATTATGATGAAACTTTCTCACCAGTAGCTATGTTTAAGTCTATTCAGATTCTTTTCGCGATAGCTGCATATTACGATTATGAGATCTGGCAGATGGATGTGAAAACAGCTTTCCTTAATGGAAATCTGGATGAGGATGTGTATATGACACAACCTGAAGGTTTCACTAATCCATCAGATCGTCATAAAATATGCAAGTTAAAGAAGTCTATTTATGGACTTAAACAAGCATCTAGAAGCTGGAATATTCGTTTTGATGAATCAGTCACTGAATTTGGTTTCATCAAGAACGAGAATGACCCGTGTGTATATAAGAGGTTTAGTGGGAGCGTGATTACCTTCCTGGTCCTCTACGTCGATGACATCTTGATCATTGGAAATGACATTCCTAAAATGCATGCGGTTAAGGCATGGTTAAGGAAATGTTTCCAGATGAAAGATTTAGGAGAAGCAGCCTATGTATTAGGTGTGAAGATCTAGAGGGATAGATCTAAGAGGCTTCTCGGGTTGTGCCAGAGTACTTACATCGATAAAGTCCTGGAGAGATTTCATTTAGAGAATTCTAAAAGAGGATATCTTCCAGTCAGACATGGTCTGAATCTTTCGAAGAGTCAGTGTCCACAAACACAGACTGAGAAGGATGAAATGGACAATACGCCTTATGCTTCGGCTATTGGGTCCATTATGTATGCGATGTTGTGTACTCGCCCAGACGTCGCTTACGGGTTAAGCGTGACCAGTCGGTTCCAAAGTAATCCGGGAGTGGCACACTGGATTGCAGTCAAGAACATCTTAAAATATCTGCGGAGGACCAAAGATATGTTCTTGGTATATGGTGGTCAGGAAGAACTCAGTATTGAGGGATATACTGACGCTTCGTTCCAATCAGACCAGGATGATTTCCGATCGCAATCAGGCTATGTTTTTAGCTTGAATGGAGGAGCAGTGGTGTGGAAAAGTTTCAAACAGTCAACTGTTGCTGATTCCACAACAGAAGTCGAGTATGTTGCAGCCTCGGAAGCATCCAAGGAGGCAGTGTGGATTCGTAAGTTCGTGAGAGAACTTAGTGTTGTTCCTTCGAGTGCAGATCCTTTGGTTATCTTCTGTGATAACACTGGAGCTATCGCACAGGCAAAGGAACCACGGTCGCACCAGAAGTCCAAGCACATACAGAGACGGTTTCACTTGATCAGGGAGATCATAGATCGTGGCGAGATCAAAATCTGCAAGGTTCATACAGATGACAATCTAGCAGACCTGCTTACCAAGCCTCTGGCGCAGCAGAAGCATGAGAAGCACTGTAATAATATGGGTTTGAGATTTCTCAACCATTAGATTAAGTGCAAGTGGGAGATTGTTGGGGTATGCCCTTAAGGCTAATGTTTGAGGCCTAAGGATTGTATCAGTATCATGTAATAAACTCTTGTGTTTATAAAGGCATGGTTGTTATTCAGTTTGTTACCTTGTCTGCTGTAATAAGTGTACTTCTGAATAATGTCTCAAAGCTGTTCAGCTGGGCTGACATGCTATATGTCCTTAGTCGATGTATCTTGGTGAACATGAGACAGCCTTGATATAGTTAAGACTAATATGTGTTCTAATCTTATAGGATGCTTCGAGCATGGAATAAGATATAGACTCATGGGTACATTGGATGTACTGGATAGACCCTACTAGGATATTCAGTTGCTTGTCACAATGTGAATAATCCTTGATTGTAACAAGTGGCACATTTCCTCTGACTTGAGATCACTTGTGTTTTCTAAATGATGATTGTCATTGTTTTGAGGTAGTTCAATATCATTTGAAACATAATGATTATAGACTATCTTGGATGGTGAGCTTGAGTCATGTTAGGGCACTAGTGATAGACATAGGATTGCCGTCTCCTTGTTTAAGGAGTGCGATGTTCTAAAGGGCCCCCTGGATGAGATGATTGAGAAAGTGTATGGCCATACCCGGGTGACTGTGATCATCTGATCTAATCATGCTCATCATATTGGAATTACAAGCTTGACACGCTTGTCCAATAAGAACATCCAGTGGCAAAGGAAATATGTATGCTTAGTGAAGTTGATTCACGCTTGTGCTGTATTTTGGGTGTAGTCTTGGAAGACTCTTTCCTTTATATCGGGAGACAGTGATGTGTTGCTAGATACCCCTCACTGATCGTGATGACGTGAGTTATCGTTACCGACATTTAAAGGAAACCCTCAGGGTCGCACAATTTGATGATATGGCTTACTTAAGTCAGATCGTGTGGACTGAATTGTTTAAGTTCAGTTTAAAGGGATTTGATCTCTGATTGTAAGTGAGATCTGATCTGATCATGTTTGATTGATTAGGGCTTGAGATTGGTAAGCTTCGATCGAGAGAATAGATGCTAGATCGGTGAGATCAGAAGCATCAAGAGATCAACGGTTAGATCTGGAGCCTTAGGGTTTATTTGAGATCTAGACTTGATTGCTTGGCTTGATTGGTTCTTAAACCGAACCAAATTGAACCAGCTCATGAAATGAGCGCATGGTTCAAGGCGTGGCGACATGTTCACTTGGCGTGAACATTGGAGCGATGAGTGGTTGCTATTTTTAGTAACCATGATCTCCACTTGGAGATGGCTCACGTTCGAATAGAGGGTTCTCTATTCTCGTCACTCAAACTCATTCCTCTTGACACTCTTGGGTGTGCGGCGACAACTTGAAGCATAGAGGAAGATTCGGCCAAGAGAGATCGACATCTCCATCCCTTTCCTTTCGATCAAAGACATCTTGGTCGATCCTTGCTAGCACAAGGGACGACAAGAAGCAAGCCGTCGCTCATCTTGTGTGTGACGATTTGGAGGAGGCCTTTGTTGTTCTCTTGCTTCCAAGGCGCCATCTTGAAATGGCTATGGTATGAATCGCATCTTCTCTATTCATGTTTCGAAAGTTGATCATATAATGCATGCTCTTCGACCCTTGAATCCGCTGCCTATCATGTTGCGCCACTTTAGGGTTTCGCACCCCTCATGAAAGGGGTTCCCAAAACAAACAGCTTCCTAGAAGCCATAACATACTCTGCCTTCAATTGGAGATGATGGTAGTCCATCATGAAGCCTTTTACAGCTTACTTCACTACCAGATACAAAACTGATGCTGCGATCAAGGTCAGAATAGAACAAGCTATCAAGTATTACCCTATACACCAAGCTTTTCTTATCTCTACCAATCGAGAACCATTCCTATAGTTCTTTGTAGAACCAAGAATGTTATTTTCTCCTTATCCAGTGCCATGCACCTGGATTGGACTTGGTATTAATCGGTTATGCTTTCGGCACTAACCATATCTGGTCTATAACATACCAACATCGATGTATGTCGTCTAACTTAGGACTTGATGTTTCTTGGATTTATCCAAAAACTCTCACACCTACCCCATAGGTGATGTCCACTAAGTTATTCATCATGAGACACTTCCCAATCATCTCTTCACCAAGTGAAGGATCAGGATGCCGTCTCTGATGATCTGTACGTACCTAACATACAAGACCAGAGATGTCATTAAGCTCCCACTGCACTCAGGCACCATAGAATGAAGATTCTCTGTATTGAGTTAGGAGTTACCCATAAGTCAAAGTCAGACGAATCGATTCAACCTGTACAGCCTATGTGTTCTGAGCCTCAGGTAATCCATAACCTGTAAAACTAGCTCAGAGTCCATCTTTGACCAAATGTGTCAAATATTTGACCATGGATTACATCCAAGTCAAAGTTTCTCCCACTAGCCTTTTCAAGAGAAAATCTTTCCCAAGAAAATCAGCACCTTAAGTAGCAACCAAGTTGCTTTCTTGTGGGATTATGGAAGCAGTATCCCTAAAGGATACCCCATACACACATATGTCAGATATGGAACATCTTTCAGTGTTTAGGAAAAACTGTTCATTTTGCACAACCTTTACAAGGAGTTATATGACTTCACCAACATCGAATCATACCAACCATAATTCGATTCCTCCAATTAGACACTCAGCCTCAATGAAGAGTTCTATAAGGAGTGAGCTATGAGGAAATCTCATACTCTTAGGGACAGTCATAAACTATGGCTCAAGTGCTTTCTCACAAATTAGAAAGCTATATGGATATATCAAGCAGAACCACTTAATCTTATCCATATGGGAAGATTCATTGTCCTTGCTAGGAGGAACACATGAATCGATCCAATCCTTATTCCCACATTTTATGAACCCAAGGTTGCCCACAACCTACATATATGGTTCAAATTCCATCTTTGATCCTTTTATGCTAAGTGGTTGACCTTGGACTAAATCCAAGTCACAACTTCCTCCCACTAGCCTTTTTCAAGGAAAGACATTTCCAAGAAAAATGACATTATGAGCAACAATTACTTGTTCTCCTGTGGGTCTATGGAAATTTGTATCCCTAAGTGAACTTAGGATACACCACATACACTTTTTCAGATCTTAGTTCTATGGTAGTAGAACCTTAGATATATGACCCAAAGTCTCATATCTCTAGATCCAAATACTGAGTCATGTCATCTCCTAACTTGGAGATTGACGCAGGGCAAAAGTTCACAGTTGCTAGAGGAGAGGAGAGTTGAGGAAAAAGAGAAGAGAAGAGGGGCCATCAGCTCACCTTCAACAACGCTAGACAAGGGGCCAGCGGCTCACCCTTGAACAACCAAGAACGAGGGGCCAAAGGCTCACCCTCAAGGTAACAAGAAAGGAGCCAAAGGCTCACCCTAACCATAACCTCACAAGGAGGAAGATACACCACGAAGGTTCCAAAAATAACTTTTCTTACTTGTATTCAACTTGGAGTGTTTACATAATATAGGCAAGCCACCAACGGCTATTAAGGCAGATTTAACATTGAGAACATAAGAGAAAATTAAAGCAACTCACTCCTCCTGGAACACCTCAATGGAATGGTGTGTCTGAAAGGAGAAATCGAACTTTATTGGATATGGTTCGATCTATGATGAGTCATGCAACTCTACCTCCCTCATTCTGGGGGCATGCACTAGAGACAGCTTCTCTGATACTGAATAATATTCCATCTAAGAGTGTCTCCAAAATACCATACGAGGTATGGAGTGGGAGACGCCCTAATCTCACGTTTATCAGGATCTGGGGATGTGAGGCTTATGTCAAACGTCAGGATTCTAGCAAGCTAGAACCTAGATCTGATAAGTGTGTATTTGTGGGGTATCCTAAGGAAACTAAAGGATACTACTTCTATGTCCCAACCGAGAACAAAGTTTTTGTTGCTCGGGGTGCTGTCTTTCTAGAGAAAGAATTTCTTATGAAAGAATTTAGTGGGAGGGAGTTTGACTTGGATGAGGTCCAAGTGCAACCACAAGACAAAGAGATGGAATCTGAGCCACCTGCACCAGTTGTTATACAATCTGAGGCTCAGACATAGGTCCCACGTAGGTCTGGGAGAATTCGTCGTGCACCTGAAAGGTATGGGTCGCTACCGACCCAACACGATGGGATCTTCATCATTGAGGATGAACCTAGAACCTATGATGAGGCGGTCAGTGGACCGGACTCCGAGAGATGGCTTGACGCCATGCGATCCGAGATGGACTCCATGTCGGCTAACCAAGTCTGGGATTTGGTTGAGCTGCCTGATGGGGTAAAACCCATAGGGTGTAAATGGGTCTTCAAGAAGAAGACAGACATGGATGGCAATATAGTTACCTATAAGGGTAGACTAGTGGCTAAAGGATTTAAACAAGTCCACGGGGTGGATTATGATGAAACCTTCTCGCCAGTTGCCATGATCAAGTCCATTCGGATTCTGCTTGCTATAGCTGCATATCATGACTATGAGATATGGCAGATGGATGTGAAGACAGCGTTCCTTAATGGGAAGCTGACTGAGGATGTGTACATGACACAACCTGATGGCTTCATCCATCCTGCAGAGGCTAGTAAGGTCTGCAGGCTAAAGAGATCCATTTATGGATTAAAGCAAGCATCTCGAAGTTGGAATCTTCGATTTGATGAAGCTGTGAGAAATTATGGCTTTATCAAAAGCAAAGATGACGCCTGTGTATATAGAAAATTCAGTGGGAGCTTGGTGATTTTTCTGGTCTTGTATGTCGATGACATACTGCTCATCGGAAACGACATCCCTAGTCTTCAAGCTGTGAAGACATGGTTGGGGAAGTGTTTTGAGATGAAAGACTTAGGGGAGGCCGCTTATATTCTAGGCGTGAGGATTTACCGAGATAGATCCAAGAGGCTCCTGGCCCTTAGTCAGAGTACCTACATTGATAAGGTCCTGGAGAGGTTTAACTTGGAGCAATCCAAGAAAGGATACCTTCCAGTAAGACATGGCCTTACTCTCTCAAAGAGCCAGTGTCCTACAACACAGGCTGAGCGGGATGACATGAGTCGAATTCCTTATGCTTCAGCAGTAGGATCGATCATGTATGCAATGTTGTGTACTAGACCAGACGTGGCATATGCTGTAAGCATAACCAGCCGATACCAATCCAATCCAGGTCTGCAGCACTGGGTGGCTGTAAAGAACATCCTAAAGTATCTGAGGAGAACTAAGGATTTGTTCTTGGTCTATGGGGGACAGGAAGAGCTCAGTGTGCAGGGCTATACTGATGCATCATTCCAGTCTGACCCTGACGACTTTAGATCGCAGGCCGGCTATGTGTTCAAGATAAATGGAGGCGCTGTATGCTGGAAGAGCTTCAAGCAATCCACCATAGCAGATTCTACAACCGAGGCAGAGTATGTGGCCGCTTCTGAGGCAGCCAAGGAAGCCGTTTGGATAAGGAAGTTCATATCTGATCTTCAGGTGGTTCCTAGTGCAGTGGATCCCATTGAACTCTATTGTGACAACAATGGAGCAATTGCACAAGCCAAGGAACCACGGTCTCATCAAAGATCCAAACACATACTCAGAAGATTTCACCTGATCAGAGAGATCATTGAAAGAGGTGATGTCAAGATTAGCAGAGTTGACACAGAAAACAATCTGGCAGACCCATTGACCAAGGCTTTGGCGCAGCAGAAGCATGATGGTCACGCTAGAGATATGGGGTTAAGATTTCTCAACCTCTAGGTCTTAGTGCAAGTGGGAGATTGTTGGTGTATATGCCCTAGGACCTAGTTTTGGTCCACTTATGTACTACTTGACTTTGATATTTATATATATCATTCTGGCATTGTCATTGTCAATGTTTGTTTACATCTGCGCACATGTACTAACATGATAATGTCCCTGGAGACAGATTGGATCTGTGCTCAAATTATTGTCCCCAGTCGATGTACCTTAGTGGATATGGGACAGCTATGGTACTTGAGAGACTGGTATGTGAGCTGGTTAGGTACGTGGTGCTAACGCAGACACATGGGTATATCATTGGAGGATATACTGGAAAGACCCGCTGTGAGGCTATGACTTGGTGTCATAAGTTATCCTCACAAGTGACAGGAGATGCATTGATCCCTTGACTTGAGGTCATTGATCGTTCTATATGGTTAGCGACTTGCTTTGATACAACCTAACACCTCGCCGTAGTTGGGAGGTCATAATGGTTGTCATTGAGCATGTCACGACCCATATGAGAAGGTCAATGGACAGACATAGGATTTGCCCCTTCCTTAGGGAAGTATGATATCCATGGAGCTCCTCTATGGTTCTATGACTGAGAGTGTATGGCCATACCCAGGTAAGAACCTGTTTTAGTCATAGCCATGTGATTGGGTGAAAACAAGTGGTGACACACTTGTCCAATCGGATATCAGTCCGGCAAAGAGACTGTAATGCATCTGTACCTAGTTGCGATGATGGGGATGTCGATGTCGATATCCATTCCAATGACCTGGGTAGCAGCGATGCACTGCTAGGTGCCACTCACTGCTTGTGGTGACCTTTGGTCAGCACTGCCAGCGTCAGAAGAACCTACAGGGTCACACACCTTGATACTTGAGTTCTCGTATTGATCGAGAAGCCTTATGATTAAGTTATTGGATAACTCGGATCTAATTGGGAGATTTCATCAGCACCAATGGGCCTGATGAGATGGAAGAATGTTATTGGAGCCAAACTTCATTTTTGGCAGGTTGACCCGTATTTGACCATGGTTGGTCACACTTGGATTAGGGTTGCATTGGATTGGATCCAAATGCTTAATCAACCCATAGGATGAAGTTTGGGCTAGCTCATAATCCAATGAAGCCCAATAACAAGTTCTCATGAAGAGAAGAGAGGCTAAAAGGGTATAATGGGGAGAAACCCAACCCCATTGGCGCCTAAGGGGCATAATGGGGTTAGGGTGGCAAAGTTGCTTCATTAAGGAAGCAATTTGCGCCTAGCCCTTCTCCCTTGATGGTATGAATGCCTTTAAGGCATGTCTTGGGCTGATATGGTACTTGGGCAATTATGGAAAGGTTGAATGAAGTTTATGGTAAAGTCTTGGAGACTTTCCTTACATCAAACCTCCTCATCCTAGCCCTACACTTGTCATGATCCTAGCCCTTGCCCTAATCGCCTCTTGCCCTATATATATGTGACCCTAGCCGCCCTCTCTTATAATGATTCATCCTTGGAGGCGTGAACATAAGAAGGGAGCGAGAGCAAGGAGCATTGGCGCAATCTCTTCCTCTTCCATCAAGTGGCCGCAAGCTTCTCCTTCCTTACCACTTGGCGCATCTTTCTCTCTTGGTGGCGCAAGGTGGTTGGATCATCTCCCTAAGGCTTGGATCTTCTTCCCGAGGCTAGCACCGGGCGTGGAAGAAGAGGACTCGAGGCATCCGTGTGTGTGAGACTGCAGAGGGCGCACAGTTGGGCGCCTATCACGACATCGACCTCATCTTGCTCTGAGGTATTTTCTAACTCATCGTGTCGACCCCCTTGCATGCGATCTTCACTGGGTTTTTGGGACGGACCTGTTTCGGGGACATTCTTCCGCTGTGCAATGTATGTATGTGTCTCTGAAAAATTGTAAAATGTCCCCGGGGTTTCCCAACAGTGGTATCAGAGGGACTTGCAAGACTCGAACTATGTTTTATGCTTTTCTTTCATGCTCACATGCCATATCTCTTTTTTCGAAAATAGCATGATGCATGGCAAACGATTTTTTCTAAGTAGGAAAAAATTAGGGTTTCTTGTTTCTATCATCCTCTCAATCTCTTTTGGATTTTTGGACTATTTTTCTTGTCTGATTTAAAGATCAAAGGCGCACGTAGTTTTGTCAAGTAGGACGGGCATTGTGTCTTCGGACTGGCCAAGTCTCTTGATCTGACAAAATTGCCAGCCGAAAGGATCTCTGAAATCACCTTGAAAAATAAATCGCAATTAACCAAAAGATTTGTGAGAAGAAGAGGAGAAAAAGAGACTAGTTTTAATGAAAAAGTAAAATTTCAGATTTTATGTTTTTCATGAGCATGTAGAATTGCATGAGTAAATACCTTGATTGTGCATAATGTTGTGATCATTAGTCAAGCCCCCCTTTGCATGCCTGTGATGTTTCCTCGTGAGGCCTGTGTGCCGCTTTTCTTTTTGCTTTTAAGAAGACTAGGGTAGCGCATGTACTTGGAGCTTGGCGCATGCATGGAGTTGGCGCACCTTGGATGGTGGCGCAACAAGCATCAAGGAAAAGGTGCAACCTTGCTTGATGACACAAGTTAGGCATGGCCGAACCCTTGGGTTTGAGAGCTAGCTAACTTGGCATCTTTCATTGTGGCGCATTCTCCTTGGAGGAAGACCATGGCATTGGCCGAACCTTTGAGGTCTACCCTTAAGGTTTGAGAGCTAAGCCATGAAGAAAGAACCTTGGAGCCCACCTTGAAGACCAAGATAGAGGGCGACTAGGATAGGTCTATCTTAGGGGCTTGAGTCCTATGTCAAGAGTTGAACCTCCTTTTGGCATGGGTTGGTTCAATGTCTTGAAAGGGCTTTGATCACATCATCTTTTACTGCTTTCCTTATCTGCTAAAAGCATGCCTGTGATGTTTTATCATTATGTTATCACTATAGGATTGCATGCCTGTATTGTTAGACATAAGATAAAACTGATGAGACCTTAAAAACCCTCATAAAATATCAAGTCTAGAAGCCTTCTAACGCGTAGCCCTCACTAAGCTATCGATCAGTGGAGTTGTGAACTGGTTCCCACCCTCGTGGGACACACCCACTTATCTTTAGAAAGTGTGTGGTGACAATGGTTTCCCCAGTCCAGTTTTAACCTGGGCGTGCCTTCGCAAGGAAACTCGTTGGCCCTGGGCATAACGGTTAGGAATGGACTTGACTAGAAATTCACATGTGCTGGGCACATGGTGAAAGTCTAGAGGCATCGTTGAGAGGTAAAGGTTTCATGTTGTATCCAGCCCTCGCTGGACATGAAATGCCCAGACTGTCTCAACAAGGGGAGTTGCTTGGAGCAACCGGCCGGCGCGCCCACCTTAGGAAGCATGGGTTACTTTGTGCATCTCATCCCACCCTCGTGGGACGCGAAGCCTCATGTGAAATAAGGATCCCATCTCACTAGGAAGTTTTAAACCTCCCGATTGACTTTGTGGGTTGTCAATTCGAATTTAAAATAGTGGGAGCCATGGTCATTTAAAACAAGTCCAGTTTAAATGATTCGAAGTAGTACTAATCTGTTCTTCTTGGGTGTTGTAGAACAATGGCTACAAACACTGGCGGATTATCACTGCGATCCCTCCTTGATAAGGATAAGTTAGTTGGAACTAACTTTATGGACTGGCATCGGAATTTGAGGATAGTCCTCAAGCTCGAGAAGAAGCTGTATGTCCTTGAACAGCCTCTTCCTGCGGCTCCTCCGCCTAATGCCCGAACGGCAGACAGAGATGCTTTTAGAAAGCATCAGGATGACTCTTTGGAGGTTGCATGTCTTATGCTAGCCAGTATGGCACCTGAACTGCAGGTGCAATATGAGGAGCAGAACGCTTTTCAGATGATTACTCGTCTGAAACAGATGTTCGAGGCTCAGGCTAGAACTGAGAGATTTGACACCGCCAAAGCAGTCTTTCGGTGCAAGTTGTCTGAAGGTGCACCAGTGAGACCCCATGTTCTCAAACTCATTGGGAATGTGGATCATCTCAGGAGACTGGGACACAACATAGACAACGAGCTGGTTGTGGATCTTATTCTTCATTCCCTGCCCCCTAGCTTCAGTCCGTTTATCATTAACTTCAACATAAACAGGATTGAGTGCACACGGGAGGAATTGATGAATATGCTCCAAACAGCCGAGCGAGAGATGGGTAAGACCAAACCCAATTCTGTTCTTTTGGTCCCTGCGACCAAGAAGATAAAGAAGAAGGGTAAGGCACGTGCTAAGAGCAGTGCCAGAGGTCCTACCAAAGCACTGAAGAAAAGGGCGAAGAAGTCAAAGGAACAGAGGTGTTTCCACTGTGGCGAGCAGGGCCACTGGAGAAAGGACTGCAGGCAACTTCAGAATGAGGAGAAGAAAGGCTTGGCCTTAACTTCTAGCTCAGGTATTTATGTTACAGAAGTCAACCTTTCTACTTATATGTCATGGGTATTGGATACCGCATGTGGAGCTCATATTTGTACAAATATGCAGGGGCTCAAGAAAAGTAGATCGGTGCGGCCTGGAGAGATTGACCTACGCGTTGGAAACAGGGCACAGGTTGCTGCTGTTGCTGTAGGCGTTTTGACTCTCTCCTTGCCTTCTGGACTTCAATTAGAACTAGATAATTGCTTTTGTGTACCTTCACTTACTAAGAACATTGTATCCATTCCTTGCTTAGCAAAGAAGGGATTTAAGTTTGAAATAAATAAGAACTCTTGTTCTTTTTCATTTGCAAATATGTTCTATGGGAAGGGTACTTTGTGCAATGGTCTATATATCTTGGATATGGAAAGTTCTATCTGTAACATAAGTAATAAAAGGACCAAACTGAGTGGTTCAGTTGGTGCTTTCCTATGGCACTGTCGATTAGCCCATATAAACAAGAATCGCATCCAACAACTCCATGCAAATGGATTGTTAGATTCAAGTTCCTTGGAGGAATTTGATACCTGTGAACCTTGTTTATTAGGGAAAATGACAAAGGCACCCTTCACCAAGATTGGTGAAAGGGCAGGAAGTTTATTGGATCTCATACATACTGATGTGTGTGGGCCTTTCAATAAACAAGCCAGAGGAGGGTACAACTACTTCATCACCTTCACTGATGACTTCAGTAGGTAAGGATATGTCTACTTAATGAGACATAAATCTGAATCCTTTGAGAAATTCAAGGAGTTCAAGAATGAAGTAGAGAACCAGCTTGGAAGATCCATTAAAGCTCTTCGATCAGATCGAGGTGGAGAATACCTGAGTGGAGAGTTCTTTGACTATCTAAGAGAGTCTGGGATCATATCCCAACTCACTCCTCCTGGAACACCTCAATGGAATGGTGTGTCTGAAAGGAGAAATCGAACTTTATTGGATATGGTTCGATCTATGATGAGTCATGCAACTCTACCTCCCTCATTCTGGGGGCATGCACTAGAGACAGCTTCTCTGATACTGAATAATATTCCATCTAAGAGTGTCTCCAAAATACCATACGAGGTATGGAGTGGGAGACGCCCTAATCTCACGTTTATCAGGATCTGGGGATGTGAGGCTTATGTCAAACGTCAGGATTCTAGCAAGCTAGAACCTAGATCTGATAAGTGTGTATTTGTGGGGTATCCTAAGGAAACTAAAGGATACTACTTCTATGTCCCAACCGAGAACAAAGTTTTTGTTGCTCGGGGTGCTGTCTTTCTAGAGAAAGAATTTATTATGAAAGAATTTAGTGGGAGGGAGTTTGACTTGGATGAGGTCCAAGTGCAACCACAAGACAAAGAGATGGAATCTGAGCCACCTGCACCAGTTGTTATACAATCTGAGGCTCAGACACAGGTCCCACGTAGGTCTGGGAGAATTCATCGTGCACCTGAAAGGTATGGGTCGCTACCGACCCAACACGATGGGATCTTCATCATTGAGGATGAACCTAGAACCTATGATGAGGCGGTCAGTGGACCGGACTCCGAGAGATGGCTTGACGCCATGCGATCCGAGATGGACTCCATGTCGGCTAACCAAGTCTGGGATTTGGTTGAGCTGCCTGATGGGGTAAAACCCATAGGGTGTAAATGGGTCTTCAAGAAGAAGACAGACATGGATGGCAATATAGTTACCTATAAGGGTAGACTAGTGGCTAAAGGATTTAAACAAGTCCACGGGGTGGATTATGATGAAACCTTCTCGCCAGTTGCCATGATCAAGTCCATTCGGATTCTGCTTGCTATAGCTGCATATCATGACTATGAGATATGGCAGATGGATGTGAAGACAGCGTTCCTTAACGGGAAGCTGACTGAGGATGTGTACATGACACAACCTGATGGCTTCATCCATCCTGCAGAGGCTAGTAAGGTCTGCAGGCTAAAGAGATCCATTTATGGATTAAAGCAAGCATCTCGAAGTTGGAATCTTCGATTTGATGAAGCTGTGAGAAATTATGGCTTTATCAAAAGCAAAGATGACGCCTGTGTATATAGAAAATTCAGTGGGAGCTTGGTGATTTTTCTGGTCTTGTATGTCGATGACATACTGCTCATCGGAAACGACATCCCTAGTCTTCAAGCTGTGAAGACATGGTTGGGGAAGTGTTTTGAGATGAAAGACTTAGGGGAGGCCGCTTATATTCTAGGCGTGAGGATTTACCGAGATAGATCCAAGAGGCTCCTGGCCCTTAGTCAGAGTACCTACATTGATAAGGTCCTGGAGAGGTTTAACTTGGAGCAATCCAAGAAAGGATACCTTCCAGTAAGACATGGCCTTACTCTCTCAAAGAGCCAGTGTCCTACAACACAGGCTGAGCGGGATGACATGAGTCGAATTCCTTATGCTTCAGCAGTAGGATCGATCATGTATGCAATGTTGTGTACTAGACCAGACGTGGCATATGCTGTAAGCATAACCAGCCGATACCAATCCAATCCAGGTCTGCAGCACTGGGTGGCTGTAAAGAACATCCTAAAGTATCTGAGGAGAACTAAGGATTTGTTCTTGGTCTATGGGGGACAGGAAGAGCTCAGTGTGCAGGGCTATACTGATGCATCATTCCAGTCTGACCCTGACGACTTTAGATCGCAGGCCGGCTATGTGTTCAAGATAAATGGAGGCGCTGTATGCTGGAAGAGCTTCAAGCAATCCACCATAGCAGATTCTACAACCGAGGCAGAGTATGTGGCCGCTTCTGAGGCAGCCAAGGAAGCCGTTTGGATAAGGAAGTTCATATCTGATCTTCAGGTGGTTCCTAGTGCAGTGGATCCCATTGAACTCTATTGTGACAACAATGGAGCAATTGCACAAGCCAAGGAACCACGGTCTCATCAAAGATCCAAACACATACTCAGAAGATTTCACCTGATCAGAGAGATCATTGAAAGAGGTGATGTCAAGATTAGCAGAGTTGACACAGAAAACAATCTGGCAGACCCATTGACCAAGGCTTTGGCGCAGCAGAAGCATGATGGTCACGCTAGAGATATGGGGTTAAGATTTCTCAACCTCTAGGTCTTAGTGCAAGTGGGAGATTGTTGGTGTATATGCCCTAGGACCTAGTTTTGGTCCACTTATGTACTACTTGACTTTGATATTTATATATATCATTCTGGCATTGTCATTGTCAATGTTTGTTTACATCTGCGCACATGTACTAACATGATAATGTCCCTGGAGACAGATTGGATCTGTGCTCAAATTATTGTCCCCAGTCGATGTACCTTAGTGGATATGGGACAGCTATGGTACTTGAGAGACTGGTATGTGAGCTGGTTAGGTACGTGGTGCTAACGCAGACACATGGGTATATCATTGGAGGATATACTGGAAAGACCCGCTGTGAGGCTATGACTTGGTGTCATAAGTTATCCTCACAAGTGACAGGAGATGCATTGATCCCTTGACTTGAGGTCATTGATCGTTCTATATGGTTAGCGACTTGCTTTGATACAACCTAACACCTCGCCGTAGTTGGGAGGTCATAATGGTTGTCATTGAGCATGTCACGACCCATATGAGAAGGTCAATGGACAGACATAGGATTTGCCCCTTCCTTAGGGAAGTATGATATCCATGGAGCTCCTCTATGGTTCTATGACTGAGAGTGTATGGCCATACCCAGGTAAGAACCTGTTTTAGTCATAGCCATGTGATTGGGTGAAAACAAGTGGTGACACACTTGTCCAATCGGATATCAGTCCGGCAAAGAGACTGTAATGCATCTGTACCTAGTTGCGATGATGGGGATGTCGATGTCGATATCCATTCCAATGACCTGGGTAGCAGCGATGCACTGCTAGGTGCCACTCACTGCTTGTGGTGACCTTTGGTCAGCACTGCCAGCGTCAGAAGAACCTACAGGGTCACACACCTTGATACTTGAGTTCTCGTATTGATCGAGAAGCCTTATGATTAAGTTATTGGATAACTCGGATCTAATTGGGAGATTTCATCAGCACCAATGGGCCTGATGAGATGGAAGAATGTTATTGGAGCCAAACTTCATTTTTGGCAGGTTGACCCGTATTTGACCATGGTTGGTCACACTTGGATTAGGGTTGCATTGGATTGGATCCAAATGCTTAATCAACCCATAGGATGAAGTTTGGGCTAGCTCATAATCCAATGAAGCCCAATAACAAGTTCTCATGAAGAGAAGAGAGGCTAAAAGGGTATAATGGGGAGAAACCCAACCCCATTGGCGCCTAAGGGGCATAATGGGGTTAGGGTGGCAAAGTTGCTTCATTAAGGAAGCAATTTGCGCCTAGCCCTTCTCCCTTGATGGTATGAATGCCTTTAAGGCATGTCTTGGGCTGATATGGTACTTGGGCAATTATGGAAAGGTTGAATGAAGTTTATGGTAAAGTCTTGGAGACTTTCCTTACATCAAACCTCCTCATCCTAGCCCTACACTTGTCATGATCCTAGCCCTTGCCCTAATCGCCTCTTGCCCTATATATATGTGACCCTAGCCGCCCTCTCTTATAATGATTCATCCTTGGAGGCGTGAACATAAGAAGGGAGCGAGAGCAAGGAGCATTGGCGCAATCTCTTCCTCTTCCATCAAGTGGCCGCAAGCTTCTCCTTCCTTACCACTTGGCGCATCTTTCTCTCTTGGTGGCGCAAGGTGGTTGGATCATCTCCCTAAGGCTTGGATCTTCTTCCCGAGGCTAGCACCGGGCGTGGAAGAAGAGGACTCGAGGCATCCGTGTGTGTGAGACTGCAGAGGGCGCACAGTTGGGCGCCTATCACGACATCGACCTCATCTTGCTCTGAGGTATTTTCTAACTCATCGTGTCGACCCCCTTGCATGCGATCTTCACTGGGTTTTTGGGACGGACCTGTTTCGGGGACATTCTTCCGCTGTGCAATGTATGTATGTGTCTCTGAAAAATTGTAAAATGTCCCCGGGGTTTCCCAACATGACATTGCTATTGTGATAGCAATGGTTGACTTTTGACTTGGCTAATCCTAAAATAAGGGAAATACAAACCTAGACTAATTGCAGCCTAATACATTAACTAGGAATTTAAAATGCTTTGAAGGAAATGAAACCTAAACTAATCCTAATTGCAACAAAACAAAAAGAAAATAAACACATAATTAAATTCTCAAAGATGCTCTTGCATCAGAGATACATTTAAGATGGAGTTAAGTTCATTGTGGAATAAGCTTTTAGCATCACCTATAGAGTCTTGACCCTAGAGAGAGTGAGATCTCCTACCGTTATGGCAACAGCTTATGCCCCAACTGGTAGGTCAGTCTCTCTATGTCAACATTGCCCTATTTCTGTTGAGCACCAAAATACTTTTGCAAGTGTTGGTCTCATTATGCGGTACGATATACCCATGTGTTAGAAATACACAACTTGACTTTAGGCAACGCAATTACTTGAGCCAGAAGACGAAGGGCTACTTCTCTTCTCCTCATTTTGAGGTCGCTAGCAGTCAATCTTGAGCACCTTATCTCCTACACCAATTTCATCTTCAATGCGTCAGTCAAGCACTAAGGCCTACCTTTGCATTGTAGGACTGCTTTAAAAGTTACAGCTTTCTATTCTAACTTGTCCCTGGAAGGCGACATGCTAGCAATAAACAAGCTACCCCTTAAGCATCCTCATCAGCCAACAGGGCTGTAGATGAAATGGGTTTAGGTAAAGGCTACTCAAGGAGATACAACTTTTCCTCGAGCTTAAGGACAATCCTCAAATACCAGTCCACTCAGTTGGTTCCAACCAATTTAGGAGAGATTGTAGTGACCATTTGCAGTGGTCATAAGCAGATCTATGAACCAATCATTTAATCTGGCCTTTTATAAATGATTGGGCTCCCACTATTTTGCTCAAATTTACAACCCTCAAAAGTCGATCGGGAAATCACCAGATTTCCTTAGTGAGATGGGATCCTCATTCCATACATGGCCTTGCGTCCCACGAGGGTGGGATGAACTGCACAAGGTGACGTATGCTTCGTGAGGTAGGCATACCAACCAATTGCAACTTGGCAATTCCCCTTCTCAAGACAGTTCAGACACTTTGTGTCTAGCGAGGGCTAGATACAACACAAAGTACTAACCCCTTGAGGTTGCCTCTAGACTTTCATCATGTGGTCCATCCACATATGAAACATCTAGTCAAGTCCAACTTGACCGTTATGCCCAGGGCCAATGATTTCCTTACGAAAGGCGTGTCCAAAGTTTTAACCAGATTGGGGAAATCATTGCCACCACACGCCTCCTAAAGATAGATGGGTGTGTCCCACGAGGGTGGGAAACAGTGCACAACACCATCGATCGATAGTTTGACAAGGGCTACGTGTCAGAAAGCAGTTAACAGACTTGATATATGGATCAAGGGTTTTTGTGGTTTCACCATTTAGTTTTATCTTTCATCTAACAATTCAGGCATGCAATCCTATAGTGAGTAGCATGAAAAATAAAACATCTCAAGCATGCTTAAACTGAGCAGAAAATAAAACATGATATGGTTATAGCCTAGACATGGGTAACAAGCCCCTAGACCTAGACTAATCACCTACCTACTCTAAGGCACAAGCCATGGGCCCATGCCACTAAGTCCTCAGCTCTGCCTTGAGTGCCCTAAGGGCTCTGCTCTAGCCCTAGGTGTGCTGCTACCTAGGTCCTCTGCATCAGGGTCAACCCCTCAAACCATAGAAGAGCCACTTAGGACACCCTAGGTGCTCTCTTAGGTTTAGGTCAGCCCCTTGGTCCACCGGTGTTAGCTAGCAAACCCTAGACTCCTTCCAGGATTCGGCCAACACTCTTCTCTACCCATGCTAGCTTGCAAACCCTAGGCTCCTCCTAGGGTTCGGCCAATCATAGGGGCGCCATCACATCTAGCATGTTGCGCCACCACGAAGGTGTGCCACTTGCATAGAAATATCACCATGAGGGGCTGTTTGCATCACCTCTTAGATCAGCCCTTGAAACCATGCTTGATGCACCTCTAGAAAGCCCTAGAAGCCACCAAAGTTTTGGCCAATCAATAGGTATGCACAAGCCCTCTTCACCAGCCCTTAATCCTCTAGGTGCGCCACTAAGGTGAACCCTAGAAGCCACCAAGGATTCGGCTAAGGAAGAGGCTGCCCCATATGATTTAGATGCGCCAAAGTGAAGTCATGATGTGCTCTCTGTCATCCCTAATCTTCTAGTTTAATTACAAAACAAATAAAGGAAATAGGGCGGCAAGCAGGCCTCACAAGAATACATCCCAGGCATGCATAAGGGCTTGTTTATAACCATATCATAATGCAATAATAAAAGCACCTACTCATGCTCTTCTACATTCAATGAAAAACCAACAATTAAAATTAATTTTAGTTTTTCATAAAACTGTTCATCACCCAAAATAATTGTCACAAAATTTCCCCAAAATAATTCTCTCAGGCTCCCTATGAAAAGTGGCGCATGCATGCCCAAGGCATGCAAGCCGCCCCCTTTCAGTCCACCTTACCATGTAAAATTTAAAGGAAAAATTCCCTAAAATATTTACATAGCTTGTGCGCAAGGTCCATCCTTGACACACAAGGAGAATCTGTCAGAAGGAAATTTTAGACAAAAATTTCAGCGTGATAAACCTACCTTTTTCTAAGCAGAAAAATCATGACATAAAAATTTTAAAAATCTTTTATGACATGGGCGCATGTAGATAAGCAAAATACACCGCATGGGTCTCGTAAGTTCACTCTGATACCACTATTGGGTATCCCCGGGCCAATTTTAAAATTTTAATAATAGTGGAAGCGTTGGCCGGAAACAGGATAACCCTAAGAGCCAGGATCCCTTACGAGTGATCCACCGGATGTGTTAGAGTAATATACCTTTATTCGCATAATCCAAGGGGCTGATGATGAAGAAGAAGAGGCGCACAAGTGTCCGCCCTCTACAATCGTGCACACACGGATTGCTCGATATTCTCTTCACTCCGCGCCTGGTGCTAGCCTTCGGGAGGAAGATCATGTTGCCTATGTTGCTGCCCTCTTTGCTTATGCCATCACTAAGATGCGCCAAAGAGGTGTTCAAGGGAGGAGATTGACTACAAGGAGAGGGAAGCTCTACAACTTGTGTCAATCTCTTGTTTAGCCACTTTCTTCTTCCTCATGGTATCCGCCATCTCCAAGATGCGCCCATGAAGAATATGAATAGGAGACTATGCGCATCTTCCTAGAAGATGCACCAATTTTTCTAGAGATCATGCGCCATCTTCCTACAAGATGCGCCAATCCTCCTAGAGGATATTCTATTCATCATACGCCAATCCTCCTAGAGGATGCGCCTAGATGAAGTCATGATCTCACAAATCTCCTTTCAATTCTCCAAAGCTTGCGCCATCTTCATGAAGATGCGCCACCATAATGAGAACTTCTTCTTAGTGTCAACTCCCAAGAAGATGCACTAAGATAAGAAGAGATGTTGTAACTCCTCTTCTTCTCCTTCCTTCATGTGTTTGCACCACCTTCATGGAAGATGCGCCCATGGAGGAAAAAATATTTCCTCATGCACCAAACCTTCCAAGGGATGCGCCAAAGAGGAAGGAAGAAGCTTCAAAGTGATCTCATGTGCCTAGAAGAGGTGAAACTTGTCATCCATGGATGTAGGCGACACCCCCTTGCATGTAGGCACCATGGGGAAGAAGGAGAGAGGTCTTGGCGGCTAGGTTAGAGAGATCTTAGATGATTTCGGTTAGGGCAATATTTAATTACGAAAGTCCATAATAAATAAGACCTAGATCCATTATGGCTTAATGGACGCGGATCCGCAACTTAAGTGATGAATATATTTATTATAAATATTCACTTAAGTTGTGCGTGGCCCCCATGATTTAAGTTGTGAATAAAATGAATATAAATATTCATTTAATTCACTTAAGTTGCGGGCCCCCCATGTTACGTTTAAATCAATCTCAAAAAGCCTCCGAACCAAACTGGAGCTTAAACCCAATATTTGACCACTCAACTGAACCTGGTCCATCGAGGTCAAATGTGGTCAACCGGGGTCAACTGAAGTCAAAATGCAACATCATCCCAAAAGATCATCTCCAACTCATCAGAAGCATCCGCGCATGCATCGGACTCCCAAACTGACTTGAATCAACCAAATGACTCGATTATAGGCAACTCGATCAATACGAGATCTCGAGTGTCTAGGTGTGCGACCCTGTAGGTTCCTCAGACGTTGGCAGTGATAACCTCACATCATCACAAGTAATGAGTGGGACCTAGCAGTACATCATTGCTACCCAAGTCCTCGGAATGGAGTCATCATTGACATCCCCTAAAACTGCGACAAGATATATGTACACTCTAGTCCTTTTGCCAGGCTGATCGTCCAAGTCGGACAAGTGTGTCACACTTGTTAATTCCAACATCAATGGTCATGACTCTATTCAGGCTTAACCTGGGTGTGGCCACACACTTTTAGTCATGCACCATGTAGGGGCCCATGGACATCAAACTTCCCCGCAGGGAAGGGGCAAATCCTCTATTGGCACATTGAATCTCTCATATGGCTCAACATATACCCAATGACAAACGTTATGACTTCCCTGTTACGCGGAATGTTAGGTTGTATCAAAGTACATCCCTTACCATATAGAGGTATCAATGCCCTCAAGTCAAGGACGAGTAAATCTCTGTCATTGTGAGATTTGACCTGTGACACCAAGTCAAATCCTCACGGCGGGTCGATCCAGTATATCTCCCTTGATATACCCATATGCCTGCATTAGCAACCCGTGCTCAACCAGCGCATATACCAGTCTCAGGTGCATCACAGTTGTCCCTTATCCACTATGACACTTGATCGGGGATTATTCTTTGAGACTAGATAAAATCTATCTCTAGGGACTTTGTATATGCAATTGTACATATGACGTAGATGTACAAAAGGCATAACAACGACCATGCTAGGATGTATATCACAAATGAATATGACACATATCGGACCAGCCATAGGTCCTAGGGCATATACACCAACAGATCGGAGGAGAAATCAACAAAAGAGGTATCGCCGCCACTATTCATACTCAAAATTACGGCTGTAATTTTCATTATAGCCGTGCTGTTAGTTGAATTTCTCCTTTCTTTTCAATTTCTGATCCTTTGAAACCATGGTTTATTGTAATTCTTCAACTATGCTAGCTTAAACACTTTTTGGGACATGGGGGTGTAATCCCCTTAATTTTTTAATGACTAGATGATTTTTATTTCGTCAGGATAATCTTACTATGATAATTCTACTTATGTGATGATTGCCCTTAATTCTCCATAGTTTCATATTATCAACATGATTTAGAGTTTTTGCTATATGGACTGAAAAGTGACTTGCGAAAAAGTTGGAGCCCTAAAATTGAGATTCAGGAACTCATCGTAAGAAATTAGGTTTATTCTTATTTCTAGATTTTAGAAGTTCATTGCCATGATTGATAATCTGATCTAGGATTGAGTTATTGAAATAAACATGATGATACTATAAGAAATTATGTATCGGATCGTTGGAGAACCATAAGTAGAACCTGTAAAAACTAAAGTATGAAAGTATTTAGTTTTCACTTGAGATGATTGACTTAGAATTTGGATGCACGAAAGTGATCTTTGAGTTCTTTGTCAATGATTTACTTATCCTTAGCATTAAATAAATCCTGCGCGAAAGTGAGGATTGGTTCTTTGTAAATTGTCTACGCGAAAGCGGTATGATTTCTTTATAAAGTAAATTTTATCTTTATCATAATAAGAATAAACTAACGAGCACTTATTTATATCTAGTCATAGAAATTAAGGTGGATGAAACCCTAGTCCCAATTTCTCTCTCTAACTTTTTCGTGTAATTTTTAATAGTTTGCTTTCATCATTTTCGATTGCCTAGCTAGTGAGAAATTGATTATTCAGTACTTGACAAACGAGGTCTCTGTGGTTTGATATCTTATTTATTACTTCGAGTATCCGTACACTTGCGGACACAACAAGTTCTTCGCACCGTTGCCGGGGACCTTGGTTTTTGTAAATATTAAAGATATTGAAAGTATTGCTAGACTAGGTTTTGTTTATTTTTTGTTTTTCTGCTTATATTGAGTTTATTTGATCCATCTACTTTGCATGCGCAGGAATCTTATATCAGGACCTCTAGTTTCTTTAGACCCTGAGATAAATAAAACTCTTAAACTGCGCAGGAAACTCAGATTTGAAGAGAGACAAAAAGAAGAAGTAACCATGGCAGAACGTAGATCACTTAGGGACTATGCAACCCCTAATCCACAAGAAATATACTCTAGCATTGCTAGACCAATTATAGAGGCTAACAATTTTGAGATCAAACTGCTTTCTTATCTATGATCCAGCAAAATCAGTTTGGAGGATCTCCTCTTGAAGATCCTAATCAACATCTTGCTTTATTTCTTGAATTATGTGATACAATTAAGATTAATGGTGTTTCTAACGATGCATTGAAACTGAGATTATTTTCTTTTTCTCTTAGGGACCGTGCACGTTCATGGCTTCAAGTTCAACCTATCGGTACTTTCACCACATGAGAACAGTTATCTAATGCTTTCTTGATGAAGTACTTTCCACCCAGCAAGACCATCCAGTTAAGGAACCAGATTATAAGCTTTGCACAACGGGATGACGAATCTTTCAGCGAGGCATGGGAGCGTTTTAATGATTTGCAACGGAAGTGTCCTCACCATAGCCTTGAAAATTGGATTTTAATTCATACTTTTTACAATGGTTTACTGTATAAAATCCGTCTGACTGTTGATGCTGCTGTAGGAGGAGCCCTCATGAGCAGAACAATTGAAGATGCTTTCAAGTTGCTGGAGGAGATGGCTTTAAATCACAACCAGTGGACTACAGAGAGGGGAGTGCTGTATCGACCTCCTCATGGTAAGAATGAAAGTGATAACTGGCGCACTTTGGCTGAAAAGGTAGATTCTTTATGCAACAGATTTGACTCATTTCAAATACAAACTGCTGTAGTTTCATCTTATGTTGTGTGTGATATTTGTGGTAATAATGGTCATTATTTTGAAGAGTGTAAAGTCATTGCTAATCAGGGTATTGAACAAGTTAATGCCGTGGGGGGTTATAATCAAAGTAGAATCAATGATTCTTATTATAGTACTTACAACCTTGGTTGGAGGGATCACCCCAATTTATCTTAGAAAAGTAATAACAATGTAGGGGGACAAGCTGAGAATAGAGGGTACCCACAAAGGCAAAATCAGAATCAAAACCAGCCCCAAAATTCTAGCGTAGAGTCCATGCTTGAAAAGCATATGGCTAATCAAAATCAATTCATTACAAATAAAAATAAGGAAATGGAAGATCTTGAGGGATTGGTTAGCCAACTTGCTTCTCAAGTAGGATCATTAGCAGCCCACAATAACATATTAGAAAATCAAATAGCACAACAAGCAAGCACTTCTTACAGACCCCCAGGAAAATTACCTGCTAAACCTGAATTAAACCCTAGGGAGCACTGTGAAAGTTCCCTAAAGGGGCGAAACCCTAAAGCATGCGCATATAAAAATTTTGCATGGGCGGAATCTAGGGTTTCCTAGGATCGCATGTATGAACATAGATCAACTTAAGAGTTTGTATAGATCAACAGAGAGATCATACCAGTGCCATTTCTTGGATGGCGTCTTGGAAGCAAGAGGGCGATGTGGCTCTCCTCCAAAGGTGACGCACACAAGATGGGTGATCGCCTACTCCTTGTCGATCCTTGTGCTAGCAAGGCTCTCCAAGTCTCTTGATCGCTTGAAGGAGATTGAGATGATCTCTTGGCTTTGTTCTCTTCTCTTTTGCGTGAAGACCTTCCCACACGAGAGAGAGGCGTCGAGAGGAAGAGACGAGAGGCGAAAAGAGATGCACCCATGAATGTAGAGGCGTGCTCTCTATTTTGGAAACATGACTTCCAAAAATAGCAAGCCACTAACATCATGCATTCATGCGTTCACTCCAAGTGAACCATCGCATTTTTCTCTCCCCTTTGAACCATGCGCTCACTATGATGAGCCGGTTCAATTACATTTGGTTCAAAGACCAAATTAAACCAAGCATTGGTCTAGATCATATTAAACCATAAGGATCAAGATCTAACCATTCATCTCTTGATGCTCTCGATCTCTCCGATCTAGCATCAATTCTCTCGATCGAAGCTTACCGATCTCAAGCCCTAATCAATCAAACATGATCAGACCAGATCTCACTTACAATCAGAGTTTAAACTCCTTTAAACTGAACCAAAACAATTCAGTCCACACGATCTGACTTAAGTAAGCCATATCATCAAATTGTGCGACCCTAAGGGTTTCCTTTAAATGTCGGTAATAATAACTCACGTTATCACGATCAGTGAGGGGTATCTAGCAACACATCACTGTCTCCCGATATAAAGGAAAGAGTCTTCCAAGACTACACCCAAACCACAGCACAAGTGTGAACCCAAGTCACTTGACATATGTGTTTCCTTTGCCACTGGATGTTCTTATTGGACAAGCGTGTCAAGCCTGTAATTCCAATATGATGAGAATGATTAGATCAGATGAAACATAGTCATCTGGGTATGGCCATACACTTTCTCAATCATCTCATCCAGGGGGCCCCTATAGAACATCACACTCCAATCAAGGAGACGGCAATCCTATATCTATCACTAGTGCCCTAACATGACTCATGATCACTATCCAAGATAGTCTATAACCATTATGTTTCAAATGATATTGAACTACCTCAAAACAATGCCAATCATCATTTAGAAACACAAGTGATCTCAAGTCAGAGGAAATATGCCACTTGTTTGCATATAAGGATTATTCACATTGTGACAAGCAATTGAATATCCTAAGTAGGGTCTGTCCAGTACATCCAATGTACCCATGAGTCTACATCTTATTCCATGCTCGAAGCATCCTATAAGATTAGAACACATATTAGTCTCAATCATATCAAGGCTGTCTCATGTTCACCAAGATATCTCGACTAAGGACAAAACTGCATGTCAGCCAAGCTGAACAACATTGAGACATTATTCAGAAGTATACATATTGCAGCAGATGATGTAACAACCTGAATAACAACCATTGCCTTTATAAACATAGAGTTTATACATGATACTGAAATAATCCCAAGGCCTCAAACATTAGCCTTAAGGGCATACCCCAACAATCTCCCACTTGCACTTAATCTAATGGTTGAGAAATCTCAAACCCATATTATTACAGTGCTTCTCATGCTTCTGCTGCGCCAGAGGCTTGGTAAGCGGGTCAGCTAGATTGTCATCTGTATGAACCTTGCAGACTTTGATCTCGCCACGATCAATGATCTCCCGGATCAAGTGAAACCTTCTCTGTATGTGCTTGGACTTCTGGTGCGACCGTGGTTCCTTTGCTTGTGCTATTGCTCCAGTGTTATCACAGAAGATAACCAAAGGATCTGCACTCGAAGGAACAACACCAAGTTCCTGAACGATCTTACGAATCCACACTGCCTCATTGGATGCTTCTGAGGCTGCAACATACTCGGCTTCTGTTGTGGAATCAGCAACAATTGACTGTTTGAAACTTTTCCACACCACTGCTCCTCCATTCAAGCTAAAAACATAGCCTGATTGCGATCGGAAATCATCCTGGTCAGATTGGAACGAAGCGTCAGTATATCCTTCAATACTGAGTTCTTCCTGACCTCCATATATCAAGAACATATCTTTGGTCCTCCGAAGATATTTCAAAATGTTCTTGACCGCAATCCAGTGTGCCTGCCCTGGATTACTTTGGAATCGACTGGTCACGCTTAACCCGTAAGCAACGTCTGGGCGAGTACACAACATCGCATACATAATGGACCCAATAGCCGAAGCATAAGGCGTATTGTCCATTTCATCTTTCTCAGTCTGTGTTTGTGGACACTGACTCTTTGAAAGATTCAGACCATGTCTGACTGGAAGATATCCTCTTTTAGAATTTTCTAAATGGAATCTCTCCAGGACTTTATCGATGTAAGTACTCTGGCACAGCCCGAGAAGCCTCTTAGATCTATCTCTATAGATCTTCACACCTAATACATAGGCTGCTTCGCCTAAATCTTTCATCTGGAAACATTTTCTTAACCATGCTTTAACCGCATGTAGTTCAGGAATATCGTTTCCAATGATTAAGATATCATCGACGTAGAGGACTAGGAAAGTAATCACGCTCCCACTAAACCTCTTATATACACACGGGTCATCTTCATTCTTGATGAAACCAAATTCACAGATTGATTCATCAAAACGAATATTCCAGCTTCTTGATGCTTGTTTAAGTCCATAAATGGACTTCTTTAATTTGCATATTTTATGACAATCTGATGGATTAGTGAAACCTTCAGGTTGTGTCATATACACATCCTCTTCTAGTTTTCCATTAAGGAAAGCGGTCTTCACGTCCATCTGCCAGATCTCATAATCATAATATGCCGCTATCGCGAGAATAATCCGAATAGACTTGAACATGGCTATAGGAGAGAAAGTTTCATCATAATCTATCCCGTAGATTTGTTTGAAACCTTTCGCAACTAGCCTGCCTTTATAGGTAACCACGTTACCATCCATGTCAATCTTCTTCTTGAAGATCCACTTACAGCCTATAGGGATTACTCCCGGAGGCGGATCAACCAAATCCCAAACTTGGTTATCTGACATGGAGTCCATCTCGGCTCGCATAGCTTCAAGCCATCTCGCTGATTCCGGTCCACTGACCGCATCTGCATAAGTGAGGGGTTCATCATCAATGATGTAGACTCCGTCATAGCGCTCAGGCTGTCGACGGATCCTTCCCGATCTTCGCGGTTCCCGTGATATCTGAGCCTCAGGTTGCTCAGTAACCTGATCTACTGGCTCAGGCTCATCCAACTGTACTTGATTACTTTGTCCTTCTTCTGGATTCTCATCCAGCTTTATTTCTCTCCCACTGGCTTCTTGCAGAAGAAATTCTTTCTCAAAAAAAATAGCCATCCGAGCAACAAATACTTTGTTCTCTTTGGGATCGTAGAAATAATAACCCTTAGTTTGTTTAGGGTAACCGACAAAGATACATTTCTCAGATCTGCTCTCTAGTTTCCCAGAGGCGAGCTTTTTGACATAAGCCTCGCAACCCCAGATCTTAATAAATGTCAAGCTCGGCTGTTTCCCATACCATAACTCATATGGAGTCTTTGAAACGGCCTTGGATGGCACTCGGTTTAGTACCTTTGCAGCTGTTTCCAGTGCAAATCCCCAAAAGGAGTAAGGTAGAGTAGCCTGACTCATCATAGAACGAACCATATCCAGTAAGGTTCTATTTCTCCTCTCGGACACACCATTCCATTGCGGTGTTCCTGGCGGAGTGAGTTGTGAGATAATCCCACACTCCTTCAGATAGTCAGTAAACTCATGACTCAAGTATTCTCCACCTCGATCTGAATGAAGTGCCTTGATATTTCGGCCTAGCTGATTTTGTACTTCATTTTTGAACTCTTTGAACTTGTCAAAAGATTCACTCTTATGTCTCATTAGATAGACATAACCATACCTACTGAAATCATCAGTAAAGGTAATGAAGTATGAATAGCCACCTCTGGCATGTTTACTAAATGGCCCACACACATCACTGTGAATGAGGTCAAGTAAACCTGAAGCCCTTTGACCTTTGTTGGAAAAAGGAGACTTCATCATTTTACCCATTAAACAAGCTTTGCATGTATCAAGGTCCTCATAGGAGAATGATCCCAGCAGTCCATGGTCATGCAACCGCTTAATGCGCTTCTTGTTAATATGGCCTAAACGACTATGCCATAGCAAGGTGCTGTCATCAGCATACTTGGCTTTCTTAATATCAATTTGTTGTATAGAACATTCCATGTCCAACATGAATAACCCATTGTTAATCGACCCAGTAGCATAAACAATATTATCAAAAGAAATATAACACTTTGAAATCTTGCATTCAAAGGAAAACCCTTTCCTGACAAGAGCAGGAATAGAGATAATATTCTTAGTTATGCTCGGCACAAAATAACAATTGTCCAGTTCTAATACAAGACCAGATGGTAAAGAGATGTGATAAACTCCTACAGCAACAGCAGCAACCCGTGCCCCGTTTCCTACTCGTAGGTCCACCTCATGCTGTCCCACCTGTCTTTTTCTCTTGAGTTCCTGTACATTTGAACAAATGTGAACTCCACATGCAGTGTCTAACACCCATGAAATAGAAGAAGATAACATGACTTCAGTCACGTAAATACCTGAGCCAGAAGCGAAAGAGTTGCTTCCCTTCTTCTCTCCTTGGAGCGCTTTACAGTCCTTTTTCCAGTGACCTAGCTGGCCACAATGGAAACATCTGTATTCCTTTGACCGCTTGACCTTTTGTTTCAGAGCCTTGTTGTAGCTCTTGACAGGGGCTTTGCCCTTCTTCCCCTTCTTCTTGTTCCTTGAAGGAACCATTAGGACAGAGGATGAAGGCGTTCCCTTCTCACGAGACTGAGTTTGTTCAGTAGTCAAGAGCATGTTCAGTAACTCTGCAGGCGTACAGTCGATCTTGTTCATATTAAAATTAATGATGAACAGATCGAAAGAGGCCGGGAGAGACTGCAGGATGATGTCTACAACAAGCTCCTGATTGATGGTGTGTCCCAGTTTCTCTAGAGCTTCCTTGTACCCAATCATCTTGAGTACGTGAGCTCCCACTGGACTCCCTTCAGTCAGTTTGCTCTGAAAGAAAAGTTTCATCAAATTATAGCGTTCAGTCCTTGCCTGTGCAGCATACAGCAGCTTGAGGTTTGCTATAATTTCTATAGCTGATAAATCCTCATGCTGACGCTGCAGCTGTGGCGTCATAGACGCTAGCATAAGGCAAGCGACGTCAATGCTATCATTGACATGCTTTTCATAAGCTTCCCGAACCGCCCTTGCGGCGTTTGCAGCGGGTTGAGGCGGTATAGCCGTCTCGAGGACATACAGTTTCCTCTCAGCCTTAAGAACAATCTTAAGGTGTCCGTACCAGTCTGAGAAGTTTGGCCCAGCAAACTTCTCCCTTTCCAGTAGGGATCGCACATTGAACGCTGTGGTGTTCGTTGCTGCAGTAATCTACAACAATGCAAGAACAGCAAGGTCAGTATCAATGTTAGAATCAATTCAGGACTTAAGAATGATTCTTTTCTCACTATTTTATCTGGCTGAAAAATCCAGCAAAATAGCCTGAAAGAGTAAAACTCTTTTAGTGAGATGGGATCCAGATTTCATACTTGGTCTCCGCGTCCCGCTCAGGCGAGATAAGATGCACAGAGAGTACAAGCACTAATTTCTGGTAGGCAATCCCTGCCAATCGCCAACCCGTGCGATTCCCCTTCATCTGGGCAATCCAGCAGACTGTGCCAACTGAGTTGGTACAACACAGTCTCTGATCCCACAGATGGCTACCTCCATATGGCTACCATATGCTCAATATGTAGCCTACATGGTCAAGCTGACCCGACCTACTCCCTGGACCACCACGTGCTATGCTGAGCAACGAGAAGCGATAAATCCCTTCTCTGTAACACGCAGGTGTAATCACACACCGTCTGAAGATAGATGGGCGTGCCCACTGAGTGGGTACAACACGGCCCCAACGATAGTCAGAACAGTGAGGTTTCGCGTCAGAAGGCTTACGTGCTTGATATTTAACGTTGGATTTTAACGGTCCTTTTATCTTCTTACTATCATTCAAACCCTATGGTGATAGCAGAAGAATAGATCATGCAGTTACTAAATTACTTAAACAGTACATTAAAAGCATGATGATCTTATGTGGTAAAAGCCCATTAAGCCTAAGTAAGACCTTAATAAACTTAAGTCTTCACTTGAGCTATTCATGGGTCTTTTGCATTTCCTCTGGCCCAACCCGGGCCCAAGCGCCCACTGCAGCTCAGGTGCGCCCACCAGGTAAAATGCGCCTGTCCTAGAGTCGAACCCTAGACCTCCCACTGGTGAAGCCACTTGCTGCATGCGCCTCTGCCAAGTGTGCTCTGTGCTCATGTCTGATTAAATTACAATTTAATCTATCTAGACATGATTGACACGCAGGTCAATTACACTTTATAAATTAATTAAAATGTGATGCACAGATCACAATAATAATTTACAAATAATACTCCAGGCACGCAGGCCCCAGCACAGCACACATTAAAATTAGGCAGCCCACATAAGATTAAATAGACAATCATCACGTTATACAAACATCATGTGATCCAATCAAGAAAATAAAATTTTTTGAAAAACCCATTGGCTTCATTTTATTTCCTTATGTGCCCTACTACCTTACAACGGTCCATTAATAGGGATCCACTCATCAGACCTAGTCAGACCCACTGCCCTTGCATGCACCAAGTCATAACCGACTTGAGTCGACCTCATGGTCAACAATGCATGCGTGAAGGGCTGAACGTCCCTCATGAGTTTAGGCAAGCGGGTGTGACCCCGGGCCTTAATCATGGGCGTTCATCTGGTTGTCTCAATCAGACATCGCTACACGCCTTTCAGCAGTCGACCTATAGCCACCTCATGCTTGCGCATAGGTGCCATCAGGTTGACCCATCTAGGCTGTCAGATGGTCTGATCAGACTGTCGGGTCTAGACTGGACGATGACTTCAACCCTAATAACCCGTCTAAGCTTTTGAAGTAGGCGCCGCTTAGATCTAATGAGGGGCGCGCAAGTAAGTTTTGAGAAAACTACAACAAGCGCCAACTATCATGCATGCGCCAATGTAAAACATACATTAAATTTTCGCATGCTCTTTTAGATCTACTATTAGGCGCAAACATGGATCACAATAAGCAATCATATGAAACATACAAGGAACCATGGCTCTGATACCATTTGAAAGTTCCCTAAAGGGGCGAAACCCTAAAGCATGCGCATATAAAAATTTTGCATGGGCGGAATCTAGGGTTTCCTAGGATCGCATGTATGAACATAGATCAACTTAAGAGTTTGTATAGATCAACAGAGAGATCATACCAGTGCCATTTCTTGGATGGCGTCTTGGAAGCAAGAGGGCGATGTGGCTCTCCTCCAAAGGTGACGCACACAAGATGGGTGATCGCCTACTCCTTGTCGATCCTTGTGCTAGCAAGGCTCTCCAAGTCTCCTGATCGCTTGAAGGAGATTGAGATGATCTCTTGGCTTTGTTCTCTTCTCTTTTGCGTGAAGACCTTCCCACACGAGAGAGAGGCGTCGAGAGGAAGAGACGAGAGGCGAAAAGAGATGCACCCACGAATGTAGAGGCGTGCTCTCTATTTTGGAAACATGACTTCCAAAAATAACAAGCCACTAACATCATGCGTTCATGCGTTCACTCCAAGTGAACCATCGCATTTTTCTCTCCCCTTTGAACCATGCGCTCACTATGATGAGCCGGTTCAATTACATTTGGTTCAAAGACCAAATTAAACCAAGCATTGGTCTAGATCATATTAAACCATAAGGATCAAGATCTAACCATTCATCTCTTGATGCTCTCGATCTCTCCGATCTAGCATCAATTCTCTCGATCGAAGCTTACCGATCTCAAGCCCTAATCAATCAAACATGATCAGACCAGATCAGATCTCACTTACAATCAGAGTTTAAACTCCTTTAAACTGAACCAAAACAATTCAGTCCACATGATCTGACTTAAGTAAGCCATATCATCAAATTGTGCGACCCTAAGGGTTTCCTTTAAATGTCGGTAATGATAACTCACGTTATCACGATCAGTGAGGGGTATCTAGCAACACATCACTGTCTCCCAATATAAAGGAAAGAGTCTTCCAAGACTACACCCAAACCACAGCACAAGTGTGAACCTGTTGGGGGTATGCCCTTAGGCTAATGTTTGAGGCCTTGGGATTGTATAAGTATCATGTAATAAACTCTTGTGTTTATAAAGGCATGATTGTTATTCAGGTTGTTATCTTATCTGCTGTAATAAGTGTACTTCTGAATAATGTCTCAAAGCTGTTCAGCTAGGCTGACAGGCAATATGTCCTTAGTCGAGATATCTTGGTGAACTTGAGACAGCCTTGATATGGTTAAGACTAATATGTGTTCTAATCTTATAGGATGCTTCGAGCATGGAATAAGATGTAGACTCATGGGTGCATTGGATGTACTGGACAGACCCTACTAGGATATTCAATTGCTTGTCACAATGTGAATGATCCTTGTAAGCACCAAGTGGCACATTTTCCTTTGACTTGAGATCACTTGTGTTTCTAAATGATGATTGTCATTGTTTTGAGGTAGTTCAATATCATTTGAAACATAATGATTATAGACTATCTTGGATGGTGAGCTTGAGTCAGGTTAGGGCACTAGTGATAGATAAAGGATTGCCGTCTCCTTGTTTAAGGAGTGTGATGTTCTAAAGGGGCCCCCCTATATGAGATGATTGAGAAAGTGTATGGCCATACCCAGATGACTATGTTCATCTGATCTAATCATGCTCATCGTATTGGAGTTACAGGCTTGACATGCTTGTCCAATAAGAACATCCAGTGGCAAAGGAAACATGCATGCCTCGTGAGTTTGATTCACACTTGTGCCATGATTTGGGTGTAGTCTTGGAAGACTATTTCCTTTATATCGGGAGACAGTGATGTGTTGCTAGATACCCCTCACTGATCGTGATAACGTAAGTTATCGTTACCGACATTTAAAGGAAACCCTCAGGGTTGCACAATTTGATGATATGGCTTACTCAAGTCAGATCGTGTGGACTGAATTGTTTTAGTTCAGTTTAAAGGAGAGTAGACTCTGATTGTAAGTGAGATCTGGTCTGATCATGTTTGATTGATTAGAGCTTAAGATCGGTAAGCTTCGATCGAGAGTGTTGATGCTAGATCAGTGAGATCAAGTGCATCTAGAAATGTATGGTTAGATCTTGAACCTTCATGGTTCATATTAGATTTAGACCATGACATGGTTTGGTTTGGTCTTGGTTTGATTTGGTCGTTGGACCAAAGTCAATTGAACCGGTTCTAGGATGTGAACGCATGGTTCAAGTTAATTAAGCGTTTTGATGAGTTCACTAAGTGTGAACGTGTGGAATGAAGACTTTCCATATATGGAAGTCTCAACGCCAAAACGCTTAAGCCAAGAAACGCCTTTGCTTGATGGCTCTCGCTTGAGCGAAAGAGTGTGCTCTTGTGGGTGTATCATCGCCGAGAGTTGAGAGAGGCATTTTCGGCAAGCCAAACCAAGAAGACATCCAAGGATTCTCCTTCAAGCGATTTGGATTCTTGAAGCCCTTTGCTAGCACAAAAGGATGACAAGGAGCAAGCCAACTTCTTCTTGTGTGCGCGCCTTGTGGAGGAGACCTATCTTGTTCTCTCGATTCCAAGTCGCCTTCTTCCTCATGGCTTTGGTATAGATCTAAACTCCATCAAGTTAATCATGTTATCTTGCTAAGATCCATGGAAAACCCTTGCTTCCGCTTGAAAGTTTTATGCGCCACCCTTAAGGGTTTTTCGCCCCCCTCTTGAAAGGGGTTTTATATGCATGCGCTCCCCCTCAAAGGGGACCCTTCAATTGGTATCAGAGGCATGTTGAAGCAAGTTAATATGATTGCATGAGATATTTTAGTGATCCATGTTTGCGCATCTTCATGTTTGCTTAGATCTTGTTCACATGCGAATCTTACATGTTATTTCTCCATGCGAAAGTAAGATGTTTACTTACCTAGGCGCATGTTGTTAGTTCATGATCTCGCATGTTTCATGTTGGCGCTTAGTGTATGTTGTTTTATCAAACAAAACCTAACTTGCGCGCCTATGACTAGATCTAAAGTGCCGCCTACTATAAACCCTTAGATGGGTTGATGGGCTGAAGTCGCCTCTAGGTTAGATCCAATAGTCTGATCAGACCATCTGACAGCCTAGATGGATCGACCAGATGGCACCTGTGCGCAAGCACGAGGTGGCCATAGGTCGATTGCATCTTAGGCGTGTAGCGAGGTCTGGTTGAGACAACCAGTGAACACACATGAGCTAGGCCCGGGGTCACACCCGCTTGCCAGGACTCATGATGGTTGTTCAGCCCTTGGCGCATGCATGGTTGACCATTAGGTCAACACGGGTCAGTTAGGACTCGGTGCATGCAAGGGCAGAGGATCTGACTAGATGGATGAGTGGATCCCTATCAATGGACCATTGTAAGGTTGTAGGGCACATAAGGAAATTAAAATTGATGCCATGGGGTTTTTCAAAAATTTAATTTCATGATTGGATCACATGTTGATTGATGCCATGATGCTTGTCTATTTATTCTTATGTGGGCTGCCCAAGTTAAATGTGTGCTGTGCTGGGGCCTGCGAGCCTGGAATTAAACTTGTAAATTATTTTGTGATCTGCGAATCACATTTGTACTTAATTTATAATGTATAATTGACCTGTGAGTCAAACTTGTCTAGATAGATCAAATTGTATTTGATTAGACAAGAGCACAAAGGCACACATCCAAGAGGGGCATTCACCTGGTGGCACACCTGAGGTGCTCTTGGCGCTAGGGCCCTGGGTTGGACCAGATGAGATGCAAAAGTCCCAAGAAGAGCAAGTGAAGACTTAAGTTTCTTAAGGTCTTACTTAGGCTTTGGGCTTTTTACCACATAAGATCATGCTTTCTATTTATTGCTTATATAATTAGAATTGCATGTGTTTATCTTCTGCTATCATCATAGGGCTTGCATGATAGAGAAGAAGATAAAAGACCGTTAAAATCCAACGCTAAAATATCAAGCTCGTAAGCCTTCTGACGCGAAACCTCACTGTTCTGATTATCGTTGGAGCCGTGTTGTACCCACTCAGTGGGCACGTCCATCTATCTTCAGACGGTGCTGGATTTCACCTGCGTGTTACAGAGAAGGGATTTATCGCTTCTCGTTGCTCAGCATAGCACGTGGTGGTCCAGGGAGTAGGTCAGGTCAGTTTGACCATATAGGCTACATATGTGGCGCATATGGTAGCACATGGAGGCAGCCATCTGTGGGATCAGAGACTGTGTTGTACCAACTCAGTTGGCACAGTCTGCTGGATTGCCCAGATGAAGGGGAATCGCACGGGTTGGCGATTGGCTGGGACTGCCTACCAGAAATTAGTGCTTGTCCTCTCTGTGCATCTTATCTCGCCTGAGCGGGACGCGGAGACCAAGTATGAAATCTGGATCCCATCTCACTAAAAGAGTGTTACTCTTTCGGACTGTTTACTGGATTTTTCAGTCAGACAAAATAGTGAGAAAAGAATCTTTCTCAAGTCCTGGATTGATTCTGAACATTGATATTGACCTTGCTGTTCTTGCATTGTTGTAGATCCCTGCAGCAACGAACACCATGAGCTTCAATGTGCGATCCCTACTGGAAAGGGAGAAGTTTGCTGGGCCGAACTTCTCTAACTGGTTCGGACACCTTAAGATCGTTCTTAAGGCAGAGAGGAAACTGTATGTCCTTGAGACGGCGATACCGCCGCAGCCCGCTGCGAACGCCGCAAGGGCGGTTCGTGATGCCTATGAAAAGCACGTCAATGATAGCATTGATGTCGCTTGCCTGATGCTAGCGTCTATGACGCCACCGCTGCAGCGTCAGCATGAGGATATGTCGGCTATAGAAATTATAGCGAACCTCAAGATGCTGTATGCTGCACAGGCGAGGACAGAACGCTATAATCTGACGAAGCTCTTCTTTCAGAGCAAACTGGCTGAGGGGAGCCCAGTGGGAGCTCACGTGCTCAAGATGATTGGGCACAAGGAGGCTCTTGAGAAACTGGGGCATACCATCAACCAGGAGCTTGCTGTAGACATCATTCTACAGTCTCTTCCGCCTTCTTTTGATGCGTTCATCATTAACTTTAATATGAACAAAATCGATTGTACTCCGGCAGAGCTGTTGAATATGCTCTTGACTACCGAGGAAACTCTGAAGGGAAAGCCTTCAACCTCTGTCTTAATGGTTCCTTCTAGGAACAAGAAGAAGGGGAAGAAGGGCAAGGCCCCTGTCAAGAACTACAGTAAGGCACTGAAACAGAAGGTAAAGCGGTCGAAGGGCAACAGGTGTTTCCACTGTGGCCAGCTGGGTCACTGGAAAAAGGACTGTAAAGCGCTCCAAGGAGATAAGAGGGGAAGCATCGCTTCTGGCTCAGGTATATATGTGACTGAGGTCATGTTATCTTCTACCATATCATGGGTGTTGGACACTGCATGTGGAGTTCACATTTGTTCAAATGTACAGGAACTCAGGAGAAGAAGACAGGTGGGACAGCATGAGGTAGACCTACGCGTTGGAAACGGGGCACGGGTTGCTGCTGTTGCTGTAGGAGACTGTTTCATTTCTTTACCATCTGGCATTGTATTGGAATTAAACAATTGTTATTTTGTACCAAGTATCACCAAGAATATTATCTCTATTCCTGCTCTTGTCAGGAAAGGATTTGCCTTTGAATGCAATATTTCAAAGTGTGTTTTATCTCTAGATAATATTGTGTATGCAACTGGTTCAATTAACAATGGGTTATTCATGTTGGACATGGAAAATTCTATACAAAACATTGATAATAAGAAAGCCAAGTATGCTGATGACAGCACCTTGCTATGGCATAGTCGTTTAGGCCATATAAACGAGAAACGCATTAAGCGGTTGCATGATCATGGACTGCTGGGATCATTCTCCTATGAGGAGATTGATACATGCAAAGCTTGTTTGATGGGTAAAATGACGAAGTCACCTTTTCCTAACAAAGGTCAAAGGGCTTCAGGTTTACTTGACCTTATACACAGTGATGTGTGTGGGCCATTTAGTAAACATGCCAGAGGTGGCTATCAGTACTTCATTACCTTTACTGATGATTTCAGTAGGTATGGGTATGTCTATTTGATGAGACATAAAAGTGAATCTTTTGACAAGTTCAAAGAGTTCAAAAATGAAGTACAAAATCAGCTAGGCCGAAATATCAAGGCACTTCGTTCTGATCGAGGTGGTGAATACCTAAGTCGAGAATTTACTGACTATCTGAAAGAGTGTGGGATTATATCACAGCTCACTCCGCCAGGAACACCACAATGGAATGGTGTGTCCGAGAGGAGAAATAGAACGTTACTTGATATGGTACGTTCTATGATGAGTCAGGCTACTCTTCCATATTCCTTTTGGGGTTTTGCACTGGAAACAGCTGCAAAGGTACTAAACCGAGTGCCATCCAAGGCAGTTTCAAAGACTCCATATGAGTTATGGTGTGGGAAACAGCCGAGCTTGACATTTATCAGGATCTGGGGTTGCGAGGCTTATGTCAAAAAGCTCGCCTCTGGGAAACTAGAGAGCAGATCTGATAAATGCATCTTTGTCGGTTACCCTAAGGAAACTAAGGGTTATTATTTCTACGATCCCAAAGAGAACAAGGTATTTGTTGCTCGGACTGCCATATTTCTTGAGAAGGAGTTTCTTCTGCAAGAGGCCAGTGGGAGAGAAATAAAGCTGGATGAGAATCCAGATGAAGGACAAAGTAGTCAAGCACAGTTGGATGAGCCTGAGCCGGTAGATCAGGTTACTGAACAACCTGAGGCTCAAATATCACGGGAACCACGTAGATCGGGAAGGATCCGTCGACAGCCTGAGCGCTATGACGGAGTCTACATCATTGATAATGATGAACCCCTCACTTATGCGGATGCGGTCAGTGGACCGGAGTCAGCTAGATGGCTTGAAGCTATGCGAGCCGAGATGGACTCCATGTCAGATAACCAAGTCTGGGATTTGGTTGATCCGCCTCCGGGAGTAATCCCTATAGGCTGTAAATGGATCTTCAAGAAGAAGATTGACATGGATGGTAACGTGGTTACCTATAAAGGCAGGCTAGTTGCGAAAGGTTTCAAACAAATCTACGGGATAGATTATGATGAAACTTTCTCTCCTGTAGCCATGTTCAAGTCTATTCGGATTCTTTTCGCGATAGCAGCATATTACGATTATGAGATCTGGCAGATGGATGTGAAAACGGCTTTCCTTAATGGAAATCTGGATGAGGATGTGTATATGACACAACCTGAGGGTTTCACTAATCCATCAGATCGTCATAAAATATGCAAGTTAAAGAAGTCCATTTATGGACTTAAGCATGCATCAAGAAGCTGGAATATTCGTTTTGATGAATCAATCTCTGAGTTTGGTTTCATCAAGAACGAAGATGACCCGTGTGTATATAAAAGGTTTAGTGGGAGCGTGATTACATTTCTAATCCTCTACGTCGATGATATCTTGATCATTGGAAATGATATTCCTGAACTGCATGCGGTTAAAGCATGGTTAGGAAAATGTTTCCAGATGAAAGATCTAGGAGAAGCAGCCTATGTGTTGGGTGTGAAGATCTACAGGGATAGATCTAAGAGGCTTCTCGGGTTGTGCCAGAGTACTTACATCGATAAAGTCCTGGAGAGATTTCATTTAGAGAATTCTAAAAGAGGATATCTTCCAGTCAGACATGGTCTGAATCTTTCGAAGAGTCAGTGTCCACAAACACAGACTGAGAAAGATGAAATGGACAATACGCCTTATGCTTCGGCTATTGGGTCCATTATGTATGCGATGTTGTGTACTCGCCCAGACGTCGCTTACGGGTTAAGCGTGACCAGTCGTTTCCAAAGTAATCCAGGTATGGCGCACTGGATTGCAGTCAAGAACATCTTGAAATATCTGCGGAGGACCAAAGATATGTTCTTGATATATGGTGGTCAGGAAGAACTCAGTATTGAAGGATATACTGACGCTTCGTTCCAGTCGGACCAGGATGATTTCCGATCGCAATCAGGCTATGTTTTTAGCTTGAATGGTGGAGCAGTGGTGTGGAAAAGCTTCAAACAGTCAACTGTTGCTGATTCCACAACAGAAGCCGAGTATGTTGCAGCCTCGGAAGCATCCAAGGAGGCAGTGTGGATTCGTAAGTTCGTGAGAGAACTTGGTGTCGTTCCTTCGAGTGCAGATCCTTTGGTTATCTTCTGTGATAACACTGGAGCAATCGCACAAGCAAAGGAACCACGGTCGCACCAGAAGTCCAAGCACATACAGAGACGGTTTCACTTGATCCGGGAGATCATTGATCGAGGCGAGATCAAAATTTGCAAGGTTCATACAGATGACAATCTGGCAGACCCGCTTACCAAGCCTCTGGCGCAGCAGAAGCATGTGAAGCACTGTAATAACATGGGTTTGAGATCTCTCAACCATTAGATTAAGTGCAAGTGGGAGATTGTTGGGGGTATGCCCTTAGGCTAATGTTTGAGGCCTTGGGATTGTATAAGTATCATGTAATAAACTCTTGTGTTTATAAAGGCATGGTTGTTATTCAGGTTGTTATCTTATCTGCTGTAATAAGTGTACTTCTGAATAATGTCTCAAAGCTGTTCAGCTAGGCTGACAGGCAATATGTCCTTAGTCGAGATATCTTGGTGAACTTGAGACAGCCTTGATATGGTTAAGACTAATATGTGTTCTAATCTTATAGGATGCTTCGAGCATGGAATAAGATGTAGACTCATGGGTGCATTGGATGTACTGGACAGACCCTACTAGGATATTCAATTGCTTGTCACAATGTGAATGATCCTTGTAAGCACCAAGTGGCACATTTTCCTTTGACTTGAGATCACTTGTGTTTCTAAATGATGATTGTCATTGTTTTGAGGTAGTTCAATATCATTTGAAACATAATGATTATAGACTATCTTGGATGGTGAGCTTGAGTCAGGTTAGGGCACTAGTGATAGATAAAGGATTGCCGTCTCCTTGTTTAAGGAGTGTGATGTTCTAAAGGGGCCCCCCTATATGAGATGATTGAGAAAGTGTATGGCCATACCCAGATGACTATGTTCATCTGATCTAATCATGCTCATCGTATTGGAGTTACAGGCTTGACATGCTTGTCCAATAAGAACATCCAGTGGCAAAGGAAACATGCATGCCTCGTGAGTTTGATTCACACTTGTGCCATGATTTGGGTGTAGTCTTGGAAGACTATTTCCTTTATATCGGGAGACAGTGATGTGTTGCTAGATACCCCTCACTGATCGTGATAACGTAAGTTATCGTTACCGACATTTAAAGGAAACCCTCAGGGTCGCACAATTTGATGATATGGCTTACTCAAGTCAGATCGTGTGGACTGAATTGTTTTAGTTCAGTTTAAAGGAGAGTAGACTCTGATTGTAAGTGAGATCTGGTCTGATCATGTTTGATTGATTAGAGCTTAAGATCGGTAAGCTTCGATCGAGAGTGTTGATGCTAGATCAGTGAGATCAAGTGCATCTAGAAATGTATGGTTAGATCTTGAACCTTCATGGTTCATATTAGATTTAGACCATGACATGGTTTGGTTTGGTCTTGGTTTGATTTGGTCGTTGGACCAAAGTCAATTGAACCGGTTCTAGGATGTGAACGCATGGTTCAAGTTAATTAAGCGTTTTGATGAGTTCACTAAGTGTGAACGTGTGGAATGAAGACTTTCCATATATGGAAGTCTCAACGCCAAAACGCTTAAGCCAAGAAACGCCTTTGCTTGATGGCTCTCGCTTGAGCGAAAGAGTGTGCTCTTGTGGGTGTATCATCGCCGAGAGTTGAGAGAGGCATTTTCGGCAAGCCAAACCAAGAAGACATCCAAGGATTCTCCTTCAAGCGATTTGGATTCTTGAAGCCCTTTGCTAGCACAAAAGGACGACAAGGAGCAAGCCAACTTCTTCTTGTGTGCGCGCCTTGTGGAGGAGACCTATCTTGTTCTCTCGATTCCAAGTCGCCTTCTTCCTCATGGCTTTGGTATAGATCTAAACTCCATCAAGTTAATCATGTTATCTTGCTAAGATCCATGGAAAACCCTTGCTTTCGCTTGAAAGTTTTATGCGCCACCCTTAAGGGTTTTTCGCCCCCCTCTTGAAAGGGGTTTTATATGCATGCGCTCCCCCTCAAAGGGGACCCTTCAGAACCCAAGTCACTTGACATATGTGTTTCCTTTGCCACTGGATGTTCTTATTGGACAAGCGTGTCAAGCCTGTAATTCCAATATGATGAGAATGATTAGATCAGATGAAACATAGTCATCTGGGTATGGCCATACACTTTCTCAATCATCTCATCCAGGGGGCCCCTATAGAACATCACACTCCAATCAAGGAGACGGCAATCCTATATCTATCACTAGTGCCCTAACATGACTCATGATCACTATCCAAGATAGTCTATAACCATTATGTTTCAAATGATATTGAACTACCTCAAAACAATGCCAATCATCATTTAGAAACACAAGTGATCTCAAGTCAGAGGAAATATGCCACTTGTTTGCATATAAGGATTATTCACATTGTGACAAGCAATTGAATATCCTAAGTAGGGTCTGTCCAGTACATCCAATGTACCCATGAGTCTACATCTTATTCCATGCTCGAAGCATCCTATAAGATTAGAACACATATTAGTCTCAATCATATCAAGGCTGTCTCATGTTCACCAAGATATCTCGACTAAGGACAAAACTGCATGTCAGCCAAGCTGAACAGCATTGAGACATTATTCAGAAGTATACATATTGTAGCAGATGATGTAACAACCTGAATAACAACCATTGCCTTTATAAACATAGAGTTTATACATGATACTGAAATAATCCCAAGGCCTCAAACATTAGCCTTAAGGGCATACCCCAACACACTGTAATGCTATAATTACTAGGAGTGGGAGGCAATTAGATGAACCTAAAGGGAAACCTGAGGATAATGAAAAAAAGCCTAATAATGAACTAGACTTGGAAAAATCTTCTGTGCATGAGCAGTCACATACTAGTTTGCCACCTCACAAGGGTGATGAACCCAAAGGTGATGAGCCATGTCAGGTTGATGTTTCTAAACCAAGTTCTCCTACACCTTATAGGCCACCTATACCCTTTCCCCAGAGATTAGTTCAAGCAAAATTAGACAAACAATTTGGGAAATTTCTTGATGTCTTGAAAAAGCTTTATATTAACATTCCATTCACTGAAGCTTTATCTCAAATGCCCACATATGCTAAATTTTTGAAAGAAATTTTGTCTAATAAGAGAAAGATAGAGGACTATGGTACTATGGCTTTAACTGAAGAATGTAGTGCTATTATCCAGAATAAACTGCCACCAAAATTAAAGGATCTAGGTAGTTTCTCTATTCCTTGTTCTATTAGAACTGTGGCTTTTGACCGAGCCTTATGTGATTTAGGTGCTAGAGTAAGCCTAATGTCATTATCTATTTGTAGGAAATTGGACATTGGTGAGCTTAAAACAACTTCAATATCTTTGCAACTTGCTGATTCATCGGTAAAGTACCTAGTTGATATTTTAGAAAATGTTCCAGTTCAAATAGGTAAGTATTTCATTCCAGCAGATTTTGTAGTTCTTGAGATGGAGGAAAGTCATAAGAATCCAATTATTCTTGGTAGACCATTTTTGGCCACAGCAGGTGCGGTCATAGATGTTAGGAAAGGAAAACTCATGTTTGATATTAATGAAAATATAATTGAATTTGATTTAACAGATTCATTGAAAAAAACATCATATTCACGATCATGTTGTAGTATTGATTTAGTTGATCATGTTGTTAGTGATGTGCACAATTTATTTGATGAACTTTCTAATATTGGGAATGAAACTTTTTCTAAGTGTGTAAATAGAGGATTTCAGGAGAAAATTGATTCAATTCCTGTAAAGAAAAAGAAGAAGAGACGAAGAAGAAAAGGAAGATCAAAATTGCTTGACAGAGGAAAAAAGATCTTGAGTAAAATTGGACACTGTTTCTTGAAGGAGCCTTATGTACTTAGAGGTGGTGAACAAAACATAGAGAAATCAGAAAGGTGACCGAAGGTACCACCACGATCAAATCCGAGTGCAGAACGGTCAAGCTAATGACTTTTAAATTAGCACTTCTTAGGAGGCAACCCAAGCACTCTTACTTAGCTTAGTTTCTTTTATTTTAGTTTATTTTTAGAGTTAATTTTTCTTTTCTTTATGCAGGTAAAATTGAGTTTGGTACAAAAATACAGCACCGCCATAATGAAAATTATGGGCCATATTTTCGGTCTGTTTTTGACCAGAAAGTTTTGATGCCATTACGGCACTGCCGTAGGTATTTTTACGGGCCGTATTTTCGCTCCGAAATCTTCCTGAGAGTTTTATCGCTTTTACGGTAGTACCGTAAACATTTCTACGTGCCGTATTTTGTGTCAAGAAAAAAAAAATTCTGCTCATTTTTATGGCACTGCCGTAACCGTTTTTATGATGCCGTAATTATGGCTGATTTTTGAACTAAGAGTTTTGAAGTTTTTACGGTAGTACCGTAATCATTTATACGGTACTGTAATTCCAGTCCATTTTCAACCCGAGAGTTTTCAGACGTTTACGGCACTACCATATAGAATATTACAGCCTGTGTTTTTTGAATTGAGCACATTACGGCACCGCCGTAATGTAAATTACAACCGTAATTCTATCGTCCCACATGATTTACTTTGTCATTTTTAGGGTTTCTGTACCGTGTTTTTGGGATTTCACTTGTTCTCTCACGCCGACCTCGAGCTTCCGACCTTCTCCATCCTTCAAAGCTCACCATCCCGTCCAGCTCCGACCGCCGATTTGGTACTATCTTGCCCGATCTCTTCATTATGGCGAGTTTTGGCGAGATTTCTGCCCCTTTCTCATTTTCTTCCGATTCTTAGTCGATTTCCAAAATATTTTCTTTCATTTGGTCCTTAGATAACTGGCGACTCTTCCTAGTTTGTTTCTAGAAAATTTTGACTGATTTTGGAGTGATTTTGAACCTCAAACGAGCTCAATTAGCTGTGTTCTTCAGTTTACTGTTCGCCCCCATTTTGTTTTCTAGTCAAATTTTTGGGTTTAAGCTTGGATTTAACTTAATCTTGTTTTTACAATGCTTGTTAATTGAAGATGTTCATTCCTAATGAAATTGAAAGTGTAATTTCTATTAGAATAAGATTTTTGCTATATTGTGTTCAAATTTCAGTTTGCAGCCTATTTCAACACAAGAGGTAATTAGATTCATCAGATGGCACCAAGAGTAAAATCAGTGGTCTCAAAGAAGAAGGGAAAGGCACCAGCTAAATCCTCAACTCCCCCAAATCCCTATGGTATCATTTTTAGGGATGAAATCCAGGAAACCAGATACAACCAATTGGTGGCCAGGAGAGTTGTCAACACTAAATATGTAGATCAACATACATTGGAGGCACTAGGACTATATGATGATGTTTTTTGGATGTTTGACCAGATAAGAGCCAAGAAATTCTTTCAAATGACACCGGCCACATATCTTCCTTTAGTTTTGGAATTCTTGAGCAGCATGGATATGGAGTTTCAGGAGTTCACTAATAGTCATGCTGACGGGGAGATCACTTTCAGATTAGCTAATATTGAAAGGAAGCTTACTTTGAGAGACATCAGATCCATTTTTCACTTAGCATCAGGGGGATACACCCAAGCGCCAGTGGGTTTCATAGAGAATGTTTTCTGGAACCAAATCACTAATGAAACCCATTTTTCTGCAGTTTCAGCCTGTGCCTCAAAGATCTCAAATCCATGTATTAAATATGTTCATAGAGTGTTGGCTCACACAGTCTTTGGGAGAGGTGATACTGACGGCATGGTCCGTCAATCTGAGTTATATTTCTTGTGGGGGATGTTGCACGGATTTCCAGTTGATGTAGTTTTCTTTCTAATCAAGCACATGGATAAGGTTGTCAGGGCTAAGAGGGGGGCGATTGTGATGGGAGGTTTGATTACTCCCATAGCCCTTCATTTGAATGTAGAACCCTATGGAGTTGAGGTGGCTAAAGGGAATGCAAGATTGGATATTGAGTCTTGCATAGCCATGAAGATGATTGTCCGAGAGGGGGATATCTTCTATTTGGTTCTTGGACCTGAAGCCCCCACCTTACCTCCGCTTCACCCTAAGAAGACCAATGTCAGAAATCAAGCTAATTGGAGGCTTTCACCAAGAGATGTCGAAGCTGCCTTCACACCACCTTTGGATTCTGTAGCACCACCACCCACCTGGCGTGGAAGAGATGACCCATTCGATATGGGTATGGACTCACCTTCCCATCATGCTGTAGATTCTTCCCATCATGCTGGAGGTTCTTCTCACAGACCTAGTGGAGGATGACCTAGGGTTTCAAGCGCTCTCTGCTGAGATGTACCATCAGGGACGTCTCATGGAGAGGATGCTTGATTCTATGGGGAGGATGACTGACTCCATGGATCATATTCACCAGGATGTTGAAGAGCTAGGCAACTACACGGAGGAGATGCGGAATTTCCTCTATGACCGTTTTGGTTTTGAGGACACCAGGAGAGGTGGATTCTATGGTGGAGACCAGGGAGGGCAGCAGGATGATCCTATGGATGCAGCCGCCGAGGACACAGAGGAGATTGGATCCGATGCTAATGAGTAGAGTTTTGTGAGTATTTCTTTTCCTTATTTCTTTGCATTCCATTTTCCTATCTCATTGATGTTTCATGTATTTATAGGGAAGGATAACTCCTTCAAACTTCTTGTGTCCGCCGATGCTATCCTACCTTGCTTTAGTTTGACTCTATCATGATTCGATTGGGTTGTATAACTATAATTCTGAATTTGTTCTAATATTGATTCGATTGGGTTGTATTGATATATTCTGAGTTTGAATTTTTGATATCGATGTGATTGAGTTGTATAATATTTGATGACATTTTGATATTGAGCACCTTGTGGAGGTGCACACTGATGTATGATGACATGTGTAATTTTGATTCTGAATGAGTATATGCGATCCCCTCTTGTTATAATTATCTTGTGGTGTGGTCTGTTTTCGAGGAACTTCTATTGATAGTATGATTCTCTTGATGATGGATGTGTTTATGCTTGTGAATAGGACTAGACCTATTGTGTCGAATTTATTTCTCTTATATATATCTGCCTATTGAAATTTTTCATTGATTGATAAATAAAATTTTGGGTGAACATGTTATTTGATGAATTTGGTTTGAAAAGTGAAGCTACTTCTTTGAATAAAATTAGCATATGAGTATGATTTTTGAATTGATATTGATTGATTAATTTAGTTGATGTTCATCCTATTTGCTATTTATTGGGAAGAAAGATTCCATGTTCCAAATAAAGAGAGTGATGACTCCCTTACTTGGCACTGCGCAAAATTGGCAGTGGTACTAAAGACATGGATTGAAGTCAAAATGAGAGAAAAATAAAAATCAAGAGAATGGCTCCTCATCTTGACACCGTGTTGATTTGAGGTGGTACCTAAATTAAGAGTTGAAGTCCAAAGAAAAATAGCATGTATCTATGTGGGTACATACCATGGAGAAAAATCGTTTCACATTAACTCCGCTATCTTGTGTAAGATTCTTCCTACTTAAAAGATATGAGTTCTATTATATTGATTATGTGATCAATGTATTCTAACATTGTCACCAAAAAAAAGGTGGGAATCGAATTAGAGAATGTGAACGATACATAAAAGGGAGGAACTAAAAAAAAATTATGAGTGGAAAAAGATCTTGGAAATCCTATTCCTACAAACAAAAGTATGATAGGTTTGAACTGAAACTGGGTGAAATCTTGAGATTGAAATTCTACATATTATACAAGTTGTGAAGTTTTATTTGATTAAGTTGTGGATCTTGAGAATTGAATTCAAAGGATGATATGTTTATTTGAAATTTTATGAAACAATTGGTGAGATTTTTCATTGGTGATTGTATTTTAGAAATTTATTCTTCATGAGAAAGTCTTTTCCTTTGATCAATTTTTGATTTTGCTTGAGGACAAACAAAGTTTGGGCCTTATGTATTTGATGACACGAAAATTCATAGTATATTTTGTGTCATTTAATAGGCCTTTTTGTGTCATATTCATGCTCTTTTGCTTATTTTTATGCCTTTTTTTTTATCAAATATTGCGGAATCTATACTTTTTTGTGTTTTGATCATTTTCAGGTAAAAAGGCACTATTTTAAGGCGTTTTCAAGCAAATTCAGATGCATAGATGAATCCCCATCATCAAGAGAAGTTTACATGTCAAATTTCACGAAGATTGGAGCTTCAGACAAAAAATACGGCAGGGCCGTAATCCAAATTACGGTATCATGGTTTTACTGAATCTACAGAATAAACCATGGCACTGCCGTAATTTCCGAGCACTACTGTATTCTGGGTCGATTTCTGTACATAAAGTTTTTCAGATTTTATGGCACCACCATAAACCATATTACGGGCCATAATTTGGGTTGATTTCCGACCAGAAAGTTTTGCAGATTTTACGACACTGTCGTAAATCATATTACGGGCCATAATTTCAGGAGATTTTCTTACCGAATATTTTTCATGATCACGGCACTACCGTGGTTGTTTTCACATCTTGTATTTCTTTCTAGATTCTTCACAGAATAAAATACAGCACTGCCGTAATCCAAATTACGACCGTAATTCTAACCCAGGCGGCCGATTTTTCTAGACTTTTTGAAGACCAATTCTTGGGCAGATGATTGCGGACGATTTGGACCATCAATTTGAGATTCGTAAAAAGGGAAATACTTGTCAGACCGAGGAGAGGAGACACACATGAAAAGCCCCAATTTTGATCCACGTTCGAGAGAGAAATCGTGATCTTTACCGTCGCCCTAGGTTTCGCTGCTGTGATGTGTACAGTGCATCTCCGGCCATAAAATTTGAAGGGAAGCTGTGCCTAGAGGAGGAGAACATACCCCAGAAGTTTCAGAGCGAAAGGAGATCGATCGGAGGAGAAATTAACAAAAGAGGCATCGCCGCCACTATTCATACTCGAAATTACAACTGTAATTTTTATTACAGCCGTGCTGTTAGTTGAATTTCTACTTTCTCTTCAATTTCTGATCCTTCGAAGCCATGGTTTATTGTAATTCTTCAACTATGCTAGATTAAACACTTTTTGGGACATGGGGGTGTAATGCCCATAATTTCTTAATGACTAGATGATTTTTATTTCATTAGGATAATCTTACTATGATAATTCTACTTATGTGATGATTGCCCTTAATTCTCCATACTTTCATATTATCAGCATGATTTAGAGTTTTTGCGATATGGACTGAAAAGTGACATGCGAAAACTTGGAGCCCTAAAATTGAGATTTAGGAACTCATCGTAAGAAATTAGGTTTGTTCTTATTTCTAGATTTTAGAAGTTTATTGCCATGATTGATAATCTGATCTAGGATTGAGTTATTGAAATAAACATGATGATACTGTAAGAAATTAAGTATTGGATCTTTGGAGAACCGTAAGTAGAACCTGTAAAAACTAAAGTATGAAAGTATTTAGTTTTCACTTGAGATAATTGACTTAGAATTTGGATGCACGAAAGTGATCTTTGAGTTCTTTGTCAATGATTTACTTATCCTTAGCATTGAATAAATCCTGCGCGAAAGTGAGGATTGGTTCTTTGTAAATTGTCTGCGCGAAAGCGGGATGATTTCTTTATAAAGTAAATTTTATCTTTATCATAATAAGACTAAACTGACGAGCACTTATTTATATCTAGTCATAGAAATTAAGGTGGATGAAACCCTAGTCCCAGTTTCTCTCTCGGACTTTTTCGTGTTATTTCCGATAGTTTGCTTTCATCATTTTCGATTGCCTAGCTAGTGAGAAATTGATTATTCAGTACTTGACAAATGAGGTCTCTATGGTTCGATATCTTATTTATTACTTCGAATATCCGTGCACTTGCGGACACAACAAGATCACTTTCATGTATCCAATCTCTATGTCAATCTTCTCAAGTGAAAACTGATGGGGGCAGAGACCACTGGCTACGAAGATACAAGTGGAGCCTAAGGTTGCCATAGGCAAAGGCTCGGAGGCTCGCGAATAAGATAGCAAGCTCAATGACAAAAGCTAGCTCAATAATTGGAAAATAACCACTCAATAAACTCAAGATGCTTAAGCTTACAATGTTCAAAGAAAGGTTGCCGCATTCTACTAACTAAGAATTGCTTCCATATGCGGTAACTCAAGATCAAACTTCAGCCCAAGATCTCATCCAACGGTCAAGGTTCATCAAGGGATATCTTCTCCAGCAAAGCATTAAGACCCCAACAACGTGCAAGCTTACGATGGAAACAACAATGTACATTTACAGCCAACAAAGGAAACTCTTCAACATCTCCTTGCAGCCAACGATCATCTTCAACCAAGGAATCGTCAATGCTTACATCAACTCCTCACAAGGAAGCCTCAACTTCTCGCTGCTGCTCAAGAATGGAAGTTACAACGTTCAGCAACAACGTCTCCAAGCTTCTCTATATGTATCCTCACGCATCTTGTAATCAACAGATTTGAAGTTGAATGAATTTTGGAAATGGTTTTCTTCCGATGGAATCGGATGTCTCTTTTCTCCTCTGAGGTGCTTCTGTCACCTACCTTTCCCCTCTTCCCCATCTAGGGCCGAGTGATGACACCAAAATTCATAGTATATTTTGTGTCATTTCATGTGTCTTTTTGTGTCATAATTATGCTCTTTTGCTTGTTTTTAAGCCTTAATTGTCAAATATTGCAGAATCTACACCGTTTCTTATTTCTGATCATTTTCAGGTAAAAAGTGCCCTATTTTGATGGATTTTGGAAGATTTGTGCACACCAATGGATTCCAGACGTCGAAACGAAGCTACCCATCAAATTTCATGAAAATCGGAGCTATTTTGCCAAAATATGACATTACCGTATTTTTGGGACAAAATCTCATGGTACCGTATTTTTGGAGGATTTTATACAGAAAGTTTCTGAATTCTGGGTAAAAATACGGCACTGCCGTTTCAAAATACGGTACCGTATTTCGTGCTCTATTTTCTGATTTTTCTGCTTGAATTTGCGGGGACCATAACTTTTGATCTAGAAGTCCAAATTGAAATCCAAAAGTTGATGCGAACTCGTCGTAAAGAGGAGAAGACACACGAAGTGAAAGCCCCAATTTTTATCCAGTATTGAGAGAGCAATCATCAGAGAGGTGGTTAGGGTTTGTCCTCACGCCGAGAGGTGTAGAGGACATCTTAGATTGTAATTTTTACACCGAAGCTTCCTCTGGAGTAGGAGAGCACGCCCCAGAAGTTTCAGAGCATTTGGAGTCTGATCGAGGGAGAAATCATCAAAATAGTGGTGACAGCATTGTTCATAAGCGAAATTACGGGTTGTATTTCAATTACAACCCTGTTTTGTAACTTTTCTTCCCCTTTTTCGCTTTCTAATCCTCTAAAATTATGGTTTGTTGTAATCCTTTCACCATGAACGCTTAGATCTTCTTTTGGGACATGGGGTGTAATCCCCTTACTTTGTTAATGACTAGAAAACATTGATCTTTGTCAAGTTTAATTTTAATATGATAATTTTACTTTTGTGATTGATTGTTCTTTAATTATCTTTAGTTTTATAAATATCAGCATATTTTAGAGTTTTGCGAAATAGACCGAGAGGTTGATCGTTTGAAATTCGGAACCCTAGGAATCATTGAGTTTGGAACTATCGTGAGAGATTAGGTAGTTTTTCGAATTCTGATCTTTAGTGATTTTATTGCCATGTTGAGTTTCTGATACTTTGGATTGAGTTATTGTGTTAGACTTGATTTGATCTTGCACGAGAGTGAGGATCGAGTCGTCGGAAAACCATAAGTAAAACCTGTGTTGAGTTTCAGGATGCACGAGAGTGATCCTTGAGATTCCACTTGAGATGATTGACTTAGAATTCGGATGCACGAGAGTGATCCTTGAGTTCTTTGTTCAATGATTCACTTATCTTTAGCATTGAGAATAGATCTTGCACGAGAGTGAGGATCGGTTATCTGCATGATTGTCTGCACGAGAGTGAGACAATACTTTTATGAAGTGAATTAGGTCTTTATCATAATAGAATTAAACTGACAACCTTTATTTCCTTCTAGTCATTAGAATTAAGGTGGATGAAACCCTAGTCCCAGTTTCTCTCTAATTATCTTTTTCGTGTGTTCTCCATCATTGCTTTTCATCATATTCGGTTTGCTTAGCTAGTGAGAATACAACTATTTGGTACTTAACAATAAGGTCTCTGTGGTTCGATATCTATTTTATTACTTTGAGTATCCGTGCACTTGCGGACACAACAAGTTTTTGGCGCTGTTGCCGGGGACCTTAGTTTTGTTAATATCAAAATAGTTGTTAGTATTGCTAGACTAAGTTTTATTTATTTTTAGTTTTAACTTTGTTTTCTACTTTTGCAGGTTTTGGATTTTCATAGTTGTGACAGAGCTGTGATATCTAAAAATTTGTGAATTTGCTTGTGTTTTAGTTTTTCTATTTTTTATATATTCTGAAAAAAAAAAATTTTTTCTAATTGATTTGTGTTGGATAATCTTTCTGTTCTTGATAGATTTGAAGATATGTCTTTTAATCACAACTCATGGGCAACTCAAAGAGGTGAGGTATACATGCCACAAGGCAATTATGAAAATAATTCATTGAGCACACTTGAAGATACGTTTAACTCTTATATGCACTCTTTTTATTCTAATAGATGTGATATTTGTGGATCTATTGGTCATTACACTTCTAATTTCCAATTTTTAAATTCCAATTCATCATGGTATCAAGATGATCAATATGATTCTAGATCTTTTTATGATGATTGCTCAAACTTTACTTCTGAACTATGCTTTGAGGATACTGAAAAATCTAGTTTAGAGATTATGTTTGAAAAGTTCATGAAACAAAATGATGATGTGAGTGAGACCCTCAAACAAATCAATTCTAGGTTGGATGACATGGTTGCACACAATGAAATTTTAGAAACCCAATTAGCACAACAAGCTTGTTTATTTGAGTTTGATTTGGAAACTAAAGAAGTTGATTTAGAAAATTCCCCCTCTGATTATGATTGTTTTGAGATTGAGCCTTATGTGAACATTAATGAATCTCACTTTAATTTTGATGATAGTAAAATTGATTCATCTGATAGTTTATTTGTGGACAAGTTTGAAGAAATTGAAAAATCTCCTTTTGATTTTAGTGATGGTCATGAAATTAATTCTTTTGATGACATATTATTTATGGTTAAATCTGATTCTTGTAATTCTGAGATTGATTCTTGTGACTCTTATGATGATGAATTAATTGAGGAAAAATTTGAGGAAATTGAAACTGATAAATCCCCTTTTGATGAAATTGACTCTTTTGAAGAAAATTCTGATCTTGATGGTAAATTGTGTGTAGCTAAATCTAAAGAACTTGAAAAAGGATTGAAAATTGCTAAATTTGATGATTTTGACTCTGATGTTGATGATTCTGAAATTGTTGAAAAACATGAGAATATATATTTTGAAGAGCCACACCCTGATTTTATTGATGATAATTTTGAAATTGACAAATTATTAGATTGTGAGCATGAGGAATTTGAAAAGGATTTGAATATTACAAACATAGATGAATCTCACCATGATGATGTTTTGCCCATATCTAATGTTCGCTCTTTTGATTTATTTGAGAAAGTGTGTTTTATTGAGGAATCTAATGAAAGACATAAAACTTATTTTGATGATCCAATGCTTATATCTTTTGATCAAAGTCCTATGGCCATTGAAAATATAAATCTAAAGAAGGGACTTATGATTTTGCTCTCTGACAAGCATAGGAAAATCATTGAAAATTTTGATTCTGATTTCTGCATATTTAAGAAAGCCACTTTAATTGAGATTTATAAGCAATTCTGGATTTTTGGATTAGTGGCTAAACTTTTTGGACAGAGAAAATGCAGAAAATTGTTTGCTCTTTACTTTGGTACTGATTCACCTGCTTCACCATGATTTTTGGGTTTTGGTCAAGCTAATGACCTAAAAATTAGCGCTTCTTGGGAGGCAACCCAAGCACTTTTGCTTAGCTTAGTTTCTTTTATCCTGGTTTATTTTTAGAATTAATTTTTCTATTTTTTTTGTAAAAAAAAATTAAGAAAATTGCGCAAAATACGGCACTACCGTATTTTTGAGAAAATCTTTCACGGTACCGTATTTCTGCCGATTTCTGACCCAAGAGTTTTATGCATATTACGGCACTGCCGTAAAGAATTTCATGGTACCGTATTTGAAATCTGCAAATTACTTATTTGAGTAGGTGTTTTCTCGCTGCGATTTTAAAAATCTAGGTTGTGAAAAATTTTGATCTTTGGCACCATCACGAAGTACTCATCTTTGTCTATTGTTTGGATATTTTTGCCAAATTTTAAAGTCAATGGATCATCTTAAAACACATAGCATCTTTTGGTAAATGATTAATTTCTGCAGCAATTTTCTTTTGACTAATTTGATTAGCACTTTTGCTGCAAGTTCTTAAGATGCTTAAATAACTTAAAACCCAGATTTTTCGCATGGAATATGAAGAACATGTGTCATTCTATCTTGTGGATTAATTATTTTTATGATTTTATTTTCTGATTATTTTAGGACACATGGCAACTTTTTGAATCTGATTAACTTTTGTGCAGTTTTTTGCAGTTTTGTAATATGAGTAGCCTTCTTTCTGTTGATACCCTAAATTCCTGACATATTTTGATCCTTTAATTCTCATGCGTCTGAAAATAACATATCTTATTCTACAACTTGGTTCTGTCCATTTTCTATTTGGATCATTAAATTTATTCTAGGGTATGGCTACTTTTCATAAAAAATTCAAAAATTGCTTGGTTTGCTTTCTACTTGTTATTGCTTCTTTTGACTCCAGATTCAGAAATCTTCAAGAGCAATTGTCCTCCACCTCTTGCGGAGCATCACCAGCGGATTCTTGCTTCTTCTTCTACCTCTATTTCCATTGATTATATTTATTTTATTTATTTATGCAGCAGACTCTTCATTAGTGACTCTGATTTTTTTTATGCAGCATTATTTATCACCGCCCACTGGCCGACGATCTCACCTCCAGGACTGTAGTCTCTAGTAGGCCACTAGGATTACTCACTCTACTGTCGGCACCACCATCATCGCTAGCAGCTTTTCAGCTAGCCTCTGTTCACCCTCTACTTTTCAGCTGCATCAACTCTTTTCACCAGCACTCTTCTGGACCATCGATGATATCTCTGATTATTCTTTGAGAAAATCATTTCTATCATTATTATTTTAGAGACTATTTTTTAAAAATAACTGATCCTTATGTATCTTAAATTGTGCAGGTAAAATTTTCAAAAGGCACACCTTTGGACTTTGCAGCATTTGCCCCGACACTATTTTTGGTCTGAGCCTTATGTATTTTTGATCAGAGCTTGCTACATAGTTTTGTGAGTATTGTTTGCACTCTCTTGTATTCATGATTAATTTATATGGTTGCATCTTTGATTTGCTTTTGATTGTATCACTTATTGAGATTTCTATTATACAAGGTTGTTTGAGTCTATCATGTCACACTTTTGACTATGATTCTATGAGTTTCATGCTTCACACCTTTTTCATTGACATTGACATATTTTGAGGTTTAAAAATTTTTATGACTTGAATCCATGGGATAAGAGATGTGTAGATTAAACATTGATTATGAAAATTCATGCTAATGCCTGTGAATGCAGATACACCTATTATGTTAAATTTATTTCTTCAATATATATCTACTTGTTGAAATTCTTCATTGATTGATGCATAAGGTTTTTGGGTATGTATGTTGTTTGATGAATGGAATCTAAGGGTGAAGCATCTTACTTGAATAAAATGAGCATATGAGTGTAATTTTTGAATTGATGTCAATTGATTAACCTAGTTGATGTTTGATTTATCTCACTATTTGTTGGGAAGAGGGAATCCAGGATCCACAAAAATAGTGAGAGACTCCTCTACTTGGCACTGTGTAAAATTGACAGTGGTACCTACGAGATGGGTTGAAGTCTATATATATATATAAAGAGAGAATAAAAATAATAACAATGACAACTCTACTTGGCACTGTGTAAAATTGACAGTGGTACCTAAGACAAGAGTTGAAGTCCAAAAAAAAAGTATGTATCTATGTGGGTATATGCAGAAATAAAAAAAAATAATAAAAAAAAAGAGGGGCAAGAAAAGAGAGGTTCTGTGTGGAAAAAAATGTTGGAGAATTTATTCCTGTAAACAAAGGTATGATAGATTTAAACTGAAACAAAGGTGAAATCATGAGACTGAGATTCTTTTCATTATGCGAGTTGCGAAGTTTCATTTGATCAAAGTTGTAGAACTTAAAGATTAAATTCAGAGGACGATGTATTTATCTGAAATTTTGTGCAAAAAGTTGGTGGAATATTTCATGAGTGATTATATTTAGAAATTTATTTTTCATAAAAGAGCATATTTTCCATACTTAGCATTGTTCTTATTTTTTTGCTTGAGGACAAGCAAAGTTTGAGCCTTATGTGTTTGATGACACCAAAATTCATAGTATATTTTGTGTCATTTCATGTGTCTTTTTGTGTCATAATTATGCTCTTTTGCTTGTTTTTAAGCCTTAATTGTCAAATATTATAGAATCTACACCGTTTCTTATTTTTTGATCATTTTCAGGTTAAAAGTGCCATATTTTGATGGATTTTGGAAGATTTGAGCACACCAATGGATTCCAGACGTCGAAACGAAGCTACCATCAAATTTCATGAAAATCGGAGCTATTTTGCCAAAATACGGCACTACCGTATTTTTGGGATAAAATCTCATGGTACCGTATTTTTGGAGGATTTTATATAGAAAGTTTTTGAATTCTGGGTAAAAATACGGCACTGCCGTTTTCAAAATACGGTATCGTATTTCGTGCCCTGTTTCTCGATTTTTCCACCCGAATCTTGCGGGGACCATAACTTTTCATCCAGAAGTCCAAATTGAAATCCGAAAGTTGCTGCGAACGCGTCGTAAAGAGGAGAAGATACACGAAGTGAAAACCCTAATTTTTATCCAGTATTGAGAGAGCAATTGTCAGAGAGGTTGTTAGGGTTTGTCCTCACACCGAGAGGCGTAGAGGACATCTCAGACCATGGTCTCTACACCGAAGCTTCATCTGGAGTAGGAGAGCACGCCCCAGAAGTTTCAGAGCATTTGGAGTCCGATTGAGGGAGAAATCATCAAAATAGTGGTGATAGCACTGTTCACAAGCGAAATTACGGGTTGTATTTCAATTACAACCCTGTTTTGTAACTTTTCTTACCCTTTTTCGCATTCTAATACTCTGAAATTATGGTTTGTTGTAATCCTTTCACCATGAAAGCTTAGATCTTCTTTTGGGACATGGGGTGTAATCCCCTTAGTTTGTTAATGACTAGAAAACATTGATCTTTGTCAAGTTTAATTTTAATATGGTAATTTTACTTTTGTGATTGATTGTTCTTTAATTCTCTTTAGTTTTATAAATATCAGCATGTTTTAGAATTTTGCGAAATAGACCGAGAGGTTGATCATTTGAAATTCGAAACCCTAGGAATCGTTGAGTTTGGAACTATCGTGAGAGATTAGGTAGTTTTTTGAATTCTGATCTTTAGTGATTTTATTGTCATGTTGAGTTTCTGATACTTTGGATTGAGTTATTGTGTTAGACTTGATTTGATCTTGCACGAGAGTGAGGATCGAGTCGTCGGAAAACCATAAGTAAAACCTGTGTTGAGTTTCAGGATGCACGAGAGTGATCCTTGAGATTCCACTTGATATGATTGACTTAGAATTCGGATGCACTAGAGTGATCCTTGAGTTCTTTGTTCAATGATTCACTTATCTTTAGCATTGAGAATAGATCTTGCACGAGAGTGAGGATCGGTTATCTGCATGATTGTCTGCACGAGAGTGAGACAATACCTTTATGAAGTGAATTAGGTCTTTATCATAATAGAATTAAACTGACAACTTTTATTTCCTTCTAGTCATTAGAATTAAGGTGGATGAAACCCTAGTCCCAGTTTCTCTCTAATTATCTTTTTCGTGTGTTCTCCATCATTGCTTTTCATCATATTCGGTTTGCTTAGCTAGTGAGAATACAACTATTTGGTACTTAACAATAAGGTCTCTGTGGTTTGATATCTATTTTATTACTTCGAGTATCCGTGCACTTGCGGACACAACACCGAGTCCCTCTCACTTCCCTTCTTCTCTAATCTCTTCCTCCTCCCGAAACTAAGCTTTCCAGTCACGCGTGTTCTAGGATTTCTGGAATTTCTAGTGTTTGCCGCTGACGATCCAGCCTTCGGATCTCCATGAAACTTCAGCCACCACTTCGCCTTCTGCCACAGAACCATCAGCCGCTGGCATCACTCCATCCACCTCTCCGATTTCGATCCCTTGTTTCTGCCCTGCACGCGACCTAATCCCGCCTTTCACTGTCGTCGTCCTCCGACCGGCCCCTGTCCACCGCGAAACTCTGGCCGCGCTATCACCACCATCACAGTGACTCCCAGTCGTAGCAGGTCTAGCGATCGTGCACCACCGGACGACCGCTGACCAACTCTACTCTAGACGCGCCACCTCCCCTGTTTCAGATCTATTTTAGTTTCCTGTTTCAGTTTTCCTGCATTGCTAATCTGATTAAGCTATTTCTTGTAGGGATTTTAAGAATTTGGTGCAACAACAATCTTGACATTCAACACGGATATAAAGTACAAATGTTGTTCTATCATTTGGACCAGTTGGGGAAGATTTAGATTGAACATAGCAGCCTACATGACACTGCAACTTTTGATAAATGATTAAATCCTGCATTTGTTTTCTCAACTAATCTGATTAGTATGTTTTGTGCAGGTACTTTGAGCAATTGGTGCAACAAAGATCTTAAAATTTGGTTGGATTATGTTGCACACATCATGTTCTACCGCTAGGATTAGTTGGATCCATGAAAGAATGAATGGTTCAACCTAGGAGGCATTGCAAAAGCTGTAATCTGATAAATTTCTATACTATGTTAATTACCAATCTGATTAGCTATTTTCTTATAGATGCCATACATTCCACATAGTTCTTCATGCTCCAATCTTTATTCGATTGAAACAACTAGTTTTGCTCTACATCTCGGTTTAGTCGGCATGAATTTTTGATTTATGGATTTTCCTACAACATATAGCTACTTTTTGTAAATGATTAGAGTTGCCCTAGAATTCTGATAGCTATTTTCTGGCTGTATTCTGAATTTTGATTTTTCTAAAAAAAATAAAAAAAACATAAAAAAATTAGTCTTAATCAGTAGTTTAAATCACATGCTTCCCCCCTACATCAAATACTAAATACTTTCATATTTTAGTTTCACAGGTTCTGCTTAAGGTTTTCCAATGATCTGATACTTAATTTCTTATAATATCTTCATGTTTAATTCAATAATTCTTCCTAGATCAGATTATTAACAAGTCAATAAACTTCTAAAATCTAAAAATAAGAACAAACATAATTTCTTACGATGAGTTCCTAAATCTCAATTTTAGGGTTCCAAGTTCTCGCAAGTCACTTTTCAGTCCATATCGTAAAAACTCTAATACATGCTGATAATATGAAACTAGAAAGAATTAAAGACAATCATCACTTAAGCAGAATTATCATAACAAAAGTTCCCAGACGAATCAAGGATCATATAGTCATTATGAAACTAAGGGGATTACATCCTTTGTCCCAAAAGAAAGTTACGCTACCATGGAGTTAAAAATACAATAGAAATTTATTAAAAAATCAGAATTCGACAGAGGGAGAATAGAAGAGTTACTGAATTCACGGGGGTGTAAAAATTACACACCACTGTAATTTTTGTTTCGGATGAAGAGTACTGCTACAGTACGTTACATTATTGCTACAGTAATGGCTACTACAGTAAAATCGCGAAACACTATTCTGCTCGAAACTTCTTTCTTTGATTTCTCTCTCGTCTGAACTCCTTTCGATCTGAAATTTTTGGTGTATCCCTCCTCCTAAGGACGAAGCTTTCTTGTAAATTTTGTGGCCTGAGGTGGCCTCTACGCCTCCCGGAATGACGCCGAGCCCTAGGGACACCCTTTTCGATTTCTCCCTCGATTGGTGATGAAATTCGATGATTCTTGTCCTCAAATCTTCTCCTGCTCTTATAGAACGATCCCCTTTTTAAGGATTTTGAAATCGTGCTCTAGATCTTCTGATTTTGCATTGCAAAAATTGAGCTTTGGAGCGGCTGCGGAAGACTCGTTCAAATTCAAAATTAAGGTCGTAATTTGGTTATGTGGAAAATTTCCAAGAAATTATGACCCATAAAAAATATTACGGCAGTGCCGTAATTTGTTCTGTGAATTTCTGGGCAGAAATTATGGCCTATAAAAATATTATGGCACTGCCGTAATTTCTTCTATGTATTTCTGAGCAGAAATTACGGCCCGTAAAAATCATTACGGCAGTGGTGTAATCTGGGCAGAAAATTACACCCATAAAATTAATTACGACAGGGGTGTAATTTTCTGACTATCTCTGATTTACATGAAAATTGACTGGCAGCTTCGTCTCGGTGTCTGGAATACATTGGTGTGCTTAGATCTTTCAAAATCCATCAAAATTAGGTAGTTTTTACCTGAAAATGATAAAAAATGAGAAAATATATAGATTCCATAATATTTGATAAATAAGGCTTAAAAACAAGCAAAAGAGCATGAATATGACACAAAAAGACCAATCAAATGATACAAAATATACTATGAATTTTCGTGTCATCAAATACATAAGGCTCAAACTTTGCTTGTCCTCAAGCAAATGAATAGAATAAAGAACAATGCTAAGTATGGAAAATATTCTCTTTTATGAAAAATAAATTTCTAAAATATAATCACTCATGAAATATTCCACCAACTGTTACACAAAATTTCAGATAAATACACTGTCCTCCGAATTTAATCTTTAAGATTCACAACTTTGATCAAATAAAATTTCACAACTCGCATAATAAATAGAATCTCAATCTCATGATTTCACCTTTGTTTCAGTTTAAATCTATCATACCTTTGTTTACAGGAATAAGATTTCTGAAATCTTTTTCCACTCAAAATTTTTCTCTCTTTTTTTTGATGGCATGTACCCACATAGTTACTCACTTTTTATTTGGACTTCAACTTATCTTCGGTACCACTGCCAATTTTACACAGTGCCAAGTAGAGGAGTCATTTTCTTTTTTTTTTCTCTCTCTTTTTTTTACAGACTTCAACCTATATCTTTGGTACCACTGCCAATTTTACGCAGTGCCAAGTAGGGGAGTCTTTCTCTCTTTTTGGATCTTGGTTTCTTTCTTCCCAACAAATAGTAAGATAAACTAAACATCAATTAGGTTAATCAATTGACATCAATTCAATAATTACACTCATATGCTGATTTTATTCAAGAAAGATGTTTCACTCTTAGATTGCATTCATCAAACAACATACCTACCCAAAACCATATGCATCAATCAATGAAGGATTTCAACAAGTAGATATATATTGAAGAAATAAATTCAGCATAATAGGTATATCTCCATTGTACTTCTGATTGCCAATTTTTAATTCCTCCAAATCCCAATTCACCATGGTATCAAGATGATAAATATGATTCTAGATGGGAAAATCGCCAAACTTCTTTTTATGATAATCGCTCAAACAATAATTCAGAACCATAATTTGAGGATACTGAAGAATCTAGGCTAGAGTCCTTGCTTGAAAAATTTATGGCTAGTCAAAATCAATTCATGTCAAGTCAAAATAAGGAGATTGAAGATCTTAGAGGGGTGATTGATCAGCTTAATTCTGAGGTAGGATCTTTAACAGCACATTCTAAAATGTTAGAAACCTAGATAGCATAATAAGGTTGTTTATTTGAGTTTGATTTGGAAACTGAGGAAATTGATTTAGAAAAGTCTCCCTCTGATTTTGATTGTTGAAATTGATTCATTTGATAACATTAGTGAATCTCAGTCTGTTTTTGATAATTCTGAAATTGATTCATTTGATAAATTATTTGTGGACAGGTTTGAGGAAATTGATTTTGAAAAATCCCCTTTTGATTCTAGTGAATGTTATGAAATTGATTCTTTTGATGATATATTTTTTATGGTTAAATCTGATTCTTGTAATTCTGAGATTGATTCTTCTGATTCTTCTGATGATGAATTATTTGTGGAAAGACATGAGGAAACTGATTTTGATGATAATTTTAAAATTGATAAATTATTTAATGATGGACATGAGGAACTGGAAAAATGTTTTGAATATTACAAACATTGATGAATCTCACTCTAATGTTTTGCCTATATCTACTGTTCAACCTTTTGATTTATTTGAAAAATTATGCTTTATTGAGGAATCTAATATGAGACAGAAAGACTATTTTGATGATCCAATACTTGAATCTTTTGATCGAAGTCCTATTGCAATTGAAGATATAAATTTGAAGAAAGGGCTAATGATTTTACTTACTGATAAATATAGGAAGATCATAAAATACCCTTTGAGTAGAATTAAAAATTTTGATTTTGATTTCTGCATATTTGAGAAAGCCATGTCGATCGTGATTTATATGAAATTTTGGATGTTTGGATTAGTGGCTAAACTTTTAGGACAACGAAAATGCAGAAAATTATATGCTATTTACTATGGTACTGATCCTCCTACTTCGCCATGATATTTGAGTTTTGGTCAAGCTAGTGACCTAAAAATTAGCGCTTCTTGAGAGGCAACCCAAGCACTCTTTTTTTATTTAGTTTATTTTTAGGACTAATTTTTTCTTTTCTTTTTGCAGGAAAATCGAGTTTTGCACAAAATATGGCACTACCGTAATGAAATTTACAGGCCATAATTTTGGTCCATTTTCGACCAAAAGGTTTTGTGGTTATTACGGCGGTATCGTGAGTCGTTTTACGTGCTGTAATTGTGCTTGAAATTTTTTTTGAGAATTTTACTTCTATTGCGGGACTACCGTAATCATTTTCATGGGCCGTATTTTTTGAATAATTTTTGACCTGAGAGTTGCTGTGATTTGGTTCGTATTACGGTAGTACATAACTTTTTCCTCCTGCCGTAATTTTGTCTTTATTTTGTAAAAAAAAATCTCTGTTTTACGGCACCACCGTAAGAAAATTTATGTGCCGTAATTTTGTGTGATTTTCAACTAGAGTGTTTTGAGATTTTTGTGCAAATACAACAGTGCCGTAACCATTTTTAAGATACCGTAATTCCAGTATATTTTTGACCAAAAAATTTTGTGTATATTATGGCACTGCCATAAGGATTTTTACACCCGTAATTTAAAAAAATCTGCATTCTGCTTATCTGATTATGTGTGTTTTCGCAGTGATTTTAAGAAACTATTGTGGCAAAATTTTTAATCTTTGGCACAATTTGGAACTACTCATCTTGCTCTATTATTCGGATATTTTATTAAATTTTAAAGTCCATGGATCATTCTATGACACATAGCATCTTTTGGTAACTGATTAATTTCTGCAGTTAGTTTTATTTACTGATCTAATTAGCGTTTTTGCTGCAGGTATTTAAGATGCTTTAATGAGTTGTAACACTGATCTTTCACATGAAATAGAGAGTACATGTTTTGTTCTATCTTGTGGATTAGTTGTTTTCATTAAAATATTTTCTGATCATTCTAGGAAGCATGACAACTTTTGAAGTCAGATTAATTTCAGTGCAGTTTTAATTTAGTAATCTGATTAGTCCTCTTTTTGTTAATACCCTAAGTTCCTGACAGATATTATTCCTTTAATTTTCATACGCCCGGAAAGAACAAGTTTTATGTTACTACATGGTTATGTCGATTTTCTTTATAGATCATTAAATCTTATTCTTGGGTATAGCTACTTTTCGTAACTGAATCAGTAGGCTGCTCTGCTTTCCTTGGACACCTGCAGCTTCTTCTCTAGATTCGCAGCACCTTAGATTACCAGCCACTACTGCTTCTTCAGCGCTCATAATCTTCATATCTCCCAGCCGGCAATCTACTACATCGCCACCACCAGCACCTCTTACTTCTACTGCCTCTGTTTCCATTGATTTTATTTTTGCAGCAAAATCTTCAATTAGTGACTCTGATTTTTTTTCTATGTAGCATCATCTCTTGCCGCCCTCCAGCTGACGACTTCGCCTCTAGGACTATAGTCTCCAGCAGGCCACTGGAGACTACTCATCATCACTCTACTGTCGGCACCATCATCTTTATTGCTAGCAGCTCCTCCGCCCGCACCCTCCTGGACCACCGACGATATATCTGATTTCTATATTTTTTTAGCTAAAGTAAGATACTATTTTTGGGCTGAGCCTTATGTATCTAAAAATATGCGCCGGTGAAATTTTTAAGAAGGTGCATCTTTAAGGACGATCCAGCCGCACCTGCCCCAATGCTATACCCCGAACAATGATTGAGCTTGCTATATAGTTTTGTGAGTATCATTTGCACACTCTTTTATTCATGATTATTTCATATGGTTGCATCTTTGATTTTATCATGGTTGTATTACTTTATGGTTTTCTCTGGAAAAGTTATTTAAGGATATATGGATTAGTTATTTTGATCTGATGTGACTATGTAAGTCTACACATTTTTTTCAAATTGGTTTTATGGATATGATAAGATTAATGATTGTAAAACTTTTAATTTGATGATATGTTTTTCCTAGAAGGGTGGATTTTTCTATGATGATGAATGTTTATGCTTCTTAATGCCTGTGAATGAAGATATACTGATTATGCTGAATTTATTTCTTCAATATAAATCTACTTGTTGAAATCCTTCATTGATTGATGCATAAGGTTTTGGGTAGGTATGTTGTTTGATGAATGCAATCTAAGAGTGAAACATCTTTCTTGAATAAAATGAGCATATGAGTGTAATTTTTGTGTTGATGTCAATTGATTAACCTAGTTGATGTTTAGTCTATTTTACTATTTGTTGGGAAGAAAGAATCCAAGATCCAAAAAAGAGAGAGAGACTCCCCTACTTGGCACTACATAAAATTGGCAGTGGTACCGAAGATATGGGTTGAAGTCTGTTTAAAAAGAGAGAGAAAAAAAATGATTCCTCTACTTGGCACTGCGTAAAATTGGCAGTGGTACCGAAGATAAGAGTTGAAGTCCAAATAAAAAGTGTGTATCTATGTGGGTACATGCCATCAAAAAATAAAAATAAAATAAAGAGATTTTGGATGGAAAAAGATTTTGGAAATGCTATTCCTATAAACAAAAGTATTGTGGATTTAAACTGAAACTTGGGTGAATTCATGAGAATGAGATTTTGTTTATTATGCAAGTTGCAAAATTTTATTTGATCGAAGTTGTGAATCTTAAAGATTAAATTCGGAGGACAGTGTATTTATCTGAAATTTTGTGTAACAGTTGGTGGAATATTTCATGAGTGATTATATTTTAGAAATTTATTTTTCATAAAAGAGCATATTTTCCATACTTAGCATTGTTCTTTATTCTATTCATTTGCTTGAGGACAAGCAAAGTTTGAGCCTTATGTATTTGATTGGTCTTTTTGTGTCGTATTCATGTTCTTTTGCTTGTTTTTAAGCCTTATTTGTCAAATATTGCAGAATCTACACCATTTTTTGTTTTTCATCATTTTTAGGTAAAAAGTGCCATATTTAGATGAATTTTGAAAGATCCGAGCACACGAATGAATTCCTGACGCCGAGACGAGCTGCCAGTCAATTTTCATGCAAATTGAAGATAGTCAAAAAATTACACCCCTGTCGTAATTAATTTTACGGGTGTAATTTTCTGCCCAGATTACACCACTGCTGTAATATTTTTCACAGGCCATAATTTATGCCCAGAAATACATAGAAGAAAATATGGTACTACCATAATATTTTTTACGGGCTGTAATTTCATGGAAAATTTTCACAGAACAAATTACGGTAGTGCCATAATCAAAATTAAGGGCCGTAATTATATTTTTGAACGAGTCTTCCACCGCCTCCAAAATATGATTTTTTCGAAGCCAAATTAGAAAGATCCGGGGCACGATTTCAAAATCTATTAAAAGGGGATCGTTTTATAAGAGGAGGAGAAGATTTGAGGACAAGAATCATTGAATTTCATCACCAATCGAGGTAGAAATCGAGAAGGGCATCCCTAGGGCTTGGCCTCTTGCCAAGAGGCGTAGAGACCACCTCAGGCCGTGAAATTTACAGGAGAGCTTCACCCAAGAGAGGAGAGGATACACCAAAAATTTTAGATCGAAAGGAGTTCGATCGAGGGAGAAATCAAAGAAAGAAGTTTCAGGCGGTATAGTGTTTCGCGATTTTAATGTAGCAGCAGTTACTGTAGCAGTAATGTAGCGTAATTGTAGCAATACTGTTCATCCAAAATAAAAATCACAGGGCTGTGTAAATTTTTAAATTTTTACACCCCCATGAAATCAGTAACTTTTCTATTCTCCCTCTATCAAATTCTAATTTTTTTAATGAATTTCTATTGTATTTTTAACTCCATGGTAGCGTAACTTTCTTTTGGGACAGAGGATGTAATCCCCTTAGTTTCATAATGACTAGATGATCCTTGATTCGTCAGAGAACTTTTGTTATGATAATTCTACTTATGTGATGATTGCCTTTAATTCTTTCTAGTTTCATTTTATCTGCATGTATTGGAGTTTTTGCAATATGGACTGAAAAGTGACTTGCGAAAACTTGGAACCCTAAAATTGAAATTTAGGAATTCATCGTAAGAAATTAGGTTTGTTCTTATTTCTAGACTTTAGAAGTTTATTGCCTTGTTGATAGTTCTGATCTTGGAAGAATTATTGAAAGAAACATGAAGATATTGTAAGAAATTAAGTATCGAATCATTGGAGAATCTTAAGTAGAACCTGTAAAACTAATGTATGAAAATATTTAGTTTTCACTTGAGATGATTGATATAGAGATTGGATGCATGAAAGTGATCTTAAATCTCCTTGTCAGTGATTTACTTATCTTTAGCATTGAATTAATCTTGTGCAAAAGTGAGGATTGATTCTTTGTAAATTGTCTGCACGAAAGCGAGATGATTTCTTTATAAAGTAAATTATATATTTATTATAATAAGAGTGGACTGACGATGCGCTTATTTCCTTCTTGTCATTGAAATTAAGGTGGATGAAACCCTAGTCCCTATTTTTTTCTCTCTGATTATTTATGTACTTTCCCATCATTTGCTTACAACATATTCGATTTTCTTAGCTAGTGAGAGATCTATTATTCGGTACTTGACAAATGAGGTCTCTATGGTTCGATATCTTAATTATTACTTCAAGTATCCGTGCACTTGCGGACACAACAAAAATGTATTTCCAGAATGCCTAGATCCCTGAAGGGGAGCAGACCTAAATAGTGTATCTCTTCGGAGATGCGAAGTTGTGGTGGCGGACACAGGCTGTACCCAACTTACTCATGTCTGATCCCACCCATAAGCTCTCATGGGAAGAGCTTAAAACAGAGATCAAGGCCTAGTTCCTTCTGGGGAAGTCAACCTGGTCTGCGAGGGACACCCTCAAGAAGGTCCGACACACCGGGAACAACCGCAACTATGTGCAGTGATGACACCAAAATTTATAGTAAATTTCATGCCATTTTATATATCTTTTTGTGTCATATTTATGATCTTTTGCTTGTTTTTAAGCCTTATTTGTCAAATATTACGGAATCTACACCATTTCTTATTTTTCATGATTTTCAGGTAAAAAGTGCTTTATTTTGATGGATTTTGAAAGATTTGAGCACACCAATGGATTCCAGACGTCGAAACGAAGCCGCCCGCCAATTTTCATGCAAATTAGAGCAAGTTTGAAAAATTACACCCCCGGGTTTAATGAAATTTATGGTACCTTAATTTTCTGCCCAAAAATTACGGCAATGCCGTAATGAATATTAGGGTACCGTAATTTTGATCTAGAATTCACAGAACCAAATTACGGCACTGCCGTAATACTTTTGACAACTGTAATTACTACCTAGACATGCGATTTTTCCGGGCCCAATTCTTGCACAGATGATTTCTGGAGATCCAGACCTCCAAATTGTGATCCAGAAGAAGTTGCAGACTCGTCTCAATGAGGAGAAGATAAAGAGAGCAAAAGCACTAATTTTTAGGAACAATCTAGAGAGAAATCAAAGGAGGCATCCTTAGGGTTCGGCCTCACGCCGAGAGGCGTGGAGGCCATCTCAGGTCGCAATTTTCACAAGGAAGCTTCGCCAGATGTTTCAGAGCAAAAGGATCTCGATTGGAGGAGAAATCAATGAAAGAAAGGTCACGAGCACTGTTCACAACGAGTTTTCAACCAAAATTACGGCTATAATTTCCATTACAGCCGTGTTGTAACATTATTTCTCCTTCTTCTTTGATTTCTAACACTTTGATACTATGGTTGATTGTATTTTCTCTTGCATGCTAGCTTAATCATATTTTGGGACATGGGAGAGTAATTCACTTTGATTTCTTATGACTAGATAACTTTTATTTTCGTCAGAATAGTTTTATTATGATGATTCTACTTATGTGATAGATTGCTCTATGATTCTCCATAGTTTTCTTATTATCATGCATGATTCTAGAGTTTTCGCAATAGTCTGAAAAGTGACTTGCTTGAGAACTTGAAACCCTAAAATTGACTAATAGGAACTCACTGTAAGAAATTAGGTTAGTTCTTATTTCCTGATTTCAAAATAATAATTGCCATGTTTGATAAAAAGAATATAGGATTGAGTTATTTTGTCAAACGAGAAGATCTTGTGCGAAAGCAAGGATCGGAATGTTGTAAAACCATAAGTAGAACCTGTGTTGAGACTCGGATGCATGAAAGTGATCCTTGAGATTCCACTTGAGATAATCAACTTAGAATTCGGATGCACGAAAGTGATCCTTGAGTTCTTTGTTTGATGATTTACTTATTTTCAGCGTTAGGATAGATGTTGCGCGAAAGCGAGGATTGGTCCCTGCATGATTGTCTGCACGAAAGTGAGATAATCCTTTTATGAAGTAAATTATGTCTTTAATATAATGAAGTTAGACTAATGACCTTTTATTCATATCTAGATATGGAAATTAAGGTGGATGAAACCCTAATCCTAGTTTCTCTCTGATTTCGTGTTCTTTCTATCATTTACTTGCATTATAATCGATTGCTTAGCTAGTAAGAATATTACTATTTGGTACTTATCAATAAGGTCTCTATGGTTCGATATCTTTTTTTATTACTTCGAGTATCCGTGCACTTGCGGACTACAACAAGTTTTTGGCGCCGTTGCCGGGGACCTTAGTTTTGTTAATATCAAAATAGTTGTTAGTATTGCTAGACTAAGTTTTATTTGTTTTAGATTTAACTTTGTTTTTTTTTTGTTTTTGCAGGTTTTGGATATTCACAAGTTGTGACAGGACTGTGACTTCTTAAATTTGTGAATTTGTTTTTATATTTTCTAATTTTTTATATATTCTTAAAAAAAATTTCTAATTGATTGGTGTTGGATAATCTTTATGTTCTTGATAGATTTGAAGATGTCTTTTAATCACTACTCATTGGCAACTGAAAGAGGTGAGGTATACATGCCACAAGGTAAGTATGAAGATGATTCATTGTGCACTCTTGCAGACAAATTGAAATTACACTCTTATATGCATCCTTCTATGACATCTTATTCTTCTATTAGATGTCATATTTGTGGATGTGTTGATCATTATACTTCTGATTGCCAATTTTTAACTCCTCCAAATCATGTTTCTGAACCATACTTTGAGGATACAAAGAAATCTAGATTAGCATCCATGCTTGAAAAATTCATGACAAATCAAAACAAGATAATGGCAAATCAAAGTAAGGAAATTGAAGATCTTAAAGAGATAGTTGGTTAGATTGCTTCTAATGTAGAATCTATATCTGCTCATTTTGAATTATTAGAAACCCAAATAGCACAACATGCTTGTTTATTTGAGTTTGATTTGGAAACTGAAGAAATTGATTTAGAAAATTCCCCCTCTGATTATGATTGTTTTGAGATTGAGCCTTTTGTGGACATTAATGAATCTCACTCTGATTTTGACAATTGTGAAATTAATTCCTTTGATAATTTATTTGTGGAAAAGTATGAGGAAATTGAAATTGAAAAACCTCCTTTAGATGAAATTGATTCTTTTGATAATATATTGTTTATGGTTAAATCTGATGAAACATATGAGGGGACTGATTTAGAAAACTCTTACTCTGATTTTGTTGATAATTTTGAAATTGATAAATTATTTGATGATGTGCATGAGGAACTTGAAAAAGATTTGAAAATTACAAACATTGATGAACCTCACTTTGATGTTTTGCCCATATCTGCTGTTCAATCTTCTGATTTATTTAAAAAATTATTCTTTGTTGAAGAACCTAATTTGAGACAGAAAGACTATTTTCATCATCCAATACTTGAATCTTTTGATGGAAGTCCTATTCTTATTGCAATTGAAAATATAAATTTGAAGAAATGACTAATGATTTTGCTTTCTGATAAATATAGGAAGATTATTGAATATCCTTTGAGTGGAATTGAAAATTTTGATTTTGATTTCTGCATATTTAAGAAAGCCATGTCAATTGTGATTTATATGAAATTTTGGGTGTTTGGATTAGTGGCTAAACTTTCAGGACAAAGAAAATGCAGAAAATTATATGCTATTTACTATGGTACCGATCCACCTACTTCACCATGATATTTGATTTTTGGTCAAGCTATGGACCTAAAATTAGTGCTTCTTGGGAGGCAACCCAAGCACTCTTTCATTACTTAGATTCTTTTATTTTAGTTTATTTTTAGAATTAATTTTTCTTTTCTTTTTGCATGGAAAATCAAATTTTGGGCAAAATACGGCACTGCCGTAATCTTTTTCATGGGCCATAATTTGGGTTGATTTCTTTCTCGAGAGTTAACTGATTTTTACGGCACTACTGTAATCAATTCTACGGTACCATAATTTCTGACCATTTTCGACTTCACGCGCCGTATTTTTGATCCAAAAATTCTTTGAAAACTTTTTGACCCGAGTTTTGTAACCATTTTTACGGTACCGTAATTCCATCATATTTCTGACCCGAGAGTTTTGTGCAAATTACAGCACTGCCGTAAGGAATTTCACGCCCGTAATGTTTTTCTGCAATCTGCTTATCTGATTAGGTATTTTCTCTTTGTGATTTTAAGAAACTGGGTTAAAAAAATTTTTGATCTTGGGCACAAACATGAAGTACTCATCTTTTACTATTTTTTAGATATTTTTGTTGAATTTTAAAGTTCATAGATCATCCTAAAACGCATAACATCTTATCAATTTTGATTAATTTTTGCAGCAGTTTTTCTTCACTAATATGATTAGCGTTTTTACTGCAGATTTTTAAGATGCTTTGATGAGTTGAAATCCTGACCTTTCACTTGAAATTGGAAGTACATGTTTCATTCTATCTCTTGGATTTGTTGTTTTCATGAAAATATTTTTGAATCATTCTAGGAAGCATAACAACTTTTGATGTCTGATTAACTTCTTTGCAGTTTTTAATTTAGTAATCTGATTAGCCTTCTTTCTGTTAATACCCTAAATTCCTGGTAGATTTTGATCATTTGATTTTCATATGCCTGGAAAGAACAAGTTTTATTCTACTTCATGGCTTTGTCTATTTTCTTTATGGATCATTAAATCTTATTCTTGGGTATAGCTACTTTTTGTAACTGAATCAGTAGACTGCTCTGCTATCCTTGGACACCTGCAGCTCCTTCTCCAGAATCGCATCTGCTTCTGACACCACTATTTCCAGCCGTCGACACTGGATTATCACCACACCAGCCTCTTACTTCTTCTACTGCCTCTGTTTCGATTTATTTATTTATTTATGTAGCAGACTCTTTATTAGTGACTGATTTTTTATCTTTGCAGCATTATCTCTGACACCCACCAGCCGACGATCTCACCTCCAGGACTGTAGTCTCTAGCAGGCCACTAGAGATTACTCACTCTACTGTTGGCACCATCATCATTGCTAGCAGCTTTTCAGCTAGCCTCTGTTCACCCTCTATTTCTCAGCTGCATCAGCTCTTTCCACCAGCACTCTCTTGGACTACCGATGATATCTCTGATTCTTCTTTGAGAAAATTATTTTTTATCATTATTAATTTTTAGAGACTATTTTTAAACTGAGCCTTATGTTGGGGTATGCCCTTAAGGCTAATGTTTGAGGCCTTGGGTTATTATCAGTATCATGTATAAACTATGTTTTATAAAGGCAATTGTTGTTATTCAGGTTGTTACATTATCTGCTACTGTTATGTATACTTCTGAATAATGTCTCAATGGTGTTCAGCTCGGCTGACATGCAGTATTGTCCTTAGTCGAGATATCTTGGTGAACATGAGACAGCCTTGATATGATTGAGACTAATATGTGTTCTGATCTTATAGGATGCTTCGAGCATGGAATAAGATTTAGACACATAGGTGCATTGGATGTACTGGACTGACCCTACTTAGGATGTTCAATTGTTTGTCACAATGTGAATAATCCTTGTATGCAAGCAAATGGCATATTTCCTCTGACTTGAGATCACTTCTGTTTCTAAATGATGATTGGCATTATCTTGAGGTAGTTCAATATCATTTGAAAAATTAATGGTTAAGGATTATCTTGGATAATGGGCATGAGTCATGTTAGGGCACTAGTGATAGATAAAGGATTGCCTCTCCTTGTTGGAGTGTGATGTTCTATAGGGGGCCCCCTGGATGAGATGGTTGAGAAAGTGTATGGCCATACCCAGATGACTATGTTCATCTGATCTAACCATTCTCATCATGTTGGAGTTACACGCTTGACACGCTTGTCCAACGAGAACATCCAGTAGCAAAGGAAACATGTATGCCAAGTGAATTGGATTCACACTTGTGCTGTGGTTTGGGTGTAGTCTTGGAAGACTCTTTCCTTCATATCGGGAGACAGTGATGTGTTGCTAGATACCCCTCTCTGATCGTGATAATGTAAGTTATCGTTACCGACGTTGAAGGAAACCCTTAGGGTCGCACAATTTGATGATATGGCTTACTTATATCAGATCGTGTGGATTGAATTGTTTTAGTCCAGTTTAAAGGAATTTAAACTCTGATTTGAAGTGAGATCTGGTCTGATCATGTTTGATTGATTAGGGCTTGAGATCGGTAAGCTTCGATCAGGAGAATTGATGCTTGATCGATGAGATCAAGAAGATCAAGAGATATGTGGTTAGATCTTGAGCCATTTGGTTCAAAGAGATCTAAACCATGGCTGGTTCGATTTGGTCTTTGAACCAAATAGAATTGAACCGGTTCACTTAGTGAACGCTTGGTTCAAAGGAGAAGGAAGTTTCGATGGTTCACTTTGAGTGAATGCATGAGTATTAAGCACTTACTATATTTGGAAGTCGGTTTTCCATTTTGGAAAAATGCCTCCACGATTGTAACGTGGCTCGCCCCCTCTTCTCCTCCCGTTCCTCTCGTGTGGTAGTGAGTCTTCACGCCAAGGAAGAGAGTTCGAACAGCCGAGAGGAAAAACATCTCCTTGTACACGATCAAGGTTTCCTTGGATCTTTGCTAGCACAAAGAGCACAAGGGAGTAAGCCTTCAACATCTTGTGTGTGACCTCTTTGGAGAAGAGCCAATCGCCCTTTCTTCTTCCAAGTCATCACTTGAGCAATGGCCATGGTAATGCTTCATTCATCCTCTTATGGTTGGTTTGAAGAGTCCCCTTCAAGGGGGAGCGAAACCCTAATCAGGTGGCGCATAAAACTTTCATAGCGGAATCTAGGGTTTCAAATGATCTTTCGCAAGAACATATGATCAACTTAAATAATGTTTGGATTCATACCATAGCCATTTGCGTTGGATGGCGATTTGGAAGAAGAGAGAGCAACGTTGATCTCCTCCAAAGAGTTCACACACAAGATGAAGATCGCCTACTCCCTTGGCGTTCCTTGTGCTAGCAAGTCTCCATGGTTTTTCTTGTCGAATGGAAGGGAATGATGGATGAAGACTCTCTTGGCCGAACTCTCTCCTACGTTAACCACCTTTTGCAAGAGTGTCTCGTCGAGAGGAAGAGGCAAGAGGAAGTCACGAAACCGAAGTGGAGACGTTTTCCTCAAACGTGGAGACGTTTTTCTATATTGGGAAAAACCGACTTCCAAACATGGAAAGCCCTTAACTCCATGCGTTCATGCGATCCATGTGTTCACTCCAAGTGAACCGATCGCTCCTCTTTGAACCAAGCCACGGTTCAATTGCATTTGGTTTAAAAACCAAATCAAAATCAACCCAAGCCATTAGTCCAGATCAAATTAAACCCTAAGGTTCTAGATCTGACCGTTCATCACTTGATGCACTTGATCTCACCAATCTAGCATCAACACTCTCGATCAAAGCTTACCGATCTCAAGCCCTAATCAATCAAACATGATCAGACCAGATCTCACTTACAATCAGAGTTTAAATCCCTTTAAACTGAACTAAAACAATTCAGTCCACACGATCTAACATGAGTGAGCCATATCATCAAATTGTGCGACCCTGAGGGTTTCCTTTAAATGTCGGTAACGATAACTTACGTTATCACGATCAGTGAGGGGTATCTAGCAACACATCACTGTCTCCCGATATAAAGGAAAGAGTCTTCCAAGACTACACCCAAACCACAGCGCAAGTGTGAATCCATTTCACAAGGCATACATGTTTCCTTTGCCACTGGATGTTCTTATTGGACAAGCGTGTGAAGCCTGTAGCTCCAATATGATGAGCATGATTAGATCAGATGAACATAGTCATCTGGGTATGGCCATACACTTTCTCAATCATCTCATCCAGGGGGGCCCCTTTAGAACATCACACTCCAATTAAGGAGACGGCAATCCTATATCTATCACTAGTATCCTAACCTGACTCATGATCATTATCCAAGATAGTCTATAACCATTATGTTTCAAATGATATTGAACTACCTCAAAATAATGACAATCATCATTTAGAAACACAAGTGATCTCAAGTCAGAGGACATGTGCCACTTGTAGCAAACAAGGATTATTCACATTGTGACAAGCAACTGAATATCCCAATAGGGTCTGTCCAGTACATCCAATGTACCCATGAGTCTACATCTCATTCCATGCTCGAAGCATCCTATAAGATTAGAACTCATATTAGTCTCAATCATATCAAGGCTGTCTCATGTTCACCAAGATATCTCGACTAAGGACATGTAGCATGTCAGCCTAGCTGAACAGCTTTGAGACATTATTCAGAAGAACACTTATTGCAGCAGACAATGTAACAAACTGAATAAAAACCATTGCCTTTATAAACTTAGAGTTTATACATGATACTGTAAGAATCCCAAGGCCTCAAACATTAGCCTTAAGGGCATACCCCAACAATCTCCCACTTGCACTTAATCTAATGGTTGAGAAATCTCAAACCCATATTATTACAGTGCTTCTCATGCTTCTGCTGCGCCAGAGGCTTGGTAAGCGGGTCAGCCAGATTGTCATCTGTATGAACCTTGCAGATTTTGATCTCACCACGATCAATGATCTCCCGGATCAAATGAAACATTCTCTGTATGTGCTTGGACTTCTGGTGCGACCGTGGTTCCTTTGCCTGTGCGATTGCTCCAGTGTTATCACAGAAGATAACCAAAGGATCTGCACTCGAAGGAACAACACCAAGTTCCTGAACGAACTTGCGAATCCACACTGCCTCCTTGGATGCTTCCGAGGCTGCAACATACTCGGCTTCTGTTGTGGAATCAGCAACGATAGACTGTTTGAAACTTTTCCACACCACTGCTCCACCATTCAAGCTAAAAACATAGCCTGATTGCGATCGGAAATCATCCTAGTCAGATTGGAACGAAGCATCAGTATATCCTTCAATACTGAGTTCTTCCTGACCTCCATATATCAAGAACATATCTTTGGTCCTCCGCAGATATTTTAAAATGTTCTTGACTGCAATCCAGTGTGCCTGACCTGGATTACTTTGGAATCGACTGGTCACGCTTAACCCGTAAGCGACGTCTGGGCGAGTACACAACATCGCATACATAATGGATCCAATAGCCGAAGCATAAGGCCTATTGTCTATATCATCTTTCTCAGTCTGTGTTTGTGGACACTGACTCTTTGAAAGATTCAGACCATGTCTGACTGGAAGATATCCTCTTTTAGAATTCTCTAAATGGAATCTCTCCAGGACCTTATTGATGTAAGTACTCTGGCACAGCCCGAGAAGCCTCTTAGATCTATCCCTGTAGATCTTCACACCTAATACATAGGCTGCTTCTCCTAGATCTTTCATCTGGAAACATTTTCTTAACCATGCTTTAACAGCATGCAGTTCAGGAATATCGTTTCCAATGATTAAGATATCATCGACGTAGAGGACTAGGAAAGTAATCACGCTCCCACTAAACCTCTTATATACACACGGGTCATCTTCATTCTTGATGAAACCAAATTCACAGATTGATTCATCAAAACGAATATTCCAGCTTCTAGATGCTTGCTTTAGTCCATAAATGGACTTCTTTAACTTGCATATTTTATGACGATCTGATGGATTAGTGAAACCTTCAGGTTGTGTCATATACACATCCTCATCGAGTTTTCCATTAAGGAAAGCTGTCTTCACATCCATCTGCTAGATCTCATAATCGTAATATGCTGCTATCGCGAAAAGAATCCGAATAGACTTGAACATGGCTACAGGAGAGAAAGTTTCATCATAATCTATCCCGTAGATTTGTTTGAAACCTTTCGCAACTAGCCTGCCTTTATAGGTAACCACGTTACCATCCATGTCAATCTTCTTCTTGAAGATCCATTTACAGCCAATGGGGATTACTCCCGGAGGCGGATCAACCAAATCCCAGACTTGATTATCTGACATGGAGTCCATCTCGGCTCGCATAGCTTCAAGCCATCTAGCTGAATCCGGTCCACTGACCGCATCCGCATAAGTAAGGGGTTCATCATTATCAATGATGTAGACTCCGTCATAGCGCTCAGGCTGTCGACGGATCCTTCCCGATCTACGCGGTTCCCGTGATATCTGAGCCTCAGGTTGTCTAGTAACCTGTTCAACCGGCTCAAGCTCATCCAACTGTGCTTGACTACTTTGTCCTTCTTCTGGATTCTCATCCAGCTTTATTTCTCTCCCACTAGCCTCTTGCAGAAGGAACTCCTTCTCAAGAAAAATGGCCGTCCGAGCAACAAATACCTTGTTCTCTTTGGGATCGTAGAAATAATAACCCTTAGTTTCCTTAGGGTAACCGACAAAGATGCATTTCTCAGATCTGTTCTCTAGTTTCCCAGAGGCGAGCTTTTTGACATAAGCCTCGCAACCCCAGATCTTGATAAATGTCAAGCTCGGCTGTTTCCCATACCATAATTCATATGGAGTCTTTGAAACTGCCTTGGATGGCACTCGGTTTAGTACCTTTGCAGCTGTTTCCAGTGCAAATCCCCAAAAGGAGTAAGGTAGAGTAGCCTGACTCATCATAGAATGAACCATATCGAGTAAGGTTCTGTTCCTCCTCTCGGATACACCATTCCATTGCGGTGTTCCTGACGGAGTGAGCTGTGAGATAATCCCACACTCCTTCAGATAGTCAGTAAACTCTCGACTTAGGTATTCTCCACCTCGATCAGAACGAAGTGCCTTGATATTTCGGCCTAGCTGATTATGTACTTCATTTTTGAACTCTTTGAACTTGTCAAAAGATTCACTCTTATGTCTCATCAGATAGACATACCCATATCTACTGAAATCATCAGTAAAGGTAATGAAGTATGAATAGCCACCTTTGGCATGTTTACTAAATGGCCCACACACATCACTGTGTATAAGGTCAAGTAAACCTGAAGCTCTTTGACCTTTGTTAGGAAAAGGAGACTTCGTCATTTTACCCAATAAACAAGCTTTGCATGTATCAATCTCCTCATAGGAGAATGATCCCAGTAGTCCATGATCATGCAACCGCTTAATGCGTTTCTTGTTAATGTGGCCTAAACGACTATGCCATAGCAAGGTGCTGTCATCAGCATACTTGGCTTTCTTATTATCAATGTTTTGTATAGAACATTCCATGTCCAACATGAATAACCCGTTGTTAATTGATCCAGTAGCATAAACAATATTATCAAGAGATAAAATACACTTTGAAATATTGCATTCAAAGGAAAATCCTTTCTTGACAAGAGCAGGAATAGAGATAATATTCTTGGTAATGCTAGGTACAAAGTAACAATTGTTTAGTTCCAATACAAGTCCAGATGGTAATGAGATGTAATATTCTCCTACAGCAACAGCAGCAACCCATGCCCCGTTTCCAACTCGTAGGTCCACCTCATGCTGTCCCACCTGTCTTCTTCTCTTGAGTTCCTGTACATTTGAACAAATGTGAACTCCACATGCAGTGTCCAACACCCATGATATGGAAGAAGAAGATATCATGACTTCAGTCACAAAAATACCTGAGCCAGAAGCGATGCTTCCCTTCTTGTCTCCTTGGAGCGCTTTATAGTCCTTTTTCCAGTGACCCAGCTGGCCACAATGGAAACACCTGTATTCCTTCGACCGCTTGACCTTCTGTTTCAGAGCCTTATTGTAGTTCTTGACAGGGGCTTTGCCCTTCTTCCCCTTCTTTTTGTTCCTGGAAGGGAACATCAAGACAGAGGTTGAAGGCTTTCCCTTCAGAGTCTCCTCCGTAGTCAAGAGCATATTCAGCAACTCTGCCGGAGTACAGTCAATCTTGTTCATATTAAAGTTAATAATGAACGGATCGAAAGAGGCCGGGAGAGACTGCAGAATAATGTCTACAGCAAGCTCCTGATTGATGGTATGCCCCAGTTTCTCTAGAGCCTCTTTGTGCCCAATCATCTTGAGCACATGAGCTCCCACTGGACTCCCTTCAGCCAGTTTGCTCTGAAAGAAAAGCTTGGTCAAATTATAGCGTTCAGTCCTCGCCTGTGCAGCATATAGCATCTTGAGGTTTGCTATGATTTCCATAGCAGACATATCCTCATGCTGACGCTGCAGCGGTGGCGTCATAGACGCTAGCATCAGGCAAGCGACATCAATGCTATCATTGACATGCTTTTCATAGGCATCGCGAACCGCCCTTGCGGCGTTCGCAGCGGGTTGAGGCGGTATAGCCGTCTCAAGGACATACAGTTTCCTCTCAGCCTTAAGAACAATCTTAAGGTGTCCGTACCAGTCTGAGAAGTTTGGCCCAGCAAACTTCTCCCTTTCCAGTAGGGATCGCACATTGAAGTTCATGGTGTTCGTTGCTGCAGGAATCTACAACAATGCAAGAACAGCAAGGTCAGTATCAATGTTTAGAATCAATCCAGGACTTAAGAAAGATTCTTTTCTCACTATTTTATCTGACTGAAAAATCCATTAAACAGTCCGAAAGAGTAACATTCTTTTAGTGAGATGGGATCCAGATTTCATACTTGGTCTCCGCGTCCCGCTCAGGCGAGATAAGATGCACAGAGAGTACAAGCACTAATTTTTGGTAGGCAGTCCCTGCCAATCGCCAACCCGTGCGATTCCCCTTCATCCGGGCAATCCAGCCGACTGTGCCAACTGAGTTGGTACAACACAGTCTCTGATCCCACAGATGGCTGCCTCCATATAGCTAACATATGCCCCATATGTAGCCTACATGGTCAAGCTGACCTGACCTACTCCCTGGACCACCACGTGCTATGCTGAGCAACGAGAAGCGATAAATCCCTTCTCTGTAACACGCAGGTGAAATCACACACCGTCTGAAGATAGATGGACGTGCCCACTGAGTGGGTACAGCACGGCTCCAACGATAGTCAGAACAGTGAGGTTTCGCGTCAGAAGGCTATCGAGCTTGATATTTTAGCGTTGGATTTTATCGGTCTTTTATCTTCTTAACTATCATGCAACCCTATGGTGATAGCAGAAGATAAATAAATCATGCAATTCTAATTATTTAAACAATAAAAGAAAGCATGATGATCTTATGTGGTAAAAGCCCATTAACCCTAAGTAAGACCTTAATTTTATCTTAAGTCTTCACTTGAGCTCTCCATGGGTCTTTTGCATCTCATCTGGCCCAGACCAGGGCCCAAGCGTCCTCTGCAGCACAGGTGCGCCCACCAGGTAGATGCGCCTGTCATAGGGTCGAACCCTAGACCTCCCACCTGGTCAAGCCACTGCTGCATGCGCCTCTGCCAAGTGTGCTTTGTGCTCTTGTCTGATTAAATTACAATTTAATCTATCTAGACAAGATTGACTCGCAGGTCAATTACAGTTTATAAATTAAATAATATGTGATGCGCAGATCACAATTAAAAATTAATTTACAATTTAACTCCAGGCTCGCAGGCCCCAGCACAGCACACATCAAATTGGGCATCCCACATAAGATTAAATAAACAAGCATCATGGCATCAATCAACATGTGATCCATAGACAAAATAAAATTTTCAAAATCCCATTGAAATCCATTTTATTTTTCTTATGTGCCCTACTACCTTACAACGGTCCATTAATAGGGATCCACTCATCATATCTAGTCAGATCCACTGCCCTTGCATGCACCAAGTCCTAACTGACTTGAGTTGACCCAATGGTCAACCATGCATGCGCAAAGGGCTGAACCACCTTCATGAGTTTTGGCAAGTGGGTGTGACCCCGGGCCTAACTCATGCGTGTTCACTGGTTGTCTCAACCAGACCTCGCTACACACCTGTCTGCAGTCGACCTATAGCCACCTCGTGCTTGCGCACAGGTGCCATCTGGTCGACCCATCTAGGCTGTCAGATGGTCTGATCAGACTGGTTGGATCTTACCTAGAGGATGATTTCAACCCTATCAACCCCTCTAAGGGTTTAAAGCAGGCGCTTAGATCTAATGATGGGCGCGCATGTGTTCAAGTTTTAAGAAAAACTACAACATTACAAGCGCAACTATGTGAGCATCATACATGCGCTAACATGAGTTAATCTCATACATGCGCCACAAGGTAAAATACATTCATCTAGTATTTTTCGCAAGATGAGAAGTATTAGATCTAAACATAAACGCATACATGGATCACCTTAAGCAATCATATGAATCAAACGATAACCATGCTCTGATACCATTTGAAGAGTTCCCTTCAAGGGGGAGCGAAACCCTAATCAGGTGGCGCATAAAACTTTCATAGCGGAATCTAGGGTTTCAAATGATCTTTCGCAAGAACATATGATCAACTTAAATAATGTTTGGATTCATACCATAGCCATTTGCGTTGGATGGCGATTTGGAAGAAGAGAGAGCAACGTTGATCTCCTCCAAAGAGTTCACACACAAGATGAAGATCGCCTACTCCCTTGGCGTTCCTTGTGCTAGCAAGTCTCCAAGGTTTTTCTTGTCGAATGGAAGGGAATGATGGATGAAGACTCTCTTGGCCGAACTCTCTCCTATGTTAACCACCTTTTGCAAGAGTGTCTCGTCGAGAGGAAGAGGCAAGAGGAAGTCACGAAACCGAAGTGGAGACGTTTTCCTCAAACGTGGAGACGTTTTTCTATATTGGGAAAAACCGACTTCCAAACATGGAAAGCCCTTAACTCCATGCGTTCATGCGATCCATGTGTTCACTCCAAGTGAACCGATCGCTCCTCTTTGAACCAAGCCACGGTTCAATTGCATTTGGTTTAAAAACCAAATCAAAATCAACCCAAGCCATTAGTCCAGATCAAATTAAACCCTAAGGTTCTAGATCTGACCGTTCATCACTTGATGCACTTGATCTCACCAATCTAGCATCAACACTCTCGATCAAAGCTTACCGATCTCAAGCCCTAATCAATCAAACATGATCAGACCAGATCTCACTTACAATCAGAGTTTAAATCCCTTTAAACTGAACCAAAACAATTCAGTCCACACGATCTAACATGAGTGAGCCATATCATCAAATTGTGCGACCCTGAGGGTTTCCTTTAAATGTCGGTAACGATAACTTACGTTATCACGATCAGTGAGGGGTATCTAGCAACACATCACTGTCTCCCGATATAAAGGAAAGAGTCTTCCAAGACTACACCCAAACCACAGCACAAGTGTGGATCCATTTCACAAGGCATACATGTTTCCTTTGCCACTGGATGTTCTTATTGGACAAGCGTGTCAAGCCTGTAGCTCCAATATGATGAGCATGATTAGATCAGATGAACATAGTCATCTGGGTATGGCCATACACTTTCTCAATCATCTCATCCAGGGGGGCCCCTTTAGAACATCACACTCCAATTAAGGAGACGGCAATCCTATATCTATCACTAGTATCCTAACCTGACTCATGATCATTATCCAAGATAGTCTATAACCATTATGTTTCAAATGATATTGAACTACCTCAAAATAATGACAATCATCATTTAGAAACACAAGTGATCTCAAGTCAGAGGACATGTGCCACTTGTAGCATACAAGGATTATTCACATTGTGACAAGCAACTGAATATCCCAATAGGGTCTGTCCAGTACATCCAATGTACCCATGAGTCTACATCTCATTCCATGCTTGAAGCATCCTATAAGATTAGAACTCATATTAGTCTCAATCATATCAAGGCTGTCTCATGTTCACCAAGATATCTCGACTAAGGACATGTAGCATGTCAGCCTAGCTGAACAGCTTTGAGACATTATTCAGAAGAACACTTATTGCAGCAGACAATGTAACAAACTGAATAACAACCATTGCCTTTATAAACTTAGAGTTTATACATGATACTGTAAGAATCCCAAGGCCTCAAACATTAGCCTTAAGGGCATACCCCAACATGCACCAAGTGTTCATGCGCATCTTACAAGCCATGCGATCTTCATGAAACCTAGTTTTTCCGCCTATGCAAAAATTTAGAAGCGCATCTGACTTAGGTTTCGACCTTACACCTTATGTATGTGCAGGTAAAATTTTCAAAAGGCACATCTTTGAACCTAGCAGCATCTGCCCCGACACTATTTTTGGTCTAAGCCTTATGTATTTTTAGTCAGAGCTTGCTATATAGTCTTGTGAGTATTGTTTGCACTCTCTTGTATTCATGATTATTTTATATGGTTGCATCCTTGATTTGCTCACTGAGATTTCTATTCGATGTGTTTGCTTGATTCTATCATGTTACACTTCTGACCATGATTGTTTGAGTTTGATGCTTCACACCTTTTGCATTGATTTTAATATTATTTATGCTTAAAATTTTTTGATGGCTTGAATCCATGTGATGAAAGATGGGTAGATTTTTCTATGATGATGAATGTTCATGCATGCATGCCTATGAATGGAGATATACTTATTATCTTAAATTTATTTCTTCAATATATATCTACTTGTTGAAATTCTTCATTGATTGATGCATAAGGATTTTGGGTAGATATGTTGTTTGATGAATGCAATCTAAGAGTGAAGCATCTTTCTTGAATAAAATGAGCATATGAGTGTAATTTTTGAATGGATATCAATTGATTAACCTACTTGATGTTTAGTTTATCTTACTATTTGTTGGGAAGAAAGAATCCAGGATCCAAAAAGAGTGAGAGACTCCCCTACTTGGCACTGTGCAAAATTGACAGTGGTACCTAAGACATGGGTTGAAGTCTATAAAAAAAAAGAGAGAAAAAGAAAAAAAGACTCCTCACTTGGCACTGTGTAAAATTCACAGTGGTACCTAAGATAAGAGTTGAAGTCCAAATAAAAAGTATGTATCTATGTGGGTACATGCCATCCAAAAAGAAAGGAAATAGAAAAGAAAAATTTTGTGTGGAAAAAGATTTTGGATATCCTATTCCTGTAAACAAAAGTATGATAGATTTAAACTGAAAATTAAGTGAATTCATGAAACTAAAATTCTTTTTATTATGCGAGTTGCGAAGTTTTATTTGATCAAAGCTGTGAATATTAAAGATTAAATTCAAAGGATGATGTATTTATCTGAAATTTTGTGCAAAAAGTTAATGGAATATTTCATGAGTGATTATATTTTAGAAATTTACTTTTCATAAACAGGCATATTTTCCATAGCAATGTTCATTATTCTATGTATTTGCTTGAGGACAAGCAAAGTTTGAGCCTTATGTGTTTGATGACACCGAAATTTATAGTAAATTTCATACCATTTTATACATCTTTTTGTGTCATATTTATGATCTTTTGCTTGTTTTTAAGCCTTATTTGTCAAATATTGCGGAATCTAAATCATTTCTTGATTTTCATAATTTTTAGGTAAAAAGTACTATATTTTGATGGATTTTTGAAAGATTTCAGCACACTAATGGATTCCAAACGTCAAAACGAATTTGTCCGCCAATTTTCATGCAAATCGGAGCAAGTTTGAAAAATTACACTCCCGGGTGTAATGATAATTATGGTACCTTAATTTTCTGCCCAGAAATTACGGCAGTGCTATAATGAATATTAGGGTACCATAATTTTGACCCATAATTCACATAACCAAATTACTGCATTGCCGTAATGCTTTTTACGGCCGTAATTACTACTTGGACATGCGATTTTTCCGGGCCCGATTCTTGTGCGAACAATTTCTGGAGATCTAGACCTCCAAATTGAGATCCGAAAGAAGCTGCGGACTCATCTCAATGATGAGAAGATAAAGAGAGCTAAAGCCCTAATTTTTAGGAACAATCCAGAGAGAAATCAAAGGAGGCATCCTTAGGGTTTGACCTCCTGCCGAGAGGCGTGGATGCCATCTCAGGCCACAATTTTCACAAGGAAGCTTCACCTGGAGGAGGGGAGGACATCATAGAAGTTTTAGAGAGAAAGGATCTCGACTGGAGGAGAAATCAACGAAAGAAGGGTCGCGGGCACTATTCACAGCGAGTTTTCAACCAAAATTACGGCTATAATTTTCATTACAGCCGTGTTGTAACGTTATTTCTCCTTCTTCTTTGATTTATGATAGTTTGATACTATGGTTGATTGTATTTTCTCTTGCATGCTAGCTTAATCATATTTTGGGACATGGGAGAGTAATTCACTTTGATTTCTTATGACTAGATAACTTTTATTTTCGTTAGAATAGTTTTATTATGATGATTCTACTTATGTGATAGATTGCTCTATGATTCTCTATAGTTTTCTTATTATCATGCATGATTCTAGAGTTTTCGCAATAGACTGAAAAGTGACTTGCTTGAGAACTTGGAACCCTAAAATTGAATAATAGGAACTCATTGTAAGAAATTAGGTTAGTTCTTATTTCCTGATTTTAGAATAATAATTGCCATGTTTGATAAAAAGAATCTAGGATTGAGTTATTTTGTCAAACAGGAAGATCTTGTGCGAAAGCAAGGATCGAAACGTTGGAAAACCATAAGTAGAACCTGTGTTGAGACTCGGATGCACTAAAGTGATCAGATTCCACTTGAGATAATCAACTTAGAATTCGGATGCACGAAAGTGATCCTTGAGTTCTTTGTTTGATGATTTACTTATTTTCAGCATTGGGATAGATCTTGCGCGAAAGCGAGGATTGGTCCCTGCATGATTGTCTGCACAAAAGTGAGATAATCCTTTTATGAAGTAAATTATATCTTTATCATAATGGAATTAGACTGACAACCTTTTATTCATATCTAGACATGAAATTAAGGTGGATGAAACCCTAGTCCCAGTTTCTCTTTGATTTCGTGTTCTTTCTATCATTTACTTGCATTATAATCGATTGCTTAGCTAGTAAGAATATAACTATTTGGTACTTAACAATAAGGTCTCTGTGGTTCGATATCTTTCTTTATTACTTCGAGTATCCATGCACTTGCAGACTACAACATGCAGCAGTTCTCCCAGCTGATGCTGGAGATAGATGACATGTCGGAGGAGGTCCGACTCTACAACTTCATGGACCACCTCTAGGGCTGGTCCTGCGAGGAGCTGCATCACCAGGCAGTAAAGACCCTGAAGGCTGCCATGTAGGTAGCTGATGCCTTGGTGGACCGCAGGGATCCTAGGGGATAGGCCCCTCATGCTGCTGGTACTGCCACTGCTAGGGCTTCTACCTTGCGGGCGAGAGGCCCATTTGCCGTGAGGGGCAAGAAGCCCTTCATCAGGAAGAACCAGCTTACCACTCCGAAGCCATTGAGGTCGGTAAGTGACCGCCCGCCCACTCCGGTGCCGAAGAGGACGAGCACCACCATAGAGTGTTACATCTGTAGGGGCCCCCACATGATGAGGGTGTTGGTGTATATGCCCTTAGGACCAGATGTTGGTCTATTCTATGTACTATTTGATATTGATATTTTTTATATATCATTCTGGCATTGTCATTATTATATTTTGTTTACATCTGCGATTGTGTACTTACATATAATATTCCTGGAGACAGATTATGTCTATGCTCAAACTCTATCCCCAGTCAAGTACTTGAGTTGATATAGGGATAGCTTTGGTACAGTGAGACTGGTATATAGGCTGGTTAGGCATAAGGTGCTAACGCAGACATATGGGTATATTAGTGGAAGATATACTAGATCAACCCGCTGTAAGGCTCTAACTTAGTGTCATTAGTTAACCTTACAAGTGACAGGAGATGCTCTGATCATTTGACTTGAAGTCATTGACTCTTCCATATGGTTATGGACATACTTTGATACAACCTAACACCTCACCATAGTTGGGAGGTCATAACGGTTGTCATTGAGTATGTCACGACCCATATGCGAAGATCAATGGACAGATATAGGATTTGCCCCTTCCTAAGGAAAGCTTGATATCTATGGGGCCCCCTATGGTTTTATGACTGAAAGTCTATGGCCATACCCAGGTAAAAACCTGATTTAGTCATGACCATGAGATTGGGTGAAAGCAAGTGGTGACACACATGTCCAATCGGATATCAGTTTGGCAAAAGGACTATAATGCATTAATACCTTATTGCGATGATGGGGATGTCGATGTCGATATCTATTACGAAGACTTGAGTAGCAGTGATGCACTTCTAGGTGCCACTCACTGCTTGTGATGACCTAAGTTCATCACTGCCAACGTCAGAGGAACCTATAGGGTCGCACACCTTGATGCTCGAGTTTTCGTATTGAACGGATAGCCTTAGGATCGAGTTATTTCATAACTTAGATCTATTTGGGAGATTTCACCAGCGCTAATGGGCCTGATGAGATGGAAAAAACTTATTGGAGAAAAACTTCATTTTTGGCATATTGGCCAAAACTAACCATGGTTAGCCTCATTTGACCTTGGGTTAAGTGGATTGGAGAATAAGGAGAGGTGCAAGATACACACAATTCTCTTGGAGGCGTGGAGAATAAGGAGAGGTGCAAGATAGGAGCTCTTCTTTCATCAAGGCCGCAAGCACTCTCCTCCACCTTCCATTGGTGCAAGTGAAGCAAGGCTTTGCGGCACCCTTCTCTTCTTCTTCCTCTTGGCGCGTCCTCTTCCTTGTGGGTGGCGCAAGAGATCTTGGAAGACTCTCCCTTGTCGTGGATCTTCTTCCCGAGGCTAGCACCGGGCGTGGAAGAAGAAAACTCAAGCATCGGTTGTGTGCGAGACTGTAAAGGGCGAACACTTGGGCGCCTGCATAAACATCTCCATCAATCGCTTTAAGGTATTATCTCTTACTGACGGAGTCATCAACGCCTATGAGGAAGTCCCATTCCCTCTAGAAGACACTTGGAAAGACTCCCCAGAACTTGAGGAGGACACCCCACAAATTTCAGCTCAGAAAGCCCCTTGTCGCCCTGAACACGGCCAGGCCGTGTTGACAGACACAATCGTGGCGAGCAACATGGCCATTCCTCCAGCCATGTCCGGTGCCGCAGGTTTCAGCCGATCCGAACACGGCCAGCCCGTGTCCACCAACATGGCGTGACACGGTCGAACCAGCACGCGAACGCGGATATGGCCGACCTCACGGGCGTTCCTCTAGCCGTGACGAGCTCGACAGATCCCCAGCCAAATATTACGAGCCATAATATGCATTATGGCCCCGCCGTAATTCCAGAGCAACCTTCTGTGGATTTCCAGCGTGAAATACAGCCCGTGGAAAGGATTATGGCACCGCCGTAAAATTAGGCCAACCTTCTGTGGATTTCTGGCCGGAAAATACGGCCTGTGGAAGCGATTACGTCATTGTCGTAAAAGTTGCTCGACAACGACATGGCTTGCTCGAGTTCATAGACATGGCCATGACAAGCCCGGTGGATGCCGGACCTCCCGATCACGCCCATGACGGCAAGCACGGCCAGGCCGTGTTTAGCCCCAGAAAACACATGGAGGCTAATTTTCATCCAGTTCGACGCTCGCAACGATCCTCGCATCCGCCGGACCATTTTGTGGGCGTCTCGAGCCCAGTATCAGCCACGACGTACCACGTCCGCTCCATCCACGTGACCTCGCCAGCGTCAACGCCACCCCTCCACCCTCTCAACTTGGCAAACACCGTAAGCCGGCCACTCCAGGATTCAACCACCGATAGATACAACAATCGGGTCCTCAACTTAGCCCAGGGACGACCAACAATGTGCAAAATCAGCCCACCATCAGCAAGTTCTGTTGCTTCGTAATGGCTTGTTCCGAGATGGTGTAGCGGACAATGGCCCAGTCAACGGCCCAACAAGGAGGCCCATGCGCCAGCCATGTGCGTTATCCCTTGTCCTTTTATTCCCTAGTTAGTTATCTCTTTTCAGGTTGTTAGAGGGCATCTTGGACCCTCATTAGTTGTTAGGGGTTGTTGGTTTCAACAAACCCCATGTGAGTAGCTTGTGTCTCACCCCTCCCTCTTGTTTTATAAAAGAGGGCTAAGGGACTACTAGTTTTTCAGTTTTTGGTAGTAGCTCCTTCCCCCACACAAAGGTTTAGGCCACTTCAAAGCTCCGAGGAGCTCGCCTAGGGCCTCCTCGCCCACCTCTTGTAATCATTTTAGTTTTCAATCAAAACACCCAGAGAACCTTCCAAGGCTCTGGGTCCTTTTCAAGGCAATCCTTGCGATCATTGTCGGCTTTGTGTCTTGGACTCGCAGCGTTCCGCCTCCGCAGCCCCGTCTAGGCCCTGCACACATGCTTGCTTCAAGAAATTGGCTCTACTAGTCAGGTGAGTAGTTTCATTCATAGAATCGTGTTCGTTGTTTCCTTGGCTCGCTGGTATTGCTTAAGTCGCGTCCCCGCGGCACGGGTTTTCATCGGTTTTCTCGAGTTTTCATCGTCCCGCACGTTTTTACTTCCCTCGTCTCCAGCCCCTCTCACCTCTTTGGCATCATGGTATTCCCCACAGTAGAGTACTAAATTAAGGACCAACTCACCCATAACATCCGCTGCGTCACTTACTCACCGTGTCAATCCCCTCGCAAGCATCGATCTTTTGGGTTTTTGGGACTAGCCTATTTCGGGGATTTGCTTTCGATTGTATCTTTGATGTATGTAAAATTTTTAAAATCCCTAGGGTTTCTAAACAGTGGTATCAGAGGGACTTGCGAGACTGGAACGGTGTTTATTGCTTTCTTGAGTGCTCACATGTCATATGTATTTTTCTTTAAAATTGCATGTGACTCATGGTTTTTCTAAAAGTAAGAAAAATTATAGGTTTCATACTCCTATCCTCTATTCTATTTCTTTTGGATTATTGAATTTTTGGATTATTTTTCTGATTGATTTAAGATCATAGGCGCACGTAGTTTTGTCAAGTAGGATGGGCATTGTGTCCTCTGGACTGGCCGGGTCTCTTGATCTAACAAAATTGCCAACCAATTTGGTCTATAAAATTGTCATGAAACTTAATCTTAAAAAAAACCAAAAGATTTGTGATAAGAAGATGAGGAAAAGAAACAAGTTTTGATGAAAAATTAAAATTCAGATTTTATGTTTTTCATGAGCATATAGAATAGCATGAGATAGGTATCTTGCTTGTGCATTGTGTTATGGTCATAGTCAAGCCCCTTGCATGCCTGTGATGTAGTTGTGTAAGGCCTGTATGCCGCTCTTTTTTTTGTTTTGTAAATTTGAAGATTAAGGATAGTGGCGGCATTGGCGCATCCACCTTGCTTAGAGCAACTTGAAGGTGGCGGCATCAAAGAGGGTTTGGCCGAACCTCATGGAGTGCTTCTAGGTTTTCCTAGAGGTGCTTCTAGGATTTGACAGCTATCCCTTGGATTGAAGGACCTTGAAGCCAAGTATGGACAAAGTTCTTAGTGGCGGCTAGGTTAGGTATAGTCTTCGGGGCTTGTCACCTAGGTCAAGCATTGAACCCTATTGGCATGTATTGGTTCAATGTGTTGATTAGGCTATGAACACATCATTTGTTTACTGCTTTCCATATCTGCTAAAACATGCATGTGTTGTTTTATCTTGTTGTTATCACCATAGGATTGCATGTCTGTAATATTAGGCAAAAAATAAAACTAAGATGATGAGACCTCAAAAACCCTCAAATAAAATATCAAGTCTGAAATAAGCCTTCTAACTCAAAGCCCTCATCAAGGTATTTATCAGTGGTATTGTGCACTGTTTCCCACCCTCGAGGGACATACCCACTTATCTTTAGAAGGTGCATGGTGATAATGATTTTCCCAGTCCAGTTTTAACTTGGATGTGCCTTCGCAAGGAAACTCGTTGGCCCTGGGCATAATGGTTTGGAATAGACTTGATTAGTTTTTCACATGTGGTGGCCACATGGTGGAGCTCTAGAAGTATCGTTGAGAGGTTAGGGTTTCATGTATCCAGCCCTCGCTGGACTTGAAATGCCTAGACTGTCTCAATAAGAGGAATTGCTAAGTGCAATCGGCCGACGTGCCCACCTTAAGAAGCATGAGTTACTTTGTGCATCTCATCCCACCCTAATGGGACGCGAAACCTCATGTGAAATAAGGATCCCATCCTACTAGAAAATCATGAATTTCTCGATTAACTTTGTGGGTTGTCAATTCGATTAAAATAGTGGGAGCTACAATCATTTAATATAAGTCTAGATTAAATAATTCAAAGTAGTACTAATCTACTTTTTCTTGATTGTTGTAGATATAATGGCAATAAACAATAGCAGATGGTCACTGCGATCTATCCTGGAGAGAAACAAGTTGGTTGAAACCAACTTATTGGATTGGTTTCTCAACTTGAGGATTGTTCTCAAGCATAAGAAGAAGCTATATGTCCTTGAGTAGCCTATTCCTGAATCCCTTCCATAGCCTCAGCGGCCGAGACTGATGCTTTTTATAAGCATCAAAAGGATGCATATGAGGTTATGAATTTGATGCTAACCAACATGTCACCTAAATTGCGAAGGCGATATGAGGAGAAAAAGTGCCTCTGAGATCATAACTGATCTAAAGCAACTTTTCGATGAAGCGGTTAGTACTCGTACCTCTAAGGCAGTCCATCAATGCAACAGTAAGCCAAAAGGTTTGACTAAGTCATGGAAAATAAAGTTGGAAAGGATAAGGAAAGATAGGTGCTATAATTGTGGAAGGTCAATCCACTTTAAAAGGGACTTAGTACAACTTTAGAATGAGGTGAAGAGAAGCAGGGCTTCATCTTCTAGCTTAGGTATTTATGTTTGAAGTCAACCTTTCTACTTCTATGTCATGGGTATTGGATACAACATGCAGAGCTCATATTTGTACAAATATGCAGGGGCTCAAGAAAAATAGATCGGTGCGGCCTAGAGAGATTGACCTACGAGGTGGAAACGGAGCATAGGTTGTTGCTATTGCTGTAGGAATTTTGTTGCTCTCCCTGCCTTCCAGACTTCAGTTAGAGTTAGATAATTTCTATTATGTACCTTCTCTTACCAAAAATATTGTATCCATTCCTTGTTTGGCAAGGAAAGGTTTTAAGTTTGAAATCAAGGAGAACTCTTAATCTTTTCGGTATGCAAACATGTTTTATGGGAAGGATACTTTATGAAATATATGTCTTGGACATAGATAACTCTATATGTAACATAAATATTAAAAGGATCAAATTGAGTGGTTCAGTTGGTATATACCTTTGGCATTGTAGATTAGCCCATATAAACAAAAATCACATTCAACAACTCCATGCAAATGGATTGTTAGATTTAACCTCCTAGGAGGAGTTTGATACATGTGAACCTTGTTTGTTAGGGAAATTGACAAAAGCGCCTTTTTACCAAGATAGGTGAGAGGGCAGGAGGTTTATTGGATCTCATACATAGTGATGTGTGTGGGCCATTCAGTAAACAAGCTAGAGGAGGGTACAACTACTTCATCACATTTACTGATGACTTCAGTAGATATGGTTATGTCTATTTGATGAGACATAAATCAAAATCCTTTGAGAAATTTCAGGAGTTCAGACATGAAGTAGAGAATCAACTTAGTAGATCTATTAAAACTCTTTGATCAGATCGAGGTGGAGAGTACCTGAGTGGTGAGTTCTTTGACGATTTTAGAGAATGTGAAATCCGATCCCAACTCACCCCTCCTGGAACACCCTAATGGAATGGTGTGTCTGAGAGGAGGAATTGAACTTTGTTGGACATGGTTCAATCTATGATGAGTCATGCAGCTCTACCAACCTCATTCTAGGGACATGCACTTGAAACAACTTCTCTCATACTGAATAACATTTCATCTAAGAGTATCTCCAAGATTCCATATGAGGTATGGTTGGAAGACGCCCGAATCTCTCTTTTATCAAAATCTGGGGATGTGAGGCCTATGTCAAACGTCAGGATTCTAGCAAGCTAGAACCTAGATCTGATAAATGCGTGTTTGTGGGTATCTTAAGGAAACTAAAGGATACTACTTCTATGTTCCCACCGAGAACAAAGTCTTTGTTGCTCGGGGTGCTGTCTTTCTAGAGAAAGAATTTCTCATGAAAGAAGTTAGTGGGAGGAAGTTTGACTTGGACGAGGTCCAAGTACAACCACAAGATACAGAGATGGAACCTGAGCAACCTGCAGCGGTTGATATACCGGAGGCTCAAACACAGGCACCACATAGGTCTGGGAGGATTCGTCGTGCACCTGAGAGGTATGGGTCGCTGCCGACTCAATATGACGAGATCTTCATCATAGAGAATGAACCCAGAACCTATGATGAGGCGGTCACTGGACCGGACTCTGAGAAATGGCTTGAGGCCATGAGATCTGAGATGGATTCTATGTCAGCTAACCAAGTCTGGGATTTGGTTGAGCTGCTTGATGGGGTAAAGCCCATAGGGTGTAAATGGGTCTTTAAAAGGAAGACATGCATAGATGACAATATAGTTACCTATAAGGGCAGACTTGTGGCTAAAGGATTCAAACAAGTCCACGGGGTGGACTATGATGAAACCTTCTTGCCAGTAGCTATGATTAAATCCATTCGAATCTTGCTTGCTATAGTTGCATATCATGATTATGAGTTATGACAGATGGATGTTAAGACAACATTCCTTAACGGGAAGCTGACAGAGGATGTGTATATGACACAGCCTGATGGCTTTATCCATCTTGCAGAGGCCAACAAGGTCTGTAGGCTAAAAAGATCCATTTATGGATTAAAGCAAGCATCTCGAAGTTAGAATCTTTGGTTTGATGAAGCTGTGAGAGGTTATGGTTTTATCAAAAGTGAAGATGATGCCTCTGTATATAGAAAATTCAGTGGGAGCTTGGTGACTTTTCTTGTCTTGTATGTCGATGACATACTACTCATCAGAAACGACATCCGTAGTCTTCAGTCTGTAAAGACATAGTTGGGGAAGTGTTTCGAGATGAAGGACTTAGGGGAGGCTGCCTATATTCTAGGCGTGAGGATCTATAGAGATAGATCCAAGAAGCTTTTGGCCCTTAGTCAAAGTACATACTTTGATAAGGTCTTGGAGAGGTTCAACTTGGAGCAATCCAAGAAGGGATACCTTCTAGTGAGACATGACATCATTCTCTCAAAGAGCTAGTGTCCCACCACACAGGCTGAGAGGGATAACATGGATCATGTACCCTATGCTTCGGCAGTAGGATCGATCATGTATGCAATGTTGTGTACTAGACCAAATGTGGCTTGTGCTATAAGCATAACCAGCCAATACCAATCCAATCTAGGTTTGCAGCACTGGGTGCCTGTAAAGAACATCCTTAAGTATCTGAAAAGAACTAAGGATTTGTTCTTAGTCTATGGAGGACAAGAAGAGCTCAGTATTCAGGGCTACACTAATGCATTGTTCCAGTCAGATCTTGATGACTTCAGTTCGCAAGCAGGCTATGTGTTCAAGTTAAATGGAGGTGCTATATACTGGAAAAGCTTCAAGCAATCCAGCATAGCTGATTCTACAACCGAAGCTGAGTATGTTGCTGCTTCTGAGGCAGACAAAGAAGCCGTTTGGATTAGGAAGTTTATTTCTGAGCTTCAGGTGGTTCCAACTGCCGTGGATATGATTGAGCTCTATTGTGACAACAATGGAGCGATTGCACAAGCAAAGGAACCACATGCTCATCAAAAGTCCAAACACATACTCAGAAGATTTCACTTGATCAGAGAGATCATAGATAGAGGTGATGTCAAGATTAGCAGAGTTGACACCGACAACAATCTAGCAGACCCACTGACCAAGGCTTTGGCACAGCAAAAGCATGATGGTCATGCCAGGGATATGGGGTTGATATTACTCAACAACTTGGTCTAAGTGCAAGTGGGAGATTGTTGTTATATATGCCCTTAGGACCAGATGTTGGTCTATTCTATGTACTATTTGACATTGGTATTTTATATATATCATTATGGCATTGTCATTATTATGTTTTGTTTACATTTGCGATTGTGTACTTACATAATAATATCCCTGGAGACAGATTATGTCTGTGCTCGAACTCTCTCACCAGTCAAGTACCTGAGTTGATATAGGAATAGCTCTGATACATGTGAGACTAGTATATGGGCTGGTTAGGCACAAGGTGCTAATAGAAACATATGGGTATATCAATGGAAGATATATTGGATCGACCCGTTGTGAGGCTCTAACTTAGTGTCATGAGTTAACCTTACAAATGACAGGAGATGCATTGATCCTTTGACTTGAGGTCATTGACTCTTCCATATGGTTAGGGAGATACTTTGATACAACCTAACACCTCACCATAGTTGGGAGGTCATAACAGTTGTCATTGAGTATGTACGATCCATATGAGAAGATCAATGGACAGATATAGGATTTGCTCCTTCCTAAGGGAAGCTTGATATCCATGGGGCCCCCTGATGCAGGAGCATTTTGACATATTTGACTTAATTTTGACTTAGTCAATTTTTGCATAATTATCGTATATCTTGATTGAACTTAAGACTTCATCAATGTTTATATTTAAAATTTGACTTCATAGAATCACTAATCCTAATTATTTGTCATGTCATGAATGCGAGGTTAAGCCCGTTGAATGAATTATCAAGGTCAAACCATCAAGCCCAAGTTTAGCTCAAGCTAATCAAGTTTAAAGGATAAACCAGCCAAGAGATGAAGCCCAGGTTGCTGCCCACAAAGATGAGCTGCCCTTGCACCCGTTGCAGCTAACTTGAACAAGAAGGAACGTAGGTTTTTAGCCAGCGTATGGAAGAAGAAAGTTCTCAGCTCAAACGAGAAGCTTTGCCAAATGCAGTAAACTGAACTTGAGAGCAAAGGAGACAAACTGCAGCTCACCCAAAGAAGAAGTGAACGTTGGAACTTGCAGCCAACGGTCACAAAAAAAGCTTCGAGCTTCAACGCACGCCTATCTTCTCTTTGTTGTTCTATAAATGTAATCTCCCCCAATGTAATAGAGAGCAGACAAGTTTTGACAATGAATGAAATAGTTTTCGTATCTTCCTCCTATCGGATGGTCTCCTCTTCTCTTCTCTAGGTGCCGGGCACCTCCCCCTTCTCTTCTCCGGCGCTTGTGTCGCCACCTTCTTCGTCTCCTCCAACCAAACACGCTGCTCCTGGTCTCCAGTCCAGTTCCCTGCTACGTCGCCGCTTCCTGCAATCCAACACCTAATCGCCACTTCCAGCCACGCTACACAACCGATTTCATCCTCACCTACCGTAGCTCACCGTTGCTGATTCCCAGCCTCTACCCCTCCAACCAAGTCCCGCACCTCCAGCCCATCACCTATCGCCATCGTCGCTCCACATTGACCTCAGCCCTGTTGCCGAAAGATCCACCCGAAACATCCCCTGCTTCAGCCTGCAAGTCCCATTGTTGTTGCTTCCTAGCGTCGTGCATCCAATCTAGGAGGCCGATCAAGCCGAAACTTTGGCCACCTCCTCTCCTTCTCCATCCGAACCCACAACCGGAGGGATCGCCCCATCCGCCGTCTGGATCACCGGAATCGGAAGATTTCCGGTGACGCCTCAGCTCACGCCCCTGTTTCCGCCCTTCTCCACTGATCGCCGTCGATCTCCTCCCACAAGCCCCCGTTCGACCCCAAACTCCAGCCACGAGTTCATCGTGGTCAGGGTAACGTCCAGCTGTAACAGGTTTGGCGTTCGTGCACCACCGGACGAACGGCGACGACCTATGTTCCTCCTATGCACTTCCCCTGTTCTGACAGAACAGGCGCTTCTCCGCCTCTGCCAATGCTCCGTCGTTCCGCCACCCCTCGCCGTTGCTCTGGCGCCGTCAACACCCTCTCATCCTTCCCTTGTCTCCATCGCCGCCGACGAGCGATCCATGCGCCAGCGTCGTTGATCGGCGCAAGCCCTGCTTCCTGATTTCCCATTCTGTTCCTGCTTTCTAGTTTAGCTCCTAAGACTAATTTGCTTAGCATTTTTAATGCAGGTAATTAACGTGCTGGGTGATCCTGAAGTACCTGATTTTTCTACGATTGGGAAGAACGTGATTTGCTCTACATCCTGAATTACTTGGGGCAGCTGAGCGTAATCAGATCAACCTGCGCATCCAAGCAAATTAAGCTGTTTGATAAAATTTCTGTGTTGATTTTCTTTGCTGATCTGATTAATTTTCTTGGAGATGCCCTATTTGACTGAGAATGACACTTCATTTATTTTATATGCTGAAGAGAACAAACTTCACTCTACTATTTGGCTTTATTAGTTTTCATTATTGATCACTAGAACCCTCTCTAAGGTATACTACTTTTCCTAATTAATAATTTTGCCCTGCATTTTTGGCTGCTGATTGAGTTTAGTATGTTATTTCAAAATATTCTAATCATGTGTTTGCCCACCACATCACCCCCCCATGGTTCTATGACTGAAAGTGTATGGCCATACCCAGGTAAAAACCTGATTTAGTCATGACTATGAGATTGGGTGAAAGCAAGTGGTGACACACTTGTCCAATCAGATATTAGTTTGGCAAATGGACTGTAATCCATTAGTACCTTATTGCGATGATGGGGATGTCAATGTTGATATCCATTCCGAAGACATGGGTAGCAGTGATGCACTACTGGGTGCCACTTACTGCTTCTGATGACCTAAGTTCATCACTACCAACGTCAGAGGAACCTACAAGGTTGCACTCCTTGATGCTCGAGTTTTCATATTGATCGGATAGCCTTAAGATCAAGTTATTTCATAACTTGGATCTATTTGGGAGATTTCATCAGTGCCAATGGGCCTACATTGGCACTGATGAGATGAAAGAAACTTATTGGAGATAAACTTCATTTTTGGCATATTTACCAAAACTAACCATGGTTAGCCTCATTTGACTTTGGGTTAAGTTGGATTAGATCTAATGACTTGGTTAACATGCATAATGAAGTTTGGGCTAGGCCCATCACCCAATGGGGATTTCTGATAAGTTGCCATGAAGAGTTAAATGGGTTTAATGGGAAGAAACAAAGAGGGAGGTGCATATTGAATCGTAGTTAGACTAGGATTGGCGCCTATGCCTTAATTGATGTATTTCATGTGATTAATTAAATTCGAATTTGAATTAATCATTTGAGATTTTAGTGGAGATAAAATAGGGGCTGATTATTTAAATTAATTAGAGTCCTAATTGGATTAGGACTTGATTAATTAAATTCCTAAAATTATGCTCTAATCTCCTAATCCTTCTCCTTTGCTCAAACCGCCTATAACTCCTATAAAAGAGACCCTAGCCCACCTCTCCACATACACACAATTCTCTTGGAGGCATGGAGAACAAGGAGGGGCACAAGATAGGAGCTCTTCTTGATGTAGGACGGGGAACTCAAAGCATTCAAATGACGATTTTGAAAACTGGTTTTGATAAGTATCTTAATAATAATAAAAAAAAACCGAAGTTAAGCTAACGAGGTTGAGAAACTAATTTTTTTGTATTTTAAAATATAGGAAAACCCGAATTTAAACTAAGAACAGTAAATAAGAATTACACTAGAAAGCAGTAAAAGCAGGAAATAAACTTACAGTGCAGCCCTTGAGAATTGAAGGGCTGTGCTTCCGATCTTCACCGGTCCTACTCTGATGGAAGGTGTAGGGTGGAGCTTACAAACAATCACAGAAGATCCGTACAAGTCACGGATTTTAATACAGGCGCAAACCAAGGGGTGAGGTTAAGCCTCACAAGTTCCCTTGCTAATCCTAAGTTGACTAGAGAGAGGGAGAAGAGAAAGAAGGGGGGGGGGGGGGGGGGGGGAAACGCCCCTCCTAGATCCACTCCAAGCGCAAGCTACAAGTTATGTATCCAAGAATTAGTGTAGAGAAGAGTTCTCAAAATCAATTGAAGAGATGAAGAGAAGAGACTTAGCCGAATAGGATGAAGACTCCTTGAGGCCGAGGGTGTTCTCCTTCTTGCTCCAAACCGAGGGTGAAAGAGGTTCTCCTTGTGGATGCGCACATAAACAAGAGGAGAGCTTCTTAGGGTTTCGGTGGAAGGCTTAGAAGAAGAGGGAAGAACTCGGCTAAGAAGAACTTTATCACTAACACTAGCAATTAACCTAGGCAACTAATAGACAATATTATTTCATCAAGAGGAAGTCGAAATACAAGGGGGCGACTATGCTTTTATAGGCGAGATGGAGCTAGGGCAGTATAGTCATTAGCTTCCATGCGCCTATTACAAAGATGGATGGATTTTGAATTTCAAAATCAAGATGATGTGGGCGCAAATCTTCTTTGGGATCTTCCTTCTTTGGTGATCTTCTCTTGGCAACTCTTTAAATGTTTGGATGGGCGAGAAAGGTGTCTTCTTATCCGTTGGTGAGATGTTTGTTGGCGCATGGATAAGAGATTTCGAAATTTGAATCCTTTCCATGAGAGCTTGGGCGGCAACAAGAGATGGTAATTTCTCATAAATGTCTTCATAAATGCCCTCCTTTGATTGTGGATCTTGATGGATAATTCCTTTGATTTTGGATCTTGATGGATGAGGGTTTTGAATTCCTTCCTTGCTTGGACTAGAGGTTGGCGCATATCTTCTTGAATGGATGATGAGGTGGCTGATTGCTCTATTGGAGAGGCGCCCAACAAGCATGGCAAGTGAGTTATAGCATGGCTTTGAAGTGAACTTGGACTTTGAAGTCTTTCCTTCCTTTTCTGGAGCTGAACTTGGTGAGTGGACCTTGAGTGACGTTGAGCTGGAACTTGAGCTGCTTCTTACTTGAATGACCTGCCAAATGGAGCCTACTGTATGCATGCACTACTCTACTATGATGCAAGAGTACGTAAAGTTTCATGAATTACAATGCACTACCTACTACAAGTGGACTTGCCATAAATGCCTACATGATGCATGGTTTTATTGAAAAGCAAATTACCTAAAATGCAATGCAAGAGAGGGGAGTCTAAGGGAACCCATATCGATTAGGTACCCTGCGAGTCCGAGCAGATCTCCTCAGAGCAGGGCTACTGCCTCCATCAGCTCTCCCCGGGTTGAAAGGATTCTCCTCTGGAGAATTATCCTTGTACCCTTGGAGTAACTCAGGGGCGGCTATAGCTAGCTCTGACTCAGGAAGCCATACCTCTTCACCATTAATGAGTCTAACTCGATAAAACATTTGTACCTCATCAGTGGTGAATTTAGTTTGGTCTTCAAGAATAGCTTCAATCTCCATTTTGTTGGTGTCATCTGGATCTAGTATGGAGATGGGCTCATGATAGAGGGTGAGATCCTCCACGTTGACAGTGGTGGGGATCCCCAATTCAGGTGGCAGGTCAAGGACATAGGCATTGTCGTTGATTTTGTCTATAATGGTGAAGGGACCTAATCCTTTTGCTTCTAGTTTGTGCCCTGTCCCGTGGATGCGCTCTTCACGCGCCCGTAGAATTACCTTATCACCTGTGGAAAATAACCTTTCTCGGCGATGTTTGTTAGCAGCTTCGCAATAATGATTAACAGATTCTAGCATCTTAGAAAATATTTCAGCATGCATTTGCGAAGTATGTAAAGCAAAGTCACGAGCAGGTAAAGAAGTCCTAAAGTGTTTGGGTAGAGGGAAGAGATCTATAGGTTTGTTAGGTTGATATCCTAGGTTGGCTTGGAAAGGGGAGGGACCTGTGGTCTTGTTGACTGTACTGTTGTAGGAAAACTCGGCAGTGGGTAAGAGTTTATCCCAGTTGCCAGGATGTTCACTTACCAAACTCCTAAGGATACTCCCAAGTGATCGGTTGACCACTTCAGTCTGCCCATCCGTCTGGGGATGGTAGGCTGTGGAGAACTTGAGTTTTGTTCCTAGAAGGGTCCATAGGGTTCTTCAAAAATGGCTTACAAACCTAGGGTCTCTATCAGACACTATAGTTAAGGGTGCCCCACGAAGCCTGACAACTTCTCTAAAGAAGAGTTTAGCCACATGGGAGGCATCAGTGGTTTTGGTGCAAGCTATGAAATGTGCCATCTTAGTAAATCTATCAACTACCACAAATATAGAATCATGTTTAGCAGAGGTTCGGGGTAGTCCTAAAATGAAATCCATACTAAGGTCTTGCCAAGGGGCTTGGGGAATAGGTAAGGGAGTGTACAGGCCGGGACTGTGCTTGTGGACTTTAGTGAGCTGACAAGTCCTACAATGCCTCACAACCTTAGCTACATCCTGGTAAAGGTTCGGCCAGTAGAACCGTTCCTTTACAAGGGCTTGGGTCTTATCTCGACCGTGGTGCCCGGCAGACCCGCCTCTGTGCAATTCCCAAACAAGGAATTCTCGGATGGATGTCTTGGGCACACAAAGGGTTGGTCCGAGAAAGAGATACCCATCCCTAAGGGTGTAGAGGGGGTGACTTAGTGGGTCTTGACTAAGGTCAGCATATAAGGTAGAAAAATCAGGACATTCAAGATAAGCATTTTTCATGGAATCAAAGCAAGTAACTTCAACATGCATTTTGTTCAACAGTAAAGTTACTCTACTGAGGGCATCTGCTACTTTATTCTCATATCCTGATTTATGTCTAAGCACAAAAGTGTATTGTTGTAGGTATTCGACCCACTTAGCATGCCTTGAGTTTAACTTCTTCTGAGCACTTAGATAGGAGAGGGCCTGGTGGTCACTATTAAGAGTGAACTCCCTATGAATGAGATAATGTCTCCAATACCTTAGGGCTTGGACTACTGCATAAAACTCTTTGTCATAGGTAGAGTATTTTTGTTTTGCCTCGTTGAGTTTTTCACTAAAGAAGGCTATGGGATGACCTTCTTGGCTTAGGGTTCCCCCTATGCCAACTCCAGAGGCGTCACAATCTACCTCAAAGACTTTATTGAAGTCAGGAAGTGTAAGGACCGGGGCAGTGGTCATCTTATCCTTAAGTTATTGGAAGGCTTTGCTAGCAGATTTAGTCCAAGAAAATTCACCTTGTTTTAGGCAACTAGTGATAGGTGCCACTATAGAGCTGAAGTTCCTTATGAATCTCCTATAAAAGGTAGCTAGGCCATGGAAGCTTCTGACCTCAGTGATGGTCTTAGGTTCAGGCCAGTCTATGATAGCTTGGATCTTGGATGGGTCGGCTTGAAGGCCATGCTCAGACACTATGAATCCTAAGAAGATCACACTATGCGACAAAAAGGAGCATTTCTTGAGATTGATATAGAGTTGCTCTTCCTTAAGAAGGTCAAGGGTCTTCCTAAGGTGCTCTAGGTGTTCCTCTTTAGTCTTACTATAGATGAGGATATCATCAAAGTAGACTACCAGGAATTTTCCAATGAAAGGCTTTAAGACTTGGGTCATGAGTCTCATGAATGTGGAAGGAGCATTAGTCAAGCCAAAAGGCATGACTAACCATTCATAGAGACCATCCTTGGTCTTGAAAGCGGTCTTCCATTCATCACCTAGCCTTATCCTGACCTGGTGGTATCCACTTCTTAAGTCAAGCTTGCTAAACCACCTAGAGCCAACTAACATGTCTAACATGTCATCAAGTCTAGGAATAGGAAACCTATACTTGACTGTGATTTTGTTTATGGCTCTGCAATCTATACACATGCGCCAACTGCCATCCTTTTTAGGGGTGAGCAGAGCAGGCACGGCGCAAGGGCTAAGACTTTCTCTGATATGTCCTTTTTCTAATAGGTCATCTACTTGTCTCTTAAGTTCTTGATGCTCGGTGGGGTTCATCCTATAGTGGGGCAGATTGGGTAGGGTTGAACCGGGGACAAGATCTATTGCGTGTTGGATGTCCCTAAGAGGTGGAAGTCCTGTGGGTAGTTCTTCAGGGATAAGCTCACTATATTGTTCTAAGAGGGCTTCTACTTCAGGGGGTGGCTTACTACTTTCTTCTTGGTTGACTTCCTTGAGGACTAAGGTAAATAAAGGTTGATTAGGTCTATAATCCTTAGGTCTCATGAGCTGAAGGGTTGGTTGTAAGGTTTTGGTCTCTTCTATTTTTCCCTTATTGGTTGAGGCTTTAAGTTCTCTAGGCATAGAGGGTTTCAGCTTAATCTTTTGACCTGAATGACTAAAGACATAGGTATTAGTCCGACCGTAGTGGACTACATCCATGTCATATAGCCATGGTCTGCCTAGAAGGACTTGAGCGACGTCCATAGTGATAACGTCACACCAAATTTGTCCTTCATAGGTACCAAACTGTAAGGGAACAAGACTCCTATGGGTTACTGGCACACTAGACTGGTTGACCCAGGAGATGCTATAAGGGGTTGGGTGGGCCTCTATCTTAAGTTTAAACTTGGTAACAGCAGAGTGGGAGACAGCGTTGAGGCTACTACCCCCATCTATCACTACTTTGCACATGTTTCCATTGCATTTCGTGTAAGTATGGAAGATACTAGTTCTTCGCCAATCATCAGTGGGTGAGGGTTTGATCAAGGTACACCTAACAACTCCTAAGGTGTTTTGGGTTGGCTCCTCACTACTGTCATATTCATTGTCTTCTAGGACTTGGCAGCCAGAATCAGGGTCATTAATGTCTTCAAGTCTAGGGGTTTGGTTTTCCTCACTTAGGTATAAGACCCGTTTAGGACAGTCTTTCATATAGTGTCCATATTGTTGACAACCATGGCACTTGACCCTAGATGGTTCTGGATAACTAGAGGGCTTGGGTTTAGGAGTACTAGAGCTTTGAGGTTGGGTTGGTCTAGGACTTGGTCTAGAGGCACTAAACTCTTTCCTAAAGGCAACCTTAAGTTCTTGCTCAATCTCCTTGGCTCTAAGATGGGCAACCTCTATGGAGTCTATCTGGTAGTAGGTAAGGCCCTTTCTAATCTCAGATCGGAGACCATTTTTATACCTACTAAGGGTAAATAGAGGGTTTTCTCCTAGGTTTCCCCTAAGGAGGAATTCCTCAAAGCTAGCAGTGTATTGATCAACAGTCATAGATCCTTGGGTTAAACTAGAGGCTTGGTCAAACAACTTACTCTGAAAGTATGAGGGGACATATTTCAGTTTAAGTTGTTGGCGCATTTCTAGCCAAGTTCCTATGGGGGGTAGGTTGAGTCTCTCTTGGTTATTCTCTATATTGGTCCAATACAACCTAGCATTTCCCTCAAGCAGGCACTTTGCAAGTCGGACTTTGCTGTGCTCAGGGATCATGCTCCACTCGAAATATTGTTCGAGCTTGGTTGTCCAATCCAAGAAGTCTCGGGGTTCTAAAGAGCCATTGAAGGTTGGGGGATTGAGTTTGATGGCGCGGTGCACATCATCCTCCCTAAATCTGGGTTGAGGTGGGGTTTGAATAGGAGGTCCATTCCACATGTTTGGTTGAGGGATTCCTACATGGTTTGGATTGGGGTATCCATTCCATGTTGGATAAGGATGGGTTTCCATATGGTGTGGATTGGGATATCCATTCCACATAAGTTGGGTTCCAGCATGGGTTGGGGTTTGTTGCCCATTCCCAGGTTGTTGGGTGTCCACATGATTTGGACTAGGGGGTGGTTCACTAGTATGACTTGGAGATCTACCCCTAGCATTGTTAAGCTGGTTGAGGTTTTGGTTGATGGTTTCTATTTGAGCGGCCAAAAGGTGAAATTGGTTAAGACTCTGAGTAATGGTTCCTACTTGCTCAGTCAAAAGATCAATCTTATCATTCAAGGCAGCATTATCCATTGTGGAATCTTGTTGAGTTTTAGACCAGGTTTGCATGGTGTTTTTGAAAGATATAAGTTTTGAAAATAGGGCCAAAATGATAGATAAAATAAGTAGTCAACTTCTTTCAAACACCTAATTCCAAAGATCGCTTAGAAGTAGAAAGTAAGTTTTTGAGGCTTAAAAATCTAGTCTAAGAGCCTAAGCTCTGATACCAAGCTGATGTAGGACGGGGAACTCAAAGCATTCAAACGACGATTTTGAAAACTGGTTTTAATAAGTATCTTAATAATAAGAAAAAAAAACCAAAGTTAAGCTAACGAGGTTGAGAAACTAATTTTTTTGTATTTTAAAATATAGGAAAACCCGAATTTAAACTAAGAATAGTAAATAAGAATTACACTAGAAAGCAGTAAAAGCAGGAAATAAACTTACAGTGCAGCCCTTGAGAATTGAAGGGCTGTGCTTCCCGATCTTCACCGGTCCTACTCTGATGGAAGGTGTAGGGTGGAGCTTACAAACAATCACAGAAGATCCGTACAAGTCACGGATTTTAATACAGGCGCAAACCAAGGGGTGAGGTTAAGCCTCACAAGTTCCCTTGCTAATCCTAAGTTGACTAGAGAGAGGGAGAAGAGAAAGAAGGGGGGGGAAACGCCCCTCCTAGATCCACTCCAAGCGCAAGCTACAAGTTATGTATCCAAGAATTAGTGTAGAGAAGAGTTCTCAAAATCAATTGAAGAGATGAAGAGAAGAGACTTAGCCAAATAGGATGAAGACTCCTTGAGGCCGAGGGTGTTCTCCTTCTTGCTCCAAACTGAAAGTCCCCTAACCTCAAGGGGGGGGGGGGGGGGGGGGGCGAAACCCTAAAGATGGCGCATAACAATATTTTTCGCATGGGAAGCTAGGGTTTCAAGAGATCTTTATATGTCATATAATTAACTTTTAAATGATTGAATGGATGAAGAAGAACTCATACCATAGCCATCGGTTTGATGGTGCCTTGGAAGCAAAGGCGCAAATGAACCTTCTCCAAAGTTGACGCACACAAGAAGATCGATGCGCTCACTCCTTTGAATCCTTTGTGCTAGCAAAGCCTTTCAAAGGGTCTTTGTCGAATGAAAGGGATGGAGATGTTGATCACTCTTGGCCGAATCCTCCTCCTCAGTAGCTTCAAGCGCCGCCACACACAAAAGTGTCGAGAGAGAGAAGTCACGATAGGGAGACGAGCGAGAATAGGATTATCCCTATTCGAACATGAGAGATCTCCAAGTGGAGATCATGGTTTCTAAAAATAGAAACCACACTTCGCTCACACGTTCACGCCATCTCCTTTTGAACCATGCGCTCATATAATGAGCCGGTTCAATTTGGTTCGGTTTAAGAACCAATCAAGCCAAGCGATCCAGTCTAGATCTTAATTAAACCCTAAGGCTCCAGATCTAACCGTTCATCTCTTGATGCTCCTGATCTCACCGATCTAGCATCCAATCTCTCAATCGAAGCTTACCGATCTCAAGCCCTAATCAATCAAGCATGATCAAACCAGATCTCACTTACAATCAGAGATTAAATCCCTTTAAACTGAACCCAAATAATTCAGTCCACACGATCTGACTTAAGTAAGCCATATCATCAATTTGTGCGACCCTAAGGGTTTCCTTTAAACGTCGGTAACGATAACTCACGTTATCACGATCAGTGAGGGGTATCTAGCAACACATCATTGTCTCCCGATATAAAGGAAAGAGTCTTCCAAGACTACACCCAAACCACAGCACAAGTGTGAATCCAATTCACAAGGCATACATGCTTCCTTTGCCACTGGATGTTCTTATTGGACAAGCGTGTCAAGCTTGTAGCTCCAATATGATGAGCATGATTAGATCAGATGAACATAGTCATCTGGGTATGGCCATACACTTTCTCAATCATCTCATCCAGGGGGTGATGGGGGTAGAGACCATGACCCAAGAAAATATAAATGGAGCTTAAGGCTACCTTAGTTTATGGGTACCCTAAGGCACCATTGCATTGCATGCATCATGTAGCTACATTTGGCAAGTTTTATACTTTGTTTTGTATTTTTCTTTTATGGAAATTATGTTGCATCATACTAGAATTAGTGCATGTCATAATGTTGCATCCAAGTAGGAGTAGTGTAATAAGCATTTACAAGTCATGTGGATAAGCTCAAAGTTAGCTCAAAGCTCACTACAACAAGCTAGCTCCAATTATGGCAAGCCACTTCAAAGCCAAAGTTCAAAGTGAAGTCTTGAGTTGAAGCATTTCAACTCACCTTTCCATTGAAGTATAATGCCACCTTGGCATCCAAGAATTCGATTCCAATCTCAACTCATCAAAGGATATGCGCTCATTCAAAGGCTCTCCATCAAATCCCTTAAATCAAGGAATCAAGTTGTGTTCACACCTTGGAAGGAAAGAGCCATGCCAATTCAAGAAGCAATACCACCTCATGAATCCAATTAAGGGAAGATCACCAAAGCAATTCGTCCATGGCCAAAGAAGGAAGGATTGCCACCTTCTCTTGTCGCCCAAGCAAGGAGAATTCACCAAGCAAAGAAGGAATTCAGCCACAACAAAAATGGCAAGTTTCAAAGCCATGCACTCGCTCATTACAAACAAGGAAAGACACTCAAGGAAAGAATTTCGAATTTGAAAGCTTCAGCCCCAAAGGAATTCGCCCAAACCAAAGAAGGAAGGAAAGCTATCACCTAGCCGAACATGCAAGCAAGTCTACAAGCAAATTCGGCCACACCATCTCTACAAACAAATAAGGGAAGTTTTCAAGTCAAATCACAATCAATGGAGCCAGTGCCTCGACAAAGCATTGAAGACAATAATTTCTTTCTTATTTTGATCTTTTGTAACGTTAAGGAGAAGCTCTACAAAACTTGTAATCGCATGTAAGTTGAAAAAAAAAAGAGATTTGATAATGAAAAATGTCGATTAGTTGCCTAGCAACCTTGGGTGCTTGTGTCGCCCTTCCCTTTCCCCTTCTCCTCTGAGGTGCTTGTGTCACCTATCTCCACTTCCTCCCCAAGGGCCAAGGTTCCCTTCGCTAACCTCTTCTTCAAAGATCTTCCATCAACTTGAGGTGCAAGAAACACTCCTCTCAACAAGTGGCGCATCTCCTCTTCAAAGGACTTCATCATCCACTTTGGCACCTCTCCACCTCTTCAAGCTCTTGTGGTGCATCAACATCTTCTTCAACCTTGGTGGCGCACCTCTTCTCTATACATAGTGACGCAACTTCAACCTCTTCACCCAACAAGTGGTGCACCCCTTCTCCTCAAGGGCCTCTTCAACAACACTTTTAACAAGCATCTCTAACTCTCTCTTTAATCTATGTTTGCTTGATCTACACTTATGTTGTTGTTTCATGTTGTAGGATGCGCAAGCCCTTCATCTCATCATTAAGAGGCACAACTTTCCATCAACTTGGTGCAAAGTCATCCCCACTCCATCATCAAGGCGCATCTTCCTCAAGGATTCATTCACCCACTTTGGCGCATCCCAAAGCCCTTGCAATATCAAACCAAACACTCTACCCTATTCCTTGTTATCTAAATCTTGAATATGATCTTGTAAGAACCCCTTTCAAGAGGGGGGCGAAACCCAGCATGGCGCATATTAAAATTTTAAGCAGCGGAAAAGGGTTTCAAAGGATTAGTTTCATGAGATATGATCAACCATATAAAATCCGATTGCACGGAAGAGATAGAACCATACCATAGCCATTTCTAGATGGCGCCTTGGAAGCAAAGATCGAACTGGATCTTCTCCAGAGGTGACGCACACAGTTGATGTCGCCTACTCCTCTTTGGCGCTCCTTGTGCTAGCAAGGCCCAAAGGTGTCCTTGTCGAATGGTAAAAGGGAAGAGATGTTTTGCTTGGCGATTTCTTTTTCTCTTTTCGTCAACCTCTTCACCACACAAAGTTCTCTCGTCAAGAGCAAGAGGCAAGGCGACGAACACAAGAGAGAAAGGGGGGGCGTGAACGTGAGAGGTGGTCACGCAAGAGAAGTGCTATCTAAAAATAGCATGCCATTTCTCCACTTGCGATCATGGGTTTACCCCAATCGCCAACTCACTTCACCCTTGAACCATGCGCTCATCCATGAGCCGGTTCATCTTGAATTTGGTTCAATAGCCAAATAAACCAAGCGACATGGCCTAGATCAAATTAAAACCCTAAGGTTCCAGATCTAACCGTTGATCTCTTGATGCTCCTGATCTCACTGATCAAGCATCCATTCTCTCGATCAAAGCTTACCGATCTCAAGCCCTAATCAATCAAACATGATCAGACCGGATCTCACTCATAATCAGAGATTAAATCCCTTTAAACTGAACCCAACTAATTCAGTCCACACGATCTGACTTAAGTAAGCCATATCATCAATTGTGCGACCCTGAGGGTTTCCTTTAATTGTCGGTAACGATAACTTACGTCATCACGATCAGTGAGGGGTATCTAGCAACACATCACTGTCTCCCGATATAAAGAAAAGAGTCTTCCAAGACTACACCCAAAACACAGCACAAGTGTGAATCCAACTCACGAAGCATACATATTTCCTTTGCCACTGGATGTTCTTATTGGACAAGCGTGTCAAGCTTGTAGCTCCAATATGATGAGCATGATTAGATCAGATGAACATAGTCACCTGGGTATGGCCATACACTTTCTCAATCATCTCATCCAGGGGGCCCCTTTAGAACATCACACTCCTTAAACAAGGAGACGGCAATCCTATGTCTATCACTAGTGCCCTAACATGACTCAAGCTCACCATCCAAGATAGTCTATAATCATTATGTTTCAAATGATATCGAACTATCTCAAAACAATGACAATCATCATTTAGAAAACACAAGTGATCTCAAGTCAGAGGAAATGTGCCACTTGTTGCAATCAAGGAATATTCACATTGTGACAAGCAACTGAATATCCTAGTAGGGTCTGTCCAGTACATCCCATGTACCCATGAGTCTACATCTTATTCCATGCTCGAAGCATCCTATAAGATCAGAACACATATTAGTCTCAATCATATCAAGGCTGTCTCATGTTCACCAAGATATATCGACTAAGGACTTATAGCATGTCAGCCTAGCTGAACAGCTTTGAGACATTATTCAGAAGAACATATATTGCAGCAGACAATGTAGCAAACTGAATAATAACCATGCCTTCATAAACAGAAGAGTTTATTACATGATACTGATACAATCCCAAGGCCTCAAACATTAGGCTAAGGGCATACCCCAACAATCTCCCACTTGCACTTAATCTAATGGTTGAGAAATCTCAAACCCATATTATTACAGTGCTTCTCATGCTTCTGCTGCGCCAGAGGCTTGGTAAGCGGGTCTGCCAGATTGTCATCTGTATGAACCTTGCAGATTTTGATCTCGCCTCGATCTATGATCTCCCTGATCAAATGAAACCGTCTCTGTATGTGCTTGGACTTCTGGTGCGACCGTGGTTCCTTTGCTTGTGCGATTGCTCCAGTGTTATCACAGAAGATAACCAAAGGATCTGCACTCGAAGGAACAACACCAAGTTCTCTCACGAACTTACGAATCCACACTGCCTCCTTGGATGCTTCCGAGGTTGCAACATACTCGGCTTCTGTTGTGGAATCAGCAACAGTTGACTGTTTGAAACTCTTCCACACCACTGCTCCTCCATTCAAGCTAAAAACATAGCCTGATTGCGATCGGAAATCATCCTGGTCAGACTGGAACGAAGCGTCAGTATATCCTTCAATACTGAGTTCTTCCTGACCACCATATATCAAGAACATATCTTTGGTCCTCCGCAGATATTTTAAAATGTTCTTGACTGCAATCCAGTGCGCCACACCTGGATTACTTTGGAAACGACTGGTCACGCTTAACCCGTAAGCGACGTCTGGGCGAGTACACAACATCGCATACATAATGGATCCAATAGCCGAAGCATAAGGCGTATTGTCCATTTCATCTTTCTCAGTCTGTGTTTGTGGACACTGACTCTTCGAAAGACTCAGACCATGTCTGACTGGAAGATATCCTCGTTTAGAATTCTCTAAATGAAATCTCTCCAGGACTTTATCGATGTAAGTACTCTGGCACAGCCCGAGAAGCCTCTTGGATCTATCCCTGTAGATCTTCACACCTAATACATAGGCTGCTTCTCCTAAATCTTTCATCTGGAAACATTTCCTTAGCCATGCCTTCACAGCATGCATTTCAGGAATGTCATTTCCAATGATCAAGATATCATCGACGTAGAGGACTAGGAAAGTAATTACGCTCCCACTAAACCTCTTATATACACACGGGTCATCCTCGTTCTTGATGAAACCAAATTCAGTGACTGACTCATCAAAATGAATATTCCAGCTTCTTGATGCTTGCTTAAGTCCATAAATGGACTTCTTTAACTTGCATATCTTATGACGATCTGATGGATTAGTGAAACCCTCAGGTTGTGTCATATACACATCCTCATCCAGATTTCCATTAAGGAAAGCCGTTTTCACATCCATCTGCCAGATCTCATAATCATAATATGCAGCTATCGCGAAAAGAATCCGAATAGACTTAAACATAGCTACTGGTGAGAAAGTTTCATCATAATCTATCCCGTAGATTTGTTTGAAACCTTTCGCAACTAGCCTGCCTTTATAGGTAACCACGTTACCATCCATGTCAATCTTCTTCTTGAAGATCCATTTACAGCCTATAGGGATTACTCCCGGAGGCGGATCAACCAAATCCCAAACTTGGTTATCTGACATGGAGTCCATCTCGGCGCGCATAGCTTCAAGCCATCTCGCTGACTCCGGTCCACTGACCGCATCCGCATAAGTGAGGGGTTCATCATGATCAATGATGTAGACTCCGTCATAGCGCTCAGGCTGTCGACGAATCCTTCCCGATCTTCGCGGTTCCCGTGATATCTGAGCCTCAGGTTGTTCAATAACCTGATCTACCGGCTCAGGCTCACCCAATTCTGCTTGAGCACTTTGTCCTTCCTCTGGATTCTCATCCAGCTTTATTTCTCTCCCACTGGCCTCCTGCAGAAGAAACTCCTTCTCAAGAAATATGGCCGTCCGAGCAACAAAAACCTTGTTCTCTTTGGGATCGTAGAAATAATAACCCTTAGTTTCCTTAGGGTAACCGACAAAGATACATTTGTCAGATCTGCTCTCTAGTTTCCCAGAGGCGAGCTTTTTGACATAAGCCTCGCAGCCCCAGATCCTAATAAATGTCAAGCTTGGCTGTTTCCCATACCATAATTCATATGGAGTCTTAGAAACTGCCTTGGATGGCACTCGGTTTAGTACCTTTGCAGCTGTTTCCAGTGCAAATCCCCAAAAGGAGTAAGGTAGAGTAGCCTGACTCATCATAGAACGAACCATATCAAGTAACGTTCTATTTCTCCTTTCGGACACACCATTCCATTGCGGTGTTCCTGGCGGAGTGAGCTGTGAGATAATCCCACACTCCTTTAGATAGTCAGTAAATGCATGACTTAGGTATTCTCCACCTCGATCTGAGTGAAGTGCCTTGATATTACGGCCTAGCTGATTTTGTACTTCATTCTTGAACTCTTTGAACTTGTCAAAAGATTCACTTTTATGTCTCATCAGATAGACATACCCATATCTACTGAAATCATCAGTAAAGGTAATGAAGTACTGATAGCCACCTCTGGCATGTTTACTAAATGGCCCACACACATCACTGTGTATAAGGTCAAGTAAACCTGAAGCCCTTTGACCTTTGTTAAGAAAAGGCGACTTCGTCATTTTGCCCATCAAACAAGCTTTGCATGTATCAATCTCCTTGTAAGAGAATGATCCCAGCAGTCCATGATCATGCAACCGCTTAATGCGTTTCTCGTTAATATGGCCTAAACGACTATGCCATAACAAGGTGCTGTCATCAGCATACTTGGTTTTCTTAATATCAATTTGCTGTATCGAACATTCCATGTCCAACATGAATAACCCATTGTTAATTGAACCAGTTGCATAAACAATATTATCAAAAGATAAAACATACTTTGAAATATTGCATTCAAAGGAAAATCCTTTCCTAACAAGAGCAGGAATGGAGATAATATTTTTAGTAATACTGGGAACAAAATAACAATTGTCTAGTTCCAATACAAGTCCAGATGGTAAAGAAATGAAATAGTCTCCTACAGCAATAGCAGCAACCCGTGCCCCGTTTCCAACGCGTAGGTCCACCTCATGCTGTCCCACCTGTCTTCTTCTCTTGAGTTCCTGTACATTTGAACAAATGTGAACTCCACATGCAGTGTCCAACACCCATGATATAGAAGAAGAAAACATGACCTCAGTCACGAATATACCTGAGCCAGAAGCGATGCTTCCCCTCTTATCTCCTTGGAGCGCTTTACAGTCCTTTTTCCAATGACCCAGCTGGCCACAGTGGAAACACCTGTATTCCTTGGACCGCTTCACCTTCTGCTTCAGAGCCTTGCTGTAGCTCTTGACAGGGGTCTTGCCCTTCTTCCCCTTCTTCTTGTTCCTGGAAGGAACCATTAAGACAGAGGTCGAAGGCTTTCCCTTCAGAGTCTCCTCAGTAGTGAGGAGCATATTCAGCAGCTCTGCCGGAGTACAATCGATTTTGTTCATATTAAAATTAATAATGAACGCGTCGAATGAAGGCGGGAGAGACTGCAGAATAATATCCACAGCAAGCTCCTGGTTGATGGTATGCCCCAGTTTCTCTAGAGCCTCCTTGTGCCCAATCATCTTGAGCACGTGAGCTCCCACTGGGCTCCCTTCAGCCAGTTTGCTCTGAAAGAAAAGCTTTGTCAGATTATAGCGCTCTGTCCTCGCCTGTGCAGCATACAGCATCTTGAGGTTCGCTATCATGTCTATAGCAGACATATCCTCATGCTGACGCTGCAGCGGTGGCGTCATAGACGCTAGCATCAGGCAAGCGACATCAATGCTATCATTGACGTGCTTTTCATAGGCTTCCCGAACCGCCCTTGCGGCGTTCGGAGCGGGCTGCGGCGGTATCGCCGTCTCGAGGACATACAGTTTCCTCTCTGCCTTAAGAACGATCTTAAGGTGTCCGAACCAGTCGGAGAAGTTCGGCCCAGCAAACTTCTCCCTTTCCAGTAGGGATCGCACATTGAAGTTCATGGTGTTCGTTGCTGCAGGAATCTACAACAATGCAAGAACAGCAAGGTCAGTATCAATGTCAAGAATCAATCAGGACTTAAGAAAGATTCTTTTTCTCACTATTTTATCTGGCTGAAAAATCCAGCAAAACAGCCCGAAAGAGCAGAACTCTTCTAGTGAGATGGGATCCAGATTTCATACTTGGTCTCCGCGTCCCGCTCAGGCGAGATAAGATGCACAGAGAGTACAAGCACTAATTTCTGGTAGGCAGTCCCTGCCAATCGCCAACCCGTGCGATTCCCCTTCATCTGGGCAATCCAGCAGACTGTGCCAACTGAGTTGGTATAACACAGTCTCTGACCCCACAGATGGCTGCCTCCATGCGCTACCATATGCTCCACATATGTAGCCTACATGGTCAAGCTAACCCGACCTACTTCCTGGACCACCACGTGCTATGCTGAGCAACGAGAAGGGATAAATCCCTACCCTGTAACACGCAGGTGTAATCCCGCACCATCTGAAGATAGATGGACGTGCCCACTGAGTGGGTACAACACGGCTCCAACGATAATCAGAACAGTGAGGTTTCGCGTCAGAAGGCTTACGAGCTTGATATTTTAGCGTTGGATTTTAACGGTCTTTTATCTTCTTCACTATCATGCAATTCCTATGGTGATAGCAGAAGATAAAGTAATCATGCAATTCTAATATTTAAATAATAAAATAAAAGAAAGCATGAATCTTATGTGGTAAAAGCCCATTAAGCCTAAGTAAGACCTTAACCTAACTTAAGTCTTTACAAGAGCTCTTCATGGGTCTTTAGCTGCTCATCTGGCTCAAACCAGGGCCCAAGCGCCATCTGCAGATCTGGTGCGCTCACCAGGGAAAATGCGCCAGGTCCTAGGGTCGAACCCTAGACCTCCCACCTGGTCCAGCCACTTGCTGCATGCGCCTCTGCCAAGTGTGCTCTGTGCTCTTGTCTAATTAAATTACAAATTTAACTATCTAGACAAGATTGACACGCAGGTCAATATCACATTATAAATTAATTAAACTGTGATTCGCAGATCACATAAATAAAAATTAATTTACAACAATAATTTCCAGGCACGCAGGCCCCAGCACAGCACACAGTTAACTTGGGCAGCCCACATAAGAATAAATAAACATACAGATGCATCAATCATCATGTGATCCAATCATGAAAAATTAAATTTTAAAAACCCCTTGGGATCATTTTTAATTTTCCTTATTTGCCCTACTACCTTACAATGGTCCATTACTAGGGATCCACTCATTAGACCTGGTCAGATCCACTGCCCTTTCATGCACCAAGTCCTAACTGACTTGAGTCGACCAAAAGGCCAACTATGCATGCGCCAAGGGCTGAACGACCACACTGAGGTCTGGCAAGCGGGTGTGACCCCGGGCCTAACTCATGTGCGTTCATAGGTTGTCTCAATCAGACATCGCTACACGCCTGTCTGCAGTCGACCTATAGCCACCTCAAGCTTGCGCCAAGGTGCTATCTGGTCGACCCATCAAGGCTGTCAGATAGTCTGATCAGACTGGTTGGATCTTGACTAGACTGAGATTTCAACCCTAATAACCCATCTAAGGGTTTACAGTAGGCGCCTTAGATCTAAGGTGATTCGCGCATGTGATATAGGTTTTAAGAAAACATACAAAAACATGCGCCAATAACAACATGCGCCAAGGTGAAAATAACATCTATAAGAAACTTACAACTATAGCATAAGTATTCGCATGTGACCTCTAGATCTTTTTCTTGCGCAAACATGGATCAAATGACATAACATGGCAATCATAAGCAAGCATGAAACATTGCCTCTGATACCAATTGTAAGAACCCCTTTCAAGAGGGGGGCGAAACCCAGCATGGCGCATATTAAAATTTTAAGCAGCGGAAAAGGGTTTCAAAGGATTAGTTTCATGAGATATGATCAACCATATAAAATCCGATTGCACGGAAGAGATAGAACCATACCATAGCCATTTCTAGATGGCGCCTTGGAAGCAAAGATCGAACTGGATCTTCTCCAGAGGTGACGCACACAGTTGATGTCGCCTACTCCTCTTTGGCGCTCCTTGTGCTAGCAAGGCCCAAAGGTGTCCTTGTCGAATGGTAAAAGGGAAGAGATGTTTTGCTTGGCGATTTCTTTTTCTCTTTTCGTCAACCTCTTCACCACACAAAGTTCTCTCGTCAAGAGCAAGAGGCAAGGCGACGAACACAAGAGAGAAAGGGGGGGCGTGAACGTGAGAGGTGGTCACGCAAGAGAAGTGCTATCTAAAATAGCATGCCATTTCTCCACTTGCGATCATGGGTTTACCCCAATCGCCAACTCACTTCACCCTTGAACCATGCGCTCATCCATGAGCCGGTTCATCTTGAATTTGGTTCAATAGCCAAATAAACCAAGCGACATGGCCTAGATCAAATTAAAACCCTAAGGTTCCAGATCTAACCGTTGATCTCTTGATGCTCCTGATCTCACTGATCAAGCATCCATTCTCTCGATCAAAGCTTACCGATCTCAAGCCCTAATCAATCAAACATGATCAGACCGGATCTCACTCATAATCAGAGATTAAATCCCTTTAAACTGAACCCAACTAATTCAGTCCACACGATCTGACTTAAGTAAGCCATATCATCAATTGTGCGACCCTGAGGGTTTCCTTTAATTGTCGGTAACGATAACTTACGTCATCACGATCAGTGAGGGGTATCTAGCAACACATCACTGTCTCCCGATATAAAGAAAAGAGTCTTCCAAGACTACACCCAAAACACAGCACAAGTGTGAATCCAACTCACGAAGCATACATATTTCCTTTGCCACTAGATGTTCTTATTGGACAAGCGTGTCAAGCTTGTAGCTCCAATATGATGAGCATGATTAGATCAGATGAACATAGTCACCTGGGTATGGCCATACACTTTCTCAATCATCTCATCCAGGGGGCCCCTTTAGAACATCACACTCCTTAAACAAGGAGACGGCAATCCTATGTCTATCACTAGTGCCCTAACATGACTCAAGCTCACCATCCAAGATAGTCTATAATCATTATGTTTCAAATGATATCGAACTATCTCAAAACAATGACAATCATCATTTAGAAAACACAAGTGATCTCAAGTCAGAGGAAATGTGCCACTTGTTGCAATCAAGGAATATTCACATTGTGACAAGCAACTGAATATCCTAGTAGGGTCTGTCCAGTACATCCCATGTACCCATGAGTCTACATCTTATTCCATGCTCGAAGCATCCTATAAGATCAGAACACATATTAGTCTCAATCATATCAAGGCTGTCTCATGTTCACCAAGATATATCGACTAAGGACTTATAGCATGTCAGCCTAGCTGAACAGCTTTGAGACATTATTCAGAAGAACATATATTGCAGCAGACAATGTAGCAAACTGAATAATAACCATGCCTTCATAAACAGAAGAGTTTATTACATGATACTGATACAATCCCAAGGCCTCAAACATTAGGCTAAGGGCATACCCCAACAATCTCCCACTTGCACTTAATCTAATGGTTGAGAAATCTCAAACCCATATTATTACAGTGCTTCTCATGCTTCTGCTGCGCCAGAGGCTTGGTAAGCGGGTCTGCCAGATTGTCATCTGTATGAACCTTGCAGATTTTGATCTCGCCACGATCAATGATCTCCCGGATCAAATGAAACCGTCTCTGTATGTGCTTGGACTTCTGGTGCGACCGTGGTTCCTTTGCTTGTGCGATTGCTCCAGTGTTATCACAAAAGATTAATTAGATTAGATTAAGTAGTTTGTTTGAATTTGTTAGCAAGAGGAATTTGGAGGCTTAACCTCCCCTCTTGATCTTAGCATTGTAAAGGTTATTTAATATTCTATACCCAAGCATGTTTGGGTTTGATGTGTTGGAGTGTTTGTAATGAAGCAATTCCTTCCATCAGAGTAGGACCGTTGAAGATCGGGAAGGACGATCCTTCTATTCTCAAGGATCGCACGGTGAGCGCTTCTTTACAATATTGTCTTAATGTTCTAGAAATGCATGTTTAGTCATAGGTTTGCTTAGTCTTTAGAATCGCATGCTTAATGTTAGCCTAATGTTAGTTGCATGTTTAACCTTAGATCACATGTGTAGTTTACCGTAGTTTTTTTATACAAGCATAACTCAGTTTTTATCATAAAATACCAAAAAAAACATATTTTTGAAAACCCCATAGTAATCTTGCATGCTAGCTTTTTCTATCTCAAATTTATTTTTCATGCTAGCCCAAATTGCATGCTCCTCCCCTCCATCAGGGGGGCCCCTATAGAACATCACACTCCACTTAAGGAGACGGCAATCCTATATCTATCACTAGTGCCCTAACCTGATTCAAGCTCACCATCCAAGATAGTCTATAATCATTATGTTTCAAATGATATTGAACTACCTCAAAACAATGACAATCATCATTTAGAAAACACAAGTGATCTCAAGTCAGAGGAAATGTGCCACTTGTCGCATTCAAGGATTATTCATATTGTGACAAGCAATTGAATATCCTAGTAGGGTCTGTCCAGTACATCCAATGTGCCCATGAGTCTACATCTTATTCCATGCTCGAAGCATCCTATAAGATTAGAACACATATTAGTCTCAATCATATCAAGGTTGTCTCATGTTCACCAAGATATCTTGACTAAGGACATAACTGCATGTCAGCCTAGCTGAACAGCTTTGAGACATTATTCAGAAGTACACTTATTGCAGCAGACAATGTAACAAACTGAATAACAACCATTACCTTTATAAACATAAGAGTTTATACATGATACTGATACATTCCCAAGGCCTCAAACATTAGCCTTAAGGGCATACCCCAACAATCTCCCACTTGCACTTAATCTAATGGTTGAGAAATCTCAAACCCATATTATTACAGTGCTTCTCTTGCTTCTGCTGCGCCAGAGGCTTAGTAAGCGGGTCTGCCAGATTGTCATCTGTATGAACCTTGCAGACTTTGATCTCGCCACGATCAATGATCTCCCGGATCAAATGAAACCGTCTCTGTATGTGCTTGGACTTCTGGTGCGACCGTGGTTCCTTTGCTTGTGCGATTGCTCCAGTGTTATCACAAAAGATAACCAAAGGATCTGCACTCGAAGGAACAACACCAAGTTCCTGAACGAACTTACGAATCCACACTGCCTCCTTGGATGCTTCCGAGGCTACAACATACTCGGCTTCTGTTGTGGAATCAGCAACTATTGACTGTTTGAAACTCTTCCACACCACCGCTCCTCCATTCAAGCTAAAAATATAGCCTGATTGCGATCGGAAATCATCCTGGTCAGACTGGAATGAAGCGTCAGTATATCCTTCAATACTGAGTTCTTCCTGACCACCATATGTCAAGAACATATCTTTGGTCCTCCGCAGATATTTTAAAATGTTCTTGACTGCAATCTAGTGCGCCATACCTGGATTACCTTGGAACCGACTGGTCACGCTTAACCCGTAAGCGACGTCTGGGCGAGTACACAACATCGCATACATTATGGACCCAATAGCCGAAGCATAAGGCGTATTGTCCATTTCATCTTTCTCAGTCTGTGTTTGTGGACACTGACTCTTCGAAAGATTCAGACCATGTCTGACTGGAAGATATCCTCTTTTAGAATTCTCTAAATGGAATCTCTCTAGGACTTTATCGATGTAAGTACTCTGGCACAACCCGAGAAGCCTCTTAGATCTATCCCTGTAGATCTTCACACCTAATACATAGGCTGCTTCTCCAAGATCTTTCATCTGGAAACATTTCCTTAGCCATGCCTTTACGGCATGCATTTCAGGAATGTCGTTTCCAATGATCAAGATATCATCGACGTAGAGGACTAGGAAAGTAATCACGCTCCCACTAAACCTCTTATATACACACGGGTCATCTTCGTTCTTGATGAAACCAAATTCAGTGACTGATTCATCAAAACGAATATTCCAGCTTCTTGATGCTTGCTTAAGTCCATAAATGGACTTCTTTAACTTGCATATTTTATGACGATCTGATGGATTAGTGAAACCCTCAGGTTGTGTCATATACACATCCTCATCCAGATTTCCATTCAGGAAAGCCGTTTTCACATCCATTTGCCAGATCTCATAATCGTAATATGCTGCTATCGCGAAAAGAATCCGAATAGACTTAAACATGGCTACAGGTGAGAAAGTTTCATCATAATCTATCCCGTAGATTTGTTTGAAACCTTTCGCAACTAGCCTGCCTTTATAGGTAACCACGTTACCATCCATGTCAATCTTCTTCTTGAAGATCCATTTACAGCCTATAGGGATAACTCCCGGAGGTGGATCAACCAAATCCCATACTTGGTTATCTGACATGGAGTCCATCTCGGCTCGCATAGCTTCAAGCCATCTAGCTGACTCCGGTCCACTGACCGCATCCGCATAAGTGAGGGGTTCATCATTATCAATGATGTAGACTCCATCATAGCGCTCAGGCTGTCGACGAATCCTTCCCGATCTTCGCGGTTCCCGTGATATCTGAGCCTCAGGTTGTTCAATAACCTGTTCTACTGGCTCAGGCTCATCCAAATTTGCTTGACTACTTTGTCCTTCCTCTGGATTCTCATCCAGCTTTATTTCTCTCCCACTGGCCTCTTGCAGAAAAAACTCCTTCTCAAGAAATATGGCCGTCCGAGCAACAAATACCTTGTTCTCTTTGGGATCGTAGAAGTAATAACCCTTAGTTTCCTTAGGGTAACCGACAAAGATACATTTCTCAGATCTGCTCTCTAGTTTCCCAGAGGCGAGCTTTTTGACATAAGCCTCGCAGCCCCAGATCCTGATAAATGTCAAGCTCGGCTGTTTCCCATACCATAACTCATATGGCGTCTTTGAAACTGCCTTGGATGGCACTCGGTTTAGTACCTTTGCAGCTGTCTCCAGTGCAAATCCCCAAAAGGAGTAAGGTAGAGTAGCCTGACTCATCATAGAACGAACCATATCAAGTAGGGTTCTGTTCCTCATCTCGGACACACCATTCCATTGCGGTGTTCCTGGCAGAGTGAGCTGTGAGATAATCCCACACTCCTTCAGATAGTCAGTAAACGCATGACTCAAGTATTCTCCACCTCGATCAGAACGAAGTGCCTTGATATTTCGGCCTAGCTGATTTTGTACTTCATTCTTGAACTCTTTGAACTTGTCAAAAGATTCACTTTTATGTCTCATCAGATAGACATAACCATACCTACTGAAATCATCAGTAAAGGTAATGAAGTACTGATAGCCACCTCTGGCATGTTTACTAAATGGCCCACACACATCACTGTGTATAAGGTCAAGTAAACCTGAAGCCCTTTGACCTTTGTGAGGAAAAGGTGACTTCGTCATTTTACCCATTAAACAAGCTTTGCATGTATCAATCCCCTCATAGGAGAATGATCCCAGCAGTCCATTATCATGCAACCGCTTAATGCGTTTCTCGTTAATATGGCCTAAACGACTATGCCATAGCAAGGTGCTGTCATCAGCATACTTGGCTTTCTTAATATCAATATTGTGTATAGAACATTCCATGTCTAACATGAATAACCCATTGTTAATTGAACCAGTAGCATAAACAATATTATCAAGAGAAAGAACACACTTTGAAATATTGCATTCAAAGGAAAATCCCTTCCTGACAAGAGCAGGAATAGAGATAATATTCTTAGTAATGCTGGGAACAAAGTAACAACTGTTTAGTTCTAATACAAGCCCAGATGGCAAAGAGATGAAATAGTCTCCTACAGCAACAGCAGCAACCCGTGCCCCGTTTCCAACTCGTAGGTCCACCTCATGCTGTCCCACCTGTCTTCTTCTCTTGAGTTCCTGTACATTTGAACAAATGTGAACTCCACATGCAGTGTCCAACACCCATGATATAGAAGAAGAAAACATGACCTCAGTCACATAAATACCTGAGCCAGAAGCGATGCTTCCCTTCTTGTCTCCTTGGAGCGCTTTACAGTCCTTTTTCTAGTGACCCAGCTGGCCACAGTGGAAACATCTGTATTCCTTCGACCGCTTGACCTTCTGTTTCAGAGCCTTGTTGTAGTTCTTGACTGGGGCTTTGCCCTTCTTCCCCTTCTTCTTGTTCCTAGAAGGAACCATTAAGACAGAGGTTGAAGGCTTTCCCTTCAGAGTCTCCTCAGTAGTCAAGAGCATATTCAGCAGCTCTGCCGGAGTACAATCGATTTTGTTCATATTAAAATTAATAATGAACGCATCGAAAGAGGGCGGGAGAGACTGTAGAATAATGTCTACAGCAAGCTCCTGATTGATGGTATGCCCCAGTTTCTCTAGAGCCTCCTTGTGCCCAATCATCTTGAGCACGTGAGCTCCCACTGGGCTCCCTTCAGCCAGTTTGCTTTGAAAGAAAAGCTTGGTTAAATTGTAGCGCTCAGTCCTCGCCTGTGCAGCATACAGCATCTTGAGGTTTGCTATAATTTCTATAGCAGACATATCCTCATGCTGACGCTGCAGCGGTGGCGTCATAGACGCTAGCATCAGGCAAGCGACATCAATGCTATCATTGACAAGCTTTTCATAGGCTTCCCGAACCGCCCTTGCGGCATTCGGAGCGGGTTGAGGCGGTATCGCCGTCTCGAGGACATACAGTTTCCTCTCTGCCTTAAAAACAATCTTAAGGTGTCCGTACCAGTCTGAGAAGTTCGGCCCAGCAAACTTCTCCCTTTCCAGTAGGGATCGCACATTGAAGTTCATGGTGTTCGTTGCTGCAGGAATCTACAACAATGCAAGAACAGCAAGGTCAGTATCATTGTTCAGAATCAATCCAGGACTTAAGAAAGATTCTTTTCTCACTATTTTATCTGGCTGAAAAATCCAGCAAAAATAGCCCGAAAGAGTAGAACTCTTTTAGTGAGATGGGATCCAGATTTCATACTTGGTCTCCGCGTCCCGCTCAGGCGAGATAAGATGCACAGAGAGTACAAGCACTAATCTCTGGTAGGCTGTCCCAGCCAATCGCCAACCCGTGCGATTCCCCTTCATCTGGGCAATCCAGCAGACTGTGCCAACTGAGTTGGTACAACACAGTCTCTGATTCCACAGATGGCTGCCTCCATGCGCTACCATATGCGCCACATATGTAGCCTACATGGTCAAGCTGACCCGACCTACTCCCTGGACCACCACGTGCTATGCTGAGCAACGAGAAGCGATAAATCCCTTCTCTGTAACACGCAGGTGTAATCCAGCACCGTCTGAAGATAGATGGACGTGCCCACTGAGTGGGTACAACACGGCTCCAACGATAGTCAGAACAGTGAGGTTTCGCGTCAGAAGGCTTACGAGCTTGATATTTTAGCGTTGGATTTTAACGGTCTTTTATCTTCTTCACTATCATGCAATTCCTATGGTGATAGCAGAAGATAAATTAATCATGCTGTTCTACTTATATAAACAATAAAAGAAAGCATGGATCTTATGTGGTAAAAGCCCATAGCCTAAGTAAGACCTTAAATAACTTAAGTCTTCACTTGCTTTTCTTCATGGGACTTTTGCTGCTTATCTAGCCCAACCCAGGGCCCAAGCGCCATCTGCAGCTCAGGTGCGCCTACCAGGGAAAATGCGCCTGGTCCCAGAGTCGAACCCTGGACCTCCCACCTGGTCTAGCCTCTGCTGCATGCGCCTCTGCCAAGTGTGCTCTGTGCTCTTGTCTGATTAACTTACAAATTAATCTATCTAGACAAGATTGACACGCAGGTCAATTACATTTTTTAAATTAAATACAATGTGATACGCAGATCACAATAATTAATTTACAACTTTAATACAGGCACGCAGGCCCCAGCACAGCACACATTTAACATGGGCAGCCCACATAAGAATAAATAAACATACATATGGCATCAATCAACATGCGATCCAACCATGAAAATAAAATATTTTGAAAAACCCCATTGGCATCAATTTTATTTTCCTTATATGCCCTTACTACCTTACAACGGTCCATTACTAGGGATCCACTCATCATTTCTAGTTAGATCCACTGCCCTTACATGCACCAAGTCCTAACTGACTTGAGTCGACCAAATGGTCAACTATGCATGCGCGAGGGATGAACGACCACAATGAGGTCTGGCAAGCGGGTGTGACCCCGGGCCTAACTCATGTGCGTTCATGGTTGTCTCAATCAGACATCGCTACACGCCTGTCTGCAGTCGACCTATAGCCACCTCGTGCTTGCGCACAGGTGCTATCTGGTCAACCCATCTAGGCTGTCAGATGGTCTGATCAGACTGTGTGGATCTAACCTAGATGATGACTTCAACCCTAATAACCCGTCTAAGGGTTTACAGTAAGGCCTTAGATCTAATGAGAGGCGCGCATGTGAAGTAGTTTTGAAGAAAACAACTATGCGCCAATCAACATGCGCCAACTGAAAACAAACAAATACAAGTATTTTCGCATATGAAAACTTATCATGTATTTTTCGCATGTTATGAAGATCTAAGCATACATGGATCACAAAGCAATCATATGAACATATAAAACCTGCGCTCTGATACCAATTGAAAGTCCCCTAACCTCAAGGGGGGGGGGGCGAAACCCTAAAGATGGCGCATAACAATATTTTTCGCATGGGAAGCTAGGGTTTCAAGAGATCTTTATATGTCATATAATTAACTTTTAAATGATTGAATGGATGAAGAAGAACTCATACCATAGCCATCGGTTTGATGGTGCCTTGGAAGCAAAGGCGCAAATGAACCTTCTCCAAAGTTGACGCACACAAGAAGATCGATGCGCTCACTCCTTTGAATCCTTTGTGCTAGCAAAGCCTTTCAAAGGGTCTTTGTCGAATGAAAGGGATGGAGATGTTGATCACTCTTGGCCGAATCCTCCTCCTCAGTAGCTTCAAGCGCCGCCACACACAAAAGTGTCGAGAGAGAGAAGTCACGATAGGGAGACGAGCGAGAATAGGATTATCCCTATTCGAACATGAGAGATCTCCAAGTGGAGATCATGGTTTCTAAAAATAGAAACCACACTTCGCTCACACGTTCACGCCATCTCCTTTTGAACCATGCGCTCATATAATGAGCCGGTTCAATTTGGTTCGGTTTAAGAACCAATCAAGCCAAGCGATCCAGTCTAGATCTTAATTAAACCCTAAGGCTCCAGATCTAACCGTTCATCTCTTGATGCTCCTGATCTCACCGATCTAGCATCCAATCTCTCAATCGAAGCTTACCGATCTCAAGCCCTAATCAATCAAACATGATCAGACCAGATCTCACTTACAATCAGAGATTAAATCCCTTTAAACTGAACCCAAATAATTCAGTCCACACGATCTGACTTAAGTAAGCCATATCATCAATTTGTGCGACCCTAAGGGTTTCCTTTAAACGTCGGTAACTATAACTCACGTTATCATGATCAGTGAGGGGTATCTAGCAACACATCACTATCTCCCGATATAAAGGAAAGAGTCTTCCAAGACTACACCCAAACCACAGCACAAGTGTGAATCCAATTCACAAGGCATACATGCTTCCTTTGCCACTAGATGTTCTTATTGGACAAGCGTGTCAAGCTTGTAGCTCCAATATGATGAGCATGATTAGATCAGATGAACATAGTCATCTGGGTATGGCCATACACTTTCTCAATCATCTCATCTAGGGGGCCCCTATAGAACATCACACTCCACTTAAGGAGACGGCAATCCTATATCTATCACTAGTGCCCTAACCTGATTCAAGCTCACCATCCAAGATAGTCTATAATCATTATGTTTCAAATGATATTGAACTACCTCAAAACAATGACAATCATCATTTAGAAAACACAAGTGATCTCAAGTCAGAGGAAATGTGCCACTTGTCGCATTCAAGGATTATTCATATTGTGACAAGCAATTGAATATCCTAGTAGGGTCTGTCCAGTACATCCAATGTGCCCATGAGTCTACATCTTATTCCATGCTCGAAGCATCCTATAAGATTAGAACACATATTAGTCTCAATCATATCAAGGCTGTCTCATGTTCACCAAGATATCTTGACTAAGGACATAACTGCATGTCAGCCTAGCTGAACAGCTTTGAGACATTATTCAGAAGTACACTTATTGCAGCAGACAATGTAACAAACTGAATAACAACCATTACCTTTATAAACATAAGAGTTTATACATGATACTGATACATTCCCAAGGCCTCAAACATTAGCCTTAAGGGCATACCCCAACACAAACCGAGGGTGAAAGAGGTTCTCCTTGTGGATGCGCACATAAACAAGAGGAGAGCTTCTTAGGGTTTCGGTGGAAGGCTTAGAAGAAGAGGGAAGAACTCGGCTAAGAAGAACTTTATCACTAACACTAGCAATTAACCTAGGCAACTAATAGACAATATTATTTCATCAAGAGGTAGTCAAAATACAAGGGGGCGACTATGCTTTTATAAGCGAGATGGACCTAGGGCAGGATAGTCATTAGCTTCCATGCGCCTATTACAAAGATGGATGGATTTTGAATTTCAAAATCAAGATGATGTGGGCGCAAATCTTCTTTGGGATCTTCCTTCTTTGGTGATCTTCTCTTGGCAACTCTTTAAATGTTTGGATGGGCGAGAAAGGTGTCTTCTTATTCGTTGGTGAGATGTTTGTTGGCGCATGGATAAGAGATTTCAAAATTTGAATCCTTTCCATGAGAGCTTGGGCGGCAACAAGAGATGGTAATTTCTCATAAATGTCTTCATAAATGCCCTCCTTTGATTGTGGATCTTGATGGATAATTCCTTTGATTTTGGATCTTGATGGATGAGGGTTTTGAATTCCTTCCTTGCTTGGACTAGAGGTTGGCGCATATCTTCTTGAATGGATGATGAGGTGGCTGATTGCTCTATTGGAGAGGCACCCAACAAGCATGGCAAGTGAGTTATAGCATGGCTTTGAAGTGAACTTGGACTTTGAAGTCTTTCCTTCCTTTTCTGGAGCTGAACTTGGTGAGTGGACCTTGAGTGACGTTGAGCTGGAACTTGAGCTGCTTCTTACTTGAATGACCTGCCAAATGGAGCCTACTGTATGCATGCACTACTCTACTATGATGCAAGAGTACGTAAAGTTTCATGAATTACAATGCACTACCTACTACAAGTGGACTTGCCATAAATGCCTACATGATGCATGGTTTTATTGAAAAGCAAATTACCTAAAATGCAATGCAAGAGAGGGGAGTCTAAGGGAACCCATATCGATTAGGTACCCTGCGAGTCCGAGCAGATCTCCTCAGAGCAGGGCTACTGCCTCCATCACTTCTTCCATCAAGGTTGTAATCACTCTACTCCACCTTCCATTGGCGCAAGTGAAGCAAGGCTTGGTGGCACCCTTGTCTTCTTCTTCCTCTTGGTGCATCCTCTTCCTTGTGGGTGGCGCAAGAGATCTTGGAAGACTCTTCCTTGGTGTGGATCTTCTTCTCGAGGCTAGCACCAGGCATGGGAGAAGAAAACTCAAGCATCGGTTGTCTGCGAGACTACAGAGGGCGAACACTTGAGCGCCTGCATCAACATCTCCATCAATCGCTTTAAGGTATTATCTCTTACTCACCGTGTCGATCCCCTCGTAAGCATCGATCTTTTGGGTCTTTGGGACTGGCCAATTTTGGGGATTTGCTTCCGCTTGTATCTCTGATGTATGTAAAATTTTTAAAATCTCTGGAGCTTCCCTACAAAGGGACTGCCCCAAGAGAGAGAGAGGGTCGCTGCCCTAGTGGCAGCAAATGTGAGCAATGTAAAGGATGAGGAGGCGCTCCTCAATCCTATTGTACTGGGCACTACTTCTACTACTAGTAATAGACCCACTTTGCTTTACATCGATTGTCTTGTGAATTCTCCTCCTGTGAATGCCATGGTTGATACAGGTGCATCACACCTCTTCATAGGATAGGTCACAGCCAAGAGAATTGGGCTAAAGACATCCCTCGTACAGGACCAAGTGAGGTCGGTCAGTGCGGTTGACCCTAAGGTCGTAGGGGTAGCCTATGACATGGACATCACGATAGGTAACTGTCGCGACCGTTGCCACGCAAAGATTCTTGACCTCATGGATTACGAGGCTATCTTTGGCCTTGAACTACTGGTCAAGGCAAGATAGCAGTGATGCCACATCTGTATGGGATACAAATACATGATGAGGAGTCCCGTTGTTTTGTCCTCTGCATTGGTAGCAAAGGGACGAAGAAGGGGAAGAAGAGGGACTCCCGGGAAGGACCCCTATCAGTGAACACCTTGGTAGTAGGTCTGTGCCAAGGCGATCTAACGCTTATGGTTGTCTGGGTAGAGGGCCCCTCAGAGAGGAGGGAGACTCCCCTAGCGGTCCATAGAGTGTTGGAGGAGTACGCTGATGTGATGCCTTTGGAGTTACTGAAGCATCTTCCGGCTAGGAGAGGGATCAACCACAGGATAGACCTTGTGGCAGGATCCACTCCCCCACCAAGGCTCCTTATAGGATGCCTCCGGTAGAGTTGGCTGAGCTCTACAAACAACTCGATGAGTTGTTAGAAGTAGGGTTTGTGTGGCCAACCGTGTCACTTTATGGAGCCCCGATCCTATTCCAAAAGAAGAAGGATGAGTCCTTAAGGTTTTGTGTAGACTATAAAGCCTTGAACAAGATAATAGTCTGGGACTGTTATCCCATTCCATTGATCCAAAACCTGTTGGATAGACTGGAAAAAGCTAGTATATTACCCAAGCTTGATCTAAGACCAGGGTACTGGCAGGTCTGTATCGCCAAGGGTGATAAACGGAAGACAGCCTGCGTTACCCGATATGGGTCATTTGAGTTTCTAGTCATGCCCTTTGGGCTAACCAATGCTCCAGTGACATTTTGTCATCTTATGAACCAAGTGTTGACACCTTTCCTAGATGACTTCATTGTAGTATATCTAGATGAGATCGTTGTGTATTCCTCAAGCGTTGAGGAACATTTAACTCACTTGGAGAAGGTTCTTCAAGTTTTGAGGGAAAACCAGCTTTATTTGAAGCTGGAGAAATTTTCTTATCGAAAGAGATTTCCTTCCTAGGACATGTGGTAGGCCATGGCCAGGTGCAAATGGATAGGAGCAAAGTCCAAGCCATTGTAGAATGGCAAGTTCCCTCAAATTAAACCGAGTTACAAAGTTTTCTTGGTGTGGTGAACTTCTATCGAAAGTTCATCCGGGGTTGCTTGAAAGTAATATCATCCCTCAGCAATTTGCTGAGAAAGAATACCAACTGGTGTTGGAATGATCGGTGTTAGTCGGCCTTTCAAGACTTAAAAGAGCGCATTACTTCTGAACCGATCCTAAAGTTACTAGATTTTGGGAAACCTTTCGAGGTTCACACCGACGCTTCGGACCAAGCAATCGGTGGCGTCCTAATATAGGATGAACATCCTATAGCCTTCGAGAGTCAAAACCTAAATGAGACAGAACCGAGGTACTCCGCACACGAGAAAGAGATGGTGGCAGTGGTTCACAGCATCCGGACATGGCGAGTGTACCTCTTAGGTTGTGCCTTCTTGGTAAAGACCGACAATGTGGTGAACACCTACTTCACCACGCAGAAGAAATTATCGGCAAAACATGCTAGATGGCAGGAATTCCTAGCAGAATTCTAGTTCTAGTGGGAACATAAGCATAGAAAGACTAATGTGGTGCCGGATGCACTAAGTAGGCTTAATGCCTTAGTCTATTGCACGATCTCTAGAGTTGAGGGAGATCACCTTACGAGGATAAAAATGATAGCTACTCTCAAAGAGGTGTATCGAAAGCTAGTTTAGCAAATCAAGTCTGGTATGATCCGACGATATTACTTGGACATCGATGATGTCATAATGGCTTGTGGAGGGAGGCCACTAGTCCCCGCATCTGGTGGGTTGCGACGAGAGCTACATAGGGAGATCCATGATACCCCATGGTCGCGTCATCCGGGACAAAGGCGCATGCTCACCTTGTTATCTAGGTCATGTTATTGGCCGGATATGTGTGCTGACATTGATATGTATGTCCTGACTTGTCTTGTTTGTCATCAAGACAAGGTCGATTGAAGGTTACCAGTTGGGTTGTTGCAACCCTTACCTATCCCCGAGACCCCATGGATGAGTGTTTCCATGGATTTTATCGGTGGGTTTCCTAAGGTCGCGGGGAAGACATCGATACTCGTGGTTATGGATAGATTCTCCAAATACGGAGTCTTCATTCCTGCACCCGAACCCTGCTCAGCCATGGTGGAAGCCGAGCTATTCTTTCAGGATGTGGTAAAGAACTTTGGGATCCCGGAGGATATCGTGAGCGATAGGGATGCCCGGTTCACCGGACAATTTTGGTCGACGTTGTTCGACAAGCTGGGAACGAAATTAAACTTCTCCACAGTGAACCATCCCCAGACAGATGGATAGATGGAGCGGGTAAATTCCCTAGTGGAGGACTACCTCTGTCACTTTGTGACTGCAAGTCAAAAGGACTGAGTAAAGTGGATGGATTCGGCACAGTTTGCCTATAACTTCTACAGGTAATTATCCACGGGCCATAGGTCCTTTGAGCTTGTGTTAGGGAGACAACCTCGAACCCCCGTTGATATTGCAATGAGGAACTGTAATGGGAGGTGTCCTGCCACACAACGGGAAGCTCGCGAGCAAGTAGAGTCACTCCAGGAGGTGAGAGACAGCCTTGAACTAGCCGCTAGAGGGATGCAACATTATGTGAATCGTCGATGTCGAGATGAAGAATTCGCCATGGGCAACTTAGTTCTTCTCTGACTTGCTCCGCAGATATGGAGGAAGATATTGATGTGTTCGCAAGTGCACGAATACGTCAAAGTAATAAAAGATATCGAACTCACAGAAACCTATGTGTTAAATACCAAATAATCGAATTCTCACTAGCTAAGCAAACGATATGCGATGGAATAGTACAAAAGCAAACAATTGAAAACTTGTTGTAGAATTTTAGAGAGAGAAATCTGGGACTAAGGTTTCATCCTACTTAATTTCTATGATTAGACATAAATAAGTGTTTGTTAGTTTATTCTAATCATGATAAAGATAAAATTTACTTATAAATAAATTGCCTAAATAATTACTGTTCAATGTTTAATAAAAGTAAATCTGACTTACTGTTCAATGTTTAATTTACACTGAACAAGTCTTCACTCTCATGACTTACTTTTCAATGTTTAATAAAAGTAAATCTGACTAAATAATTAAATCTACTCTCATAAGTTTAATTTCTAAAGTTAAAATTTCAAGTAAAATTAAATACTCTTGTATCTTAATTTTACAGGTTTTACTTAGGGTTTCTAACGATCGAAATCACCTCTCGGTCCATATTGTCATGTCTAAATCAATAAAATGCCTAGGTCGATATAATAACATGTATATAAGCTTCAAAAATTAGGATTTTAGAACAAATCTATTCTCATAGCCTAAGTTCCTAAAACGACAATTTAAGGGTTCTGAGTTTCATAAATCACCTCTCGGTCCATATTACGAACTCTGTAACATGCTAATATTTCAAAATTAGATATTTTAAAGTCTATAATCACAAAAGTAAAATTATCATTTCAAGAATCAACTAATAAAATAAATATTATCTAGTCATTTCAGAAATTAAGAGGGATTACTCACTCTATCCCAAAAGGTTTTTACACTATCATGGAGAGAGAAATGCAATAATTATTCATTTCAGAAAAAATCAAAATTTTGAAAGTAGTAAAAAAGTGGTTTTATTGATTTCACGAGGGTATGAAAATTTTTGTACAAATTTCATAGACCTGTGATTCTGATGAAGAATAGATTTTGAACTCGTTGATGAATAGTATCCGCGACCACGATTTTTTTGATTTCTCCCTCGATCGATCTCCTTTTGATCTGAAACTTTATGTGTATCTTCTCCTCCACAAGGTGCACCTTCCCTAAAAATTTGGTCACTAGAGATGGCTTCGTTGCTTCCCGGCGAGGAACCCTAAAGCGGCGGTGCCTCCCTCAATTTCTCTCTCTGTAGTTGATTAAAATTCGAGATATGCCCTTTGAAATCTTCCTCTGATTTTATAGAACAATCCTGTTCATTTTGTTTTTCTAATTAGGGCTCTGGATCTTTTAATTTTTCATCGAAAAAATCATGGACGAGAGGCAGCAGAAGACTAGGGTGCAGACGGCGATGACTATGTCCCCCTTTTTTATTATTTTCACACCCTTTGAAAATTTCAGTTCATTTTTCACAGGGGTGTGAAATCAGAAAATCTCCAAAATTGACCTCTTAGCTCGAAATTTCATGCTGAATCCGTTTCCGACCTCCGTTTTCTTCAAATCCTTTGAAATTGAGCCCTTTTTACCTAAAAATGATGGAAAACACAAAGAGGTGTAGATTCTAAAATAATTGACTAATAAAGTTTAAAAACAAGCAAAAACTGAATAATATGACTCAAAAGGAACATATAATTAATATAAAATTTACTATAAAATTTTGAGTCATCAAAACACATAAGGCTCAAACTTTTGTTTGTCCCAAGCAATCATGAATCATAGTGTGTAAAGATAATATTAATGACCTTGGTGTATTCCTCCTTAACATGATAGTCATCTATAATATGTGTAATGATTCACAAGAATTAATAATTTAAAGAAATACCTTGAAATAGATCTTCAAAAAAAATTATAATCCAAGATGGCTAAGATTTTCATAATCCTTGTAATGGCATTCAAGCTCAAATTGTCTAAACAATTGTAAACTCCCTTTTAATCAATCCAATTCCCCATCAAAAATCACTTTCACTTGTTGATTCCAGAGAACATTCTGTAATTAACTTTGAATGCAAACTGGTATTTGAATGGTTATCTGCCCATTCTTGTTTGCACGATAACATTATTCAAAGTGCACCATCAAACAGTGTAATATAACTCATAGCATACTTATAAGTAGTCAGCGGAATTATCCACTTGACCTATCGCTCTCTCTTTTTCTACTTTTCCCTTCTTTTTTTTCTTTTTCTCTCTTTTTTTTTTATATTTTATATTGCATTTATTTTGGAGAGAGCTAGCCAATGGCATTGTATTTAAATCGTTATTGATCTTTCTTCTAAAGGGTAAAAATAGAATTTTATATATTTCCCTTTGTTACTTGATCAAAACAAATTTAAAGTATACCACAAGGTATATTATAACTCATGACTACAGTATATCACACTAAAGGAGTTAGAGTAAGTTATTCATAGATATCCTCTAGTTTCTTTTCATGAAAATAATTTCATCTAGTAATTAGAAAAATTAAAATTAAGCAACCATCATTCAACTCATATCACAAGAATGCATAAATATTTATCACATGAAAATCTTAATCATACCAGGACTAATTTTATCCAAAAATCATTCTATAGGTAATTTCACAAATCCCTAAACCAATAAATCATCTACACATTATTTCAAACGATATAGTTAGGGAAGAAATAACAATTCATCATAAATATTTAATCAAACCACATATCATCACATGGTCAATATCAAATACTCATTCAAGCTTCAAGAAAACATCATACAACCATGATAAAATAAAAAATACAACTACATCAAAATATAGGGGCAATCATACCAGATAATCATCCATATCAAAAATAGCAATATCAGAGGTACAACCATATCGAAATCATTAAATATCATAATACAACCAAATCGAAATCAGAATAAAAATACTCACACAAAATATAGTGATCTCAATCACTATCATCATCATCATCATCCGAGGTGAAGTGTTGGTCTAGCTACTCCTGGATCATATCCATACGATCGCTCATATGAGCTATCCTATGTCGAATACCTATTTGATCCCTCTTGACATGCACCATGACTTGCTTTATCTCCTTTACATCAACTTCATCTCTCTCATGTCAACCTGAATGGACTGTAGAATGTCCATCATTGATCTAGATGAAGAAGAGGAGGCAGGAGCTCTAGAAGAAACTGGGTTAGGAGCGTCATCATCCATGGCCTCAGGTGGTGGTATCAAAATCCAATTACTCCTATCCCTAATGGTGGTGCGCCTTGGATTTGGTAAAGGAAAAGTAAAACCACTGTTCTTGATAACAACACAGTACCCTTCAGCATTCTGGTCTATCAATTGCATAGCCAGGCACAGCTCTAAATCTAGCCTACTATGCCACTCAGCATAAAGCATCCTGGAGCAATCTATCCCAAGGGCAGAGGCTACGGGGGTAATGTGGCCTCTGATAACTATCTCTCCACGAGCAGCTCTAGCAAGTTTATAAAATTGCTTTACTAAATAAAATCCAGCATTTAACTTGAAACTGTTAGTCATGGCCTATAAAACAAATAAGTCAAATGATTGTACCATGCTGTCGCTCTCTCCTCAGCCAAACATAGTGTTGGCAAGGACTCAATGCATGTAACGAAAAACTGGGCTCATGATGCTGCTTGCTCTGGCTGTCCTAGGGACGAACTCCCTCTCGCTAGTAATCTCCCTTCAGAAGATGTCCTTGTCATACCTATCAGGAATCTTGCGAACCCCATCTTCTAAAATCCAAAAATCTAGTTTACCTGACCTAGTGTCAAGTTAAACTCATGGTTTCTGAGTCTAAAAGAAACCCACTCGGGATCTGTGTTAATTGTATTGGAGACTTGTACTTCTAATGAAGACAAGAACTGCAAGGTATAACTAATAATGGGTCTCTTATGAATCCGATAAAACTCCGACCCTCCTATCTGGTTGAAGAGCCACTAAATCTCGTCTGCAAATCCGAATTGTCTTAGAGTGTCCTCACAGGGAAATCATGTGGAAGTCATGGGTCGAGTGCACAAAATCGCATGAAGCCGTCTCTGTTCCTCACCACGAAATATAACTTCATAGGAGTCCATCGGTGGACCAGGTGGACAATTGGCCATACGCCTCTTGCTCACCATAACTTTTCTTTTCATGCCGTTGGCTTGGAAGTTTTGCAAAAGGTGGCTAGATACAATTGCCGTTAGTTGAGAAGCTTAGATGCTGGAAAATTCTGTTGTAGGTTGAGAATCAGGGAACTACTAGTCAGTTGAATGGAAGAAGAGGCAGCTAAATCTAGATGTGAGAGTAGTTGGCTAGATGTTCAGAGTTGCAGGCTGCTAGCTGGAAGAGATGGGGAAGCTATAACTGAAAATGAGGGCATCGTCGACTGAAGAAAATTTGCTGCAAAAGACGGCAGCAGTGGAAAATCTGTCTCCAAGGTTGCCGCTAAAAATTTTTCTAGCAGGATGGAAGCGGAGATGTTGCTGTTTGAAGTAAACATTGGCTGGTGGTGGAACAGAAGCAGCAGCTTAGTTGAAGAGGCTACTGATGGCTATGGAAGATGCTGTCACCAATGATGTTGCACAGCGGCTGGAAACAAAGATGCTGCTAGAGATTCACTGTCTGCTGAGAATGGCTATACGACGGGTGAATTTGGAGAAGATGTTGCTCAGCGATGATACTCGAGACAAGCTGCCAGCGGTGAAAACAGAGATGGAGTAGCTCTGGTTGATGGATTGGCTGGAGCTACCTGCGTTGGAGATACTACTGGCTGCATGAAGATTTCTAGCCAGAGGTGGATGCAATCTGGCTGGATCTAGAAACAGTAGCTTTTGGTAGATATGGAAAGAAGAATCTACTAGGGCAATGGTAGCAGCAGATCTAGTGAAGAGTTGTGGTAGATCTGATAGATGCAGGTGGACTGATCTGGAAAAGGCAGATGAAATCTGGTGGAACTTCCGCAGCTGATGACAGGTGGATGCGAGAGAACAGATCTAGAAAAGGAGAAGCTGTGAGAATAGCAGCAGCAGTAAAACTGGAAGCCGGCGAAGCAGCTCGAAGAGATGGATGCAAGCAGCAGCGATGGTAGATCCGGCGAAGAGATGCAGCAATGTCTGAGAGATTTTTTTTCAAGAGCAGGAAATCACGGTGTCGTGACAGCTAGGGCACACAGTTCCTAGCCGTTGCGCCCCTCTCCCTTTTTTTTATAAGGGTGCTTGGGTTGCCTCCCAAGAAGCACTAATTTTTAGGTCACTAGCTTGACCGTCATTCACTCAGATTTGATCGAGGCTCTTTAAGTTGCAATTCCATCCTTTCTCTGTTCTGTTCCTCTTTGTAATAATTTTTTTGCCTATGAGCATTGTCCTTGAATTCCCTTGCTTTTTCAGTCCACATGTCCACAGCTCCATAGGGATAAGTTTTTCATACCTGAAAAGGGCTAGACTATCGAGACTTAAGTTTACTAGGAAAAAGTTTTAATCTTGAATTAAATAAAAGAATGAAGTCACCTAGTTGAAATTCCTTTCTGAGTATATGTCGATCATGCCACCTTTTTGTCCCCTCTTTATAAATCTTTACATTTTTGTAAGCAGAGAGTTTAATCTCGCCAAGCTCGTTTAATTGTAGCCTTCGCTTTTCTCCCACATTCTTCAAGTCAAAATTTAATGCCTTGATCGCCCAGAACGCCTTGTGCTTGAGCTATAGGTAGATGACATGATTTACCATAAATTAACTAAAAATGAGACATACCTATCGGTGTTTTGTAAGCAGTTCTGTATGCCCAGAGTGCATCGTCGAGTTTAAAAGCCCAATCCATTCTTGTTCGTGATATAGTTTTCTCCAAAATCCCTTTAATCTCTCTGTTGGATATCTCAACTTGTCCACTTGTCTGGGGATGATAGGGCGTCGCAACTCTATGATTAATGCCATATTTTCTAAGTAAGGCTGAAAATCAATGTTCCATAAAGTGTGAGCCTCCATCACTAATCACAACTATTGGTATTCCAAACCGTGGAAAAATAATCTTCTTAAACTGTTTCACAACTACCCTAGAATCATTAGCGGGAGAAGCAAGAGCCTTGACCCACTTAGAAACATAATCTATTGCCACAAGAATAAATTTATTATTCTAGATGGTGGGAACGGTCCGATGAAATCTATCCCCCAAACATCAAAAATCTCAACCTCAAGTATACTAGTAAGTGGCATCTCATTTCTTCTGTTAATGTTTCCTATCTTTTGGCATCTATCACTGTTGGGGTATGCCCTTAAGGCTAATGTTTGAGGCCTTGGGTTGTTATCAGTATCATGTATAAACTCTATGTTTATAAAGGCAATGGTTGTTATTCAGGTTGTTACATTATCTGCTGCAATATGTATACTTCTGAATAATGTCTCAATGCTGTTCAGCTAGGCTGACATGCAGTATTGTCCTTAGTCGAGATATCTTGGTGAACATGAGACAGCCTTGATATGATTGAGACTAATATGTGTTCTAATCTTATAGGATGCTTCGAGCATGGAATAAGATGTAGACTCATGGGTACATTGGATGTACTGGACAGACCCTACTTAGGATATTCGATTGCTTGTCACAATGTGAATAATCCTTGTATGCAAACAAGTGGCATATTTCCTCTGACTTGAGATCACTTGTGTTTCTAAATGATGATTGGCATTGTTTTGAGGTAGTTCAATATCATTTGAAACATAATGGTTATAGACTATCTTGGATAATGAGCATGAGTCATGTTAGGGCACTAGTGATAGATATAGGATTGCCGTCTCCTTGTTTGGAGTGTGATGTTCTGTTGGAGCCCCCTGGATGAGATGGTTGAGAAAGTGTATGGCCATACCCAGGTGACTATGTTCATCTGATCTAATCATTCTCATCATATTGGAATTACAGGCTTGACACGCTTGTCCAATAAGAACATCCAGTGGCAAAGGAAACACATATGTCAAGTGACTTGGGTTCACACTTGTGTTGTGGTTTGGGTGTAGTCTTGGAAGACTCTTTCCTTTATATCGGGAGACAGTGATGTGTTGCTAGATACCCCTCACTGATCGTGATAACGTAAGTTATCATTACCGACATTTAAAGGAAACCCTTAGGGTCGCACAATTTGATGATATGGCTTACTTAAGTCAGATCGTGTGGACTGAATTGTTTTGGTTCAGTTTAAAGGGATTTAAACTCTGATTGTAAGTGAGATCTGGTCTGATCATGTTTGATTGATTAGGGCTTGAGATCGGTAAGCTTCGATCAAGAGAATTGATGCTAGATCGAAGAGATCAAGAGCATCAAGAGATGAATGGTTAGATCTTGAGCCTTATGGTTTAATTTGATCTAGACCAATGCTTGGTTTGATTTGGTCTTTAAACCAAATGAGATTGAACCGGTTCATCAAGTGAACGCTTGGTTCAAAGAGGAGAATGTTGCGACTTGTTCACTTAGCGTGAATGCTTGAACACATTGAGGGTTTACTATTTTTGGAAGTCATGCTTTCCAAAATAGGGAGCACGCCTCACGTTCGAGAGTATTGCTCTATTCTCGCTCGCATCTTCCTCTTGTCGCCTCTCTCGACCTCTCTTGTGTCGTGTGGTGAGTCTTGACGCTCAAGGAGGATTCGGCCTAGCCAAGAGATCATCTCATCTTCCCTTCAAGCGATCAGGAGACTTGGAGATCCTTGCTAGCACAAGGAACGACAAGGAGAAAGCCACTTCTCATCTTGTGTGCGGCACCTTTGGAGAAGAAGCACACGCTTCTTTTGATTCCAAGTCGCCATCCAAGAAATGGCATTGGTATGATCCCCTTCTCAATCTATACATGTTATTAAAGTTGATCATATATTCATCCATGCGATCTTAGAAACCCTAGCTTCCGCTATGCAAAAAGTCTTAATCTGCGCATATTAGGGTTTCGCTCCCCTTGTGGGACTTTCAATTGGTATCAGAGCCTAGTTCCATGTATGATTCATATGATTGCTTATAGTGATCCTTATTTGCGCTTATGAATAGATCTAATGGTATAGGTCATCATGCGAAACTAGATGTATGTTTATTACTTGTTGGCGCATGTATGATGTTTGGCGCTTGTTGTAGTTTTTTTTCTCAAAACATTACTTGCGCGCCTCTCATTAGATCTAAGCGCCTGCTTTAAAGTCTTAGATGGGTTATTAGGGTTGAAGTCATCGTCCAGTATAGACCCAACAGTCTGATCAGACCATCTGTCAGCCTAGATGGGTCGACCAGATGGCACCTATGCGCAAGCATGAGGTGGCTATAGGTCGACTGCAGAAAGGCGTGTAGCGATGTCTGATTTAGACAACCAGTGAACGCTCATGATGAAGGCCCGGGGTCACACCCGCTTGCCAAAACTCATGAGGGACGTTCAGCCCTTAACGCATGCATTGTTGACCATGAGGTCGACTCAAGTCGGTTATGACTTGGTGCATGCAAGGGCAGTGGGTCTGACTAGGTCTGATGAGTGGATCCCTATTAATGGACCGTTGTAAGGTAGTAGGGCACATAAGGAAATAAAATTGATCCAATGGGATTTTTGAAAATTTTATTTTCTTGATTGGATCACTTGATGTTTGTATAACATGATGAGTGTTTATTTCATCTTATGTGGGCTGCCCAAATTTAATGTGTGCTGTGCTGGGGCCTGCGTGCCTGGATTATTATTTGTAAATTATTATTGTGATCTGCGCATCACATTCTAATTAATTCATAATGTGTAATTGACCTGCGAGTCAATCATGTCTAGATAGATTAAATTGTATTTTACTCAGACATGAGCACAGAGCACACATGGCAGAGGCGCATGCAGCAAGTGGCTTAACCAGTGGGAGGTCTAGGGTTCGACGCTAAGACAGGCGCATTTTACCTGGTGGGCGCATCTTAGCTGCACAGTGCGCTTGGGCCCGGGTTGGGCCAGATGAAATGCTAAAGACCCATGAAGAGCTCAAGTGAAGACTTAAGTTAAATTAAGGTCTTACTTAGGCTTAATGGGCTTTTACCACATAAGATCATCATGCTTTTAATTTACTGTTTAAGTAATTCAGTAACTGCATGATTTATTCTTCTGCTATCACCATAGGATTTGTATGATAGTAAGAAGATAAAAGGACTGTTAAAATCCAACGTTAAATATCAAGCACGACAGCCTTCTGACGCGAAACCTCATTGTTTTGACTATTGTTGGGGCCGTGTTGTACCCACTCAGTGGGCATGCCCATCTATCTTCAGATGGTGTGTGATTACACCTGCGTGTTACAGAGAAGGGATTTATCGCTTCTCGTTGCTCAGCATAGCACGTGGTGGTCCAGGGAGTAGGTCGGGTCAGCTTGACCATGTAGGCTACATATTGAGCATATGGTAGCTATATGGAGGCAGCCATCTATGGGATCAGAGACTATGTTGTACCAACTCAGTTGGCACAGTCTGCTGGATTGCCCAGATGAAGGGGAATCGCACGGGTTGGCGATTGGCAGGGATTGCCTACCAGAGATTAGTGCTTGTACTCTCTGTGCATCTTATCTCACCTGAGCGGGACGCGGAGACCAAGTATGAAATCTGGATCCCATCTCACTAAAAGAGTTTTACTCTTTCGAGCTGTTTTGCTGGATTTTTCAGCCAGATAAAATAGTGAGAAAAGAATCATTCTTAAGTCCTGAATTGATTCTAACATTGATACTGACCTTGCTGTTCTTGCAATGTTGTAGATTACTGCAGCAACGAACACCACAGCGTTCAATGTGCGATCCTTACTGGAAAGGGAGAAGTTTGCTGGGCCAAACTTCTCAGACTGGTACGGACACCTTAAAATTGTTCTTAAGGCTGAGAGGAAGCTGTATGTCCTCGAGACGGCTATACCGCCTCAACCCGCTGCGAACGCCGCAAGGGCGGTTCGGGAAGCTTATGAGAAGCATGTCAATGATAGCATTGATGTTGCTTGCCTTATGCTTGCGTCTATGACGCCAGAGCTTCAGCGTCAGCATGAGGATTTATCTGCTATAGAAATTATAGCAAACCTCAAGATGCTGTATGCTGCATAGGCAAGGACTGAACGCTATAACTTGACGAAACTTTTCTTTCAGAGCAAACTGACTGAAGGGAGTCCAGTGGGAGCTCACGTGCTCAAGATGATTGGGTACAAAGAAGCTCTAGAGAAACTGAGACACACCATCAATCAGGAGCTTGTTGTAGACATCATCCTGCAGTCTCTCCCGGCCTCTTTCGATCCATTCATCATTAATTTTAATATGAACAAGATCGACTGTACGCCGGCGGAGTTACTGAACATGCTCTTGACTACAGAGCAGACTCAGTCTCGTGAGAAGGGAAAGCCTTCATCCTCTGTCCTAATGGTTCCTTCTAGGAACAAGAAGAAGGGGAAGAAGGGCAAAGCCCCTATCAAGAGCTACAACAAGGCTCTAAAGCAAAAGATTAAGTGGTCAAAGGAATACAGATGTTTCCATTGTGGCCAGTTGGGTCACTAGAAAAAGGACTGTAAAGCGCTCCAAGGAGATAAGAAGGGAAGTAACCCTTTCGCTTCTGGCTCAGGTATTTTTGTGACTGAAGTCATGCTATCTTCTTCTATTTCATGGGTGTTAGACACTGCATGTGGAGTTCACATTTGTTCAAATGTACAGGAACTCAAGAGAAGAAGACAGGTGGGACAGCATGAGGTGGACCTACGAGTAGGAAACGGGGCATGGGTTGCTGCTGTTGCTGTAGGAGTTTATCACATCTCTTTGCCATCTGGTCTTGTATTAGAACTGGACAATTGTTATTTTGTACCGAGCATAACTAAGAATATTATCTCTATTCCTGCTCTTGTCAGGAAAGGGTTTTCCTTTGAATGCAAAATTTCAAAGTGTTATATTTCTTTTGATAATATTGTTTATGCTACTGGGTCGATTAACAATGGGTTATTCATGTTGGACATGGAATGTTCAATACAACAGATTGATATTAAGAAAGCCAAGTATGCTGATGACAGCACCTTGCTATGGCATAGTCGTTTAGGCCATATTAATAAGAAGCGCATTAAGCGGTTGCATGACCATGGACTGCTGGGATCATTCTCCTATGAGGAGCTTGATACATGCAAAGCTTGTTTAATGGGTAAAATGACGAAGTCTCCTTTTTCTAATAAAGGTCAAAGGGCTTCAGGTTTACTTGACCTCATTCACAGTGATGTGTGTGGGCCATTTAGTAAACATGCCAGAGGTGGCTATTCATACTTCATTACCTTTACTGATGATTTCAGTAAGTATGGTTATGTCTATCTAATGAGACATAAGAGTGAATCTTTTGACAAGTTCAAAGAGTTCAAGAATGAAGTACAAAATCAGCTAGGCCGAAATATTTAGGCACTTCGTTCAGTTCGAGGTGGAGAATACTTGAGTCATGAGTTTACTGACTATCTGAAGGAGTGTGGGATTATCTCACAGCTCACTCCGCCAGGAACACCGCAATGGAATGGTATGTCCGAGAGGAGAAATAGAACCTTACTGGATATGGTTCGTTCTATGATGAGTCAGGCTACTCTACCTTACTCCTTTTGGGGATTTGCACTGGAAACAGCTGCAAAGATACTAAACCGAGTGCCATCTAAGGCAGTTTCAAAGACTCCGTATGAGTTATGGTATGGGAAACAGCCGAGCTTGACATTTATTAAGATCTGGGGTTGCGAGGCTTATGTCAAAAAGCTCGCCTCTGGGAAACTAGAGAGCAGATCTGAGAAATGTATCTTTGTCGGTTACCCTAAGGAAACTATGATGGAACCCTTTCAGGAGGGGAGCGCAAAACCTATTGTGAGAAGAACCCCTTTCATGAGGGGGGCGCAAGTCATATGTTTCTTTCTCATAGCAGCGGAATTAGGGTTTCCACATAAGATCGCATTCTATACTTTCATATAATCAACTTGAATAACAAGTGAGAGATTCATTACCATGGCCATGGGAAGGTGCGGCTTGGAAGAAGAAAGATCGAAGGGATCTTCTCCAAAGAAATCACACACAAGGGATGAAAGCTTCCTCCTTGCGCAACTCTTGTGCTAGCAAGATTGCCAAGCTTTTCCAACCGTGTGTAGGAGATTAGATGAAAAGGGCTTCCTTCTTTTCGAGAGCTCTTCTTCCTTGGCGCAAGAACGATGCCTTCCACACGAGCAAGCCGTTCCAAAAACACGTCCAAGAAGCAAAACCGAAAAACATTAGAGAGACATCAAGCCATGAACGCATATGCGTTATGCTTTTGGAACTTTCCAAAATTGGCAACGATTAAGAGTTGGCGTTCACGTTCCCATGAACCAAACGCAACCTCTTCTCCCTCTTGAACCAAGCGCTCAACCCATGAGCCGGTTCAATATCCTTGGTTCAATAGCGAAACCAAATCAGCCCATAAATTAAGTCTAGATCAAATTAGACCCCAAGGTCCTAGATCTGACCATTCATCATCTGACGCTTCTGATCGCATCGATCTAGCATCATCTCTCTCGATCGAAGCTTACCGATCTAAAGCTCTAATCAATCAAACATGATCAGACCAGATCTCACTTACAATCAGAGATTAAATCTCTTTAAACTGAACCAAAACAATTCAGTCCACACGATCTGACTTAAGGAAGCCATATCACCAAATTGTGCGACCCTGAGGGTTTCCTTTAAATGTCGGTAACGATAACTTACGTTATCACGATCAGTGAGGGGTATCTAGCAACACATCACTGTCTCCCGATATAAAGGAAAGAGTCTTCCAAGACTACTCCCAAACCATAGCACAAGTGTGACTCAATTCACAAGGCATACATGTGTCCTTTGCCACTGGATGTTCTTATTGGACAAGCGGGTCAAGCTTGTAACTCCAATACGATGAGCATGATTAGATCAGATGCACATAGTCATCTGGGTATGGCCATACACTATCTCAATCATCTCATATAGGGGGGCCCTTAGAACACTACACTCCTTAAACAAGGAGACGGCAATCCTATGTCTATCACTAGTGCCCTAACCTGATTCAAGCTCACCATCCAAGATAGTCTATAATCATTATGTTTCAAATGATATTGAACTACCTCAAGACAATGACAATCATCATTCAGAAACACAAGTGATCTCAAGTCAGAGGACATGTGCCACTTGCTGCTTACAAGGATCATTCACATTGTGACAAGCAATGGAATATCCCAGTAGGGTCTGTCCAGTACATCCAATGTACCCATGAGTCTACATCTTATTCCATGCTCGAAGCATCCTATAAGATTAGCACTCATATTAGTCTCAATCATATCAAGGCTGTCTCATGTTCACCAAGATATCTCGACTAAGGACATATAGCCTGTCAGCCTAGCTGAACAGCTTTGAGACAGTATTCAGAAGTACACTTATTACAGCAGACAAGGTAACAACCTGAATAATAACCATGCCTTTATAAACTTAAGAGTTTATTACATGATACTAATACAATCCCAAGGCCTCAAACATTAGCCTTAAGGGCATACCCCAACAATCTCCCACTTGCACTTAATCTAATGGTTGAGAAATCTCAAACCCATATTATTACAGTGCTTCACATGCTTCTGCTGCGCCAGAGGCTTGGTAAGTGGGTCTGCCAGATTGTCATCTGTATGAACCTTGCATATTTTGATCTCGCCTCGATCAATGATCTCCCGGATCAAGTGAAACCGTCTCTGTATGTGCTTGGACTTCTGGTGCGACCGCGGTTCCTTTGCTTGTGCGATGGCTCCAGTGTTATCACAGAAGATAACCAAAGGATCTGCACTCGAAGGAACGACACCAAGTTCTCTCACGAACTTACGAATCCACACTGCCTCCTTAGATGCTTCCGAGGCTGCAACATACTCGGCTTCTGTTGTGGAATCAGCAACAGTTGACTGTTTGAAACTCTTCCACACCACTGCTCCACCATTCAAGCTAAAAACATAGCCTGATTGCGATCGGAAATCATCCTGGTCCGACTGGAACGAAGCGTCAGTATATCCCTCTATACTGAGTTCTTCCTGACCACCATATATCAAGAACATATCTTTGGTCCTCCGCAGATATTTTAAAATGTTCTTGACCGCAATCCAGTGCGCCAAACCTGGATTACTTTGGAATCGACTGGTCACGCTTAACCCGTAAGCGACGTCTGGGCGAGTACACAACATCGCATACATAATGGACCCAATAGCCGAAGCATAAGGCGTATTGTCCATTTCATCTTTCTCAGTCTGTGTTTGTGGACACTGACTCTTCGAAAGATTCAGACCATGTCTGACTGGAAGATATCCACGTTTAGAATTCTCTAAATGGAATCTCTCCAGGACCTTATCGATGTAAGTACTCTGGCACAGCCCGAGAAGCCTTTTAGATCTATCCCTGTAGATCTTCACACCTAGTACATAGGCTGCTTCTCCTAAATCTTTCATCTGGAAACATTTTCCTAACCATGCCTTAACAGCATGCAATTCAGGAATATCATTTCCAATGATTAAGATATCATCGACGTAGAGGATTAGGAATGTAATTACGCTCCCACTAAACCTCTTATATACACACGGGTCATCTTCGTTCTTGATGAAACCAAACTCAGAGATTGATTCATCAAAACGAATATTCCAGCTTCTTGATGCTTGTTTAAGTCCATATATGGACTTCTTTAACTTGCATATTTTATGACGATCTGCTGGATTGTTGAAACCTTCCGGTTGTGTCATATACACATCCTCATCCAGATTTCCATTAAGGAAAGCTGTTTTCACATCCATCTGCCAGATCTCATAATCGTAATACGCAGCTATCGCGAAAAGAATCCGAATAGACTTAAACATGGCTACAGGAGAGAAAGTTTCATCATAATCTATCCCGTAGATTTGTTTGAAACCTTTCGCAACTAGCCTGCCTTTATAGGTAACCACGTTACCATCCATGTCAATCTTCTTCTTGAAGATCCATTTACAGCCTATAGGGATTACTCCCGGAGGCGGATCAACCAAATCCCAGACTTGGTTATCTGACATGGAGTCCATCTCGGCTCGCATAGCATCAAGCCATCTAGCTGACTCCGGTCCACTGACCGCATCCGCATAAGTTAGGGGTTCATCATTATCAATGATGTAGACTCCGTCATAGCGCTCAGGCTGTCGACGGATCCTACCCGATCTTCGCGGTTCCCGTGATATCTGAGCCTCAGGTTGTTCAGTAACCTGATCTACTGGCTCAGGCACATCCAACTCTGCCTGACTACTTTGTCCTTCCTCTGGAATCTCATCCAGCTTTATTTCTCTCCCACTGGCCTCTTGCAGAAGAAACTCCTTCTCAAGAAATATGGCCGTCCGAGCAACAAATATCTTGTTCTCTTTGGGATCGTAGAAATAATAACCCTTAGTTTCCTTAGGGTAACCGACAAAGATACATTTATCAGATCTGCTCTCTAGTTTCCCAGAGGCGAGCTTTTTGACATAAGCCTCGCAACCCCAGATCCTGATAAACGTCAAGCTAGGCTGTTTCCCGTACCATAACTCATATGGCGTCTTTGAAACTGCCTTGGATGGCACTCGGTTTAGTACCTTTGCAGCTGTTTCCAGTGCAAAACCCCAAAAGGAGTATGGAAGAGTAGCCTGACTCATCATAGAACGAACCATATCAAGTAACGTTCTATTTCTCCTCTCGGACACACCATTCCATTGCGGTGTTCCTGGCGGAGTGAGCTGTGAGATAATCCCACACTCTTTCAGATAGTCAGTAAATGCATGACTTAGGTATTCACCACCTCGATCAGAACGAAGTGCCTTGATATTTCTGCCTAACTGATTTTGTATTTCATTTTTGAACTCTTTGAACTTGTCAAAAGATTCACTTTTATGTCTCATCAAATAGACATACCCATACCTACTGAAATCATCAGTAAAGGTAATGAAGTACTGATAGCCACCTCTGGCATGTTTACTAAATGGCCCACACACATCACTGTGTATAAGGTCAAGTAAACCTGAAGTCCTCTGACCTTTGTGAGGAAAAGGAGACTTCGTCATTTTACCCATCAAACAAGCTTTGCATGTATCAATCTCCTCATAGGAGAATGATCCCAGCAGTCCATGTTCATGCAACCGCTTAATGCGCTTCTCGTTTATATGGCCTAAACGACTATGCCATAGCAAGGTGCTGTCATCAGCATACTTGGCTTTCTTATTATCAATGTTTTGTATAGAATATTCCATGTCCAACATGAATAACCCATTGTTAATTGAACCAGTGGCATACACAATATTATCATAAGTCAAAATACACTTTGAAATCTTGCATTCAAAGGCAAATCCTTTCCTGACAAGAGCAGGAATAGAGATAATATTCTTGGTAATACTGGGTACAAAATAACAATTGTTTAATTCTAATACAATGCCAGATGGTAAAGTAATGAAATAGTCTCCTACAGCAACCGCAGCAACCCGTGCCCCGTTTCCAACGCGTAGGTCTACCTCATGCTGTCCCACCTGCCTTCTTCTCTTGAGTTCCTGCACATTTGAACAAATGTGAACTCCACATGCAGTGTCCAACACCCATGATATAGAAGAAGATGAAACCATGACTTCCGTCACGTATATACCTGAGCCAGAAGCGATGCTTCCCCTCTTATCTCCTTGGAGCGCTTTACAGTCCTTTTTCCAGTGACCCAGCTGGCCACAGTGGAAACACCTGTTGTCCTTCGACCGCTTCACCTTCTGTTTCAGGGCCTTGCTGTAATTCTTGACAGGGGCCTTGCCCTTCTTCCCCTTCTTCTTGTTCCTAAAAGGAACCATTAAGACAGAGGTTGAAGGCTTGCCCTTCAGAGTTTCCTCAGTAGTCAAGAGCATATTCAGCAGCTCTGCCGGCGTACAATCGATTTTGTTCATATTAAAGTTAATGATGAACGCATCGAAAGAAGGCGGAAGAGACTGCAGAATAATATCTACAGCAAGCTCCTGGTTGACGGTATGCCCCAGTTTCTCCAGAGCCTCCTTGTGCCCAATCATCTTGAGCACGTGAGCTCCCACTGGGCTCCCCTCAGCCAGTTTGCTCTGAAAGAAGAGCTTTGTCAGATTATAGCGTTCTGTCCTCGCCTGTGCAGCATACAGCATCTTGAGGTTCGCTATAATTTCTATAGCCGACATATCCTCATGCTGACGCTGCAGCGGTGGCGTCATAGACGCTAGCATCAGGCAAGCGACATCAATGCTATCATTGACGTGCTTTTCATAGGCATCCCGAACCGCCCTTGCGGCGTTCGGAGCGGGCTGCGGCGGTATCGCCGTCTCGAGGACATACAGTTTCCTCTCTGCCTTAAGAACGATCTTAAGGTGTCCGAACCAGTCAGAGAAGTTCGGCCCAGCAAACTTCTCCCTTTCCAGTAGGGATCGCACATTGAAGCTCATGGTGTTCGTTGCTGCAGGAATCTACAACAAGCAAGAACAGCAAGGTTAGTATCAATGTTTCAGAATCAATCCAGGACTTAAGAAAGATTCTTTTCTCACTATTTTGTCTGACTGAAAAATCCAGTAAACAGTCCGAAAGAGTAACACTCTTTTAGTGAGATGGGATCCAGATTTCATACTTGGTCTCCGCGTCCCGCTCAGGCGAGATAAGATGCACAGAGATGACAAGCACTAGTTTCTGGTAGGCTCTCCCAGCCAATCGCCAACCCGTGCGATTCCCCTTCATCTTGGCAATCCAGCAGACTGTGCCAACTGAGTTGGTACAACACAGTCTCTGATCCCAGAGATGGCTGCCTCCATGTGCTACCATATGCGCCACATATGTAGCCTACATGGTCAAGCTGACCTGACCTACTCCCTGGACCACCACGTGCTATGCTGAGCAACGAGAGGGGATAAATCCCAACTCTGTAACACGCAGGTGAAATCCAGCACCGTCTGAAGATAGATGGACGTGCCCACTGAGTGGGTTCAACACGGCTCCAACGATAGTCAGAAAGGTGAGGTTTCGCGTCAGAAGGCTTACGAGCTTGATATGTTAGCGTTGGATTTTAACGGTCTTTTATCTTCTTACTATCAGGCATGTCCTATGGCTATAGCAGAAGATAAACATAAATATGCAATTCTAATTATTAGCAATAAGTAGAAAGCATGATCTTATGTGGTAAAAGCCCATGAACCCTAGTAAGACCTTAATATTACTTAAGTCTTCACTTGAGCTTCATTGCATCTCATCTGGTCCAACCCAGTGCCCTAGCGCCAAGAGCACCACAGGTGCACCACCAGGTGAATGCCCCTCTTGGATGTGTGCCTTTGTTCTTGTCTAATCAAAGTACATTTGATCTATCTAGACAAGATTGACTCGCAGGTCAACAACATATTATAAATTAAGTACAATGTGATTCGCAGATCACAAATTAATTTACAATTTTTTTTAAGTCCAGGCACGCAGGCCCCAGCACAGCACACAATTGGGCAACCCACATAAGACTAAATAGACAAGCATATGGTTCAATCAACATGTGATCCAATCATCTTGAAATTAAAAGTTTTGAAAACCCCATGGCATCAATTTTAATTTCCTTATGAGCCCTACAACCTTACAATGGTGCATTGATGGGGATCCACTCATCCATCTAGTTAGATCCTTTGCCCTTGCATGCACCGAGTCCTAACTGACCCGAGTTGACCTAATGGTCAACCATGCATGCGCCAAGGGCTGAACTACCCCCATGAGTTTTGGCAAGCGGGTGTGACCCCGGGCCTAACTCAAGTGTGTTTAGTAGTGTCTCAACCAGACCTCGCTACACGCCCTAGATGCAGTCAACCTATAGCCACCTTGTGCTTGCGCATAGGTGCTATCAGGTTAACCCATCTGAGCTGTCAGATGGTCTGATCAGACTAATGGATCTAACCTAGAGGTGACTTCAGCCCCATCAACCCATCTAAGGGTTTATAGTAGATGCATATAGATCTAAATGTTTGCGCGCAAGTAGGTATAAGATTTGATGAAATATCATTCAACCATTCAACATACTTATCATGCGCCAACACAACAACATGCGCAACTCATGAAGAAACATACATCTTGCGCAACTCATGAAGAAACATACATCTAAGTTCTAAACTAGCATGTAGGTTTCGGCATGTGAGCAATCACCTTTAGATCTATTCACCAACATATTCATGGATCAAACATGATGATCTACTCATTAGAACCGCAAGCAATCATATGAAAAAGTATAGATTGGCTCTGATACCAATTGATGGAACCCTTTCAGGAGGGGAGCGCAAAACCTATTGTGAGAAGAACCCCTTTCATGAGGGGGGCGCAAGTCATATGTTTCTTTCTCATAGCAGCGGAATTAGGGTTTCCACATAAGATCGCATTCTATACTTTCATATAATCAACTTGAATAACAAGTGAGAGATTCATTACCATGGCCATGGGAAGGTGCGGCTTGGAAGAAGAAAGATCGAAGGGATCTTCTCCAAAGAAATCACACACAAGGGATGAAAGCTTCCTCCTTGCGCAACTCTTGTGCTAGCAAGATTGCCAAGCTTTTCCAACCGTGTGTAGGAGATTAGATGAAAAGGGCTTCCTTCTTTTCGAGAGCTCTTCTTCCTTGGCGCAAGAACGATGCCTTCCACACGAGCAAGCCGTTCCAAAAACACGTCCAAGAAGCAAAACCGAAAAACATTAGAGAGACATCAAGCCATGAACGCATATGCGTTATGCTTTTGGAACTTTCCAAAATTGGCAACGATTAAGAGTTGGCGTTCACGTTCCCATGAACCAAACGCAACCTCTTCTCCCTCTTGAACCAAGCGCTCAACCCATGAGCCGGTTCAATATCCTTGGTTCAATAGCGAAACCAAATCAGCCCATAAATTAAGTCTAGATCAAATTAGACCCCAAGGTCCTAGATCTGACCATTCATCATCTGACGCTTCTGATCGCATCGATCTAGCATCATCTCTCTCGATCGAAGCTTACCGATCTAAAGCTCTAATCAATCAAACATGATCAGACCAGATCTCACTTACAATCAGAGATTAAATCTCTTTAAACTGAACCAAAACAATTCAGTCCACACGATCTGACTTAAGGAAGCCATATCACCAAATTGTGCGACCCTGAGGGTTTCCTTTAAATGTCGGTAACGATAACTTACGTTATCACGATCAGTGAGGGGTATCTAGCAACACATCACTGTCTCCCGATATAAAGGAAAGAGTCTTCCAAGACTACTCCCAAACCATAGCACAAGTGTGACTCAATTCACAAGGCATACATGTGTCCTTTGCCACTGGATGTTCTTATTGGACAAGCGGGTCAAGCTTGTAACTCCAATACGATGAGCATGATTAGATCAGATGCACATAGTCATCTGGGTATGGCCATACACTATCTCAATCATCTCATATAGGGGGGCCCTTAGAACACTACACTCCTTAAACAAGGAGACGGCAATCCTATGTCTATCACTAGTGCCCTAACCTGATTCAAGCTCACCATCCAAGATAGTCTATAATCATTATGTTTCAAATGATATTGAACTACCTCAAGACAATGACAATCATCATTCAGAAACACAAGTGATCTCAAGTCAGAGGACATGTGCCACTTGCTGCTTACAAGGATCATTCACATTGTGACAAGCAATGGAATATCCCAGTAGGGTCTGTCCAGTACATCCAATGTACCCATGAGTCTACATCTTATTCCATGCTCGAAGCATCCTATAAGATTAGCACTCATATTAGTCTCAATCATATCAAGGCTGTCTCATGTTCACCAAGATATCTCGACTAAGGACATATAGCCTGTCAGCCTAGCTGAACAGCTTTGAGACAGTATTCAGAAGTACACTTATTACAGCAGACAAGGTAACAACCTGAATAATAACCATGCCTTTATAAACTTAAGAGTTTATTACATGATACTAATACAATCCCAAGGCCTCAAACATTAGCCTTAAGGGCATACCCCAACAAACTAAGGGTTATTATTTCTACGATCCCAAAGAGAATAAAGTATTTGTTGCTCGGACGGCTATTTTTCTTGAGAAAGAATTTCTTCTGCAAGAGGCCAGTGGGAGAGAAATAAAGCTGGATGAGAATCCAGAAGAAGGACAAAGTAGTCAAGCACAGTTGGATGAGCCTGAGCCAGTAGATCAGGTTACTGAACAACCTGAGGCTCAGATATCACGGGAACCGCGAAGATCGGGAAGGATCCGTCGACAGCCTGAGCGCTATGACGGAGTCTACATCATTGATGATGAACCCCTCACTTATGCGGATGCGGTCAGTAGACCGGAATCAGCGAGATGGCTTGAAGCTATGCGAGCCGAGATGGACTCCATGTCAGATAACCAAGTTTGGGATTTGGTTGATCCACCTCCGGGAGTAATCCCTATAGGCTGTAAGTGGATCTTCAAGAAGAAGATTGACATGGATGGTAACGTGGTTACCTATAAAGGCAGGCTAGTTGCGAAAGGTTTCAAACAAATCTACGGGATAGATTATGATGAAACTTTCTCTCCTGTAGCCATGTTCAAGTCTATTCGGATTATTCTCGCGATAGCGGCATATTATGATTATGAGATCTGGCAAATGGATGTGAAGACCACTTTCCTTAATGGAAACTTAGAGGAGGATGTGTATATGACACAACCTGAAGGTTTCACTAATCCATCAGATCGTCATAAAATATGCAAATTAAAGAAGTCCATTTATGGACTTAAACAAGCATCAAGAAGTTGGAATATTCATTTTGATGAATCAATCTGTGAATTTGGTTTCATCAAGAATGAAGATGACCCGTGTGTATATAAGAGGTTTAGTGGGAGCGTGATTACTTTCCTAGTCCTCTACGTCGATGATATCTTGATCATTGGAAACGATATTCCTGAACTACATGCTGTCAAGGCATGGTTAAGAACATGTTTCCAGATGAAAGATTTAGGAGAAGCAGCCTATGTATTAGGTGTGAAGATCTACAGAGATAGATCTAAGAGGCTTCTCGGGCTGTGCCAGAGTACTTACATCGATAAAGTCCTGGAGAGATTCCATTTAGAAAATTATAAAAGAGGATATCTTCCAGTCAGACATGGTCTGAATCTTTCAAAGAGTCAGTGTCCACAAACACAGACTGAGAAAGATGAAATGGACAATACGCCTTATGCTTCGGCTATTGGGTCCATTATGTATGCGATGTTGTGTACTCGCCCAGACGTCGCTTACGGGTTAAGCGTGACCAGTCGATTCCAAAGTAATCCAGGAAAGGCACACTGGATTGCAGTCAAGAACATTTTGAAATATCTTCGGAGGACCAAAGATATGTTCTTGATTTATGGAGGTCAGGAAGAACTCAGTATTGAAGGATATACTGACGCTTCGTTCCAATCTGACCAGGATGATTTCCGATCGCAATCAGGCTATGTTTTTAGCTTGAATGGAGGAGCAGTGGTGTGGAAAAGTTTCAAACAATCAATTGTTGCTGATTCCACAACAGAAGCCGAGTATGTTGCAGCCTCAGAAGCATCTAAGGAGGCAGTGTGGATTCGTAAGTTCGTTCAGGAACTTGGTGTTGTTCCTTCGAGTGCAGATCCTTTGGTTATCTTCTGTGATAACACTGGAGCAATAGCACAAGCAAAGGAACCACGGTCGCACCAGAAGTCCAAGCACATACAGAGAAGGTTTCACTTGATCCGGGAGATCATTGATCGTGGCGAGATCAAAATCAGCAAGGTTCATACAGATGACAATCTAGCTGACCCGCTTACAAAGCCTCTGGCGCAGTAGAAGCATGAGAAGCACTGTAATAATATGGGTTTGAGATTTCTCAACCATTAGATTAAGTGCAAGTGGGAGATTGTTGGGGTATGCCCTTAAGGCTAATGTTTGAGGCCTTAGGTTGTTATCAGTATCATGTATAAACTCTATGTTTATAAAGGCAATGGTTGTTATTCAGGTTGTTACATTATCTGCTGCAATATGTATACTTCTGAATAATGTCTCAATGCTGTTCAGCTAGGCTGACATGCAGTATTGTCCTTAGTCGAGATATCTTGGTGAACATGAGACAGCCTTGATATGATTGAGACTAATATGTGTTCTAATCTTATAGGATGCTTCGAGCATGGAATAAGATGTAGACTCATGGGTACATTGGATGTACTGGACAGACCCTACTTAGGATATTCGATTGCTTGTCACAATGTGAATAATCCTTGTATGCAAACAAGTGGCATATTTCCTCTGACTTGAGATCACTTATGTTTCTAAATGATGATTGGCATTGTTTTGAGGTAGTTCAATATCATTTGAAACATAATGGTTATAGACTATCTTGGATAATGAGCATGAGTCATGTTAGGGCACTAGTGATAGATATAGGATTGCCGTCTCCTTGTTTGGAGTGTGATGTTCTGTTGGGGCCCCCTGGATGAGATGGTTGAGAAAGTGTATGGCCATACCCAGGTGACTATGTTCATCTGATCTAATCATTCTCATCATATTGGAATTACAGGCTTGACACGCTTGTCCAATAAGAACATCCAGTGGCAAAGGAAACACATATGTCAAGTGACTTGGGTTCACACTTGTGCTGTGGTTTGGGTGTAGTCTTGGAAGACTCTTTCCTTTATATCGGGAGACAGTGATGTGTTGCTAGATACCCCTCACTGATCGTGATAACGTAAGTTATCGTTACCGACATTTAAAGGAAACCCTTAGGGTCGCACAATTTGATGATATGGCTTACTTAAGTCAGATCGTGTGGACTGAATTGTTTTGCTTCAGTTTAAAGGGATTTAAACTCTGATTGTAAGTGAGATCTGGTCTGATCATGTTTGATTGATTAGGGCTTGAGATCGGTAAGCTTCGATCGAGAGAATTGATGCTAGATCGAAGAGATCAAGAGCATCAAGAGATGAATGGTTAGATCTTGAGCCTTATGGTTTAATTTGATCTAGACCAATGCTTGGTTTGATTTGGTCTTTAAACCAAATGAGATTGAACCGGTTCATCAAGTGAACGCTTGGTTCAAAGAGGAGAATGTTGCGACTTGTTCACTTGGCGTGAACGCTTGAACACATTGAGGGTTTACTATTTTTGGAAGTCATGCTTTCCAAAATAGGGAGCACGCCTCACGTTCGAGAATATTGCTCTATTCTCGCTCGCATCTTCCTCTTGTCGCCTCTCTCGACCTCTCTTGTGTCGTGTGGTGAGTCTTGACGCTCAAGGAGGATTCGGCCTAGCCAAGAGATCATCTCATCTTCCCTTCAAGCGATCAGGAGACTTGGAGATCCTTGCTAGCACAAGGAACGACAAGGAGAAAGCCACTTCTCATCTTGTGTGTGGCACCTTTGGAGAAGAAGCACACGCTTCTTTTGATTCCAAGTCGCCATCCAAGAAATGGCATTGGTATGATCCCCTTCTCAATCTATACATGTTATTAAAGTTGATCATATATTCATCCATGCGATCTTAGAAACCCTAGCTTCTGCTATGCAAAAAGTCTTAATCTGCGCATATTAGGGTTTCGCTCCCCTTGTGGGACTTTCAATCACAAGATAATATAAAATTTCTAGCATTCCTAAAAATTGAGGGCTAATAAAATCTAGATTGTAAAACCTTAAAAGCACTCTTTTGAATACTAGCATGCCCTCCATAAGATGATGCATGACACTGAAAAAGGATATCCATTATTTCTTCCTCTGGTACACATCTCCTAAAAATTCCATTTGCACATCTTCGAAAAATATAAGGCTCATCCCAAAAATAGTGTTTTACCTTAGCCAAGAATTTCTTCTTTCCTTGATAATTCAAATCAAGAGAAAAAACATTGGCAACAAAATAATTCACTATACCAGGAAACCATGGAGCCTTGAATTGTTCAATGGCTAAGAGTTGATCATCTGGAAAGGATTCATTAATGATGTCATCTTTATCTGCATCTATAATTATCCTGGAAAGGTGATCAGCAATAAAATTTTTTACTCCTTTCTTATCTTTAATCTCTATATCAAACTCTTACAAAAGTAAAATCCATTGAAGAAAACGCTGTTTACTATCTTTCTTTTGCATCAAATACTTTACCGTTGCATGATTTGTATACACCACAACTTTAGAATTAATCAGATATGATCTAAATTTATCAAAAGAAAAAACAATAGCTAAGAGTTCTTTTTCAGTGGTGGTGTAATTTCTCTATGCTACATCTAGGGTTCGGCTGGCATAGTAGATGACGTAGGGTTTCTTTTCTTTTCTCTGTCCAAGCACTGCTCCTACCACGTAGTCACTAGCATCACACATAAGCTCGAAAGGTAAACTCCAGTTTGGTGGCTACATGATGGGCGCAGATATTAGAGCCTTCTTCAGATCCTGAAAAGTAGACAAACATCCTTCATCAAAAGAGAATTTAACGTTTTTATAAAGTAATTTAGTAAGTGGTCTAGTAAGTTTAGAAAAATCCTTAATGAATCGTTGGTAGAATCCTGCAGGTCCCAAAAAACTTCTGATTGTTGGTGTATATGCCCTAAAGACCAATGTATGGACATGGTCAGGCATTGGTTGAATGTACTTTGATAGAACTATTACTCTTTATGTAGGCATGGTCGTTATTATGCAGACTTCTCTACTTGCGTTGATGTATTGAGTTGCATAAATAATGTCCCAGGAGTTTGGATTGGATCCATTCTCATAAGCTATCCCCAGACAAGGTACCTTAGCAGATATGGGACAGCTTTGGTACATGTGAGACTGGTGTATGGGCTGGTTAGGTGCGGGGCACAGTAACGCAGACATACAGGTGCATTGGATACACTGGAGTGATCCACTGTGAGGATTGACTTGTCTAGTCAACAAGACAATCTCACATGCAAGAGGTTTGCATTGATCCTTAGACTTGAGGTATTCATGTCTAGATTTGATGATGGGTATGTTTAATACAGTCTTACGTCTCTCTGTAACTGGGAGATCAAAACGACTGTCATTGGGCATGTCATAAGTCATGTAGAGACATGAATGACCAATAGTAGGATTTGCCCCTTCCTTATTGGAAGCATGATATCCACTTGGGGCGCCCCACCTTATTGGTGCATGACAGGAAAGTGTGGCCACACTTGTTGAGTCATGACCAATGCATTGGATAATAAACTTGAGACTAATCCAATGGCAGGATATCAGCTTAGGCAAAGGGATCTGTAATGCAATAGGAATCCTCGTTGCTTGTTAGGAGTTGTTGCCATAATGACTTAAGTCCTATGACATGGGTAGTAGTGATGTGTTGCTAGATACCCCTCACTATTTATGATGTCTACATCATTGCCATCGTCATATGGATCCTACGGGGTCAGACGCAATAGACTCTTGACGTTGCTTTATTCAGAAGCCTTAGGATCAAGTTATTGGATAACTTGGATCAATTTGGAAGATTTCATCAGCGCCAATGGGCCTGATGAGTCGGAAGAAAGTTATTGGAGCCAAACTTTATTTTTGGCAGGTTGACCCGAAATTGACCTAGATTGGTCACATTTGGATTAGGATTGCATTGGATTAGATCCAATGGCTTAATCAACCCACGCCATGAAGTTTGGGCTAGCTCATTATCCAATGAGGCCCAATAATTAGTTGTCATGAAGAGGAATTGGCTTAAAAGGGTATAATGGGGAGAATTGTCACCCCATTGGCACCTAGGGGCATAATGGGGTGAGGGAGGCGCCTTTGCTTCATTATGGAAGTAAAGGGCGCCTAGCCCTTCTTCCTTGGATGGAATACTTGCCTCTAAGGTAAGTCTTGGGGCTGATATGGCTTGAGAACTTTTATGGGAAGTTCCTAGGCGCATATGGACATAGGGAAGAGGTATATGGTAATGTCTTGGAGACTTTCCTTACCTCAAACCCTAGTTTCTCCCAAAACCCTTACCCTAGCCGAAACTCCTCATGCATGTTGCGCCTAGCCACTTAGCCTTTGATGGTAAGAATGCATTTGAGGCATGTCTTGGGCTGATATAGTGTTTAGACTTTTATGGATAGGTTGAATGAGGTTTATAGTAAAGTCTTGGAGACTTTCCTTACTTCAAGACACCTCATCCAAGCCATACACTTGGCATGATCCTAGCCCTTGCTCAAACCGCCTCTAGTCCTATTTATAGGACCCATTGTCGCCCTCTCTAGATGATGAATTCTTGGAGACGTGAACACACATAGAGGGGCGAAAGCAAGGGCAAAGGGCGACAACATCAAAGCTTGGCGCAAACTTCTTCCTTGGAGCCGCAATTTCTTCCTCTCCCTCTCTTCTTGGCGCAAGGACTCTTAGTGCTTGGTGGCATCTCCTTGCCACAAGCTCTCTCCCTTCCTTGGCCATAGGCGCACCTTGCTTGAAGGTGGCGCAAGCAAAGAAGAAGAAAGGAAGCAACTTGGCGGCATCATCTTCCTCCTCATCTCCTCTTGGCGCTTTCATCTTGGAGGTGGCGCAAGAGAAGTAAAGATACCCTAAGGCTTGATTCTCTTCCCGAGGCTAGCACCAAGCGTGGAAGGGAGCAACGATCAAGGAGTCGATGTGTGGATACTTGTAGAGGGCGAACACTTGGGCGCCTTCAACATGGCTTTGACGTCTAGACAAGCAAAAGAGGTACATCTCTAACACATCCTTGTGTCTTCTCTCTCGCATGGATCTTGGGAAAGGAATGTGTTTCAGGTGTAATGCTTCTTCCGCTGCGTCCTGGGACTGCAAAATTTTAAATTACACCCGGCATTCCCTAACACTGATTTCCTTGACTGTCGTGGGTGGCATTGACTTCTCAATTACTTCAATTTTTTGCTTTATTAACCTCTATCCCTCTTTCTGAAACCAAGTGTCCCAAAACTATTCCTTGCCTAACTAGAAATGACACTTTTCCCAATGAAGCACTAGATTAGTTTCTTCACACCTTTGCAAAACTCGAGATAAGTTAGCCAAAAAATCATAAAAAGAAACACCATAAATAGAGAAGTCATCCATAAAATCTTCAATAAAATATGAAAATATAGCCATCATACATCTCTGAAAAGTAGCAAGTACATTACATAAACTGAAAGGCATTCTTCTATAAGCAAAAGTACCATATGGGCATGTAAAAATGGTCTTATCTTGGTCATCAGGATGGATAGGAATTTGGAAAAATCTAGAATACCCATCCAAAAAGCAAAAATGTGAGTGATTAGCAAGTCTTTCAACCATTTGATCTATAACGGTAAGGGAAAATAATCTTTCCAAATAGCTGCATTTAATTTTCTATAATCAATACACATGCACCAACTAGTCACAGTTCGAATAGGAATTAATTCATCATCCTTACCTTTCATCACAGTCACACCCCCTTTCTTAGGAACACAATGAACAGGGCTTACCTATTAACTATCAGAGATAGGATAAATAATACTTGCATCAAGTAGTTTCAGTATCTCCTTTTTCACAACTTCTTTTATAGAGGGGTTAAGCCTTCTCTGGAAATCCACATGTGATTTGTGATCCTCCTCCATAAGTATCCTGTGCATACAAAAAGAGAGATTAATTCCTTTTAAGTCATCAATAGAATACCCAATTACCTTTCTATGAATTCTCAATTCCCTTAGAAGCAACCATGTCTCTCTTGCATCAAGCTGTGCATCAACAATAACAGGATAAGTAGAATTAGGCCCAAGAAATTCATATCGGAGATTATTTGGCAGTGATTTTAATTCAACTTTTGGAGACTTCTCGACCTAACATTCTTGATCATCATGTGAAATAGAATCTAATAAACCATATTTTTCAGAATCAGAAGGTTCATCAAAGAAATTGTGAAGATCACTAGCAACATCATCTATAGAATTAACACTACAACAGGACCCAGCATATGATGGTTTTTGATGGATTCAGCTAAATCAAACTCAATAATGATTCACCAATATTCAGAGTGGGTTTACAATTCTTTACATCTATGATTGCACCTGTTGTAGCTAAGAACGGTCTACCAAAAATGATAGGAATTTTAGAATCCTCCTCCATCTCTAATACCACAAAGTCTGCTGGAATAAAATACTTACCTACTTGAATAGGAACATCCTCTAAAATTCCAATAGGATACTTAACCGAGCGATCAGCAAGCTGCAGAGAAATAGAAGTCAGCTTTGGTTCTCCCATGTCAAGCTTCCTGCAAACAGATAAAGGCATTAAACTCACGGTAGCCCTGAGATCACATAAGGCTTGGTCAAAAGTCATATCTCCAATTAAACAAGGTATAGAGAAGTTACCTAGATCCTTTAATTTGGGTGGCAATTTGTTTTTGAAGGCACCCCTAAACCTAAGGGGGGCGAAACCCTAATAGGAGGCGCAACAAAAATTCTAGCGGAATCTAGGGTTTCTAAAAGATCGCATAGCATGTAATATATTCAACTTTCAAAGTGAAACGATTCTCACCATTGCCATCACTTAGATGATGTCTTGGAAGGAAAGGCGCAAGCGAACCTTCTCCTTAGTTTCGCACACAAGGTGATCAATGCACCTACTCCCTTGATGCTCCTTGTGCTAGCAAGGCTTCAAGGTTGTCTTGTCGAAATGGAAGGGAAAAGAGAGATCGCCTTGCTTAGTCGAATGGTCCCTCTTGTCGTCCACAATGCTCCACACGAGAATGCCTTTCGAACGAAAAACCAAAAGGGCGAGAAAGGCGTGAAGAGGCAAGTGAGATGCAACGTGAGATCATGGCCACGTTTGAGGACATGCTATCTAAAAATAGCCAAGTCCAAACGTTCATGCGACCATGTATTAACCCACTCGCAAATGCCTTATCAATTGAACCATGCGCTCAACCAATGAGCCGGTTCAAATCAATTTGGTTTAATAACCAAATAAACCAAGCAATCAGTCCAGACCATAATAAACCCTAAGGCTCTTGATCTGACCGTCGATCTCTTAATGCTTCTGATCTGACCGATCTAGCATCTATTCTCTCGATCGAAGCTTACCGATCTCAAGCCCTAATCAATCAAACATGATCAGACCAGATCTCACTCACAATCAGAGATTAAATCCCTTTATACTGAACCCGAACAATTCAGTCCATACGATCTGACTTAAGTAAGCCATATCATCAAATTGTGCGACCCTGAGGGTTTCCTTTAAATGTCGGTAACGATAACTCACATTATCACGATCAGTGAGGGGTATCTAGCAACACATCACTGTCTCCCGATATAAAGGAAAGAGTCTTCCAAGACTATACCCAAATTACAGCACAAGTGTGAATCAACTCACAATGCATGCAAATTTCCTTTGCCACTGGATGTTCTTATTGGACAAGCGTGTCAAGCTTGTAGCTCCAATATGATGAGCATGATTAGATCAGATGAACACTGTCACCTGGGTATGGCCATACTCTTTTCTCAATCATCTCATCCAGGGGGCCCCTTTAGAACATCACACTCCTTAAACAAGGAGACGGCAATCCTATGTCTATCACTAGTGCCCTAACCTGATTCAAGTTCACCATCCAAGATAGTCTATAATCATTATGTTTCAAATGATATTGAACTACCCCAAAACAATGACAATCATCATTTAGAAAACACAAGTGATCTCAAGTCAGAGGAAATGTGCCACTTGTCTCATTCAAGGAATATTCACATTGTGACAAACAATTGAACATCCTAGTAGGGTCTGTCCAGTACATCCAATGTACCCATGAGTCTACATCTTATTCCATGCTCGAAGCATCCTATAAGACTAGAACACATATTAGTCTTAATCATATCAAGGCTGTCTCATGTTCACCAAGATACATCGACTAAGGACTTAACTGCATGTCAGCCCAGCTGAGCAGCATTGAGACATTATTCAGAAGAACATATATTGCAGCAGACAATGTAGCTAACTGAATAATAACCATGCCTTTATAAACATAAACGTTTATTACACGATACTATTACAATCCCAAGGCCTCAAACATTAGGCTTAAGGGCATACCCCAACAATCTCCCACTTGCACTTAATCTAATGGTTGAGAAATCTCAAACCCATATTATTACAGTGCTTCTCATGCTTCTGCTGCGCCAGAGGCTTAGTAAGCGGGTCTGCCAGATTGTCATCTGTATGAACCTTGCAGATTTTGATCTCGCCTCGATCTATGATCTCCCTGATCAAATGAAACCGTCTCTGTATGTGCTTGGACTTCTGGTGCGACCGTGGTTCCTTTGCTTGTGCGATTGCTCCAGTGTTATCACAGAAGATAACCAAAGGATCTGCACTCGAAGGAACAACACCAAGTTCTCCCACGAACTTACGAATCCACACTGCCTCCTTGGATGCTTCCGAGGCTGCAACATACTCAGCTTCTGTTGTGGAATCAGCAACAGTTGACTGTTTGAAACTCTTCCACACCACTGCTCCTCCATTCAAGCTAAAAACATAGCCTGATTGCGATCAGAAATCATCCTGGTCAGACTGGAACGAAGCGTCAGTATATCCTTCAATACCGAGTTCTTCCTGACCACCATATATCAAGAACATATCTTTGGTCCTCCACAGATATTTTAAGATGTTCTTGACTGCAATCTAGTGCGCCACACCTGGATTACTTTGGAAACGACTGGTCACACTTAACCCGTAAGCGACGTCAGGGCGAGTACACAACATCGCATACATAATGGAACCAATAGCCGAAGCATAAGGCGTATTGTCCATTTCATCTTTCTCAGTCTGTGTTTGTGGACACTGACTCTTCGAAAGACTCAGACCATGTCTGACTGGAAGATATCCTCGTTTAGAATTCTCTAAATGAAATCTTTCCAGGACTTTATCGATGTAAGTACTCTGGCACAGCTCGAGAAGCCTCTTAGATCTATCCCTGTAGATCTTCACACCTAATACATAGGCTGCTTCTCCTAAATCTTTCATCTGGAAACATTTCCTTAACCATGCCTTCACAGCATTCATTTCAGGAATGTCATTTCCAATGATCAAGATATCATCGACGTAGAGGACTAGGAAAGTAATCACGCTCCCACTAAACCTCTTATATACACACGGGTCATCCTCGTTCTTGATGAAACCAAATTCCGTGACTGATTCATCAAAATGAATATTCCAGCTTCTTGATGCTTGCTTAAGTCCATAAATGGACTTCTTTAACTTGCATATCTTATGACGATCTGATGGATTAGTGAAACCCTCAGGTTGTGTCATGTACACATCCTCATCCAGATTTCCATTAAGGAAAGCTGTTTTCACATCCATCTGCCAAATCTCATAATCATAATATGCAGCTATCGCGAAAAGAATCCGAATAGACTTAAACATAGCTACAGGTGAGAAAGTTTCATCATAATCTATCCCGTAGATTTGTTTGAAACCTTTCGCAACTAGCCTGCCTTTATAGGTAACCACGTTACCATCCATGTCAATCTTCTTCTTGAAGATCCATTTACAGCCTATAGGGATAACTCCCGGAGGCGGATCAACCAAATCCCAAACTTGGTTATCTGACATGGAGTCCATCTCGGCTCGCATAGCTTCAAGCCATCTAGCTGACTCCGGTCCACTGACCGCATCCGCATAAGTGAGGGGTTCATCATGATCAATGATGTAGATTCCGTCATAGCGCTCAGGCTGTCGACGAATCCTTCCCGATCTTCGCGGTTCCCGTGATATTTGAGCCTCAGGTTGTTCAATAACCTGATCTACTGGCTCAGGCTCATCCAATTTTGCTTGAGCACTTTGTCCTTCCTCTGGATTCTCATCCAGCTTTATTTCTCTCCCACTGGCCTCTTGCAGAAGAAACTCCTTCTCAAGAAATATGGCCGTCCGAGCAACAAAAACCTTGTTCTCTTTGGGATCGTAGAAATAATAACCCTTAGTTTCCTTAGGGTAACCGACAAAGATACATTTGTCAGATCTGCTCTCTAGTTTCCCAGAGGCGAGCTTTTTGACATAAGCCTCGCAGCCCCAGATCCTGATAAATGTCAAGCTCGGCTGTTTCCCATACCATAACTCATATGGAGTTTTTGAAACGGCCTTGGATGGCACTCGGTTTAGTACCTTTGCAGCTGTCTCCAGTGCAAATCCCCAAAAGGAGTATGGAAGAGTAGCCTGACTCATCATAGAACGAACCATATCGAGTAACGTTCTATTTCTCCTTTCGGACACACCATTCCATTGCGGTGTTCCTGGCGGAGTGAGCTGTGAGATAATCCCACACTCCTTCAGATAGTCAGTAAACGTATGACTCAAGTATTCACCACCTCGATCTGAGCGAAGTGCCTTGATATTTCGGCCTAGCTGATTCTGTACTTCATTCTTGAACTCTTTGAACTTGTCAAAAGATTCACTCTTATGTCTCATCAGATAGACATAGCCATACCTACTGAAATCATCAGTAAAGGTAATGAAGTACTGATAGCCACCTCTGGCATGTTTACTAAATGGCCCACACACATCACTGTGTATAAGGTCAAGTAAACCTGAAGCCCTTTGACCTTTGTGAGGAAAAGGTGACTTCGTCATTTTACCCATCAAACAAGCTGTGCATGTATCAATCTCCTTGTAGGAGAATGATCCCAGCAGTCCATGATCATGCAACCGCTTAATGCGTTTCTCGTTAATATGGCCTAAACGACTATGCCATAGCAAGGTGCTGTCATCAGCATACTTGGCTTTCTTAATATCAATATTTTGTATAGAACGCTCCATGTCCAACATGAATAATCCATTGCTAATTGAACCAGTTGCATAAACAATATTATCATAAGATAAAACACACTTTGAAATATTGCATTCAAAGGAAAATCCTTTCCTGACAAGAGCAGGAATGGAGATAATATTTTTAGTAATACTGGGAACAAAATAACAATTGTCAAGTTCCAATACAATTCCAGATGGTAAAGAAATGAAATAGTCTCCTACAGCAACAGCAGCAACCCGTGCCCCGTTTCCAACGCGTAGGTCCACCTCATGCTGTCCCACCTGTCTTCTTCTCTTGAGTTCCTGCACATTTGAACAAATGTGAACTCCACATGCAGTGTCCAACACCCATGATATAGAAGAAGAAAACATGACCTCAGTCACGAATATACCTGAGCCAGAAGCGATGCTTCCCCTCTTATCTCCTTGGAGCGCTTTACAGTCCTTTTTCCAGTGACCCAGCTGGCCACAATGGAAACACCTGTATTCCTTAGACCGCTTCACCTTCTGCTTCAGAGCCTTGCTGTAGCTCTTGACAGGGGTCTTGCCCTTCTTCCCCTTCTTCTTGTTCCTTGAAGGAACCATTAAGACAGAGGTCGAAGGCTTTCCCTTCAGAGTCTCCTCAGTAGTGAGGAGCATATTCAGCAGCTCTGCCGGAGTACAATCGATTTTGTTCATATTAAAGTTAATAATGAACGCGTCGAATGAAGGCGGGAGAGACTGCAGAATAATATCCACAGCAAGCTCCTGGTTGATGGTATGCCCCAGTTTCTCTAGAGCCTCCTTGTGCCCAATCATCTTGAGCACGTGAGCTCCCACTGGGCTCCCTTCAGCCAGTTTGCTCTGAAAGAAGAGCTTCGTCAAATTATAGCGTTCAGTCCTCGCCTGTGCAGCATACAGCATCTTGAGGTTTGCTATCATGTCTATAGCAGACATATCCTCATGCTGACGCTGCAGCGGTGGCGTCATAGACGCTAACATCAGGCAAGCGACATCAATGCTATCATTGACGTGCTTTTCATAGGCTTCCCGAACCGCCCTTGCGGCGTTCGGAGCGGGCTGAGGCGGTATCGCCGTCTCGAGGACATACAGTTTCCTCTCTGCCTTAAGAACAATCTTAAGGTGTCCAAACCAGTCAGATAAGTTCGGCCCAGCAAACTTCTCCCTTTCTAGTAGGGATCGCACATTGAAGTTCATGGTGTTCGTTGCTGCAGGTATCTACAACAATGCAAGAACAGCAAGGTCAGTATCAATGTTAAGAATCAATCAGGACTTAAGAAAGATTCTTTTTCTCACTATTTTATCTGGCTGAAAAATCCAGCAAAACAGCCCGAAAGAGTAGACACTCTTTTAGTGAGATGGGATCCGGATTTCATACTTGGTCTCCGCGTCCCGCTCAGGCGAGATAAGATGCACAGAGAGTACAAGCACTAATCTCCGGTAGGCAGTCCCTGCCGATCGCCAACCCGTGCGATTCCCCTTCATCTGGGCAATCCAGCAGACTGTGCCAACTGAGTTGGTACAACACAGTCTCTGATCCCACAGATGGCTGCCTCCATGTGCTACCATATGCGCCACATATGTAGCCTACATGGTCAAGCTGACCCGACCTACTCCCTGGACCACCATGTGCTATGCTGAGCAACGAGAAGGGATAAATCCCTACTCTGTAACACACAGGTGTAATCCCACACCGTCTGAAGATAGATGGACGTGCCCACTGAGTGGGTACAACACGGCTCCAACGATAATCAGAACAGTGAGGTTTCGCGTCATAAGGCTTACGAGCTTGATATTTTAGCGTTGGATTTTAACGATCTTTTATCTTCTTCACTATCATACAATTCCTATGGTGATAGCAGAAGATAAACTAATCATGCAATTCTAATATTTTAAACAATAATAAAAGAAAGCATGAATCTTATGTGGTAAAAGCCCAAAGCCTAAGTAAGACCTTAACCTAACTCAAGTCTTCACTTGCTTTTCTTCATAGGGCTTTTGCTGCTCATCTGGCCCAAACCTGGGCCCAAGCGCCATCTGCAGCTCTGGTGCGCCCACCAGGAATATGCGCCAGGTCCTAGGGTCGAACCCTAGACCTCCCACCTGGTCCAGCCACTGCTGCAAGCGCCTCTGCCAAGTGTGCACTGTGCTCTTGTCTAATTAAATTACAAATTTAACTATCTAGACAAGATTGACACGCAGGTCAATTACACATTATAAATTAATTAAACTGTGATTCGCAGATCACAAAAATAAAAATTAATTTACAATTAATTCCCAGGCACGCAGGCCCCAGCACAGCACTCATTAAACACGGGCAGCCCACATAAGATTAAATAGACAAACATATGCATCAACTAACATGTGATCCTTTCAAGAAAATTAAATTTCGAAAACCCCTTGGGATCAATTTTAATTTTCCTTATTTGCCCTACTACCTTACAATGGTCCATTACTAGGGATCCACTCATCAGACCTAGTCAGATCCACTGCCCTTGCATGCACCAAGTCCTAACTGACTTGAGTCGACCAAAAGGCCAACCATGCATGCGCCAAGGGCTGAACGACCACACTGAGGTCTGGCAAGCGGGAGTGACCCCGGGCCTAACTCATGTGCGTTCATAGGTTGTCTCAATCAGACACCGCTACACGCCTGTCTGCAGTCGACCTACAGCCACCTCTGGCTTGCGCCAAGGTGCTATCTGGTCGACCCATCTAGGCTGTCAGATGGTCTGATCAGACTAATTGGATCTAGACTAGATTGAGATTTCAACCCTAATAACCCATCTAAGGATTTAAAGTAGGTGCCTTAGATCTAAGGTGAATCGCGCATATAATACAGGTTTTGAAAAACATACATATGCGCCAAGAACAAGCGCCAACATAAAATGTAACATGAAACATTTCGCATGAAACATCTAAGATGCGCAAGTTATAGATCTAAGCAAGTAATGAGTAACAAGGATCACAAAGAAAGCAAACATATTATCATGCATGAAAAACCTCGCTCTGATACCAATTGAAGGCACCCCTAAACCTAAGGGGGGCGAAACCCTAATAGGAGGCGCAACAAAAATTCTAGCGGAATCTAGGGTTTCTAAAAGATCGCATAGCATGTAATATATTCAACTTTTAAAGTGAAACGATTCTCACCATTGCCATCACTTAGATGATGTCTTGGAAGGAAAGGCGCAAGCGAACCTTCTCCTTAGTTTCGCACACAAGGTGATCAATGCACCTACTCCCTTGATGCTCCTTGTGCTAGCAAGGCTTCAAGGTTGTCTTGTCGAAATGGAAGGGAAAAGAGAGATCGCCTTGCTTAGTCGAATGGTCCCTCTTGTCGTCCACAATGCTCCACACGAGAATGCCTTTCGAACGAAAAACCAAAAGGGCGAGAAAGGCGTGAAGAGGCAAGTGAGATGCAACGTGAGATCATGGCCACGTTTGAGGACATGCTATCTAAAAATAGCCAAGTCCAAACGTTCATGCGACCATGTATTAACCCACTCGCAAATGCCTTATCAATTGAACCATGCGCTCAACCAATGAGCCGGTTCAAATCAATTTGGTTTAATAACCAAATAAACCAAGCAATCAGTCCAGACCATAATAAACCCTAAGGCTCTTGATCTGACCGTCGATCTCTTAATGCTTCTGATCTGACCGATCTAGCATCTATTCTCTCGATCGAAGCTTACCGATCTCAAGCCCTAATCAATCAAACATGATCAGACCAGATCTCACTCACAATCAGAGATTAAATCCCTTTATACTGAACCCGAACAATTCAGTCCATATGATCTGACTTAAGTAAGCCATATCATCAAATTGTGCGACCCTGAGGGTTTCCTTTAAATGTCGGTAACGATAACTCACATTATCACGATCAGTGAGGGGTATCTAGCAACACATCACTGTCTCCCGATATAAAGGAAAGAGTCTTCCAAGACTATACCCAAATTACAGCACAAGTGTGAATCAACTCACAATGCATGCAAATTTCCTTTGCCACTGGATGTTCTTATTGGACAAGCGTGTCAAGCTTGTAGCTCCAATATGATGAGCATGATTAGATCAGATGAACACTGTCACCTGGGTATGGCCATACTCTTTTCTCAATCATCTCATCCAGGGGGCCCCTTTAGAACATCACACTCCTTAAACAAGGAGACGGCAATCCTATGTCTATCACTAGTGCCCTAACCTGATTCAAGTTCACCATCCAAGATAGTCTATAATCATTATGTTTCAAATGATATTGAACTACCCCAAAACAATGACAATCATCATTTAGAAAACACAAGTGATCTCAAGTCAGAGGAAATGTGCCACTTGTCTCATTCAAGGAATATTCACATTGTGACAAACAATTGAACATCCTAGTAGGGTCTGTCCAGTACATCCAATGTACCCATGAGTCTACATCTTATTCCATGCTCGAAGCATCCTATAAGACTAGAACACATATTAGTCTTAATCATATCAAGGCTGTCTCATGTTCACCAAGATACATCGACTAAGGACTTAACTGCATGTCAGCCCAGCTGAGCAGCATTGAGACATTATTCAGAAGAACATATATTGCAGCAGACAATGTAGCTAACTTAATAATAACCATGCCTTTATAAACATAAACATTTATTACACTATACTGTTACAATCCCAAGGCCTCAAACATTAGGCTTAAGGGCATACCCCAACAGTTTTGAATAATGACACTATACTCCTCAGTCAATGTCACAGTGTCGTAGTCCTCTATTTTTCTTTTATTAGATAAAATCTCTTTTAAAAATTTTGCATAAGAGGGCATTTGAGATAAAGCATCAGTAAATGAAATATTTATATAAAGCTTTTTCAAGACATCTAAAAATTTCCCAAAATGTTTATCTATTTTAGCTTCAACAAGTCTCCGGGGAAAGGGTATGGGAGGCCTATATGGAGCAGGTGAGCTAGGTCTAGGAACATCAGGCCGGCATGGCTCATCACACCCCTATGAAGGCTCATCACACATGGGAGGTGGAGAACTAGGGTGGAGTTGCACATGTGCAGGTGGTGTCTCTAAGGTTAGCTCACTACTAGGTTCGATGTCAGGCTCCTCATCATCTTCTTCAGGTCTACCTCTTGGTTCATCTAACTATTTTCCACTCCTGGTAGTTATAACATTACAGTGTTCTTTAGGGTTCTGTGTTTTGTAGGCAATTTCCTAGGGGCTCTATAAGATGTGCTAGCTTGCTGTGCTATTTGGGTTTCTAGAATCCTATTGTGTACAGATAGAGATTCTACTTTAGAAGTAAGCTGATTATTTGCCCCTCTAAGATCTTCTATTTCCTTACTTTGACTTGACAAGAATTTTTCACGCATGGATTCTAAACTGGATTTTTGGGGCTGATTTTGATTTAGTTGCCCCTATTGATATCCTCTGTTCTCTACCTGTCCCCTTGTATCGTTATCATTTTTCCCAAACAAATTTGGATGATTTCTCCATCTAGGGTTATATGTACTAGAGTAGGGGTCATTATTTCTACCTTGATTGTAACCCCCTACAGCATTCACTTGTTCAACACCTTGTTCAGCAATAACCTTGCATTCGTCATAACAATGCCCTTGATTACCATAGATATCACAAATAACAGATGATGAAACCATAGAAATTTGCATATGAAAAGAATGCAATCTATTAGTCAAAGAGTCTACCTTCTGTGCTAAGGCACGCCATGCATCATTTTCATTCTTACCATGTGGAGGACGATATAGCACTCCGCTTTCTGTGTTCCTCTGGTTATGGTTCAGAGACATCTCCTAAATTAAGGTGTAAGCGTCATCAATGCTCTTTTTCATAAGAGCTCCACCTGCAGCAACATCAATAGTGAGACGAGTACTATAATGAAGACCATTATAAAAAGTATGAATTAAAACTCATTTTTCTAAGCCATGGTGAGGATATTTATGCTACAATTTATTAAAGCTCTCCCATGCTTCACTCAGTGACTCACCACCCCTTTGTGCAAAGCTAGTAATCTGGTTTCTCAACTGGATCATTTTACTTGGTAGAAAGTACTTGGACAAGAAACCATTTGAAACTTGATCCCATGTGGTGAACATTCTAGTTGGCTGGGATTGTAGCCAGGCGCGTGCTCTATCCCTGAGAGAAAAGGGAAATAATCTTAGTTTTAGGGCATCATTAGATACACCATTAATCTTAATGGTGTCACAATATTCAAGAAAAAGAGAGAGATGTTGATTAGGATCCTCGAGTGGTGATCCTCCAAACTGATTCTACTATATCATAGAAAGCAAGGCCAGTTTAATTTCAAAATTATTAGCCTCAATCATTGGCCTAGCTATACTATAGTGTATCTCGTGTGGATTTGGTGCTGCTTAATCCCTAAGCAATCTTTTTTCTTCCATGATTATTTTTGTCTCCTTTTTCTCTTCAAACTTGAGTTTCCTACGAAATCTAAAAGTTTTTTCACTTTCAAGATCTAATGGAATTAGCGGTCCTGACCTAAGGGTTATGCACATAAACAAGTAGAAGAATCGTATGAACTCAGAATTTCAGAAAATAGTAGAATGAATTCCCAACTCAGAAATCACAGCCTTGTGAAAATTTTCACAGGGGTGTGAAAAAGAACATAGAAAATTAAAAAGTCTCAGAATGTAGATTTCTCAACACCAATCGATTTGAAATATTTTTTAAAAATTTTTGGTTATTTTTTTAATTTTTTTGAGTATCAGAAAGTTCAGAAAAACCTAAAAAAATGAAATAGCTCACAGTTTCACAGCCCCGTGAAAATTTCAGTTCAAATTTCACAGGGGTGTGAAAACCTAAAATTTTTTTCACGGATTCTCGTAGGTCCTAAAACATGCAGATTTTTAAGAATTTTTTAAATTTTTGTTAGAATATAAAACTAACAGAAAATGCAAATAAAGCAAAAATTATGCAAAAAAAATTAAAAATAGCAGAAATCATAGCCGTGTGATTTTTTGTCACAGCCTGTGAAAATCCAAAACTTGCAAAAATAGAAAACAAAGTTATATCGAAGATAAATAGAACTTAGTCTAGCAATACTATCGACTATTTTGATATTAACAAAACTAATGTCCCCGATGATGTATCGTATTTACATAGTATTTTTACTATGATTTTTATGCATAATCTCTCTTGTTTTGATCATATTCTAACTAAATTAGAATTAAAACCTTGTGTTTGTTCGAAATCTACACCTTTATTTTGTTTTTACATATTTTAGGAAAAACGACTAAATTTCGATGGATTTTTGAATGATTTGAATGTATGAACGAAATCCAGTCATCAAGAGGAAATTACCTATCAATTTTTAAGCAAATCAGAGTTCAAGGCAAAATTATGACACTACCGTGATTATTTTCACGGCCGTGGTTTTATTGGAATTTACAGAAAGAAACATGGCACAACCGTGATTATTTTCCTGACTGTGATTTCTTGGAGATTTTACACAAAGAGAATTACGGCACTGCCGTAATAATTATCACAACCGTAATTTTCTCAGAAAAATACACATAGCATATTACGGCACTGCCGTGATAATTATCACGACCATAATTTTATCGGCCAGTTTCGAGTTTGACTCAGTTTTTCCCTCGATTTTATTCTATTTCACTCCGAATTTTCGGGAAACATATTCAAAGGATGGAGAAGTGTATAAGGAAGCTTTGGAGCAATTATCAGGACCTTTTTTTTTGGGGCAAGGATTTATCATGAATTTTAATCAACACATAGAGACACTGCTGCAGTAGGGTTCCTCGCCGGGAAGCAACCAGACAATCTCCGGCGACCAAATTTTATGGGAAGGAGGTGCACTTCGTGGAGGAGAAGATGCACATAAAGTTTCAGATCAAAAGGAGCTCGACTGGGGAAGAAATCAGCGACATCCTGGACACGGTACTATTCATTAACAATTCTAGAACTGTTCTTCATAGAAATCACGGGCTCTGAAATTTTTCACACCCCTATGAAGTCAGTAAACTATTATTTTTACTCCTTTTCAAATTTTGATTTTTCTGAGATGATTTATTATTGTATTACTTCCAGCATGGTAGCGTAAAAACCTTTTGGTACAGAGGGAGTAATCTTCCTTAATTTTTGAAATGACTAGATAATCATTATTTGTCAAGTTATTCTTTGAATGATAATTTTACTTTTGTGACTATTGTCTTTAAACTTACTAGTTTTGAAATATAGGCATGTCATAGAGTTCGTAATATGGACCGAGAGGTGATTTACGAACTCGGAACTCTTAAATTATAATTTTAAAAACTTAGGCTATGAGAATAGATTTGTTCTAAAAACCCTAATTTTTGAAGCATATTTACATGTTAAAATTTTGACCTAGAAATTTTATTGTTTCAGACATGATAATAAGAACTGAGAGGTAAATTTGATTATTGGAACTCCTAAAGTAAAACCTGTAAAATTAAGATACGAGAGTATTTAATTTTACTTGAGATTTTGAATTAGAAATTAAATTTATGAGAATAGGTTTAATTTTAGTCAGATTTACTTTTATTAAACATTGAACAGTAAGTCACGGGAGTGAAGACTTGTTCAATGTAAATTGTTCGTTCGAGAGGAGGCATTTTCTTTAAAAGTAAATTTTTATCTTTATCTTGATAAGATTAAGTGACAAAAAACTTATTTATGTCTAGTCATAGAAATTAAAGAGGATAAAACCTTAGTCTTAGTTTTCTCTCTCTAAAATTTTACACCAGTTTTTAATTGTTTGTTTTCGACCTATTTCATTACATATTGTTTGCTTAGCTAGTGAGAACTCAATTATTTGGTACTTAACACATAGGTCCCTGTGGGTTCGATATCTTTTATTACTTCGACGTATTCGTGCATTTGGGGCCACATCAAGTTTTTGACGCCATTGTCGGGGACTTTAGTTTTGTTAATATCAAAATAGTTGATAGTATTGCTAGACTAAGTTTTATTTGTCTTTGATTTGATTTTGTTATCTGTTTTTGCAGGTTGTGCTTTTTTACAACCTTGTGAAAATTTTTCACAAGGCTGCGATTTCTGCGCAGGACCCTTAGATTAGGACCACTAATTCCATTAGATCCCGAAATTGAAAAAACTTTTAGATTGCGCAGGAAACTCAAATTTGAAGAGATAAAGGAGAAGGAACCAACCATGGAAGAAAGAAGATCGCTTGGGGACTATGCAACACCGAATCCACAAGGAATACACTCTAGTATAGCCAGGCCGGCGATAGAGGAAAATAACTTTGAAATTAAACCGGCATTGCTATCAATGATACAGCAGAATCAGTTTGGAGGAGCACCACTTGAGGATCCTAATCAACATCTCTCTCTTTTTCTTGAATATTGTGACACCATTAAGATTAATGGTGTATCTAATGATGCTTTAAAACTGAGATTGTTTTCATTTTCCCTTAGGACCCGAGCACACGCCTGGCTACAATCCCCGCCAACTGGAATGTTCATCACATGGGATCAAGTTTTTAATGCTTTTCTGTCTAAGTACCTCCCACCAAGTAAGACGATCCAGTTGAGAAACCAGATTACCAGCTTTGCTCAAAGGTATGGCAAGTTACTAAGTGAAGCATGGGAGCGCTTTAATGAATTACAGCGGAAGTGTCCTCACCATTGCTTAGAAAAATGGATTTTAATTAATACTTTTTATAATCATTTACTTTATAGTATTCGTCTTATTGTTGATGCTGTTGCATGAGGGGCTCTTATGAATAAGAGCATTGATGATGCTTATACCTTGATTGAGGAGATGTCTTTGAACCATAACCAGTGGACCACTGAAAAAGGAGTGCTATATCGTCCTCCACATGGTAAGAATGAAAATGATGCATGGCCTACCCTAGCAGAAAAGGTAGACACTTTGGTTAATAAATTTGATTCTTTTCATATGCAAATTGCTATGGCTTCATAATCAAGAGCATTATTTTAAAAAGTGTAAGGTTATTGCTGAACAAGGTATTGAATAAATGAATGCTAAAGGGGGTTACAATCAAGGTAGAAATAATGATCCCTACTCTAGTACATATAACCCTGGATGGAAAAATCATCCAAATTTATCCTGGAAAAATAACAATAATACAGGGGGGACAAGTAGAGAACAGAGGATATCAACAGAGGCAACTAAATCAAAATCAGAATCAGCCCCAAAAATGTAGTTTAGAATCCATGCCTGAAAAAATCATGTCAAATCAAAGTAAGGAATTTGAAGAACTTAGAGGGGAGATGAAATAGCAAAGGGATACTATTAATCAACTTACTTCTAAGGTAGAATCTCTATCTACACACAATAGGATTCTAGAGACCTAAAGAGCACAACAAACTAGCACATCTTATAGATAAGGGTGGGTAATCGGTTTGGTATATTCGATATTTACCGATTTACTAAAATTTTCAGTAAATTCGGTTCGGTAAAATCGGTATCAGTGTATATATTTTGTATAATTGGTAATCGATTTCGGTATCGGTAAAAATTTTTCGGTTCAGTAAAAAATTGATTTTACCGATATATATTTATCTAATGTTTTAGTAAACTAGTTAGCGCCCACAGCATCCGTGAATCGGTTTCGTCTCGAGCAGCATCCGTGAATCGAGGTCTGCGAGGCTCAAAGCAACGAAGCCGCGGAAGTGGAATTCGACACCGGTGCTCTCCGCCAGCATTGTGTGCTTGTAGCCCACCTACTGTAGGGCATCCTACTGATCTAGCTACTGTGGACCGATCCCTGTGAGGTGGAATAACGGTGGCCCACGCCCCCCCCCCCCCCCCCCCGGGCAGAGGGCAAGTGCCCGGAGCAACGTAGGCCACTGCAACCCCTACCTCAGCCCGAAGTTAATGACATGCATGCGGCAGCAGTCGCCAAAGGCCCCAAGGATGGCTTATTAAGAATGATGCATTCTCTTTTGTAGGGAAAGATGAACCTCCATGTTTGCGTCTGTTATCTTTTTGCTCTCTTCGGATTTTTGTGATGTTTTAGATGGGATTGTATGAGTTTATTACACTTTTGGCTTATTGATGTGATATGATTTGCCACTATGTGTAGGTGCATCTTGATGATAGGATTATTGGATTGTATAACTCATGACTTGATGATGTGTGTTTTCCTTGGATGTGTGGAATTTTCTATGATGATATGCGGTTTTATTTTTTGGAATTTGGATGGATGCATTGTTGTGGTAATATGTTCTTTTTGATCTAGCTACGGTGGACCGATCCCTGTGAGGTGGAATAACGGTGCCCCCCCCCCCCCCCGGGCAGAGGGCAAGTGCCTAGGCCACTGCAACCCCTGCCTCAGCCCGAAGTCAATGACATGCATGCGGCAGCAGTTGCCAAAGGCCCCAAGGATGGCTTATTAAGAATGATGCATTCTCTTTTGTAGGGAAAGATGAACCTCCATGTTTGCGTCTGTTATCTTTTTGCTCTCTTCGGATTTTTGTGATGTTTTAGATGGGATTGTATGAGTTTATTACACTTTTGGCATGTTGATGTGTGATGTGATGCATTTATGCTTAATATTTTCATATACTATGAAACATTTTTTCGGTTAAATTGTCGCTTTTGCATCATCACTTTTACTTAAATTCTTCCATATGCACGGAATCTACACAAGATCTGGTGTTATCTAACTTTTCAGGAAATTCTGAAGAAACTGAAGCTTTCACAGCCGGGTTGAGAGGATTTTCCCAACCTAGGAAAAGTTCCGCCTGTCACGAAAACCTGCTCGACTCTAACTCGGTGGGCTCCAAATCTTAGGGGTACTTTGGTAAATGTTAATCACGACTATAGGGGGATAAAAGGGAAGCTTTGAGACCTTAATCGATATCAAACCCTAACCAAGTGAAGGGAGAAAACGGCTGAGGACGTGACTTGGGCGGCTGGAGAAGATTAAACATGATTTCAAGGAAAAGAGGAGCCCTTCGAAGCCCCTAGCAAAGATCTCTTCATCTACTCGGAAAGGGGAGTCAAGATATCCCTTAATCCTTCATTTTCATTGCTGCTTCTAGCCTCCAAATGGATTTCTTGAGTGTGAGCTTGTTGTTGAATATTCATGATGTCTCTAAGATGATTGTAGCTTAAAGTACTATCGGGGTTAGGGCTTAGCCCTATGCCTAAAACGCATTCATGAAGTAGTTTGTTATTTTGATATGTTGGTTTGATTTAGTTGACCTAGCATATGTGTTTGTCATTTCCTTACAACTCTTATTGCATATTATTGATCTCCGATATCGAGAGAAAAAGCGACAGCCCAATCTCGATATCGGTGTTTGTATGTTTTGGACGTTGGGAGAAAAAGCGACAGCCCAATCCCGACGTCGGATCTCGTATGCTTGGGCACGTGAAGAAGAGCACGAGAGTAGCCCTTCTCCCACGTGAGAGAACAACTATTCATCCCTCGCCCAATGGGCCTATGTAAATTTACAAGCCATGAAAGTAGGAGGTAGATTTGCATATGCACCGAACCGTGCTGCTGAAAGGGGGCGGTTTGTACCATTTGATGGATTTCTTCAACTTATCAAACCTTGCATATCACGAAGTCACTACTTTCATTTGCGGATTGGCATAGCGGTGAAACCCGACGCCCCGATATTCTCCCATAACAGAAATCCGATCGTTTATCTGTCCGCTTGTTACTTTTCTTGCTTAGCATTTACCTATTAATTGTTAGTTATTTCTATCGCTTTAAATCAACCCTTGATTTGTCTAGACCGCGACTCAAGGATTTACCGGTACTTGACAAATTGGTCTCTGTGGACGATATAATTTACTACTTCGATTAGACCGTACACTTGCGGGCCTATCAAGTTTTTGGCGCCGTTGCCGGGGACCAATTTCGCCATTATCGATTAAATCTGATAAATTCGTGGGATTAGAAAAAAAAAGAAAAAAAAAAGAAGGGCTTGTGCATGCGCAGAACACTTGCTCTCTATTTTGATCCATCTTACTGTTGAAATTTTGATAAACTATCTTGAGGCTTGTGCATGCGCAGGACTTTGCGGAGTGAACATTTGATGGACGAGGATCCGGAGATCGAAAAAACATTCCGACTCCGACGCAAGCAAGCTCGAGCTAAAGCAAAAGAGAAGCAGAATTCAACAGAAATGGACCAAAACCGCTCACTTCGAGATTTTGCATCTCCCTCCGTGCAGGGACTTCATTCGAGTATTGCCCGTCCGGCTATCGAAGCTAACAACTTCGAAATAAAGCTGGCATTCCTTGCCATGCTACAGAAGGAACAATTCGGGGGAATGCCAAATGAAGATCCTGCACTCCACCTCTCAATGTTCATAGAATACTGTGATACGTTCAAAATGGGAGGGATATCCATCGATGCTCTGAGATTGAGACACTTCCCCTTTACCCTAAAGGATCGAGCACGTGCATGGCTTCAGTCACTGCCGAATGGAGCGATCACCACCTGGGAAGGGCTATCACATTCATTCCTCACCAAGTACTTCCCACCGAGCAAGACAGCTCAATTGAGAGGGCAGATCACTGGATTTAAGCAAAGGGACGATGAATCATTATATGAAGCGTGGGATCGTTTCAAGGAGCTTCAACGGATTTGTCCACACCACGGCCTCGAAAAGTGGTTATTAATTTCTTCCTTTTACAATGCTTTAAATGTTGGGGTATGCCCTTAAGGCTAATGTTTGAGGCCTTGGGATTGTATAAGTATCATGTAATAAACTCTTAAGTTTATAAAGGCATGGTTATTATTCAGGTTGTTACCTTGTCTGCTGTAATAAGTGTACTTCTGAATAATGTCTCAAAGCTGTTCAGCTAGGCTGACAGGCTATATGTCCTTAGTCGAGATATCTTGGTGAACATGAGACAGCCTTGATATGATTGAGACTGATATGAGTGCTAATCTTATAGGATGCTTCGAGCATGGAATAAGATGTAGACTCATGGGTACATTGGATGTACTGGACAGACCCTACTCGGATATTCCATTGCTTGTCACAATGTGAATGATCCTTGTAAGCACTAAGTGGCACATGTCCTTTGACTTGAGATCACTTATGTTTCTAAATGATGATTGTCATTGTTTTGAGGTAGTTCAATATCATTTGAAACATAATGATTATAGGCTATCTTGGATGGTGAGCTTGAGTCAGGTTAGGGCACTTGTGATAGATAAAGGATTGCCGTCTCCTTGTTTAAGGAGTGTGATGTTCTAAAGGGCCCCCCTATATGAGATGATTGAGAAAGTGTATGGCCATACCCAGATGACTATGTGCATCTGATTTAATCATGCTCATCGTATTGGAGTTACAGGCTTGACATGCTTGTCCAATAAGAACATCCAGTGGCAAAGGAATCATGCATGCCTAGTGAGTTGATTCACACTTATGCTGTGGTTGGGTGGAGTCTTGGAAGACTCTTTCCTTTATATCGGGAGACAGTGATGTGTTGCTAGATACCCCTCGCTGATCGTGATAACGTAAGTTATCGTTACCGACATTTAAAGGAAACCCTTAGGGTCGCACAATTTGATGATATGGCTACTTAAGTCAGATCGTGTGGACTGAATTGTTCGAGTTCAGTTTAAAGGAGATTAAACTCTGATTGTAAGTGAGATCCAGTCTGATCATGTTTGATTGATTAGGGCTTGAGATCGGTAAGCTTAGATCGAGAGTGTGGATGCTAGATCGAAGAGATCAAGAGCATTAAAAGGATGAACGGTCAGATTTTGAACCTTAGGGTTTAATTTGGTCTGAACCGATTATTGGGCTGATTTGGTTTGGTCATTGGACCAATTGAATTGAACCGGCTCACATGTGAGCGCTTGGTTCATTTGAGAGGAGAGCTATGCGTTTGGTTCACTTCATGTGAACGCATAACGCAAGCTTTGATGACTTGCCATTTATGGCATTTCGGTTTGACAATTGTGATGAATGTCTCCACATTCGATCACAAGTTGGGCTAACGCTCCTCTCCATCATCTTGCTCTCGACGACACACACTTTCTTGTGTGGTGAAAGTGACGAGAAGAAAGATCGGCCAAGAGTTCATCATCTCCTTCATGCGATAAGACCCCTTGAAGCTTTTGCTAGCACAAAGTTGAGAAGGGAGTAGTCTTTGTCTTCTTGTGTGCGCACCTTTTGGAGGAGATCAACCTTGTTTTCTTCTTCCAAGCCGCCTTCCATCCATGGCAATGGTAAGATCATATCATGATCTTAAGTTGGTTTAAGTTGATTATATAGTTCATATGCGATCTTTAGAAGCCCTTTTTCCGCATTGCATGCTAGAAGCGCATGTATAGGGTTTCCCCCCCCCCCCCTTATTAGGGGTTCCTTCAATTGGTATCAGAGCTAGGCTCTCCATATGATCTATATGATTGCTAGAAGTGTTTGTGATCCATGCTTCTTGCGCTTACTTGATGCTTTGTTTTCATGATGCATGGTTACATGTACATGTAGATTGCGCTTGTATCATGTTAACATGTAGATTGCGCTTGTATCATGCTAACATGTAGATTGCGCTTGTATCATGGGCTTTGTATGCGCTCCCCCTTGAAGGGGACCCCATAAAGTTTGCGCTCCCCCTTGAAGGGGACCCCCTTAGATCTAAGGGTTATCAACTTTGTTTGTATGTTTGCGCATGCTCTAAGTGTTTTACAAAACTTACATCTTGCGCGGTTGATTAGATCTAAGGTGCCACTACATTAAATCCTTAGATGGGTTGATGGGGTTGAAGGCATCATCTAGTATAGATCAAGCTAGTCTGATCAGACCATCTGACAGCCTAGATGGGTCGACCAGATAGCACCTGTGCGCAAGCACGAGGTGGCTATAGGTTGACTGCATCAAAGGCGTGTAGCGAGGTCTGGTTGAGACAATTACTGAACATACTTGAGTTAGGCCCGAGGTCACACCCGCTTGCCAAAACTCATGAGGGTGGTTCAGCCCTTGACGCATGCATGGTTGACCATCAGGTCAACACGGGTCAGTTAGGACTCGGTGCATGCAAGGGCAAAAGATCTAACTAGATGGATGAGTGGATCCCCATCAATGGACCATTGTAAGGTTGTAGGGCTCATAAGGAAATTAAAATTGATGCCATGGGGTTTTTCAAAATTTTAATTTCTTGATTGGATCACATGTTGATTGAACCATATGCTTGTTTATTTAGTCTTATGTGGGTTGCCCATTTGTGTGCTGTGCTGGGGCCTGCGTGCCTGGATTTAAAAAAAATTGTAAATTAATTTGTGATCTGCGAATCACATTGTACTTAATTTATAATATGTTGTTGACCTGCGAGTCAACCTTGTCTAGATAGATCAAATGTACTTTGATTAGACAAGAGCACAAAAGCACACATCCAAGAGGGGCATTCACCTGGTGGTGCACCTGAGGTGCTCTTGGCGCTAGGGCACTGGGTTGGACCAGATGAGATGCAATGGAGCTCAAGTGAAGACTTAAGTAAAATTAAGGTCTTACTAGGGTTCATGGGCTTTTACCACATAAGATCATGCATTCTTTTTATTGCTTAAATAATTAGAATGGCATGTTTATGTTTATCTTCTGCTATAGCCATAGGATATGCCTGATAGTAAGAAGATAAAAAGACCGTTAAAATCCAACGCTAATATATCAAGCTCGTAAGCCTTCTGACGCGAAACCTCAGCTTTCTGATTATCGTTGGAGCCGTGTTGAACCCACTCAGTGGGCACGTCCATCTATCTTCAGACGGTGCTGGATTTCACCTGCGTGTTACAGAGTTGGGATTTATCCCCTCTCGTTGCTCAGCATAGCACGTGGTGGTCCAGGGAGTAGGTCAGGTCAGCTTGACCATGTAGGCTACATATGAGGCGAATATGGTAGCACATGGAGGCAGCCATCTCTGGGATCAGAGACTGTGTTGTACCAACTCAGTTGGCACAGTCTGCTGGATTGCCAAGATGAAGGGGAATCGCACGGGTTGGCGATTGGCTGGGATAGCCTACCAGAAATTAGTGCTTGTCATCTCTGTGCATCTTATCTCGCCTGAGCGGGACGCGGAGACCAAGTATGAAATCTGGATCCCATCTCACTAAAAGAGTGTTACTCTTTCGGACTATTTACTGGATTTTTCAGTCAGACAAAATAGTGAGAAAAGAATCTTTCTTAAGTCCTGGATTGATTCTGAACATTGATACTGACCTTGCTGTTCTTGCTTGTTGTAGATTCCTGCAGCAACGAACACCATGAGCTTCAATGTGCGATCCCTACTGGAAAGGGAGAAGTTTGCTGGGCCGAACTTCTCTGACTGGTTTGGACACCTTAAGATCGTTCTTAAGGCAGAGAGGAAACTGTATGTCCTCGAGACGGCGATACCGCCGCAGCCCGCTCCGAACGCCGCAAGGGCGGTTCAGGATGCCTACGAAAAGCACGTCAATGATAGCATTGATGTCGCTTGCCTGATGCTAGCGTCTATGACGCCACCGCTGCAGCGTCAGCATGAGGATATGTCGGCTATAGAGATTATAGCGAACCTCAAGATGCTGTATGCTGCACAGGCGAGGACTGAGCGCTATAATCTGACGAAGCTCTTCTTTCAGAGAAAACTGGCTGAGGGGAGCCCAGTGGGAGCTCACGTGCTCAAGATGATTGGGCACAAGGAGGCTCTGGAGAAACTGGGGCATACCATCAACCAGGAGCTTGCTGTGGATATTATTCTGCAGTCTCTCCCGCCTTCTTTCGATGCGTTCATCATTAACTTTAATATGAACAAAATCGATTGTACGCCGGCAGAGCTGCTGAATATGCTCTTGACTACTGAGGAAACTCTGAAGGGTAAGCCTTCAACCTCTGTCTTGATGGTTCCTTCTAGGAACAAGAAGAAGGGGAAGAAGGGCAAGGCCCCTGTCAAGAATTACAGCAAGGCACTGAAACAGAAGGTGAAGCGGTCGAAGGATAACAGGTGTTTCCACTGTGGCCAGCTGGGTCACTGGAAAAAGGACTGTAAAGCGCTCCAAGGAGATAAGAGGGGAAGCATCGCTTCTGGCTCAGGTATATACGTGACGGAAGTCATGGTTTCATCTTCTTCTATATCATGGGTGTTGGACACTGCATGTGGAGTTCACATTTGTTCAAATGTGCAGGAACTCAAGAGAAGAAGACAGGTGGGACAGCATGAGGTAGACCTACGAGTTGGAAACGGGGCACGGGTTGCTGCTGTTGCTGTAGGAGACTATTTCATTAATTTACCATCTGGCATTGTATTAGAATTAAACAATTGTTATTTTGTACCCAGTATTACCAAGAATATTATCTCTATTCCTGCTCTTGTCAGGAAAGGATTTGCCTTTGAATGCAAGATTTCAAAGTGTGTTTTATCTTATGATAATATTGTGTATGCAACTGGTTCAATTAACAATGGGTTATACATGTTGGACATGGAATATTCTATACAAAACATTGATAATAAGAAAGCCAAGTATGCTGATGACAGCACCTTGCTATGGCATAGTCGTTTAGGCCATATAAACGAGAAGCGCATTAAGCGGTTGCATGATCATGGACTGCTGGGATCATTCTCCAATGGGGAGATTGATACATGCAAAGCTTGTTTGATGGGTAAAATGACGAAGTCACCTTTTTCTCACAAAGGTCAAAGGACTTCAGGTTTACTTGACCTGATACACAGTGATGTGTGTGGGCCTTTCAGTAAACATGCCAGAGGTGGCTATCAGTACTTCATTACCTTCACTGATGATTTCAGTAGGTATGGATATGTCTATTTAATGAGACATAAAAGTGAATCTTTTGACAAGTTCAAAGAGTTCAAAAATGAAGTACAAAATCAGCTAGGCCGAAATATCAAGGCACTTCGTTCTGATCGAGGTGGAGAATACCTAAGTCATGCATTTACTGACTATCTGAAGGAGTGTGGGATTATCTCATAGCTCACTCCGCCAGGAACACCGCAGTGGAATGGTGTGTCCGAGAGGAGAAATAGAACGTTACTTGATATGGTTCGTTCTATGATGAGTCAGGCTACTCTTCCATATTCCTTTTGGGGTTTTGCACTGGAAACAGCTGCAAAGGTACTAAACCGAGTGCCATCCAAGGCAGTTTCAAAGACGCCATATGAGTTATGGTATGGGAAACAGCCTAGCTTGACATTTATCAGGATCTGGGGTTGCGAGGCTTATGTCAAAAAGCTCGCCTCTGGGAAACTAGAGAGCAGATCTGACAAATGCATCTTTGTCGGTTACCCTAAGGAAACGAAGGGTTATTATTTCTACGATCCCAAAGAGAACAAGGTGTTTGTTGCTCGGACGGCCATATTTCTTGAGAAGGAATTTCTTCTGCAAGAGGCCAGTGGGAGAGAAATAAAGCTGGATGAGATTCCAGAGGAAGGACAAAGTAGTCAGGCAGAGTTGGATGAGCCTGAGCCGGTAGAACAGGTTACTGAACAACCTGAGGCTCGGATATCACGGGAACCGCGAAGATCGGGAAGGATCCGTCGACAGCCTGAGCGCTATGACGGAGTCTATATCATTGAAAATGATGAACCCCTAACTTATGCGGATGCGGTCAGTGGACCGGAGTCAGCTAGATGGCTTGATGCTATGCGAGCCGAGATGGACTCCATGTCAGATAACCAAGTCTGGGATTTGGTTGATCCGCCTCCGGGAGTAATCCCTATAGGCTGTAAATGGATCTTCAAGAAGAAGATTGACATGGATGGTAACGTGGTTACCTATAAAGGCAGGCTAGTTGCGAAAGGTTTCAAACAAATCTACGGGATAGATTATGATGAAACTTTCTCACCTGTAGCCATGTTTAAGTCTATTCGGATTCTTTTCGCAATAGCTGCATATTATGATTATGAGATCTGGCAGATGGATGTGAAGACAGCTTTCCTTAATGGAAATCTGGATGAAGATGTGTATATGACACAACCAGAAGGTTTCACTAATCCATCAGATCGTCATAAAATATGCAAGTTAAAGAAGTCCATTTATGGACTTAAACAAGCATCTAGGAGCTGGAATATTCGTTTTGATGAATCAATCTCTGAGTTTGGTTTCATCAAGAACGAGGATGACCCGTGTGTATATAAGAGGTTTAGTGGGAGCGTAATTACATTCCTAATCCTCTACGTCGATGATATCTTAATCATTGGAAATGATATTCCTGAACTGCATGCTGTTAAGGCATGGTTAGGAAAATGTTTCCAGATGAAAGATTTAGGAGAAGCAGCCTATGTATTAGGTGTGAAGATCTACAGGGATAGATCTAAGAGGCTTCTCGGGCTGTGCCAGAGTACTTACATCGATAAGGTCCTGGAGAGATTCCATTTAGAGAATTCTAAACGTGGATATCTTCCAGTCAGACATGGTCTGAATCTTTCGAAGAGTCAGTGTCCACAAACACAGACTGAGAAAGATGAAATGGACAATACGCCTTATGCTTCGGCTATTGGGTCCATTATGTATGCGATGTTGTGTACTCGCCCAGACGTCGCTTACGGGTTAAGCGTGACCAGTCGATTCCAAAGTAATCCAGGTTTGGCGCACTGGATTGCGGTCAAGAACATTTTAAAATATCTGCGGAGGACCAAAGATATGTTCTTGATATATGGTGGTCAGGAAGAACTCAGTATAGAGGGATATACTGACGCTTCGTTCCAGTCGGACCAGGATGATTTCCGATCGCAATCAGGCTATGTTTTTAGCTTGAATGGTGGAGCAGTGGTGTGGAAGAGTTTCAAACAGTCAACTGTTGCTGATTCCACAACAGAAGCCGAGTATGTTGCAGCCTCGGAAGCATCCAAGGAGGCAGTGTGGATTCGTAAGTTCGTGAGAGAACTTGGTGTCGTTCCTTCGAGTGCTGATCCTTTGGTTATCTTCTGTGATAACACTGGAGCCATCGCACAAGCAAAGGAACCGCGGTCGCACCAGAAGTCCAAGCACATACAGAGACGGTTTCACTTGATCCGGGAGATCATTGATCGAGGCGAGATCAAAATATGCAAGGTTCATACAGATGACAATCTGGCAGACCCGCTTACCAAGCCTCTGGCGCAGCAGAAGCATGAGAAGCACTGTAATAATATGGGTTTGAGATTTCTCAACCATTAGATTAAGTGCAAGTGGGATATTGTTGGGGTATGCCCTTAAGGCTAATGTTTGAGGCCTTGGGATTGTATAAGTATCATGTAATAAACTCTTAAGTTTATAAAGGCATGGTTATTATTCAGGTTGTTACCTTGTCTGCTGTAATAAGTGTACTTCTGAATAATGTCTCAAAGCTGTTCAGCTAGGCTGACAGGCTATATGTCCTTAGTCGAGATATCTTGGTGAACATGAGACAGCCTTGATATGATTGAGACTGATATGAGTGCTAATCTTATAGGATGCTTCGAGCATGGAATAAGATGTAGACTCATGGGTACATTGGATGTACTGGACAGACCCTACTCGGATATTCCATTGCTTGTCACAATGTGAATGATCCTTGTAAGCACTAAGTGGCACATGTCCTTTGACTTGAGATCACTTATGTTTCTAAATGATGATTGTCATTGTTTTGAGGTAGTTCAATATCATTTGAAACATAATGATTATAGGCTATCTTGGATGGTGAGCTTGAGTCAGGTTAGGGCACTTGTGATAGATAAAGGATTGCCGTCTCCTTGTTTAAGGAGTGTGATGTTCTAAAGGGCCCCCCTATATGAGATGATTGAGAAAGTGTATGGCCATACCCAGATGACTATGTGCATCTGATTTAATCATGCTCATCGTATTGGAGTTACAGGCTTGACATGCTTGTCCAATAAGAACATCCAGTGGCAAAGGAATCATGCATGCCTAGTGAGTTGATTCACACTTATGTTGTGGTTGGGTGGAGTCTTGGAAGACTCTTTCCTTTATATCGGGAGACAGTGATGTGTTGCTAGATACCCCTCGCTGATCGTGATAACGTAAGTTATCGTTACCGACATTTAAAGGAAACCCTTAGGGTCGCACAATTTGATGATATGGCTACTTAAGTCAGATCGTGTGGACTGAATTGTTCGAGTTCAGTTTAAAGGAGATTAAACTCTGATTGTAAGTGAGATCCAGTCTGATCATGTTTGATTGATTAGGGCTTGAGATCGGTAAGCTTAGATCGAGAGTGTGGATGCTAGATCGAAGAGATCAAGAGCATTAAAAGGATGAACGGTCAGATTTTGAACCTTAGGGTTTAATTTGGTCTGAACCGATTATTGGGCTGATTTGGTTTGGTCATTGGACCAATTGAATTGAACCGGCTCACATGTGAGCGCTTGGTTCATTTGAGAGGAGAGCTATGCGTTTGGTTCACTTCATGTGAACGCATAACGCAAGCTTTGATGACTTGCCATTTATGGCATTTCGGTTTGACAATTGTGATGAATGTCTCCACATTCGATCACAAGTTGGGCTAACGCTCCTCTCCATCATCTTGCTCTCGACGACACACACTTTCTTGTGTGGTGAAAGTGACGAGAAGAAAGATCGGCCAAGAGTTCATCATCTCCTTCATGCGATAAGACCCCTTGAAGCTTTTGCTAGCACAAAGTTGAGAAGGGAGTAGTCTTTGTCTTCTTGTGTGCGCACCTTTTGGAGGAGATCAACCTTGTTTTCTTCTTCCAAGCCGCCTTCCATCCATGGCAATGGTAAGATCATATCATGATCTTAAGTTGGTTTAAGTTGATTATATAGTTCATATGCGATCTTTAGAAGCCCTTTTTCCGCATTGCATGCTAGAAGCGCATGTATAGGGTTTCCCCCCCCCCCCTTATTAGGGGTTCCTTCATTAAATTTTAACACTCGAATGATTGTGGATGCAGCATCAGGTGGAGCCTTCATGAACAAACGTGTTGAAGATGCTCTAGAACTACTGGAGGATATGGCACTTAACCATCATCAATGGACAAGTGAAAGAAGCATCCATACAAGGGTCACTAGTAAGACTGATACCGATACCATGGATTCTTTGGCGAAGAAGGTAGACTCTTTATCTGAAGAGTTAAATGCATTACGTTCAAATGCTTTTTCATCATCTTCTCAACCTTCTCAATTGTATCAAGTTAATGCAGTTGCCTGTGAGATATGTGGTTGTACAGGTCATAAATCATATGAGTGTCAATTTGTATGTCTCACCCAAAATCAACCTGAAGAGACTATCAATGTAGTGAATCAATTCAATCAAAGGCCTCAAAATAACCCGTTTTCAAGCACGTACAACCCAGGATGGAGAAACCACCCCAACTTCTCCTACCGGACAAATCTACCCCAGATTTCCCAGCCCGGTTTTCAACCACAGGCTTCTCAACCGGTACCTCAAGCAATTTACCACCAACCACCAGGTTTTTAGCAAAAACCATACCTCCAACCCCAGAAATCGAATTTGGAGGCTATGCTAGAGAGTTTGGCTATTGCGCAGTCGAAACAAAATGAGATCATCAATCAAATGAATTCCAAGATGGATGCCTTAGCAGCTCACAACAAAATGCTGGAAACACAGATTGCCCAGCAAGCTACCGCCTCATCCCGACCTCAAGGACAACTGCCCGGTCAACCAGAAGAGAACCCACGTGAGCACTGTAACGCTGTGTCCACACGCAGTGGCAAACAATTGGTTGAGTCGGAATTGGACAAAAATCATGGAGATGGACAGCAAGGTGGAAATCAAAGAGATCAATCACCGTTGGAAGAGTCTGATCGCACATATGATGAGCAGCCCATTTACACTCCACCACCACCATATGTTCCACCTGTACCATTTCCTCAACGCTTGGCGAAGGCCAAATTGGACAAACAATTTGGAAAATTCCTTGAGGTACTCAAAAAATTATACATCAATGTCCCTTTTACTGATGCATTATCGCAGATGCCGACCTACGCAAAATTCCTCAAGGACATCCTCTCCAATAAGAGAAGGATTGATGAACAAGGAATGGTGGCGCTAACCGAGGAGTGTAGTGCAATCATTCAAAATAAGCTTCCCCCGAAGCTTAAGGATCCTGGGAGCTTTTCCATACCGTGCTCCGTTGGTGCCATGACTTTTGACCGTGCCTTGTGCGACTTGGGCGCGAGCGTCAGCCTAATTCCCTACTCCATATTTGAGAAGCTAGAACTTGGAGAACTCAAACCGACTACAATCTCGCTTCAACTCGCCGATCGCTCGGTAAGATATCCGGTGGGCATATTGGAAGATGTGCCCATTCGAGTGGGTAAGTTTTTTGTTCCTGCTGATTTTGTAGTTTTAGAAATGGAGGAGGATCACCGTCTCCCAATAATTTTAGGGAGACCGTTTTTAGCCACTGCAGGCGCGATCATTAATGTGAAAAATGGGCGACTTACCTTGAAGATAGGTGAGGAAACCATCGATTTTGATCTTTCAGAAAGCCTAAAGAAACCTTGTCTTGCAGGTTCATGCTGCAGTATCGATGTGTTGGAAACCATACCGGACGGCTCCGATGTGGTACGAAGTCGAGAAGACCCGCTTGAGAGGTGCCTGCTCAATGAAGAAGATACTAATGCCGGAGATGAGAAAGAAGCATACACAAAATTACTCGACTCCACTCAAAAAATTGAAAGCAAGAGAGAGAAGTTGGAGTTTCCAAGTGTAGTGAAACCGGAGGTAACCACTGCACGAAAGATTAAACTTAAAGTCCTACCAAATAACCTAAGGTATGAATTCCTTGGTGATGACTCCACCCTTCCGATTATCGTCGATGCGAACTTAAGTAAGTATCAAACTCAACTTCTTCTTGAAGAGCTTAAACAACGAAAGAAGGTAATTGGGTATTCTATTGATGATATCAAGGGTATTAATCCATCTCTTTGTATGCACAGGATCTTCCTAGAAGAGGGAAGTAAGCCCACCGTGGAATGCCAAAGAAGTTTAAATCCTAACATGAAGGATGTTGTCAAAAAGGAGATACTCAAACTTTTGGACGCCGGGGTGATCTACCCGATCTCGGACAGCAAATGGGTTAGCCCCGTTCATGTGGTCCCAAAGAAAGGGGGAGTGACAGTGGTCGAGAATGAAAATAATGAGCTGATTTCTACGCGAACGGTAACCGGGTGGCACATGTGTATAGATTACCGAAAATTGAACACAGCCACCCGAAAAGATCATTTTCCTCTTCCATTCATTGATCAAATGTTAGAACGCTTAGCATGTAACTCACATTTCTGTTTTTTGGATGGTTTTTCAGGATTCTTTCAAATCCCGATACATCCGGACGATCAAGAAAAGACAACGTTCACATGCCCGTTCGGGACATTCGCATACTGACGCATGCCATTCGGGTTATGCAATGCACCCGCCACGTTTCAACGGTGCATGATGGCAATTTTTTTCGATCACCTTGAAAAGATTATGGATGTGTTTATGGATGATTTTTTAGTTTATGGATCCTCTTTTGATGCTTGTTTAACGAACTTATCAAAGATTTTGCAGAGATGCGAGGAGGTAGACTTAGTCCTTAATTGGGAAAAATGTCATTTTATGGTTAAAGAAGGTATTGTCCTAGGGCACTTGATATCTGAGCACGGCATCGAGGTGGATAGAGCCAAAGTAGATGTTATTGAAAAGATGCCACCTCCCTCTACGGTGAAGGGAATCCGTAGCTTCCTTGGACACGCTGGATTTTACCGTCGGTTTATCAAAGACTTTTCCATCATTTCTAAGCCCCTTACTAGTCTCCTTGCTAAAGATGCTCCATTTATTTTTGATCAAGATTGTTTGACTGCTTTTTGCAAACTGAAGGCATCATTAACTTCTGCTCCTATCATGCAGCCCCCAGATTGGTCGCGCCCATTCGAGTTGATGTGCGACGCGAGTGATTTTGCGGTTGGCGCAGTCCTAGGGCAGCGCAAGGATGGGAGGCTGCATGCTATCTACTACGCGAGTAAAACCTTGGATGGAGCGCAAGACAACTATGCCACCACTGAAAAAGAACTATTAGCGATCGTGTTTGCATTCGATAAGTTTCGCTCCTACCTAGTCAATTCTAAGGTTATCGTTTTCACTGACCATGCAGCTATCCGATACCTCATCACCAAGAAGGACGCTAAACCGAGACTCATCCGCTGGATACTTCTACTGCAAGAATTCGATCTAGAAATCAAAGATAAAAAGGGAACTGAAAATGTAGTCGCGGATCATCTTTCGCACCTTAGAGAGGAACAATGCACTGAAGATGTTGTAAATCCGCCGATAAATGATATGTTCCCCGACGAACACCTTTTAGCTGTCGCTCATGACGGCACACCCTGGTATGCCGATTTTGTAAATTATTTGGTATCTAACATTCTACCCCCAGATCTAACCTTTCAGAGGAAGAAGAAGTTTCTTTCAGATGTGCGGCATTATTATTGGGACGATCCACTCTTGTATCGAAGATGTGCAGACGGTATTTACAGAAGATGTATACCGGAGTGGGAAGTTCGGGATGTTCTGTATCAATGTCACACATCACCGTATGGAGGACATGCAAGCACTTCCAAAACCACCTTTAAAGTGTTGCAATCTGGTTTCTATTGGCCAACCTTGTTTAAAGATACCTGGAGTTACGTTCGCTCTTGCGATCAATGCCAATGCACCGGAAACATATCAAGACGTGACGAAATGCCCATGCACACTATTTTGGAAGTTGAAGTATTTGACGTGTGGGGTATTGACTTCATGGGACCCTGTAACATCCCACATTCTTAACCCCAAACAAATGGCACAATTCACAAATGATACAGGATGTTTCATATAAGATCGATCATATGCTAGGTAAAACCGAGTTCAAGAAAACACGATCTGAAAAATTTCCATAAATCCATACATACAAATTCACAAAACACAAATCTCATAAATCTCATAAGGGTACCTGCCACCACGCAATCCTTGCACTAGACATATGCAAGGCAACAGTTATATCAAATCCACGGCTATATTAAATCCGTATCAAAACCATAAAATCCAGAAAGGTACCTGCCACCAGGCAATACTTGCACTAGACATATGCAAGTTACAGATATATCAAACCGATTACAAAGAATACACCATAAACCGAAATTCACAACAAAATCACAAAATCGATTTTATAAACTCATATCAAACACCGAAACCAGGCTGAAGCCCGCGGTGACACAAAAATCAAACTCATAAGACTGCCATAACCGGCAACACAATTCACATAGTTCACATGGTTCACATAGTTCATATAATTCATGTTAAGGCCACAACCGGCCCCAAGAATTAAGCATAAAAGTTCTTAAAACAGCAAACAGCATAATTATCCACGCCAATGCACTCAAGAAATGCGCCCCTGCTCTATGCCTGAAAATAGTGAGGGGTGAGCTACACAGCCCAGTGAGTGGATAGTCTAAATCGACCATCCATAACATACATTCAAAAATATAGGCAGATTATTTTAAAAATCTTTAACAGGAACATTATGTCAACATATAACAAAATAAAGAAACAGAAGTCATATAGACAGTCAGATGTACACACTAGCATATAACAAACTCAGGTTCTAGAGTTTTACTCTAAACCAATTAAACACATATATTCTAAACCAACTAAACACACCATACTTAATTAACCTAGTTGTCCAGCATAATCAGTAGTGACCAATATGGTCTAACCCGGCTTGGCCAAAGCACTGGGAGCTGCAAATCACATGCAACACATAAACATGGATAGTGAGTAGAATCAAGAGGTGGCCCCCCGCCAGGTCACGACGTGGCACTTTGCTCTATCACCCCATAACACATCGATGGATTGTGTGTAGATTCAAGAGGTGGCCCCCGTCAGGTCATGACGTGGCACTTTGCTCCACACACCCAACATCATAAACCGAGTGATGACATCAAGAGGTGGCCTCTGTCTGATCAAGACATGGCACTTTGCGTCTTATATCACCCCAACACATAAAAGAGTAATGACATCAAGAGGTGGCCCCTGTCCGACCAAGACATGGCACTTTGCGTCAAAACCCGTTCTCCCAAAAGGTTCCTACTGGACAACAGACACATCTTATTTCATATTTCACATAGGTGAACATATTTCACAAAGGTGGACTCCTAAGTGTCAACTAGACTCTAGGATAGTCATCACAAAAATCATATCGGGCAGGCTGAACATCAACCCCCATCACAATAATCATAATAGGCAGGCTGAACATCAACCTCCTCACATATCACAATACAGGGCTGAAATTCAAACCCTTAACATAACACATAAGGACTATCCCCTTGAGTTCATAGTTACACCTAGCCTTAGTCCTAACCATCACATAATCACATAATTTCCAAATTTACATAACCCATAATTTTCCAAATTCACATAATCACACATATTGTTCAAAATTCACAAGATCACACATATTGTTCAAAATTCACATAACATAACACATAATATTTTATATTCGAATATCACCGAATATAGTGTAGTCCTTAAATTTCATGATGATTAATTTAATCAAATTTTGCTATGTTATCACCCAAATTTTCTCAAACAAAATACATGACCATAAACATATAATATGTTACACACATAAAGAAATAACCAAGGTAGCGTTAACAGCATTTATAAAGCATCCATAAAATCAATATAAATTGTAAAACATGTATTCTTATAAATCACTTTACAAATTACCACAAATTACCACATGTAAACATGTTAACTACAACTATAAAAATTTCGGTTTAACTACAATTATAAAGGTTTCGGTTTTCATACATGCTATAAAAATCATTGATCTAATGTTACCAAAATTCCCTATAAAATACCTAGTTAACAAGAATTTCATGCTCAAAATTCAATGATCTAAAGCTACCAAAAATCCCTATAAAAATACCTTAAATTTCATGCCACAATTTTCGGTTTTCATGAGATACATACTTTTTACAAAATTTCGGTTTTCATGAAAATACAAGAAGATCTTAAATTCGGTTTCATGAATAATAAGGATATATAAATATTCGGTTTCCATGACAATTATACCATTATAACTTTCGGTTATCACCAGAAGAAGTCTTGAATTTTCGGTTTTTAACATTGCAAATCTCTAATCAATCTCATGCATCAATAACACAACCCAATTGTTAGGAATCAATTAAGACAACCCACTCACCTTGAACCGAGAACACAAGGTGAAAAAACCTTCCAAAAATTCGTCTAAGGCTTTGAAAGATGCCACCAAACACCAAGGAATAATTCGCCAAAGGGGAAGAGATGGAGAAATCACCAAAATTGCCTCAAGAACTCTTCAATAATCGCCTAAGTTCCTCAAGAAGTCGCCAAGTTCTTCAAGCCGTCGCCCAAGGTTTCTTTCAAGCCAAAAAATCGCCAACACTCTACCCTAACCGAAATATCAATTTGAATTTTCGGTTTTTAACTCTTAACCCATTAACCCATTAATTCAAATCGGGTTTAATCCATTTAACTAATAATTTGAATTTTAAAAACCCAATTAGCGCCAACCCAAAAACCCATTAATTTAACCATTAAGTTAACGAAAATCCAATAAGGTCTAATTAACATCCAATAAGGGTTTAATTAACCAATAAGGTCTAATTAATTAACTTACAACTTACAACCCATAAATCCTAATTAATTTATCATGAACAACCAACAATAATTTATCATAAATTAACAGCCAATAATCAAACAAATAATCTCTAATTAATTTACAATAAATTAACAACCAAAAACTTCTAGTTAAGTAACTATTAACAACCAATACATAAAACAATATCACAGTCAATAATTTTATTTAATTCAAAAATAATGCTTACCAGGACTTAAGATCCTTGGATCTTACAGACCCTTTCCCTCCTCCCGCAACAATAGATTCATTCTCATAGCAGTTGACTATGTGTCAAAGTGGGTGGAGGCAATGGCTTCACCAACTAATGATTCCCATGTGGTCATGAGAATGTTTAGCAAAATCATTTTACCAAGGTTTGGAACACCAAGGGTGGTTATTAGTGACGGGGGATCTCATTTCATGGAGCGCAAATTCAAAACCCTTATGAAGAAATATGGAATTCTGCACAAAGTCGCCACACCATATCATCTCCAAACAAGTGGCCAAGTAGAAGTATCAAATAGAGAAATTAAGCAGATTTTGGAGAAAACAGTTTCTCGCTCAAGAACGGATTGGTCACTAAGATTGGATGATGCCTTGTGGGCCTACCGTACCGCATTCAAAATGCCCATCGGTATGTCCCCCTTCCAGCTAGTGTATGGTAAATCGTACCATTTACCCGTGGAGATTCAGCACAAAGCATTTTGGGCAGTCAAGCTGCTGAACTTTGACCTTCAAGATGCTGGGGATAAACGAAAATTGCAAATCAATGAACTAGATGAATTTCGACGGGAGGCTTATGAGAATGCTAGAATTTTTAAGGAGCGAACAAATAATTGGCACGATTCTCGCATTACCAAGAAAAGTTTCCAAGTTGGCGATCATGTACTGTTGTTCAACTCTAGGTTGAAGCTTTTCCCCAGAAAACTAAGGATGAGATGGTCTGGCCCTTTTGTTATTCAGCACATCTTTCCTCACGGAGCTATTGAAATATGGAGTGAGGGCACCGGTAATTTTAAAGTAAATGGACATCGCCTCAAGCATTACTTCTATGGAGATCCGATAGAGAAAGGGACGTCACATACCTTGTCTGACCCTACCTGAATGCCAGCCACGGTCAAGCTAATGACCTAAAACTAGCGCTTCTTGGGAGGGAACCCAAGAATCTCTCCTCCTTTTCATTTCCTTTTATTCCGTCTTTTACCCTTATGCAACGCTTTTTGTTAGTATTGTTTAGTTTACTAAGTTCTGAATTTCTACATTCGTCTTTGTTGGGTTCACCTCAGTTGCATCATTATTGAGTCTAGTTTTCCAGATTTTAGTCTCATCCTTCCTATTCTGCACTTGTAGCTGACACGTTCTTGAATTATAACTAATATCAGGGTAGCTGGAGATTGGTTTCTGATGGAGCTCTAGGCTGCTTTCTTGAGCTGCTCATGAACCCTACATGCATCCACCGTCCTCACTGATGAATGAACTCTTGTTGGATGTGCAGGAACCTGATCCAAACACTTCCCTGATGAACTGCACAGCACCAGTCTTGAGAAAGGCAGAAATCTTGCTCAAAACTACTGTGTCCCGCCGGGTTTGATTGTGTGACTGCATTACATCTCTTGACAACCTTTGAGATGATGAAGAAATGTATCAAGGGATGCTGAAATAACTCTATTCATAGCATCACTGATGGGGTATATGATGGACTGCTGATAATCAGTTCTGAGAAATGAGGAAACAAGCTGAAATGATATACAAGTACTATTCCTTACCAGATTTGGAAATAGTGAGATGCGTTGGACTCCTTGGTGGACGGTTTGAGATACGAGTCTGATGAGGCAGTGCTGGAAAACTTTTCAAGCTGGCATGCCACTTATCAACCATCGTACCAGCCACTTATCAAGCTAACCATTGTCCCTTACCAACTTACTAGATTTGGAGTAACCTTGAGATGTGGAGCAGCTGCCATTATCTATTGGGTTATATTATCAGTCACCACTTCTCATATTTCCTTGATGGAGTGGTTGAAGCAACAATGCTGCTCTTTACCGGATTTTTGAAACAGAGAACTACATTGAGGGAACACTGTTCCTTACCGGTTTCTAACATGAAGCGGTGCTGCACTTCTTGCTGCTGTGATACGCTATAAGGGAAATGAGGAGGAATCTTCAATCTGTTGAGCTTATTGAGGCCCAAGCTCCGTTTTCAGAATCACCAGCTTATTGAGTTACAAGCATGAGGGAACACTGTTCCTTACCGGCATCACCAGCTTGAGTGAATGAGGAGACTTCTCCTTGCTCTTTCTCTTTTCATCCCTATCAGTACTTGGTGCTCAATTTCAACTATTTGAATCACCAGAAAATTACTCTGAAAATTCACTGCGACAGAGGTTTTCCCAGGTCACCTGAAGAAATTTTCCCAACCTGGGAACTTCTCTGTCCAGCCCGGGGGGATGCAACCGAGATTTTCCCAGGTCACCTGAAGAAATTTTCCCAACCTGGGAACTTCTCTGTCCAGCCTGGGGGGATGCAACCGAGATTTTCCCAGGTCACCTGAAGAAATTTTCCCAACCTGGGAACTTCTCTGTCCAACCCGGGGGGGATGCAACCGAGATTTTCCCAGGTCACCTGAAGAAATTTTCCCAACCTGGGAACTTCTCTGTCCAACCAGGGGGGATGCAACCGAGATTTTCCCAAGGAACCCGACGAAATTTTCCCCACCTGGGAAATTCTCGGCCGCAGCGGAACTATATTGCACAGAAGTTTTCCCAGTGGCACCTGCGAAATTTTCCCGGGTGGGAATTCATCAGCTTATAAAGATTCGCGAGTGGGATTAGGGTTTTTCCCACTCGCTTCCCAGCCGCCTCCAAAACTCACCGACGCCCTATTCTTCTCCAGCGGATCACTCCTACTTCCAACCTTCCAGCGACCTCAAGCCCGAACTCCTCGAGCAGATCTGGTCTTCACTTTGCATTCCAGATCCAGTCGCCGCATTCGCTCTCTGCGTGCGCCGCCTCCTCTCCTCTTAGATCCGATCGCCGCATTCATCCACCTTCCAACTCGATGGCGCCCAGGCGAGCCTCTAAAGGGAAACGACCTGCAACGTCTAGCACGCCCGTAGCGCCTTCAACCGAGGTAGACATTGTCTTCCACGATGATGAGCAGCGCCGTCGCTTTCAAGCTATTCAAGGAAGGCGTATTGTTCATACACGATACGCAGATTCGTCCACGCTTCAACAACTCGGACTCCTCGACGATATCCGGTGGATGTTCCACCAGATTGGGTGGGATCATTTCTTCAAGAGCTGTTTCCCAACTTTTCCCCTGCTAGTGACTGAGTTCCTCAGCTCCCTCTCAGTGCAAGTCAACATTCATGATGAAGACGACCCAAGGCGCTTAGAGTTCCGACTCGGCAACGCAGACCACCGTCTTTCTCTCGAAGAGCTCAACAACATATTTGGGTTTCCCTCCAGTGCTCCACGGTGTCTGCCCGTAGGATTTCACGACTCCACATTTTGGCGGGCGATCACTTCCGAGCGTGCCTACTCATCCAAGGGTGTAAGATCAGCCCCCGTGACCAATCCCTGCATCAAGTATGCCCATCGTATGCTCTCTAACACTATCTTCGGTCGTGGGGAAAGTGAGAGCACCGTCCGGCGATCCGAACTATTTGTCCTTTGGGCTATGCTGCACGGCCACATCTTCAACTCAGCATTCTTCCTAGTCAAGCAGCTCGACAAAGTCGCACGGGCAAAGAAGGGATCTATTGTCCTCAGTGGCCTCATCACCCCTATCGCTATCGCCCTTGGTATGGAACCTTACCGAATGGAAAGAGCACCTGGACACAATAAAATCGACATCAAATCCTGTGTTGCTATGCGGATGATTGCAAGGGAAGGTGGAATGCTCCGCCTTATTTTACCTCGCGGTCTCATCTTGTACCTCCCCAACACGGCCCAAACTTCCGTACAAGATCGACAGAACTGGAACATCACCTCCGTCATAGACCCTGACGCTGGAGAGCAACCACCCCCCTTGGCAACCGAAGCACCAGCGGGTCCCTCCCTGTCTAGCCGACATCCCCATACTACCACGGACCAAATTATATGCGCCTCTTACTCAGAGATTCTTCAGATTCGGCGCTCGCAAGCACGCCTGTTCACAAAAGTTAACGACATTGCCAATTTCCTCCACGACCATTTCCAGTATTCAAGCACCGAAGAGCCCGACGCCACCGATGACTCAGACGCCTCGGGTGACACTTAGCTCGGAGAGGATATCCCACCCCCGGTGAGTACTCCAAGCCTATTATTTATTCGCATTTCACTTTCATGCATAGGGACTATGCATCATTTAGAGTTGGGGGTGGGGTAGGCATCGTTACTTTGCTTGTCTTTTATGTTACTGCATTTTGTGATACATGCTCTTGCTTTCTTTAGTCTAGTTCCTATTATCTTAGATTAGTATTAGATATTCACATCATGAACATTAACACTAGATCTACATTTCCCAGATAATTGCGAACTTATAGTTGAGATTGGTTTTAGGGTCTTATGATAGTATCTTGTCATTGTCTTTCTGAATTAGGTCTTGTGCTCTTGCCTTAAACGATAATTAACTCATCGGAAGAATGATAATCCTAGGAATCATGCCTTAAGTAAACTAAGTCACATCTCTTATGTTTCCTACTCTTGTTAAAAACTTTTGTATTCCATTATTTGCGCAGTGGCCTATATGTCCAAAGTAAAACTCTTGGAAAAGAATTTGAGGAGAGAAAAGTGCTCTCAAAAGAGAGCGAGGAATTATTTTGACCCAAAAAAAAAAAAAGGAGACAAAAGAGAGAAAAGTGGCCTCAAAAGAGAGCGAGGAGCTAAATAGAGAAAAATATGAGGAGAGAAAAGTGTCGCAAAAAGGGACGAGGAGGAAATAAGAATCGCATGATGATCCCAAATACTAATTCTAAATTTTTTCCTTTAAATTGAAATGAAGTTCGTGGACAAACCATGCATTGCACAAGCTATGAATACGCAGTCAAAGCTTGACAGGGGACATAAGAGGAGGGAGCTTAATTCTCTTTTAAGTCATGAAACTTAGGCATTTGAATTTCTGAAGATGAGGAAACTTGAAGTAAAATCTTTATTAGAGCATTGACCTTGTAAGAAGACATGACCGGAAACCAACTCAGTAGTCTTAAAACTTTCTCAATTATAATGTTCATGAACCTAGGAATTACTGCTTGCTTGAGGACAAGCAACAGTTTAAGTGTGGGGATATTTGATGTGATGCATTTATGCTTAATATTTTCATATACTATGAAACATTTTTTTGGTTAAATTGTCGCTTTTGCATCATCACTTTTACTTAAATTCTTCCATATGCACGGAATCTGTTGAGTCCCCTTCAAGGGGGAGCGCAAGGGGGTGAAACCCTAAAAGGGGGCGCACATAGAACTTTTGCAGCGGATGCAAGGGTTTCATAAGATCGCAAGTAAGAGCATATGATCAACTTAACCAAATAAGATCATACCATAGCCATTGTGTGGGTGTCGACTTGGAATCAAGAGAACAAAATAGATCTCCTCCAAACGGCGCGCACACAAGATGAAGTCGGCTACTCTTTGAGATCCTTGTGCTAGCAAGGTTCTTTCAAAGGTACTTGTCGTATGGAAGGGATGAGATGTCTCTTTCTTTGGCTGAGAGCTCCTTCTCAAAATCCACTCCTTCTCGTCAAACTCCTCTACACGAAAGTGCAAGGCATTGAAGCGAAGAGAGCAACGCATATGCGTTAGAGCGTTTTTGAAAAAAAAGGCCTTCATGACTTACCATAAATGGAAGCCATGCGCCTTGATGATCTAATAACCGATCAAAACGCCTTGAGGCTTTGAACCATGCGTTCACACATGTGAACCGGTTCAAATTGGTCTGGTTCAAAGACCAAATTAGGCCAAGCTTTGGTCTAGATCTTCTATGAACCAAATGGCTCAAGATCTAACCGCACATCTCAAGATGCTCTTGATCTCACCGATCTAGCATCCAATCTCTCGATCGAAGCTTACCGATCTCAAGCCCTAACCAATCAAACATGATCAGACCAGATCTCACTTACAATCAGAGTTTAAATCCCTTCAAACTGAACCCAAACAATTCAGTCCACACGATCTGACTTAAGTAAGCCATATCATCAAATTGTGCGACCCTGAGGGTTTCCTTTAGATGTCGGTAACGATAACTTTCGTTATCACGATCAGTGAGGGGTATCTAGCAACACATCACTGTCTCCCGATATAAAGGAAATAGTCTTCCAAGACTACACCCAAACCACAGCACAAGTGTGAATCCACTTCACAAGGCATACATGATTCCTTTGCCACTGGATGTTCTTATTGGACAAGCATGTCAAGCCTGTAACTCCAATATGATGAGCATGATTAGACCAGATGAACATAGTCACCTGGGTATGGCCATACACTTTCTCAATCATCTCATTTAGGGGGGCCCCTCTAGAACATCACACTCCTTAAACAAGGAGACGGCAATCCTATATCTATCACTAGTGTCCTAACCTGACTCATGATCATTATCCAAGATAGTCTATAACCATTATGTTTCAAATGATATTGAACTACCTCAAAACAATGACAATCATCATTTAGAAACAGAAGTGATCTCAAGTCAGAGGACATGTGCCACTTGTTGCAAACAAGGATTATTCACATTGTGACAAGCAATTGAATATCCTAGTAGGGTCTGTCCAGTACATCCAATGTACCCATGAGTCTACATCTTATTCCATGCTCGAAGCATCCTATAAGATTAGAACACATATTAGTCTCAATCATATCAAGGCTGTCTCATGTTCACCAAGATATCTCGACTAAGGACATTACAGCCTGTCAGCCTAGCTGAACAGCATTGAGACATTATTCAGAAGCACACTCATTGCAGCAGATAATGTAACATACTGAATAACAACCATTGCCTTTATAAACATAAGAGTTTATATACATGATACTGATAGAGTCCCAAGGCCTCAAACATTAGCCTTAAGGGCATACCCCAACAGAATCTACACAAGATCTGGTGTTATCTAACTTTTCAAGAAATTCTGAAGAAACTGAAGCTTTCACAGCCGGGTTGAGAAGATTTTCCCAACCTGGGAAAAGTTCCGCCTGTCACGAAAACCTGCTCGACTCTAACTCGGTGGGCTCCAAATCTTAGGGGTACTTTGGTAAATGTTAATCACGACTATAGGGGGATAAAGGGAAGCTTTGGGACCTTAATCGATATCAAACCCTAACCAAGTGAAGGGAGAAAATGGCTGAGGACGTGACTTGGGCGGCTGGAGAAGATTAAACACGATTTCAAGGAAAAGAGGAGCCCTTCGAAGCCCCTAGCAAAGATCTCTTCATCTACTCGGAAAGGGGAGTCAAGATATCCCTTAATCCTTCATTTTCATTGCTGCTTCTAGCCTCCAAATGGATTTCATGAAGTAGTTGAATATTCATGATGTCTCTAAGATGATTGTAGCTTAAAGTACTATCGGGGTTAGGGCTTAGCCCTATGCCTAAAACGCATTCATGAAGTAGTTTGTTATTTTGATATGTTGGTTTGATTTAGTTGACCTAGCATATGTGTTTGTCATTTCCTTACAACTCTTATTGCATATTATTGATCTCCGATATCGAGAGAAAAAATGACAGCCCAATCTCGATATCGGTGTTTGTATGTTTTGGACGTTGGGAGAAAAAGCGACAGCCCAATCCCGACGTCGGATCTCGTATGCTTGGGCGCATGAAGAAGAGCACGAGAGTAGCCCTTCTCCCACGTGAGAGAACAACTATTCATCCCTCGCCCAATGGGCCTATGTAAATTTACAAGCCACGAAAGTAGGAGGTAGATTTGCATATGCACCGAACCGTGCTGCTGAAAGGGGGCGGTTTGTACCATTTGATGTATTTCTTCAACTTATCAAACCTTGCATATCACGAAGTCACTACTTTCATTTGCAGATTGGCATAGTGGTGAAACCCGACGCCCCGATATTCTCCCATAACAGAAATCCGATCGTTTATCTGTCCGCTTGTTACTTTTCTTGCTTAGCATTTACCTATTAATTGTTAGTTATTTCGATCGCTTTAAATCAACCCATGATTTGTCTAGACCGCGACTCAAGGATTTACCGGTACTTGACAAATTGGTCTCTGTGGACGATATAATTTACTACTTCGATTAGACCGTACACTTGCGGGCCTATCAATGTGATATGATTTGCCACTATGTGTAGGTGCATCTTGATGATAGGATTATTGGATTGTATAACTCATGACTTGATGATGTGTGTTTTCCTTGGATGTGTGGAATTTTCTATGATGATATGCGGTTTTATTTTTTGGAATTTGGATGGATGCATTGTTGTGGTAATATGTTCTTTTTGATTGTGGTGATTGATGACACCAAAATTCATAGTATATTTTGTGTCATATCATGTGTCTTTTTGTGTCATAATTATGCTCTTTTGCTTGTTTTTAAGCCTTAATTGTCAAATATTGTAGAATCTACACCACTTCTTGTTTTTGATCATTTTTAGGTTAAAAGTGCCATATTTTGATGGATTTTGGAAGAATTGAGCACACCAATGGATTCTAGACGTCGAAACGAAGCTACCCCTCAAATTTCAAGTCAAAAGGAGCCAAATTGCAAAAATACGGCACTATCGTATTTTTGCGCCAAACTCTCACGGTACCATATTTCACAGGGGATGTTTCAGGTGAAATACAACACTGCCATATGAAACTGCATGCCACCATATTTTCCAGCGATTTCAACCAGAAAAGTTTGACAAGAATACGGCACTGCCGTATGAAATCGCATGGCACCGTATTTTGTGACAAAGCTGAACAGAAAGTTTTAGCAAGAATACGGTACTACCGTATATTTGAGAGAAATTGTCATGGTACCCGCATTTGCTACCCGGAACTTACAGAAGGAAAATACGGCACTGCCGTAATCAGAATACGGTACCGTATTTTTAACCAGATTCACGACTTTTTTGGGCCGATTCTTGCGTGGTCCATAACTTTTGATCCAGAAGTCCAAATTGAGATCCAAAAGAAGTGGCGAACTCGTCCTTAAGTGGAGAAGACTCATGAAGTGGAAAAAAAAACTTTTATCCAGTATTGAGAGAGAAATTGATAGAACGGTGGTTAGGGTTTGTCCTCACGCTGAGAGGCATAGAGGACATCTCAGGCCATTCTTTTCACTCAGAAGCTTACCCTAGAAGAGAGGAGGATATCCCAGAAGTTTTAGATTGAAAGGAGATTGATCGGAAGAGAAATCGATGAAATCGGTGGTGATAGCACTGTTCATCGAGTTCTGCTACAATTACGGTGCTGTAATTTCGATTACAGCACCGTGTTCTATAACTTCTTCCCTTCTTCTTTGATTTCTAACTTTTGAAACTATGATTTATTGTAATCTTTCCTCTATGCAAGCTTAATCTTTTTATGGGACATGGGTTGTAGTCCCCTTGGTTTGTTAATGACTAGAAAACATTGATTTTTGTCATGATAATTTTATTATGATAATTTTTTTTTGTGATTAATTGTCTTTAATTCTGCTTAGTTTTATAAACATCATTATGTTTTAGAATTATGTGAAATAGACCGAGAGGTTGATCGTTTGAAATTCGGAACCCTAGGAATCGTTGAGTTTGGAACTATCGTAAGAGATTAGGTAGTTCTTCGAATTCTGATTTTTAGTAATTTTATTGCCATGTTGAATTTCTAATACTTTGGATTGAGTTAATGTGTAGACTTGATTTGATCTTGCACGAGAGTGAGGATCAAGTCGTCGGAAAACCATAAGTAAAACCTATGTTGAGTTTTAGGATGCACGAGAGTGATCCTTGAGATTCCACTTGAGATGATTGACTTAGAATTCGGATGCACGAGAGTGATCCTTGAGTTCTTTGTTCAATGATTCACTTATCTTTAGCATTGAGAATAGATCTTGCACGAGAGTGAGGATCGGTTATCTGCATGATTGTCTGCACGAGAGTGAGACAATACCTTTATGAAGTGAATTAGGTCTTTATCATAATAGAATTAAACTGACAACATTTATTTCCTTCTAGTCATTAGAATTAAGGTGGATGAAACCCTAGTCCTAGTTTCTCTCTGATTGTCCTTTTCGTGTGTTCTCCATCATTGCTTTTCATCATATTTGGTTTGCTTAGCTAGTGAGAATACAACTATTTGGTACTTAACAATAAGGTCTCTGTAGTTCGATATTTTTATTACTTCGAAGTATCCGTGCACTTGCGGACACAACAAGTTTTTGGCGTCGTTGCCGGGGACCTTAGTTTTGTTAATATCCAAATAGTTGTTAATATTGCTAGACTAAGTTTTATTTATTTTAGTTTTAACTTTGTTTTCTATTTTTGCAGGTTTTGGATTTTCACAGTTGTGACAGAGCTGTGATATCTAAAAATTCATGAATTTCCTTGTGTTTTAGATTTTTTATTCTTTTTAATTTTTCTATATTATGAAAAAAAAAATATTTTGATTGATTGGGTTGGATTATCTTTCTGTTCTTAATAGATTTGATAAATATGTCTTTTCATTACAATTCTAGGACATCTTATTCTTCGGTTAGATGTGATATTTGTGGATATTTTGATCATTGTTCCTCTGATTGCCCCTTTTTAAATCCCAATTTATCATGGAAAGAATCTTATCAATTGTATTCTACATGGGAAAATCAAACTTCTTTTTATGATGATTACTCAAATCATGTCTCTGAACCATACTTTGAGAAAACTGAAAAATCTAACCTAGAATCTATGTTTGCTCAGTTTAAGGAAGCCCAGATGAAACAAAATGAAGATATGAATGAGACACTAAGGCGAATAAATTCTAGGCTAAATGACACATGTGCTCATAATGAAATTTTAGAAACCCAGTTAGCACAACAAGATTGTTTATTTGAGTTTGATACTGAAAAAATTGATTTAGAAAATTCCCCCTGTGATCATGATTGTTTTGGGATTGAGCCTGTTTTGGGATTGAGCCTTATGTGAATATTAATGAATCTCCTTTAGATTTTGATTGTTGTGAAATTGATTCATCTGATAATTTATTTGAGGAAAAAGTTGAGAAAATTGAAATTGAAAAACCTTCTTTTGATGATAATTCTAATTTTGATGAAAACTTATTTATGGTTAAATCTGATGAGCATGATGAAGGTTCGAAAATTATAGACATTGATGAACCCCACTGTGATTTTGGTGATATTTTTGAAATTAATGATAAATCTTTTGTGGCTAACTCTCGTTCTATTAATTCTTCTGCTAACATTGATAAATCTCATGATACTTCATATGATTCTAATTTTGACTCTTCTGATGATGAATTATTTGTGGGGAGGCACGAGGAAATTGATTTTAAAGAGTCTCATCTTGATTTTGTTGATAATTTTGAAATTAAAAAATTGTTTGATGATGAACATGAGGAAATTGAAAAAGATTTGAAAAATACAAACACTGATGAATCTCACTCTGATGTTTTGCCCATATCTTTTGTTGAATCTTCTGCTTTATTTGAAAAATTAGGCTTTGTTGAGGAATCTAATTTGAGACAGGAAGAATATTTTCATGATTCAATATATGAATCTTTTGATCAAAGTCCTACTCTTATTCTTATTGAAGATCTAAATTTGAAGAAAGGACTTATGATTTTGCTTTTTGACAAACACAGGAAGATCATAGAAATTACTTTGAGTGGATTTGAAAATCTTGATTTTAATTTCTGCTTATATAAGAAAGCCACTTTGATTGTGTTTTATTTGAAATTTTGGATATTTGGATTAGTAGCTCATCTTTTGGGAAAAAGGAAATGCAGAAGATTGTATGCTTTATACTTTGGAACTGATTCACCTGCTTCACCATGAGATTTGAGTTTAGGTCAAGCTATGGACCTAAAATTAGCGCTTCTTGGGAGGCAACCCAAGCATTATCACTTAGCTTAGTTTCTTTTATTTTAGTTTATTTTTAGAATTAATTTTTTTCCTTTTTGCAGGAAAATAAAACTCTTTACGGTTGCACTGCTTTCCTTGTGTTGGAGTATACCCTTAAGGCTAATGTTTGAGGACTTGGGATTGTAACAGTATCATGTATAAACACTTTTGTTTATAAAGGCAATGGTTTTTATTCAGTTTTGTTACCTTGTCTGCTGTAATAAGTGTACTTCTGAATAATGTCTCAAAGCTGTTCAGCTAGGCTGACATGCTATATATCCTTAGTCGAGATATCTTGGTGAACATGAGACAGCCTTGATATGATTGAGACTAATATGTGTTCTAATCTTATAGGATGCTCCGAGCATGGAATAAGATGTAGACTCATGGGTACATTGGATGTACTGGACAGACCCTACTAGGATATTCGATTGCTTGTCACAATGTGAATAATCCTTGTTTGCACTAAGTGGCACATGTCCTCTGACTTGAGATCACTTGTGTTTCTAAATGATGATTGTCATTATTTTGAGGTAGTTCAATATCATTTGAAAGATAATGGTTATAGACTATCTTGGATAATGATCATGAGTCAGGTTGGGACACTAGTGATAGATATAGGATTGCCGTCTCCTTGTTCAAGGAGTGTGATGTTCTATAGGGGCCCCCTAGATGAGATGATTGAGAAAGTGTATGGCCATACCCAGGTGACTATATTCATCTGATCTAATCATGCTCATCATATTGGAGTTACAAGCTTGACCCGCTTGTCCAATAAGAACATCCAGTGGCAAAGGATACATGCATGCCTTGTGAAGTTGATTCACACTTGTGCTGTGGTTTGGGTGTAGTCTTGGAAGACTCTTTCCTTTATATCGGGAGACAGTGATGTGTTGCTAGATACCTCTCACTGATCGTGATAACGTAAGTTATCATTACCGACATTTAAAGGAAACCCTCAGGGTCGCACAATTTGATGAAATGGCTTACTTAAGTCAGATCGTGTGGACTGAATTGTTTTGGTTCAGTTGAAAGGGATTTAACCTCTGATTGTAAGTGAGATCTGGTCTGATCATGTTTGATTGATTAGGGCTTGAGATCGGTAAGCTTCGATCGAGAGTGTGGATGCTAGATCGGTGAGATCAAGAGCATCAAGAGATGATCGGTTAGATCTTGAACCATTTGGTTCAAGGGAGATCTAGACCATGGCTTGGCTTGGTTCGATTTGGTCTTTGGACCAATTGAAATTGGACCAACTTCAATTGAACCGGTTCACATATGTGAACGCATGGTTCAATTAAGTTTGCGTTTTGGATTAGTTCAAAGCCATGAACGCATGGCTTCATGACCTTCCTTTTATGGAAGTCTTGTAACGCCAAAACGCATATGCTTGCCTCAACGACTCTAATCTTTGGAGCTCTCTCGTGTGTGGCTGAAGAGCTTAGACGAAGAGGAAGAAGAGAGTTTTCGGCCAAGGGAGATATCATCTCATCTTTCTTTTCCAACGATCAAGGACCCTTTGAAGAGCTTTGCTAGCACAAAGGATTCAAAGGAGCAAGCCATCTTCATTGTTGTGTGCGTCACCTTTGGAGAAGAAGCATTCGACTCTTTGCTTCCAAGGCTCCATCCACCCATGGCTATGGTGAGATCTTCTCATGATCTTTCAATTAAAACAAAGTTGATTATATAGAACATGCGATCCTATAGAAACCCTAATTCCGCCCATGCAAGTACTTTGATTTGCGCATGCTTAGGGTTTCGCTCCCCCTTGAAGGGGACCCAACAACTGGTATCAGAGCGAGGTTTTCAGTAGATCTATATGATTGCTTTGTTAAGATTGTGATCCACTCATGATTCCATGTTGCGCTCTCTTGATGCTTTGTTTACTTGCGCTTACATGATACTATGTTCTTGCGCTTACATGATACTATGTGCTACCATATTTGTTTGCGCTTGTATCATTGCTTGGAGAAGTTTGCGCTCATGTCTAGATATATGGGTTATCAACATGCAAAGATTAACATGCTAGATATTAGATGTATCTTGTTTATCTTGTTTGGCCCATGTTGTTTGTTTGCGCTTGTTGTAGTTGTTTTTCCAAACTTACATCTTGCGCGCCTATCACCATTAGATCTAAGTGGCGCCTACTATAAACCCTTAGACGGGTTAGTAGGGTTGAAATCATCCTCTAAGTAAGATCTAACTAGTCTGATCAGACCATCTGACAGCCTAGATGGGTCGACCAGATGGCACCTGTGCGCAAGCACGAGGTGGCTATAGGTCGACTGCATCACAGGCGTGTAGCGAGGTCTGGTCGAGACAACCAGTGAACACACATGAGTTAGGCCCGGGGTCACACCCGCTTGCCAGAACTCATGTTGGTTGTTCAGCCCTTAGGGCATGCATGGTTGACCATTAGGTCAACGCAAGTCAGTTAAGACTTGGTGCATGCAAGGGCATGGATCAAACTAGACATGATGAGTGGATCCCTATTAATGGACCGTTGTAAGGTTGTAGGAGCACATAATTAAAGTAAAATTGATGCCAATGGGTTTTCAAAATTTTATTTTCTTATGTGATGGATCACATGTTGATTGAATGATGCCATGATGCTTGTTTATTTAATCTTATGTGGGATGCCCTTTATTGTGTGCTGTGCTGGGGCCTGCGAGCCTGGTAAATTATTATTTTTGTGATCTGCGAATCACATTTTTAATTAATTTATTGTATAATTGACCTGCGAGTCAAGCTTGTCTAGATAGATTAAAATGTATTTTAATTAGACAAGAACACAAAAGCACACATCGCAGAGGCGCATTCACCTGGTGGGCGCACCTGAGCTGCATTGAGCGCTAGGGCCCTGGGTTGGACCAGATGAGATGCAAAAGACCCAAGAAGCAAGTGAAGACTTAAGATAACTTAAGGTCTTACTTAGGGTTCATGGGCTTTTACCACATAAGATCAGCATGCTTTCTATTTATTGCTTTTATAATTAGAATTGCATGAGTTTATCTTCTGCTATAGCCATAGGATTTGTCTGATAGTAAGAAGATAAAAGACCGTTAAAATCCAACGCTAAAATATCAAGCTCGTTAGCCTTCTGACGCGAAACCTCACTGTTCTGACTATCGTTGGAGCCGTGTTGTACCCACTCAGTGGGCACGTCCATCTATCTTCAGACGGTGCGGGATTTCACCTGCGTGTTACAGAGAAGGCATTTATCGCTTCTCGTTGCTCAGCATAGCACGTGGTGGTCCAGGGAGTAGGTCAGGTCAGCTTGACCATGTAGGCTACATATGGGGCATATGGTAGCTATAAGGAGGCAGCCATCTGTGGGGTCAGAGACTGTGTTGTACCAACTCAGTTGGCACAGTCTGCTGGATTGCCCAGATGAAGGGGAATCGCACGGGTTGGCGATTGGCAGGGACTGCCTACCAGAAATTAGTACTTGTATTCTCTGTGCATCTTATCTCGCCTGAGCGGGACGCGGAGACCAAGTATGAAATCTGGATCCCATCTCACTAAAAGAGTGTTACTCTTTCGGACTGTTTAATGGATTTTTCAGTCAGATAAAATAGTGAGAGAAGAATCTTTCTTAAGTCCTGGATTGATTCTAAACATTGATACTGACCTTGCTGTTCTTGCATTGTTGTAGATTCCTGCAGCAACGAACACCATGAGCTTCAATGTGCGATCCCTACTGGAAAGGGAGAAGTTTGCTGGGCCAAACTTCTCAGACTGGTTCGGACACCTTAAGATCGTTCTTAAGGCTGAGAGGAAACTGTATGTCCTCGAGACGGCTATACCGCCTCAACCCGCTGCGAACGCCGCAAGGGCGGTTCGCGATGCCTATGAAAAGCACGTCAATGATAGCATTGATGTCGCTTGCCTGATGCTAGCGTCTATGACGCCACCGCTGCAGCGTCAGCATGAGGATATGTCGGCTATAGAGATTATAGCGAACCTCAAGATGCTGTATGCTGTATAGGCGAGGACAGAACGCTATAATCTGACAAAGCTTTTCTTTCAGAGCAAACTGGCTGAAGGAAGCCCAGTGGGAGCTCACGTGCTCAAGATGATTGGGCACAAGGAGGCTCTGGAGAAACTGGGGCATACCATCAACCAGGAGCTTGCTGTAGACATTATTCTGCAGTCTCTCCCGCCCTCTTTCGATGCGTTCATTATTAACTTTAATATGAACAAAATCGATTGTACTCCGGCAGAGCTGCTGAATATGCTCTTGACTACTGAGGAGACTCTGAAGGGAAAGCCTTCAACCTCTATCTTAATGGTTCCTTCTAGGAACAAGAAGAAGGGGAAGAAGGGCAAGGCCCCTGTCAAGAACAACAGCAAGGCTCTGAAACAAAAGGTGAAGCGGTCGAAGGACAACAGGTGTTTCCACTGTGGCCAGTTGGGTCACTGGAAAAAGGACTGTAAAGCGCTCCAAGGAGATAAGAGGGGAAGCCTTGCTTCTGGCTCAGGTATATTCGTGACGGAAGTCATGTTTTCATCTTCTTCCATTTCATGGGTGTTGGACACTGCATGTGGAGTTCACATTTGTTCAAATGTGCAGGAACTCAAGAGAAGAAGACAGGTGGGACAGCATGAGGTGGACCTACGTGTTGGAAACGGGGCACGGGTTGCTGCTGTTGCTGTAGGAGACTATTTCATCTCATTACCATCTGGCATTGTATTAGAACTAAACAGTTGTTACTTTGTTCCCAGTATTACTAAAAATATTATCTCTATTCCTGCTCTTGTCAGGAAAGGATTTGCCTTTGAATGCAATATTTCAAAGTGTGTACTTTCTCTTGATAATATTGTTTATGCTACTGGTTCAATTAACAATGGGTTATTCATGTTGGACATGGAAAATTCTATACAAAACATTGATAATAAGAAAGCCAAGTATGCTGATGACAGCACCTTGTTATGGCATAGTCGTTTAGGCCATATTAACAAGAAGCGCATTAAGCGGTTGCATGATCATGGACTGCTGGGATCATTCTCCTATGAGGAAATTGATACATGCAAAGCTTGTTTAATGGGTAAAATGACGAAGGCTCCTTTTCCTCACAAAGGTCAAAGGGCTTCAGGTTTACTTGACCTTATACACAGTGATGTGTGTGGGCCATTTAGTAAACATGCCAGAGGTGGCTATCAGTACTTCATTACCTTTACTGATGATTTCAGTAGATATGGGTATGTCTATCTTATGAGACATAAGAGTGAATCTTTTGACAAGTTCAAAGAGTTCAAAAATGAAGTACAGAATCAGCTAGGCCGAAATATCAAGGCACTTCGTTCTGATCGAGGTGGAGAATACTTGAGTCATGCGTTTACTGACTATCTAAAAGAGTGTGGGATTATCTCACAGCTCACTCCACCAGGAACACCGCAATGGAATGGTGTGTCCGAGAGGAGAAATAGAACGTTACTTGATATGGTTCGTTCAATGATGAGTCAGGCTACTCTACCTTACTCCTTTTGGGGATTTGCACTGGAAACAGCTGCAAAGGTACTAAACCGAGTTCCATCCAAGGCAGTTTCAAAGACGCCATATGAGTTATGGTATGGGAAACAGCCTAGCTTGACATTTATCAGGATCTGGGGTTGCGATGCTTATGTCAAAAAGCTCGCCTCTGGGAAACTGGAGAGCAGATCTGAGAAATGCATCTTTGTCGGTTACCCTAAGGAAAACTAAGGGTTATTATTTCTACGATCCCAAAGAGAACAAAGTATTTGTTGCTCGGACGGCAATATTTCTTGAGAAGGAATTTCTTCTGCAAGAAGCCAGTGGGAGAGAAATAAAGCTGGATGAGAATCCAGAGGAAGGACAAAGTAGTCAAGCACAGTTGGATGAGCCAGAGCCAGTGGATCAGGTTATTGAACAACCTGAGGCTCAGATATCACGGGAACCGCGAAGATCGGGAAGGATCCGTCGACAGCCTGAGCGCTATGACGGAGTCTACATCATTGATAATGATGAACCCCTTACTTATGCGGATGCGGTCAGTGGACCGGAGTCAGCTAGATGGCTTGAAGCTATGCGAGCCGAGATGGACTCCATGTCAGATAACCAAGTCTGGGATTTGGTTGATCCGCCTCCGGGAGTAATCCCTATAGGCTGTAAATGGATCTTCAAGAAGAAGATTGACATGGATGGTAACGTAGTTACCTATAAAGGCAGGCTAGTTGCGAAAGGTTTCAAACAAATCTACGGGATAGATTATGATGAAACTTTCTCACCTGTAGCCATGTTTAAGTCTATTCGGATTCTTTTCGCGATAGCTGCATATTACGATTATGTGATCTGGCAGATGGATGTGAAGACGGCTTTCCTTAATGGAAATCTGGATGAGGATGTGTATATGACACAACCAGAAGGTTTCACTAATCCATCAGATCGTCATAAAATATGCAAGTTAAAGAAGTCCATTTATGGACTGAAACAAGCATCTAGAAGCTGGAATATTCGTTTTGATGAATCAATCTCTGAGTTTGGTTTCATCAAGAACGAAGATGACCCGTGTGTATATAAGAGGTTTAGTGGGAGCGTGGTTACTTTCCTAGTCCTCTACGTCGATGATATCTTAATCATTGGAAACGATATTCCTGAACTGCATGCTGTTAAAGCATGGTTAGGAAAATGTTTTCAGATGAAAGATCTAGGAGAAGCAGCCTATGTGTTAGGTGTGAAGATCTACAGAGATAGATCTAAGAGGCTTCTCGGGCTGTGCCAGAGTACTTACATCGATAAAGTCCTGGAAAGATTTCATTTAGAGAATTCTAAAAGAGGATATCTTCCAGTCAGACATGGTCTGAATCTTTCAGTCAGTGTCCACAAACACAGACTGAGAAAGATGAAATGGACAATACGCCTTATGCTTCGGCTATTGGGTCCATTATGTATGCGATGTTGTGTACTCGCGCAGACGTCGCTTACGGGTTAAGCGTGACCAGTCGATTCCAAAGTAATCCAGGTCAGGCACACTGGATTGCAGTCAAGAACATTTTAAAATATCTTCGGAGGACCAAAGATATGTTCTTGATATATGGAGGTCAGGAAGAACTCAGTATAGAAGGGTATACTGACGCTTCGTTCCAATCTGACCAGGATGATTTCCGATCGCAATCAGGCTATGTTTTTAGCTTGAATGGAGGAGCAGTGGTGTGGAAGAGTTTCAAACAGTCTACTGTTGCTGATTCCACAACAGAAGCCGAGTATGTTACAGCCTCGGAAGCATCCAAGGAGGCAGTGTGGATTCGTAAGTTCGTTCAGGAACTTGGTGTTGTTCCTTCGAGTGCAGATCCTTTGGTTATCTTCTGTGATGACACTGGAGCCATTGCACAAGCAAAGGAACCACGGTCGCACCAGAAGTCCAAGCACATACAGAGACGGTTTCACTTGATCCGGGAGATCATTGATCGTGGCGAGATCAAAGTTTGCAAGGTTCATACAGATGACAATCTGGCTGACCCCACTTACCAAGCCTCTGGCGCAGTAGAAGCATGAGAAGCACTGTAATAATATGGGTTTGAGATTTCTCAACCATTAGATTAAGTGCAAGTGGGAGATTGTTGGAGTATGCCCTTAAGGCTAATGTTTGAGGCCTTGGGATTGTAACAGAATCATGTATAAACACTTTTGTTTATAAAGGCAATGGTTGTTATTCAGTTTTTTTACCTTGTCTGCTGTAATAAGTGTACTTCTGAATAATGTCTCAAAGCTGTTCAGCTAGGCTGACATGCTATATATCCTTAGTCGAGATATCTTGGTGAACATGAGACAGCCTTGATATGATTGAGACTAATATGTGTTCTAATCTTATAGGATGCTCCGAGCATGGAATAAGATGTAGACTCATGGGTACATTGGATGTACTGGACAGACCCTACTAGGATATTCGATTGCTTGTCACAATGTGAATAATCCTTGTTTGCACTAAGTGGCACATGTCCTCTGACTTGAGATTACTTGTGTTTCTAAATGATGATTGTCATTGTTTTGAGGTAGTTCAATATCATTTGAAAGATAATGGTTATAGACTATCTTGGATAATGATCATGAGTCAGGTTGGGACACTAGTGATAGATATAGGATTGCCGTCTCCTTGGAAGGAGTGAGATGTTCTATAGGGGCCCCCTAGATGAGATGATTGAGAAAGTGTATGGCCATACCCAGGTGACTATATTCATCTGATCTAATCATGCTCATCATATTGGAGTTACAAGCTTGACCCGCTTGTCCAATAAGAACATCCAGTGGCAAAGGATACATGCATGCCTTGTGAAGTTGATTCACACTTGTGCTGTGGTTTGGGTGTAGTCTTGGAAGACTCTTTCCTTTATATCGGGAGACAGTGATGTGTTGCTAGATACCTCTCACTGATCGTGATAACGTAAGTTATCGTTACCGACATTTAAAGGAAACCCTCAGGGTCGCACAATTTGATGAAATGGCTTACTTAAGTCAGATCGTGTGGACTGAATTGTTTTGGTTCAGTTGAAAGGGATTTAACCTCTGATTGTAAGTGAGATCTGGTCTGATCATGTTTGATTGATTAGGGCTTGAGATCGGTAAGCTTCGATCGAGAGTGTGGATGCTAGATCGGTGAGATCAAGAGCATCAAGAGATGATCGGTTAGATCTTGAACCATTTGGTTCAAGGGAGATCTAGACCATGGCTTGGCTTGGTTCGATTTGGTCTTTGGACCAATTGAAATTGGACCAACTTCAATTGAACCGGTTCACATATGTGAACGCATGGTTCAATTAAGTTTGCGTTTTGGATTAGTTCAAAGCCATGAACGCATGGCTTCATGACCTTCCTTTTATGGAAGTCTTGTAACGCCAAAACGCATATGCTTGCCTCAACGGCTCTAATCTTTGGAGCTCTCTCGTGTGTGGCTGAAGAGCTTAGACGAAGAGGAAGAAGAGAGTTTTCGGCCAAGGGAGATATCATCTCATCTTTCTTTTCCAACGATCAAGGACCCTTTGAAGAGCTTTGCTAGCACAAAGGATTCAAAGGAGCAAGCCATCTTCATTGTTGTGTGCGTCACCTTTGGAGAAGAAGCATTCGACTCTTTGCTTCCAAGGCTCCATCCACCCATGGCTATGGTGAGATCTTCTCATGATCTTTCAATTAAAACAAAGTTGATTATATAGAACATGCGATCCTATAGAAACCCTAATTCCGCCCATGCAAGTACTTTGATTTGCGCATGCTTAGGGTTTCGCTCCCCCTTGAAGGGGACCCAACACCTTGGACACCTGCGGCTTCTTCTCCAGATTTGCAGCACCTCTAGCCACCACTGCATCTGCCTCTAACATCACTGTCTCCAGCCGTCGACACTAGATCATACCACCAGCAGATTCTTATTTCTTTTGTTGCCTCTTATTCCATGATTTTATTTATTTTTGCAGTAGTTCTTTATTATTGACTCTGATTTTTTTATGCAGTACTATCTTTTGCACCGGCCGACGATCTCACCTCTATGACTGTATTCTCTAGCAGGCCACTAGAGATTACTCACTCTACTGTCGGCACCATCACCATCATTGCTAGCAGCTTTTCAGCTAGCCTCTGTTCCATCTCTACTTCTCAGCTACACTAGCACTCTTCTGGACCATTGATGATATCTCTGATTTCCTTTTGAGAAAAAAAATATTATTTTTTTTAGTAAGAGACTATTTTTAGAACTGAGCCTTATGTATTTAAAATTATGCAGGGAAATTTTTAAAAGGCACATCTTTGGACCTAGCAGCATCTGCCCCGACACTATTTTTGATCTGAGCCTTATGTATTTTCGGTCAGAGATTGCTATATAGTTTTGTGAATATCTTTTGCACTCTCTTGTATTCATGATTATTTCATATGGTTGCATCTCTGATTGTATCACTCACTGAGATTTCTATTCGATGTGGTCTCTTGAATATATCGTTTTACCCTCTTGACCATGATTGTTTGAGTTTGATGCTTCACACCTTTTGCATTGATTTTGACATATTTTGAGGTTTAAAAATTTTTATGACTTGAATCCATGAGATAAGAGATGTGTAGATTAAACATTGATTATGAAAGTTCATGCTAATGCCTGTAAATGAAGATATACCTATTATGTTGAATTTATTTCTTCAATATATATCTACTTGTTGAAATTATTCATTGATTAATGCATATGTTTTGGGTAGGTATGTTGTTTGATGAATGCAATCTAAGAGTGAAGCATCTTTCTTAAATAAAATGAGCATATGAGTGTAATTTTTGAATTAATGTCAATTGATTAACCTAGTTGATGTTTGATTTATCTTACTATTTGTTGGGAAGAGGGAATCCAGGATCCACAAAAATAGTGAGAGACTCCCCTACTTGGCACTGTGTAAAATTGACAGTGGTACCTAAGACATGGGTTGAAGTCTATAAAAAAGAGAGAGAGAGAGAAAAAAAAAGGAAAAGACTCCTCTACTTGGCACTATGTAAAATTGATAGTGGTACCGAAGATAAGAGTTGAAGTCTAAAATAAAAAGTGTATATCTATGTGGGTACATACTTTCTATTCAAAAATAATAAAAAAAAGAGAGATTTTGTGTGGAGAAGGATCTTGGAGACTTTGTTCCTGTAAACAAAGGTATGATAGATTTAAACTAAAACAAAGGTGAAGTCATGAGATTGAGATTCTTTTTATTATACAAGTTGTGAGATTTTATTTGATCAAAGCTGTGAATCTTGAAGATTAAATTCATTGGATGATGTATTTATCTAAAATTCTGTGCAAAAAGTTGATGGAATATTTCATGAGTGATTATATTTTAGAAATTTATTTTTCATAAAAGAGCATATTTTCCATACTTAGCATCATTCTTTATTTTATTTTCTTGAGGACAAGCAAAGTTTGAGCCTTATGTGTTTGATGACACCAAAATTCATAGTATATTTTGTGTCATATCATGTGTCTTTTTGTGTCATAATTATGCTCTTTTGCTTGTTTTTAAGCCTTAATTGTCAAATATTGCAGAATCTACACTTCTTGTTTTTGATCATTTTCAGGTTAAAAGTGCCATATTTTGATGGATTTTGGAAGAATTGAGCACACCAATGGATTCTAGACGTCGAAACGAAGCTACCCCTCAAATTTCAAGTCAAAAGGAGCCAAATTGCAAAAATACGGCACTACCGTATTTTTGAGCCAAACTCTCACGGTACCGTATTTCGCAGGGGATATTTCAGGTGAAATATGGCACTGCCGTATGAAACTACACGCCACCATATTTTTCAGCGATTTCAACCAGAAAAGTTTGACAAGAATACGACACTGCCGTATGAAATCGCATGGCACCGTATTTTGTGACAAAGTTGAACAGAAAGTTTTAGCAAGAATACGGCACTGCTGTATATTTGAGAGAAATTGTCACGGTACCGTATTTGCTACCCTGAACTTACAGAAGGAAAATACGGCACTGCCGTAATCAGAATACGGTACCGTATTTTTAACCAGATTCGCGATTTTTTCGGGCTGATCCTTGCGTGGGCCATAATTTTTGATCCAGAAGTCCAAATTGAGATCCGAAAGAAGTGGCGAACTCATCTTTAAGAGGCGAAGATGCAAGAAGTGGAAAAATTTATCCAGTATTGAGAGAGAAATGGATAGAACGGCGGTTAGGGTTTGTCCTCACGCCGAGAGGCGTAGAGGACATCTCAGTCCGTGATTTTCACTCAGAAGCTTCACCTGGAAGAGAGGAGGATATCCCAGAAGTTTTAGATCGAAAGGAGATCGATCGGAAGAGAAATCGACAAAATTGGTGGTGACAACTCTGTTCATCGAGTTCTGTTGTAATTTCGATTACAGCACCGTGTTCTGTAACTTCTTCCCTTCTTCTTTGATTTCTGACTTTTGAAACTATGATTTATTGTAATCTTTCCTCCATGCAAGCTTAATCTTTTTATGGGACATGGGTTGTAGTCCCCTTGGTTTGTTAATGACTAGAAAACATTAATTTTTGTCATGATAATTTTATTATGATATTTTTACTTTTGTGATTAATTGTCTTTAATTCTGCTTAGTTTTATAAACATCAGCATGTTTTAGAATTTTGCGAACTAGACCGAGAGGTTGATCGTTTGAAATTCAGAACCCTAGGAATCATTGAGTTTGGAACTATCGTAAGAGATTAGGTAGTTCTTCGAATTCTGATTTTTAGTGATTTTATTGCCATGTTGAATTTCTAATACTTTGGATTGAGTTAATGCGTAGACTTGATTTGATCTTGCACGAGAGTGAGGATCGAGTCATCGGAAAACCATAAGTAAAACCTGTGTTGAGTTTCAGGATGCACGAGAGTGAGCCTTGAGTTCTTTATTCAATGATTCACTTATCTTTAGCATTGAGAATAGATCTTGCACGAGAGTGAGGATCGGTTATCTGCATGATTGTCTACACGAGAGTGAGACAATACCTTTATGAAGTGAATTAGGTCTTTATCACAATAGAATTAAACTGACAACCTTTATTTCCTTCTAGTCATTAGAATTAAGGTGGATGGAACCCTAGTCCCAGTTTCTCTCTGATTGTCTTTTTCGTGTGTTCTCCATCATTGCTTTTCATCATATTTGGTTTGCTTAGCTAGTGAGAATACAACTATTTGGTACTTAACAATAAGGTCTCTGTGGTTCGATATTTTTATTACTTCGAAGTATCCGTGCACTTGCGGACACAACAGTGATGAATGTCTATACATATCAATCTCTGTGAATGAAGATATGCCTCTTGTGTTGAATTTATTTCTTCAATATATATCCTCTCATTGTAATTTTTCCTTAATTGATGCATGAGATTTTGGATAGGTATGATGTTCGATGAATGTAATTTGAGAGTGAAGCATTTTTTTTCAAATAAAATGAGCATATGAGTATAATTTATTGAGATTATATTAATTGATTAGCCTAGTTGATGTTTGATCAATTATAATATTTGTTGGGAAGAAAGAATCTAAAATTCAAAAAAAATATTAAAAAAAGAGAAACGAGAGTTATATGACTCCTCTACTTGGCACTGCTAAAAATTGGCAATGGTACCGAAGATATGAGTTGAAGTCCAAATAAAAAGTATGTGTCTATGTGGACGCATGCCAAGGAAAAGCCATTTGACATTAGCTATGCTATCTTAAGCTATGATTCTTCTTGCGAAAAAGATATGAGTTCTATTACATCGGCTATGTGATCGGTGTACTCTAAATCGTCACCAGAAAAAAAGTGGTAATCGATTTAGAGAATGTCAAAAGCAAAAAAAGTACAAATACATAATAAAAAAATAAAAAAAGAAAACAGAGAATTTTGAGTCGAAAAAGATTTTGGAGATCCTATTTCCGTAAACAAAAGTATTATAGATTTAAACTGAAACTTGGGTGAATTCATGAGATTGAGATTCTATTTATTATACAAGTTGTGAAATTTTATTTGATTAAGGTTGTGAATCTTGAGAATTAAATTCTAAGGACGGTGTATTTATCTTGAGTTTTATGTAGCATGTGGTGGAAATTTTACATGGGTGATTATGTTTTAGAAATTTATTTTTCATAAGGGAATTATATTTCCATACTCAACATTAATCTTTATTCTATTTATTTGCTTAAGGGCAAGCAAGGTTTGAGCCTTATGTATTTTGATGTATCGTATTTACATAGTTTTTTTACTATGATTTTTATGCATAATCTCTCCTATTTTGAGCATATTCTAACTGAATTAGACTTAAAACGTTGTGTTTGTTCAGAATCTTCACCTTTATTTTGTTTTGACATATTTTAAGAAAAATGACCAAATTTTGATGGATTTTTGAATGATCTGAATGTATGAATGAAATCTAGTCATCAAGAGGAAATTACTAGTCAATTTTCAAGCAAATCAGAGTTTAAGGCAAAATTACGGCACTGCCCCATGGTTTTATTGGAATTTACACAAAGAATCATGGCACTACTGTGATTATTTTCCTGACATGATTTCTTGGAGATTTTACATAGAGAGAATTACGACATAGCCGTAATTTTCTGAGAAAAATACATAGAACATATTACGGCACTGCCGTGATAACTGTAATTTTATCTGCCAGTTTCAAGTTTGAGTTAGTTTTCCCCTTGATTTGATTCTATTTCACTCCGAATTTCGGGGAAAACCTATTCGAAGGATGGAGAAGTATATAAGGAAGCTTTGGAGCAATTATCAGGACCTTTTTTGGGGGGCAAGGATATATCGCGAATTTTAATCAACACAGAGAGAAGCTACTGCAGTAGGGTTCCTTGCCGGGAAGCATCCAGACCATCTCTGGTGTCCAAATTTTCAAGGAAGGTGCGCTTCGTGGAGGAGAAGATGCACATAGAGTTTCAGATCAAAAGGAGCTCGACTAGGGGAGTAATCAGCGACATGCTGGACGCGGCTACTGTTCATCGACAATTCCAGAACTGTTCTTCATAGAGATCACGGACTGTGAAATTTTTCACTCCCCTGTGAAGTGAGTAAACTATTATTTTTACTCCTTTTTGAATTTTGATTTTTTTGAGATGATTTATTATTGTATTACTTCCACCATGGTAGCGTAAAAACCTTTTGGGGTAGAGGGAGTAATCTTCCTTAATTTCTGAAATGACTAGATTATCATTATTTGTCAAGTTATTATTTGAATGATAATTTTACTTTTGTGACTATTGTCTTTAAACTTTCTAGTTTTGAAATATTAGCATGTCACATAGTTCGTAATATGGACCGAGAGGTGATTTATGAACTCGGAACTCTTAAATTGTGTTTTTAAGAACTTAGGCTATGAGAATAGATTTGTTCTGAAAACCCTAATTTTTCAAGCATATTTACATGTTAAAATTTTGACCTAGAAATTTTATTGTTTCAGACATGATAATAAGAACCGAGAGGTAAATTTGATTATTAGAACTCCGAAAGTAAAACCTATAAAATTAAGATTCAAGAGTATTTAATTTTACTAGAGATTTTGACTTAGAAATTAAAGTTATGAGAATAGGTTTAATTTTAGTCAGATTTACTTTTATTAAATATTGAACAGTAAATCATGTGAGTGAAGACTTGTTCAGTGTAAATTGTTTGTCCGAGAGGAGGTAATTTCTTTACAAGTAAATTTTTATCTTTATTATGATAAGATTAACTGACAAAAACTTATTTATGTCTAGTCATAGAAATTAAGCAGGATGAAACCGTAGTCTTAGTTTTATCTCTCTGAAATTTAACAGTAGTTTTTAATTGTTTGCTTTTGACCTATTTCATTACATATCGTCTGCTTAACTAGTGAGAACTCGATTATTTGGTACTTAACACGTAGATCCTTGTGGGTTCGATATATTTTATTACTTCGACATATCCGTGCACTTGCGGACACTTCACCTGGCAACGATGCTAAAAACTTAATGTGTCTACAAGTGCACGGATATGTCGAAGTAATAAAAGATATCGAATCCATAGAGACCTATGTGTTAAATAACAAATAATTTAATTCTCGCTAGCTAAGTAGACGATATGCGATGGAATAGGACAAAAGCAAACAATCAAAAACTTGTTGTAGATTTTCAAAGAGAGAAAACTGGGGCTAAGGTTTTATCCTACTTAATTTCTATGACTGAACGTAAATAAATGTTTGTCAGTTTATTCAAATCATGATAAAGATAAAATTTACTTATAAATAAATTGCCTCCTCTCGGACGTACAATTTACAATGAACAAGTCTTCACTCTCGTGACTTACTATTCAATGTTTAATAAAAGTAAATCTGACTAAATAATTGAATCTACTCTCATAAGTTTAATTTCTAAAATCAAAATCTCAAGTAAAATTAAATACTCTCGTATCTTAATTTTACAGGTTTTACTTTAAGGTTTCTAACAAATAAAATCACTTCTCGGTCTATATTATCATGTCTAAATCAATAAAATGCCTAGGTCAATATAATAATATGTAGATAATGTTGGGGTATGCCCTTAAGGCTAATGTTTGAGGCCTTGGGATACTATCAGTATCATGTATAAACTCTTATGTTTATAAAGGCAATGGTTGTTATTCAGTTTGTTACATTGTCTGCTGCAATAACTGTGCTTCTGAATAATGTCTCAATGCTGTTCAGCTAGGCTGACATGCTATATGTCCTTAGTCGAGATATCTTGGTGAACATGAGACAGCCTTGATATGGTTAAGACTAATGTGTGTTCTAATCTTATAGGATGCTTCGAGCATGGAATAAGATGTAGACTCATGGGTACATTGGATGTACTGGACAGACCCTACTAGGATATTCAATTGTTTGTCACAATGTGAATAATCCTTGTATGCAACAAGTGGCATACTTCCTCTGACTTGAGATCACTTGTGTTTCTAAATGATGATTGTCATTGTTTTGAGGTAGTTCAATATCATTTGAAACATAATGGTTATAGACTATCTTGGATAATGATCATGAGTCAGGTTAGGGCACTGGTGATAGATATAGGATTGCCGTCTCTTTGTTTAAGGAGTATGATGTTCTATGGGGCCCCCTGGATGAGATGATTGAGAAAGTGTATGGCCATACCCAGGTGACTATGTTCATCTGATCTAATCATGCTCATCATATTGGAGTTACAGGCTTGACACGCTTGTCCAATAAGAACATCCAGTGGCAAAGGAAACTTGTATGCCTTGTGAAATGGATTCACACTTGTGCTGTGGTTTGGGTGTAGTCTTGGAAGACTCTTTCCTTTATATCGGGAGACAGTGATGTGTTGCTAGATACCCCTCACTGATCGTGATAATGTGAGTTATCGTTACCGACATTTAAAGGAAACCCTCAGGGTCGCACAATTTGATGATATGGCTTACTTAAGTTAGATCGTGTGGACTGAATTGATTAAGTTCAGTTTAAAGGGATTTAGACTCTGATTGTAAGTGAGATCTGGTCTGATCATGTTTGATTGATTAGGGCTTGAGATCGGTAAGCTTCGATCGAGAGATTGGATGCTAGATCGGTGAGATCAAGAGCATCAGGAGATGAACGGTTAGATCATGAGCCATTTGGTTCATAGAAGGTCTAGACCATGGCTTGGCTTGGTTTGATTTGGTCTTTGAACCAAATTGAGTTGGGTCAATTAGATTAAACCGGTTCAAGAGAATGAACGCATGGTTTAATCTTTGAAGCGTTATTGTCGGTTATGAAGAAGTGGGCGCATGCTCTTCATGGCTTGCTATTTTTAGTAAGTCTTCATGTGCCACCTCTCGAGAACGCCAATGCGTTTTGACTCTTGCTCTCGACGCTCTCTCACGGGTGAAAAGCTTCCTTCACGTCTTGGAGAGGTCTCGGCCAAGTGGAAGAAGACATCTCATCCCTTTGATTCGATCAAAGACCCTTGAAGAACCTTGCTAGCACAAGGATCTCAAGGAGTAGGCGGCATCACCTTGTGTGCGCACCTTTTGGAGGAGTTTCATTTGAATCTCTTCTTCCTTGACGCCATCCAATAGAAATGGCTATGGTATGATTCCTAACTATAAGAGGTTGATCATATAAACATATATGCGATTATTGTTGAAACCCTAGCTTCCCATGCGAAAACTTTCTTTTGCGCCACCCTTAGGGTTTCGGCCCCCCTAGATTTAGGGGTCTTTCAGATAAGCTTCAAAAATTAGGATTTTAAAACAAATCTATTTTCATAGCCTAAGTTCCTAAAACCACAATTTAAGGGTTCTCAGTTTCGTAAATCACCTCTCGGTCTATATTAAGAACTCTGTAACATGCTAATATTTCAAAACTAGATATTTTAAAGTCAATAATCACAAAATTAAAAATATCGTTTCAAGAATCAACTGACAAAATAAATATTATCTAGTCATTTCAGAAAGTAAGAGGGATTACTCCCTCTGTCCGAAAAGGTTTTTACGCTATCATAGAGAGAGAAACACAATAATAATTCATTTAAAAAAAATCAGAATTTCGAAAGAGGTAAAAAACTAGTATTACTGATTTCATGGGGGTGTGAAAATTTTAATACAAATTTCACTGCCCCGTGATTCTGATAAAGAACAGATTCTGAACTCGTCGATGAACAGTAGCTGCGACCACGATTTCTTTAATTTCTCCCTCGATCAATCTCCTTTTGATCTGAAACTTTATGTGTATCTTCTCCTCCATGAGGCACACCTTCCTTGAAAATTTGGTCACCAGAGATGGCTTTGTTGCTTCCCGGTGAGGAACCCTAATGCAGCGGCACCTACCTCAATTTCTCTCTCCATGGTTGATTAAAATTCAAGATATCCCCTTCGAAATCTTCCTCTGATTTTATAGAACAATCCTATTATTTTCATTTTTCCAATTAGGGCTCTGTATCTACTAATTTTTCATCAAAAAAATTGGGTTTGAGAGGCGGCGGAAGACTCAGGCATAGGCGGCGGCGACTGTTTCCCCCTTTTTATTATTTTCACACCCCCCTGAATTTTTCAGTTCATTTTTCAAAGGGGTATGAAATTAGAAAATCTCCAAAATTGACCCCTTGGCTTGAAATTTCATGCTGAATTCGTTTTCGGCCTCCAATTTGTTCAAATCCTTTGAAATTGAGCCCTTTTTACCTGAAAATGATGGAAAATAAAAAGAGGTGTAGATTCCAAAATAATTGACCAATAAAGTTTAAAAATAATCAAAAACTCAATATTATGACTCAAAAGGAACATATAATTAATATAAAATTTACTATAAAATTTTGAGTCATCAGATATCTGCAAAGACAGCACTTCGGGGTCTTATTCAGAGATACGTTAGACCTTTCGAGGTACTGAGTCGAGTGGGCTCAGTAGCGTATTGTCTGAAGTGTTGGGGTATGCCCTTAAGGCTAATGTTTGAGGCCTTGGGATTATATCAGTTTCATGTGTATAAACTCTATGTTTATAAAGGCAATGGTTGTTATTCAGGTTGTTACATCATCTGCTGCAATATGTATACTTCTGAATAATGTCTCAATGCTGTTCAGCTTGGCTGACATGCAGTTTTGTCCTTAGTCGAGATATCTTGGTGAACATGAGACAGCCTTGATATGATTGAGACTAATATGTGTTCTAGTCTTATAGGATGCTTCGAGCATGGAATAAGATGTAGACTCATGGGTACATTGGATGTACTGGACAGACCCTACTTAGGATATTCAATTGCTTGTCACAATGTGAATAATCCTTATAAGCAAACAAGTGGCATACTTCCTCTGACTTGAGATCACTTGTGTTTCTAAATGATGATTGGCATTGTTTTGAGGTAGTTCAATATCATTTGATACATAATGGTTATAGACTATCTTGGATAATGAGCATGAGTCATGTTAGGGCGCTAGTGATAGATATAGGATTGCCGTCTCCTTGGAAGGAGTGAGATGTTCTATAGGGGCCCCCTGGATGAGATGATTGAGAAAGTGTATGGCCATACCCGGATGACTATGTTTCATCTGATCTAATCATTCTCATCATATTGGAATTACAGGCTTGACACGCTTGTCCAATAAGAACATCCAGTGGCAAAGGAAACATGTATGCCTAGTGAAGTGGATTCACACTTGTGCTGTGGTTTGGGTGTAGTCTTGGAAGACTCTTTCCTTTATATCGGGAGACAGTGATGTGTTGCTAGATACCCCTCACTGATCGTGATAACGTAAGTTATCGTTACCGACATTTAAAGGAAACCCTTAGGGTCACACAATTTGATGATATGGCTTACTTATGTCAGATCGTGTGGACTGAATTGTTTTGGTTCAGTTTAAAGGGATTTAATCTCTGATTGTAAGTGAGATCTGGTCTGATCATGTTTGATTGATTAGGGCTTGAGATCGGTAAGCTTCGATCGAGAGATTGGATGCTAGATCGGTGAGATCAAGAGCATCAATAGATGAATGGTCAGATCTTGAGCCTTTTGGTTTAATGTGATCTAGATTAAGGCTTGGTTTATTTTGATCTTTGAACCAAATGAATTGAACTGGCTCATCAAGTGAGCGCATGGTTCAAAGAGGAGAATGTTGCGATCGTTCATTTGACTTGAACGCTTGAACACGTTGAGTTTTTGCTATTTTTGGATAGCATGACTTCTAAACATGGTGCACGCCTCCACGTTAGAAGTGGATCGCTCTATTCTCGCTCGTTCTCTCCTCTCTCATCGCCGCTTGCTCTCTGGTGGTGAAGAAGGCTCACGCCAAGGAAGAGAAAAAAATTCGCCCAAGCAAGAGTTCTTCTCATCTTCCCTTTCATTCGATCAGGACTCTTGGAGCCTTGCTAGCACAAGGAGCAACAAGAAGAAGCCGAGACTCATCTTGTGTGCGTCTGCTTTGGAGGAGAGCGGCATCACTCTCTGCTTCCAAGTCGCCATCCAAGAAATGGCATTGGTAAGAATCTTTATCGATCTATTCAAGTTGATCATAGATATATGCAAACCGATCCTTAGAAACCCTAGATTCTTCTGCTAAGAATCCTCTGATATGCGCCTATTAGGGTTTCGACCCCGCCCCTTAGGGACTTTCAATTGGTATCAGAGCTTGTTTTCATATGATCATATGATTGCTTGATATTAATGTGTGATCCATGTTTGCGCTTATGCTTAGCTCTAAGGTTTATCATCATGCCGTGAACTACATGCTTAGATATCTATGTTTTTCATTGGCGCATGTATGATGTTTTTCATTTGCGCATGTTGTAGTTTTTGTGAAAACTCATTTACTTGCGCGCCTATCATTAGATCTAAGCGCCTACATCAAAAACTTAGACGGGTTATTAGGGTTGAAGTCATCACTCGAGTCTAGACCCAACAGTCTGATCAGACTATCTGACAGCCTAGATGGGTCGACCAGATGGCACCTATGCGCGAGCATGAGGTGGCTATAGGTCGACTGCAGACAGGCGTGTAGCGATCTCTGGTTGAGACAACCGGTGAACGCTCATGAGTTAGGCCCGGGGTCACACCCGCTTGCCAGAACTCATGAGGGTCGTTCAGCCCAGCGCATGCATGGTTGACCATTAGGTCGACTCAAGTCAGTTAGGACTTGGTGCATGCAAGGGAAGTGGGTCTGACTAGGTCTGATGAGTGGATCCCTATTAATGGACCGTTGTAAGGTAGTAGGGCACATAAGGAAATAAAATTGATGCCAATGGGTTTTTCAAAAATTTTATTTTCTTGATTGGATCACATGATGTTTGTATAACATGATGAGTGTTTATTTAATCTTATGTGGGCTACCAAAATTTAATGTGTGCTGTGCTGGGGCCTGCGAGCCTGGATTAAATATTGTAAATTATTTATTGTGATCTGCGTATCACATTTTAATTAATTTATAAAGTGTAATTGACCTGCGTGTCAATCATGTCTAGATAGATTAAATTGTATTTTAATCAGACATGAGCACAGAGCACACTTGGCAGAGGCGCATGCAGCAAGTGGCTTCACCAGTGGGAGGTCTAGGGTTCGACTCTAGGACAGGCGCATTTTACCTGGTGGGCGCACCTGAGCTGCAGTGGGCGCTTGGGCCCGGGTTGGGCCAGAGAAAATGCAAAAGACCCAAGAAGAGCTCAAGTGAAGACTTAAGTTAATTAATGGGCTTTTACCACATAAGATCATCATGCTTTTAATTTACTGTTTCAGTAATTTAGTAACTGCATGATTTATTCTTCTGCTATCACCATAGGATTTGAATGATAGTAAGAAGATAAAAGGACCGTTAAAATCCAACGTTAAATATCAAGCACGATAGCCTTCTGACGCGAAACCTCACTATTCTGACTATCGTTGGGGCCGTGTTGTACCCACTCAGTGGGCACGCCCATCTATCTTCAGACGGTGTGAGATTACACCTGCATGTTACAGAGAAGGGATTTATCGCTTCTCGTTGCTCAGCATAGCACATGGTGGTCCAGGGAGTAGGTCGGGTCAGCTTGACCATGTAGGCTACATACTGAGCATATGGTAGCTATATGGAGGCAGCCATCTGTGGGATCAGAGACTGTGTTGTACCAACTCAGTTGGCACAGTTTGCTGGATTACCCAGATGAAGGGGAATCGCATGGGTTGGCGATTGGCAGGGATTGCCTACCAGAGATTAGTGCTTGTACTCTCTGTGCATCTTATCTCGCCTGAGCGGGACGCGGAGACCAAGTTTGAAATCTGGATCCCATCTCACTAAAAGAGTTTCACTCTTTCGGACTGTTTTACTGGATTTTTCAGTCAGATAAAATAGTGAGAAAAGAATCATTCTTAAGTCCTGAATTGATTCTAACATTGATACTGACCTTGCTGTTCTTGCATTGTTGTAGATTACTGCAGCAACGAACACCACAGCCTTCAATGTGCGATCCCTACTGGAAAGGGAGAAGTTTGCTGGGCCAAACTTCTCAGACTGGTACGGACACCTTAAGATTGTTCTTAAGGCTGAGAGGAAACTGTATGTCCTTGAGACGGCTATACCGCCTCAACCCGCTGCGAACGCCGCAAGGGCGGTTCGGGAAGCTTATGAAAAGCATGTCAATGATAGCATTGACGTCGCTTGCCTTATGCTAGCGTCTATGACGCCACAGCTGCAACGTCAGCATGAGGATTTATCTGCTATAGAAATTATAGCAAACCTCAAGATGCTGTATGCAGCACAGGCAAGGACTGAACGCTATAATTTGACTAAACTTTTCTTTCAGAGCAAACTGACTGAAGGGAGTCCAGTTGGAGCTCATGTGCTCAAGATGATTGGGTACAAGGAGGCTCTAGAGAAACTGGGACATACCATCAATCAGGAGCTTGTTGTAGATATCATCCTGCAGTCTCTCCCGGCCTCTTTCGATCCTTTCATTATTAATTTTAATATGAACAAGATCGACTGTACACCAGCAGAGTTACTGAACATGCTCTTGACTACTGAGCAGACTCAGTCTCGTGAGAAGGGAACGCCTTCATCCTCTGTCCTCATGGTTCCTTCTAGGAACAAGAAGAAGGGGAAGAAGGGCAAAGCCCCTGTCAAGAGCTACAACAAGGCTTTGAAGCAAAAAGTAAAGCAGTCGAAGGAATACAGATGTTTCCATTGTGGCCAGCTGGGTCACTGGAAAAAGGACTGTAAAGCGCTCCATGGAGATAAGAAGGGAAGCAACTCTTTCGCTTCTGGCTCAGGTATTTTCGTGACTGAAGTCATGGTTTCTTCTTCTATTTCATGGGTGTTAGACACTGCATGTGGAGTTCACATTTGTTCAAATGTACAGGAACTCAAGAGAAGAAGACAGGTGGGACAGCATGAGGTGGACCTACGAGTAGGAAACGGGGCACGGGTTGCTGCTGTTGCTGTAGGAGTTTATCACATCTCTTTACCATCTGGTCTTGTATTAGAACTAGACAATTGTTATTTTGTACCAAGCATAACTAAGAATATTATCTCTATTCCTGCTCTTGTCAGGAAAGGGTTTTCCTTTGAATGCAAGATTTCAAAGTGTTACATTTCTTTTGATAATATTGTTTATGCTACTGGGTCAATTAACAATGGGTTATTCATGTTGGACATAGAATGTTCTATACAACAGATTGATGTTAAGAAAGCCAAGTATGCTGATGACAGCACCTTGCTATGGCATAGTCGTTTAGGCCATATTAACAAGAAGCGCATTAAGCGGTTGCATGACTATGGACTGCTGGGATCATTCTCCTATGAGGAGCTTGATACATGCAAAGCTTGTTTAATGGGTAAAATGACGAAGTCTCCTTTTTCCAACAAAGGTCAAAGGGCTTCAGGTTTACTTGACCTCATTCACAGTGATGTGTGTGGGCCATTTAGTAAACATGCCAGAGGTGGCTATTCATACTTCATTACCTTTACTGATGATTTCAGTAGGTATGGTTATGTCTATCTTATGAGACATAAGAGTGAATCTTTTGACAAGTTCAAAGAGTTCAAAAATGAAGTACAAAATCAGCTAGGCCGAAATATCAAGGCACTTCGCTCAGATCGAGGTGGAGAATACTTGAGTCATGAGTTTACTGACTATCTGAAGGAGTGTGGGATTATCTCACAGCTCACTCCGCCAGGAACACCACAATGGAATGGTGTGTCCGAGAGGAGAAATAGAACATTACTGGATATGGTTCGTTCTGAAAGTCCCCTAAACAAGGGGGGGGGGGCGAAACCCTACTGGCGCATATGGAGGTTTTAAAGCAGCGGAATGGATTTCTAGGGATCGATTGCATGAGATATGATCAACTACAAAAACCCCGATTGCAAACATAAGAAGGATCATACCATCGCCATCCTTTGGATGGTGCCTTGGAAGCAAAGATCGAAAGGGATCTTCTCCAAAAGTGACGCACACAAGGTGATGCCGCCTACTCTTTGTTGATCCTTGTGCTAGCAAGGTTCTTCAAAGGTCTTTGTCGTATGAAAGGGAAGATAAGATTTTCCTTGCTTGGCGAGACCTCTCCCTTGTCGTCAAGAAGCTCTACCACATGAATGTGTCAAGAACCAAAAAACCAACAGGCGACAAGAGGGCGAGAGGGAGGCGTGAAGAGAGGCGACGTGAGATGTGGTCACGTAAGTGACATGCTATCTAAAAATAGCAAAACCACTTCTCATCATGAAATGCGCTCATGAACAAATCGCAAATCTCTTCTCCCATGAACCATGCGCTCACTTGATGAGCTGGTTCAATTTGGTTTGGTTCAAAGACCAATTAACCCAAGCCATTTTGGTCTAGATCACAATAAACCCTAAAGGTTCAAGATCTAACCGTTCATCTCTTGATGCTCTTGATCTCACCGATCTAGCATCCATTCTCTCAATCAAAGCTTACCGATCTTAAGCCCTAATCAATCAAACATGATCAGACCAGATCTCACTTACAATCAGAGATTAAATCCCTTTAAACTGAATCCAAACAATTCAGTCCACACGATTTGACTTAAGTAAGCCATATCATCAAATTGTGCGACCCTAAGGGTTTCCTTTAAATGTCGGTAACGACAACTCACGTTATCACGATCAGTGAGGGGTATCTAGCAACACATCACTGTCTCCCGATATAAAGGAAAGATTCTTCCAAGACTACACCCAAACCACAGCACAAGTGTGAATCTACTTCACAAGGCATACATGTTTCCTTTGCCACTGGATGTTCTTATTGGACAAGCGTGTCAAGCCTGTAACTCCAATATGATGAGCATGATTAGATCAGATGAACATAGTCACCTGGGTATGGCCATACACTTTCTCAATCATCTCATTCAAGGATGCCCCTTTAGAACATCACACTCCAATCAAGGAGACGGCAATCCTATATCTATCACTAGTGTCCTAACCTGACTCATGATCATTATCCAAGATAGTCTATAACCATTATGTTTCAAATGATATTGAACTACCTCAAAACAATGACAATCATCATTTAGAAACAGAAGTGATCTCAAGTCAGAGGACATGTGCCACTTGTTGCAAACAAGGATTATTCACATTGTGACAAGCAATTGAATATCCTAGTAGGGTCTGTCCAGTACATCCAATGTACCCATGAGTCTACATCTTATTCCATGCTCGAAGCATCCTATAAGATTAGAACACATATTAGTCTCAATCATATCAAGGCTGTCTCATGTTCACCAAGATATCTCGACTAAGGACATTACAGCATGTCAGCCAAGCTGAACAGCATTGAGACATTATTCAGAAGCACATTTATTGCAGCAGACAATGTAACAAACTAAATAACAACCATTGCCTTTATAAACATAAGAGTTTATACATGATACTGAAAGAATCCCAAGGCCTCAAACATTAGCCTTAAGGGCATACCCCAATAATCTCCCACTTGCACTTAATCTAATGGTTGAGAAATCTCAAACCCATATTATTACAGTGCTTCTCATGCTTCTGCTGCGCCAGAGGCTTGGTAAGCGGGTCAGCCAGATTGTCATCTGTATGAACCTTGCAGATTTTGATCTCACCACGATCTATGATCTCCCGGATCAAGTGAAACCGTCTCTGTATGTGCTTGGACTTCTGGTGCGACCGTGGTTCCTTTGCTTGTGCGATTGCTCCAGTGTTATCACAGAAGATAACCAATAGATCTGCACTCGAAGGAACAACACCAAGTTCTTGAACGAACTTACGAATCCACACTGCCTCCTTGGATGCTTCCGAGGCTGCAACATACTCGGCTTCTGTTGTGGAATCAGCAACGATAGACTGTTTGAAACTTTTCCACACCACTGCTCCTCCATTCAAGCTAAAAACATAGCCAGATTGCGATCAAAAATCATCCTGGTCAGATTGGAACGAAGCGTCAGTATATCCTTCAATACTGAGTTCTTCCTGACCTCCATATATCAAGAACATATCTTTGGTCCTCCGAAGATATTTCAAAATGTTCTTGACTGCAATCCAGTGCGCCTGACCTGGATTACTTTGGAATCGACTGGTCACGCTTAACCCGTAAGCGACGTCTGGGCGAATACATAACATCGCATACATAATGGACCCAATAGCCGAAGCATAAGGCGTATTGTCCATTTCATCTTTCTCAGTCTGTGTTTGTGGACACTGACTCTTTGAAAGATTCAGACCATGTCTGACTGGAAGATATCCTCTTTTAGAATTCTCTAAATGAAATCTCTCCAGGACTTTATCGATGTAAGTACTTTGGCACAGCCCGAGAAGCCTCTTAGATCTATCCCTGTAGATCTTCACACCTAACACATAGGCTGCTTCTCCTAGATCTTTCATCTGGAAACATTTTCTTAACCATGCTTTAACAGCATGCAGTTCAGGAATATCGTTTCCAATGATTAAGATATCATCGACGTAGAGGACTAGGAAAGTAATCACGCTCCCACTAAACCTCTTATATACACACGGGTCATCTTCATTCTTGATGAAACCAAATTCACATATTGATTCATCAAAACGAATATTCCAGCTTCTAGATGCTTGCTTAAGTCCATAAATGGACTTCTTTAACTTGCATATTTTATGACGATCTGATGGATTAGTGAAACCTTCAGCTTGTGTCATACACACATCCTCATCCAGTTTTCCATTAAGGAAAGTGGTCTTCACATCCATTTGCTAGATCTCATAATCGTAATATGCTGCTATCGCAAGAATAATCCGAATTGACTTGAACATGGCTACAGGAGAGAAAGTTTCATCATAATCTATCCCGTAGATTTGTTTGAAACCTTTCGCAACTAGCCTGCCTTTATAGGTAACCACGTTACCATCCATGTCAATCTTCTTCTTGAAGATCCATTTACAGCCTATAGGGATTACTCCCGGAGGCGGATCAACCAAATCCCAAACTTGGTTATCTGACATGGAGTCCATCTCGGCTCGCATAGCTTCAAGCCACCTAGATGACTCCGGTCCACTGACCGCATCCGCATAAGTAAGGGGTTCATCATTATCAATGATGTAGACTCCGTCATAGCGCTCAGGCTATCGACGGATCCTTCCCGATCTACGCGGTTCCCGTGATATCTGAGCCTCAGGTTGTTCAATAACCTGTTCTACTGGCTCAGGCTCATCCAACTGTGCTTGACTACTTTGTCCTCCCTCTGGATTCTCATCCAACTTAATTTCTCTCCCACTGGCTTCTTGCAGAAGAAACTCCTTCTCAAGAAAAATAGCCGTCCGAGCAACAAATAGTTTGTTCTCTTTGGGATCGTAGAAATAATAACCCTTAGTTTCCTTAGGGTAACCGACAAAGATGCATTTGTCAGATCTGCTCTCCAGTTTCCCAGAGGCGAGCTTTTTGACATAAGCCTCGCAACCCCAGATCTTAATAAATGTCAAGCTTGGCTGTTTCCCATACCATAACTCATATGGAGTCTTTGAAACTGCCTTGGATGGCACTCGGTTTAGTACCTTTGCAGCTGTTTCCAGTGCAAATCCCCAAAAGGAGTAAGGTAGAGTAGCCTGACTCATCATAGAACGAACCATATCCAGTAAGGTTCTGTTCCTCCTCTCGGACACACCATTCCATTACGGTGTTCCTGGTGGAGTGAGCTATGAGATAGTCCCACACTCCTTCAGATAGTCAGTAAACTCTCGACTTAGGTATTCACCACCTCGATCTGAGCGAAGTGCCTTGATATTTCGGCCTAGCTGATTCTGTACTTCATTTTTGAACTCTTTGAACTTGTCAAAAGATTCACTCTTATGTCTCATCAGATAGACATAACCATATCTACTGAAATCATCAGTAAAGGTAATGAAGTATGAATAGCCACCTCAGGCATGTTTACTAAATGGCCCACACACATCACTGTGTATAAGGTCAAGTAAACCTGAAGCCCTTTGACCTTTATGAGGAAAAGGAGACTTCGTCATTTTACCCAATAAACAAGCTTTGCATGTATCAATCTACTCATAGGAGAATGATCCCAGCAGTCCATGATCATGCAACCGCTTAATGCGTTTCTTGTTAATATGGCCTAAACGACTATGCCATAGCAAGGTGCTGTCATCAGCATACTTGGCTTTCTTATTATCAATGTTTTGTATAGAACATTCCATGTCCAACATGAATAACCCATTGTTAATTGACCCAGTAGCATAAACAATATTATCAAGAGAAAGATAACACTTTGAAGTCTTGCATTCAAAGGAAAACCCTTTCCTGACAAGAGCAGGAATAGAGATAATATTTTTCGTAATGCTTGGTACAAAGTAACAATTGTCTAGTTCCAATACAAGTCCAGATGGTAATGAGATGTAATAAACTCCTACAGCAACAGCAGCAACCCGTGCCCCGTTTCCAACTCGTAGGTCCACCTCATGCTGTCCCACCTGTCTTCTTCTCTTGAGTTCCTGTACATTTGAACAAATGTGAACTCCACATGCAGTGTCCAACACCCATGAAATAGAAGAAGAAGATATCATGACTTCAGTCACAAAAATACCTGAGCCAGAAGCGATGCTTCCCTTCTTGTCTCCTTGGAGCGCTTTACAGTCCTTTTTCCAGTGACCCAGCTGGCCACAATGGAAACATCTGTATTCCTTTGACCGCTTAACCTTCTGTTTCAGAGCCTTGTTGTAGTTCTTGACTGGGGCATTGCCCTTCTTCCCCTTCTTCTTGTTCCTGGAAGGGAACATCAAGACAGAGGTTGAAGGCTTTCCCTTTAGAGTCTCCTCCGTAGTCAAGAGCATATTCAGCAACTCTGCCGGAGTACAGTCGATCTTGTTCATATTAAAATTAATAATGAACGGATCGAAAGAGGCCGGGAGAGACTGCAGAATAATGTCTACAGCAAGCTCCTGATTGATGGTATGCCCCAGTTTCTCTAGAGCCTCTTTGTGCCCAATCATCTTGAGCACATGAGCTCCCACTGGACTCCCTTCAGCCAGTTTGCTCTGAAAGAAAAGCTTGGTCAAATTATAGCGTTCAGTCCTCGCCTGTGCAGCATATAGCATCTTGAGGTTTGCTATAATTTCTATAGCAGACATATCCTCATGCTGACGCTGCAGTTGTTGCATCATAGACGCGAGCATCAGGCAAGCAACATCAATGCTATCATTGACATGCTTTTCATAGGCTTCCCGAACCGCCCTTGCGGCGTTCGGAGCGGGTTGAGGCGGTATAGCCGTCTCGAGGACATACAATTTCCTCTCAGCCTTAAGAACAATCTTAAGGTGTCCGTACCAGTCTGAGAAGTTTGGCCCAGCAAACTTCTCCCTTTCCAGTAGGGATCGCACATTGAAGCTCATGGTGTTCGTTGCTGCAGGAATCTACAACAATGCAAGAACAGCAAGGTCAGTATCAATGTTTAGAATCAATCCAGGACTTAAGAAAGATTCTTTTCTCACTATTTTATCTGACTGAAAAATCCATTAAAACAGTCCGAAAGAGTAAGACTCTTTTAGTGAGATGGGATCCAGATTTCATACTTGGTCTCCGCGTCCCGCTCAGGCGAGATAAGATGCACAGAGAGTACAAGCACTAATTTCTGGTAGGCAGTCCCTGCCAATCACCAACCCGTGCGATTCCCCTTCATCTGGGCAATCCAGCCCACTGTGCCAACTGAGTTGGTACAACACAGTCTCTGATCCCACAGATGGCTGCCTCCATATAGCTCACATATGCCCCATATGTAGCCTACATGGTCAAGCTGACCTGACCTACTCCCTGGACCACCACGTGCTATGCTGAGCAACGAGAAGCGATAAATCCCTTCCCTGTAACACGCAGGTGTAATCACACACCGTCTGAAGATAGATGGGCGTGCCCACTGAGTGGGTACAACACGGCCCCAACGATAGTCAGAACAGTGAGGTTTCGCATCAGAAGGCTTACGTGCTTGATATTATAGCGTTGGATTTTAACGGTCTTTTATCTTCTTAACTATCATGCAAACCCTATGGCGATAGCAGAAGATTAAATCATGCAATTCTAATTATAAAAACGATAAGTAGAAAGCATGCTGATCTTATGTGGTAAAAGCCCATTAACCCTAAGTAAGACCTTAATTTTAACTTAAGTCTTCACTTGAGCTCTTCATGGGTCTTTTGCATCTCATCTGGCCCAACCCAGGGCCCAAGCGCCCACTGCAGCTCAGGTGCGCCCACCAGGTAAATGCACCTGTCCCAAAGTCGAACCCTGGACCTCCCACCTGGTCAAGCCACTGCTGCATGTGCCTCTGCCATCTGTGCTCTGTGCTCTTGTCTGATTAAAATTACAATTTAATCTATCTAGACAAGATTGACACGCAGGTCAATTACACAATAAATTAATTAAAATGTGATGCGCACATCACAAAAATAATAATTTATAATTAATCCAGGCTCGCAGGCCCCAGCACAGCACACATTAACACGGGCAGCCCACATAAGATTAAATAAACAAGCATATGCTTACAATCAACATGTGATCCAATAAGAAAATAAAATTTTGAAAAACCGCATTGGCATCATTTTATTTTTCCTTATGTGCCCTACTACCTTACAACGGTCCATTATTAGGGATCCACTCATCAGACCTAGTCAGATCCACTGCCCTTGCATGCACCAAGTCCTAACTGACTTGAGTCGACCAAATGGTCAATCATGCATGCGCCAAGGGCTGAACGACCTCATGAGTTCTGGCAAGCGGGTGTGACCCCGGGCCTAAACCATGTGCGTTCACAGGTTGTCTCAACCAGACATCGCTACACGCCTGTCCGCAGTCGACCTATAGCTACCTCGTGCTTGCGCATAGGTGCCATCTGGTCGACCCATCTAGGCTGTCAGATAGTCTGATCAGACTGGTTGGATCTTGACTAGACTGTGACTTCAACCCTAATAACCCGTCTAAGGGTTTAAAGTAGGCGCCACTTAGATCTAATGGTAAGCACGCAAGTCATTAAGTTTTGTGAAAAACATCAACAACAATATGAAAGAAGCGCTACCTTCATACATGCGCCAAGATTAATATACAACATGTAAGTTTTCGCATGTAACCTATAGATCTAGCAATATGGCACAAACATGGATCACAAATCAAACATAGCAATCATATTAACATGCATAAGAACCTGGCTCTGATACCAGTTGAAAGTCCCCTAAACAAGGGGGGGGGGCGAAACCCTACTGGCGCATATGGAGGTTTTAAAGCAGCGGAATGGATTTCTAGAGATCGATTGCATGAGATATGATCAACTACAAAAACCCCGATTGCAAACATAAGAAGGATCATACCATCGCCATCCTTTGGATGGTGCCTTGGAAGCAAAGATCGAAAGGGATCTTCTCCAAAAGTGACGCACACAAGGTGATGCCGCCTACTCTTTGTTGATCCTTGTGCTAGCAAGGTTCTTCAAAGGTCTTTGTCGTATGAAAGGGAAGATAAGATTTTCCTTGCTTGGCGAGACCTCTCCCTTGTCGTCAAGAAGCTCTACCACACGAATGTGTCAAGAACCAAAAAACCAACAGGCGACAAGAGGGCGAGAGGGAGGCGTGAAGAGAGGCGACGTGAGATGTGGTCACGTAAGTGACATGCTATCTAAAAATAGCAAAACCACTTCTCATCATGAAATGCGCTCATGAACAAATCGCAAATCTCTTCTCCCATGAACCATGCGCTCACTTGATGAGCTAGTTCAATTTGGTTTGGTTCAAAGACCAATTAACCCAAGCCATTTTGGTCTAGATCACAATAAACCCTAAAGGTTCAAGATCTAACCGTTCATCTCTTGATGCTCTTGATCTCACCGATCTAGCATCCATTCTCTCAATCAAAGCTTACCGATCTTAAGCCCTAATCAATCAAACATGATCAGACCAGATCTCACTTACAATCAGAGATTAAATCCCTTTAAACTGAATCCAAACAATTCAGTCCACACGATATGACTTAAGTAAGCCATATCATCAAATTGTGCGACCCTAAGGGTTTCCTTTAAATGTCGGTAACGACAACTCACGTTATCACGATCAGTGAGGGGTATCTAGCAACACATCACTGTCTCCCGATATAAAGGAAAGAGTCTTCCAAGACTACACCCAAACCACAGCACAAGTGTGAATCTACTTCACAAGGCATACATGTTTCCTTTGCCACTGGATGTTCTTATTGGACAAGCGTGTCAAGCCTGTAACTCCAATATGATGAGCATGATTAGATCAGATGAACATAGTCACCTGGGTATGGCCATACAATTTCTCAATCATCTCATTCAAGGGGGCCCCTTTAGAACATCACACTCCAATCAAGGAGACGGAAATCCTATATCTATCACTAGTCTCCTAACCTAACTCATGATCATTATCCAAGATAGTCTATAACCATTATGTTTCAAATGATATTGAACTACCTCAAAACAATGACAATCATCATTTAGAAACAGAAGTGATCTCAAGTCAGAGGACATGTGCCACTTGTTGCAAACAAGGATTATTCACATTGTGACAAGCAATTGAATATCCTAGTAGGGTCTGTCCAGTACATCCAATGTACCCATGAGTCTACATCTTATTCCATGCTCGAAGCATCCTATAAGATTAGAACACATATTAGTCTCAATCATATCAAGGCTGTCTCATGTTCACCAAGATATCTCGACTAAGGACATTACAGCATGTCAGCCAAGCTGAATAGCATTGAGACATTATTCAGAAGCACACTTATTGCAGCAGACAATGTAACAAACTGAATAACAACCATTGCCTTTATAAACATAAGAGTTTATACATGATACTGAAAGAATCCCAAGGCCTCAAACATTAGCCTTAAGGGCATACCCCAACACGTTCTATGATGAGTCAGGCTACTCTACCTTACTCCTTTTGGGGATTTGCACTAGAAACAGCTGCAAAGGTACTAAACCGAGTGCCATCCAAGGCCGTTTCAAAGACTCCATATGAGTTATGGTATGGGAAACAGCCGAGCTTGACATTTATTAAGATCTAGGGTTGCGAGGCTTATGTCAAAAAGCTCGCCTCTGGGAAACTAGAGAGCAGATCTGAGAAATATATCTTTGTCGGTTACCCTAAGGAAACTAAGGGTTATTATTTCTACGATCCCAAAGAGAACAAAGTATTTATTGCTCGGACGGCTATTTTTCTTGAGAAAGAATTTCTTCTGCAAGAAGCCAGTGGGAGAGAAATAAAGCTGGATGAGAATCCAGATGAATGACAAAGTAGTCAAGCACAGTTGGATGAGCCTGAGCCAGTAGATCAGGTTATTGAACAACCTGAGGCTCAGATATCACGGGAACCGCGAAGATCGGGAAGGATCCGTCGACAGCCTGAGCGCTATGACAGAGTCTACATCATTGATGATGAACCCCTCACTTATGCGTATGCGGTCAGTGGACCGGAATCAGCAAGATGGCTTGAAGCTATGCGAGCCGAGATGGACTCCATGTCAGATAACCAAGTATGGGATTTGGTTGATCCGCCTCCGGGAGTAATCCCTATAGGCTGTAAATGGATCTTCAAGAAGAAGATTGACATGGATGGTAACGTGGTTACCTATAAAGGCAGGCTAGTTGCGAAAGGTTTCAAACAAATCTATGGGATAGATTATGATGAAACTTTCTCTCCTGTAGCTATGTTCAAGTCTATTCGGATTATTCTCGCGATAGCGGCATATTATGATTATGAGATCTGGCAGATGGATGTGAAGACCGCTTTCCTTAATGGAAAATTAGAAGAGGATGTGTATATGACACAACCTGAAGGTTTCACTAATCCATCGGATCGTCATAAAATATGCAAATTAAAGAAGTCCATTTATGGACTTAAACAAGCATCAAGAAGCTGGAATATTCGTTTTGATGAATCAATCTGTGAATTTGGTTTCATCAAGAATGAAGATGACCCTTGTGTATATAAGAGGTTTAGTGGGAGCGTGATTACTTTCCTAGTCCTCTACGTCGATGATATCTTAATCATTGGAAACGATATTCCTGAACTACATGCGGTCAAAGCATGGTTAAGAAAATGTTTCCAGATGAAAGATTTAGGAGAAGCAGCCTATGTATTAGGTGTGAAGATCTACAGAGATAGATCTAAGAGTCTTCTCGGGTTGTGCTAGAGTACTTACATCGATAAAGTCCTGGAGAGATTCCATTTAGAAAATTCTAAAAGAGGATATCTTCCAGTCAGACATGGTCTGAATCTTTCAAAGAGTCAGTGTCCACAAACACGGACTGAGAAAGATGAAATGGACAATACGCCTTATGCTTCGGCTATTGGATCCATTATGTATGCGATGTTGTGTACTCGCCCAGACGTTGCTTACGGGTTAAGCGTGACCAGTCGATTCCAAAGTAATCCAGGGAAGGCACACTGGATTGCGGTCAAGAACATTTTGAAATATCTTCGGAGGACCAAAGATATGTTCTTGATATATGGAGGTCAGGAAGAACTCAGTATTGAAGGATATACTTGAAAGAACTCCTTTCATGAGGGGGGCGAAACCCTAAACATGCGCATATGAAACCTTTTGCATGGGCGGAAAGAAGGGCTTCCTAGGATCGCATGCTTCATATATGATCAACTTAAATCACATAGGATCTTAGATGGAATCATACCATAGCCATTGTAAGGATGGCGACTTGGAAGGGAAAGAGGCAAGTGCTTCTTCTCCAAAGTGTGCGCACACAAGAGGATGATGACTACTCCTTGTGTTCCTTGTGCTAGCAAGGTTCTCCAAGGGTGCTTGTCGAATGGAAGGGATGAGATGAGATGTCTCTTGCTCGGCCGAGAGCCCCTTGTCAAATCCTCTCCTTGTCGTGAAGAACACACTTCGCCACACGAGAAGAATGAGAGAGGAAGAATAGGCGAGCGACGTTACAAGGTGGAAGCGTTTTCTATTTGGAAAACCGACTTCCCAATATGGTAAGTCCTCAATGTTTCATGCGTTCACACGTTGTGAACCATCGAAACTTTCTTTCTCCCATTGAACCAAGCGTTCACCTAGTGAACCGGTTCTAATTATTGGGTTATTTGTCTTTGGTTCAAAAAAACCAAATTAGGCCAAGCGTTGGTCTAGATCTTCTATGAACCAAATGGCTCAAGATCTAACCGCACATCTCGAGATGCTCTTGATCTCACCGATCTAGCATCCAATCTCTCGATCGAAGCTTACCGATCCCGAGCCCTAATCAATCACACATGATCAGACCAGATCTCACTTACAATCAGAGTTTAAATCCCTTTAAACTGAACCCAAACAATTCAGTCCACACGATCTGACTTAAGTAAGCCATATCATCAAATTGTGCGACCCTAAGGGTTTCCTTCAAATGTCGGTAACGATAACTTATGTTATCACGATCAGTGAGGGGTATCTAGCAACACATCACTGTCTCCCGATATAAAGGAAAGAGTCTTCCAAGACTACACCCAAACCACAGCACAAGTGTGAATCCACTTCACGAGGCATACATGTTTCCTTTGCCACTGGATGTTCTTATTGGACAAGCGTGTCAAGCCTGTAGCTCCAATATGATGAGCATGATTAGACCAGATGAACATAGTCACCTGGGTATGGCCATACACTTTGTCAATCATCTCATTCAGGGGGGCCCCTTTAGAACATCACACTCCAATCAAGGAGACGGCAATCCTCTATCTATCACTAGTGTCCTAACCTGACTCATGATCATTATCCAAGATAGTCTTATAACCATTATGTTTCAAATGATATTGAACTACCTCAAAACAATGACAATCATCATTTAGAAACACAAGTGATCTCAAGTCAGAGGACATGTGCCACTTGTTGCAAACAAGGATTATTCACATTGTGACAAGCAATTGAATATCCTAGTAGGGTCTGTCCAGTACATCCAATGTACCCATGAGTCTACATCTTATTCCATGCTCGAAGCACCCTATAAGATTAGAACACATATTAGTCTCATACATATCAAGGCTGTCTCATGTTCACCAAGATATCTCGACTAAGGACATTACAGCATGTCAGCCAAGCTGAACAGCATTGAGACATTATTCAGAAGCACACTTATTGCAGCAGACAATGTAACAAACTGAATAACAACCATTGCCTTGATAAACATAAGAGTTTATACATGAAACTGATATAATCCCAAGGCCTCAAACATTAGCCTTAAGGGCATACCCCAACAATCTCCCACTTGCACTTAATCTAATGGTTGAGAAATCTCAAACCCATGTTATTACAGTGCTTCTCATGCTTCTGCTGCGCCAGAGGCTTGGTATGCGGGTCAGCCAGATTGTCATCTGTATGAACCTTGCAGATTTTGATCTTGCCACGATCAATGATCTCCCGGATCAAGTGAAACCGTCTCTGTATGTTCTTGGACTTCTGGTGTGACCGTGGTTCCTTTGCTTGTGCGATTGCTCCAGTGTTATCACAAAAGATAACCAAAGGATCTGCACTCGAAGGAACAACACCAAGTTCTTGAACGAACTTACGAATCCACACTACCTCCTTAGATGCTTCTGAGGCTGCAACATACTCGGCTTCTGTTGTGGAATCAGCAACAATAGACTGTTTGAAACTTTTCCACACCACTGCTCCTCCATTCAAGCTAAAAACATAGCCTGATTGCGATCGGAAATCATCCTGGTCCGATTGGAACGAAGCGTCAGTATATCCTTCAATACTGAGTTCTTCCTGACCACCACATATCAAGAACATATATTTGGTCCTCCGAAGATATTTTAAAATGTTCTTGACTGCAATCCAGTGCGCCTGACCTGGATTACTTTGGAATTGACTGGTCACGCTTAACCCGTAAGCGACGTCTGGGCGAGTACATAACATCGCATACATAATGGACCCAATAGCCGAAGCATAAGGCGTATTGTCCATTTCATCTTTCTCAGTCTGTGTTTGTGGACACTGACTCTTTGAAAGATTCAGACCATGTCTGACTGGAAGATATCCTCTTTTAGAATTCTCTAAATGGAATCTCTCCAGGACTTTATCGATGTAAGTACTCTGGCACAGCCCGAGAAGCCTCTTAGATCTATCTCTGTAGATCTTCACACCTAATACATAGGCTGCTTCTCCTAGATCTTTCATCTGGAAACATTTTCTTAACCATGCTTTAACAGCATGCAGTTCAGGAATATCGTTTCCAATGATTAAGATATCATCGACGTAGAGGACTAGGAAAGTAATCACGCTCCCACTAAACCTCTTATATACACACGGGTCGTCTTCATTCTTGATGAAACCAAATTCACATATTGATTCATCAAAACGAATATTCCAACTTCTTGATGCTTGTTTAAGTCCATAAATGGACTTCTTTAACTTGCATATTATATGACGATCTGATGGATTAGTGAAACCTTCAGGTTGTGTCATATACACATCCTCATCCAGTTTTCCATTAAGGAAAGCGGTCTTCACATCCATTTGCCAGATCTCATAATCGTAATATGCTGCTATCGCAAGAATAATCTGAATTGACTTGAACATGGCTACAGGAGAGAAAGTTTCATCATAATCTATCCCGTAGATTTGTTTGAAACCTTTCGCAACTAGCCTGCCTTTATAGGTAACCACGTTACCATCCATGTCAATCTTCTTCTTGAAGATCCATTTACAGCCTATAGGGATTACTCCCGGAGGCGGATCAACCAAATCCCAGACTTGGTTATCTGACATGGAGTCCATCTCGGCTCGCATAGCTTCAAGCCATCTAGCTGACTCCGGTCCACTGACCGGATCCGCATAAGTAAGGGGTTCATCATTATCAATGATGTAGACTCCGTCATAGCGCTCAGGCTGTCGACGGATCCTTCCCGATCTTCGCGGTTCCCGCGATATCTGAGCCTCAGGTTGTTCAATAACCTATTCTACTGGCTCAGGCTCATCCAACTGTGCTTGACTACTTTGTCCTTCCTCTGGATTCTCATCCAGTTTTATTTCTCTCCCACTGGCTTCTTGAAGAAGAAACTCCTTCTCAAGAAAAATGGCCGTCCGAGCAACAAATACTTTGTTCTCTTTGGGATCATAGAAATAATAACCCTTAGTTTCCTTAGGGTAACCGACAAAGATACATTTCTCAGATCTGCTCTCTAGTTTCCCAGAGGCGAGCTTTTTGACATAAGCCTCGCAACCCCAGATCTTAATAAATGTCAAGCTCGGCTGTTTCCCATACCATAACTCATATGGAGTCTTTGAAACTGCCTTGGATGGCACTCGGTTTAGTACCTTTGCAGCTGTTTCCAGCGCAAATCCCCAAAAGGAGTAAGGTAGAGTAGCTTGACTCATCATTGAACGAACCATATCCAGTAAGGTTCTGTTCCTCCTCTCGGACACACCATTCCACTGCGGTGTTCCTGGTGGAGTGAGCTGTGAGATAATCCCACACTCCTTCAGATAGTCAGTAAACTCACGACTTAGGTATTCTCCACCTCGATCTGAGCGAAGTGCCTTGATATTTCGGCCTAGCTGATTCTGTACTTCATTTTTGAACTCTTTGAACTTGTCAAAAGATTCACTCTTATGTCTCATTAAATAGACATACCCATATCTACTGAAATCATCAGTAAAGGTAATGAAGTACGAATAGCCACCTCTGGCATGTTTACTAAATGGCCCACACACATCACTGTGTATAAGGTCAAGTAAACCTGAAGCCCTTTGACCTTTGTTAGAAAAAGGAGACTTCGTCATTTTACCCATTAAACAAGCTTTGCATGTATCAATCTCCTCATAGGAGAATGATCCCAGCAGTCCATGATCATGCAACCGCTTAATGCGCTTCTTGTTAATATGGCCTAAACGACTATGCCATAGCAAGGTGCTGTCATCAGCATACTTGGCTTTCTTATTATCAATGTTTTGTATAGAACATTCCATGTCCAACATGAATAACCCATTGTTAATTGATCCAGAAGCATAAACAATATTATCATAAGAAATCACACACTTTGAAATATTGCATTCAAAGGAAAAACCTTTCCTGACAAGAGCAGGAATAGAGATAATATTTTTCGTAATGCTTGGTACAAAGTAACAATTGTCTAGTTCGAATACAAGTCCAGATGGTAATGAGATGTAATAAACTCCTACAGCAACAGCAGCAACCCGTGCCCCGTTCCCAACTCGTAGGTCCACCTCATGCTGTCCCACCTGTCTTCTTCTCTTGAGTTCCTATACATTTGAACAAATGTGAACTCCACATGCAGTGTCCAACACCCATGAAATAGAAGAAGAGGATATCATGACTTCAGTCACGAAAATACCTGAGCCAGAAGCGATGCTTCCCTTCTTGTCTCCTTGGAGCGCTTTACAGTCCTTTTTCCAGTGACCCAGCAGGCCACAATAGAAACATCTGTTGTCCTTCGACCGCTTCACCTTTTGTTTCAGAGCCTTGCTGTAGTTCTTGACAGGGGCTTTGCCCTTTTTCCCCTTCTTCTTGTTCCTGGAAGGGAACATCAAGACAGAGGTTGAAGGCTTTCCCTTTAGAGTCTCCTCTGTAGTCAAGAGCATATTCAACAACTCTGCCGGAGTACAGTCGATCTTGTTCATATTAAAATTAATAATGAACGGATCGAAAGAGGCCGGGAGAAACTGCAGAATAATGTCTACTGCAAGCTCCTGATTGATGGTATGCCCCAGTTTCTCTAGAGCCTCTTTGTGCCCAATCATCTTGAGCACGTGAGCTCCCACTGGACTCCCTTCAGCCAGTTTGCTCTGAAAGAAAAGCTTGGTCAAATTATAGCGTTCAGTCCTCGCCTGTGCAGCATACAGCATCTTGAGGTTTGCTATAATTTCTATAGCAGACATATCCTCATGCTGACGCTGCAGCTGTGGCGTCATAGACGCTAGCATCAGGCAAGCGACATCAATTCCATCATTGACATGCTTTTCATAGGCATCCCGAACCGCCCTTGCGGCGTTCGGAGCGGGTTGAGGCGGTATAGCCGTCTCGAGGACATACAGTTTTCTCTCAGCCTTAAGAACAATCTTAAGGTGTCCGTACCAGTCCGAGAAGTTTGGCCCAGCAAACTTCTCCCTTTCCAGTAGGGATCGCACATTTAAGCTCATGGTGTTCGTTGCTGCAGGAATCTACAACAATGCAAGAACAGCAAGGTCAGTATCAATGTTTAGAATCAATCCAGGACTTAAGAAAGATTCTTTTCTCACTATTTTATCTGACTGAAAAATCCATTAAAACAGTCCGAAAGAGTAAGACTCTTTTAGTGAGATGGGATCCAGATTTCATACTTGGTCTCCGCGTCCCGCTCAGGCGAGATAAGATGCACAGAGAGTACAAGCACTAATTTCTGGTAGGCAGTCCCTGCCAATCGCCAACCCGTGCGATTCCCCTTCATCTGGGCAATCCAGCCGACTGTGCCAACTGAGTTGGTACAACACAGTCTCTGATCCCACAGCTGGCTGCCTCCATTTAGCTCACATATGCCCCATATGTAGCCTACATGGTCAAGCTGACCTGACCTACTCCCTGGACCACCACGTGCTATGCTGAGCAACGAGAAGCGATAAATCCCTTCTCTGTAACACGCAGGTGAAATCACACACCGTCTGAAGATAGATGGGCGTGCCCACTGAGTGGGTACAACACGGCCCCAACGATAGTCAGAACAGTGAGGTTTCGCGTCAGAAGGCTTTCGTGCTTGATATTTTAGCGTTGGATTTTAACGGTCTTTTATCTTCTTAACTATCATACATAACCTATGGCGATAGCAGAAGATTAAATCATGCAATTCTAATTATATAAACAATAAGTAGAAAGCATGCTGATCTTATGTGGTAAAAGCTCATAAGCCTAGGTAAGACCTTAATTTAACTTAAGTCTTCACAAGAGCTCTTCATGGGTCTTTTGCATCCCATCTGGTCCCCAAACCAGGGCCCAAGCGCCCACTGCAGCTCAGGTGCGCCCACCAGGTAAATGCGCCTGTCCCAGAGTCGAACCCTGGACCTCCCACCTGGTTAAGCCACTGCTGCATGTGCCAATGCCATGTGTGCTCTGTGCTCTTGTCTGATTAAAATTACAATTTAATCTATCTAGACAAGATTGACTCGCAGGTCAATAACACATTATAAATTAAATAACATGTGATGCGCAGATCACAATAAAATTCATTTACAAATTAATCCCAGGCACACAGGCCCCAGCACAGCACACATTAAAAGGGCAACCCACATAAGATGAAATAAACAAGCATTATGGCATCCAACCAACATGTGATCCAAATAAGAAAATAAAAAATTTTGAAAACCCATTGGCATCAATTTTAATTTTCTTATGTGCCTTACTACCTTACAACGGTCCATTACTAGGGATCCACTCATCAGACCTAGTCTTATCCACTGCCCTTGCATGCACCAAGTCCTAACTGACTTGCGTTGACCTAATGGTCAACCATGCATGCGCTGGGCTGAACAACCCTCATGAGTTCTGGCAAACGGGTGTGACCCCGGGCCTAACTCATTTGGCGTTCACTGGTTGTCTCAACCAGACCTCGCTACACACCTGTCTGCAGTCGACCTATAGCCACCATGTGCTTGCGCACAGATGCCATTTGGTCGACCCATCTAGGCTGTCAGATGGTCTGATCAGACTGTTTGGATCTTAACTAGGTGATGACTTCAACCCTACTAACCCGTCTAAGGGTTTATAGCAAGCGCTTAGATCTAAGTGAGGCGCGCAAGTGATTAAGTTTGTGACAAAAACATTAACATGCGCCAACATAAACATCATACATGCGCAACTTAAGAATAAACATACATTTAAAGGCTAGCATGTATATTTCGCATGATGATAGTTTTAGATCTAATCATTAAACGCAAAGCATGGATCACAATAACGCAAAGCAATCATATAAGATCATGCATAACCTTGGCGCTCTGATACCAATTGAAAGAACCCCTTTCATGAGGGGGGCGAAACCCTAAACATGCGCATATGAAACCTTTTGCATGGGCGGAAAGAAGGGCTTCCTAGGATCGCATGCTTCATATATGATCAACTTAAATCACATAGGATCTTAGATGGAATCATACCATAGCCATTGTAAGGATGGCGACTTGGAAGGGAAAGAGGCAAGTGCTTCTTCTCCAAAGTGTGCGCACACAAGAGGATGATGACTACTCCTTGTGTTCCTTGTGCTAGCAAGGTTCTCCAAGGGTGCTTGTCGAATGGAAGGGATGAGATGAGATGTCTCTTGCTCGGCCGAGAGCCCCTTGTCAAATCCTCTCCTTGTCGTGAAGAACACACTTCGCCACATGAGAAGAATGAGAGAGGAAGAATGGGCGAGCGACGTTACAAGGTGGAAGCGTTTTCTATTTGGAAAACCGACTTCCCAATATGGTAAGTCCTCAATGTTTCATGCGTTCACACGTTGTGAACCATCGAAACTTTCTTTATCCCATTGAACCAAACGTTCACCTAGTGAACCGGTTCTAATTATTGGGTTATTTGTCTTTGGTTCAAAAAAACCAAATTAGGCCAAGCGTTGGTCTAGATCTTCTATGAACCAAATGGCTCAAGATCTAACCGCACATCTCGAGATGCTCTTGATCTCACCGATCTAGCATCCAATCTCTCGATCGAAGCTTACCGATCCCGAGCCCTAATCAATCACACATGATCAGACCAGATCTCACTTACAATCAGAGTTTAAATCCCTTTAAACTGAACCCAAACAATTCAGTCCACACGATCTGACTTAAGTAAGCCATATCATCAAATTGTGCGACCCTAAGGGTTTCCTTCAAATGTCGGTAACGATAACTTATGTTATCACGATCAGTGAGGGGTATCTAGCAACACATCACTGTCTCCCGATATAAAGGAAAGAGTCTTCCAAGACTACACCCAAACCACAGCACAAGTGTGAATCCACTTCACGAGGCATACATGTTTCCTTTGCCACTGGATGTTCTTATTGGACAAGCGTGTCAAGCCTGTAGCTCCAATATGATGAGCATGATTAGACCAGATGAACATAGTCACCTGGGTATGGCCATACACTTTGTCAATCATCTCATTCAGGGGGGCCCCTTTAGAACATCACACTCCAATCAAGGAGACGGCAATCCTATATCTATCACTAGTGTCCTAACCTGACTCATGATCATTATCCAAGATAGTCTTATAACCATTATGTTTCAAATGATATTGAACTACCTCAAAACAATGACAATCATCATTTAGAAACACAAGTGATCTCAAGTCAGAGGACATGTGCCACTTGTTGCAAACAAGGATTATTCACATTGTGACAAGCAATTGAATATCCTAGTAGGGTCTGTCCAGTACATCCAATGTACCCATGAGTCTACATCTTATTCCATGCTCGAAGCACCCTATAAGATTAGAACACATATTAGTCTCAAACATATCAAGGCTGTCTCATGTTCACCAAGATATCTCGACTAAGGACATTACAGCATGTCAGCCAAGCTGAACAGCATTGAGACATTATTCAGAAGCACACTTATTGCAGCAGACAATGTAACAAACTGAATAACAACCATTGCCTTGATAAACATAAGAGTTTATACATGAAACTGATATAATCCCAAGGCCTCAAACATTAGCCTTAAGGGCATACCCCAACAATACTGACGATTCGTTCCAATCTGACCAGGATGATTTTCGATCGCAATCAGGCTATGTTTTTAGCTTGAATGGAGGAGCAGTGGTGTGGAAAAGTTTCAAACAGTCAATTGTTGCTGATTCCACAACAGAAGCCGAGTATGTTGCAGCCTCAGAAGCATCTAAGGAGGCAGTGTGGATTCATAAGTTCGTTCAGGAACTTGGTGTTGTTCCTTCGAGTGCAGATCCTTTGGTTATCTTCTGTGATAGCACTGGAGGAATAGCACAAGCAAAGGAACCACGGTCGCACCAGAAGTCCAAGCACATACAGAGAATGTAACGCCCTTGATTTTCTGAATTATGATTTAAGGTTAGAAATTCAGTTTATGTATTTTTATCGGTTAAAATTTAGGGATTTTAACCTAAGTGTAGGAATTTTCCTACAGGGCAAAAATAATTATTTTGGTTGGGGATTCGAACCCTCAACCTTGATTCTTTGCTTCTGGAATTCTTCCACCGTGATGGCGCATATTTCTGATGTTATTGGAGTGGCGCATGGTGGTTAAGCCCAGGTAAGCCCATTAAAGCCGATTTCCACTTAAGTTAATTGGGTTATTGGATCTTGGATCCGTTTGGGGTGGAAAAAAAAAAAAAAAAGGGGAAATTTCGTGAGAGCTCCTCTCCCTCACGATTTTTGGTTTGTTTCTTGCCCTAGCCGCCTGTGTGGTCGCCCCTCACTGTGCTTGGCGCCTCCTGCAAATTTCTGACGCTGGTGGTGGCAGACTGGTGGTGGACGAACTTTCTGGAGATCCCTGATCCTCTGTTTTGGCGTTTTCTCTGTGGGCGATTTTTTTTCTGGTGAGTAATTCGATCCTAAGGAGTCTAATCCGAATTAAAATTCGTTATTTGCCATGATTATCCGTATGGGTTGAATTCAAATAATTATAGGGTTTAAAATCCTGTTCTGCTGAAAGTCTGCATTCGTTAATCTGACCTTTGTGTACTATAACCCCAATATCTCATGGCCTATAGATCCAAATCGCACGAGATAAATTTTGTATGAAACTAGATATGTTTGGCTTTAATTTGAATATGATATCGACCATATCCGAGTGGTATTCGTATTTCAATCTGTATTGCAATCCAGCGGTACAAAATCAGTTTTCTGAAATTCTGGATTTCGACCTTTATGTGTTCGAACCATCATATCTCCCTAGGTATAGCTCGAAATCTTGTCAAATCAGTTTTATTAGACCGTAGGCTCGAAGAGCTTTATTTTGACTCCCATAACGCCTATTTTCGATTAGTTATTGGATCTGAAATAAATGTCGCAAGTCTGATATATGAATCTGTTTTCTTGAAATCTGAAATTCTGACCTTCCTATGTTCGAACCCTTATATCTTCCTGTCTAAAATTCGAAATCTTGTGAAACCAGTTTTATTGGAAACTAGATTCAGAGAGCTTCATTTTGAATACAATATTGACTAGCTTTGGTTCGAAATTGGATTAAAAATATATTTTGCAAACTGACAATATAAATCTGCTATGTTTTGGTTAGACGAATATTCCTTTGTGAGAAAAATTTACATTGTATGGTTTAACCTCTTAAATTGTGGTCTGTAGTTCTTCTAAAATTTATTTGTTTGATGAGAAATTTTAGAGAAAACAAAATTGGGGATTTAACTAAGAACTTAGGAATTTTCGAAAATATAGTTGAGCCAATTTTTGGGCTTTTGTCAGTTTTCTTCACGAGCGTGTAATTAAAATTATCTGTAGTGGGGGACTGAAATTATTTACATGAAAGTTGTGCGTTCTGTTAAGGTTCTGAAAGTGGCGCCCCTTACAGTAATTTTATAGCTCACGATTTTAGAAATTTTGAGGAGATTATTTCATGAATAATTTCTGTTCTGTGTTTAAATGTTTGTTATATGAATAATTTCTGTTCTGTATTTAATTGTTTGTTATGTGGATATTTCCTGTTCTGTTTATATGTTGTGAATTTTCTGAAAACCTTGAATGTGTTAAAACATTTGTGAGAACATAGAATGGTTTGACATGAATTAAGGTTAGTTGTAAGGAATTCACTCATATAATTTCTGTTCTGTGTTTAAGGACTGGATATTGGGGTGTGTCATTTTCTGGTTTGTTAGACTTTGGGCATAATGTAAGAATTAAGTAGTGGTTGATCCTACTTCTCCGTTTCAGTATAATCTGTTCTGTAAAATTATGCCCTAGTGTAGCACTCTTCCGTGTCCTTACCCTCCTTCTGTGGCGCTGTAATGGTGCTGATAGTCTACTACGACCCTTGAGACACTATTTCTGTTCCGTTATAGGTATTGGAGGCCAGAGTGCCACGTCCTAACAAGACGGGGGCCACCCACTGATACCTCCTCTACCATTCAGTTCTGGGTTTTGGAGGCCAGAGTGCCACGTCCTGACAAGACGGGGGCCACCCACTGATACCTCCTCTACCATTCTGTTCTGGGTATTGGAGACTAGAGTGCCACGTCCTGACAAGACGGGGGCCACCCACTGATATCTCCTCTACCATTCTGTTTCTGATATGCATGCATTGTCTCGTCCTCGGCAGAGGTGGGGTCAGACCTTCTGTGGTCATCAGGCCTTCTGTGGCCTTTCTGTTTCCGATGTAGACTATCCGTTTGGACTCTGAAAATTCTGATTTTCTGTCTGTCAGTTCTGATTTCTGTAGTTCTGTTTCGATCTGTATTTAGATGTATTAGGCGGTGTGGTTAGTTGGTATGGGTTGGTATATTCATATCCTACCTGTTTGATGCCTATTGTTACAAGTATCTGTATTTGATTGTGTTTGTTTCTGATATGAGCATGCATGTTAAGTTGATTTATCTTATCTGTTAAATAAAAAGAATTTCAACTTAAGTATGATATTTTTGATGTGTACTATGGATGACTTTTAGTGTCTTTTACTCACTGAGCTTTTTAGCTCACCTCCGTTGTTTAAATGTTTTCAGGTGAGACATCAAGACAGTAATTGCTACAGCTAATATGACGCTAATGTTTGATGTCATTTCTAAGAATAGTCTTCTAAAGATTTATCAGGCCTGCGTGCCTAATTTATTATGACCTATATGACATGTTTTATCTCCTGAGGGCTTATGCCTGTTTTCAGGATATTATATTATAGTTGTTTCGTTTAAATTATTGGATACAAGTCTTGGATTCTTTTATTGAATTGGTTCTTATTTTGAAATGTCCGATTTGAGATGTGTAACCGAATTTGTGTTGTTTATTTTAGTATCTGAATAATCAGTTCTGTATATTTCTGAAATTCCACATATGTGTAGTGTGGACGTTTGTTGTTGTTACAAGATATGTGTGTCTGTGCAGCAGTAGTTTAGAATACTTGCTGCCGGATTTTTTCTGGATTTCCGGATTTCTATTTCCTAGTAATCGATCCTATTCAGTTCTGTGCGGTTTTCTGTTCCGTAGTAATGTCCTTCGATGCCGCTTTCTTCTTGTGTTTTAATGGAAGAGTAAAAAATTTTTGAAACCCCGTATTTTACTTGTATGCTGTGTGGGGTGTGATTCTGAGGGATGTTTCAGATGGTATCAGAGCAATATTACTAGCAATTAGAAACTCCGGGGAAGGAAAACTTTGTTTGTGTATTGCTAGAAACCAAGTTAGGATCTGATTTGTGATTGAATATTGGTTGTTATTCTACTGTGTTATGTGATGCAGGTAAACATAATGGTGCGACCAAGAGCTAGCAGTAGCAACGGTGATCAACAGCCTGATCTGAGGCAGACCATGGAGGCTATGACTGCTATGATGCAACAACAGAACGCATTCATTCAGCAGCAAACTCAGATGATGCAGCAGCAGCAGGCGCAGCACATGGAGGTTCAGCAACAGTTATTGCAGCGGCTGTCGCAGACACAGTCTCAGTCACAGGCACAACCAGCTGGTTCTCCTCTGGGTGATGGCGCACATCAACGATATGCTCGGTTGGTTCGAGAATTTCAGCACCTGAACCCGACTGCATTTTATGGTAGTCCGGGGCCCAGAGCTGCTGAGGATTGGCTTTTGACACTGGAAAAGATTTTCCAGGTTTTGCGCTGTGATGATGCAGATAAGCTATGTTTGTCTGTCTTCATGTTGCGTGGAGATGCTGAAGACTGGTGGAAGGGAGTCGTCAGACTGGCGGCAACTGAATCCGGAGTTGTTGATTGGCAGTACTTCATGATGAAGTTCAATGCCAAGTTTTTCCCCTCTAGCTTATCTGAGGAGCGCGAGGTGGAGTTTATTCATCTTGATCAGGGTGACCTGACGGTGGATCAGTATGAGGCCGTATCTACAGATATAGCATATCCTGACTGTTTGATTAAGGTTGAAGGATATGATTTACCTATTGATTTGATTAGTCTTCCTATGAAAGACTATGACATCATTCTGGGCATGGATTGGCTGTCTGCCTATCATGCTACTTTAGATTGTTTTGAAAAGCTAATTACTCTGCATCTAAGTGATGGACAGCAACTGGTTATCCAAGGCCGGATTTCAGAACAAGAGCCTTTGGTGATATCTCATCTGCAGGCCAGGAAGCTTTTAGCCCAGGGCTGCAAGGGGTATCTGGCGCATGTCAAGGTGCAGACTGAGCCTGATTTGGATCTGGCTAAAATTCCTGTGGTAAGAGAGTTTGCTGACGTCTTCTCTGATTTATCTGGGATACCACCCAGCAGAGAAGTTGAGTTTGGTATCGAGTTGTTGCCAGGCACAGCACCGATATCCAAAGCTCCTTACAGGATGGCAACTTCAGAACTGACAGAGCTGAAGAAGCAACTGGAAGAACTATTAGAGAAGGGGTATATTCGGCCCAGTGTTTCTCCATGGGGAGCACCTGTGTTATTTGTGAAGAAGAAGGATGGTACTTTGCGCATGTGCATCGATTACCGTCAACTCAATCAAGTGACTGTTAAGAATAAGTACCCATTACCCCGTATTGATGATCTCTTTGATCAGTTGCAGGGTGCTACTGTATTCTCTAAAATTGACCTGAGGTCTGGCTATTATCAGATGAGTGTTCGGGAGGAGGATGTACCTAAAACTGCATTCAGGACCAGGTATGGGCACTATGAATTTCTTGTTATGCCCTTCGGACTGACAAATGCTCCTGCGGTGTTTATGGATCTGATGAACAGGGTATTTCATGAGCTCCTGGACAAATGTGTGGTCGTCTTCATTGATGATATTCTGATCTACTCCAAGAATGCGCAAGACCACTCTCAGGATTTGCGCAAGGTGCTGGAGATTCTGCGGCTGAAGCGGCTATATGCTAAGGCCAGCAAATGTGAGTTCTGGCTAGATCAGATTGGTTTTCTGGGGCACATTATTTCTAGCCAGGGTGTGTCTGTGGATCCAGTGAAGGTGGAGGCCATTCTTCACTGGGGAAGACCAACTACAGCGACTGAGGTCAGAAGTTTTCTGGGCTTAGCTGGATATTACCGCCGCTTTGTGGAAGGTTTTTCCAAGCTGGCAGGTCCTCTGACTAAGCTAACTAGAAAAAATTTAAAGTTTGAGTGGTCTGATGATTGTGAGTCTAGTTTTCAGGAACTGAAAAAGAGACTGACCAGTGCTCCTATCCTCATCATTCCCTGTGATGGAGAGAAGTTCACTGTTTACACTGATGCCTCTGGTAAGGGTCTGGGTGTTGTACTGATGCAGCAAGGAAAGGTAGTCGCTTATGCTTCAAGGCAACTCAAGGACTATGAAGTAAACTACCCCACTCATGATCTGGAGTTGGCAGCTGTAGTTTTTGCCTTGAAAATCTGGAGGCACTATCTGTTTGGACAGACATTTGAATTGTTTACAGATCACCAGAGCTTGAAGTATATCTTCACTCAGAAAGAGCTGAATATGAGACAGAGGCGATGGCTTGAATTGATAAAGGATTATGACTTCACCATCCAATATCAGTCTGGTAAAGCCAATGTGGTGGCCGATGCTCTTAGTCGGTATCTTGTGACTCAGATAGCTGCACTGCGAGTCCAGGAGTGGCGACTATTGCAGGAGTTCAGTGACATGCATCTGAGTGTGACTCCGGGTGAGAGAGGCGGTCTTCTGGCTTCTCTCAGGGTTCAGTCAGACTTACTGCAGAGACTGAGATCAGGGCAGCAGTTAGATCAGGATATTCTACGGTGGAAAGAGAGGTCTGAGCAAGGCTGGGATGAGAATTTCAGTATGTCGGATGATGGTCTCCTCAGATTCCGTGGAAGGGTCTGTGTCCCTGAGGACCCTGAGTTGAGAAATGACATTCTTAAGGAAAGTCATTGCACTAAGTATACCATTCATCCTGGTAGTACCAAGATGTATCAGGATCTGAAAAAGACTTTCTGGTGGCATGGTATGAAGAAGGATGTGCATTTGTTTGTGTCCAGATGTTTGACTTGCCAAACCGTGAAGACTGAGCATCAGAGGCCGGGCGGTTTGATGCAGTCTCTCCCTATTCCTCAGTGGAAGTGGGAGCATATCAGTATGGACTTTGTGTGTGAGCTGCTCAATACCAGAAGGAATCATAATGCCGTATGGGTGATTGTGGACAGACTCACGAAGTCAGCTCACTTCTTACCGATCAAAATGACTTACAGTTTGGATCGGTTAGCAAAACTGTACATCGATGAGATTGTCAGATTACATGGAGTTCCTTTGGACATTGTCTCTGATCGTGATCCTCGATTTTTGTCCAGGTTTTGGAAGAAATTACAGGAAGATTTGGGAACTAATCTGAGTTTTAGCACTGCATATCATCCTCAATCTGATGGTCAGACAGAGAGAACTATTCAGACACTGGAGGATCTTCTGAGATCTTATGTGGTTGACTGGTCTGTTGAGTGGGATCTGGACTTATCACTAATAGAGTTCACCTATAACAATAGCTTTCACTCTAGCATACAGATGGCTCCGTATGAGGCCCTATATGGGAGGAAATGCAGAACACCTATATGCTGGGAGGAAACTGGGGACAGAACAGTGCTAAAGTCTGATGCTGTTCAGGAAGCCACTGAGAAGATCAGAGAAATTCAGAAAAAGATGAAGATTGCTCAGGATAGACAGAGGAGTTATGCTGATGTGAGGCGGCGTCCTCTTGAGTTTTTGGTGGGAGAGCATGTTTTCCTAAAGGTCTCGCCTATGAAAGGGGTGATGAGATTTGGGAAGAGAGGAAAATTGAGTCCCAGGTACATTGGTCCCTTTGATATCATTGAGAGGGTTGGACCTGTGGCATACCGACTTGCTCTACCCCCATCACTGGAACACCTCCATAATGTGTTCCATGTTTCTGCACTCAGAAAATATTGTTCTGATCCTTCTCATGTTCTGGAGTTGGAACCTCTCCAGCTTGAAGAGAACATGACTTTTGTGGTGAAACCTCTCAGAATTGAAGATAGAAAAGAGAAAGTGCTGAGGAATAAGGTTATTCCACTTGTGAAAGTCATCTGGGGAAATCAGTCTGTTGAAGAAGCCTCTTGGGAGGTTGAAGCAGATATGAGAAAGGAGCATCCTCACCTGTTCAGTGACGGGCTTGGTCAGCTTTAGGGGACTAAAGCTCTATAAGGGGGGGAGGATGTAACGCCCTTGATTTTCTGAATTATGATTTAAGGTTAGAAATTCAGTTTATGTATTTTTATCGGTTAAAATTTAGGGATTTTAACCTAAGTGTAGGAATTTTCCTACAGGGCAAAAATAATTATTTTGGTTGGGGATTCGAACCCTCAACCTTGATTCTTTGCTTCTGGAATTCTTCCACCGTGATGGCGCATATTTCTGATGTTATTGGAGTGGCGCATGGTGGTTAAGCCCAGGTAAGCCCATTAAAGCCGATTTCCACTTAAGTTAATTGGGTTATTGGATCTTGGATCCGTTTGGGGTGGAAAAAAAAAAAAAAAGGGGAAATTTCGTGAGAGCTCCTCTCCCTCACGATTTTTGGTTTGTTTCTTGCCCTAGCCGCCTGTGTGGTCGCCCCTCACTGTGCTTGGCGCCTCCTGCAAATTTCTGACGCTGGTGGTGGCAGACTGGTGGTGGACGAACTTTCTGGAGATCCCTGATCCTCTGTTTTGGCGTTTTCTCTGTGGGCGATTTTTTTTCTGGTGAGTAATTCGATCCTAAGGAGTCTAATCCGAATTAAAATTCGTTATTTGCCATGATTATCCGTATGGGTTGAATTCAAATAATTATAGGGTTTAAAATCCTGTTCTGCTGAAAGTCTGCATTCGTTAATCTGACCTTTGTGTACTATAACCCCAATATCTCATGGCCTATAGATCCAAATCGCACGAGATAAATTTTGTATGAAACTAGATATGTTTGGCTTTAATTTGAATATGATATCGACCATATCCGAGTGGTATTCGTATTTCAATCTGTATTGCAATCCAGCGGTACAAAATCAGTTTTCTGAAATTCTGGATTTCGACCTTTATGTGTTCGAACCATTATATCTCCCTAGGTATAGCTCGAAATCTTGTCAAATCAGTTTTATTAGACCGTAGGCTCGAAGAGATTTATTTTGACTCCCATAACGCCTATTTTCGATTAGTTATTGGATCTGAAATAAATGTCGCAAGTCTGATATATGAATCTGTTTTCTTGAAATCTGAAATTCTGACCTTCCTATGTTCGAACCCTTATATCTTCCTGTCTAAAATTCGAAATCTTGTGAAACCAGTTTTATTGGAAACTAGATTCAGAGAGCTTCATTTTGAATACAATATTGACTAGCTTTGGTTCGAAATTGGATTAAAAATATATTTTGCAAACTGACAATATAAATCTGCTATGTTTTGGTTAGACGAATATTCCTTTGTGAGAAAAATTTACATTGTATGGTTTAACCTCTTAAATTGTGGTCTGTAGTTCTTCTAAAATTTATTTGTTTGATGAGAAATTTTAGAGAAAACAAAATTGGGGATTTAACTAAGAACTTAGGAATTTTCGAAAATATAGTTGAGCCAATTTTTGGGCTTTTGTCAGTTTTCTTCACGAGCGTGTAATTAAAATTATCTGTAGTGGGGGACTGAAATTATTTACATGAAAGTTGTGCGTTCTGTTAAGGTTCTGAAAGTGGCGCCCCTTACAGTAATTTTATAGCTCACGATTTTAGAAATTTTGAGGAGATTATTTCATGAATAATTTCTGTTCTTTGTTTAAATGTTTGTTATATGAATAATTTCTGTTCTGTATTTAATTGTTTGTTATGTGGATATTTCCTGTTCTGTTTATATGTTGTGAATTTTCTGAAAACCTTGAATGTGTTAAAACATTTGTGAGAACATAGAATGGTTTGACATGAATTAAGGTTAGTTGTAAGGAATTCACTCATATAATTTCTGTTCTGTGTTTAAGGACTGGATATTGGGGTGTGTCATTTTTTGGTTTGTTAGACTTTGGGCATAATGTAAGAATTAAGTAGTGGTTGATCCTACTTCTCCGTTTCAGTATAATCTGTTCTGTAAAATTATGCCCTAGTGTAGCACTCTTCCGTGTCCTTACCCTCCTTCTGTGGCGCTGTAATGGTGCTGATAGTCTACTACGACCCTTGAGACACTATTTCTGTTCCGTTATAGGTATTGGAGGCCAGAGTGCCACGTCCTAACAAGACGGGGGCCACCCACTGATACCTCCTCTACCATTCAGTTCTGGGTTTTGGAGGCCAGAGTGCCACGTCCTGACAAGACGGGGGCCACCCACTGATACCTCCTCTACCATTCTGTTCTGGGTATTGGAGACTAGAGTGCCACGTCCTGACAAGACGGGGGCCACCCACTGATATCTCCTCTACCATTCTGTTTCTGATATGCATGCATTGTCTCGTCCTCGGCAGAGGTGGGGTCAGACCTTCTGTGGTCATCAGGCCTTCTGTGGCCTTTCTGTTTCCGATGTAGACTATCCGTTTGGACTCTGAAAATTCTGATTTTCTGTCTGTCAGTTCTGATTTCTGTAGTTCTGTTTCGATCTGTATTTAGATGTATTAGGCGGTGTGGTTAGTTGGTATGGGTTGGTATATTCATATCCTACCTGTTTGATGCCTATTGTTACAAGTATCTGTATTTGATTGTGTTTGTTTCTGATATGAGCATGCATGTTAAGTTGATTTATCTTATCTGTTAAATAAAAAGAATTTCAACTTAAGTATGATATTTTTGATGTGTACTATGGATGACTTTTAGTGTCTTTTACTCACTGAGCTTTTTAGCTCACCTCCGTTGTTTAAATGTTTTCAGGTGAGACATCAAGACAGTAATTGCTACAGCTAATATGACGCTAATGTTTGATGTCATTTCTAAGAATAGTCTTCTAAAGATTTATCAGGCCTGCGTGCCTAATTTATTATGACCTATATGACATGTTTTATCTCCTGAGGGCTTATGCCTGTTTTCAGGATATTATATTATAGTTGTTTCGTTTAAATTATTGGATACAAGTCTTGGATTCTTTTATTGAATTGGTTCTTATTTTGAAATGTCCGATTTGAGATGTGTAACCGAATTTGTGTTGTTTATTTTAGTATCTGAATAATCAGTTCTGTATATTTCTGAAATTCCACATATGTGTAGTGTGGACGTTTGTTGTTGTTACAAGATATGTGTGTCTGTGCAGCAGTAGTTTAGAATACTTGCTGCCGGATTTTTTCTGGATTTCCGGATTTCTATTTCCTAGTAATCGATCCTATTCAGTTCTGTGCGGTTTTCTGTTCCGTAGTAATGTCCTTCGATGCCGCTTTCTTCTTGTGTTTTAATGGAAGAGTAAAAAATTTTTGAAACCCCGTATTTTACTTGTATGCTGTGTGGGGTGTGATTCTGAGGGATGTTACAGAGAAGGTTTCACTTGATCCGGGAGATCATTGATCGTGGCGAGATCAAAGTCTGCAAGGTTCATACAGATGACAATCTGGCAGACCCGCTTACAAAGCCTCTGGCGCAGCAAAAGGATGAGAAGCACTGTAATAATATGGGTTTGAGATTTCTCAACCATTAGATTAAGTGCAAGTGGGAGATTGTTGGGGTATGCCCTTAAGGCTAATGTTTGAGGCCTTGGGATTATATCAGTTTCATGTGTATAAACTCTATGTTTATAAAGGCAATGGTTGTTATTCAGGTTGTTACATCATCTGCTGCAATATGTATACTTCTGAATAATGTCTCAATGCTGTTCAGCTTGGCTGACATGCAGTTTTGTCCTTAGTCGAGATATCTTGGTGAACATGAGACAGCCTTGATATGATTGAGACTAATATGTTTTCTAGTCTTATAGGATGCTTCGAGCATGGAATAAGATGTAGACTCATGGGTACATTGGATGTACTGGATAGACCCTACTTAGGATATTCAATTGCTTGTCACAATGTGAATAATCCTTATAAGCAAACAAGTGGCATACTTCCTCTGACTTGAGATCACTTGTGTTTCTAAATGATGATTGGCATTGTTTTGAGGTAGTTCAATATCATTTGAAACATAATGGTTATAGACTATCTTGGATAATGAGCATGAGTCATGTTAGGGCGCTAGTGATATATATAGGATTGCCGTCTCCTTGGAAGGAGTGAGATGTTCTATAGGGGCCCCCTGGATGAGATGATTGAGAAAGTGTATGGCCATACCCGGATGACTATGTTTCATCTGATCTAATCATTCTCATCATATTGGAATTACAGGCTTGACACGCTTGTCCAATAAGAACATCCAGTGGCAAAGGAAACATGTATGCCTAGTGAAGTGGATTCACACTTGTGCTGTGGTTTGGGTGTAGTCTTGGAAGACTCTTTTCTTTATATCGGGAGACAGTGATGTGTTGCTAGATACCCCTCACTGATCGTGATAACGTAAGTTATCATTACCGACATTTAAAGGAAACCCTTAGGGTCGCACAATTTGATGATATGGCTTACTTATGTCAGATCGTGTGGACTGAATTGTTTTGGTTCAGTTTAAAGGGATTTAATCTCTGATTGTAAGTGAGATCTGGTCTGATCATGTTTGATTGATTAGGGCTTGAGATCGGTAAGCTTCGATCGAGAGATTGGATGCTAGATCGGTGTGTTACATCCCGTTATCTTAACCCCAAACAAATGGCATAATTCATGAACGGTACAGGATGTTTCATATAAGATCGATCATATGCTAGGTAAAACCGAGTTCAAGAAAAACACGATCTGAAAATTTTCAAAGTCCGTACATATAAATATCCACAAAACACAAATCTCATAAATCACATAAGGGTACCTGCCACCACGCAATCCTTGCACTAGACATATGCAAGGCAACAGTTATATCAAATCCGATGGCATAAATACAATTCGATTCGAAATTCAAAGCAAAGCCACAAAGTCGATTTTATAAACTCATACCAAACACCGAAACCAGGCTGAAGCCCGCGGTGACACAAAAATCAAACTCATAAGACTGCCATAACCGGCAACACAATTCACATAATTCACATGGTTCACATAGTTCATATAATTCATGTTAAGGCCACAACCGGCCCTCAAGAATTAAACACAAAAGTTCTTAAAACAGCAAATAGCATAATTATCCACGCCAATGCACTCAAGAAATGCGCCCCTGCTCTATGCCTGAAAATAATGAGGGGTGAGCTACACAGCCCAGTGAGTGGATAGTCTAAATCGACCATCCATAACATACATTCAAAAATATAGGCAGATTATTTTAAAAAATCTTTAACAGGACATTATGTCAACATATAACAAAATAAAGAAACATGAGTCATATAGACAGTCAGATGTACACACCAACATATAACAAACTCAGGTTCTAGACAACTCAGGTTCTAGAGTTATACTCTAAACCAACTAACACACATATTCTATACCAACTAAACACACCAACACATATTTAACCTAGTTGTCCAGCATATTCAGTAGTGACCAATATGGTCTAACCCGGCTTGGCCAAAGCACTGGGAGCTGCAAATCACATGCAACACATAAACATGGACAGTGAGTAGAATCAAGAGGTGGCCCCCGCCAGGTCACGACGTGGCACTTTGCTCTATCACCCCATAAACACATCGATGGATTGTGTGTAGATTCAAGAGGTGGCCCCCGCCGAGTCACGGCGTGGCACTTTGCTCCACACACCCAACATCATAAACCGAGTGATGACATCAAGAGGTGGCCCCTGTCTGATCAAGACATGGCACTTTGCGTCTTATATCACCCCAACACATAAAAGAGTAATGACATCAAGAGGTGGCCCCTGTCCGACCAAGACATGGCACTTTGCGTCAAAACCCGTTCTCCCAAAAGGTTCCTACTGGACAACAGACACATCTTATTTCATATTTCACATAGGTGAACATATTTCACAAAGGTGGACTCCTAAGTGTCAACTAGACTCTAGGATAGTCATCACAAAAATCATATCGGGCAGGCTGAACATCAACACCCATCACAATAATCATAATAGGCAGGCTGAACATCAACCTCCTCACATATCACAATACAGGGCTGAAATTCAAACCCTTAACATAACACATAAGGACTATCCCCTTGAGTTCATAGTTACACCTAGCCTTAGTCCTAACCATCACATAATCACATAATTTTCCAAATTCACATAACCCATAATTTTCCAAATTCACATAATCACACATATTGTTCCAAATTCACAAGATCACACATATTGTTCAAAATTCACATGATCACACATATTGTTCAAAATCATATAACATAACACATAATATTTTATATTCGAATATCACCGAATATAGTGTAGTCCTTAAATTTCATGCTGATTAGTTTAATCAAATTTTGCTATGTTATCACCCAAATTTTCTCATACAAAATACATGACCATAAACATATAATATGTTACACACATAAAGAAATAACCAAGGTAGCGTTAACAGCATTTATAAAGCATCCATAAAATCAACATAAATTGTAAAACATGTATTCTTATAAATCACTTTACAAATTACCACAAATTACCACATGTAAACATGTTAACTACAACTATAAAAATTTCGGTTTAACTACAATTATAAAGGTTTCGGTTTTCATACATGCTATAAAATTCATTGAGCTAATGTTACCAAAATTCCCTATAAAATACCTAGTTAACAAGAATTTCATGCTCAAAATTCAATGATCTAAAGCTACCAAAAATCCCTATAAAAATACCTTAAATTTCATGCCACAATTTTCGGTTTTCATGAGATACATACCTTTTACAAAATTTCGGTTTTCATGAAAATACAAGAAGATCTTAAATTCGGTTTCATGAATAATAAGGATATATAAATATTCGGTTTCCATGACAATTATACCATTATAACTTTCGGTTATCACAAGAAGAAGTCTTGAATTTTCGGTTTTTAACATTGCAAATCTCTAATCAATCTCATGCATCAATAACACAACCCAATTGTTAGGAATCAATTAAGACAACCCACTCACCTTGAAACTTAGGTTAAAATCTCCCCAACAAAAATCGTCCAAAGCCTTTGAAGTCACCCAAAGGATCTCCAAGAAATCGCCAAGAAAGTTTCACCTCAAAACTCTTCAATAATCGCCACTTCTTCAAGCCGCCACCCTAATTTTTTTTTCAAGACTCCAAAAATCGCCAATAATCTCACCCTAGTCGATATTACCACTTAAACTTTGGGTTTTTAAATTTTAAACCCATTAACCAATTAATTCCAATAGGGTTTAACCCATATAATTCATAATTTCGAATTTTCAAACCCAATAACCCATAGTTAACCAATTAATTTAATTAACTTACAAATAACCAATCACTTAACCGAAATCCAATAAGGATTTAATTAATATCCAATAAGGATTTAATTAACCAATAAGGTCTAATTAATTAACCAATAAGGTCTAATTAATTAACCAACAAAACTTACAATTTACAACCCATAAATCCTAATTAATTTATTATGAACAACCAATAATAATTCATCATAAATTAACAGCCAATAATCAAATAAATAATCTCTAATTAATTTACAATAAATTAACAACCAAATAAACTCAAATCAAATAATTACAAATTAACAATCAATAAGCCAGTTAATTAGCATCCAATAATTTTATTTAAATCATAATAAAATATCACAGCTAATGATTTTATTTAAATCCAAGTAATGCTTACCAGGACTTAAGATCCTTGGATCTTACATCCCTCCCTCCTTATAAAGCTTTAGTCCTCTAAAGCTCAGCATCCATATCATCAAAGAGGTAAGCATAAAATTTCCTCATATCAGCTTCAGTCTCCCAAGTCGCCTCCTCAACAGCCTGATTTCCCCAGATAACCTTTACCAAAGGTATAGTCTTGTTCCTCAGGACTTTATCTTTTCTATCCACAATCCGGAGAGGTCTTTCCTCAAAAGTCAAATCACTCTGAATCTGAAGAGGTTCCAACTCCAACACATGAGATGGATCAGGATGATATTTCCTCAAAGCAGAGACATGGAATACATTATGCACATGATCCATAGCAGGAGGTAAAGCCAATCGGTAAGCCACTGGACCAACTCTCTCAATAATATCAAAAGGGCCTACAAACCTAGGGCTCAACTTGCCCTTTTTGCCAAATCTCATAACACCCTTAGTAGGCGACACCTTCAAGAACACATGGTCCCCTACCATAAACTCCAAGGGACGACGACGGTCATCAGCATAACTCTTCTGTCTGTCCCGAGCAATTTTCAGTTTATCCTGAATCTCTCTGACCTTATCAGTAGTCTCCTGAACTGCATCAGATCTCAAAATCATTCTGTCACCAGTTTCCTCCCAACACAAGGGAGTCCTACACCTTCTCCCATACAAGGCCTCATAAGGAGCCATCTGAATACTGGAGTGGAAACTATTATTATAAGTGAACTCTATCAAAGATAGATCCCGGTTCCACTCAGAACTCCAATCAACCACATAGGCTCTCAACAAATCTTCTAGAGTCTGTATAGTACGCTCCGTCTGGCCATCAGACTGAGGATGGTATGCTGTACTAAAACTCAACTTAGTACCCAAACCCTCCTGTAAACTCTTCCAAAACCTGGACAAAAACCGAGAGTCCCTATCAGACACGATATCAACGGGCACTCCATGCAGTCTGACTATCTCATCAATGTACCATCTGGCCAGCCTCTCTAAAGAATAAGTCATCTTAATCGGAAGAAAATGGGCTGATTTAGTAAGTCTATCAACAATCACCCAAATAGCATCATGACCCAATCTGGTTCTGGGCAAACCACATACAAAATCCATACTGATGCATTCCCACTTCCACTCAGGAATAGGAAGGGGCTGCAACAAACCACCAGGCTTCTGATGTTCAGCCTTTACAGTCTGACAGGTTAAACACCTAGAGACAAAATCATATACCTCTTTCTTCATGCCCGGCCACCAAAAACTCTTCTTGAGGTCCTGATACATCTTAGTCACACCAGGATGTAGGGAATATTTGGAGTTATGGCTGTCCTCCAATATTTCTTTCCTCAAACTCGGTTCCTCAGGGACACATACCCTTCCACGAAACCGAAGAATACCATCACCAGACAGGCTAAAATCCTGAACCGCGCCATCAACCAAACTATCCCTGATCTGAACTAATCTCGGATCCACAGACTGCTGATCTCTGATCTTCTGCAACAAAGCAGACTGTACTCTGAGAAAAGCCACATAACCAGTCTGAACTCTAGGAGAAACGCTGATCCTGAGATCTCTGAACTCCTGCAGTAACTGCCACTCACTGACCCGCAGTGCAGCTACTGAAGTAACTGGATGTCTGCTCAGTGCATCCGCTACTACATTGGCCTTTCCAGCCTGATACTGAATAGAGAAGTTATAATCTTTGATCAACTCCATCCATCTCCTCTGTCTCATGTTCAACTCCTTCTGAGTGAAGATATACTTGAGACTCTGGTGATCAGTGAACAGATCAAACTCTTGACCCAACAAATAGTGACGCCATATCTTCAAAGCAAAGACTACGGCCGCCAACTCTAAATCATGAGTAGGGTAATTCAGTTCATACTCCTTCAGTTGTCTCGAAGCATAGGCTACTACAGAACCCTTTTGCATCAAGACACAACCCAACCCTTTGCCTGAAGCATCGGTATAGACAGTAAACCTTTCCCCATCACTAGGAATAATGAGGATCGGTGTACTAGTCAACCTTCTCTTCAGCTCTTGAAAGCTCTCTTCACACTTATCATCCCAAATAAACTTAGCCTCCTTTCTGGTCAATTTAGTTAGAGGACCCGCCAGCTTGGAGAATCCCTCAACAAATCTCCGGTAGTAACCTGCTAAACCCAGGAAACTCCTGATCTCAGTAGCACTAGTCGGTCTTCCCCAATTAAGGATAGCTTGCACTTTAACTCGATCCACAGACACCCCCTGACCAGAAATCACATGTCCCAAGAAACTGATCTTCTCTAGCCAGAACTCACACTCACTAGCCTTGGCATATAATCGGTTCTTCCTCAGAATCTCTAGCACTCTGCGCAAGTCACTGACATGATCTGAAGTAGTCCGTGAGTATACCAAAATATCGTCTATAAAGACTACCACACAAGAGTCAAGCAATTCATGGAATACCCTGTTCATCAAATCCATGAAAACAGCAGGTGCATTTGTCAGTCCAAAAGGCATAACTAAAAATTCGAAATGCCCATACCTGGTCCTGAAAGCAGTCTTAAATATATCCTCATCCTTGACTCTAAGCTGATAATACCCTGATCTCAAATCAATCTTAGAGAACACTGTAGCTCCCTGTAATTGATCAAATAGATCATCAATTCTGGGAAGAGGATACTTATTCTTGATAGTCACTTGGTTCAATTGCCTGTAGTCTATACACATCCTCAGGGTTCCATCTTTCTTCTTTACAAACAACACTGGCGCTCCCCAAGGTGAAGCACTAGGCCGAATATACCCTTTCTCTAACAATTCCTCCAGTTGTTTCTTAAGCTCGGCCAACTCTGAAGTAGCCATACGATAAGGAGCTCTGGAGATAGGTGCCGTACCTGGCGCCAACTCAATGCCAAACTCCACTTCTCTAATCGGTGGTAAGCCTGAAAATTCCTCAGAGAACACATCAGGAAATTCTTTCACCACCTCCATCTGAGTCAGATCAGAAGTAGAATCATCCTGCACCTTAACATACGCAAGATAACCCTTGCACCCATTAGCAAGTAATTTCCTGGCCTGCAGGAAAGATATCACATGCGGTCCTTGGTCTGACACTAGACCTCTCACAAACAGTCGATTCCCATCTAACAAATTCAAAGTGATTACTTTCTCAAAGCAATCCACAGAGGCATGATGGAAAGACAACCAATCCATTCCTAAGATGATATCATAATCTTGCATGTCTAAGAGGATTAGATCTACCAGAAACTCATAACCCTCTACATGTACTACACAGTCAGCACAAACAGTATCTGTAGATAACGATTTTCCTAAGGGAGTACTCACAGACACAGCATAATTCATCACCTTAGGTAACACAGGTAAACATGCAGCAAACTTAACAGATACAAAAGATAAATTTGCACCAGGGTCAAATAATATGCGGGCTAACTGATCAAATACGAATAAAGTACCTTCCACGACGGATCGGGAAGCTCGTGTATCCTTCTCAGCCACAGCATACACTCTAGTCTGGACTGTAGGCTTATCTGCGCCTCTAGGTTGCATCTCAGGTTCTCTGCAGTCCTTAGCCATGTGCCCTGGTTTCTTACACCTGAAGCATATACCATTCTTCCTATGACAGTCTTTCACTAGATGTCCCTTGAGCCCACAATGATGACAAATCCGGTCCTCTGTGATACTGGTTCTCACGTCCCTGGCATCCCTGAACTGCTGCGGTGCATCCCTGGACTGCTGCGGTGCCTTGTAGGAGTAAGGCTTATACCTGCTCTTCTTATAATCTTTATGCCTAGGGTACTTCTTACCCTTGCCGCCACTGCCATACTGAGGAACCGCCGCCTCAGCTGCAGGAACTACTGTCACGGCAACATGAGAACTCCTCTCAGATATATACCTCTCAATGGTGCGCGCTCGCCCAACAGTTTCAACATAGGTCTCCAAGTGTTGAGCACCAACCTGCTCTCTAATGTCCCATCTGAGACTTCTGAGAAACTTAGTAGCTCTCCTCTTTTCAGTGTTTATCAGATGAGGAGCATACTTTCCCAATTTCGTGAACTGTAATTCATACTGGTCCACAGTCATATCACCCTGCTCCAGGTGAATAAATGCTACCTCTCGGTCCTCCACCAAACTATCTGGGAAGTACTTCTCGTTAAATCGAGACAAGAAGTAAGGCCAATCTACAGTCTCATGTCTTTCTTCGGCAAGTCTCACCACGCCCTTCCACCACTCATCTGCGTCAGCACGCATCATATAGGTGGTCAGACATAACTTGTCTTCGTCCGAGCAATGCATAACTTGGAAAATCTTTTCCAAGCACAACTGCCAGTTCTCGGCAGTACTGGATTCTGAGCCTCCATAAAATGACCTAGGACCCAGTTTCTGGAATTCACTCACAAGTGAAGCATAGCGCCTGTGAGCGCCCTCCTGAGAGTCATCCCCCACTGCCCGAGTAGTAGTCCGGGGTCTCTCTTGAGTCAGCTGCTGCAAGAGCTGCTGTTGTGCTTCTTGGTGCTGAGTCTGCTGCTGCTGCAGCATCTGAGCTTGCCTCTCTATCATAGCACCTTGTTGCTGAACCATGCCAGTCAGAGCCTCAATAGTTCTCGTGAGGTTCGGGGTCTGCTCGCCCTCATCACTAGCATTTCCTCTGGTTCGCACCATCTTAAATGCCTACACACACATATCATAGTCAGGAAAACAATCATAAACCTAACAGGTGTCTAGCAATACACAAACATGTTTTCCCCCAAACTAAGTTTTAGCTAGCCAACTGCTCTGATACCATTCTGTTACATCCCGTTATCTTAACCCCAAACAAATGGCATAATTCATGAACGGTACAGGATGTTTCATATAAGATCGATCATATGCTAGGTAAAACCGAGTTCAAGAAAAACACGATCTGAAAATTTTCAAAGTCCGTACATATAAATATCCACAAAACACAAATCTCATAAATCACATAAGGGTACCTGCCACCACGCAATCCTTGCACTAGACATATGCAAGGCAACAGTTATATCAAATCCGATGGCATAAATACAATTCGATTCGAAATTCAAAGCAAAGCCACAAAGTCGATTTTATAAACTCATACCAAACACCGAAACCAGGCTGAAGCCCGCGGTGACACAAAAATCAAACTCATAAGACTGCCATAACCGGCAACACAATTCACATAATTCACATGGTTCACATAGTTCATATAATTCATGTTAAGGCCACAACCGGCCCTCAAGAATTAAACACAAAAGTTCTTAAAACAGCAAATAGCATAATTATCCACGCCAATGCACTCAAGAAATGCGCCCCTGCTCTATGCCTGAAAATAATGAGGGGTGAGCTACACAGCCCAGTGAGTGGATAGTCTAAATCGACCATCCATAACATACATTCAAAAATATAGGCAGATTATTTTAAAAAATCTTTAACAGGACATTATGTCAACATATAACAAAATAAAGAAACATGAGTCATATAGACAGTCAGATGTACACACCAACATATAACAAACTCAGGTTCTAGACAACTCAGGTTCTAGAGTTATACTCTAAACCAACTAACACACATATTCTATACCAACTAAACACACCAACACATATTTAACCTAGTTGTCCAGCATATTCAGTAGTGACCAATATGGTCTAACCCGGCTTGGCCAAAGCACTGGGAGCTGCAAATCACATGCAACACATAAACATGGACAGTGAGTAGAATCAAGAGGTGGCCCCCGCCAGGTCACGACGTGGCACTTTGCTCTATCACCCCATAAACACATCGATGGATTGTGTGTAGATTCAAGAGGTGGCCCCCGCCGAGTCACGGCGTGGCACTTTGCTCCACACACCCAACATCATAAACCGAGTGATGACATCAAGAGGTGGCCCCTGTCTGATCAAGACATGGCACTTTGCGTCTTATATCACCCCAACACATAAAAGAGTAATGACATCAAGAGGTGGCCCCTGTCCGACCAAGACATGGCACTTTGCGTCAAAACCCGTTCTCCCAAAAGGTTCCTACTGGACAACAGACACATCTTATTTCATATTTCACATAGGTGAACATATTTCACAAAGGTGGACTCCTAAGTGTCAACTAGACTCTAGGATAGTCATCACAAAAATCATATCGGGCAGGCTGAACATCAACCCCCATCACAATAATCATAATAGGCAGGCTGAACATCAACCTCCTCACATATCACAATACAGGGCTGAAATTCAAACCCTTAACATAACACATAAGGACTATCCCCTTGAGTTCATAGTTACACCTAGCCTTAGTCCTAACCATCACATAATCACATAATTTTCCAAATTCACATAACCCATAATTTTCCAAATTCACATAATCACATATTGTAACATCCCTCAGAATCACACCCCACACGCATACAAGTAAAATACGGGGTTTCAAAAATTTTTTACTCTTCCATTAAAACACAAGAAGAAAGCGGCATCGAAGGACATTACTACGGAACAGAAAACCGCACAGAACTGAATAGGATCGATTTACTAGGAAATAGAAATCCGGAAAATCCAGAAAAATCCGGCAGCAAGTATTCTAAACTACTGCTGCACAGACACACATATCTTGTAACAACAACAAACGTCCACACTACACATATGTGGAATTTCAGAAATATACAGAACTGATTATTCAGATACTAAAATAAACAACACAAATTCGGTTACACATCTCAAATCGGACATTTCAAAATAAGAACCAATTCAATAAAAGAATCCAAGACTTGTATCCAATAATTTAAACGAAACAACTATAATATAATATCCTGAAAACAGGCATAAGCCCTCAGGAGATAAAACATGTCATATAGGTCATAATAAATTAGGCACGCAGGCCTGATAAATCTTTAGAAGACTATTCTTAGAAATGACATCAAACATTAGTGTCATATTAGCTGTAGCAATTACTGTCTTGATGTCTCACCTGAAAACATTTAAACAACGGAGGTGAGCTAAAAAGCTCAGTGAGTAAAAGACACTAAAAGTCATCCATAGTACACATCAAAAATATCATACTTAAGTTGAAATTCTTTTTATTTAACAGATAAGATAAATCAACTTAACATGCATGCTCATATCAGAAACAAACACAATCAAATACAGATACTTGTAACAATAGGTATCAAACAGGTAGGATATGAATATACCAACCCATACCAACTAACCACACCGCCTAATACATCTAAATACAGATCGAAACAGAACTACAGAAATCAGAACTGACAGACAGAAAATCAGAATTTTCAGAGTCCAAACGGATAGTCTACATCGGAAACAGAAAGGCCACAGAAGGCCTGGTGACCACAGAAGGTCTGACCCCACCTCTGCCGAGGACGAGACAATGCATGCATATCAGAAACAGAATGGTAGAGGAGGTATCAGTGGGTGGCCCCCGTCTTGTCAGGACGTGGCACTCTGGCCTCCAAAACCCAGAACTGAATGGTAGAGGAGGTATCAGTGGGTGGCCCCCGTCTTGTTAGGACGTGGCACTCTGGCCTCCAAAACCCAGAACTGAATGGTAGAGGAGGTATCAGTGGGTGGCCCCCGTCTTGTTAGGACGTGGCACTCTGGCCTCCAAAACCCAGAACTGAATGGTAGAGGAGGTATCAGTGGGTGGCCCCCGTCTTGTTAGGACGTGGCACTCTGGCCTCCAAAACCCAGAACTGAATGGTAGAGGAGGTATCAGTGGGTGGCCCCCGTCTTGTTAGGACGTGGCACTCTTGCCTCCAAAACCCAGAACTGAATGGTAGAGGAGGTATCAGTGGGTGGCCCCCGTCTTGTTAGGACGTGGCACTCTGGCCTCCAATACCCAGAACAGAAATAGTGTCTCAAGGGTCGTAGTAGACTATCAGCACCATTACAGCGCCACAGAAGGAGGGTAAGGACACGGAAGAGTGCTACACTAGGGCATAATTTTACAGAACAGATTATACTGAAACGGAGAAGTAGGATCAACCACTACTTAATTCTTACATTATGCCCAAAGTCTAACAAACCAGAAAATGACACACCCTAATATCCAGTCCTTAAACACAGAACAGAATTTATATGAGTGAATTCCTTACAACTAACCTTAATTCATGTCAAACCATTCTATGTTCTCACAAATGTTTTAACACATTCAAGGTTTTCAGAAACTTCACAACATATAAACAGAACAGGAAATATCCACATAACAAACAATTAAATACAGAACAGAAATTATTCATATAACAAACATTTAAACACAGAACAGAAATTATTCATGAAATAATCTCCTCAAAATTTCTAAAACCGTGAGCTATAAAATTACTGTAAGGGGCGCCACTTTCAGAACCTTAACGGAACGCACAAATTTCATGTAAATAATTTCAGTCCCCCACTACAGATAATTTTAATTACACGCTCGTGAAGAAAACTGACAAAAGCCCCAAAATTGGCTCAACTATATTTTCGAAAATTCCTAAGTTCTTAGTTAAATCCCCAATTTTGTTTTCTCTAAAATTTCTCATCAAACAAATAAATTTTAGAAGAACTACAGACCACAATTTAAGAGGTTAAACCATACAATGTAAATTTTTCTCACAAAGGAATATTCGTCTAACCAAAACATAGCAGATTTATATTGTCAGTTTGCAAAATATATTTTTAGTCCAATTTCGAACCAAAGCTAGTCAATATTGTATTCAAAATGAAGCTCTCTGAATCTAGTTTCCAATAAAGCTAGTCAATATATTTTTCTCACAATGGTTGAGAATGTGTATGGCCATACCCAGACGACTATGTTCGTCTGATCTAACCATTTTCATCATGTTGGAATCGCAGGCTTGACATGCTTGTCCAATGGGAACATCTAGTGGCAAAGGGAAACATGTATGCCAAGTGAATTAGATTCACACTTGTGCTGTGGTTTGGGAGTAGTCTTGGAAGACTCTTTCCTTCATAACGGGACACAGTGATGTGTTGCTAGATACCCCTCTCTGATCGTGATAACGTAAGTTATCATTACCGACATTGAAGGAAACCCTTAGGGTCGCACAATTTGATGATATAGCTTACTTATGTCAGATCGTGTGAACTGGAGGAATTTAAGCTCTGATTGGAAGTGAGATCTAGTCTAATCATGTTTAATTGATTAGGGCATATGATCGGTAAGCTTCGATCGGGAGGATTGATGCTTGATCGTAAAGATCAGGGGTTCAAAGAGATGTGTGGTTAGATCTTGAGCCATATGGTTCAAAGAGATCATAACCAGGGCTGGTTCGACTTGATGCTTGAACCAATTCGAAATTGGACCGGTTCATTAGTGAACGCATGGTTCAATTAAGAGGGAAGTTTTCGATGGGTTGAATGGGAGTTAAGTAGGGAGTTACATGTTTGGTTCTTACCATATGTGGTAACCGAACATTCCTTCTTGGTCTCTCTCTCTCTCACGGTTTCGTGAAGAGCTCTCATTTTTCCTTCCTCTTTTTCGGCTCTCTCTCGTGTGGATCTTTTACACGCAAGGGAAGAACTTCGACCAGCCAAGAGTGCACATCTTCCTCTCCAAGACATGATTAAAGACTCCTTGGTGTCTTTGCTAGCACAAGGAACACAAGGAAGGAAGTCGACATCATCTTGTGTGTGACATCTTTGGAGAAGAGGCACTCGCCCCTTTCATCTTCCAAGCCGCCTCTTACATCATGGCAATGGTAATACTCTAACTTGTTCTATACAAGTTTTATAAGGTTGATCATGTGCTCAATCCATGCGATTCTATGATGACCTAGTATTTCCGCTACAACAAGTTTTTGAATGACACTTGTGACCAAGGTTTCCCTACAATTGGTATCAGAGGAGTTTTTTTTTTATGGCTTGATGCATATGATTGCCGTGATCCATACTTGATTTTTGGATAGATCTTGTTTAGTTTCACATGCGACAACATGATACAATGTTTACATACATAGTTTGTGCATGTGATGTTAGATGAATGTTTACATACATAGTTTGCGCATATCATAGTTGTGTTTTAAACTTATCTTCATGCGCGACTTCACTAGATCTATCTGTGCGCCTACTTCAAACACTTAGACGGGTTAACAGTTTTGAAGTCGTTAGTCAAGTATGGACCCAACAGCCTAATCAGACTATCTGACAGCTTGGATGGGCGGCTGGATAGCACTTGTGCGCAAGCTGTACAAGTGGCTATAAGCCGACTGCAGAAGGGCATGTAGCGATGTCTGTTTGAGGCGCCTAGTGAACGATCATGATTATGGCCCGGGGTCACACTCGCTTGCCGAAAATCATGTGGGACGTTCAGCTCTTAAGGCATGCATAGTTGACCATTGGGTCGACACAAGTCAGTTATGACTAGGTGCATGCAAGGGCAATGGGTCTGACTTGGTCTGACGAGTGGATATCTGTTAATGGACCGTTGTAAGGTAGTAGGGCACATAAGGAAATAAAATTGATGCCATGGGTTTTTTTCTGAAATTTTATTTCTGTTTGGATCACATGTAGTACATGTTTAACATGTTGCATTGAGTATATTGAGTGTTTATTTAATCTTATGTGGGCTGCCCTATTTTGTATGCTGTGCTGGGGCCTGTGTGCCTGGAAAGAATATATTGGTGTGATCTGCGAATCACATTTAATTTATTAAAATGTTTAATTGACCTGCGTGTCAAAACATGTCTAGATAGTTTAAAATGTAATTTGATCATACATGAGCACACAGCACATTTGGCAGAAGCGCTTGCAGCAATTGGCTTCATTAGGTGGGTGGTCTAGAGGTCGACTCTAGAACAGGCCCATTCTGTCTTGTGGGCGCATTTGGGCTGCAGATGGCGTTTGGGCCCGGGCTGGGTCGGATGAGGTACAAGAGTCCCATAAAGAGCTCAAGTAAAGACCTTTGTTAAACTAGGGTTTTACTTACCACATAAGATAATGGTGCTTTAATTTACTGTTTTAAGTAATATTAGCACATGCATGTTTTATTCTTCAGCTATCACTATAGAATTTGCATGATAGTAAGAAGATAAAAGACCGTTAAAATCCAACGTAAATATCAAGCTATCGATTGCCTTCTGACGCGAAACCTCACTGTTCTGACTATCGTTGGGGCCGTGTTGTACCCACTCAGTGGGCACGCCCAGCTATCTTCAGACGGTGCGCGATTACACCTACGTGCTACAGAGAAGGGATTTATCGCTTCTCGTTGCTCAGCATAGCACGTGGTGGTCCAGGAAGTAGGTCAGGTTAGCTTGACCATATAGGCTACAAGTTGAGCATATGATAGCTATATGGAGGCAGCCATCTGAGGAATCAGAAACTGTGTTGTACCAACTCAGTTGGCACAGTCTTCTGGATTGCCTAGATGAAGGGGAATCGCATGGGTTGGCGATTGGCATGGATTGCCTACCAGTGATTAGTGCTTGAACTCTCTGTGCATCTTATCTCGCCTGAGCGGGACGCGGAGATCAAATATGAAATCTGGATCCCATCTCACTAAAGGAGTTTTACTCTTTCGGGCTGTTTTATTGGATTTTCAGTCAGATAAAATAGTGAGAAAAGAATCACTCTTAAGTCCTGGAATGATTCTAACATGGATATTGACCTTGTTGTTCTTGCTATGTTGTAGATTCCTGCAGCAACGAACACCACAGGGCTCAACTTGCGATCCATATTGGAAAAGGAGAAGTTTGCTGGGCCAAACTTCTCAGACTGGTACAGACAGCTGAAGATTGTCCTCAAAGCTGAGAGGAAGCTGTACGTCCTTGAGTCGGCAATGCCGGCTCAACCCGCTGCGAACGCCGCAAGGGCGGTTCGAGATGCTTATGAGAAGCACGTCAGTGATAGTACTGATGTCGCTTGCCTTATGCTTGCGTCAATGATGCCCGAGCTCCAGCGTCAGCATGAGGATTTGTCTGCTATTGATATTATAGCAAATCTGAAAATGCTGTATGCTGCACAGGCAAGGACAAAATGCTATAACTTGACGAAACTTTTCTTTCATAGCAAACTGACTGAAGGAAGTCCAGTGGGAGCTCATGTACTCAAGATGATTGGGTACAAAGAAGCTCTAGAGAAACTGGGACATACCATCAATCAAGAACTTGTTGTAGACATCATCTTGCAGTCTCTCCCGGCTTCTTTCGATGCGTTCATCATTAATTTTAATATGAACAAAATCGACTGTACTCCGGCAGAATTACTGAACATGCTCTGCACTACAGAGCAGACTCTTGAGAAGGGAAAGCCTTCGTCCTCTGTCTTGATGGTTCCTTTAGGGAATAAGAAGAAGGGGAAGAAGGGCAAAACCCCTATCAAGAGCTACAACAAGGCTTTGAAACAAAAGGTGAAGCGGTCAAAGGACAACAGATGCTTCCATTGTGGCCAGCTGGGTCACTGGAAGAAGGACTGTAGAGCGCTCCGAGGAGAGAGGAAGGGAAGTAAGCCTTTCACTTCTGGCTCAAGTATTTTCGTGACTGAAGTCATGGTTGCTTCTTCTATTTCATGGGTGTTGGACACTGCATGTGGAGTTCACATTTGTTCAAATGTGCAGGAACTCAAGAGAAGAAGACAGGTGGGATAGCATGAGGTGGACCTACGAGTTGGAAATGGGGCACAAGTTGCTGCTGTTGCTGTAGGAGAATATTACATCTCTTTACCATCTGGATTTGTATTAGAACTTGACAATTGTTATTTTGTACCAAGCATAACAAAGAATATTATCTCTATTCCTACTATTGTCAGGAAAGGTTTTTCATTTGAATGCAAAACTTCACAGTGCTGTATTTCATATGATAATATTGTTTATGCAACTGGGTCGATTAACAATGGGTTATACATGTTGGACATGGAATGTTCTGTACAACAAATTGATAATAAGAAAGCCAAGTATGCTGATAACAGCACCTTGTTATGGCATAGTCGTCTAGGCCATATTAACAAGAAGCGCATTAAGCGGTTGCATGACTGTGGACTGCTGGGATCATTCTCCTATGAGGAGTTTGATACATACAAAGCTTGTTTAATGGGTAAGATGACGAAGACTCCTTTTTCTAATAAAGGTGAAAGGGCTCCAGGTTTACTTGACCTTATTCACAGTGATGTGTGTGGGCCATTTAGTAAACATGCTAGAGGTGGGTATTCATACTTCATTACTTTTACTGATGATTTCAGTAGATATGGTTATGTCTATTTAATGAGACATATGAGTGAATCTTTTGACAAGTTCAAAGAATTCAAAAATAAAGTACAGAATCAGTTAGGCCGAAATATCAAGGCACTTCGATCAGATCGAGGTGGAGAATACTTGAGTCGTGAGTTTACTGACTATCTGAAAGAGTGTGGGATCATCTCACAGCTCACTCCGCCAGGAACACCGCAATGGAATGGTGTGTCCGAGAGGAGGAATCGAACCTTATTGGATATGATTCGTTCTATGATGAGTCAGGCTACTCTACCTTACTCCTTTTGGGGATTTGCACTGGAAACAGCTGCAAAGGTGCTAAACCGAGTGCCATCCAAGGCCGTTTCAAAGACACCATATGAGTTATGGTATGGGAAACAGCCGAGCTTGACATTTATCAAAATCTGGGGTTGCGAGGCTTATGTCAAAAAGCTCGCCTCTAGAAAACTGGAGAGCAGATCTGATAAATGTATATTTGTCGGATACCCTAAAGAAACTAAGGGTTATTATTTCTACGACCCCAAAGAGAATAAAGTATTTGTTGCTCGAACGGCTATTTTTCTTGAGAAGGAATTTCTTCTGCAAGAGGCCAGTGGGAGAGAAATAAAGCTGGATGAAGTTCCAGAAGAAGGACAAAGTAGTCAAGCACAGTTGGATGACCCTGAACCAATAGATCAGGTTAATATTCAACCTGAGGCTCAGATATCACGGGAACCGCGTAGATCGGGAAGGATTCGTCGTCAGCCTGAGCGCTATGACGGAGTCTACATCATTAATGATGAACCCCTCACTTATGCGGATGCGGTATGTGGACCGGAGTCAGCAAGATGGCTTGAAGCTATGCGAGCCGAGATGGACTCCATGTCAGATAACCAAGTCTGGGATTTGGTTGATCCGCCTCCGGGAGTAATCCCTATAGGCTATAAGTGGATCTTCAAAAAGAAGAAAGACATGGATGGTAACGTAGTTACCTATAAGGGCAGGCTAGTTGCGAAAGGTTTCAAACAAATCTACGGGATAGATTATGATGAAACTTTCTCTCCTGTAGCCATGTTCAAGTCCATTCAAATTATTCTCGCGATAGCAGCATATTTTGATTATGAGATCTGGCAAATGGATGTGAAAACCGCTTTCCTTAACGGAAAATTAGAAGAGGATGTGTACATGACACAACCTGAAGGTTTCATTAACCCAACAGAACGTCATAAAATATGCAAATTAAGGAAGTCCATTTATGGACTAAAACAAACATCGAGAAGCTGGAATATTCGTTTTGATGAATCAGTTTCTGAATTTGGTTTCATCAAAAATGAAGATGACCCGTGTGTATATAAAAGGTTTAGTGGGAGCGTGATTACTTTCCTAGTCCTCTACGTCGATGATATTTTAATCATTGGAAACGATATTCCTGAACTGCATGCAGTCAAAGCATGGTTAAGAAAATGTTTCCAGATGAAAGATTTAGGAGAAGCGACCTATATACTAGGTGTGGAGATCTTTAGAGATAGATCTAATAGGCTTCTCGGGCTATGCCAGAGTACTTACATCGATAAGGTCCTGGAGAGATTCCATTTAGAAAATTCTAAAAGAGGATATCTTCCAGTCAGACATGGTCTGAATCTTTCAAAAAGCCAGTGTCCTCAAACACAGTCTGAGAAAGATGAGATGGACAATACGCCTTATGCTTCGGCTATTGGGTCTATCAGGTATGCGATGTTGTGTACTCAACCAGACGTCGCTTACGGGTTAAGCGTAACCAGTCGGTTCCAAGGTAATCCAGGGAAGGCACACTGGATTGCAGTCAAGAACATTTTAAAATATCTTCGGAGAACCAAAGATATGTTCTTGATTTATGGAGGTCAGGGAGAACTCAGTATTGAAGGATATACTGATGCTTCGTTCCAATCTGACCAAGACGATTTCCGATCGCAATCAGGCTATGTTTTTAGCTTGAATGGAGGAGCAGTGGTGTGGAAGAGTTTCAAACAATCAATTGTTGCTGATTCCACAACAGAAGCCGAGTATGTTGCAGCCTCAGAAGCATCAAAGGAGGCAGTATGGATTCGTAAGTTCATGAAGGAACTTCGTGTTGTTCCTTCAAGTGCAGATCCATTGGTTATCTTCTGTGATAACACTGGAGCGATTGCACAAGCGAAGGAACCACAGTCACACCAGAAGTCCAAGCACATACAGAGATGGTTTGACTTGATCCGTGAAATCATTGATCGAGGAGACATCAAGATCTGCAAGATTCATACAGATGACAATCTAGCTGACCCGCTTACAAAGCCTCTGGCGCAGCAGAAGCATGAGAAGCACTGTAATAATATGGGTTTGAGATTTCTCAACCATTAGTTTAAGTGCAAGTGGGAGATTGTTAGGGTATGCCCTTAAGGCTAATGTTTGAGGCCTTGGGTTATTTTCAGTATCATGTATTAACTATATATATATATGTTTTATAAAGGCAATTGTTGTTATTCATATTGTTACATTATCTGCTGTTGTATGTATACTTCTGAGTAATGTCTCAATGATGTTCAGCTTAGCTGACATTCAGTGTTGTCCTTAGTCGAGATATCTCGGTGAACATGAGACAGCCTTGATATGATTGAGACTAATATGTGTTCTAAAATTATAGGATGCTTCGGGCATAGAATAAGATTTAGACACATAGGTGCATTGGATGTACTGGACTGACCCTACTTAGGATATTCAATTGTTTGTCACAATGTGAATAATCCTTGTATGCAAGCAAGTGGTATATTCCCTCTGACTTGAGATCACTTGTGTTTCTAAGTGATGATTGGCATTATCTTGAGGTAGTTCAATATCATTTGAAAGATAATGGTTAAGGAATATCTTGGATAGTGAGCATGAGTCAAGTTAGGGCACTTGTGATAGATATAGGATTGCCTCTCCTAGTTGGAGTGTGATGTTCTAAAGGGCCCCCTGGATGAAATGGTTGAGAATGTGTATGGCCATACCCAGACGACTATGTTCGTCTGATCTAACCATTTTCATCATGTTGGAATCGCAGGCTTGACATGCTTGTCCAATGGGAACATCTAGTGGCAAAGGGAAACATGTATGCCAAATGAATTAGATTTCACACTTGTGCTGTGGTTTGGGAGTAGTCTTGGAAGACTCTTTCCTTCATAACGGGAGACAGTGATGTGTTGCTAGATACCCCTCTCTGATCGTGATAACGTAAGTTATCGTTACCGACATTGAAGGAAACCCTTAGGGTCGCACAATTTGATGATATAACTTACTTATGTTAGATCGTGTGAACTGGAGGAATTTAAGCTCTGATTGGAAGTGTCTAATCATGTTTAATTGATTAGGGCATATGATCGGTAAGCTTCAATCGGGAGGATTGATGCTTGATCGTAAAGATCAGGGGTTCAAAGAGATGTGTGGTTAGATCTTGAGCCATATGGTTCAAAGAGATCATAACCAGGGCTGGTTCGACTTGATGCTTGAACCAATTCGAAATTGGACCGGTTCATTAGTGAACGCATGGTTCAATTAAGGGGGAAGTTTTCGATGGGTTGAATGGGAGTTAAGGAGGGAGTTACATGTTTGGTTCTTACCATATGTGGTAACCGAACATTCCTTCTTGGTCTCTCTCTCTCTCACGGTTTCGTGAAGAGCTCTCGTTTTTCCTTCCTCTTTTTCGGCTCTCTCTCGTGTGGATCTTTTACACACAAGGGAAGAACTTCGACCAGCCAAGAGTGCACATCTTCCTCTCCAAGACACGATTAAAGACTCCTTGGTGTCTTTGCTAGCACAAGGAACACAAGGAAGGAAGTCGACATCATCTTGTGTGTGACATCTTTGGAGAAGAGGCACTCGCCCCTTTCATCTTCCAAGCTGCCTCTTACATCATGGCAATGGTAATACTCTAACTTGTTCTATACAAGTTTTATAAGGTTGATCATGTGCTCAATCCATGCGATTCTATGATGACCTAGTATTTCCGCTACAACAAGTTTTTGAATGACACTTGTGACCAAGGTTTCCCTACAAGGCCGGTCCTAAAAACCCAATAGATCGATGCTTGCGAGGGTGTCAACACAATGAGAGGAGAAAGTACCTCAAAGAAAATAGGAGTGATGTCGATGTAGGCGCCCAAGCGTGCGCCCTCTGCAGTCACACACACGGATCCTCAAGTCCTCTTCTTCCATGCCTGGTGCTACCCTCATGAAGAAGATCTAAGCCTTTAGATATCCTCCTACACAAGTTGCACCACCTTCAAGGAAGGATGCGCCAAGGAGGAGATGTAGGTGAAGATGCCGCCAAGTCCCTTGCTTCACTTGCGCCAAGAGAGAAGGAAGAAGGGAAGGCTTGTGGCTAGGTTGATGGAAGAGATGCTTACTCAAGTTGCTCACACCAACTTGTGATATTGCTCTCACATGTACTTGATGTATATATCAATAAGAGGCGGCAAGACAAGGGCATAGGCGGAACTCATGAAGACACAAGCGGCTACGGTAAGAGGGGAGTGTTGGGGTATGCCCTTAAGGCTAATGTTTGAGGCCTTGGGATTGTATTAGTATCATGTAATAAACTCTTAAGTTTATAAAGGCATGGTTATTATTCAGGTTGTTACCTTGTCTGCTGTAATAAGTGTACTTCTGAATAATGTCTCAAAGCTGTTCAGCTAGGCTGACAGGCTATATGTCCTTAGTCGAGATATCTTGGTGAACATGAGACAGCCTTGATATGATTGAGACTAATATGAGTGCTAATCTTATAGGATGCTTCGAGCATGGAATAAGATGTAGACTCATGGGTACATTGGATGTACTGGACAGACCCTACTGGGATATTCCATTGCTTGTCACAATGTAAATAATCCTTGTAAGCAGCAAGTGGCACATGTCCTTTGACTTGAGATCACTTGTGTTTCTAAATGATGATTGTCACTGTCTTGAGGTAGTTCAATATCATTTGAAACATAATGATTATAGACTATCTTGGATGGTGAGCTTGAATCAGGTTAGGACACTAGTGATAGACATAGGATTGCCGTCTCCTTGTTTAAGGAGTGTGATGTTCTAAAGGGCCCCCTTATGAGATGATTGAGATAGTGTATGGCCATACCCAGATGACTATGTGCATCTGATCTAATCATGCTCATCGTATTGGAGTTACAGGCTTGACATGCTTGTCCAATAAGAACATCCAGTGGTAAAGGACATATGTATGCCTTGTGAATTGAGTCACACTTGTGCTATGGTTTGGGAGTAGTCTTGGAAGACTCTTTCCTTTATATCGGGAGACAGTGATGTGTTGCTAGATACCCCTCACTGATCGTGATAACGTAAGTTATCGTTACCGACATTTAGAGGAAACCCTCAGGGTCGCACAATTTGGTGATATGGCTTACTTAAGTCAGATCGTATGGACTGGATTCTTTGAGTTCAGATTAAAGGGATTTAATCTCTGATTGTAAGTAAGATCTGGTCTGATCATGTTTGATTGATTAGGGCTTGAGATCGGTAAGCTTCGATCGAGAGAGGTGATGCTAGATCGGAGAGATCAGGGGCATCAGGAGATGAACGGTTAGATCATAAGCCTTGGGGTTCGATTTGGTCTAGACCAAGTGGCTTGAGCTATTTCGGTTTGGTTTGATGAACCAAAGCCGATTTGACATTTTGGATTGAACCGGTTCACAAATATGAACGCTTGGTTCAATGCCAAAATGCGTTTTGGGTTGGCTTGAACGCATGGCTTGATTGACTTCCATTTATGGAAAGTCATCAAGGGCCGGTTTTGCTTCAATGCCAAAACGCTTATGCGTTGAGCTCCTCACTTCAACGCCTTGATTCTTTTCGAGGTGTGGTTGACGAAGGTGTGGAGTAGACATCCAAGAGAAGCTCTCGGCCGAACGGATTCATCTCATCAAACCCTTTCCATTCGACAAGATAAGGCTTGGGTGTCTTGCTAGCACAAGAGATCTCAAGGAAGTGAGCATCTTCATCTTGTGTGTGGACTTGTGGAGGAGACCTAATTTGATCTCTTCTTCCAAGCCGAATTCCAAGCTTATGGCGTTGGTATGATTTCTCATAACTTAAGTTGATCATATTGTTTCATATGCGATTTTGAAACCCTATTTTCCGCCATGCATGCTAGATGCGCATGATTAGGGTTTCCCCCCCCCTTTATGTTAGGGGTTCCTTCAATTGGTATCAGAGCTAGGCTCTTGATATGATCTATATGATTGCTTTGAAGTGTTTGTGATCCATACATATTGCGCTTACTTGATGCATGCTTTGTTTACATGAAGTTTGCGCTTGTATCATGCTAACATGTAGTTTGCGCTTGTATCATGGCTTTGATGAAGTATGCGCTCCCCCAAGAAGGGGACCCCCTAAAGTTTGCGCTCCCCCTTGAAGGGGACCCCCTTAGATCTAAGGGTTATCAACATGCTAGAAGATATATCTTATGGATGTTCTAGATGTTTGCGCATGTCAAAATGTTTTCTAAAACTTACATCTTGCGCGCATGATTAGATCTAAGGTGCCACTACATTAAATCCTTAGATGGGTTGATGGGGTTGAAAGCATCTTCTAGGTTAGATCCAACTAGTCTGATCAGACCATCTGACAGCCTAGATGGGTTGACCAGATAGCACCTGTGCGCAAGCACGAGGTGGCTATAGGTCGACTGCATCCAAGGCGTGTAGCGAGGTCTGGTTGAGACAACTACTGAACACACATGAGTTAGGCCCGGGGTCACACCCGCTTGCCAAAACTCATGAGGGTGGTTCAGCCCTTGGCGCATGCATGGTTGACCATCAGGTCAACTCGGGTCAGTTAGGACTCGGTGCATGCAGGGGCAAAGGATCTAACTAGATGGATGAGTGGATCCCTATCAATGGACCATTGTAAGGTTGTAGGGCACATAAGGAAATTAAAATTGATGCCATGGGGTTTTTCAAAAATTTAATTTCTTGATTGGATCACATGATGATTTGATGCCATGATGCTTGTCTATTTAGTCTTATGTGGGTTGCCCTATTGTGTGCTGTGCTGGGGCCTGCGTGCCTGGTAAATTACGAGGCATACATATTTCCTTTGCCACTGGATGTTCTTATTGGACAAGCGTGTCAAGCCTGTAGCTCCAATATGATGAGCATGATTAGATCAGATGAACATAGTCACCTGGGTATGGCCATACACTTTCTCAATCATCTCATTCAGGGGGGGGCCCCTTTAGAACATCTCACTCCTTAAACAAGGAGACGGCAATCCTATATCTATCACTAGTGTCCTAACCTGACTCATGATCATTATCCAAGATAGTCTATAACCATTATGTTTCAAATGATATTGAACCACCTCAAAACAATGACAATCATCATTTAGAAACACAAGTGATCTCAAGTCAGAGGACATGTGCCACTTGTTGCAAACAAGGATTATTCATATTGTGACAAGCAATCGAATATCCTAGTAGGGTCTGTCCAGTACATCCCATGTACCCATGTGTCTACATCTTATTCCATGCTCGAAGCATCCTATAAGATTAGAACACATATTAGTCTCAATCATATCAAGGCTGTCTCATGTTTACCAAGATATCTCGACTAAGGACATTACAGCATGTCAGCCTAGCTGAACAGCATTGAGACATTATTCGGAAGCACACTTATTGCAGCAGACAATGTAACATACTGAATAACAACCATTGCCTTAATAAACATAAGAGTTTATTACATGATACTGATACAATCCCTAGGCCTCAAACATTAGCCTTAAGGGCATACCCCAACACCAGAAACTCGTCACCTCGCCGCCGACCATCCACTGGCCGGATCTCCACGAGACTTTGGCCATTTCTTATCCTTCCCTCGACGAACCTCCACCCGGCGGCATCCATCCTTCCACCTCACTGATGGCCGGAATCAAAACTCCTACGGGCCACAAAAAGTGGTCAAGCTACAACTACAAAACATAACAAAACTAACTTCCACCTAATATTCTTTGAAGCTGGTGCACGTCTTCCTGGTTTCATACGGCGACGGCTGGGTGGTTAGATGCGTTTAGAACACACTGCGACGAAGCAGCAGAATTTGGACATTGTGGGCTAGGTTACTACGGAAGTGGCGCGCTCTTGGGCCGTGTTGCTGAGATTGTTGCCTGGCCCATCTGGGGTTGGGCTTTCCTGGGGATAGCTGGCCACGCCCTTGGACAGGAGAACTTTGGTGTGAATTGAAAACGGGTTGATTACTCCCACGAAATGGTCTGACAATTAAGAAATGCGTTGAGATTGTCGTATTTCCACCTTGTTGGGCTCCTATGAATCCTCCAATGATGGATGAACATGGTATGAAAGGTTATGTACATCAAAACGAGGTCGACGGTGGCAGATCTGCAACTTCAGGGGGAGTTGCGATGTGGCCGTGGCATTTTCCATGGCCATGAGTTTGCCTGCATCGAAAATCGCCCGTTTTCTCAAGTGTGCCAAAATCCACAGAAACTTCCGTGGTCTGCACTCGGCATTTTCCTCGGGTGTGACTTTGTTCGCCAGTTTTCTCGGTCGTGCCAAAATCTGTGCTAAAACCCACAGAAACTTCCGCAGTCTGCCCGTGGCATTTTCCTCGGGTGTGACTTTGGTCGTCAGTTTTCTTCGTCAAGCCAAAATCCATGATACATGCCACAGAAACTTCTGTGGTCTGGCTGTGACTTTTTCCGTGGCCTGTGACTGTTTCGCTAGAAAATTTTTGGTGCACCTTCTGGAGCAAATTTTCCCCTTCTTCCATGCTGTCTTCTCCTGCATCAACTCCCCCCCTGTTTGAAGAGTTCTCCACCGGAGGACTAGGGGGAAGAGGGTCATCGACGTCCGAAAGATCCTCCAATGGGCCGTAGAACGGGAGGAGTTCCGACACATTGAAGAAGGGGTGGATGCCCATGTCCTTGGGTAGGTCCAGCACATAGGCATTGGAGCCGATCGACCGCACCACCACATAAGGCCCCATGTAACATGGCTAGAGCTTAAAATGAGCCCTGTTTGACACTCTCTTAGGGTGGATGCGCACCCTCACCAACTCACCCATAGAAAAGTGATGTGGCCTACAGTGCTCATTGGCCATCATCGCATTATGAGTGTTGCCCAAAAAGATATGATGCCAAACTTCATCATGCAAGCTAGCTACATTGACGCAGCGGATGTGGGGCCTTAATTTCCGTACTCTAGGTGAACTAGACGATGATGCTGAAAGTGAGAGAGGGTCTTGAGACGAGGGAGTTAAAACGTGTGCAGATGGGAAAGCTACAAGAAAACTGATGAGAACAACGAGTAGACGTTTCTTGAGCAATACCCAAACGTACGGAGAAACAACGATTTGATTACTAAGGAAACTACTCAACTTTACTCGTAGAGCCAATTTTTTTGCTTCAAGCAAGCATGTGCGATTAGAACCTTCACGATGCTACGAAGGCGACAATCCATAAGTTCAAGACCCAACATCGGAAGCATAGGAACCGAAAGCGAGCTCGTTTGAAAAGGTTCTGGGGCTGAACACGGCCTGGCCGTGATGGAGATCACGAGCCTGTTCAACTTCTGGATTTCTAGTCGAGACGGACACAGGTGGGGGCATGGCCGTGACTCCGGGTGTGTCGGCATTCGCATTTTCGGCGGACCATGTCACGACCGTGCCCATGGTCACAACCTGGCCATGTTGAGGTCGGGCGATTTTCACGATAGGGCCGTAATCTAGATTATGAGCCGTGATTCCTGGCCCAAAATCCACATAATGTTGGTCCCAAATTACGGCGGGGCCGTAATGAATATTACGGGTCATAATTTGGCACTGAGAATCTATAGTGTTTTCTGGCGATCTGGTCACGGCTTGGCTGTGTTCCTTGTCACGGTCGTGATCGCTGAGGTCAAATTCCGCTGAACTCGTCACGGCGGGTGTCACAGGCGTGTCGAGGGTCATGCTTGCGTTTGCGTTCTTCCTCGACCGTGTCATGGCCATGCTCTCGATCACGGCCTGGCCGTGTCTGGGTCGGTTGGGTCTTACGAAGTCGAACACGGCAGGAGGAACGGGTGTGCAGGTGGTCTGCTAGCTCGTCACGACCTGGCCATGTTGAGTGCGGTAGATGGCCTTCTGGATCAAAATTTGCTAGGTGTCCACCACAGGCCCTGGGGAGTCTCTCCAAGTGTCTTCTAGAGGAATTGGGTCATCCTCAAGTGCGTCTATGACTCCGTCATACATACTGGGCAATGGAGTATGCATGCTCAGATAAATGAGTCTCTAGGGGTAGGTCATGTAGGTCGATAGGTTTGCGGGGTTGCCGGCCCGTAACGATTTGGAAGGGACTAAGATCCATATACCTATTAGCTGCGCTATTGTACGCGAATTTCACCATGGGGAGAATGATATCCCAAGACCTTGGGTGATCACCGATAAGGCACCGGAGCAAGTTACCCAAACTACGATTAACAACCTCAGTTTGCCCATTAGTTTGGGGGTGGTAAGCGGTGGAAAATTTCAGAGTGGAGCCCAAGAGGGCCCAAAGTGAGCACCATAAGTGGATCACGAATTGGGTGTCATGGTCGGACACGATGGAGGAGGGAAGGCCATGGAGACGGACAATCTCCTTGAAGAAAAGATGCGCCACGTGGGACGCATATGCAGTGCGCGAACACGGGATGAAATGCTCCATCTTTGAAAACCGGTCTACAACCACGTAGATGGAGTCAAATCGGGACGCGGTCTGAGGTAACCCAAGGATGAAATCCATGCTAAGGTCTTGCAATGGACCCTTGGCAACTGGCAATGGAGTGTAGTGGTTGGTGTTCGCAGGTATGGGTTTGGCCATTTGGCATGTGCCACAGTGGCGCACAATACGCTCGACATCCTTGTGGAGGGATGGCCAAAAGAGGTGTTCCTCCTCTAACTCAAGGGTTTTGTCTTGTCCATGGTGGCCGGCAACGCCACCCGCATGCAACTCGTGTAAAAGATGATCTCGAAGTGATGTGCATGGAATGCACAGGTGACTCCCCAAGAAGAGGTAGCCCTAACAAAGCTGATATGGGGACTCAGGGTTAGGGGACTGGGTCAAGGCGGCATACGTGGTGCCAAAAATAGGACAGGTGGTGTACTCCTCCTTAACATGGTCAAAAGTGTTGATGCGCATGCGCATCACGCAGAGGAGGGTGCAGACTTGACTCAGGGCATCCGCAACAACGTTTTCTTGCCTGCCTTGTGGTTGATCACAAAGGAATACTGCTGTAAGTATTCAACCCATTTGGCATGGCGGGCGCCCAACTTCTTTTGGGCACTAAGGAATGACAAGGCCTGGTGGTCGCTATAGAGGACGAACTCACGGTGGAGGAGATAGTGCCTCCACTGATGGAGCGACTGGACAATGGCGTAGAATTCCTTGTCATATGTCGAATAACACTGGCGAACAGTGTTCAACTTCTCACTAGAGAAGGCGAACGGGTGGCCTTCTTGGCTCAAGGTTCCTCCGATACCGGCACCGGAGGCATCACACACAACTTCAATGACTTTTGAAAAGTCTGGAAGTTGGAGAATAGGGGCTGTGGTTATGGCGTCCTTAAGGGCCTCAAAGGCATGTTGTGTGGCAGGGGTCCATTCAAAGTCCTCTTTGGACAAACATTGGGTCAGTGGGGTTGCAATCGTGCTAAAGATCTGAATGAAGCGGTGGTAAAAGCCCGCGAGGCCCAAAAAGCTGCGGACCTCAGACACAGTGTGGTGTTCAGGCCAATGCCGGATGGCTTTGACATTGGCTGGGTCAACAGAAAGACCCTCGTCGAACACAATGTAGCCTAGGAAGTGGATGCGGTTGGTCATGAAGGAGCACTTATTCGTGTTAAGGAAGAGGCGCTCCTTGCACAGGAGGTCAAACGTGGAGCGAAGAGGCTCCAAGTGTTCTTCTGGGGTCTGGCTGAAAATCAAGATGTCATCAAAATAGACGACCATGAATTTGCCCATGTAGGGCTTGAGAACTTGGCTCATGAGCCGCATGAAAGTGGACAGGGCATTGGACAACCTGAATGGTATGACGAGCCATTCGCTAAGACCATCCTTGGTCTTGAACACGATTTTTCATTCATCACCTTCGCGGATGCGGACTTGGTGGTATCCACTGCGAAGTTCCAGCTAAAAGAACCAGGATGCCCCAGAAACTATGTCTAGCATATCATCAAGTCTATGTATAGGGAACCTATACTTGATGGTGATCCTATTGATGGCACGGCTGTCAATGCACATGCGCCATGACCCATCCTTCTTGGGTGTGAGTAATGCAGGGACAGTGCAGGGACTTAGACTCTCACGGATATATCCCTTAGTGAGGAGGTCATCCACTTGACACTGCAGTTCAGCATGATCGATGGGGTTCAAACGATGGTGGGGTAGATTCGGGAGGGGTGCTCCTGGAACAAGGTCAATAGCATGTTGGATCTCCTGTTCCGGTGGGAGACCGTGGGGTAGATCCTCCGGGCTAATGTCAGCAAACTTAGTCTAAAGGGCTGAGACTTTCAGGGGTGGTGTTGTGTCTACTCCAGGGGAGGACACCGGGGCTCGCACAACATCAAGGCATAGACGACCTTGTATTCTGTGGCCTCGTGCATAAGCGCGGACATGTGCATAAGGGACACAATAGTGGGTGCTGGTGGGGCAGTGGTGGGGGGAACAATCACGCCCTTGGATGTGGACGCGCAGTTCCTTAGGTGGGGTCGGGATCAAACGGATCTTTTGGTCACCGTGGTAAAACACATATGTGTTCGACTGGCCATTGTGACATCCCGTTATCTTAACCCCAAACAAATGGCACAATTCATGAATGATACAGGATGTTATCATACAAGATCGATACATATGCTAGGTAAAACCCCGTTCAGGAAAATCCGATCTGAAAATTTCGAAAATCCATACATATAAATCTCCACAAAAACACAACTTCATAAAGGTACCTGCCACCACGCATTCCTTGCACTAGACATATGCAAGGCAACAGTTATATCAAAACCGATTACAAAGAATACACCATAAACCGAATTTCAAAACAAAATCACAAAATCAATTTTTTTATAAACTCATACCAAACACCGAAACCAGGCTGAAGCCCGCGGTGACACAAAAATCAAACTCATGTAACAGTCACAATCTGACATCACAAGTTCACATAGTTCACATGGTTCACATAGCTCATATCATTCATATAGTTCGGCCACAACCGGCCCCAAATAATTAAGCGCAAAAGTTCTTAAACAGCAAACTAGCGATATCCATGCCAATGCTAACTCAAGAAATGCGCCGCTGCTCTATGCCTGAAAATAGTGAGGGGTGAGCTACATAGCCCAGTGAGTGGATAGTCTAAATCGACCATCCATAACATACACTCAAAAATATAGACAGATTATTTTAAAAATCTTTAACAGGAACATTATGTCAACATATAACCACATAAAGAAAACAGAAGTCATATAAACAGTCAGATGTACACACCAACATATAACAAACTCAGGTTCTAGAGTTATACTCTAAACCAACTCAGATGTACACACCAACACTTAATTAACCTAGTTGTCCAGCATATTCAGTAGTGACCATCATGGTCTAACCCGGCTTTGGCCTAAGCACTGGGAGCGGCAAAATCTCGTGCAACACATAAACATGGACAGTGAGTAGAATCAAGAGGTGGCCCCCGCCAGGTCACGACGTGGCACTTTGCTCTAAAACACCCCATAAACACATCGATGGCTTGTGTGTAGATTCAAGAGGTGGCCCCCGCCGGTTCACGACGTGGCACTTTGCTCTACGACACCCCATATCACAAAAAGAGAGTGATGACATCAAGAGGTGGCCCCTGTCCGACCAAGACATGGCACTTTGCGTCAAAACTCGTTCTCCCAAAAGGTTCCTACTGGACAACAAACACATCTTATATCATATTTCATAAAGGTGGACTCCTAAGTGTCAACTAGACTCTAGGATAGTCATCACAAAAATCATATCGGGCAGGCTGAACATCAACCCCCATCACAATAATCATAATAGGCAGGCTGAACATCAACCTCCTCACATATCAAATACAGGGCTGAAATTCAAACCCTTAACATATCACATAAGGACTATCCTATGAGTACACGGTTACACTTAGCCATAGTCCTAACCAACACATAACACATAATATTCAAAATTCACATAATCCATCACATAACACATTGTTCAAAATTCACATAACCCATACTATTCGAAAATCACATAACATAACACATAATATTTCATATTCGAATGTCACATAATATAGTGTAGTCCTTAGATTTCATGCTGATTAGTTTAGTCAAACCTTGCTATGTTATCACCCAAATTTCTCAAACCATTAAATAACAGGCTACACACCTAAATTAAATAACATGCTACACACCTAAATAAACAGTCATGGATTGTAATTAACACACATCCAAAAATCATTACAACACATATAACCCACGGTTTTACAACATGTCATCTATTTAAAATTTAAACTCTAGTTAACAAGAATGTCATGCTCAAAATTCACTAATTTAAAACTACCTAAATTCCACAACATCAACATAAAACTATAACATGTAATTGTCTTTATAATCCTCATGTAAACATGTTAATTTCGGTTTTTCATAAATAATACCAAATTTCGGTTGTTATGAATAATATCAGGATTTCGGATTATCATGAAAATTATCAAGAATTCGGTTTACTAACATGGTAGAAATTCCAAGAACTCAAATGTATCATGTCACAAACACAACTAAATCCATAGGTCAAACAAGACATTCCACTCACCTCTTAAACCGAGAATCTAAGGTTAAAATCTTCCCAAAAAAAACTCGCCTAAAGCCTTGATGTCGCCCAAAGGATCTCCAAGAACTCACCAAGGAAGTTTCACCTCAAGGAAATTCGCCAAGGGGAAGAAGATGGAGAAAATCGCCAAGAACTCTTCAAGAACACCAAGATCGCCTTCTTCCTTGCCCTAGCCGCCCCAAGATTTCCTCAAGCCAAAAATCGTCAATTCTTCCTTCCCTAACCAAAATACCCACTAAAAATTCGGTTTTTAATTTTTAACCCATTAACCAATTAATTCAAATAGGGTTTAATCCATTTAACTAATAAATTTGAATTTTAAAACCCAATTCGTGCAAACCCAATAACCCATAATTACTAATTAATTTAACCATTAACTAACCATTCACTTAATGAAAATCCAATAAGGATTTAATTAATATCTAATAAGCTAGTTAATTAACCAATAAGGTCTAATTAATTAACCAATAAACTCTAATTAAATTATCATAAATTAGCAACCAATAATCGAATAAATTAACCACCATAAATCTCTAATTAATTTACAATAAATTAACAACCAAATAAATTAACAACCAAAATCTCTAGTTAATTAACTATAAACTAACAACCAAAAATCTCTAGTTAATTAACTATAAATTAACAACCAATACATAGAAAAATACCACAGTCAATAATTTTATTTAAATCAAAAATAATGCTTACCAGGACTTAAGATCCTTGGATCTTACATCCCTCCCTCCTTATAAAGCTTTAGTCCTCTAAAGCTCAGCATCCATATCATCAAAGAGATAAGCATAAAATTTCCTCATATCAGCTTCAGTCTCCCAAGTTGCCTCCTCAACCGACTGATTTCCCCAGATAACCTTTACCAAAGATATAGTCTTGTTTCTCAGAACTTTATCCTTTCTATCCACAATCCAGAGAGGTCTTTCCTCAAAAGTCAAATCACTCTGAATCTGAAGAGGTTCCAATTCCAATACATGAGATGGATCAGGATGATATTTCCTCAAAGCAGAGACATGGAACACATTATGCACATGATCCATAGCAGGAGGTAAAGCTAATCTGTAAGCCACTGGACCAATTCTCTCAATAATGTCAAAAGGGCCTACAAATCTAGGGCTCAACTTGCCCTTTCTGCCAAACCTCAATACACCCTTAGTAGGTGATACCTTTAAGAAAACATGATCCCCTACCATAAACTCCAGGGAACGACGACGGTCATCAGCATAACTCTTCTGTCTGTCCCGAGCAATCTTCAGTTTATCCTGAATCTCTCTAACCTTATCAGTAGTCTCCTGTACTGCATCAGATCTCAAAATCAATCTATCGCCAGTCTCCTCCCAACACAAGGGAGTCCTGCACCTTCTTCCATACAAAGCCTCATATGGAGCCATCTGAATACTTGAGTGGAAACTATTATTATAAGTGAACTCTATCAAAGATAGATCCCGGTTCCACTCAGAACTCCAATCAACCACATAAGCTCTCAACAGGTCTTCTAGAGTCTGTATAGTACGCTCCGTCTGGCCATCAGACTGAGGATGGTATGCTGTACTAAAACTCAACTTAGTACCCAAACCCTCCTGTAAACTCTTCCAAAATCTGGACAAAAACCGAGAGTCCCTATCAGACACAATATCAACAGGCACTCCATGCAGCCTGACTATCTCATCAATATACAATCTAGCCAGTCTCTCTAAAGGATAAGTCATCTTGATCGGGAGAAAATGGGCTGATTTAGTGAGTCTATCAACGATCACCCAAATAGCATCATGACCCAATCTGGTTCTAGGCAAACCACACACAAAATCCATACTGATGCATTCCCACTTCCACTCAGGAATAGGAAGGGGCTGCAACAAACCACCAGGCTTCTGATGTTCAGCCTTTACAGTCTGACAGGTTAAACACCTAGAGACAAAATCAGATACTTCTTTCTTCATACCCGGCCACCAAAAATTTTTCTTAAGGTCCTGATACATCTTAGTCACACCAGGATGTAGAGAATATTTGGAGTTATGGCTGTCCTCCAATATTTCTTTCCTCAAGCTCGGTTCCTCAGGGACACATACCCTTCCACGAAACCGAAGAATACCATCATCAGATAGGTTAAAATCCTGAACTGCGCCATCAACCAAACTATCCCTGATCTGAACTAATCTCGGATCCACAGACTGCTGATCTCTGATCTTCTGCAACAAAGCAGACTGTACTCTGAGAAAGGCCACATAACCCGACTGAACTCTAGGAGAAACACTGATCCTGAGATCGCTGAACTCCTGCAGTAACCGCCACTCACTGACTCGTAAAGCAGCTATTGAAGTAACTGGATGTCTGCTCAGTGCATCCGCCACTACATTGGCCTTTCCAGCCTGATACTGAATAGAGAAGTCATAGTCTTTGATCAACTCCATCCATCTTCTCTGTCTCATGTTCAACTCCTTCTGGGTGAAGATGTACTTGAGACTCTGGTGATCAGTGAACAGATCAAACTCCTGACCTAGTAAATAGTGACGCCATATCTTCAAAGCAAAGACTACGGCCGCCAACTCTAAATCATGAGTAGGGTAGTTCAATTCATACTCCTTCAGTTGTCTCGAAGCATAGGCTACTACAGAACCCTTCTGCATCAAGACACAACCCAACCCTTTGCCTGAAGCATCCGTATAAACAGTAAACCTTTCCCCATCACTAGGAATAATGAGAATCGGTGTACTAGTCAACCTCCTTTTCAGCTCTTGAAAGCTCTCTTCACACTTATCATCCCAAATAAACTTAGCCTCCTTTCTGGTTAATTTAGTTAAAGGACCCGCCAGCTTGGAGAATCCCTCAACAAATCTCTGGTAGTAACCTGCTAAACCCAGGAAACTTTTGATCTCAGTAGCACTAGTCGGTCTTCCCCAATCAAGGATAGCTTGCACTTTAACTGGATCCACAGACACCCCCTGACCAGAAATCACATGCCCAAGGAAACTGATCTTTTCTAGCCAGAACTCACACTTACTAGCCTTGGCATATAACCGGTTCTTCCTCAGAATCTCCAGCACTCTGCGCAAGTCATTGACATGATCTGAAGTAGTCCGTGAGTATACCAAAATATCGTCTATAAAGACTACCACACAAGAGTCAAGCAATTCATGGAATACCCTGTTCATCAAATCCATGAAGACAGCAGGTGCATTCGTCAGTCCAAAAGGCATAACTAAAAATTCGAAATGCCCATACCTGGTCCTGAAAGCAGTCTTAAATATATCCTCATCCTTGACCCTCAGCTGGTAATACCCTGATCTCAGACCAATCTTAGAGAACACTGTCGCTCCCTGTAATTGATCAAATAGATCATCAATTCTGGGAAGAGGATACTTATTCTTGATAGTCACTTGGTTCAATTGCCTGTAGTCTATACACATCCTCAGGGTTCCATCTTTCTTCTTTACAAATAGCACTGGCGCTCCCCAGGGAGAAGCACTAGGCCGAATGTACCCTTTCTCTAGCAATTCCTCCAATTGTTTCTTAAGCTCAGCCAGCTCTGAGGTAGCCATACGATAAGGAGCTCTGGAGATAGGTGCCGTACCTGGCGCCAACTCAATGCCAAACTCCACTTCTCTAATTGGTGGCAAGCCTGAAAATTCCTCAGAGAACACATCAGGAAATTCTTTCACCACCGCCATCTGAGTCAAATCAGAAGTAGAATCATCCTGTACCTTAACATGCGCAAGATAACCCATGCACCCACTAGCAAGTAACTTCCTGGCCTGCAGGAAAGATATCACATGCGGTCCTTGGTCTGACACTAGACCTCTCACAAAAAGCCGATTCCCATCTAGCAGATTTAAAGTGATTACTTTCTCAAAGCAATCCACAGAGGCATGATGTGAGGACAACCAATCCATACCTAGAATGACATCATAGTCTTGCATGTCTAGGAGGATTAAATCCACTAGAAACTCATAACCCTCTACATGCACCACACAATCAGCACACACAGTGTCTGTAGATAATGACTTTCCTAAGGGACTACTCACAGACACAACATAATTCATCACCTTAGGTAACACAGGTAAACATGCAGCAAACTTAACAGATACAAAAGACAAATTTGCACCAGGATCAAATAAAATGCGAGCTAACTGATCAAATACAAATAAGGTACCTTCCACAACGGATCGGGAAGCTCGTGTATCCTTCTCAGCCACAGCATAAACTCTAGTCTGGACTGTAGGCTTATCTGCGCCTCTAGGCTGTATCTCAGGCTCTTTGCAGTCCCTGACCATGTGCCCTGGTTTCTTACACCTGAAGCACACGCCATTCCTCTTATAACAGTCTTTCACTAGATGTCCCTTGAGCCCACAATAATTGCAAGTCCAGTTCTCATTGTTACTGATCTTTGCCTCCCTGGCATCCCTGAACTGCTGCGGTGCCTTGTAAGAGTAAGGCTTATACCTGCTCTTCTTGTAGTCCTTATGTTTAGGGTACTTCTTACCCTTGCCGCCACTGCCATACTGAGGAGCCGCCGCCTCAGCTGCAGGAACCACTGTCACGGCAACATGAGAACTCCTCTCAGCTATGTATCTCTCAATGGTGCGTGCTCGCCCAACAGTCTCAACATAGGTCTCCAAATGCTGAGCACCAACCTGCTCTCTAATGTCCCATCTGAGACCTCTGAGAAACTTAGTAGCTCTCCTCTTTTCAGTGTTTATCAGGTGAGGAGCATACTTTCCCAATTTCGTGAACTGTAATTCATACTGGTCCACAGTCATATCACCCTGCTCCAGGTGAATAAATGCCACCTCTCGGTCCTCCACCAAACTATCTGGGAAGTACTTCTCGTTAAATCGAGACAAGAAGTAAGGCCAATCTACAGTCTCATGTCTTTCTTCGGCAAGTCTCACCACGCCTTTCCACCACTCATCTGCGTCCCCACGCATCATATAGGTGGTCAGACATAACTTATCCTCATCTGAGCAGCGCATGACTTGGAAAATCTTTTCCAAGCACAACTGCCAGTTTTCAGCAGTACTTGATTCTGAGCCCCCATAAAAAGAACTAGGACCCAGTTTCTGGAATTCACTCACAAGCGAGGCATAGCGCTTGTGACACACACATACCACAGTAAGGAAATCAAACATAAACCTATCAGGTGTCTAGCAATACACAAACATGTTTTCCTCCGAACTAAGTTTTAGCTAGCCAACTCCTCTGATACCATTCTGTAACATCCCGTTATCTTAACCCCAAACAAATGGCACAATTCATGAATGATACAGGATGTTTCATACAAGATCGATACATATGCTAGGTAAAACCCCGTTCAGGAAAATCCGATCTGAAAATTTCGAAAATCCATACATATAAATCTCCACAAAAACACAATTTCATAAAGGTACCTGCCACCACGCATTCCTTGCACTAGACATATGCAAGGCAACAGTTATATCAAAACCGATTACAAAGAATACACCATAAACCGAATTTCAAAACAAAATCACAAAATCGATTTTTTTATAAACTCATACCAAACACCGAAACCAGGCTGAAGCCCGCGGTGACACAAAAATCAAACTCATGTAACAGTCACAATCTGACATCACAAGTTCACATAGTTCACATGGTTCACATAGCTCATATCATTCATATAGTTCGGCCACAACCGGCCCCAAATAATTAAGCGCAAAAGTTCTTAAACAGCAAACTAGCGATATCCATGCCAATGCTAACTCAAGAAATGCGCCGCTGCTCTATGCCTGAAAATAGTGAGGGGTGAGCTACATAGCCCAGTGAGTGGATAGTCTAAATCGACCATCCATAACATACACTCAAAAATATAGACAGATTATTTTAAAAATCTTTAACAGGAACATTATGTCAACATATAACCACATAAAGAAAACAGAAGTCATATAAACAGTCAGATGTACACACCAACATATAACAAACTCAGGTTCTAGAGTTATACTCTAAACCAACTCAGATGTACACACCAACACTTAATTAACCTAGTTGTCCAGCATATTCAGTAGTGACCATCATGGTCTAACCCGGCTTTGGCCTAAGCACTGGGAGCGGCAAAATCTCGTGCAACACATAAACATGGACAGTGAGTAGAATCAAGAGGTGGCCCCCGCCAGGTCACGACGTGGCACTTTGCTCTAAAACACCCCATAAACACATCGATGGCTTGTGTGTAGATTCAAGAGGTGGCCCCCGCCGGTTCACGACGTGGCACTTTGCTCTACGACACCCCATATCACAAAAAGAGAGTGATGACATCAAGAGGTGGCCCCTGTCCGACCAAGACATGGCACTTTGCGTCAAAACTCGTTCTCCCAAAAGGTTCCTACTGGACAACAAACACATCTTATATCATATTTCATAAAGGTGGACTCCTAAGTGTCAACTAGACTCTAGGATAGTCATCACAAAAATCATATCGGGCAGGCTGAACATCAACCCCCATCACAATAATCATAATAGGCAGGCTGAACATCAACCTCCTCACATATCAAATACAGGGCTGAAATTCAAACCCTTAACATATCACATAAGGACTATCCTATGAGTACACGGTTACACTTAGCCATAGTCCTAACCAACACATAACACATAATATTCAAAATTCACATAATCCATCACATAACACATTGTTCAAAATTCACATAACCCATACTATTCGAAAATCACATAACATAACACATAATATTTCATATTCGAATGTCACATAATATAGTGTAGTCCTTAGATTTCATGCTGATTAGTTTAGTCAAACCTTGCTATGTTATCACCCAAATTTCTCAAACCATTAAATAACAGGCTACACACCTAAATTAAATAACATGCTACACACCTAAATAAACAGTCATGGATTGTAATTAACACACATCCAAAAATCATTACAACACATATAACCCACGGTTTTACAACATGTCATCTATTTAAAATTTAAACTCTAGTTAACAAGAATGTCATGCTCAAAATTCACTAATTTAAAACTACCTAAATTCCACAACATCAACATAAAACTATAACATGTAATTGTCTTTATAATCCTCATGTAAACATGTTAATTTCGGTTTTTCATAAATAATACCAAATTTCGGTTGTTATGAATAATATCAGGATTTCGGATTATCATGAAAATTATCAAGAATTCGGTTTACTAACATGGTAGAAATTCCAAGAACTCAAATGTATCATGTCACAAACACAACTAAATCCATAGGTCAAACAAGACATTCCACTCACCTCTTAAACCGAGAATCTAAGGTTAAAATCTTCCCAAAAAAAACTCGCCTAAAGCCTTGATGTCGCCCAAAGGATCTCCAAGAACTCACCAAGGAAGTTTCACCTCAAGGAAATTCGCCAAGGGGAAGAAGATGGAGAAAATCGCCAAGAACTCTTCAAGAACACCAAGATCGCCTTCTTCCTTGCCCTAGCCGCCCCAAGATTTCCTCAAGCCAAAAATCGTCAATTCTTCCTTCCCTAACCAAAATACCCACTAAAAATTCGGTTTTTAATTTTTAACCCATTAACCAATTAATTCAAATAGGGTTTAATCCATTTAACTAATAAATTTGAATTTTAAAACCCAATTCGTGCAAACCCAATAACCCATAATTACTAATTAATTTAACCATTAACTAACCATTCACTTAATGAAAATCCAATAAGGATTTAATTAATATCTAATAAGCTAGTTAATTAACCAATAAGGTCTAATTAATTAACCAATAAACTCTAATTAAATTATCATAAATTAGCAACCAATAATCGAATAAATTAACCACCATAAATCTCTAATTAATTTACAATAAATTAACAACCAAATAAATTAACAACCAAAATCTCTAGTTAATTAACTATAAACTAACAACCAAAAATCTCTAGTTAATTAACTATAAATTAACAACCAATACATAGAAAAATACCACAGTCAATAATTTTATTTAAATCAAAAATAATGCTTACCAGGACTTAAGATCCTTGGATCTTACAGCCATAGTGAACCACATCTCTATCATAGAGCCAGGGGCGTCCTAAAAGGACGTGGGAAACATCCATCGCCGCCACGTCACACCACACCTTCTCACGATAGTCCCCAAATGCGATGGGAACTTGGCAACGATGGGTAACTGGGAGGCTCGACTCGTCAACCCATGCAATTGAGTAGGGCTTGGGGTGGGACTCTCGGGGAAGGCCAAAGCGAGTGATCGTGGTCCAGGAGACCACATTCAAACTACTTCCCCCATCAATGACAATCTTACATGAGTGCCCGTTGCACTTGATGTAAGTTGTGAATATGCTCGTGTGCCTCCAATCCTCGGAGGGTGGGGTTTGCACAAGGGTGCATCTCACAACTGCAAGTGTGGGGTGACCCGACTCCTCACCACTCGTGTAACACTCGGCTTCAACATGACGCTCCATGCGATCACGGGTAATAGGGGCTACATGTGTGTGGTTCTTGTCCGCAACCATGGAATTCTTAGGGCAATCCCTAGAGTAGTGGCCCAGCTGCAAACAATTGTAGCAATGGACGCGCTCGACCGGCCCAATAGCGGGGGCCTTGCCCTTCTCCTCCCAAGTGTGGTGAGAAGGCGCAATCTCCTAGGCTGGGCCCCGAGGGGAACCATGAAATCTGGGTGTGGGACGAGGGTCCGAATGTGGCTCAGCGCATTCAATCTTATGGTGGGAATGCGGTGGCTCGCCGTTGTGCCGACACCAAGGATATACCAACTCGTTGTGATGGGCCGCTGCGCGGAGGTCCTGCTCGATGTCCAACGCATGCTGGTAGGTTTGGTCAAGGGACTCGGACGCATATGCAGGTAAGGCTCGCCGGATATCCGAACGAATCCCGTTCTTAAATTTAGACAAAACCAGTTCAGGACCCTCTTGCAAATTGCAACAGAGTTGCAACGCATCATAGGTCAAACGGTACTCCGCAACGGAGCCAAATCCTTGTTGAAGGCTGATATACTGGTCAAGGAGATGCTGCCTATAGGAGGGTGGGACGTATCACTCATGAAGGTGATACTTCATCTCCTCCCATCGGGTAAGCATTCTGTTCGTTTTGGCGCTCCATATTTTTCCAATATAGGCGTGCGGGACCATCTAGCAAGGTGTGGACTATGCGAACTCACATGTGTTGAGGGGTGTCACTCAAGTCAAAGTAGGTATCCACCGAGGTGACCCAATTTAGGAACTTAGTAGAGTCAAGACCACTCACGAATTGTGTGTGTGTGTGTGTGGGGGGGGGGGGGGGGGGTCTCACGGATAAAACGATGGAAATCGACATCAGCTCGCTGTCGCTCAAACCTAGGCTGGGTTGGGGGCCTTTGTGCGGCCCAAACATCATCTTCATCGTATGGCTCATCCTCATAACCTAGGCCTTCATGAGCCACGTAGGGCCCATGGTGGCCAGATGCATCCAGAAGGGGCTGGCGCCGAACGGGCACGACTACCAGTGGTAACTCCCTAGTCGAAGCAGTTAGAGCAGACTGAGGGGGTTGACTCAAGTTGGGGCGCCTTTGCCCCGATGACTTGAACATAGTCTCCGATGACAGCTTGAGTTGCTGTATGGCGGTATCCATGGACTGCTTGTACGCAGTGAGCTACATAGTCAGCGCGTCCACTTGCGTATTAAGAGCGGCTACGTAGTCTAAAGGGGTGCTAGTCCCTTCCGAAGGTTGGACCGACTCTTGGGTGTCCAGGATAGTGTCGGAGAATTGGGATGACATGAGTTGCGACCTTGTGGTCACCATGGACAATCAAGGCTGAAAATGACTAAGTGCAGGATGCTGAAAACGCAAAATCAATGCGGAAATATGCGATGCAACGGAGTTGGACTGTGCGAACGATAAGAATCGAACGCCCAACTCCTCTGATACCAGAAATGATGTAGCTACTATAGGTGGGATGATCCTTAAAACCGTTCTCTAAGGTATTACACAATGCACGCGAAAACAGGAGAGGGTCTTTAGACGAGGGAAGTGAAAATGCTTCAGAAATGCAGGGAAAACACGATGAAAACAGCGTCGTGCTCAAGCGGGGCAACACAAACGTGAATAGAGCTCAAGGGCACTCAACTACAAAATATAACACACTAACCTCATAGCAATTTAGCAAGCTCACTTAGTAGATTTCAAGCTCAGCACGTACTTTGGGGGACTGCGAATTCACGGGGCACGGCTCGCGCGCCTATGCACCTGAAACAAACCAAAGACAAGGAACGTCCACGCCTCTGACGTACAGATTCCCATGGGGGAAGATAGAAACCACAGCAGAAATACACACAACAAAATGAAAAGGCAGTCATACCTGACCACTGGAGGCGGTGGGTTTCACTTTATTGCTTCGAAAACAAGGAAGGAAACACTTCGGAGTCGAGACACCGACCACTACTCCGGAGTTACAAGACACTTCGCAGCCCCTCGCGAGCTTCTAAACTTGTAAGCTATGTAACTAGTAGGCCTAAGCTCCCATTTATAAGCTAAGGGAGGGTAAGATCTCACAAGAGGGGTGGTTACAACAAATATTCTAACTACTAATCACATTTGACTGCAAATATTCCAGCAACCAAGTGTGTTTGAGAAGCTTCAGGTTGCTTTTCACATGAGCCACTGATGAGATGCATTTACACCATGTTTTTTCCTATATTTTACATCATATTTTGGGCTTAATTGAATGATTTTATGCAATTTTTAATGTTTTTTACTTCAATTTGCATAGAATCTTCACTTTTTCTCATTTTTATGAAAATGTAAGTAAAAAGGCACAAAATTGATGGATTTTGAGAGTTTTGTGGCCATATTATGATTCCCGTGGAAATCACGAGCTTACACATTGAATTTAAAGTCAAAATAGTGAAGAATGCAAAAATTACGGCCTTGGCCGTGATTATGTGGCCAGCTGAAATTCTGGTGTTCGAACGGGCGTAAAACGACTAAGTAAAGAAGTCTACAGAAACTTTCATGGGTGAGGTCGTGAATCCATCATGGACCGTGAATCTTTCTGTGACTTAAGTGCTGTACACATAGAGACATTTACGGTTGTGGCCGTAAACTCATCACGGACCGTGAAAACATCCGCCCTTTCGTTTTTTCACACGATTCGACTCCAAATTAAACCGGAATTGAACCAAACCTTGCAGAAACCTTCCTATGTGGGTTCTATACTGATTAGATTATAAAAGGAAGGGTTTTGGAAGGGTTTCTAGGGCTTCTAGGCACGAAAACAAAGGGCTATAGCAGCGGCGGTGGAAATTAGTTCTAGGGCAAAATTCCGGTGAGAGATCACGCAAAGGAGGGATTTGATCACTTTATCTTCATCACCAGATCAAGGGGAAGAGTTCTAAATACTTTCCTAGTGTCTCTTTGCATTATTTTAGAGAGATTACATCTTGAATTCATCGATGAACATGCTGTTTGTTGTGAACATGAACGTGTAAACCATATTTGATTGGATTTGGGGAATAGCCCGTTGACGATTCATGGATTAAAAATATTATTTTAAATCTTTTACATGAATTTTTATAGATTTGATTTGATTAGAATTGTGTTATTCCGTATTTTACCTTGTGTAACATCCCTCAGAATCACACCCCACACGCATAAAGTAAAAATACGGGGTTTTAAAAATTTTTACTCTTCCATTAAAACATAAGAAGAAAGCGGCATCGAAGGACATTACTACGGAACTGAAAACCGCACAGAACTGAGTAGGATCGATTACTAGGAAATAGAAATCCGGAAATCCAAAAAAAATCCGGCAGCAAGTATACTAAATTATTGCTGCACAGACCCACATATCCTGGAACAAAACAAATGTCCACACTACACATATGTGGAGAACACAAATTTCAGAAATATTGCAGAAACTGATTATTCAGATACCAAATACAACAATAATTCGGTTACACATCTCAAGGTATTTCGAATACAGTAACTCGGTTACACATTTCAGAATAAGAACAATTTCAATTCTCATGACTCCAAAACTCGCATCCAACAATAAAACGAGACAACTATAATATAATATCCTGAAAACAGGCATAAGCCCTCAGGAGATAAAACGTGTCATATAAGTAAGTTAGGCACGCAGGCCTGATAAATCTTTAGAAGACAACTCTTAGAAATTATATAAAACATTAGCATCATAACAAATTAAGTAGCTGTAGCAATCACTGTCCTGATGTCTCACCTGAAAATATTTAAACAACGGGGGTGAGCTAAAAAGCTCAGTGAGTAAAAGACACTAAAAGCCATCCATAGTACACATCAAAAAAAATATCATGCTTGCAGATAAGACACTTAACATGCACACTCATATCAGAAACAAAACATAATCAAATGCAGACACTTATAACAATAGGCATCAAGCATGAAGTAGGATATAAGTATACCAACCCCTTTCCAACTAATCACACCGCCCAACACATCTATACTACAGATCGAAACAGAACTACAGAAATCAGAGCTGACAGACAGAAAATCAGAATTTTCAGAATCCAAACAGATAGTCTACATCGGAAACAGAAAGGCCACAGAAGGCCTGAAGACCACAGAAGGTCTGATGACCACAGAAGGTCTGACCCCACCTCTGCCGAGGACGAGACATGCATGCATATCAGAAACAGAATGGTAGAGGAGGTATCAGTGGGTGGCCCCCGTCTTGTCAGGACGTGGCACTCTGGCCTCCAATACCCAGAACAGAACAGAAATAGTGGAGGGAGAACGGAAGGTGAGACCAGCTCACATCTACCCTTCACTAGTGTCTCATGGGTCGTAGTAGACTATCAGCACCATTACAGCGCCACAGAAGGAGGGTAAGGACACGGAAGAGTGCTACACTAGGGCATAATTTTTACAGAACAGGTCATGCTGAAACGGAGGAGTAGGACTAACCACTACCCAATTCTCACATCATGCCCAAAGTGTCTCTCAAACTAGAAAATGACACACCCCGATATCCAGTCCTTAACAAAATTACACTTTGCAGAAAATCAAAGCTGAACATTCTTCATAATTTTTACCATCAACCAGAAGTAATATATGAGTGAATTCCTTAGATTTCATACAACTATCCTTAATTCAGGTCAAACCATTCTATGTTCTCACAAGGTTATAACACATTCAAAGTTTCAGAAAATTCACAACATATATATACAGAACAGTAATTATTCGCGTAACAAACAATTAAACAAGCCTAGAAATTATAGGGAAATATATATAGATACTCATTGCACTATTCTTCCCTAAAATTTCTAAAAACCGTGAGCCATAAAAATCACTGCAAGGGGCAAAATTTTCAGAATCCTTGCAGAACATACAAATTTCATGAAAATAATTTCAGTCCCCCACGACAGATAATTTTAATTGCACGTTTGTGAAGGAAAATGACAAAAGCCCCAAAATTGGCCCGAACCATGATTTTCGAAAATCCCTAAGTTCTTAGTTAAATCCTCAAATTTTATTTTCTCTAAAATTTCTCATCAAGCAAATAAATTTTAGAAGAACTACAGGCCACAATTTAAGAGATTAAACCATACAGGATAAATTTTTCTCACAAAGGAATATTCGTCCGGCACAGGTAAATTTTGAATTTCACATATGCACAAATTTACTTGTAGATTTTTGGTTCATACAGATAATCGTTGCAAATAACGAATTTTAATTGACTGATAATCTACAATTTAGCGGATTAGACTCCTTAGGATCGAATTACTCACCAGAAAAATCGTCCACAGAGAAAAACGCCAAGACAGAGGATCAAGGATCACCAGGAAATTCGTCCACCACTAGTCTGCCACCACCAGCGTCAGGAATTTCAGGAGGCGCCAAGCACAGTGAGGGGCGACAACCAAAGGCGGCTAGGGCAAGAAAACCAACAAAAGTCGTGAGGGAGAGGAGCCCTCATGCAATTCCTCTTTTTCTCCCACCCCAAACGGATCCAAGATCCAATAACCCAGTTAACTTAAGTGAAAAATCGGTTTTATGGGCTTACCTGGGCTTAACCACCCTGCGCCACTCCAATAACATCAGAAATATGCGCCACCATGGTGGAAGGAATTCCAGGAGCAAAGAATCAAGGTTGAGGGTTCAAATCCCCAACCAAAATAATTATTTTTGCCCTTAAATCATAATTCAGAAAAATCGAGGGCGTTACATCCTCCCCCCCTTATAGAGCTTTAGTCCTCTAAAGCTGACCAAGCCCGTCACTGAACAGGTGAGGATGCTCCTTTCTCATATCTGCTTCAACCTCCCAAGAGGCTTCTTCAACAGACTGATTTCCCCAGATGACTTTCACAAGTGGAATAACCTTATTTCTCAGCACTTTCTCTTTTCTATCTTCAATTCTGAGAGGTTTCACCACAAAGGTCATGTTCTCTTCAAGCTAAAGAGGTTCCAACTCTAGAACATGAGAAGGATCAGAACAATATTTTCTGAGTGCAGAAACATGGAACACATTATGGAGGTGTTCCAGTGATGGGGGCAGAGCAAGTCAGTATGCCACAGGTCCAACCCTCTCAATGATATCAAAGGGACCAATGTACCTGGGACTCAATTTCCCCCTCTTCCCAAATCTCATCACCCCTTTCATAGGTGAGACTTTTAGGAAAACATGCTCTCCCACCAAAAACTCAAGAGGACGCCGCCTCACATCAGCATAACTCTTCTGTCTATCCTGAGCAATCTTCATCTTTCTCTGAATTTCTCTAATCTTCTCAGTGGCTTCCTGAACAGCATCATACCTTAGCACTGTTCTGGCCCCAGTTTCCTCCCAGCATATAGGTGTTCTGCATTTCCTCCCATATAGGGCCTCATACGAAGCCATCTGTATGCTAGAGTGAAAGCTATTGTTGTAGGTGAACTCTATCAGTGATAAGTCCAGATCCCACTCAACAAACCAGTCAACCACATAAGATCTCAGAAGATCCTCAAGTGTCTGAATAGTTCTCTCTGTCTGACCATCAGATTGAGGATGATATGCAGTGCTGAAACTCAGATTAGTTCCCAAATCTTCCTGTAATTTCTTCCAAAACCTGGACAGAAATCGAGGATCACGGTCAGAGACAATGTCCAAGGGAACTCCATGCAATCTGACAATCTCATCGATGTACAGTTTTGCTAACCGATCCAAACTGTAAGTCATTTTGATCGGTAAGAAGTGAGCTGACTTCGTGAGTCTGTCCACAATCACCCATACGGCATCATGATTCCTTCTGGTATTGGGCAGTCCACACACAAAGTCCATACTGATATGCTCCCACTTCCACTGAGGAATAGGGAGAGACTGCATCAAACCGCCCGGGCTCTGATGCTCAGCCTTCACGGTTTGGCAAGTCAAACATCTGGACACAAACAAATGCACATCCTTCTTCATACCATGCCACCAGAAAGTCTTTTTCAGATCCTGATACATCTTGGTACTACCAGGATGAACGGTATACTTAGTGCAATGGCTTTCCTTAAGAATTTCATTTCTCAACTCAGGGTCCTCAGGGACACATACCCTTCCACGGAATCTGAGGAGACCATCATCCGACATACTGAAATTCTCAACCCAGCCTTGCTCCGACCTCTCTTTCCACCGTAGAATATCCGGATCTGACTGCTGCCCTGATCTCAGTCTCTGCAGTAAGTCTGACTGAACCCTGAGAGAAGCTAGAAGACCGCCTCTCTCACCCGGAGTCACACTCAGATGTAAGTCACTGAACTCCTGTAATAGTCGCCACTCCTGGACTCGCAGTGCAGCTATCTGAGTCACAGGATACCGACTAAGAGCATCAGCCACCACATTGGCTTTACCAGACTGATATTGGATGGTGAAGTCATAATCCTTTATCCATTCAAGCCATCGCCTCTGTCTCATATTCAGCTCTTTCTGAGTGAAGATATACTTCAAGCTCTGGTGATCTGTAAACAATTCAAATGTCTGTCCAAACAGATAGTGCCTCCAGATCTTCAAGGCAAAAACTACAGCTGCCAACTCCAGATCATGAGTGGGGTAGTTTACCTCATAGTCTTTGAGTTGCCTTGAAGCATAAGCAACTACCTTTCCTTGCTGCATCAGTACAGCACCCAGACCCTTACCAGAGGCATCAGTGTACACAGTGAACTTTTCTCCATCACAGGGAACGATGAGGATAGGAGCACTGGTCAGTCTCCTTTTCAGTTCCTGAAAACTAGACTCACAATTATCAGACCACTCAAACTTCAAATTCTTTCTAGTTAGCTTAGTCAGAGGACCAGCCAGCTTGGAAAAACCCTCCACAAAGCGGCGGTAGTATCCAGCTAAGCCCAGAAAACTTCTGACCTCAGTCGCTGTAGTTGGTCTTCCCTAGTGAAGAATGGCCTCCACCTTCACTGGATCCACAGACACACCCTGGCCAGAAATAATGTGCCTCAGAAAGCCAATCTGATATAGCCAGAACTCACATTTGCTGGCCTTAGCATACAGCTGCTTCAGCCGCAGAATCTCCAGCACCTTGCGCAAATCCTGAGAGTGATCTTGCTCATTCTTGGAGTAGATCAGAATATCATCAATGAAGACGACCACACATTTGTCCAGGAGCTCATGAAATACCCTGTTCATCAGATCCATAAACACCGCAGGGGCATTTGTCAGTCCAAAGGGCATAACAAGAAACTCATAGTGCCCATACCTGGTCCTGAATGCAGTTTTAGGTACATCCTCTTCCTGAACTCTCAGCTGATAATAGCCAGACCTCAGGTCAATTTTAGAGAATACAGTAGCACCCTGCAACTGATCAAAGAGATCATCAATACGGGGTAATGGGTACTTATTCTTAACGGTCACTTGGTTGAGTTGACGGTAATCGATGCACATGCGCAAAGTACCATCCTTCTTCTTCACAAATAACACAGGTGCTCCCCATGGAGAAACACTGGGTCGAATATACCCCTTCTCTAATAGTTCTTCCAGTTGCTTCTTCAGCTCTGTCAGTTCTGAAGTTGCCATCCTGTAAGGAGATTTAGATACCGGTGCCGTGCCTGGCAACAACTCGATGCCAAACTCAACTTCTCTGCTGGGTGGTAACCCAGATAAATCATCAGAGAAGACGTCAGTAAACTCTCTTACCACAGGAATTCTAGCCAGATCCAAATCAGGCTCAGTCTGCACCTTGACATGCGCCAGATACCCCTTGCAGCCCTGGGCTAAAAGCTTCCTGGCCTGCAGATGAGATATCACCAAAGGCTCCTGTTCTGAAATCCGGCCTTGGATAACCAATTGCTGTCCATCACTTAGATGTAGAGTAATTAACTTTTCAAAACAATCTAAAGTAGCATGATAGGCAGACAGCCAATCCATGCCCAGAATGATGTCATAGTCTTTCATAGGAAGACTAATCAAATTAATAGGTAAATCATATCCTTCAACCTTAATCAAACAGTCAGGATATATTATATCTGTAGATACGGCCTCACCCATAGGTGTATGAACAGAAATACAGAAATCAAGTATCCTAGGCAACACAGGCAGACATAGTGCAAAACATGCAGACACAAAGGATAAATTGGCACCAGGATCAAAAAGAATGCATGCCAAATAACTAAACACATAAAATGTACCTTCCACTACGGACTTCGAAGCCGAAGCATCCCTCTCCGCGATGGCATACACGCGAGTCTGCACAGTAGGCTTCTCACCCTGTCCTCTAGCATCCGGCATAGGACAGTCCTTAATCATATGCCCCACCTTACCACATCTGAAGCAAGCGCCCGTCTTCCTGTAGCACTCATTATCCTGATGTTTAGTGCTCCCACAGTGGAGACACTTCTTGCCATTCTGAGAAACTGTGCTGGCTGGCTTCTGATAAGGTTTGTATCTGCCCATATTGTCTTTCTTCTCTTTCTTGAAATTCTTCTTATCCTTACCACCCAGAGTGGGTGCGTAAGTCACAGAAGTAGGGGCAGATGCTGTGACTGAAATAGTATCAACAGCCATCTCAGCAATGCACCTCTCAGCAGTGCGAGCCCTGTCTACCACTTCAGCATAAGACTCCAAGTGTAGCATAGCCACCCTTGTCCTGATGTCTTTCCTCAAACCCCGCTGAAACTTCTTGGCTCTTCTTTCCTCGGTGTTGACTAAGTGAGGAGCATACCCCGACAACCGAGCGAATGTGGCCTCATACTGATCCACCGTCAGGTCGCCCTGCTCAAGATGAATAAACTCCACCTCATGCTCCTCAGATAAGCTAGAGGGGAAAAACTTGGCATTGAACTTCATCATGAAGTACTGCCAATCAACAACTCTGGATTCAGTTACCGCCAGTCTGACAACTCCCTTCCACCAGTCTTCGGCATCTCCACGCAACATGAAGACAGATAAACATAGCTTGTCTGCATCATCACAGCGCCAAACCTGGAAAATATTTTCCAGTGCCAAAAGCCAATCCTCAGCCGCTCTGGGCCCCGGACTACCATAAAATGTAGTCGGGTTCAGGTGCTGAAACTCTCGAACCAACCGAGCATATCGTTGATGTGCGCCATCACCTAGAGGAGAACCAGCGCCACCCACACAGTGTCCAGCCGGTTGTGACTATGACAGCCGCTGCAATAACTGTTGCTGAACCTCCATGTGCTGCGCCTGCTGCTGCTGCATCATCTGAGTTTGCTGCTGGATGAATGCGTTCTGTTGTTGCATCATAGCAGTCATAGCCTCCATGGCCTGCCTCAGATCAGGCTGTTGATCACTATTGCTACTGCTAGATCTTGGTCGCACCATTTTTTTACCTGCATCACATAACACAGTAGAATAACAACCAATATTCAATCACGAATCAGATCCTATCTGAAGTGACCCCTAAGATAAAGGGGGGGGGAAACCCTAATCATGCGCATCTAGCATGCATGGCGGAAAATAGGGTTTCAAAATCGCCTATGAAACTATATGATCAACTTAAGTTATGAGAAATCATACCAACGCCATAAGCTTGGAATTCGGCTTGGAAGAAGAGATCAAATTAGGTCTCCTCCACAAGTCCACACACAAGATGAAGATGCTCACTTCCTTGAGATCTCTTGTGCTAGCAAGACACCCAAGCCTTATCTTGTCGAATGGAAAGGGTTTGATGAGATGAATCCGTTCGGCCGAGAGCTTCTCTTGGATGTCTACTCCACACCTTCGTCAACCACACCTCGAAAAGAATCAAGGCGTTGAAGTGAGGAGCTCAACGCATAAGCGTTTTGGCATTGAAGCAAAACCGGCCCTTGATGACTTTCCATAAATGGAAGTCAATCAAGCCATGCGTTCAAGCCAACCCAAAACGCATTTTGGCATTGAACCAAGCGTTCATATTTGTGAACCGGTTCAATCCAAAATGTCAAATCGGCTTTGGTTCATCAAACCAAACCGAAATAGCTCAAGCCACTTGGTCTAGACCAAATCGAACCCCAAGGCTTATGATCTAACCGTTCATCTCCTGATGCCCCTGATCTCTCCGATCTAGCATCACCTCTCTCGATCGAAGCTTACCGATCTCAAGCCCTAATCAATCAAACATGATCAGACCAGATCTTACTTACAATCAGAGATTAAATCCCTTTAATCTGAACTCAAAGAATCCAGTCCATACGATCTGACTTAAGTAAGCCATATCACCAAATTGTGCGACCCTGAGGGTTTCCTCTAAATGTCGGTAACGATAACTTACGTTATCACGATCAGTGAGGGGTATCTAGCAACACATCACTGTCTCCCGATATAAAGGAAAGAGTCTTCCAAGACTACTCCCAAACCATAGCACAAGTGTGACTCAATTCACAAGGCATACATATGTCCTTTACCACTGGATGTTCTTATTGGACAAGCATGTCAAGCCTGTAACTCCAATACGATGAGCATGATTAGATCAGATGCACATAGTCATCTGGGTATGGCCATACACTATCTCAATCATCTCATAAGGGGGCCCTTTAGAACATCACACTCCTTAAACAAGGAGACGGCAATCCTATGTCTATCACTAGTGTCCTAACCTGATTCAAGCTCACCATCCAAGATAGTCTATAATCATTATGTTTCAAATGATATTGAACTACCTCAAGACAATGACAATCATCATTTAGAAACACAAGTGATCTCAAGTCAAAGGACATGTGCCACTTGCTGCTTACAAGGATTATTTACATTGTGACAAGCAATGGAATATCCCAGTAGGGTCTGTCCAGTACATCCAATGTACCCATGAGTCTACATCTTATTCCATGCTCGAAGCATCCTATAAGATTAGCACTCATATTAGTCTCAATCATATCAAGGCTGTCTCATGTTCACCAAGATATCTCGACTAAGGACATATAGCCTGTCAGCCTAGCTGAACAGCTTTGAGACATTATTCAGAAGTACACTTATTACAGCAGACAAGGTAACAACCTGAATAATAACCATGCCTTTATAAACTTAAGAGTTTATTACATGATACTAATACAATCCCAAGGCCTCAAACATTAGCCTTAAGGGCATACCCCAACAATCTCCCACTTGCACTTAATCTAATGGTTGAGAAATCTCAAACCCATATTATTACAGTGCTTCTCATGCTTCTGCTGCGCCAGAGGCTTGGTAAGTGGGTCTGCCAGATTGTCATCTGTATGAACCTTGCATATTTTGATCTCGCCTCGATCAATGATCTCCCGGATCAAGTGAAACCGTCTCTGTATGTGCTTGGACTTCTGGTGCGACCGCGGTTCCTTTGCTTGTGCGATGGCTCCAGTGTTATCACAGAAGATAACCAAAGGATCAGCACTCGAAGGAACGACACCAAGTTCTCTCACGAACTTACGAATCCACACTGCCTCCTTGGATGCTTCCGAGGCTGCAACATACTCGGCTTCTGTTGTGGAATCAGCAACAGTTGACTGTTTGAAACTCTTCCACACCACTGCTCCACCATTCAAGCTAAAAACATAGCCTGATTGCGATCGGAAATCATCCTGGTCCGACTGGAACGAAGCGTCAGTATATCCCTCTATACTGAGTTCTTCCTGACCACCATATATCAAGAACATATCTTTGGTCCTCCGCAGATATTTTAAAATGTTCTTGACTGCAATCCAGTGCGCCAAACCTGGATTACTTTGGAATCGACTGGTCACGCTTAACCCGTAAGCGACGTCTGGGCGAGTACACAACATCGCATACATAATGGACCCAATAGCCGAAGCATAAGGCGTATTGTCCATTTCATCTTTCTCAGTCTGTGTTTGTGGACACTGACTCTTCGAAAGATTCAGACCATGTCTGACTGGAAGATATCCACGTTTAGAATTCTCTAAATGGAATCTCTCCAGGACCTTATCGATGTAAGTACTCTGGCACAGCCCGAGAAGCCTCTTAGATCTATCCCTGTAGATCTTCACACCTAATACATAGGCTGCTTCTCCTAAATCTTTCATCTGGAAACATTTTCCTAACCATGCCTTAACAGCATGCAGTTCAGGAATATCACTTCCAATGATTAAGATATCATCGACGTAGAGGATTAGGAATGTAATCACGCTCCCACTAAACCTCTTATATACACACGGGTCATCCTCGTTCTTGATGAAACCAAACTCAGAGATTGATTCATCAAAACGAATATTCCAGCTCCTAGATGCTTGTTTAAGTCCATAAATGGACTTCTTTAACTTGCATATTTTATGACGATCTGATGGATTAGTGAAACCTTCTGGTTGTGTCATATACACATCCTCATCCAGATTTCCATTAAGGAAAGCTGTCTTCACATCCATCTGCCAGATCTCATAATCGTAATATGCAGCTATCGCGAAAAGAATCCGAATAGACTTAAACATGGCTACAGGTGAGAAAGTTTCATCATAATCTATCCCGTAGATTTGTTTGAAACCTTTCGCAACTAGCCTGCCTTTATAGGTAACCACGTTACCATCCATGTCAATCTTCTTCTTGAAGATCCATTTACAGCCTATAGGGATTACTCCCGGAGGCGGATCAACCAAATCCCAGACTTGGTTATCTGACATGGAGTCCATCTCGGCTCGCATAGCTTCAAGCCATCTAGCTGACTCCGGTCCACTGACCGCATCCGCATAAGTTAGGGGTTCATCATTATCAATGATGTAGACTCCGACATAGCGCTCAGGCTGTCGACGGATCCTACCCGATCTTCGCGGTTCCCGTGATATCTGAGCCTCAGGTTGTTCAGTAACCTGATCTACTGGCTCAGGCACATCCAACTCTGCCTGACTACTTTGTCCTTCCTCTGGAATCTCATCCAGCTTTATTTCTCTCCCACTGGCCTCTTGCAGAAGAAACTCCTTCTCAAGAAATATGGCCGTCCGAGCAACAAATATCTTGTTCTCTTTGGGATCGTAGAAATAATAACCCTTAGTTTCCTTAGGGTAACCGACAAAGATGCATTTCTCAGATCTGCTCTCCAGTTTCCCAGAGGCGAGCTTTTTGACATAAGCCTCGCAACCCCAGATCCTGATAAATGTCAAGCTAGGCTGTTTCCCATACCATAGCTCATATGGCGTCTTTGAAACTGCCTTGGATGGCACTCGGTTTAGTACCTTTGCAGCTGTTTCCAGTGCAAAACCCCAAAAGGAATATGGAAGAGTAGCCTGACTCATCATAGAACGAACCATATCAAGTAACGTTCTATTTCTCCTCTCGGACACACCATTCCACTGCGGTGTTCCTGGCGGAGTGAGCTGTGAGACAATCCCACACTCCTTCAGATAGTCAGTAAACGTATGACTCAGGTATTCTCCACCTCGATCAGAACGAAGTGCCTTGATATTTCGGCCTAACTGATTTTGTACTTCATTTTTGAACTCTTTGAACTTGTCAAAAGATTCACTTTTATGTCTCATTAAATAGACATATCCATACCTACTGAAATCATCAGTGAAGGTAATGAAGTACTGATAGCCACCTCTGGCATGTTTACTGAAAGGCCCACACACATCACTGTGTATCAGGTCAAGTAAACCTGAAGTCCTTTGACCTTTGTGAGGAAAAGGAGACTTCGTCATTTTACCCATTAAACAAGCTTTGCATGTATCAATCTCCTCATAGGAGAAAGATCCCAGCAGTCCATGATCATGCAACCGCTTAATGCGCTTCTCGTTTATATGGCCTAAACGACTATGCCATAGCAAGGTGCTGTCATCAGCATACTTGGCTTTCTTATTATCAATGTTTTGTATAGAATATTCCATGTCCAACATGAATAACCCATTGTTAATTGAACCAGTTGCATACACAATATTATCATAAGTTAAAACACACTTTGAAATCTTGCATTCAAAGGCAAATCCTTTCCTGACAAGAGCAGGAATAGAGATAATATTCTTGGTAATACTGGGTACAAAATAACAATTGTTCAATTCTAATACAATGCCAGATGGTAAAGTGATGAAATAGTCTCCTACAGCAACAGCAGCAACCCGTGCCCCGTTTCCAACGCGTAGGTCTACCTCATGCTGTCCCACCTGCCTTCTTCTCTTGAGTTCCTGCACATTTGAACAAATGTGAACTCCACATGCAGTGTCCAACACCCATGATATAGAAGAAGATGAAACCATGACTTCCGTCACGTATATACCTGAGCCAGAAGCAATGCTTCCCCTCTTATCTCCTTGGAGCGCTTTACAGTCCTTTTTCCAGTGACCCAGCTGGCCACAGTGGAAACACCTGTTATCCTTCGACCGCTTCACCTTCTGTTTCAGGGCCTTGCTGTAATTCTTGACAGGGGCCTTGCCCTTCTTCCCCTTCTTCTTGTTCCTAGAAGGAACCAACAAGACAGAGGTTGAAGGCTTACCCTTCAGAGTTTCCTCAGTAGTCAAGAGCATATTCAGCAGCTCTGCCGGCGTACAATCGATTTTGTTCATATTAAAGTTAATGATGAACGCATCGAAAGAAGGCGGAAGAGACTGCAGAATAATATCTACAGCAAGCTCCTGGTTGATGGTATGCCCCAGTTTCTCCAGAGCCTCCTTGTGCCCAATCATCTTGAGCACGTGAGCTCCCACTGGGCTCCCCTCAGCCAGTTTGCTCTGAAAGAAGAGCTTCGTCAGATTATAGCGTTCTGTCCTCGCCTGTGCAGCATACAACATCTTGAGGTTCGCTATAATTTCTATAGCCGACATATCCTCATGCTGACGCTGCAGCGGTGGCGTCATAGACGCTAGCATCAGGCAAGCGACATCAATGCTATCATTGACGTGCTTTTCATAGGCATCCCGAACCGCCCTTGCGGCGTTCGGAGCGGGCTGCGGCGGTATCGCCGTCTCGAGGACATACAGTTTCCTCTCTGCCTTAAGAACGATCTTAAGGTGTCCGAACCAGTCAGAGAAGTTCGGCCCAGCAAACTTCTCCCTTTCCAGTAGGGATCGCACATTGAAGCTCATGGTGTTCGTTGCTGCAGGAATCTACAACAAGCAAGAACAGCAAGGTCAGTATCAATGTTTAGAATCAATCCAGGACTTAAGAAAGATTCTTTTCTCACTATTTTGTCTGACTGAAAAATCCAGTAAACAGTCCGAAAGAGTATCACTCTTTTAGTGAGATGGGATCCAAATTTCATACTTGGTCTCCGCGTCCCGCTCAGGCGAGATAAGATGCACAGAGATGACAAGCACTAATTTCTGGTAGGCTGTCCCAGCCAATCGCCAACCCGTGCGATTCCCCTTCATCTTGGCAATCCAGCAGACTGTGCCAACTGAGTTGGTACAACACAGTCTCTGATCCCAGAGATGGCTGCCTCCATGCGCTACCATATGCGCCACATATGTAGCCTACATGGTCAAGCTGACCCGACCTACTCCCTGGACCACCACGTGTTATGCTGAGCAACGAGCAGTGATAAATCCCTACTCTGTAACACGCAGGTGAAATCCAGCACCGTCTGAAGATAGATGGACGTGCCCACTGAGTGGGTTCAACACGGCTCCAACGATAATCAGAAAGGTGAGGTTTCGCGTCAGAAGGCTTTATCGAGCTTGATATATTAGCGTTGGATTTTAACGGTCTTTTATCTTCTTACTGTCAGGCATATCCTATGGCTATAGTAGAAGATAAACTTAAACATGCAATTCTAATTATTAGCAATAAGTAGAAAGCATGATCTTATGTGGTAAAAGCCCATGAACCCTAGTAAGACCTTAATTTTACTTAAGTCTTCACTTGAGCTCCTTGGCATCTCATCTGGTCCAACCTAGGGCCCTAGCGCCAAGAGCACCTTAGGTGCGCCACCAGCTGAATGCCCCTTTGGGATGTGTGCATTTGTACTCTTGTCTAATCAAAGTACATTTGATCTATCTAGACAAGGTTGACTCGCAGGTCAATTATACAATAAATTAATGAAAAAGTGATTCGCAGATCACAATAAAATTAACTTATAATTTACCAGGCACGCAGGCCCCAGCACAGCACACAATAGGGCAACCCACATAAGACTAAATAGACAAGCATCATGGCATCAAATCATCATGTGATCCAATCAAGAAATTAAATTTTTGAAAAACCCCATGGCATCAATTTTAATTTCCTTATGTGCCCTACAACCTTACAATGGTCCATTGATAGGGATCCACTCATCCATCTAGTTAGATCCTTTGCCCCTGCATGCACCGAGTCCTAACTGACCCGAGTTGACCTGATGGTCAACCATGCATGCGCCAAGGGCTGAACCACCCTCATGAGTTTTGGCAAGCGGGTGTGACCCCGGGCCTAACTCATGTGTGTTCAGTAGTTGTCTCAACCAGACCTCGCTACACGCCTTGGATGCAGTCGACCTATAGCCACCTCGTGCTTGCGCACAGGTGCTATCTGGTCAACCCATCTAGGCTGTCAGATGGTCTGATCAGACTAGTTGGATCTAACCTAGAAGATGCTTTCAACCCCATCAACCCATCTAAGGATTTAATGTAGTGGCACCTTAGATCTAATCATGCGCGCAAGATGTAAGTTTTAGAAAACATTTTGACATGCGCAAACATCTAGAACATCCATAAGATATATCTTCTAGCATGTTGATAACCCTTAGATCTAAGGGGGTCCCCTTCAAGGGGGAGCGCAAACTTTAGGGGGTCCCCTTCTTGGGGGAGCGCATACTTCATCAAAGCCATGATACAAGCGCAAACTACATGTTAGCATGATACAAGCGCAAACTTCATGTAAACAAAGCATGCATCAAGTAAGCGCAATATGTATGGATCACAAACACTTCAAAGCAATCATATAGATCATATCAAGAGCCTAGCTCTGATACCAATTGAAGTGACCCCTAAGATAAAGGGGGGGGGGAAACCCTAATCATGCGCATCTAGCATGCATGGCGGAAAATAGGGTTTCAAAATCGCCTATGAAACTATATGATCAACTTAAGTTATGAGAAATCATACCAACGCCATAAGCTTGGAATTCGGCTTGGAAGAAGAGATCAAATTAGGTCTCCTCCACAAGTCCACACACAAGATGAAGATGCTCACTTCCTTGAGATCTCTTGTGCTAGCAAGACACCCAAGCCTTATCTTGTCGAATGGAAAGGGTTTGATGAGATGAATCCGTTCGGCCGAGAGCTTCTCTTGGATGTCTACTCCACACCTTCGTCAACCACACCTCGAAAAGAATCAAGGCGTTGAAGTGAGGAGCTCAACGCATAAGCGTTTTGGCATTGAAGCAAAACCGGCCCTTGATGACTTTCCATAAATGGAAGTCAATCAAGCCATGCGTTCAAGCCAACCCAAAACGCATTTTGGCATTGAACCAAGCGTTCATATTTGTGAACCGGTTCAATCCAAAATGTCAAATCGGCTTTGGTTCATCAAACCAAACCGAAATAGCTCAAGCCACTTGGTCTAGACCAAATCGAACCCCAAGGCTTATGATCTAACCGTTCATCTCCTGATGCCCCTGATCTCTCCGATCTAGCATCACCTCTCTCGATCGAAGCTTACCGATCTCAAGCCCTAATCAATCAAACATGATCAGACCAGATCTTACTTACAATCAGAGATTAAATCCCTTTAATCTGAACTCAAAGAATCCAGTCCATACGATCTGACTTAAGTAAGCCATATCACCAAATTGTGCGACCCTGAGGGTTTCCTCTAAATGTCGGTAACGATAACTTACGTTATCACGATCAGTGAGGGGTATCTAGCAACACATCACTGTCTCCCGATATAAAGGAAAGAGTCTTCCAAGACTACTCCCAAACCATAGCACAAGTGTGACTCAATTCACAAGGCATACATATGTCCTTTACCACTGGATGTTCTTATTGGACAAGCATGTCAAGCCTGTAACTCCAATACGATGAGCATGATTAGATCAGATGCACATAGTCATCTGGGTATGGCCATACACTATCTCAATCATCTCATAAGGGGGCCCTTTAGAACATCACACTCCTTAAACAAGGAGACGGCAATCCTATGTCTATCACTAGTGTCCTAACCTGATTCAAGCTCACCATCCAAGATAGTCTATAATCATTATGTTTCAAATGATATTGAACTACCTCAAGACAATGACAATCATCATTTAGAAACACAAGTGATCTCAAGTCAAAGGACATGTGCCACTTGCTGCTTACAAGGATTATTTACATTGTGACAAGCAATGGAATATCCCAGTAGGGTCTGTCCAGTACATCCAATGTACCCATGAGTCTACATCTTATTCCATGCTCGAAGCATCCTATAAGATTAGCACTCATATTAGTCTCAATCATATCAAGGCTGTCTCATGTTCACCAAGATATCTCGACTAAGGACATATAGCCTGTCAGCCTAGCTGAACAGCTTTGAGACATTATTCAGAAGTACACTTATTACAGCAGACAAGGTAACAACCTGAATAATAACCATGCCTTTATAAACTTAAGAGTTTATTACATGATACTAATACAATCCCAAGGCCTCAAACATTAGCCTTAAGGGCATACCCCAACACTATCTTGGTTTCTAGCAATACACAAACAGAGTTTTCCTTTCCCGGAGTTTCTAATTGCTAGTAATATCCCTCTGATACCATCTGTAACATCCCTCAGAATCACACCCCACACGCATACAAGTAAAAATACGGGGTTTTAAAAATTTTTACTCTTCCATTAAAACATAAGAAGAAAGCGGCATCGAAGGACATTACTACGGAACTGAAAACCGCACAGAACTGAATAGGATCGATTACTAGGAAATAGAAATCCGGAAATCCAAAAAAAATCCGGCAGCAAGTATACTAAATTACTGCTACACAGACCCACATATCCTGGAACAAAACAAATGTCCACACTACACATATGTGGAGAACACAAATTTCAGAAATATTGCAGAAACTGATTATTCAGATACCAAATACAACAATAATTCGGTTACACATCTCAAGGTATTTCGAATACAGTAACTCGGTTACACATTTCAGAATAAGAACAATTTCAATTCTCATGACTCCAAAACTCGCATCCAACAATAAAACGAGACAACTATAATATAATATCCTGAAAACAGGCATAAGCCCTCAGGAGATAAAACGTGTCATATAAGTAAGTTAGGCACGCAGGCCTGATAAATCTTTAGAAGACAACTCTTAGAAATTATATAAAACATTAGCATCATAACAAATTAAGTAGCTGTAGCAATCACTGTCCTGATGTCTCACCTGAAAATATTTAAACAACGGGGGTGAGCTAAAAAGCTCAGTGAGTAAAAGACACTAAAAGCCATCCATAGTACACATCAAAAAAAATATCATGCTTGCAGATAAGACACTTAACATGCACACTCATATCAGAAACAAAACATAATCAAATGCAGACACTTATAACAATAGGCATCAAGCATGAAGTAGGATATAAGTATACCAACCCCTTTCCAACTAATCACACCGCCCAACACATCTATACTACAGATCGAAATAGAACTACAGAAATCAGAGCTGACAGACAGAAAATCAGAATTTTCAGAATCCAAACAGATAGTCTACATCGGAAACAGAAAGGCCACAGAAGGCCTGAAGACCACAGAAGGTCTGACCCCACCTCTGCCGAGGACGAGACATGCATGCATATCAGAAACAGAATGGTAGAGGAGGTATCAGTGGGTGGCCCCCGTCTTGTCAGGACGTGGCACTCTGGCCTCCAATACCCAGAACAGAACAGAAATAGTGGAGGGAGAACGGAAGGTGAGACCAGCTCACATCTACCCTTCACTAGTGTCTCATGGGTCGTAGTAGACTATCAGCACCATTACAGCGCCACAGAAGGAGGGTAAGGACACGGAAGAGTGCTACACTAGGGCATAATTTTTACAGAACAGGTCATGCTGAAACGGAGGAGTAGGACTAACCACTACCCAATTCTCACATCATGCCCAAAGTGTCTCTCAAACCAGAAAATGACACACCCCGATATCCAGTCCTTAACAAAATTACACTTTACAGAAAATCAAAGCTGAACATTCTTCATAATTTTTACCATCAACCAGAAGTAATATATGAGTGAATTCCTTAGATTTCATACAACTATCCTTAATTCAGGTCAAACCATTCTATGTTCTCACAAGGTTATAACACATTCAAAGTTTCAGAAAATTCACAACATATATATACAGAACAGTAATTATTTGCGTAACAAACAATTAAACAAGCCTAGAAATTATAGGGAAATATATATAGATACTCATTGCACTATTCTTCCCTAAAATTTCTAAAAACCGTGAGCCATAAAAATCACTGCAAGGGGCGAAATTTTCAGAATCCTTGCAGAACATACAAATTTCATGAAAATAATTTCAGTCCCCCACTACAGATAATTTTAATTGCACGTTTGTGAAGGAAAATGACAAAAGCCCCAAAATTGGCCCGAACCATGATTTTTGAAAATCCCTAAGTTCTTAGTTAAATCCTCAAATTTTATTTTCTCTAAAATTTCTCATCAAGCAAATAAATTTTAGAAGAACTACAGGCCACAATTTAAGAGATTAAACCATACAGGATAAATTTTTCTCACAAAGGAATATTCGTCCGGCACAGGTAAATTTCGAATTTCACATATGCACAAATTTACTTGTAGATTTTTGGTTCATACAGATAATCGTTGCAAATAACGAATTTTAATTGACTGATAATCTACAATTTAGCGGATTAGACTCCTTAGGATCGAATTACTCACCAGAAAAATCGTCCACAGAGAAAAACGCCAAGACAGAGGATCAAGGATCACCAGGAAATTCGTCCACCACCAGTCTGCCGCCACCAGCGTCAGGAATTTCAGGAGGCGCCAAGCACAGTGAGGGGCGACAACCAAAGGCAGCTAGGGCAAGAAAACCAACAAAAGTCATGAGGGAGAGGAGCCCTCACGCAATTCCTCTTTTTCTCCCACCCCAAACGGATTCAAGATCCAATAACCCAGTTAACTTAAGTGAAAAATCGGTTTTATGGGCTTACCTGGGCTTAACCACCCTGCGCCACTCCAATAACATCAGAAATATGCGCCACCATGGTGGAAGGAATTCCAGGAGCAAAGAATCAAGGTTGAGGGTTCAAATCCCCAACCAAAATAATTATTTTTGCCCTTAAATCATAATTCAGAAAAATCGAGGGCGTTACACCTTGGCTATGTAATTTTACGTCTTAGACGTTGCGAGAAGGACCGAGAGGTGAATCGCAACGTCGAAACTATTCTTTTCAAACCTACGAATCCAATCACGAGAGTAGTTTGGATTCGTTTGAAGGATTAACATGGTTTTTCATAGAACTTAAAGGATCTAATTGCGTTAATTGTCACGAGAGTAGGGAATTAACGTAATTAGGTACCGGATTACGGTTCGAGAGGAGGTAATCTGTACCTTAGGAAAAATCCCTTTCAAAACTATAATTTTCTGATCAAAGATTTATTTTTATATAATTCATAATCGTCAACGTAGTGAAACCCAGAGTCCCGATTTTATCCGCATTGATTTTTATCCGAACGCTCGCTTTTGCTTCTTTTCGTAGTTTGAAGTGTCCAAACAAAACAAAAATCACATTTTGAATCGTCTAGATATAGATCGATCGTGTAATCGGTACTTGACCACCAGATCCTCGTTGGGAACGATAATCTTTTTATTACTTCGATAAATCCGTGCACTTGCGGATCGCTATCAGCCGTCCATTTGAGCTTTGGTGATATCTGCTGATCTGGACGACGGATCTAAGATATGAGGGCATGGATGGATAGATCTGGTTCTAATTAGTTGGGATCGACTCCTGGATCACCCCAAAACTCGTCCGATTGGAGCAGATCTGGCCGAAACAATATCAGCCATCGGTTGTCTATGAGTTGATCTGGCCGTTGGATGAAGGCTGAGGAATGGTAACCGTTGGATGGACGACACGATTCGTCCCTTTCGTCGCGCGCGCTCGTTGACGGCTAGGGCAGAGCCGCCGAACGTCGATCCTGACTCAATCGCTGGTGATGCTTCGACTGGCGGCACGGACGATGGTGAATGGAGGGCGGTGAGCTTCTGGCACCCGATCGTGGCGCGCCAGGCCGGGAATAGGGCGGATGGCGGCAAAAGCTGGAAAACAAAAAAACTTCTGATTCTGGTGATCCACCGGCCGGATGGTCGATTCTTTCTGGCTGTGCATTCGCTGCAACGAGGAGATCCCGTGCCAGGAGATTGGCGTTGATCGGCGTTGTGGATGGGGCAGAATAGATAATAACGTCGCCGGCTGTAGTGGCGTTCATTTCCGGTGATCCGGCCGTCCAATGGCCGGATCCTTTGGATCAGGAGTTCGCACAGATGAAGAGGTGCTGTAGCCAAACTCTGGTGATGATCGGAGCTAGGGATGATGTCTCCATAATCCGTGGGCTGAGGTTTTGGTCACCTGGTCCCCTGAGGAACATTATATGCATAATTGAACTTATGATATGGAATGTAGCTACATAAGTCATGGGTCGGGGGTTCTGTTGCTGGGTCGACCGTGGAACATTCTGTGAAGTAGGAACCTGGGAAGCAAAACTGGGTGTGCTGTGTTGGCGCTGCATCAACCAGCCTAGCTAGCCTCTAGCATGATCTTCAAGGTTGGCTCCAAGGTCCTCCTTTCCATGGTTTAGCTCTTAAACACTATAGGTACTTTTAGGGAAACCCTAGAAGCATTCATGGGTTCAACCAATGCCATGGATCGTCCTCCAAGGAATATACGCCACCTTGCAAGCCACAAGAGGGATAGCTCACAAGCACAAGGCTCGGCCAAACCCTTACTTGCGCCCCCATTCAAGGATGCGCCACGTTTGATGAAGCTTGTTGCATCACCATGCAAGGTGCGCAAGCCTGATGCATGCGCCATACTCCAAGTAGATGTGCCACCCTAATCTTCTTCTTAGTTAAAAGCAAAAAGAAAAGCGGCACACAGCCCTCACAAGGATACATCATAGGCATCCTAAGGGGCTTGACATGTGACCACAACATCATGCACAAACAAGGTATTTACACATGCAATTCTACATGCTCATGAAAAACTCAAAATCTGAAATTTTAGTTTCTCATAAAACAAGTCTCCTTTCCTCATCTTCTTTTCAAAAATCTTTTGGTTATTTGCGATTAATTTTTCATGATGATTTCATAGATCCTATCGGCTGGCAATTTTGTCAGATCAAGAGACCCGGCCAGTTCGAAGACACAATACCCATCCTACTTGACAAAACTACGTGCGCCTTTGATCTTAAATCAATCAAGAAAAATAACCCAAAATTCTAAAACAGATTGAAAAGATGATAGGAACAAGAAACTATAATTTTTCCTACTTAGAAAAATTATGCGCCATGTGATCATGCAATTTGCGAAAATAGAAACATGGCATGTGAGCATAGAAAAGCATGAAAGTACATTGTTCGAGGCTCGCAAGTCACTCTGATATGACTATTGGGAAACCCTGAGGATATTTTACAACTTTCACAGAGCATACAATACATGCACAGCGGAATAATATCTCCGAAATAGGCCGGTCCCAAAAACCCAGTGAAGATCGTCTTGCAAGGGGGTCGACACGATGAGATAGAAAATACCTTAGGAGCAAGATGAGGCTGATGTCGAGGTAGGTGGGCAAGCATGCCCCCTCTACAGTCTCACACACACGGATGCCTCGAGCTCTCTTCTTACATGCTCGGTGCTAGTCTCGGGAAGAAGATCAAAGCCTTTGAGCTCCTTCTCCAATGCTTGCGCCACCTCCAAGGATGAAGCACCAATGATGGAGAAGGGAGAGAGAGGTAGCCGCCAAGACCTTCCCTCACTTGCACCAAGAGGAGAGGAGAGAATAGGTCTAGCGGCAATGGAAGAGATGAAGAGGATCCTTGTGCTAATTACTTGCCTTGCTCTCGCCACTTCAATTGCTTACGCCAATTGATTGCCTATATTACGGCTCTCGCATATCACTAGGATATATAGAGCCAAGGGGGCGGTAAGATTCGGGTGAGAGGTGCAAACCATGAAGAAGGGGGCAGCTAGGGATACGGGGTATGTGAGCAATTAGGGTTTTGGGTTTTGGAAACTGTCCAAGAGATTTCCATAAACCCCTTGCAATCGCCCAAGACTTAGCAAAGAAGTCTATCATGCCTTAGATGCATCAAGCCTTGCCTTAGATGCAAGGTTTCCATCCAAGCACAAAGGGGATGGCGCCAATTCCTTCCAAAGGGGGCAACATGCGCCCACTCCTCCCCATTATGCCCTTAGGCGCTAATGGGAGGAGACTTCTCTCCATTATACCCTTTTAGCCTATTCTCTCTTCATGACAACTTGTTATTGGGCCTCATTGGGTAATGAGCTAGCCCAAACTTCATTACATGGGTTGATTAAGCAATTGGATCCAATCCAATGCGCCCCTGATACAAATGTGACCAATTTTGGTCAATTTCGGGTCAACCCGCTAAAAATGAAGTTTGGCTCCAATAACTTTCTTCCATCTCTCCAGGCCCGTTGGCGCTGATGAAATCTCTCAAATAGATCCGAGTTATCCAAAAACTCGATCACAAGGCTTCCCAATCAATACGAGAACATGAGTATCAAGGTGTGCGACCCTTTAGGTTCCTCTGACGTTGGCAGTGCTGACTTAAGGTCACCACAAGCAGTGAGTGGCACCTAGTAGTGCATCGCTGCTACCCAAGTCATCGGAATGGATTTTGACATCGACATCCCCATCAACGCAACTAGGTATAGATGCATTATAGTCACTTTGCTGAACTGATATCTGATTAGATAAGTGTGTCATCACTTGTTTTCACCTAATCACATGGTTATGACTAAATCAGGTTGTCACCTAGGTATAGCCATACACTTTCAGTCATAGAATCATAGAGGAGCTCCATGGATATCAAGCTTTCCTTAGGAAGGGGCAAATCCTCTGTCTGTCCATTTACCTTCTCATATGGGTCGAGACATGCTCAATGACAACCATTATTACCTCCTAGCTACGGCGAGGTGTTAGATTGTATCAAAGCATGTCCCTAGCCATATAGAATAGTCAATGACCTCAAGTCAAGGGATCAATTCATCTCCTGTCACTTGTGAGGATAATGCATGACACTAAGTCATAGCCTCACAGCAGGTCGGTCTAGTATATCCTCCACTGATATACCCATATGTCTGCATTAGCACTTCGTGCCTAATCAGCCCATATACTAGTCTCACAAGTACCAGAGCTGTCCCATATTCACTCAGGTACATTGACTGGGGACAACCATTTGAGCACAGATCCAATCTATCTCCAGAGACATTATTATGTAAGTATATAATCGCAGATGTAGACAAACATTGATAATGACAATGCTAGAATGATATATATATATATATCTATGCCAAATAGTACAAAAGATGGATCGATACTAGGTCTCAGGGCATATACACCAACATAGGCTGCATGCTAAGAAACTCCCTACTTGCATAATTCTGTTTACGCAAGCTTTATTCCCCTGTTAAATTAGTTGCTGATTGTTGTTATCCCAATCTACTTATGCATGAACGTTGTTAATTACATAGAGCTACATATCTAAAGACGATCCCGTTAAACTCTTAAAATTCAATCCTGCATTAGTGGCAAAGAGTTGAGTTCATCCCCTTCATTCATTTTGTAAAGAAGAATTGACAGCCATAAGATATTTGAGTGATTATGTTAACGTGGAGGGTGAAAGGGTTTTAAAACCCTTGTACTTCACACTTTTCACTTAGTGAATCCTTTATGAAAATTTCTAAGTGTTGCCCTTTGCTGTGGTTGGTACCGAGAGTCTAGAGCTTGCTCCTCATTTCCTGCCAAGTTTACCACCTTCTCTTCCTCCACCCTTTAAGTGAGCTACACTTGTGTGTTGAGAAGTTGAAGCTTGGTGTGGAGGATCTCTTGGAGGCTGAAGGCTATTTTCCACCATCTGAACCATTATGCTAAGGATACAAGACCTGAACAAGACCCCTATTAAGGACATTGTTATAGTATAAGAGGGCTTGTAGGCATTGTATTCAGCCCCCACACTTACTCAACTGGTTTGTATCGAACTTTTAATTACCCATCTAATTCCCAACCTCATCGCTAAGATACGAGAGCTGGGGGATTCAGAGAAAGGGGTTTTGGCCCCCTTCCCTAAAGGGGGCCTCAGGTAATTTCTAACCAAGTAGGTTAATCCCACTAGGCTACATGCTAAGAAACTCCCTACTTGCACAATTCTACTTACACATGCTTTATTCCCCTGTTGAATTAGCTGCTGATAATTGTTATCCCAATCTACTAATGCATGAACGTTGCTAATTACATAGAGCTACATACCTAAGGATGATCCCGTTAAAATGTTAAAATTTAATCCTGCATTAGTGGTATCAAAGCGAACCTTAGGTGCTCTTCTATCGTTTTTCTAAATTTTTGGGTTTGTGCCTTCTTGTCACTGATTGGATCTGATTTTGCTGAGTTGTGTCAAATTCTGTTTTCAAAAGAGTTGTGAAAATTTTAACAATCCGTTGCTGAGTTTATGTCAAAATTCTGTTTGCCGAAAGAGCTGTTAATTCTGAAAGGCTGGTGTTGAGTTTTCTAAACATGCATCTGACTTTTCAGTTGATCCTTGTTCCACTATTAGTCTCTAAAATATGTTGTTGAGCCTTGTCGTAATTCTTCCAAAAGGGCAGCTGAAGTCAAGGATCTACCTAAGTGATAGGCAACCTCCTTCTTCAGCCTTCCTTACATCTGAAAATTTGAATTTCTAGGTCGACCTCTACATAAGCGCTGTAGCTTACTGGTTTTCTTACCTTTGAAGCTGATAAGTGTTATGACTAAAACTTGGGATCCCTAATCTGATAGAGAAACCCTAGTTGGGGGATGAATTGGGTGTTCATCTACCTCAGCCAATAGGTAGACTACACCCCAAAGTCTGTTAAACTAAAAATCTGCATGCTGCTGTGTTTTGTGTAAGTACTATTACTTACCACCAAACTGAACAGTTTGTGAAAACTGGGTCTCGGCATTGCTGGAATCATAGCACCTGCTGAGAGTCTTACATCAACAAGGCATTTGTCTTGTGCTACCATGGGCACTTGTAAACCCATTACAACTTGTCCAACTCCAACACCCCTAATACTAGGAACTCTGCTAAAATTTGCATTGTGCTAACAGTTTAGTTGAAATTTTTGTCTTATAATTTCAAAGTTGAAGTCGTACTTGCCAGCCCACTAGTATTCTATAACAATTGATTTTTCAATCCATCAAACCTACTGACTTCCGCACTTGCTGGTAACATTAGCGTTTGCTGGAGGTCTGAACAAACCTGGTATTGCTGAATTTGATGAATCTGAGTTCTTACTGCATTTAAATCTAGTACAAAAATTAAATCTGGTATTTTCTAAACCTTGTTCTTTGCTGGAAGTTGGTGTCAAAGCCTTCATCAATCGGTTTTCAACTTGTTAAAGAGCTGGTTATGCATTTGCTTACTCCATAGCACCTGTAGAATTTTAGCCTTCACAATTTCAGCCGAGACTTGCTAAAGTGTTGAAAGCTGGAATTGTCTCAAGCTGAAGCTATGCTCTTATTGGTTGACTAAAATTAGCTTATTTGTTCAAAGAACAACTCACAACATGCTGGATTTAGTGTTTGCTGTATCAAAAACATTTACTGGTTTTCAGCCTTTATCAACAGAATTTCACTGAAGTTTATTCCTGTGTTAGGGTTAAGCGTGATTCAATTGAAATAGTGTTGTTTGTTATTTATTCTCTACAATGGTAGTGCACACTAAAAGTAATCACATGGCTGATGAATCTTAACCAAACCCAGCCTCTTTAGCGGCCATAATGACCATGCTCGAGGAGATAAAAACATCCCTAAATAATCTGAATCTAAAGGTTGACAATCTGGAAGCTTCAAGTCAAAATACAAACGATAGACATGACCTTGAAACTGAATTCCCATTAGAAGAAACACTCCAGCCTCATCTCCCACCCTCTAGAAGACCTCGTGAACATAATTGGGGATAAGGGACCAATATACCAACCCAAGGGACTAAAGTAAACCAAAGAACTGAATGGGAAAATGGAGTTATATGGACATAACTCCAGAAATAGTAATCAAAGAAGAATAACCCCTACCCCAAGTGAACACCACCTAGAAGATTCACCCTATAGAACTCATTTAGCAACCACTGGGGAAGAAGATGATGTGTTTAGGAACATTAGGCATAACCCACCTACGTTTGAAGGTAGTTTAGACACACAAGTTTTCATAAAATGGGAAACCCAAATAGAACAATACTTTTTGTGGGGTAAAGTGCTCGATAGGAGAAAGGTGTAATGCGTTAAATTTTCTCTTAAGAGGGTCTGCCCAAATGTATTAGAATAGAGTTGAGGTTCGGAGTGGTATCCCACCCATCACTACTTGGAAAGACATAAAATGGAAATTAAGGGAAAATTATGTGTCCCCAAACTATAGGCAGAAAATGTATAACCAACTATCTAGGTTAGTTCAAGGTAATGACCCTGCCACCGTACATGTGAGGAAATTTGAGGACCAATTGATTAGGTGTGACCTTAATGAAGACCCGTGGCTGACCATGAATAGATTTAAAGGGGGGTTAAGAACAGATATAAAAAGGGCTTTGATACATCATAGGTGTGAAACCTTACAGGAGGCTTACCAATTTTCCATAGACATAGAGTATGAGTTGCAACAACTTAGGGTCACCCTACCAAAAGCTAATGTCCCTACAACCCCAGTTATGGCAACCACTATAGAAGGGCCCCCTAGAGGTAGGAGGCCCACAATCCAAACCAATAATAGGGTCACTTGCTATAATTCCTCCCAACCTGACCATATGTCAAGAGATTGCCCCAAGAAAACCTTGCTTATAGCAGAGAGGGAGGAACCTGAACCCAAAAAAGAAGAATTAGAATCTGAAGTTTATGCCCCTAATTATAATAGTGTCGAGGAACCCCAACAATCTATCATAGCAGTAGTTAGATGAAATTACATCAAGAACACCCAAGCTGAAGATTGGAGGAGGACTAGCCTTTTCTACACCTATACCCAATGCAATGGGAAGGTCTGTAAGATAGTCATAGATAGTGGGAGCAATCTCAATGTCATCTCAAAGCAAGCAGTTAGCAAGTTTGGACTTACTCAAGAAAAACACCCTAAACCCTACAGCATCTCAATGGTAGATCAGTCAAATATTCCTATTGCCTATAGGTGTCTGGTGCCCCTTATGTTGGCTACATACCAAGGAAATATTTGGTGTGATATTACTGAAATGGATGTTGTTGATATTTTGTTAGGGTGGCCTTGGTTGTATGTCCTAGATGTGACTCATTATGGAAGAAGCAACACTTATTAGTTCACCCACATTATTAAGAAGACAACACTCATGCCCAGCCTACCCAAAGAACATAGAGCCTCATACACTAAGGGAAATGCTGTAGAAACTAAGAAGCCCATTGCATTGCTTAGACCCCAGCCTTTCCCACAAGAGATTAAAGAAAGCGGTTTAATTTACACTTTGATTGTGCAAAAGGCCACCCTAGAAACCAGACAAGAGGATCCCCCAGCCATCACTAAACCTCTCAAAGAATATAATGCTATCACTCCGGATGAACTTCCGAGTGAGTGATGACACGAAAATTCATAGTATATTTTATGTCATTTGTTTGGTCTTTTGTGTCATATTCATGCTCATTTGCTTATTTTTATGCCTTATTTATCAAACATTGCAGAATCTACACCTTTTATGGTTTTTGATTATTTTCAGGTAAAAAGGCATTATTTTAAGGCGTTTTTGAGCAATTCGAGTGCATAGATGAATTCCCAACATTAAGAGAAGATCACATATCAAATTTCACGCAAATCAAAGTTTCAAGCCAAATTACGGTAGGGCCGTAATAGATATTACGGTACCGTGGTTTTACTGAACCTACAGAAAAAAACCATGGCACTACCTGAATTTCTGAGACCTGCCATAATTTGGGTTAATTTCTATCTAGAGGAAAATACGGTATTGCCGTATTATAGTTATGGTCATAATTCTATCGGGAAGGATTTTGAAGTATAACACGGCACTACCGTGATTCAAATTACAGCCCGTGTTTCTTTTCAATTTCTTCACAGAAGGAATTACGGCACTGCCGTAATCATTTTCACGGGCCATAATTATGACCCAGGCAGCCGACTTCACCCGATTTTCCAGTACTACTATAGCCCGATTCTTGCGATGGCGATTCCGTACGATTTATACCACTATTTCAAAAACTGTAAAAAGGGGAAGACTCAAGACAAGGAGAGGAGGATCACCGAACAAAAAGCCCTAATTTTGATCAACGATTGGGAGAGAAATCAACTTCTACACTGCCGCCCTAGGTTTTAACGCCGTGAGGTGTATAGAGCACCACCGGTCATGAAATTTGAGGGAAAGCTTTGCCTAAACAAGGAGAACTTACCCCTGAAGTTTCAGAGGGAAAGGAGATCAAAAGAAAGAGAAATCAACGAAAGAGTGGACGTCTGCACTGTTCATCACATTCACGGTGTGAAATTATGCGTTGGTGTATATGCCCTAGGACCTAATATTGGTCTATTATTGTACTACTTAACATTGATATTTATATATCATTCTAGCATTGTCGTTATCATCATTTGTTTACATCTGCAAATGTGTACTTATGTGTTAATGTCCCTGGAGACAGATTGGATCTATGCTCAAACTTTTTGTCTGCAGTCAAGTACCTTCGTAGATATGGGACAACTATGGTACATGAGAGACTGGTATATGGGTTGGTTAGGTACGAAACGCTAACGCAGACATATGGGTATATCAGTGGTAGATATACTAGATCGACCCGCTATGAGGCAATGACTTGGTGTCATGAGTTATCCTCATAAGTGACAGGAGATGTGTTGATCCCTAGACTTGAGGTAATTGACTCTTCTATGTGGTTAGGGACATGCTTTGATACAACCTAACATCTCGCCATAGTTGGGAGGTCATAACGGTTGTCATTGAGTATGTCACGACCCATATGAGAAGATCAATTGACAGATAGAGGATTTGCCCCTTCCTGAGGGAAGCTTGATATCCACAGGGCCCCTTATGATTCTATGACTGAAAGTGTATGACCATACCCAGGTGAGAACCTGATTTAGTCATAACCATGTGATTGGGTTAAAACAAGTAGTGACACTTGTCCAATCGGATATCAGTTTGGCAAAGGGACTATAATACATCAGTGCCTAGTTGCGATGATGGGGATGTCGATATCCATTCCAATGACTTGGGTAGTAGCGATGCACTGCTAGTTGCCACTCACTACTTGTGGTGACCTTACGTCAGCACTGCCAACGTCAAAGGAACCTACAGGGTCGCACACCTTGATGCTCGAGTTTTTGTACTGATCGGATAGCCTTTGGATCGAGTTATTAGATAATTCAGATCTATTTTGGAGATTCATCAGCGCCAATGGGCCTAATGAGATGGAAGAAACTTATTAAGGCCAACTTCCATTTTTGGCATATTGACCAAATTAACCATGGTTAACCTCGTTTGACCTTGGATTAAATTGGATTGGATCCAACGGGTTGATTTACATGCATAATGGACCTTGGGCTAGGCCCATTATATAGTTGGGCTTTCTGATAAGTTAATTGGGCATGAGGAGAAGAAAAGGTAAGTGCATATTTAACCCCAATTATACTAGGGTTAGCGCCTATGCCTTAATTAATATCATGTGATTAATTAAAGTCGATTTTGAATTAATCATTTGAGATAAAATAGGGGCTAATTAATTAATTAATTAGAGTCCTATTTTTGTGGAGATTTAATAGGGCTGATTTTATTTAAATTAATTAGAGTCCAAATTCGATTAGGATTTAATTAATTAATTCTAAAAATCATGCTCTCCTAATTCTTCTCCAAGCCACACATGATTTCTATAAAAGAGACCCTAGCCCACCCCTCTCATTGCACTAATTCCTCTTGGAGGCGTGGAGACAAGTGGAGGGCGAAAGCTTGGGGTTCTTTGAGATTTTCTCCTCTTCTTCCATCAAGACTAAAGAGATCTTCTTCCTCTTCTTCCCTTGGCGCTTCCCCACCTTGGTGATTGGCGCAAGTGTTCAAGAGGAACTCCCTTGGCGTGGATCTTCTTCCCGAGGCTAGTGATGACACCAAAATTCATAGTATATTTTGTGTCATTTCATGTGTCTTTTTGTGTCATAATTATGTTCTTTTGCTTGTTTTTAAGCCTTAATTATCAAATATTACAGAATTTACACCATTTCTTGTTTTTAATCATTTTTAGGTTAAAAGTGCCATATTTTTATGGATTTTGGAAGATTTGAGCACACCAATGGATTCCAGACGTCGAAACGAAGCTACCCATGAATTTTCAAGAAATTCGGAGCCAATTTGCAAAAATATGGCACTATCGTATTTTTGGGAACAACTGTCATGGTACCATATTTTTGGAGGATTTTAAATAGCAAGTTTCTGAATTTTTGGGCAAAATACGGCACTACCGTATTTAAAATATGGTGCCATATTTTAGACCCAGTTTTCTAATTTTTTCGCCCGAATCTTGCGCGGACCATATCTTTTGATCCAGAAGTCCAAATTGAGATCCGAAAGTTGCTGCGAACACGTCGTTAAGAGGAGAAGACACATGAAGTGAAAGCCCTAATGTTTATACAGTATTAAGAGAGCAATTGATAGAGAGGCACTTTGTTAGGGTATGCCCTTAAGGCTAATGTTTGAGGCCTTGGGTTTGTATCAGTATCATGTAATAAACTATTATGTTTATAAAGACATGGTTATTATTCAGTTAGCTACATTGTCTGCTGCAATATATGTTCTTCTGAATAATGTCTCAAAGCTGTTCAGCTAGGCTGACAGGCAATAAAGTCCTTAGTCGATATATCTTGGTGAACATGAGACAGCCTTGATATGGTTAAGACTAATATGTGTTCTAATCTTATAGGATGCTTCGAGCATGGAATAAGATGTAGACTCATGGGTACATTGGATGTACTGGACAGACCCTACTAGGATATTCAATTGTTTGTCACAATGTGAATAATCCTTGAATGTAACAAGTGGCACATTTCCTCTGACTTGAGATCACTTGTGTTTTCTAAATGATGATTGTCATTGTTTTGAGGTAGTTCAATATCATTTGAAACATAATGATTATAGACTATCTTGGATGGTGAGCTTGAGTCATGTTAGGGCACTAGTGATAGACATAGGATTGCCGTCTCCTTGTTTAAGGAGTGTGATGTTCTAAAGGGGCCCCCTGGATGAGATGATTGAGAAAGTGTATGGCCATACCCAGGTGACTATGTTCATCTGATCTAATCATGCTCATCATATTGGAGTTACAAGCTTGACACGCTTGTCCAATAAGAACATCCAGTGGCAAAGGAAATATGTATGCTTTGTGAGTTGATTCACACTTGTGTTGTTTTTGGGTGTAGTCTTGGAAGACTCTTTCCTTTATATCGGGAGACAGTGATGTGTTGCTAGATACCCCCCACTGATCGTGATGACGTGAGTTATCGTTACCGACATTTAAAGGAAACCCTCAGGGTCGCACAATTTGATGATATGGCTTACTTAAGTCAGATCGTGTGGACTGAATTGTTTGAGTTCAGTTTAAAGGGATTTAATCTCTAATTGTGAGTGAGATCTGGTCTGATCATGTTTGATTGATTAGGGCTTCAGATCGGTAAGCTTCGATCGAGAGATTGGATGCTAGATTGGTCAGATCAGGAGCATCAAGAGATTGATGGTCAGATCAAGAACCTAAGTGTTTATTATGGTCTGGACTGAATGCTTGGCTTATTTGGTTATTGAACCGAACCAAAGTGAACCGGCTCATGGATGAGCGCATGGTTCAAGGGTGAAGAGAAGTTTGCGCTTGGGGTAAACCCATGGTCGCATGAGTGCATGAACGTGGGAGTGTTTCTAATTTTAGAAACCATGACTCCTAAACGTGACATCGCCTCACGTTACTCCTCTCTCACGCCTATTGTCGCTCCTTCCTCTCGTCGCTTTCTCATTCGAGAGTGCATGTGGTGTTGACGAAAGGAGAAGGAAGTTTTTCGCCAAGCCAAGAAGATCTCATCCCTTCCATACGAGAAGGATACTTGGACGATCCTTGCTAGCACAAGGGACGACAAGAAGAAGCTATACCTCATCTTGTGTGCGACAATTTGGAGGAGACCTCTCTTGTTCTCTTGCTTCCAAGACGCCATCTAGAAATGGCTATGGTATGGTTCTATCACTTCTATACAATCGGTTTTGTTAATCATAATACCATGCAAGATCTAGAAACCCCCTTTCCGCTGCTTTCATTCTTCATATGCGCCTATGAGTTAGGGTTTCGCCCCCTTGTGGGAACCTTCAAATGGTATCAGAGCCATGGTTAACGCATGTTTTATGATTGCTTAAGCCCTTTTGTGATCCTTGTTTGTGAATAACGCTTAGATCTTGATTACATGCGCAAATACATGTTAAGTTGTCATAAGCGAAACTTGTATGTTTATCTTGGTGCATGTATGTTGGCGCTTTTTAATTGTTGTTGTTTTATCAAAACTATTATAACATGCGCGACTCACTAGATCTAAGGCCTTGCATTAAACCCTTAGACGGGTTATTAGGGTTGAAGTCACCCCCTAGGTTAGATCCAAAAGTCTAATCAGACCATCTGACAGCCTTGATGGGTTGACCAGGTAGCACCTGTGCGCAAGCACGTGGTGGCTACAGGTCGGCTGCAGACAGGCGTGTAGCGATGTCTGATTGAGACAACCTATGAACGCACATGAGTTAGGCCCGGGCTCACACCCGCTTGCCAGACCTCATTGTGGCTGTTCAGCCCTGGCGCATGCATGGTTGACCTTATGGTCGACTCAAGTCAGTTAGGACTTGGTGCATGTAAGGGCAGTGGATCTGACTAGGTTGGATGAGTGGATCCCTAGTAATGGACCGTTGTAAGGTTGTAGGGCATATAAGCAAAATAAAATTGATGCCCATGGGGTTTTTCGAAAATTTTATTTTAATGACTGGATCACATGATGATTGATGCCATGTGTTTGTCTATTTATTCTTATGTGGGCTGCCCATGTTAATTCTGTGCTGTGCTGGGGCCTGCGTGCCTGTATTAATTTTGTAAATTAATTTTATATTGTGATCTGCGAATCACATTGCGTTTAATTTATAAAATGTAATTGACCTGCGTGTCAATCTTGTCTAGATAGTTAAATTTGTAATTTAATTAGACAAGAGCACAGAGCACACTTGGCAGAGGCGCATGCAGCAGTGGCTAGACCAGGTGGGAGGTCTAGGGTTCGACTCTGGGACCAGGCGCATTTACCTGGTGGGCGCACCTGAGCTGCAAATGGCGCTTGGGCCCTGGTTTGGGCCAGATGAGCAGCAAAAGCCCCATGAAGCAAAAGCAAGTAAAGACTTAAGTAAGGTTAAGGTCTTACTTAGGCTATGGGCTTTTACCACATAAGATCCATGCTTTCTTTTATTGCTTATATAAGTAGAACAGCATGTTTTAATTTATCTTCTGCTATCACCATAGGAATTGCATGATAGTGAGGAAGATAAAAGACCGTTAAAATCCAACGCTAAAATATCAAGCTCGTAAGCCTTCTGACGCGAAACCTCACTGTTCTGACTATCGTTGGAGCCGTGTTGTACCCACTCAGTGGGCACGTCCATCTATCTTCAGACGGTGCGGGATTACACCTGCGTGTTACAGAGTAGGGATTTATCCCTTCTCATTGCTCAGCATAGCACGTGGTGGTCCAGGGAGTAGGTCGGGTCAGCTTGACCATGTAGGCTACATATGTGGCGCATATGGTAGCACATGGGGGCAGCCATCTGTGGGGTCAGAGATTGTGTTGTACCAACTCAGTTGGCACAGTCTGCTGGACTGCCCTGATGAAGGGGAATCGCACGGGTTGGCGATTGGCTGGGACAGCCTACCAGAGATTAGTGCTTGTACTCTCTGTGCATCTTATCTCGCCTGAGCGGGACGCGGAGACCAAGTATGAAATCTGGATCCCATCTCACTAAAAGAGTGTTTACTCTTTCGGACTGTTTAATGGATTTTTCAGTCAGATAAAATAGTGAGAAAAAGAATCTTTCTTAAGTCCTGATTGATTCTTAACATTGATACTGACCTTGCTGTTCTTGCATTGTTGTAGATACCTGCAGCAACGAACACCATGAACTTCAATGTGCGATCCCTACTGGAAAGGGAGAAGTTTGGTGGGCCGAACTTCTCTGACTGGTTTGGACACCTTAAGATTGTTCTTAAGGCAGAGAGGAAACTGTATGTCCTCGAGACGGCTATACCGCCTCAGCCGCTCCGAACGCCGCAAGGGCGGTTCGGGAAGCCTATGAAAAGCACGTCAATGATAGCATTGATGTCGCTTGCCTGATGTTAGCGTCTATGACGCCACCGCTGCAGCGTCAGCATGAGGATATGTCGGCTATAGAGATTATAGCGAACCTCAAGATGCTGTATGCTGCACAGGCGAGGACTGAACGCTATAATTTGACGAAGCTCTTCTTTCAGAGCAAACTGGCTGAAGGGAGCCCAGTGGGAGCTCACGTGCTCAAGATGATTGGGCACAAGGAGGCTCTAGAGAAACTGGGGCATACCATCAATCAGGAGCTTGCTGTAGATATTATTCTGCAGTCTCTCCCGCCCTCTTTCGATGCGTTCATTATTAATTTTAATATGAACAAAATCGATTGTACTCCGGCAGAGCTGCTGAATATGCTCCTTACTACTGAGGAGACTCTGAAGGGAAAGCCTTCGACCTCTGTCTTAATGGTTCCTTCCAGGAACAAGAAGAAGGGGAAGAAGGGCAAAGCCCCTGTCAAGAGCTACAGCAAGGCTCTGAAGCAAAAGGTGAAGCGGTCCAAGGAATACAGGTGTTTCCACTGTGGCCAGCTGGGTCACTGGAAAAAGGACTGTAAAGCGCTCCAAGGAGATAAGAGGGGAAGCTTCGCTTCTGGCTCAGGTATTTATGTGACTGAGGTTATGTTTTCTTCTTCTATATCATGGGTGTTGGACACTGCATGTGGAGTTCACATTTGTTCAAATGTACAGGAACTCAAGAGAAGAAGACAGGTGGGACAGCATGAGGTGGACCTACGCGTTGGAAACGGGGCACGGGTTGCTGCTGTTGCTGTAGGAGACTATTTCATTTCTTTACCATCTGGAATTGTATTGGAACTAGACAATTGTTATTTTGTTCCCAGTATTACTAAAAATATTATCTCCATTCCTGCTCTTGTCAGGAAGGGATTTTCCTTTGAATGCAACATTTCAAAGTGTGTTTTATCTTTTGATAATATTGTTTATGCAACTGGTTCAATTAACAATGGGTTATACATGTTGGACATGGAATGTTCTATACAAAATATTGATAATAAGAAAGCCAAGTATGCTGATGACAGCACCTTGCTATGGCATAGTCGTTTAGGCCATATTAACGAGAAACGCATTAAGCGGTTGCATGATCATGGACTGCTGGGATCATTCTCCTATAAGGAGATTGATACATGCAAAGCTTGTTTGATGGGTAAAATAACGAAGTCACCTTTTCCTCAGAAAGGTCAAAGGGCTTCAGGTTTACTTGACCTTATACACAGTGATGTGTGTGGGCCATTTAGTAAACATGCCAGAGGTGGCTATCAGTACTTCATTACCTTTACTGATGATTTCAGTAGATATGGGTATGTCTATCTAATGAGACATAAGAGTGAATCTTTTGACAAGTTCAAAGAGTTCAAGAATGAAGTACAAAATCAGCTAGGCCGAAATATCAAGGCACTTCGCTCAGATCGAGGTGGAGAATACCTAAGTCATGCGTTTACTGACTATTTAAAGGAGTGTGGGATTATCTCACAGCTCACTCCGTCAGGAACACCGCAATGGAATGGTGTGTCCGAGAGGAGAAATAGAACGTTACTTGATATGGTTCGTTCTATGATGAGTCAGGCTACTCTATCTTACTCCTTTTGGGGTTTTGCACTGGAAACAGCTGCAAAAGTACTAAACCGAGTGCCATCCAAGGCCGTTTCAAAGACGCCATATGAATTATGGTATGGGAAACAGCCAAGCTTGACGTTTATAAGGATCTGGGGCTGCGAGGCTTATGTCAAAAAGCTCGCCTCTGGGAAACTAGAGAGCAGATCTGACAAATGCATCTTTGTCGGTTACCCTAAGGAAACTAAGGGTTATTATTTCTACTGTTGGGGTATGCCCTTAAGGCTAATGTTTGAGGCCTATGGGAATGTATCTGTATCATGTAATAAACTGTTATGTTTATAAAGGCATGGTTGTTATTCAGTTAGCTACATTGTCTGCTGCAATATATGTTCTTCTGAATAATGTCTCAAAGCTGTTCAGCTGGGCTGACAAGCTATTATGTCCTTAGTCGATGTATCTTGGTGAACATGAGACAGCCTCGATATGGTTAAGACTAATATGTGTTCTAATCTTATAGGATGCTTCGAGCATGGAATAAGATGTAGACTCATGGGTGCATGGGATGTACTGGACAGACCCTACTAGGATGTTCAGTTGTTTGTCACAACGTGAATATTCCTTGTATAAGACAAGTGGCACATTTCCTCTGACTTGAGATCACTTGTGTTTCCTAAATGATGATTGTCATTATTTTGAGTTAGTTCAATATCATTTGAAACATAATGATTATAGACTATCTTGGATGGTGAGCTTGAGTCAGGTTAGGGCACTAGTGATAGACACAGGATTGCCGTCTCCTTGTTTAAGGAGTGTGATGTTCTAAAGGGGCCCCCTGGATGAGATGATTGAGAGAGTGTATGGCCATACCCAGGTGACAGTGATCATCTGATCTAATCATGCTCATCATATTGGAGTTACGAGCTTGACAGGCTTGTCCAATAAGAACATCCAGTGGCAAAGGAAATATGTATGCTTTGTGAAGTCGATTCACACTTGTGCTGTTTTTGGGTGTAGTCTTGGAAGACTCTTTCCTTTATATCGGGAGACAGTGATGTGTTGCTAGATACCCCTCACTGATCGTGATAATGAGAGTTATCGTTACCGACATTTAAAGGAAACCCTCAGGGTCGCACAATTTGATGATATGGCTTACTTAAGTCAGATCGTGTGGACTGAATTGTTCGGGTTCAGTTTAAAGGGATTTAAGCTCTGATTGTGAGTGAGATCTGGTCTGATCATGTTTGATTGATTAGGGCTAGGGATCGGTAAGCTTCGATCGGGAGATTGGATGCTAGATCATTGAGATCAGGAGCATCAAAAGATCAACGGTCAGATCAAGCACCTTAGGGTTTAATGTGATCTGGACTAATTGCTTGGGTTATTTGGTCTTGAACCAAACCAAAATGAACCAGCTCATTGGTTGAGCGTATGGTTCACTTTAAGAGAGATTTGCGATTGGGGTAAACCCATGATCGCAAGTGGAAGTATGGTTTTCTATTATTTAGAAAACATGTCACTTACGTGACCACGTTCCGTGTGGACTCTCTTCACGCTTCCCTCTCGCCCTATTGTCGCCGCTCGGGGTTGTCCTTGAGACATTCGCTTGTGGAGAAGTGGTGGTCGACATTGGGGAGAGGTTTTCGCCAAGCAAGGAGATCTTCATCCCTTCATACGACAAGCACTTCTTGGAGCCTTGCTAGCACAAGTTGCACCAAGAGAGTAGGCGGCTTCCTCATCTTGTGTGCGAAACTTAGGAGAAGTTCTCGATTGATCTTTCCTTCCAAGGCGCCATCCTCTAATGGCTATGGTATGAATTGCATCTTCTTCTATTATGTTTTAAGGTTGATCACATAATGCATGCGCAATGATTCTTTGAAGCCCTTCCGTCCGCTGCATGTTATAATTTGCGCCACTTTAGGGTTTTCGCTCCCCCTAGAAGGGGACCCCCCTTACAGGTTAAGGGGTACTTTCAATTGGTATCAGAGCGAGTTAATCGCATGCTTATTTGATTGCTTTGTTTCGGTGATCCTTGAATGAAGATGCATGCTTAGATCTATCATGCGTAATTTTTCATATTAACTTGTTTCATGCCGAAACCAAAGTTATGTTTTAATTGCGCATATGTGTTGAAATGTTGGCGCTTAATGTATGTTTTTCTTCAAAAATATTACTTGCGCGTTTTCACCTTAGATCTAAGCCGCCTACAGTAAACCCTTAGACGGGTTACTAGGGTTGAAGTCAACCCCTAGGTTAGATCCGACCAGTCTGATCAGTTCATCTGACAGCCTGAATGGGTCGACCAGATAGCACCTTGGCGCAAGCCTATGGTGGCTATAGGTCGACTGCAGACAGGTGTGTAGCGATGTCTGATTGAGACGACCAATGAACGCACCTGAGTTAGGCCCGGGGTCACGCCCGCTTGCCAGATCTCAGTGTGGTCGTTCAGCCCTGTCGCATGCATAGTTGACCTTTTGGTCGACTCGAGTCAGTTACGACTCGGTGCATGTAAGGGCAGAGGATCTGACTAGGGTGGATGAGTGGATCCCTAGTAATGGACCGTTGTAAGGTTGTAAGGCAAATAAGGAAAATTAAAATTGATCCCATGGGGTTTTTTCAAAATTTATTTTTCCTGACTGGATCACATGATGGTTGTTGAATCTGCTTGTTTATTTAGTCTTATGTGGGCTGCCTGTTTTTAATGTGTGCTGTGCTGGGGCCTGCGTGCCTGGATTAATTGTTGTAAATTAATTTTATTTATGTGATCTGCGAATCACAATTTAATTAATTTATAATGTGAAAGTGACCTGCGTGTCACTCTTGTCTAGATAGTTAAATTTGTAATTTAATTAGACAAGAGCACAGAGCACACTTGGCAGAGGCGCTTGCAGCAGTGGCTGGACCAGGTGGGAGGTCTAGGGTTCGACCCTAGGACCTGGCGCATTTCCTGGTGGGCGCACCAGAGCTGCTAATTGGCGCTTGGGCCCTGGGTTGGGCCAGATAAGCAGTTAAAGACCCATGAAAAGCAAGTGCAGACTTAAGTTAGGTTAAGGTCTCACTAGGGCTATGGGCTTTTACCACATAAGACACATGCTTTCTTTTATAGCTTTATATTAGAATTGCATGAGTAAATTTATCTTCTGCTATCACCATAGGAATTGCATGATAGGCAAGAAGATAAAAGACCGTTAAAATCCAACGCTTAAATATCAAGCTCGTAAGCCTTCTGACGCGAAACCTCACTGTTCTGATTATCGTTGGAGCCGTGTTGTACCCACTCAGTGGGCACGTCCATCTATCTTCAGACGGTGCGGGATTACACCTGTGTGTTACAGATTGGGGATTTATCCCCTCTCGTTGCTCAGCATAGCACATGGTGGTCCAGGGAGTAGGTCGGGTCAGCTTGACCGTGTAGGCTACATATGTGGCGCATATGGTAGCACATGGAGGCAGCCATCTGTGGGGTCAGAGATTGTGTTGTACCAACTCAGTTGGCACAGTCTGCTGGACTGCCCAGATGAAGGGGAATCGCACGGGTTGGCGATCGGCAGGGACTGCCTACCAGAAACTAATGCTTGTACTCTCTGTGCATCTTATCTCGCCTGAGCGGGACGCGGAGACCAAGTATGAAATCTGGATCCCATCTCACTAAAAGAGTTCTACTCTTTCGGGCTGTTTTGCTGGATTTTTCACGCCTGATAAAATAGTGAGAAAAAGAATCTTTCTTAAGTCCTGATTGATTCTTATACATTGATACTGACCTTGCTGTTCTTGCATTGTTGTAGATACCTGCAGCAACGAACACCATGAACTTCAATGTGCGATCCCTACTGGAAAGGGAGAAGTTTGCTGGGCCAAACTTCTCTGACTGGTTTGGACACCTTAAGATTGTTCTTAAGGCAGAGAGGAAACTGTATGTCCTCGAGACGGCGATACCGCCGCAGCCCGCTCCGAACGCCGCAAGGGCGGTTCGGGAAGCCTATGAAAAGCACGTCAATGATAGCATTGATGTCGCTTGCCTGATGCTAGCGTCTATGACGCCACCGCTGCAGCGTCAGCATGAGGATATGTCTGCTAGAGACATGATTACAAACCTCAAGATGCTGTATGCTGCACAGGCGAGGACAGAACGCTACAATTTGACAAAGCTCTTCTTTCAGAGCAAACTGGCTGAAGGGAGCCCAGTAGGAGCTCACGTGCTCAAGATGATTGGGCACAAGGAGGCTCTAGAGAAACTGGGGCATACCATTAACCAGGAGCTTGCTGTAGACATTATTCTGCAGTCTCTCCCGCCATCATTCGACGCGTTCATTATTAATTTTAATATGAACAAAATCGATTGTACTCCGGCAGAGCTGCTGAATATGCTCTTGACCACTGAGGAGACTCTGAAGGGTAAGCCTTCGACCTCTGTCTTAATGGTTCCTTCCAGGAACAAGAAGAAGGGGAAGAAGGGCAAGGCCCCGGTCAAAAGCTACAGCAAGGCTCTGAAGCAGAAGGTGAAGCGGTCTAAGGAATACAGGTGTTTCCACTGTGGCCAGCTGGGTCACTGGAAAAAGGACTGTAAAGCGCTCCAAGGAGATAAGAGGGGAAGCTTTGCTTCTGGCTCAGGTATATTCGTGACTGAGGTCATGTTTTCTTCTTCTGTATCATGGGTGTTGGACACTGCATGTGGAGTTCACATTTGTTCAAATGTGCAGGAACTCAAGAGAAGAAGACAGGTGGGACAGCATGAGGTGGACCTACGAGTTGGAAACGGGGCACGGGTTGCTGCTGTTGCTGTAGGAGACTACTTTATTTCTTTACCATCTGGACTTGTATTGGAACTAAACAGTTGTTACTTTGTTCCCAGTATAACTAAAAATATTATCTCCATTCCTGCTCTTGTCAGGAAGGGATTTTCCTTTGAATGCAATATTTCAAAGTGTATTTTATCTTTTGATAATATTGTTTATGCAACTGGTTCAATAAGCAATGGGTTATTCATGTTAGACATGGAAAGTTCTATACATAATGTTGATATTAAGAAAGCCAAGTATGCTGATGACAGCACCTTGCTATGGCATAGTCGTTTAGGCCATATAAACGAGAAACGCATTAAGCGGTTGCATGATCATGGACTGCTGGGATCATTCTCCTACAAGGAGCTTGATACATGCAAAGCTTGTTTAATGGGTAAAATGACGAAGTCACCTTTTCCTCACAAAGGTCAAAGGGCTTCAGGTTTACTTGACCTTATACACAGTGATGTGTGTGGGCCTTTTAGTAAACATGCCAGAGGTGGCTATCAGTACTTCATTACCTTTACTGATGATTTCAGTAGATATGGGTATGTCTATCTGATGAGACATAAGAGTGAATCTTTTGACAAGTTCAAAGAATTCAAGAATGAAGTTCAAAATCAGCTAGGCCGCAATATCAAGGCACTTCGCTCAGATCGAGGTGGTGAATACCTAAGTCATGCATTTACTGACTATCTAAAAGAGTGTGGGATTATCTCACAGCTCACTCCGCCAGGAACACCGCAATGGAATGGTGTGTCCGAGAGGAGAAATAGAACGTTACTTGATATGGTTCGTTCTATGATGAGTCAGGCTACTCTTCCCTACTCCTTTTGGGGTTTTGGGCTGGAAACAGCTGCAAAAGTACTAAACCGAGTGCCATCCAAGGCAGTTTCAAAGACGCCATATGAGTTATGGTATGGGAAACAGCCAAGCTTGACATTTATCAGGATCTGGGGCTGCGAGGCTTATGTCAAGAAGCTCGCCTCTGGGAAACTAGAGAGCAGATCTGACAAATGTATCTTTGTCGGTTACCCTAAGGAAACTAAGGGTTATTATTTCTACGATCCCAAAGAGAACAAGGTTTTTGTTGCTCGGACGGCCATATTTCTTGAGAAGGAGTTTCTTCTGCAAGAGGCCAGTGGGAGAGAAATAAAGCTGGATGAGATTCCAGAGGAAGGACAAAGTGCTCAAGCAGAGTTGGATGAGCCTGAGCCGGTAGAACAGGTTATTGAACAACCTGAGGCTCAGATATCACGGGAACCGCGAAGATCGGGAAGGATTCGTCGACAGCCTGAGCGCTATGACGGAGTCTATATCATTGGTAATGATGAACCCCTCACTTATGCGGATGCGGTCAGTGGACCGGAGTCAGCGAGATGGCTTGAAGCTATGCGCGCCGAGATGGACTCCATGTCAGATAACCAGGTCTGGGATTTGGTTGATCCGCCTCCGGGAGTTATCCCTATAGGCTGTAAATGGATCTTCAAGAAGAAGATTGACATGGATGGTAACGTGGTTACCTATAAAGGCAGGCTAGTTGCGAAAGGTTTCAAACAAATCTACGGGATAGATTATGATGAAACTTTCTCACCTGTAGCCATGTTTAAGTCTATTCGGATTCTTTTCGCGATAGCTGCATATTATGATTATGAGATTTGGCAGATGGATGTGAAAACAGCTTTCCTTAATGGAAATCTGGATGAGGATGTGTATATGACACAACCAGAAGGTTTCACTAATCCAGCAGATCGTCATAAGATATGCAAGTTAAAGAAGTCTATTTATGGACTTAAACAAGCATCCAGAAGCTGGAATATTCGTTTTGATGAATCAGTTACGGAATTTGGTTTCATCAAGAACGAGGATGACCCGTGTGTATATAAGAGGTTTAGTGGGAGCGTGATTACTTTTCTAGTCCTCTACGTCGATGACATCTTGATCATTGGAAATGATATTCCTGAAATGCATGCTGTTAAGGCATGGCTGAGGAAATGTTTCCAGATGAAAGATCTAGGAGAAGCAGCCTATGTGTTAGGTGTGAAGATCTACAGGGATAGATCTAAGAGGCTTCTCGGGCTGTGCCAGAGTACTTACATCGATAAGGTCCTGGAGAGATTTCATTTAGAGAATTCTAAACGAGGATATCTTCCAGTCAGACATGGTCTGAATCTTTCGAAGAGTCAGTGTCCACAAACACAGACTGAGAAAGATGAAATGAACAATACGCCTTATGCTTCGGCTATTGGTTCTATAATGTATGCGATGTTGTGTACTCGCCCAGACGTCGCTTACGGGTTAAGCGTGACCAGTCGTTACCAGAGTAATCCAGGTATGGCGCACTGGATTGCAGTCAAGAACATTTTAAAATATCTGCGGAGGACCAAAGATATGTTCTTGATATATGGTGGTCAGGAAGAACTCAGTATAGAGGGATATACTGATGCTTCGTTCCAGAGTGACCAGGATGATTTCCGATCGCAATCAGGCTATGTTTTTAGCTTGAATGGAGGTGCAGTGGTGTGGAAAAGTTTCAAACAGTCAACTGTTGCTGATTCCACAACAGAAGCCGAGTATGTTGCAGCCTCGGAAGCATCCAAGGAGGCAGTGTGGATTCGTAAGTTCGTGAGAGAACTTGGTGTCGTTCCTTCGAGTGCAGATCCTTTGGTTATCTTCTGTGATAACACTGGAGCAATCGCACAAGCAAAGGAACCACGGTCGCACCAGAAGTCCAAGCACATACAGAGACGGTTTCATTTGATCAGGGAGATCATAGATCGTGGCGAGATCAAAGTATGCAAGGTTCATACAGATGACAATCTGGCTGACCCGCTTACCAAGCCTCTGGCGCAGCAGAAGCATGAGAAGCACTGTAATAATATGGGTTTGAGATTTCTCAACCATTAGATTAAGTGCAAGTGGGAGATTGTTGGGGTATGCCCTTAAGGCTAATGTTTGAGGCCTATGGGAATGTATCTGTATCATGTAATAAACTGTTATGTTTATAAAGGCATGGTTGTTATTCAGTTAGCTACATTGTCTGCTGCAATATATGTTCTTCTGAATAATGTCTCAAAGCTGTTCAGCTGGGCTGACAAGCTATTATGTCCTTAGTCGATGTATCTTGGTGAACATGAGACAGCCTCGATATGGTTAAGACTAATATGTGTTCTAATCTTATAGGATGCTTCGAGCATGGAATAAGATGTAGACTCATGGGTGCATGGGATGTACTGGACAGACCCTACTAGGATGTTCAGTTGTTTGTCACAACGTGAATATTCCTTGTATAAGACAAGTGGCACATTTCCTCTGACTTGAGATCACTTGTGTTTCCTAAATGATGATTGTCATTATTTTGAGTTAGTTCAATATCATTTGAAACATAATGATTATAGACTATCTTGGATGGTGAGCTTGAGTCAGGTTAGGGCACTAGTGATAGACACAGGATTGCCGTCTCCTTGTTTAAGGAGTGTGATGTTCTAAAGGGGCCCCCTGGATGAGATGATTGAGAGAGTGTATGGCCATACCCAGGTGACAGTGATCATCTGATCTAATCATGCTCATCATATTGGAGTTACGAGCTTGACAGGCTTGTCCAATAAGAACATCCAGTGGCAAAGGAAATATGTATGCTTTGTGAAGTCGATTCACACTTGTGCTGTTTTTGGGTGTAGTCTTGGAAGACTCTTTCCTTTATATCGGGAGACAGTGATGTGTTGCTAGATACCCCTCACTGATCGTGATAATGAGAGTTATCGTTACCGACATTTAAAGGAAACCCTCAGGGTCGCACAATTTGATGATATGGCTTACTTAAGTCAGATCGTGTGGACTGAATTGTTCGGGTTCAGTTTAAAGGGATTTAAGCTCTGATTGTGAGTGAGATCTGGTCTGATCATGTTTGATTGATTAGGGCTAGGGATCGGTAAGCTTCGATCGGGAGATTGGATGCTAGATCATTGAGATCAGGAGCATCAAAAGATCAACGGTCAGATCAAGCACCTTAGGGTTTAATGTGATCTGGACTAATTGCTTGGGTTATTTGGTCTTGAACCAAACCAAAATGAACCAGCTCATTGGTTGAGCGTATGGTTCACTTTAAGAGAGATTTGCGATTGGGGTAAACCCATGATCGCAAGTGGAAGTATGGTTTTCTATTATTTAGAAAACATGTCACTTACGTGACCACGTTCCGTGTGGACTCTCTTCACGCTTCCCTCTCGCCCTATTGTCGCCGCTCGGGGTTGTCCTTGAGACATTCGCTTGTGGAGAAGTGGTGGTCGACATTGGGGAGAGGTTTTCGCCAAGCAAGGAGATCTTCATCCCTTCATACGACAAGCACTTCTTGGAGCCTTGCTAGCACAAGTTGCACCAAGAGAGTAGGCGGCTTCCTCATCTTGTGTGCGAAACTTAGGAGAAGTTCTCGATTGATCTTTCCTTCCAAGGCGCCATCCTCTAATGGCTATGGTATGAATTGCATCTTCTTCTATTATGTTTTAAGGTTGATCACATAATGCATGCGCAATGATTCTTTGAAGCCCTTCCGTCCGCTGCATGTTATAATTTGCGCCACTTTAGGGTTTTCGCTCCCCCTAGAAGGGGACCCCCCTTACAGGTTAAGGGGTACTTTCATCTACGATCCCAAAGAGAACAAGGTTTTTGTTGCTCGGACGGCCATATTTCTTGAGAAGGAGTTTCTTCTGCAAGAGGCCAGTGGGAGAGAAATAAAGCTGGATGAGAATCCAGAGGAAGGACAAAGTGATCAAGCAGAGTTGGATGAGCCTGAGCCGGTAGAACAGGTTATTGAACAACCTGAGGCTCAGATATCACGGGAACCGCGAAGATCGGGAAGGATCCGTCGACAGCCTGAGCGCTATGACGGAGTCTACATCATTGATAATGATGAACCCCTCACTTATGCGGATGCGGTCAGTGGACCGGAGTCAGCGAGATGGCTTGAAGCTATGCGCGCCGAGATGGACTCCATGTCAGATAACCAAGTTTGGGATTTGGTTGATCCGCCTCCGGGAGTAATCCCTATAGGCTGTAAATGGATCTTCAAGAAGAAGATTGACATGGATGGTAACGTGGTTACCTATAAAGGCAGGCTAGTTGCGAAAGGTTTCAAACAAATCTACGGGATAGATTATGATGAAACTTTCTCACCTGTAGCCATGTTTAAGTCTATTCGGATTCTTTTCGCGATAGCTGCATATTATGATTATGAGATCTGGCAAATGGATGTGAAAACAGCTTTCCTTAATGGAAATCTGGATGAGGATGTGTACATGACACAACCTGAGGGTTTCACTGATCCATCAGATCGTCATAAGATATGCAAGTTAAAGAAGTCTATTTATGGACTTAAGCAAGCATCAAGAAGCTGGAACATTCGTTTTGATGAATCAGTCACTGAATTTGGTTTCATCAAGAACGAGGATGACCCGTGTGTATATAAGAGGTTTAGTGGGAGCGTGATTACTTTCCTAGTCCTCTACGTCTATGATATCTTGATCATTGGAAATGACATTCCTGAAATGCATGCAGTTAAGGCATGGTTAAGGAAATGTTTCCAGATGAAAGATTTAGGAGAAGCAGCCTATGTATTAGGTGTGAAGATCTACAGGGATAGATCTAAGAGGCTTCTCGGGCTGTGCCAGAGTACTTACATCGATAAAGTCCTGGAGAGATTTCATTTAGAGAATTCTAAACGAGGATATCTTCCAGTCAGACATGGTCTGAATCTTTCGAAGAGTCAGTGTCCACAAACACAGACTGAGAAAGATGAAATGGACAATACGCCTTATGCTTCGGCTATTGGTTCCATTATGTATGCGATGTTGTGTACTCGCCCAGACGTCGCTTACGGGTTAAGCGTGACCAGTCGGTTCCAAAGTAATCCAGGTCAGGCACACTGGATTGCAGTCAAGAATATCTTAAAATATCTTCGGAGGACCAAAGATATGTTCTTGATATATGGTGGTCAGGAAGAACTCAGTATTGAAGGATATACTGATGCTTCGTTCCAGTCTGACCAGGATGATTTCCGATCGCAATCAGGCTATGTTTTTAGCTTGAATGGAGGAGCAGTGGTGTGGAAGAGTTTCAAACAGTCAACTGTTGCTGATTCCACAACAGAAGCCGAGTATGTTGCAGCCTCGGAAGCATCCAAGGAGGCAGTGTGGATTCGTAAGTTCGTAAGAGAACTTGGTGTTGTTCCTTCGAGTGTAGATCCTTTGGTTATCTTCTGTGATAACACTGGAGCAATCGCACAAGAAAAGGAACCACGGTCGCACCAGAAGTCCAAGCACATACAGAGACGGTTTCACTTGATCAGGGAGATCATAGATCGTGGCGAGATCAAAATCTGCAAGGTTCATACAGATGACAATCTGGCAGACCCGCTTACCAAGCCTCTGGCGCAGCAGAAGCATGAGAAGCACTGTAATAACATGGGTTTGAGATTTCTCAACCATTAGATTAAGTGCAAGTGGGAGATTGTTAGGGTATGCCCTTAAGGCTAATGTTTGAGGCCTTGGGTTTGTATCAGTATCATGTAATAAACTATTATGTTTATAAAGGCATGGTTATTATTCAGTTAGCTACATTGTCTGCTGCAATATATGTTCTTCTGAATAATGTCTCAAAGCTGTTCAGCTAGGCTGACAGGCAATAAAGTCCTTAGTCGATATATCTTGGTGAACATGAGACAGCCTTGATATGGTTAAGACTAATATGTGTTCTAATCTTATAGGATGCTTCGAGCATGGAATAAGATGTAGACTCATGGGTACATTGGATGTACTGGACAGACCTTACTAGGATATTCAATTGTTTGTCACAATGTGAATAATCCTTGAATGTAACAAGTGGCACATTTCCTCTGACTTGAGATCACTTGTGTTTTCTAAATGATGATTGTCATTGTTTTGAGGTAGTTCAATATCATTTGAAACATAATGATTATAGACTATCTTGGATGGTGAGCTTGAGTCATGTTAGGGCACTAGTGATAGACATAGGATTGCCGTCTCCTTGTTTAAGGAGTGTGATGTTCTAAAGGGGCCCCCTGGATGAGATGATTGAGAAAGTGTATGGCCATACCCAGGTGACTATGTTCATCTGATCTAATCATGCTCATCATATTGGAGTTACAAGCTTGACACGCTTGTCCAATAAGAACATCCAGTGGCAAAGGAAATATGTATGCTTTGTGAGTTGATTCACACTTGTGTTGTTTTTGGGTGTAGTCTTGGAAGACTCTTTCCTTTATATCGGGAGACAATGATGTGTTGCTAGATACCCCTCACTGATCGTGATGACGTGAGTTATCGTTACCGACATTTAAAGGAAACCCTCAGGGTCGCACAATTTGATGATATGGCTTACTTAAGTCAGATCGTGTGGACTGAATTGTTTGAGTTCAGTTTAAAGGGATTTAATCTCTGATTGTGAGTGAGATCTGGTCTGATCATGTTTGATTGATTAGGGCTTCAGATCGGTAAGCTTCGATCGAGAGATTGGATGCTAGATTGGTCAGATCAGGAGCATCAAGAGATTGACGGTCAGATCAAGAACCTAAGTGTTTATTATGGTCTGGACTGAATGCTTGGCTTATTTGGTTATTGAACCGAACCAAAGTGAACCGGCTCATGGATGAGCGCATGGTTCAAGGGTGAAGAGAAGTTTGCGCTTGGGGTAAACCCATGGTCGCATGAGTGCATGAACGTGGGAGTGTTTCTAATTTTAGAAACCATGACTCCTAAACGTGACATCGCCTCACGTTACTCCTCTCTCACGCCTATTGTCGCTCCTTCCTCTCGTCGCTTGCTCATTCGAGAGTGCATGTGGTGTTGACGAAAGGAGAAGGAAGTTTTTCGCCAAGCCAAGAAGATCTCATCCCTTCCATACGAGAAGGATACTTGGACGATCCTTGCTAGCACAAGGGACGACAAGAAGAAGCTATACCTCATCTTGTGTGCGACAATTTGGAGGAGACCTCTCTTGTTCTCTTGCTTCCAAGACGCCATCTAGAAATGGCTATGGTATGGTTCTATCACTTCTATACAATCGGTTTTGTTAATCATAATACCATGCAAGATCTAGAAACCCCCTTTCCGCTGCTTTCATTCTTCATATGCGCCTATGAGTTAGGGTTTCGCCCCCTTGTGGGAACCTTCACACTTAGGGTGCGGCCTCGCACCGAGAGGCGTAGAGACCACCTCAGGCTATGAAATTTACACTGAAGCTTCGCCTGGTGAAGGAGAAGATACTCTGGAAGTTTCAGATCGAAAGGAGTCCGATCGGGGGAGAAATCAATAAAACAGTGGGTGATGCCACTGTTCATCACGTTTCCAGCCTATTACGGTGCTGTAATTTCAATTACAGCACTGTACTTTGTAACTTTTCCTCTTCCCTTTCGTATTCTGATCATCTAAAATTATGGTGTATTGTAATTTTTCACTATGCAAGCTTAAACTTTCTTTTGGGACAAAGGGAGTAATCCCCTTGATATTTCAATGACTAGATAATCTTTATTCAATCATGATATTTTTAGTATGGTAATTTTACTTAAGAGATTATTGTCTTTAATCGTTTCTAGTGTCATGTATTAACATGTTTTAGAGTTTTGTGTATGGACTGAGAAGATGATACGCATAAACTTGGAACCCTAGAATTTATGGTAGGAGCTCATCGCAAGAGATTGGTTGTGTTCTTATTTTTAGATTTTAGATGCTTATTTCTTGTTGATGTTTTGACCTAGAAATTATTACTGTTTTAGATATGAAAATATGCTAGAGATAGATATTGAATTGTTCGAAAACCTTAAGTAAAACTTGTGAAACTAAGGTGCAAGAGTGCTTAGTTTTGCTTGAGATCTTGATACTGAGATGGAATGCACGAGAGCGATTCTTAATCTCTTTGATCAAAGTTTACTTATATTTAACATTGAATAGATCTTGCACGAGAGTGAGGATCGTTCTTTGTAAATTGACTGCGCGAGAGCGAGTTAATTTCTTTCTTAAGTAAGCTATATCTTTACCATAACGAAAATAGATTGATGAACATTTAATTATATCTAGTCATAAATATTAAGGTGGATGAAACCCTAGTCCCAATGCTTCCTCTCTGATATTTCACACAATCTTCATATTGTTTACTTTCATCATTCGATCGCTTAGCGAGTGAGAATACAACTATTTGGTACTTAACACGTAGGTCTCTGTGGTTCGATATTTTAAATATTACTTCGAATATCCGTGCACTTGCGGATTACAACAAGTTTTTGGCGTCGTTGCCAGGGACCTTGTTTTTGTTGATATTAAGATATTGAGAGTATTTCTAGACTAGGTTTTTATTTACTTACTGCTTATTTTATGTTTTTCTTGAAATCACTTGATCTACCTACTTTGCATGCGCAGGAGTCTTAGGTCAGGACCGCTTGTTCCATTGGATCCTGAAATTAACAAAACCCTTAGAGTGCGCAGGAAGTTAAGACTGGAAGAGGATTTATAAGAAACATCACAGGAGATACAAGAAGAAATTTTGGATATGGCGAATAACGAGAGAAGATCTTTGCGCGACTATGCTGCCCCTAATTCATAGGGAATTCACTCTAGTATCACCAGGCCGGCCATTGATGCGAACAATTTCGAAATCAAACCAGTGTTCCTATCTATAATTCAACAAAACCAATTTGGACGAGCACCTCTTGAAGATCCTAATATCCATCTATCTCTTTTTGTTACACCCTATAACCAAGACTAGAATATAACTAAAGCAATCTATTATAACTTTAATATATAGGAACAACAACATAAGATTGACTGCTACAAGAATTCTCTTTACAAGACTTTACATCAGAGTACACTTTTACAACACTTAGATCTCAGCTAACAACTTTTAATACAAGACTCACAAATCTTCTAGAATAAGTCATCAAGCAATACTTTAAATCCATGCCTTGAATTCCTTAGTCCAGACCAGTACCTGCAGTATCAACAAGACTCAGCAAAACATTTCTGAGTAAGCCTCTCCCCAGAAGAAAGGGTAGTCCCTTACATTCAAAGGAGGGAATACTAGCAAGAAACATGAACAATAAAACTATAACAACTAGATACTGAAAACTGTAAACTGAAAGCTGGAAACTATAAACTGAAGGATGTAAACTAGAACTGTAAACTAAAAGTTGTAAACTGAAAACTATACTGTAACTGGATAAACTTAAACAACAGGTTATTTATGATCAAATACAAAAGCTGATATCATGCAATGAAACCACTATGAGCAATACCTACTGGCTCGTGGGGTCGTCACCCCGAATACACATGATAAGGTGAATCTTCACCTTACATGGTGAACACACGCGCTACCATGCATCACGAATCCTGGTGCATGCTAACTTGGGACCCCGATCTGTCCACAGAGTGGATACTACTGGGTATGTGCTCAATAACATACAACTGTCCACACTCGTGGATACTTGATAACTGATTTATGCAGATATACTGTTTGCAAACGTGGATTTTGATAACAATAACATGCTAGAAACATACTTGACTGGTATACAAAGTACAAAACTGATATGTCAATAAACAACTTGCAAATCTTTGATATGTACAAGATACTATACTATCTGAGTCAACGGAAACAAGGATAACAAACCTTTATCTACAGAAATCTGGTTTGAGGTCTTACCTTTGCAAAGCCAAGAAAACTTATTATCAAACGTAGCAAGCCAAACAATGGGTCAACCGCTCTGAAACATAGATTTATACATGAACTTCATCAAATAAGATTCAAACTTGAAAACAGAGACCACCAATAGAAGCGAAACATCTCAAAACTTAAGGAACCAACTTCGGATCCAGTGAACTAGACACAGAACCCACTGAACCGCTCAGGATTGCAGTGAACCGGTCATATTCACGCTGAACCAAACCAAACCGAAGCTTGAAACCACAATTACACAAACTACACAAAGGATCAAAGGATACACTAGGTACCATTGGATGGGCAATTTTACGAGCTTTCCAACGGATACCTGAACCGGCCCAGATTAGACCAAATCGAGGTCGAACCGGTCCGAATTCCATAACTGGGCCGAAATTGAAATTGAACCGCTCAATCTGTTGAGCCGGTTCAAATCAATTCCAAAACTCAGCTGGCTAGTTTATTTTCAAATAAACCATCCAAACCCTAAATCAAACTGAACCGACCGCTCGCCCACGCCACCCCATCTCCGCCGTGCAAGGCAGCCGGACAAACATCCGCCGCTTGCGCCGACGAGCTCCTGAGGGCACGTCGAGCGTCCATTCGCAACCAAACCTTACCAGAAAACTCTCAACGACAAAGGGAAGCTCCTCAGGTGGCTGCGGCTAGCTTTCGACCCACGGTCGGAGCCCTCGCAACAGCCGCCACTATCGACGGTGGCGTCGCCGCCGTCGACACACCAAACCAAACGAAACCGAAACAGAACTTCGCAAAAACTTCCAGAACGCTCGCTTACCTCGCTACGAAGCTGTATCGTAGCCCTGGAATAGAAGACATGTATCGAAGAAGGCACTGGAACACTGAAACTCGAGGCTGCACCGGCGACTAGTTCGAGCTTGATTTCTTGCTCCGGACGGCGCGATGTGGCTTGAAGATCGGCTAGGGTTCTCGCCTTGCCAAGAAGAGCAGAAGCCCTCAATTAATAGCAAGGAACGCGACCCAGAATAGCTAGTCACCGCCGAAGACTCAGTCGCCGAAAAACACGGGGAAGACGATGATTCAACTCGGTTCACAAATTAAATAAAAAACGGAATCAATTAAACTCGGCGCAGTCTAATAATTAAAACACAATTTGGCCCGGTGGCTAGGCTGAGTCCAAAGCTTGAGCGCGACGTGGGTTCGAGCCCCTGCGAGCGCAAATCTGATTTTTAATAAAAATCAAAATTTTAAACCTTTTAAAAATTCGGGAAAAATTCCAGAAAATCCCCAAAAATCCAAAAATGCAATTTCTGATTTTCTTAAATTATTTTTTTAAAACTTGTGGTATAACACTTTTTCTTGGATTATGTGATACAATCAAAATTAATGGTGTTTCTGATGATGCACTAAAATTGAGATTGTTTCCTTTTTCCCTTAGGAACCGAGCACGCGATTGGCTTCATTCACAGCTGTCAGGGACGTTCACTACTTGGGATCAGCTTTCTAACGCATTTCTGATGAAATACTTCCCACCTAGCAAGACCATCCAACTGAGAAATCAAATTACAAATTTTGCACAAAAGATTGGAGAGTCTTTGAGTGAAGCATGGGAGCGATTTAACGACTTGCAACGGAAGTGTCCTCACCATGGCTTAGAGAAATGGGTTTTGATTCAGACTTTTTATTATGGTCTTCTTTATAACACCCGACTTACTGTTGATGCTGCTGTAGGTGGAGCCCTGATGAACAAGACCATGGAAGAAGCCTATACATTATTTGAGGAAATGGCACTAAATCATAACCAGTGGACTACTGAGAGAGGAGTTCTTTATCGCCCTCCACATGGTAAGACTAATAATGATAGCTGGCGCAGATTGGCTAAGAAGGTAGATTCTCTGTGCAATCGTTTTGATATGTTTCAAATGCAAACTCATGCTGTTTCCTCTGTTACATGTCACATTTGTGGAAATCATGGGCACTGTGCTGAAGAGTGTAAGATTGTTGTTGATAGGGGTGAGGAACAAATGAATGCAGTGGGGGATTACAATCAAAGTAGATCTAATGACCCCTACTATAATACCTATAATCTTGGATGGAGGAACCACCCAAACCTTTCATGGATAAGCAATAATCATGATAATAGGCAGAATGAAAATAGGGGATTCCAACAAAGATCTCAAACCTAGGACCAACCCCAGAAACCCACTCTAGAAGAGATGTTTACACAATTTATGGGTTTTCAGAAAAACAGAATGATGATGCCAATGAGAATTTTAGACAGATTAATGCTAGACTAGATGGTATTGTTGCCCACAGCCAAATGCTAGAAACACAAATTGCCTAGCAAGCTAGCATTTCATCTAGACCCCTAGGAAAATTACCTGCCAAACCTGAATCTAACCCTAGGGAATATTGCAATGCTATCATAACTATGAGTGGGAAACAACTGGAAGATCCTCGTGAATCTCTTGATGATGATAAGGAAGAGCCAAGACTTGAAACTAGCAGTGAACCTGTGCTGGAATCACAACCTGCACATGAGCAGTCCCAAGCTAGTTTGTCACCTCACAAAGGTGATGAACCTAAAGGTGAATTGCCATGTAAGGTTGATGATTCTAAACCTAGTTCATCAACACCCTATAGGCCACCTATACCCTTTCCTCAAAGGTTGGTGCAAGCTAAACTTGACAAACAATTTGGCATTTTTCTTGATGTCCTTAAAAAACTTTATATTAATGTTCCATTTACTGAAGTTTTGGCTCAAATGCCCACTTATGCAAAATTTTTGAGAGAGATTTTGTCTAATAAGAGAAAAATTGATGATCATGGTATTGTAGCACTTACTGAGGAATGTAGTGCTATCATACAGAATAAATTGCCACCTAAGCTAAAGGATCCAAGTAGTTTTTCTGTACCTTGTTCTATTGGAGATATGTCTTTTGACCGAGCCTTATGTGACCTCAGTGCAAGTGTTAGTCTAATACCTTATTCTCTTTATAGGAAACTGGATGTTGGAGAGCTCAAACCAACCTCAATGACTTTGCAACTCGCTGACTCATCAATAAAGCATCCGGTTGGTATATTAGAAAATGTTCCAGTACAAATTGGTAAGTTTTTCATACCTGCTGATTTTATAGTTTTAGAGATGGAAGAAAATTCTAAAAATCCAATTATTCTTGGTAGGCCTTTCTTAGCTACATCCGGTGCATTAATTGATGTTAGAAAAGGAAAATTGACTTTTGATATTTGTTGTGAGATAATTGAATTTGATTTGATTGATTCTTTAAAAAAGGCATCACACTCAGGGACATGTTGTAGCATAGAAATAATTGATGATGAGGTTGTTTGTGACATGCATATTTTATTTGATGAACCTTTTGAATTTGATACATTTTCTGAGTGTGCTAAGAAAGAATTTCAGGAAAGAGCAGCAAAGAAGAAGAGGAAGAGACGAAGGAGGAGAGGAAAATCAAAGTTGCTTGAGAAAGGAAAAAGGCTCATAAGTAAATTTAGACACTATTTTAAGTCTGAGCCTTATGTTCATGAGAACTCGGAACGAGACATAGAGAAATCTGGAGGGCGACCAAACACACAAGCACGATCCAATCTGAGTGTTGAACGGTCAAGCTAATGACCGAAAATTAGCGCTTCTTGGGAGGCAACCCAAGCACTTTTACTCTAGCCTATTTTTTTTGTCTTTTTTTTACTTAGCACTAATTTTTCGTTTTGTAGGTGAAAATTAATTTTTGTCTTAAAAAAAAAAACTTTGGTGGTTCGAACCCGAAGACACAAAGGATGATTGGGTCTGACACAAACTAATAGACCTCTATGAGTATTTTCTTCCTACTCATTTGCATTCCATCCTTTGTATTTTTCTGATAATCCATGTGTTCAAATGGAAGATGAATACTTCAAACTTCTTGTGCTCACATGCCACAGATCCTTGCCTTTTGATTTTATTGATAGATATTTCGATTTGGTTGTGTTGACATAATATGATGAGGATGTGTAGAAGGATTTTTCTAAAAACACTACAAACACCATGCCAAAATTTTTAATGAATTATCATGCATATCAATTTCTGGAAATTGGAAATAGATTTTATATGTTGAATTTATTTCTCTGATATAATCTACTTGTTGGAAATTTTTCATTAATTGATGCATGAAATTTTAGGTAAATGCATTGTTTAGTGAATGCAATCTTGAAGTGAAATAATTCTTTTGAATAAAATGAGCATATTTGCATATGTTATTGAGGTGATATTAAGTGTTTAATCTAGTTAATCTTTATAACCTTTTATGTTATTTGTTGGGAAAAAGAAATCCAAATCCATGAGAAAGAATGACTCCCCTACTTGGCACTGTATAAAATTAACAGTGGGACCTAAAGACATCGGTTGAAGTCCACAAAAAGAAAAATAATAACTCCTCTTCTTGGCATTGTGTTCACAATGGTACCTAATGTTGGTGTATATGCCCTAGGACCTAGTTTCGGTCCATTATTTGTACTACTTAACATTGATATTTTATATATCATTCTGGCATTGTCATTATCTATGTTTGTCTACATCTGCGAATATGTACTTACTTGATAATGTCCCTAGAGACAGATTGGATCTGTGCTCAAATAATTGTCCCTAGTCGATGTACCAAAGTAGATATGGGACAACTCTGATACTTGTGAGACTGGTATATGGGCTGGTTTGGCACGAGGTGCTAACGCAGGCATATGGTTATATCAGTGGTGGATATACTGGACCAACCCGCTGTGAGGCAATAACTTGGTGTGACGAGTTATTCTCACAAGTGATAGGAGATGCATTGATCCCTTGACTTGAGGTCATTGGCCATTCTATATGGTTAGGGATATGCTTTGATACAACCTAACACCTTGTCTTAGTTGGGAGGTAATAACGGTTGTCATTGGGCATATCACGACCCATATGAGAAGGTCAATGCACAGACATAGGATTTGCCTCTTCCTAAGGGAAGCATGATATCCATAGAGATCCTCTTTGGTTCTATGACTGAAAGTGTATGGCCATACCCAGGTTAGACCTGATTTAGTCATAGCCATGAGATTGGATAAAAGCAAGTGGTGATACTTGACCAATCGGATATCAGTTCGGCAAAGAGACTGTAATGCATCTATACCTGGTTGCGATGATGGGGATGTCGATGTCGATATCCATTCCGATGACTTGGGTAGTAGCGATGCACTGCTAGGTGCCACTCACAGCTTGTGGAAGAAGAGGACTTGAGGTGATCCGTGTGTGCGAGACTGCAGAGGGCGCACACTTGGGTGCCTACTACGACATCAGCCTCGCCTTGCTCAAGGTATTTTCTATCTCATCATGTCGACTCCCTCGCTTGCGATCTTCACTGGGTTTTTGGGACCGGCTCGTTTCGGGGATATTGCTTCCGTTGTGCAATGTTTTATGTAATTTCTATCTCTGAAAATTGTAAAATATCCCTGGGGTTTCACAACACCTAAGACAAGAGTTGAAGTTCATTGCAAAAGTGTGTATCTATGTAGATGCATGCCAAGAGAGAGTTCCTTTGACATTGACTCCTTTGTCTCAAGAAAATTCTTTCTACCTATGAGATATGAGTTCTATTATGTGTGGTTATGTGACCAACATACTCTAAAATCGTCATCGGAGAAAGGGTGGTAATCGATTTAGAGAATGTCAAAGACAAAAAAGAAAATGAGTGGAAAAAGATTTGGAGATCCTATTCCTGTAAACAAAAACATATTAGATGAAAATCTCAAAAACAAGATTAATTCATGAGGTTGAAATTCTATTACTATGCATATTGTGAAATTTTATTCGATTGAACTTTTGAGTCTTAAAGAATAATTTCAAAAGATGATGTACTTACTTGAAAATTTTGTGTGGGATTAATGAAATTTTCTATGGATGATTATATTTTAGAAATTTATTCGTCCCGTGTCCAAACTTTCTGTGAATTTTGGACCCCATATTATGGCCCGTGACACTCATTACGGCACTGCCGTAAAACCTGCTCGACCCTGATGACTCTAAATTTCATAGTGTTTTTGATAATTATTTGGTAGTCTTTTGAACCATAATCTTACTCTTTTGCTTTGTTTTTATACTTTTTTTGCCAAATGCTTTGGAATCTACACCATCTTTGGTTTTTGATCAATTTCTGGCAAAAAGGCATCATTATCACCGGTTTTGAGCAATCGCAATGCATAAACGAGTTCTAGACATCAAGAGGAGTCTACCCATCAAATTTCAAGTCAAAATGGACCTTCTAGCAAAAATACGGCACTATCGTATTTTCTGGCACGAATCGCACGGTACTGTATTTCGAAGCGGATGTTTTGGGTGAAATACAGCACTACCGTATGGAATTACACTGTGCCATGTTATTCAGCATTTTCGACCAGAAAAGTTTGACAAGAATACGGCACTGCCGTATGAAATCGCACGGTACCGTATTTTTCAGCAATTTCAACCCGAAAGCTCTAACAAATATACGGCACTACCGTATTTTTGGATGAAACTCTCACGGTACCATATTTTCCATCAATTTCAACCAGAAGGGTTTTGGGTAAAATACGGCAGCACCGTGAGGACTTACACGGTACCGTGTTTTCTGCCCAGAACTCACAGAAGGAAATACGGCACTACCGTATTCAGGATACAGTACCGTATTTTGAAACCCAGAATTCTGATTTTTTTGCCCAAAAATTAAAAAGACTATATATTTTGATTCAGAAGTCAAAATTCAGATCCGAAAGAAGTGGCAGGCTCGTCTCAATGAGGAGGAGATAAAGGCACCAAAAGCCCCAATTTTTAATGACCAATGCATGGCGAAATTGAGGGAGAGGTGAAATTGCTAGGGTTCATCGGTTCTCAGCCTACAGGCTAGCTCCAGCCACGCAATTTGATAGAGAGCTTCACCTAGTGAAGGAGAACATGCATCTGAAGTTTCAAAGCAAAAGGATTCCGATTGGAGGAGAAATCAACGAAACAGCGGTGACAGCACTATTCTAGGCAATTACGGTGCTGTAATTTCATTACAACACCGTTTTGTAACTCTTCTCATCTTCTTTTTGATTCCTATTCATACAAAAACATGTTTTATTGTTATTCCTTCATCATGATAGCTTAATCTTTCTTTGGGACATGGGGGTGTAATCTCTTTGTTTCTTAATGGCTAGAAAACCCTAATTTTGTCGAACTAATTTTACTTTTGTGATTGATTGCTCTTTAATTCTCCTTAGTTTTATAAATATCAGCATGTTTTAGAATTTTGCAAAATAGACTAAGAAGTTGATTGCTTGTGAAAGTTCCATTAAAGGGGGTGAAACCCTAAAGCATGCGCATATAAAACATTTGCATGGGCGGAATCTAGGGTTTCCTAGGATCGCATGCATGAATATATGATCAACTTGAAGATTGTATAGATCAAATTAAGATCATACCATAGCCATGATTGAATGGCGACTTGGAAGCAGAGAACGAACGGGCTCTCCTCCAAAGCGTGCGCACACAAGATGATTGATCGCCTACTCCTTGTCGATCCTTGTGCTAGCAAGGCTCCAAGGTGTCCTTTTGTGTGGAGGAGAAGAGATGAATTCCTTTTTCCTTTTTCTGGCCGAAAACTCTTCTTAGCGTTAAGACCACCCAAGACGAGAGCAAGATGAAGACCAGTCCGCGAGAGAGTTAGAAGCCCCCTCATGTTTGAAAACGTTTTTACGTTTTCAACAAGGGAAAACGCCTTTCTATTTTTAGAAAGCACTAACTCCATTTCAACTCCCACATTACCATCTCTTAATCGAACCATTCGAACCACACGTTCACCAAAGTGAACCGGTTCCAATCGGTTTGGTTTAATTGAATTTGGTTTAAGGACCAAATCAAACCAAGCATTGGTCTAGATCATATTAAACCATAAGGCTCAAGATCTAACCATTCATCTCTTGATGCTCTTGATCTCACCGATCTAGCATCAATTCTCTCGATCGAAGCTTACCGATCTCAAGCCCTAATCAATCAAACATGATCAAACCAGATCTCACTTAAAATCAGAGTTTAAACTCCTTTAAACTGAACCAAAACAATTCAATCCACACGATCTGACTTAAGTAAGCCATATCATCAAATTGTGCGACCCTAAGGGTTTCCTTTAAATGTCGGTAACGATAACTTACGTTATCACGAACAGAGAGGGGTATCTAGCAACACATCACTGTCTCCCGATATAAAGGAAAGAGTCTTCCAAGACTACACCCAAACCACAGCACAAGTGTGAACCCAAGTCACTTGACATATGTGTTTCCTTTGCCACTGGATGTTCTTATTGGACAAGCGTGTCAAGCCTGTAATTCCAATATGATGAGAGTTGTTAGATCAGATGAACATAGTCACCTGGGTATGGCCATACACTTTCTCAACCATCTCATCCAGGGGGCCCCTTCAGAACATCACACTCCAAATGTCACATCCCGTTATCTTAACCCAAACAAGCAACACAAGTCATAGAGGAACAGGATGTTATCACACAGGATCAATGCACACGCTAAGTAAAACCAAGTTCAGGAAAGGTCCGATGAAAAAAAAATTTCGAGAATCCATCCATAGAATCTCCACGAAACATAATTTCACAAATGTACCTGCCACCACGCAATCCTTGCACTAGACATATGCAAGGCAACAGTATATCAAAACCATATAAAATACGTAAAATCCATAAATCACATTTATATCAAATCTGATCGAAAAATACAAATCGACCCGAAATTCGAAGCAAAGCCACCATATCGATTCTATAAATTCATAGTACTAACGTTAATGATATCAAACACCGAAACCAGGCCCAAGCCCTTGGTGACACAAAATCAAAATCTCAAAACTGCCACAACCGGCAACGCGAGTTCACAAGGTTTGGCCATAACCGGCCCCAGTTAACTAAGCACAAAAGTCTTGTACATCAAACCAGCATAGTTGTAGGGAAAATCACAATATCCATATAAAACACTAACTCAGGCAGTGGGCTCCTGCTCTACACCTGTAAACAGTAAGGGGTGAGCTACACAGCCCAGTGAGTGGATAGTCTTAATCGACCATCCATAATATACACTTAAAGATACATGCAGATTATTTTAAAAACCTTTAACAGAACATCATGCCAACATATAACAAAAGCAAAGAAAGGAAATCATATAAACAATCAGATGAACACTGCTAAGGCATCACACAATTGTCACCACAGAGTAACCAAGGATCTAGAGCCATACTCTAAACCAACTAAACACACCAACCACTTAGTTGTCTAGCATAAATCAAGAGTGACCCCTAGGGTCCAACCCGGCTCTGGCCTAAGCACTGGGAGAAGCCTGCAAATCGCATGCAACACAAACATGGACGGTGTGTAGACTCAAGAGGTGATCCCCATCCGGTCAAGATGTGATACCTTGATCTACACCACCCCATAACACAAGAATCTAAAAGTCTAAGAGTGATGAAATCAATGGGTGGCCCCTGTCCGACCAAGACATGGCACTTTGCATCAATCACTCGTTCTCCCAAAGGGTTCTTTACCTGAACAACCACTAGACACACCTTATATCTTATTTCACAAAAGTGGACTCCTAAGTGTCGACCAGACTCTAGGATAGTCACTTCCACCACAATATCACAACAGGCAGGGCTGAAACATCAACCCCTCACATATCACAATACACAGGGCTGAAATCTCGAACCCCTAACATATCACATATAGACTATCCCCTTGAGTACACAGTTACACTTAGCCTTAGTCCTATCCATCCCATAACGGGTACACAGACCACAACACATAAAACCGCATAACCGCATAATGTAGTGTAGAGTCCTTAGGTTTCATACTGATCAGTTTAGTGTAACCTTGCTAAGTTATCACCCAGGTTTCTCAAACAAGGATACATGGCCATAGATATATAAACATGCTGCTCATAGAGAAACGATCATGGATCCTATAACACTATTAGCATTTATCCGGGCATCCATAAAATCAACATAGGATTAAAATTTGTATTCTTACAATCTACTTCACATGATACCCACATGTAACCCACGGTTTCTACAATTACTAGCATATTATCCACTTAAAATTTAAACCCTAGTTAATAAGAATTTTATGCGCAAGAATCACCGATTTAGAGCTACCTAAATTCCATATAAGAAATATCTTAAATTTCATGTTGTAAAATTTCGGTTTTCATGATAGATACACCTTGAGTTTCGGTTCTTAGCATGGTGAAATTTCCAAGCAATCAAACTTATCATCTAGCACAACCAAGTGGATAGAATTCGAATAAGACACCCCACTCACCTCTTATCTTGAACCGTGAACACCAAGGTGAAATTCTCTCCACAAAACTCGTCTAAGGGTCTTAAAGTTCCACCAATGTTCTTAGGTAGACGCCACCAAAGGAAGAGAAAACGCCACCAAGCACCAAGGAACGCCGGCCAAGGGAAAAAGGAAGAAGAAGAATTTCGTCCAAGCCTCCAAGGAATCGCCCAAGCCTTCAAACCGCCGCCCCTAAGGTTTTTTTTTTTTTTTTTTCGCCCCAAGTACCAAAATAGGGTTTATGAATTAATCCACTAATTCAAATTTTAAACCCAATATCATTTAATTTAAGTGCAAACCCAATAACCCATAGCTAATTATTCCCTTAAGTGAAAATCCAATAAGGATTAAATTAACATCCAATAAGCTCTAGTTAATTAGTTACAAGAGTCAAAATCCGGTAAGGCTTAAATTAATATTCACTAACCCATTGCCACTAATTTATAAATAACCCCTAAAGGTTTTTAGGGATAAAACTCTCCCCCATCCTAGAGTTTACAAAATCAAAACATAGAAAAATATCACAGCCAAGGATTTTATTTAAATCAAGAATAGTACTTACAAGGAATTAAGATTCTTGGATCTTACATCCCTCCCTCCTTATAAAGCTTTAGTCCTCTAAAGCTCAACATTCATATCATCAAAAAGATAAGCATACAACATCCTCATATCAGCTTCAGTCTCCCAGGTCACCTCCTCAACCGAATGGTTTCCCCAGATAACCTTTACCAAAGGTATAGACTTGTTCCTCAGAACTTTATCCTTTCTATCCACAATCCGGAGAGGTCTTTCCTCAAAGGTCAAATCACTCTGAATTTGAAGAGGTTCCAACTCCAATACATGAGATGGATCAGGATGATATTTCCTCAAAGCAGAAACATGGAATACATTATGCAAATGTTCCAAAGCAGGAGGTAAAGCTAACCTGTAAGCCACTGGACCAACTCTCTCAATAATGTCAAAAGGTCCCACAAACCTCGGGCTCAGCTTTCCTTTCTTGCCAAACTGCATAACACCCTTAGTCGGTGACACCTTTAAGAAAACATGATCCCCTACCATAAACTCTAGGGGACGACGACGGTCATCAGCATAACTCTTCTATCTGTCCCGAGAAATCTTCAGTTTATCCTGAATCTCTTTGACCTTATCAGTAGTCTCCTGTACTGCATCAGATCTCAAAATCAATCTATCACCGGTTTCCTCCCAACACAAGGGAGTCCTACACCTTCTCCCATACAAAGCCTCATAAGGAGCCATCTGAATACTGGAGTGGAAGCTATTATTATAGGTGAACTCTATCAAAGGTAGATCCCGGTCCCACTCAGAACTCCAATCCACCACATAAGCTCTCAACAGGTCTTCTAGGGTCTGGATAGTACGCTCCGTCTGGCCATCAGACTAAGGATGGTATGCTGTACTAAAATTCAACTTAGTACCCAAACTCTCCTGTAAGCTCTTCCAAAACCTGGACAGGAACCGAGAGTCCCAATCAGACACAATATCAATAGGCACTCCATGCAGTCTGACTATCTCATCAATGTACAACCTAGCCAGTCTCTCTAAAGGATAAGTCATCTTGATCGGGAGAAAGTGGGCTGATTTAGTGAGTCTATCAACAATCACCCAAATAGCATCATGACCCAATAAATAGTGGCGCCATATCTTCAGAGCAAAGACTACGGCCGCCAACTCTAAGTCATGAGTAGGGTAGTTCAACTCATACTCCTTCAGTTGTCTCGAAGCATAGGCTACCACATTACCCTTCTGCATCAAGACACAACCCAACCCCTTGCCTGAAGCATCCGTATAGACGGTAAACCTTTCCCCATCACTAGGAATAATGAGGATCGGTGTACTAGTCAACCTTCTCTTCAGCTCCTGAAAGCTCTCCTCACACTTGTCATCCCAATTAAACTTGGCCTCCTTTCTGGTCAATTTAGTTAAAGGACCCGCCAGCTTGGAGAATCCCTCAACAAACCTCCGGTAGTAACCTGCTAGACCCAAGAAACTTCTGATCTCAGTAGCACTAGTCGGTCTTCCCCAATTAAGGATGGCTTGCACCTTAATTGGATCCACAGACACCCCCTAACCAGAAATCACATGCCCAAGGAAGCTGATCCTTTCTAGCCAAAACTCACACTTACTGGCCTTGGCATATAATCGATTTTTCCTTAGGATCTCCAGCACTCTGCGCAAGTCATTGACATGATCCGAAGTAGTCCGAGAGTACACCAAGATATCATCTATGAAGACTACCACACAAGAATCAAGCAATTCATGAAATACCCTGTTCATCAAATCCATGAAGACAGTAGGTGCATTCGTCAGTCCAAAAGGCATAACTAGAAATTCAAAATGCCCATACCTGGTCCTGAAAGCAGTCTTAAATATATCCTCATCCTTGACCCTAAGCTGGTAATACCCTGATCTCAGATCTATCTTAGAGAACACCGTAGCCCCCTGTAATTGATCAAATAGATCATCAATTCTGGGGAGAGGATACCTATTCTTGATAGTCACTTGGTTCAGTTGCCTGTAGTCTATACACATCCTCAGGGTTCCATCCTTTTTCTTTACGAACAGCACTGGTGCTCCCCAGGGAGAAGCACTAGGCCGGATGTAACCTTTCTCTAGCAATTCCTCCAGTTGCTTCTTAAGCTCGGCCAACTCTGAGGTAGCCATGCGGTAAGGAGCTTTGGAGATAGGTGCAGTACCTGGCACCAACTCAATGCCAAACTCTACCTCTCGTATTGGTGGCAAGCCTGAAAATTCCTCAGAGAACACATCAGGAAACTCTTGCACCACCGCCATCTGAGTCAAATCAGGAGTAGAATCATCCTGCACCTTAACATGTGCAATATAACCCTTACACCCACTAGCAAGTAACTTTCTGGCCTGCAGGAAAGATATCACATGTGGTCCTTGGTCTGACACCAGACCTCTCACAAAAAGCCGACTCCCATCTAGTAGATTCAAGGTGATTACTTTCTCAAAGCAATCCACAGTGGCATGATGCGAGGATAACCAATACATACCTAGGATGACATCATAGTCTTGCATGTCTAAAAGGATTAGATCTACAAGAAACTCATAACCCTCTACATGCACTACACAATCAGCACAAACAGTGTCTGTAGATGATGATTTTCCTAAGGGAGTACTTACAGACACAACATAATCCAGCACCTTAGGTAATACAGGTAAACATGCAGCAAATCTAACAGATACAAAAGATAAATTTGCACCAGGGTCAAATAAGATGCGAGCTAACTGATCGAATACAAATAAAGTACCTTCCACGACAGATCGGGAAGCCCGTGTATCCTTCTCAGCCACTGCATAAACTCGGGTCTGGACTGTAGGCTTATCCGTGCCTCTCTGCTGCATCTCAGGCTCCTTGCAGTCCTTGATCATGTGTCCAGGTTTCTTACACCTGAAGCATACACCATTCTTCTTAAAACAGTCTCTCATCAGATGTCCATTGAGCCCACAATAATGACAATTCCGATCCTCAGTGTTACCATTCTTTGCATCCCTGGACTGCTGCGGTGCCTTGTGAGAGTAAGGCTTATACCTGCCCTTCTTGTAGTCCTTATGCTTAGGGTACTTCTTACCCTTGCCGCCATCACCATACTGAGGAGCTGCCGCCTCAGCTGCAGGAATCACAGTCATGGTAGTACTAGAACTCCTCTCAGATATGTATCTCTCGATGGTGCGTGCTCGCCCAACAGTCTCAATATAAGTCTCCAAGTGCTGAGCACCAACCTGTTCTCGAATGTCCCATCTGAGACCTCTGAGAAACTTGGTAGCCCTCCTCTTTTCAGTGTTTATCAGGTGAGGGGCATACTTTCCCAACTTAGTGAACTGCAACTCATACTGGTCCACAGTCATATCACCCTGCTCCAGGTGAATAAATTCCACCTCCCGGGCCTCCACTAAGCTATCGGGGAAGTACTTCTCGTTAAATCGAGACAAGAAGTAGGGCCAATTTACTGTTTCATGTCTTTCCGCAGCTAGCCTCACCACGCCCTTCCACCACTCATCTGCGTCACCACGCATCATATAGGTGGTCAGACACAGCTTGTCCTCATCGGAGCAACGCATGACTTGAAAAATCTTTTCCAAGCACAACTGCCAGTTCTCCGCAGTACTTGATTCTGGGCCCCCATAAAAAGAGCTAGGACCCAGTTTCTGGAATTCACTCACAAGCGAGGCATAGCGCCTGTGAGCGTCTTCCTGAGAGTCATTCCCCACCACCCGAGTAGTAGTCTGGGATCTCTCCTGAGTCAATTGCTGCAAGAGCTGCTGTTGCGCTTCTTGATGCTGAGTCTGTTGCTGCTGCAGCATCTGAGCTTGCCTCTCTATCATGGCACCCTGTTGCCGTACCATGCCTGTCAGAGCCTCAATGGCTCTCGTGAGATCTGAGGTCTGCTCACCCTCGCCGCTAGCATTTCCTCTGGATCGCACCATCTTAAATTCCTACACACACACACCATAGTAAGGAAAGCAAACATAAACCTATCTGGTGTCTAGCAATACACAAACATGTTTTCCCCCGAACTAAGTTTTAGCTAGCCAACTGCTTTGATACCATTCTGTCACATCCCGTTATCTTAACCCAAACAAGCAACACAAGTCATAGAGGAACAGGATGTTATCACACAGGATCGATGCACACGCTAAGTAAAACCAAGTTCAGGATCCATCCATAGAATCTCCACGAAACATAATTTCACAAATGTACCTGCCACCACGCAATCCTTGCACTAGACATATGCAAGGCAACAGTATATCAAAACCATATAAAATACGTAAAATCCATAAATCACATTTATATCAAATCTGATCAAAAAATACAAATCGACCCGAAATTCGAAGCAAAGCCACCATATCGATTCTATAAATTCATAGTACTAACGTTAATGATATCAAACACCGAAACCAGGCCCAAGCCCTCGGTGACACAAAATCAAAATCTCAAAACTGCCACAACCGGCAACGCGAGTTCACAAGGTTTGGCCATAACCGGCCCCAGTTAACTAAGCACAAAAGTCTTGTACATCAAACCAGCATAGTTGTAGGGAAAATCACAATATCCATATCAAACACTAACTCAGGCAGTGGGCTCCTGCTCTACACCTGTAAACAGTAAGGGGTGAGCTACACAGCCCAGTGAGTGGATAGTCTTAATCGACCATCCATAATATACACTTAAAGATACATGCAGATTATTTTAAAAACCTTTAACAGAACATCATGCAAACATATAACAAAAGCAAAGAAAGGAAATCATATAAACAATCAGATGAACACTGCTAAGGCATCACGCAATTGTCACCACAGAGTAACCAAGGATCTAGAGCCATACTCTAAACCAACTAAACACACCAACCACTTAGTTGTCCAGCATAAATCAAGAGTGACCCCTAGGGTCCAACCCGGCTCTGGCCTAAGCACTGGGAGAAGCCTGCAAATCGCATGCAACACAAACATGGACGGTGTGTAGACTCAAGAGGTGATCCCCATCTGGTCAAGATGTGATACCTTGATCTACACCACCCCATAACACAAGAATCTAAAAGTCTAAGAGTGATGAAATCAATGGGTGGCCCCTGTCCGACCAAGACATGGCACTTTGCATCAATCACTCGTTCTCCCAAAGGGTTCTTTACCTGAACAACCACTAGACACACCTTATATCTTATTTCACAAAAGTGGACTCCTAAGTGTCGACCAGACTCTAGGATAGTCACTTCCACCACAATATCACAACAGGCAGGGCTGAAACATCAACCCCTCACATATCACAATACACAGGGCTGAAATCTCGAACCCCTAACATATCACATATAGACTATCCCCTTGAGTACACAGTTACACTTAGCCTTAGTCCTATCCATCCCATAACGAGTACACAGACCACAACACATAAAACCGCATAACCGCATAATGTAGTGTAGAGTCCTTAGGTTTCATACTGATCAGTTTAGTGTAACCTTGCTAAGTTATCACCCAGGTTTCTCAAACAAGGATACATGGCCATAGATATATAAACATGCTGCTCATAGAGAAACGATCATGGATCCTATAACACTATTAGCATTTATCCGGGCATCCATAAAATCAACATAGGATTAAAATTTGTATTCTTACAATCTACTTCACATGATACCCACATGTAACCCACGGTTTCTACAATTACTAGCATATTATCCACTTAAAATTTAAACCCTAGTTAATAAGAATTTTATGCTCAAGAATCACCGATTTAGAGCTACCTAAATTCCATATAAGAAATATCTTAAATTTCATGTTGTAAAATTTCGGTTTTCATGACAGATACACCTTGAGTTTCGGTTCTTAGCATGGTGAAATTTTCAAGCAATCAAACTTATCATCTAGCACAACCAAGTGGATAGAATTCGAATAAGACACCCCACTCACCTCTTCTCTTGAACCGTGAACACCAAGGTGAAATTCTCTCCACAAAACTCGTCTAAGGGTCTTAAAGTTCCACCAATGTTCTGTTGGGGTATGCCCTTAAGCCTAATGTTTGAGGCCTTGGGATTGTAACAGTATCGTGTAATAAACGTTTATGTTTATAAAGGCATGGTTATTATTCAGTTAGCTACATTGTCTGCTGCAATATATGTTCTTCTGAATAATGTCTCAATGCTGCTCAGCTGGGCTGACATGCAGTTAAGTCCTTAGTCGATGTATCTTGGTGAACATGAGACAGCCTTGATATGATTAAGACTAATATGTGTTCTAGTCTTATAGGATGCTTCGAGCATGGAATAAGATGTAGACTCATGGGTACATTGGATGTACTGGACAGACCCTACTAGGATGTTCAATTGTTTGTCACAATGTGAATATTCCTTGAATGAGACAAGTGGCACATTTCCTCTGACTTGAGATCACTTGTGTTTTCTAAATGATGATTGTCATTGTTTTGGGGTAGTTCAATATCATTTGAAACATAATGATTATAGACTATCTTGGATGGTGAACTTGAATCAGGTTAGGGCACTAGTGATAGACATAGGATTGCCGTCTCCTTGTTTAAGGAGTGTGATGTTCTAAAGGGGCCCCCTGGATGAGATGATTGAGAAAAGAATATGGCCATACCCAGGTGACAGTGTTCATCTGATCTAATCATGCTCATCATATTGGAGCTACAAGCTTGACACGCTTGTCCAATAAGAACATCCAGTGGCAAAGGAAATTTGCATGCATTGTGAGTTGATTCACACTTGTGCTGTAATTTGGGTATAGTCTTGGAAGACTCTTTCCTTTATATCGGGAGACAGTGATGTGTTGCTAGATACCCCTCACTGATCGTGATAATGTGAGTTATCGTTACCGACATTTAAAGGAAACCCTCAGGGTCGCACAATTTGATGATATGGCTTACTTAAGTCAGATCGTATGGACTGAATTTCGGGTTCAGTATAAAGGGATTTAATCTCTGATTGTGAGTGAGATCTGGTCTGATCATGTTTGATTGATTAGGGCTTGAGATCGGTAAGCTTCGATCGAGAGAATAGATGCTAGATCGGTCAGATCAGAAGCATTAAGAGATCGACGGTCAGATCAAGAGCCTTAGGGTTTATTATGGTCTGGACTGATTGCTTGGTTTATTTGGTTATTAAACCAAATTGATTTGAACCGGCTCATTGGTTGAGCGCATGGTTCAATTGATAAGGCATTTGCGAGTGGGTTAATACATGGTCGCATGAACGTTTGGACTTGGCTATTTTTAGATAGCATGTCCTCAAACGTGGCCATGATCTCACGTTGCATCTCACTTGCCTCTTCACGCCTTTGTCGCCCTTTTGGTTTTTCGTTCGAAAGGCATTCTCGTGTGGAGCAGTGTGGACGACAAGAGGGACCATTCGACTAAGCAAGGCGATCTCTCTTTTCCCTTCCATTTCGACAAGACAACCTTGAAGCCTTGCTAGCACAAGGAGCATCAAGGGAGTAGGTGCATTGATCACCTTGTGTGCGAAACTAAGGAGAAGGTTCGCTTGCGCCTTTCCTTCCAAGACATCATCTAAGTGATGGCAATGGTGAGAATCGTTTCACTTTGAAAGTTGAATATATTACATGCTATGCGATCTTTTAGAAACCCTAGATTCCGCTAGAATTTTTGTTGCGCCTCCTATTAGGGTTTCGCCCCCCTTAGGTTTAGGGGTGCCTTCAATTGGTATCAGAGCAAAGTTTTTCATGCATGATAATATGTTTGCTTTCTTTGTGATCCTTGTTACTCATTACATGCTTAGATCTATAACTTGCGCATCTTAGATGTTTCATGCGAAATGTTTCATGTTACATTTTATGTTGGCGCTTGTTCTTGGCGCATATGTATGTTTTTCAAAACCTGTATTATATGCGCGATTCACCTTAGATCTAAGGCGCCTACTTTAAATCCTTAGATGGGTTATTAGGGTTGAAATCTCAATCTAGTCTAGATCCAATTAGTCTGATCAGACCATCTGACAGCCTAGATGGGTCGACCAGATAGCACCTTGGCGCAAGCCAGAGGTGGCTGTAGGTCGACTGCAGACAGGCGTGTAGCGGTGTCTGATTGAGACAACCTATGAACACACATGAGTTAGGCCCGGGGTCACTCCCGCTTGCCAGACCTCAGTGTGGTCGTTCAGCCCTTGGCGCATGCATGGTTGGCCTTTTGGTCGACTCAAGTCAGTTAGGACTTGGTGCATGCAAGGGCAGTGGATCTGACTAGGTCTGATGAGTGGATCCCTAGTAATGGACCATTGTAAGGTAGTAGGGCAAATAAGGAAAATTAAAATTGATCCCAAGGGGTTTTCGAAATTTAATTTTCTTGAAAGGATCACATGTTAGTTGATGCATATGTTTGTCTATTTAATCTTATGTGGGCTGCCCGTGTTTAATGAGTGCTGTGCTGGGGCCTGCGTGCCTGGGAATTAATTGTAAATTAATTTTTATTTTTGTGATCTGCGAATCACAGTTTAATTAATTTATAATGTGTAATTGACCTGCGTGTCAATCTTGTCTAGATAGTTAAATTTGTAATTTAATTAGACAAGAGCACAGTGCACACTTGCCAGAGGCGCTTGCAGCAGTGGCTGGACCAGGTGGGAGGTCTAGGGTTTGACCCTAGGACCTGGCGCATATTCCTGGTGGGCGCACCAGAGCTGCAGATGGCGCTTGGGCCCAGGTTTGGGCCAGATGAGCAGCAAAAGCCCTATGAAGAAAAGCAAGTGAAGACTTGAGTTAGGTTAAGGTCTTACTTAGGCTTTGGGCTTTTACCACATAAGATTCATGCTTTCTTTTATTATTGTTTAAAATATTAGAATTGCATGATTAGTTTATCTTCTGCTATCACCATAGGAATTGTATGATAGTGAAGAAGATAAAAGACCGTTAAAATCCAACGCTAAAATATCAAGCTCGTAAGCCTTCTGACGCGAAACCTCACTGTTCTGATTATCGTTGGAGCCGTGTTGTACCCACTCAGTGGGCACGTCCATCTATCTTCAGACGGTGTGGGATTACACCTGTGTGTTACAGAGTAGGGATTTATCCCTTCTCGTTGCTCAGCATAGCACATGGTGGTCCAGGGAGTAGGTCGGGTCAGCTTGACCATGTAGGCTACATATGTGGCGCATATGGTAGCACATGGAGGCAGCCATCTGTGGGATCAGAGACTGTGTTGTACCAACTCAGTTGGCACAGTCTGCTGGATTGCCCAGATGAAGGGGAATCGCACGGGTTGGCGATCGGCAAGGACTGCCTACCGGAGATTAGTGCTTGTACTCTCTGTGCATCTTATCTCGCCTGAGCGGGACGCGGAGACCAAGTATGAAATCCGGATCCCATCTCACTAAAAGAGTGTCTACTCTTTCGGGCTGTTTTGCTGGATTTTTTAGCCAGATAAAATAGTGAGAAAAAGAATCTTTCTTAAGTCCTGATTGATTCTTAACATTGATACTGACCTTGCTGTTCTTGCATTGTTGTAGATACCTGCAGCAACGAACACCATGAACTTCAATGTGCGATCCCTACTGGAAAGGGAGAAGTTTGCTGGGCCGAACTTCTCTGACTGGTTTGGACACCTTAAGATTGTTCTTAAGGCAGAGAGGAAACTGTATGTCCTCGAGACGGCGATACCGCCTCAGCCCGCTCCGAACGCCGCAAGGGCGGTTCGGGAAGCCTATGAAAAGCACGTCAATGATAGCATTGATGTCGCTTGCCTGAAGTTAGCGTCTATGTCGCCACCGCTGCAGCGTCAGCATGAGGATATGTCTGCTATAGACATGATAGCAAACCTCAAGATGCTGTATGCTGCACAGGCGAGGACTGAACGCTATAATTTGACGAAGCTCTTCTTTCAGAGCAAACTGGCTGAAGGGAGCCCAGTGGGAGCTCACGTGCTCAAGATGATTGGGCACAAGGAGGCTCTAGAGAAACTGGGGCATACCATCAACCAGGAGCTTGCTGTGGATATTATTCTGCAGTCTCTCCCGCCTTCATTCGACGCGTTCATTATTAACTTTAATATGAACAAAATCGATTGTACTCCGGCAGAGCTGCTGAATATGCTCCTCACTACTGAGGAGACTCTGAAGGGAAAGCCTTCGACCTCTGTCTTAATGGTTCCTTCAAGGAACAAGAAGAAGGGGAAGAAGGGCAAGACCCCTGTCAAGAGCTACAGCAAGGCTCTGAAGCAGAAGGTGAAGCGGTCTAAGGAATACAGGTGTTTCCATTGTGGCCAGCTGGGTCACTGGAAAAAGGACTGTAAAGCGCTCCAAGGAGATAAGAGGGGAAGCATCGCTTCTGGCTCAGGTATATTCGTGACTGAGGTCATGTTTTCTTCTTCTATATCATGGGTGTTGGACACTGCATGTGGAGTTCACATTTGTTCAAATGTGCAGGAACTCAAGAGAAGAAGACAGGTGGGACAGCATGAGGTGGACCTACGCGTTGGAAACGGGGCACGGGTTGCTGCTGTTGCTGTAGGAGACTATTTCATTTCTTTACCATCTGGAATTGTATTGGAACTTGACAATTGTTATTTTGTTCCCAGTATTACTAAAAATATTATCTCCATTCCTGCTCTTGTCAGGAAAGGATTTTCCTTTGAATGCAATATTTCAAAGTGTGTTTTATCTTATGATAATATTGTTTATGCAACTGGTTCAATTAGAAATGGATTATTCATGTTGGACATGGAGCGTTCTATACAAAATATTGATATTAAGAAAGCCAAGTATGCTGATGACAGCACCTTGCTATGGCATAGTCGTTTAGGCCATATTAACGAGAAACGCATTAAGCGGTTGCATGATCATGGACTGCTGGGATCATTCTCCTACAAGGAGATTGATACATGCACAGCTTGTTTGATGGGTAAAATGACGAAGTCACCTTTTCCTCACAAAGGTCAAAGGGCTTCAGGTTTACTTGACCTTATACACAGTGATGTGTGTGGGCCATTTAGTAAACATGCCAGAGGTGGCTATCAGTACTTCATTACCTTTACTGATGATTTCAGTAGGTATGGCTATGTCTATCTGATGAGACATAAGAGTGAATCTTTTGACAAGTTCAAAGAGTTCAAGAATGAAGTACAGAATCAGCTAGGCCGAAATATCAAGACACTTCGCTCAGATCGAGGTGGTGAATACTTGAGTCATACGTTTACTGACTATCTGAAGGAGTGTGATTATCTCACAGCTCACTCCGCCAGGAACACCGCAATGGAATGGTGTGTCCGAAAGGAGAAATAGAACGTTACTCGATATGGTTCGTTCTATGATGAGTCAGGCTACTCTTCCATACTCCTTTTGGGGATTTGCACTGGAGACAGCTGCAAAGGTACTAAACCGAGTGCCATCCAAGGCCGTTTCAAAAACTCCATATGAGTTATGGTATGGGAAACAGCCGAGCTTGACATTTATCAGGATCTGGGGCTGCGAGGCTTATGTCAAAAAGCTCGCCTCTGGGAAACTAGAGAGCAGATCTGACAAATGTATCTTTGTCGGTTACCCTAAGGAAACTAAGGGTTATTATTTCTACAATCCCAAAGAGAACAAGGTTTTTGTTGCTCGGACGGCCATATTTCTTGAGAAGGAGTTTCTTCTGCAAGAGGCCAGTGGGAGAGAAATAAAGCTGGATGAGAATCCAGAGGAAGGACAAAGTGCTCAAGCAAAATTGGATGAGCCTGAGCCAGTAGATCAGGTTATTGAACAACCTGAGGCTCAGATATCACGGGAACCGCGAAGATCGGGAAGGATTCGTCGACAGCCTGAGCGCTATGACGGAATCTACATCATTGATCATGATGAACCCCTCACTTATGCGGATGCGGTCAGTGGACCGGAGTCAGCTAGATGGCTTGAAGCTATGCGAGCCGAGATGGACTCCATGTCAGATAACCAAGTTTGGGATTTGGTTGATCCGCCTCCGGGAGTTATCCCTATAGGCTGTAAATGGATCTTCAAGAAGAAGATTGACATGGATGGTAACGTGGTTACCTATAAAGGCAGGCTAGTTGCGAAAGGTTTCAAACAAATCTACGGGATAGATTATGATGAAACTTTCTCACCTGTAGCTATGTTTGCGTCTATTCGGATTCTTTTCGCGATAGCTGCATATTATGATTATGAGATTTGGCAGATGGATGTGAAAACAGCTTTCCTTAATGGAAATCTGGATGAGGATGTGTACATGACACAACCTGAGGGTTTCACTAATCCATCAGATCGTCATAAGATATGCAAGTTAAAGAAGTCCATTTATGGACTTAAGCAAGCATCAAGAAGCTGGAATATTCGTTTTGATGAATCAGTCACGGAATTTGGTTTCATCAAGAACGAGGATGACCCGTGTGTATATAAGAGGTTTAGTGGGAGCGTGATTACTTTCCTAGTCCTCTACGTCGATGATATCTTGATCATTGGAAATGACATTCCTGAAATGCATGCTGTGAAGGCATGGTTAAGGAAATGTTTCCAGATGAAAGATTTAGGAGAAGCAGCCTATGTATTAGGTGTGAAGATCTACAGGGATAGATCTAAGAGGCTTCTCGGGCTGTGCCAGAGTACTTACATCGATAAAGTCCTGGAAAGATTTCATTTAGAGAATTCTAAACGAGGATATCTTCCAGTCAGACATGGTCTGAGTCTTTCGAAGAGTCAGTGTCCACAAACACAGACTGAGAAAGATGAAATGGACAATACACCTTATGCTTCGGCTATTGGTTCCATTATGTATGCGATGTTGTGTACTCGCCCTGACGTCGCTTACGGGTTAAGTGTGACCAGTCGTTTCCAAAGTAATCCAGGTGTGGCGCACTGGATTGCAGTCAAGAACATCTTAAAATATCTGCGGAGGACCAAAGATATGTTCTTGATATATGGTGGTCAGGAAGAACTCGGTATTGAAGGATATACTAACGCTTCGTTCCAGTCTGACCAGGATGATTTCCGATCGCAATCAGGCTATGTTTTTAGCTTGAATGGAGGAGCAGTGGTGTGGAAGAGTTTCAAACAGTCAACTGTTGCTGATTCCACAACAGAAGCCGAGTATGTTGCAGCCTCGGAAGCATCCAAGGAGGCAGTGTGGATTCGTAAGTTCGTGGGAGAACTTGGTGTTGTTCCTTCGAGTGCAGATCCTTTGGTTATCTTCTGTGATAACACTGGAGCAATCGCACAAGCAAAGGAACCACGGTCGCACCAGAAGTCCAAGCACATACAGAGACGGTTTCATTTGATCAGGGAGATCATAGATCGAGGCGAGATCAAAATCTGCAAGGTTCATACAGATGACAATCTGGCAGACCCGCTTACTAAGCCTCTGGCGCAGCAGAAGCATGAGAAGCACTGTAATAATATGGGTTTGAGATTTCTCAACCATTAGATTAAGTGCAAGTGGGAGATTGTTGGGGTATGCCCTTAAGCCTAATGTTTGAGGCCTTGGGATTGTAACAGTATCGTGTAATAAACGTTTATGTTTATAAAGGCATGGTTATTATTCAGTTAGCTACATTGTCTGCTGCAATATATGTTCTTCTGAATAATGTCTCAATGCTGCTCAGCTGGGCTGACATGCAGTTAAGTCCTTAGTCGATGTATCTTGGTGAACATGAGACAGCCTTGATATGATTAAGACTAATATGTGTTCTAGTCTTATAGGATGCTTCGAGCATGGAATAAGATGTAGACTCATGGGTACATTGGATGTACTGGACAGACCCTACTAGGATGTTCAATTGTTTGTCACAATGTGAATATTCCTTGAATGAGACAAGTGGCACATTTCCTCTGACTTGAGATCACTTGTGTTTTCTAAATGATGATTGTCATTGTTTTGGGGTAGTTCAATATCATTTGAAACATAATGATTATAGACTATCTTGGATGGTGAACTTGAATCAGGTTAGGGCACTAGTGATAGACATAGGATTGCCGTCTCCTTGTTTAAGGAGTGTGATGTTCTAAAGGGGCCCCCTGGATGAGATGATTGAGAAAAGAATATGGCCATACCCAGGTGACAGTGTTCATCTGATCTAATCATGCTCATCATATTGGAGCTACAAGCTTGACACGCTTGTCCAATAAGAACATCCAGTGGCAAAGGAAATTTGCATGCATTGTGAGTTGATTCACACTTGTGCTGTAATTTGGGTATAGTCTTGGAAGACTCTTTCCTTTATATCGGGAGACAGTGATGTGTTGCTAGATACCCCTCACTGATCGTGATAATGTGAGTTATCGTTACCGACATTTAAAGGAAACCCTCAGGGTCGCACAATTTGATGATATGGCTTACTTAAGTCAGATCGTATGGACTGAATTTCGGGTTCAGTATAAAGGGATTTAATCTCTGATTGTGAGTGAGATCTGGTCTGATCATGTTTGATTGATTAGGGCTTGAGATCGGTAAGCTTCGATCGAGAGAATAGATGCTAGATCGGTCAGATCAGAAGCATTAAGAGATCGACGGTCAGATCAAGAGCCTTAGGGTTTATTATGGTCTGGACTGATTGCTTGGTTTATTTGGTTATTAAACCAAATTGATTTGAACCGGCTCATTGGTTGAGCGCATGGTTCAATTGATAAGGCATTTGCGAGTGGGTTAATACATGGTCGCATGAACGTTTGGACTTGGCTATTTTTAGATAGCATGTCCTCAAACGTGGCCATGATCTCACGTTGCATCTCACTTGCCTCTTCACGCCTTTGTCGCCCTTTTGGTTTTTCGTTCGAAAGGCATTCTCGTGTGGAGCAGTGTGGACGACAAGAGGGACCATTCGACTAAGCAAGGCGATCTCTCTTTTCCCTTCCATTTCGACAAGACAACCTTGAAGCCTTGCTAGCACAAGGAGCATCAAGGGAGTAGGTGCATTGATCACCTTGTGTGCGAAACTAAGGAGAAGGTTCGCTTGCGCCTTTCCTTCCAAGACATCATCTAAGTGATGGCAATGGTGAGAATCGTTTCACTTTGAAAGTTGAATATATTACATGCTATGCGATCTTTTAGAAACCCTAGATTCCGCTAGAATTTTTGTTGCGCCTCCTATTAGGGTTTCGCCCCCCTTAGGTTTAGGGGTGCCTTCATGTTCTTAGGTAGACGCCACCAAAGGAAGAGAAAACGCCACCAAGCACCAAGGAACGCCGGCCAAGGGAAAAAGGAAGAAGAAGAATTTCGTCCAAGCCTCCAAGGAATCGCCCAAGCCTTCAAACCGCCGCCCCTAAGGTTTTTTTTTTTTTTTTTTCGCCCCAAGTACCAAAATAGGGTTTATGAATTAATCCACTAATTCAAATTTTAAACCCAATATCATTTAATTTAAGTGCAAACCCAATAACCCATAGCTAATTATTCCCTTAAGTGAAAATCCAATAAGGATTAAATTAACATCCAATAAGCTCTAGTTAATTAGTTACAAGAGTCAAAATCCGGTAAGGCTTAAATTAATATTCACTAACCCATTGCCACTAATTTATAAATAACCCCTAAAGGTTTTTAGGGATAAAACTCTCCCCCATCCTAGAGTTTACAAAATCAAAACGTAGAAAAATATCACAGCCAAGGATTTTATTTAAATCAAGAATAGTACTTACAAGGAATTAAGATTCTTGGATCTTACACCAAACAAGGAGACGGCAATCCTATATCTATCACTAGTGCCCTAACATGACTAATGCTCATTATCCAAGATAGTCTATAACCATTATGTTTCAAATGATATTGAACTACCTCAAAACAATGCCAATCATCATTTAGAAACACAAGTGATCTCAAGTCAGAGGAAATATGCCACTTGTTTGCATACAAGGATTATTCACATTGTGACAAGCAATCGAATATTCTAAGTAGGGTCTGTCCAGTACATCCAATGTACCCATGAGTCTACATCTTATTCCATGCTCGAAGCATCCTATAAGATTAGAACACATATTAGTCTCAATCATATCAAGGCTGTCTCATGTTCACCAAGATATCTCGACTAAGGACAATACTGCATGTCAGCCAAGCTGAACAGCATTGAGACATTATTCAGCAGTATACATATTGCAGCAGATAATGTAACAACCTGAATAACAACCATTGCCTTTATAAACATAAAGTTTATACATGATACTGATATAATCCCAAGGCCTCAAACATTAGCCTTAAGGGCATACCCCAACAATCTCCCACTTGCACTTAATCTAATGGTTGAGAAATCTCAAACCCATATTATTGCAGTGCTTCTCATGCTTCTGCTGCGCTAGAGGCTTTGTAAGCGGGTCAGCCAGATTGTCATCTGTATGAACCTTGCAGATTTTGATCTCGCCACGATCAATGATCTCCCGGATCAAGTGAAACCTTCTCTGTATGTGCTTGGACTTCTGGTGCGACCGTGGTTACTTTGCTTGTGCTATTGCTCCAGTGTTATCACAGAAGATAACCAAAGGATCTGCACTCGAAGGAACAACACCAAGTTCCTGAACGAACTTACGAATCCACACTGCCTCCTTAGATGCTTCTGAGGCTGCAACATACTCGGCTTCTGTTGTGGAATCAGCAACAATTGATTGTTTGAAACTTTTCCACACCACTGCTCCTCCATTCAAGCTAAAAACATAGCCTGATTGCAATCGGAAATCATCCTGGTCAGACTGGAACGAAGCGTCAGTATATCCTTCAATACTGAGTTCTTCCTGACCTCTATATATCAAGAACATATCTTTGGTCCTCCGAAGATATTTCAAAATGTTCTTGACCGCAATCCAGTGTGCCTTCCCTGGATTACTTTGGAATCGACTGGTCACGCTTAACCCGTAAGCGATGTCTGGGCGAGTACACAACATCGCATACATAATGGACCCAATAGCCGAAGCATAAGGCGTATTGTCCATTTCATCTTTCTCAGTCTGTGTTTGTGGACACTGACTCTTTGAAAGATTCAGACCATGTCTGACTGGAAGATATCCTCTTTTAGAATTTTCTAAATGGAATCTCTCCAGGACTTTATCGATGTAAGTACTCTGGCACAGCCCGAGAAGCCTCTTAGATCTATCTCTGTAGATCTTCACACCTAATACATAGGCTGCTTCTCCTAAATCTTTCATCTGGAAACATTTTCTTAACCATGCCTTGACAGCATGTAGTTCAGGAATATCGTTTCCAATGATCAAGATATCATCGACGTAGAGGACTAGGAAAGTAATCATGCTCCCACTAAACCTCTTATATACACACGGGTCATCTTCATTCTTGATGAAACCAAATTCACAGATTGATTCATCAAAACGAATATTCCAGCTTCTTGATGCTTGTTTAAGTCCATAAATGGACTTCTTTAATTTGCATATTTTATGACGATCTGATGGATTAGTGAAACCTTCAGGTTGTGTCATATACACATCCTCCTCTAAGTTTCCATTAAGGAAAGCGGTCTTCACATCCATTTGCCAGATCTCATAATCATAATATGCTGCTATCGCAAGAATAATCCGAATAGACTTGAACATGGCTACAGGAGAGAAAGTTTCATCATAATCTATCCCGTAGATTTGTTTGAAACCTTTCGCAACTAGCCTGCCTTTATAGGTAACCACGTTACCATCCATGTCAATCTTCTTCTTGAAGATCCACTTACAGCCTATAGGGATTACTCCCGGAGGCAGATCAACCAAATCCCAAACTTGGTTATCTGACATGGAGTCCATCTCGGCTCGCATAGCTTCAAGCCATCTCGCTGATTCCGGTCCACTGACCGCATCCGCATAAGTGAGGGGTTCATCATCAATGATGTAGACTCCGTCATAGCGCTCAGGCTGTCGACGGATCCTTCCCGATCTTCGCGGTTCCCGTGATATCTGAGCCTCAGGTTGTTCAATAACCTGATCTACTGGCTCAGGCTCATCCAACTGTGCTTGACTACTTTGTCCTTCTTCTGGATTCTCATCCAGCTTTATTTCTCTCCCACTGGCCACTTGCAGAAGAAATTCCTTCTCAAGAAAAATAGCCGTCCGAGCAACAAATACTTTGTTCTCTTTGGGATCATAGAAATAATAACCCTTAGTTTCCTTAGGGTAACCGACAAAGATACATTTCTCAGATCTGCTCTCTAGTTTCCCAGAGGCGAGCTTTTTGACATAAGCCTCGCAACCCCAGATCTTAATAAATGTCAAGCTCGGCTGTTTCCCATACCATAACTCATATGGAGTCTTTGAAACGGCCTTGGATGGCACTCGGTTTAGTACCTTTGCAGCTGTTTCCAGTGCAAATCCCCAAAAGGAGTAAGGTAGAGTAGCCTGACTCATCATAGAACGAACCATATCCAGTAAGGTTCTATTTCTCCTCTCAGACACACCATTCTATTGCGGTGTTCCTGGCGGAGTGAGCTGTGAGATAATCCCACACTCCTTCAGATAGTCAGTAAACTCATGACTCAAGTATTCTCCACCTCGATCTGAACGAAGTGCCTTGATATTTTGGCCTAGCTGATTTTGTACTTCATTCTTGAACTCTTTGAACTTGTCAAAAGATTCACTCTTATGTCTCATTAGATAGACATAACCATACCTACTGAAATCATCAGTAAAGGTAATGAAGTATGAATAGCCACCTCTGGAATGTTTACTAAATGGCCCACACACATCACTGTGAATGAGGTCAAGTAAACCTGAAGCCCTTTGACCTTTATTAGAAAAAGGAGACTTCGTCATTTTACCCATTAAACAAGCTTTACATGTATCAAGCTCCTCATAGGAGAATGATCCCAGCAGTCCATGGTCATGCAACCGCTTAATGCGCTTCTTGTTAATATGGCCTAAACGACTATGCCATAACAAGGTGCTGTTATCAGCATACTTGGCTTTCTTAATATCAATCTGCTGTATAGAACATTCCATGTCCAACATGAATAACCCATTGTTAATTGACCCGGTAGCATAAACAATATTATCAAAAGAAATATAACACTTTGAAGTTTTGCATTCAAAGGAAAACCCTTTCCTAACAAGAGCAGGAATAGAGATAATATTCTTAGTTATGCTCGGTACAAAATAACAATTGTCAAGTTCTAATACAAGACCAGATGGTAAAGAGATGTGATAAACTCCTACAGCAACAGCAGCAACCCGTGCCCCGTTTCCTACTCGTAGGTCCACCTCATGCTGTCCCACCTGTCTTCTTCTCTTGAGTTCCTGTACATTTGAACAAATGTGAACTCCACATGCAGTGTCTAACACCCATGAAATAGAAGAAGATAGCATGACTTCAGTCACAAAAATACCTGAGCCAGAAGCGAAAGGGTTGCTTCCCTTCTTATCTCCTTGGAGCGCTTTACAGTCCTTTTTCCAGTGACCCAACTGGCCACAATGGAAACATCTGTATTCCTTTGACCACTTTATCTTTTGCTTTAGAGCCTTGTTGTAGCTCTTGATAGGGGCTCTGCCCTTCTTCCCCTTCTTCTTGTTCCTAGAAGGAACCATTAGGACAGAGGATGAAGGCTTTCCCTTCTCACGAGACTGAGTCTTCTCTGTAGTCAAGAGCATGTTCAGTAACTCTGCCGGCGTACAGTCGATCTTGTTCATATTGAAATTAATGATGAATGGATCGAAAGAGGCCGGGAGAGACTGCAGGATGATGTCTACAACAAGCTCCTGATTGATGGTGTGTCCCAGTTTCTCTAGAGCCTCTTTGTACCCAATCATCTTGAGCACGTGAGCTCCCACTGGACTCCCTTCAGTCAGTTTGCTCTGAAAGAAAAGTTTCGTCAAGTTATAGCGTTCAGTCCTTGCCTGTGCAGCATACAACATCTTGAGATTTGCTATAATTTCAATAGCAGATAAATCTTCATGCTGACGCTGAAGCTCTGGCGTCATAGACGCAAGCATAAGGCAAGCGACATCAATGCTATCATTGACATGCTTCTCATAAGCTTCCCGAACCGCCCTTGCGGCGTTCGCAGCGGGTTGAGGCGGTATTGCCGTCTCGAGGACATACAGTTTCCTCTCAGCCTTAAGAACAATCTTAAGGTGTCCGTACCAGTCTGAGAAGTTTGGCCCAGCAAACTTCTCCCTTTCCAGTAAGGATCGCACATTGAACGCTGTGGTGTTCGTTGCTGCAGTAATCTACAACATTGCAAGAACAGCAAGGTCAGTATCAATGTTAGAATCAATCCAGGACTTAAGAATGATTCTTTTCTCACTATTTTATCTGGCTGAAAAATCCAGCAAAACAGCCCGAAAGAGTAAAACTCTTTTAGTGAGATGGGATCCAGATTTCATACTTGGTCTCCGCGTCCCGCTCAGGCGAGATAAGATGCACAGAGAGTACAAGTACTAATCTCTGGTAGGCAATCCCTGCCAATCGCCAACCCGTGCGATTCCCCTTCATCTGGGCAATCCAGCAGACTGTGCCAACTGAGTTGGTACAACACAGTCTCTGATCCCACAGATGGCTGCCTCCATATAGCTACCATATGCTCAATATGTAGCCTACATGGTCAAGCTGACCCGACCTACTCCCTGGACCACCATGTGCTATGCTGAGCAACGAGAAGCGATAAATCCCTTCTCTGTAACACGCAGGTGTAATCACACACCGTCTGAAGATAGATGGGCGTGCCCACTGAGTGGGTACAACACGGCCCCAACGATAGTCAGAACAGTGAGGTTTCGCGTCAGAAGGCTATCGTGCTTGATATTTAACGTTGGATTTTAACGGTCCTTTTATCTTCTTACTATCATACAAATCCTATAGTGATAGCAGAAGAATAAATCATGCAGTTACTAAATTACTTAAACAGTAAATTAAAAGCATGATGATCTTATGTGGTAAAAGTCCATTAAGCCTAAGTAAGACCTTAATTTAACTTAAGTCTTCAATTGAGCTCTTCATGGGTCTTTAGCATTTCATCTGGCCCAACCCGGGCCCAAGCGCCCACTACAGCTCAGATGCGCCCACCAGGTAAAATGCGCCTGTCCTAGAGTTGAACCCTAGACCTCCCACTGGTGAAGCCACTTGCTGCATGCGCCTCTGCCATGTGTGCTCTGTGCTCATGTCTGATTAAAATACAATTTAATCTATCTAGACATGATTGACTCGCAGGTCAATTACACATTATAAATTAATTAGAATGTGATGCGCAGATCACAATAATAATTTACAAATAATAATCCAGGCACGCAGGCCCCAGCACAGCACACATTAAATTTGGGCAGCCCACATAAGATGAAATAAACACTCATCATGTTATACAAACATCAAGTGATCCAATCAAGAAAATAAAATTTTTGAAAATCCCATTGGCATCAATTTTATTTCCTTATGTGCCCTACTACCTTACAACGGTCCATTAATAGGGATCCACTCATCAGACCTAGTCAGACCCACTGCCCTTGCATGCACCAAGTCATAACCGACTTGAGTCGACCTCATGGTCAACAATGCATGCGTTAAGGGCTGAACGTCCCTCATGAGTTCTGGCAAGCGGGTGTGACCCCGGGCCTTAATCATGAGCGTTCATCGGTTGTCTCAATCAGACATCGCTACACGCCTTTCTGCAGTCGACCAATAGCCACCTCATGCTTGCGCATAGGTGCCATCTGGTCGACCCATCTAGGCTGTCAGATGGTCTGATCAGACTATTGGGTCTATACTGGACGATGACTTCAACCCTAATAACCCGTCTAAGATTTTAAAGCACGCGCTTAGATCTAATGGATGCGCGCAAGATAAGTTTTGTTTTTGACAAAAACAACAACATGCGCCAAACATCATACATGCGCCAACAAGTAATAAACATACATCTAGTTTCGCATGATGACCTATACCTTTAGATCTACTCTTAAGCGCAAATAAGGATCACACAAGCAATCATATGAATCATACAAGGAACTAGCCTCTGATACCAATTGAAAGTTCCATTAAAGGGGGTGAAACCCTAAAGCATGCGCATATAAAACATTTGCATGGGCGGAATCTAGGGTTTCCTAGGATCGCATGCATGAATATATGATCAACTTGAAGATTGTATAGATCAAATTAAGATCATACCATAGCCATGATTGAATGGCGACTTGGAAGCAGAGAACGAACGGGCTCTCCTCCAAAGCGTGCGCACACAAGATGATTGATCGCCTACTCCTTGTTGATCCTTGTGCTAGCAAGGCTCCAAGGTGTCCTTTTGTGTGGAGGAGAAGAGATGAATTCCTTTTTCCTTTTTCTGGCCGAAAACTCTTCTTAGCGTTAAGACCACCCAAGACGAGAGCAAGATGAAGACCAGTCCGCGAGAGAGTTAGAAGCCCCCTCATGTTTGAAAACGTTTTTACGTTTTCAATAAGGGAAAACGCCTTTCTATTTTTAGAAAGCACTAACTCCATTTCAACTCCCACGTTACCATCTCTTAATCGAACCATTCGAACCACACGTTCACCAAAGTGAACCGGTTCCAATCGGTTTGGTTTAATTGAATTTGGTTTAAGGACCAAATCAAACCAAGCATTGGTCTAGATCATATTAAACCATAAGGCTCAAGATCTAACCATTCATCTCTTGATGCTCTTGATCTCACCGATCTAGCATCAATTCTCTCAATCGAAGCTTACCGATCTCAAGCCCTAATCAATCAAACATGATCAGACCAGATCTCACTTACAATCAGAGTTTAAACTCCTTTAAACTAAACCAAAACAATTCAGTCCACACGATCTGACTTAAGTAAGCCATATCATCAAATTGTGCGACCCTAAGGGTTTCCTTTAAATGTCGGTAACGATAACTTACGTTATCACGAACAGAGAGGGGTATCTAGCAACACATCACTGTCTCCCGATATAAAGGAAAGAGTCTTCCAAGACTACACCCAAACCACAGCACAAGTGTGAACCCAAGTCACTTGACATATGTGTTTCCTTTGCCACTGGATGTTCTTATTGGACAAGCGTGTCAAGCCTGTAATTCCAATATGATGAGAGTGGTTAGATCAGATGAACATAGTCACCTGGGTATGGCCATACACTTTCTCAACCATCTCATCCAGGGGGCCCCTTCAGAACATCACACTCCAAATAAGGAGACGGCAATCCTATATCTATCACTAGTGCCCTAACATGACTCATGCTCATTATCCAAGATAGTCTATAACCATTATGTTTCAAATGATATTGAACTACCTCAAAACAATGCCAATCATCATTTAGAAACACAAGTGATCTCAAGTCAGAGGAAATATGCCACTTGTTTGCATACAAGGATTATTCACATTGTGACAAGCAATCGAATATCCTAAGTAGGGTCTGTCCAGTACATCCAATGTACCCATGAGTCTACATCTTATTCCATGCTCGAAGTATCCTATAAGATTAGAACACATATTAGTCTCAATCATATCAAGGCTGTCTCATGTTCACCAAGATATCTCGACTAAGGACAATACTGCATGTCAGCCAAGCTGAACAGCATTGAGACATTATTCAGAAGTATACATATTGCAGCAGATAATGTAACAACCTGAATAACAACCATTGCCTTTATAAACATTAAGTTTATACATGATACTGATATAATCCCAAGGCCTCAAACATTAGCCTTAAGGGCATACCCCAACAGCTTGAAATTCGGAACCCTAGGAATTATTGAGTTTGGAATTATCGTAAGAGATTAGGTTGTTCTTAAAATTCTAATTCTTAGAGAAATTTAATGCCTTGTTGATTCTATGATTCTTTGGATTGAGTTAATATTTTAGACTTGATTTGATGCTGCAAGAGATTGACTATCGAGTCGTCAGAGAACCTTGAGTAAAACTTGTGTTGAGACTCTGATGCACAAATGATGATAAGCAAGTGCACGGATACCTAGACTTGAGGTCATTGACTCTTCTTTGTGATGATTGAGTCTTTTGAAATATAATCATCCATAGAAAATTTCATTAATCCCACACAAAATTTTCAAGTAAGTACATCATCTTTTGAAATTAATCTTTAAGACTCAAAAGTTCAATCGAATAAAATTTCACAATATGCATAGTAATAGAATTTCAACCTCATGAATTAATCTTGTTTTGATACAACCTAATATGATTGGGTTGAGGTCATTGACTCTTCTATGTGGTTAGGGACATGCTTTGATACAACCTAATATCTCACCATAGTTGAGAGGTCATAACGGTTGTCATTGAGTATGTCACTGTTGGGGTATGCCCTTAAGGCTAATGTTTGAGGCCTTGGGATTGTATCAGTATCATGTAATAAACTCTTATGTTTATAAAGGCATGGTTATTATTCAGGTTGTTATATTGTCTGCTGCAATAATTGTACTTCTGAATAATGTCTCAAAGCTATTCAGCTAGGCTGACATGCTGTAATGTCCTTAGTCGATATATCTTGGTGAACATGAGACAGCCTTGATATGATTGAGACTAATATGTGTTCTAATCTTATAGGATGCTTCGAGCATGGAATAAGAGGTAGACTCATGGGTACATTGGATGTACTGGACAGACCCTACTAGGATATTCAATTGTTTGTCACAATGTGAATAATCCTTGATTGCGACAAGTGGCACATTTCCTCTGACTTGAGATCACTTGTGTTTTCTAAATGATGATTGTCATTATTTTGAGTTAGTTCAATATCATTTGAAACATAATGATTATAGGCTATCTTGGATGGTGAGCTTGAGTCAGGTTAGGGCACTAGTGATAGACAAAGGATTGCCGTCTCCTTAATTGGAGTGTGATGTTCTAAAGGGGCCCCCTGGATGAGATGATTGAGAATAGTGTATGGCCATACCCAGGTGACTATGTTCATCTGATCTAATCATGCTCATCATATTGGAGTTACAAGCTTGACACGCTTGTCCAATAAGAACATCCAGTGGCAAAGGATTTATGCATGCCTTGTGAGTTGGTTCACACTTGTGCTGTTTTTGGGTGTAGTCTTGGAAGACTCTTTACTTTATATCGGGAGACAGTGATGTGTTGCTACATACCCCTCACTGATCGTGATGACGTGAGTTATCGTTACCGACATTTAAAGGAAACCCTCAGGGTCGCACAATTTGATGATATGGCTTACTTGAGTCAGATCGTGTGGACTGAATTGTTCAGGTTCAGTTTAAAGGGATTTAATCTCTGATTGTAAGTGAGATCTAGTCTGATCATGTTTGATTGATTAGGGCTTGAGATCGGTAAGCTTCGATTGAGAGAATGGATGCTGGATCGGTGAGATCAGGAGCATCAGGAGATGAACGGTCAGATCAAGTACCTTAGGGTTTTAATGTGATCTGGACTTATGGCTTGGTTTATTTGGTTATTGAACCAAATTCAAGTGAACCGGCTCATGAATGAGCGCATGGTTCAAGGGTGAAGTGGAGTTTGCGAATGGGTAAACCCATGATCGCATGAAGAGAAGTGGCATGCTATTTTTAGATAGCACTTCTCTTACGTGACCCTCTCTCTCACGTTCACGCCTTTCCTCTTTTCGTTAGTCGCCTTGTCTCTTGCTCTTGACGAGAGAACAGACGGTGGTGAAGAGCTCGACGAGGAGGAAGAAAAGAATCGCCAAGCCAAGACATCTCTTCCCTTCCACTCGACAAGAACATCTTTGGGCCTTGCTAGCACAAGGATCGCAAAGGGAGTAGGCGACATCAACTGTGTGCGTCACCTCTGGAGAAGATCAAGTTTGATCTTTGCTTCCAAGGCGCCATCTAGAAATGGCTATGGTATGATCCTTTTCTATTTGCAATTGGGTCAATTTTGTTAATCATACAGCATGCAAGATCTAGAAACCCCCTTTCCGCTGCTTTCATTCCCATATGCGCCTATGAGTTAGGGTTTCGCCCCCTTGTGGGGACCTATCAATTGGTATCAGAGCCAAGTTAACGCATGTTTTATGATTACTTATGCCATTTTGTGATCCTTGTTTGCGAACTTATGATTAGATCTAAGGTTACATGAGATACATCTTGTATATGTAAGTGGCGAAAATGCATTGCATTGTTTCTCCTTGGCGCATGTATAAGGTTACCTTTTGTTGACGCTTGTATGTTGTTGGTTTTCTCAAAACTATATTACATGCGCGATTCACACTAGATCTAAGCTGTCCTTACTGTAAACCCTTAGACGGGTTACTAGGGTTGAAGTCATCCCCTAGGTTAGATCCAGACAGTCTGATCAGACCATCTGACAGCCTTGATGGGTTGACCAGATAGCACCTGTGCGCAAGCACCTGGTGGCTATAGGTCGACTGCAGACAGGCGTGTAGCGATGTCTGATTGAGACAACCTATGAACGCACATGAGTTAGGCCCGGGGTCACACCCGTTTGCCAGACCTCATTGTGGTTGTTCAGCCCTGGCGCATGCATGGTTGACCTTTTGGTCGACTCAAGTTAGTTAGGACTTGGTGCATGCAAGGGCAGTGGATCTGACTAGGTTGGATGAGTGGATCCCTAGTAATGGACCGTTGTAAGGTTATAGGGCACATAAGGAAAAATAAAATTGATCTCAATGGGATTTTTCAAAAATTTTATTTTTCATGATTGGATCAAATGATGTATGATGCCATATGCATGTTTATTTATTCTTATGTGGGCTGCCCATGTTAAATGTGTGCTGTGCTAGGGCCTGCGTGCCTGGTTAAAAGTTGTAAATTAATTTTATTGTGATCTGCGCATCACATTGCATTTAATTTATAAAATGTAATTGACCTGCGAGTCAATCTTGTCTAGATAGATTAATTTGTAAATTAATCAGACAAGAGCACAGAGCACACTTGGCAGAGGCGCATGCAGCAGTGGTTAGACCAGGTGGGAGGTCCAGGGTTCGACTCTGGGACCAGGCGCATTTACCTGGTGGGCGCACCTGAGCTGCAGATGGCGCTTTGGCCCTGGTTTGGGCCAGATGAGCAGCAAAAGACCCATGAAGAAAAGCAAGTGAAGACTTAAGTTAATTAAGGTCTTACTAGGGCTATGGGCTTTTACCACATAAGATCCATGCTTTCTTTTATTGTTTAATAAGTAGAACAGCATGATTTATTTATCTTCTGCTATCACCATAGGAATTGAATGATAGTGAAGAAGATAAAAGACCGTTAAAATCCAACGCTAAAATATCAAGCTCGTATGCCTTCTGACGCGAAACCTCACTGTTCTGATTATCGTTCGAGCCGTGTTGTACCCACTCAGTGGGCACGTCCATCTATCTTCAGACGGTGCGGGATTACACCTGCGTGTTACAGAGAAGGGATTTATCGCTTCTCGTTGCTCAGCATAGCACGTGGTGGTCCAGGGAGTAGGTCGGGTCAGCTTGACCGTGTAGCCTACATATGTGGCGCATATGGTAGCGCATGGAGGCAGCCATCTGTGGGGTCAGAGATTGTGTTGTACCAACTCAGTTGGCACAGTCTGCTGGATTGCCCAGATGAAGGGGAATCGCACAGGTAGGCGATTGGCAGGGACTGCCTACCAGAGATTAGTGCTTGTACTCTCTGTGCATCTTATCTCGCCTGAGCGGGACGCGGAGACCAAGTATGAAATCTGGATCCCATCTCACTAAAAGAGTACTACTCTTTCGGGCTGTTTTGCTGGATTTTTCAGCCAGATAAAATAGTGAGAAAAAGAATCTTTCTTAAGTCCTGATTGATTCTTAACATTGATACTGACCTTGCTGTTCTTGCATTGTTGTAGATACCTGCAGCAACGAACACCATGAGCTTCAATGTGCGATCCCTACTGGAAAGAGAGAAGTTTGCTGGGCCGAACTTCTCAGACTGGTTCGGACACCTTAAGATAGTTCTTAAGGCAGAGAGGAAACTGTATGTCCTCGAGACGGCGATACCGCCTCAACCCGCTCCGAACGCCGCAAGGGCGGTTCGGGAAGCCTATGAAAAGCACGTCAATGATAGCATTGATGTCGCTTGCCTGATGCTAGCGTCTATGACGCCACCGCTGCAGCGTCAGCATGAGGATATGTCTGCCATAGACATGATAGCAAACCTCAAGATGCTGTATGCTGCACAGGCGAGGACAGAACGCTATAATTTGACAAAGCTGTTCTTTCAGAGCAAACTGGCTGAAGGGAGCCCAGTGGGAGCTCATGTGCTCAAGATGATTGGGCACAAGGAGGCTCTAGAAAAAACTGGGGCATACCATCAACCAGGAGCTTGCTGTAGACATTATTCTGCAGTCTCTCCCGCCCTCTTTCGATGCGTTCATTATTAACTTTAATATGAACAAAATCGATTGTACTCCGGCAGAGCTGCTGAATATGCTCTTGACTACTGAGGAAACTCTGAAGGGTAAGCCTTCAACCTCTGTCTTGATGGTTCCTTCGAGGAACAAGAAGAAGGGGAAGAAAGGCAAGACCCCTGTCAAGAGTTACAGCAAGGCTCTGAAGCAGAAGGTTAAGCGGTCCAAGGAATACAGGTGTTTCCACTGTGGCCAGCTGGGTCACTGGAAAAAGGACTGTAAAGCGCTCCAAGGAGACAAGAGGGGAAGCCTTGCTTCTGGCTCAGGTATATACGTGACGGAAGTCATGGTTTCATCTTCTTCTATATCATGGGTGTTGGACACTGCATGTGGAGTTCACATTTGTTCAAATGTACAGGAACTCAAGAGAAGAAGGCAGGTGGGACAGCATGAGGTGGACCTACGAGTTGGAAACGGGGCATGGGTTGCTGCTGTTGCTGTAGGAGACTATTTCATCTCTTTGCCATCTGGGCTTGTATTAGAACTAAACAGTTGTTACTTTGTTCCCAGTATCACTAAAAATATTATCTCTATTCCTGCTCTTGTCAGGAAAGGGTTTTCCTTTGAATGCAATATTTCAAAGTGTGTTTTATCTCTTGATAATATAGTTTATGGTACTGGTTCAATTAATAATGGGTTATTCATGTTGGACATGGAATGTTCTATACACGCGATTGATATTAAGAAAGCCAAGTATGCTGATGACAGCACCTTGCTATGGCATAGTCGTTTAGGCCATATTAACAAGAAACGCATTAAGCGGTTGCATGATCATGGACTGCTGGGATCATTCTCCTATGAGGAGATTGATACATGCAAGGCTTGTTTAATGGGTAAAATGACGAAGTCACCTTTTTCTAACAAAGGTCAAAGGGCTTCAGGTTTACTTGACCTTATACACAGTGATGTGTGTGGGCCATTTAGTAAACATGCCAGAGGTGGCTATCAGTACTTCATTACCTTTACTGATGATTTCAGTAGGTATGGGTATGTCTATCTAATGAGACATAAAAGTGAATCTTTTGACAAGTTCAAAGAGTTCAAGAATGAAGTACAAAATCAGCTAGGCCGAAATATCAAGGCACTTCGTTCTGATCGAGGTGGAGAATACCTAAGTCGAGAATTTACTGACTATCTGAAGGAGTGTGGGATTATCTCACAGCTCACTCCGCCAGGAACACCGCAATGGAATGGTGTGTCCGAAAGGAGAAATAGAACGTTACTTGATATGGTTCGTTCTATGATGAGTCAGGCTACTCTACCTTACTCCTTTTGGGGATTTGCACTGGAAACAGCTGCAAAGGTACTAAACCGAGTGCCATCCAAGGCAGTTTCTAAGACGCCATATGAGTTATGGTATGGGAAACAGCCAAGCTTGACATTTATCAGGATCTGGGGTTGCGAGGCTTATGTCAAAAAGCTCGCCTCTGGTAAACTAGAGAGCAGATCTGACAAATGTATCTTTGTCGGTTACCCTAAGGAAACTAAGGGTTATTATTTCTACGATCCCAAAGAGAACAAGGTATTTGTTGCTCGGACGGGTATATTTCTTGAGAAGGATTTTCTTCTGCAAGAGGCCAGTGGGAGAGAAATAAAGCTGGATGAGAATCCAGAGGAAGGACAAAGTGCACAAGCACAGTTGGATGAGCCTGAGCTGGTAGAACAGGTTATTGAACAACCTGAGGCTCAGATATCACGGGAACCGCGAAGATCGGGAAGGATCCGTCGACAGCCTGAGCTCTATGACGGAGTCTACATCATTGATAATGATGAACCCCTCACTTATGCGGATGCGGTCAGTGGACCGGAGTCAACGAGATGGCATGAAGCTATGCGCGCCGAGATGGACTCCATGTCAGATAACCAAGTTTGGGATTTGGTTGATCCGCCTCCGGGAGTTATCCCTATAGGCTGTAAATGGATCTTCAAGAAGAAGATTGACATGGATGGTAACGTGGTTACCTATAAAGGCAGGCTAGTTGCGAAAGGTTTCAAACAAATCTACGGGATAGATTATGATGAAACTTTCTCACCTGTAGCTATGTTTAAGTCTATTCGGATTCTTTTTGCGATAGCTGCATATTATGATTATGAGATTTGGCAAATGGATGTGAAGACAGCTTTCCTTAATGGAAATCTGGATGAGGATGTGTATATGACACAACCAGAAGGTTTCACTAATCCATCAGATCGTCATAAGATATGCAAGTTAAAGAAGTCTATTTATGGACTTAAACAAGCATCTAGAAGCTGGAATATTCGTTTTGATGAATCAATCTCTGAGTTTGGTTTCATCAAGAACGAGGATGATCCGTGTGTATATAAGAGGTTTAGTGGGAGCGTAATTACTTTCCTAGTCCTCTACGTCGATGATATCTTGATCATTGGAAATGACATTCCTGAAATGCATGCCGTAAAGGCATGGTTAAGGAAATGATTCCAGATGAAAGATCTAGGAGAAGCAGCCTATGTGTTAGGTGTGAAGATCTACAGGGATAGATCTAAGAGGCTTCTCGGGCTGTGCCAGAGTACTTACATCGATAAAGTCCTGGAGAGATTTCATTTAGAGAATTCTAAAAGAGGATATCTTCCAGTCAGACATGGTCTGAATCTTTCGAAGAGTCAGTGTCCACAAACACAGACTGAGAAAGATGAAATGGACAATACGCCTTATGCTTCGGCTATTGGATCCATTATGTATGCGATGTTGTGTACTCGCCCAGACGTTGCTTACGGGTTAAGCGTGACCAGTCGGTTCCAAAGTAATCCAGGTATGGCGCACTGGATTGCAGTCAAGAACATTTTAAAATATCTGCGGAGGACCAAAGATATGTTCTTGATATATGGTGGTCAGGAAGAACTCAGTATTGAAGGATATACTGACGCTTCGTTCCAGTCAGACCAGGATGATTTCTGATCACAATCAGGCTATGTTTTTAGCTTGAATGGAGGAGCAGTGGTGTGGAAGAGTTTCAAACAGTCAACTGTTGCTGATTCCACAACAGAAGCCGAGTATGTTGCAGCCTCGGAAGCATCCAAGGAGGCAGTGTGGATTCGTAAGTTCGTGAGAGAACTTGGTGTTGTTCCTTCGAGTGCAGATCCTTTGGTTATCTTCTGTGATAACACTGGAGCAATCGCACAAGCAAAGGAACCAAGGTCGCACCAGAAGTCCAAGCACATACAGAGACGGTTTCACTTGATCAGGGAGATCATAGATCGTGGCGAGATCAAAGTCTGCAAGGTAGATACAGATGACAATCTGGCAGACCCGCTTACCAAGCCTCTGGCGCAGCAGAAGCATGAGAAGCACTGTAATAATATGGGTTTGAGATTTCTCAACCATTAGATTAAGTGCAAGTGGGAGATTGTTGGGGTATGCCCTTAAGGCTAATGTTTGAGGCCTTGGGATTGTATCAGTATCATGTAATAAACTCTTATGTTTATAAAGGCATGGTTATTTTTCAGGTTGTTATATTGTCTGCTGCAATAATTGTACTTCTGAATAATGTCTCAAAGCTGTTCAGCTAGGCTGACATGCTGTAATGTCCTTAGTCGATATATCTTGGTGAACATGAGACAGCCTTGATATGATTGAGACTAATATGTGTTCTAATCTTATAGGATGCTTCGAGCATGGAATAAGAGGTAGACTCATGGGTACATTGGATGTACTGGACAGACCCTACTAGGATATTCAATTGTTTGTCACAATGTGAATAATCCTTGATTGAGACAAGTGGCACATTTCCTCTGACTTGAGATCACTTGTGTTTTCTAAATGATGATTGTCATTATTTTGAGTTAGTTCAATATCATTTGAAACATAATGATTATAGGCTATCTTGGATGGTGAGCTTGAGTCAGGTTAGGGCACTAGTGATAGACAAAGGATTGCCGTCTCCTTAATTGGAGTGTGATGTTCTAAAGGGGCCCCCTGGATGAGATGATTGAGAATAGTGTATGGCCATACCCAGGTGACTATGTTCATCTGATCTAATCATGCTCATCATATTGGAGTTACAAGCTTGACACGCTTGTCCAATAAGAACATCCAGTGGCAAAGGATTTATGCATGCCTTGTGAGTTGGTTCACACTTGTGCTGTTTTTGGGTGTAGTCTTGGAAGACTCTTTTCTTTATATCGGGAGACAGTGATGTGTTGCTAGATACCCCTCACTGATCGTGATGACGTGAGTTATCGTTACCGACATTTAAAGGAAACCCTCAGGGTCGCACAATTTGATGATATGGCTTACTTGAGTCAGATCGTGTGGACTGAATTGTTCAGGTTCAGTTTAAAGGGATTTAATCTCTGATTGTAAGTGAGATCTAGTCTGATCATGTTTGATTGATTAGGGCTTGAGATCGGTAAGCTTCGATTGAGAGAATGGATGCTGGATCGGTGAGATCAGGAGCATCAGGAGATGAACGGTCAGATCAAGTACCTTAGGGTTTTAATGTGATCTGGACTTATGGCTTGGTTTATTTGGTTATTGAACCAAATTCAAGTGAACCGTCTCATGAATGAGCGCATGGTTCAAGGGTGAAGTGGAGTTTGCGAATGGGTAAACCCATGATCGCATGAAGAGAAGTGGCATGCTATTTTTAGATAGCACTTCTCTTACGTGACCCTCTCTCTCACATTCACGCCTTTCCTCTTTTCGTTAGTCGCCTTGTCTCTTGCTCTTGACGAGAGAACAGACGGTGGTGAAGAGCTCGACGAGGAGGAAGAAAAGAATCGCCAAGCCAAGACATCTCTTCCCTTCCACTCGACAAGAACATCTTTGGGCCTTGCTAGCACAAGGATCGCAAAGGGAGTAGGCGACATCAACTGTGTGCGTCACCTCTGGAGAAGATCAAGTTTGATCTTTGCTTCCAAGGCGCCATCTAGAAATGGCTATGGTATGATCCTTTTCTATTTGCAATTGGGTCAATTTTGTTAATCATACAGCATGCAAGATCTAGAAACCCCCTTTCCGCTGCTTTCATTCCCATATGCGCCTATGAGTTAGGGTTTCGCCCCCTTGTGGGGACCTATCAGTCACGACCCATATGAGAAGATTCATTGACAGATAGAGGATTTGCCCCTTCTATGTGGTTAGGGACATGCTTTGATACAACCTAATATCTCACCATAGTTGAGAGGTCATAATGGTTGTCATTGAGTATGTCACGACCCATATGAGAAGATTCATTGACAGATAGAGGATTTGAGGTCATTGAGTCGTCAGAGGACCTTGTTTAAGCAAGTGCACGGATACCTAGACTTGAGGTCATTGACTCTTCTATGTGGTTAGGGACATGCTTTGATACAACCTAATATCTCACCATAGTTGAGAGGTCATAACGGTTGTCATTGAGTATGTCACGACCCATATGAGAAGATTCATTGATAGATGGAGGATTTGCCCCTTCCTGAGGGAAGCTTGATATCCATAGGGCCCCTTATGGTTATATGACTAAAAGTGTATGGCCATACCCAGGTGACAACCTGATTTAGTTATAACCATATGATTGGGTTAAAACAAGTGGTGACACACTTGTCCAATCGGATATCAGTTTGGCAAAGGGACTATAATACATCAGTGCCTAGTTGCGATAATGGGATGTCGATGACAATGTCCATTTCGATGACTTGGGTAGCAGCGATGCACTGCTAGGTGCCACTCATTGCTTGTGGTGACCTTAGGTCAGCACTGCCAACATCAAAGGAACCTACAGGGTCACACACCTTGATGCTCGAGTTTTCCTATTGATCGGATAGCCTTTGGATCGAGTTATTGGCTACTTCAGATCTATTTGGGAGATTCATCGACGCCAATGGGCCTAATGAGATGGAAGAAACTTATTAAGGTCAACTTCCATTTTTGGCATATTGACCAAATTAACCATGGTTAACCTCGTTTGACCTTGGGTTAAATTGGATTGGATCCAATGGGTTGATTAACATGCATAATGGACCTTGGGCTAGGCCCATTATATAGTTGGGCTTACTGATAAGTTAATTGGGCTTAAGGAGAAGAAAAGGTAAGTGCATATTTAACCCTAGTTAGACTAAGGTTAGCGCCTATGCCTTAATTAATATCATGTGGTTAATTAAAGTTGATTTTGAATTAATCATTTGAGATAAAATAGGGGCTAATTAATTAATTAATTAGAGTCCTATTTTTGTGGAGATTTAATAGGGCTAATTTTATTTAAATTAATTAGAGTCCTAATTGGATTATGATTTAATTAATTAATTCCTAAAATCATGCTCTCCTAATTCTTCTCCAAGCCACACATGATCTCTATAAAAGAGACCCTAGCCCGGCCCTCTCATGGCACTAATTCGTCTTGGAGGCGTCGAGACAAGTGGAGGGGCGAAAGCTTGGGGTTCTTAAAGATTTTCTCCTCTTCTTCCATCAAGACTAAAGAGATCTTCTTCCTCTTCTTCCCTTGGCGCTTCCACACCTTGGTGATTGGCACAAGTGTTCAAGAGGAACTCCCTTAGCGTGGATCTTCTTCCCGAGGCTAGCACCGGGCATGGAAGAAGAAGACTCGAAGCATCCGTGTGTGAGAGACTGCAGAGGGCGCACACTTGGGCGCCTACATCGACATCGTCTCAAATTGCTTCAAGGTACCTTCTCATCTCATCGAGTCGACTCCCTCGCATGACGATCTTCACTAGGTTTTTGGGACTGGCCTGTTTCGGGGTTATTCTTCCGCTGTGCTTTCTATAAAAATTTTTTAAAAATATCCTCGGAGTTTCCCAACACACACTACCCCACTTACCTCATTATCGCTTGAGTCCCATAGAGCATGCTGAATCAAAGAGGCAAGTGAATTAGCTATTAGACAAAGGCCTCATTCATGAAAGCCTTAGTCCATGCGTGGTCCCTGCACTACTCACTCCCAAGAAGGATGGATCTTGGAGGCTGTGCATTGACTGTTGGGCCATAAACAAAATAACTATTAAATACCAATTTCCCATCCCATGGCTCGATGACTTTCTTTACATGATTGTAGGGTTAGCTTGGTTCTCCAAGGTTGACCTATGTAGCGGCTATCATCAAGTCAGAATACGAGAGGGGGATGAATGGAAAACGGTATTTAAAACACAAGATGACCTCTACGAATGGATGGTTATGCCCTTTGGGCTAACCATTGCCCCATCTACGTTTATGAGGCTCATGCATCATGTCCTAAAGCCCTATATTGGGAAATTCCTGGTTGTATATTTTGATGATATTATGATATTTAGCAAAACCAACTAGGAACATTTGAGGGCCACACTTGATATCTTAAAGAAAGAAAACCTCCTTCTGAATTTGAAAAAAATGTGTCTTTTTAACACAGGAGGTTGAATTTTTGGACTTTATGTTCAACAACCATGGACTTAAGGTTGACCCTTCAAAAATTGAAGCTATCTTAGAAAGTCCAACACCCACGACTTTTACTAAGGCTAGAACCTTTCATGGGTTAGCTACCTTCTACCAGCAGTTTATCTATAACTTAAGCACCTTGGTAGAGCCAGTCACTAGTTGCCTATGTAAAGGGAATTTTAAGTGGACACCAACGGCTGAAAGGGCTTTCCAAGAGTAGAAAAACAAAATCACATCTACCCTTACATTAAGGTTACTCAATTTTAGTAAAGTTTTTATAGTTGATTGTGATGCATCAGGAGTGGGAATTGGGGGTACCTTAGCCAGGATGGACACCCCATAGCTTTTTTTAGTGAAAAATTGAATGACACAAGGCAAAAATCCTCAACTTATGACAAAGAATTTTATGCCATAGTTCAAGCTCTCAATCATTGGAGACATTACTTGATACACGACGAATTTATCTCAATAGTGATCATCAAGGGCTGATATACTTAAATAGTCAAGTTAAATTAAATCCAAGGCATGCTAAGTGGGTTGAGTTTTTACAACAATACACCTTTGTCCTCAAGCACAAGTCTGAAATTCAAAACATGGTGGCTGATGCCTTAAGTCGAAAGACCCAACTATTACACACTTTACATGTTTTGGTTACTGGATTTGAGAGGATTAAGAACGAATATTTGGATTGCCCTGATTTCAAGAAAACTTTTCATGACTTAACTAAACTTGGGATTTTATCTCCTGATTATATTGTTCAAGATGGTTTCCTATTTACATAAGGAATCTTTCCTAAGTTACAGGATGCCCCCTCTCGGTGGTACACCCTGATGCTTATCCAGAACTGTCTCTTACTCTCATGGTGGATCATTCCAGATAAACCCAATGAGTTCTATGAAAAATTATGTTACCCTCGAGTGAAAACCAAGCACTCTCGTGTCATGGATTCACAAGTTTTATCTAGGGGTTCCACTGCCACGATCCTCCTCTCGGTATGAATCACGTCGGCTAACACACAACATTACTTGAACAAGGTAATATTATAAAATAAGCACGACTTAAAAAAAAATATGATCAAATAAGACTCTAAACATCAAGAAAGTTTAGTTCATACAATAGATCAAGTCCAAGGGCTTCATCCGAGCCCCAAATAAAGGTTTAAACTAGAAAAGCCATACAAATCCACACAAATATCTCAAATCGACAAAGAAAACTAGAAACAAAGATAAAAGAGAGGTAGGAGAAGATGATGCAAATGTTTCCTCCAAGTTTGATGAAGATCCATCGCGAAATCGCCCCAAAATCGTCTCTGGAAACCCTTGTCGCCAGTCCACTCGCCCCCGCCGCTTCGTCCCTCGATTGCCCTCTCCAATTTGAAATAAAAATTAGGGCTTTTATGTTCCTTATGTTCTCCTTCGAACTAGCTTTGCAAAAAGTCCTCTCTTGCTAAATTTGGACATCAATCGGGTTGAAAATCGCCAAAATTCTGAATGGGTGTCAGTCAACTCGCCCTAACTCGCCTTTTCCTTGATTGCTCCCTAAATATGCCACGACAAAGAGGGTTTTTTACCCAAAAGATTCACCTCTCTGTTAGCTTTCCAAAACATTTTTTTAATATTTTTCTGATTTTTATTGGGCTCAGAATCGAAGAAAAACCGAGTGGGGGTCGGTCAGCCTAGTTTTGATCACGTGTAAGTCGGGCTGCTCGGCTATAATCACGGGTGAACCCTGCCGGGTTCACTTGGTTGTGAAGTCTTCTATAAAGTTCTAGCGAGTAAGAATCACCGGTGAACCCCGTGGGGTTGACCTGCCAGTGAAGTGTACTGTACGTTTCTGCAAAAACTCCCTCTGAGAGAATCACGGGTGAAACCCGCCGGGTTCACCAGGTGGTGAAGTGTTTTGTTGACTTTCGGACATCCGGTGAAAGCACCGGTGAACCCCGTGGGGTTCACCTTGCCGTGAAGTGTATTGGTCGTTCCTGGGAAAAGTTGTCTTCGAGAGAATCAAGACCGAACACCAATACCATGGGTAGGCTGCGAAGTTTGCAAATCACGGGTGAACCCCGCCGGGTTCACCTGGCCGTGATTTTCAGGGAAAGCTCTGATTTTATCCCAAATTTGCTGTGTAGCCTTGTCTCATTACTAGAAATCACTCTATGGTTTTAGATTATTCAAATAATCTCTAGAAATGAGTGATTTTACCTGAAATTGCAAAAAGACAAGGCAAAGTGAAGATTCCGAAGAAAGCAAGTAAATAAGCCTAAATATTACATAAAAGCACCAGAATATGCCTTGTTTTAAGATAAAATGATATTAGAAAATACTACCAAAATGCAAGGCATCAGGGTGCCAAATTCTCAAGCAAATGACCTTTCGGTCCTTATTGCAAAAACTCTAAAACATACTTGATAATATAAATCTATGGAGAATTAAAAAGCAATCATCACAGAAGTAGAATTATCATACTAAAATTATACTTGACGAAATAACGAAAGATTTATATAGTAATTAAGAAATCAAAGGGGATTACTCCCCCATGTCCCAAAAGAAATTTACGCTAGCATAGTAGAAAGATTACAATAATCCATGGTTCAGATGGATCAAAAATCGAAGAAAAGGAAGAAATTACTAAACACAGCACCCCTGTAATAAAAATTACAGCCGTAATTTCTGCGTGAATAGTGGTTGGCGGCGTGCTTTCGTTGATTTCTCTTCCGATCGATCTCCTTTCGCTCTGAAACTTCTGGAGTATCTTCTCCTCCTCTATGCGCAGCTTCCCTTTAAATTTCACGGTCGGAGATGCGGTGTACGCTTCCTGGCGACAAAACCTAGGGTGACGGTGAGAATCTGATTTCTCTCTGTGTGGGGATCAAAATTAGGGCTTTTTGTGTCTCTGTCTTCTCCTCTATCTGAACTCTCTTTTTTGCTTCTTACAGATCTTCAAATTATGGCCTGGATCGTCTGCAATCGATCGCGCAAAAATCAGGCTTCAAAGTTGACCGTGGAAGTTGGGCGTTAATGTAGAATTACGGGCGTGTTTCTGGTTACGGCACTGCTGTAATTTCAGTTGAATTCTCTGATCTAAACTATCTGGCAATTACGGCACCATAAAATAGGTTATGGCAGTGCTGTAATTTCAACTAAAATCTCTGGTCGGAAATCACTCCAAATTACGGCCCGTGAAACGCCTTACGGTAGTGCCGTAATTTTCAAAAAACTTTCTGGATGAAAAACTCCACAAATTACGGCAGCTCTCTGATATTACGGTAGCTGGTGAAAACACGGTACCGTTATATGGATTACGGCCCTACCGTATTTTGGTTTGTGGCTATGATTTGTTTTAAATTTGATATGTAATTTTCTCTTGATGGTGGGGATTCATTCATGCTTCTGGAATTGCTTGAAAATGCCTGAAAATCATGCTTTTTACCTGAAAATCATTAAAAACCAAAAAGAGTGTAGATTCCACAGTATTTGATAAAAATGACATAAAAATAAGCAAAGAGTGTAAATATGACACAAAAATATCTATCAAATGGCACAAAATTTACTATAAATTTTAGTGTCATCAAATACATAAGGCTCAAACTTTGCTTGTCCTCAAGCAAGAATCAAAATTTGATTAAAGGAAAAGATTTTCTCATGAAGAATAGATTTCTAAATACAATCAATAATGAAAACTTTCACCAGTTGCTTCATAAAATTTTAAATAGGCATGTCATCTTTTGAATCCAATCCTCAAGATCCACAACTTGATCAAATAAAACTTTGCAACTTGTGTAAAATGTAGAATCTCAGTCTCATGAATTCACCCAATTTTCAGTTTAAATATGTCATACCTTTGTTTACAAGAAAAGGATATCCAAAATATTTTTCCACTCAAAATCTTTCTTTTTATTTTTATTCCTTTTTTTTTGATAGCATGTACCCACATAGATACACACTTTTTATTTGGACTTCAACTCTTGTCTTAGGTACCACTGTCAATTTTACATAGTGCCAAGTAGAGGAGTCATTTTCTTTTTCTTTCTCTCTATTTTTTTTCTTTTTTGACTTCAACCCGTATCTTCGGTACCACTGTCAATTTTACACAGTGCCAAACAGAGGAGTCATTCACTCTTTTTAGATCTTGGACTATTTCTTCCCAATAAATAGTAAAATAGACTAAACATCAACTAGATTAATCAATTGACATCAATTCAAAAACTACACTCATATGCTAATTTTATTTAACAAGTAGTTTCACTTTTAAATCAAATTCTTCAAACAATATATCCATCTAAAATCTCATTCATCAATTAATAAAAAATTTCAAAAGCAGATATATATTAGAGAAATAAATTCGACATGATATATCTAGTCCTAACTATAGGCATGAATTCATTTATCATCAATGGAATCATACAATCAACAATAATATCCTAAAAAATAAAGGCTAGGCCACGAAGTCCTATCAACAAAAATGGTATAAACTCAGCAATCATAAAAGTATCACAATGTCATATCATGTCATCAAGCATGCAAGTATGCACTTCCACAAGGTGCTCAAAGTATCAGAAACATCATCATACAACCCGATCGAAACTATCATCAATATCAAAATATGGTACAACCACATCGAAAAGTCAAATCAATATCACAATATCATACACCCATATCGAATGATCTTAAAGTCAAATAGAGTAGAGCAAGGTAGCAATGGCGGACACAATGAGTTTGGAGGAATCATCCTTCCCTATAAAACATGAAATATCAATAAGATAAGGAAAAATGAATGCAAAGAGTAAGGGAAAAAAAATACTCACAAAACTATACTCATCACCATTCAATCGGATCTCCTCGGTGTCCTCCTCTGCTGCATCCATAGGATCAAAGGGTTGCTGTCCCTAGTAACCACCATGGTCACCTCCTCGTCTGCTATCCTCATACCCAAAGAGGTCATAAAGAAAATTTCCCATATCTTCCATGTAAATGCTCAGCTCCTCCACATCCCGGTGGATATGGTGCATGGTGTCTTGCATTCGCCCTATGGAATCCATCATCTTCTCCATACGATGTCCCTGACGATATATCTCAGCGGAGAGTGCCTAGAATCCTGGGTCGAAGGCACTAGACCATCCTCTAGTAGGTCTGTGGGAAGAATCAGCAACTAGGTGAGTAGAATCAGCAGGCTGGTGAGATGGTGACTCCATACAAAAAGGATAATCTCTTCCACCCCAAGTGGGTGGTTGTGGAACTGTACTCAATGGTGGTGTAAAAGCGGCCTCGGCGGTGCTCGGTGAAAGTTTCCAATTTGCTCATTCCTTGACAGTGGTCTTCTCTACGTGGGGTAATGGTAAAGTAGGGGCATTTGGTCCTAGGACCAAGCAAAAGACATCCCCCTCTCTATCATCTTCATAGCCATGCAAGACTCAAGATCAAGCCTTGCATTCCCTTTTGCTACTTCTACCCCATATGGTTCAACATTTAGATGTAGGGCTATAGCGGTAATCAGCCCCCCTTTTACAATGGCGCCCTTCTTTGCTCTAGCCACTTTGTCCATGTGCTTCATCAAAAAGAAGGCAACATCCACTACTATTCCATTAAGCATCCCCCATAGAAAGTAGAGCTTAGACTGTCGTACCATACCATCACTGTCTCCTCTACCAAAAACTGTATGGGCAAGAACTCTATGAACATACTTTATAGAAGGATTCATAATCCTCAAAGCTCTAGTAGAAACAGCAGAAAAATGGGTCTCATGGGTAATCTGATTCCAGAACACATTCTCTATAAACCCAATTGGTATTTCGGTATACTCTCCAGAACCCAAATGAAAGATAGATCTAATTTCTCTCAAAGTTAACTTCCTCTCAACATTAGCTAGTCTGAATGTGACTTCTCCTTCAGCAGGTCCATTGGAAAACTCTCGTAGGTCTACATTCAAGCTACTAAAAGATTCCAACACAAGTGGAAAATAGGTATATGGTGTCATCTGAAAAAAATCTTTTAGCTCTGATTTTCTCAAACATCCAAAACATATCCTCATATAATCCAAGTGTCTCCAAGGTTCTTCTATCAGCATACTTTGTATTTACCACCCTTCTCTCTACCAACTTGTTGTATCTTTCTTCTTGAATTTCATCCCTAAAGGTGATGCCATAGGGATTTGGTGTTGTGGAGGATGTAGCTAGTCCTTTGCCCCTTTTCTTTGAAACTACTTGCTTAGTCTTAGGGGCCATTCTTCAATGCAAGGATGAACTGGAGCTGCAACTTAGATGATAGCAAAATGTAGCAAGAATATAGCAAGAGTGTAACATTTTAATCACACTTTCAACTTCCTAGACATGAACAACATTATTTAATAAACATCATAGAAGCAAAAATCAGTTAAATCCAAGCTTAAAATCAAAATTTCAGCTAAAGAACATGGGTGAACAGTAAATCTAAAAAACTTCAACAAATCTAGCTCGTTTATGCTCAAATCACTTACAAAAATAGGTCAAAAACCTCCAGAAACACACAAGGAAAGTTTGCCGATAGTCTAAGGAGCAAATGGAACCAAAGATTTCAGAAATTGATTGAGAATCGAGGAGAAGCAAAGAAAGGGGAGAAAATACTCGTGAAACTCGCTAAAATGGAGAAATCGGGCGAGAGAATACCAGATCGGTGGCGAAAATCAAACAGGAAGAATCGCCGGCGAGCTCTGATGGTCGGAGAAGGTCGGAGGTCGAAGGTCGGCGTGAGAACGAGTGAGAAAACCCTAAAAACACAGCCCAGAAAACCGTAAAAATGACATAGGAATTGCGTCCAAAAATAGAATTACGGCCGTAAAAACCATTACGGCAGTGCCGTATTCTAGCAGAATTGAAAAACACGGGCCATAAAACTAACACGATGGTGCCATAAAAATCTGGAAACTTTCAGATGCAAATTCGACCGAAAATATGGTACCGTATAAAACCTTACGGTACTACTGTAAAAATGTGAAAACTCTCGGGTTGAAAACAGATGAAAATTACAGTACCACTATAATGGATACGGTAGTGCCGTAATAATTTTTTTTTTCAAAATTTAGAAATTCAAGAATTACGCCCGTAAAAATCATTACAGTACTACCGTAATTCAGAGTAAATTTCATAAACTCTCGGCAAAATTTTGGTCACAAAATACGACACGTGAAAATTTTTACGGTAGTGCCGTAATTTCTTCTGAACTTTCTGGTCGAAAACTGACTGGAATTACGGTACCGTAATTTGCATTACGATGGTGCCGTAATTTGCGTCAAAACTTATTTTACCGACAAAAGAAAAGAAAAATTAGTTCTAAGCACAAAAGTAAAAATAATGAGAATAAACTAAAGTTAGAAAGCTTGGGTTGCCTCCCAAGAAGCGCTAATCTAAAGGTCTTTAGCGTGACCCATCTGCACTCGGATTTGATCTTGATTTCTTCAATTTCCACTCTGATTTTTCTTTGGGTTGAGCATCACTTTTGAATCACATAAGGCTCATTCATGAAACAATGTCCAAATTTACTCAAGAGCTTATTTCCTTTATCAAATAATCTAGGGCGTCTTTTTCTTCTCCTTCTTTTCTTCTTCTTCTTTTTAGAATTTGAATCTCTTTTCTTCTGAATTCCTCTATCCACATCCTCAGAAAAAGTGTCAGTTTCAATATTAGAAGATTCATCAACTAAATTATGAACATCAATGACAACATCATCTACTATATCAACACTACAACACGATCCAGAATATGAAAGTTTGTTCAAAGAATCAGCAAGATCAAGCTCAATTATGTTTTCACATATATCAAAAGTGAATTTTCCTTTCTTAACATCTATATGTATTCATGCTGTAGCCAAAAAGGGTCTACCAGGGATGATAGGATTTTTATGATTTTCTTCCATGTCAAGGACTACAAAATCTGCAGGTATACAAAATTCACCTACCTTGATTGGAACATTCTCTAAAATACCAATAGGATACTTTACCGAGCTATCAGCGAGCTGTAAAGATATGGATGTTCGTTTAAGCTCTCCAATGTCCAGTTTCTTGCAAATAGATAAAAGCATTAAGCTTACACTAGCTCCCAAATCACATAAGGCTTGGTCATGCTTCCAAAAGAACAAGGTATAGAGAAACTACCTGGATCCTTCAGTTTTGATGGTAATTTATTCTAGATAATAGCACTACAATCCTCTGTTAAAGCCACAGTACCATAGTACTCTATTTTTCTTTTGTTGGACAAGATCTCTTTCAAGAATTTTTCATATGATGGCATTTGAGATAAAGCTTCAGTAAAAGGAATATTAATGTTAAGCTTTTTCAATACTTGAGAAATTTGCCAAATTGTTTGTCTAACTTTGCTTGCACTAACCTTTGGGGAAAGGTGTTGTTTCCGCAAGTGCATGGATACTCGAAGTAATAAAACAGATATCGAACCACAGAGACCTTAGTGTTAAGTACCAAATAGATGATTTCTCACTAGCTAAGCAAGCCGAATATGTTGGAAGTAAACTATGCAGAAAAATATGCTAAAAGATGATCAGAGAGAGATAAACTGGGACTAGGGTTTCATCTACCTTAATTCCAATGACTAAAAGGAAATAAAGGCTGTCAGTCTAATTCTAATATGACAAAGATATAATTTACTTGATAAAAGGATCATCTCGCTCTCGCGCAGACAATCATACAAAGGACCAATCCTCACTCTCGTGCAAGATCTATCCAATGCTGAAAATAAGTAAATCATTGAACAAAGAACTTGAGGATCACTCTCGTGCATCCGAATTCTAAGTCAAACATCTCAAGTGAAATCTCAAGGATCACTCTCGTGCATCCTGAAACTCAACACAGGTTCTACTTAAGCTTTTCAGACGACTCGATACTCAATCTCTTGCAGCATCAAATCAAGTCTAACACAATAACTCATCCAAGATTCAAATTATCAACATGGCAATAAAATTACTAAAAATCAGAATTCAAAGAACAAACCTAATCTCTTACGATAAGTTCCAAACTCGATGATTTCTAGGGTTCCGAATTTCACAATCAACCTATCAGTCTATTTCACAAAATTCTAAAACATGCATGAAAATATAAACCTATGGAGAGTTAAAGACAAACATCACAGAAGTAGAATTATCATACTAAAATTAAACTTGACAAAATAAAAGTTATCTAGTCATTAAAAATCAAGGAAAATTACTCCCCATGTCACATAATATGTCTAAGCTAGCATGGAGGAAAGATTACAATAAACCATAGTTCAGATGATCAAAAATCAAAGAAAAAGGAAAGAAAAAGGAAAGCTAACACGCTGCTGTAATCGAAATTACAGCACTGTAATATGCTTGAAACGTGACGAACAATGGTGGCACCCACTATTTCATTGATTTCTCTCTCGATCGGACTACAAATGCCCTGAAACTCCTGGTGTATGCTCTCCAACTCCAGATGAAGCTTCAGCGTAAAAATTGTGACCGGAGGTGGTCTCTACGCCTCTCGGCGTGAGGCCAAACCCTAATCGCCTCTCTGTCAATTACTCTCTCAATACTGGATAACAATTGGGGCTTTCACTTCGTGAGTCTTTTCCTCTTAACGACGAGTTCGCAGCAACTTTCAGATTTCAATTTGGACTTCTGGATCAAACGTTATGGTCCCCGCAAGATTCGGGCAGAAAAATCAAAAAATAGGGCACAAAATACGGTACCGTATTTTGAAAACGGCAGTGCCGTATTTTTAGCCAGAATTCAGAAACTTTCTGTATAAAATCCTCCAAAAATACGGTACCATGAGATTTTGTCCCAAAAATACGGTAGTGCCGTAGTTTTGTAAAATAGCTCCGATTTTCATGAAATTTGATGGGTAGCTTCGTTTCGACGTCTGGAATCCATTGGTGTGCTCAAATCTTCCAAAATCCATCAATATATGGCACTTTTAACCTGAAAATGATCAAAAAGAAGAAACGATGTAGATTCTGCAATATTTGACAATTAAGGCTTAAAAACAAGCAAAAGAGCATAATTATGACACAAAAAGACACAAAATATACTATGAATTTTGGTGTCATCAAACACATAAGGCTCAAACTTTGCTTGTCCTCAAGCAAATAAATAAGAACAATGCTAAGTATGGAAAATATGCTCTTTTATGGAAAATAAATTTCTAAATATAATAACTCATGAAATATTCCACCAACTTTTTGCACAAAATTTTAGATCAATACATCGTCCTCTGAATTTAATCTTTAAGATCTACAACTTTGATCAAATAAAACTTCGCAACTCGCATAATGAAAAGAATCTCAGTCTCATGATTTCACCTTTGTTTCAGTTTAAATTTATCATACCTTTGTTTACAGAAATAAATTCTCCAAGATCTTTTTCCACACAGAACCTCTCTTTTCTTGCCCATCTTTTTATTATTATTATTATTATTATTATTTTTTATTTCTGCATATACCCACATAGATACATACTTTTTATTTTGGACTTCAACTCTTGTCTTAGGTACCACTGTCAATTTTACACAGTGCCAAGTAGAGGAGTCATTGTTATTATTTTTCTTCTCTTTTTTTTTATATAGACTTCAACCCTTCTCTTAGGTACCACAATGCCAATTTTACACTCATATGCTCATTTTATTCAAGTAAGATGTTTCACCCTTAGATTCCATTCATCAAACAACATACCTACCCAAAAACCTTATGCATCAATCAATGAAGAATTTCAATAAGTAGCTATATATTGAAGAAATAAATTCAGCATAATAGGTATATCTTCATTCATAGGCATGCATGCATGAACATTCATCATCATGGAAAAATCTACCTATCTCTCATCACATGAATTCAAGTCATAAAATTTTTAAACCTCAAAAATATCATCATCAATGCAAAAGGTGTGATGCATGAAACTCAAACAATCATAATCAAAAGTGAAACATGATAGATTCAAGAGACCACATCGAATAGAAATCTCAGTGAGTGATACATCTAAAGTAAATTAGAGATGCAAACCATATGAAATAATCATGAATACAAGAGAGTGTAAAAGATACTCACAAAACTATATAGCAAGCTCTGATCAAAAATACATAAGGCTCAGACCAAAAATAGTGTCGGGGCAAATGCTGCAAAGTCCAAAGGTGTGCCTTTTGAAAATTTTACCTGCACAATTTAAGATACATAAGACTCGGTTAGTTTTAAAAAATAGTCTCTAAAATAATAATGATAGAAATGATTTTCTCAAAGAATAATCAGAGATATCATCGATGGTCCAGAAGAGTGCTGGTGAAATAATAATGAAGTAGAGGGTGAACACTAAAGAGCTGCTAGCGATGATGGTGGTGCTGACAGTAGAGCGAGTAATCTCTAGTGGCCTGCTAGAGACTACAGTCCTGGAGGTGAGATCGTCGGCCTATGGGCAATGAGAAATAATGCTGCATAGATAAAAAAAAATCAGAGTCACTAATGAAGAGTCTGCTGCATAAATGAATAAAATAAATATAATAAATGGAAATAGAGGCAGAAGAAGAAGCAAGAACCCGTTGGTGATGCTCCGCAAGAGGTGGAGGACAATTGCTCTTGAAGATTTCTGAATTTGGAGTCAAAAGAAGCAATGACAAGTAGAAAGCAAACCAAGCAGTTTTTGAATTTTTTATGAAAAGTAGCCATACCTAGAATAAAATTTAATGATCCAAATAGAAAATGGACAGAACCAAGTTGTAGAATAAGATATGTTCTTTTCAGATGCATGAGAATTAAAGGTTCAAAATCTTTCAGGAATTTAGGGTATCAACAGAAAGAAGGCTACCCAGATTACAAAACTGCAAAAACTGCACAAAAGTTAATCAGATTCAAAAAGTTGCCATGCGTCCTAAAATGATCAGAAAATAAAATCATGAAAATAATTAATCCACAAGATAGAATGACACATGTTCTTCATATTCCATGCGAAAAATCTGGGTTTCAAGTTATTTAAGCATCTTAAAAACTTGCAGCAAAAGTGCTAATCAAATTAGTCAAAAGAAAACTACTGTAGAAATTAATCATTTACCAAAAGATGCTATGTGTTTTAAGATGATCCATGGACTTTAAAATTCAGAAAAAATATCCAAAAAATAGACAAAGATGAGTACTTCGTGATGGTACCAAAGATCAAAATTGTTCGCAACCCAGATTCTTAAAATCACAGCGAGAAAATACCTACTCAAATAAGCAATTTGTAGATTTCAAATACGGTAACGTGAAATTCTTTACGGCTGTGCCGTAATTTACACAAAAGCCTCGGGTCAGAATATGTAGGCATTACGGCACCGTAAATATGGTTACCGCACTGCCGTATTTTTTTAAATTTTTGGATCCAAAATACGATACCGTGAAAAAGCATACGGTACTGCCGTAAAAGCCATTAAAACCCTTTGTTCAAAAATTATCAAAAATACGGCACCGTGGAAGTTTATCACAAAATTATGGTAGTGCCGTAAAAGACTTAAAACTCTCAGATTGAAATCAGATGAAATTACGGCACCGTGGAGGAAATTACGGCAGTGCCGTATTTTGCGCAAAATTCGATTTTCCCTGTAACAGAAAAGAAAAATTAATTCTAAAAATAAACTAAAATAAAAGAAACTAAACTAAGTAAGAGAGCTTGGGTTGCCTCCCAAGAAGCGCTAATTTTAGGTCCATAGCTTGACCAAAACTCAAATATCAAGGTGAAGCAGGTGAATCAGTTCCAAAGTAAATCGCATACAATTTTCTGCATTTCCTTTGTCCAAAAAGTTTAGCCACTAATCCAAATATCCAAAATTTCTCATAAATCATGATTGATGTGGCTTTCTTAAATATGTAGAATTTAAAATCAAAATTTTCAAATCCACACAAAGTAATATTTATGATCTTCCTATGTTTGTCAAAAAGCAAAATCATTAGTCCCTTTTTCAAATTAATATTTTCAATAGCAATGACAAAGGGACTTTGATCAAATGATTCAAATATTGGATCGTGAAAATAAACCTTCTGTCTCATATTAGATTCTTCAATAGAGCACAATTTTTCAAATACATCAGTAGACATGGCCAAAGCATCAGAGTGAGATTCATTCAAATCCCTATCAAGATCCTCATGCACTTCGTCAAATAACTTATCTATTTCAAAATTATCATCAATAAAATCAGAGTGTGGCTCTTCAAAATATATTTTCTCATGTTTTTCAACAATTTCAGAATCATCAACATCAGAGTCAAAATAATCAAATTCAGCAATTTTCAATCCTTTTTCAAGTTCTTTAGATTTAGCAACACACAATTTACCATCAAGATCAGAATTTTCATCAAAAGAGTGAATTTCATCAAAAGGGAATTTATCAATTTCAATTTCCTCATGTTTTTCCAAAGATAATTCATCATCAGAATCAAAAGAATCTATCTCAGAATTACAAGAATCAGATTTAACCATAAATGATACAACATCAAAAGAATCAATTTCATCAAAAGAGGGTTTTTCAAAATCAATTTTCTCAAACTTTTCTACAAACAAATTATCAGAAGAATCAATTTTACAATCATCAAAATCAAAGTGAGATTCATTAATAAACACATAAGGCTCAATCTCAAAACAGTCATAATCAGAGGGGGAATTTTCTAAATTAATTTCTTCAGCTTCCAAATCAAATTCAAACAAACAATTTTATTGTGCTAATTGGGTTTCTAAAATTTCATTGTGTGCAACCATGTCATCCAACCTAGAATTGATTTGTTTGAGGGTCTCACTCACATCATCATTTTGTTTCATGAACTTTTCAAACATAATCTCTAAGCTAGATTTTTCAGTATCCTCAAAGCATGGTTCAGAAGTAAAGTTTAAGCAATCATCATAAAAAGATCTAGAATCATATTGATCATCTTGATACCATGATGAATTGGAATTTAAAAATTGGCAATTAGAAGTGTAATGACCAATAGATCCACAAATATCACATCTATTAGAATAAAAAGAGTGCATATAAGAGTTAAACGAATCTTCAAGTGTGCTCAATGAATTATTTTCATACTTACCTTGTGGCATGTATACCTCACCTCTTTGAGTTGCCCATGAGTTATGATTAAAAGACATATCTTCAAATCTATCAAGAACAGAAAGATTATCCAACACAAATCAATTAGAAAATTGTTTTTTTTTCAAAATATATAAAAAATAGAAAATCTAAAACACAAGCAAATTCACAAATTTTTAGATATCACAGCTCTGTCACAACTGTGAAAATCCAAAACCTGCAAAAATAGAAAACAAAGTTAAAACTAAAAATAAATAAAACTTAGTCTAGCAATACTAACAACTATTTTGATATTAACAAAACTAAGGTCCCCGGCAACGGTGCCAAAAACTTGTTGTGTCCGCAAGTGCACGGATACTCGAAGTAATAAAATAGATATCGAACCACAAAGACCTTAGTGTTAAGTACCAAATAGATGTTTTCTCACTAGCTAAGCAAGCCGAATATGATGGAAGTAAACTATGTAGAAAAATATGCTAAAAGATGATCAGAGAGAGATAAATTGGGACTAGGGTTTCATCTACCTTAATTCCAATGACTAAAAGAAAATAAGGGCTGTCAGTCTAATGCTAATATGACAAACATATAATTTACTTGATAAAAGGATCATCTCGCTCTCACGTAGACAATCATACAAAGGACCAATCCTCACTCTCGTGCAAGATCTAACCAATGCTGAAAATAAGTAAATCATTGAACAAAGGACTCGAGGATCACTCTCGTGCATCCGAATTATAAGTCAAACATCTCAAGTGGAATCACAAGGATCACTCTCGTCCATCCTGAAACTCAACACAAGTTCTACTTAAGGTTTTCAGACGACTCGATACTCAATCTCTTGCAGCATCAAATCAAGTCTAACACAATAACTCATCCAAGATTCAAATTATCAACATGACAATAAAATTACTAAAAATCAGAATTCAAAGAACAAACCTAATCTCTTACGATAAGTTCCAAACTCGATGATTTCTAGGGTTCCGAATTTCACAATCAACCTATCAGTCTATTTCACAAAATTCTAAAACATGCATGAAAATATAAACATATGGAGAGTTAAAGACAAACATCACAGAAGTAGAATTATCATACTAAAATTAAACATGACAAAATAAAAGTTATCTAGTCATTAAAAATCAAGGAAAATTACTCCCCATGTCACATAATATGTCTAAGCTAGCATGGAGGAAAGATTACAATAAACCATAGTTCATATGATCAAAAATCAAAGAAAAAGGGAAGAAATTACATAACACGGTGCTGTAATCGAAATTACAGCACCGTAATATGCTTGAAACGTGACGAACAATGGAGGCGCCCACTATTTCATTGATTTCTCCCTCGATCGGACTCTAAACACTCTAAAACTTCTAGTGTATGCTCTCCATCTCCAGACGAAGCTTCAGTGTAAAAATCTTGACCAGAGTTGGTCTCTACACCTCTCGGTGTGAGGCCAAACCCTAATCACCTCTCTATCGATTGCTCTCTCAATACTGGATAAAAATTGGGGCTTTCACTTCGTGTGTCTTCTCCACTTAACAATGAGTTCGCAACAACTTTCGGATTTCAATTTGGACTTCTAGATCAAAAGTTATGGTCCCCGTAAGATTCGGGCAAAAAATTAAGAAATAGGGCACAAAATACGGTACCGTAGTTTGAAAATGGCAGTGCCGTATTTTTACCCAGAATTCAGAAACTTTCTGTATAAAATCCTCCAAAAATACGGTACCGTGAGATTTTGTCCCAAAAATATGGTAGTGCCGTATTTTTGTAAAATAGCTCCGATTTTCATGAAATTTGATGGGTAGCTTCATTTTGACGTTTGGAATCCATTGGCGTGCTCAAATCTTCCAAAATCCATCAAAATATGGCACTTTTAACCTGAAAATGATTATTTTGGTGTCATCACCCTTTTGAGGTGGTAAACCAGCTTGGGTTTGCTCATGTACAAAAGATTTTTCTAACTCTAATTCATCATCATGTTCATCATTAGATTCTTTTTCATTGTTCACAACTCTTCCTTTGGGTTCCTCTAATTGTCTCCCACTTCTAGTGATGATAGCATTACAGTGCTCCCTAGGGTTCAACTCAGGTTTAGCAGGTAATTTTCCTGGGGGTCTGTAAGAACTACTAGCTTGTTGAGATATTTGATTTTCTAAGATTTTGTTGTGGGCTGCTAGAGATCCTACTTGAGAAGCTAGTTGACTAACCATTCCCTTAAGATCTTCAATTTCATTGTTTTGATTTTGCATGAACTGATTTTGATTAGTCATAAACTTTTCTAGCATGGACTCAATGTTTGAATTTTGATTTGAGTTTTGACTTTGATTTCGCTTTTGTTGGTATCCTCTTTTTTCAGTTTGTCCCCCTACATTGTTGTTGTTTTTCCAAGATAAGTTAGGGTGATTCCTCCATCCAGGGTTGTAAGTACCAGAAAAGGGATCATTGTTTCTACTTTGATTTTAACTCCCTAATGCATTAACTTGTTCACTACCCTGACTAGCAATGACTTTACAATCTTCAAAAATATGACCATTGTTACCACAAATATCATAGACAACAGATGAAGAGATGAAGAAACAACAGCAGTTTGCATTTTAAAGGAATCAAATCCGTTGCACAAAAAATCTACCTTCTCTGCCAAGGTGCACCAACCATCACTTTCATTCTTACCTTGAGAATGTCGATACAACACTCCTTTCTCAGTAGTCAACTGGTTATGATTTAAAGCCATTTCCCCTAGCAACTTGAAGGTGTCTTCAACGGTTTTGCTCATGAGAGCTCCTCCTACAGTAGCATCAACAGTTAGTCTGGCATTATAAAGCAAATAATTGTAAAAAGTATAAATTAAAACCCAATTTTTAAAGCCATGGTGAGGACACTTCTGTTGTAAATCATTGAAACGCTCCCATGCCTCGCTAAAAGATTCACCATCCCTCTATGCAAAGCTTGAAATATGGTTTCTCATTTGGATGGTCTTAATTGGTGGGAAGTACTTCATAAAGAAGGTATTGGATAATTGTTCCCATGTGGTGAAGGTACCGGTAGGTTGAGTTTGAAGCCAAGAGCGTGCTCGGTCCCTAAGAGAAAAAGGAAACAGTCTCAGTTTTAATGCATCGTTAGAAACACCATTTATCTTAATTGTATCACAAAGTTCAAGAAACAAAGAAAGGTGTTGGTTAGGATCTTCAAGAGGAGATCCTCCAAACTAGTTTTGTTGAATCATAGACAAGAAAGCAGGCTTGATTTCAAAGTTGTTAGCCTCTATCACCAGTCTAGCAATACTAGAATGAATCTCCTGTGGATTAGGGGCTGCATAGTCCCTAAGCGATCTTCTTTCTACCATGTCCACATCTTCTTCTTGTTGACTTTCTTCAAATCTAAGCTTCTCGCGCAATCTAAGAGTTTTATTTATCTCAGGATCAAAAGGTACAAGAGGTCCTGACCTAAGATTTCTGCGCATGCAAAGTAGATAGATCAAATGATTTCAATAGAACAAAAAAAAATAGAAAATAAATAGAAAACAAAACCTAGTCTAGCAATACTTTCAATATCTTCAATATTGACAAAAACCAAGGTCCGCGGCAACGGCGCCAAAAACTTGTTGTGTCTACAAGTGCACGGATACTTGAAGTAATAAAGAAAGATATCGAACCACGGAGACCTTGTTGTCAATTACCAAATAATTGAGTTCTTACTATCTAGGCAATCGAATAATAGCGAAGCAATGATCGAAAACACACGAAAAAGATAATCAGATAGAAACTGGGACTAGGGTTTCATCCGCCTTGATTTCAATTACTAGATATAAATAGATGTTCGTCTGTCTAATTTCATTATGATAATGACATAATTCACTTAATAAGGAAATCATCTCACTTTTGCGCAGACAACTTACAAGAACCAATCCTCACTTTCGTGCAGGATCTATTCGATTGTTAAATAAAAGTGAACCATTAACAAAGAACTCAAGGATCACTTTCATGCATCCGAATTCTAAGTTAATAATCTCAAGTGGAAACTCAAGGATCACTTTCGTGCATCCGAATCTCAACGCAGGTTCTACTTAAGGTTCTCCAACAATCTAATATTCAATTTCTTCCAATATCATCATGTTTGTGTCATTAACTCAATTCTAGATCAGATTATCAATCATGGCATTAAACTTCTAAAATTAAGAAATAAGAATAGAGCTAATTTCTTACGGTGAGTTCCTAACATTCAATTTTAGGGTGCCAAGTTCTTAAGCAAATCACCTTTCGGTCCCTTTTGCGAAAACTCTAAAACATGCTTGATAATAAAAATCTATGGAGAATTAAAAAGCAATCATCACATAAGCAGAATTATCATACTAAAATTATACTTGACGAAATAATGAAAGATTTATCTAGTCATTAATAAATCAAAGGGGATTACTCCCCCATGTCCCAAAAGAAGTTTAAGCTTGCATAGTAGAAAGATTACAATAATCCATGGTTTAGAGGGATCAAAAATCAAAGAAAAGGAAGAAATTACTAAACACAACACGGCTGTAATAAAAAATACAGCCGTAATTTCTGCATGAATAGTGGTCGGCGGCGTGCCTTCGTTGATTTCTCTCCCGATCGATCTCCTTTCGCTGTGAAGCTTTTGGGGTATCTTCTCCTCCTCTATGTGCAGCATCCCTTCAAATTTTAAGGCCGTTGATGCGATGTATGTTGGGAACCCCTGGGCTAAAAGGAAACGAAAATAGCGGAAGCGAGCCCGAAACGAGATTCCTAATTCAACAATAAAGACCGTCTTACGAAGAATACAAAGTATGTGAAAAGGGCAGTACATTATCAAGCAACTTTTAGGAGCGGCCGATGATGAAGACGCGCAAGGGCCCGTCCTCTGCAATCACGCACACACGGACTCCTCGAGTCCTCTCCAATCTCCACGCTGGGTGCTAGCCTCGAAAGATGAGATCCACGCCTCTAGCCTTCTCAACTTGTGCCAATGCCAAGGAGAAGAAGGGGTGTTGGCGACAAGGAGTGGGTAGCACTGCCACTTGTCCCAACCTTTGATGCCGAAAAACTTTTATTTGTTGTCACCTCCTAGACCCTCACGCCAAGGAGCAGAGGGGAGGCAACAACTAGAGACAAGAGAAGAGTCTGGCACAAAACATCTCCCAGGTGGGCCTCTCTATTTATCATAGCAGAGCCAGACGCACACTGGAGATCTTTCCCATGTAGGATAATGAGCATAGGTGACTATTCACAATTAAGTGTCATGGGTTCGAATCCCCGCAGACGCAGTTAATTGTAAATTGCACCTAGACCCTTGTTTGACTCATTTTGACAACACAGGTCTACAGAGGTCAAACGTGGTCCACTAGAGTCAACTAGTGGTCAACAATGAACTAAAATAAAATATCAACTCCTCTATAAAAGTCTCAAAGCATCAGTTCCCCAAAAATATCCGAATCACACAATGATTCGATCAGAGGCTAAATGATCAGTATGAGAATTCGTGTGTCAAGGTGTGCAACCCTGTAGGTTCTTCAGACGTTGGCAGTGATGACTAAATCATCACAAGCAATGAGTGGCACCTAGCAGTACATCATTGCTACCCAAGTCATCTGAATGGTGTCATCATCGACATCCCCTAAAACTGCTACAAAGTACAAGTGCAGCTTTGTCCTTTTGCCAACCAATGTCCAGATTGGGCAAGTGTGTCACACTTGTTAATCCCAATAATATGGCATGACTAAATCAGGTTCTCACCTGGATATGGCCATACACTTTCAGTCATCCATATAGGGGCGCCATGGTCAATCAATCTTCCCCGTAAGGAAGGGGCAAATCCTCTATTGGCACATTGAATCTCTCATACGGCTTATGACATACCCAATGACAACTGTTATGACTTCCCTTTTACAGCAAAGCGTTAGGCTGTATCAAAGTACACCAATCACTATATAGAGATACCAATGCCCTCAAGTCTAGGACAAGCGCAACTGTGTCACTGTGATATTCATCTCGTGACACTGAGATGAATCCTCACGGCAGGTCGATCTAGTATATCTCCTTGATATACCCATATGCCTGCGTTAGCAACCCATGCTTAACCAGCGCATATACTAGTCTCAAGCGAATCATAGCTGTCCCATATCCACCATGATTCTTGACCAGGGATAAACTTAGAGACTAGATAAAATCTATCTCTTAGGGACATTGTATATGCAAATGTACATATGCGCAGATGTACAACTTTGCATAACAACGACAATGCCAGGATAACTCATCTATCAACTAGATGTGATGCACATATCCGATGGACCATCCTGAGGTCCTAGGGTAAAAACACTAACAATCTCTCACTTGCACTAGGACCCTGCATTGAGCAATCTCAACACCATGTCCTAAGCACAACCTGCCACGCTCCTGCTGCGCCAGAGCATCGGTCTATGGGCCTACCATGATTTTATTAGTATTCATATCTACTATATCTTAAGTACCTCTGTCCCCAAGACAAGGTATAAGCATCTGAGTATGCCTGCGAAGTTCATCAAAGAACTCCCACTGCTTCCCAAAAGCATTTGCATACTCTACTTTCAAGTAGTCTGCTCTGAAGCTCCCAAAGCTTTTAGCACCACTACAGGAATAGCTAGATTGTCACTGGTTTGATTGGAACAAGCTACCAAGTGAATCCTCTAAGCTTTTCCTGTCATTACTGACCAAGAACCACCCCTTAGTTCTATATACCTAAGTGTGTTCTTCATTCCTTATCCAGTGCCATGCACCTGGATTGGATCTAGTATCAATTGGTTATGCTCTCGGCATAAACCACATCTGGTCTATAACATACCATCATCGATGTATGTTATCTGACTTAGCACTTGGAGTTTCTTGGACTTATCCAAAAACTCACACACCTACCCCATAGGTGATGTCCATTAAGTCATTCATCACAAGACATTTCCCAATCATCTCTTTACCAAGTGAAGGATCGGGATATCGTCTTTGATGATTTGTATGTCCCCAACATACAAGACTAGAGATGTCATCAAGCTCCCACTGAACTTAGGTACTATAAGGTGAAGATTCTTTGCCCAAGTTAGGAGTTACCCATAACACTGACACACATGAATCGATTCAGCCTTTTTCCCACACTTTCTGAACCTAGGTTGCCCCACAACCTATATACGAGACTCAGATTTCATCTTTGACCATCTGTGCTAGGTGGCTGACCTTGGACTGAATCCAAGTCACAATTTCCTCCCACTTGCCATTTTCAAGGAAATATATTCCTAAGAAAGCTTGCATCAAGAGCAGTAATCGCTTGTTCTCCTGTGGGTCTATGGAAATTAGTATCCCTAAGTCATCTTAGGATACTCCACCTACACTTATCAGATCTTGAATCTATGTCACTAGATTTAGATGTATGACCCCCAAAGTTTCACATCTATAGATCCTGATAATTGGTCATGTCATCTCCTTTCCTGGAGATACATTTAAGATGAAATAGTTCAGTGTCGAAGAAACTATCAGCATAACCTCAGTAGAGATGTGGTTGACTTTCAATTCCTCCCACAAAAACCACCTTCCAAGGTGCTCTTCAGGAGTTATGAGCTATGAGCAGACCTCATACTCAATATGATAGTCACCTATGGCTCAAGTACTCTTCATCCAACCTGGACTGAAGATCACTTATGAATTTTGATAAGTTGGTTCCATAAATATTTTGGTAATTTCACAAATTCCTATCTTTTGACCTTTTCACTTCACCTCACTTGGTGAAAAACATTTATCAGCAAATAAGTCTTTGCCCATCTATCACATCTCGAAAGAGGTTAAGATAGTCAATCTCCTAGAAGGAGTTCGAATCCAAGAATTCATGTGCATGAAGTCAGTGGATGCATCACTTGTTTATGATAAAATATATGAGTCAGAAGATTGGCATTCAATTTGAACCACTTATTAAATTCAAGTTGTTTTATTACCTCATTATTTTGCACAATATAATGACAAGAGATTTGCAAATGAAAAGAATGTCAAATTCCTTTTATTCCAAAAACTCTACTCCAAAGGAATAGATACAATGTCAATTACATGTTTGCAAAAATAAAACAATCCTATCAATGACAAATGAAAAATAGCTCGGCAGCATCAATGCTCCAGCAAGATTTTCTTACTGTCATCCATGTCCTATTTCTCTAGAGCTCCTGCATATTTTTGCAAATATCAGTTTCACCATGCGGTGTAAAATACCCATGTACGGAAATAGACAATATAGGATTTCGTAATAAAATTACTTGAGCCTGAAGACGAAGGGTTACTGATGACACCAAAATATATAGTATATATTGTATCATTTTAGATATCTTTTCATGCTAAATTGAAGATCTTATTACATGTTTTCATGCTAAATTCATCGAATATTGCAAAGTCTACTTCTATTTTAGTTTTTTATGATCTTCAGGTAAAAAGGCACTATTTTGAGGCATTTTCAAGCAAAAACAAAGACATGAAAGAGTTACCACAATCAAGAGGAGATCACCCAAGAAATTTCAAGCAAAACGGAGCAACTCAGCAAATTACGGCAGTACCGTAACCTATCACCCAAGAACATCACACTCCTTAAACAAGGAGACGGCAATCCTATGTCTATCACTAGTGCTCTAACCTGACTCAAGCTCACCATCCAAGATAGTCTATAATCATTATGTTTCAAATGATATTGAACCATCTCAAAACAATGACAATCATCATTCAGAAAACACAAGTGATCTCAAGTCAGAGGAAATGTGCCACTTGTCTTAATCAAGGAATATTCACATTGTGACAAACAATTGAACATCCTAGTAGGGTCTGTCCAGTACATCCAATGTACCCATGAGTCTACATCTTATTCCATGCTCGAAGCATCCTATAAGATTAGAACACATATTAGTCTCAATCATATCAAGGCTGTCTCATGTTCACCAAGATATATCGACTAAGGACATAATAGCATGTCAGCCGAGCTGAACAGCTTTGAGACATTATTCAGAAGAACATATATTGCAGCAGACAATGTAGCTAACTGAATAACAACCATGCCTTTATAAACATAACAGTTTATTACATGATACAAATACATTCCCATAGGCCTCAAACATTAGCCTTAAGGGCATACCCCAACAATCTCCCACTTGCACTTAATCTAATGGTTGAGAAATCTCAAACCCATATTATTACAGTGCATCTCATGCTTCTGCTGCGCCAGAGGCTTGGTAAGCGGGTCTGCCAGATTGTCATCTGTATGAACCTTGCAGATTTTGATCTCGCCACGATCTATGATCTCCCTGATCAAGTGAAACCGTCTCAGTATGTGCTTGGACTTCTGGTGCGACCGTGGTTCCTTTGCTTGTGCGATTGCTCCAGTGTTATCACAGAAGATAACCAAAGGATCGACACTCGAAGGAACAACACCAAGTTCTCTCACGAACTTACGAATCCAGACTGCCTCCTTGGATGCTTCCGAGGCTGCAACATACTCGGCTTCTGTTGTGGAATCAGCAACAGTTGACTGTTTGAAACTCTTCCACACCACTGCACCTCCATTCAAGCTAAAAACATAGCCTGATTGCGATCGGAAATCATCCTGGTCCGACTGGAACGAAGCGTCAGTATATCCTTCAATACTGAGTTCTTCCTGACCACCATATATCAAGAACATATCTTTGGTCCTCCGCAGATATTTTAAAATGTTCTTGACTGCAATCCAGTGCGCCATACCTGGATTACTTTGGAAACGACTGGTTACGCTTAACCCGTAAGCGACGTCTGGGCGAGTACACAACATCGCATACATAATGGAACCAATAGCCGAAGCATAAGGCGTATTGTCCATTTCATCTTTCTCAGTCTGTGTTTGTGGACACTGACTCTTCGAAAGACTCAGACCATGTCTGACTGGAAGATATCCACGTTTAGAATTCTCTAAATGAAATCTCTCCAGGACCTTATCGATGTAAGTACTCTGGCACAGCCCGAGAAGCCTCTTAGATCTATCCCTGTAGATCTTCACACCTAACACATAGGCTGCTTCTCCTAGATCTTTCATCTGGAAACACTTCCTCAGCCATGCTTTAACAGCATGCATTTCAGGAATGTCATTTCCAATGATCAAGATGTCATCGACGTAGAGGACTAGGAAAGTAATCACGCTCCCACTAAACCTCTTATATACACACGGGTCATCCTCGTTCTTGATGAAACCAAATTCAGTGACTGATTCATCAAAACGAATATTCCAGCTTCTAGATGCTTGCTTAAGTCCATAAATGGACTTCTTTAACTTGCATATCTTATGACGATCTGATGGATTAGTGAAACCCTCAGGTTGTGTCATATACACATCCTCATCCAGATTTCCATTAAGGAAAGCTGTTTTCACATCCATCTGCCAAATCTCATAATCATAATATGCAGCTATCGCGAAAAGAATCCGAATAGACTTAAACATGGCTACAGGTGAGAAAGTTTCATCATAATCTATCCCGTAGATTTGTTTGAAACCTTTCGCAACTAGCCTGCCTTTATAGGTAACCACGTTACCATCCATGTCAATCTTCTTCTTGAAGATCCATTTACAGCCTATAGGGATAACTCCCGAAGGCGGATCAACCAAATCCCAGACTTGGTTATCTGACATGGAGTCCATCTCGGCGCGCATAGCCTCAAGCCATCTCGCTGACTCCGGTCCACTGACCGCATCCGCATAAGTGAGGGGTTCATCATTGTCAATGATGTAGACTCCGTCATAGCGCTCAGGCTGTCGACGGATCCTACCCGATCTTCGCGGTTCCCGTGATATTTGAGCCTCAGGTTGTTCAATAACCTGTTCTACCGGCTCAGGCTCATCCAACTGTGCTTGACTACTTTGTCCTTCGACTGGATTCTCATCCAGCTTTATTTCTCTCCCACTGGCCTCTTGCAGAAGAAACTCCTTCTCAAGAAATATGGCCGTCCGAGCAACAAAAACCTTGTTCTCTTTGGGATCGTAGAAATAATAACCCTTAGTTTCCTTAGGGTAACCGACAAAGATACATTTGTCAGATCTGCTCTCTAGTTTCCCAGAGGCGAGCTTTTTGACATAAGCCTCGCAGCCCCAGATCCTGATAAATGTCAAGCTTGGCTGTTTCCCATACCATAACTCATATGGAGTTTTAGAAACTACTTTGGATGGCACTCGGTTTAGTACCTTTGCAGCTGTTTCCAGCGCAAAACCCCAAAAGGAGTATGGAAGAGTAGCCTGACTCATCATAGAACGAACCATATCAAGTAGCGTTCTATTTCTCCTCTCGGACACACCATTCCATTGCGGTGTTCCTGGCGGAGTGAGCTGTGAGATAATCCCACACTCCTTTAGATAGTCAGTAAACGTATGACTTAGGTATTCACCACCTCGATCTGAGCGAAGTGCCTTGATATTTCGGCCTAGCTGATTTTGTACTTCATTCTTGAACTCTTTGAACTTGTCAAAAGATTCACTTTTATGTCTCATCAGATAGACATACCCGTATCTACTGAAATCATCAGTAAAGGTAATGAAGTACTGATAGCCACCTCTGGCATGTTTACTAAATGGCCCACACACATCACTGTGTATAAGGTCAAGTAAACCTGAAGCCCTTTGACCTTTGTGAGGAAAAGGTGACTTCGTCATTTTACCCATCAAACAAGCTTTGCATGTATCAATCTCCTTATAGGAGAATGATCCCAGCAGTCCATGATCATGCAACCGCTTAATGCGTTTCTCGTTTATATGGCCTAAACGACTATGCCACAGCAAGGTGCTGTCATCAGCATACTTGGCTTTCTTAATATCAACATTTTGTATAGAACTTTCCATGTCCAACATGAATAACCCATTGTTAATTGAACCAGTTGCATAAACAATATTATCATAAGACAAAATACACTTTGAAATATTGCATTCAAAGGAAAACCCCTTCCTGACAAGAGCAGGAATGGAGATAATATTTTTAGTTATACTGGGAACAAAATAACAATTGTCTAGTTCCAATACAATGCCAGATGGTAAAGGAATGAAGTAGTCTCCTACAGCAACAGCAGCAACCCGTGCCCCGTTTCCAACTCGTAGGTCCACCTCATGCTGTCCCACCTGCCTTCTTCTCTTGAGTTCCTGTACATTTGAACAAATGTGAACTCCACATGCAGTGTCCAACACCCATGATATAGAAGAAGAAAACATGACCTCAGTCACGAATATACCTGAGCCAGAAGCGAAGCTTCCCCTCTTATCTCCTTGGAGCGCTTTGCAGTCCTTTTTCCAGTGACCCAGCTGGCCACAGTGGAAACACCTGTATTCCTTGGACCGCTTGACCTTTTGCTTCAGAGCCTTGCTGTAGTTCTTGACTGGGGCCTTGCCCTTCTTCCCCTTCTTCTTGTTCCTGGAAGGAACCATTAAGACAGAGGTTGAAGGCTTACCCTTCAGAGTTTCCTCAGTGGTCAAGAGCATATTCAGCAGCTCTGCCGGAGTACAATCGATTTTGTTCATATTAAAATTAATAATGAACGCGTCGAATGAAGGCGGGAGAGACTGCAGAATAATGTCCACAGCAAGCTCCTGGTTAATGGTATGCCCCAGTTTCTCTAGAGCCTCCTTGTGCCCAATCATCTTGAGCACGTGAGCTCCCACTGGGCTCCCTTCAGCCAGTTTGCTCTGAAAGAAGAGCTTTGTCAGATTATAGCGTTCTGTCCTCGCCTGTGCAGCATACAACATCTTGAGGTTTGTAATCATGTCTATAGCCGACATGTCCTCATGCTGACGCTGCAGCGGTGGCGTCATAGACGCTAGCATCAGGCAAGCGACATCAATGCTATCATTGACGTGCTTTTCATAGGCTTCCCGAACCGCCCTTGCGGCGTTCGGAGCGGGCTGCGGCGGTATCGCCGTCTCGAGGACATACAGTTTCCTCTCTGCCTTAAGAATGATCTTAAGGTGTCCAAACCAGTCAGAGAAGTTCGGCCCAGCAAACTTCTCCCTTTCCAGTAGGGATCGCACATTGAAGTTCATGGTGTTCGTTGCTGCAGGTATCTACAACAATGCAAGAACAGCAAGGTCAGTATCAATGTATAAGAATCGATCAGGACTTAAGAAAGATTCTTTTTCTCACTATTTTATCTGGCTGAAAAATCCAGCAAAACAGCCCGAAAGAGTAGCACTCTTTTAGTGAGATGGGATCCAGATTTCATACTTGGTCTCCGCGTCCCGCTCAGGCGAGATAAGATGCACAGAGAGTACAAGCACTAGTTTCTGGTAGGCATCCCAGCCAATCGCCAACCCGTGCGATTCCCCTTCATCTGGGCAATCCAGCAGACTGTGCCAACTGAGTTGGTACAACACAGTCTCTGATCCCACAGATGGCTGCCTCGATGTGCTACCATATGCGCCACATATGTAGCCTACACGGTCAAGCTGACCCGACCTACTCCCTGGACCACCACGTGCTATGCTGAGCAACGAGAAGGGATAAATCCCTACTCTGTAACACGCAGGTGTAATCCCGCACCGTCTGAAGATAGATGGACGTGCCCACTGAGTGGGTACAACACGGCTCCAACGATAATCAGAACAGTGAGGTTTCGCGTCAGAAGGCTTACGAGCTTGATATTTTAGCGTTGGATTTTAACGGTCTTTTATCTTCTTCACTATCATGCAATTCCTATGGTGATAGCAGAAGATAAACTTAAACATGCAATTCTAATATTATACAATAAAAGAAAGCATGTATCTTATGTGGTAAAAGCCCATAGCCCTAGAAGACCTTAACCTAACTTAAGTCTTCATTTGCTCTTCATGGGTCTTTAGCTGCTCATCTGGCCCAAACCAGGGCCCAAGCGCCATCTGCAGCTGTGGTGCGCCCACCAGGAATTTGCGCCTGGTCCCAGAGTCGAACCCTGGACCTCCCACCTGGTCAAGCCACTGCTGCATGCGCCTCTGCCAAGTGTGCTCTGTGCTCTTGTCAAATTAAATTACAAATTTAACTATCTAGACAAGAGTGACACGCAGGTCACTTACATTTTATAAATTAAAACAATGTGATGCGCAGATCACAATAATTAATTTACAATTTTTAAATCCAGGCACGCAGGCCCCAGCACAGCACAGATTTAACATGGGCAGCCCACATAAGACTAAATAGACAAACACATGCATCCAATCAGCAATCAAGTGATCCATCATAAAAATTAAAATTTTCGAAAACCCCTTGGGATCAATTTTAATTTTTCCTTATTTGCCCTACAACCTTACAACGATCCATTACTAGGGATCCACTCATCCAACCTAGTCAGATCCACTGCCCTTGCATGCACCAAGTCCTAACTGACTTGAGTCGACCATAAGGTCAACCATGCATGCGTCAGGGCTGAACGACCACACTGAGGTCTGGCAAGCGGGCGTGACCCCGGGCCTAACTCAGGTGCGTTCATTAATCGTCTCAATCAGACTTCGCTACACACCTGTCTGCAGTCGACCTATAGCCACCATAGGCTTGCGCCAAGGTGCTATCTGGTCGACCCATTCAGGCTGTCAGATAGTCTGATCAGACTGTTGGATCTAAACTAGGGGTGACTTCAACCCTAATAACCCGTTTAAGGGTTTATAGTAGAGCCTTAGATCTAGAGTGAGTCGCGCATGTTAATTAGGGTTTTTAAGAAAAACACTAAGCATGCGCCAAGAACAACATGCGCCAATGATAACATACTTCAAGTTTCGCATGTACAAAAACTTAAAGAAAAAACGCATGTTAACTAGATCTAAGCTTGTACACGCAAACATGGATCACATAAGCTTAAGCAATCATACAAAGATGCATAGAAAACTGCTCTGATACCAGTTGTTGGAACCCCTTTCTAGAGGGGGGGCGAAACCCAGCATGGCGCATATTCAGATTTCAAGCAGCGGATAGGGTCTCTAAGAATCGCATGCACCTTATATAATCAACTTAAAGAAAACCCGAATGCATAAGAGGTGATTCGATCCATACCATTGCCATTTCTAGATGGCGGCTTGGAAGCAAAGATCAAACGAGATCTTCTCCTTGTCGTCACACACAAGATGATGTCGCTATCTCTCTTGGTGCTCCTTGTGCTAGCAAGGTTTCAAGAGGTCCTTTGACGAGTGAAGGGAAAATGAGATGTCAATCTTTCTTGGCCGAATCCTCCTCAAGCGTCAAGCGTCGAGCGTCGCCACACTCACACAAAAATCTCGAGAGGAATATGGGCGAGAGGAAAAATCAGTTGAAGTGGCGAAAATAGAGAATACTCTATTCGGACGAGAGCACCCACCAAGTGGAGATCATGGTTACTAAAAATAGTAACCACTCCTCACCCCAACGTTCACGCCAAGTGAACTTGTCGCCAACTCCTCTCCCCTTGAACCATGCGCTCATCAAGTGAGCCGGTTCACTTTGGTTCGGTTTAAGAACCAATCAAGCCAATGATCTAGTCTAGATCTTAAATAAACCCTAAGGTTCCCGATCTAACCGTCGATCTCCTCGATGCCCCTGATCTGACCGATCTGGCATCTATTCTCTCGATCGAAGCTTACCGATCTTAAGCTTCGATGCCCCTGATACTTTGAAACTATGGTTGATTGTTTTTCTTTCTCCATGCAAGCTTAGACATATTTTGGGACACGGGGTGTAATCCCTTTGATTTTATATGATTAGATACCTTTTTATTTCGTCAAGATAATTTTGCCATGATAATTTTACCTATGTGATTATTGTTCTAAGTTTCTCCTTAGTTTATTTCTTGTCATCATGTTTAGAGTTCTTGCAATAAGGATCGAAAGGTGACTTGCTTGAGAATTGGAACCCTAAAATTGATAAATAGGAACTCACCGTAAGAAATTAGGTTAGGTTCTTAATTCTTTATTTTAGCGATTAATTGCCATGTTGATAATTATGAACCCAGGATTAAGTTAGTTTGTCAAACGTGGAGATCTTGCACAAAAGTGAGGATCCGAACGTTGGAGAACCATAGGTAGAACTTGTGTTGAGTCTCGGATGCACGAAAGTGATCCTTGAGATTCCACTCGAGTCAATCAACTTAGAATTCGGATGCACGAAAGTGATCTTTGAATTCTCTGATTGATGATTTACTTATCTTTAGCATTGGGATAAATCTTGCGTGAAAGCGAGGATTGGTCCCTGCATGATTGTCTGCACGAAAGTGAGATAATCTCTTTATGAAGTAAATTAAGTCTTTATCATAACAAGATTTGATTGACAAACCTTTTATTTATATCTAATCATTTAAATCAAGGTGGATGAAACCCTAGTCCTAGTTTATCTCTCTGATTATCTTTCGTGTTCTCTCTATATCATTCACTTGCATCATATTCGGTTTACTTAGCTAGCAAGAATACCATTATTTGGTACTTAACAATAAGGTCTCTGTGGGATTGTTATTTTTCTTTATTACTTCAAGTATCCGTGCACTTGCGGACACTACAAGTTTAGGGACAACATGTTTTTGGAGCCGTATCAGGGGGTGACAGTTCCCTGTGCGCCAAACAAGTTCTGGCTGCGACTCCTTAAATTAGTCTACCTACTTGTATTTAAAAGTGTGTCCTTTTGGATCACATTAAGTTTTTGACCCTGTTGCCGGGGATTAGTCCAAGGTACATGCCAAATAACTTGGGATACATCAAGTTTTTGGCGCCGTTGCCGGGGACCTTAGTTTTGTTAATATCAAAATAGTTGTTAGTATTGCTAGACTAAGTTTTATTTGTTTTAGATATAACTTTGTTTTTTTCTTTTTGCAGGTTTTGGATTTTCACAGTTGTGACAGAACTGCGATTTCTAAAATTTGTGAATTTTCTTGTGTTTTATATTTTCTATTTTTTATATATTCTGAAAATTTTTTTTTTCATTAATTGGTGTTGGATTATCTTTTTATTCCTGATAGATTTGAAGATGTCTTTTAATTTCAATTCATGTGCTTCTGAAAGGGGTAAGGTATACATGCAACAAGGTGAGCATAAAGATTATTCACAGATGACTCTTGCAGAAATAGCGAAATTACACTCTTATTTTGTTACATGTAATATTTGTAAGTCTTCCGATCATAATACTTATGATTGTAAATTTTTAATGCCCCAAAATTCTAATTCATCATGTTATCAAGATGATCATTATTATCCTAGTTGGGGAAACCAAACTTCTTTTTATGATGATTGCTCTGATCATGTTTCTGTGCCATGCTTTGAGGATACTGGAAAATCTAGGTTAGAATCCATGCTTGAAAATTTCATGTCAAATCAAAACCAACTCATGACAAATAGAAGTAAAAAAATTGAAGATCTTAAGGGGATGATTAGTCAACTTGCTTCTCAAGTAGAATCTTTAACTGCTAATTCTAAAATTTTGGAAACCGAGAGAGCACAACAAGATTGTTTATTTGAGTTTGAAACTGAAGAACTTGATTTAGAAAATTACCCCTCTGATTATGATTGTTTTGAGATTGAGCCTTATGTGAATATTCATGAATCTCACTCTAATTTTGATTATTGTGAAATTGATCCATCTGCTAATTTATTTGTGGAAAAGGTTGAAAAAATTGAAATTGAAAAACCTTCTTTTGATGATAATCCTAATTTTGATAATAACTTATTTTTGGTTAAATCTGATGAGCATGATGAAGGTTCAAAAATTATAGACATTAATGAACCCCACTGTGATTTTAGTGATATTTTTGAAATTAATGATAAATCTCTTGTGGTCAACTCTGATTCTATTTATTCTTTTTCATATGATTCTAATTTTGACTCTTCTGATGATGAATTATTTGAGGGGAGGTATGAGGAAATTGATTTTGAAGAGTCTCATCTTGATTTTGTTGATAATTTTGATATTGAAAAATTGTTTGATGATGAACATGAGGAAATTGAAAAAGATTTGAAAATTACAAACACTGATGAATCTCACTCTGATGTTTTGCCCATATCTTTTGTTGAATCTTTTGATGAATTTGAAAAATTATGCTTTATTGAGGAATCTAATAAAAGAAATAAAACTTATTTTGATGATCCATTGCTTATATCTTTTGATCAAAGTCCTATTGCAATTGAAGACATGAATTTGAAGAAAGGACTTATGATTTTGCTTATTGACATAGGAAGATCATTGAAAATTTTGATTTTAATTTCTACATATTTGAGAAAGCCACGGTGATTGTGATTTACATGAAATTCTGGATTTTTGGATTAGTGGCTGAACTTTTTGGACAGCGAAAAAGGAAAAAATTACATGCTATTTACTTTGGAACTGATTCACCTGCTTCACCATGATGTTTGATTTTTGGTCAAGCTAATGACCTAAAAATTAGCGGTTCTTGGGAGGCAACCCAAGCACTCTTGTTTAGCTTTGTTTCTTTTATTTTATTATTTTTAGGATTAATTTTTCTTCTCTTTTTGTACGTGAAAACAAGTTTTGGCGCATAATACGGCACCGCCGTAATTGGTTTTACGGTACATATTTTCGGTCCGTTTTTGATAGAAAGTTTTGTAAATTTTATGGCAGGGCCGTAACATCTTTCACGTGCTATAATTTTTAGTGATTTCTTTCCTGAGAGTTCTTTCAAAAATACGGCAGTACCGTAATGTGTAATACGGTGCCGTAATTTGAAACTTGCTTTCTGCATTCTGCTTACTTGACTGGGTGTTTTCTTGCTGTGATTTTAAGAAACTGGGAAGACAAAAATTTTAATCTTTGGCACGACATGGAAGTACTCATCTTTGTCTATCATCTGGATATTTTTTCTGAGTTTTAAAGTCCATGGATCATTCTAAAACCCATAGCGACTTTTTGATTTTGATTAATTTCTGCAGCAGTTTCCTTCTGACTAATTTGATTAGCACTTTTGCTACAGCTTTTTAAGATGCTTAAATAACTTGAAACCCAGATTTTTCACTTGGAATTGGAAGTTTGTGTGTCATTCTACTTTGTGGATTAATTATTTTCATGAAAATATTTTCTGATCATTCTAGGACACATAGCAACTTTTTGAATCTGATTAACTTTTGTGCAGTTTGTGCAGTTTTTAATCTGAGTAGCCTTCTTTCTGTTGATGCCCTAAATTTCTGATAGATTTTGATCCTTTGATTTTCATACGTCTGAAAAGAATATATCTTATTCTACAACTTGGTTCTGTTCATTTTCTATTTGGATCATTAAATTTTATTCTAGGGTAGGCTACTTTTCATAAATTTTTTTTTTTCAAAAACTGCTTTGTTTGCTTTCTACTTGTTATTGATTCTTTTGATTCCAGATCCAGAAATCTTCAAGAACAATTGTCTTCCACCTCTAGCCACCACTGCATCTGCCTCTGACATCACTGTTTCCAGCCGTTGACACTGGATTATACCATCTGCAGACTCTTACTTCTTCTACTGCCTCTTATTCTATTGATTTTATTTATTTATGCAGTAGAATATTTATTAGTGACTGATTTTTTATTTTTGCAGTGCTATCTCTCGCACCCACCGGCCGACGATCTTACCTCCAGGACTGTATTCTCTAGCAGGCCACTAGAGATTACTCACTCTACTATCGGCACCACCATCACTGCTAGTAGCTTTTCAGCCAGCCTCTGTTCCACCTCTGCTTCTCAGCTACATTAGCTCTTTCCACTGGCATCCTCTTCAAACCTCCGGTGACATCTCTGATTCTCCCTTGAGAAAATTATTTTTATCATTATTATTTTTAGAGACTATTTTCAAACTGAGCCTTATGTATCTTAAATTGTGCAGGTAAAATTTTCAAAAGGCACATCTTTGGACCTAGCAGCATCTGTGACACAATTTTTGGTCTGAGCCTTATGTAATCTCGGTCAGAGCTTGCTATATTGTTTTGTGAGTATTGTTTGCACCTTCTTGTGGTTATTTGATTATCTACACTTTTCCTCTCCTCAAAATTCTATCACTTTACACCCTTTGCATTGTTTGAGCCTTATGTGATTATACGGATATATCACTTCACATCTCATGATTGTTGAGTTTCAGGCTCCACACCTTTTACATTGATATTGATATTTTGATGTTTAAAAATTTTTATGACTTGAATCCATGTGATGAGAGGTGTATGGATTTTTCTGGGATGATGAATGAATTCATGCTTGTGATTAAAAAAAAACCCTATCATGTTAGATTTATTTCTTCAATGCATATCTATTTTTGAAATTTGACATTGGTTGATGCATGAAATTTTGGGTAGATGTGTTATTTGAGGAATAAGATCTAAAGGTGAAACTACTCCTTTAAATAAAACGAGCATATGAGTATGATTTGTGAATTGATATCAATTGATCAACCTAGTAGATGTTTAGTCTATTTTGCTATTTGTTGGAAAAGACGAATCCAAGATCCACAAAAATAGTGAGAGACTCCCCTACTTGGCACTATGTAAAATTGATAGTGGTACCTAAGACATGGGTTGAAGTCTATGCATGAAAAATAATGAGAGATAAAAAGAATAAGACTCCTCTACTTGGCACTATGTAAAATTGACAGTGGTACCGAAGACAAGGGTTGAAGTCAAAAATAAAAAGAGTGTATCTAAGTGGGTACATGCCATCTTTACAAAAACAAACAAAATGCATAAAAAAAATTATATGTAGAAAAAGATCTTGGAAACCTAATTCCTGTAAACAAAAGCATGATAGATTTGAACTGAAAACTGGGTGAAATCATGAGATTGATAATTCTATCTATTATACAAGTTGCAAAGTTTTATTTGATTGAATTGTGGATCTAGAGGGTTGAGTTCTAAGGATGATATGTTTATTTGAAGTTTTGTAAATCAATTGGTGAAATTTTTCATTGATAGGTTGTATTTTAGAAATTTATTGAGCATGAAAAGGTTATTCTTTTAATCAAATTTTGATTTTTGCTTGAAGACAAGCAAAGTTTGAGCCTTATATATTTTGATAACACCAAAATATATAGTATATTTTGTATCATTTTAGATATCTTTTCATGCTAAATTGAATATATTATTGCTTGTTTTCATGTTAAATTCATCGAATATTGCAAAGTCTACTTCTATTTTGGTTTTTCATGATCTTCAGATAAAAAGACACTATTTTGAGGAATTTTCAAGCAAAATCAAAGACATGAAAGAGTTACCATCATCAAAAGGAGATCACCTAAGAAATTTCATGCAAAACGGAGCAACTCAGCAAATTACGGCAGTGCCATAACCTATTTTACGGTACCATATTTTCATACGCTACCGTAAAATCTGAGCCACTGCCGTATTTTGAGGAGTTTCCGAACAGAAGGTTTTTTGGATTTTACGGCAGTACCGTAAACCAGATTACGGTACCGTATTTTGGAGCGCTTCAGAACAGAAACTTTGCTAATTTTACGGTGCCACCGTAAAGGATTACACTGGCCGTATTTTCTAGTCACTTCCGAACAGAGAGTTCTGCCGATTTTATGACAATGCCGTAAACTAGATTACGGTGCCATATTTTTGAGACACTTCAGACCAGAGAACTCGACCGATTTTACGGCACGGTTGAGAAGCATTTTACGGGCCATAATTTTGACTCAGAACACACAGAATGAAAATACGGCACTGCCGTAAAATATAACACAGCCGTAATTTCCAGTCAAAAACGTGAGTTTTCCGCGGTCGAATCTTGCGCGGGCCATAACTTTTGATCCAGAGCTCCAAATTTATACTCGAAAGTTGGTGCGGACTCGTCTTTAAGAGGAGAAGACACACGCATCAAAAACGGGGAATTTTTATCCAGTATCAAAGGAGCAATCGACAGAGAGGCTGTTAGGGTTTGGCCTCGTGCCGAGAGGAGTAGAGGTCATCTCCGACTGCAATTTTTACACTGAAGCTTTGTTTGTAGGAGAGGAGGACACCATAGAAGTTTCAGAGCAAAAGGAGTCCGATCGGAGGAGCAATCAATGAAAGAAGCATTGCTATCACTATTCACAGCGAGTTCCTTGCAAATTACGGCTGTGTTAAATTTCACAGCCGCGTTGTAAAGTTTATTTCTTCCTTCTCTTCAACTTCTGATAGTTTGAAACTATGGTTGATTGTTTTTCTTTCTCCATGCAAGCTTAGACATATTTTGGGACACGGGGAGTAATCCCCTTTCATTTTATATGATTAGATACCTTTTTATTTCGTCAAGATAATTTTGCCATGATAATTTTACCTATGTGATTATTGTTCTAAGTTTCTCCTTAGTTTATTTCTTGTCATCATGTTTAGAGTTCTTGCAATAAGGACCGAAAGGTGACTTGCTTGAGAATTGGAACCCTGATGACACCAAAATATATAGCATATTTTGTATCATTTTGGATATCTTTTCATGCTAAATTGAGGATCTTTCACTTGTTTTCATGATACATTCATCAAATATTGCAAAGTCTACTTCTGTTTTGGTTTTTCTCGATTTTTAGGTAAAAAAGGCACTATTTCAAGGAGTTTTCAGACAAAATCAAACACAAAGAAGAGTTACCATCATCAAGAGGAGATCACCGAAGAAATTTCACACCAAACAGAGCAAATCAGCAAATTACGGTAGTGCCGTAATCCAGTTTACGGTACCGTAATTTCAGACACTACCATAAAATCCGAGCCCTGCCGTATTTTGAAGAATTTCCGAACAGAAAATTTTTCAGATTTTACGGCACCATCGTAAGCAATACTATGGTACCGTATTTCAGAGCGCTTCAGAATAGAAACTTTGCTCGATTTTATGGCACCGCCGTAAAAGATTACACGGGCCGTATTTTCCAGTCACTTTCGAACAGAGAGTTCAGCCGATTTTACGGCAGTGCCGTAAACCCGATTACGGTGCCGTAATTTCTAGCCTTTTCAGGAATAGAACACTCGACCAATTTTACGGCAGTGCCGTGAACTATTACACTGCCGTAATTCCTATTCTGAACGCGACGCCCAGGTCAATCCCGACGCCCGATTCTTACGGAGACGATTGCGAGCCATCCAGAGCTTTAAATTGGATACCGTAAGAAGCAAAAAGGGAGCTGGTGACGAGAGGATTAGAGAGAGAGCAAAACCCCCAATTTTCATCCACTGTCGAGGGAGAAATTGTGATTCATGCCACCACCTAGGGTTTCATCGCTGCGACCAATCCAAAGCACCTCCGGCCGTGATTTTCATACTGAAGCTTTGTCTGAAGAAGGAGACCACACACCAGAAGTTTTAGATCGAAAGGAGATCGATTGGAAGAGAAATCGAAGAAAGAGGAGGCGCAGAAACTATTCATCGCCTTCAATTGCAAATTACGGCTGTGAAATACGTCACAGCCGTGCTGTATTTTCTAAACTTCTCTTTTCCTTCGATTTTCGATCTTATGAATCCATGACTTATTGCAATTTCTTCACGATGCTAGCTTAAACTATTTTTGGGACATGGGGGAGTAATTCACCCGATTTTTAATGACTAGATGACTACTTCTTCACTATTTCATTGTGTTTAATCTTAACATGATGATTTTGCTCATGTGATATTTGTACTTAGACTCTCTATAGATCCATGTTACTAATCATGTTTTTAGAATTTTTGCTATTGACTGAAAGGTAATTGCTTGAGAATTCAGAACCCTAGAATTGCATGTTAGGAACCCTTCCTTAGGTTAGATCCAATTTGTTCAGTTCTAGTAGATTAATTGCCATGATAATAACATGAATCTATAGATCGAGTCTAATTGTCAAACGTGGAGATCTTGCACGAAAGTGAGGATCGGAATGTTGGAGATCCATGAGTAAAACTAGTGTTGAGGCTCGGATGCACGAAAGTGATCCTTGAGATTCCACTAGACATTATCAACCTAGAATTCGGATGCACGAAAGTGATCTTTGAGTTCATTGATTGATGATTTACTTATCTTCAGCGTTGGGACGAATCTTGCGTGAAAGCGAAGATTGATCCCTGCATTGTTGTTAGCACGAGAGTGAAACAATCCTTTTATTAAGTAATTTGCATCTTCATCATGATAAAATTAAACTGACGAATTCTTTATTCATGTCTAGTCATAGAAATTATAGTGAATGAAACCCTAGTCCTAGTTTTCTCTCCGGCAGTATTCTTCCGTGTGTTTATGATATTTGCTTGACTTTCATTCGACTACCTAGATAGTGAGAAATCAATTGATCAGTACTTGACAACATAGGTCTCTGTGGGTTCGATATCTTTCTTTATTACTTTGAGTATCCGTGCACTTGCGGATCACAACAAGCGTCATAATTTGTGCAAAACTTTCTGTATGAAAACTAACCCAAATTACGGAAATGGTCCGTTATTACGGCAGTACTCGAAATTACGGTACCGTAATATGGATTATGGCCCTGTCATAATTTTGTCTAATGTTCTGATTTGGATGAAAATTGACTGGCAGCTTTGTTTCGATGTCTAGAATCCATTGGTGTGCTCAAATCTTCCAAAATCCATCAAAAGTAGGTCCTTTTTACCTGAAAATCATGAAAAATCATAAAAGAAGTAGATTCTGCAATATTTGATAAAAAGGGCATGAAAATAAGCAAAGTAGTATAAATATGACACAAAAATACCTATGAAATGACACAAAATATACTATAAATTTTGATGTCATCAAACACATAAGGCTCAAACTTTGCTTGTCCTCAAGCAAATAAATAAAGAACAATGCTAAGTATGGAAAATATGTTCTTTTATGAAAAATAAATTTCTAAAATATAATCACTGATGAAATATTCCACCAACTTTTTGCACAAAATTTCAGATAAATACATTGTCCTCCAAATTTAATCTTTAAGATTCACAACTTTGATCAAATAAAATTTGGCAACTCGTATAATAAAAAGAATCTCAGTCTCATGAATTCACCCAAGTTTCAGTTTAAATCTATCATACCTTTGTTTACAGGAATAGGATTTCCAAAATCATTTTCCACTCAAAATCACTTTTTCTCTTTTTGTGTTTTTGATGGTATGTACCCACATAGATACACGCTTTTTATTTGGACTTCAACTCTTATCTTCGGTACCACTGTTAATTTTACACAGTGCCAAGTAGAGGAGTCATTTTCTTTTTCTCTCTTTTTTTTATTACAGACTTCAACCCATATCTTCTGTACCACTACCATTTTTACACAGTGCGAAGTAGGGGAGTTATTCTCTCTTTTTGGATCTTGGACTCTTTCTTCCCAATAAATAACAAGATAAACTAAACATCAACTAAGTTAATCAATCAACATCAATTCAAAAATTACTCTCATATGCTTATTTTATTCAAGAAAGATGTTTCACTTTTAGATTGTATTCATCAAACAACATACCTACACAAAACCTTATACATCAATCAATGAAAGATTTCAACAAGTAGTTATTCTCTATTTTTTTCATTATTTCATTGTGTTTAATCTTAGCATGATGATTTTGCTCATGTGATATTTGTGCTTAGACTCTCTATAATTCCATATTACTAATTATGTTCTTAGAATTTTCACTATTGACTGAAAGGTAATTGCTTGAGAATTTGGAACCCTAGAATTGCTTGTTAGGAACCCTTCCTTAGGTTAGATCCAACTTGATCTATTCTAGTAGAATAATTGCCATGATTATAACATGAATCTATAGATCGATGTCTATTTGTCAAACGTGGAGATCTTGTGCGAAAGCAAGGATCGGAACGTTGGAGATCCATGAGTAAAACTAGTGTCGAGACTCGGATGCACGAAAGTGATCCTTGAGACTCCACTAGAGGTTATCAACCTAGAATTCGGATGGACGAAAGTGATCCTTGAGTTCATTGTTTGATGATTTACTTATCTTCAGCGTTAGGACGAATCTTGCGCGAAAGCGAAGATAAATCCCTATGCGGTTGTTTGCACGAAAGTGAAACAATCCTTTTATTAAGTAAATTACATCTTCATCATGATAAAATTGAACTGACGAAATCCTTATTCATATCTAATCATAAATGTTAAAGTGAACGAAACCCTAGTCCCAGCTTTTCTCTTTGATAATTCCGTTTTAGTTTCTAATTGCTATTTTTCACCAATTCGATTAGACTAGATAGTAAGAAACCCTAAAATTGATAAATACGAACTCACCGTAAGAAATTAGGTTAGGTTCTTATTTCATTATTTTAGTGATTAATTGCCATGTTGATAATTATGAACCCAGGATTAAGTTAGTTTGTCAAACGTGGAGATCTTGCATGAAAGTGAGGATCGGAACGTTGGAGAACCATAGGTAGAACTTGTGTTGAGTCTCGGATGCACGAAAGTGATCCTTGAGATTCCACTTGAGACAATCAACTTAGAATTCGGATGCACAAAAGTGATCTTTGAATTCTCCGATTGATGATTTACTTATCTTTAGCATTGAGATAAATCATGCGAAAGCGAGGATTGGTCCCTGCATGATTGTCTGCACGAAAGTGAGATAATCTCTTTATGAAGTAAATTAAGTCTTTATCATAACAAGATTTGATTGACAAACCTTTTATTTATATCTAATCATTGAAATCAAGGTGGATGAAACCCTAGTCCCAGTTTATCTCTCTGATTATCTTTCGTGTTCTCTCTATATCGTTCACTTGCATCATATTCGGTTTACTTAGCTAGCAAGAATACGATTATTTGGTACTTAACAATAAGGTCTCTGTGGGATCGATATTTTTCTTTATTACTTCGAGTATTCGTGCACGTGCGGACACTACAAGTTTAGGGACAACAAGTTTTTGGAGCCGTATCAGGGGGTGACAGTTCCCTATGCGCTAAACAAGTTTTGGCTGCGACTCCTTAAATTAGTCTACCTACTTGTATTTAAAAGTGTGTCCTTTCGGATCACATCAGTTACTTCTCTTCATCTCTTTCTGAGGATGCATGAAGTCTTTGCGCCAATGGCCCTCCTGGCCATAGTTGAAGCACTTGTTCTCCCTTGGCCTTGGACTTGCCCTTACCCCTTTTTCGCTTCTTACTGTCCTTGGAGACTATAAGAACGGACTTGGGTTTGGACCTGACCATTTCCTTCTCGGTCACTTCCAGCAGGTTTAGCAGCGACTGCAGGATAAGGTATGTAGCCACATCTTGATCCATCGGGTGTCCTAGTCTAGTGAGATGTGACAAGTACCCAAGCAACTTGAGTACATGTGGTCCCACTGGAGCACCTTCAGGCATCTTGCACTGAAAAGCAGCCTTGGATGTTTCAAACCTTTCTATTCTAGCCTGCGACTCGAACAGTTGCTTTAGATGCGTGATGATCTGAAATGCATTCTGATCCTCATATTGCATCTGTTGGGGTATGCCCTTAAGGCTAATGTTTGAGGCCTTGGGATTGTAACAGTATCATGTATAAACTCTTATGTTTATAAAGGCAATGGTTGTTATTCAGTTTGTTATATTATCTGCTGCAATACATATACTTCTGAATAATGTCTCAATGCTGTTCAGCTGGGCTGACATGCAGTAAAGTCCTTAGTCGATATATCTTGGCGAACATGAGACAGCCTTGATATGATTGAGACTAATATGTGTTCTAATCTTATAGGATGCTTCGAGCATGGAATAAGATGTAGACTCATGGGTACATTGGATGTACTGGACAGACCCTACTAGGATATTCAATTGCTTGTCACAATGTGAATAATCCTTGATTGCAACAAGTGGCACATTTCCTCTGACTTGAGATCACTTGTGTTTCTAAATGATGATTGTCATTGTTTTGAGGTAGTTCAATATCATTTGAAACATAATGGTTATAGACTATCTTGGATGGTGAATTTGAGTCATGTTAGGGCGCTAGTGATAGATATAGGATTGCCGTCTCCTTGATTGGAGTGTGATGTTCTAAAGGGGCCCCCCTGGATGAGATGATTGAGAAAGTGTATGGCCATACCCAGGTGACTATGATCATCTGATCTAATCATGCTCATCATATTGGAGCTACAAGCTTGACACGCTTGTCCAATAAGAACATCCAGTGGCAAAGGAAATTTGCATGCGTTGTGAATTGGATTCACACTTGTGCTGTGGTTTGGGTGTAGTCTTGGAAGACTCTTTCCTTTATATCGGGAGACAGTGATGTGTTGCTAGATACCCCTCACTGATCGTGATAACGTAAGTTATCGTTACCGACATTTAAAGGAAACCCTTAGGGTCGCACAATTTGATGATATGGCTTACTTAAGTCAGATCGTGTGGACTGAATTGTTTGGGTTCAGTTTAAAGGGATTTAGTCTCTGATTGTAAGTGAGATCTAGTCTGATCATGTTTGATTGATTAGGGCTTGAGATCGGTAAGCTTCGATTGAGAGAATAGATGCTAGATCAGTGAGATCAGGAGCATCAAGAGATCAATGGTCAGATCTTAAGCCTTAGGGGTTTATTATAATCTGGACTAATTGCTTGGTTTATTTGGTTATTGAACCAAATCGATTTGAACCAGCTCATTGGATGAGCGTATGGTTCAAGTTGGCATTTGCGATTGGGGTCACATGAACGTTGAGATGGTTTTGCTATTTTTAGATAGCATGTCACAACGTGACCACATCTCTCTCACGTCGCCCCTCTCTCGCCCTCTTGTCGCCGTTTTGCCTTTGGCTCTTCACACATTCGTGTGAGAAAAAAAGGTGGTAGACGAAAGAAAAAAAAATCGCCAAGCAAGGAAAGCTCTCTCTTCCCTTCAAACGATCAAAGACACCTTGGACGATCCTTGCTAGCACAAGGGACGACAAGAAGGAGCAAGCCGTTGATCATCTTGTGTGTGACGATTTGGAGGAGACCTCTTTTGTTCTCTTGCTTCCAAGGCGCCATCTAGAAATGGCCATGGTATGAATCGCATTCTTTCTTGCATTCAAAAGTTTTAATGTTGATCATAATACATGCATCGATCCCATGAAACCCTAGTATCCGCTGCCCATGTTTTGTATGCGCCACTTTAGGGTTTCGGCCCCCCTTATTGAAAGGGGACTTTCAATTGGTATCAGAGCGAGGTTTTATGCATCGTTTTATGATTGCTTAATGCTTGGTCTTCATGTTTGATCCATACTTGCGCATATGCTTAGATCTAGATGACATGCGAAACTAACATACATCTTAGTATATGTTTTTGTTGGCGCATGTATGTTGGCGCATCTATGTTTTCTTCAAAACTTCTTCTCATGCGCGACTCTCATTAGATCTAAGAGGCGCCTGCTTTAAACCCTTAGACGGGTTATTAGGGTTGAAGTCATCCCCTAGGTTATATCCAAACAGTCTGATCAGATCATCTGACAGCCTTGATGGGTCGACCGGATAGCATCTGTGCGTAAGCACGAGATGGCTATAGGTCGACTGCAGATAGGCGTGTAGCGATGTCTGATTGAGACGACTAGTGAACACACATGAGTTAGGCCCGGGGTCACACCCGCTTGCCAGAACTCATGAGGGTTGTTCAGCCCTGGCGCATGCATGGTTGACCATTTGGTCGACTCAAGTCAGTTACGACTTGGTGCATGCAAGGGCAATGGATCTGACTAGGTCAGATGAGTGGATCCCTTGTAATGGACCGTTGTAAGGTAGTAGGGCCAATAAGGAAAATTAAAATTGATGCCAATGGGGTTTTCGAAATTTTATTTTCTTATGTTGGATCGCATGATGTTTGTAAGCATATGTTTGTTTATTTAATCTTGTGTGGGCTGCCCATGTTTAATGTGTGCTGTGCTGGGGCCTGCGTGCCTAGAATTTAAATGTAAATAAATATTTTTATTGTGATCTGCGCATCACTTTTCATTTAAATTATAAAGTGTAATTGACCTGCGAGTCAATCTTGTCTAGATAGATTAATTTGTAAATTAATCAGACAAGAGCACAGAGCACACTTGGCAGAGGCGCTTGCAGCAGAGGCTTGACCAGGTGGGAGGTCCAGGGTTCGACTCTGGGACCAGGCACATTTTCCCTGGTAGGCGCACCTGAGCTGCAGATGGCGCTTGGGCCCTGGTTTGGGCCAGATGAGCAGCAAAAGACCCATGAAGAAAAGCAAGTGAAGACTTAAGTTTAATTTAAGGTCTAACTTAGGCTTAATGGGCTTTTACCACATAAGATCAGCATGCTTTCTATTTATTGCTTTTATAATTAGAATTGCATGAGTTTATCTTCTGCTATCACCATAGGAATTGCATGATAGTCAAGAAGATAAAAGACCGTTAAAATCCAACGCTAAAATATCAAGCTCGTAAGCCTTCTGACGCGAAACCTCACTGTTCTGATTATCGTTGGAGCCGTGTTGTACCCACTCAGTGGGCACGTCCATCTATCTTTAGACGGTGCGGGATTACACCTGCGTGTTACAGAGAAGGGATTTATCGCTTCTCGTTGCTCAGCATAGCACGTGGTGGTCCAGGGAGTAGGTCGGGTCAGCTTGACCATGTAGGCTACATATGTGGCGCATATGGTAGCACATGGAGGCAGCCATCTGTGGGATCAGAGACTGTGTTGTACCAACTCAGTTGGAACAGTCAGCTGGATTGCCCAGATGAAGGGGAATCGCACGGGTTGGCGATTGGCTGGGACAGCCTACCAGAGATTAGTGCTTGTACTCTCTGTGCATCTTATCTCGCCTGAGCGGGACGCGGATACCAAGTATGAAATCTGGATCCCATCTCACTAAAAGAGTTCTACTCTTTCGGGCTGTTTTTGCTGGATTTTTCAGCCAGATAAAATAGTGAGAAAAGAATCTTTCTTAAGTCCTGGATTGATTCTGAACATTGATACTGACCTTGCTGTTCTTGTATTGTTGTAGATTCCTGTAGCAACGAATACCATGAGCTTCAATGTGCGATCCCTACTGGAAAGGGAGAAGTTTGCTGGGCCGAACTTCTCAGACTAGTACGGACACCTTAAGATTGTTCTTAAGGCAGAGAGGAAACTGTATGTCCTCGAGACGGCTATACCGCCTCAGCCCGCTCCGAACGCCGCAAGGGCGGTTCGGGATGCCTATGAAAAGCATGTCAATGATAGCATTGATGTCGCTTGCCTGATGCTAGCGTCTATGACGCCACCGCTGCAGCGTCAGCATGAGGATATGTCTGCTATACAAATTATAGCAAACCTCAAGATGCTGTATGCTGCGCAGGCGAGGACTGAGCGCTATAATTTGACTAAGCTGTTCTTTCAGAGCAAACTGGCTGAAGGGAGCCCAGTGGGAGCTCACGTGCTCAAGATGATTGGGCACAAGGAGGCTCTAGAGAAACTGGGGCATACCATCAATCAGGAACTTGCTGTAGACATTATTCTGCAGTCTCTCCCGCCCTCTTTCGATGCGTTCATCATTAACTTTAATATGAACAAAATCGATTGTACTCCGGCAGAGCTGCTGAATATGCTCTTGACTACTGAGGAGACTCTGAAGGGAAAGCCTTCAACCTCTGTCTTGATGTTTCCTTCAAGGAACAAGAAGAAGGGGAAGAAGGGCAAAGACCCCTGTCAAGAGCTATAGCAAGGCTCTGAAGCAAAAGGTCAAGCGGTCGAAGGAATACAGATGTTTCCACTGTGGCCAGCTGGGTCACTGGAAAAAGGACTGTAAAGCGCTCCAAGGAGACAAGAGGGGAAGCATCGCTTCTGGCTCAGGTATATATGTGACGGAAGTCATGGTTTCATCTTCTTCTATTTCATGGGTGTTGGACACTGCATGTGGAGTTCACATTTGTTCAAATGTACAGGAACTCAAGAGAAGAAGACAGGTGGGACAGCATGAGGTGGACCTACGAGTTGGAAACGGGGCACGGGTTGCTGCTGTTGCTGTAGGAGACTATTTCATCTCTTTACCATCTGGACTTGTATTGGAACTAGACAATTGTTACTTTGTTCCCAGCATTACTAAAAATATTATCTCCATTCTTGCTCTTGTCAGGAAGGGGTTTTCCTTTGAATGCAATATTTCAAAGTGTGTTCTTTCTTTAGATAATATTGTTTATGCTACTGGTTCAATTAACAATGGGTTATTCATGTTGGACATGGAATGTTCTATACACAATATTGATAATAAGAAAGCTAAATATGCTGATGACAGCACCTTGCTATGGCATAGTCGTTTAGGCCATATTAACAAGAAACGCATTAAGCGGTTGCATGATTATGGACTGCTGGGATCATTCTCCTATGAGGAGATTGATACATGCAAAGCTTATTTGATGGGCAAAATGACGAAGTCGCCTTTTCCTCATAAAGGTCAAAGGACTTCAGGTTTACTTGACCTTATACACGGTGATGTGTGTGGGCCTTTTAGTAAACATGCCAGAGGTGGCTATCAGTACTTCATTACCTTCACTGATGATTTCAGTAGATATGGGTATGTCTATCTTATGAGACATAAAAGTGAATCTTTTGACAAGTTCAAAGAGTTCAAGAATGAAGTACAGAATCAGCTTGGCCGAAATATCAAGGCACTTCGTTCTGACTATCTGACTATCTGAAGGAGTGTGGGATTATCTCACAGCTCACTCCGCCAGGAACACCGCAATGGAATGGTGTGTCCGAGAGGAGAAATAGAACGTTACTTGATATGGTTCGTTCTATGATGAGTCAGGCTACTCTACCTTACTCCTTTTGGGGATTTGCAATGGAGACAGCTGCAAAGGTACTAAACCGAGTGCCATCCAAGGCAGTTTCAAAGACCCCATATGAATTATGGTATGGGAAACAGCCTAGCTTGACATTTATCAGGATCTGGGGCTGCGAGGCTTATGTCAAAAAGCTCGCCTCTGGAAAACTAGAGAGCAGATCTGAGAAATGTATCTTTGTCGGTTACCCTAAGGAAACTAAGGGTTATTATTTCTACGATCCCAAAGAGAACAAGGTGTTTGTTGCTCGGACGGCCATATTTCTTGAGAAGGAGTTTCTTCTGCAAGAGGCCAGTGGGAGAGAAATAAAGCTGGATGAGAATCCAGAGGAAGGACAAAGTGGTCAAGCACAGTTGGATGAGCCTGAGCCGGTAGAACAGGTTACTGAACAACCTGAGGCTCAGATATCACGGGAACCGCGAAGATCGGGAAGGATCCGTCGACAGCCTGAGCGCTATGACGGAGTCTACATCATTGATAATGATGAACCCCTCACTTATGCGGATGCGGTCAGTGGACCGGATTCAGCGAGATGGCTTGAAGCTATGCGCGCCGAGATGGACTCCATGTCAGATAATCAAGTCTGGGATTTGGTTGATCCGCCTCCGGGAGTTATCCCTATAGGCTGTAAATGGATCTTCAAGAAGAAGATTGACATGGATGGTAACGTGGTTACCTATAAAGGCAGGCTAGTTGCGAAAGGTTTCAAACAAATCTACGGGATAGATTATGATGAAACTTTCTCACCTGTAGCTATGTTTAAGTCTATTCGGATTCTTTTCGCGATAGCAGCATATTATGATTATGAGATCTGGCAAATGGATGTGAAGACAACTTTCCTTAATGGAAATCTGGATGAGGATGTGTATATGACACAACCAGAAGGTTTCACTAATCCATCAGATCGTCATAAAATATGCAAGTTAAAGAAGTCTATTTATGGACTTAAACAAGCATCGAGAAGCAGGAATATTCGTTTTGATGAATCAATCTCTGAATTTGGTTTCATCAAGAACGAGGATGACCCGTGTGTATATAAGAGGTTTAGTGGGAGCGTGATTACTTTCCTAGTCCTCTACGTCGATGATATCTTGATCATTGGAAACGATATTCCTGAAATGCATGCGGTTAAAGCATGGTTAAGAAAATGTTTCCAGATGAAAGATTTAGGAGAAGCAGCCTATGTATTAGGTGTGAAGATCTACAGGGATAGATCTAAGAAGGCTTCTCGGGCTGTGCCAGAGTACTTACATCGATAAAGTCTTGGAGAGATTTCATTTAGAGAATTCTAAAATAGGATATCTTCCAGTCAGACATGGTCTGAATCTTTCGAAGAGTCAGTGTCCACAAACACAGACTGAGAAAGATGAAATGGACAATACGCCTTATGCTTCGGCTATTGGATCCATTATGTATGCGATGTTGTGTACTCGCCCAGACGTCGCTTACGGGTTAAGCGTGACCAGTCGGTTCCAAAGTAATCCAGGTATGGCGCACTGGATTGCAGTCAAGAACATTTTAAAATATCTTCGGAGGACGAAAGATATGTTCTTGGTGTATGGTGGTCAGGAAGAACTCAGTATAGAAGGATATACTGACGCTTTGTTCCAGTCTGACAAGGATGATTTCCGATCACAATCAGGCTATGTTTTTAGCTTGAATGGAGGAGCAGTGGTGTGGAAAAGTTTCAAACAGTCAATCGTTGCTGATTCCATAACAGAAGCCGAGTATGTTGCAGCCTCGGAAGCATCCAAGGAGGCAGTGTGGATTCCATAACAGGAGCCGAGTATGTTGCAGCCTCGGAAGCATTCAAGAACTTGGTGTTGTTCCTTCGAGTGCAGATCCTTTGGTTATCTTCTGTGATAACACTGGAGCAATTGCACAAGCAAAGGAACCACGGTCGCACCAGAAGTCCAAGCACATACAGAGACGGTTTCACTTGATCAGGGAGATCATAGATCGTGGCGAGATCAAAGTCTGCAAGGTTCATACAGATGACAATCTGGCAGACCCGCTTACCAAGCCTCTGGCGCAGCAGAAGCATGAGAAGCACTGTAATAATATGGGTTTGAGATTTCTCAACCATTAGATTAAGTGCAAGTGGGAGATTGTTGGGGTATGCCCTTAAGGCTAATGTTTGAGGCCTTGGGATTGTAACAGTATCATGTATAAACTCTTATGTTTATAAAGGCAATGGTTGTTATTCAGTTTGTTATATTATCTGCTGCAATACATATACTTCTGAATAATGTCTCAATGCTGTTCAACTGGGCTGACATGCAGTAAAGTCCTTAGTCGATATATCTTGGCGAACTTGAGACAGCCTTGATATGATTGAGACTAATATGTGTTCTAATCTTATAGGATGCTTCGAGCATGGAATAAGATGTAGACTCATGGGTACATTGGATGTACTGGACAGACCCTACTAGGATATTCAATTGCTTGTCACAATGTGAATAATCCTTGATTGCAACAAGTGGCACATTTCCTCTGACTTGAGATCACTTGTGTTTCTAAATGATGATTGTCATTGTTTTGAGGTAGTTCAATATCATTTGAAACATAATGGTTATAGACTATCTTGGATGGTGAGCTTGAGTCAGGTTAGGACACTAGTGATAGATAAAGGATTGCCGTCTCCTTAATTGGAGTGTGATGTTCTAAAGGGGCCCCCCTCTGTATGAGATGATTGAGAAAGTGTATGGCCATACCCAGGTGACAGTGTTCATCTGATCTAATCATGCTCATCATATTGGAGCTACAAGCTTGACACGCTTGTCCAATAAGAACATCCAGTGGCAAAGGAAATTTGCATGCCTTGTGAATTGGATTCACACTTGTGCTGTGGTTTGGGTGTAGTCTTGGAAGACTCTTTCCTTTATATCGGGAGACAGTGATGTGTTTCTAGATACCCGTCACTGATCGTGATAACGTAAGTTATAGTTACCGACATTTAAAGGAAACCCTTAGGGTCGCACAATTTGATGATATGGCTTACTTAAGTCAGATCGTGTGGACTGAATTGTTTGGGTTCAGTTTAAAGGGATTTAGTCTCTGATTGTAAGTGAGATCTAGTCTGATCATGTTTGATTGATTAGGGCTTGAGATCGGTAAGCTTCGATTGAGAGAATAGATGCTAGATCAGTGAGATCAGGAGCATCAAGAGATCAATGGTCAGATCTTAAGCCTTAGGGGTTTATTATAATCTGGACTAATTGCTTGGTTTATTTGGTTATTGAACCAAATCGATTTGAACCAGCTCATTGGATGAGCATATGGTTCAAGTTGGCATTTGCGATTGGGGTCACTTGAACGTTGAGATGGTTTTGCTATTCTTAGATAGCATGTCACAACGTGACCACATCTCTCTCACGTCGCCCCTCTCTCACCCTCTTGTCGCCGTTTTGCCTTGTGTTCTTCACACATTCGTGTGAGAAAAAAAGGTGGTAGACGAAAGAAAAAAAAAATCGCCAAGCAAGGAAAGCTCTCTCTTCCCTTCAAACGATCAAAGACACCTTGGACGATCCTTGCTAGCACAAGGGACGACAAGAAGGAGCAAGCCATTGATCATCTTGTGTGTGACGATTTGGAGGAGACCTCTTTTGTTCTCTTGCTTCCAAGGCGCCATCTAGAAATGGCCATGGTATGAATCGCATTCTTTCTTGCATTCAAAAGTTTTAATGTTGATCATAATACATGCATCGATCCCATGAAACCCTAGTATCCGCTGCCCATGTTTTGTATGCGCCACTTTAGGGTTTCGGCCCCCCTTATTGAAAGGGGACTTTCAGCATCTGCAACTCGGACGACATGGTGGCTAACATAAGGCAGCCAATATCCAAGGCGTCATCCTGATGCTTGTGAAAAGCTTCCCATTCAACCGTGCGGGCTGAGGATAACGGTTGAGGAGGAAGCGCTTGCTCTAAGACATACAACTTCTTCTCCTGCTTAAGGATTATCCTTAAGTGCCGGGTACCAGTCCATGAAGTTAACTCCAGTTAACGTCTCTCTATCAAGGAAGGAACGGAATGACAGTCCGCTGTTGTTATTGCTTGTAGAAGCCATCTACAATACAAACAAGAGCAGATCAGTATCACATTTCAATCATTTATTCTAGCCTTTTAAAAATGACTGTTTCTCACTATTTTATTCGAATCGATAATCCTTAAAAATCGATCAAGAAGTCGCCCGACTCCCTTAGTGAGATGGGATCCTCATTTCGTACACGGCCTTGCGTCCCATGAGGTTGGGATGTACTGCACAAGGTGACGCATGCTTCCTGAGGTAGGCTCGCAAGCCAATTGCTACTCGGCAATTCCCCTTCTGAAGACCGTTCAGGCACTTTGTGTCTAGCGAGGGCTGAATACAGCACAAAGTCCTAACCTATTGAGGCTTCCTCTAGAAATTTTATCATGTGAACCACCACATATGAAAAATCCTAGTCAAGTCTGACTTGACCGTTATACCCAGGGCCAACAATTTCCTTGCGAAAGGCGCATCCAGAGCTTTATCCAGTATGGGGAAATTAGAAGATAGATGGGTGTGTCCCACGAGGGTGGGAAATAGTGCACAGCACCATCGATCGACAGTTTGACGAGGGTTACGCATCAGAAGGCTAAGTAATGGGACTTGATATAATTTATCGAGGATTTTTGTGGTCTCGGCACCACGGCTTTGTATCTTATTCTACCAATACAGGCATGCGATCCTATGGTAGAATAAAACAAAGCAGTAAATGCATGCTGGAACAAAAACAGTAAATATGATGTGATCAAAGCCCAAAACATGGGTAACAAACCACTAAACCTAGTCCTAGCCACCTAGTAGTACCAAGGGCTATGAGCCATGGGCCCATGCCAACAAGTCCTTAGCTCATCCCTGAGTGCCCTAAGGGCTCTGCTCCAAGGCCCCACGGTGCGCCACCTAGGTCTTCCGTTCCATGGGTCAGCTTGTGAACCCTAAAGACACCATCTAAGAAAACCCTATATCCCCTATAGGTTCGGCCAGCCCGAGTCTTCTCCATGAGCGAGCTCGCAAACCCTAGGCTCCTCCTAGGATTCGGCCAACTCATATCTCTTCCTGGAAGATAGCTCACAAACCCTAGGCTCCTCCTAAGGTTCGGCCAAACATCCATGTGCCATCTCTATGCTAGGTATCTCACCTCAATGCTTGATACGAATCATCCCTTGCAAGGTGCGCCCCCTTTGCTTGGATGTGCCATCAAGCATCCTTGGTGCTCAATCTTCCTTCATCAGCCCATGAACTTAAGAAGCATCCAAAAGACCTTCAAGTTCTCGGCTAAAGATAGAAGATTAGCCCCTCTGCAAGCTTGGAGCGCCAATCGTCTTCCTCAACCCATGAACCCAATATGCGCCATGGTTCAGTCAAGGAATAAGATCAGCCCCCTTAGGTTGCTTTTCCTTCATCATCAGCCCTTGAACCCATGCATGCGCCACTAGGAGACTTAGAAGCCAGGAGGGTTTGGTTGAGGATGAAGGTCAGCCCCCTTACTTCACTAGGTTGCACCATCACCTTATCCATCCATCATCCCTTAAGTGAACCAACTAGGTAACCCTAGAAGCCACTCAAGGTAGGTCAAATAAGGGATGCGCCACCTTAGGAGGTGAGGTACGCCAACCCTAACCCTAACCACCACCCCCTTAGATGCGCCCCTAGGTTTAACCCTAGAAGCCACCCTAGGGTTCGGCTAGGTGAGAGTTGCGCCACCTTGAGAGATGCGCAAGGGAGAGAGAGAGGAAAACGCCACAAAATGTCATCAAGGCCTTCGATTTGATTTACAATGTAGAATTGAAAATACAAAATTGAAAGCGGCACGCAGGCCTCACATTGATACATCATAAGAATGGCAATAGGGCTTGACTTTGATCATATCAAATGCATAAGGAAAAACACTTAAGACATGCTCTTCTATATGCAATGAAAAACTACAGAACCAGATTTTAGTTTTTCATTAGAAAACATGTTCGTTAAATCTCCGCGATCTTATCGAAAATTCAGATCTTTCGTTTTCTCTCCGGAGTCTACAAGTGGCCATATATACCCCGATTATTGATGCCACTTGCAATCCCTAACTTGTATGGATTAGGGCAATCACCCAGTCCATGCCCCGAAATCTAGATACAAGTCTCACATCGTGGGTCTATCCCATGAATATGAGGAGAAATAAATTCTCACACATAGGGTCTATCCCCATGTGTAGAAACCGAAAATCATGAATTTCATAAGAGCGAGAAATAACAAACCTACTATTTTTCTACACATAAAACATGGCATAAAGATTTTTAAAAAATTTCTATGACATGTGCATGCTAGAAAAAACCCATACACCGATGTATCTCGTAAGTTGCCTCTGATACCACTGTTGGGAATCCCCAGGCTAAAAGAAAACGAAAATAGCGGAAGCGAGCCCGAAACGAGATTCTTAATTCAACAATAAGGACCGTCTTACGAAGAATACAAATGATGTGAAGAGGGCAGTACCTTATCAAGAAACTTTTAGGAGCGGTCGATGATGAAGATGCGCAAGGGCCCATCCTCTGCAATCGCACACACACGGACTCCTCGAGTCCTCTCCAATCTCTGCACTGGGTGCTAGCCCCGGAAGATGAGATCCACGCCTCTAGCCTTCTCAACTTGCGCCAACTCCAAGGAGAAGAAGGGGTGTTGGCGACAAGGAGTGGGTAGCACTGCCACTTGTCCCAACCTTTGATGCCAAAAAACTTTTATCTGTTGTCACCTCCTAGACCCTCACGCCAAGGAGCAGAGGGGAGGCGACAACTAGAGACAAGAGAAGAGTCTGACACAAAACATCTCCTTGGTGGGCCTCTCTATTTATCATAGCAGAGCCAGACGCACACTAGAGATCTTTCCCATGTGGGATAAGGAGCATAGGCGCCTATTCACAATTAAGTGTCATGGGTTCGAATCCCCATAGACACAATTAATTGTAAATTGCGCCCAAGCTTATTAATTTGCCAAGAGAAAATTTCTCTTGCCAATTAATAATTTTATTTTATTTATGTGACTAAAGTGCCAAGCCCAAACTTGCACCTAGACCCTTATTTGACTCATTTTGACAACACAGGTCAACAGAGGTCAAACGTGGTCCACTAGAGTCAACTAGTGGTCAACAATGAACTAAAATAAAATATCATCTCCTCTATAAAAGTCTCAAAGCATCAGTTCCCCAAAAAGATCCGAATCACACAATGATTCTATCAGAGGCTAAACGATCAGTATGAGAACTCGAGTGTCAAGGTGTGCGACCCTGTAGGTTCTTCAGATGTTGGCAGTGATGACTAAATCATCACAAGGAATGAGTGGCACCTAGCAGTACATCATTGCTACCCAAGTCATCAAAATGGTGTCATCATCGACATCCCCTAAAACTGCGACAAAGTACAAGTGCAGCATTGTCCTTTTGCCAACTGATGTCCAGATTGGGCAAGTGTGTCACACTTGTTAATCCCAATAATATGGCATGACTAAATCAGGTTCTCACCTGGGTATGGTCATACACTTTCAGTCATCCATATAGGGGTGCCATGATCAATCAATCTTCCCCGTAAGGAAGGGGCAAATCCTCTATTGGCACATTGAATCTCTCATACGGCTTATGACATACCCAATGACAACCATTATGACTTCCCTTTTACGGCGAAGCGTTAGGTTCCATCAAAGTACATCAATCACTATATAGAGATACCAATGCCCTCAATTCTAGGACAAGCGCAACTCTGTCACTGTGATATTCATCTCGTGACACTGAGATGAATCCTCACGGCAGGTCGATCCAGTATATCTCTCTTGATATACCCATATGCCTGCGTTAGCAACCCGTGCTCAACCAGCGCATATGCTAGTCTCCAGCGAATCTAGCTGTCCCATATCCACCATGATTCTCGACCAGGGATAAATACAGAGACTAGATAAAATCTATGTCTTAGGGACATTGTATATGCAAATGTACATATGCACAGATGTACAACTCTGCATAACAACGGCAATGCCAGGATATCTCATCTATCAACTAGATGTGATGCACATATCCCATGGACCATCCTGAGGTCCTAGGGCATAAACACTAACAGGTTTGGCACATTGAAGGCTCCTCAATTGGCAAGTTGTGGGCTGGTTCTTCACATTCGAATTCATCCTCATATTAGGTGGCGCATGCATGGGTTCAAGGGCTGATGATGAAGGAAAGAGTGTAAATATGACACAAAAATATCAATCAAATGGCACAAAATTTACTATAAATTTTGGTGTCATTAGATCCATAACACTTGGAACCACCTGAAGCTCAAAAATATACTTCCTAATCTAAACGGCTTCTTTGGCTGCCTCAGAAGTAGCAACATACTCAGCTTCGGTTGTAGAATTAGCTATGGTGGATTGCGTGAAGCTTTTCTAGCATATAGCACCTCTATTTAACCTGAACACTTAGGCTGTCTATGATCTGAAGTCATTAGGATCTAACTAGAACGATGCATCAGAACATTGAGCGCTTCCTGTCCTCCATAGACCAAGAACAAATCCTTAGTTCTTCTTAGATACTTAAGGATGTTTTTTACAGCCACCCAGTGCTACAGACCTGGATTGGATTGGTATCGGCTGGTTATGCTTACAGCATAAGCCACATCTGGTCTAATACACAATATTGCCTACATAATTGATCCTACTGCCGAAGCATAGGGAACACGAACCATGTTATCCCTCTCAGCATGTGTAGTGGGACTATAGCTTTTTGAGAGAATGATGACATGTCTCACTGGAAGGTATCCCTTCTTGGATTGCTCCCAGTTGAACCTCTCCAAGACCTTATCAATGTATGTACTTTGACTAATGGCCAAAAGCTTCTTGGATCTATCTCCATAGATTCTCACAACTAGAATATGGGTGGCCTCCCCAAAGTCCTTCATCTCGAAATACTTCCCCAACCATGTCTTTACAAACTGAAGACTAGAAAAGTCACCAATCTGCCACTGAATTTTTTATATACACAAGCATCATCTTCACTTTTGATAAAGTCATAACCTCTCACAGCTTCATCAAACCGAAGATTCCAACTTTGAGATGCTTGCTTTAATCCATAATGGATCTTTTTAGCCTGTTGACCTTGTTGGCCTCTGCAGGATGGATGAAGCCATCAGGCTGTGTTATATACACATCCTCTGTTTGCTTCCTGTTAAGGAATGTTGTCTTAACATCCATCTACCATATCTCATAATCATGATATGCAGCTATAGCAAGCAAGATTCGAATGGATTTAGTCATGGCTACTAGCAAGAAGGTTTCATCATAGTCTGCCTTGTGGACTTGTTTGAATACTTTAGCCACAAGTCTACCCTTATAGGTAACTAACTATATTGCCATCCATTCTATCTTCCTTTTGAAGACCCATTTACGCCTTATGGGTTTTACCCCATCAGGCAGCTCAACCAAATCCTAGACTTGGTTAGCCGACATGGAATCCATCTCATATCTCATGACCTTAAGCCATTTCTCGGAGTTCGGTCCAGTGACCGCCTCATCATAGATTCTGGGTTCATCCTCTATGATGAAGATCCCATCGTGTTGAGTCGTCAGCTACCCATACCTCTCAGGTGCACGACGAATCCTCCCAGACCTACGTAGGGCCAAAGTCTGAGCCTCCGTACATTAACCGATGCAAGTGGCTCAGGTTCCATCTCTATATCTTATGGTTGTACTTGGACCTCGTCTAAGTCAAACTTCCTCCCACTAACTTATTTCATGAGAAATTCTTTCTGTAGAAAGATAGCACCCCGAGCAATAAAGACTTTATTCTCAGTGGGAACATAGAAGTAGTATCATTTAGTTTCCTTAGGATACCTCACAAACACACATTCATCATATCTGGGTTCTAGCTTGCTAGAATCATGACATTTGACATAGGCCTCACGTCCCCAGATTTTGATAAAAGAGAGATTCGGGCATCTTCCACTCCATACCTCATATGGAATCTTGGAGACACTCTTAGATGAAACGTTATTCAGTATGAGAGAAGTTATTTCATATGCATGTCTCCAGAATGAGGGTGGTAGAGCTGCATGACTCATCATAGATCGAACCATGTCCACAAAGTTTGATTCCTCCTCTCAGACACACCATTCCATTGGGGTGCTCTAAGAGGGGTGAGTTGGGATAGGATCCCACACTCTCTAAGATAGTCAAAGAACTCACCACTCAGGTACTTTCCACCTCGATCTGATCGAAGAGTTTTAATAGATCTACCAAGCTGATTCTCTACTTCATGTCTGAACTCCTTAAATTTCTCAAAGGATTCTGATTTATGTCTCATCAAATAGACATAACCATATCAACTGAAGTCATCAGTAAATGTGATGAAGTAGTTGTACCCTCTTCTGGCTTGTTTACTGAATAGCCCACATACATCACTATGTATGAGATCCAATAAACCTTCTGCCCTCTCACCTATCTTGGTAAAAGGTGCTTTTGTCATTTTCTCTAACAAACAAGGTTCACATGTATCAAACTCCTCAAAGGAGGTTGAATCTAACAATCCACTTGCATGGAGTTGTTGAATGCGATTTTTGTTTATATGGGCTAATCTAGAATGCCAAAGGTATGCACCAACTGAACCAATCAGTTTGATCCTTTTATTATTTATGTTACACATAGAGTTATCTATGTCCAAGACATATAATCTATTGCATAAATTACCCTTCCAATAAAAAAATGTATGCAAACGAAAAAGAACAAGAGTTCTACTTTATTTCAAACTTAAAACCACTCCTTGCCAAACAAGGAATGGATACAATGTTTTTGGTAAGACAACGTACATAATATTAATTATCTAACTCTAACTGAAGTCCAGAAGGCAGGGAGAGTGTCAAAATTCCTATAGCAATAGTAGCAACCTATGCTCTATTTCCAACTCGTAGGTCAATCTCTTTAGGCCACACCGATCTACTTTTCTTGACCCTTGCATATTTGTACAAATATGAGTTCCGCATGCAGTATCCAATACCCACGACATAGAAGTATAAAGGTTGACTTCAGTAACATAAATACCTCAGCTAGAAGATGAAGCCCTGTTTCTCTTCACCTCATTCTGAAGTTGTATTAAGTCCCTTTTAAAGTGGATTGGCCTTCCACAATTATAGGACCTATCTTTCCTTATCCTTTCAAACTTTATTTTCAATGACTTAGTCAAACCCTTTGGCTTATGATGTAATCCGATAGGACACACTTTTAAATACAAGTAGGTAGACTCGTTTCAGGTGTCGCGGCCAAAGGTATTGGCGTACAGGGCTATTGTCACTCCCTAGCACAGCTCCAAAAACTTGTTGTCCCTAACTTGTGTGCACGGATACTCGAAGTAATAAAGTAAATATCGATCCCCAGAGAGACCTATGCTGTCAAGTACCGAATAATTGATTTCTTTCTATCTAGGCAATCGAAAAAGAGAAAGGTATGCAGAGAGCGAAAACACGCTGGAGAATAATGTCAGAGAGAAATTGGGACTAGGGTTTCATTCTCTTGGATTTCCACGACAAGATATATAAAGATGTTCATCAATCGAATTCTAACATGATAAAGATTCAATTTACTTCAAAAAGGGATTATCTCACTTTCGTGGAGATAACCATGCAGAGATAAATCTTCACTTTTGCGCAAGATTCATCCCAAGTTGAAAATAAGTAAATCATCAATCAAAGAACTCAAAGATCACTTTCGTGCATCCGAGTTCTAAGTTGATTGCCTCGAGTGGAATCTCAAGGATCAATTTCGTGCATCTGAGACTCAACACACGTTTTACCTATGGTTCTCCAACATTCCGATCCTCACTTTCGTGCAAGATCTCCACGTTTGACACAATAACTCAATCCTAAGTTCATTAATATCATCATTGCAATTTAACTTACTAAAATAAAGAAATAAGAACTTAACCTAGTTTCCTACGGTGAGTTCCTATTAATCAATTTTAGGGTTCCAAGTTCTGAAGCAAATCACCTTTCGCTCCTTATTGCGAAAACATTAAATCATGATGACAAAAAGCAAACTAAGGAGAATCTTAGAGCAATAATCCCATAGGTAAAATTATGAAAGTAGAATAATCATGATGAAAGTAAAAGATTATCTAGTCATTAAGAAAATCAAAGGGAATTACTCCCCCATGTCACAAAATAAGTTTAAGCTAGCATGGTGAAGGAATTACAAAATACCATAATTTCAGAAGATCAAAAATGATGTAGGACGGGGAACTAAAACATTCAAACGACGCCTTTGAAAACTGGTTTTGATAAATAGCTAAATAATAAGGGAAAACCGAAGTTATGCTAACGAGGTTTGGGAAACTAATTTTTTTGTATTTTAAATATATAGGAAAACCCGAGTTTAAACTAAGAACTGTAAATAAGAATTACACTAGAAAACAGTAAATGCAGGAAGTAAGCTTACAGTGCAGCCCTTGAGAATCGAAGGGCTGTGCTTCCCGTTCTTCACCGGTCCTACTCTGATGGAAGGTGTAGGGTGGAGCTTACAAACATTCACAGAAAGATCCGTACAGGTCACGGATTTTAATACAAAATAAAGGTGATCAAAGGGGAGGTTGAGCCTCACAAGTTCCTTTGCTAATCCTAAGTTATCTAGAGGGAGAGGGGAGGAGAAAGGAGGGAAGCGCCCCTCCTAAATCCACACCAAGCGCAAGCTACAAAGTTAGAAAACCAAGGATTAGTGTAGGGAAATGTTCTTTAAGCAAAGGGAAGAAGCTAGAGAAAGAAACTTAGCCGCATTGGAGGAAGACTTCATGTTGCCGAAAGTGATGACTTCTTCTTCTTGCTCCAAACCGAGGATCAAGGAAGGCCCCCTTGAAGTTGTGCACTCAAGGGAAGGAAGAACCTTGTTAGGGGCTTGGTGGAAGAGTTGAGAAAGGATGGGAAAATCGGCTATGGAAGAGCTATAACACAATTACTTAACCTAGGAAACTATTAGACAATATTATTTCATCAAAAGGTAGTCGAAATACAAGGTGGAGACTATGTTTTTATAGGCGAGATGGGGCTAGGGCAGGATAGTCATTAGCTTCCATGCGCCTATTACAAAGATGGATAGGATTTGAATTGCAAAATCAAGAGGATGTTGGCGCAAATCCTCTTTGGGAGCTTCCTTCTTTGGTGATCTTCTTTTGGCAACTCTTTAAATGCTTGGGCTGGTGAGAAAGGTGTCTTCATTATCCTTTGGCGAGATGCTTGTTGGCGCATGGATAAGGGATTCAAAATTTGAATCCTTTCCATGAGAGCATGGGCGGCAACAAGAGATGGTAACTTCTCATAAATGTCTTCATAAATGCCCTCCTTTAATTGTGGATCTTGATGGATAATTCCTTTGATTTTGGATCTTAATGGATGAGGGATTTGAATTCATTCCTTGCTTGGACTAGTGGTTGGCGCATATATCTTGGATGGATGATGAGGTGGCTGATTGCTCTATTGGAGAGGCGCCCAACAAATATAGTAAGTGAGTTATTGCATGGCTTGAAGTGAGCTTGGGCTTTGAAGTCTTCTTTTCCTTTTCTGGGGCTGAACTTGATGAGTGGACCTTGAGTGACATTGAGCTGGAACTTGAGCTGCTCCTTACTTGAATGACCTGCCAAAATGATCCTAATGCATGCATGCACTACCCTACTATGATGCAAGAGTACATAAAGTTTCATGAATTACAATGCACTACCTACTACAAGTGGACTTACCATAAATGGCTACATGATGCATGGTTTTATTGAAAAGCAAATTACCCTAAATGCAATGCAAGAAAGGGGACTCTAAGGGAACCCATATCGAATAGGTACCCTACGAGTCCGAGCAGATCTCCTCAGAGCAGGGCTACTGCCTCCATCAGCTCTCCCCAGGTTGAAAGGATTCTCCGATGGAGAATTATCCTTGTACCCTTGGAGTAACTCAGGGGCGGCTATAACTAGCTCTGACTTAGGAAGCCATACCTCTTCACCATTAATGAGTCTAACTCGATAAAACATTTGTACCTCATCAGTGGTGAATTTGGTTTGGTCTTCGAGAATAGCCTCAATCTCCATCTTGTAGGTGTCATCTGGTTCTAGTATGGGGAGGGGCTCATGATAGAGGGTGAGATCCTCCACGTTGACGGTGGTGGGGATCCCCAATTCAGGTGGCAGGTCTAGGACATAGGCATTGTCGTTGATTTTGTCTACAATGGTGAAGGGGCCTAGTCCTTTTGCTTCCAGCTTGTGCCCTGTCCCGTGGATGCGCTCTTCACGTGCTCATAGAATCACTTTATCACCTGTGGAAAATAACCTTTCTCGGCGATGTTTGTTAGCAGCTTTGCGATAATGATTAACAGATTCTAGCATTTTTGAAAATATTTCAGCATGCATTTGCGAAGTATGTAAAGCAAAGTCACGAGCAGGTAAAGAAGTCCTAAAGTGTCTGGGTAGAGGGAAGAGATCTATAGGTTTGTTAGGTTGATACCCTAGGTTGGCTTGGAAAGGGGAGAGACCTGTGGTCTTATTGACTGTATTGTTGTAGGAGAACTCGGCAGTGGGTAAGAGTTTATCCCAGTTGCCAGGATGTTCACTTACCAAACTCCTAAGGATACTCCCAAGTGATCGGTTGACCACTTCAGTCTGCCCATCCGTCTGGGGATGGTAGGCGGTGGAGAACTTGAGTTTTGTTCCTAGAAGGGTCCATAGGGTTCTCCAAAAATGGCTTACAAACCTAGGGTCTCTATCAGACACTATAGTTAAGGGTGTCCCACGAAGCCTGACAACTTCTCTGAAGAAGAGTTTAGCAACATGGGAGGCATCAGTGGTTTTGGTGCAAGCTATGAAATGGGCCATCTTAGTAAATCTATCAACTACCACAAATATAGAATCATGTTTAGCTGAGGTTCGGGGTAGTCCTAAAATGAAATCCATACTAAGGTCTTGCCAAGGGGCTTGGGGAATAGGTAAGGGAGTGTCCAGGCCGGGATTGTGCTTATGGACTTTGGTGAGCTGACAAGTCCTACAATGCCTCACAACCTTAGCTACATCCTGGTAAAGGTTCGGCCAGTAGAACCGTTCCTCTACAAGGGCTTGGGTCTTATCTCGACCGTGGTGCCCGGTAGTGTTGGGGTATGCCCTTAAGGCTAATGTTTGAGGCCTTGGGATTGTATCAGTATCATGTAATAAACTCTTATGTTTATAAAGGCATAGTTGTTATTCAGTTTGTTACATTATCTGCTGCAATAAGTGTACTTCTGAATAATGTCTCAAAGCTGTTCAGCTGGGCTGACATGCTGTGAAGTCCTTAGTCGAGATATCTTGGTGAACATGAGACAGCCTTGATATGATTGAGACTAATATGTGCTCTAATCTTATAGGATGCTTCGAGCATGGAATAAGATGTAGACTCATGGGTACATTGGATGTACTGGACAGACCCTACTAGGATATTCAATTGCTTGTCACAATGTGAATAATCCTTGAATGTAACAAGTGGCACATTTCCTCTGACTTGAGATCACTTGTGTTTCTAAATGATGATTGTCATTGTTTTGAGGTAGTTCAATATCATTTGAAACATAAGGGTTATAGACTATCTTGGATGGTGAGCTTGAGTCAGGTTAGGGCATTAGTGATAGACAAAGGATTGCTGTCTCTATAATTGGAGTGTGGTGTTCTAAAGGGGCCCCATGGATGAGATGATTGAGAAAGTGTATGGCCATACCCAGGTGACTGTGTTCATCTGTTCTAATCATGCTCATCATATTGGAGCTACAAGCTTGACACGCTTGTCCAATAAGAACATCCAGTGGCAAAGGAAATATGCATGCCTTGTGAATTGGATTCACACTTGTGCTGTAGTTTGGGTGTAGTCTTGGAAGACTCTTTCCTTTATATCGGGAGACAGTGATGTGTTGCTAGATACCCCTCACTGATCGTGATAACGTAAGTTGTCGTTACCGACATTTAGAGGAAACCCTTAGGGTCGCACAATTTGATGATATGGCTTACTTAAGTCAGATCGTGTGGACTGAATTGTTTGAGTTCAGTTTAAAGGGATTTACTCTCTGAATAAAAGTGAGATCTGGTCTAATCATGTTTGATTGATTAGGGCTTGAGATCGGTAAGCTTCGATCGAGAGAATAGATGCTAGATCGGTCAGATCAAGAGCATTAAGAGATCAACGGTCAGATCTTAGGCCTCAGTGGTTTATTATGATCTGGACTAATTGCTTGGTTTATTTGGTTGTTGAACCAAATCGATTTGAACCAGCTCATTGGATGAGCGCATGGTTCAGGTGGTGAGGCATTTGCGATTGGGGTAATGCATGGTCGCATGAACGTTTGGACTTTGCTATTTTTAGATAGCATGTTCTCAAACGTGTCCATGATCTCACGTCACCTCTCTCTCGCCTCTTCACGCCTTTGTCGCCTCCTTGGTTTTCTTTGGAGAAGCATTCTCGTGTGAAAAAGCTAAGACGACAAGAGGAGAAAGTTTCGCCAAGCAAGGAGATCATCTTCCCTCCCATTCGATCAAGACCTCTTGGAACCTTGCTAGCACAAGGAGCACCAAAAGAGAAAGCGACATCATCTTGTGTGTGACGATTTGGAGGAGACCTCTTTTGTTCTCTTGCTTCCAAGGCGACATCCTTCATATGGCTTCGGTATGAATTCCTTTTCTGTTGTTAAAGTTGATCATAATACATGCTATCCGATCTTAGGAAACCCTAGATTCCGCCCATGCAAGTTTTGTTTAGCGCATGTTTTAGGGTTTCGCCCCTTGTAGGGGACCTTCAAATTGGTATCAGAGCTGGTTGATGCATGTTTTTATGATTGCTTAAAGCCTTTTATGATCCATATGCGCAAGTATGCTTAGATCTAGTTGACATGCGAAAATTTCATTTTAAGTTGTTGCACATGCGAAACTTGAATGTGTTAGTCTATGGCGCATGTATGTTGGCGCATTCTTGTTTTTCTCAAAAAAAAAAAGCTATATCACATGCGCGACTTACACTAGATCTAAGGCCCTGCTTTAAACCCTTAGACGGGTTATTAGGGTTGAAGTCATCCCCTGAGTTAGATCCAAACAGTCTGATCAGACCATCTGACAGCCTTGATGGGTCGACCAGATAGCATCTGTGCGCAAGCAAGAGATGGCTATAGGTCGACTGCAGACAGGCGTGTAGCGATGTCTGATTGAGACAACCTATGAACGCACATGAGTTAGGCCCGGGGTCACACCCGCTTGCCAGACCTCATTGTGGTCGTTCAGCCCTTGGCGCATGGATTGTTGACCTTTTGGTCGACTCAAGTCAGTTAGGACTTGGTGCATGTAAGGGCAGTGGATCTGACTAGGTCGGATGAGTGGATCCCTAGTAATGGACCGTTGTAAGGTAGTAGGGCACATAAGGAAAAATAAAATTGATCTCAATGGGGTTTTTCAAAATTTTATTTTTCATGATTGGATCAAATGATGTATGATGCCATATGTATGTTTATTTAATCTTATGTGGGCTGCCCATGTTTAATGTGTGCTGTGCTGGGGCCTGCGTGCCTGGAATTTTATTGTAAATTAATTCTTATTTTTGTGATCTGCGAATCACAGTTTAATTAATTTATAAAATGTAATTGACCTGCGAGTCAATCTTGTCTAGATAGATTAATTTGTAAATTAGTCAGACAAGAGCACAGAGCACACTTGGCAGAGGCGCATGCAGCAGTGGCTTAACCAGACGGGAGGTCCAGGGTTCGACTCTGGGACAGGCGCATTTTCCCTGGTAGGCGCACCAGAGCTGCAGATGGCGCTTGGGCCCTGGTTTGGGCCAAATGAGCAGCAAAAGACCCATGAAGAAAAGCAAGTGAAGACTTAAGTTAGGTTAAGGTCTTACTTAGGCTTAATGGGCTTTTACCACATAAGATCAGCGTGCTTTCTATTTATTGCTTTTATAATTAGAATTGCATGAGTTTATCTTCTGCTATCACCATAGGAATTGCATGATAGTTAAGAAGATAAAAGACCGTTAAAATCCAACGCTAAAATATCAAGCTCGTAAGCCTTCTGACGCGAAACCTCACTGTTCTGACTATCATTGGAGCCGTGTTGTACCCACTCAGTGGGCACGTCCATCTATCTTCAGACGGTGCGGGATTACACCTGCGTGTTACAGAGAAGGGATTTATCGCTTCTCGTTGCTCAGCATAGCACGTGGTGGTCCAGGGAGTAGGTCGGGTTAGCTTGACCATGTAGGCTACATATGTGGCGCATATGGTAGCACATGGAGGCAGCCATCTGTGGGGTCAGAGACTGTGTTGTACCAACTCAGTTGGCACAGTCTGCTGGATTGCCCAGATGAAGGGGAATCTCACGGGTTGGCGATTGGCTGGAACAGCCTACCAGAGATTAGTGCTTGTACTCTCTGTGCATCTTATCTCGCCTGAGCGGGACGCGGAGACCAAGTATGAAATATGGATCCCATCTCACTAAAAGAGTTCTACTCTTTCGGGCTGTTTTGCTGGATTTTTCAGCCAGATAAAATAGTGAGAAAAAGAATCATTCTTAAGTCCTGATTGATTCTTAACATTGATACTGACCTTGCTGTTCTTGCATTGTTGTAGATACCTGCAGCAACGAACACCATGAGCTTCAATGTGCGATCCCTACTGAAAAGGGAGAAGTTTGCTGGGCCGAACTTCTCAGACTGGTACGGACACCTTAAGATTGTTCTTAAGGCAGAGAGGAAACTGTATGTCCTCGAGACGGCTATACCGCCTCAGCCCGCTCCGAACGCCGCAAGGGCGGTTCGGGAAGCTTATGAAAAGCACGTCACTGATAGCATTGATGTCGCTTGCCTGATGCTAGCGTCTATGATGCCACCGCTGCAGCGTCAGCATGAGGATATGTCGGCTATAGAGATTATAGCGAACCTCAAGATGCTGTATGCTGCACAGGCGAGGACAGAACGCTATAATCTGACAAAGCTGTTCTTCCAGAGCAAACTGGCTGAAGGGAGCCCAGTGGGAGCTCACGTGCTCAAGATGATTGGGCACAAGGAGGCTCTAGAGAAACTGGGGCATACCATCAATCAGGAGCTTGCTGTAGACATTATTCTGCAGTCTCTCCCGCCCTCTTTCGATGCGTTCATCATTAACTTTAATATGAACAAAATCGACTGTACTCCGGCAGAGCTGCTGAATATGCTCTTGACTACTGAGGAGACTCTGAAGGGAAAGCCTTCGACCTCTGTCTTAATGGTTCCTTCTAGGAACAAGAAGAAGGGGAAGAAGGGCAAGGCCCCTGTCAAGAGTTATAGCAAGGCTCTGAAGCAAAAAGTTAAGCGGTCAAAGGAATACAGATGTTTCCACTGTGGCCAGCTGGGTCACTGGAAAAAGGACTGTAAAGCGCTCCAAGGAGATAAGAGGGGAAGCTTTGCTTCTGGCTCAGGTATTTATGTGACGGAAGTCATGATATCCTCTTCTTCTATTTCATGGTTGTTGGACACTGCATGTGGAGTTCACATTTGTTCAAATGTACAGGAACTCAAGAGAAGAAGACAGGTGGGACAGCATGAGTTGGACCTACGAGTTGGAAACGGGGCACGGGTTGCTGCTGTTGCTGTAGGAGACTATTTCATCTCATTACCATCTGGACTTGTATTAGAACTAAACAGTTGTTACTTTGTTCCCAGCATTACTAAAAATATTATCTCCATTCCTACTCTTGTCAGGAAGGGATTTTCCTTTGAATGCAATATTTCAAAGTGTGTTCTTTCTTTAGATAATATTGTTTATGCTACTGGTTCAATTAACAATGGGTTATTCATGTTGGACATGGAATGTTCTATACAAAATATTGATATTAAGAAAGCCAAGTATGCTGATGACAGCACGTTGTTATGGCATAGTCGTTTAGGCCATATTAACGAGAAACGCATTAAGCGGTTGCATGATAATGGACTGCTGGGATCATTCTCCTTTGAGGGGATTGATACATGCAAAGCTTGTTTAATGGGTAAAATGACGAAGTCACCTTTTCCTCATAAAGGTCAAAGGGCTTTAGGTTTACTTGACCTTATACACAGTGATGTGTGTGGGCCATTTAGTAAACATGCCAGAGGTGGCTATCTTTACTTCATTACCTTTACTGATGATTTCAGTAGGTATGGTTATGTCTGTCTGATGAGACATAAAAGTGAATCTTTTGACAAGTTCAAAGACTTCAAGAATGAAGTACAGAATCAGTTAGGCCGAAATATCAAGGCACTTCGTTCTGATCGAGGTGGTGAATACCTAAGTCGAGAGTTTATAGACTATCTAAAGGAGTGTGGGATTATCTCACAGCTCACTCCGCCAGGAACACCGCAATGGAATGGTGTGTCCGAGAGGAGAAATAGAACGTTACTTGATATGGTTCGTTCTATGATGAGTCAGGCTACTCTTCCATATTCCTTTTGGGGATTTGCACTGGAGACAGCTGCAAAGGTACTAAACCGAGTGCCATCCAAGGCAGTTTCTAAGACGCCATATGAGTTAGGGTATGGGAAACAGCCGAGCTTGACATTTATCAGGATCTGGGGCTGCGAGGCTTATGTCAAAAAGCTCGCCTCTGGGAAACTAGAGAGCAGATCTGAAAAATGTATCTTTGTCGGTTACCCTAAGGAAACTAAGGGTTATTATTTCTACGATCCCAAAGAGAACAAGGTATTTGTTGCTCGAACGGCCATATTTCTTGAGAAGGAGTTTCTTCTGCAAGAGGCCAGTGGGAGAGAAATAAAGCTGGATGAGAATCCAGAGGAAGGACAAAGTGCTCAAGCACAGTTGGATGAGCCTGAGCCGGTGGATCAGGTTATTGAACAACCTGAGGCTCAGACATCACGGGAACCGCGAAGATCGGGAAGGATCCGTCGACAGCCTGAGCGCTATGACGGAGTCTACATCATTGATAATGATGAACCCCTTACTTATGTGGATGCGGTCAGTGGACCGGATTCAGCGAGATGGCTTGAAGCTATGCGCGCCGAGATGGACTCCATGTCAGATAACCAAGTCTGGGATTTGGTTGATCCGCCTCCGGGAGTTATCCCTATAGGCTGTAAATGGATCTTCAAGAAGAAGATTGACATGGATGGTAACGTGGTTACCTATAAAGGCAGGCTAGTTGCGAAAGGTTTCAAACAAATCTACGGAATAGATTATGATGAAACTTTCTCACCTGTAGCCATGTTTAAGTCTATTCGGATTCTTTTCGCGATAGCAGCATATTACGATTATGAGATCTGGCAAATGGATGTGAAGACAGCTTTCCTTAATGGAAATCTGGAAGAGGATGTGTATATGACACAACCTGAAGGTTTCACTAATCCATCAGATCGTCATAAGATATGCAAATTAAAGAAGTCTATTTATGGACTTAAACAAGCATCGAGAAGCTGGAATATTCGTTTTAATGAATCAGTCAGTGAATTTGGTTTCATCAAGAACGAGGATGACCCGTGTGTATATAAGAGGTTTAGTGGGAGCGTGATTACTTTCCTAGTCCTCTACGTCGATGACATCTTGATCATTGGAAATGACATTCCTGAAATGCATGCGGTTAAGGCATGGTTAAGGAAATGTTTCCAGATGAAAGATTTAGGAGAAGCAGCCTATGTATTAGGTATGAAGATCTACAGGGATAGATCTAAGAGGCTTCTCGGGCTGTGCCAGAGTACTTACATCGATAAAGTCCTGGAAAGATTTCATTTAGAGAATTCTAAAAGAGGATATCTTCCAGTCAGACATGGTCTGAATCTTTCAAAGAGTCAGTGTCCACAAACACAGACTGAGAAAGATGAAATGGACAATACGTCTTATGCTTCGGCTATTGGATCCATTATGTATGCGATGTTGTGTACTCGCCCAGACGTCGCTTACGGGTTAAGCGTGACCAGTCGGTTCCAAAGTAATCCAGGTATGGCGCACTGGGTTGCGGTCAAGAACATTTTAAAATATCTGCGGAGGACCAAAGATATGTTCTTGGTATATGGTGGTCAGGAAGAACTCAGTATTGAAGGATATACTGACGCTTCGTTCCAGTCTGACCAGGATGATTTCCGATCGCAATCAGGCTATGTTTTTAGCTTGAATGGAGGAGCGGTGGTGTGGAAGAGTTTCAAACAGTCAACTGTTGCTGATTCCACAACTGAAGCCGAGTATGTTGCAGCCTCGGAAGCATCCAAGGAGGCAGTATGGATTCGTAAGTTCGTGAGAGAACTTGGTGTTGTTCCTTCGAGTGCAGATCCTTTGGTTATCTTTTGTGATAACACTGGAGCAATCGCACAAGCAAAGGAACCACGGTCGCACCAGAAGTCCAAGCACATACAGAGACGGTTTCATTTGATCAGGGAGATCATTGATCGTGGCGAGATCAAAGTCTGCAAGGTTCATACAGATGACAATCTGGCAGACCCGCTTACTAAGCCTCTGGCGCAGCAGAAGCATGAGAAGCACTGTAATAATATGGGTTTGAGATTTCTCAACCATTAGATTAAGTGCAAGTGGGAGATTGTTGGGGTATGCCCTTAAGGCTAATGTTTGAGGCCTTGGGATTGTATCAGTATCATGTAATAAACTCTTATGTTTATAAAGGCATGGTTGTTATTCAGTTTGTTACATTATCTGCTGCAATAAGTGTACTTCTGAATAATGTCTCAAAGCTGTTCAGCTGGGCTGACATGCTGTGAAGTCCTTAGTCGAGATATCTTGGTGAACATGAGACAGCCTTGATATGATTGAGACTAATATGTGCTCTAATCTTATAGGATGCTTCGAGCATGGAATAAGATGTAGACTCATGGGTACATTGGATGTACTGGACAGACCCTACTAGGATATTCAATTGCTTGTCACAATGTGAATAATCCTTGAATGTAACAAGTGGCACATTTCCTCTGACTTGAGATCACTTGTGTTTCTAAATGATGATTGCCATTGTTTTGAGGTAGTTCAATATCATTTGAAACATAAGGGTTATAGACTATCTTGGATGGTGAGCTTGAGTCAGGTTAGGGCATTAGTGATAGACAAAGGATTGCCGTCTCTATAATTGGAGTGTGGTGTTCTAAAGGGGCCCCCTGGATGAGATGATTGAGAAAGTGTATGGCCATACCCAGGTGACTGTGTTCATCTGTTCTAATCATGCTCATCATATTGGAGCTACAAGCTTGACACGCTTGTCCAATAAGAACATCTAGTGGCAAAGGAAATATGCATGCCTTGTGAATTGGATTCACACTTGTGCTGTAGTTTGGGTGTAGTCTTGGAAGACTCTTTCCTTTATATCGGGAGACAGTGATGTGTTGCTAGATACTCCTCACTGATCGTGATAACGTAAGTTATCGTTACCGACATTTAGAGGAAACCCTTAGGGTCGCACAATTTGATGATATGGCTTACTTAAGTCAGATCGTGTGGACTGAATTGTTTGAGTTCAGTTTAAAGGGATTTACTCCCTGAATAAAAGTGAGATCTGGTCTAATCATGTTTGATTGATTAGGGCTTGAGATCGGTAAGCTTCGATCGAGAGAATAGATGCTAGATCGGTCAGATCAAGAGCATTAAGAGATCAACGGTCAGATCTTAGGCCTCAGTGGTTTATTATGATCTGGACTAATTGCTTGGTTTATTTGGTTGTTGAACCAAATCGATTTGAACCAGCTCATTGTTGGGTCCCCTTCAAGGGGGAGCGAAACCCAAAGGTGGCGCAAGCAACCTTATTCTTATGTTTTAGCAGCGGAAGTAGGGTTTCATGAGGATCGGATGCTATACATTCATATGATCAACTTTTAAGAAGCATGAAGATCGAAAGAAGATCATACCGAAGCCATGTGTTGGATGGCGTCAAGGAAGAAGAGATTCGAATGAAACTCCTCCAAAAGGTGCGCACACAAGGTGATGCCGCCTACTCCTTGAGATCCTTGTGCTAGCAAGGTGCTTCAAGGGTCTTTGATCGAATCAAAGGGATGAGATGTCTTCTCCCACTTGGCCGAGACCTCTCCAAGACGTGAAGGAAGTTTTTTTTCCCAAGCAAGAGCGTCGAGAGTAAGCGTCAAAAACGTATTGGCGTTCTCAAGAGGTGGCGCATGAAGACTTACCAAAAATAGCAAGTCATGAAGAGCATGCGCCCACATCTTCATAACCGACAATAACGCTTCAAGATTGAACCATGCGTTCATTGTCTTGAACCGGTTCAATCTAATTGACCCAACTCAATTTGGTTCAAAGACCAAATCAAAACAGCCCAAGCCATGGTCTAGATTTCTCTGAACCAAATGGTTCAAAATCTAACCGTTCATCTCTGGATGCTCCCGATCTCACCGATCTAGCATCAATACTCTCGATCGAAGCTTACCGATCTCAAGCCCTAATCAATCAAACATGATCAGACCAGATCTCACTTACAATCAGAGTTTAAATCCCTTTAAACTGAACTCAAACATTTCAGTCCACACGATCTGACTTAAGTAAGCCATATCATCAAATTGTGCGACCCTAAGGGTTTCCTTTAAATGTCGGTAACGATAACTTACGTTATCACGATCAGTGAGGGGTATCTAGCAACACATCACTGTCTCCCGATATAAAGGAAAGAGTCTTCCAAGACTACACCCAAACCACAGCACAAGTGTGAATCCACTTCACAAGGCATACATGTTTCCTTTGCCACTGGATGTTCTTATTGGATAAGCATGTCAAGCCTGTAACTCCAATACGATGAGCATGATTAGATCAGATGAACACAGTCATCTGGGTATGGCCATACACTTTCTCAATCATCTCATCAAGGGGGGCCCTTTAGAACATCACACTCCTTAAACAAGGAGACGGCAATCCTTTATCTATCACTAGTGCCCTAACCTGACTCAAGCTCACCATCCAAGATAGTCTATAATCATTATGTTTCAAATGATATTGAACTACCTCAAAACAATGACAATCATCATTTAGAAACACAAGTGATCTCAAGTCAGAGGAAATGTGCCACTTGATACAATCAAGGAATATTCACATTGTGACAAGCAATTGAATATCCTAGTAGGGTCTGTCCAGTACATCCAATGTACCCATGAGTCTACATCTTATTCCATGCTCGAAGCATCCTATAAGATTATAACACATACTAGTCTTAACCATATCAAGGCTGTCTCATGTTCACCAAGATACATCGACTAAGGACATATAGCATGTCAGCCTAGCTGAACAGCATTGAGACATTATTCAGAAGTATATCTATTGCAGCAGATAATATAACAAACTGAATAATAACCATGCCTTTATAAACATAAGAGTTTATTACATGATACTGATACAATCCTTAGGCCTCAAACATTAGCCTTAAGGGCATACCCCAACACTCATTGGATGAGCGCATGGTTCAGGTGGTGAGGCATTTGCGATTGGGGTAATGCATGGTCGCATGAACGTTTGGACTTTGCTATTTTTAGATAGCATGTTCTCAAACGTGTCCATGATCTCACGTCGCCTCTCTCTCACCTCTTCACGCCTTTGTCGCCTCCTTGGTTTTCTTTGGAGAAGCATTCTCGTGTGAAAAAGCTAAGATGACAAGAGGAGAAAGTTTCGCCAAGCAAGGAGATCATCTTCCCTCCCATTCGATCAAGACCTCTTGGAACCTTGCTAGCACAAGGAGCACCAAAAGAGAAAGCGACATCATCTTGTGTGTGACGATTTGGAGGAGACCTCTTTTGTTCTCTTGCTTCCAAGGCGACATCCTTCATATGGCTTCGGTATGAATTCCTTTTCTGTTGTTAAAGTTGATCATAATACATGCTATCCGATCTTAGGAAACCCTAGATTCCGCCCATGCAAGTTTTGTTTAGCGTATGTTTTAGGGTTTCGCCCCTTGTAGGGGACCTTCAGGTAGACCCACCTCCGTGCAATTCCCAAACAAGGAATTCTCGGATGGATGTCTTGGGCACACAAAGGGTTGGTCCAAGAAAGAGATACCCATCCCTAAGGGTGTAGAGAGGGTGACTTAATGGATCTTGACTAAGGTCAGCATATAAGGTAGAAAAATCAGGACATTCAAGATAAGCATCTTTCATGGAATCAAAGCAAGTAACTTCAACATGCATTTTGTTCAAAAGTAAAATTACTCTACTGAGGGCATCTGCTACTTTATTCTCAGATCCTGATTTATGTCTAAGCACAAAAGTGTATTGTTGTAAGTATTTGACCCACTTAGCATGCCTTGAGTTTAACTTCTTCTGAGCACTTAGATAGGAGAGGGCCTGGTGGTCACTATTAAGAGTAAACTCCCTATGGATGAGATAATGTCTCTAATAGCTTATGGCCTGAACTACAGCATAAAACTCTTTGTCATAGGTAGAGTATTTTTGTTTTGCCTCGTTGAGTTTTTCACTAAAGAAGGCTATGGGATGACCTTCTTGGCTTAGGGTTCCCCCTATGCCAACTCCAGAGGCGTTACAATCTACCTCAAAGACTTTATTGAAGTCAAGAAGTCTAAGGACCGGGGCAGTGGTCATCTTATCCTTAAGTTCTTGGAAGGCTTTGCTAGCAGATTTAGTCCAGGAGAATTCACCTTGTTTTAGGCAACTAGTGATAGGTGCCACTATAGAGCTGAAGTTCCTTATGAATCTCCTATAGAAGGTAGCTAGGCCATGGAAGCTTCTGACTTCAGTGATGGTCTTAGGTTCAGGCCAGTCTATGATGGCTTGGATCTTGGATGGGTCGGCTTGAAGGCCATGCTCAGACACTATGAATCCTAAGAAGATCACACTATGGGACAAGAAGGAGCACTTCTTGAGATTGATATAGAGTTGCTCTTCCTTAAGAAGGTCAAGGGTCTTCCTAAGGTGCTCTAGGTGTTCCTCTTTAGTCTTACTATAGATGAGTATATCATCAAAGTAGACTACCAGGAATCTTCCAATGAAAGGCTTTAAGACTTGGGTCATGAGTCTCATGAATGTGGAAGGAGCATTAGTCAAGCCAAAAGGCATGACTAACCATTCATAGAGACCATCCTTGGTCTTGAAAGCTGTTTTCCATTCATCACCTTGCCTTATCCTGACCTGGTGGTATCCACTTCTTAAGTCAAGCTTGCTAAACCACTTAGAGCCAACTAACATGTCTAGCATGTCATCAAGTCTAGGAATAGGAAACCTATACTTGACTGTGATTTTGTTTATGGCTTTGCAGTCTATACACATGCGCCAACTGCCATCCTTTTTAGGGGTGAGCAGAGCAGGCACGACGCATGGGCTAAGACTTTCTCTGATGTGTCCTTTCTCTAATAGGTCATCTACTTGCCTCTTAAGTTCTTGATGCTCGGTGGGGTTCATTGATGTAGGGGGGGGATAAACACAAGACAAAGTACATGCAAACAATGCTTTTGCAAAATAGTTTTTTTGTATTTTATAATAAAGTCGGAATTACTTCTAACGGAGTTGGAAAATATTTTTGGTATTTTATAAGTAGAGAAATCGAAAAACTAAGTTACTTTAAACTAGGAATTTGAAAGACACTTAATCTATGAAATGAAATTACTAGCAGGAATACTCACAGTGCGACCCTTGAGAATAGAAGGATCGTGACGTCCCGGTCTTCAACGGTCCTACTCTGATGGAAGAAGTTGCATCATTACAAGCAAACATAGACAAACGAGATCCGCACATACCACGGATTCATATTACAAACCAAGAACTAAGGGGGAGGTTAAGCCTCACAAATTCCCTTAACACTTTAACTACAGAGAGTGGGGGAAGAAGAGGGGAAAGTGATTTGCGCCAAGATGATCTTCCAAACCTTGCGTTTCCCTACAACAATTAACTTTGATTAGTGTAGAAACAAGCTCTAGAAATCAAAGAGGGGAGAGGTGAAAGAACTTAGCCGATTAGGAATCTTGATGATGTTGCTCTTCATGCTAGCCGAAAGTGAAGGATCCTTTGGAGATCTTTGTTGTTTGCTGAGATCAAAGGATGAGGGAACTTCCTTAGAGTCTCGCCAAGGTGTGCAAATCCTTCAAGGGTGAATGCGTTGAGGGCTTGAGAACAAGGGGGAGAAGGGAAAGGGCTCGGCCCTTTAGAGGAGAGGGGGAGATAGAACAACTTAGGCGACACAAGCACCAATGCTAACACAAGGTTTTTTTCATCTAGGCAACTACTCGACAATGAAGAGATGGTTACAATTTATAGGCTCAACAAGCCATGGGCAAGTGTGACAATTCACCCTAGGCGCAATCACAAGTTTATGGAAGAAATTAATGCTCAATTAAAACATTTCCTTTGTCAATTTTGAATTTCGAATTCTTTCTTTGATGGAGCTTCCTTGTGGCCGAATTCTCTCAAGCTCCTTCCTTGTTTGCTTGGATGAAAGGGCGCCCATTTTGAATTTTGAAAAGCCTTCCTTCAAGAGCTTGGGCGGCTAGAGTTTTCCAAAGTTGGTTCCACAAATTGGGGATCTAGATGGTGATCCCTTGATTTGTGGATCTTGATTGATCCTTGATGGCTAGGCGCATTGAAGGCTCCTCCTTTGGTAAGTTGTGGGCTGGTTCTTCAATTTCGAATTCTCCCTCTTATTAGGTGGCGCCTTGGGTTGATTTGGAAGGTGAGGTTGCATTCAAGTCGAGCTCCTTCAACTTGAAGTCTCTAGTCAAGTGTTGAAGTGCTTCTTTCCATAATTGGGGCTTTACTTGAGTGGCTTAGCTTGAGCTTCCTAGCTTCCCTTGAGCTGGGCTTTAACCTGCCCAATTATTGACACAAAAACCAGTAGACTATTCTAGGAGATAATGCATGTCCTGATAAGGAAACTATAGGGTGCCCTAGGGCTTATTCAAAGCAAATTGGAAGAGTGCAAATAAGGAAAGAGGGTGGCCTAGGAGGGAAGGCCATATCTGATGGGCTTCCTCCTAACCCTTCTAGACCTTCTAGGGGCAGGGTTGGTCTCTCCATCATTTCTCCCCGGGTGGGAAGAATTCTCCTCTAGAGAATTATCCTTGTACCCTTGGAGTAACTCTGGAGCGGCCTGTGCCAACTCACTTTCGGGAAGCCACGCCTCCTCACCCGACGTAAACTTAACACGATAAAATACTTGTACCTCGTCCGGGGTGAGTCGGGTCTGATCCTCAAGTATGCTCTGTGGCTCGAGCCTGTCAGTCAACTCCTCAATGAGCACCGGCTCCTCATAGCGTGTGAGATCCTCCACGTTGACAGTAGTGGGGATCCCCAAATCCGGTGGAAGATCCAAGACGTAGGCATTATCATTGATCCTTTCCACAATGGTGAAGGGCCCGAGTCCCTTTGCGTCCAACTTGCGGCCAGATCCATGGATGCGCTCCTCCCTGACCCGCAGTATAACCTGTTCACCTACAGAAAATTTCCTTTCTCGGCGTTTCTTGTTAGCACCCTTGTGATAGGAATTAACAGCATCAAGCATTTGGCAATGTATTTCGTGATGCAAGTGGGACATGTGAGTAGCAAAATCTTTAGCAGACATAGAAATATGAGAGTGCCTAGGTAAAGGAAATAAATCAACAGGTTTTCTAGGCTGGTACCCTAAATTGGCTTGAAAAGGGGACAATCCCGTGGTTTTGTTGACAACACTATTGTAGGAGAACTCGGCAATGGGTAATAGCTTATCCCATGTGCCTGAGTGCTCTCCTACCAAACTCCTCAAAATGCTCCCAAGTGATCGATTGACCACTTCGGTCTGCCCATCCGTCTGAGGATGATAGGCTGTGGAGAATTTGAGTTTGGTTCCCAACATAGCCCACAGGGTTTTCCAGAAATGTCCCACAAACCTGGAATCCCTATCAGAAACGATTGTCAGAGGGGTACCTCTATGTTTAACAACCTCTTTAAAGAATAACCTAGCTACATGTGATGCATCTAGTTTTGTAGCAAGGTATAAAGTGTGCCATCTTGGTAAACCTATCCACTACAACAAAAATAGAGTCATGTTTGGAGGGAGTCCTTGGTAAAACTAAGATGAAATCCATGCTAAGGTCCTGCCAGGGTGCTTGGGGAATGGGTAGGGGTGTGTACAGACCAAAGTTATGTTTCTCGGTTTTTCTTGTCTGACAGGTCCTACAATGTTTGACAACCTTAGCTACATCCCTATAGAGGTTCGGCCATAAGAACCGTTCCTCCACTAAGGCTTGAGTTTTGTCCCGACCATGGTGCCCGGCAGACCCTCCTCCGTGGATCTCCCAAATAAGGAAGTCTCGGATTGAGGTCTTGGGAACACACAGCTTTGGCCCAAGAAACAAAAACTCATCCCTTAGGGTATAGAGGGGATGACTCAAAGGGTCTATGCTAAGCTCAGAATATATCCTAGAAAAATCAGAACATTCTAAATATTCATGCTTCATGCGATCAAATCCAACTACTTCAACAGATAATTTTTGCACAAGTAAAGTTACTCTACTTAAAGCATCAGCAACTTTATTTTCAATCCCAGACTTATGCTTCAAAACAAAGGTGTACTGTTGAAGGTATTCTACCCATTTGGCATGTCTAGCATTTAATTTCTTTTGAGCACTTAAAAAAGATAAAGCCTGGTGGTCACTATTCAAAATAAATTCATTGTGTATTAGATAGTGTCTCCAGTGCCTTAAAGATTGAACTACAGCATAGAATTCCTTATCATAGGTGGTATATCTTTGTTTAGCCTCATTTAATTTCTCACTAAAGTAGGCTATGGGATGACCTTCCTGACTAAGGGTACCTCCTATTCCTACTCCTGAGGCATCACAGTCCACTATGAAAACCTTGGAGAAGTCAGGTAATCTTAGGACTGGGGCAGTGGTCATTCTAGCTTTAAGTTCCTCAAAAGCTCTACTAGCAGACTTAGGCCAACTGAACTCACCTAGTTTCATACAATTGGTTATAGGGGCTACTATGGTGCTAAAGTTTCTAATGAATCTTCTATAGAAGGCAGCTAGACCATGGAAGCTCCTAATCTCAGTCAAAGTTTTGGGTTCAGGCCAGTCTAAGATGGCTTGGATCTTGCTAGGGTCAGCTTGAAGTCCTTGGTCAGACACTATGAATCCTAGGAAGACAACCCTAGGGGAGAGGAAAGAACACTTCTTCAAGTTAAGATATAACTTTTCTTCCTTAAGTAAATCTAGGGTTTTCCTAAGGTGTTCCATGTGTTCTTCTTGGGTCTTGCTATAGATTAGGATGTCATCAAAGTAAACTACTAAGAATCTTCCTATATAAGGCTTCAAGACTTGGTTCATTAATCTCATAAAAGTTGAGGGGGCATTAGAGAGACCAAAGGGCATGACTAGCCATTCATACAAACCATCCTTAGTCTTAAAAGCTGTCTTCCACTCATCCCCAAGTCTTATCCTAACTTGGTGGTATCCACTTCTAAGGTCTAGCTTGCAAAACCACTTAGAACCTACCAGCATGTCAAGCAGGTCGTCTAATCTCGGGATGGGAAATCTATATTTGATGGTTATCCTGTTCATTGCCCTACAGTCTATACACATGCGCCAGCTTCCATCCTTCTTTGGGGTAAGAAGGGCGGGGACTGCACATGGGCTTAGGCTTTCCCTAATGAAACCCTTGTCTAAAAGTTCATCTACTTGCCTCTTGAGCTCTTGATGCTCAGTGGGGTTCATCCTATAGTGGGGTAAGTGTGGGAGAGTAGAACCCGGGACAAGGTCTATGGCATGTTGGATTTCTCTAAGGGGAGGTAATCCATTGGGAAGTTCATCTCTAGTGAGCTCAGAGTACCCTGAGAGTAGGGTCTCAACTTCTAGGGGTATGGGTGACTCCTCATCTAAGTTGGTTTCCTTAATGACTAGGGAGTACACTTGTTTGGACTCTAAGCAGTCTTGGGTAAAGGCATGGGGCCTTATGAGTTGGATGGTAGGTTTGGGTTCCTTAGGTTCTTCTATCCTACCCTTATTGGTGGAAGCCTTAAGTTCCTTAGGCATGGACGGCTTCAGTTTGATCTTTTGCCCATCATGGCTAAAGACATAGGTGTTAGTCCGACCGTAGTGGATAACATCCATGTCAAATAACCACGGGCGACCGAGTAAGACTTGGGCGACATCCATGGTTATGACATCACACCAAATCTTGCCTTGGTAGACGGCAAACTGAAGGGGCACTAAGCACCTATGGGTGACTGGGACACTAGACTGATTGACCCAGGATATACTATAGGGATTAGGGTGCGGTTCTGCCTTAAGGTTGAATTTCACTAAGGCTGTGTGAGAGACCGCGTTTAGACTACTTCCCCCATCTATCACTACTTTGCACATGTTGCCATTGCATTTCGTGTAGGTGTGGAAAATACTAGTCCTACGCCAGTCCTCAGTTGGGGTAGGTTTGATCAGGGTGCACCTAACCACTCCTATGGTGTCTTGGGTTTGCTCTTCACCACTATCATATATTAACTCTTCACAAATCATACATCCAGAATCAGGGTTATGGGTTTCTTCATGATTTGCCTCATAAGTTTCCTCATGTTTATCTTCACCTAAGTATAGGACTCTCTTCGGGCAGTCTTTCATATAGTGTCCTACTTGGTGGCAAGCATGGTAAGTGACTCTAGGTTCTTGGACAGTCCTAGGTCTAGAGGGTGTTGATGTTGGGGCTTTGGGTTGGGAGCTTGAGGGGTTTGATGTCGGTGTCTTAGGATAAGTTTTAGGGGAACTAAATTCTCTCCTAAAAGCTCTCTTTAAGTTCTCTTCTACCTCTAAGGCTCTTTGGTAGGCAATCTCTCTAGACTCTATTTGGAAATAGGTCATTCCTCTCTTGATCTCGGGTCTAAGTCCATTCTTGTACCTGCTAAGGGAGACATGGGATTCTTCATGGATGCCACTCCTCAAAAGAAGCTCATCAAACCTAGTGGTGTAGTCGGTGACAGATTGGCTACCTTGGACTAGGCTCATGGCTTCATCAATTATTTTGAGTTGGAAGTAGGGAGGGACATATTTTTCCCTAAGTTTGTCTCGCATTTCTTCCCATCTCTCAATAGGAGGGCGCCTCAACAATTCTTGGTTCCTCTCTACACTTGTCCAATATAACCTAGCAGTACCTTCTAAGAGACAACGGGTGAACCTAACCTTAGATCGACTAGGCATCATGCTCCAGTCAAAATATCGTTCGAGTTTGTTAACCCAATCTAAGAACTCTCTAGGGTCAAGGGAACCACTAAAGGTTGGGGGTGTGAGTTTGATGTTGCGTTGCACATCATCCTCCCTAGGTCTGTGGTAGGGTTGAGCACGTGGTTCATCCCATTCAGGATCTTGGTCTTCCCTAGGAAGATTTCTATTGTTTTGAGTGGGTGGTTCTAGGATGGGTCCATTTGAGGTGTGACTAGGAGTTCTAGAGCCTCTATGATTTTCTAAATCATTAATCCTAGTGTCCATTTGGTCAAACCTCTCCATCATCATTTGATATATCCTATCAAGCTTGTCAGGTTCAGTTTCAGGGTGGTTACTGTAGTTTGCACCAGATCTAGTAGTCATTGTGGTAGTAGTTTTGAAAATAAGGCTACTAAGAGTAATATGATAAGTATAGTAGCAGATTATGAAAACCACTTCTTTAAAACACCTAGGTCCAAGAAAAGTCTTAGAAGTTGAAAATTAGTTTTTGAGGCTAAAAATCTATTCTAAGATAGGCTCTGATACCAACTGATGTAGGGGGGATAAACACAAGAGAAAGTACATGCAAACAACGCTTTTGCAAAATAGTTTTTTTGTATTTTATAATAAAGTCGGAATTACTTCTAACGGAGTTGGAAAATATTTTTGGTATTTTATAAGTAGAGAAATCGAAAAACTAAGTTACTTTAAACTAGGAATTTGAAAGACACTTAATCTATGAAATGAAATTACTAGCAGGAATACTCACAGTGCGACCCTTGAGAATAGAAGGATCGTGACGTCCCGGTCTTCAACGGTCCTACTCTGATGGAAGAAGTTGCATCATTACAAGCAAACATAGACAAACGAGATCCGCACATACCACGGATTCATATTACAAACCAAGAACTAAGGGGGAGGTTAAGCCTCACAAATTCCCTTAACACTTTAACTAAAGAGAGTGGGGGAAGAAGAGGGGAAAGTGATTTGCGCCAAGATGATCTTCCAAGCCTTGCATTTCCCTACAACAATTAACTTTGATTAGTGTAGAAACAAGCTCTAGAAATCAAAGAGGGGAGAGGTGAAAGAACTTAGCCGATTAGGAGTCTTGTTGATGTTGCTCTTCATGCTAGCCGAAAGTGAAGGATCCTTTGGAGATCTTTGTTGTTTGCCGAGATCAAAGGATGAGGGAACTTCCTTAGATTCTCGCCAAGGTGTGCAAATCCTTCAAGGGTGAATGCGTTGAGGGCTTGAGAACAAGGGGGAGAAGGGAAAGGGCTCGGCCCTTTAGAGGAGAGGGGGAGATAGAACAACTTAGGCGACACAAGCACCAATGCTAACACAAGGTTTTTTTCATCTAGGCAACTACTCGACAATGAAGAGATGGTTACAATTTATAGGCTCAACAAGCCATGGGCAAGGGTGACAATTCACCCTAGGCGCAATCACAAGTTTATGGAAGAAATTAATGCTCAATTAAAACATTTCCTTTGTCAATTTTGAATTTTGAATTCTTTCTTTGATGGAGCTTCCTTGTGGCCGAATTCTCTCAAGCTCCTTCCTTGTTTGCTTGGATGAAAGGGCGCCCATTTTGAATTTTGAAAAGCCTTCCTTCAAGAGCTTGGGCGGCTAGAGTTTTCCAAAGTTGGTTCCACAAATTGGGGATCTAGATGGTGATCCCTTGATTTGTGGATCTTGATTGATCCTTGATGGCTAGGCGCATTGAAGGCTCCTCCTTTGGTAAGTTGTGAGCTGGTTCCTCAATTTCGAATTCTCCCTCTTATTAGGTGGCGCCTTGGGTTGATTTGGAAGGTGAGGTTGCATTCAAGTCGAGCTCCTTCAACTTGAAGTCTCTAGTCAAGTGTTGAAGTGCTTCTTTCCATAATTGGGGCTTTACTTGAGTGGCTTAGCTTGAGCTTCCTAGCTTCCCTTGAGCTGGGCTTTAACCTGTCCAATTATTGACACAAAAACCAGTAGACTATTCTAGGAGATAATGCATGTCCTGATAAGGAAACTATAGGGTGCCCTAGGGCTTATTCAAAGCAAATTGGAAAAGTGCAAATAAGGAAAGAGGGTGGCCTAGGAGGGAAGGCCATATCTGATGGGCTTCCTCCTAACCCTTCCAGACCTTCTAGGGGTAGGGTTGGTCTCTCCATCATTCATCCTATAGTGGGGCAGATTGGGTAGGGTTGAACTTGGGACAAGATCTATTGCATGTTGGATGTCCCTAAGAGGTGGAAGTCCTGTGGGTAGTTCTTCAGGGGTAAGCTCACTATATTGTTCTAAGAGGGCTTCTACTTCAGGGGGTGGCTTACTTTTTTCTTCTTGGTTGACTTCCTTGAGGACTAAGGTAAATAAAGGTTGATCAGGCCTATAATCCTTAGGTCTCATGAGCTGAAGGGTTGGTTGTATGGTTTTGGTCTCTTCTATTTTTCCCTTATTGGTTGAGGTTTTAAGCTCTCTTGGCATAGAAGGTTTCAGTTTGATCTTTTGACCTGAATGACTAAAGACATAGGTATTAGTCCGACCGTAGTGGACTACATCCATGTCATATAGCCATGGTCTGCCTAGAAGGACTTGAGCGACGTCCATAGTGATGACGTCACACCAAATTTGTCCTTCATAGGTACCAAACTGTAAGGGAACTAGACTCCTATGGGTTACGGGCACACTAGACTGGTTGACCTAGGAGATGTTATAAGGGGTTGGGTGAGCTTCTATCTTAAGTTTAAACTTGGTAACAGCAGAGTGGGAGACAGCGTTGAGACTACTACCCCCATCTATCACTACTTTGCACATGTTTCCATTGCATTTCATGTAAGTATGGAAGATACTAGTTCTTCGCCAATCATCCGTGGGTGAGGGTTTGATCAGGGTACACCTAACAACTCCTAAGGTGTTTTGGGCAGGCTCCTCACTACTATCATATTCATTGTCTTCTAGGATTTGGCAGTCAGAATCTGGGTCATTAATGTCTTCAAGTCTAGGGGTTTGGTTTTCCTCACCTAAGTATAAGACCCGTTTAGGACAGTCTTTCATATAGTGTCCATATTGTTGGCAACCATGGCATTTGACCCTAGATGGTTCTGGATTACTAGAGGGCTTGGGTTTAGGAGTACTAGAGCTTTGGGGTTGGGTTGGTCTAGGACTTGGTCTAGAGGCACTAAACTCTTTCCTAAAGGCAACCTTAAGTTCTTGCTCAATCTCCTTGGCTCTAAGATGGGTAACCTCTATGGAGTCTATCTGGTAGTAGGTAAGGCCCTTTCTAATCTCAGATCGGAGACCATTTTTATACCTGCTAAGGGTGAATAGAGGGTTTTCTCCTGGGTTTCCCCTAAGGAGGAATTCCTCAAAGCTAGCAGTGTATTGATCAACAGTCATAGATCCTTGGGTTAGGCTAGAGGCTTGGTCAAATAACTTACTCTGAAAATATGAGGGGATATATTTCAGTTTAAGTTGTTGGTGCATTTCTAGCCAAGTGTCTATGGGAGGTAGGTTGAGTCTCTCTTGGTTGTCCTCTATATTGGTCCAATACAACCTAGCATTTCCCTCAAGAAGGCACTTTGCAAGTCGGACTTTGCTGTGCTCAGGGATCATGCTCCACTCGAAATATTGCTCGAGCTTGGTTGTCCAGTCCAAGAAGTCTCGGGGTTCTAAAGAGCCATTGAAGGTTGGGGAAATGAGTTTGATGGCGCGGTGCACATCATCCTCCATAAATCTGGGTTGAGGTGGGGTTTGAATAGGAGGTCCATTCCACATAGTTGGTTGGTGGGTTCCCGCATGGTTTGGATTGGGGTATCCATTCCATGTTGGTTGAGGATGGGTTCCTACATGGTTTGGATTAGGATATCCATTCCACATAGGTTGGGTGCCTGCACGGGTTGGGGTTTGATGCCCGTTCCACGCAGGTGGTTGTTGGGTGTCTACATGATGAGGGCTAGGTGGTTCACTAGCATGATTAGAAGACCTTTCCCTAAAATCATGGAACTCAGTGGTAAGTTGGTTAAGGCTTCGGGTAAGGGTCCCTATTTGCTCAGTCAAGAACTCAAACTTCTCATTCATGGCAGTATGATCCATTGTGGGATTTTGTTCCTGTTGTTGGGTTTTAGACCGAGTTTGCATGGGTGTTTTGAAAAAATACAGGTTTTGAAAATAGAGCAAATGATAGATAAGTACGTAGTCAAGTTCTTTCAAACAACCTAATTCCAAAGACCGCTTAGAAGTAGAAAAATAAGTTTTTGAGGCTTAAAATTCTAGTCTAAGAGCCTAAGCTCTGATACCAAGCTAATGTAGGACGGGGAACTAAAACATTCAAACAACGCCTTTGAAAACTGGTTTTGTTAAATAGCTAAATAATAAGGAAACCCGAAGTTATGCTAACGAGGTTTGGGAAACTAATTTTTTTGTATTTTAAATATATAGGAAAACCCGAGTTTAAACTAAGAACTGTAAATAAGAATTACACTAGAAAACAGTAAATGCAGGAAGTAAGCTTACAGTGCAGCCCTTGAGAATCGAAGGGCTGTGCTTCCCGTTCTTCACCGGTCCTACTCTGATGGAAGCTGTAGGGTGGAGCTTACAAACATTCACAGAAAGATCTGTTGGTGTATATGCCCTAAGACCTAGTTTTGGTCCATTTATGTACTACTTGACTTTGATATTTATATATCATTCTGGCATTGTCGTTATCTATGTTTGTTTACATCTATGCATATGTACTAACATGATAATGTGATGGGGGCAGGGACCACAGGCCAAGAAGGCACAAGTGGAGTTTAAGAGTACCCTAGTCAAAGGCCTGGAGGTTCCTCTAATAAGCTAGCAAGCTCAATCAACAAAGCTAGCTCAATAAATAACCACTTCAAAAGGGCCCATGCGAAGCCCACTTATCAGGAATAATTTGCCACAAAAGAGGCCCAAGACTATTCCATGCGATCAACCAGCAATAAAATCAAGATGCAACTATTCTCATCACACAAATCTCGGAGTTCTTTACAGCCAACGCTCATCTCAGCACTTCATCTGGCGCACGCACGCTACAAACAAGGAAACGCTACAACATTCACATGCAGCCAGCAAAGGAAACATCAACGTCTCCCTCGCTTAGCCCACAAGGAAACTACAACGTTCACCCCGCAAACGTCCGCCTGCAATGTTTGCCGAAGTTTCACCTATATGTATCACTCGCTTGCATCCTTGTAACAGTAGATTTGTTGATTTTGTTGAATGGAAATGGTTTTTCGTTCTCAATCGGATGTCTCTGATTTTCTTCTCCTCTGAGGCGCTTGTGTCGCCTATCCTTCCCCTCACCTCCTTCTAGGGCTGAGTCCCTCCCTCTTCCCTTCTTCTCTACAAGTTTCTTCCTCACGAAATCACAAGCTTCTTCCTCACGAAACCAAATCAAACAAACACGTATCCCAGTTTCCAGAATTTCCAGAAACTCGTCACTTCGCCGCCGATCATCCACCGGCCGGATCTCTACAAGACTTCGGCCACCATCGTCCCTACCCCTGAGCAACCTCCAGCTGCCGGCATCCATCCATTTGCCACCTCGATCACCGGAATCGAAACTTCCTTTCGATCCCCTGTTCTTGCCCTGATTCTGCCCTACTTCCGTCTTCCAGCACCGTTATCCTTTGACAAGCCACCAATCCCTCTCAAACTCTGGCCACCACTTCGCCATCGTCAGAGGGACCTCCAACCGTAACAGGTCCGGCGATCGTGGACCACCGGACGAACGCCGGCCAACTCTGCTCTGCGCTCGTGTTTCCCTTGCTTCCGCCATGCTCTCGCCTCAGTTCCGCCTTTCATCGTCGCCCTCCTCCGTCCGGCCACCATTCCACCAGAACTCCAGCCACCTCTTCGCCATCACCACAGCAACTCCCAACTGTAACAGGTTCGGCGTCCGTGCATCACCGGCCGTCCGGCGAGGAGCCCTGTAACTCGAGCACCTTCCCCTGTTCCGACCATACAGCCACCTCCTTTCTGTAACTTCCCTGTTCCGATTGAAGATCCGTTGCTTCACCCCTATCAGCGCTCCCATGCCACCCTCACCTTCTCCATCACCTCCTGTTGTCAGAATTGCCGATGAACTCTCCAGTTCCAACATCTTCGACCGACCCCGCTTGCTTGTTCAGGGCTCTGTTTCCTGTTTCTTTGTTTTCTGTTTAGAAGTGATCTGACTAAGTTTCTTGTGGCAGGTTTTTAACATTCACGGACAGGCCTCTACTTCTCATCTTTGGATCTATCAGATAGATCAGATCCTCCTCTACAAGCTGGACGAGTTGCCCCAACTGAAACGACAATGGATCAACCACTGAAGCATAAGAAAATTTCATACCTGATTAACTCCTGCAAATTAATTTTATAAACTAATCTGATTAGTGTATTTTACGCAGGTACCTTAAGCAAGCGGTGCAACAAAGATCTTGAACTATGGTTTGATAATCTTGCACTTTCATTTGGACTAGTTGATGCAAGCCCAGGATCAACGGTTTAATCTAGCCGGCATTGCAAAATTTGCAATCTGAAACATTTCTGTGTAGTTTTAACTTACCGATCTGACTAGCTATATTGGTTGCACTAAATCTATATGCTCGAGTAGGAGTCTACTCTCCATTTTGATACACATGCAAAGAACTAATTTAGTTCTACAATACAGTTCATTTAGTTTGAATATTGAATGATTGGAACCCCCTCAATGACATTGCCACATTTGCTAAATAATAATTTTCTGAACTCCTGGAATTCTAGCTGTTTTCATGAATATGCTATTTTCTGAAAATTCAAAAATAAATGACTGAATTTTAATTTAGTAGTTTGTTGCCACACGCTTCCCCCCTACATCAGTTTGGTATCAGAGCAAAGGTTTGTGGGCAACTTTTGTCTGCCCGCTCGATCCTTTGTTTTGCTCATTGCATAAAAAAAATAAAAAAAAAATAAAAATGTTACTTTTGTTTTCATTGTTTTTTGCATGTTAGTTAAGTAATTAGTTGCTACTTGCAAAAAATAATAATAATAATAAAAAAAAAAAAATTTATTTGCTTTCATGCTTAGTTATTTTCTTGCTATTTAGTTTGCATATTTTAGGTTATTTGCATGTTGTTGCTTAGTTGTTGGTCAAATTCTGCATGTGCTTTTCCTGATACTCCACTCGGTTTTATAAATTCTGCAGCATCTGGACCATTAAATTGTTGAGATTCCTGATTTGTTTTCAACCTCTTGCTGCACATGATTTAATCAAACTACATACTGTTGAAAGCACTATAACTGAGTTTTCAATTTGCTGAATTCTGCACTTGACTTATGAGTTTTAACTTGGTTTTCAGCCTACCGAATCTGAAATTTTCAATCTGCTTACTGCAATAATCTGTATCAAACTGCAGCTAGGAAAAACCATCAACATATTTCAGTTTAAAACACCTATAAGTGCAGCCTTGGATGTATTGATTTGATTCAGCATTTGATTTCTGAATTCTGTTTTTCAGCCTTGTTCAAACTGCTGTCATCAACTTGCTGCAATCAATTCTGATTTACTGCTAGGTTTGTTTATAGTTTTTGCACTCAAACAATAGTCTTTTCCTGCTTGCTAAGTTTCTTGTTTTATCATGCGTCGGTATAATCAAAGAGACTTAATCTTTTCTAGAGATGGATATCAAAGACTCACCCGTAGTCCTACTAGTTTCAAAACTTATGTTTGGTGTAATGGTTATAAGAGTAGAACTATTATTGATCACTTTGTAAAGTTTAATTTTATATCTATTGATGCCCTTGAACAACTTGGTCTCACCAAAGATAAACATCATAACCCTCACTACATAACTTGGGATGATTTGACTATGACTTTTGTTGACTATCAATGCTTAGTTCCCATTATGCTAGACAATATCAAAACAAACATTTGGTGTGATGTGATGAGTCTAAAAGGTTTTGACATCTTATTAGGGAAAGAATTTATGCATGATTTTCAAGGATATTATTTTACAAAACCTTGGTGTTATAGTTTTATTCATAAAGGTTTGGAACATATAGTTTATCCTAAAGATGAAAAGTCAACACATAGCCTTTGTAAGGAGTTACAGGAAGAACTTGAAGAGATTAAGCAAGAGATAAAGAGATTTAGGGAGAAATCCTTGCAAAAAGAACATAAGAATTCAACCCCATTAGAGCTTGAGCAACCCTTAGAGTCTACATTAGAGATTAATCCATGTCTTGATGAAACCATTGAAATTGAAGTAGCAAGACATGAAGAGCCAAACCATCAAGTAGAACCAATGCCTTCACCTTCAATTTTAGAGCCTAACTCATGTCTTGAAGATACCACTGAACCTGAACAAATAAGTCATGAGGAGCCAAACCATGAGGTAGAACCAATTTTAGAGCCCATACCCACAGGTCCTCAACTTGAGTCTAGCAATCCAGCTCAAGAACCCATAGTTGACTTGTCTGAGAGTCAAGCTACCCTTGAGTTGCCCATAGAGACCACTGTAGACTTGTCTCAACCTAAGTGTCCAATAGAGCCATTTCCTTCAATTTTAGGGCCTATACCCACAGGTTCTCAACTTGACCTTAGCACTACCTCTAGCAAACCTAAAGATGACTTGCCTAAAAATCCAGTTGAACCCAAACCCATAGGTCTTCTTGAACCTCACATGGAACCTAAGTTAGATCATTTTGAGCTTGACCTGGATCCTAATCCTCAACCTTTAGGTCAACCCCTAGACTTAGAAAATCTCTTCCAGGACCCTATGATCCTTGAGTTTTGTCTGTTAGGTCCTTCTACCCACACCCTTAAGCCACCATTAGGATCAACAAAACATAGTGAACTCAAACATGCTTTGCACTCTGCTCTTATTGAAGTTGAGTATATTGATTTCATCATTCCTTGTTCTTTTCAAAGTGTTGTGATTTTCTATGACAAATTTACTAATGAGTACGGCCGAGAAAGGGAATTCAATGCAGGTACCCTTGATATGCAGCTTGGACCGTGGACGAGCAACAAGACAATATGCTATGATGCTGACAACAATTTGAAGATTCAAATCCTAGAGGAACAATTAGCTCTTGCCTCGCCAAAATTTCTCCATCGCCACAAGAACAATTGATGGGGGCAGAGATCACAGGCCAAGAAGGTACAAATGGAGTTTACGATTGCCATAGACAAAGGCTCAGAGTCTTGCGAATAAGCTAGCAAACACACTTATAAAGATAGCTCAATAATTAGTAGAAGACTACTTCAACCACTCAATAAACTCAAGACATTCAAGCTCAATAAGTTGCGCGAATCAATTCCAAAACGTGACCTGCATCAACGGCAAACCAAACAAATCATGCATCAGCCAGCTAAAGCTCTCGTGACACGCCAGCCAGTGTCATCTTCAGTCAACACTCAACGCTGCAAATATGGAAGCTGCAGCGAAGGAAATCTTCAACGTTTCCCCCCTTGCTGCTCAAGATGGAAGCTGCAACGTTCACATCTCTCCAACGTCTTCCCTTGGCACCTCACAAAGGAAGGTGTAATAACGTCTCTCATGTTGGGGTATGCCCTTAAGGCTAATGTTTGAGGCCTTGGGATTGTAACAGTATCATGTATAAACTCTTATGTTTATAAAGGCATGGTTGTTATTCAGTTTGTTACATTGTCTGCTGTAATAGGTGTACTTCTGAATAATGTCTCAAAGCTGTTCAGCTAGGCTGACATGCTGTAATGTCCTTAGTCGAGATATCTTGGTGAACATGAGACAACCTTGATATGATTGAGACTAATATGTGTTTTAATCTTATAGGATGCTTCGAGCACGGAATAAGATGTAGACCCATGGGTACATTGGATGTACTGGACAGACCCTACTAGGATATTCAATTGCTTGTCACAATGTGAATAATCCTTGATTGTAACAAGTGGCACATTTCCTCTGACTTGAGATCACTTATGTTTCTAAATGATGATTGTCATTGTTTTGAGGTAGTTCAATATCATTTGAAACATAATGATTATAGACTATCTTGGATGGTGAGCTTGAATCAGGTTAGGGCACTAGTGATAGATATAGGATTGCCGTCTCCTTAATTGGAGTGTGATGTTCTAAAGGGGCCCCCCTCTGTATGAGATGATTGAGAAAGTGTATGGCCATACCCAGATGACTATGATCATCTGATCTAATCATGCTCATCATATTGGAGCTACAAGCTTGACACGCTTGTCCAATAAGAACATCCAGTGGCAAAGGAAATTTGCATGCCTTGTGAATTGGATTCACACTTGTGCTGTGGTTTGGGTGTAGTCTTGGAAGACTCTTTCCTTTATATCAGGAGACAGTGATGTGTTGCTAGATACCCCTCACTGATCGTGATAACGTGAGTTATCGTTACCGACATTTAAAGGAAACCCTCAGGGTCGCACAAATTGATGATATGGCTTACTTAAGTCAGATCGTGTGGACTGAATTGTTTGGGTTCAGTATAAAGGGATTTAGTCTCTGATTGTAAGTGAGATCTGGTCTGATCATGTTTGATTGATTAGGGCTTGAGATCGGTAAGCTTCGATCGAGAGAATGGATGCTAGATCAGTGAGATCAGCAGCATCAAGAGATCAACGGTTAGATCTGGAACCTTTGGGTTTAATTGTGATCTAGACCATATCGCTTGGGTTAATTGGTCTTTGGACCAAACCAAATTGAACCAGCTCATTGAGTGAGCGTGTGGTTCAAATGGAGAGGAGTTTGCGATTGGGGTAAACCCATGATCGCATGTGAGTAAGTGGCTTTCTATTTTTAGAAAGCATGATCACATACGTGACCATCACTCACGTTCACGCCTAAGGCTGCTCTACTCTCTCGCTTCTCCTCCTCTCTCGTCGCCAACAAGCTCTCTCTCGTGTGGTGAAGAGGTTGAAAAAGGAGAAGGAAGAAATCGCCAAGCAAAGGATTCTCTTCCCTTCCATACGACAAGGACCTCTTGGAACCTTGCTAGCACAAGGAGCACCATCAGAGTAGGCGACTTCTTCATCTTGTGTGCGCATCCTTTGGAGGAGATCCCTATCGCTCTCTGCTTCCAAGACGCCATCTAGAAATGGCATCGGTATGACATCTTCTATGATTGCAATCGGGTTTAACAAGTTGATCATATGTTATGCATGAATCCGATCCCCTAGAAACCCTCTTCCGCTGTTTAAAATTTTATACGCGCCATGCTTTAGGGTTTCGCCCCCTTCTGGGGACTTACAATTGGTATCAGAGCGGTTATATGCATGATTTATATGATTGCTATCCTGCTGTGATCCTTGTATGCTTAGATCTTTCTTACATGCGAGACTTACATGTACATTGTTCATTCATGCCGAAACTTGTATGTTTCCTTGGCGCATGTGTGTTGATAGCGCATCTATCATGTTGTTGTAGTTGTTTTTCTAAAAACCCTAATGACATGTGCGACTATCATTAGATCTAAGCCGCACCTACATTAAACCCTTAGACGGGTTAGTAGGGTTGAAGTCATCTCTAGTTAAGATCCAACTAGTCTGATCAGACCATCTGACAGCCTAGATGGGTCGACCAGATGGCACCTATGCGCAAGCATAAGGTGGCTATAGGTCGACTGCATCAAAGGCGTGTAGCGAGGTCTGGTTGAGACAACTAGTGAACACGCATGAGTTAGGCCCGGGGTCACACCCGCTTGCCAAAACTCATGTAGGTTGTTCAGCCCTAGCGCATGCATAGTTGACCACTGGGTCGACTCAAGTCAGTTAGGACTTGGTGCATGCAAGGGCAGTGGATCTGACTAGGTCTGATGAGTGGATCCCTATTAATGGACCGTTGTAAGGTAGTAGGGCACATAAGGAAAATAAAATTGATGCCAATGGGCTTTTTGAAAAATTTTATTTTCATGAATGGATCACATGTTGATTGTAAGCATATGCTTGTTTATTTAATCTTATGTGGGACGCCTAATTAATGTGTGCTGTGCTGGGGCCTGCGTGCCTGGTTAAAATTTGTAAATTAATTTTTATTGTGATCTGCGCATCACATTGCATTTAATTTATAAAATGTAATTGACCTGCGAGTCAATCTTGTCTAGATAGATTAATTTGTAAATTAATTAGACAAGAGCACAGAGCACACTTGGCAGAGGTGCTTGCAGCAGAGGCTTGACCAGGTGGGAGGTCCAGGGTTCGACTCTAGGACCAGGCGCATTTTCCCTGGTAGGCGCACCTGAGCTGCAGATGGCGCTTGGGCCCTAGGTTGGGCCAGATGAGAAGCAAAAGCCCCATGAAGAAAAGCAAGTGAAGACTTAAGTTTAATTTAAGGTCTAACTTAGGCTTAATGGGCTTTTACCACATAAGATCAGCATGCTTTCTATTTATTGCTTTTATAATTAGAATTGCATGAGTTTATCTTCTGCTATCACCATAGCAATTGCATGATAGTCAAGAAGATAAAAGACCGTTAAAATCCAACGCTAAAATATCAAGCTCGTAAGCCTTCTGACGCGAAACCTCACTGTTCTGACTATCGTTGGAGCCGTGTTGTACCCACTCAGTGGGCACGTCCATCTATCTTCAGACGGTGCGGGATTACACCTGCGTGTTACAGAGAAGGGATTTATCGCTTCTCGTTGCTCAGCATAGCACGTGGTGGTCCAGGGAGTAGGTCGGGTTAGCTTGACCGTGTAGGCTACATATGTGGCGCATATGGTAGCACATGGAGGCAGCCATCTGTGGGGTCAGAGACTGTGTTGTACCAACTCAGTTGGCACAGTCTGCTGGATTGCCAAGATGAAGGGGAATCGCACGGGTTGGCGATTGGCAGGGACTGCCTACCAGAAATTAGTGCTTGTACTCTCTGTGCATCTTATCTCGCCTGAGCGGGACGCGGAGACCAAGTATGAAATCTGGATCCCATCTCACTAAAAGAGTTCTACTCTTTCGGGCTGTTTTGCTGGATTTTTCAGCCAGATAAAATAGTGAGAAAAAGAATCATTCTTAAGTCCTGATTGATTCTTAACATTGATACTGACCTTGCTGTTCTTGCATTGTTGTAGATACCTGCAGCAACGAACACCATGAGCTTCAATGTGCGATCCCTACTCGAAAGAGAGAAGTTTGCTGGGCCAAACTTCTCAGACTGGTTCGGACACCTTAAGATTGTTCTTAAGGCTGAGAGGAAACTGTATGTCCTCGAGACGGCTATACCGCCTCAGCCCGCTCCGAACGCCGCAAGGGCGGTTCGGGATGCCTATGAAAAGCATGTCAATGATAGCATTGATGTCGCTTGCCTGATGCTAGCGTCTATGACGCCACCGCTGCAGCGTCAGCATGAGGATATGTCTGCTATAGAAATGATAGCAAACCTCAAGATGCTGTATGCTGCGCAGGCGAGGACTGAGCGCTATAATCTGACAAAGCTGTTCTTTCAGAGCAAACTGGCTGAAGGGAGCCCAGTGGGAGCTCACGTGCTCAAGATGATTGGGCACAAGGAGGCTCTAGAGAAACTGGGGCATACCATCAATCAGGAGCTTGCTGTAGACATTATTCTGCAGTCTCTCCCGCCCTCTTTCAATGCGTTCATCATTAACTTTAATATGAACAAAATCGACTGTACTCCGGCAGAGCTGCTGAATATGCTCTTGACTACTGAGGAGACTCTGAAGGGAAAGCCTTCGACCTCTATCTTAATGGTTCCTTCTAGGAACAAGAAGAAGGGGAAGAAGGGCAAGGCCCCTGTCAAGAGTTACTGCAAGGCTCTGAAGCAAAAAGTTAAGCGGTCAAAGGAATACAGATGTTTCCACTGTGGCCAGCTGGGTCACTGGAAAAAGGAATGTAAAGCGCTCCAAGGAGACAAGAGGGGAAGCATCGCTTCTGGCTCAGGTATTTACGTGACGGAAGTCATGGTTTCATCTTCTTCTATTTCATGGGTGTTGGACACTGCATGTGGAGTTCACATTTGTTCAAATGTACAGGAACTCAAGAGAAGAAGGCAGGTGGGACAGCATGAGGTGGACCTACGAGTTGGAAACGGGGCACGGGTTGCTGCTGTTGCTGTAGGAGACTATTTCATCTCTTTACCATCTGGACTTGTGTTAGAATTAAACAGTTGTTACTTTGTTCCAAGTATTACTAAAAATATTATCTCTATTCCTGCTCTTGTCAGGGAAGGGTTTTCCTTTGAATGCAATATTTCAAAGTGTATTCTTACTTTAGATAATATTGTTTATGCTACTGGTTCAATTAACAATGGGTTATTCAAGTTGGACATGGAATGTTCTATACACAATATTGATAATAAGAAAGCCAAATATGCTGATGACAGCACCTTGCTATGGCATAGTCGTTTAGGCCATATTAACAAGAAACGCATTAAGCGGTTGCATGATTATGGACTGCTGGGATCATTCTCCTATGAGGAGTTTGATACATGCAAAGCTTGTTTAATGGGCAAAATGACGAAGTCGCCTTTTCCTCATAAAGGTCAAAGGGCTTCAGGTTTACTTGACCTTATACACAGTGATGTGTGTGGGCCATTTAGTAAACATGCCAGAGGTGGCTATCAGTACTTCATTACCTTCACTGATGATTTCAGTAGATACAGTTATGTCTATCTAATGAGACATAAGAGTGAATCTTTTGACAAGTTCAAAGAGTTCAAGAATGAAGTACAGAATCAGCTTGGCCGAAATATCAAGGCACTTCGTTCTGATCGAGGTGGAGAATACCTAAGTCGAGAGTTTACTGACTATCTAAAGGAGTGTGGGATTATCTCACGGCTCACTCCACCAGGAACACCGCAATGGAATGGTGTGTCCGAGAGGAGAAATAGAACGTTACTTGATATGGTTCGTTCTATGATGAGTCAGGCTGCTCTACCTTACTCCTTTTGGGGATTTGCACTGGAGACAGCTGCAAAGGTACTAAACCGAATGCTATCCAAGGCAGTTTCTAAGACGCCATATGAGTTATGGTATGGGAAACAGCCTAGCTTGACATTTATCAGGATCTGGGGCTGCGAGGCTTATGTCAAAAAGCTCGCCTCTGGAAAACTAGAGAGCAGATCTGAGAAATGTATCTTTGTCGGTTACCCTAAGGAAACTAAGGGTTATTATTTCTACGATCCCAAAGAGAACAAAGTATTTGTCGCTCGGACGGCCATATTTCTTGAGAAGGAGTTTCTTCTGCAAGAGGCCAGTGGGAGAGAAATAAAGCTGGATGAGAATCCAGAAGAAGGACAAAGTGGTCAAGCACAGTTGGATGAGCCTGAGCCGGTAGAACAGGTTACTGAACAACCTGAGGCTCAGATATCACGGGAACCGCGAAGATCGGGAAGGATCCGTCGACAGCCTGAGCGCTATGACGGAGTCTACATCATTGATCATGATGAACCCCTCACTTATGCGGATGCGGTCAGTGGACCGGAGTCAGCGAGATGGCTTGAAGCTATGCGCGCCGAGATGGACTCCATGTCAGATAACCGAGTCTGGGATTTGGTTGATCCGCCTCCGGGAGTAATCCCTATAGGTTGTAAATGGATCTTCAAGAAGAAGATTGACATGGATGGTAACGTGGTTACCTATAAAGGCAGGCTAGTTGCGAAAGGTTTCAAACAAATCTACGGGATAGATTATGATGAAACTTTCTCACCTGTAGCCATGTTTAAGTCTATTCGGATTCTTTTCGCGATAGCAGCATATTACGATTATGAGATCTGGCAGATGGATGTGAAGACTGCTTTCCTTAATGGAAATCTGGATGAGGATGTGTATATGACACAACCAGAAGGTTTCACTAATCCATCAGATCGTCATAAAATATGCAAGTTAAAGAAGTCTATTTATGGACTCAAACAAGCATCAAGAAGCTGGAATATTCGTTTTGATGAATCAGTCACTGAATTTGGTTTCATCAAGAACGAAGATGACCCGTGTGTATATAAGAGGTTTAGTGGGAGCGTGATTACTTTCCTAGTCCTCTACGTCGATGATATCTTGATCATTGGAAACGACATTCCTGAAATGCATGCCGTAAAGGCATGGCTAAGGAAATGTTTCCAGATGAAAGATCTTGGAGAATCAGCCTATGTATTAGGTGTGAAGATCTACAGGGATAGATCTAAGAGGCTTCTCGGGCTGTGCCAGAGTACTTACATCGATAAAGTCCTGGAGAGATTTCATTTAGAGAATTCTAAAAGAGGATATCTTCCAGTCAGACATGGTCTGAATCTTTCAAAGAGTCAGTGTCCACAAACACAGACTGAGAAAGATGAAATGGACAATACGCCTTATGCTTCGGCTATTGGATCCATAATGTATGCGATGTTGTGTACTCGCCCAGACGTCGCTTACGGGTTAAGCGTGACCAGTCGGTTCCAAGGTAATCCAGGTATGGCGCACTGGATTGCAGTCAAGAACATTTTAAAATATCTGCGGAGGACCAAAGATATGTTCTTGATATATGGTGGCCAGGAAGAACTCGGTATTGAAGGATATACTGACGCTTCGTTCCAGTCGGACCAGGATGATTTCCGATCGCAATCAGGCTATGTTTTTAGCTTGAATGGAGGAGCGGTGGTGTGGAAGAGTTTCAAACAGTCAATCGTTGCTGATTCCACAACAGAAGCCGAGTATGTTGCAGCCTCGGAAGCATCCAAGGAGGCAGTGTGGATTCGTAAGTTCGTGAGAGAACTTGGTGTTGTTCCTTCGAGTGCAGATCCTTTGGTTATCTTTTGTGATAACACTGGAGCAATCGCACAAGCAAAGGAACCACGGTCGCACAAGAAGTCCAAGCACATACAGAGACGGTTTCATTTGATCAGGGAGATCATAGATCATGGCGAGATCAAAGTCTGCAAGGTTCATACAGATGACAATCTGGCAGACCCGCTTACCAAGCCTCTGGCGCAGCAGAAGCATGAGAAGCACTGTAATAATATGGGTTTGAGATTTCTCAACCATTAGATTAAGTGCAAGTGGGAGATTGTTGGGGTATGCCCTTAAGGATAATGTTTGAGGCCTTGGGATTGTAACAGTATCATGTATAAACTCTTATGTTTATAAAGGCATGGTTGTTATTCAGTTTGTTACATTGTCTGCTGCAATAGGTGTACTTCTGAATAATGTCTCAAAGCTGTTCAGCTAGGCTGACATGCTGTAATGTCCTTAGTCGAGATATCTTGGTGAACATGAGACAACCTTGATATGATTGAGACTAATATGTGTTTTAATCTTATAGGATGCTTCGAGCATGGAATAAGATGTAGACCCATGGGTACATTGGATGTACTGGACAGACCCTACTAGGATATTCAATTGCTTGTCACAATGTGAATAATCCTTGATTGTAACAAGTGGCACATTTCCTCTGACTTGAGATCACTTGTGTTTCTAAATGATGATTGTCATTGTTTTGAGGTAGTTCAATATCATTTGAAACATAATGATTATAGACTATCTTGGATGGTGAGCTTGAATCAGGTTAGGGCACTAGTGATAGATATAGGATTGCCATCTCCTTAATTGGAGTGTGATGTTCTAAAGGGGCCCCCCTCTGTATGAGATGATTGAGAAAGTGTATGGCCATACCCAGATGACTATGATCATCTGATCTAATCATGCTCATCATATTGGAGCTACAAGCTTGACACGCTTGTCCAATAAGAACATCCAGTGGCAAAGGAAATTTGCATGCCTTGTGAATTGGATTCACACTTGTGCTGTGGTTTGGGTGTAGTCTTGGAAGACTCTTTCCTTTATATCGGGAGACAGTGATGTGTTGCTAGATACCCCTCACTGATCGTGATAACGTGAGTTATCGTTACTGACATTTAAAGGAAACCCTCAGGGTCGCACAAATTGATGACATGGCTTACTTAAGTCAGATCGTGTGGACTGAATTGTTTGGGTTCAGTTTAAAGGGATTTAGTCTCTGATTGTAAGTGAGATCTGGTCTGATCATGTTTGATTGATTAGGGCTTGAGATCGGTAAGCTTCGATCGAGAGAATGGATGCTAGATCAGTGAGATCAGCAGCATCAAGAGATCAACGGTTAGATCTGGAACCTTTGGGTTTAATTGTGATCTAGACCATATCGCTTGGGTTAATTGGTCTTTGGACCAAACCAAATTGAACCAGCTCATTGAGTGAGCGTGTGGTTCAAATGGAGAGGAGTTTGCGATTGGGGTAAACCCATGATCGCATGTGAGTAAGTGGCTTTCTATTTTTAGAAAGCATGATCACATACGTGACCATCACTCACGTTCACGCCTAAGGCTGCTCTACTCTCTCACTTCTCCTCCTCTCTCGTCGCCAACAAGCTCTCTCTCGTGTGGTGAAGAGGTTGAAAAAGGAGAAGGAAGAAATCGCCAAGCAAAGGATTCTCTTCCCTTCCATACGACAAGGACCTCTTGGAACCTTGCTAGCACAAGGAGCACCATCAGAGTAGGCGACTTCTTCATCTTGTGTGCGCATCCTTTGGAGGAGATCCCTATCGCTCTCTACTTCCAAGACGCCATCTAGAAATGGCATCGGTATGACATCTTCTATGATTGCAATCGGGTTTAACAAGTTGATCATATGTTATGCATGAATCCGATCCCCTAGAAACCCTCTTCCGCTGTTTAAAATTTTATACGCGCCATGCTTTAGGGTTTCGCCCCCTTCTGGGGACTTACATCTCAAGCAATCGACGGAAGGAAAAACTTCAATGCCAATCTCACGTAGGAACCGTGCCACGCTTGCAGCCAACAAAGGAAATACCAATCTCTTTGCACAACACTCATCTTCTTCAACGCTGGAACCTTGCGATGCTCACTCACAGCCAACAATGGAAACTTCTCCAACGTCTCTTTCCTGCTGAAGATGGAAACTTCAACGTCTCTGTCGCCTACAACATCTCAGCAACATCGCTCCTTCCCCTATATGTATCAAAGCTTCAACCTTGTAAAGACAGAATGTTTTGAATGAATGGAAATGGTTTTTCTTCCGATGAATCGGATGTCTTCTTCTTCCTTCTCTGAGGTGCTTGTCACCTAGTTTTCTCTTCTCCTCCTTCTAGGGCTGAGCCCCTCCCTCTTCCTTTCTTCTCCAATCCCTCCTTTTCCCCCCAATTCTCCTGCTCCGCTGCAAACATCGCACACCCAGCAAACCTCAGATTTCTGTCATTTCGAGAGCTCACCGCCGGCGATCCCACCGTCGGATCTCCACGAAACTTTGGACGTCTTTTCGCCTCCCATAGTTGAACCTTCAACCGCCGGCATCCGCCCATCTGCCACGCCGATCGCCGGAATCGAAACACAGACGTGTTCCCCTGTTTTCGCCCAGTTTCTGCCCGACTCCCGCCTTTCACCGTCGTCCTCCTCTGACCGGCCACCGTCCGCCCCGAAACTCCGGCCACGTCGTCACCACAACCATACCAACCTCCAGTAGTAGCAGTTTTTGATTTGGTCAACCACTGGCCGGCCGGCAACAAATCCTCCTCCAGCGCGAGATCCCCTGTTTCTGCCCTGCCCGCGACCTAGCTCCGCCCTTCCGCATCGTGTTCCTCCGACCAGCCACCGCCCGTCACCAAACTCCGGCCACCTCTTCGCCATCATCACAGTGACTCCCCGTCGTAGCAGGTCCGGCGAGCGTGCACCACCGGACGACCGCCGACCAACCCTGCTCCAGACGCGCCATCTCCCCTGTTCCATATCTATTTGTCTCTTATTTCAGTTTTCCTACATTGCTAATCTGATTAAGCTATTTCTTGCAGGGATTTTAAGAATTTGGCGCAACAACAATCTTGGCATTCGGCACGGATATGAAGTGCAAATGTTGTTCTATCATATGGACCAGTTGGACTGAATCCAGATTCTTCAGATCAACCAAGGATACCTAGCAACTTTTCATATTTGAATAACTCCTGCCATTGTTCTGAAAACTAATCTGATTAGCCTTGTTCTTGCAGGTATTCAACGTGTTTAGACTTGATAGAACCTCTTATCTCTGACACGAGCATGAAAAACAGGTTTCACTCTACATATCTGATAACTTGGTTCCACTAAAAGAATCACCAGATCAACTTGGGAAGCCTTGCAAAAGTCAAGACTGATAAGATTCTGCACTGCTTTATATTGAATAATCTGACTTGCTATATTGTTGCAAATGTTATAAATTGTTGACAACTCTTCATCATCTATTTTTCATGTCATTCAAAAGAACTAGTGTTGTCTACTTGCTGGTACAATCAGTTCGAATTTTGGGCATATGGATTTTTCTACAGGGTATAGCAATTTTTCCTAAATGATTATCTTTATTGCTGTGGAATTATGTCGGCTTATTGTATTATTCAGTTGATTTCTGAATTTTGACCTTTTCCAAAAATCCCAAAAATAAATAATTGAACTTTTAATTAGTATAATAAATCACACGCTTCCCCCCTACATCAACAATTCTTCGGGGAAGAATTTTTTTCACCCGGGGAGAAATGATGGGGGCAGGGACCACAGGCCGAGAAGGCACAAGTGGAGTTTAAGAGTACCCTAGTCAAAGGCCTGGAGGTTCCTCTAATAAGCTAGCAAGCTCAATCAACAAAGCTAGCTCAATAAATAACCACTTCAAAAGGGCCCATGCGAAGCCCACTTATCAGGAATAATTTGCCACAAAAGAGGCCCAAGACTATTCCATGCGATCAACCAGCAATAAAATCAAGATGCAACTATTCTCATCACACAAATCTCGGAGTTCTTTACAGCCAACGCTCATCTCAGCACTTCATCTGGCGCACGCACGCTACAAACAAGGAAACGCTACAACGTGTTGGGGTATGCCCTTAAGGCTAATGTTTGAGGCCTTGGGATTGTATCAGTATCATGTAATAAACTCTTATGTTTATAAAGGCATGGTTGTTATTCAGGTTGTTATATTGTCTGCTGCAATAATTGTACTTCTGAATAATGTCTCAAAGCTGTTTAGCTGGGCTAACATGCTATAAAGTCCTTAGTCGATATATCTTGGTGAACATGAGACAGCCTTGATATGGTTAAGACTAATATGTGTTCTAATCTTATAGGATGCTTCGAGCATGGAATAAGATGTAGACTCATGGGTACATTGGATGTACTGGACAGACCCTACTAGGATATTCAATTGTTTGTCACAATGTGAATAATCCTTGATTGCGACAAGTGGCACATTTCCTCTGACTTGAGATCGCTTGTGTTTTCTAAATGATGATTGTCATTATTTTGAGGTAGTTCAATATCATTTGAAACATAATGATTATAGACTATCTTGGATGGTGAGCTTGAGTCAGGTTAGGCACTAGTGATAGACAAAGGATTACCGTCTCCTTGTTTAAGGAGTGTGATGTTCTAAAGGGGCCCCCTGGATGAGATGATTGAGAAAGTGTATGTCCATACCCAGGTGACTATGTTCATCTGATCTAATCATGCTTATCATATTGGAGCTACAAGCTTGACACGCTTGTCCAATAAGAACATCTAGTGGCAAAGGAAACATGCATGCCTTGTGAGTTTGATTCACACTTGTGCTGTGGTTTGGGTGTAGTCTTGGAAGACTCTTTTCTTTATATCGGGAGACAGTGATGTGTTGCTAGATACCCCTCACTGATCGTGATAACGTGAGTTATCGTTACCGACATTTAAAGGAAACCCTCAGGGTCGCACAATTTGATGATATGGCTTACTTAAGTCAGATCGTGTGGACTGAATTGTTCAGGTTCAGTTTAAAGGGATTTAATCTCTGATTGTAAGTGAGATCTGGTCTGATCATGTTTGATTGATTAGGGCTTGAGATCGGTAAGCTTCGATCGAGAGATTGGATGCTAGATCAGTGAGATCAGGAGCATCAAGAGATCGACGGTCAGATCAAGAGCCTTAGGGTTTATTGTGGTCTGGACTGATTGGTTGGTTTATTTGGTTATTAAACCAAACCAAATTGAACCAGCTCATTGAGTGAGCGGGACGCGGGTTGGGATTGCCCAGATGAAGGGGAATCGCACGGGTTGGCGATTGGCAGGCAGCCTACCAGAAATTAGTGCTTGTACTCTCTGTGCATCTTATCTCGCCTGAGCGGGACGCGGAGACCAAGTATGAAATTTGGATCCCATCTCACTAAAAGAGTTCTACTCTTTCGGGCTGTTTTGCTGGATTTTTCAGCCAGATAAAATAGTGAGAAAAAGAATCTTTCTTAAGTCCTGATTGATTCTTGACATTGATACTGACCTTGCTGTTCTTGCATTGTTGTAGATTCCTGCAGCAACGAACACCATGAACTTCAATGTGCGATCCCTACTGGAAAGGGAGAAGTTTGCTGGGCCGAACTTCTCAGACTGGTTCGGACACCTTAAGATTGTTCTTAAGGCAGAGAGGAAACTGTATGTCCTCGAGACGGCTATACCGCCTCAGCCCGCTCCGAACGCCGCAAGGGCGGTTCGGGAAGCCTATGAAAAGCACGTCAATGATAGCATTGATGTCGCTTGCCTGATGTTAGCGTCTATGACGCCACCGCTGCAGCGTCAGCATGAGGATATGTCTGCTATAGACATGATAGCAAACCTCAAGATGCTGTATGCTACACAGGCGAGGACAGAACGCTATAATCTGACAAAGCTGTTCTTTCAGAGCAAACTGGCTGAAGGGAGCCCAGTGGGAGCTCACATACTCAAGATGATTGGGCACAAGGAGGCTCTAGAGAAACTGGGGCATACCATCAACCAGGAGCTTGCTGTAGACATTATTCTGCAGTCTCTTCCGCCCTCTTTCGATGCGTTCATCATTAACTTTAATATGAACAAAATCGATTGTACTCCGGCAGAGCTGCTGAATATGCTCTTGACTACTGAGGAGACTCTGAAGGGAAAGCCTTCGACCTCTGTCTTAATGGTTCCTTCTAGGAACAACAAGAAGAAGGGGAAGAAGGGCAAGGCCCCTGTCAAGAGTTACAGTAAGGCTCTGAAGCAAAAAGTTAAGCGGTCAAAGGAATACAGATGTTTCCACTGTGGCCAGCTAGGTCACTGGAAAAAGGACTATAAAGCGCTTCAAGGAGATAAGAGGGGAAGCATCGCTTCTGGCTCAGGTATTTACGTGACGGAAGTCATGGTTTCATCTTCTTCTATATCATGGGTGTTGGACACTGCATGTGGAGTTCACATTTGTTCAAATGTATAGGAACTCAAGAGAAGAAGGCAGGTGGGACAGCATGAGGTGGACCTACGAGTTGGAAACGGGGCACGGGTTGCTGCTTTTACTGTAGGAGACTATTTCATCTCTTTGCCATCTGGGCTTGTATTAGAACTAAACAGTTGTTACTTTGTTCCCAGCATTACTAAGAATATTATCTCCATTCCTGCTCTTGTCAGGAAGGGATTTTCCTTTGAATGCAATATTTCAAAGTGTGTTTTATCTCTTGATAATATAGTTTATGCTACTGGTTCAATTAATAATGGGTTATTCATGTTGGACATGGAATGTTCTATACACGCAATTGATATTAAGAAAGCCAAGAATGGTGATGACAGCACCTTGCTATGGCATAGTCGTTTAGGCCATATTAACAAGAAGCGCATTAAGCGGTTGCATGATCATGGACTGCTGGGATCATTCTCCTGTGAGGAGATTGATACATGCAAGGCTTGTTTAATGGGTAAAATGATGAAGTCACCTTTTTCTAACAAAGGTCAAAGGGCTTCAGGTTTACTTGACCTTATACACAGTGATGTGTGTGGGCCTTTTAGTAAACATCCCAGAGGTGGCTATCAGTACTTCATTACCTTTACTGATGATTTCAGTAGGTATGGGTATGTCTATCTCATGAGACATAAAAGTGAATCTTTTGACAAGTTCAAAGAGTTCAAGAATGAAGTACAGAATCAGCTAGGCCGAAGTATCAAGGCACTTCGTTCTGATCGAGGTGGAGAATACTTGAGTCATACGTTTACTGACTATCTGAAGGAGTGTGGGATTATCTCACAGCTCACTCCGCCAGGAACACCGCAATGGAATGGTGTGTCCGAGAGGAGAAATAGAACCCTACTTGATATGGTTCGTTCTATGATGAGTCAGGCTACTCTTCCATATTCCTTTTGGGGATTTGCACTGGAAACAGCTGCAAAGGTACTAAACCGAGTGCCATCCAAGGCAGTTTCAAAGATGCCATATGAGTTATGGTATGGGAAACAGCCGAGCTTGACATTTATCAGGATCTGGGGCTGCGAGGCTTATGTCAAAAAGCTCGCCTCTGGGAAACTAGAGAGCAGATCTGAGAAATGTATCTTTGTCGGTTACCCTAAGGAAACTAAGGGTTATTATTTCTACGATCCCAAGGAGAACAAGGTATTTGTTGCTTGGACGGCCATATTTCTTGAGAAGGAGTTTCTTCTGCAAGAGGCCAGTGGGAGAGAAATAAAGCTGGATGAAAATCCAGAGGAAGGACAAAGTAGTCAAGCACAGTTGGATGAGCCTGAGCCGGTAGAACAGGTTATTGAACAACCTGAGGCTCAGATATCACGGGAACCGCGAAGATCGGGAAGGATCCGTCGATAGCCTGAGCGCTATGACGGAGTCTACATCATTGATAATGATGAACCCCTCACTTATGCGGATGCGGTCAGTGGACCGGAATCAGCGAGATGGCTTGAAGCTATGCGCGCCGAGATGGACTCCATGTCAGATAACCAAGTCTGGGATTTGGTTGATCCGCCTCCGGGAGTTATCCCTATAGGCTGTAAATGGATCTTCAAGAAGAAGATTGATATGGATGGTAACGTGGTTACCTATAAAGGCAGGCTAGTTGCGAAAGGTTTCAAACAAATCTACGGGATAGATTATGATGAAACTTTCTCACCTGTAGCTATGTTTAAGTCTATTCGGATTCTTTTCGCGATAGCTGCATATTATGATTATGAGATTTGGCAAATGGATGTGAAGACAACTTTCCTTAATGGAAATCTGGATGAGGATGTGTATATGACACAACCAGAAGGTTTCACTAATCCATCAGATCGTCATAAGATATGCAAATTAAAGAAGTCTATTTGTGGACTTAAACAAGCATCGAGAAGCTGGAATATTCGTTTTGATGAATCAATCTCTGAATTTGGTTTCATCAAGAACGAGGATGACCCGTGTGTATATAAGAGGTTTAGTGGGAGCGTAATTACTTTCTTAGTCCTCTACGTCGATGATATCTTGATCATTGGAAATGACATTCCTGAAATGCATGCCGTTAAGGCATGGTTAAGGAAATGTTTCCAGATGAAAGATTTAGGAGAAGCAGCCTATGTATTAGGTGTGAAGATCTACAGGGATAGATCTAAGAGGCTTCTCGGGCTGTGCCAGAGTACTTACATCGATAAAGTCCTGGAGAGATTTCATTTAGAGAATTCTAAAAGAGGATATCTTCCAGTCAGACATGGTCTAAATCTTTCGAAGAGTCAGTGTCCACAAACACAGACTGAGAAAGATGAAATGGACAATACGCCTTATGCTTCGGCTATTGGGTCCATTATGTATGCGATGTTGTGTACTCGCCCAGACGTTGCTTACGGGTTAAGCGTGACCAGTCGGTTCCAAAGTAATCCAGGTATGGCGCACTGGATTGCAGTCAAGAACATCTTAAAATATCTGCGGAGGACCAAAGATATGTTCTTGATATATGGTGGTCAGGAAGAACTCAGTATTGAAGGATATACTGACGCTTCGTTCTAGTCAGACCAGGATGATTTCCGATCGCAATCAGGCTATGTTTTTAGCTTGAATGGTGGAGCAGTGGTGTGGAAGAGTTTCAAACAGTCAACTGTTGCTGATTCCACAACAGAAGCCGAGTATGTTGCAGCCTCGGAAGCATCCAAGGAGGCAGTGTGGATTCGTAAGTTCGTGAGAGAACTTGGTGTTGTTCCTTCGAGTGCAGATCCTTTGGTTATCTTCTGTGATAACACTAGAGCAATCGCACAAGCAAAGGAACCACGGTCGCACCAGAAGTCCAAGCACATACAGAGACGGTTTCACTTGATCAGGGAGATCATAGATCGTGGCGAGATCAAAGTCTGCAAGGTTCATACAGATGACAATCTGGCAGACCCACTTACTAAGCCTCTGGCGCAGCAGAAGCATGAGAAGCACTGTAATAATATGGGTTTGAGATTTCTCAACCATTAGATTAAGTGCAAGTGGGAGATTGTTGGGGTATGCCCTTAAGGCTAATGTTTGAGGCCTTGGGATTGTATCAGTATCATGTAATAAACTCTTATGTTTATAAAGGCATGGTTGTTATTCAGGTTGTTATATTGTCTGCTGCAATAATTGTACTTCTGAATAATGTCTCAAAGCTGTTTAGCTGGGCTAACATGCTATAAAGTCCTTAGTCGATATATCTTGGTGAAACATGAGACAGCCTTGATATGGTTAAGACTAATATGTGTTCTAATCTTATAGGATGCTTCGAGCATGGAATAAGATGTAGACTCATGGGTACATTGGATGTACTGGACAGACCCTACTAGGATATTCAATTGTTTGTCACAATGTGAATAATCCTTGATTGCGACAAGTGGCACATTTCCTCTGACTTGAGATCGCTTGTGTTTTCTAAATGATGATTGTCATTATTTTGAGGTAGTTCAATATCATTTGAAACATAATGATTATAGACTATCTTGGATGGTGAGCTTGAGTCAGGTTAGGGCACTAGTGATAGACAAAGGATTGCCGTCTCCTTGTTTAAGGAGTGTGATGTTCTAAAGGGGCCCCCTGGATGAGATGATTGAGAAAGTGTATGGCCATACCCAGGTGACTATGTTCATCTGATCTAATCATGCTTATCATATTGGAGCTACAAGCTTGACACGCTTGTCCAATAAGAACATCCAGTGGCAAAGGAAACATGCATGCCTTGTGAGTTTGATTCACACTTGTGCTGTGGTTTGGGTGTAGTCTTGGAAGACTCTTTTCTTTATATCGGGAGACAGTGATGTGTTGCTAGATACCCCTCACTGATCGTGATAACGTGAGTTATCGTTACCGACATTTAAAGGAAACCCTCAGGGTCGCACAATTTGATGATATGGCTTACTTAAGTCAGATCGTGTGGACTGAATTGTTCAGGTTCAGTTTAAAGGGATAATCTCTGATTGTAAGTGAGATCTGGTCTGATCATGTTTGATTGATTAGAGCTTGAGATCGCTAAGCTTCGATCGAGTGATTGGATGCTAGATCAGTGAGATCAGGAGCATCAAGAGATCGACGGTCAGATCAAGAGCCTTAGGGTTTATTGTGGTCTGGACTGATTGCTTGGTTTTATTTGGTTATTAAACCAAACCAAATTGAACCAGCTCATTGAGTGAGCGTGTGGTTCAAATTGAGAGGAGTTTGCGCATGGGGGTAAACTCATGATCGCAAGTGAGTGAGTGGCTTTCTATTTTTAGAAAGCATGATCACATACGTGACCATGACTCACGTTCACGCCTAAGGCGTCCTCTATCTCTCGTTTCTCCTCACTCTCGTCGCCAACTGGGGCATTCAACACTCGCACTCTCGTGTGGTGAAGAGATTGACGAAAGGAGAAGGAAGCAATCGCCAAGCAAAGGAGATCTCTCCCCTTCCATTCGACAACGGCTTCTTGGAACCTTGCTAGCACAAGGAGCACCAAGGAAGAGTAGGCGACACCAATTGTGTGCGTCACCTTTGGAGAAGGAGCACTTGCGCCTTTCCTTCCAAGACACCATCTAAGCGATGGCAATGGTGAGAATCGTTTTGGAATTTAAAGTTGAACATATTATATGCATAGATCCTTGAAACCCCTTCCGCTGCATCAAAGTTTTTCATATGCGCCTCCTATAGGGTTTCGCCCCCCTTAGTTAGGGGACTTTCACAACATTCACATGCAGCCAGCAAAGGAAACATCAACGTCTCCCTCGCTCAGCCCACAAGGAAACTACAACGTTCACCCCGCAAACGTCCGCCTGCAATGTTTGCCGAAGTTTCACCTATATGTATCACTCGCTGCATCCTTGTAACAGCAGATTTGTAGATTTTGTTGAATGGAAATGGTTTTCCGTTCTCAATCGGATGTCTCCGATTTTCTTCTCCTCTGAGGCGCTTGTGTTGCCTATCCTTCCCCTCACCTCCTTCTAGGGCTGAGTCCCTCCCTCTTCCCTTCTTCTCTACAAGTTTCTTCCTCACGAAATCACAAGCTTCTTCCTCACGAAACCAAATCAAACAAACACGTATCCCAGTTTCCAGAATTTCCAGAAACTCGTCACTTCGCCGCCGATCATCCACCGGCCGGATCTCTATAAAGGCAGGCTAGTTGCGAAAGGTTTCAAACAAATCTACGGGATAGATTATGATGAAACTTTCTCACCTGTAGCCATGTTTAAGTCTATTCGGATTCTTTTCGCGATAGCAGCATATTATGATTATGAGATCCGGCAGATGGATGTGAAGACTGCTTTCCTTAATGGAAATTTGCAAGAGGATGTGTATATGACACAACCTGAAGGTTTCACTAATCCATCAGATCGTCATAAAATATGCAAGTTAAAGAAGTCCATTTATGGACTTAAACAAGCATCAAGAAGCTGGAATATTCGTTTTGATGAATCAATCAGTGAATTTGGTTTCATCAAGAACGAAGATGACCCGTGTGTATATAAAAGGTTTAGTGGGAGCGTAATTACTTTCCTAGTCCTCTACGTCGATGATATCTTAATCATTGGAAATGATATTCCTGAACTGCATGCTGTTAAGGCATGGTTAAGGAAATGTTTCCAGATGAAAGATTTAGGAGAAGCAGCCTATGTATTAGGTGTAAAGATCTACAGGGATAGATCTAAGAGGCTTCTCGGGCTGTGCCAGAGTACTTACATCGATAAAGTCCTGGAAAGATTCCATTTAGAGAATTCTAAAAGAGGGATATCTTCCAGTCAGACATGGTCTGAATCTTTCGAAGAGTCAGTGTCCACAAACACAGACTGAGAAAGATGAAATGGACAATACGCCTTATGGCTTCGGCTATTGGGTCCATTATGTATGCGATGTTGTGTACTCGCCCAGACGTCGCTTATGGGTTAAGCGTGACCAGTCGATTCCAAAGTAATCCAGGTCAGGCACACTGGATTGCAGTCAAGAACATCTTGAAATATCTGCGGAGGACCAAAGATATGTTCTTGATATATGGTGGTCAGGAAGAACTCAGTATTGAAGGATATACTGACGCTTCGTTCCAGTCTGACCAGGATGATTTCCGATCGCAATCAGGCTATGTTTTTAGCTTGAATGGAGGAGCAGTGGTGTGGAAGAGTTTCAAATAGTCTATCGTTGCTGATTCCACAACTGAAGCCGAGTATGTTGCAGCCTCAGAAGCATCCAAGGAGGGCAGTGGTGGATTCGTAAGTTCGTGAGAGAACTTGGTGTTGTTTCCTTCGAGTGCAGATCCTTTGGTTATCTTCTGTGATAACACTGGAGCAATCGCACAGGCAAAGGAACCACGGTCGCACCAGAAGTCCAAGCACATACAGAGACGGTTTCACTTGATCCGGGAGATCATTGATCGTGGCGAGATCAAAGTCTGCAAGGTTCATACAGATGACAATCTGGCTGACCCGCTTACCAAGCCTCTGGCGCAGCAGAAGCATGAGAAGCACAGTAATAATATGGGTTTGAGATTTCTCAACCATTAGATTAAGTGCAAGTGGGAGATTGTTGGGGTATGCCTTAAGGCTAATGTTTGAGGCCTTGGGATTGTATCAGTATCATGTATAAACTCTTTTGTTTATAAAGGCAATGGTTGTTATTCAGTTTGTTACATTGTCTGCTGCAATAAGTGTGCTTCTGAATAATGTCTCAAAGCTGTTCAGCTAGGCTGACATGTACTTTTGTCCTTAGTCGATATATCTTGGTGAACATGAGACAGCCTTGATATGATTGAGACTAATATGTGTTCTAATCTTATAGGATGCTTCGAGCATGGAATAAGATGTAGACTCATGGGTACATTGGATGTACTGGACAGACCCTACTAGGATATTCAATTACTTGTCACAATGTGAATAATCCTTAATTGTAACAAGTGGCACATGTCCTCTGACTTGAGATCGCTTGTGTTTCTAAATGATGATTGTCATTGTTTTGAGGTAGTTCAATATCATTTGAAACATAATGATTATAGACTATCTTGGATAATGAGCTTGAGTCAGGTTAGGGCACTAGTGATAGACAAAGGATTGCCATCTCCTTGATTGGAGTGTGATGTTCAAAAGGTGTAAGTACCCCTTAAGATAAGGGGGGGTCCCCTTCTAGGGGGAGCATAACCCTAAAGCATATGGCGCATAAAATTTTCTTCTTGCGGAACTAGGGTTATAGGATCGATATGCATGCTAAAAGATCAACTTGATAATAAGAAAACAATCATACCATCGCCATGGAAAGATGTTTCCTTGGAAGCAAAGATCAAAGTAGATCTTCTCCTTGTCGTCACACACATGATGATGTCGCTATCTCTCTTGGTGCCCCTTGTGCTAGCAAGGTTCCAAGAGGTCCTTGTCGAGTGAAGGGAAAATGAGATCTCTTTCTTCTTGGCCGAATCCTCCTCAACCTTCAAAGCGTCGCCCCACTCACGAGAGAGACGAGAGGAATATGGGCGAGAGGAATATCTCCGAGCGAAAATAGAGTATATTCTATTTTGATGAGCGCACTCTCCAAATGGAGATCATGGTTACTAAAAATAGTAACCACTCCTCACCACAACGTTCACGCCAAGTGAACTTGTCGCCTACTCCTCTCCTATGAACCAAGCGCTCATTTAGTGAGCCGGTTCACTTTGGTTCGGTTTAAGAACCAATCAAGCCAATGATCTAGTCTAGATCTTAAATAAACCCTAAGGTTCACGATCTAACCGTCGATCTCAACGATGCCCCTGATCTGACCGATCTGGCATACATTCTCTCGATCGAAGCTTACCGATCTCAAGCCCTAATCAATCAAACATGATCAGACCAGATCTCACTCACAATCAGAGATTAGATCCCTTTAAACTGAACCCAAACAATTCAGTCCACACGATCTGACTTAAGTAAGCCATATCATCAAATTGTGCGACCCTAAGGGTTTCCTTTAAATGTCGGTAACGATAACTCACGTTATCACGATCAGTGAGGGGTATCTAGCAACACATTACTGTCTCCCGATAGAAAGGAAAGAGTCTTCCAAGACTACACCCAAACCATAGCACAAGTGTGACTCAAATCACTAGGCATGCATATTTCCTTTGCCACTGGATGTTCTTATTGGACAAACCTGTCAAGCTCGTAATTCCAATATGATGAGCATGATTAGAACAGATGAACACAGTCACCTGGGTATGGCCATACACTTTCTCAATCATCTCATCCAGGGGCCCCTTTAGAACATCACACTCCTTAAACAAGGAGACGGCAATCCTATGTCTATCACTAGTGCTCTAACCTGACTCAAGCTCACCATCCAAGATAGTCTATAATCATTATGTTTCAAATGATATTGAACTATCTCAAAACAATGACAATCATCATTTAGAAAACACAAGTGATCTCAAGTCAGAGGAAATGTGCCACTTGTCATATCCAAGGAATATTCACATTGTGGACAAACAATTGAACATCCTAGTAGGGTCTGTCCAGTACATCCCATGTACCCATGAGTCTACATCTTATTCCATGCTCGAAGCATCCTATAAGATTAGAACACATATTAGTCTTAACCATATCAAGGCTTGTCTCATGTTCACCAAGATATATCGACTAAGGACATAATAGCTTGTCAGCCCAGCTGAACAGCTTTGAGACATTATTCAGAAGAACATATATTGCAGCAGACAATGTAGCTAACTGAATAACAACCATGCCTTTATAAACATAACAGTTTATTACATGATACAGATACATTCCCACAGGCCTCAAACATTAGCCTTAAGGGCATACCCCAACAATCTCCCACTTGCACTTAATCTAATGGTTGAGAAATCTCAAACCCATATTATTACAGTGCTTCTCATGCTTCTGCTGCGCCAGAGGCTTGGTAAGCGGGTCTGCCAGATTGTCATCTGTATGAACCTTGCAGATTTTGATCTCGCCACGATCTATGATCTCCCTGATCAAATGAAACCGTCTCTGTATGTGCTTGGACTTCTGGTGCGACCGTGGTTCCTTTGCTTGTGCGATTGCTCCAGTGTTATCACAAAAGATAACCAAAGGATCTGCACTCGAAGGAACAACACCAAGTTCTCTCACGAACTTACGAATCCACACTGCCTCCTTGGATGCTTCCGAGGCTGCAACATACTCGGCTTCTGTTGTGGAATCAGCAACAGTTGACTGTTTGAAACTTTTCCACACCACTGCACCTCCATTCAAGCTAAAAACATAGCCTGATTGCGATCGAAAATCATCCTGGTCAGACTGGAACGAAGCGTCAGTATATCCTTCAATACCGAGTTCTTCCTGACCACCATATATCAAGAACATATCTTTGGTCCTCCGCAGATATTTGAAAATGTTCTTGACTGCAATCCAGTGCGCCATACCTGGATTACTCTGGTAACGACTGGTCACGCTTAACCCGTAAGCGACGTCTGGGCGAGTACACAACATCGCATACATAATGGATCCAATAGCCGAAGCATAAGGCGTATTGTCCATTTCATCTTTCTCAGTCTGTGTTTGTGGACACTGACTCTTCGAAAGATTCAGACCATGTCTGACTGGAAGATATCCTCGTTTAGAATTCTCTAAATGAAATCTCTCCAGGACCTTTTCGATGTAAGTACTCTGGCACAGCCCGAGAAGCCTCTTAGATCTATCCCTGTAGATCTTCACACCTAACACATAGGCTGCTTCTCCTAGATCTTTCATCTGGAAACATTTCCTCAGCCATGCTTTTACAGCATGCATTTCAGGAATATCGTTTCCAATGATCAAGATGTCATCGACGTAGAGGACTTGGAAAGTAATCACGCTCCCACTAAACCTCTTATATACACACGGGTCATCCTCGTTCTTGATGAAACCAAATTCGGTAACTGAGTCATCAAAACGAATATTCCAGCTTCTAGATGCTTGTTTAAGTCCATAAATAGACTTCTTTAACTTGCATATCTTATGACGATCTGCTGGATTAGTGAAACCTTCTGGTTGTGTCATGTACACATCCTCATCCAGATTTCCATTAAGGAAAGCTGTTTTCACATCCATCTGCCAAATCTCATAATCATAATATGCAGCTATCGCGAAAAGAATCCGAATAGACTTAAACATGGCTACAGGAGAGAAAGTTTCATCATAATCTATCCCGTAGATTTGTTTGAAACCTTTCGCAACTAGCCTGCCTTTATAGGTAACCACGTTACCATCCATGTCAATCTTCTTCTTGAAGATCCACTTACAGCCTATAGGGATAACTCCCGGAGGCGGATCAACCAAATCCCAAACTTGGTTATCTGACATGGAGTCCATCTCGGCGCGCATAGCTTCAAGCCATCTCGCTGACTCCGGTCCACTGACCGTATCCGCATAAGTGAGGGGTTCATCATTTTCAATGATGTAGACTCCATCATAGCGCTCAGGCTGTCGACGGATCCTACCCGATCTTCGCGGTTCCCGTGATATCTGAGCCTCAGGTTGTTCAATAACCTGTTCTACCAGCTCAGGCACATCCAACTCTGCTTGAGCACTTTGTCCTTCCTCTGGATTCTCATCCAGTTTTATTTCTCTCCCACTGGCCTCTTGCAGAAGAAACTCCTTCTCAAGAAATATGGCCGTCCGAGCAACAAAAACCTTGTTCTCCTTGGGATCGAAGAAATAATAACCCTTAGTTTCCTTAGGGTAACCGACAAAGATACATTTGTCAGATCTACTCTCTAGTTTCCCAGAGGCGAGCTTTTTGACATAAGCCTCGCAACCCCAGATCCTGATAAATGTCAAGCTTGGCTGTTTCCCATACCATAATTCATATGGCGTCTTTGAAACTGCCTTGGATGGCACTCGGTTTAGTACCTTTGCAGCTGTTTCCAGTGCAAAACCCCAAAAGGAGTAAGGAAGAGTAGCCTGACTCATCATAGAACGAACCATATCAAGTAGCGTTCTATTTCTCCTCTCGGACACACCATTCCATTGCGGTGTTCCTGGTGGAGTGAGCTGTGAGATAATCCCACACTCCTTTAGATAGTCAGTAAATGCATGACTTAGGTATTCACCACCTCGATCTGAGCGAAGTGCCTTGATATTACGGCCTAGCTGATTCTGTACTTCATTTTTGAACTCTTTGAACTTGTCAAAAGATTCACTTTTATGTCTCATCAGATAGACATAACCATATCTACTGAAATCATCAGTAAAGGTAATGAAGTACTGATAGCCACCTCTGGCATGTTTACTAAATGGCCCACACACATCACTGTGTATAAGGTCAAGTAAACCTGAAGCCCTTTGACCTTTGTGAGGAAAAGGTGACTTCGTCATTTTACCCATCAAACAAGCTTTGCATGTATCAATCTCCTTATAGGAGAATGATCCCAGCAGTCCATTTTCATGCAACCGCTTAATGCGTTTCTCGTTAATATGGCCTAAACGACTATGCCATAGCAAGGTGCTGTCATCAGCATACTTGGCTTTCTTAATATCAATTTGCTGTATTGAACATTCCATGTCCAACATGAATAACCCATTGTTAATTGAACCAGTTGCATAAACAATATTATCATAAGACAAAATACACTTTGAAATATTGCATTCAAAGGAAAACCCCTTCCTGACAAGAGCAGGAATGGAGATAATATTTTTAGTTATACTGGGAACAAAGTAACAACTGTTTAGTTCCAATACAAGTCCAGATGGTAAAGAAATAAAGTAGTCTCCTACAGCAACAGCAGCAACCCGTGCCCCGTTTCCAACTCGTAGGTCCACCTCATGCTGTCCCACCTGCCTTCTTCTCTTGAGTTCCTGTACATTTGAACAAATGTGAACTCCACATGCAGTGTCCAACACCCATGATACAGAAGAAGAAAACATGACCTCAGTCACGAATATACCTGAGCCAGAAGCAAAGCTTCCCCTCTTATCTCCTTGGAGCGCTTTACAGTCCTTTTTCCAGTGACCCAGCTGGCCACAGTGGAAACACCTGTATTCCTTAGACCGCTTGACCTTCTGCTTCAGAGCCTTGCTGTAACTCTTGACAGGGGCCTTGCCCTTCTTCCCCTTCTTTTTGTTCCTAGAAGGAACCATCAAGACAGAGGTTGAAGGCTTACCCTTCAGAGTCTCCTCAGTGGTCAAGAGCATATTCAGCAGCTCTGCCGGAGTACAATCGATTTTGTTCATATTAAAATTAATAATGAACGCGTCGAATGACGGCGGGAGAGACTGCAGAATAATATCCACAGCAAGCTCCTGGTTGATGGTATGCCCCAGTTTCTCTAGAGCCTCCTTGTGCCCAATCATCTTGAGCACGTGAGCTCCCACTGGGCTCCCTTCAGCCAGTTTGCTCTGAAAGAAGAGCTTTGTCAAATTATAGCGTTCAGTCCTCGCCTGTGCAGCATACAGCATCTTGAGGTTTGCTATAATCTGTATAGCCGACATATCCTCATGCTGACGCTGCAGCGGTGGCGTCATAGACGCTAGCATCAGGCAAGCGACATCAATGCTATCATTGACGTGCTTTTCATAGGCTTCCCGAACCGCCCTTGCGGCGTTCGGAGCGGGCTGCGGCGGTATCGCCGTCTCGAGGACATACAGTTTCCTCTCTGCCTTAAGAACGATCTTAAGGTGTCCAAACCAGTCAGAGAAGTTCGGCCCAGCAAACTTCTCCCTTTCCAGTAGGGATCGCACATTGAAGTTCATGGTGTTCGTTGCTGCAGGTATCTACAACAATGCAAGAACAGCAAGGTCAGTATCAATGTATAAGAATCAATCAGGACTTAAGAAAGATTCTTTTTCTCACTATTTTATCAGGCGTGAAAAATCCAGCAAAACAGCCCGAAAGAGTAGAACTCTTTTAGTGAGATGGGATCCAGATTTCATACTTGGTCTCCGCGTCCCGCTCAGGCGAGATAAGATGCACAGAGAGTACAAGCACTAGTTTCTGGTAGGCAGTCCCTGCCGATCGCCAACCCGTGCGATTCCCCATCATCCGGGCAGTCCAGCAGACTGTGCCAACTGAGTTGGTACAACACAATCTCTGACCCCACAGATGGCTGCCTCCATGTGCTACCATATGCGCCACATATGTAGCCTACATGGTCAAGCTGACCCGACCTACTCCCTGGACCACCACGTGCTATGCTGAGCAACGAGAAGGGATAAATCCCTACTCTGTAACACGCAGGTGTAATCCCGCACCATCTGAAGATAGATGGACGTGCCCACTGAGTGGGTACAACACGGCTCCAACGATAATCAGAACAGTGAGGTTTCGCGTCAGAAGGCTTACGAGCTTGATATTTAAGCGTTGGATTTTAACGGTCTTTTATCTTCCTGCCTATCATGCAATTCCTATGGTGATAGCAGAAGATAATTTAACCATGCAATTCTAATATTAAGCAATAAAAGAAAGCATGTATCTTATGTGGTAAAAGCCCATAGCCCTAGAAGACCTTAACCTAACTTAAGTCTTCATTTGCTCTTCATGGGTCTTTAGCTGCTTATCTGGCCCAAACCAGGGCCCAAGCGCCATCTGCAGCTCAGGTGCACCTACCAGGGAAAATGCGCCTGGTCCCAGAGTCGAACCCTGGACCTCCCACCTGGTCAAGCCACTGCTGCATGCGCCTCTGCCAAGTGTGCTTTGTGCTCTTGTCTAATTAAATTACAAATTTAACTATCTAGACAAGAGTGACACGCAGGTCACTTACATTTATAAATTAAAACACAGTGATGCGCAGATCACAATAATTAATTTACAATTGTTTAATACAGGCTCGCAGGCCCCAGCACAGCACACAATTAATATGGGCAGCCCACATAAGACTAAATAACCAAGCATATGCATCAATCAATAACCATGTGATCCAATCATAAAAATTAAAATTTTTGAAAACCCCATGGGATCAATTTTAATTTTTCCTTATTTGCCCTACAACCTTACAACGGTCCATCACTAGGGATCCACTCATCCAACCTAGTCAGATCCACTGCCCTTGCATGCACCAAGTCCTAACTGACTTGAGTCGACCATAGGGTCAACCATGCATGCGCAAGGGCTGAACGACCACACAGAGTTCTGGCAAACGGGCGTGACCCCGGGCCTAACTCAGGTGCGTTCATAAGTCGTCTCAAGCAGACATCGCTACACACCTGTCTGCAGTCGACCTATAGCCACCATAGGCTTGCGCCAAGGTGCTATTTGATCGACCCATTCAGGCTGTCAGATGATCTGATCAGACATTCTGGATCTAACCTAGGGGTTGACTTCAACCCTAATAACCCGTCTAAGGGTTTATAGTAAAGCCTTAGATCTATAATGAGTCGCGCAAGTATTCAAGTTTTGTAAAACAAAAACAAGATGCGCCAACTTACAACATACATGCGCCAATAGATGGAAACATATTTCATACATGAAGTTTCGCAAGATGATAAAACCTATCATGCAACTTTCGCATGTTATATAGATCTAAGCATATGGAATCACAAGGCCAAAGCAATCATAACGAACATGCATTCAACCAAAGCTCTGATACCAATTGTAAGTACCCCTTAAGATAAGGGGGGTCCCCTTCTAGGGGGAGCATAACCCTAAAGCATATGGCGCATAAAATTTTCTTCTTGCGGAACTAGGGTTATAGGATCGATATGCATGCTAAAAGATCAACTTGATAATAAGAAAACAATCATACCATCGCCATGGAAAGATGTTTCCTTGGAAGCAAAGATCAAAGTAGATCTTCTCCTTGTCGTCACACACAAGATGATGTCGCTATCTCTCTTGGTGCCCCTTGTGCTAGCAAGGTTCCAAGAGGTCCTTGTCGAGTGAAGGGAAAATGAGATCTCTTTCTTCTTGGCCGAATCCTCCTCAACCTTCAAAGCGTCGCCCCACTCACGAGAGAGACGAGAGGAATATGGGCGAGAGGAATATCTCCGAGCGAAAATAGAGTATATTCTATTTTGATGAGCGCACTCTCCAAATGGAGATCATGGTTACTAAAAATAGTAACCACTCCTCACCACAACGTTCACGCCAAGTGAACTTGTCGCCTACTCCTCTCCCTATGAACCAAGCGCTCATTTAGTGAGCCGGTTCACTTTGGTTCGGTTTAAGAACCAATCAAGCCAATGATCTAGTCTAGATCTTAAATAAACCCTAAGGTTCACGATCTAACCGTCGATCTCAACGATGCCCCTGATCTGACCGATCTGGCATACATTCTCTCGATCGAAGCTTACCGATCTCAAGCCCTAATCAATCAAACATGATCAGACCAGATCTCACTCACAATCAGAGATTAGATCCCTTTAAACTGAACCCAAACAATTCAGTCCACACGATCTGACTTAAGTAAGCCATATCATCAAATTGTGCGACCCTAAGGGTTTCCTTTAAATGTCGGTAACGATAACTCACGTTATCACGATCAGTGAGGGGTATCTAGCAACACATCACTGTCTCCCGATAGAAAGGAAAGAGTCTTCCAAGACTACACCCAAACCATAGCACAAGTGTGACTCAAATCACTAGGCATGCATATTTCCTTTGCCACTGGATGTTCTTATTGGACAAACCTGTCAAGCTCGTAATTCCAATATGATGAGCATGATTAGAACAGATGAACACAGTCACCTGGGTATGGCCATACACTTTCTCAATCATCTCATCCAGGGGGCCCCTTTAGAACATCACACTCCTTAAACAAGGAGACGGCAATCCTATGTCTATCACTAGTGCTCTAACCTGACTCAAGCTCACCATCCAAGATAGTCTATAATCATTATGTTTCAAATGATATTGAACTATCTCAAAACAATGACAATCATCATTTAGAAAACACAAGTGATCTCAAGTCAGAGGAAATGTGCCACTTGTCATATCCAAGGAATATTCACATTGTGACAAACAATTGAACATCCTAGTAGGGTCTGTCCAGTACATCCCATGTACCCATGAGTCTACATCTTATTCCATGCTCGAAGCATCCTATAAGATTAGAACACATATTAGTCTTAACCATATCAAGGCTGTCTCATGTTCACCAAGATATATCGACTAAGGACATAATAGCTTGTCAGCCCAGCTGAACAGCTTTGAGACATTATTCAGAAGAACATATATTGCAGCAGACAATGTAGCTAACTGAATAACAACCATGCCTTTATAAACATAACAGTTTATTACATGATACAGATACATTCCCACAGGCCTCAAACATTAGCCTTAAGGGCATACCCCAACAAAAAGGGCCCCCCTGGATGAGATGATTGAGAAAGTGTATGGCCATACCCAGGTGACTGTGTTCATCTGATCGAATCATGCTCATCATATTGGAGTTACAGGCTTGACACGCTTGTCCAATAAGAACATCCAGTGGCAAAGGAATCATGTATGCTTTGTGAGTTTGATTCACACTTGTGCTGTGATTTGGGTGTAGTCTTGGAAGACTCTTTCCTTTATATCGGGAGACAGTGATGTGTTGCTAGATACCCCTGACTGATCGTGATAACGTAAGTTATCGTTACCGACATTTAAAGGAAACCCTCAGGGTCGCACAATTTGATGATATGGCTTACTTAAGTCAGATCGTGTCGACTGAATTGTTTGGGTTCAGTTTAAATGGATTTAATCTCTGATTGTGAGTGAGATCTGGTCTGATCATGTTTGATTGATTAGGGCTTGAGATCGGTAAGCTTCGATCGAGAGAATGGATGCTAGATCCCTCAGATCAGAAGCATCAAGAAGTGAGCGGTCAGATCTTAAGCCTTAGGGGTTTATTATGATCTGGACTAGTTGCTTGGTTTATTTGGTTATTGAACCAAATCAATTTGAACCAGCTCATTGAATGAGCGTATGGTTCAATTAAAGAGGCAATTGCGATTGGGGTAATGCATGGTCGCAAGTGGAGATGGTGTTTGCTATTTTTAGATAGCATGTCACATTCGTGACCACCTCTCACGTTGGCTCTCACGACGCTAATCTCTCTCGCCTCTTGCCCCCTTTCCTCTGGGATCTTGACACTCGTGTGGTGAAGAGGTTGACAAAAAGGAAGAGGAAAAGAAATCGCCAAGCAGAGAAGCTCTTCATCCTTTCCACTCGACAAAGAACGCTTTGGGACCTTGCTAGCACAAGGAACGCCAAAGGGAGTAGGCGACATCAATTGTGTGCGTCGCTTTGGAGAAGATCTCTTTTGGTCTTTGATTCCAAGACACCATCCAAGTGATGACAATGGTGAGAATTTTGTTTTCTTATCTATTCAAGTTTTCGATAGTTGATCATATAATGCATGCTATTCGATCCTAAGGAAACCCTAGATTCAGCCTATGCCATTTTATCCTTGCGCATGCTTTAGGGTTTCGTTCGCCCCCCCCCCCCCCCCAGAGGGAACCATCAATTGGTATCAGAGGCAAGTTTTAATGCATGATTTATATGATTGCTACATGTTTTGTGATCCATGTTTCAAATATTTAGATCTAGGGTTTTCAACATGTGAAAATACATGTTAACTTGTTTCATGCCGAAACTTGTTTTTGTATATTTTGCTTGTTGGCGCATCTTAGGTTTTATCAAAAATCTATATCACTTGCGCGACCTTCACTAGATCTAAGGCCTTACTTTAAACCCTTAGACGGGTTATTATGGTTGAAGTCATCCTCTAGGTTAGATCCAACCAGTCTGATCAGACTATCTGACAGCCTAGATGGGTTGACCAGATAGCACGTGTGCGCAAGCACGTGGTGGCTATAGGTCGACTGCGGACAGGCGTGTAGTGATGTCTGATTGAGACAACCTATGAACGGACATGAGTTAGGCCCGGGGTCACACCCGCTTGCCAGACCTCATTGTGGTCGTTCAGCCCATGGCGCATGCATAGTTGACCACTGGGTCGACTCAAGTCAGTTAGGACTTGGTGCATGTAAGGGCAGTGGATCTGACTAGGACTGATGAGTGGATCCCTAGTAATGGACCGTTGTAAGGTATGATGGAACCCTTTCAAGAGGGGAGCGCAAATCATATCTTTCTTTCACATAGCAGCGGAATTAGGGTTTCCACATAAGATCGCATTCTATACTTTCATATAATCAACTTGAATAACAAGTGAGAGATTCGTTACCATGGCCATGGGAAGGAGTCGGCTTGGAAGCTAGAGAACGATAGGGTTCTCCTCCAAAGTGTGCCACACACAAGAAGAAAAATGGCCTACACCTTGTCGTCCTTGTGCTAGCAAGGCTTCAAGGTTCTTTGCCGTATGGAAGGGAGAGAATAGCTTGCTTCGCGAGACTCCTTTTCCTTGTCTTCGTCCTTGTCGTGCTTCACCGAAAATTGGAGAAGCCTTCACAAGCGCATTCAACAAGTGAGTAACCTCCCACACTTATGTGGAGGCGTTACACACATCCCATTTGAAAACCGAATTCCAAATATGGAATGTGTTGAAGGCTTAAGCGTTCACGCCAAGTGAACCAAGCCCTTAACTCACCTTACATGAACCATGCGCTCATCCATGAGCCGGTTCAATGTCGGTTTGGTCCAAGACCAATTAACCCAAGCCAAGCCAATAAATGGTCTAGACCATCTATGAACCTAATGGTTCAAGATCTAACCGTTCATCTCCTGATGCTCTTGATCTCACCGATCTAGCATCATCTCTCTCGATCGAAGCTTACCGATCTCAAGCCCTAATCAATCAAACATGATCAGACCAGATCTCACTTACAATCAGAGATTAAATCCCTTTAAACTGAACCCAAACAATTCAGTCCACACGATCTTACTCAAGTAAGCCATATCTCCAATTTGTGCGACCCTGAGGGTTTCCTTTAAATGTCGGTAACGATAACTCACGTTATCACGATCAGTGAGGGGTATCTAGCAACACATCACTGTCTCCCGATATAAAGGAAAGAGTCTTCCAAGACTACTCCCAAACCATAGCACAAGTGTGAATCAAACTCACGAGGCATGCATGTTTCCTTTGCCACTGGATGTTCTTATTGGACAAGCATGTCAAGCCTGTAACTCCAATACTATGAGCATGATTAGATCAGATGAACACTGTCATCTGGGTATGGCCATACACTTTCTCAATCATCTCTTATAGAGGGGGGGGCCCATTAGAACATCACACTCCTTGAACAAGGAGACGGCAATCCTTTATCTATCACAAGTGCCCTAACCTGACTCAAGCTCACCATCCAAGATAGTCTATAATCATTATGTTTCAAATGATATTGAACTACCTCAAAACAATGACAATCATCATTTAGAAACACAAGTGATCTCAAGTCAAAGGACATGTGCCACTTGCTGCTTACAAGGATCATTCACATTGTGACAAGCAATGGAATATCCCAGTAGGGTCTGTCCAGTACATCCAATGTACCCATGAGTCTACATCTTATTCCATGCTCGAAGCATCCTATAGGAGTAGCACTCATATCAGTCTCAATCATATCAAGGCTGTCTCATGTTCACCAAGATATCTCGACTAAGGACTTATGGCCTGTCAGCCTAGCTGAACAGCTTTGAGACATTATTCAGAAGTACACTTATTACAGCAGACAAGGTAACAACCTGAATAATAACCATGCCTTTTATAAACATAAGAGTTTATTACATGATACTTTTACAATCCCAAGGCCTCAAACATTAGCCTTAAGGGCATACCCCAACAAGGTAGTAGGGCGTATAAGGAAATTAAAATTGATGCCAATGGGGTTTTTCAAAAAATTTAATTTCTTGATTGGATCACATGATGATTGATGCCATTTGCTTGTTTATTTAATCTTATGTGGGCTGCCCGTGTTTAATGTGTGCTGTGCTGGGGCCTGCGTGCCTGGTTAATTTTGTAAATTATTTTTATATTGTGATCTGCGCATCACATTGCATTTAATTTATAAAATGTAATTGACCTGCGAGTCAATCTTGTCTAGATAGATTAATTTGTAAATTAGTCAGACAAGAGCACAGAGCACACTTGGCAGAGGCGCATGCAGCAGTGGCTTGACCAGACGGGAGGTCCAGGGTTCGACTCTGGGACCTGGCGCATGTACCTGGTGGGTGCACCTGAGCTGCAGATGGCGCTTGGGCCCTGGTATGGGCCAAATGAGCAGCTAAAGCCCCATGAAGAAAAGCAAGTGAAGACTTAAGTTAATTAAGGTCTTACTTAGGTTTCATGGGCGTTTACCGCATAAGATCCATGCTTTCTTTTATTGTCTAATAATTAGAATTGCATGATTTATTTATCTTCTGCTATCACCATAGGAATTGCATGATAGTTAAGAAGATAAAAGACCGTTAAAATCCAACGCTAAAATATCAAGCTCGAAAGCCTTCTGATGCGAAACCTCACTGTTCTGACTATCGTTGGAGCCGTGTTGTACCCACTCAGTGGGCACGTCCATCTATCTTCAGACGGTGCGGGATTACACCTGCGTGTTACAGAGAAGGGATTTATCGCTTCTCGTTGCTCAGCATAGCACGTGGTGGTCCAGGGAGTAGGTCAGGTCAGCTTGACCATGTAGGCTACATACTGAGCATATGTGAGCTATATGGAGGCAGCCATCTGTGGGATCAGAGACTGTGTTGTACCAACTCAGTTGGCACAGTCTGCTGGATTGCCCAGATGAAGGGGAATCGCACGGGTTGGCGATTGGCAGGGACTGCCTACCAGAAATTAGTGCTTGTACTCTCTGTGCATCTTTTCTCGCCTGAGCGGGACGCGGAGACCAAGTATGAAATCTGGATCCCATCTCACTAAAAGAGTGTTACTCTTTCGGACTGTTTTAATGGATTTTTCAGTCAGATAAAATAGTGAGAAAAAGAATCTTTCTTAAGTCCTGGATTGATTCTATACATTGATACTGACCTTGCTGTTCTTGCATTGTTGTAGATTCCTGCAGCAACGAACACTATGAACTTCAATGTGCGATCCCTACTGGAAAGGGAGAAGTTTGTTGGGCCAAACTTCTCAGACTGGTACGGACACCTTAAGATTGTTCTTAAGGCAGAGAGGAAACTGTATGTCCTCGAGACGGCGATACCGCCTCAACCCGCTCCGAACGCCGCAAGGGCGGTTCGGGAAGCCTATGAAAAGCATGTCAACGATAGCATTGATGTCGCTTGCCTGATGCTAGCGTCTATGACGCCACCGCTGCAGCGTCAGCATGAGGATATGTCTGCTATAGAAATTATAGCAAACCTCAAGATGCTGTATGCTGCACAGGCGAGGACTGAGCGCTATAGCTTGACCAAGCTATTCTTTCAGAGCAAACTGGCTGAAGGGAGTCCAGTGGGAGCTCACGTGCTCAAGATGATTGGGCACAAGGAGGCTCTAGAGAAACTGGGACATACCATCAATCAGGAGCTTGCTGTAGATATTATTCTGCAGTCTCTACCGCCCTCTTTCGATGCGTTCATCATTAACTTTAATATGAACAAAATCGACTGTACTCCGGCAGAATTGCTGAATATGCTCTTGACTACTGAGGAGACTCTGAAGGGAAAGCCTTCAACCTCTGTCTTAATGGTTCCTTCAAGGAACAAGAAGAAGGGGAAGAAGGGCATAGCCCCAGCCAAGAACTACAACAAGGCGCTGAAACAAAAGGTTAAGCGGTCGAAGGAGTACAGATGTTTCCACTGTGGCCAGCTGGGTCACTGGAAAAAGGACTGTAAAGCGCTCCAAGGAGACAAGAAGGGAAGCATCGCTTCTAGCTCAGGTATTTATGTGACTGAGGTCATGTTTTCTTCTTCTATTTCATGGGTGTTAGACACTGCATGTGGAGTTCACATTTGTTCAAATGTACAGGAACTCAAGAGAAGAAGACAGGTGGGACAGCATGAGGTGGACCTACGAGTTGGAAACGGGGCACGGGTTGCTGCTGTTGCTGTAGGAGAATATTACATCTCATTACCATCTGGACTTGTATTAGAATTAAACAATTGTTATTTTGTTCCTAGCATTACCAAGAATATTATCTCTATTCCTGCTCTTGTCAGGAAAGGGTTTTCCTTTGAATGCAATATTTCAAAGTGTGTTTTATCTTTAGATAATATTGTTTATGCTACTGGATCAATTAGCAATGGGTTATTCATGTTGGACATGGAATGTTCTATACAAAACATTGATAATAAGAAAGCCAAGTATGCTGATGACAGCACCTTGCTATCGCATAGTCGTTTAGGCCATATTAACAAGAAGCGCATTAAGCGGTTGCATGATCATGGACTGCTGGGATCATTCTCCTATGAGGAGATTGATACATGCAAAGCTTGTTTAATAGGCAAAATGACGAAGTCTCCTTTTCCTAATAAAGGTCAAAGGGCTTCAGGTTTACTTGACCTTATACACAGTGATGTGTGTGGGCCATTTAGTAAACATGCCAGAGGTGGCTATCAATACTTCATTACCTTTACTGATGATTTCAGTAGATATGGGTATGTCTATTTAATGAGACATAAAAGTGAATCTTTTGACAAGTTCAAAGAGTTCAAGAATGAAGTACAAAATCAGCTGGGCCGAAATATCAAGGCACTTCATTCTGATCGAGGTGGAGAATACCTAAGTCGAGAGTTTACTGACTATCTAAAGGAGTGTGGGATTATCTCATAGCTCACTCCGCCAGGAACACCGCAATGGAATGGTGATGTAGGACGGGGGTCTAAAGCATTCAAACAACGTCTTTTGAAAATAGTTTTGATAACTAGCTTAATAATAAGAAAACCGAAGTTACACTAACGAGGTTTGAAACTAATTTTTTTGTATTTTAGTATATATAGGAAAACCGAGAACAAGTAGAACAGTAAAACCCTAGAAAGCAGTAAATGCAGGAATTAAACTTACAGTGCAGCCCTTGAGAATTGAAGGGCTGTGCTTCCCGATCTTCATCGGTCCAACTCTGATGGAAGGTGTAGGGTGGAGCTTACAAGCAAACACAGAAGATCCGTACAAGCCACAGATTTTAATACAAGAACAAATCAAGGGGTGAGGTTAGGCCTCACAAATTCCCTTGCTAATCCTAATCAACTAGAGAGAGGGGAAGAAGGAGAAGGGGAGGGGAAGCGCCCCTCTTAGACCACTCCAAGCGCAACCCTAAAGTTTTATAAACAAAATATGAGTGTAGAGAAGAGTTCTTTAGAGTAAATAAGAGGTGTAAAGAAGAAGACTTATCCGAAAGGGTGAGAACTCCTTGAAGCCGAGGATGCTTCTCTTCTTGCTCCAAACCGAGGGTGAAGAAGGGCTCCTTGTAGTGGCGCACACAAACAAAGAGGAAAAGCTTCTTAGGGATTCGGCGGAAGAACTAGAAGAAAGGGATAGAGCTCAGCTAAAGAGAAATTGAACACTAACACAATTAATTAAGCTAGGCAACTAATAGACAATATATTTCATCAAGAGGTAATCGAAAATACAAGGGGGAGGTCATGCTTTTATAGATGAGATGGGGCTAGGGCAGGATAGTAATTGTCTTCCATGCGCCTATTACAAAAATGGATGGATTTTTGAATTTCAAATTCATGGTGATGTGGGCGCAAATCCTCTTCATGAGTTTCCTTCTTTGGTGATCTTTGTTTGGCAACGCTTTTAGTGCTTGAGGGTTGTCTTCTTATCTTTGGCGACAAGCTTGGTGGCGCATGGACAAGGGATTTCACAATTCGAATCCTTTCCATGAAGGCATGGGCGGCAACAAGAGTTGGAATCTTCTCATTAATGTCTTCATAAATGCTCTCCTCTAATTGTGGATCTTGATGAGTAATCCCTTTGATTGTGGATCTTGATGGGGAGATTTGAATTCATTCCTCTAGTGGTTGGCGCATATAACTTGATTGGATGATGAGGTGGTTGATTGCTTCCTTGAAGATGCGCCCAACAAAATAGCAAGTGAGTTATGACATGGATTGAAGTGAGCTTGGGCTTTGAAGTCCTCCTTTCCTTTTCTGGAGCTGAACTTGATGAGTGGAGCTTGAGTGGCCTTGAGCTGGATCTTGAGCTGCTCCTTTCTTGATTGACCTGCCAAAATGATCCTAATGCCTACATGCACTACTTATGATGCAAGAATACATAAGTTCATGAATTACAATGCACTACCTACTACAAGTGGACTTGCCATAAAGGTCTACATGATGCATGTTTTTATTGAAAGTAAATTACCCTAGATGCCATGTAAGAAATGGAACCCTAAGGGAACCCATATCGATTAGGTACCCTACGGGTCCGACCAGATCTCCTCAGAGCAGGGCTACTGCCTCCATCAAATGGTGTATCCGAAAGGAGGAACAGAACCTTACTAGATATGGTTCGTTCTATGATGAGTCAGGCTACTCTACCTTACTCCTTTTGGGGATTTGCACTGGAGACAGCTGCAAAGGTACTAAACCGAGTGCCATCCAAGGCAGTTTCAAAGACCCCATTTGAATTATGGTATGGGAAACAGCCTAGCTTGACATTTATTAAGATCTGGGGCTGCGAGGCTTATGTCAAAAAGCTCGCCTCTGGGAAACTAGAGAGCAGATCTGACAAATGTATCTTTGTCGGTTACCCTAAGGAAACTAAGGGTTACTATTTCTACGATCCCAAGGAGAACAAGGTATTTGTTGCTCGGACGGCCATTTTTCTTGAGAAGGAGTTTCTTCTGCAAGAGGCCAGTGGGAGAGAAATAAAACTGGATGAGAATCCAGAGGAAGGACAAAGTAGTCAAGCACAGTTGGATGAGCCTGAGCCGGTAGAACAGGTTACTGAACAATCTGAGGCTCAGATATCACGGGAACCGCGAAGATCGGGAAGGATCCGTCGACAGCCTGATCGCTATGACGGAGTCTACATCATTGATAATGATGAACCCCTCACTTATGCGGATGCGGTCAGTGGACCGGACTCAGCTAGATGGCTTGAAGCTATGCGAGCCGAAATGGACTCCATGTCAGATAACCAAGTATGGGATTTGGTTGATCCGCCTCCGGGAGTTATCCCTATAGGCTGTAAATGGATCTTCAAGAAGAAGATTGACATGGATGGTAACGTGGTTACCTATAAAGGCAGGCTAGTTGCGAAAGGTTTCAAACAAATCTACGGGATAGATTATGATGAAACTTTCTCACCTGTAGCCATGTTTAAGTCTATTCGGATTCTTTTCGCGATAGCAGCATATTATGATTATGAGATCTGGCAGATGGATGTGAAGACTGCTTTCCTTAATGGAAATTTGCAAGAGGATGTGTATATGACACAACCTGAAGGTTTCACTAATCCATCAGATCGTCATAAAATATGCAAGTTAAAGAAGTCCATTTATGGACTTAAACAAGCATCAAGAAGCTGGAATATTCGTTTTGATGAATCAATCAGTGAATTTGGTTTCATCAAGAACGAAGATGACCCGTGTGTATATAAAAGGTTTAGTGGGAGCGTAATTACTTTCCTAGTCCTCTACGTCGATGATATCTTAATCATTGGAAATGATATTCCTGAACTGCATGCTGTTAAGGCATGGTTAAGGAAATGTTTCCAGATGAAAGATTTAGGAGAAGCAGCCTATGTATTAGGTGTAAAGATCTACAGGGATAGATCTAAGAGGCTTCTCGGGCTGTGCCAGAGTACTTACATCGATAAAGTCCTGGAAAGATTCCATTTAGAGAATTCTAAAAGAGGATATCTTCCAGTCAGACATGGTCTGAATCTTTCGAAGAGTCAGTGTCCACAAACACAGACTGAGAAAGATGAAATGGACAATACGCCTTATGCTTCGGCTATTGGGTCCATTATGTATGCGATGTTGTGTAGTCGCCCAGACGTCGCTTATGGGTTAAGCGTGACCAGTCGATTCCAAAGTATTCCAGGTCAGGCGCACTGGATTGCAGTCAAGAACATCTTGAAATATCTGCGGAGGACCAAAGATATGTTCTTGATATATGGTGGTCAGGAAGAACTCAGTATTGAAGGATATACTGACGCTTCGTTCCAGTCTGACTAGGATGATTTCCGATCGCAATCAGGCTATGTTTTTAGCTTGAATGGAGGAGCAGTGGTGTGGAAGAGTTTCAAACAGTCTATCGTTGCTGATTCCACAACTGAAGCCGAGTATGTTGCAGCCTCAGAAGCATCCAAGGAGGCAGTGTGGATTCGTAAATTCGTGAGAGAACTTGGTGTTGTTCCTTCGAGTGCAGATCCTTTGGTTATCTTCTGTGATAACACTGGAGCAATCGCACAGGCAAAGGAACCACGGTCGCACCAGAAGTCCAAGCACATACAGAGACGGTTTCACTTGATCCGGGAGATCATTGATCGTGGCGAGATCAAAGTCTGCAAGGTTCATACAGATGACAATCTGGCTGACCCGCTTACCAAGCCTCTGGCGCAGCAGAAGCATGAGAAGCACTGTAATAATATGGGTTTGAGATTTCTCAACCATTAGATTAAGTGCAAGTGGGAGATTGTTGGGGTATGCCCTTAAGGCTAATGTTTGAGGCCTTGGGATTGTATCAGTATCATGTATAAACTCTTTTGTTTATAAAGGCAATGGTTGTTATTCAGTTTGTTACATTGTCTACTGCAATAAGTGTGCTTCTGAATAATGTCTCAAAGCTGTTCAGCTAGGCTGACATGTACTTTTGTCCTTAGTCGATATATCTTGGTGAACATGAGACAGCCTTGATATGATTGAGACTAATATGTGTTCTAATCTTATAGGATGCTTCGAGCATGGAATAAGATGTAGACTCATGGGTACATTGGAGGTACTGGACAGACCCTACTAGGATATTCAATTGCTTGTCACAATGTGAATAATCCTTAATTGTAACAAGTGGCACATGTCCTCTGACTTGAGATCGCTTGTGTTTCTAAATGATGATTGTCATTGTTTTGAGTTAGTTCAATATCATTTGAAACATAATGATTATAGACTATCTTGGATAATGAGCTTGAGTCAGGTTAGGGCACTAGTGATAGACAAAGGATTGCCGTCTCCTTGATTGGAGTGTGATGTTCAAAAGGGGCCCCCCTGGATGAGATGATTGAGAAAGTGTATGGCCATACCCAGGTGACTGTGTTCATCTGATCTAATCATGCTCATCATATTGGAGTTACAGGCTTGACACGCTTGTCCAATAAGAACATCCAGTGGCAAAGGAATCATGTATGCTTTGTGAGTTTGATTCACACTTGTGCTGTGATTTGGGTGTAGTCTTGGAAGACTCTTTCCTTTATATCGGGAGACAGTGATGTGTTGCTAGATACCCCTCACTGATCGTGATAACGTAAGTTATCGTTACCGACATTTAAAGGAAACCCTCAGGGTCGCACAATTTGATGATATGGCTTACTTAAGTCAGATCGTGTGGACTGAATTGTTTGGGTTCAGTTTAAATGGATTTAATCTCTGATTGTGAGTGAGATCTGGTCTGATCATGTTTGATTGATTAGGGCTTGAGATCGGTAAGCTTCGATCGAGAGAATGGATGCTAGATCCCTCAGATCAGAAGCATCAAGAAGTGAGCGGTCAGATCTTAAGCCTTAGGGGTTTATTATGATCTGGACTAGTTGCTTGGTTTATTTGGTTATTGAACCAAATCAATTTGAACCAGCTCATTGAATGAGCGTATGGTTCAATTAAAGAGGCAATTGCGATTGGGGTAATGCATGGTCGCAAGTGGAGATGGTGTTTGCTATTTTTAGATAGCATGTCACATTCGTGACCACCTCTCACGTTGGCTCTCACGACGCTAATCTCTCTCGCCTCTTGCCCCCTTTCCTCTGGGATCTTGACACTCGTGTGGTGAAGAGGTTGACAAAAAGGAAGAGGAAAAGAAATCGCCAAGTAGAGAAGCTCTTCATCCTTTCCATTCGACAAAGAACGCTTTGGGACCTTGCTAGCACAAGGAACGCCAAAGGGAGTAGGCGACATCAATTGTGTGCGTCGCTTTGGAGAAGATCTCTTTTGGTCTTTGATTCCAAGACACCATCCAAGTGATGACAATGGTGAGAATTTTGTTTTCTTATCTATTCAAGTTTTCGATAGTTGATCATATAATGCATGCTATTCGATCCTAAGGAAACCCTAGATTCCGCCTATGCCATTTTATCCTTGCGCATGCTTTAGGGTTTCGCCCCCCCCCCCCCCCCCCCCCAGAGGGAACCGTCATAACTTCCCTGTTCCGATTGAAGATCCGTTGCTTCACCCCTATCAGCGCTCCCACGCCACCCTCACCTTCTCCATCACCTCCCGTTGTCAGAATTGCCGATGAACTCTCCAGTTCCAACATCTTCGACTGACCCCGCTTGCCTGTTCAGGGCTCTGTTTCCTGTTTCTTTGTTTTCTGTTTAGAAGTGATCTGACTAAGTTTCTTGTGGCAGGTTTTTAACATTCACGGACAGGCCTCTACTTCTCATCTTTGGATCTATCAGATAGATCAGATCCTCCTCTACAAGCTGGACGAGTTGCCCCAACTGAAACGACAATGGATCAACCACTGAAGCATAAGAAAATTTCATACCTGATTAACTCCTGCAAATTAATTTTATAAACTAATCTGATTAGTGTATTTTACGCAGGTACCTTAAGCAAACGGTGCAACAAAGATCTTGAACTATGGTTTGATAATCTTGCACTTTCATTTGGACTAGTTGATGCAAGCCCAGAATCAACGGTTTAATCTAGCCGGCATTGCAAAATTTGCAATCTGAAACATTTCTGTGTAGTTTTAACTTACCGATCTGACTAGCTATATTGGTTGCACTAAATCTATATGCTCGAGTAGGAGTCTACTCTCCATTTTGATACACTTTCAAAGAACTAATTTAGTTCTACAATACAGTTCATTTAGTTTGAATATTGAATGATTGGAACCCCCTCAATGACATTGCCACATTTGCTAAATAATAATTTTCTGAACTCCTGGAATTCTAGCTGTTTTCATGAATATGCTATTTTCTGAAAATTCAAAAATAAATGACTGAATTTTAATTTAGTAGTTTGTTGCCACACGCTTCCCCCCTACATCAGTTTGGTATCAGAGCAAAGGTTTGTGGGCAACTTTTGTCTGCCCGCTCGATCCTTTGTTTTGCTCATTGCATAAAAAAAATAAAAAAAAAATAAAAATGTTACTTTTGTTTTCATTGTTTTTTGCATGTTAGTTAAGTAATTAGTTGCTACTTGCAAAAAAAAATAATAATAATAATAAAAAAAAAATTATTTGCTTTCATGCTTAGTTATTTTCTTGCTATTTAGTTTGCATATTTTAGGTTATTTGCATGTTGTTGCTTAGTTGTTGGTCAAATTCTGCATGTGCTTTTCCTGATACTCCACTCGGTTTTATAAATTCTGCAGCATCTGGACCATTAAATTGTTGAGATTCCTGATTTGTTTTCAACCTCTTGCTGCACATGATTTAATCAAACTACATACTGTTGAAAGCACTATAACTGAGTTTTCAATTTGCTGAATTCTGCACTTGACTTATGAGTTTTAACTTGGTTTTCAGCCTACCGAATCTGAAATTTTCAATCTGCTTACTGCAATAATCTGTATCAAACTGCAGCTAGGAAAAACCATCAACATATTTCAGTTTAAAACACCTATAAGTGCAGCCTTGGATGTATTGATTTGATTCAGCATTTGATTTCTGAATTCTGTTTTTCAGCCTTGTTCAAACTGCTGTCATCAACTTGCTGCAATCAATTCTGATTTACTGCTAGGTTTGTTTATAGTTTTTGCACTCAAACAATAGTCTTTTCCTGCTTGCTAAGTTTCTTGTTTTATCATGCGTCGGTATAATCAAAGAGACTTAATCTTTTCTAGAGATGGATATCAAAGACTCACCCGTAGTCCTACTAGTTTCAAAACTTATGTTTGGTGTAATGGTTATAAGAGTAGAACTATTATTGATCACTTTGTAAAGTTTAATTTTATATCTATTGATGCCCTTGAACAACTTGGTCTCACCAAAGATAAACATCATAACCCTCACTACATAACTTGGGATGATTTGACTATGACTTTTGTTGACTATCAATGCTTAGTTCCCATTATGCTAGACAATATCAAAACAAACATTTGGTGTGATGTGATGAGTCTAAAAGGTTTTGACATCTTATTAGGGAAAGAATTTATGCATGATTTTCAAGGATATTATTTTACAAAACCTTGGTGTTATAGTTTTATTCATAAAGGTTTGGAACATATAGTTTAACCTAAAGATGAAAAGTCAACACATAGCCTTTGTAAGGAGTTACGGGAAGAACTTGAAGAGATTAAGCAAGAGATAAAGAGATTTAGGGAGAAATCCTTGCAAAAAGAACATAAGAATTCAACCCCATTAGAGCTTGAGCAACCCTTAGAGTCTACATTAGAGATTAATCCATGTCTTGATGAAACCATTGAAATTGAAGTAGCAAGACATGAAGAGCCAAACCATCAAGTAGAACCAATGCCTTCACCTTCAATTTTAGAGCCTAACTCATGTCTTGAAGATACCACTGAACCTGAACAAATAAGTCATGAGGAGCCAAACCATGAGGTAGAACCAATTTTAGAGCCCATACCCACAGGTCCTCAACTTGAGTCTAGCAATCCAGCTCAAGAACCCATAGTTGACTTGTCTGAGAGTCAAGCTACCCTTGAGTTGCCCATAGAGACCACTGTAGACTTGTCTCAACCTAAGTGTCCAATAGAGCCATTTCCTTCAATTTTAGGGCCTATACCCACAGGTTCTCAACTTGACCTTAGCACTACCTCTAGCAAACCTAAAGATGACTTGCCTAAAAATCCAGTTGAACCCAAACCCATAGGTCTTCTTGAACCTCACATGGAACCTAAGTTAGATCATTTTGAGCTTGACCTAGATCGTAATCCTCAACCTTTAGGTCAACCCCTAGACTTAGAAAATCTCTTCCAGGACCCTATGATCCTTGAGTCTTGTCTGTTAGGTCCTTCTACCCACACCCTTAAGCCACCATTAGGATCAACAAAACATAGTGAACTCAAACATGCTTTGCACTCTGCTCTTATTGAAGTTGAGTATATTGATTTCATCATTCCTTGTTCTTTTCAAAGTGTTGTGATTTTCTATGACAAATTTACTAATGAGTACGGCCGAGAAAGGGAATTCAATGCAGGTACCCTTGATATGCAGCTTGGACCGTGGACGAGCAACAAGACAATATGCTATGATGCTGACAACAATTTGAAGATTCAAATCCTGGAGGAACAATTAGCTCTTGCCTCGCCAAAATTTCTCCATCGCCACAAGAACAATTCTTCGGGGAAGAATTTTTTTCACCCAGGGAGAAATGATGGGGGCAGGGACCACAGGCCAAGAAGGCACAAGTGGAGTTTAAGAGTACCCTAGTCAAAGGCCTGGAGGTTCCTCTAATAAGCTAGCAAGCTCAATCAACAAAGCTAGCTCAATAAATAACCACTTCAAAAGGGCCCATGCGAAGCCCACTTATCAGGAATAATTTGCCACAAAAGAGGCCCAAGACTATTCCATGCGATCAACAAGCAATAAAATCAAGATGCAACTATTCTCATCACACAAATCTCGGAGTTCTTTACAGCCAACGCTCATCTCAGCACTTCATCTGGTGCACGCACGCTACAAATAAGGAAACGCTACAACGTTCACATGTAGCCAGTAAAGGAAACATCAACGTCTCCCTCGCTCAGCCCACAAGGAAACTACAACGTTCACCCCGCAAACGTCCGCCTGCAATGTTTGCCGAAGTTTCACCTATATGTATCACTCGCTTGCATCCTTGTAACAGCAGATTTGTAGATTTTGTTGAATGGAAATGGTTTTTCGTTCTCAATCGGATGTCTCCGATTTTCTTCTCCTCTGAGGCGCTTGTGTCGCCTATCCTTCCCCTCACCTCCTTCTAGGGCTGAGTCCCTCCCTCTTCCCTTCTTCTCTACAAGTTTCTTCCTCACGAAATCACAAGCTTCTTCCTCACGAAACCAAATCAAACAAACACGTATCCCAGTTTCCAGAATTTCCAGAAACTCGTCACTTCGCCGCCGATCATCCACCGGCCGGATCTCTACAAGACTTCGGCCACCATCGTCCCTACCCCTGAGCAACCTCCAGCTGCCGGCATCCATCCATTTGCCACCTCGATCACCGGAATCGAAACTTCCTTTCGATCCCCTGTTCTCGCCCTGATTCCGCCCTACTTCCGTCTTCCAGCACCGTTATCCTTTGACAAGCCACCAATCCCTCTCAAACTCTGGCCACCACTTCGCCATCGTCAGAGGGACCTCCAACCGTAACAGGTCCGGTGATCGTGGACCACCGGACGAACGCCGGCCAACTCTGCTCTGCGCTCGTGTTTCCCTTGCTTCCGCCATGCTCTCGCCTCAGTTCCACCTTTCATCGTCGCCCTGCTCCGTCCGGCCACCATTCGACCAGAAACTCCAGCCACCTCTTCGCCATCACCACAGCAACTCCCAACTGTAACAGGTTCGGCGTCCGTGCATAACCGGCCGTCCGGCGAGGAGCCCTGTAACTCGAGCACCTTCCCCTGTTCCGACCATACAGCCGCCTCCTTTCTGTAACTTCCCTGTTCCGATTGAAGATCCGTTGCTTCACCCCTGTCAGCGCTCCCACGCCACCCTCACCTTCTCCATCACCTCCCGTTGTCAGAATTGCCGATGAACTCTCCAGTTCCAACATCTTCGACCGACCCCGCTTGCCTGTTCAGGGCTCTGTTTCCTGTTTCTTTGTTTTCTGTTTAGAAGTGATCTGACTAAGTTTCTTGTGGCAGGTTTTTAACATTCACGGACAGGCCTCTACTTCTCATCTTTGGATCTATCAGATAGATCAGATCCTCCTCTACAACCTGGACGAGTTGCCCCAACTGAAACGACAATGGATCAACCACTGAAGCATAAGAAAATTTCATACCTGATTAACTCCTGCAAATTAATTTTATAAACTAATCTGATTAGTGTATTTTACGCAGGTACCTTAAGCAAGCGGTGCAACAAAGATCTTGAACTATGGTTTGATAATCTTGCACTTTCATTTGGACTAGTTGATGCAAGCCCAGGATCAACGGTTTAATCTAGCCGGCATTGCAAAATTTGCAATCTGAAACATTTCTGTGCAGTTTTAACTTACCGATCTGACTAGCTATATTGGTTGCACTAAATCTATATGCTCGAGTAGGAGTCTACTCTCCATTTTGATACACATGCAAAGAACTAATTTAGTTCTACAATACAGTTCATTTAGTTTGAATATTGAATGATTGGAACCCCCTCAATGACATTGCCACATTTGCTAAATAATAATTTTCTGAACTCCTAGAATTTTAGCTGTTTTCATGAATATGCTATTTTCTGAAAATTCAAAAATAAATGACTGAATTTTAATTTAGTAGTTTGTTGCCACACGCTTCCCCCCTACATCATAATGTCCCTGGAGACAGATTGGATCTGTGCTCGAACTATAGTCCCCAGTCGATGTACCTTGGTGGATATGGGACAGCTATGGTACTTGTGAGACTGGTATGTGGGCTGGTTAGGCACGTGGTGCTAGCGCAGACACATGGGTATATCATTGGAGGATATACTGGATAGACCCACTGTGAGGCTATGACTTGGTGTCATAAGTTATCCTCACAAGTGACAGGAGATGCATTGATCCCTTGACTTGAGGTCATTGATCATTCTATATGGTTAGGGACTTGCTTTGATACAACCTAATACCTCGCCGTAGTTGGGAGGTCATAACGGTTGTCATTGAGCATGTCACGATCCATATGAGAAGGTCAATGGACAGACAAAGGATTTGCCCCTTCCTTAGGGAAGTATGATATCCATGGAACTCCTCTATGGTTCTATGACTGAGAGTGTATGGCCATACCCAGGTGAGAACCTGATTTAGTCATAGCCATGTGATTGGGTGAAAACAAGTGGTGACACACTTGTCCAATCGGATATCAGTTCGGCAAAGAGACTGTAATGCATCTGTACCTAGTTGCGATGATGGGGATGTCGATGTCGATATCCATTCTAATGACCTGGGTAGCAGCGATGCACTACTAGGTGCCACTCACTGCTTGTGGTGACCTTTGGTCAGCACTGCCAGCGTCAGAGGAACCTACAGGGTCGCACACCTTGATACTTGAGTTCTCGTATTGATCGGGAAGCCTTATGATCGAGTTATTGGATAACTCGGATCTAATTGGGAGATTTCATCAGCGCCAATGGGCCTGATGATATGGAAGAATGTTATTGAAGCCAAACTTTATTTTTGGCAGGTTGACCCGTATTTGACCATGATTGGTCACATGTGGATTAGGGTTGCATTGGATTGGATCCAAGTGCTTAATCAACCCATGTAATGGAGTTTGGGCTAGCTCATTATCCAATAACAAGTTCTCATGAAGAGATAAGAGGCTAAAAGGGTATAATGGGGAGAAGCCCAACCTCATTGGCGCCTAAGGGGTATAATGGGGTTTGGGTGGCAAAATTGCTTCATTAAGGAAGCAATTGGCGCCTAGCCCTTCTCCCTTGATGGTATGAATGCCTCTAAGTCATGTCTTGGGCTGATATGGTACTTGGGCAATTATGGATAGGTTGAATGGAGTTTATGGTAAAGTCTTGGAGACTTTCCTTGTCTCAAACCTCCTCATCCTAGCCCTACACTTGTCATGATCTTGGCCCTTCCCTTAACCGCCTCTTGCCCTATAAATGTGACCCTAGCCGCCCCTCTTATAATGATCGATCCTTGGAGGCGTGAACACAAGAAGAAGGGCGAGAGCTAGGAGCAAGGGCGCAACTTCCTCTTCCTTCTTCCATAGCCGCAAGCTTCTTCCTCCTTTCCTATTGGCGCAAGGAGCTTTGGTGCTTGGCGGCTTGAACTTGGTTGCTTCTTCTCTTGGCGCATCCTTTCCTCTTGGTGGTGCAAGTGAAGTGGAGCATCTCCTTAAGGCTTGGATCTTCTTCCCGAGGCTAGCACCGGGCGTGGAAGAAGAGAACTCAAGAGATCCGTGTGTGTGACTGCAGAGGCCGCACACTTGGGCGCCTACATCGGCATCACTGCAAACCGCTCTTAAGGTATTTCCTAACTCATCGTGTCGACTCTCTTGCTTGCGATCTTCACTGGGTTTTTGGGACCGGCCTGTTTCGGGGACATTCTTCCGCTATGTAATGTATGTATGTATGTCTATGACTCTGAAAAATTGTAAAATGTCCCCGGGGTTTCCCAACAGTGGTATCAGAGGGACTTGCAAGACTCGAACGATATTTTATGCTTTTCTTTCATGCTCACATGCCATATCTCTATTTTCGTAAATAGCATGATGCATGGCGAACGATTTTTTCTAAGTAGGAAAAATTAGGGTTTCTTGTTTCTATCATCCTCTCAATCTCTTTTGGATTTTTGGACTATTTTTCTTGTTTGATTTAAAGATTAAAGGCGCACGTAATTTTGTCAAGTAGGACGGGCATTGTGTCTTCGGACTGGTCAAGTCTCTTGATCTGACAAAATTGCCAGCCGAAAGGATCTCTGAAATCATCATGAAAAATAAATCGCAATTAACCAAAAGATTTTTGAGAAGAAGATGAGAAAAAGAGACTAGTTTTATGAAAAAGTAAAATTTCAGATTTTATGTTTTTCATGAGCATGTAGAATTGCATGAGTAAATACCTTGATTGTGCATGATGTTGTGATCATTAGTCAAGCCCCCCTTTGCGTGCCTGTGATGTATCCTCGTGAGGCCTGCATGCCGCTTTTCTTTTTGCTTTTAACTAAGAAGAAGATTAGGGTGGCGCATGTACTTGGAACTTGGCGTATGCATACCTTGGATGGTGGCGCAACAAGCATCAAAGGAAGAGGCGCAAGCTTGCTTGATGGCGTAAGTTAGGCATGGCCGAACCCTTGGGTTTGAGAGCTAGCTAACTTGGCTTCTTGCATTGTGGCGCATTCTCATTGGAGGAAGACCATGGCATTGGCCGAACCCTTGGGGTCTACCCTTAGGGTTTGAGAGCTAAACCATGTGAAAAGGACCTTGGAGCCAACCTTGAAGACCAAGATAGAGGGCGGCTAGGATAGGTCTATCTTAGGGGCTTGAGTCCTATGTCAAGAGTTGAACCTCCTTTTGGCATGGGATGGTTCAATGTCTTGAAAGGGCTTTGATCACATCATCTTTTACTGTTTTCCTTATCTGCTAAAAGCATGCCTGTGATGTTTTATCGTTATGTTATCACTATAGGATTGCATGCCTGTATTGTTAGACATAAGATAAAACTGATGAGACCTTAAAAACCCTCATAATAAAATATCAAGCCTAGTAGCCTTCTAACGCATAGCCCTCACTAAGCTATCAATCAGTGGAGTTGTGAACTGGTTCCCACCCTCGTGGGACACACCCACTTATCTTTAGAAAGTGCGTGGTGACAATGGTTTCCCCAGTCCAGTTTTTAACCTGGGCGTGCCTTCGCAAGGAAACTCATTGGCCCTAGGCATAACGGTTAGGAATGGACTTGACTAGAAGTTCACATGTACTGGGCACATGGTGAAAGTCTAGAGGCATCTTTGAGAGGTTAGGGTTTCATGTTGTATCCAGCCCTCGCTGGACATGAAATGCCCAGACTGTCTCAACAAGGGGAGTTGCTTGGAGCAACCGCCCGGTGCGCCCACCTTAAGAAACATGGGTTACTTTGTGCATCTCATCCCACCCTCGTGGGACGCGAAGCCTCATGTGAAATAAGGGTCCCATCTCACTAGGAAGTCTTAAACTTCCCGATTGACTTTGTGGGTTGTCAATTCGAATTTAAAATAGTGGGAGCAGTAATCATTTAAAACAAGTCCAGTTTAAATGATTCAAAGTAGTACTAATCTGTTTTTCTTGGGTGTTGTAGAATAATGGCTACGAACACTGGCGGATTATCACTGCGATCACTCCTTGATAAGGATAAGTTTGTTGGGACTAACTTTATGGACTGGCATCGGAACTTGAGGATAGTCCTCAAGCTCGAGAAGAAGCTGTATGTCCTTGAACAGGCTCTTCCTGCGGCTCCTCCGCCTAATGCCCGAACGGCAGACAGAGATGCTTATAGAAAGTATCAAGATGACTCTTTGGAGGTTGCATGTCTTATGCTAGCCAGCATGGCACCTGAACTGCAGGTGCAATATGAGGAGCAGAACGCTTTTCAGATGATCACTCATCTGAAACAGATGTTCGAGGCGCAGGCTAGAACTGAGAGATTTGACACCGCCAAAGCAGTCTTTCGGTGTAAGTTGTCTGAGGGTGCACTAGTGAGACCCCATGTTCTCAAACTCATTGGGAATGTGGATCATCTCAGGAGACTGGGACATGCCATAGACAACTAGCTGGTTGTGGATCTTATTTTGCATTCCCTGCCCCCTAGCTTCAGTCCGTTTATTATTAATTTCAGCATGAACCGGATTGAGTGCACACGGGAGGAATTGATGAATATGCTCCAAACAGCCGCGCGAGAGATGGGTAAGACCAAACCCAATTTTGTTCTTTTGGTCCCTGCGACCAAGAAGATAAAGAAGAAGGGTAAGGCACGTGCTAAGAGCAGTGCCAGAGGTCCTACCAAGGCACTGAAGAAAAAGGTGAAGAAGTCAAAGGACCAGAGGTGTTTTCACTGTGGCGAGCAGGGTCACTGGAGAAGGGACTGCAAGCAGCTTCATAATGAGGAGAAGAAAGGCTTGGCCTTAACTTCTAGCTCAGGTATCTATGTTACAGAAGTCAATCTTTCTACTTCTATGTCATGGGTATTGGATACCGCATGTGGGGCTCATATTTATACAAATATGCAGGGGCTCAGGAAAAGTAGATTGGTGCGGCCTAGAGAGATTGACCTACACGTTGGAAACGGGGCACAGGTTGCTGCTATTGCTGTAGGCTTTTTGACTCTCTCCTTGCCTTCTGGATTTCAATTAGAACTAGATAATTGCTTTTGTGTACCTTCACTTACTAAGAACATTGTATCCATTCCTTGCATAGCAAAGAAGGGATTTAAGTTTGAAATAAATAAGAACTCTTGTTCTTTTTCATTTGCAATATGTTCTATGGGAAGGGTACTTTGTGCAATGGTCTATATATCTTGGATATGGAAAGTTCTATTTGTAACATAAGTAATAAAAGGACCAAACTGAATGGTTCAGTTGGTGCTTTCCTATGGCACTGTCGATTAGCCCATATAAACAAGAATCGCATCCAACAACTCCATGCAAATGGATTGTTAGATTCAAGTTCCTTGGAGGAATTTGATACTTGTGATCCTTGTTTATTAGGGAAAATGACAAAGGCGCCCTTCACCAAGATTGGTGAGAGGACAGGAGGTTTATTGGATCTCATACATACTGATGTGTGTGGGCCTTTCAATAAACAAGCCAGGGGAGGGTACAACTACTTCATTACCTTCACTGATGACTTCAGTAGGTATGGTTATGTCTACTTAATGAGACATAAATCTGAATCTTTTGAGAAATTCAAAGAGTTCAAGAATGAAGTAGAGAACCAACTTGGAAGATCCATTAAAGCTCTTCGATCAGATTGAGGTGGAGAGTACCTGAGCGGTGAGTTCTTTGACTATCTGAGAGAGTATGGGATCACATCCCAACTCACTCCTCCTGGAACACCTCAATGGAATGGTGTGTCTGAAAGGAGAAATCCAACTTTATTGGATATGGTTCGATCCATGATGAGTCATGCAACTCTACCTCCATCATTCTGGGGGCATGCACTAGAGACAGCTTCTCTAATACTGAACAACGTTCCATCTAAGAGTGTCTCCAAAATACCATACGAGATGTGGAGTGGGAAACACCCTAATCTCACTTTTATCAAGATCTGGGGATGTGAGGCTTATGTCAAACGTCAGGATTCTAGTAAGCTAGAACCTAGATCTGATAAATGTGTGTTTGTGGGGTATCCTAAAGAAACTAAAGGATACTACTTCTATGTCCCAACCAAGAATAAAGTTTTTGTTGCTCGGGGTGCTGTCTTTCTAGAGAAAGAATTTCTCATGAAAGAAGTTAGTGGGAGGAAGTTTGACTTGGATGAGGTCCAAGTGCAAGCACAAGACAAAGAGATGGAATCTGAGCCACCTACACCGGTTGCTAGCCAACCTGAGGCTCAGACACAGGTCCCGCGTAGATCTGGGAGAATTCGTCGTGCACCTGAAAGGTACGGGTCGCTGCCGACCCAACACGATGGGATCTTCATCATTGAGGATGAACCCAGAACCTATGATGAGGCGGTCAGTGGACCGGACTCTGAGAGATGGCTTGACGCCATGCGATCCGAGATGGATTCCATGTCGGCTAACCAAGTCTGGGATTTGGTTGAGCTGCCTGATGGGGTAAAACCCATAGGGTGTAAATGGGTCTTCAAGAGGAAGACAGACATGGATGGCAATATAGTTACCTATAAGGGTAGACTAGTGGCTAAAGGATTTAAACAAGTCCACGGGGTGGACTATGATGAAACCTTCTCGCCAGTTGCCATGATCAAATCCATTCGGATTCTGCTTGCTATAGCTGCATATCATGGCTATGAGATATGGCAGATGGATGTGAAGACAACGTTCCTTAACGGGAAGCTGACTGAGGATGTGTATATGTCACAACCTGATGGCTTCATCCATCCTGCAGAGGCTAATAAGGTCTGCAGGCTAAAGAGATCCATTTATGGATTAAAGCAAGCATCTCGAAGTTGGAATCTTCGATTTGATGAAGCCGTGAGAGATTATGGCTTTATCAAAAGCGAAGATGACACCTGTGTATACAGAAAATTCAGTGGGAGCTTGGTGATTTTTCTGGTCTTATATGTTGATGACATACTGCTCATCGGAAACGACATCCCTAGTCTTCAAGCTGTGAAGACATGGTTAGGGAAGTGTTTTGAGATGAAAGACTTAGGGGAGGCCGCCTATATTTTAGGCGTAAGGATCTACCGGGATAGATCCAAGAGGCTCCTGGCCCTTAGTCAGAGTACCTACATTGATAAGGTACTGGAGAGGTTCAACATGGAGCAATCCAAGAAAGGATACCTTCCAGTAAGACATGGCCTTACTCTCTCAAAGAGCCAGTGTCCTACAACACAGGCTGAGAGGGATGACATGAGTCGAATTCCTTATGCTTCGGCAGTAGGATCGATCATGTATGCAATGTTGTGTACTAGACCAGATGTGGCATATGCTGTAAGCAAAACCAGCCGATACCAATCCAATCCAGGTCTGCAGCACTGGGTGGCTGTAAAGAACATCCTAAAGTATCTGAGAAGAACTAAGGATTTGTTCTTGGTCTATGGGGGACAGGAAGAGCTCAGTATGCAGGGCTATACAGATGCATCGTTCCAGTCTGACCCTGACGACTTTAGATCGCAGGCCGGCTATGTGTTCAAGATAAATGGAGGCGCTGTATGCTGGAAGAGCTTCATGCAATCCACCATAGCAGATTCTACAACCGAGGTAGAGTATGTGGCAGCTTCTGAGGCAGCCAAGGAAGCCGTTTGGATAAGGAAGTTCTTATGTGATCTTCAGGTGGTCCCTAGTGCAATGGATGCCATTGAACTCTACTGTGACAACAATGGAGCAATTGCACAAGCAAAGGAACCACGGTCTCATCAAAGATCCAAACACATACTCAGAAGATTTCACCTGATCAGAGAGATCATTGACAGAGGTGATGTCAAGATTAGCAGAGTTGACACAGAGAACAATCTGGCTGGCCCATTGACCAAGGCTTTGGCGCAGCAGAAGCATGATGGTCACGCTAGAGATATGGGGTTGAGATTCCTCAACTTCTAGGTCTTAGTGCAAGTGGGAGATTGTTGGTGTATATGCCCTAAGACCTAGTTTTGGTCCATTTATGTACTACTTGTCTTTGATATTTATATATCATTCTGGCATTGTCGTTATCTATGTTTGTTTACATCTGCGCATATGTACTAACATGATAATGTCCCTGGAGACAGATTGGATCTGTGCTCGAACTATAGTTCCCAGTCGATGTACCTTAGTGGATATGGGACAGCTATGGTACTTGTGAGACTGGTATGTAGGCTGGTTAGGCATGTGGTGCTAACACAGACACATGGGTATATCATTGGAGGATATACTGGATAGACCCACTGTAAGGCTATGACTTGGTGTCATAAGTTATCCTCACAAGTGACAGGAGATGCATTGATCCCTTGACTTGAGGTCATTGATCATTCTATATGGTTAGGGACTTGCTTTGATACAACCTAACACCTCGCCGTAGTTGGGAGGTCATACCGGTTGTCATTGAGCATGTCACGATCCATATGAGAAGGTCAATGGACAGACAAAGGATTTGCCCCTTCCTTAGGGAAGTATGATATCCATGGAACTCCTCTATGGTCCTATGACTGAGAGTGTATGGCCATACCCAGGTGAGAACCGAATTTAGTCATAGCCATGTGATTGGGTGAAAACAAGTGGTGACACACTTGTCCAATCGGATATCAGTTCGGCAAAGAGACTATAATGCATCTGTACCTAGTTGCGATGATGGGGATGTCGATGTCGATATCCATTCTAATGACCTGGGTAGCAGCGATGCACTACTAGGTGCCACTCACTGCTTGTGGTGACCTTTGGTCAGCACTGCCAGCGTCAGAGGAACATACAGGGTCGCACACCTTGATACTTGAGTTCTCGTATTGATCGGGAAGCCTTATGATCGAGTTATTGGATAACTCGGATCTAATTGGGAGATTTCATCAGCGCCAATGGGCCTGATGATATGGAAGAATGTTATTGAAGCCAAACTTCATTTTTGGCAGGTTGACCCGTATTTGACCATGATTGGTCACATGTGGATTAGGGTTGCATTGGATTGGATCCAAGTGCTTAATCAACCCATGTAATGGAGTTTGGGCTAGCTCATTATCCAATAACAAGTTCTCATGAAGAGATAAGAGGCTAAAAGGGTATAATGGGGAGAAGCCCAACCTCATTGGCGCCTAAGGGGTATAATGGGGTTTGGGTGGCAAAATTGCTTCATTAAGGAAGCAATTGGCGCCTAGCCCTTCTCCCTTGACGGTATGAATGCCTCTAAGTCATGTCTTGGGCTGATATGGTACTTGGGCAATTATGGATAGGTTGAATGGAGTTTATGGTAAAGTCTTGGAGACTTTCCTTGTCTCAAACCTCCTCATCCTAGCCCTACACTTGTCATGATCTTGGCCCTTCCCTTAACCGCCTCTTGCCCTATAAATGTGACCCTAGCTGCCCCTCTTATAATGATCGATCCTTGGAGGCGTGAACACAAGAAGAAGGGCGAGAGCTAGGAGCAAGGGCGCAACTTCCTCTTCCTTCTTCCATAGCCGCAAGCTTCTTCCTCCTTTCCTATTGGCGCAAGGAGCTTTGGTGCTTGGCGGCTTGAACTTGGTTGCTTCTTCTCTTGGCGCATCCTTTCCTCTTGGTGGCGCAAGTGAAGTGGAGCATCTCCTTAAGGCTTGGATCTTCTTCCCGAGGCTAGCACCGGGCGTGGAAGAAGAGAACTCAAGAGATCCGTGTGTGTGAGACTGCAGAGGGCGCACACTTGAGCGCCTACATCGGCATCACTCCAAACCGCTCTTAAGGTATTTCCTAACTCATCGTGTCGACTCTCTTGCTTGTGATCTTCACTGGGTTTTTGGGACCGGCCTGTTTCGGGGACATTCTTCCGCTGTGCAATGTATGTATGTATGTCTATGACTCTGAAAAATTGTAAAATGTCCCCGGGGTTTCCCAACAAGATCCGTACAGGTCACGGATTTTAATACAAAATAAAGGTGATCAAAGGGGAGGTTAAGCCTCACAAGTTCATTTGCTAATCCTAAGTTATCTAGAGGGAGAGGGGGGGGGGGGGGAGAAAGGAGGGAAGCGCCCCTCCTAAATCCACACCAAGCGCAAGCTACAAAGTTAGAAAACCAAGGATTAGTGTAGGGAAATGTTCTTTAAGCAAAGGGAAGAAGCCAGAGAAAGAAACTTAACCGCATTGGAGGACTTCATGTTGCCGAAAGTGATGACTTCTTCTTCTTGCTCCAAACCGAGGGTGAAGGAAGGCCCCCTTGAAGTTGTGCACTCAAGGGAAGGAAGAACCTTCTTAGGGGCTCGGTGGAAGAGTTGAGAAAGGATGGGAAAATCGGCTATGGAAGAGCTCTAACACAATTACTTAACCTAGGAAACTATTAGACAATATTATTTCATCAAAAGGTAGTCGAAATACAAGGTGGAGACTATGTTTTTATAGGCGAGATGGGGCTAGGGCAGGATAGTCATTAGCTTCCATGCGCCTATTACAAAGATGGATAGGATTTGAATTGCAAAATCAAGAGGATGTTGGCGCAAATCCTCTTTGGGAGCTTCCTTCTTTGGTGATCTTCTTTTGGTAACTCTTTAAATGCTTGGGCTGGTGAGAAAGGTGTCTTCTTTATCCTTTGGCGAGATGCTTGTTGGCGCATGGATAAGGGATTCAAAATTTGAATCCTTTCCATGAGAGCATGGGCGGCAACAAGAGATGGTAACTTCTCATAAATGTCTTCATAAATGCCCTCCTTTAATTGTGGATCTTGATGGATAATTCCTTTGATTTTGGATCTTAATGGATGAGGGATTTGAATTTATTCCTTGTTTGGACTAGTGGTTGGCGCATATCTCTTGGATGGATGATGAGGTGGCTGATTGCTCTATTGGAGAAGCGGCCAACAAATATAGCAAGTGAGTTATTGCATGGCTTGAAGTGAGCTTGGGCTTTGAAGTCTTCTTTTCCTTTTCTGGAGCTGAACTTGATGAGTTGACCTTGAGTAACATTGAGCTGGAACTTGAGCTGCTCCTTACTTGAATGACCTACCAAAATGATCCTAATGCATGCATGCACTACCCTACTATGATGCAAGAGTACATAAAAGTTTCATGAATTACAATGCACTACCTACTACAAGTGGACTTGCCATAAATGGCTACATGATGCATGGTTTTATTGAAAAGGAAATTACCCTAAATGCAATGCAAGAAATGGGACTCTAAGGGAACCCATATCGAATAGGTACCCTACGAGTCCGAGCAGATCTCCTAAGAGCAGGGCTACTGCCTCCATCAAAAAATCAACAAGAAAGGAGTTTTAGGAAAATACAGCACGGCTGTGAAATATTTCACAGCCGTAATTTGCAATGAAAGTGGTGAACAGTGGCGGCGCTTCTTCTTCCTTTAATTTCTCCTCAAATTGATCTCCTTTCGTTCTGAAACTTCTGGCACGCTGTCTCCTTCTCCAGGCAAAGCTTCAGTACAAAAATCATGGCCGGAGGTGCTCTAGATTGGTCGCGGCAGCGGAACTCTAAGCGGTGGCGTGTACCGTGATTTCTCCCTCGATAGTGGATGCAATTTGGGGCTTTTGGGGTCTACGTGATCCTCTCGTCATAAGCTCTTTTTTCTTCTTACAGCATCCAATTTACAGTTCTGGATCGCCCCCAATAATCTCCGCAAAAATCGGGCGTCAAAATCGACCTGGGAGTCGCATTCAAAAACAGAAATACGGTAGTGTAATAGTTCACGACGCTGTCGTAAAATCGCTCGAGTGTTCTGTTCTGAAAGTGTTGGGAAATACGGCACCGTAATATGGTTCACGGCACTGCCATAAAATAGGCTGAACTCTCTGGTCGGAAACGTCTGGAAAATACGGCCAGTGAAATAGTTTACGGCAATGCCGTAATTTCAGCAATGGTCTTTGTTCTGAAAGTGCTCCAAAATACGGCCGTGTAAAATCTTATGTCAGTGCCATTTTTTTCGCACAATGTTATGATCTGAAGTTTTCCCAAATTATGGCAAGTGCTCCGATATTACGGTATCGTATGGAAATATAGTACTGTAATATAGATTGCGGCCATGCCGTATTTTGGTTTATTGCTCCGTTTTGCATGAAATTTATCATGTGAACTCCTCTTAATGATGGTAGCTCTTCCATGAATTTGATTTTGCTTGAAAATGTCTTAAAATAGTGCCTTTTTACCTAAAAATCATCAAAAACTAAAATTGAAGTAGATTTTGTAATATTTGATAAATTCGGCATAAAAACAAGCAAAAGATCTTCAATTTAGCATGAAAAGATATATAAAATGATACAAAATATACTATATATTTTGGTGTCATCAAATACATAAGGCTCAAACTTTGCTTGTCCTCAAGCAAAAATCAAAAGTTGATTAAAAGATAAACCTTTTCATGCTCAATAAATTTCTAAAACACAATCTATCGATGAAAGATTCTATCAATTGATTTACAAAACATTAGATAAACATATCATTCTTAGAACTCAATCCTCTAGATCTACAACTCAATCAAATAAAACTTCGCAACTGTATAATAAATAGAATTTTCAATCTCAAGACTTCACCGAATTTCAGTTCGAATCTGTTATGCTTTTGTTTACAGGAATTAAGTTTCCAAGATCTTTTTCCACACATAATTTTTTTCCTTGTATTTTGTTATTTTTGCATAGATGACATGTACCCGCATAGGCACATACTTTTTATTTTTCACTTCAACTCTTTTCTTCGGTACCACTGTCAATTTTACACAGTGCCAAGTAGAGGAGTCTTATTATTTTTTTCTCTCATTATCTTTTTGTCATAGACTTCAACCCATGTCTTAGGTGAAGAAACCCCTAAAATGGGGGGGCAAAAACCCTAAAGCATGGCGCTAAAGAAAAATATGCTAGCGGAAGCAAGGGTTTAAGATCATTTGCATGCCATATGTTCAACTATAACCGATTGAGTAGATTGAGATGGAAATTCATACCAACGCCATATGCTTGGAAGTCGGCTTGGATGAAGAGAACAAACTAGATCTCCTCCACAAGTTCACACACAAGATGAAGATGCTTACTCCTTGCGGTCCCTTGTGCTAGCAAGACACCCAAGCTTTCCTTTTGTCGAATGGAAGGGATGATGAGATGATTCCCTTTCTTGGCCGAGAGCTTCTCTTGCTTCTCTCCCACCTTCGTCAACCACCCAACGAAAAGGATGATGAGCGTTGAAGTGAAGAAGCCAACGCTTATGCGTTTTGGCGTTGAAGCATAACCGGCTTTGATTACTTTCCATAAGTGGAAGAGAATCAAGCCAAGCGTTCAAGCCACTTCAAGAACGCATATTGGCATTGAACCAAGCGTTCACATTTGTGAACCGGTTCAATCCAAATCGTTCAATCGAATTTGGTTCATCAAACCAAACCGAAATAGCTCAAGCCACTTGGTCTAGACCAAATCGAACCCCAAGGCTCATGATCTAACCATTCATCTCCTGATGCCCCTGATCTCTCCGATCTAGCATCATCTCTCTCGATCGAAGCTTACCGATCTCAAGCCCTAATCAATCAAACATGATCAGACCAGATCTCACTTACAATCAGAGATTAAATCCCCTTTAAACTGAACCAAAGAATCCAGTCCATACGATCTGACTTAAGTAAGCCATATCATCAAATTGTGCGACCCTGAGGGTTTCCTTTAAATGTCGGTAACGATAACTTACGTTATCACGATTAGTGAGGGGTATCTAGCAACACATCACTGTCTCCCGATATAAAGGAAAGAGTCTTCCAAGACTACTCCCAAACCATAGCACAAGTGTGAATCAACTCACAAGGCATGCATGTGTCCTTTACCACTGGATGTTCTTATTGGACAAGCATGTCAAGCTTGTAACTCCAATACGATGAGCATGATTAGATCAGATGCACATAGTCATCTGGGTATGGCCATACACTATCTCAATCATCTCATAAGGGGGCCCTTTAGAACATCACACTCCTTGAACAAGGAGACGGCAATCCTTTATCTATCACAAGTGCCCTAACCTGACTCAAGCTCACCATCCAAGATAGTCTATAATCATTATGTTTCAAATGATATTGAACTACCTCAAGACAATGACAATCATCATTTAGAAACACAAGTGATCTCAAGTCAAAGGACATGTGCCACTTAGTGCTTACAAGGATCATTCACATTGTGACAAGCAATGGAATATCCCAGTAGGGTCTGTCCAGTACATCCAATGTACCCATGAGTCTACATCTTATTCCATGCTCGAAGCATCCTATAAGATTAGCACTCATATTAGTCTCAATCATATCAAGGCTGTCTCAAGTTCACCAAGATATCTCGACTAAGGACAAAGAGCATGTCAGCCCAGCTGAACAGCTTTGAGACATTATTCAGAAGTACACTTATTACAGCAGACAAGGTAACAACCTGAATAATAACCATGCCTTTTATAAACATAAGAGTTTATTACATGATACTTATACAATCCCAAGGCCTCAAACATTAGCCTTAAGGGCATACCCCAACAATCTCCCACTTGCACTTAATCTAATGGTTGAGAAATCTCAAACCCATATTATTACAGTGCTTCTCATGCTTCTGCTGCGCCAGAGGCTTGGTAAGTGGGTCTGCCAGATTGTCATCTGTATGAACCTTGCATATTTTGATCTCGCCACGATCAATGATCTCCCGGATCAAGTGAAACCGTCTCTGTATGTGCTTGGACTTCTGGTGCGACCGCGGTTCCTTTGCTTGTGCAATTGCTCCAGTGTTATCACAGAAGATAACCAAAGGATCAGCACTCGAAGGAACGACACCAAGTTCTCTCACGAACTTACGAATCCACACTGCCTCCTTAGATGCTTCCGAGGCTGCAACATACTCGGCTTCTGTTGTGGAATCAGCAACAGTTGACTGTTTGAAGCTCTTCCACACCACTGCTCCACCATTCAAGCTAAAAACATAGCCTGATTGCGATCGGAAATCATCCTGGTCCGACTGGAACGAAGCGTCAGTATATCCCTCTATACTGAGTTCTTCCTGACCACCATATATCAAGAACATATCTTTGGTCCTCCGCAGATATTTTAAAATGTTCTTGACCGCAATCCAGTGCGCCAATCCTGGATTACTTTGGAATCGACTGGTCACGCTTAACCCGTAAGCGACGTCTGGGCGAGTACACAACATCGCATACATAATGGACCCAATAGCCGAAGCATAAGGCGTATTGTCCATTTCATCTTTCTCAGTCTGTGTTTGTGGACACTGACTCTTCGAAAGATTCAGACCATGTCTGACTGGAAGATATCCACATTTAGAATTCTCTAAATGGAATCTCTCCAGGACCTTATCGATGTAAGTACTCTGGTACAGCCCGAGAAGCCTCTTAGATCTATCCCTGTAGATCTTCACACCTAATACATAGGCTGCTTCTCCTAAATCTTTCATCTGGAAACATTTTCCTAGCCATGCCTTAACAGCATGCAGTTCAGGAATATCATTTCCAATGATCAAGATATCATCGACGTAGAGGATTAGGAATGTAATCACGCTCCCACTAAACCTCTTATATACACACGGGTCATCCTCGTTCTTGATGAAACCAAACTCAGAGATTGATTCATCAAAACGAATATTCCAGCTCCTAGATGCTTGTTTAAGTCCATAAATGGACTTCTTTAACTTGCATATTTTATGACGATCTGATGGATTAGTGAAACCTTCTGGTTGTGTCATATACACATCCTCATCCAGATTTCCATTAAGGAAAGCTGTCTTCACATCCATCTGCCAGATCTCATAATCGTAATATGCAGCTATCGCGAAAAGAATCCGAATAGACTTAAACATGGCTACAGGTGAGAAAGTTTCATCATAATCTATCCCGTAGATTTGTTTGAAACCTTTCGCAACTAGCCTGCCTTTATAGGTAACCACGTTACCATCCATGTCAATCTTCTTCTTGAAGATCCATTTACAGCCTATAGGGATTACTCCCGGAGGCGGATCAACCAAATCCCAGACTTGGTTATCTGACATGGAGTCCATCTCGGCTCGCATAGCTTCAAGCCATCTAGCTGACTCCGGTCCACTGACCGCATCCGCATAAGTTAGGGGTTCATCATTATCAATGATGTAGACTCCGTCATAGCGCTCAGGCTGTCGACGGATCCTACCCGATCTTCGCGGTTCCCGTGATATTTGAGCCTCAGGTTGTTCAATAACCTGATCTACCGGCTCAGGCTCATCCATCTGTGCCTGACTACTTTGTCCTTCCTCTGGATTCTCATCCAGCTTTATTTCTCTCCCACTGGCCTCTTGCAGAAGAAATTCCTTCTCAAGAAATATGGCCGTCCGAGCAACAAAAACCTTGTTCTCTTTGGGATCGTAGAAATAATAACCCTTAGTTTCCTTAGGGTAACCGACAAAGATGCATTTATCAGATCTGCTCTCTAGTTTCCCAGAGGCGAGCTTTTTGACATAAGCCTCGCAACCCCAGATCCTGATAAATGTCAAGCTCGGCTGTTTCCCATACCATAACTCATATGGCGTCTTTGAAACTGCCTTGGATGGCACTCGGTTTAGTACCTTTGCAGCTGTTTCCAGTGCAAAACCCCAAAAGGAATATGGAAGAGTAGCCTGACTCATCATAGAACGAACCATATCAAGTAACGTTCTATTTCTCCTCTCGGACACACCATTCCACTGCGGTGTTCCTGGCGGAGTGAGCTGTGAGATAATCCCACACTCCTTCAGATAGTCAGTAAACGCATGACTCAGGTATTCACCACCTCGATCAGAACGAAGTGCCTTGATATTGCGGCCTAGCTGATTTTGTACTTCATTTTTGAACTCTTTGAACTTGTCAAAAGATTCACTTTTATGTCTCATCAGATAGACATACCCATACCTACTGAAATCATCAGTAAAGGTAATGAAGTACTGATAGCCACCTCTGGCATGTTTACTAAATGGCCCACACACATCACTGTGTATAAGGTCCAGTAAACCTGAAGTCCTTTGACCTTTGTTTGAAAAAGGTGACTTCGTCATTTTACCCATCAAACAAGCTTTGCATGTATCAATCTCCTCATAGGAGAAAGATCCCAGCAGTCCATGATCATGCAACCGCTTAATGCGCTTCTCGTTTATATGGCCTAAACGACTATGCCATAACAAGGTGCTGTCATCAGCATACTTGGCTTTCTTATTATCAATGTTTTGTATAGAATTTTCCATGTCCAACATGTATAACCCATTGTTAATTGAACCAGTTGCATACACAATATTATCTAGAGATAAAACACACTTTGAAATATTGCATTCAAAGGCAAATCCTTTCCTGACAAGAGCAGGAATAGAGATAATATTCTTTGTGATACTTGGTACAAAATAACAATTGTTTAATTCTAATACAATGCCAGATGGTAAAGTAATGAAATAGTCTCCTACAGCAACAGCAGCAACCCGTGCCCCGTTTCCAACTCGTAGGTCTACCTCATGCTGTCCCACCTGCCTTCTTCTCTTGAGTTCCTGCACATTTGAACAAATGTGAACTCCACATGCAGTGTCCAACACCCATGATATAGTAGAAGAAGATAACATGACCTCAGTCACGTATATACCTGAGCCAGAAGCAATGCTTCCCCTCTTATCTCCTTGGAGCGCTTTACAGTCCTTTTTCCAGTGACCCAGCTGGCCACAGTGGAAACACCTGTTGTCCTTCGACCGCTTCACCTTCTGTTTCAGGGCCTTGCTGTAATTCTTGACAGGGGCCTTGCCCTTCTTCCCCTTCTTCTTGTTCCTAGAAGGAACCATCAAGACAGAGGTTGAAGGCTTACCCTTCAGAGTTTCCTCAGTAGTCAAGAGCATATTCAGCAGCTCTGCCGGCGTACAATCGATTTTGTTCATATTAAAGTTAATGATGAACGCATCGAAAGAAGGCGGGAGAGACTGCAGAATAATGTCCACAGCAAGCTCCTGGTTGATGGTATGCCCCAGTTTCTCCAGAGCCTCCTTGTGCCCAATCATCTTGAGCACGTGAGCTCCCACTGGGCTCCCTTCAGCCAGTTTGCTCTGAAAGAAGAGCTTCGTCAGATTATAGCGCTCAGTCCTCGCCTGTGCAGCATACAGCATCTTGAGGTTCGCTATAATTTCTATAGCCGACATATCCTCATGCTGACGCTGCAGCGGTGGCGTCATAGACGCTAGCATCAGGCAAGCGACATCAATGCTATCATTGACGTGCTTTTCATAGGCATCCCGAACCGCCCTTGCGGCGTTCGGAGCGGGCTGCGGCGGTATCGCCGTCTCGAGGACATACAGTTTCCTCTCTGCCTTAAGAACGATCTTAAGGTGTCCGAACCAGTCAGAGAAGTTCGGCCCAGCAAACTTCTCCCTTTCCAGTAGGGATCGCACATTGAAGCTCATGGTGTTCGTTGCTGCAGGAATCTACAACAAGCAAGAACAGCAAGGTCAGTATCAATGTTCAGAATCAATCCAGGACTTAAGAAAGATTCTTTTCTCACTATTTTGTCTGACTGAAAAATCCAGTAAACAGTCCGAAAGAGTAACACTCTTTTAGTGAGATGGGATCCAGATTTCATACTTGGTCTCCGCGTCCCGCTCAGGCGAGATAAGTTGCACAGAGATGACAAGCACTAATTTCTGGTAGGCTATCCCAGCCAATCGCCAACCCGTGCGATTCCCCTTCATCTTGGCAATCCAGCAGACTATGCCAACTGAGTTGGTACAACACAGTCTCTGATCCCAGAGATGGCTGCCTCCATGTGCTACCATATGCGCCACATATGTAGCCTACATGGTCAAGCTGACCTGACCTACTCCCTGGACCACCACGTGCTATGCTGAGCAACGAGAGGGGATAAATCCCAACTCTGTAACACGCAGGTGAAATCCAGCACCGTCTGAAGATAGATGGACGTGCCCACTGAGTGGGTTCAACACGGCTCCAACGATAATCAGAACAGTGAGGTTTCGCGTCAGAAGGCTTACGAGCTTGATATGTTAGCGTTGGATTTTAGCGGTCTTTTATCTTCTTACTATCAGGCATATCCTATGGCTATAGCAGAAGATAAACACATGCAATTCTAATTATTTAAGCAATAAATAGAAAGCATGATCTTATGTGGTAAAAGCCCAAGAACCCTAGTAAGACCTTAATTTTACTTAAGTCTTCACTTGAGCTCCTTATGCATCTCATCTGGTCCAACCCAGTGCCCAAGCGCCAAGAGCACCTCAGGTGCACCACCAGGTGAATGCCCCTCAGGTGCACCTCAGGTGATCCATTCATGAAATTAAAATTTTTGAAAAACCCCATGGTATCAATTTTAATTTCCTTATGGGCCCTATAACCTTACAATGGTCCATTGATGGGGATCCACTCATCCATCTAGTTAGATCCTTTCCCCTTGCATGCACCGAGTCCTAACTGACCCGAGTTGACCTAATGGTCAACCATGCATGCGCCAAGGGCTGAACCACCCTCATGAGTTTTGGCAAGCGGGTGTGACCCCGGGCCTGACTCAAGTGTGTTCAGAAGTTGCCTCAACCAGACCTCGCTACACGCCCTAGATGCAGTCAACCTACAGCCACCTTGTGCTTGCGCATAGGTGCTATCAGGTCAACTCATCTGAGCTGTCAGATGGTCTGATCAGACTTGGATCTATTTAGATTATGCTTTCAACCCCATCAACCCATCTAAGGAATTATTGTAGGGTCACCTTAGATCTAATCAGCCGCGCAAGATATAAGTTTTATAAACATCTAGATCAAGCGCAAACAATCAAACAACATGCTTCACTTATGTTGATAACCCTTAGATCTAAGGGGGTCCCCTTCAAGGGGGAGCGCAAACTTTAGGGGGTCCCCTTCAAGGGGGAGCGCAAACTTTAGGTAACCATGAGACAAGCGCAAAGTTCATGTAACCATGACACAAGCGCAAAGTTCATGTAACCATGACACAAGCGCAAAGTTCATGTAACCAAAACACAAGCGCAAAGTTCATGTAACCAAATCATCAAGTAAGCGCAAAATCATCAAGTAAGCGCAACATATATGGATCACATCAGCAAACATAATAGCATGCAAAGAGCCTAGCTTTGATACCAATTGAAGAAACCCCTAAAATGGGGGGGCAAAAACCCTAAAGCATGGCACTAAAGAAAAATATGCTAGCGGAAGCAAGGGTTTAAGATCATTTGCATGCCATATGTTCAACTATAACCGATTGAGTAGATTGAGATGGAAATTCATACCAACGCCATATGCTTGGAAGTCGGCTTGGATGAAGAGAACAAACTAGATCTCCTCCACAAGTTCACACACAAGATGAAGATGCTTACTCCTTGCGGTCCCTTGTGCTAGCAAGACACCCAAGCTTTCCTTTTGTCGAATGGAAGGGATGATGAGATGATTCCCTTTCTTGGCCGAGAGCTTCTCTTGCTTCTCTCCCACCTTCGTCAACCACCCAACGAAAAGGATGATGAGCGTTGAAGTGAAGAAGCCAACGCTTATGCGTTTTGGCGTTGAAGCATAACCGGCTTTGATTACTTTCCATAAGTGGAAGAGAATCAAGCCAAGCGTTCAAGCCACTTCAAGAACGCATATTGGCATTGAACCAAGCGTTCACATTTGTGAACCGGTTCAATCCAAATCGTTCAATCGAATTTGGTTCATCAAACCAAACCGAAATAGCTCAAGCCACTTGGTCTAGACCAAATCGAACCCCAAGGCTCATGATCTAACCATTCATCTCCTGATGCCCCTGATCTCTCCGATCTAGCATCATCTCTCTCGATCGAAGCTTACCGATCTCAAGCCCTAATCAATCAAACATGATCAGACCAGATCTCACTTACAATCAGAGATTAAATCCCCTTTAAACTGAACCAAAGAATCCAGTCCATACGATCTGACTTAAGTAAGCCATATCATCAAATTGTGCGACCCTGAGGGTTTCCTTTAAATGTCGGTAACGATAACTTACGTTATCACGATCAGTGAGGGGTATCTAGCAACACATCACTGTCTCCCGATATAAAGGAAAGAGTCTTCCAAGACTACTCCCAAACCATAGCACAAGTGTGAATCAACTCACAAGGCATGCATGTGTCCTTTACCACTGGATGTTCTTATTGGACAAGCATGTCAAGCTTGTAACTCCAATACGATGAGCATGATTAGATCAGATGCACATAGTCATCTGGGTATGGCCATACACTATCTCAATCATCTCATAAGGGGGCCCTTTAGAACATCACACTCCTTGAACAAGGAGACGGCAATCCTTTATCTATCACAAGTGCCCTAACCTGACTCAAGCTCACCATCCAAGATAGTCTATAATCATTATGTTTCAAATGATATTGAACTACCTCAAGACAATGACAATCATCATTTAGAAACACAAGTGATCTCAAGTCAAAGGACATGTGCCACTTAGTGCTTACAAGGATCATTCACATTGTGACAAGCAATGGAATATCCCAGTAGGGTCTGTCCAGTACATCCAATGTACCCATGAGTCTACATCTTATTCCATGCTCGAAGCATCCTATAAGATTAGCACTCATATTAGTCTCAATCATATCAAGGCTGTCTCAAGTTCACCAAGATATCTCGACTAAGGACAAAGAGCATGTCAGCCCAGCTGAACAGCTTTGAGACATTATTCAGAAGTACACTTATTACAGCAGACAAGGTAACAACCTGAATAATAACCATGCCTTTTATAAACATAAGAGTTTATTACATGATACTTATACAATCCCAAGGCCTCAAACATTAGCCTTAAGGGCATACCCCAACATTAGGTACCACTATCAATTTTACATAGTGCCAAGTAGGGGAGTCTCTCACTATTTTCATGGATCTTGGATTCTCATTTCCCAACAAATAGCAAAATAGACTAAACGTCTACTAGGTTGATCAATCGATCTCAATTCACAAATCATACTCATATACTCATTTTATCCAAAAGAGAAGTTTCACCTTTAAATTTTATTCTTCAAATAATACATCTACACAAAATCTTATGCATCAACCAATGTCATATTTCAATAGACAAATATGTATTGGAGAAATAAATTTAACATGATAGGGTTATATCTCCAATCATGAATTTGAGTTCATTCATCATCATCACATGGTACAACCATCATCCTTCCCTTCATCATATGAAACAACAATGAGATATAGAAAATACAACATAGCAAAGAAGTAAAGAAAGATAATACTCACAAAACATCAAGTCCTCATCGTCTGGTCGTTCTGATTTCTTTTTCGCTCTCAAGGGTAGAATGGACAGCATTAAAGTAGCCTCTCTCTCCTATCTACCACCTTTTTTTTTTGAAAATACGGTACCGTAAAATATATTATGGTACTACCGTAAAAATGATAGAACTCTCGGGTTGATTTTGACAACAAAATATGGCACTATAGAATACCTTACAGCCGTACCGTAATTTCCGGGCAACTTTATGGTCGAAAGTGGACTGGAAATACGGTACTGTAAAATACTTTACGGTGGTGCCATAATTTGTACCAAATCACGTTTCACCTACAAAATTAAAAGAAAATTTAGTCCTAAACAGAAAGTAAAATAAAAGAAAACAAATGGAGGTTAGAAAGCTTGGGTTGCCACCCAAGAAGTGCTAATTTAAAGGTCATTAGCTTGACCGTTATGTGCTCATATTTGATTTTGGCTCATCCAGGTAAATGCTCTCTCTTTCTTCAATCAGTTCTTCTTGATGGTAATGTTTCAATCTTTGGCCATTAACTTTAAATTCTCCTGTATCTTCACTCCATATATCCACAGCTCCGTAGGGTAAATTTTCTTCACCTGAAAAGGTCCAGACCAACGGGACTTGAGTTTACTAGGAAAAAAGTCTTAATCTAGAATTGAATAAAAGAACAAAGTCACCTGGTAGGAAATATTTTCTTAAAATATGCTCATCATGCCATCTCTTAGTCCTCTCATTGTAAATTCTTGCATTTTCATAGGCTGAGAGTCTAATTTCATCCAACTCGTTCAATTGTAACCTCTGTTTTTCACTTGCGTTCTTTATGTCAAAGTTTAATGCCTTGATTGCCCATAATGCTTTATGTTCGAGTTCTACAGGTAGATGGCAGGATTTACCATAGATTAATTGAAAAGGGGACATACCAATTGGTGTTTTGAAAGCTGTCCGGTATGCGCATAGTGCATCATCAAGTTTGAATGTCCAATCTTTCCTTGTGCGCGAAACTGTCTTTTCCAAAATCCCTTTTATTTCACTATTTGATATCTCAACTTGCCCACTTGTTTGAGGATGATAAGGTGTAGCTACTCCATGATTTACTCCATACTTTCTGAGTAAAGTTGAGAACTTGTGTTCTATGAAGTGTAAGCCACCATCACTGATTACAACTCGTGGTGTTCAAAATCTTGGAAAGATAATTTTTTTGAAGAGTTTGACAACAACTCTGGAATCATTGGTTGGTGATGCAATAGCTGCAACCCATTTTGAAACATAATCCACTAGTACAAGAATATATTTGTTACCCCCAGAAGACCGGAAGGGTCCCATGAAGTCAATTCCCCAAACATCAAAAATTTCAACCTGAAGAATATTAGACAATGGCATTTCATGTCTTATGTTAATGTTGCCTATCCTTTGACATCTATCACAAGATAAAATGAAGTTTCTAGAATCTTTGAAAATTGTGGGCCAATAAAATCCTGATTGCAACACTTTAAAGGCAGTTTTCTCAGCACTAGCATGCCCACCATAAGAAGATCCATGGCATTGAAACAATATATTAGTAACCTCCTCCTTAGGTACACATCTCCTAAAAATACCATCTGCACATATTCGAAATACATAAGGCTCATCCCAAAAATAGTGTTTCACCTCAGCCAAGAATCTCTTCCTTCTTTGGTAACTCAAATCAGGGGGAAAAACATTGGCTACAAGGTAATTCACAATGTCAGCATACCAAGGGGCTCTGATTTGTTCGATGATCAGTAGTTGTTCTTCAGCGAAGAAGTCATTAATTACATCATTTTCCTCGGTGTTTACCATAATCCTTGAGAGATGATCTGCAACAAAATTCTCTGATCCTTTTTTGTCTTTAATTTCCAAATCAAATTTTCGTAAAAGCAGAATCCATCTGAGCAGACGGTGTTTAGTATCTTTCTTCTGCATTAAGTATCTTACAGCTGCATAATCAGTGTACACTACCACCTTTGAGTTAATTAAATATGACCTAAATTTATTAGAAGCAAATACTATGGCCAATAATTCCTTTTTAGTGGTAGTGTAATTCTTCTGTGTCTCGTCCAAAGTTCTGCTGGCATAGTGAATAACATGAGGTTTCTTATCTTTTCTCTATCCCAGGACTGCTCCTACTGCATAATCACTAGCATCACACATGAGCTCAAAGGGCAGGTTCCAATCCGGGGGCTGAATAATGGGTGCTGAAACCAAAGCTTTCTTCAATTCCTGAAAAGCAGATAAACAATTCTCATCAAAAGAAAATTTGACATCTTTATAAAGTAAATGTGTAAGAGGTCTAGCAAGTTTAGAGAAGTCCTTAATGAATCGTCGGTAGAACCATGCATGCCCTAGCAAACTTCGGACTTCTTTCACTGTGGTAGGTGGTTCCAATTGGTCTATCACTTCAACTTTAGCTTTGTCCACTTCAATTCCTCTTTCTGAGATTAAGTGTCCCAAAACTATCCCTTGCTTGACCATGAAATGGCATTTTTCCCAATTAAGCACAAGGTTAATTTCTTTACACCTCTGTAAAACCTGAGATAAGTTAGCCAAACATATATCAAAAGAGGAACCATATACTGAGAAATCATCCATGAATACATCCATAAAATCTTCAATAAAATAAAAAAAAATAGCCATCATGCATCTCTGGAATGTAGCAGGAGCATTAAATAAACCAAAAGGCATCCTCCTATATGCAAAAGTTCAATAGGGGCAAGTGAAAGTGGTTTTCTCTTGATCACCAGGGTGTATAGGGATTTGAAAAAAAACCAGAATACCCATCTAAAAAGCAAAAGTGAGAGTGGTTTGCCAATCTTTCAACCATTTGATCAATAAAAGGTAGAGGAAAGTGATCTTTCCTAGTAGCAGCATTCAGTTTTCTATAATCTATACACATGCGCCAACTAGTAACAGTTCTAACAGGAATTAGTTTATTATCATTGTTTTTCATAACAGTTACCCCTCCTTTCTTAGGAACACAATGTACAAGACTTACCCATTTACTATCGGAGATAGGATAGATAATACCTGCATCCAGTAATTTCAAAACTTCCTTTTTTACCACTTCTTTCATGGAGGGGTTCAGTCTTCTTTGGAAATCTGCATGTGGCTTGTGCTCTTCTTCCATCAAGATCCTGTGCATACAAAAAGAAGGATTAATTCCTTTTAAGTCAACAATAGAATACCCAATTACCTTTCTGTGAATCCTTAATTCCCTGAGAAGCAACTCTGTTTCCCTTTTTCCAAGCTGTGCATCAACTATAACAGGATAAGTAGAATTAGGACCAAGAAACTCATAACGAAGGTTATCAGGTAAAGCTTTAAGCACTATTTTTGGAGTTTTTTCTTTTTCATCACAAGTTTTGCAATCTAGAAATTCATCAATTTCAGGCTTGGTTTCTTCCTTAAGAACAGAATTAGAATCATAATCAGAAGGTTCAACAAATAAATCATTAAGATCATAAATAACGTCATCTCTATCATGTATACTACAACAATATTCAGAATTTGAAGGATTTTTCATGGCTTCACGCAAGTTATACTCTATCTTTTCACCCCCAATGTTAAGTGAAAGCTTACCATTTTTTACATCGATGAGTGCACCTGCTGTGGCCAAAAATGGTCTACCAAGTATGATGGGGATTTTTGCATCTTCCTCCATCTCAAGGACTACAAAATCTGCTGGGATGAAATACTCATCTACTTGAACTGGCACATCTTCAAGAGTCCCCACAGGATATTTAACTAAACGATCAGTGAGCTGTAAAGATATTGAAGTCAGTTTAAGCTCTCCTATGTCCAACCTCTTGCAAATAGATAATGGTATTAGACTCACACTAGCTCCTAAATCACATAAGGCTCGGTCAAAAGCCATACTACAAATAAAACAAGGGATAGAGAAACTACCTGGATCCTTCAACTTAGGTGGCAACTTGTTTTGAATAATAGCACTACATTCCTCAGTTAAAGCCACAGTACCATAGTCTTCTATTTTTCTCTTATTAGACAGAATTTCTTTTAAAAATTTAGCATATGTGGGCATTTGCAATAAAGCTTCAGTAAATGGAATGTTAATGTAAAGTTTTTTCAAAATATCTAAAAATTTCCCAAATTGTTTGTCTAGTTTTTCCTGTACTAACCTTTGAGGAAAAGGTATAGGTGTCTTATATGGTGTAGATGAATTAGGTTTAGAAATATCTTTTTGACCAAGCATATTACCTCTTGGTTCATCACCCTTATGAGGTGATAAATTATTTTGGGATTGCTCATGTTCATAAGATTCTTCTAACCCTACTTCTTGGTCATATTCATTATTAAGCCTTTTTCTATTGTTCTCAATTCTCTCCTTTGGCTCCTCCAATTTCTTACCACTTCTAGTGACAACAACACTGCAGTGTTCATTAGGTATCTGATTTTCTATGAAGTTCTTGTGGGCAGTTAAAGATTCTACTTGAAAGGCCAGTTGATTAACCATTCCTTTGAGATTTTCAATTTCTTTGTTTTGATTAGCCATAAACTTGTCAAGCAAAGATTCTACACAAAAAAAATTTACCTCTTCCCTTGGAGTTTACAATTCCTCACTTTCATTCTTACCATGATGATGACCATGTAACATTCTTTCTTCAGGATCCCATTGGTTATGATTCAAGAACATTTCTTTAAATAGTGCAAAAGCATCATCCACAGTCTTACTCATACTAGCTCCCTCTGCAGAAGTATCAACAATTAGGTGGGTATCATAAAGTAAACCATAATAAAACGTATGAATTAAAGTCCAATTTTCAAGGCTATGGTGCGGGCTCTTCCATAGTAAATCATTGAACCGCTCCCAAGCTTTGTTAAATGATTCTCCATTTTTCTGTGCAAAGTTCATGATTTGATTTCTCAATTGGATGGTTTTACTTGGTGGAAACTACTTTGTCAAGAAAGCATTTGATAGTTGTTCCCATGTAGTAAATGCACCAGTAGGTCAAGAATGTAGCCAAAATCGTGCTCGGTCCCTGAGAGAAAAAGGAAATAATCTTAGTTTTAATACATCATCAGAAACTCCATAAATCTTAATGGTATCACAATATTCAAGAAAAAGATGTAAGTGTTGATAGGGATCTTCAATTGGATCTCCTCCAAATTGATTATGCTAGATCATGGTCAAGAGGGCAGAATTAATCTCGAAACTATCGGCTTCAATGCTGGGTTTGATAATGCTAGAGTGTATTTCTGGTGACCTGGGGACAATATAGTCTCTAAGTAATCTCTATCCTGCCATTGGAATTAAATTTCTTGTATAGTCTAAGGCAGACAGATTAAGTAACTCAAGCAAACAGAGAAGAGCAAAAAGATAAAACACAAAATAAGCCTAGTCTAGCAATACTCTCAATATCTTCAATATTGACAAAACAAAGGTCCCCGGCAACGGCGCCAATAACTTGATGTGATCCGAAAGGACATACTTTTAAATACAAGCAGGTTGACTTGTTTCAGGTGTCGCGGCCAAAGATATTGGCGTACAGGGCTATTGTCACTCCCTGGCACGGCTCAAAAAACTTGTTTTCCCTAACTTGTAGTGTCCGCAAGTGCACGGATACTCGAAGTAATAAAGTAAATATCGATCCCCAGAGAGACCTATGCTGTCAAGTACCGAATAATTGATTTCTTCCTATCTAGGCAATCAAAAAAGAGAAAGGCAAGCAGAGAGCGAAGACACGTGGGAGAATAATGTAAGAGAGAAATTGGTACTAGGTTTCATTCCCTTGGATTTCCACGACTAGATATATAAAGATGTTCATCAATCGAATTCTAACATGATAAAACTCAATTTACTTCAAAAAGGGATTATCTCACTTTCGTGTAGATAACCATGCAGAGATAAATCTTCACTTTTGCGCAAGATTCATCCGAAGCTGAAGATAAGTAAATCATCAATCAAAGAACTCAAATATCACTTTCGTGCATCCGAGTTCTAAGTTGATTGCCTCGAGTGGAATCTCGAGGATCACTTTCGTGCATCCGAGACTCAACACACGTTTTACCTATTGTTCTCCAACGTTCCGATCCTCGCTTTCGCGCAAGATCTCCACGTTTGACACAATAACTCAATCATAAGTTCATTACTATCATCATGGCAATTTAACTTACTAAAATAAAGAAATAAGAACTTGACACAATATCCTTATTGCGAAAACTCTAAATCATGATGACAAAAAGCAAACTAAGGAGAATCTTAGAGAAATAATCGCATAGGTAAAATTATCAAAGTAGAATAATCATGATGAAAGTAAAAGATTATCTAGTCATTAAGAAAATCAAAGGGAATTACTCCCCCATGTCCCAAAATAAGTTTAAGCAAGCATGGTGAAGGAATTACAAAATACCATAATTTCAAAAGATCAAAAATCAACAAGAAAGGAGTTTTAGGAAAATACAGCATGGCTGTGAAATATTTCACATCCGTAATTTGCAATGAAAGTGGTGAACAGTGGTGGCGCTTCTTCTTCCTTTGATTTCTCCTCAAATTGATATCCTTTCGTTCTGAAACTTCTAGCACGTTGTCTCCTTCTCCAGGTGAAGCTTCAGTATGAAAATCATGGCCGGAGGTGCTCTGGATTGGTCGCGGCGGCGGAACCCTAAGCGGCGGCGTGTACCGTGATTTCTCCCTCGATAGTGGATGCAATTTGCGGCTTTTGGTGTCTACGTGATCCTCTCGTCGTAAGCCCTTTTTTCTTCTTATGGCATCCAATTTAGAGTTCTGGATCGCCCGCAATAATATATGCAAAAATTGGGCGTCGAAATCAACTTGGTAGTCGCGTTCAAAAACAGAAATACGGTAGTGTAATAGTTCACGGCACTGCTGTAAAATCGGTCGAGTGTTCTGTTCTGAAAGTGTTGGGAAATACGACACCATAATATGGTTCACGACACTGCCGTAAAATTGGCTAAACTCTCTAGTCGGAAACATCTGGAAAATACGGCCTGTGAAATAGTTTACGGTAGTGCCGTAATTTCAGCAATGCTCTCTGTTCCGAAAGTGCTCCAAAATACGACCGTGTAAAATCTTATGGCAGTGCCATATTTTTTGCACAGTCTTCTGATCTGAAGTTTTCCCAAATTACGGCAGGTGCTCCGATATTACGGTATCGTATGGAAATACGGTGCCGTAATATAGATTACGACCCTACCGTATTTTGGTTTGTTGCTCCGTTTTACATGAAATTTGTGATGTGAACTCCTCTTGAAGATGGTAGCTCTTCCATGTATTTGATTTTGCTTGAAAATGACTTAAAATAGTGCCTTTTTACCTGAAAATCATCAAAAACTAAAATAGAAGTTGATTTTGCAATATTTGATAAATTCGGCATAAAAACAAGCAAAAGATATTCAATTTAGCATGAAAAGATATATAAAATGATACAAAATATACTATATATTTTGGTGTCATCAGCTTACTATTGCATTGATGGACTGCCTTAGAGGTACGAGTACTAACCACTTCATCGAAAAGTTGCTTTAGATCACTTATGATCTCAGAGGCACTTTTCTCCTCATATTGCCTTCGCAATTCAAGTGACATGTTGGTTAGCATCAGATTAATAACCTCAGATGCATCCTTTTGATGCCTATGAAAAGCATCAGTCTCGATCGCTGAGGCTGAGCATGGAAGGGATTCGGGAATAGGCTGTAACGCCCTTGATTTTCTGAATTATGATTTAAGGTTAGAAATTCAGTTTCTGTATTTTTATCGGTTAAAATTTTGGGATTTTTGCCTAATTGTAGGACTTTTCCCTACAGGGCAAAAATAATTATTTTTGTTGGGGCTTCGAACCCTCAACCTTGACTATTTGCTCCTGGAATTCTTCCACCATGGTGGCGCATATTTCTGTGTTATTGGAGTGGCGCATGGTGGTTAAGCCCAGGTAAGCCCATTAAAGCCGATTTCCACTTAAGTTAATTGGGTTATTGGATCTTGGATCCGTTTGGGGTGGAAAAAAAAAAAAAAAAAAAAAAAGGGGAAAATTCGTGAGAGCTCCTCTCCCTCACGATTTTTGGTTTGTTTCTTGCCCTAGCCGCCTGTGTTGTCGCCCCTCACTGTGCTTGGCGCTCCTGCAAAATTTCTGACGCTGGTGGTGGCAGACTGGTGGTGGACGAACTTTCTGGAGACCCCTGATCCCCTGTTTTGGCGTTTTCTCTGTGGGCGATTTTTCTGGTGAGTAATTCGATCCTAAGGAGTCTAATCCGAATTAAAATTCGTTATTTGCCATGATTATTCGTATGGGGTTGAATTCAAATAATTATAGGGTTTTAAAATCCTGTTCTGCTGAAATCTGCATTCGTTAATCTGACCTTTGTGTACTATAACCCCAATATCTCATGGCCTATAGATCCAAATCGCACGAGATAAATTTTGTATGAAACTAGATATGTTTGGCTTTAATTTGAATATGATATCGACCATATCCGAGTGGTATTCGTATTTCAATCTGTATTGCAATCCAGCTGTACAAAATCAGTTTTCTGAAATTCTGGATTTCGACCTTTATGTGTTCGAACCATCATATCTCCCTAGGTATAGCTCGAAATCATGTCAAATCAGTTTTATTAGACCGTAGGCTCGAAGAGCTTTATTTTGACTCCCATAACGCCTATTTTCGATTAGTTATTGGATCTGAAATAAATGTCGCAAGTCTGATATATGAATCTGTTTTCTTGAAATCTGAAATTCTGACCTTCCTATGTTCGAACCCTTATATCTTCCTGTCTAAAATTCGAAATCTTGTGAAACCAGTTTTATTGGAAACTAGATTCAGGGAGCTTCATTTTGAAAACAATATTGACTAGCTTTGGTTCGAAATTGGACTAAAAATATATTTTGCAAACTGACAATATAAATCTGCTATGTTTTGGTTAGACGAATATTCCTTTGTGAGAAAAATTTACATTGTATGGTTTAACCTCTTAAATTGTGGTCTGTAGTTCTTCTAAAATTTATTTGTTTGATGAGAAATTTTAGAGAAAACAAAATTGGGGATTTAACTAAGAACTTAGGAATTTTCGAAAATATAGTTCGAGCCAATTTTGGGGCTTTGGTCAATTTTCTTCACGAGCGTGTAATTAAAATTATCTGTAGTGGGGGACTGAAATTATTTACATGAAATTTGTGCGTTCCGTTAAGGTTCTGAAAGTGGCGCCCCTTACAGTAATTTTATAGCTCACGGTTTTAGAAATTTTGAGGAGATTATTTCATGAATAATTTCTGTTCTGTGTTTAAATGTTTGTTATATGAATAATTTCTGTTCTGTATTTAATTGTTTGTTATGTGGATATTTCCTGTTCTGTTTATATGTTGTGAAGTTTCTGAAAACCTTGAATGTGTTTAAAACATTTGTGAGAACATAGAATGGTTTGATATGAATTAAGGTTAGTTGTAAGGAATTCACTCATATAAATTCTGTTCTGTGTTTAAGGACTGGATATTAGGGTGTGTCATTTTCTGGTTTGTTAGACTTTGGGCATAATGTAAGAATTAAGTAGTGGTTGATCCTACTTCTCCGTTTCAGTATAATCTGTTCTGTAAAATTATGCCCTAGTGTAGCACTCTTCCGTGTCCTTACCCTCCTTCTGTGGCGCTGTAATGGTGCTGATAGTCTACTACGACCCTTGAGACACTATTTCTGTTCTGGGTATTGGAGGCCAGAGTGCCACGTCCTAACAAGACGGGGGCCACCCACTGATACCTCCTCTACCATTCAGTTCTGGGTTTTGGAGGCCAGAGTGCCACGTCCTAACAAGACGGGGGCCACCCACTGATACCTCCTCTACCATTCAGTTCTGGGTTTTGGAGGCCAGAGTGCCACGTCCTAACAAGACGGGGGCCACCCACTGATACCTCCTCTACCATTCAGTTCTGGGTTTTGGAGGCCAGAGTGCCACGTCCTAACAAGACGGGGGCCACCCACTGATACCTCCTCTACCATTCAGTTCTGGGTTTTGGAGGCCAGAGTGCCACGTCCTAACAAGACGGGGGCCACCCACTGATACCTCCTCTACCATTCAGTTATGGGTTTTGGAGGCCAGAGTGCCACGTCCTGACAAGACGGGGGCCACCCACTGATACCTCCTCTACCATTCTGTTCTGGGTATTGGAGACCAGAGTGCCACGTCCTGACAAGACGGGGGCCACCCACTGATATCTCCTCTACCATTCTGTTTCTGATATGCATGCATTGTCTCGTCCTCGGCAGAGGTGGGGTCAGACCTTCTGTGGTCATCAGGCCTTCTGTGGCCTTTCTGTTTCCGATGTAGACTATCCGTTTGGACTCTGAAAATTCTGATTTTCTGTCTGTCAGTTCTGATTTCTGTAGTTCTGTTTCGATCTGTATTTAGATGTATTAGGCGGTGTGGTTAGTTGGTATGGGTTGGTATATTCATATCCTACCTGTTTGATGCCTATTGTTACAAGTATCTGTATTTGATTGTGTTTGTTTCTGATATGAGCATGCATGTTAAGTTGATTTATCTTATCTGTTAAATAAAAAGAATTTCAACTTAAGTATGATATTTTTGATGTGTACTATGGATGACTTTTAGTGTCTTTTACTCACTGAGCTTTTTAGCTCACCTCCGTTGTTTAAATGTTTTCAGGTGAGACATCAAGACAGTAATTGCTACAGCTAATATGACGCTAATGTTTGATGTCATTTCTAAGAATAGTCTTCTAAAGATTTATCAGGCCTGCGTGCCTAATTTATTATGACCTATATGACATGTTTTATCTCCTGAGGGCTTATGCCTGTTTTCAGGATATTATATTATAGTTGTTTCGTTTAAATTATTGGATACAAGTCTTGGATTCTTTTATTGAATTGGTTCTTATTTTGAAATGTCCGATTTGAGATGTGTAACCGAATTTGTGTTGTTTATTTTAGTATCTGAATAATCAGTTCTGTATATTTCTGAAATTCCACATATGTGTAGTGTGGACGTTTGTTGTTGTTACAAGATATGTGTGTCTGTGCAGCAGTAGTTTAGAATACTTGCTGCCGGATTTTTTCTGGATTTTCCGGATTTTTATTTCCTAGTAAATCGATCCTATTCAGTTCTGTGCGGTTTTCAGTTCCGTAGTAATGTCCTTCGATGCCGCTTTCTTCTTGTGTTTTAATGGAAGAGTAAAAATTTTTGAAACCCCGTATTTTACTTGTATGCGTGTGGGGTGTGATTCTGAGGGATGTTACATAGGCTACTCAAGGACATACAACTTCTTATCATGCTTGAGAACAATCCTCAAGTTGAGATACCAGTCTAATAAGTTGGTTTCGACCAACTTGTTCCTTTCCAGGATAGATCGTAGTGACCATCTGCTATTGTTTGTTGCCATTATATCTACAATAATCAAGAAAAAGCATATTAGTACTACTTTGAATCATTTAATCTGGGCTTGTATTAAATGATTGTAGCTCCCACTATTTTAATCGAATTGACAACCCACAAAGTCAATAGAGAAATCTGTGATTTCCTAGTGGGATGGGATCCTTGTTTCACATGAGGCTTTTGATGACACCAAAATATGTAGTATATTATAATTTTAGATACCTTTTCATGCTAAATTGAAGATCTTTTACTTGTTTTTATGCTGAATTCATCAAATATTGCAAAGTCTACTCCTATTTTGGTTTTTCATGATTTTCAGGCAAAAAGGCACTATTTTGGGTGTTTTTAAGCAAAATCAAAGACATGGAAGAATTATCATCATCAAGAGAAGGTCACACAAGAATTTTCACGCAAATCGAGGCAAAGAACCAAAATACGGCCATGCCGTAAGCCATTTTACGGTACCGTATTTCTGCGGCTACCGTATTATCAAGAACACGGCTTTTTTTTGGTGATTTTCTGAACAGAAAGATTTTTGGATTTTATGGCACTACCGTAAGAATTTACACGGCCGTATTTTCCAGCGCTTCAGACTAGAGAGTTCACCAAATTTTACGGCACTACCATAAGTGATTTCACTGGCCGTATTTTCCACTCGTTTACGAACAGAGAGTTCAGCCGATTTTACGGCACTGGCCGTAAACCATATTACGGTGCCGTAATTCCCAGACAACATTAGATCAGAAGCTTCAACCGATTTTACGGCACCGCCATAACATATTACACCGCCGTAATTTCCAGTCAAAACGCGAGTTTTTTGGCCCAAAACTTGCGAAGCCATAACATTTGATCCAGAGATCCAAATTTAGATCGGAAAGTTGCTACGACTTTGTCTTTAAGAGGAGAAGGTGTACGAAGTGAAAACGGGAACTTTTATCAAGTATCGAGAGAGCAATCGCCAGAGAGGCAGCTAGGGTTTGTTCTCGCACTGAGAGGCGTAGAGGGCACCTTAGGCCTTGATTTTCATGCAGAGGATTCGCCTGGTGGAGAGAAATACACCACAGAAGTTTCAGAGCATTTGGAGTCCGATCGGAGGAGAAATCGATGAAACAGCGGTGACAGCGCTGTTGATCACGAAATTACGGGTGTAATATACATTACACCCGTGTTGTAACGTTGTTTTCTTCTTCTTCTCTGATTTCTAATTGTTCTAAACTATGCCTTATTGTAATCCTTCCTCCATGCAAGCTTAAACATATTTTGGGACATAGGGTTTAATCCCTTTGATTTTTAATGATTAGATAACTCTTTCTTTCGTCATGATAATCTTCGTTGTGATGATTTTACTCTTGTGATAAATTGTGCTTAGATTCTCTATAATTGCATATTATTAATTATGTTCTTAGAGTTTTCGCAATGAGTCTGAAAGGTGATTTGCTTGAGAGCTTGGAACCCTAAAATTGCATGTTAGGATCCCTTCCTTAGGTTAGATCCATCTTGATCTTTTCTAGTAAAATAATTGCCATAATTATAATATGAATCTATAGATCGAGTCTATTTGTCAAACGTGGAGATCTTGTGTGAAAGCAAGGATCAGAACATTGGAGATCCATGAGTAAAACTAGTTGTGAGACTCGGATGCACGAAAGTGATCCTTGAGACTCCACTAGAGATTATCAACTTAGAATCAGGATGCACGAAAGTGATCCTTGTGATCTTTGATTGATGATTTACTTACCTATAGCATTGAAAATAGATCTTGCACGAAAGTGAGGATCGGTTATCTGCATGATTGTCTGCATGAAAGTGAGACAATACATTTATCAAGTAAATTAGGTGTTTATCTTGACAAGATTTGATTGATGACCCTTTATTTTTGTCTAATCGTTAGAATCAAGGAGGATGAAACCCTAGTCCCAATATTTCTCTCTGATTATCTAAGTTAGTGTGTTTTCCATTATTGCTTTGCATCATATTTAGTTCTCTTAGCTAGTAAGAATACCACTATTTGGTACTTAACAATAAGGTCCCTGTGGATTCGATACTTTTCTTTATTACTTCTATAGTTCTGTGCACTTGCGAAAACCTAACAACAAGTTTTTGGTGCCGTTACCAAGGATTAGTCCAAGGTACATGTGTGCCAGACTTGTAGTGTTCCTTTTCGGGCTATCAGCTTTGCGTCCTACGAGGGTGGGATGAGATGCACAAAGTAACCTATGCTTCTTAAGGTGGGCACGTTGGCCGATAGCACTTGGCAATTCTCCTTATTGAGATAGTCTAGGCATTTCATGTCCAGCGAGGGTTGGATACAGCATGAAACCCTAACCTATCAACGATGCCTCTAGAGTTCCACCATGTGACCACCACATGTGAAAAACTAGTCAAGTCTATTCATAACTGTTATGCTTAGGGCCAAGGAGTTTCCTTGCGAAGCCACGTCCAGGTTAAAACTAGATTGGGGAAACCATTGCCACCAAGCACCTTCAAAGGATAAGTGGGTGTTTCCCACGAGGGTGGGAATAGTGCACATCACCACTGATCTATAGCTAGATGATGGCTACGAGTTAGAAGGCTTATTTCAGACTTGATATTTTATTTGGGGGTTTTTGAGGTCTCATCCTCTTAGTTTTATCTTTTGTCTAACATTTCAGGCAAGCAATCCTATGGTGATAACAACAAGATAAAACAACACAAGCATGCTTTAGCAAATATAGAAAGCAGTAAACAAGTGATATGGTCATAGCCTAATCAACACATTGAACAAATATATGCCAATAGGGTCCAATGTTTGACCTAGGTGACAAGCCCTAAAGACTAGACCTAACCTAGCCACCACTAAGAACTTCGTCCATGCTCGGCTTCAAGGTCCTCCAATCCAAGGGATAGCTCTCAAACGCTATAAGCACCTATAGGAAAACCTAGAAGCACTCCATGAGGTTCGGCCAAACCCTCTTTGATGACACCACCTTCAAGTTGCTCCAAGTAAGGTGGATGCACCAATGCCGCCACTATCCTTAATCTTCAAATTTACAAAACAAAAGAAAGAGCGGCACACAGGCCTTACACAACTAGATCACAGGCATGCAAGGGACTTGACTATGACCAAAACACAATGCACAAGCAAGATACCTATCTCATGCTATTCTATATGCTCATGAAAAACATAAAATATAAATTTTAATTTTTCATCAAAACATGTTTCTTTTCCTCATCTTCTTATCACAAATCTTTTGGTTATTTTTGAGATTAGTTTCATGACAATTTTATAGGCCAAATTGACTGGCAATTTTGTCAGATCAAGAGACCCGGCCAGTCCAGAGGACACAATGTCCATCCTACTTGACAAAACTACATGTGCCTATGATCTTAAATCAATCAGAAAAAAATCCAAAAATTTGATAATCCAAAAGAAATAGAATAAAGGATAGGAGTATGAAACCTACAATTTTCTTACTATTAGAAAAACCCTGAGTCACATGCAATTTTAAAGATAAATACATATGACATGTGAAGCAGGAGCAAACGAGCCCATGAGCCTACTTGGGGACGGCCCAAACCCCCTGGAAGGCACTTGGTAGGACTCCCCAGGACGTGGGGACAATTTCATTTTTAGCTTTCAATTTCTATTCTCACTACTTCGATTAGCCTAGATAGTAAGAAATCAGCTATTTAGTATTCGACAACGTAGGTCCCTGTGGATTCGATACTTTCTTTATAACTTCGAGTATCCGTGCACTTGCGGATCACGACAACCTCCTAGTGAGTTAGAGTCGCCAGCATTTGTAGAAGTCGAGCCGGAGCCTCGCCTTCATCGTTGTCCGGGTCGAGGAACGCCTCGATTCCAAGTTGTTTTCTGCTTTCCGACTGAAGTAAATCCCACCTTCCTGGTGGGTCAGGTTCGCCTATTTGTTACTTTGTTGTCCGCTTGCTTTCTTTTGCTGCGAGTTTCCTTTTCCCTCACCCCCACGAGTATCCGTTCATCGGAGGCATGGTTGGACACCTTGTCTTTTGGTTTGTTTTCAGATTCATAGGCGCGCGAGTTGTCCGTCGCAACCGCTATCCCCGATGCACGCTGAGCTTAATGCGCTAAGTGAGTTGCTAAAAAAATGCTAAGAGGTCAGTGTGCTATTCAATAGTTGAGTGTCGTTCGTTTTTGTTGCATTAGTGTTGCCCTGATCGAGTTCTACGTCGCTTTCATCGTGCTTCTATCGGTTTCCCTGCATTTTCTGACACGCTTTTCCTTCCCTCATCTAACGACCCTCCCACATTTTCACTAAGCATTGTGTAATTCCCCTAGAGTACGGTGCTAAGGACCATCCCACCTAATATTTGCTGCATCAATTCTAGTATCAGAGGAAGTTACGCGTTCGATTCTTATCGTTTTTACCGTCCTCCTCCATTGCATATTTCAGCATCGTTTTGGTCTTTTAGCATTCTGCACTAGTTTGTCTCCCTTGTTTGTGCATGGTGTCTACACGTTCCCAACTCATGTCATCCCAATTCCCCGATAGCATCCCTGAGACCCAAGAATCAATCCAGCCTTCGGAAGGGGCTAACTCCCGCCTAGAGTCTTTGGTTGCGCTTGAGGCGCGAATCGATGCAAAGCTTGAGGTGCTGTCTGCACGCGTGGACGCCCAACAAGCTCATACCGAAGCCTCGATCCAGCCGATCTTGGCTAGAATCCAACACCTTATAGGTCAGCCCGGGCCCATGGAGGATGGGCGCCCAAGTCCGGTTAATCCTCCAACCTCCACCCATACACCCCCTACTAGATAGTTGCCCCCGTTGGCTGCGACCGCTCGGCGGCCAACCCCTGGGGATGAGTGGGGTCGCCCACGGCCTTACGAGGCTCCAAGGAATTCTAGTCATGGGGATGACCCCCTTGACGAAGATGATGTTTGGGCCGCACAAGGCTCTCAGCCCAATGGTCTCTTTGGCCATGCTTGGGCTGCCAACCGAACCCCAGCCCCTGCCAATGTAGAGCGCCCTCGGATTGACGATGACATCCGTTACTTCACCCGAAACACCCCCGCTCCCTTCAAGGGCGGATTAGATCCCTCGCAGTTTCTAGATTGGGTCGCATCTGTCGACGCCTACTTTGACCTCAGCCGTTACCCACACGATGCTCGCGTTAGGTTTGTGCGCACTTTGTTGGAAGGCCCTGCACGTTCACACTGGGAAAACGTGGAGCGCCAAAACGTGCAACAAGCCCTTCCTCCGATCTTGGAGTGGGCTGAGATGAGGTACCAACTCCGGGAGCGGTACGTCCCTCCCTCGTATAGGCAGCGCCTTCTAGATTAGTATAGTGGCCTACACCAAGGGTCGGGTACCGTCGAAGAATACCGTCTCACCTTTGAGACGTTGCAGCTCCGCTGTAACCTGCAAGAGGATCCCGAGTTAACCCTGTCTAAGTTTAAGAATGGGCTTCGTTCTGACATCCGTCGGGCCCTACCTGCGTATAGCTCAGAGTCATTTGATCAAGCCTTCCAACGCGCTCGTGACATAGAGCATGACCTTCGGCCACAGCTAGACGTAGCGACCTTGCACCCACAGACGTCCTCACGCGCGGTCGGTCCCCCGCACCGATCTGAGCATCCGGAGTCTCATCCGGACCCACGATCCACACCCGCGGCGCACCCTTCCAGTTACACACCAATGCCGTGTTCCCATTCCATTTGGGAATTATCGCGAGAAGGTGTTATGTGACGTTGCAACTATGGATGTCGCTCACATCCTCCATGGTCGTCCATGGCTCTACGATAGGGACGTAATCCATTATGGTCGGTCGAATACCTACATCTTCGACCACGATGATTAGAAGATTCGCCTCATTCTAGCTCCGCCCAAGGAGCTTCGAGCATCCACTTCCAAGGGGGTGATCACCCCTTCGGCCCCTGTCCCTCTGCGTCCCCCTATGGTGTCCCTCATGCGCACACCCGCGTAGGTGCGTGAGGCCCATAAGACCAAGACTGTCTACGCGCTCATGGTGCGCGAAGTGCAAGACTCTGTCCCGTGCCCCGATCCGGCGCCTCCCGTTGAGGTGGCCGACCTCTTAGCCGACTTTAGTGATATCAGCCCCGAGGATCTGCCTCATGCCCTTCCCCCCGGAGAGGGAAATTCAACATGCCATTGACCTCATCCTGGGAGCACCCCTCCTGAATTTACCCCATCACTGCCTTAACCCCTCTGACCACGCTGAACTGCAGTGTCAAGTGGATGATCTCCTTACTAAGGGGTACATCCGTGAAAGCCTCAGCCCTTGTGCCATCCCTGCGATCCTCACACCCAAGAAGGACGAGTCGTGGCGCATGTGTGTCGACAGCCGTGCCATTAATCGAATCACGATCAAGTATAGGTTTCCCATCCCTCGACTTGACCACATGTTGGATCTGATTTCTGGCGCGTCGTGGTTCTCCAAACTTGATCTCCAAAGCGAATACCACCAAGTCCGCATTCGTGAGGGCGATGAGTGGAAGATCACATTTAAGACCAAGGATGGTCTCGACGAATGGCTCGTTATGCCATTTGGCCTGTCCAATGCCCCCTCCATATTCATGCGCTTGATGAGTCAAGTCCTCAAGCCATATATGGGGAAGTTTCTAGTTGTCTATTTCGATGATATCCTGATTTTTAGTAAGACCCGCGCTGAACACGTGGAGCATCTTCGCTCCACGTTCGAACTCCTTCGCAAGGAACGCCTCTTCCTCAACATGAAGAAATGTTCCTTTCTGACCAACGGCGTATATTTCTTAGGTAACATCGTATCCGATCAATGACTGTTCGTGGACCCCGCAAAAGTCGAGGCCATCCGGCAATGGCCCGAGCCTCGCACCGTGACTGAAGTTCATAGTTTCCTGGGTCTTGCCGGCTTCTACCGTCAGTTTATCCAGGGGTTTAGCACCATTGCCACCCCTTGACCCAACGCCTTTCCAAGGAAGACTTTGAGTGGACCCCCGCCACTCAGCGGGCTTTTGATGCGCTTAAGGATGCCCTGACCACTGCCCCTATTCTGCGCCTCCCCGACTTTTCGAAAGTCTTTGAGGTTGTGTGCGATGCCTCCGGTTCTGGCATTGGTGGTTCCCTTAGTCAAGAGGGCCATCTTGTGGCCTTCTTCAGTGAAAAACTGAACACTGTTCGCCAGCGTTATTCAACGTACGATAAGGAGTTTTACGAGATAGTTCAGTCGCTCCGGCAATACCCTTTTGTGTGTCATGCGCACTCGAGTCAATACCTTTGACCATGTCAAAGAGGAGTACCCCACGTGCTCTGACTTTGGTGCCATCTATACCGCTTTGACCAAGTCCACCGACTCTGACTCCCCCTATCAGTTGTGCGAAGGTTATCTATTCTTGGGGAATCGCTTGTGCATTCCCCGCTCTTCGCTTCGAGACCATCTTTTGCTCGAGCTTCATGCGGGTGGCGTCGCCGGTCATCATGGCCGCGACAAAACCCTTGAGATGGCGGAGGAACGTCTTTTCTGGCCATCCCTCCGAAAGGATGTTACGCGCATCATGCGCCATTGTGGCACGTGTCAGTTAGCTAAGCCCCGGCCGCCGAACACGGGTCTCTATACCCCATTGCCAGTGGCCAGTGGCCCATGGCGCGACCTAAGCATGGATTTCATTCTCGGGTTGCCACGGACCGCCTCCCGCTTCGATTCGATCTACATCGTTGTCAATCGATTTTCGAAGATGGCCCACTTTATCCCTTGTTCGCGCACTACGGACGCGTCTCACCTTGCCACCCTCTTTGTCCAGGAGATCGTTGGCCTTCACAGTCTTCCCTCCTCCATCATGTCCGATCACAACACGCGTTTTATGAGCCACTTCTGGCGCTCACTCTGGGCTCTCTCACACACCACACTGAAACTCTCCACGGCCTATCACCCTCAAACCGATGGCCAAACCAAAGTGGCTAACCGCAGCTTGGGTAATCTCCTCCGCTGCCTTGTTGGCGACCATCTGAGGTCATGGGATTCCATCCTACCGATGGCTGAGTTTGCGTACAATAGCGCGTCCAATAGGACTACGGGTCTTAGTCCCTTCCAGATCGTCTTGGGCTACCAGCCGCGCAAACCTATAGACCTGCATAACCTTCCCATGGAGTCCCATCTTTCCACGCATGCCTATGCATTTGCCCAACATATCGCTAGTTTGCATGATGAAGTTCGACGGCGTATCTTTTTGGGCAACACTCGCAATGCAATGAAGGCCAACGAGCATCGTAGGCCACAACATTTTTCTGTAGGTCAGCTGGTGAGGCTGCGTGTCCACCCCGAGTGTTTATCGAGTAGAGCGCATTACAAGCTCCAGCAACGTTACATGGGGCCCTACGCGGTCGTCCGCCGGATTGGCTCCAACGCCTATGAGCTGGACTTGGCTACGGCAATGAGCATCCACCCTGTCTTCAATGTGGCAAACCTCCTCCCCTTTCATGGCCCTTTGGAGGGGCCATCCGACACCGACGGCCCACTGCCCCCTAGTTCTCCGGAGGAGAACCCATCAGAATACGTAGCGGAAGCTGATGTAGGAGCAAACAAGCCCATCAGCCAACTTGGGGATGGCCCAAACCCCCTGGAAGGCACTTGGGAGGACTCCCCAGGACGTGGGGACAAGGTAGCTAGATTTTTGGCGCAAACAGAACTTCCCAGACCTAAGCACGGTCAGGCCGTGCATCCAGTCATGCCAGTGACATGAGCGTCCTTGGACGCGAACGATGCCACGGCCACTGCCATGCCCGTGGCACCGCCCATGCTTCCCTCGGCCAAGTTTCCTGCAGCCCGACACGGCCATGCGCCCCGGCACGGCCAGCCCGTGCTCTTCTCGGCCAACAACACCGAGATCGCCACGGCCACTGACACGCCCATGGCAATGCCCGTGCTTCTCTCGGCCAAACTTCCTGCAGCCAGACACGGCCGTGCATCCCGACACGGCCAGACCGTGCTCTTCTCGGCCAACAGTGACGAACTCTTCACGGCCGCCGACACAACCGTGTTCCAAGCCATGCCCGCCTCGGCCAGCCAACCTGTAGCTGAACACGGCCATGCATCGAAACACGGCCAGGCCATGTTCGACCCTGAAGATGCTATGGAGCCTTGATGACTGCACTTCGACGTCAATCACCCTCCATACCATATTGCTCCATCCCAGGATGACCCAAAGAAGCCCAACAAGGTAACAATCCAGCACTCTCAACATCAAAGCAAGCCACCGAATCACCTCATGGGCTTCATTGACACCCCTTCCTCTCATGCCACATCAACCTAGCCTAAGAACAATGCCGGTGGAATACTTGAGGGCCCAAGCCCAAATGGGCCACTCAACCTCTGCAACAACACGGCCCAAGAGCGAGCCGCATCGATAGTTGCGCAGCCCACAAAATCGAAATTCTGCTGCCTCATTGCCATGTTCTCGGAGCACGTCTAGGCCACGATCGTACGCAGTCGCAGCTTCACGCCACTTGCACTGAAGAATATTAGTTGAAGAGTTGTTATGTTTTGTCTTTAGGCGTAGCTTGACCACTTTAGTGGCCTACTAGAGTAGTTAGTTTGTTAGAGTTGCTTGTCCCTTATGTATTTTGTTTTGTTCCCACCCCTCTATTCTATAAAAGAGGAGGATGGGCTATGTGTTCCTTAGTTCTCTTGGAGTGGAGAGACCTCTAATGACACCAAAATATATAGTATATTTTGTATCATTTTCGATATCTTTTCAGGCTAAATTGAAGATCTTTTACTTGTTTTCATGATAAATTCATTGAATATTGCAAAGTCTACTTCTATTTTGGTTTTTCATGGTTTTCAGGTAAAAAGGCACTATTTTAGGCATTTTCAAGCAAAATCAAATACATAGAAGGATTACCATCATCAAGAGGAGATCGCCCAAGAAATTTCACGTAAAACGGAGCAAGTCAGCAAATTACGGCAGTGCCGTAATCCATTTTACGGTACCGTAATTCCAGACAGTACCGTAAAATTCGAGCCCTGCCGTATTTTGGGAAATTTCCGAATAGAAAAATTTGTGAATTTTACGGCACCTGCCGTAAGCAATTTTACGGTATCGTATTTCAGAGAGATTCAGAACAGAAACTTCACATGATTTTACGGCACTACCGTAACAAACTACATGGGCCGTAATGTCCAGACGTTCGCGAACAGAGAGTTCAGCCGATTTTACGGCACTACCGTAATCCAGATTACGGTGCCATAATTACCCGACAACATCGGAACAGAAGACTCGAGCGATTTTATGGCAGTGCCATAAATAATTCCACTGCCGTAATTCTTGTTCTGAACGCGACGCCCAGGTCAACTTCAACGCCCGATTTTTGCGGAGAGAATTGCGGGCGATCTAGAACACTAAATTGGATACCGTAAGAAGCAAAAGAAAGGCTTTTCACGAGTGGATTACGGAGAGACCAAAAGCCCCAAATTTCGTGCACTGTCGAGGGAGAAATCGCGATCGACGCCCGCGCCTAGGGTTTCGCCACCGCTTTCGATCCAGACGTTCTCTATTTTGCATCATTTTATGTATCTTTTCATGCTTTATTGAGGAATCTAATGAAAGACATAAACATTATTATGTTGATCCAATGCTTGATTATTTTGATCAAAGTCCTACTTCTATTGTTATTGAAAATATTAATCTGATGAAAGGACTCATGATTTTTCTTTTTGATAAACATAGGAAGATCATAAAGATTTCTTTGAGAGGATTTGAGAAGTATGATTTTAATTTATGCATATTTAAGAAAGCCACTTTGAATGTGAATTATATGAATTTCTGGATTTTTGGAGTAGTGGCTAAACCTTTAGGACAAAGGAAATGCAGAAAATTATTTGCTCTTTACTTTGGAACTGATTCACCTGCTTCACCATGATATTGATTTTTGGTCAAGCTATGGAGCTAAAATTAGCGCTTCTTGGGAGGCAACCCAAACACTTTTGCTTAGTTTAGTTGCTTTTATTTTTGTTTATTTTTAGAATTAACTTTCTTTTTGTTTTGCAGCGAGAATAAAAATTTTTGCAAAATACGGCACTGCCGTAATCTTCTTTACGGTACCGTATTTTTGGTCTGATTTCCACCCGAGAGTTTTTGGTATTTTACGACACTACCGTAATATTGTTCACGGTACCGTATTTTGAGTAGTTTTTAACCCGAGAGTTCTTTATAAATTACGGCACTACCGTAAGGCCTTTCACGGTACCGTATTTTAAAGTTGCTTTCTGCTTATTGAGTAGGTGTTTTCTCACATTAATTTTAAGAAACTAGGTTGAGAAAATTTCTTATCTTTGACACAACATTGAAGTACTCATCTTTGTCTATCTTTTGGATATTTTTGCTGAATTTTAAAGTTCATGGATCATTCTAGGACACATAGCAACTTTTCAAATTTAATTAACTTTTGTGCAGTTTTTGCAGTTTTTGCAGTTTTGTAATCTGAGTAGCCTTCTTTCTGCTGATGCCCTAAATTTCTGATAGATTTTGTTCCTTTGATTTTTATACTTCTGAAAAGAACATATCTTATTCTATTTCATGGTTCTGTCCATTTTCTATTTGGATCATTAAATTTTATTCTAGGGTATGGCTACTTTTCATAAAAAAATTCAAATACTGCACAGTTTGCTTTCTACCAGTTATTGCTTATTTTGCATCCAGATTCAGAAATCTTCAAGAGCAACTGTCTTCCACCTCTAGCCACCACTGCATCTGCCTCTGACATCACTGTATCTAGCCGTCGACACTGGATCATACCATATGCAGACTCTTCTTCTACTGCCTCTTATTCTATTAATTTTATTTATGTAGTAGAATATTTATTAGTGACTGATTTTTTATTTTTGTAGTGCTATCTCTCACACCCACCGGCCGACGATCTCACCTCCAGGACTGTGATCTCTAGCAGGCCACTAGAGATTACTCACTCTACTGTCGGCATCATCATCATTGACAGCAGCTTTTCAACTAGCTTCCGTTCACCTCTGCTCGACTTTTTCCACCGGCAGTCTTCAGATCTCCGGCAACGGTGCCAAAAACTTGATAGGATTCCGCAATAAAATATAATTTTTCAAATAAACCACAAGATTCAACAATAGACATGGGCAACATATCAACATGGTGAGATTCATCAATTTTCACAATATTCAAATCATTTACAGATTCTTCATGCACTTCATCAAACAATTTATCAATTTCAAAATCATCATTAAAGTCAAGATGAGACTCTTCAAAATTAATTTTCTCATGCTTCCCCACAAATAATTCATCATCAGAATAGTCAAAATCAGAATCATATGAAAAAGAAGTAATAGAATCAGAGTTAACCACAAGAGATATATCATTAATTTCCAAAATATCACCAAAATCAAAGTGGGGTTCATCAATGTCTACAATTTTCAAACCTTCATCATGCTCATCAGATTCAACCATATATAAATTTACATCAAAATCATAATTATCATCAAAAGAAGGGTTTTCAATTTCAATTTTCTCAACCTTTTCCTCAAATAAATTATCAGGTAAATCAATATCAAAATTATCAAGATCAGAATGAGATTTATTAATATTCACATAAGGCTCAATCTCAAAACAATCATGATCACAGAGGGGATTTTCTAAATTCAAGTAAACATGCTTTTTGTGCTAACTGGGTTTCCAAAATTTTAGATTTAGCAGTTAAAGATTCTATTTGAGAAGCAAGTCGACTAATTATCTCCTTAAGATCTTCAATTTTTTTACTGGGATTTGCATGCTTTCTAGATTGACATTCATAAGTATAATGATCAGAAGACTTACAAATATAACAAAAACAAGAGTGTAGTTTCTCTGTTTCTACAATAGAGAGTCCTGAATAATCTTTATGCTCACCTTGTTGCATGTATCCCTTACCCCTTTCTGAAGCCCATGAATTTCGATAAAAAGACATATTTACCAAATCTATCAAAAGCAGAGAGATAATCCAACACCAAACAATCCGAGATATATATATATATATATATATATAACAAAAATATATTTTTTTTTTCAGAATATATAACAAAAATAGGAAATCTAAATCACAAGTAAATTCAAAAATTTTAGAAATTCTCAGTTCTGTCACAACTGTGAAAATCCAAAACCTACAAAAACATAAAACAAAGTTAAATCTAAAACAAATAAAACTTAGTCTAGCAATACTAACAACTATTTTGATATTAACAAAACTAAGGTCCCTGGCAACGGCGCCAAAAACTTATTGTTTCCGCAAATGCACGGATACTCGAAGTAATAAAATCGAACCACAGAGACCTTTTTGTTAAGTACCAAATAATTGTATTCTCACTAGCTAAGCAAATCGAATATGATGCGAGTAAAAGATGTAGAAAAGTATGCTAAAAGATGATCAGAGAGATAAACATGGGACTAGGGTTTCATCCACCTTAATTCTAATGACTAGAAGGAAATAAAGGTTGTCAGTTTAATTCTATTATGATAAAGACCTAAGTCACTTCATAAAGGTATTGGCTCACTCTCGTGCAGACAATCATGTAGATAACCGATCCTCACTCTCGTGCAAGATCTATTCTCGATGCTAAAGATAAGTGAATCATTGAACAAAGAACTCAAGGATCACTCTCGTGCATCCGAATTCTAAGTCAATCATCTCAAGTGGAATCACAAGGATCACTCTCGTGGATCCTGAAACTCAACATAGGTTTTACTTATGGTTTTCCGACGACTCGAACCTCACTCTCGTGCAAGATCAAATCAAGTCTACACATTAACTCAATCCAAAGTATTAGAAATTCAACATGGCAATAAAATCACTAAAAATCAGAATTCAAAGAACTACCTAATCTCTTACGATAGTTCCAAACTCAACGATTCCTAGGGTTCCGAATTTTAAACGATCAACCTCTCAGTCTATTTCGCAAAACTCTAAAACATGCTGATGTTTATAAAACTAAGGAGAATAAAAGACAATTAATCACAAAAGTAAAATTGTCATAATAAAATTATCATCACAAAAATTAATGTTTTCTAGGCATTAACAAACTAAGGGGACTACAACCCATGTCCCATAAAAAGATTAAGCTTGCATGGAGGAAAGATTACAATAAATCATAGTTTCAAAAGTCAGAAATCGAAGAAGAAGGGAAGAAGTTACAGAACATGGTGCTGTAATCGAAATTACAGCACCGTAATTGCAGCAGAACTCGATGAATAGTGCTATCACCACCGATTTCATTGATTTCTCTTCCGATCAGACTCCAAATGCTCTAAAACTTCTGGGATATCCTCCTCTCCTCCAAGCAAAGCTTCTGAGTGAAAATCACGGCCTGAGATGTCCTCTACGCCTCTCGGCGGGAGGACAAACGCTAACCGCCGTTATGGCAATTTCTCTCACAATTGGGGATAAAAGTCCCCCCTTCCACTTCGTGCATCTTCTCCTTTTAAAGATGAGTCCGGAACATCTTTCAGATCTTAATTTATACTTCTAGATCAAAAGTTATGGCCTGCACAAGAATCGGACCCGAAAAACTCGCGAAAATCCTCCCAAAATATGGCACCGTGAACGTTGTACCACAAAATACGGTAGTGCTGTATTTTTGCCTCTGGAGTTCTGTAAAGAATTTTCTAGAAATATGGCACCGTGATAATTTCTCTCCAAAATACGGTAGTGCCGTATTTTCTTCTGTGAATTCTAGGCAGAAAATACGGTGTCATGACAATGTCGCCCGAATATACGGTAGTGTCGTATTCTTGCTGAAATCTTCTGGTTGAAAACGGTGGAAAATACGGTACTGTGAAAGATTCTCTGGAAAATATGGTAGTGTCGTATTTCGCCAAAGAATGTCTGCTGAGAAATACGGTACCGTGCCAGTTGCTTCCAAAAATATGGTAGTGCCGTATTTTTGTAAATTAGCTCCAAATTTAGTGAAAATTGATGGGTAGCTTCATTTCGACGTCTGGAATCCATTGGTGTGCTCAAATCTTCCAAAATCCATCAAAATATAGCACTTTTAACCTGAAAATGATCAAAAATAAAAAATAGTGTAGATTCTGCAATATTTGACAAATATGGCTTAAAAACAAGCAATAGAGCATAAATATGACACAAAAAGACACATCAAATGACATAAAATATACTATGAATTTTGGTGTCATCATTCTCCGGCCGTAATTTTCATGCTGAAGCTTCGTCTGAAGGAGGAGACAACGTGCCAGAAGTTTCAGACCGAAATGATATCGATTGGAAGAGAATTCGAAGAACAAGGAGTCGTCGGCACTGTTCATCGACGGTTCTTGCAAATTACGCCTGTGAAATACTTCACAGCCGTGCTGTATTTTCTAAATTTCTCTTTTACTTCGATTTTCGATCCTCTGAAACCATGATCTATTGTAATTCCTTCATGATGATAGCTTAAACTACTTTTGGGACATGGGGGAGTAATTCACTTGATTTCCAATGACTAGATGACTATTTTTACTATTTCGTTGAGTTTAATATTACCATGATGATTTTGCTCATGTGATAATTGTACTTAGACTCTCTATAAGTTCATGTTACTAACTATGTTCTTAGAATTTTCGCTTGAGACCGAAAGGTAATTGCTTGAGAATTTGGAACCCTAGAATTGCATGTTAGGATCCCTTCCTTAGGTTAGATCTAATTTGATCTGTTCTAGTAGATTAATTGCCATAATTATAACAAGAACCTATAGATCGAGTCTGTTTGTCAAACGTGGAGATCTTGTGCGAAAGCAAGGATCTGAACGTTGGAGATCCATGAGTAAAACTAGTGTTGAGATGCAGATGCACGAAAGTGATCCTTGAATCTCCACTATAGATTATCAACCTTGAATTCGGATGCACGAAAGTGATCCTTGAATTCATTGTTTGATGATCTACTTATCTTCAGCGTTGGGAAGAATCTTGCGCTAAAGCGAGGATAAATCCCTGTGCGGTTGTTTGCACGAAAGTGAAACAACCCTTTTATTTAGTAAATTACATCTTCATCATGATAAATTTAAACTGACGAAATCCTTATTCATATCTAGCTCATAAAAGTTAAAGTGAACGAAACCCTAGTCCCAGCTTTTCTCTTCAATAATTCCGTTTTTAGCTTTCAATTTCTATTCTCACTACTTCAATTAGCCTAGATAGTAAGAAATCAGCTATTTAGTATTCGACAACGTAGGTCCCTGTGGATTCGATACTTTCTTTATTACTTCGAATATCCGTGCACTTGCGGATCACGACAAGTTTTTTGCACCATTGCCGGGGACCTTTGTTTTTGTCGATATTAAAGACGTTGAGATTATTGCTAGACTAGGTTTCATTTATGTTTTATCTTTTTATTCTTTTCTATTTACTTACATCATTTGATCAGTCTGCTCTAGTGTGCATAGGAAATTCATTTCTAATGGCTGATCAAAGATCACTGAGGGACTATGCAGCCCTTAATCCTCAAATGATACAATTTAGCATTGCTAGACCTGCAATTGAGGCCTCCAACTTTGAAATTAACCCTGCATTCTTGTCTATGATCCAGCAAGACCAGTTTGGAGGATCATCAATCAAAGATCCTTATTCACATTTATATATCTTTCTTGAATATTGTGATACCATAAAAATTCATGGAGTTTCTGATGACGCATTAAAATTGATATTGTTCCCTTTTTCTCTCAGGGGTCAAGCACGATCTTGGTTGCATTCTCGTCGACCCAATACCTTCACAACATGGGAATAATTATCAAAAGCTTTTCTGATGAAATATTTTCCACCGAGCAAGACTATCCAATTGAGGAATCAAATCACAAACTTTCGACAGAAGAGCGGAGAATCACTCAGCGAGAAATGGGAGAGATTTAATGATCTGCAACGGAAGTGTCCTAACCATGGCTTCGAAAATGAGTTTCTAATTCAGACATTTTATTATGGCTTAGTTTATAATATCCGTCTAATTATTGATGCTACCGCAGGGGGATCCTTGATGAGTAGAACATTTGACAATGCTTTCAATTTGCTTGAGGAGATGTCCTTGAATCATAGTCAATGGGCTCCAGATGAAGGAATGTTATGTTGTCATCAACATGGTAAGAATGAGAATGAGGATCAGCAACCCTTGACTGAAGAGGTTAGTGAACCCATGCTAGAGAAACTTTCAGCTAGCCAAATTCAATCATTGCAAATTCAAAACACAAAAAAATTTGAGGATCTTGAAGAAACTGTTAGTCACCTTGCTTCTCAATTAGAATCTTTAGTGGCGTACAATAAAGTTTTAGAAGAACAAATATCTAGATTAAGCTCTGGGGAACATTGCAATGCCATTATCACTAGAAGTGGGAGACAATTAGGAGAACTTAAGGAGAAAGAGTCTATTAATGATCATTATGAGGAATTAGAATTAGAAAAATCTTCTAAACATAAACAAACACTACCTAGTTTAACACCTCAAAAGGGAAGTAAACAAAAAAGGGATGTGCCATGTAAAGAAGATGATTCTAAGACTAATCTACCTCCACCCTATAGACCACCAGTACCTTTTCCTCAAAGGATTGTGCAAGAAAAGTTAGATAAGCAATTTGAAAAATTTCTTGATGTTTTGAAAAAGCTTTACATTAACATACCATTTACTGAAGCTTTATCTCAAATGCCCATATATGCTAAATTTTTGAAAGAAATCCTGTCTAACAAATGAAAGATAGAGAACTATGGTATCGTGGCTTTAACCGAGGAATGTAGTGCTGTTATTCAAAACAGGTTACTGTTGGTGTATATGCCCTTAGACCTGTTGTTGGTCTAGTTTGTACTACTTGATATTGATATTTAATATATCATTATGGCATTGTCGTTATTATGCTATGTTTACATCTGCGATTATGTACATGGATAATAATGTCCTTAGAGACAGATTGTATCTGTGCTCAAACGGTGTGTCCCCGGTCGAGTACCTTAGTGGATAAGGGACAGGTATGGTACATGTGAGACAGGTATATGGGCTGGTTACGCATGGGGTGCTAACGCAGACATATGGGTATATCAGTGGTGGATATACTGGACCGACCCGCTGTGAGGCTCTAACTTGGTGTCATGAGTTAACCTCACAAGTGACAGGAGATGCATTGATCCCTTGACTTGAGGTCATTGACTCTTCTGTATGGTTAGGAACATGGTTTGATATAACCTAACGCCTCGCCGTAAGCTGGGAGGTCATAATGGCTGTCATTGGGTATTTGACGACCCATATGAGAAGATCAATGGACAGACATAGGATTTGCCCCTTCCTACGGGAAGCTTGATATCCACGGGGCCCCTTATGGTTGCATGACTGAAAGTGTATGGCGATACCCAGGTGAAAGCCTGATCTAGTCATGACCATGAGATTGGATGAAAACAAAGTGGTGACACACTTTGTCCAATCGGATATCAGTTTGGCAAAGAGACAGTAATGCATCGGTACCTTGTTGCGATGATGGGGATGTCGATGTTGATATCTATTCCGATGACTTGGGTAGCAGCGATGCACTGCTTGTGATGACTCGGTTCATCACTGCCAACGTCTGAGGAACCTATAGGGTCGCACAACTTGAAACTCAGGTTCTCGTATTGATCGGGTAGCCTATTGATTGAGTTATTGGATAACTCAGATCTGTTTGGGAGAATCCATCAGCACCACTGTGCTGGATGAGATGAAAGGAATCATATGGAGCTAACTTGATTTTTGGGCCTAGTAGGCCAAATAGGCCCAATGGGCCATTTGGGCCAAATGGGCCCAATAGACCATGTTGGGCTAATAAGCCAAATGGGCTCAATGAGCCATTTGGGCCAATGGGACAAGTGGAATGGCGCAAGCTACTTGGAGTGAGCTTGGCGCATTTCCATGAGGTGGACAAATCCAAGTTGGCATCTTCTTAAGGTAGGAAGCTTGCAGCTTCTCACTTGGAGAGGATGAATCTACTTGGGCGAAATGGGCTTTACCACTTGAAGAGGTGTGTCTCTTCATGAAGAGGTGAATGAACTTGGGCGCATGGGACTTGGAATGGGCGAATTGGGTTTTACCTCTTGAAGAGGTGTGTCTCTTCATGAAGAGGTGTGCCTCTTCACTTGTGAAGAGGTGCACCTATTCATGGGTATATAAACCCCCTTCCTCCCCCCTTGTTGAGGTTGTTGCGTTGTTGCCTTCTTGCCCTTTGTCCCCTTGTCGCCACTGCTAAAAAGAGGGAGAGGAATGTTTGCCCATTGCCTCTCCTCTTCCCTTTAGTGAGTTCGGATCTTTGGAAGTTCCTTGGCGCCCTCCTCTCCAAAGTTGGACTTTGGATTCGGTTGATTCCTGTTCGGATCTTGGTGGACTGCTTCAAGAGTTGGACTCCGACGAAGCTCCACCTCCTCTCCTTGGCATATCCTCTGGACTTGGCGCAAGTGATTGAGGAAGTCTCCCAAAGGCGTGGATCTTTTTCCCGAGGATAGCACCGGGCGTGGAAGAAGAGGACTCGAGGTTCGGCTGTGTGCGAGACTGCAGAGGGCGCACACTTGGGCGCCTGCATTGCATCTCCTGATTTGCATCAAGGTATCATCTCCTACTCACCGTGTCGATCTCCTCGCAAGACTTGATCTTCTGGGATTTTGGGACTGGCCTGTTTCGGGCATTGCTTCCACTGCGCTTGTCTGTAAAATTTTAAAATCCTCGGGGTTTCCCAAAAGTTACCACCAAAATTGAATGATCCAGGTAGTTTTTGTTGGGAAACCCCGGGGACATTTTACAATTTTTCAGAGTCACAGACATACATACATATATTGCACAGTGGAAGAATGTCCCCGAAAGAGGCCAGTCCCAAAAACCTAGTGAAGATCGCAAGCAAGAGAGTCGACACGATGAGTTAGGAAATACCTTAAGAGCGGTTTGGAGTGATGCCGATGTAGGCGCCCAAGTGTGCGCCCTCTGCAGTCTCACACACACGGATCTCTTGAGTTCTCTTCTTCCACGCCCGGTGCTAGCCTCGGGAAGAAGATCCAAGCCTTAAGGGGATGCTCCACTTCACTTGCGCCACCAAGAGGAAAGGATGCGCCAAGAGAAGAAGCAACCAAGTTCAAGCCGCCAAGCACCAAATCTCCTTGCGCCAAGAGGAAAGGAGGGAGAAGCTTGCGGGTATGGAAGAAGGAAGAGGAAGTTGCGCCCTTGCTCCTAGCTCTCGCCCCTCTTCTTGTGTTCACGCCTCCAAGAATCGATCATCATAAGAGGGGGCGGCTAGGGTCACATTTATAGGGCAAGATGCGGTTAAGGGAAGGGCCAAGATCATGACAAGTGTAGGGCTAGGATGAGGAGGTTTGAGACAAGGAAAGTCTCCAAGACTTTACCATAAACTCCATTCAACCTATCCATAATTGCCCAAGTACCATATCAGCCCAAGACATGCCTTAGAGGCATTCATACCATCAAGGGAGAAGGGCTAGGCGCCAATTGCTTCCTTAATGAAGCAATTTTGCCACCCAAACCCCATTATACCCCTTAGGCGCCAATGAGGTTGGGCTTCTCCCCATTATACCCTTTTAGCCTCTTATCTCTTCACGAGAACTTGTTATTGGGCCTCATTGGATAATGAGCTAGCCCAAACTCCATTACATGGGTTGATTAAGCACTTGGATCCAATCCAATGCAACCCTAATCCACATGTGACCAATCATGGTAAAATACGGGTCAACCTGCCAAAAATGAAGTTTGGCTTCAATAACATTCTTCCATATCATCAGGCCCATTGGCGCTGTTAAAATCTCCCAATTAGATCCGAGTTATCCAATAACTCGATCATAAGGCTTCCCGATCAATACGAGAACTTAAGTATTAAGGTGTGCAACCCTGTAGGTTCCTCTGACGCTGGCAGTGCTGACCAAAGGTCACCACAAGAAGTGAGTGGCACCTAGCAGTGCATCGCTGCTACCCAGGTCATTGGAATGGATATCGACATCGACATACCCATCATCGCAACTAGGTACAGATGCATTACAGTCTCTTTGCCGAACTGATATCCGATTGGACAAGTGTGTCACCACTTGTTTTCTCCCAATCACATGGCTATGACTAAATCAGGTTGTCACCTGGGTATGGCCATACACTCTCAGTCATAGAACCATCGAGGAGCTCCATGGATATCATACTTCCCTAAGGAAGGGGCAAATCCTTTGTCTGTCCATTGACCTTCTGATATGGTTTGTGACATGCTCAATGACAACCGTTATGACCTCCCAACTACGGTGAGGTGTTAGGTTGTATCAAAGCAAGTCACTAACCATATAGAATGATCAATGACCTCAAGTCAAGGGATCAATGCATCTCCTGTCACTTGTGAGGATAACTTATGACACCAAGTCATAGCCTCACAGTGGGTCTATCCAGTATATCCCTCAATGATATACCCATGTGTCTGCGTTAGCACCACGTGCCTAACCAGCCCACATACCAGTCTCACAAGTACCATAGCTATCCCATATCCACTAAGGTACATCGACTGGGGACTATAGTTCGAGCACAGATCCAATCTGTCTCCAGGAACATTATCATGTTAGTACATATGCTCAGATGTAAACAAACATAGATAACGACAATGCCAGAATGATATATAAATATCAAAATCAAGTAGTACATAAATGGACCAAAACTAGGTCTTAGGGCATATACACCAACAATCTCCCACTTGAACTAAGACCTAGAAGTTGAGGAATCTCAACCCCATATCTCTAGCGTGACCATCATGCTTCTGCTACGCCAAAGCCTTGGTCAATAGGTCTACCATATTGTTCTCTGTGTCAACTCTGCTAATCTTGACATCACCTCTGTCAATGATCTCTCTAATCAGGTGAAATCTTCTGAGTATGTGTTTGGATCTTTGATGAGACCGTGGTTCCTTTGCTTGTGCAATTGCTCCATTGTTGTCATAGTAGAGTTCAATGGGATCCATTGCACTAGGGACCACCTGAAGATCACATAGGAACTTTCTTATCCAAACGGCTTCCTTGGCTGCCTCAGAAGCGGCCACATACTCTGCCTCGGTTGTAGAATCTGCTATGGTGGATTGCTTGAAGCTCTTCCAGCATACAGCGCCTCCATTTATCTTGAACACATAGCCATCCTGCGATCTAAAGTCGTTAGGGTCAGATTGGAACGATGCATCAGTATAGCCCTGCATACTGAGCTCTTCCTGTCCCCCATAGACCAAGAACAAATCCTTAGTTCTTCTCATATACTTTAGGATGTTCTTTACAGCCACCCAGTGCTGCAGACCTGGATTGGATTGGTATCGGCTGGTTATGCTTATAGCATATGCCACATCTGGTCTAGTACACAACATTGCATACATGATCGATCCTACTGCTGAAGCATAAGGAATTCGACTCATGTCATCCCTCTCAGCCTGTGTTGTAGGACACTGGCTCTTTGAGATAGTAAGGCCATGTCTTACTGGAAGGTATCCTTTCTTGGATTGCTCCATGTTGAACCTCTCTAGTTCCTTATCAATGTAGGTACTCTGACTAAGAGCCAGGAGCCTCTTGGATTTATCCCGGTAGATCCTTACGCCTAAAATATAGGCGGCCTCCCCTAAGTCTTTCATCTCGAAACACTTCCCCAACCATGTCTTCACAGCTTGAAGACTAGGGATGTCATTTCCGATGAGTAGTATGTCATCAACATACAAGACCAGAAAAATCACCAAGCTCCCACTGAATTTTCTGTTTACACAGGCATCATCTTCGCTTTTGATAAAGCCATAATCTCTCACGGCTTCATCAAATCGAAGATTCCAACTTCGAGATGCATGCTTTAATCCATAAATAGATCTCTTTAGCCTGCAGACTTTATTAGCCTCTGCAGGATGGATGAAGCCATCAGGTTGTGACATATACACATCCTCAGTCAGCTTCCCGTTAAGGAATACCGTCTTCACATCCATCTGCCATATCTCATAGTCATGATATGCAGCTATAGCAAGCAAAATCCGAATGGATTTGATCATGGCAACTGGCGAGAAGGTTTCATCATAGTCCACCCCGTGGACTTGTTTAAATCCTTTAGCCACTAGTCCACCCTTATAGGTAACTATATTGCCATCCATGTCTGTCTTCCTCTTGAAGACCCATTTACACCCTATGGGTTTTATCCCATCAGGCAGCTCAACCAAATCCCAGACTTGGTTAGCCGACATGGAATCCATCTCGGATCGCATGGCATCAAGCCATCTCTCAGAGTCCAGTCCACTGACCGCCTCATCATAGGTTCTGGGTTCATCCTCAATGATGAAGATCCCATCGTGTTGGGTCGGCAGCGACCCGTACCTTTCAGGTGCACAACAAATTCTCCCAGATCTACGCGGGACCTGTGTCTGAGCCTCAGGTTGGCTAGCAACCGGTGCAGGTGACTCAAATTCCATCTCTTTGTCTTGTGCTTGCACTTGGACCTCATCCAAGTCAAACTTCCTCACACTAACTTCTTTCATGAGAAATTCTTTCTCTAGAAAGATAGCACCCCGAGCAACAAAAACTTTATTCTCGGTTGGGACATAGAAGTAGTATCCTTTAGTTTCCTTAGGATACCCCACAAACACACATTTATCAGATCTAGGTTCTAGCTTGCTAGAATCCTGATGTTTGACATAAGCCTCACATCCCCAGATCTTGATAAAAGTGAGATTAGGGCGTCTACATCTCGTATGGTATTTTGGAGACACTCTTAGATGGAACGTTGTTCAGTATTAGAGAAGCTGTCTCTAGTGCATGCCCCCAGAATGATGGAGGTAGAGTTGCATGACTCATCATGGATCGAACCATATCCAATAAAGTTCGATTTCTCCTTTCAGACACACCATTCGATTGAGGTGTTCCAGGAGGAGTGAGTTGGGACATGATCCCATACTCTCTTAGATAGTCAAAGAACTCACCGCTCAGGTACTCTCCACCTCAATCTGATCGAAGAGCTTTAATGGATCTTCCAAGTTGGTTCTCTACTTCATTCTTGAACTCTTTGAATTTCTCAAAGGATTCAAATTTATGTCTCATTAAGTAGACATAACCATACCTACTGAAGTCATCAGTGAAGGTAATGAAGTAGTTGTACCCTCCCCTGGCTTGTTTATTGAAAGGCCCACACACATCAGTATGTATGAGATCCAATAAATCTCCTGTCCTCTCACCAATCTTGGTGAAGGGCGCCTTTGTCATTTTCCCTAATAAACAAGGTTCACAAGTATCAAATTCCTCCAAGGAACTTGAATATAACAATCCATTTGCATGGAGTTGTTGGATGTGATTCTGGTTTATATGGGCTAATCGACAGTGCCATAGGAAAGCACCAACTGAACCACTCAGTTTGGTCCTTTTATTACTTATGTTACAAATAGAACTTTCCATATCCAAGATATATAGACCATTGCACAAAGTACCCTTCCCATAGAACATATTTGCAAATGAAAAAGAACAAGAGTTCTTATTTATTTCAAACTTAAATCTCTTCTTTGCTAAGCAAGGAATGGATACAATGTTCTTAGTAAGTGAAGGTACACAAAAGCAATTATCTAGTTCTAATTGAAGTCTAGAAGGCAAGGAGAGAGTCAAAACGCCTACAGCAACAGCAGCAACCTGTGCCCCGTTTCCAACGCGTAGGTCAATCTCTCCAGGCCGCACCAATCTACTTTTCTTGAGCCCCTGCATATTTGTACAAATATGAGCCCCACATGCGGTATCCAATACCCATGACATAGAAGTAGAAAGATTGACTTCTGTAACATAGATACCTGAGCTAGAAGTTAAGGCGAAGCCTTTCTTCTCCTCATTCTGAAGATGCTTGTAGTCCCTTCTCCAGTGACCCTGCTCGCCACAGTGAAAACACCTATGGTCCTTTGACTTCTTTGCCTTTTTCTTCAGTGCCTTGGTAGGACCTCTGGCACTGCTCTTAGCACGTGCCTTACCCTTCTTCTTTATCTTCTTGGTCACAGGGACCAAAAGAACAAAATTGGGTTTGGTCTTACCCATCTCATGCTCGGCTGTTTGGAGCATATTCATTAACTCCTCCCATGTGCAATCAATCCAGTTCATGTTGAAATTAATAATAAACGGACTGAAGCTAGGGGACAGGGAATGCAGAATAAGATCCACAACCAGCTCGTTGTCTATGGCATGTCCCAGTCTCCTGAGATTATCCACATTCCCAATGAGTTTGAGAACATGGGGTCTCACTGGTGCACCCTCAGACAACTTACACCGAAAGACTGCTTTGGCGGTGTCAAATCTCTCAGTTCTATCCTGAGCCTCGAACATCTGTTTCAAATGAGTGATCATCTGAAAAGCGTTCTGCTCCTCATATTGCACCTGCAGTTCAGGTGCCATGCTGGCTAGCATAAGACATGCAACCTCCAAAGAGTCATCCTAATGCTTTCTATAAGCATCTCTGTCTGCCGTTCGGGCATTAGGCGGAGGAGCCGCAGGAAGAGCCTGTTCAAGGACATACAGCTTCTTCTCGAGCTTGAGGACTATCCTCAAGTTCCGATGCCAGTCCATAAAGTTAGTTCCAACTAACTTATCCTTATCAAGGAGTGATCACAGTGATAATCCGCTAGTGTTCGTAGCCATTGTTCTACAACACCCAAGAAAAATAGATTAGTACTACTTTGAATCATTTAAACTGGACTTGTTTTAAATGATTACTGCTCCCACTATTTTAAATTCGAATTGACAACCCACAAAGTCAATCGGGAAGTTTAAGACTTCCTAGTGAGATGGGACCCTTATTTCACATGAGGCTTCGCATCCCACGAGGGTGGGATGAAATGCACAAAGTTACCCATGTTTCCTAAGGTGGGCACGCCAGCCGGTTGCTCCAAGCAACTCCCCTTGTTGAGACAGTCTGGGCATTTCATGTCCAGCGAGGGCTGGATACAACATGAAACCCTAACCTCTCAACGATGCCTCTAGACTTTCACCATGTGCCCAGTACATGTGAACTTCTAGTCAAGTCCATTCCTAACCGTTATGCCCAGGGCCAATGAGTTTCCTTGCGAAGGCACGCCCAGGTTAAAAACTGGACTGGGGAAACTATTGTCACTACACACTTTCTAAAGATAAGTGGGTGTGTCCCACGAGGGTGGGAACCAGTTCACAACTCCACTGATCGATAGCTTAGTGAGGGCTACGCGTTAGAAGGCTACTAGACTTGATATTTTATTATGAGGGTTTTTAAGGTCTCATCAGTTTTATCTTATGTCTAACAATACAGGCATGCAATCCTATAGTGATAACATAATGATAAAACATCTCAGGCATGCTTTTAGCAGATAAGGAAAACAGTAAAAGATGATGTGATCAAAGCCCTTTCAAGACATTGAACCATCCCATGCCAAAAGGAGGTTCAACTCTTGACATAGGACTCAAGCCCATAAGATAGACCTATCCTAGCCGCCCTCTATCTTGGTCTTCAAGGTTGGCTTCAACGTCCTTTTCACATGGTTTAGCTCTCAAACCCTAAGGGTAGACCCCAAGGGTTCGGCCAATGCCATGGTCTTCCTCCAATGAGAATGCGCCACAATGCAAGAAGCCAAGTTAGCTAGCTTTCAAACCCAAGGGTTCAGCCATGCCTAACTTACGCCATCAAGCAAGCTTGTGCCTCTTCCTTTGATGCTTGTTGCGCCACCATCCAAGGTATGCATGCGCCAAGTTCCAAGTACATGCGCCACCCTAATCTTCTTCTTAGTTAAAAGCAAAAAGAAAAGCGGCACGCAGGCCTCACGAGGATACATCACAGGCATGCAAAGGGGGGCTTGACTAATGATCACAACATCATGCACAATCAAGGTATTTACTCATGCAATTCTACATGCTCATGAAAAACATAAAATCTAAAATTTTACTTTTTCATAAAACTAGTCTCTTTTTCTCATCTTCTTCTCACAAATCTTTTGGTTAATTGTGATTTATTTTTCATGATTATTTCAGAGATCCTTTCGGCTGGCAATTTTGTCAGATCAGGAGACTTGGCCAATCCGAAGACACAATGCCCGTCCTGCTTGACAAAATTACGTGCGCCTTTAATCTTTAAATCAAACAAGAAAAATAGTCCAAAAATCCAAAAGAGATTGAGAGGATGATAGAAACAAGAAACCCTAATTTTTTCTCTTAGAAAAAATCGTTCGCCATGCATCATGCTATTTACGAAAATTGAGATATGGCATGTGAGCATGAAAGAAAAGCATAAAACATCGTTCGAGTCTTGCAACCTCCCTCTAATACCACTGTTGGGAAACCCCGGGGACATTTTACAATTTTTTCAGAGTCAGAGACATACATACATACATTGCACAATGGAAGAATGTCCCCGAAATAGGCCAGTCCCAAAAACCCAGTGAAGATCGCAAGCAAGAGAGTCGACACGATGAGTTAGGAAATACCTTAAGAGCGGTTTGGAGTGATGCCGATGTAGGCGCCCAAGTGTGCGCCCTCTGCAATCTCACACACACGGATCTCTTGAGTTCTCTTCTTCCACGCCCGGTGCTAGCCTCGGGAAGAAGATCCAAGCCTTAAGGGGATGCTCCACTTCACTTGCGCCACCAAGAGGAAAGGATGCGCCAAGAGAAGAAGCAACCAAGTTCAAGCCGCCAAGCACCAAATCTCCTTGCGCCAAGAGGAAAGGAGGGAGAAGCTTGCGGCTATGGAAGAAGGAAGAGGAAGTTGCGCCCTTGCTCCTAGCTCTTGCCCCTCTTCTTGTGTTCACGCCTCCAAGAATCGATCATCATAAGAGGGGGCAGCTAGGGTCACATTTATAGGGCAAGATGCGGTTAAGGGAAGGGCCAAGATCATGACAAGTGTAGGGCTAGGATGAGGAGGTTTGAGACAAGGAAAGTCTCCAAGACATTACCATAAACTCCATTCAACCTATCCATAATTGCCCAAGTACCATATCAGCCCAAGACATGCCTTAGAGGCATTCATACCATCAAGGGAGAAGGGCTAGGCGCCAATTGCTTCCTTAATGAAGCAATTTTGCCACCCAAACCCCATTATACCCCTTAGGCGCCAATGAGGTTGGGCTTCTCCCCATTATTCCCTTTTAGCCTCTTATCTCTTCATGAGAACTTGTTATTGGGCCTCATTGGATAATGAGCTAGCCCAAACTCCATTACATGGGTTGATTAAGCACTTGGATCCAATCTAATGCAACCCTAATCCACATGTGACCAATCATGGTCAAATACGGGTCAACCTGCCAAAAATGAAGTTTGGCTTCAATAACATTCTTCCATATCATCAAGCCCATTGGCGCTGATGAAATCTCCCAATTAGATCCGAGTTATCCAATAACTCGATCATAAGGCTTACCGATCAATACGAGAACTTAAGTATCAAGGTGTGCAACCCTGTAGGTTCCTCTGACGCTGGCAGTGCTGACCAAAGATCACCACAAGCAGTGAGTGGCACCTAGCAGTGCATCGCTGCTACCCAGGTCATTGGAATGGATATCGACATCGACATCCCCATCATCGCAACTAGGTACAAATGCATTACAGTCTCTTTGCCGAACTGATATCCGATTGTACAAGTGTGTCACCACTTGTTTTCACCCAATCACATGGCTATGACTAAACCAGGTTCTCACCTAGGTATGGCCATACACTCTCAGTCATAGAACCATAGAGGAGCTCCATGGATATCATACTTCCCTAAGGAAGGGGCAAATCCTTTGTCTGTCCATTGACCTTCTCATATGGATCGTGACATGCTCAATGACAACCGTTATGACCTCCCAACTACGGCGAGGTGTTAGGTTGTATCAAAGCAAGTCACTATCCATATAGAATGATCAATGACCTCAAGTCAAGGGATCAATGCATCTCCTGTGACTTGTGAGGATAACTTATGACACCAAGTCATAGCCTCACAGCGGGTCTATCCAGTATATCCCTCAATGATATACCCATGTGTCTGCGTTAGCACCACGTGCCTAACTAGCCCACATACCAGTCTCACAAGTACCATAGCTGTCCCATATCCACTAAGGTACATCGACTGGGGACTATAGTTCGAGCACAGATCCAATCTGTCTCCAGGGACATTATCATGTTAGTACATATGCGCAGATGTAAACAAACATAGATAACGACAATGCCAGAATGATATATAAACATCAAAATCAAGTAGTACATAAATGGACCAAAACTAGGTCTTAGGGCATATACACCAATAGTTTTTCTATCCCATGTTTTATTGGTAGTATGGCTTTCGACCGAGCCTTATGTGATCTAGGGGCTAGTGTAAGTCTTATGCCTTTGTCTGTGTGCAGGAAATTGGAAATGGGAGCTCCTAAGCCGACTGTAATTTCTTTGCAGGTCGCTGATCGATTAGTAAAATATCTAGTGGGTATTATAGAGGATGTTCCTATTCAAGTTGGTAAATACTTCATACCTGCTGATTTTGTGGTACTTGAAGTGGAAGAGGATGCTAAGATTCCTATTATTTTGGGTAGGCCGTTCTTAGTCACTGCTGGAGCCCTTATTGATGTACGGAACGGTAGACTTGCTTTAACAATTGGCAATGATAAGATTGAGTTCGATTTGAATAAATCATTGAAAAGGCCTGCATATGCTAGTTCTTGTTGCACTATTCATGCCATTGATGACATAGTTTATGATGTTAGTTGTTTGTTTGATGATTCTTCTGCTGATATTCCTTTTTTTTATTCTTTTTGTAATACCTTGAAAAATTCTTGTGAAAAAATTGATAATTCTAGCTTTGAGAATGATTTCGATGAACTCGATGATGAAAAACATGATATTTTAGATTGTGCTACATTTGATAATGAAAGTGAAAAGATCCCTAAAGTTGAGTTGAAAGTTTTACCTGATAATCTTAGATATGAATTTCTTGGTCCTAACTCCACCTACCCTGTGATTGTGGATGCTAAATTAGATGCCAGGGAAACTGATCTACTCTTGAAGAAGCTAAGAATTCATAGAAAGGTAATTGGGTATGAAAGTTCCCACAAGGGGGCGAAACCCTAACTCATAGGCGCATATGAAGAATGAAAGCAGCGGCAAGGGGGTTTCTAGATCTTGCATGGTATTATGATTAACAAAACCGATTGTATAGAAGTGATAGAACCATACCATAGCCATTTCTAGATGGCGTCTTGGAAGCAAGAGAACAAGAGAGGTCTCCTCCAAATTGTCGCACACAAGATGAGGTATAGCTTCTTCTTGTCGTCCCTTGTGCTAGCAAGGATCGTCCAAGTATCCTTCTCGTATGGAAGGGATGAGATCTTCTTGGCTTGGCGAAAAAACTTCCTTCTCCTTTCGTCAACACCACATGCACTCTCGAACGAGCAAGCGACGAGAGGAAGGAGCGACAATAGGCGTGAGAGAGGAGTAACGTGAGGCGATGTCACGTTTAGGAGTCATGGTTTCTAAAAATAGAAACACTCCCACGTTCATGCACTCATGCGACCATGGGTTTACCCCAAGCGCAAACTTCTCTTCACCCTTGAACCATGCGCTCATCCATGAGCCGGTTCACTTTGGTTCGGTTCAATAACCAAATAAGCCAAGCATTCAGTCCAGACCATAATAAACACTTAGGTTCTTGATCTGACCGTCAATCTCTTGATGCTCCTGATCTGACCAATCTAGCATCCAATCTCTCGATCGAAGCTTACCGATCTGAAGCCCTAATCAATCAAACATGATCAGACCAGATCTCACTCACAATCAGAGATTAAATCCCTTTAAACTGAACTCAAACAATTCAGTCCACATGATCTGACTTAAGTAAGCCATATCATCAAATTGTGCGACCCTGAGGGTTTCCTTTAAATGTCGGTAACGATAACTCACGTCATCACGATCAGTGAGGGGTATCTAGCAACACATCACTGTCTCCCGATATAAAGGAAAGAGTCTTCCAAGACTACACCCAAAAACAACACAAGTGTGAATCAACTCACAAAGCATACATATTTCCTTTGCCACTGGATGTTCTTATTGGACAAGCGTGTCAAGCTTGTAACTCCAATATGATAAGCATGATTAGATCAGATGAACATAGTCACCTGGGTATGGCCATACACTTTCTCAATCATCTCATCCAGGGGGCCCCTTTAGAACATCACACTCCTTAAACAAGGAGACGGCAATCCTATGTCTATCACTAGTGCCCTAACCTGACTCAAGCTCACCATCCAAGATAGTCTATAATCATTATGTTTCAAATGATATTGAACTAACTCAAAATAATGACAATCATCATTTAGAAAACACAAGTGATCTCAAGTCAGAGGAAATGTGCCACTTGTTACAATCAAGGATTATTCACATTGTGACAAACAATTGAATATCCTAGTAGGGTCTGTCCAGTACATCCAATGTACCCATGAGTCTACATCTTATTCCATGCTCGAAGCATCCTATAAGATTAGAACACATATTAGTCTTAACCATATCAAGGCTGTCTCATGTTCACCAAGATATATCGACTAAGGACTTTATTGCCTGTCAGCCTAGCTGAACAGCTTTGAGACATTATTCAGAAGAACATATATTGCAGCAGACAATGTAGCTAACTGAATAATAACCATGCCTTTATAAACATAACAGTTTATTACATGATACTGATACAAACCCAAGGCCTCAAACATTAGCCTTAAGGGCATACCCCAACAGGGTATTCCATTGATGACTTAAAAGGGATTAATCCTTCTTTTTGTATGCACAGGATTCACATGGAGGATGAGCACAAACCGCATGTAGATTTTCAGAGAAGGCTCAACCCGTCTACGAAGGAAGTACTAAAATTGCTAGATGCAGGTATTATCTACCTTATCTCAGATAGTAAGTGGGTGAGTCCTGTGCACTGTGTCCCAAAGAAGGGAGGTGTCACTGTAATGAAAAATAAAGATAATGAATTGATACCTGTTAGAAATGTCACTAGTTGGCGTATGTGTATTGATTATAGAAAATTAAATGTTGCCACTAGGAAAGATCATTTTCCCTTACCTTTCATTGATCAAATGGTGGAGAGACTTGCAAAACACTCTCACTTTTGTTTTCTTGATGGGTATTCCGGATTTTTTTAGATTCGTATTCATCCTGATGATCAGGATTAAACCACTTTTACATGTCCTTATGGTACTTTTGCTTATAGAAGAATGCCCTTTGGTTTATGCAATGCACCTACCACTTTTCAAAGATGTATGATGGCAATTTTTTTTGAATTTATTGAAGATTTCATGGATGTTTTTATGGATGATTTTCTGTCTATGGTTTCTCTTTTGATGACTATTTAGCTAATCTCTCTAGAGTTTTACAGAGATGCGAAGAGACTAATCTTGTCTTGAATTGGGAAAAATGTCACTTTATGATTAGACAGGGGACAGTTTTGGGCCATCTTGTTTCAAAGAGGGGGATTGAAGTGGAGAAGGCCAAAATAGAAGTGATTGAGAAGTTAGCACCACCCACCACTGTCAAGGAGATCAGGAGCTTTTTGGGACATGCAGGGTTTTACAGGAGATTTATCAGGGACTTCTCTAAACTTGCTAAACCTTTAACTGATTTACTCTATAAAGACACCAAATTCTGCTTTGATGAGAAATGCCTGTTTGCTTTTCAAGAGTTAAAGAAAGCTTTGGTTTCAGCACCCATCATCTAGCCCCCAAATTCGGACTTGCCCTTTGAACTCATGTGCGACGCTAGTGATTCTGCAGTGCGAGCAGTCCTGGGATAGAGAAAAGATAAGAAACCTCATGTTATTCACTATGCCAGCAAGACTTTGGATGAGACACAAAAAAATTACACCACCACTAAGAAAGAACCATTGGCCATAGTATTTGCTTTTGATAAATTTAGGTCATACTTAATTAACTCGAAAGTGGTAGTGTACACTAACCATGCAGCTGTGAAATACTTAATGCAGAAAAAAGACAGCAAACCACGATTACTCAGATGGATTTTACTTCTACAAGAATTTGATTTGGAGATTAAAGACAAAAAGGGATCATAAAACCTTGTTGCAGATCATCTCTCAAGAATAATGGTAGACACTGAAAAGAATAATGAGATCAATGATTCCTTTCCTGAAGAACGGCTTTTAACCATTGAACAGATCAGAGCTCCCTGGTATGCTGATATAGTAAATTACCTTGTTGCTAATGTTTTTCCTCCTAATTTGAACTACCAACAAAGGAAGAAGTTCTTAGCTGAGGTGAAACACTATTTTTGGGATGAGCCTTATGTGTTTAAAAGAAGTCACAGATATTTTGTGCCAATGTCATGGATCCTCTTATGGTGGTCATGCCGGTACTGAAAAGACTGCTTATAAAGTGTTACAATCAGGATTTTATTGGCCTACCATTTTCAAAGATGCTAGAAACTTTGTGTTATCTTGTGATAGATGTCAAAGAACGGGGAACATTAGTAGAAAACATGAGATGCCACTGTCCAACATTCTTGAAGTTGAAATATTTGATGTTTGGAGGATAGACTTTATGGGACCTTTCCCATCTTCAGGAGGTAACAAGTACATTCTGGTAGCAGTTGACTATGTTTCAAAATGGGTTGAAGCTCTTGCTTCACCAACCAATGATTCAAGAGTTGTTGCTAAATTTTTCAGAAAGATCATATTTCCACGGTATGGGACCCCACGAGTAGTAATCAGTGATGGAGGATCACACTTCATAGAACACAAATTTTCAGCCTTACTCATAAAATATGGAGTGAATCATAGAGTGGCAACACCTTACCATCCTCAAACAAGTGGACAAGTGGAAATATCAAACAGAGAAATCAAGGGAATTTTAGAAAAGACCGTTTCAAGCACTAGGAAAGATTGGGCATTCAAACTTGATGATGCCTTGTGGGCATACCGGACTACTTTCAAAACACCAATAGGTATGTCTCCGTTTCAATTGATTTATGGAAAATGATGTCACCTGCCTGTGGAACTTGAACACAAAGCATACTGGGCAATCAAGATGCTAAATTTCGATTTAAAGAGTGCGGGGGAAAAATGAAATTTTCAATTGAATGAGCTAGATGAGATTAGACTCTCTACATATGAGAATGCAAAAATTTACAAGGAGATGACAAAAAGATGGCATGATCGACATATTTTCAGGAGAGATTTCCAACCAGGTGACTTTGTTCTTTTATTCAATTATAGATTGAGACTTTTTCCTGGAAAACTTAAGTCTCGATGGTCTTGTCCTTTTCAGGTAAAGAAAGCTTATCCTTACGGAGCCGTGGATGTATGGAGTGAAGAAATAGGAGAATTCAAGGTTAATGGTCAGAGACTTAAGCACTATTATCTAGTTTTTGCATTTGACAAATTTATATCTTACTTGATAAATTCAAAAGTTGTAGTGTATACTGATCATGCTGCAATTAAATATTTGATGTAGAAGAAGGATAGTAAGCCATGGTTATTGAGATGGATTTTGTTTCTGCAAGAATTTGATCTAGAAATCAAAGATAAGAAAGGAACTGAGAATTTAGTTGCAGACCACCTTTCAAGGATGATTGTAGAAGATGAAAAAGGTGATATTAATGATTCCTTCCTCGAGGAACAACTGATGAGAGTTGAACAAATTAAGGCTCCATGGTATGCAGATATTGTGAATTATCTTGTCGCTGATATATTTCCTATTGATTTGGTTACCAAGGCAAGAAGAAACTTTTATCAGATGTTAAACACTATTTTTGGGATAAGCCTTATGTGTTCAAAAGATGTGCAGATAGAATATTTAGGAGATGTATCCCCGAAGAAGAAATGAAAGACATATTATCACAGTATCATGGATCATCGTATGGAGGACATGCTAGTACTGAGAAGACAGTTTTCAAGATATTACAATCTGGTTTTTATTGGTCCACACTATTTAAGGATGCAAGGAATTTTATAATGTCTTGTGATAATTGTCAAAGGATGGGGAACATTAATAGAAGGAACGAGATGCCATTGTCCACAATACTTGAAGTTGAAATATTTGATGTTTGGGGTATTGATTTCATGGGACCTTTCCCATCATCTGGAGGCAATAAGTATATACTCGTGGCAGCAGATTATGTTTCTAAGTGGGTAGAAGCCATTGCTTCTCCTACTAATGATTCTAGGGTTGTGGTGAAATTGTTTAAAAGAGTTATCTTTCCACGCTTTGGAGTACCACGAGTTGTGATTAGTGATGGAGGATCCCACTTTATTGAACACAAATTCTCAGTTTTACTTAGAAAATATGGGGTAAATCATATAGTTGCAACACCTTACCATCCCCAAACAAGTGGACAAGTGGAGATATCTAATAGAGAGATTAAAGGGATATTGGAAAAAACAGTGTCAAGAACAAGGAAGGACTAAGCTTTCAAGCTTGATGATGCACTATAGGCATACCGGATTGCTTTTAAAACACCAATAGGTATGTCACCATTTCAATTAATTTTTGAAAAATCATGTCACCTTCCTATAGAGCTTGAACATAAAGCATTTTGGGCAATTAGAGCGTTGAAGTTTGACCTAAAAAGTGCAAGTGAAAAGAGGAAATTGCAACTGAGTGAGCTTGAAGAAATCAGACTCTCCGCTTATGAAAATGCAAAAATCTACAAAGAGAGAACCAAGAGATGGCATGATCGACACATCCTCAGAAAAGAATTTCAACCAGGTGACTTCGTTCTTTTGTTTAATTCCATATTGAGACCTTTTCCTGATAAACTTAAGTCTCGATGGTCTGGGCCTTTTCAGGTAAATAAGACTTATCCATATGGAGCAGTTGATATTTGGAGCGAAGAAACAGGAGTATTCAAGGTCAACGGACAGAGGTTGAAACACTACTATCATGGAGAACAAATTGAAGAAGGGGAGAATTATCTACTTGATGAAATACAAGCAAATCCAAGTGTAAAAGGGTCAAGCTAAGGACCATTAAATTAGTGCTTCTTGGGAGGCAACCCAAGCATTTTTTTTCTTTTGTTTTTGCCTTAATTTGTTTTATTTAGAGTTAATTCTTTCTCTCATTTTTTTCACATTTTTTTTATGATTTTTTTCGTCTTTATTTGCAAAATACAGCAGTACCGTGGACATTTGCACGGTATCGTATTCTCGGCTATTTCTTTACATAAAGTTTTTACAGAATACAGCACCACCGTATTTGTGAGCGATTTTTGCACGGTACCGTATTTTTTGCCATTTTCAAACAGAGAGTTTTTGTAATTTCACGGCAGTACTGTGGATGTTTGCACGGTACCGTATTTTCGGCTGTTTCTTTACAGAAGTTTTTTTTTACAGAATACGGCAGTACCACGAACATTTGCACGGCACCGTATTTTTCAAAAGATCTGAAAAAAGAATTTTTGTGTTATACGGCACCACCGTGGGCGAATGCACGGTGCCGTATTTGTCGCGTTTTCCTACACATAACCTATAGCCGAAATACCACACCGCTGTAATCGCTATACGGTACCGTATTGTCACCTGACCCCACATATTCACGTGCCGTATTTAGGGTTTGGCGCACTGTTCTTAGGGCTTCTTCGCCCGATTTCGCGCCGATTCTCCATTTTTCTTCAAGCTTTTGCTTCCCAAACCTTCGTGAGACCTCTCTCTACAACTTTCGTTCGATTCCAAGCGAAGATCTTGACGATTTCAAGCTCGATCGAGTTCGTTTCTAGTGTGCTGCAGTGCTTTCCAGCGCGATTTCATCTCTTCTGTTTCTTCTCGTCCAAGCGTCAATCAGTTTGCTTCCAGGCTCAGAGGGCTTCGAGGAGGATAGAAGATCATTCCCTAAGTGGATCTAAAGATCTATCTCGATCCAAAAATCCAAATTTGAAGCCTCTACCTCAGCCCTGTTTCCAGCCATGTGCACGTTTTGGTAACACAAGCTCTTCCCAGTTCTTTTCAATTATTGCTTGTTTCTTTGCATTATACCATGTCACCTACCAAGAGGATGTCAAAGAAGAAAGGGAAAGTCCTCGCTGAACCTCCAGTGCCCCCACCGAATCCATTCGGTATCATGTTTCGAGATGAGGAGCAAGAGCAAAGATACAACATACTACTTGCTCGACGCATTGTAAAAATGAAATACACCGATATTAGAGCTTTAGAGCTCCTTGGACTGAAAGATGATGTATTTTGGATGTATGACAAGGTAGGATTGAGAGAATTTTTTGAAATGACACCTGAAACATACTTACCTGTTGTTCTAGAAGTTCTTAGTAGCCTGGAAGTAAGTTGGGAGGAATACATAGATCACATAGCTGAAGGAGAGATCAGATTTAGGATGATGAATGAAGAGAGGAGACTCTCTTTTAAGGAAATTCGACGTATATTCCACTTTCCGTGAAAGGGACGTACTGAACCACCCATTGGATTCCTTGAGCACATTTTTTAGAACCAAATATCATTAGACAGCAGATTCTCAGCATCAACAGCAAGAGCCTCAAGAATATCGAACCCCTACATCAGATATGCCCACCGCGTTCTCGCGCACACCATATTCGGGCGAGGGGACAGCGATGGTATTGTCACTCATGCTGAGTTATTCCTGGTTTGGAGTATGCTACACGGTTACACAGTAGACTTAGACTTCTTTTTTATGGGACATTTGAATAAAGTATCAAGGGCTAAGAAGGGAGCTATAGTGATAGGAGGTTTTCTTACTCCTATAGCACTACATCTAGGGATTGCGCCCTACGGGATCGAGGTTGCTAGAGGAAATTCGAGGATAGATATTGAGTCATGCATTGCAATGAAAATGATTCAGCGTGATGGAGATATATATTGTTTGATCCTACATCCTGGGCTTCTAATGTTGCCATTGCCTAACCCCGAACGAACCTCAGTGCAGAATCTTGAGAATTGGAAACTATCGCCAAGCTGTATATCTTATGCTACACCTACACCTGAGACATCATTGCCACCACCACCTCCTGTTTTGGGTGATGACTAGTTTGATATGGGTATTGACTCCTCACCACCTAGAGTCACCGAGCCGCCGCCCCAAGAAGCCGCCGGATCATCCTCACATCACGCAGGCCCAGATCAGAGAGGTTGGCAGAGTTACCGAGACCCAGGGTTTCAGACTATCACTGCACAGTTGTACAGGCAGGAGCAGCGTATGGAGAGGGTGATGGGAGGCATAGGAGGAATACATGAGCAAATAAGTCATATTCATATGGATATCGAGGCGTTGGGAAACTATATGGAAGACATGGGAAATTTCCTTTATGATCGTTTTAGCCATGAGGACCCCAGGAGAGGGGGTATCTACAGTGATGCAGGTGAGGGAGCTTCTCATGAACCCATGGACACTACTCAAGCTGAGAAAGACGACGAGGAGACACATTCAGATGAGTAGGAGCTTGTGAGTATCTCATTCTTACTCTCATACTTTATTTGAGTTTACTGATTGATATCGATCTTATATTTGTGTAGGGAAAGATGACTATGTCAAACTTATTGTGTCCTGTTGCTACGGATCCTCACTTCTGAAATTTGAATACTATATACTTTCGATTTGGCTATACTGACATGATTGGATGATTTGCTATACTTTTTATTCGATATGGTTGTATATGATATTTTGATATTTTGGATTGATACTCTGTATAGGATTGATGTTGACGATTTTGCTATGATTAGATGATGATTACTGTTATTATGCCTATGTGGTTTGTTTATTCATGGAAATACTGCCGTTATCATGCAAAAATTTTTCTTGATGGTTTACATATTAAAAATTGAGATTAGGATTAGACCTATTGTGATGAATTTATTTCTCTAATACATATCTACATATTGAAATTTTTCATTAATTTATAAATGGTGTTTTGGATGAACATATTGTCTGATGAGTTTGATTTTAGAGGGAAATTATTTCTTTAAATAAAATCAACATATGAGTGTAATTTTTGAATTGATATTGATTGATTAATTTAGTTGATATTTATGCTATTTACTATTTGTTGGGAAGAAAGATTCCTTGATCCATAAAAATAGTGAGAGACTCCCCTACTTGGCACTATGTAGAATTGATAGTGGTACCTAAGACATGGTTGAAGTCTATTTCTAAAAGATAATGAGAAAGAAAAAGAATAAGACTCCTCTACTTGGCACTGTGCAAAATTGACAGTGGTACCAAAGACAAGAGTTGAAGTCTAAAATAAAAAGTATGTATCTATGTGGGTATATGCTATCTATTCAAAAATAAAAGAAGAAAAAGAGAGAGGCAAGAAAAGAGAGATTCTGTGAGGGAAAAGATCTAGGAGACTCTATTCCTGTAAACAAAAGTTGATGGTTATGAATTGAAACTGGATGAAATCTTGAGATTGACATTCTGCTTCTTATACAAATTGTGAAGTTTTATTTGATTAAGTAATGAAACTCAAAGTTCAAAAATCAAAGGGTGATATGTCTATTTGAAATTCCATGAACAGTTGATGAAAGTTTTCATAGTTGATTGTGTTTTAGAAATTTATTCGTCATGAGAAAGTTTTATCCTTTGACCAATCTCTTGATTTTTGCTTGAGGACAAGCAAGGTTTGAGCCTTATGTGTTTGATGACTCTAAATTTCATAGTGTTTTTCGTACTTATTTAGTAGTCTTTTGAGCTATGATCTTACTCTTTTGCTTTGTTTTTATACCTTTTTTATCATATACTTTAGAATCTACACCGTCTTTAGTTTTTGATCAATTTCAGGTAAAAAGGCATCATTATCACCAGTTTTCGAGCAATCTCAATGCATGAATGAGTTCTAACCATCAAGAGGAGTCTACCCATAAAATTTCAACTCAAAAGGGTTCTTCTAGCAAAAATACGGCACTGCCGTATTTTGGAACAAAACCGTCACGGTATTGTATTTCGCAGGGGACGTTTTGGGTGAAATATGGCACTGCCGTATGAAACTGTCCACCACCGTATTATTCGGTGTTTTCAACCAGAGAGTTTCGACAAGAATACAGCACTGCCGTATGAAATCGCACGGTACCGTATTATTCAGCGTTTTCAACCAGAAGAGTTTGACAAAAACACGACACTGCCGTAAGAAATTGCACGGTGCCGTATTTTTTGGCAATTTCAACCAGAAGATTTCAGCAAGAATACAACACTGCCGTATTATATGGCGACATCTTCACAGCACCGTATCTTCTACTCAGAACTCACAGAAAGAAAATACGGCACTACCGTATTCCGTATACGGTACCGTATTTGTAAACCCAGATTTTCGAGTTTTTCACCGCAAATTTAAAAACTCGATTTCTCGAGATTTAGAGACCCAATTGAAGATCCAAAAAAAGGGGAAGACTCAGCATAAGTAGGCGAGTAATTTCGAAGCAAAGGGACTAATTTTCATCCACGACTTAGAGAGAATTTGGAGAATTCATTGCCGTGCTAGGGTTCATCGCCGTTCACTGCTCCAATCATCTCCGGCCTTGATTCTTGGAAGGAAGCTCGCCCTGAGGAAGAAGAACGCGCCACTGAAGTTTCAGATTGAAAGGAAGCCGATCAAGGGAGAAATCATCAAAAACACACTCGTGACACTATTCATCGCGATTGTGAAAGCAATTTCGGGTTGCAATTCTGTTGCAACCCTGTTTTGTAATTTTTACTCCTTCTTTACTGCCTCTAATCATTCAAAAACTATGTTTTGCTGTGAATCTTCCATCATGTTAGCTTAATTTCCTCTAGGGACATGGGGGTGTTATTCTCTTGATATATCAATGACTAGATAACTTTTCATACATCAATCTATCTTTGCTATGGTTATTCTACTTAAGTGATTTATGCCTTTAATCGTTTTTAGTATCATACATTAACATGCTTTAGAGTTTTATGCTATGGACTAAGAAGATGATATCATAGAACTTGGAACCCTAGAGGTTATAATAGGAGCCCATCGCAAGAGATTGGTTGCGTTCTTATTTTAGGTTATAGATGTTTAATTCTTGTTGATGTTATGACCTAGAAATCTTTTTTGCTCCAGACATGAAAACATGCTAGAGATAGATGTTAGACTGTTAGAAAGCCTTAAGTAAAACCTATGAAACTAAGGTGCGAGAGTGCTTAGTTTTGCTTGAGATCATGGTATTGAGAGGGAATGCACAAGAGTGATTCTCTATCTCCTTGACCAAAGTCCGCTTATACTTAACATTGATTTGATTTTGCACGAGAGTGGGGATCTTTCTTTGTAAATTAACTATGCGAGAGCAAGTTAGTTTCTTGATTAAGTGGGTTGTATCTTAACCATAACGAATATAGATTGATGAATCATTAATTATGTCTAGTTATGAATATCAAGATAGATGAACCCCTAGTCCCGATTCTCTAAATATGATTACCGTTCGATTGCTATCTACACAATTCTCGATTTGCTTAGCTAGTGAAAACTCAATTAGTTAGTACTTAACAACAAGGTCTCTGTGATTCGATATCTTAAATAGTACTTCGAGTATCCGTGCACTTGCGGACACAACAATCACCTTTAGGTTCATCACCCTTATGAGGTGGCAAACTAGTTTGGGACTGCTCATGCACAGGAGATTTTTCCAAGTCTAATTCATTATCATGTTCAATCTCAGGCTCTTTTTCATTATCCTTAGATTTCCCTTTAGGTTCATCTAATTGCCTCCCACTCCTAGTAATTATAGCATTACAATGTTCCCTAGGGTTTAATTTAGGTATAGCAGGTAATTGATTTTCTAGAGTTTTATTGTGAGTAGCTAAAGATCCTACTTGAGAAGTAAGGTAACTAACCATTCCCTTAAGATCTTTAATTTCCTTATTTTCATTTGTCTTGAATTGATTTTGACTAGCCATAAACTTTTCAAGCAGGGAATCTACACTAAAAGAATTTACCTTTTTAGTCAAGGTTTGCCATTCATCATTCTCATTCTTACCATGTTGATGACAATATAGCATCTCTTCTTCAGTAGCCCATTGGTTATGGTTTAGGGCCATCTCCTCAAATAAGGTGAAAGCATCTTCAATTGTTTTGCTCATGAGGGCTCCGCCTGCAGTAGCACCAATAGTTAGTCTGGTATTATAAAGCAATCCATTGTAAAAAGTATGTATTAGAACCCAATTTTTAAGGCCATGGTGAGGACACTTTCGTTGTAAATCATTAAAACGCTTTCATGCCTCGCTAAAAGATTCGCCATCCCACTGTGCAAAGCTTGTAATCTGGTTTCTTAACTGGATGGTCTTGCTGGGTGGAAAGTATTTCATCAAGAAAGCATTTGACAGTTGATCCCATATAGTGAAGGTACCGGTAGGTCTGGATTGTAGCTAAGAACGTGCTCAGTCTCTGAGAGAAAAAGGAAACAATCTTAGTTTTAATGCATCATCAAAAACACCATTAATTTTAATGGTGTCACAATATTCAAGAAAAAGATATAAATGTTGATAAGGGTCTTCAAGTGGTGATCCTCCAAACCGATTTTGCTGTATCATGGACAAGAAAGTTGGTTTGATTTCAAAATTATTAGCCTCGATAGCTGGTCTGGCAATGCTAAAGTGTATTTCCTGCGGATTAGGGGCTACATAGTCCCTGACTATTTTTCTTTCTACCATGACAACTTCTTCTCCTTGTCTTTCTTCAGATCTTAGTTTCTTGCACAGTCTAAAGTAGATAGATCAAATAACTCAAAATAAATAGAAAAATTAAAACAAAACCTAGTCTAGCAATACTTTCAATATCTTCAATATTGACAAAAGCCAAGGTCCTCGGCAACGGAGCCAAAAACTTGTTGTGTCCGCAAGTGCATGGATACTCAAAGTAATAATTAAGATATCGAACCACAGAGACCTCATTTGTCAAGTATTGAATAATTAATTTCTCACTAGCTAGACAATCGAAAATGATGAAAGCAAATATCAGAAACTAAGCAAAAAAGTCAGAGAGAGAAATTAGGACTAGGGTCTCATCCACCTTAATTTCAATGACTAAATCTAAATAAGAGGTCGTCAGTCTAGTTTTATTATGGTAAAGATATAATTTACTTAATAAAGAAATCATCTCGCTTTGGCGCAGATAATTTACAAAAAACCAATCCTTACTTTCACACAAGATTTATTCAATGCTAAAGATAAGTAAATCGTTGACAAAGAACTCAAAGATCACTTTCGTGCATCCAAATCCTAAGTCAATTATCTCATGCGAAAACTACGTACTTTTATACTATAATTTTCACAGGTTCTACTTAAGGTTCTCCAACGATCCGATACTTGATTTCTCACAGTATCATCATGTTTATTTCAATAATTCAATCCTAGATTTAGATTATCAACATGGCAATATACTTCTAAAATTAAGAAATAAGAACAAACATAATTTCTTACGATGAGTTCTTAACATTCAATTTTAGCGTTCCAAGTTTTTGCAAATAACTTTTCAGTCTTTATCACAAAAACTCTAAATCATGCTGATAAAATAAATCTAAGGAGAATTAAAGGCAATCGTCACATAAGTAGAATTATCATATTAAAATTATCTTGACGAAATAAAAGTTATCTAGTCATAAGAAATTAAGGGGATTACACCCCATGTCCCATGAAGTGTTTAAGCTAGCATAGTTGAAGAATTATAATAAACCATTGTTTCAAAGGATTAAAAATCAAAAGGAAAGAGAAAATCAAATAACAACACGGCTGTAATGAAAATTACAGTCGTAATTTTACTATAGAAGGCGCGATGAACAATGCTGGCGACGATTCTTTTGTTGATTTCTCCTCCGATCGATCTCCTTTCGCTCTGAAACTTCTGGAGTATGTTCTCCTCCTCTAGGCGTAGCTTCCCCTCAAATTTCACAGCTGGAGATACGCTGTACGCTTCCCAGCGGTGAAACCTAGGGTGACGGCAAAAACTTTGATTTCTCCCTTGAACGTGGATGAAAATTAGGGCTTTTCGTGTGTGTTTCCCCTCCTCGATCTGACGAGTCTTCCCCATTTTTCAGATTCCAAATTGATGGTCCAGATCATCCGCAATAATCCACGCAAGAATCGAGCTTCAAAAATATCCGTGAAAATCGCAAGTCTAGGTTATAATTATGGCCGTGTTTTTGATTACGGCAGTGCCATAATTTCTACAAAGTGTTCTATACAAAAATCAACCTGGATTACGGCCCGTGATATCCATTACGGCAATGCCGTAATTCTCAAAAATCTCTTGGGTCAGAATTGGACTGAAATTATGGCCCATAATATGGATTACGGCAGTGCCGTAATATCTGCAAAACTTTCTGTTCAAAATTCACCTCAAATTACGGTAGTGCTCCGAAATTATGGTAGTGCCGTGATTTGTTCAGTAGGTTCAGTGAAACTACGGTACCATAATATTAATTATGGCCCTACCATAATTTGGTTTGAGGCTTCAGTTCTTAATAAAAATTGACATGTAATCTCTTCCTGATGATGAGAATTCATCTATGCATCTAAATTTGCTTGAAAATGCCTTAAAATGGTGTCTTTTTACCTGAAAATCATCAAAAACCATAAAAGGTGTAGATTCTGCAATATTTGATAAATAAGGCATAAAAATAAGCAAAAGAGCATGAATATTACACAAAAAGACTTATCAAATGGCACAAAATATATTATAAATTTTCATGTCATCGCTTCTCGAGTCAAACATCAACAAAATGTCAAAATTCAGGGTGAAAATCTTGATTTGGGCACACAAATGAGGGTTTGCAGGAGTACCGATTCGAGGGGTGTGACACTTGGAGCCCCAGCTAGTGTCTCTTTGGAAATGCTGTTCCAATTGTGATGTTTGAAAAAAAAAAACTTAGTAAAAAATTATGTTGTTGAGTGAATCTCTGTAATGTATTGTACTCAGCTGGACTATGCACTGCCATTTTCTAGACTATATGGGATGGGTTTCTCATCTCAAGACCCTACCTTCCAAGCCTTATATGAGAAAGTCTTTCATTAGGAATGCTTCCTTAAGACTATATATGACACTGTTAGAGATATCAAGGACTTCCTCAACCAGAGATTCACCGACGACATTCCTTCCGATGAGGAAGGAGGATATGCTTATCAGAAGAAAACCATCTATAAGGATGATATTGACAGAAAGGAGGATGATTAGATCTCTATGAGTATTCTTCTCCTTTTATTTTGATCAATATGGTTGTATTTCATAGAGGACTCTGCAATTTTTTAGTGGAGGGAGAGGATGTCTTTGGTCTTTTATCTTTGACCTTTTCTAGACATGTGATTGTGTGGCATCATGTGTAGACGCAATTATCTTGAACTTTGTAATGGTGTGGCATGTGTGATGGTTTAGTGTGGCATCGTGTGTAGATGCATTTATCTTTGCATAGTCTGACTTTGTACTTCATGGTGTGACTTTCTTTTATACATGGTATGATTTTATATTTGTTGATGAGGTGTGGTTAAATGCTCAATTACCTATGCATGTATATAGATTTGATAATTTATAGTCTTAAGCTTATTTCCATTGTGTGTATCTTCATATTAATTTCATACTCATAGTTCATAAGTTCTTGTGAATGAATTGTTTGAAGAATGTGATTCAAAAGTGACACCTTTCTCGTGTGAGGTGTGCATACAAGTATATATTTTTGAGTTAATAATGATTGATTAGCCTTATGTACACATTTAGTCTCCTACGTTATTTGTTGGGAAGAAAGACTCTGAAATCACCAAAAGGAAAAAAAAACATATATCTATGTTGGTATATACAAGAAAAAAAAAGGAAAAAGTGTATATCTAGGTAGGTATATGCACTATTTATGACATTCAACTCCTCTGTTATTTAGCTATGAGTTCTATTGTGTTGATTAGTATATTTTAAATTTATTACCAGCTGAGTAACCAGAGGTATTCACCACATGTGTTTGACCTTCGCATAAAAAGGTTGATAAATGATTTAAAGACCGTCGCAACTCTGCTAGCTTGAAGATATGAGTTCTATTATATTAACTATGTGATTGGTGTACTCTAAATTCATCACCAACTAAGTAACAAGGGCATTCACCATGAGTGTTTGTCCTTCGAACATAAAAGTTGGTGAACGATTTAGAGATAGTCAACTATAAAAAAAAGATTTTAGAGATCTTATTCATGTAAACAAAAGCATGGTAGCATTGAATTGTATATTAGGTGAACTCATAAAATAGAGATTTGACATATTTTATAAATTGCAGTTCATGTTTGTTTTGGATTGAGAATCTTATGAGTTACATTCTGAAAATAATATATTTATTTAAGAAACTCTTGAGTTGAATATGAGGACAAATAAGCTAAATTATACTTAGAAAATTTGATTAATTCCAAAGAATTATCTTTTCCTTACTATACATAAACCTTTGATCAATTTTATTACTTGAGGACAAGCAAGAATATAAGTCTAGAGAGATATGATATCTTGCATTTATATAGTATTTTCAGTATATTTTTATTACAAAATATATTTCTTTTCTATCATGTTCATACTCATTTTGACTTAAATTCTTATAATTATTCGAAATCTTCACTCTATTTGCATTTACCATATTTATAGGGCAAATGACCAATTTTTGATGGATTTTGAAGGATTTGAGCACACGGATGGATTCCTAATGTCAAGACAAACTCCCCCATAAAATATTTTGCAAATCAAACTTTCTCCAAAATTATGCACACCCCCTGATAATTATCATAGCCATAATCTTTGGATGATCACAAAAGAAATCATGGTCGATCTGTGTGATGACACCAAAATTTATAGTATATTTTATGTCATTTCATTGGTATTTTTGTGTCATATTTGTACTACTTTGCTTATTTTCATGCCCTTTTTATCAAATATTATGGAATCTACTTCTTTTCTAGTTTTTCATGATTTTCAGGTAAAAAGGACCTACTTTTGATGGATTTTGCAAGATTTGAGAACACCAATGAAATCCAGACGTCGAAACAAACCTGCCAGTCAATTTTCATCCAAATCAGAAGTTTAGATGAAATTACGGCAGGGCCGTAATCCATATTACAGTACCGTAATTTCGAGTAACGCTGTAATAAAGGACCACTGACGTAATTTGGGTCAGTTTTTATATATAAAGTTTTGCACAAATTACGGCGCTACCCTAATCATTTCCACGGTACCGTATTTTGAGGCAATTTTCGACCCGAGGGATTTGGAGAAACTATGGTACTGCCATAAAGAATTTCACGGTATTGGAAATATGGTCGAATCCTGTACAGAATACTTTAAGGAAAATACGACACTGCCATAACAGATTCCACGGCCGTAATTCTAACCCTGGAATGCGATTTTCACGGTCAAATTGAAGTCCGATTTTTGCGCAATCGATTGCGGATGATCTAGGCCTTTAAATTCAAAGCCGTAAGAAGGAAAAAGAAAGCCTCCAACGAGGAGAAAATGTCGAGGGCAAAAGCCCTAATTTTCATCCACTATCGAGGGAGAAATTGAGTTTTTCACCACCACCTTGGGTTTCGCCGTCGGGAAGCATACAACGCATATCTGGCCGTGAAATTTGAGGGGAAGCTTCGCTTGGAGGAGGAGATGATACCCTAGAAGTTTCAGAGAGAAAGGATCTCAATCAGAGGAGAAATCAATAAAAGAGTGGGCGCCGACACTATTCACCGCGAGTCTTGGAGCAAACTACGGCTGTAATTTCTATTACAGCCGTGCTATAAAGTTGATTTCCCCTTCTTTTCGATTTCTGATCATTCTAAACTATGATTTATTGTAATTCTTCATCCATGCTAGCTTAAACCTTTTATGGGACATGGGGGAGTAATTTCCTTTGATTTCTTAATGACTAGATGATTCTATTTTGTTAGAATAGTTTATTATGATAATTCTACTTATGTGATGACTGCTTATAATTCTCCATAGTTTTCTTATTATCACACATGTTTTAGAGTTTTCGCAATATGGACTGAAAGGTGATTTGCTTGAGAACTTGGAACCCTAAAATTAAATTTAGGAACTCACCGTAAGAAATTAGGTTAGTTCTTATTTCTTGATTTTAGAAGAATAATTGCCATGTTTGATAATTTGAATCTAGGATTGAGTTATTTTGTTAAACGTGAAGATCTTGTGCGAAAGTGAGGATCGGAACGTTGGAGAACCTTAAGTAGAACCTATGTTGAGACTCGGATGCACGAAAGTGATCCTTGAGATTCCACTTAAGATGATCAACTTAGAATTCGGATGCATTTAAGTGATCCTTGAGTTATTGAATTGATGATTTACTTATTTTTCAGCTTGGGATAGATCTTGCATGAAAGCGAGGATTAGTCCCTACATGATTGTCTGCACAAAAGTGTGATAATCCTTTTATGAAGTAAATTATATCTTTATCATGATAAAATTTATCTAACAACCTTTTATTCATATCTGGTCATTGAAATTAAGGCGGATGAAACCCTAGTCCCAATTTCTCTCTGATTTTCTCTACGCTCTTCCTATCATTTACTTGCATTATAATTGATTGCTTAGCTAGTAAGAATACAACTATTTGGTACTTAACATGTAGGTCTCTATGGGATCGATATTTTTATTACTTCGAGTATCCGTGCACTTGCGAACTATAACAAGTTTTTGGCGTCGTTGCCGGGGACCTTAGTTTTGTTAATATCAAAATAGTTGTTAGTATTACTAGACTAAGTTTTATTTATTTTAGATTTAACTTTATTTTTTGTTTTTGCAGATTTTAGATTTTCACAAATTGTGATAGAACTGTGAATTCTAAAATTTTTTAATTTACTTGTGTTTTATATTTTCTATTTTTTTATATTATAAAAAAAACAACAAAAAATATGATTGATTGGTGTTAGATAATCTTTCTGTTCTTGATAGATTTGAAGATATGTCTTTTAATCATAACTCGTAGGCAACTGAAATAGGTGAGCTATACATGCCACAAGGTAAGTATAAAGATGATTCATTGTGCATTCTTGCAGATAAATTGAAATTACACTCTTATATGCACCCTGTTAGGGCATCTTATTCTTCTATTAGATGTGATATTTGTGAATGTTTTGATCATTATACATCTGATTGTCAAATTTTAACTCCTTCAAATCATGTCTTTGAACCATACTTTGAGGATACTGAAGAGTCTAGGTTAAAATCCATGCTTGAAAAATTCATGACAAATCAAGTTCAGGTCATGACAAATCGAAGTAAGGAAATTGAAGATCTTACGAGGGTAATTAGTCAGCTTGCTTCTCAAGTAGAATCTTTAACAGCTCATAAGAAAATTTTAGAAACCCAGTTAGCACAAGTAGAATCTTTAACAGCTCAAGTAGAGGATAATCCCCCTCTTATTATGATTGTTTTGAGATTGAGCCTTATGTGAACATTAATGAATCTCACTCTGATTTTGATAATTGTAAAATTGATTCATCTGATAATTTATTTGTGGAAAAGTTTGAGGATATTGATTTTGTTAAATCTCCTTTTGATTCTAGTGATAGTTTTAAAATTGATTCTTTTGATAATATATTATTTGTGGTTAAATCTGATGAAGGATATGAGGGGACTGATTTAGAAAAATCTTACTCTGATTTTGTTAGTAATTTTGAAATTGATGAAGTGCATGAAGAACTTAAAAAGGATTTGAAAATTATGAATATTGATGAATCTCACTCTGATGCTTTGCCCATATCTGCTGTTCAATCTTCTGATTTATTTGAAAATTTATGCTTTATTGAGGAATCTAATATGAGTCAGAAAGACTATTTTGATGATCCAATATTTGAATCTTTTGATGGAAGTCCTATTACAATTGAAGATATAATTTTGAAGAAATGACTAATGATTTTGCTTATTAATAAATATAGGAAGATTATTGAATATCTTTTGAGTAGAATTTTAAATTTTGATTTTGATTTGTGCATATTTGAGAAAGCCATGTCGATCTTGATTTATATGAAATTTTGGATATTTGGATTAGTGGCTAAATTTTTAGGACAAAGGAAATGCAGAAAATTGTATGCTATTTACTCTGGTACTGAGTTTTGCCATGATATCTGAGTTTTGGTCAAGCTATGGACCTAAAAATTAGCGCTTCTTGGGAGGCAACCCAAGCACTCTTTTCTTGTTAGTTTCTTTTATTTTAGTTCATTTTTAGAATTAATTTTTCTTCTCTTTTTGCAGGAAAAAATTGAACTTTGCGCATAATACGGCACTGCCGTAATCATTTTCATGGTACCATAATTTCGGTCCATTTTAGACCAGAAACTTTTGAGCGTTTTATGACACTACTATAAGAAATATTATGGTGCCGTATTTTGGTCCATTTTGAATAATAAGTTTTATGGTTTTTACGGTAGTACCGTAATAATTTTCATAGGCCGTAATTTTGCTTGAAAATGTTTTCGAGAGTTTTGCATTTTTACGGTACAACCGTAATATTTATTATGGTACCATAATTGTAGCCAATTTTTGACTCGAAAGTTCTTTGAAAAATACAGCAGTGCCGTAACCATTTTTACGGTACCGTAATTCCATCATATTTCTGACCTGAGAATTTTCTGTATATTACGACACTGCTGTAAGGATTTTTACGCCCGTAATGTTAAAACTGCATTCTGCTTATCTGATTAGGTGTCTTCTCGTAGTGATTTTAAGAAACTGGGGTGGTAAAATTTTTAATCTTTGGCACAAACATGAACTACTCATCTTTGTCTATTTTTTGGATATTTTTATTGAATTTTAATGTTCATGGATCATCCTATAACACATAGCATCTTTTGGTACTTGATTAATTTCTGCAGCAATTTTTTTTTGACTAATCTGATTAGCACTTTTGCTACAGGTTTTTAAGATGCTTTCATTAGTTGAAATTCTGATCTTTCACTTGAAATTGGAAGCACATGGTTCATTCTATCTCTTGGATTTGTTATTTTCATGAAAATATTTTCTGATCATTCAAGGATGCATGGCAACTTTTAGTAACTGATTAATTTCTGTGTAGTTATTCATTTAGAAATCTGATTAGCCTTCTTTCTGTTGATACCCTAAATTCCTGACAGATTTTGAACCTTTGATTTTCATATGCCCTGAAAGAACAAGTTTTATTCTACCTTTTGGCTTTGTCTATTTTCTTTTTGGATCATTAAATCTTATTCTTGGGTATAGCTACTTTTCGTAACTGAATTAATAGGCTGAACTGCTTTCCATCGACATTAGCAGCTCCTTATCTTCAGACTTTCACTAGAAACTATAGCCCAGCCGCCACCACTCCAGTTGCCTCTGACACCACTATTTCCTGCCGTCGACACTGGATTCTACCACCAGCAACCTCTTACTTCTTCTACTGCCTTTGTTTCCATTGATTTTATTTTTCAGTAGGATCATTATTAGTGACTGATTTTTTGCAGTGCTATCTTTCGCACCCATCGGCTGATGACTTCGCCACCACGACTGTAGGCTCTAGTAGGCCACTGGAGACTACTCATCATCACTCTACTGTCGGCACTGTCACCATCAACGCTAGCATCACCTCCACTGGCATCTACTCTGCATTAGCTTTTTCTACTGGCACCCTCTTGGACCACCGACGATATCTCTGATTTCTAATTTTTTTAGCTAAAGTAAGATACTATTTTTGATCTGAGCCTTACGTATTTGAAAATTGTGCAGGAAAATTTTTAGAAGGCACATCTTTGGACCCAGCCACATCTGGCCTAACGATGATTGAGTTTGCTATATAGTTTTGTGAGTATCGTTTGCACTTTCTTGTGATATTATTCGGTATGATTATATGGTGTTGCTACTTGATTTGTTTTGTTATTTGCTATGATTGTATCACTTCTTAGATTTCTATTCGATGTCATTGCTTGAATCTATCGTGTTACACGTTTGACTATGATTATATGAATTTGATGCTTCACACCTTTTACATTGATATTTTTGATTTTTAAAATTTTTTTATGACTTGAATCCATGTGATGAGAGGTGCGTAGATTTTTCTATGATGAATGTTCATGCATATGCCTATTATGTTGAATTTATTTCTTCAATATATATCTACTTGTTGAAATCTTTCATTGATTGATGTATAAGGTTTTGTGTAGGTATGTTGTTTGATGAATACAATCTAAAAGTGAAACATCTTTCTTGAATAAAATAAGCATATGAGAGTAATTTTTGAATTGATGTTGATTGATTAACTTAGTTGATGTTTAGTTTATCTTGTTATTTATTGGGAAGAAAGAGTCCAAGATCCAAAAAGAGAGAATAACTCCCCTACTTGGCACTGTGTAAAAATGGTAGTGGTACCGAAGATATGGGTTGAAGTCTGTAATAAAAAAAAGAGAGAAAAAGAAAATGACTCCTCTACATGGCATTGTGTAAAATTAACAGTGGTACCGAAGATAAGAGTTGAAGTCCAAATAAAAAGCGTGTATCTATGTGGGTACATACCATCAAAAACACAAAAAGAGAAAAAGTGATTTTGAGTGGAAAATGATTTTGGAAATCCTATTCCTGTAAACAAAGGTATGATAGATTTAAACTGAAACTTGGGTGAATTCATGAGACTGAGATTCTTTTTATTATACGAGTTGCCAAATTTTATTTGATCAAAGTTGTGAATCTTAAAGATTAAATTTGGAGGACAATGTATTTATCTGAAATTTTGTGCAAAAAGTTGGTGGAATATTTCATCAGTGATTATATTTTAGAAATTTATTTTTCATAAAAGAACATATTTTCCATACTTAGCATTGTTCTTTATTTATTTGCTTGAGGACAAGCAAAGTTTGAGCCTTATGTGTTTGATGACATCAAAATTTATAGTATATTTTGTGTCATTTCATAGGTATTTTTGTGTCATATTTATACTACTTTGCTTATTTTCATGCCCTTTTTATCAAATATTGCAGAATCTACTTCTTTTATGATTTTTCATGATTTTCAGGTAAAAAGGACCTACTTTTGATGGATTTTGGAAGATTTGAGCACACCAATGGATTCTAGACATCGAAACAAAGCTGCCAGTCAATTTTCATCCAAATCAGAACATTAGACAAAATTATGACAGGGCCATAATCCATATTACGGTACCGTAATTTCGAGTACTGCCGTAATAACGGACCATTTCCGTAATTTGGGTTAGTTTTCATACAGAAAGTTTTGCACAAATTATGACGCTTATTGTGATCCGCAAGTGCACGGATACTCGAAGTAATAAAGAAAGATATCGAACCCACAGAGACCTATGTTGTCAAGTACTGATCAATTGATTTCTCACTATCTAGGTAGTCGAATGAAAGTCAAGCAACTATCATAAACACACGGAAGAATACTGCCGGAGAGAAAACTAGGACTAGGGTTTCATTCACTATAATTTCTATGACTAGACATGAATAAAGAATTCGTCAGTTTAATTTTATCATGATGAAGATGCAAATTACTTAATAAAAGGATTGTTTCACTCTTGTGCTAACAACAATGCAGGGATCAATCTTCGCTTTCGCGCAAGATTCGTCCCAACGCTGAAGATAAGTAAATCATCAATCAATGAACTCAAAGATCACTTTCATGCATCCGAATTCTAGGTTGATAATGTCTAGTGGAATCTCAAGGATCACTTTCGTGCATCCGAGCCTCAACACTAGTTTTACTCATGGATCTCCAACATTCCGATCCTCACTTTCGTGCAAGATCTCCACGTTTGACAATTAGACTCGATCTATAGATTCATGTTATTATCATGGCAATTAATCTACTAGAACTGAACAAATTGGATCTAACCTAAGGAAGGGTTCCTAACATGCAATTCTAGGGTTCTGAATTCTCAAGCAATTACCTTTCAGTCAATAGCGAAAATTCTAAAAACATGATTAGTAACATGGATCTATAGAGAGTCTAAGCACAAATATCACATGAGCAAAATCATCATGCTAAGATTAAACACAATGAAATAATGAAAAAAATAGTCATCTAGTCATTAAAAATCAAGTGAATTACTCTCCCATGTCCCAAGGGTAGTTTATGCTAGCATGGTAAAGGAGTTACAAAATTCCATAATTTCAGAAGTTCAAAAATCAACGAAAGAAGAGTTTTGGAAAAATACAGGACAGCCGCAATTTCGATTGATCTCGGTAAATAGCGACTGTCTCCCTTCTTTCATTGAATTCTCCTTCGATTGATTTCTTCTTCTTCTGAAACTTCTGGTACATCGTCTCCCCCTTCAGATGTAGCTTTGGTATGAATTTCATGGCCGGAGATGCCCTGGATTCGTTGCGGTGGCGGAACCCTAGGCGGCGGCGTGAATGACGATTTCTCCCTCGATAGTCGATGAAAATTGGGGCTTTCGGTGTATCTCTAATCCTCTCCTCCAAAACTCCCCGATTGCTTCTTACGGCTTCGAATATAAACCTCTGGTTCGCCCACAATCGTCTCCGCAAGAATCGGACTTCAGAATTGACCTGGAAATCGCGTTTAATAACAGAAATACGACAGTGTAATAGTTTACGACATTGCCGTAAAATCGGTCAAGTTTTCTGGTCTGATGTTGTCTGGGCAATACGGCACCGTAATCTGGTTTACGGTACTGCCATAATATCGCCTGAACTCTCTGTTCGGAAGTGACTGGAAAATACGGCCCGTGTAATCCTTTACGGCGGTGCCGTAAAATCAAGCAAAGTTTCTGTTCTGAAGCGTTCTGAAATACAGTACCGTAATCTAGTTTACAGTACTGCCGTAAAATCCGAAAAACCTTATGTTCGAAAACACCTCAAAATACGGCAGTGGCTCAGATTTTACGGTAGCGTATGAAAATACGGCACCGTAAAATAGGTTACGACACAGCCGTAATTTGCTGAGTTGCTCTGTTTTGCGTAAAATTTCTTTGGTGATCTCTTCTTGATGATGGTAACTCTTCTATGTGTTTGATTTTGCTTGAAAAATCCTTGAAATAATGCCTTTTTACCTGAAAATCATGAAAAACCAAAATAGAAGTAGACTTTGCAATATTCGATGAATTTAGTATGAAAACAAGTAATAAGATCCTCAATTTAGCATGAAAAGATATCTAAAATAATACAAAATATATTGTATATTTTGGTGTCATCAGTGCTATCGTATTTTGAGGTGATTTTTGACCCAAGAGATTTGGAGAAAATATGGTACTGCCGTAAAGAATTTCATGGTACTATAAATCTGGTCAAATCCTATATAGAACACTTTAAGGAAAATACGACACTGCCGTAACAGATTCCACAACCGTAATTCTAAACCTGGAACGCGATTTTCATGGTCAAATTGAAGTCCAATTTTTGCGCAATAGATTGCGGACGATCCAGGCCTTTAAATTCAAAGCTGTAAGAAGGAAAAAGAGAGCCTCCGACGAGGAGAACACGCCGAGGGTGAAAGCCCTAATTTTCATCCACTGTCGAGGGAGAAATTGAGTTTTTCACCACCGCCTTAGGTTTCACCGCCGGAAAGCGTACAATGCATCTCCGGCCGTGAAATTTAAGGGGAAGCTTCGCTTGGAGGAGGAGATGATACCCCATAAGTTTCAGAGAGAAAGGATCTCGATCGGAGGAGAAATCAACGAAAGAGTGGGCGCTAGCATTGTTCACCGCGAGTCTCGGAGCAAATTACGACTGTAATTTCTATTACAGCACGCTGTAAAGTTGATTTCCCCTTCTTTTTGATTTCTGATCATTCTAAACTATGATTTATTGTAATTCTTCATCCATGCTAGCTTAAACCTTTTATGGGACATGGGGGAGTAATTCCCTTTGATTTTTAATGAGTAGATGATTCTATTTTGTTAGAATAGTTTTATTATGATAATTCTACTTATGTGATGACTGCGTATAATTCTCCATAGTTTTCTTATTATCACACATGTTTTAGAGTTTTCGCAATATGGACTGAAAGGTGATTTGCTTGAGAACTTGGAACCCTAAAATTAAATTTAGGAACTCACCGTAAGAAATTAGGTTAGTTCTTATTTCTTGATTTTAGAAGAATAATTGCCATGTTTGATAATTTGAATCTAGGATTGAGTTATTTTGTTAAACATGAAGATCTTGTGCGAAAGTGAGGATCGGAACGTGGAGAACCTTAAGTAGAACCTGTGTTGAGACTCGGATGCACGAAAGTGATCATTGAGATTCCACTTGAGATGATCAACTTAGAATTCGGATGCACGAAAGTGATCATTGAGTTCTTGGATTGATGATTTACTTATTTTCAGCTTGGGATAGATCTTGCGCGAAAGCGAGGATCGGTCCCTTCATGATTATCTGCACGAAAGTGAGATAATCCTTTTATGAAGTAAATTATATCTTTATCATGATAAAATTAGTCTGACAACCTTTTATTCATATCTGGTCATTGAAATTTAGGCGGATGAAACCCTAGTCCTAATTTCTCTCTGATTATCTCTACGCTCTTCCTATCATTTACTTGCATTATAATAGATTGCTTAGCTAGTAAGAATACAACTATTTAGTACTTAACATGTAGGTCTCTGTGGGATCGATATTTTTATTACTTCGAGTATCTGTGCACTTGCGGACTATAACACTATGACAGATATCATAGCCATGAAGTTTTTGGCCGATGACTGAAGGAATTAATACAATAGAAATTATGCCTCCTCCCCCCTATAATTTCTGCCATGACTATAATTTACTCGGCCCTCTTTGATGGAATCATACAGAAAGAATTATGGCTTGCTTGTGATAATTATCACAACCCTAATTCTGTCAAACAAACTTTGTTGAAGGCCAGCTTCATGTCATTATAGGTCATATATAATCAAAGTTACTAGCTCAGGCACACCTCTGAGTCACGAAAACCCTTCTCATTTTCTATTTTGAAGGATTTAGCAACTAATGCGCCACCAGCAGCTTGCTCAACTAAAATATCACTTTTGGCAACAGTACAAAGCAGATTCAACATTTATCTCAAGATTACTGAAACATCAATTGAACATACCTTTTGAAATAGTAGTATCTCAATGAATCAAAAAGATTATACCCTTTATCACACCTGTAATCCTTTCTGCCAACCATGACTTCAACTCCATTTCGTACCTGATTTGGCTCGTTTTTGAGCTAGATTATGGGAGAAATACTTTTAGAAGGTCCTAAAGGATATTAGCTAGGGCATAGCCCTTTGTGTTATTTATGACTTGAATTGTCATTTTTGTCTCATGAAGTAATTTACTTATGCCTGATTCAATTATTGTTGTGCTTATTACGTGTTGATCCTTGGCCCTGATTCGCATGTTGTTAGATGTCACAAGATGAATTGAGAGATGAATTGCGACATTGGATCTCTAGTATTGGACAGATTGATTGGATCATGAAAGTAGATCAAATCAATTTGAGGGACTATATCATTTGTCAAGAACTTAATGGGTATGCTTCAAATTAATGACTACGAAAGTAGGAAATTAACTCATGTAAGCACTGTATTGTACAGCTAAAAAGGGCAATTCATATACTCGGATAAATCCCCTTCAGCATAGTAAACTCCTTCATTGCGATGAATTTTGCTCTTGTTGTTATATAACATAAAGTGGTGAACTCGAAGTTCTAATCTTTAACAACTTGATTACAATACCTGATGTCTTTTGCTTGCCATTTTATTAGCTTAATTTAGTTATATTTATTAAATATCTAATTTTTTAATTATCTAGCTAATAATCTTAAGATTAGTTGGTACTTGGTCATTAGTCTATATGGGACAATATTTTTACTACTTCGATAGGCCGTACACTTGCTACGAGCCCATTAGAATTCTAAACCCTTGTAGCCGCCATTGCTATGTTTTACCCTAAAAAACGCCACCTCCTCTAATCCTTTATAGAACTTCATATACTTGCTATTAGTTAGTTTTGAATGAGTTTTATGTTGATTTGGTCTCAAATTCATGATTTGGGTGACTTTTAAAGTATGGGCAAAAGACTCGACTTTGGCTGCATTATACTCTATTTGCATAATCACAGGGCTTGAATGGTTGTAGTGTAAATGATCATAGCCCTATGATCTCAGCCCTTTTTCAGAACTTGAAAATTTTCTACTTGCAATTGATTTTCTATCGCAGCTTGGGTATTCTCATCTTCTCATTTAGTTTGATTGGTATGGAAATCCTTCAAATTACACAAATTTTAGCTGAAAAATTAAAAACCAAAACATATATAGATTCCGAACCAGACAACCAATTTGAATTAAATAATAAACAAGAGTGTATAAAAATGACTCAAATAGATGTTATAAATACATAAAATCCATAGCTCTTTGAGCCATCACTGACATAGTTGCTATTGTTGTCACCAAACTAGACATCTAGTTTGAGACTATCCCCGTTGTACTCTACATGTTGGTAAGGGAACATCCCATCTACGTGTGTAGACAAGCCCCAACCCAATCCCTATGAGCATAACACTACTCTATAGTGAGGAAGAAGAGTCAGCAGCCCAACATTGGCTGTAGTGCAATGCACATTAAGTACACTCTAAGTTAATAGAAGATTGGAAAAGCACTAGTATCTTTTACACCTATACCAAGTGTAATGGGCACTCATGCAAAATTGTTATCGATAGTGGAAGCAACTTTAATGTTCTTTCTTGAGTTGTCATGACCAAATTTGGACTAACTTTAGAGCCACACCCAAGCCCTTATTCTATTGCTTGGGTTGATGCCTCATAGCTTAGTGCCCCTCAAACTTGGTGATTATCAAGATTATATTTGGTGCAATGTTATCACCATGGATATGTCTTCATTCTATTAGTCCACCCATGGTTAAATGATCTTAGTATTACATACTATAGATTATCTAACACACCTTTTTGAGTTTGAGGGCAAACAAATTAGGCTTAACTTAGCTCCTCCAAAAGAATTGTGAGGTCTCCAACCAAAAGGGGACCGTAGGCATGACACCTTCCCCTTGGTTGTGAGCATTCTTCAGCCACAAGCTTTCCTCTCTGAATCCCAAGAAGCTCGTGCCCTTTGTGCCCTTCTTGTTAAATAAGAACAAGAAGAAAGGGAAAGCTTAGACTAAGAACTCCCTAAGGTTATTAAAGATTTAATGGTCAAATTCAAGACGTAACCCCAAGCACACAATTGATTTCTTTCTTAGATCAATCCTACCAAATTTTCTCCACTATTGACTCAACCCAAGTGAACATATGGAGCTCCAAAGTCAAATAGGATACCTACTTCCTAAAGGCTTCATTCATGAAAGCCTAAGCCCATGCGTTGTTCCAGCGCTCTTTACCCCAAAAAGGATGGATCCTAGTGAATGAGCATTGCTTGTTGTGTAGCTAACAAGAACACCGTTAAGCATAGAATCCCCATTCCTCGCCTAGATGATATGCTAGGTTGTACCATTGTAGTGGTATCACTAGATTCACATTCATGAGAGTGACGAATGGAAATTGCATTCAAGTCTAAGGATGGGCTATATGGATGGCTGGTCATGCCATTCAAATTAACTAACACCCCACCACCTTCATGCACATAATGACCCAAGTCTTAAGGCCCTACCGAGGTGTAGGGTCAAAATTGGTTAAGTTTAAATTTCAATTAAAATGTAATGCAACTGTTTTAAAATTCACCTTATAAATTATAAGGCTTTTTATTTTAGTAGGTTCTAACTTTCAATGAACGCAAACATTTATTGTTAATTACCCCTAAATAGCTTTGGGTACATTTGATTAAAAGATCTATAAATATAATAAAACAAAGACAAAATGGTTGAACAAACAATGTACTTTTTAACTTTGTGTCATGACACAATTTACAATTTGATACAAGAGTACTCCATCAAGACTGATGTTCAATCATAGGCCATGGAGAAAAAAGTATGAGTTGTGTTATAACAATGTTGTGGAACTACACCCTGATACGAAGTATTGACGTACGCACCTCCCAAACAACGTTATTAATAACACATCTCAAATATTTAATGTCTATGACTATGTTTGAAGTAAGTGAACAGATGAGTTGAGTACACGGGTTGAGTGAACGAGCCATTAGGCTAAATGTTCGAGGTTTGGGTGAATAGGCCAGTGGGCTAAACATTCATAATTTGAATAAACGGGCCGATAGGCAAAGCATTTAAAATTTAGTGACCAAGTTGAATGAATGAGCTATAAGGCTAAACATTCGGTTTTGAGTGAATGGGCCATGGGGCCAAACGTTCAAATTTAGGAGAATGGGCTATTGGGGACAAGCATTCGAGACTTGGGAGAATGAGCTATTGGGCCAAACATTCAGAATTTGGTTGAACGAACCATGGGGCTAAATGTTCAAAGTTTGAGTGAACGGGCCGAAGGGCCAAGTGATCAAAATTTGGTGAACGGGCCGTGGGGCCAAATGTTCAAATTTTGGGTGAATGTGCCATTGGGCAAATGTTGTATCCCAACAAGTAGCTAGATAAAAACTTATCTCTGGCGTCGCAGCCAAAAACTTGTTGTGTCCAAAGACCTATTGTGTCCGCAAGTGCACGGATACTCGAAGTAATTGTTGGGGTATGCCCTTAAGGCTAATGTTTGAGGCCTTGGGATTCTTTCAGTATCATGTATAAACTCTTATGTTTATAAAGGCAATGGTTGTTATTCAGTTTGTTACATTGTCTGCCGCAATAAGTGTGCTTCTGAATAATGTCTCAATGCTGTTCAGCTTGGCTGACATGCTGTAATGTCCTTAGTCGAGATATCTTGGTGATGTTGGGGTATGCCCTTGCTGCTAATGTTTGAGGCCTTGGGAATGTATCTGTATCATGTATAAACTCTTATGTTTATAAAGGTAATGGTTGTTATTCAGTTTGTTACATTGTCTGCTGCAATAAGTGTACTTCTGAATAATGTCTCAAAGCTGTTCAGCTAGGCTGACATGCAGTTATGTCCTTAGTCAAGATATCTTGGTGAACATGAGACAGCCTTGATATGATTGAGACTAATATGTGTTCTAATCTTATAGGATGCTTCGAGCATGGAATAAGATGTAGACTCATGGGTACATTTGTAACGCCCTTGAATTTCTGAATTATGATTTAAGGTTAGAAATTCAGTTTATGTATTTTTATCGGTTAAAATTTTGGGATTTTTGCCTAATTGTAGGACTTTTTCCCTACAGGGCAAAAATAATTATTTTTGTTGGGGCTTCGAACCCTCAACCTTGACTATTTGCTCCTGGAATTCTTCCACCATGGTGGCGCATATTTCTGATGTTATTGGAGTGGCGCATGGTGGTTAAGCCCAGGTAAGCCCATTAAAGCCGATTTCCACTTAAGTTAATTGGGTTATTGGATCTTGGATCCGTTTGGGGTGAAAAAAAAAGAAAAAAGGGGGAAAATTCGTGAGAGCTCCTCTCCCTCACGATTTTTGGTTTGTTTCTTGCCCTAGCCGCCTGTGTTGTCGCCCCTCACTGTGCTTGGCGCCTCCTGCAAATTTCTGACGCTGGTGGTGGCAGACTGGTGGTGGACGAACTTTCTGGAGATCCCTGATCCCCTGTTTTGGCGTTTTCTCTGTGGGCGATTTTCTGTGAGTAATTCGATCCTAAGGAGTCTAATCCGAATTAAAATTCGTTATTTGCCATGATTATTCGTATGGGGTTGAATTCAAATAATTATAGGGTTTTAAAATCCTGTTCTGCTGAAATCTGCATTCGTTAATCTGACCTTTGTGTACTATAACCCCAATATCTCATGGTCTATAGATCCAAATCGCACGAAATAAATTTTGTATGAAACTAGATACATTCGGCTTTAATTTGAATCTGATATCGACCATATCCGAGCTGTATTCGTATTTCAATCTGTATTGCAATCTAGCTGTACAAAATCAGTTTTCTGGAAATCTGGATTTCGACCTTTATGTGTTCGAACCATCATATCTCCCTAGGTATAGCTCGAAATCTTGTCAAATCAGTTTTATTAGACCGTAGGCTCGAAGAGCTTTATTTTGACTCCCATAACGCCTATTTTAGATTAGTTATTGGATCTGAAATAAATGTCGCAAGTCTGATATATGAATCTGTTTTCTTGAAATCTGAAATTCTGACCTTCTTATGTTCGAACCCTTATATCTTCCTGTCTAAAATTCGAAATCTTGTGAAACCAGTTTTATTGGAAACTAGATTCAGAGAGCTTCATTTTGAATACAATATTGACTAGCTTTGGTTCGAAATTGGACTAAAAATATATTTTGCAAACTGACAATATAAATCTGCTATGTTTTGGTTAGACGAATATTCCTTTGTGAGAAAAATTTACATTGTATGGTTTAACCTCTTAAATTGTGGTCTGTAGTTCTTCTAAAATTTATTTGTTTGATGAGAAATTTTAGAGAAAACAAAATTGGGGATTTAACTAAGAACTTAGGAATTTTCGAAAATATAGTTCGAGCCAATTTTGGGGCTTTTGTCAATTTTCTTCACGAGCGTGTAATTAAAATTATCTGTAGTGGGGGACTGAAATTATTTACATGAAATTTGTACGTTCTGTTAAGGTTCTGAAAGTGGCGCCCCTTACAGTAATTTTATAGCTCACGGTTTTAGAAATTTTGAGGAGATTATTTCATGAATAATTTCTGTTCTGTATTTAAATGTTTGTTATATGAATAATTTCTGTTCTATATTTAATTGTTTGTTATGTGGATATTTCCTATTCTGTTTATATGTTGTGAAGTTTCTGAAAACCTTGAATGTGTTAAAACATTTGTGAGAACATAGAATGGTTTGACATGAATTAAGGTTAGTTGTAAGGAATTCACTCATATAATTTCTGTTCTGTGTTTAAGGACTGGATATTGGGGTGTGTCATTTTCTGGTTTGTTAGACTTTGGGCATAATGTAAGAATTAAGTAGCGGTTGATCCTACTTCTCCGTTTCAGTATAATCTGTTCTGTAAAATTATGCCCTAGTGTAGCACTCTTCCGTGTCCTTACCCTCCTTCTGTGGCGCTGTAATGGTGCTGATAGTCTACTACGACCCTTGAGACACTATTTCTGTTCTGGGTTTTGGAGGCCAGAGTGCCACGTCCTAACAAGACGGGGGCCACCCACTGATACCTCCTCTACCATTCAGTTCTGGGTTTTGGAGGCCAGAGTGCCACGTCCTAACAAGACGGGGGCCACCCACTGATACCTCCTCTACCATTCAGTTCTGGGTTTTGGAGGCCAGAGTGCCACGTCCTAACAAGACGGGGGCCACCCACTGATACCTCCTCTACCATTCAGTTCTGGGTTTTGGAGGCCAGAGTGCCACGTCCTAACAAGACGGGGGCCACCCACTGATACCTCCTCTACCATTCTGTTCTGGGTATTGGAGACCAGAGTGCCACGTCCTGACAAGACGGGGGCCACCCACTGATATCTCCTCTACCATTCTGTTTCTGATATGCATGCATTGTCTCGTCCTCGGCAGAGGTGGGGTCAGACCTTCTGTGGTCATCAGGCCTTCTGTGGCCTTTCTGTTTCCGATGTAGACTATCCGTTTGGACTCTGAAAATTCTGATTTTCTGTCTGTCAGTTCTGATTTCTGTAGTTCTGTTTCGATCTGTATTTAGATGTATTAGGCGGTGTGGTTAGTTGGTATGGGTTGGTATATTCATATCCTACCTGTTTGATGCCTATTGTTACAAGTATCTGTATTTGATTGTGTTTGTTTCTGATATGAGCATGCATGTTAAGTTGATTTATCTTATCTGTTAAATAAAAAGAATTTCAACTTAAGTATGATATTTTTGATGTGTACTATGGATGACTTTTAGTGTCTTTTACTCACTGAGCTTTTTAGCTCACCTCCGTTGTTTAAATGTTTTCAGGTGAGACATCAAGACAGTAATTGCTACAGCTAATATGACGCTAATGTTTGATGTCATTTCTAAGAATAGTCTTCTAAAGATTTATCAGGCCTGCGTGCCTAATTTATTATGACCTATATGACATGTTTTATCTCCTGAGGGCTTATGCCTGTTTTCAGGATATTATATTATAGTTGTTTCGTTTAAATTATTGGATACAAGTCTTGGATTCTTTTATTGAATTGGTTCTTATTTTGAAATGTCCGATTTGAGATGTGTAACCGAATTTGTGTTGTTTATTTTAGTATCTGAATAATCAGTTCTGTATATTTCTAAAATTCCACATATGTGTAGTGTGGACGTTTGTTGTTGTTACAAGATATGTGTGTCTGTGCAGCAGTAGTTTAGAATACTTGCTGCCGGATTTTTTTCTGGATTTCCGGATTTCTATTTCCTAGTAATCGATCCTATTCAGTTCTGTGCGGTTTTCTGTTCCGTAGTAATGTCCTTCGATGCCGCTTTCTTCTTGTGTTTTAATGGAAGAGTAAAAAATTTTTGAAACCCCGTATTTTACTTGTATGCGTGTGGGGTGTGTTTCTGAGGGATGTTACAACATTGGATGTACTGGACAGACCCTACTAGGATATTCAATTGCTTGTCACAATATGAATAATCCTTGAATGCGACAAGTGGCACATTTCCTCTGACTTGAGATCACTTGTGTTTTCTAAATGATGATTGTCATTGTTTTGAGGTAGTTCAATATCATTTGAAACATAATGATTATAGACTATCTTGGATGGTGAGCTTGAATCAGGTTAGGGCACTAGTGATAGATATAGGATTGCCGTCTCCTTAAGTGGAGTGTGATGTTCTATAGGGGCCCCCCTGGATGAGATGATTGAGAAAGTGTATGGCCATACCCAGATGACTATGTTCATCTGATCTAATCATGCTCATCATATTGGAGCTACAAGTTTGACACGCTTGTCCAATAAGAACATCTAGTGGCAAAGGAAGCATGTATGCCTTGTGAATTGGATTCACACTTGTGCTGTGGTTTGGGTGTAGTCTTGGAAGACTCTTTCCTTTATATCGGGAGACAGTGATGTGTTGCTAGATACCCCTCACTGATCGTGATATCATGAGTTATCGTTACCGACGTTTAAAGGAAACCCTTAGGGTCGCACAAATTGATGATATGGCTTACTTAAGTCAGATCGTGTGGACTGAATTATTTGGGTTCAGTTTAAAGGGATTTAATCTCTGATTGTAAGTGAGATCTGGTCTGATCATGTTTGATTGATTAGGGCTTGAGATCGGTAAGCTTCGATTGAGAGATTGGATGCTAGATCGGTGAGATCAGGAGCATCAAGAGATGAACAGTTAGATCTGGAGCCTTAGGGTTTAATTAAGATCTAGACTGGATCGCTTGGCTTGATTGGTTCTTAAACCGAACCAAATTGAACCAGCTCATTATATGAGCGCATGGTTCAAAAGGAGATGGCGTGAACGTGTGAGCGAAGTGTGGTTTCTATTTTTAGAAACCATGATCTCCACTTGGAGATCTCTCATGTTCGAATAGGGATAATCCTATTCTCGCTCGTCTCCCTATCGTGACTTCTCTCTCTCGACACTTTTGTGTGTGGCGGCGCTTGAAGCTACTGAGGAGGAGGATTCGGCCAAGAGTGATCAACATCTCCATCCCTTTCATTCGACAAAGACCCTTTGAAAGGCTTTGCTAGCACAAAGGATTCAAAGGAGTGAGCGCATCGATCTTCTTGTGTGCGTCAACTTTGGAGAAGGTTCATTTGCGCCTTTGCTTCCAAGGCACCATCAAACCGATGGCTATGGTATGAGTTCTTCTTCATCCATTCAATCATTTAAAAGTTAATTATATGACATATAAAGATCTCTTGAAACCCTAGCTTCCCATGCGAAAAATATTGTTATGCGCCATCTTTAGGGTTTCGCCCCCCCCCCCCCCCTTGAGGTTAGGGGACTTTCAATTGAACATGAGACAGCCTTGATATGATTGAGACTAATATGTGTTCTAATCTTATAGGATGCTTTGAGCATGGAATAAGATGTAGACTCATGGGTACATTGGATGTACTGGACAGACCCTACTAGGATATTCAATTGCTTGTCACAATGTGAATGATCCTTGTTTGCAACAAGTGGCACATGTCCTCTGACTTGAGATCACTTGTGTTTCTAAATGATGATTGTCATTGTTTTGAGGTAGTTCAATATCATTTGAAACATAATGGTTATAGACTATCTTGGATAATGATCATGAGTCAGGTTAGGACACTAGTGATAGATATAGGATTGCCGTCTCCTTGTGTTGGGGTATGCCTTTAAGGCTAATGTTTGAGGCCTTGGGATTGTAAGAGTATCATTGTATAAACTCTTAAGTTTATAAAGGCAATGGTTGTTATTCAGGTTGTTACCTTGTCTGCTGTAATAAGTGTACTACTGAATAATGTCTCAAAGCTGTTCAGCTAGGCTGACATGCAGTAATGTCCTTAGTCGATATATCTTGGTGAACATGAGACAGCCTTGATATGGTTAAGACTAATATGTGTTCTAATCTTATAGGATGCTTCGAGCATGGAATAAGATGTAGACTCATGGGTACATTGGATGTACTGGACAGACCCTACTAGGATATTCAATTGCTTGTCACAATGTGAATAATCCTTGTATGCTACAAGTGGCACATGTCCTTTGACTTGAGATCACTTGTGTTTCTAAATGATGAATGTCATTGTTTTGAGGTAGTTCAATATCATTTGAAATATAATGGTTATAGACTATCTTGGATAATGATCATGAGTCAGGTTAGGACACTAGTGATAGATAAAGGATTGCCGTCTCCTTGTTTAAGGAGTGTGATGTTCTAAGGCCCCCCTATATGAGATGATTGAGAAAGTGTATGGCCATACCCAGATGACTATGTTCATCTGATTTAATCATGCTCATCGTATTGGAGTTACAGGCTTGACATGCTTGTCCAATAAGAACATCCAGTGGCAAAGGATACATGTATGCCTCGTGAAATGGATTCACACTTGTGCTGTGATTTGGGTGTAGTCTTGGAAGACTCTTTCCTTTATATCGGGAGACAGTGATGTGTTGCTAGATACCCCTCACTGATCGTGATAATGTAAGTTGTCGTTACCGACATTTAAAGGAAACCCTTAGGGTCGCACAATTTGATGACATGGCTTACTCAAGTCAGATCGTGTGGACTGAATTGTTTGGATTCAGTTTAAAGGAGTTTAGACTCTGATTGTAAGTGAGATCTGGTCTGATCTTGTTTGATTGATTAGGGCTTGAGATCGGTAAGCTTCGATCGAGAGTGTGGATGCTAGATCGGAGAGATCAAGAGCATCCAGAGATGAACGGTTGGATCTTGAACCATTTGGTTCAAAGAGATCTAGACCATGGCTTGGGCTGGTTTGATTTGGTTTTTTGAACCGAATTGAGTTGAACCTAATTGGCTTGAACCGGTTCACATGGGTGAACGTATGGTTCAAGGATTGAAGGCATTATGGGCGGTTTTTCTTCAAGTGGTCGCATGGCTTCATAACCTTCCATATTTGGAAGTGTAACGCCATCACTTGAATGAAAGCCTTAACGCCATTTGCCCAATTACTCTCTTGTCATCTTCATTCGACGAGAAAGAGAAAAAAAGAAAAACTCTTGCACAACGAAGCTCTCGGCCAAGCACCTCTCTTCATCTACACACGACAAGGACGTTTTGGAGATCCCTTGCTAGCAGAAGGAACATCCGAAAGGGTAGCCATCTCTCATCTAGTGTGCGTTATCTTTGGAGGAGTGCTTACTTGCCCTCTTGCTTCCAAGTCGCCACCCTTTATCATGGCTATGGTAAGAGATCTTCTCTTGATCTTTATAAGCAAACAAAGTTAATCTTATAGATATACAACATGCGATCTTTGGAAACCCTAATTCCGCCCATGCAATTGAGATTTGTGCATGCCTAGGGTTTGCGCTCCCCCTTGAAGGGGACCTACAATTGGTATCAGAGCATAGGGTTTTTCAGTATCATCTATATGATTGCTTTGCTGAGATTGTGATCCATTCATGTTGCCATATTGCGCTCACTTCATGCTTTGTTTTCTTGCGCTTACATGATGTTGTGTGCACATAAGTTTGTTTGCGCTTGTATCATTGCTTGGAGAAGTTTGCGCTTATGCCTAGATCTTTGGTTTATCAACATGCAAAGAATGACATGCTAGATATTTGATGTATCTTGTTTATCAAAGTGGCACATGTTACTTGTTTGCGCTTGTTGTAGTTGTTTTTCAAAGAAAAACCTTACATCTTGCGCGCCTATCACCATAGATCTAAGTGGCGCCTGCTATAATCCCTTAGACGGGTTAGTAGGGTTGAAGGCATCCTCTAGGGAAGATCCAACTAGTCTGATCAGACCATCTGACAGCCTAGATGGGTTGACCTGATAGCACCTGTGCGCAAGCACGAGGTGGCTATAGGTTGACTGCATCAAGGGCGTGTAGCGAGGTCTGGTTGAGATGACTAATGAACACACATGAGTTAGGCCCGGGGTCACACCCGCTTGCCAAAACTCATGAGGGTTGTTCAGCCCTTGTAGCATGCATGGTTGACCATTAGGTCAACTCGAGTCAGTTAGGACTTGGTGCATGCAAGGGCAGAGGATCTGACTAGCTGGATGAGTGGATCCCTATTAATGGACCGTTGTAAGGTAGTAGGGCTCATAAGAAAATTAAAATTGATGCCAATGGGGTTTTCAAAATTTTATTTTCTTTGTAATGGATAACATGTTGATTGAATGATGCCATGATGCTTGTTTATTTATTCTTATGTGGGCTGCCCATGATAAATGTGTGCTGTGCTGGGGCCTGCGTGCCTGGACTTAAACTTGTAAATTAATTTTTGTTGTGATCTGCGAATCACTTTTTAATTAATTTATTGTATATTTGACCTGCGAGTCAACCTTGTCTAGATAGATCAAAATGTATTTGATTAGACAAGAGCACAAAAGCACACATTAAAGAGGCGCATTCAGCTGGTGGGCGCACCTGAGCTGAACTTGGCGCAAGGGCCCTGGGATGGACCTGATGAGATAAAAGACCCATGAAAAGAAAGTGAAGACTTAAGTAAAATTAAGGTCTTACTTAGGCTATGGGCTTTTACCACATAAGATCAGCATGCTTTCTATTTATTGCTTTTATAATTAGAATTGCATGAGTTTATCTTCTGCTATCACCATAGGACTTGCATGATAGGTATGAAGATAAAAGACCGTTAAAATCCAAACGCTAACATATCAAGCTCGTAAGCCTTCTGACGCGAAACCTCACTGTTCTGACTATCGTTGGAGCCGTGTTGTACCCACTCAGTGGGCACGTCCATCTATCTTCAGACGGTGCGGGATTACACCTGCGTGTTACAGAGTAGGGATTTATCCCTTCTCGTTGCTCAGCATAGCACGTGGTGGTCCAGGGAGTAGGTCGGGTCAGCTTGACCATGTAGGCTACATATGTGGCGCATATGGTAGCACATGGAGGCAGCCATCTGTGGGGTCAGAGACTGTGTTGTACCAACTCAGTTGGCACAGTCTGCTGGATTGCCCAGATGAAGGGGAATCGCACGGGTTGGCGATTGGCTGGGACAGCCTACCAGAGATTAGTGCTTGTACTCTCTGTGCATCTTATCTCGCCTGAGCGGGACGCGGAGACCAAGTATGAAATCTGGATCCCATCTCACTAAAAGAGTTCTACTCTTTCGGGCTGTTTTGCTGGATTTTTCAGCCAGATAAAATAGTGAGAAAAGAATCTTTCTTAAGTCCTGGATTGATTCTAAACATTGATACTAACCTTGCTGTTCTTGCATTGTTGTAGATTCCTGCAGCAACGAACACCATGAGCTTCAATGTGCGATCCCTACTGGAAAGGGAGAAGTTTGTTGGGCCAAACTTCTCAGACTGGTTCGGACACCTTAAGATCATTCTTAAGGCTGAGAGGAAACTGTATGTCCTCGAGACGGCTGTGCCGCCTCAACCCGCTGCGAACGCCGCAAGGGCGGTTCGCGAAGCCTATGAAAAGCATGTCAATGATAGCATTGATGTCGCTTGCCTGATGCTAGCGTGTATGACGCCACCGCTGCAGCGTCAGCATGAGGATATGTCGGCTATAGAAATTATAGCGAACCTCAAGATGCTGTATGCTGCACAGGCGAGGGCAGAACGCTATAATCTGACAAAGCTTTTCTTTCAGAGCAAACTGGCTGAAGGGAGCCCAGTGGGAGCTCACGTGCTCAAGATGATTGGGCACAAGGAGGCTCTGGAGAAACTGGGGCATACCGTCAACCAGGAGCTTGCTGTAGACATAATTCTGCAGTCTCTCCCGCCCTCTTTCGATGCGTTCATTATTAATTTTAATATGAACAAGATCGATTGTACTCCGGCAGAGCTGCTGAATATGCTCTTGACTACTAAGGAAACTCTGAAGGGAAAGCCTTCAACCTCTATCTTAATGGTTCCTTTTAGGAACAAGAAGAAGGGGAAGAAGGGCAAGGCCCCTGTCAAGAACTACAATAAGGCTTTGAAACAAAAGGTGAAGCGGGCGAAGGACAACAGGTGTTTCCACTGTGGCCAGCTGGGTCACTGGAAAAAGGACTGTAAAGCGCTCCAAGGAGATAAGAGGGGAAGCATCGCTTCTGGCTCAGGTATATTTGTGACTGAGGTCATGATATCATCTTCTTCTATTTCATGGGTGTTGGACACTGCATGTGGAGTTCACATTTGTTCAAATGTACAGGAACTCAAGAGAAGAAGACAGGTGGGACAGCATGAGGTAGACCTACGCGTTGGAAACGGAGCACGGGTTGCTGCTGTTGCTGTAGGAGACTATTTCATTTCTTTACCATCTGGCATTGTATTGGAATTAAACAATTGTTATTTTGTACCGAGTATCACTAAAAATATTATCTCTATTCCTGCTCTTGTCAGGAAAGGATTTGCCTTTGAATGCAATATTTCAAAGTGTGTTTTATCTTTAGATAATATTGTTTATGCAACTGGTTCAATTAACAATGGGTTATACATGTTGGACATGGAAAGTTCTATACAAAGTGTTGATATTAAGAAAGCCAAGTATGCTGAAGACAGCACCTTGTTATGGCATATTCGTTTAGGCCATATTAACAAGAAGCGCATTGAGCGGTTGCATGATCATGGACTGCTAGGATCATTCTCCTATGAGGAGATTGATACATGCAAAGCTTGTTTGATGGGTAAAATGACGAAGTCACCTTTTCCTCACAAAGGTCAAAGGGCTTCAGGTTTACTTGACCTTATACACAGTGATGTGTGTGGGCCATTTAGTAAACATGCCAGAGGTGGCTATCAGTACTTCATTACCTTTACTGATGATTTCAGTAGGTATGGTTATGTCTATCTTATGAGACATAAGAGTGAATCTTTTGACAAGTTCAAAGAGTTCAAAAATGAAGTACAGAATCAGCTAGGCCGAAATATCAAGGCACTTCGTTCTGATCGAGGTGGCGAATACCTAAGTCGAGAATTAACTGACTATCTAAAAGAGTGTGGGATTATCTCACAGCTCACTCCGCCAGGAACACCACAATGGAATGGTGTGTCCGAGAGGAGAAATAGAACGTTACTTGATATGGTTCGTTCTATGATGAGTCAGGCTACTCTTCCATATTCCTTTTGGGGATTTGCACTGGAAACAGCTGCAAAGGTACTAAACCGAGTGCCATCCAAGGCCGTTTCAAAGACGCCATATGAATTATGGTATGGGAAACAGCCGAGCTTGACATTTATCAGGATCTGGGGTTGCGAGGCTTATGTCAAAAAGCTCGCCTCTGGGAAACTGGAGAGCAGATCTGAGAAATGTATCTTTGTCGGTTACCCTAAGGAAACTAAGGGTTATTATTTCTACGATCCCAAAGAGAACAAAGTATTTGTTGCTCGGACGGCCATATTTCTTGAGAAGGAGTTTCTTCTGCAAGAGGCCAGTGGGAGAGAAATAAAGCTGGATGAGAATCCAGAGGAAGGACAAAGTAGTCAAGCACAGTTGGATGTGCATGAGCCAGTGGATCAGGTTATTGAACAACCTGAGGCTCAGATATCACGGGAACCGCGAAGATCGGGACGGATCCGTCGACAGCCTGAGCGCTATGACGGAGTCTACATCATTGATAATGATGAACCCCTAACTTATGCGGATGCAGTCAGTGGACCGGAGTCAGCTAGATGGCTTGAAGCTATGCGAGCCGAGATAGACTCCATGTCAGATAACCAAGTCTGGGATTTGGTTGATCCGCCTCCGGGAGTAATCCCTATAGGCTGTAAATGGATCTTCAAGAAGAAGATTGACATGGATGGTAACGTGGTTACCTATAAAGGCAGGCTAGTTGCGAAAGGTTTCAAACAAATCTACGGGATAGATTATGATGAAACTTTCTCTCCTGTAGCTATGTTCAAGTCTATTCGGATTCTTTTCGCGATAGCTGCATATTACGATTATGAGATCTGGCAGATGGATGTGAAAACAGCTTTCCTTAATGGAAATCTGAATGAGGATGTGTATATGACACAACCTGAAGGTTTCACTAATCCATCAGATCGTCATAAAATATGCAAGTTAAAGAAGTCCATTTATGGACTTAAACAAGCATCAAGAAGCTGGAATATTCGTTTTGATGAATCAATCTCTGAGTTTGGTTTCATCAAGAACGAAGATGACCCGTGTGTGTATAAGAGGTTTAGTGGGAGCGTGATTACATTCCTAATCCTCTACGTCGATGATATCTTAATCATTGGAAACGATATTCCTGAAATGCATGCTATTAAAGCATGGCTAAGGAAATGTTTCCAGATGAAAGATCCAGGAGAAGCAGCCTATGTATTAGGTGTGAAGATCTACAGGGATAGATCTAAGAGGCTTCTCGGGCTGTGCCAGAGTACTTACATCGATAAAGTTCTGGAGAGATTCCATTTAGAGAATTCTAAAAGAGGATATCTTCCAGTCAGACATGGTCTGAATCTTTCGAAGAGTCAGTGTCCACAAACACAGACTGAGAAAGATGAAATGGACAATATGCCTTATGCTTCGGCTATTGGGTCCATTATGTATGCGATGTTATGTACTCGCCCAGACGTTGCTTACGGGTTAAGCGTGACCAGTCGTTTCCAAAGTAATCCAGGTCAGGCACACTGGATTGCAGTCAAGAACATTTTAAAATATCTGCGGAGGACCAAAGATATGTTCTTGATATATGGTGGTCAGGAAGAACTCAGTATTGAAGGATATACTGATGCTTCGTTCCAATCTGACCAGGATGATTTCCGATCGCAATCAGGCTATGTTTTTAGCTTGAATGGTGGAGCAGTGGTGTGGAAGAGTTTCAAACAGTCAACTGTTGCTGATTCCACAACAGAAGCCGAGTATGTTGCAGCCTCGGAAGCATCCAAGGAGGCAGTGTGGATTCGTAAGTTCGTGAGAGAACTTGGTGTTGTTCCTTCGAGTGTCGATCCTTTGGTTATCTTCTGTGATAACACTGGAGCCATCGCACAAGCAAAGGAACCACGGTCGCACCAGAAGTTGTTGGGGTATGCCCTTAAGGCTAATGTTTGAGGCCTTGGGATTGTAATAGTATCATTGTATAAACTCTTAAGTTTATAAAGGCAATGGTTGTTATTCAGGTTGTTACCTTGTCTGCTGTAATAAGTGTACTACTGAATAATGTCTCAAAGCTGTTCAGCTAGGCTGACATGCACTGATGTCCTTAGTCGATATATCTTGGTGAACATGAGACAGCCTTGATATGGTTAAGACTAATATGTGTTCTAATCTTATAGGATGCTTCGAGCATGGAATAAGATGTAGACTCATGGGTACATTGGATGTACTGGACAGACCCTACTAGGATATTCAATTGCTTGTCACAATGTGAATAATCCTTATATGCTACAAGTGGCACATGTCCTTTGACTTGAGATCACTTGTGTTTCTAAATGATAAATGTCATTGTTTTGAGGTAGTTCAATATCATTTGAAATATAATGGTTCTAGACTATCTTGGATAATGATCATGAGTCAGGTTAGGACACTAGTGATAGACATAGGATTGCCGTCTCCTTGTTTAAGGAGTGTGATGTTCTAAAGGGGCCCCCTGAATGAGATGATTGAGAATAGTGTATGGCCATACCCAGGTGACTATGCTCATCTGATCTAATCATGCTCATCATATTGGAACTACAAGCTTGACAGGCTTGTCCAATCAGAACATCCAGTGGCAAAGGAAACATGTATGCCTAGTGAGTTGATTCACACTTGTGCTGTGATTTGGGTGAAGTCTTGGAAGACTCTTTCCTTTATATCGGGAGACAGTGATGTGTTGCTAGATACCCCTCACTGATCGTGATAACGTAAGTTATCGTTACCGACATTTAAAGGAAACCCTCAGGGTCGCACAATTTGGTGATATGGCTTACTTGAGTCAGATCGTGTGGACTGAATTGTTGAGGTTCAGTTTAAAGAAGTTTAAACTCTGATTGTAAGTGAGATCTGGTCTGATCATGTTTGATTGATTAGGACTTGAGATTGGTAAGCTTCGATCGAGAGAGATGATTCTAGATCGGTGAGATCAGGAACATCATGAGATGAACGGTTAGATCTTGAGCCATTTGGTTCAGAGAGATCTAGACCATGGGCTGGTTTGGTTTTTATTTGGACCAAATTGAATTGAATTGGGTTAGCTTGAACCGGTTCACGAGTATGAATGCATGGTTCAAGGCTTAATTGTGAGCGCATGGCTTCATGACTTTCCATATTTGGAAGTCATGAAACGCCATCTATTGGAAAACGCCTAAAATGATAATGCCAATTCAATTGTCGTCTTTGCGCTTGGAGATTTTTTCTTCCTAGACGACGAGGAGGTAGTTCGGCCAAGCATCTCTTGACTTCAACACATGCAAGGAAAAACTTGGCGTTTTTGCTAGCACAAGAATTGCGCAAGGAGGAAGCCTTCATCATCCTTTGTGTGCGTCTTCTTTTGAGGAGAGCTCATTTGCCCTCTTGCTTCCAAGCCGACTCCTTCTTCATGGCTATGGTAAAAGATCTTAACTTGATTTTTGAATTGAAAGAAGTTGATTATATAGACATACTACATGCGATCCTATGCAAACCCTATTTCCGCCCATGCAAAATCTTATGTTGCGCATGTTTAGGGTTTCACCCCCTTACTCTAGGGACCATTCAGAAGTCCAAGCACATACAGAGACGGTTTCACTTGATCCGGGAGATCATAGATCATGGCGAGATCAAAATATGCAAGGTTCATACAGATGACAATCTGGCAGACCCGCTTACCAAGCCTCTGGCGCAGCAGAAGCATGAGAAGCACTGTAATAATATGGGTTTGAGGTTTCTCAACCATTAGATTAAGTGCAAGTGGGAGATTGTTGGGGTATGCCCTTAAGGCTAATGTTTGAGGCCTTGGGATTCTTTCAGTATCATGTATAAACTCTTAAGTTTATAAAGGCAATGGTTGTTATTCAGGTTGTTACCTTGTCTGCTGTAATAAGTGTACTACTGAATAATGTCTCAAAGCTGTTCAGCTAGGCTGACATGCAGTAATGTCCTTAGTCGATATATCTTGGTGAACATGAGACAGCCTTGATATGGTTAAGACTAATATGTGTTCTAATCTTATAGGATGCTTCGAGCATGGAATAAGATGTAGACTCATGGGTACATTGGATGTACTGGACAGACCCTACTAGGATATTCAATTGCTTGTCACAATGTGAATAATCCTTGTATGCTACAAGTGGCACATGTCCTTTGACTTGAGATCACTTGTGTTTCTAAATGATGAATGTCATTGTTTTGAGGTAGTTCAATATCATTTGAAATATAATGGTTATAGACTATCTTGGATAATGATCATGAGTCAGGTTAGGACACTAGTGATAGATAAAGGATTGCCGTCTCCTTGTTTAAGGAGTGTGATGTTCTAAGGCCCCCCTATATGAGATGATTGAGAAAGTGTATGGCCATACCCAGATGACTATGTTCATCTGATTTAATCATGCTCATCGTATTGGAGTTACAGGCTTGACATGCTTGTCCAATAAGAACATCCAGTGGCAAAGGATACATGTATGCCTCGTGAAATGGATTCACACTTGTGCTGTGATTTGGGTGTAGTCTTGGAAGACTCTTTCCTTTATATCGGGAGACAGTGATGTGTTGCTAGATACCCCTCACTGATCGTGATAACGTAAGTTGTCGTTACCGACATTTAAAGGAAACCCTTAGGGTCGCACAATTTGATGACATGGCTTACTCAAGTCAGATCGTGTGGACTGAATTGTTTGGATTCAGTTTAAAGGAGTTTAGACTCTGATTGTAAGTGATCTGGTCTGATCATGTTTGATTGATTAGGGCTTGAGATCGGTAAGCTTCGATCGAGAGTGTGGATGCTAGATCGGAGAGATCAAGAGCATCCAGAGATGAACGGTTGGATCTTGAACCATTTGGTTCAAAGAGATCTAGACCATGGCTTGGGCTGGTTTGATTTGGTTTTTTGAACCAAATTGAGTTGAACCTAATTGGCTTGAACCGGTTCACATGGGTGAACGTATGGTTCAAGGATTGAAGGAATTATGGGCGGTTTTTCTTCAAGTGGTCGCATGGCTTCATAACCTTCCATATTTGGAAGTGTAACGCCATCACTTGAATGAAAGCCTTAACGCCATTTGCCCAATTACTCTCTTGTCATCTTCATTCGACGAGAAAGAGAAAAAAAGAAAAACTCTTGCACAACGAAGCTCTCGGCCAAGCACCTCTCTTCATCTACACACGACAAGGACGTTTTGGAGATCCCTTGCTAGCACAAGGAACATCCGAAAGGGTAGCCATCTCTCATCTAGTGTGCGTTATCTTTGGAGGAGTGCTTACTTGCCCTCTTGCTTCCAAGTCGCCACCCTTTATCATGGCTATGGTAAGAGATCTTCTCTTGATCTTTATAAGCAAACAAAGTTAATCTTATAGATATACAACATGCGATCTTTGGAAACCCTAATTCCGCCCATGCAATTGAGATTTGTGCATGCCTAGGGTTTGCGCTCCCCCTTGAAGGGGACCTACACCTTGTTTGGAGTGTGATGTTCTAAAGGGGCCCCCCTGGATGAGGTGATTGAGAAAGTGTATGGCCATACCCAGGTGACTATGTTCATCTGATCTAATCATGCTCATCATATTGGAGTTACAGGCTTGACACGCTTGTCCAATAAGAACATCCAGTGGCAAAGGAAACATGTATGCCTAGTGAAGTGGATTCACACTTGTGCTGTGGTTTGGGTGTAGTCTTGGAAGACTCTTTCCTTTATATCGGGAGACAGTGATGTGTTGCTAGATACCCCTCACTGATCGTGATAACGTAAGTTATCGTTACCGACATTTAAAGGAAACCCTCCGGGTCTCACAATTTGATGATATGGCTTACTTAAGTCAGATCGTGTGGACTGAATTGTTTTGGTTCAGTTTAAAGGAGTTTAAACTCTGATTGTAAGTGAGATCTGGTCTGATCATGTTTGATTGATTAGGGCTTGAGATCGGTAAGCTTCGATTGAGAGTAGTGATGCTAGATCGGTGAGATCAAAAGCATCAAGAGATCAACGGTTAGATCTTGAACCATTGGTTCAATGAGATCTAGGCCAAGGCTTGGGCTGGTTTGATTTGGTCTTTGAACCAAATGCATCTAAACCGAATTGATTTGAACCGGTTCACTTATGTGAACGTATGGTTCAAAGGCAAGAGGAGTTTTCAATGGTTTAAGAGGAGGTTTTAAGTGAACTTAAAACTTGCTATTTTGGGAAGGCGTTTTGCTAGAGGAAAACGCTCCCACGTTCGAACGCCTCTCTAGCCTCTTCCTCTCTCGTCTTGGGTGCTCTTCACGCCAAGAGGTGAATTCGGCCAGCAAGGTCCTCTCTCTCAATCTCCTTCACGCGACAAGGGGCACTTGGAGATCCTTGCTAGCACAAGGAGCGACAAGAAGAAAGCTACTTCTCATCTTGTGTGCGCATCTTGTGGAGGAGACCCCTTTCGATCTCTTCTTCCAAGACGCCATTCGAACTAATAGCTATGGTATGAATCCTTTTCATCTATATAAGCTGTTGATGTTGATCATATGGCATGCAAAAGATCCTTATGAAACCCTAATTCCGCTGCCGAAAAGAATTTACATGTGCCACTTTAGGGTTTCGCTCCCCCTTGAAGGGGACTTACAATTGGTATCAGAGCATGGTTTTCGCATGTTCATATGATTGCTTTTGCTTGTTGTGATCCGGGTATGCTAATACATGTTATAGATCTATATGAAAGTTTCATTCAGTTTGCGCATGTTACCTTAGATACAAGTATCTAGTTGCGCATGTTAACTTAGATGAAAGCTTCTTACTTAGTTGCGCATGTTGTAAGTTGTTTTTACCTAAAAACTTGTAACATCTTGCGCGCTCCATCTAGATCTATAAGCGCCTACTTTAAACCCTTAGACGGGTTGATAGGGTTGAAGTCACAGTCAAGTCTAGATCCAAATAGTCTGATCAGACGATCTGACAGCCTAGATGGGTCGACCAGATGGCACCTGTGCGCAAGCACGCGGTGGCTATAGGTCGACTGCAGACAGGCGTGTAGCGATGTCTGGTTGAGACAACCAGTGAACACACATGAGTTAGGCCCGGGGTCACACCCGCTTGCCATAACTCATGAGGGTTGTTCAGCCCAGCGCATGCATGGTTGACCATTGGGTCGACTCAAGTCAGTTAGGACTTGGTGCATGCAAGGGCAGTGGATCTGACTAGGTCTGATGAGTGGATCCTTATTAATGGACCGTTGTAAGGTAGTAGGGCACATAAGAAAAGTAAAATTGATGCCAAGGGGTTTTCAAAATTTTATTTTGTTATTGGATCACATGATGAATGAATACCATGATGTATGTCTATTTCATCTTATGTGGGTTGCCCTTTTAATGTGTGCTGTGCTGGGTCCTGCGAGCCTGGAATTAAATTGTAAATTAATATTTATTGTGATCTGCGTATCACATTTTAATTAATTTATTGTGTAATTGACCTGCGTGTCAATCTTGTCTAGATAGATTAAATTGTAATTTAATCAGACAAGAGCACAGAGCACACATGGCAGAGGCGCATGCAGCAGTGGCTTGACCAGGTGGGAGGTCTAGGGTTCGACCCTATGACAGGCGCATTCACCTGGTGGGCGCACCTGAGCTGCAATGGGCGCTTGGGCCCTGGGTTGGGCCAGATGAGATGTAAAAGACAATAAATAGAAAGCATGATTTAATCTTCTGCTATCGCCATAGGTTATGCATGATAGTTAAGAAGATAAAAGACTGTTAAAATCCAACGCTAAAATATCAAGCACGTATGCCTTCTGACGCGAAACCTCACTGTTCTGACTATCGTTGGGGCCGTGTTGTACCCACTCAGTGGGCACGCCCATCTATCTTCAGACGGTGTGTGATTACACCTGCGTGTTACAGGGAAGGGATTTATCGCTTCTCGTTGCTCAGCATAGCACGTGGTGGTCCAGGGAGTAGGTCAGGTCAGCTTGACCATGTAGGCTACATACTGAGCATATGTGAGCTATATGGAGGCAGCCATCTGTGGGATCAGTGCAAGTCCTTACAAGGTGGCGAAACCCTAGATAGGCGCATGAAAAATTTCTTCTAAAGCAGCGGAGTGGGTTTCTTAGTATCATCGCATGCAATATGATCAACTTAACAACATGAAAAGAATTCATACCGAAGCCATGTGTTGGATGGCGTCTTGGAAAGAGAGAGCAAGAGAGATCTCCTCCAAATGATGCGCACACAAGAATGAGGATGCGCTCACTTCCTTGGTGCTCCTTGTGCTAGCAAGGTTCCAAGAGGTGTCTTTGATCGAATGGAAGGGATGGATGAAGCTTTGCTCGCTTTGCCAAATGACTCTCCAAGGCGTCCAAGACTCGTCACACACGAATGCCCTCTCGAGAGTAAGTGGGGAAAGGCGAGAGAGAAGTTCTCTTGGCGTGAACGTGAGATGTGGTCACGTTAGAGAACATGCTATCTAAAAATAGCAATGTCTCAACGTTCATGAGACCATGCATTACCCCAATCGCCAATGCCTCTTTACTTGAACCATGCGCTCACCCAATGAGCTGGTTCAAATCGATTTGGTTCAATAACCAAATAAACCAAGCAACTAGTCCAGATCATAACAAAAACCCCTAAGGCTTAAGATCTGACCGTTCATCTCTTGATGCTCCTGATCTCACCGATCTAGCATCCATTCTCTCAATCGAAGCTTACCGATCTCAAGCCCTTATCAATCAAACATGATTAGACTGGATCTCACTTACAATCAGAGATTAAATCCCTGTAAACTGAACCCAAACAATTCAGTCCACACGATCTGACTTAAGTAAGCCATATCATCAAATTGTGCGACCCTAAGGGTTTCCTTTAAATGTCGGTAACGATAACTTACGTTATCACGATCAGTGAGGGGTATCTAGCAACACATCACTGTCTCCCGATATAAAGGAAAGAGTCTTCCAAGACTACACCCAAACCACAGCACAAGTATGAATCCAATTCACAAGGCATGCAAATTTCCTTTGCCACTGGATGTTCTTATTGGACAAGTGTGTCAAGCCTGTAGCTCCAATATGATGAGCATGATTAGATCAGATGAACACTGTCATCTGGGTATGGCCATACACTTTCTCAATCATCTCATACAGAGGGGGGCCCCTTTAGAACATCATACTCCAATTAAGGAGACGGCAATCCTTTATCTATCACTAGTGCCCTAACCTGACTCAAGCTCACCATCCAAGATAGTCTATAATCATTATGTTTCAAATGATATTGAACTACCTCAAAACAATGACAATCATCATTTAGAAACACAAGTGATCTTAAGTCAGAGGAAATGTGCCACTTGTTGCAATCAAGGATTATTCACATTGTGACAAGCAATTGAATATCCTTGTAGGGTCTGTCCAGTACATCCAATGTACCCATGAGTCTACATCTTATTCCATGCTCGAAGCATCCTATAAGATTAGAACACATATTAGTCTCAATCATATCAAGGCTGTCTCATGTTCACCAAGATATCTTGACTAAGGACATAACTGCATGTCAGCCTAGCTGAACAGCTTTGAGACATTATTCAGAAGTACACTTATTGCAGCAGACAATGTAACAAACTGAATAACAACCATGCCTTTATAAACATAAGAGTTTATTACATGATACTGATACAATCCCAAGGCCTCAAACATTAGCCTTAAGGGCATACCCCAACAATCAGAGACTGTGTTGTACCAACTCAGTTGGCACAGTCTGCTGGATTGCCCAGATGAAGGGGAATCGCACGGGTTGGCGATTGGCAGGGACTGCCTACCAGAAATTAGTGCTTGTACTCTCTGTGCATCTTATCTCGCTTGAGCGGGACGCGGAGACCAAGTATGAAATCTGGATCCCATCTCACTAAAAGAGTCTTACTCTTTCGGACTGTTTTAATGGATTTTTCAGTCAGATAAAATAGTGAGAAAAGAATCTTTCTTAAGTCCTGGATTGATTCTAAACATTGATACTGACCTTGCTATTCTTGCATTGTTGTAGATTCCTACAGCAACGAACACCATGAGCTTCAATGTGCGATCCCTACTGGAAAGGGAGAAGTTTGCTGGGCCAAACTTCTCAGACTGGTACGGACACCTTAAGATTGTTCTTAAGGCTGAGAGGAAACTGTATGTCCTCGAGACGGCTATACCGCCTCAACCTGCTCCGAACGCCGCAAGGGCGGTTCGGGATGCCTATGAAAAGCATGTCAATGATAGCATTGATGTCGCTTGCCTGATGCTAGCGTCTATGACGCCACAGCTGCAGCGTCAGCATGAGGATATGTCTGCTATAGAAATTATAGCAAACCTCAAGATGCTGTATGCTGCACAGGCGAGGACTGAACGCTATAATTTGACTAAGCTTTTCTTTGAGAGCAAACTGGCTGAAGGGAGTCCAGTGGGAGCTCACGTGCTCAAGATGATTGGGCACAAAGAGGCTCTAGAGAAACTGGGGCATACCATCAATCAGGAGCTTGCTGTAGACATTATTCTGCAGTCCCTCCCGGCCTCCTTCGATCCGTTCATTATTAATTTTAATATGAACAAGATCGACTGTACTCCGGCAGAGTTGCTGAATATGCTCTTGACTACAGAGGAGACTCTAAAGGGAAAGCCTTCAACCTCTGTCTTGATGTTCCCTTCCAGGAACAAGAAGAAGGGGAAGAAGGGCAAAGCCCCTGTCAAGAACTACAACAAGGCTCTGAAACAAAAGGTCAAGCGGTCGAAGGAATACAGATGTTTCCATTGTGGCCAGCTGGGTCACTGGAAAAAGGACTGTAAAGCGCTCCAAGGAGACAAGAAGGGAAGCATCGCTTCTGGCTCAGGTATTTTTGTGACTGAAGTCATGATATCTTCTTCTTCTATTTCATGGGTGTTGGACACTGCATGTGGAGAGCACATTTGTTCAAATGTACAGGAACTCAAGAGAAGAAGACAGGTGGGACAGCATGAGGTGGACCTACGAGTTGGAAACGGGGCACGGGTTGCTGCTGTTGCTGTAGGAGAATATTACATCTCATTGCCATCTGGACTTGTATTAGAACTGAACAATTGTTATTTTGTACCTAGCATTACCAAGAATATTATATCTATTCCTGCTCTTGTCAGGAAAGGGTTTTCCTTTGAATGCAAGACTTCAAAGTGTTATCTTTCTCTTGATAATATTGTTTATGCTACTGGGTCAATTAACAATGGGTTATTCATGTTGGACATGGAATGTTCTATACAAAACATTGATAATAAGAAAGCCAAGTATGCTAATGACAGCACCTTGCTATGGCATAGTCGTTTAGGCCATATTAACAAGAAACGCATTAAGCGGTTGCATGATCATGGACTGCTGGGATCATTCTCCTATGAGGAGATTGATACATGCAAAGCTTGTTTATTGGGCAAAATGACGAAGTCTCCTTTTCCTAACAAGGGTCAAAGGGCTTCAGGTTTACTTGACCTTATACACAGTGATGTGTGTGGGCCATTTAGTAAACATGCCAGAGGTGGCTATTTATACTTCATTACCTTTACTGATGATTTCAGTAGATATGGGTATGTCTATCTAATGAGACATAAGAGTGAATCTTTTGACAAGTTCAAAGAGTTCAAAAATGAAGTACAAAATCAGCTAGGCCGAAATATCAAGGCAATTCGCTCAGATCGAGGTGGAGAATACCAAAGTCGAGAATTTACTGACTATCTGAAGGAGTGTGGGATTATCTCACAGCTCACTCCACCAGGAACACCGCAATGGAATGGTGTGTCCGAGAGGAGGAACAGAACCTTACTGGATATGGTTCGTTCTATGATGAGTCAGGCTACTCTACCTTACTCCTTTTGGGGATTTGCGCTGGAAACAGCTGCAAAGGTACTAAACCGAGTGCCATCCAAGGCAGTTTCAAAGACTCCATATGAGTTATGGTATGGGAAACAGCCGAGCTTGACATTTATCAAGATCTGGGGTTGCGAGGCTTATGTCAAAAAGCTCGTCTCTGGGAAACTAGAGAGCAGATCTGAAAAATTCATCTTTGTCGGTTACCCTAAGGAAACTAAGGGTTATTATTTCTACGATCCCAAAGAGAACAAAGTATTTGTTGCTCGGATGGCTATTTTTCTTGAGAAGGAGTTTCTTCTGCAAGAAGCCAGTGGGAGAGAAATAAAACTGGATGAGAATCCAGAGGAAGGACAAAGTAGTCAAGCACAGTTGGATGAGCCTGAGCCAGTAGAACAGGTTATTGAACAACCTGAGGCTCAGATATCACGGGAACCGCGTAGATCGGGAAGGATCCGTCGACAGCCTGAGCGCTATGACGGAGTCTACATCATTGATCATGATGAACCCCTCACTTATGCGGATGCGGTCAGTGGACCGGAGTCAGCTAGATGGCTTGAAGCTATGCGAGCCGAGATGGACTCCATGTCAGATAATCAAGTCTGGGATTTGGTTGATCCGCCTCCGGGAGTAATCCCTATAGGCTGTAAATGGATCTTCAAGAAGAAGATTGACATGGATGGTAACGTAGTTACCTATAAAGGCAGGCTAGTTGCGAAAGGTTTCAAGCAAATCTACGGGATAGATTATGATGAAACTTTCTCTCCTGTTGCCATGTTCAAGTCTATTCGGATTATTCTTGCGATAGCAGCATATTACGATTATGAGATCTGGCAGATGGATGTGAAGACCGCTTTCCTTAATGGAAAACTGGATGAGGATGTGTATATGACACAACCTGAAGGTTTCACTAATCCATCAGATCGTCATAAAATATGCAAGTTAAAGAAGTCCATTTATGGACTTAAGCAAGCATCTAGAAGCTGGAATATTCGTTTTGATGAATCAATATGTGAATTTGGTTTCATCAAGAATGAAGACGACCCGTGTGTATATAAGAGGTTTAGTGGGAGCGTGATTAATTTCCTAGTCCTCTACGTCGATGATATCTTGATCATTGGAAACGATATTCCTGAACTACATGCGGTTAAGGCATGGTTAAGAAAATGTTTCCAGATGAAAGATTTGGGAGAAGCAGCCTATGTATTAGGTGTGAAGATCTACAGAGATAGAGCTAAGAGGCTTCTCGGGTTGTGCCAAAGTACTTACATCGATAAAGTCCTGGAGAGATTCCATTTAGAGAATTCTAAAAGAGGATATCTTCCAGTCAGACATGGTCTGAATCTTTCAAAGAGTCAGTGTCCACAAACACAGACTGAGAAAGATGAAATGGACAATACGCCTTATGCTTCGGCTATTTGGTCCATTATGTATGCGATGTTATGTACTCGCCCAGACGTCGCTTACGGGTTAAGCGTGACCAGTCGATTCCAAAGTAATCCAGGTCAGGCGCACTGGATTGCAGTCAAGAACATTTTAAAATATCTTCGGAGGACCAAAGATATGTTCTTGATATATGGAGGTCAGGAAGAACTCAGTATTGAAGGATATACTGACGCTTCGTTCCAATCTGACCAGGATGATTTCCGATCGCAATCAGGCTATATTTTTAGCTTGAATGGTGGAGCAGTGGTGTGGAAAAGTTTCAAACAGTCTATCGTTGCTGATTCCACAACAGAAGCCGAGTATGTTGCAGCCTCGGAAGCATCCAAGGAGGCAGTGTGGATTCGTAAGTTCGTTCAGGAACTTGGTGTTGTTCCTTCGAGTGCAGATCCTTTGGTTATCTTCTGTGATAACACTGGAGCAATCGCACAAGCAAAGGAACCACGGTCGCACCAGAAGTCCAAGCACATACAGAGACGGTTTCATTTGATCCGGGAGATCATTGATCGTGGCGAGATCAAAGTTTGCAAGGTTCATACAGATGACAATCTAGCTGACCCGCTTACCAAGCCTCTGGCGCTGCAGAAGCATGAGAAGCACTGTAATAATATGGGTTTGAGATTTCTCAACCATTAGATTTAGTGCAAGTGGGAGATTGTTGGGGTATGCCCTTAAGGCTAATGTTTGAGGCCTTGGGATTCTTTCAGTATCATGTATAAACTCTTATGTTTATAAAGGCGATGGTTGTTATTCAGTTTGTTACATTGTCTGCCGCAATAAGTGTGCTTCTGAATAATGTCTCAATGCTGTTCAGCTTGGCTGACATGCTGTAATGTCCTTAGTCGAGATATCTTGGTGAACATGAGACAGCCTTGATATGATTGAGACTAATATGTGTTCTAATCTTATAGGATGCTTCGAGCATGGAATAAGATGTAGACTCATGGGTACATTGGATGTACTGGACAGACCCTACTAGGATATTCAATTGCTTGTCACAATGTGAATGATCCTTGTTTGCAACAAGTGGCACATGTCCTCTGACTTGAGATCACTTGTGTTTCTAAATGATGATTGTCATTGTTTTGAGGTAGTTCAATATCATTTGAAACATAATGGTTATAGACTATCTTGGATAATGATCATGAGTCAGGTTAGGACACTAGTGATAGATATAGGATTGCCGTCTCCTTGTTTGGAGTGTGATGTTCTAAAGGGGCCCCCTGGATGAGGTGATTGAGAAAGTGTATGGCCATACCCAGGTGACTATGTTCATCTGATCTAATCATGCTCATCATATTGGAGTTACAGGCTTGACACGCTTGTCCAATAAGAACATCCAGTGGCAAAGGAAACATGTATGCCTAGTGAAGTGGATTCACACTTGTGCTGTGGTTTGGGTGTAGTCTTGGAAGACTCTTTCCTTTATATCGGGAGACAGTGATGTGTTGCTAGATACCCCTCACTGATCGTGATAACGTAAGTTATCGTTACCGACATTTAAAGGAAACCCTCAGGGTCGCACAATTTGATGATATGGCTTACTTAAGTCAGATCGTGTGGACTGAATTGTTTTGGTTCAGTTTAAAGGAGTTTAAACTCTGATTGTAAGTGAGATCTGGTCTGATCATGTTTGATTGATTAGGGCTTGAGATCGGTAAGCTTCGATCGAGAGTAGTGATGCTAGATCGGTGAGATCAAAAGCATCAAGAGATCAACGGTTAGATCTTGAACCATTGGTTCAATGAGATCTAGGCCAAGGCTTGGGCTGGTTTGATTTGGTCTTTGAACCAAATGCATCTAAACCGAATTGATTTGAATCGGTTCACTTATGTGAATGTATGGTTCAAAGGCAAGAGGAGTTTTCGATGGTTTAAGAGGAGGTTTTAAGTGAACTTAAAACTTGCTATTTTGGGAAGGCGTTTTGCTAGAGGAAAACGCTCCCACGTTCGAACGCCTCTCTAGCCTCTTCCTCTCTCGTCTTGGGTGCTCTTCACGCCAAGAGGTGAATTCGGCCTACAAGGTCCTCTCTCTCAATCTCCTTCACGCGACAAGGGGCACTTGGAGATCCTTGCTAGCACAAGGAGCGACAAGAAGAAAGCTACTTCTCATCTTGTGTGCGCATCTTGTGGAGGAGACCCCTTTCGATCTCTTCTTCCAAGACGCCATTCGAACTAATAGCTATGGTATGAATCCTTTTCATCTATATAAGCTATTGATGTTGATCATATGGCATGCAAAAGATCCTTATGAAACCCTAATTCCGCTGCCGAAAAGAATTTACATGCGCCACTTTAGGGTTTCGCTCCCCCTTGAAGGGGACTTACAGTAATAAAAAATATCGATCCCACAGAGACCTTGTTTGTCAAGTACTGACTAATTGAGTTCTTACTATCTAGGCAATCGAAACTATGCAGGTGAATTATCGAAAGCTAATGAAAATACTAGAGAGAAAAACTAGGACTAGAGTTTCATCCACTTTGATTTCTATGACTAGATATGAATAAAAAGTCATTAGTCTAATTTCATTATGATATAGATATAATTTACTTCATAAAAGGATTAGCTCACTTTCGTGCAGACAATCATGCAGGGACCAATCATCGCTTTCGCGCAAGATCTATCCCAACGCTGAAAATAAGTAAATCATCAAACGAAGAACTCAAAGAATTCTAAGTGGATTATCTCAAGTGGAATCTCAAGGATCACTTTCGTGCATCCGAGTCTCAACACAGGTTCTACTTATGGTTTTCCAACGTTCTGATCCTTGCTTTCGCACAAGATTTTCTCGTTTGACAAAATAACATAATCCTAGATTATTTTTATCAAACAAGGCAATTATTATTCTAAAATCAAGAAATAAGAACTAACCTAATTTCTTACAGTAAGTTCCTATTATTCAATTTTAGGGTTTCAAGTTCTCAAGTAAGTCACTTTTCAGTCTATTAAGAAAACTCTAGAATCATGCATGATAATAAGAAAACTATGGAGAATCATAAAGAAATCTATCACATAAGTATAATCATCATAATAAAACTATTCTGACGAAAATAAAAGTTATCTAGTCATCAAAGGGAATTACTCCCCCATGTCCCACAAGAGGTTTAAGCTAGCATGGAGAAAAGATTACAATAAACCATAGTTTCTAGCGATCAAAAATCGAAAAGAAAGGGGAAGAACGAATAACCACACGGCTGTAATGAAAATTACAGTCGTAATAATCAAGCGTGAACAATGCTAGCGCTGGGTTCTTCGTCGATTTCTCCTTCGATCAAGATCCTTTTGTGTTGAAACTTCTGGGGTATGTTCTCTAGTTCCAGGTGAAGCTTCCCTTCAAATTTCACAGTCGGAGGTGCGTTGTACGCTTCCCGGCGGTGAACCCTAAGGCGGCGGCATGAAAGTCGATTTCTCCTTTATTAGTGGATGAAATTTAGGGCTTTTGGTGTCTTCCCCTTCCTCTCGTCCAAAGCACTCTTTTTGCTTCTTACAGCTTTTGATTTCATGGCCTGGATCATCCGCAATCGATCCCACAAAAATTGGACTCAAATTTGACCGTGAAAATCGCATCTCTAGGTTGTAATTACGGCCGCATTTTTGATTACGGCACTGTCGTAATTTCAGTCGAGTTCTTGGGTTTAAATCTGTCTGGCAATTACGACATCATAAAATAGGTTACGGCAGTGCCGTAATTTCATCCAAAAATTCTGGTCGAAAATCACTCCAAATTACGGCCCCTGAAAATCTTTACGGTAGTGCCGTAATTTTTGAAAATCTTTCTAGATGAAAAATTCCCAAATTATGGCAGTCCTCCGATATTACGGTAGCTGATGAAAATACGGTACCATAATATATATTACGGCCCTATTGTAATTTGGTCTTAAGCTCCTATCTTCATGAAATCTGACATGTTATTTCCTCTTGATGCTGGGAATTCATTCATGCATCTAGATTGCTTGAAAACGCCTAAAAACCGTGCCTTTTTGCCTGAAAATTATCAAAAACCAAAAAGAGTGTAGATTCCGTAGTAATTGATAAAAAATGCATAAAAATAAGTAAAGGTTCATGAATTTTACACAAAAAGATATATGTAATGACATGAAATTTACTATAAATTTCAGTGTCATCAAACACATACGGCTCAAACTATGCTTGTCCTCAAGTAAAAATTAAAAATCAATCATAGGTATAGATTTTCTCATGAAGAATAAATTTCTAAAATACAATCACTAATGAGAAATCCCACCAATTGATTCATAAAATTTTAAATAGGCATATCATCTTTTGAATTCAATTCTCAAGATTCACAACTTAATAGAATAAAACTTTGCAACTCTTTGCAACTCGTATAAAAGTTAGAATTTCAATCTCATGGATTCATCCAATTTTCAGTTCAAATCTATCATACTTTTGTTTACAGGAATAAGATATCTAAAATCTTTTTCCACTCAAAATTTTCCTTTTCTTCATTTTTTTTATTATTTTTTTATGTTTTTGATGGTATATACCCACATAGATAAACACTTTTTATTTGGGACTTCAACTCTTGCCGTATGTACCACTGTTAATTTTACACAGTGCCAAGTAAAGGAGTCATTTTCTTTTTTTTTCTCTAATTTTTTTTTTCAGACTTCAACCCATGTCCTTTGGTACTACTATCAATTTTACACAGTGCCAAGTAGGGGAGTCACTCACTATTTCCGGATCTCAGAATCTTTCTTCCCAACAAGTAGCAAATAGACTAAACATCAATTAGACTAATCAATTGACATCAATTCAAAAGGTTATACTCATATGCTGATTTTATTCAAAAAGTAGCTTCACTTTTAAATTAAATCCTTTAAATAATATATCCACCTAAAATCTCATTCACTAATCAATGAAAAATTTCAAAAGTAGATATATATTAGAGAAATAAATTCGACATGATAGATCTAGACTTAATCATAGGCATGAATTTATTTATCATCAAGAGGATCATCACAAAATAATCAGAAAACATTGGGCATAAGAAGTTTTTGAGGATAAAACATCAATGGAATGGGAAAAATGAACTTTTGAAGATGTGAAGAAAAATACTCAAAAAGTTTTGCTCATCAGCATCTGATCCAATATCTTTTGCGTCTCTGGGGTTGATTGGTTGGTGCAGAAACCGGTGGAAACATGGATGAGAAGCATATGTATTTTTTTGTGAAAAATGGTACCGTAATATTCATTACGGTACTACCGTAAAATAGGATAGATCGCTGAGATTCTCGGGAAGATTTGGAGAGAAATTATGGTACCGTAAAGTTACTTATGGCAGTGCTGTAATTTGCATCAGAGCTTCCTTACCTACAAAAATAAAAGAAAAATTTATTCTTAGCGCAAAAGTAAAAATAAAGTGAAAAGAAAACTAAAGTTGGAAAGTTTGGGTTGCCTCCCAAGAAGCACTAATTTAAAGGTCATTAGCTTGACCGTTTGGCACTCAGATTTGATCGTGGTTCAATGTAATACCCCGAGTTTAATCCCACATTGGAAGTGGGAGAAGAGATTATATGGTATATAAAGCTTAGTGGGCTTGCTATTGTTAACTTAGGCTTAAGCATTTTAATAGATTGAGCCACATTGCAAATTGGTTCACCAAGTTAATGAATGGCTTGCTTACTAAGCGGGTCATAACAAATGGTTAAAGGGTCATGACTCGTGAGGGTCATGTCTATGGGTCGAATCCTACTGCAGATGAAATTTGCGCGGTTTATTCAGCCGGGATTCGGGCTCCTAGGCCTGACATGTTATGGTCGGCCCAAGGGGGTAGATCGCCGACTGAGGCAGCCCAAGGTAGCAGATGAAATTTGTACGGTAGGAGCCATGCCGGGATTCGGGTCCCTATGCCTGAAGTGTTATGGTCGGCCTAAGGTTGGCTAAAGAGTCCAAGGAGCTTGAGGGCTAAGGACGGGCTTAGAGGGCTGCGGCCCAAGGAGCCAATAGCCGAGGGTCGGGCCATAACAGCTTCACGCCCCATTGGGCTTGGAGGCCCATTGGTCCATACTCCATCCTAGAATTCATTTAGCTCATTTAACCCAATTGGCCTATTTGGCCCATTTAGCATATTGGGCCCATCTGGCCCAAAAATGAAGTTAGCTCCAATAAGTCCCTTCCATCTCATCAGGCACAATGGCGCTGATGGATTCTCCTAAAAAGATCCGAGTTATCCAATAACTCGATCATTAGGTTACTCGATCAATACTAGAACCCGAGTTTCAAGTTGTGCGACCCTGTAGGTTCCTCTAACGTTGGTAGTGATGAACTCAGGTCATCACAAGTAGTGAGTGGCACCTAGCAGTGCATCGCTACTACCCAAGTCTTCGGAATGGATATCAACATCGACATCCCCATCATCGCAACAAGATACCGATGCATTACAGTCTCTTTGCCAAACTGATATCCGATTGGACAAAGTGTGTCACCACTTTGTTTTCATCCAATCACATGGTCATGACTACATCAGGCTTTCACCTAGGCATGGCCATACACTTTTAGTCATGTAACCATAGGTGGAGCCCCGTGGATATCAAGCTTCCCGCAGGAAGGGGCAAATCCTATGTCTGTCTATTGATCTTCTCATATGGGTCGTGACATATGCAATGACAACCATTATGACCTCTCTGCTATGGCGAGGTGTTAGGTTGTATCAAAGCATGTCCCTAACCATATAGAAGAGTCAATGACCTCAAGTCAAGGATCAATGCATCTCCTGTCACTTGTGAGCTCAACTCATGACACCAAGTTAGAGCCTCACAGCGGGTCGGTCCAGTATATCGACCATTGATATACCAATATGCCTACGTTAGTACCCCGTGCCTAACCAGCTCATATACCAGTCTCACATGTACCAGAGCTATCCCTTATCCACTCAGGTACTCGACTGGGGACACACCGTTTGAGCACATATACAATCTGTCTCCAGGGACATTATTATCCATGTACATAATCGCAGATGTAAACATAACATAATAACGACAATGCCAGAATGATATATTAAATACCAATAACAAGTAGTACAAAATAGACCAACAACGGGTCTAAGAGCATATACACCAACAATCTCCCACTTGCACTTAGACTTAGTTGTTGAGAAATCTCAACCCCATGTCCCTTGTATGACCAACACGCTTCTACTACGCCAAAGCCATGGTCAGTGGGTCTGCTAGATTGTTGTCTGTGTCAACTCTGATAATCTTGACATCACCTCTGTCAATGATCTCCAAGATCAGGTGAAGTCTCTTGAGAATGTGTTTGGATTTTTGATGAGACTGTGGTTCCTTTGCCTGTGCCATCGCTTTATTGTTGTCACAATAAAGCTCAATCGGATCCACCGCAGTTGGAACCACCTGAAGTTCAGAAATGAACTTCCATATCCAAACGGCTTCTTTGGCTGCCTCAGAAGCAATGACATACTCAGCCTCGGTCGTAGAATCAGCTACAAAGGACTGCTTAGAGCTCTCTCAGCTCATAGCACATCCACTTAATCTGAACACATAGCCTGTCCGCAACCTTAAGTCATCAGGGTCTGACTAGAATGATGCGTCCGTGTAGCCCTGAACACTGAGCTCTTCATGTCCCCCATAGACCAAGAACAAATCCTTAGTTCTTCTCAGGAACTCAAGGATGTTCTTTACAGCCACCCAGTGCTGTAGACCTAGATCAGATTGATATCTGCTAGTTATGCTCATAGCATCAGCCACGTCTGGTCTAGTACATAACATCGCATACATGCTCGAACCTACTGCCGAAGCATAGGGTACTTGACTCATATCGTCCCTCTTAGCCTGTGTGGTGGGACACTGGCTCTTGGAGAGAATAAGGCCATGTCTCACTGGAAGGTATCCTTTCTTAGATTGCTCCAAGCCGAACCTCTCCAGGACCTTATCAATGTAAGTACTCTGACTAAGGGCCAGGAGCTTCTTGGATCTATCCCGGTAGATCCTCATGCCTAGGATATAGGCAGCCTCCCCTAAGTCTTTCATCTCGAAACACTTCCCCAACCATGTCTTCATAGCTTGAAGACTAGGGATGTCATTTCCGATGAGTAGTATGTCCTCAACATACAAGACTAGAAATGTCACCAAGCTCCCACTGAATTTTCTATATACATAGGCGTCATCTTCGCTCTTGATAAAGCCATAATCTCTTACTGCCTCATCAAATCGAAGATTCCAACTTCGAGAAGTTTGCTTTAATCCATAAATGGTTCTCTTTAGCCTGCAGACTTTATTGGCCTCTACAGGATGGATGAAACCATCAGGTTGTGTCATAAACACATCCTTTTGTCAGCTTTCCATTAAGGAATGTTGTCTTTACATCCATCTGCCATATCTCATAATCGTGATATGCAGCTATAGCAAGCAAGATTCAAATGGATTTGAACATGACAACTAGCGAGAAGGTTTCGTCATAGTCCACCCTGTGGACTTGTCTGAATCCTTTAGCCACAAATCTACCTTTATAGGTAACTATGTTTCCATCCATGTCAGTCTTTCTCTTGAAGACCCATTTACACACTATGGATTTTACCCCATCAGGTAGCTCAACCAAATCGCAGACTTGGTTAGCCGACATGGAATCTATCTCGGATCTCATGGCCTCAAGCCATTTCTCAGAGTCCGGTCCAGCGACCGCCTCATCATAGGTCCTAGGTTCATCCTCAACGATGAAGATCACATCGTGTTGGGTCGGCAATGACCCATACCTCTCAGATGCATGACGAATCCTCCCAGACCTATGCGGGGCCTGTGTCTGAGCCTCTGGTTGCCTAGCAACAGGTGCAGGTGGCTCAGGTTCCATCTCACTATCTTGTGGTTGCACTTGGACCTCATCCAAGTCAAACTTCCTCCCACTGACTTCTTTCATGAGAAATTCTTTCTCTAGAAAGACAGCACCCCGAGCAACAAAAACTTTATTCTCGGTGGGAATATAGAAGTAGTATCCTTTAGTTTCCTTAGGATACCCCACAAACACGCATTTATCATATCTGGGTTCTAGCTTGCTAGAATCCTGATGTTTGACATAAGCCTCACATCCCTAGACTCTGATAAAAGAGAGATTCGGTCGTCTCCCACTCCATACCTTGTACGGAATCTTGGAGACACTCTTAGATGGAACATTATTCAGTATGAGAGAAGCTGTCTCAAATGCATGGCCCCAAAATGAGGGTGGTAGAGTTGTATGACTCATCATAGATCGAACCATGTCCAACAAAGTTTGATTTCTCCTTTTAGACACACCATTCCATTGTGGTGTTCAAGGAGGAGTGAGTTGGGATAGAATCCCACACTCTCTAAGATAGTCAAAGAACTCACCGCTCAGGTACTCTCCACCACGATCTGATCGAAGAGTCTTAATAGATCTACCAAGCTGATTCTCTACTTTATGTCTAAACTATGTATGATTTCTCAAAGGATCCGGACTTATGTCTCATCAAATAGATATAACCATATCTACTGAAGTCATCAGTAAATGTGATGAAGTAGTTGTACCCTCCTCTGGCTTGTTTACTAAATGGCCCACACACATCACTATGTATGAGATCCAAAAAACCTCCTGCCCTCTCACCGATCTTGGTGAAGGGTGCTTTTGTCATCTTCCCTAATAAACAAGGTTCACAAGTATCAAACTCCTCTAAGGAGGTTGAATCTAACAATCCATTTGTATGGAGTTGTTGAATGTGATTCTTGTTTATATGAGCTAATCGACAATGCCAAAGGTACGCACCAACTGAACCACTCAGTTTGATCCTTTTATGATTTATGTTACATATAGAGTTATCCATGTCCAAGACATATAATCCATTGCACAAGTTACCCTTCCCATAAAACACATTTGCAAATGAAAAAGAACAAGAGTCCTATTTTTTTTCAAATTTAAATCCTTTACTTGCCAAGCAAGGAATAGATACAATGTTTTTGGTAAGAGAAGGTACATAATAGCAATGACTAACTCTAACTGAAGTCCAGAAGGCAGGGAGAGCGTCAAGAGTCCTATGGCAACAGCAGCAACCTGTGCTCCGTTTCCAATACGTAGGTCAATCTCTCTAGGGCGCACTGATCTACTTTTCTTGAGCCCCTGTATATTTGTACAAATATGAGCTCCACATATGGTATCTAATACCCATGACATAGAAGTAGAAAGGTTGACTTCGGTAACATAAATACCTAAGCCAGAAGACAAAGCCTTGCTTCTCTTCTCCTCATTCTGAAGTCGCACTATGTCAATCATGTGAGTTGGACCCACATGAATAGCACCTATTATTCCTGACCTTTTCCATCTTTATCTTCAATGTCTTAGTCAAGCCTTTCAGCTCAACACATTGAATGTCTACTTTCGGAGGGTTGAGCCCAACCAATCCATCGAAGAGCTCCCTTAGATTATAAATAATCTCAGAAGCACTCTTCCGATCATATTGCCCTCATAATTCAGGCGATATGTTGGTCAGCATCAAATTAGCAACCTCCAAAGTATCTGCCTGATGCTTATTAGCATCGTTCTCAGCCGCTGAGGCCGAGCATGGAAGTGGCTTAGTAATAGGCTGCCCAAGGACGTATGGCTTCCTCTCGAGCTTTGAGGACGATCCTTAAGTTCCGATACCAGTCCATTAAGTTGGTCCAACCAACTTATCCTTTTCCAGGATAGATCGCAGTAACCTTCTGCTATTGTTCATAGCCATTGATCTACAACAATCAAGAAAGCAGCTTTGTACTACTTCGATCATTTAATCTGGACTTGCATTAAATGATCATGGCTCCCACTATTTTAATCAAATTGACAACCCACAAAGTCAATCGATAAATCCAAGATTTCCTAGTGAGATGGGATCCTTGTTCCTCACACGGCCTCGCATCCCGCTAGGGCAGGATGTACTGCACAAGGTGACACATTATCCCAAGGTAGGCGCACTGGCCAATTGCAACTTGGCAATTTCCCTTCTCAAGACAGTTCAAGCATCTTGTGCCCAGCTAGGGCTGGAACAATACAAAATCCTAACTTCTCGTGGCTGCCTCTAGAGTTCCATCATGTGGCCACCACATATGAAAAACTAGTCAAGTCCATCCTCACCGTTGTGCCCAAGGCCAACGTATTCCTTGCAAAGGCGCGTCTAGGATTTTAACTGTACTGGGGAAAACATTATCACCGCACACCTCCTAAAGATAGATGGGTGTGTCCACTAGAGTGGAAACAATGCACAATGTTGTGTCCGCAAGTGTACGGATACTCGAAGTAATAAAGAAAGTATCGAATCCACAGGGACCTATGCTGCTAAGTACCAAATAATTGATTTTTCACTATCTAGGCAATCGAAAGAGTGTAAACTAGCAAATGAAGACCAAAGCGCTAAAACAGAATTATCAGAGAGAGAAGCTGGGACTAGGGTTTCGTTCACTTTAATTTTTATGACTAGACATGAATAGAGATTTCATCAGTTTAATTTCAACATGACAAAGATGCAATTTACTTGAATAAAAGGATTATCTCACTTTCGTGCAGACAACCATGCAGGGATAAATCTTCGCTCTCGTGCAAGAGTTGTCCCAATGCTAATGATAAGTAAATCATCAACTGAGAACTCAAGGATCACTTTCGTGCATCCGAGTTCTAAGTCGATAATCTCTAGTGGAATCTCAAGGATCACTTTCGTGCATCCGAATCACGACACTAGTTTTACTCAAGGTTCTCTAATGTTCCAATCTTTGCTTTCGCACAAGATCTCCACGTTTGAAAGCTTAGACTCAATCCTAGATTTATGTTATTATCATGGCAGTTAGCTTACTAGAATCAAACAAACAAGAATTAACCTAAAAGGGGTTCCTATCATGCAATTCTAGGGTTCCAAATTCTCAAGCCATTACTTTTCAGTCAATAGCGAAAATTCTAAAACACAAATAGTAATGTAGATCTGAGGAGAGTCTAAGGACAAAACATCACATGAGTAAAATTATCATGCTAAGATTAAACAAGATGAAATAATAGAAAGATAGTTATCTAGTCATTAAAACTCAAGTGAATTACTCCCCCATGTCCCAAAAGAGGTTTAAGCTATCATAGAGGGAAGATTACAATGATTCATGATGAAGAAAATCAAAATAGAGGAGGAGTAAAAATTACGGTACGGCCGTAAAGATGTTTACGGCCGTAATCTGGGCGAACAGCGGCGGCGTTCGATTTTCTAGTGATTTCTCCTCCGTCTGATCTCTGATCACGTTGAAACTTCAGGGGTGTCTTCTTCTCCTCTATGCATAGCTTCCACTCAAATTTCACGGCCGGAGATGCCCGGAATTGGTCGCGGAGGCGGAACCCTAGGCAGCGGCGTGAACTCTGATTTCTCTCTGGCTGGTGGATCAAAATTGGGGCTTTTGGTGTGCTTGGCTTCGTCTCGTCGATGGCACCCTTTCTCCTTCTTATAGCTTCCCTTTTAAACGCCTAGATCGTTTGTAATCGTCTACGTAAAAATTGGACTTCTGAGTTGACCGGGAAAGTTGCGAGCAGCGATGAAATTACGGCTGTAATGGTTCTTACGGCAGGGCCGTAATCTTGACACCGAGCTCTCGCGTGAAATTCTTTTGGGATTACGATACCGTATTGTTCTTTACGGTAGTGCCGTATGTGAACAATCTCTCGGGTGGAAAATCGACTAGAATTACGGTGCCGTAAAGAGGATTAGGATAGTGCCGTAAGCGTCTCAAAGTCTCTGTCCAAAAATATCTATTAATTACGGCACCGTAAAGATATTTACGGCTGTGCCGTAACGTTCATCGATTCTCTTCCCGATTAAAGCTCCAAATTATGGTACCGTAAAGCAATTGTTGGGGGTGCCGTAATTTCCTCCGAAGCTCCAAATCTTCTGAAATTTGACGTATGACCTTTTTTTGATGTTGTGAGTTCGATTATGCACTTTGATTGCTTGAAATCGACTGAAAAATATGCCTTTTTGCCTGAAAATCATCAAAAATAGAAAAGAGTGTAGATTCCGTAGATATTGATAAAATATGGCATGAAAACAAGCAAAGTCTATGAATATGACACATAAATAACATTAAAATGGCATAGAAATCACGATGAATTTCGGTGTCATCAAACACATAAGGCTCAAACTTTGCTTGTCCTCAAGCAAAAACTAAGAAAATTCAAAAATTGATCATAGGCATAGACTTTCTCATGGAAAATAAATTTCTAACATACAATCACCAATGAAAATTCTTCATTAATTGCATCATAAAATTTTAAAACAGATATATCGTCTTCTAAATCTAATTCTCAAGATTGATAACTTAGTCAAATAAAACTTCACAACTTGTATAAAAGAAAGAATTTCAATCTCAAGACTTTATCCAATTTTCAGTTTAGGTTTATTATACTTTTGCTTACAGGAATAGGATATCCAAAATCTTTTTCCACTCATATTTTTCTTTTTCTTTTTGTTTTTGGATGGTATGTACCTACATAGATACATACTTTTTGTTTCTTTTTGCATCAATCACATTCTCTTATTCGATTACCACCTTTTTTTTGGTGATGAAATCGGAGTACACTGACCACATAATCAGTGTAATAGAACTCATGTCTTTTTAGTATTGGGAATCTTTACGAAAGACAGCGGAGTTAATGTGAATGGATTCCTCTCATTTCTTTTTAGACTTCAACCCATGTCGTTCGGTACCACTGTCAATTTTACACAGTGCCAAGTAGGGGAGTCTCTCACTATTTTTGTGGATTTTGGATTCTTTTTCCCAACAAATAGTAAAATAAACAAAACCTCAATTAGACTAGTCAATCAATATCAATTCAAGTATTCATACTCATATGCTGATTTTATTCAAGAAGTAGTTTCACTTTTAAATCAAATTTTCAAACAACATATCTCCCTAAAATCTTACTCCTCAACCAATGAATAATTTCAAAAGTAGATATGTATAAGAGAAAAAAATTTGACATGATAGGCCTTATTCTAGTCTCAATTTTGTATTCACTCATCAACATCAAACATCAATCAAGCCATATACAATAATCCCAAAGGTAGATCAAGGCCACAAATCAATCATCTAAATCAAAATATTATCATGTAGATGAAGTAGTGGTGGTAGACACAAAAACATGAGTCAATGATGAAACCCAAAAGGTGAACGGGAGAGGATACTTACAAAATTTTATCAACCTTTTGTGCCGAGTTTTCTTTTTCTTCTCTTCTCCATGCTTCTTTTTCAGAAATAAAAATTAATTATAATATAAAACTAAGATAAAAGTAAATAAAATGAAGTGAACTAAAGTTAGAAAGCTTGGGTTGCCTCCCAAGAAGCGCTAATTTAAAAGTCTTTAGCTTGACCCTTTAACACTCAGACTTGATCGTGGTTCATCTAAATAAAAACTCTCTTTTTCTTCAATTAGCTCTTCTTGATAATAGTGCTTAAGTCTCTGACCATTAACCTTGAATTCTCCTGTTTCTTCACTCCATACATCCACGGCTTCGTAAGGATAAGCTTTCTTTACCTGAAAAGGACCAGACCATCGAGAATTATGTTTTCTAGTAAAAAGTCTCAATCTAGAATTGAATAAAAGAACAAAGTCACCTGGTTGGAAATCTCTCCTGAAAATATGTCGATCGTGCCATCTTTTTGTCCTCTCCTTATAAATTTTTGTATTTTCATATGCAGAGAGTCTAATCTCATCCAGCTCATTCAATTGTAATTTCCGTTTTTCCCCCGCACTCTTTAAATCAAAATTCAACATCTTGATTGCCCAGTATGCATTGTGTTCAAGTTCCACAGGCAGGTGACATGATTTTCCATAAATCAATTGAAACGGAGACATACTTATTGGTGTTTTGAAAGCAGTCTGGTATGCCCACAAGGCATCATCAAGTTTGAATGCCCAATCTTTCCTTGATGTAGGACGGAAGCGTGTGACAAAACTACTAAATTAAAATTCAGTTATTTATTTTTTTTTAATTTTCAGAAAACAGCATATTCATGAAAGCAGCTAGAATTCTAGGAGTTCAGAAAATTATTATTTAGCAAATGTGGCAATGTCATAGAGGGGGTTCCAATCATTCAATATTCAAACTAAATGAACTGCATTGTAGAACTAAATTAGTTCTTTGCATGCGTATCAAAATGGAGAGTAGACTCCTACTCGAGCATATAGATTTAGTGCAACCAATATAGCTATTCAGATTGGTAAATTAACATAGCACAGAAATGTTTCAGATTTGCAAATTTTACAATGCCTGCTAGATTGAATTGTTGAACCTGGGCTTGCATCAACTAGTCCAAATGAAAGTACAAGGTGTGTGCTTCAATATCTAACCAAAGTTCAAGATACTTGTTGCACCAATTGCTTAGAGCACCTGCACAAATAACACTATTCAGATTAGTTGTGAAAATGAATGCAGAGTTAAATCATTCATCAAACGTTGCTATGTCTTGTAGCATGTTCTGGTCCATCTGGATTCGTCGCCATTGATTGGAATGATAGAAGATGTTCTGGTCTTTCAATTAGTTCCAAGGATCAGAATTTTTGTTGCGCTGATTGCTTAAAGATACCTGCAAGAAGAAGCTTATTCATATTAGAATTAGCAGAACACAAAACAGTAGACACGGGGAATTCCGGGAAACAGGGGAAATGGCGTAAGGGGCGGAAGTCGTCGGTGTTCGTCCGGTAGTGTACGACCGCCGGACCTGTTACGACTGGGGGTTCGTATGTTCATGGAGAAGAGTTGGCCGGAGTTTGGAGACAGGCGGTGGCTGGCCGGAGGAGAACCATGATGAGGAGCAGATCGAGGGCGGAATCTGGAGAAACAGGGGGAAACACGAGCGCCGAGCGGAGTTGGTCGGTGTTCGTCCGGTGGCCGACGGTCGCCGGACCTGTTACGATGGGAGGTCCCTATGACTATGACGAAGTGGTGGCCGGAGTTTGAGGTCGAATGGTGGCCGGTCGGAGGAGGGCGACGAGGAAAGGCGGAGCTGGGGCAGAAGACTAGCGAAAGCAGGGGAAATGCAAAGAAGAACAGGGCGCGTCGCCGGACGGCCGGTAGTGCACGGACGCCGAAACTGCTACTACTGGAGGTTGGTATGCTCGTGGTGACGAGGTGGTCGGAGTTTCGGGGCGGACGGTGGCCGGTCGGAGGCGGACGACGATGAAAGGCGGAAGTCGGACGGAAGGCTGGCGAGAACAGAGGATTCAAACGGAAGTTTGATTCCGGTGATCGGAGAGTCAGAAGGATGGATGCCTGTGGCTGTGGCTTCGTCTTGGGGAGGGGGAGTGGTGGCCGAAGTCTCGTGGAGATCCGGCCGATGGATCGTCGGCGGCGAACTCGGAAAATTCCAAAAATCTGGAAACTGGAACTGTGACTGAATTGATTTCTGGAGGAAGAAGAGAACGGAGGAGAGGGGAGAGAGGAGCAAGGGGCTCGGCCCTAGAAGGAGAAGGAAGAGCACATCCGATAGAAGAGGAAGATACTAGAAAACTACTTCATACGATTCAATTTCAACAACTTTTTCTCTGTTCGTAACAAGGCTGTAAACATGATACAAATAGGGTGAAGCTTGGAAACGAACGTTGCTGGGTGAACGTTGCAATTTCCTTCTTCGTCAGCAAAGAGACGTTGGAGGAGTTTCCTTGTGGGCTGAGCGAAGGTGGCTGGAGACGTTGGTGTTTCCATTCTTTGGAGCGTTGAAGTCTAGCATTGATTTGGCTGCAAGGAGATCCTAAATTGGCTGATTTGAACGTTATTGTTTGCTTTGTTTCCTTTGGCGTAGATGCATGTCACGACTGGAGTATGCAGCAACTTGTTATTTGGAAAGTGTCTTGAGCTTCACTTGAAGTATTTGATGGTAGTTCTTTCCCCATTATTGTGCTAGCATTAGGATTGAGCTTGCTAGCTTATTTGAGAGCTTCCGAGCCTTTGATTAGGGTACTCATAGGCTCCACTTGTATCTTCGAGGCCTGTGATCCCTGCCTCCATCATTCCTAGTGCTTGACACGGTCTTTTCTAAAATTCCCTTGATTTCTCTGTTTGATATCTCCACTTGTCCACTTGTTTGAGGATGATAAGGTGTTGCCACTTTATGATTCACTCCATATTTTCTAAGTAAGGCTGAAAATTTGTGTTCTATGAAATGTGAGCCTCCATCACTGATTACTACCCGCGGGGTCCCATACAGTGGAAATATGATCTTTTTGAAAAATTTAGCAACAACTCTTGAATCATTGGTTGGTGAAGCAAGAGCTTCAACCCATTTTGAAATATAGTCAACTGTTACCAGAATGTACTTGTTACCTCCTGAAGATGGGAAAGGTCTCATAAAGTCTATCCCCCAAACATCAAATATTTCAACTTCAAGAATGTTGGACAGTGGCATCTCATGTTTTCTACTAATGTTCCCCATTCTTTGACATCTATCACAATATAACACAAAGTTTCTAGCTTCTTTGAAAATGGTAGGCCAATAAAATCCTGATTGTAACACTTTATAAGCAGTCTTTTCAGTACCGGCATGACCACCATAAGAGGATCCTTGACATTGGCACAAAATATCTGTGATTTCTTCTTTAGGTACACATCTTCTAAAAATACCGTCTGTACATCTTCTAAACACATAAGGCTCATCCCAAAAATTGTGTTTTACCTCAGCCAAGAACTTCTTCCTTTTTTGGTAGTTCAAGTCAGGAGGAAAAACATTAGTGATGACTCTAGATTTCATAGTAATTTTCTTACTTATTTAGTAGTCTTTTGAACCATAATGTTACTCTTTTGCCTTGTTTTTACACCATTTATACCAAATACTTCGGAATCTACACAATCTTTGGTTTTTAATCAATTTCAGGTAAAAAGGCATTATTATCACTGGTTTTCGAGCAATATCAATGCATGAATGAGTTCTAATCATCAAGAGGAGTTTACACAACAAATTTCAAGCCAAAATACACCTTCTAGCTAAAATACGGCAGTTCCGTATTTTGCAGACGCACTTCCACGGTACCATATTTTCTGAGGTTTTTGACCAGAGAGTTTCAACAGAATTACGGCACCACCGTGGTCGTTTACACGGTGCCGTATATTTGGATGATTTTGACTAGAGAATTTCAGCGGAAATACGGAACTGCCGTGGGTGTTTACACGGTGCCATATATTTGGACAAATTTAACCAGAAGGTTTCGGCAGGAATACGGCAGTGCCGTATATTCATGCAACAATGTCACGGTACCGTATTCGCTGCCCAGATCTCATAGAAGGAAAATACGGCATTGCCGTATTCCGATTACGGTACCGTATTACAAAACCCAGAATTCTGAGTTTTCCGCCGCAAATTTAAAAATGTGATTTCTCGGAACTTAGGGCACCAATTGAAGATTCGTAAAAAGGGAAAGTTTCAGAATAAGAAGGCGAAGAGTTGCAGAGCAAAAGGAACAATTTTTATCATGGATTCACAGTGAATTTCAGAGAAGGGCAGATTCGCTAGGGCTCGTCGGTTCTCAGCCCAGAAACCATCTCCGGCCACGATTTTTGATAGAGAGCTTCGTCTGGTGAAGGAGAACACGCATCTCAAGTTCTAGAGAGTTCGGAGTTGAATCGAAAAAGAAATTGACACAACAGTGGTGACAGCGCTGTTCAAAGCATATTACGGGCTGTAATTTCATTACAGCCCTGTTTTGTAATCTTTCTTCCCTCTTTTCGATTCCTTATCACTCTGAGAACATGTTTTATTGTAATCCTTTCATCATGGTAGCTTAATCTTTTTATGGGACATGGGGGTGTAATCTATTTGTTTCTTAATGGTTAGAAAACCCCAATTTTGTCAAACTGATTTTATTATGATAATTTTACTCTTGTGATTGATTGTTCTTTAATTCTCCCTTGTGTCTTAAATATCAGCATGTTTTAGAATTTTGTGAAATCGACCGAGAGGTTGATTGTTTAAAATTCGAAACCCTAGGAATTATTGAGTTTGGAACTACCGTAAGAGATTAGGTTGTTCTTCGAATTCTGATTTTTAGAGAACTATAATGCCTTGTTGATTTTATGACTCTTGGGATTGAGCTAATGTGTAGACTTGATTTGATATTGCAAGAGATTGAGTGTCGAGTCGTTGGAAACCCTTGAGTAAAACTAGTGTTGAGACTCGGATGACGAAAGTGATCTTTGAGTTTCCACTTGAGGTGATCAACCTGGAATTCGGATGCACGAGAGTGGTCCTCGAGTTCTTAGTTGATGATTTACTTATTCTCAGCATTGAATAGATCTTGCATGAGAGTGGGGATCGGTTCTTTGTATGGTTGTCTGCGCGAGAGCGAGATAATTTATTTATGAAGTAAATTATACCTTTATCGTGATAGAATTAGATTGACAGACACGTATCTTAATCTAGCCATTAGAAATTTAAAGTAGATGAACCCCTAGTCCTAGTTTCTTCTCTAATATTCTCTCTGTGCTCTTTTCGATAGCTTGATTCACTATTTTCCGATTGCCTAGCTAGCAAGAAATTGATTATTCAGTACTTGGCAACAAGGTCTCTGTGGTTCGATAATTTTTATATTACTTTGAGTATCCGTGCACTTGCGGACACAATAATTAGCAACAAGGTAATTTACTATATCAGCACACCAGGGAGCTCTGATCTGTTCAATGGTTAAGAGCTGTTCTTCAGGGAAGGAATCATTGATCTCATTATTCTTTTTAGTGTCTACCATTATTCTTGAGAGATGATCTGCAACAAGGTTTTCTGATCCCTTTTTGTCTTTAATCTCCAAATCAAATTCTTGCAGAAGTAAAATCCATCTGAGTAATCGTGGTTTGCTGTCTTTCTTCTGCATTAAGTATTTCACAGCTGCATGGTCAGTGTACACTACCAATTTGGAGTTAATTAAGTATGACCTAAATTTATCAAAAGCAAATACTATGGCCAATAGTTCTTTCTCAGTGGTGGTGTAATTTTTCTGTGTCTCATCCAAAGTCTTGCTGGCATAGTGAATAACCTGAGGTTTCTTGTCTTTTCTCTGTCCCAAGACTGTTCCCACTGCATAATCACTGGCGTCACACATGAGTTCAAAGGGCAAGTCCCAATCTGGGGGCTGAATGATGGGTGCTGAAACCAAAGCTTTCTTTAACTTATAAAAAGCAAACAGACATTTCTCATCAAAGCAGAATTTGGCATCTTTACAAAGTAAATCAGTTAAAGGTTTAGCAAGTTTAGAGAAGTCCCTGATGAATCTCCTGTAAAACCCTGCATGTCCCAAAAAGCTCCTGATCTCCTTGACAGTGGTGGGTGGTGCTAACTTCTCAATCACTTCTATCTTGGCCTTGTCCACTTCAATCCCTCTCTCTGAAACAAGATGGCCCAAAACTATCCCCTGTCTAACCATAAAGTGACACTTTTCCCAATTCAAGACAAGGTTAGTCTCCTCGCATCTCTGTAAAACTCTGGAGAGATTAGCTAAGCAGTCATCAAAAGAGAAACCATAGATAGAGAAATCATCCATAAAAACATCCATGAAGTCTTCAATAAATTCAGAAAAAATTGCCATCATACATCTTTGAAAAGTGGCAGGTGCATTGCATAAACCAAAGGGCAATCTTCTATAAGCAAAAGTACCATAAGGACATGTAAAAGTGATTTTATCCTGATCATCAGGATGAATAGGATTCTGAAAAAATCCGGAATACCCATCAAGAAAACAAAAGTGAGAGTGTTTGGCAAGTCTCTCCACCATTTGATCAATGAAAGGTAAGGGAAAATGATCTTTCCTAGTGGCAACATTTAATTTTCTATAATCAATACACATACACCAACTAGTGACATTTCTAACAGGTATCAACTCATTATCCTTATTTTTCATTACTGTGACAACTCCCTTCTTTGGAACATAGTGTACAGGACTCACCCACTTACTATCTGAGATAGGGTAGATAATACCTGCATCTAGCAATTTTAGTACTTCCTTCTTCACCACTTCCTTCATAGACGGGTTGAGCCTTCTCTGAAAATCTACATGCGGTTTGTGCTCATCTTCCATGTGAATCCTGTGCATACAAAAAGAAGGATTAATCCCTTTTAAGTCATCAATGGAATGCCCAATTACCTTTCTTTGAATTCTTAGCTCCTTCAAGAATAGATCAGTTTCCCTGGCATCTAATTTAGCATCCACAATCACAGGGTAGGTGGAGTTAGGACCAAGAAATTCATATCTAAGATTATCAGGTAAAACTTTCAACTCAACTTTAGGGATCTTTTCACTTTCATTATTAAAAGTAGCACAATCTAAAATATCATATTTTTCATCATCGAATTAATCAAAATCATTCTCAAAACCAGAATTATCAATTTTTTTCACAAGAATTTTTCAAGGTATCAGAAAAAGAAACATCAGTAGAAGAATTATCAAACAAACAACTAACATCATAAACTGTGTCATCAATGGCATGAATAGTGCAACAAGAACTAGCATATGCAGATTTTTTAATGAATTATTCAAATCAAACTCAATCTTATCATTGCCAATTCTTAAAGCAAGTTTACCGTTCCATACATCAATAAGGGCTCCAGTAGTGGCTAAGAACGGCCTACCCAAAATAATAGGAATCTTGGCATCCTCTTCCATTTCAAGTACCACAAAATCAGCAGGTATGAAGTATTTACCAACTTGTATAGGAACATCCTCTAGAATACCACTAGATATTTTACTGATCGATTAGCGAGCTGCAAAGAAATTGTAGTCGACTTAGGAGCTCTCATGCCCAATTTCCTGCACACAGACAAAGGCATAAGACTTACACAAGCCCCTAGATCACATAAGGCTCGATCGAAAGCCATACTACCAATAAAACATGGGATAGAAAAACTACCTGGATCATTCAATTTTGGTGGTAACCTGTTTTGAATTAAAGCACTACATTCCTCAGTTAAAGCCACAGTACCATAGTTCTCTATCTTTCTTTTGTTAGATAAGATTTCTTTCAAAAATTTAGCATATATGGGCATTTGAGATAAAGCTTCAGTAAATGGTATGTTAATGTAAAGCTTTTTTAAAACATCAAGAAATTTCCCAAATTGCTTATGTAACTTTTCTTGCACTATCCTTTGGGGAAAAGGTACTGGTGGTCTATAGGGTGGAGGTAGATTAGTCTTAGAATCATCTTCTTTACATGGCACATCCCCCTTTTGGTTTACTTCCCTTTTGAGGTGTTAAACTAGGTAGGGTTTGTTCATGTTCAAAAGATTTTTCTAATTCTAATTCCTCATAATTATCATTAATAGACTCTTTCTCCTTAAGTTCTCCTAATTGTCTCCCACTTCTAGTGATAATGGCATTACAATGTTCCCCAGAGTTTAATCTAGATATTTGTTCTTCTAGAATTTTATTGTACGCCACTAAGGATTCTAATTGAGAAGCAAGATGACTAACAGTTTCTTCAAGATCCTCAAATTTTTTTGTGTTTTGAATTTGCAATGATTGAATTTGGCTAGCTGAAAGTTTCTCTAGCATGGGTTCACTAACCTCTTCAGTCAAGGGTTGCTGATCCTCATTCTCATTCTTACCATGTTGATGACAATATAACATTCCTTCATCTGGAGCCCATTGGCTATGATTCAAGGACATCTCCTCAAGCAACTTGAAAGCATCATCAAATGTTCTACTCATCAAGGCTCCCCCTGCGGCAGCATCAATAATTATACTGGTATTATAAACTAAGCCATAATAGAATGTCTGAATTAGAAACTCATTTTCGAAGCCATGGTTAGGACACTTCCGTTGTAAATCATTGAATCTCTCCCATGCCTCGCTGAGTGATTCTCCACTCTTCTGTTGAAAGTTCGTGATTTGATTCCTCAATTGGATAGTCTTGCTCGGTGGAAAATATTTCATCAGAAAAAGCTTTTGATAATTGTTCCCATGTTGTGAAGGTATTGGGTTGACGAGAATGCAACCAAGATCGTGCTTGATCCCTGAGAGAAAAAGGGAACAATCTCAGTTTTAGTGCGCCATCAGAAACTCCATGAATTTTTATGGTATCACAATATTCAAGAAAGATATATAAATGTGAATAAGGATCTTCGATTGATGATCCTCCAAACTGGTTCTACTGGATCATAGACAAGAAGGCAGGGTTAATTTCAAAGTTGGAGGCCTCAATTGCAGGTCTAGCATTGCTAAATTGTATCCTTTGAGGATTAGGGGCTGCATAGTCCCTTAGTGATCTTTGATCAGCCATTAGAAATGAATTTCCTGTGCACACTAGAGCAAACTGATCAAAAGATGTAAGTAAACAGAAAAGAATAAAAAGATAAAACATAAATGAAACCTAGTCTAGCAATAATCTCAATGTCTTCGATATCAACAAAAACTAAGGTCCCCGGCAACGGCGCCAAAAACTTATTGTGTCCGCAAGTGTACGGATACTCGAAGTAATAAAGAAAGTATTGAATCCACAGGGACCTATGCTGCTGAGTACCGAATAATTGATTTTTCACAATCTAAGCAATCGAAAGAATGCAAACTAGCAAAAGAAGACCAAAGCGCCGAAACAGAATTATTAGAGAGAGAAGCTGGGACTAGGGTTTCGTTCACTTTAATTTTTATGACTAGACATGAATAGAGATTTCATCAGTTTAATTTTATCATGACAAAGATGCAATTTACTTGAATAAAAGGATTCTCTCACTTTTGTGCAGACACCCATGCAGGGATAGATCTTCGCTCTCGCGCAAGAATCGTCCCAACGCTAATGAAAAGTAAATCATCGAACTGATAACTCAAGGATCACTTTCGTGCATCCAAGTTCTAAGTCGATAATCTCTAGTGGAATTTCAAGGATCACTTTCGTGCATTCGAATCTCGACACTAGTATTACTCAAGGTTCTCTAACGTTCCGATCTTTGCTTTCACACAAGATCTCCACGTTTGAAAGCTTAGACTCAATCCTAGATTTATATTATCATCATGGCAGTTAGCTTTCTAAAATTGAACAAACAAGAACTAACCTAAAAAGGGTTCCTATCATGCAATTCTAGGATTACAAATTCTCAAGCAATTACTTTTCAGTCAATAGCGAAAATTCTAAAACATAAATAATAATATAGATCTAAGGATAGTCTAGGAACAAAACATCACATGAGTAAAATCATCATGCTAAGATTAAACAAGATGAAATAAGAAAAGATAATCATCTAGTCATTAAAACTGAAGTGAATTACTCCCCCATGTCCCAAAGAGTTTCTAAGCTTGCATGGAAGGAAGATTACAATAATTCATGTTGAAGGAAATCGAAAATAGAGAAGAAGGAAAAATTACGGTACGGCCGTAAAGCAGTTTACGGCCGTAATCTGGGCGCAACAGCGGCGGCGTTCTGATTTGTGTTGATTTCTCCTCTGTCGGATCTCCAATCACGCTGAAACTTCTGGGACACCTTCTCCTCCTCTATGCATAGCTTCCACTCAAATTTCACGGTCGGAGATGCGCTAGAGGCTTCCCGGCAGCGAACCCTAAGGCGGACATGTGAAACTCACTTTCTCCTTCTCTAGTCGATGAAAATTAGGGTTTTTTGTCTCCTTCTCATCATCTCGTCAATGGCTCCCTTTCTCCTTCTTACAGATTTGAATATAAGGGCCTGGATCATCCGCAATCAACCGCGCAAAAATTGGGCTTCGGAGTTGACCGAGAAAGTCGCGAGCAGCATCACAATTACGGCCGTAATGAATCTTACGGTGGTGCCGTAAACTGGACAGGGGTGAAATTCTTCTGGAATTACGGTACCATATTGTTCTTTACGGTAGTGCCGTAATGTGAACAATCTTTCGGGTTGAAAATCGACTCCAATTACGGTGCCGTAAAGATGATTACGGTAGCGCCGTATGCGTCTCAAAGTTTCTGTCCAAAAACCCCCGTTCATTATGGCACCATAAAGATATTTACGGTAGTGCCGTAACGTTCATCGATTCTCTGCCCGATAAACCTCCAAATTACGGTACCGTAAAGGATATATTGGGGGTGCCGTAATTTTCTCTGAATCTCCAAATCTTCTGAAAATTGACGTGTGATCTTCTTTTGATGTTGTGAATTTAATTATGCACTTGGATTGCTCGAAATCGACTGAAAAACATGCCTTTCTTCCTAAAAATCATTAGAAATAGAAAAGAGTGTAGATTTTGAAAATATTGATAAAAAGGGCATAAAAATAAGCAAAGTCTATGAATATGACACAAAACCATCAACAAAATGGCATAGAAATTACGATAAATTTCGGTGTCATCACGCCCACTCAATATTTGATTAAAGCTCTCCATCAAATCCCTTAAATCAAGGAATCAAGTTTTGTTCACACCATGGAAGGAAGGAGTCAATGCCAACTCAAGGAAACTTGCCACCTCTTGAAGCTACTCATGGGAAGAATTCAAATGCAAATTCGTCCATGGCATAGATGGAAGCATTGTCACCTTTTCATGGCGCCCAAGCAAAGAAGAATGCGCCAAGGCCACTAAAAGTTTTCCATATTCATCCAAGCCAAAGAGGAAGTAATCCAACCACCAACCAAGGATGGAAAGAGAATCAAAGCCTCACCAAATAAGGAAGCCTTGTCACCCAAGCCGCCCAAGCAAGCAAAGCATTATTCGGCCAAGCAAAGGAATAATTCAAAATTCTCATCACACAAGGAAAGATTGCAAGCGCCAACTCCTTGTCATTGAAGGCCTCAAATTCCTTTCTTATTTTGCTCTTTTGTAAATGATGTAGGACGGAAGCGTGTGACAATGCTACTAATTAAGAACATAAAATTTTACTAATTAAAATACTACTAATTAAAAAATCAATTTATTTATTCATCAAAACTTCATAAAGCAACCAGAATTCCAGGACTATAGAAATAATAAGTTAAGAAAAGTAGCCCTATCAAATAATGGGTTCCAATTATCCAATATTCAAACTAAATGAACCACATTGTAGAACTAAATTAGTTCTTATGAATCAATCAAAATTTGGGATTCCGGATCTTTCATGCGAGTAAGATATCTTCTATTCCGAGAGGTAGAAAAAGATGCATTCATCTTGACCATGTCGACTTTGGAAATTTGTGCTTTGCCGAAGACTTAAATACCTGCAAACAAAAAAAGCTAACCGATCAAATAGTTGCAGAATTTGTGCAGAATCGTATCATTATTCAAAAGTTGCATGGTATCCTCGGTTGATCTGTGGAATCTGGATTCAGTCCAACTGGTCCATATGATAGAACAAGACTTGATCTTTCTAATTTTGCCAAAGTTCAAGTATTTTGTTCCAATGATTGCTTACAGTACCTGCGAGAACAAGCTTAATCAGATTATTATTAAGAACGGCAAAAACTTGCAACAGAAAAGAAGAAGAGGGAATCCGGAAGCAGCAGGCGAAAGCATGAGCCGATCAACGACGGCAGGGCATGAGAAGTTCGAGGACGGCATTGGAGACAAGGGAACGACGAGAGGGTGTTGACGGCGTCGGAGCACCGACGAGAAATGATGGGGCGACGGGCAGGATCGTGCTGCTGCCACAAATGGCTGACGAGTCTGGGTTCAAGGAATCTGGATTCCTTGATTTCGTTCTTCGTCTGGAGAAAGGGAGATGATGCAGACTATGTTGCTAGTGGTTTGGAATGCGACCAAGAGGTTGTAAGCGGTGCTGGAGCGCTGAGTGAAGTTGTCGGAGAAACGGAAGCAGGGAATTTCCCGAAAATAGGGTATTTGACGAGGAACAAGGGAAGCGGTGCTAGTGGAGCAGGGGTCGTCGCCATTCGTCGGTTGATGAACGAACGCCAAACCTGCTAAAACTGGAGGTTGCTGTGGTGATGGCGAAAAGGTGGCCGGAGTTTCGGGTCGTGCGGTGGCCGGTCGGAGGCGGACGACGATGAAAGGCGGAAGTGGGACGGAAGGCTGGCGAGAATAGAGGATTCGAACGGAAGTTCGATTCCAATGATCGGAGAGTAGGATGGATGGATGGCAGTGGCTGTGGCTTCGTCTTGGGGAGGGGGAGTGGTGGCCGAAGTCTCGTGGAGATCCGGCCGGTGGATCGTCTGCGGCGAACTCAGAAAATTCTGAAAATCTGGAACTATTGCATCTGGAAGATTGAACTTGTGAGGAAGAAGAGAATGGAGGAGAGGGGAAGAGAGGAGGAAGGGGCTCGGCCCTAGATGGAGAAGGAGGAACACATCCGATAGAAGAGGAAGATACTAGAAAACTACTTCATACGATTCAATTTCAAAACTCTTCTCTGTTACAATGGTTTATGCCAGAGATACATATAAGCAGAGGTTTGGAGACGTTGTAGGTGAGAGTTAAAGAAACGTTGTAGCTTCCTTCTTTGATTGCAGTAGATAGACATTGGAGAAGTTTCCATTGTTGGCTATGAGCTTTACAAGGTTCCAGCGTTGAAGATGAACATTGTGAAAAAGGGACGTTGGTATTTCCTTTGTTGGCTGGCTACTGCGTGAAGCTTGGCGTTGACTTGGCCTCGATTAGTTCATTTGGAGCAGGCGCATCTTGATGTGGCTGGAATGGCATATATGCAGCATCTTCATATGAACGTTAGATTGATGAGATCCCTTGATTAGCTTGATTTGAAGCTATTGGCTGATTTGCAACATCTTCTTATTTGGTAAATGAGCTTGGTTGAATATCTCTTGGAGTGCTTGAGGTAGTTCTTTTCCCATTATTGTGCTAGCTTTAGGGGTTGAGCTTGCTAGCTTATTTGTGACCCTCCAGGTCTTTGACTAGGGTACTCGTAGACTCCACTTGTAGCTTCTTGGCCTGTGATCCCTGCCTCCATCAGTTCTCCCCGGGTGAAAAAAATTGTTCCCCGAAGAATTGTCCTTGCGTAGGTGGAGGAGTTCAATAATCAATGTCCATAGTCCAAGCTGCAAGTAAGGGACACCTGTAGAAAATTCCCTTTCTCGGCCATACTCATTAGTAAGTTTGTCATAGAAAATCATAGGACTTATAAAAGAACAAGGAATGATGAAATCAATATACTCAATTTCAATAAAAGCACAGTGCAAAGCATGTTTGTGTTCATTATGTTTTGTTGATACTAATGGTGGCTTAAGGGTGTGGGTTAAAGGACCTAAAAGACAAGATTCAAGGATCATAGTGTCCTGAGAGAAATTTTCTAAGCTTATGGGTGTTCCTAAGGGTTGACATTTAGGGTTCAAGTCAAGCTCAAAAGGCTCTAACATAGGTTCAAAATATGGTTCAAGAGGACCTATGGGTTTGGGTTCAGTTTTAGGTTCTCTAATAGTAGTGCAAATTTGGGTTTGGGAACCTGTGTGTATGGGCCCTAACATTGAAGGTAATTGAGAAGGTTCTACTTCACTTTTAACTTGAGACAAGTCTACAACAGTCTCTATGGGCAACTTAGGGGTAGTTTGACTCTCAGACAAGTCAACTATGAGTTCCTTAGCTGGAATGCTAGACTCATCTTGAGGACCTGTGGGTATGGGCCCTAAAATTGAAGGTTGAGGTATGGGTTCTACCTCATGGTTTGCCTATTGAGTTTCACATGTGTTACCTGAGCTTGTTTTTGTTCCCATGGTAGATTCTAAGGTTGGTATATTCTCTTGAGAGTTTGAGGGAGTAGGTACCTTAGAGGTTTTAGGTTTGGACCTCTTGATCTTAATCTTTGGGTTTTGGCATCTTAAGACATATGAATCATCTTGCCTTTGGTAATACCCATTGACATCATATAACCAAAGTGCTCCTAGGTGGACATGGTATGTACCTTCTAAGGGTAAGACATAACACCAAACTTCTAGTAGAAGGGTACCTAACAAAATAGGAACTAAGCACATATGGTTCACTAAGGTTTTGGTTCCATCATCCCTACTAATGGTGTAAGGGTCTGGGTTAGGCTCAGTCGTAAGGCCAAATCTATCAATGGCACTAGGGGTTATAAAGTTGAAGCCTATGGATTCATCTATGGCTACCTTACACATCTTATCCTTCATTTTAATGTAGGTATGGAAAAAATCATTCCTAAGGGTGATCCTATATGTTGGGAGTCTCTCTAGGTATTGGCTGTGGTTTTCCTCTTGAGTTTCACATGTCACCTCTGGACTTGTTTTAGTCTCTAATGTAGACTCTGAGGTTTGAGCAAGTTTTCGTTGGAGTGGTTGGCTTTGTGTTCTAGGTTGGTCAAGTCCTTTCCTATATGTTGCCTTAATATGTTGTTCTACCAAACTAGCTATTTGGAAAGCTTCTTCTATTGTGTGTATGGGGTAGTAGGTGAGACCTCTCTTAATCTCAAAGTTAAGACCATCTATAAACCGGTTACGCACAACCCAAGGATGTTCTCTAGCTCTACTCCTATGGTTGAGGGTCTTAAACTTTAGAATGTATTCAGCTACAGTCATGTTCTTTTGTGTAAGAAATCTTTCAGGGAGAGAGGAAGGATCATATTTTTCTCTGAGTTTATGAAGCATGTCATCCCATCTCTCAATGGGTAGCATATTGTCTCTTTCCAAGGTTTGTTCAACAGTGGTCCAGTAATATCTAGTAGATTCTTGTAAAAGTAACTTGGTGAACCTAACTTTGCAATGTTCAGGCATGGCAGTAAAACAGAAATAATGCTCAAGTTTTGTTGACCAGTCATTAAAATCCATAGGGTTAAGAGACCCGCTAAAGGTAGGGGGTTGGAGTCTAGTGGCCATGGAATATTTGAAAACACAATATAATCCTTTGAAAATAGAGCTCCCTAAGATGGTTGAAATGATTTCGGCTAGTATGAAAAGATAAATCTGAGATAAAACAAACTAGCATGCAAAAGCAATAAAGATGAAAACACATAATAAGTTTTCTTTTCTTTTTTTTTTCTTTTTTTTTTCCATGCAAACAAACTGCAACTAGCAAATAGTGTGCAAACAACTAAGCATGAATCACAAAGCAAAAACTAGGACAAATTTTTTTTTTTTAAGGAAATAAACAGCAATTACTTAACTAACATGCAAACTAAATACAAGAAACATGAAAGCATGTAATTTTTTTTTAATGCAATGAGCAAAGCAAAGATCGGGTGGGCAGACAAGAGTTGCCCACAAACCTGCTCTGATACCAAACTGATGTAGGATGGAAGCGTGTGACAATGCTACTAATTAAGAACATGAAATTTTACTAATTAAAATACTACTAATTAAAAAAATCAATTTATTTATTCATCAAAACTTCATAAAGCAACCAGAATTCCAGGACTGTAGAAATAATAAGTTAAGAAAAGTAGCCCTGTCAAATAATTGGTTCCAATTATCCAATATTCAAACTAAATCAACCACATTGTAGAACTAAATTAGTTCTTATGAATCAATCAAAATTTGGGATTCCGGATCTTTCATGCGAGTAAGATATCTTCTATTCCGAGAGGTAGAAAAAGATGCATTCATCTTGACCATGTCGAGTTTGGAAATTTGTGCTCTGCCGAAGACTTAAATACCTGCAAATAAAAAAAGCTAACCGATCAAATAGTTGCAGAATTTGTGCAGAATCGTATCATTATTCAAAAGTTGCATGGTATCCTCGGTTGATCTGTGGAATCTGGATTCAGTCCAACTGGTCCATATGATAGAACAAGACTTGATCTGAAAGAACCCCTTTCTAGAGGGGGGGCGAAACCCAGCATGGCGCATTATAAACATTTAGGCAGCGGATTAGGGTTTCATGGATCGGCTTCATGTGATATGATCAACCATAAAAATTCGATTGCATAGAAGAGATAAAACTCATACCATAGCCATTTCAAGATGGCGTCTAGGAAGCAAAGATCAAAGCAGATCTTCTCCAGAGGTGACGCACACAGTTGATGTCGCCTACTCCTCTTTGCGATTCTTGTGCTAGCAAGATCCAAAGAAGTCTTTGATCGAAATGGAAAGGGAAGGAGATCTTTTCTCTTTGCCGAATTCTCCTCAAGCTCCAAGGCGCCGTCACCCAAAAGAACGAGAGGAATATGCGTTCAAGAGGCGAGAATAGAGAACCCTCTCTATTCGAACGTGAGAGTCATGGTTGCTAAAAATAGCACCACTCACCGCTCAACATGTTCACGCTAAGTGAACTTGTCGCCTAGTCTTGAACCATTTTGGTTCAATTTAATTTTGGTTCAATAACCAAATAAACCAATCGACATGGCCTAGATCACATTAAAACCCTAAGGTTCCAGATCTAACCGTTGATCTCTTTGATGCTCCTGATCTGACCGATCTAGCATCCATTCTCTCGATCGAAGCTTACCGATCTCAAGCCCTAATCAATCAAACATGATCAGACTAGATCTCACTTACAATCAGAGATTAAATCCCTTTAAACTGAACCTGAACAATTCAGTCCAGACGATCTGACTTAAGTAAGCCATATCATCAATTGTGCGACCCTGAGGGTTTCCTTAAAACGTCGGTAACGATAATTCACATTATCACGATCAGTGAGGGGTATCTAGCAACACATCACTGTCTCCCGATATCAAGGAAAGAGTCTTCCAAGACTACACCCAAAAACAGCACAAGTGTGAATCAATTCACAAGGCATGCATATTTCCTTTACCACTGGATGTTCTTATTGGACAAGCCTGTCAAGCTCGTAACTCCAATATGATGAGCATGATTAGAACAGATGAACACTGTCACCTGGGTATGGCCATACACTTTCTCAATCATCTCATCCAGGGGGCCCCTTTAGAACATCACACTCCTTCAACAAGGAGACGGCAATCCTATGTCTATCACTAGTGCTCTAACCTGACTCAAGCTCACCATCCAAGATAGTCTATAATCATTATGTTTCAAATGATATTGAACCATCTCAAAACAATGACAATCATCATTTAGAAAACACAAGTGATCTCAAGTCAGAGGAAATGTGCCACTTGTCTTAATCAAGGAACATTCACATTGTGACAAACAATTGAACATCCTAGTAGGGTCTGTCCAGTACATCCAATGTACCCATGAGTCTACATCTTATTCCATGCTCGAAGCATCCTATAAGATTAGAACACATATTAGTCTTAACCATATCAAGGCTGTCTCATGTTCACCAAGATACATCGACTAAGGACATAATAGCATGTCAGCCCAGCTGAACAGCTTTGAGACATTATTCAGAAGAACATATATTGCAGCAGACAATGTAAACAACCGAATAATAACCATGCCTTTATAAACATAACAGTTTATTACATGATACAGATACATTCCCACAGGCCTCAAACATTAGCCTTAAGGGCATACCCCAACATGATCTTTCTAATCGTGCCAAATTTCAAGTATTTTGTTCCAATGATTGCTTACAGTACCTGCGAGAACAAGCTTAATCAGATTATTATTAAGAACAGAAAAAACTTGCAACAGAAAAGAAGAAGAGGGAATCCGGAAGCAGTAGGCGAAAGCATGCGCCGATCAACGACGGCAGGACGTGAGAAGTTACGGGACGGCGTTGGAGACAAGGGAAGGACGAGAGGGTGTTGACGGCGTCGGAGCACCGACGAGAAATGATGGGGCGACGGGCAGGATCGTGCTGCTGCCTCAAATGGCTGACGAGTCTAGGTTCAAGGAATCCGGATTCCTTGATTTCGTTCTTCGTCTAGAGAAAGGGAGATGATGCAGACTGTGTTGCTAGTGGTTTGGAACGCGACCAAGAGGTTGTAAGCGGTGCTGGAGCACTGAGTGAAGTCGTCGGCGAAACGGAAGCAGGGAATTTCCCGAAAATAGGGTATTTGACGAGGAATAGGGGAAGCGGTGCTAGTGGAGCAGGGGTCATCGCTGTTCGTCGGTTGATGAACGAACGCCAAACCTGCTACAACTGGAGGTTGTTGTGGTGATGGCGAAGAGGTGGCCGGAGTTTCGGGTCGTGCAGTGGCCAGTCGGAGGCGGACGACGATGAAAGGTAGAAGTGGGACGGAAGGCTGGCGAGAACAGAGGATTCGAATGGAAGTTCGATTCCGGTGATCGGAGAGTTGGATGGATGGATGCCAGTGGTTGTGGCTTCATCTTTGGGTGGGGGAGTGGTGGCCGAAGTCTCGTGGAGATCCGGCCGGTGGATCATCGGCGGCAAACTCAGAAAATTCCAAAAATCTGGAACTATTGCGGCTGGAAGATTGAACTTGTGAGGAAGAAGAGAATGGAGGAGAGGGGAAGAGAGGAGGAAGGGGCTCGGCCCTAGAAGGAGAAGGAGGAGCACATCCGATAGAAGAGGAAGATACTAGAAAACTACTTCATACGATTCAATTTCAAAACTCTTCTCTGTTACAATGGTTTATGCCAGAGATACATATAAGCAGAGGTTTGGAGACGTTGTAGGCGAGAGTTAAAGAAACGTTGTAGCTTCCTTCTTTGTTTGCAGTAGATAGACATTGGAGAAGTTTCCATTGTTGGCTACGAGCATTGCAAGGTTCCAGCGTTGAAGATGAACATTGTGAAAAAGGGACGTTGGTATTTCCTTTGTTGGCTAGCTACTGCGTGAAGCTTGGCATTGACTTGGCCTCGATTAGTTCATTTGGAGCAGGCGCATCTTGATGTGGCTGGAATGGTATATATACAGCATCTTCATATGAATGTTAGATTGATGAGATCCCTTGATTGGCTTGATTTGAAGCTATTGGCTGATTTGCAACATCTTCTTATTTGGTAAATGAGCTTGGTTGAATATCTCTTGGTGTGCTTGAGGTAGTTCTTTTCCCATTATTGTGCTAGCTTTAGGGGTTGAGCTTGCTAGCTTATTTGTGACCCTCCAGGTCTTTGACTAGGGTACTCGTAGACTCCACTTGTAGCTTCTTGGCCTGTGATCCCTGCCTCCATCAGTAAATGTTGAGCAAATGTCTACAAAACATGTAAACACATGTAAGGGGATTAGCTTTTGAATAATGAAAAAATGTTGACTAGTTTCCTAGGAAACCTTGGGTGCTTGTGTCGCCCCCTTCCCTATCCCCTTCTCCTCTAACGTGCTTGTGTCACCTATCTCCACTTCCTTCCCAAGGGCCAAGGTTCCCTTCGCTAACCTCTTATTCAAAGATCTTCCATTGATGGGAGCAGAGACCACATGCCACGAAGATATAAGTGCAGCCTAAGGTTACTGTAGGCGAAGGCTCGGAGTTTCGCGAATAAGCTAGCAAGCTCAATCAATAAAGCTAGCTCAATAATTAACCACTTCATAAGAGGCCCAAGACAAGCCCACTTATCAGGAATAAATTACTACAATGTGATCAGCCAGCCAATTGGATTTCATCAAGCCACAAATCAAGATGCAGCTACCACCAACGTTTACAGCCAACGTTCACTTTCAACCAAGGAAGCTTCAACGTTTACATCTCACCTCATATGGAAGTCTCAACATCTCTCCCTGCCGAGCAAAGAAGGAAGTATCAACGGCTCTCTTGCCAACAACGTTTCGCCAGGAAATGTCACCCTATATGTATCTCGCAGGAATTTGTAATCGGCAGAATTTTTTAATCAATGAAATAGTTTCTTGTGTCACCATGACATCGGATGTCTCCTCCTTCCTCCTCTAAGGTGCTTGTGTCAGCTAGCTTCCCCTCTCCTCCTTCTAGGGCCATGCCCCTCCCACTTCCCTTCTTCTCTTAAGCTCTTCCTCCTCCCAAAACCAATCTTTCCAGCCACGCGTGTTCTAAGGATTTTTGAGAATTTTGCGAGTTCGCCGCCGACGATCCACCAGCCGGATCTCCACGAGACTTCGGCCACCACTCCTCCTTCCCTTGACGAAGCTTTAGCCACCGGGATCTGCCCATCCACCTCATCGATGGCCGGGATCGAAACTCCAACGCCATCCCCTGTTTCTGCCATGCTGACGCCCTAGATCCGCCTTCTGACGCCGTCCTCCTCCGACCAGCCACCGCCCGCCTTCAAACTCCGGCCACGACCTCACTTCCATCACATGAGCCTCCAGTCATAACAGGTTCGGCGATCGTGCACCACCGGATGACCGCCGACGAACCCTGCCCATCCGCCCGACTTCCCCTGTTCTCGCCAGCCTTCCGCTCTATCTTCGCCCTTCAATGTCTGCCACCTCCGACCGACCAACGTCCTCCCCGAGCCTCTGGCCACAGCTCTGGCGCCATCACATGAACTCCCAGTTGTAGCAGTTTCGACGTCCGTGCACCACCGGATGAACGCCAACGATCCCTACTTAACTCTCGCGACGTCCCCTGTTTCCCAGTTTGCCTATTTCTGTTTGCTGTTAATTCTAATATGACTAGGCTTTTTCTTGCAGGTATCTTAAGCAATCGGCGCAACGAAAACCTTGAACTTTGATGCCATTACGAAGAACTCATCTTGATCTATCATTTGGATAACTTGGCTCAATCCAACAACGCATGGATCATCCTGGGAGACATGGTTTTTAACATGCTCGGAGAAGTCTTCAGCTCTGATCCTTGTATCCAATAACAAGATCTGAACCTTCTCTATCATTCGGATCAGTTGGGTTGAATTAAGATTGAAAAATAAACCTACGAGATGGTGCAACTTTTGATGAATGATATATTTCTGCACCAGTTTTATTCTTTAATCTGAATAGCTGTTTTGCCTTTGATGTTCTTATTACTTGACATATCTTCAATCTGCAATTCTTATACGATTTAAAAGAACAAGTTTTGGTCTACATCTTGGTTTAATTGGTTTGAATTTTTGATTTATGGATTTTCCTGCAACATATGTCTACTTTTTGTAAATGATTAAAGTTGCCCAGGAATTCTAATAGCTATTTTCTCGCTGCATTCTGAATTTTGACTTTTTTAAAAAAATCCCAAAAATAAATAATTGAATTTGCATCAGTAGTTTTACTCCACGCTTCCCTCCTACATCAGTTTTGGTATCAAAGCAAGTTCGTGGGCAACTCTTGTCTGCCCACACGATCCTTTGCTTTGCTCTTTGCTGAAAAAAAAAAAATGCTATCATGTTTCATTGTATTTAGTTTGCATGCTTGTTAAGCTATTTTCCATTTATTTGAAAAAAAAAATATTATTACATGCTTTCATGTTTAGTTGTTCTTATTATTTAGTTTGCATTATTTGTTAGAAAAAAAAATCTTGCTTACACCCTAGTTGCACCCCAAACTTCTCATAACACATCATGGTGCGTCACTTTTATCGAAGAGACTTAATTGCTAAAAGAGAACTCATAATTGATAGGGGTTATAAGATAATCACTCATAGACCTAGTTGCTTCACAACTTACACCTTGTGCAATGGCCATCATAGTAAAACTGTTATTGATCATTTTGTGAAGTTTAATGTTATATCTATTGATGCCCTTGAAAGATTTGACCTCACCATAGAAAAGCATGTTAATCCTTACATGATAACTTGGGATGATTTGACTATATTTGTTGTTGACTTTCAATGCTTAGTTCCCATCATGTTAGATAATATGAAAATTAAAATTTGGTGTGATGTGATGAGTTTAGAGGGCTTTGATATCTTATTAGGGAAACAATTTATGCATGATTTTCAAGGATATTATTTTACAAAACCTTGGTGTTATAGTTTTATTTATAAAGGTTTGGAACACTTTGTTTACCCTAAAGATGAAAAGTCAACATACGTTAAGAAAATGCAAAAAGATATTAAAGAGATTTTAGAAAGACTTCCAACATATAGGATCAATCTTAGGGATGACTTTTTTCACACTTACATAGACTTTGGAAACAAGAAATGTAAGGTTGCCATAAATGAAACCATAGGGTTCAATTTCATAACTCCTAGTGCCATTGATAGGTTTGTGAAAGTCCCCTAACTAAGGGGGCGAAACCCTATAGGAGGCGCATATGAAAAACTTTGATGCAGCGGAAGGGGTTTCAAGGATCTATGCATATAATATGTTCAACTTTAAATTCCAAAACGATTCTCACCATTGCCATCGCTTAGATGGTGTCTTGGAAGGAAAGGCGCAAGTGCTCCTTCTCCAAAGGTGACGCACACAATTGGTGTCGCCTACTCTTCCTTGGTGCTCCTTGTGCTAGCAAGGTTCCAAGAAGCCGTTGTCGAATGGAAGGGGAGAGATCTCCTTTGCTTGGCGATTGCTTCCTTCTCCTTTCGTCAATCTCTTCACCACACGAGAGTGCGAGTGCTGAATGCCCAAGTTGGCGACGAGAGTGAGGAGAAACGAGAGATGAGGACGCCTTAGGCGTGAACGTGAGTAGTGGTCACGTATGTGATCATGCTTTCTAAAAATAGAAAGCCACTCACTCACTTGCGATCATGAGTTTACCCCATGCGCAAACTCCTCTCAATTTGAACCACACGCTCACTCAATGAGCTGGTTCAATTTGGTTTGGTTTAATAACCAAATAAAACAAGCAATCAGTCCAGACCACAATAAACCCTAAGGCTCTTGATCTGACCGTCGATCTCTTGATGCTCCTGATCTCACTGATCTAGCATCCAATCTCTCGATCGAAGCTTACCGATCTCAAGCCCTAATCAATCAAACATGATCAGACCAGATCTCACTTACAATCAGAGATTAAATCCCTTTAAACTGAACCCAAATAATTCAGTCCACACGATCTGACTTAAGTAAGCCATATCATCAAATTGTGCGACCCTGAGGGTTTCCTTTAAATGTCGGTAACGATAACTCACGTTATCACGATTAGTGAGGGGTATCTAGCAACACATCACTGTCTCCCGATATAAAGAAAAGAGTCTTCCAAGACTACACCCAAACCACAGCACAAGTGTGAATCCACATCACTAGGCATACATGTTTCCTTTGCCACTGGATGTTCTTATTGGACAAGCGTGTCAAGCTTGTAGCTCCAATATGATGAGCATGATTAGATCAGATGAACATAGTCACCTGGGTATGGCCATACACTTTCTCAATCATCTCATCCAGGGGGCCCCTTTAGAACATCACACTCCTTAAACAAGGAGACGGCAATCCTTTGTCTATCACTAGTGCCCTAACCTGACTCAAGCTCACCATCCAAGATAGTCTATAATCATTATGTTTCAAATGATATTGAACTAACTCAAAACAATGACAATCATCATTTAGAAACACAAGTGATCTCAAGTCAGAGGAAATGTGCCACTTGTCATATTCAAGGATTATTCACATTGTGACAAACAATTGAATATCCTAGTAGGGTCTGTCCAGTACATCCAATGTACCCATGAGTCTACATCTTATTCCATGCTCGAAGCATCCTATAAGATTAGAACACATATTAGTCTTAACCATATCAAGGCTGTCTCATGTTCACCAAGATATCTCGACTAAGGACATTATAGCATGTTAGCCCAGCTAAACAGCTTTGAGACATTATTCAGAAGTACAATTATTGCAGCAGACAATATAACAACCTGAATAACAACCATGCCTTTAATAAACATAAGAGTTTATTACATGATACTGATACAATCCCAAGGCCTCAAACATTAGCCTTAAGGGCATACCCCAACAATCTCCCACTTGCACTTAATCTAATGGTTGAGAAATCTCAAACCCATATTATTACAGTGCTTCTCATGCTTCTGCTGCGCCAGAGGCTTAGTAAGTGGGTCTGCCAGATTGTCATCTGTATGAACCTTGCAGACTTTGATCTCGCCACGATCTATGATCTCCCTGATCAAGTGAAACCGTCTCTGTATGTGCTTGGACTTCTGGTGCGACCGTGGTTCCTTTGCTTGTGCGATTGCTCCAGTGTTATCACAGAAGATAACCAAAGGATCTGCACTCGAAGGAACAACACCAAGTTCTCTCACGAACTTACGAATCCACACTGCCTCCTTGGATGCTTCCGAGGCTGCAACATACTCGGCTTCTGTTGTGGAATCAGCAACAGTTGACTGTTTGAAACTCTTCCACACCACTGCTCCACCATTCAAGCTAAAAACATAGCCTGATTGCGATCGGAAATCATCCTGGTCTGACTGGAATGAAGCGTCAGTATATCCTTCAATACTGAGTTCTTCCTGACCACCATATATCAAGAACATATCTTTGGTCCTCCGCAGATATTTTAAGATGTTCTTGACTGCAATCCAGTGCGCCATACCTGGATTACTTTGGAACCGACTGGTCACGCTTAACCCGTAAGCAACGTCTGGGCGAGTACACAACATCGCATACATAATGGATCCAATAGCCGAAGCATAAGGTGTATTGTCCATTTCATCTTTCTCAGTCTGTGTTTGTGGACACTGACTCTTCGAAAGATTCAGACCATGTCTGACTGGAAGATATCCTCTTTTAGAATTCTCTAAATGAAATCTCTCCAGGACTTTATCGATGTAAGTACTCTGGCACAGCCCGAGAAGCCTCTTAGATCTATCCCTGTAGATCTTCACACCTAATACATAGGCTGCTTCTCCTAGATCTTTCATCTGGAAACATTTCCTTAACCATGCCTTCACAGCATGCATTTCAGGAATGTCATTTCCAATGATCAAGATATCATCGACGTAGAGGACTAAGAAAGTAATTACGCTCCCACTAAACCTCTTATATACACACGGGTCATCCTCGTTCTTGATGAAACCAAATTCAGAGATTGATTCATCAAAACGAATATTCCAGCTTCTCGATGCTTGTTTAAGTCCATAAATAGACTTCTTTAACTTGCATATCTTATGACGATCTGATGGATTAGTGAAACCTTCTGGTTGTGTCATATACACATCCTCATCCAGATTTCCATTAAGGAAAGCTGTCTTCACATCCATTTGCCAAATCTCATAATCATAATATGCAGCTATCGCGAAAAGAATCCGAATAGACTTAAACATAGCTACAGGTGAGAAAGTTTCATCATAATCTATCCCGTAGATTTGTTTGAAACCTTTCACAACTAGCCTGCCTTTATAGGTAACCACGTTACCATCCATGTCAATCTTCTTCTTGAAGATCCATTTACAGCCTATAGGGATAACTCCCGGAGGCGGATCAACCAAATCCCAGACTTGGTTATCTGACATGGAGTCCATCTCGGCGCGCATAGCTTCAAGCCATCTCGCTGATTCCGGTCCACTGACCGCATCCGCATAAGTGAGGGGTTCATCATTATCAATGATGTAGACTCCGTCATAGCGCTCAGGCTGTCGACGGATCCTTCCCGATCTTCGCGGTTCCCGTGATATCTGAGCCTCAGGTTGTTCAATAACCTGTTCTACCAGCTCAGGCTCATCCAACTGTGCTTGACTACTTTGTCCTTCCTCTGGATTCTCATCCAGTTTTATTTCTCTCCCACTGGCCTCTTGCAGAAGAAACTCCTTCTCAAGAAATATGGCCGTCCGAGCAACAAATACCTTGTTCTCTTTGGGATCATAGAAATAATAACCCTTAGTTTCCTTAGGGTAACCGACAAAGATACATTTCTCAGATCTGCTCTCTAGTTTCCCAGAGGCGAGTTTTTTGACATAAGCCTCGCAGCCCCAGATCCTGATAAATGTCAAGCTCGGCTGTTTCCCATACCATAACTCATATGGCGTCTTTGAAACGGCCTTGGATGGCACTCGGTTTAGTACCTTTGCAGCTGTTTCCAGTGCAAATCCCCAAAAGGAATATGGAAGAGTAGCCTGACTCATCATAGAACGAACCATATCAAGTAGGGTTCTATTTCTCCTCTCGGACACACCATTCCATTGCGGTGTTCCTGGCGGAGTGAGCTGTGAGATAATCCCACACTCCTTTAGATTGTCAGTAAACTCTCGACTTAGGTATTCACCACCTCGATCAGAATGAAGTGCCTTGATACTTCGGCCTAGCTGATTCTGTACTTCATTCTTGAACTCTTTGAACTTGTCAAAAGATTCACTTTTATGTCTCATGAGATAGACATACCATACCTACTGAAATCATCAGTAAAGGTAATGAAGTACTGATAGCCACCTCTGGCATGTTTACTAAAAGGCCCACACACATCACTGTGTATAAGGTCAAGTAAACCTGAAGCCCTTTGACCTTTGTTAGAAAAAGGTGACTTCGTCATTTTACCCATTAAACAAGTCTTGCATGTATCAATCTCCTCATAGGAGAATGATCCCAGCAGTCCATGATCATGCAACCGCTTAATGCGCTTCTTGTTAATATGGCCTAAACGACTATGCCATAGCAAGGTGCTGTCATCAGCATTCTTGGCTTTCTTAATATCAATTGCGTGTATAGAACATTCCATGTCCAACATGAATAACCCATTATTAATTGAACCAGTAGCATAAACTATATTATCAAGAGATAAAACACACTTTGAAATATTGCATTCAAAGGAAAATCCCTTCCTGACAAGAGCAGGAATGGAGATAATATTCTTAGTAATGCTAGGAACAAAATAACAACTGTTCAGTTCTAATACAAGCCCAGATGGCAAAGAGATGAAATAGTCTCCTACAGCAACAGCAGCAACCCGTGCCCCGTTTCCAACTCGTAGGTCCACCTCATGCTGTCCCACCTGTCTTCTTCTCTTGAGTTCCTGTACATTTGAACAAATGTGAACTCCACATGCAGTGTCCAACACCCATGATATAGAAGAAGATGAAACCATGACTTCCGTCACGTAAATACCTGAGCCAGAAGCGATGCTTCCCCTCTTATCTCCTTGGAGCGCTTTACAGTCCTTTTTCCAGTGACCTAGCTGGCCACAGTGGAAACACCTGTATTCCTTTGACCGCTTAACCTTCTGCTTCAGAGCCTTGCTGTAACTCTTGACAGGGGTCTTGCCCTTCTTCCCCTTCTTCTTGTTCCTTGAAGGAACCATTAAGATAGAGGTCGAAGGCTTTCCCTTCAGAGTCTCCTCAGTAGTCAAGAGCATATTCAGCAGCTCTGCCGGAGTACAATCGATTTTGTTCATATTAAAGTTAATAATGAACGCGTCGAATGAAGGCGGGAGAGACTGCAGAATAATATCCACAGCAAGCTCCTGGTTGATGGTATGCCCCAGTTTCTCTAGAGCCTCCTTGTGCCCAATCATCTTGAGTACGTGAGCTCCCACTGGGCTCCCTTCAGCCAGTTTGCTCTGAAAGAACAGCTTTGTCAGATTATAGCGTTCTGTCCTCGCCTGTGCAGCATATAGCATCTTGAGGTTTGCTATCATGTCTATAGCAGACATATCCTCATGCTGACGCTGCAGCGGTGGCGTCATAGACGCTAACATCAGGCAAGCGACATCAATGCTATCATTGACGTGCTTTTCATAGGCTTCCCGAACCGCCCTTGCGGCGTTCGGAGCGGGCTGAGGCGGTATAGCCGTCTCGAGGACATACAGTTTCCTCTCTGCCTTAAGAACGATCTTAAGGTGTCCGAACCAGTCAGAGAAGTTCGGCCCAGCAAACTTCTCTTTTTCCAGTAGGGATCGCACATTGAAGCTCATGGTGTTCGTTGCTGCAGGAATCTACAACAATGCAAGAACAGCAAGGTCAGTATCAATGTCAAGAATCAATCAGGACTTAAGAAAGATTCTTTTTCTCACTATTTTATCTGGCTGAAAAATCCAGCAAAACAGCCCGAAAGAGTAGAACTCTTTTAGTGAGATGGGATCCAGATTTCATACTTGGTCTCCGCGTCCCGCTCAGGCGAGATAAGATGCACAGAGAGTACAAGCACTAATCTCTGGTAGGCTGCCTGCCAATCGCCAACCCGTGCGATTCCCCTTCATCTGGGCAATCCAGCAGACTGTGCCAACTGAGTTGGTACAACACAGTCTCTGACCCCACAGATGGCTGCCTCCATGCGCTACCATATGCGCCACATATGTAGCCTACATGGTCAAGCTGACCCGACCTACTCCCTGGACCACCACGTGCTATGCTGAGCAACGAGAAGCGATAAATCCCTTCTCTGTAACACGCAGGTGTAATCCCGCACCGTCTGAAGATAGATGGACGTGCCCACTGAGTGGGTACAACACGGCTCCAACGATAATCAGAACAGTGAGGTTTCGCGTCAGAAGGCTTACGAGCTTGATATTTTTGCGTTGGATTTTAACGGTCTTTTTATCTTCTTCACTATCATGCAATTCCTATGGTGATAGCAGAAGATAAACTAATCATGCAATTCTAATATTTAAACAATAAATAAAAGAAAGCATGAATCTTATGTGGTAAAAGCCCATAGCCCTAGTAAGACCTTAATTTAACTTAAGTCTTCACTAGCTTTTCTTCATGGGGCTTTTGCTGCTCATCTGGCCCAACCCAGGGCCCAAGCGCCATTTGCAGCTGAGGTGCGCCCACCAGGGAAAATGCGCCTGGTCCCAGAGTCGAACCCTGGACCTCCCACCTGGTCAAGCCTCAAGCTGCATGCGCCTCTGCCAAGTGTGCTCTGTGCTCTTGTCTGATTAATTTACAAATTAATCTATCTAGACAAGATTGACACGCAGGTCAATTACATTTTATAAATTAAATGCAATGTGATACGCAGATCACAATAATTAATTTACAACTTTAAAGTCCAGGCACGCAGGCCCCAGCACAGCACACATTTAATATGGGCAGCCCACATAAGAATAAATAAACAAACATAGGCATCATCCAAGATGTGATCCAGTCAAGAAAATTAAATTTTTTGAAAAACCCCATAGGCATCAATTTTAATTTCCTTATTTGCCTTACAACCTTACAACGGTCCATTACTGTAAGATCCAAGGATCTTAAGTTCTGGTAAGCATTATTTGGATTTAAATAAAATCAGTAACTATGATATTTTGTTCATGATTTAAATAAAATTATTGATTGTGATATTTTTATGTATTGGTTGATAGTTAATTAACTAGAGGTTTTTGGTTATTGATTTTTTTGTAAATTAATTAGAGATTATTTGTTTGATTATTGACTGTTAATTTATGATAAATTATCATTGGTTGTTTGTGATAAATTAATTAGGATTTTGGGTTGCAAATTTTAAGTTAATTAATTAGACCTTATTGGTTAATTAATTATACTCTATTGGATAATTAAATCCTTATTGGATGTTAGTTAAATCCTTAATGGATTTTCGTTAAGTGATTGGTTAATGGTTAAGTTAATTAAATAATTAGTTAATTATGAGATATTGGGTTATTGGGTTTAAAATTCGAAATTATTAGATAAATGGGTTAAACCCTATTGGAATAAATTGGTTAATGGGTTTAAAATTTTAAAACCCAAAGTTTAAGTGATAATATCGATTAGGGTGAGATTAGTGGCGATTTGGGAGTCTTGAGAAAATTGAGGTGGCGGCTTGAAAGAACTTGGCGACTCTTGGAAAGCTTGGAGGCGATTTTTTTGGTGTTTCTTCTTCATCTTCTTCCTCTTGGCGATCTTCTTGAAGTGAAGAAATTTCCTTGGTGAGTCTTGGAGATCCTTTGGGCGACCCCAAGGCTTTGGACGAAATTTTGGAAGGGTTTTCATCCTTGTGTTCACGGTTTAAGAGGTGAGTGGAGTGTTTTTTTGATTTCTAGTAATTTGGTTGTATTAATTGATGCATGAGATTGATTAGAAATTTGATCATGCTAAATCGAAATTCAAGATTTCACCATGTTAAATACCGAATTTAAGATCTTCTTATTTTGATGAAAAACCGAATTCTTTTACAATGGTAGAACTTCTTATTTTGATGAAAAACCGAATTTATGCAAAGGTATATATATAACATGAAAAACCGAAAGTTTAATGGATGTATATCTCATGTGAAGAATCGAAAATAGCAAGGAGATATTTATAATGAAAACCTAATTTATTCATGATGATTCTTGTTAACTAAGGGTTTGATTTAAGTTGGGAATTTTATCATGCTAACAATGGAATTAAGATGTATTTTTGTGAAAACCGAAATTTGGCAAATGTGTGTATATTTTGAAAACCGAAATTTTGATGATTTTATTTATGAAATCCGAAAGTTAGCAACATGAAAGTTAAGGTATTCTTTTATGGAATTTAGGAGGTTTTAAATCAATGATTTTGAGCATGAGATTGATGTTAACTAAGGTTTAAAATTTAGTAAATAATATGTTATGTTAACCGTGGATCACATGTAGTAATTAATATGAATACATGATTTTTATGTCAATTTTTGGATGCTTGTTAAATGCAAATCATGAATATTCCTTTATGTGTATTTATAGATTGTTTGATAAATTGTGGTAATTTGTATGTATTACATTTTATGTTGATTTTATGATGAATGCTTGTTGTAATTTTATGTTTCTTTATGAGTGTAGCATGTACCCTTGTTTGAGGAGAATTGGGTGATAACATAGCAAGATTACACTGAACTAATCAGCATGAAATATAAGGACTACACTATGTGATCTTCATTATGTGATTCTTTGATAATTATGTGGAGTTGTGTTCTTGGAAAAAAATTATGTGGTCATGTGATGGTTAGGACTAAGGCTAGGTGTGACTATGAACTCAAGGGGATAGTTCTTATGTGATATGTGAAGGGTTTGAATTTCAGCCCTGTACTGTGATATGTGAGGGGGTTGATGTTCAACCTGCCTATTATGATTATTGTGATGGGGGTTGAAGTTCAGCCTGTCCGATGTGATTTTTTTGTGATGGCTATCCTAGAGTCAAGTTGACACTTAGGAGTCCACCTTTGTGAAATATGTCCACCTATGTGAAATTATGAAATAAGATATGTGTGTTGTCCAGTAGGAACCTTTTGGGAGAACGGGTTTTGACCCAAAGTGCCATGTCTTGGTCGGACAGGGGCCACCTCTTGATGTCATTACTCTTTTATGTGTTGGGAATGATATAAGACCCAAAGTGCCATGTCTTGGTCAGACAGGGGCCACCTCTTGATGTCATCATTCTCGTTTTATGTTATGGCGTGATAGACCAGCGTGCCACGTCGTGACCTGACGGGGGCCACCTCCTGATTCTATTCTCGTTTTATGTTATGGCGTGATAGACCAGCGTGCCACGTCGTGACCTGACGGGGGCCACCTCCTGATTCTATTCACTGTCCATGTTTATGTGTTGCACGAGATTTTGCAGCTCCCAGTGCTTTGGCCAAGCCGGGTTAGACCATATTGGTCACTTTGTGAATATGCTGGACAACTAGGTTAATTAAGTATGGTGTGTTTAGTTGGTTTAGAATATGTGTGTTCGGTTGGTTTAGAGTATAACTCTAGGACCTGAGGTTATTATATGTTGGTGTGTATATTTTTGGCTGCTTATATGACTTTTGCATCGAATTTGTTATTATGTGTTGACATGATATCCTGTTAAAGATTTTTAAAATAATCTGCATATGTTTTTGAGAGTATGTTATGGATGGTCAATTAGACTATCCACTCACTGGGCTGTGTAGCTCACCCCACTATTTTCAGGTGTAGAGCAGGGGCGCAGTTAGCATTATATGGATGCTGTGAATTATGCTTAATGTGTTTATGATTATGATGCCGGTTGTGGCTAAAACTTATGATTTATATGAACTATGTGAACCATGTGATGTGAACAATGTGAACTATGTGAATTTGTGTTGCCAGATGGTGGCAATCAACTGAGTTGGATTTTTGTGTCACCGCGGGCTTCGGCCTGGTTTCGGTATTTGGTATTAGTTTATAAAATCGATTTTGTGGATTTGTTTTAAAATTGAAGTTGATGTGTATTTTTGCAATCGGTTTTGATACAACTGTAACGTGCATATGTCTAGTGCACGTATTGCGTGGTGGCAGGTACCTTTATGTGATTTATGAGATTTGTGATTCGAAGATTTTATGTGTTTGGAGTTTTGAAAATTTTCAGATCGTGTTTTTCTTGGACTCGGTTTTACCTAGCATTTGATCGATCTTATATGAAACATCCTATTACTTTTGTGATTGTGTTACTTGCTTGAGGTTCAGAATGTGGGATGTTACAGAATGGTATCAGAGCAGTTGGCTAGCTAAAACTTAGTTTGGGGGAAAACATGTTTGTGTATTGCTAGACACCTAATAGGTTTATGATTGTTTTCCTGACTATGATATGTGTGTGACTATGATATGTGTGTGTAGGAATTTAAGATGGTGAGAACCAGAGGTAATGCTAGTGATGAGGGCGAGCAGACCCCGAATCTCACTAGAACTATTGAGGCCTTGACTGGCATGGTACAGCAACAAGGTGCCATGATTGAGAGGCAAGCTCAGATGCTGCAGCAGCAGCAGACTCAGCATCAAGAGGCGCAACAGCAGCTTTTGCAGCAGCTGACTCAGGAGAGACCCCAGACTACTACTAGAGCAGTGAGGGATGGCTCTCAGGAGGGTGCTCACAGGCGCTATGCTTCACTTGTAAGTGAATTTCAGAAACTGGGTCCTAGCTCATTTTATGGGAGCTCAGAATCCAGCACTGCTGAGAACTGGCAGTTGTGCTTGGACAAGATTTTCCAAGTTATGCGTTGCTCGGATGAAGACAAGCTGTGTCTGGCCACTTATATGATGCGTGGTGACGCAGACGAGTGGTGGAAAGGTGTGGTGAGGCTAGCAGCAGAAAGACATGAGATAGTGGATTGGCCTTATTTCTTGTCTCAATTTAATGAGAAGTACTTCCCAGACAGCTTGGTGGAGGACCGAGAGGTGGCTTTTATTCATCTGGAGCAGGGTGATATGACAGTGGACCAGTATGAGCTACAGTTCACGAAATTAGGAAAGTATGCTCCTCATCTGATAAATACTGAAAAGAGGAGAGCTACCAAGTTTCTCAGAGGTCTCAGATGGGATATTAGGGAGCAGGTTGGTGCTCAGCACTTGGAGACCTATGTTGAGACAGTTGGTCGAGCACGCACTATTGAGAGATACATAGCTGAGAGGAGTTCTCATGCTGCCGTGACAGTGATTCCTGCAGTGGAGGCGGTGGTTCCTCAGCATGGCAGTGGCGGCAAGGGTAAGAAATACCCTAGGCATAAGGACTACAAGAGGAGCCGGTTTAAGCCTTACTCTTACAAGACACCGCAGCAGTCCAGGGATGCACCACAGCAGTTCAGGGATGCCAGGGACGTGAGAACCAATGTCACAGAGGACCGGACTTGTAGTTATTGTGGGCTCAGGGGACATCTAATGAAAGATTGTCATAGGAAGAATGGCGTGTGCTTCAAATGTAAGAAACCTGGGCACATGGCCAGGGACTGCAAGGAGCCTGAGATGCAGCCTAGAGGCGCAGATAAGCCTACAGTCCAGACTAGAGTTTATGCTGTGGCTGAGAAGGATACACGAGCTTCCCGATCCGTTGTGGAAGGTACATTATTTGTATTTGATCAGTTAGCTCGCATTCTATTTGACCCTGGTGCAAATTTGTCTTTTGTCTCTGTTAAGTTTGCTGCATGTTTACCTGTTGTACCTAAGATGCTAGATTATGCTGTGTCTGTCAGTACTCCTTTAGGAAAGTCATTGTCTACAGACACTGTATGTGCTGATTGTGTAGTGCATGTAGAGGGTTATGAGTTTCTGGTAGACTTAATTCTCTTAGACATGCAAGATTATGATGTCATCTTAGGAATGGACTGGTTGTCTTCGCATCATGCCTCGGTGGATTGCTTTGAGAAAGTAATCACTTTGAATATGTTTGATGGGAATCGGCTTTTTGTGAGAGGTCTAGTGTCAGACCAAGGACCACATGTGATATCTTTCCTGCAGGCCAGGAAGTTACTTGCCAGTGGTTGCAAGGGTTATCTTGCACATGTTAAGGTGCAGGATGATTCTACTTCTGATCTGACTCAGATGGCGGTGGTGAAAGAATTTCCTGATGTGTTCTCTGAGGAATTTTCAGGTTTGCCACCAGTTAGAGAAGTGGAATTTGGCATTGAGTTGGCGCCAGGTACGGCACCTATCTCCAGAGCTCCTTACCGTATGGCTACTTCAGAGTTGGCCGAGCTTAAGAAACAACTGGAGGAATTGTTAGAGAAAGGGTACATTCGGCCTAGTGCTTCACCTTGGGGAGCGCCAGTGCTATTTGTGAAGAAGAAAGATGGAACCCTGAGGATGTGTATAGACTACAGGCAGTTGAACCAAGTGACCATCAAGAATAAGTATCCTCTTCCCAGAATTGATGATCTATTTGATCAATTACAGGGAGCTACAGTGTTCTCTAAGATTGATCTGAGATCAGGGTATTATCAGCTTAGAGTCAAGGATGAGGATATATTTAAGACTGCATTCAGGACCAGGTATGGGCATTTTGAATTTCTGGTTATGCCTTTTGGACTGACGAATGCACCTGCCGTCTTCATGGATTTGATGAACAGGGTATTCCATGAGTTGCTTGACTCTTGTGTGGTGGTCTTTATAGACGATATATTGGTGTACTCTCGGACTACTTCAGATCATGTCAGTGACTTGCGAAGAGTACTAGAGGTTCTGAGGAAGAACCGGTTATATGCCAAGGCTAGTAAGTGTGAATTTTGGCTAGAGAAGATCAGTTTTCTGGGACACGTGATTTCTGGTCAGGGGGTGTCTGTGGATCCAGTTAAAGTGCAAGCCATTCTTGATTGGGGAAGACCGACTAGCGCTACTGAGATCAGGAGTTTTCTGGGTTTGGCAGGTTACTATCGGCGATTTGTTGAGGGATTCTCTAAGCTGGCGGGTCCTTTAACTAAATTGACCAGAAAGGAGGCTAAGTATATTTGGGATGACAGGTGTGAAGAGAGCTTCCAAGAGCTGAAGAGAAGGTTGACTAGTACACCAATCCTCATTATTCCTAGTGATGGGGAAAGGTTTACTGTTTATACAGATGCTTCTGGCAAAGGGTTGGGTTGTGTCTTGATGCAGAAGGGTTCTGTGGTAGCCTATGCTTCGAGACAACTGAAGGAGTATGAATTGAACTATCCTACGCATGATTTAGAGTTGGCGGCCATAGTCTTTGCTTTGAAGATATGGCGTCACTATTTGTTGGGTCAGGAGTTTGATCTGTTCACTGATCACCAGAGTCTCAAATATATCTTCACTCAGAAGGAGTTGAACATGAGACAGAGGAGATGGATGGAGTTGATCAAAGATTATAACTTCTCTATTCAGTATCAGGCTGGAAAGGCCAATGTAGTAGCGGATGCACTGAGCAGACATCCAGTTACTTCGGTAGCTGCACTGCGGGTCAGTGAGTGGCAGTTACTGCAGGAGTTCAGAGATCTCAGGATCAGTGTTTCTCCTAGAGTTCAGACTGGTTATGTGGCTTTTCTCAGAGTACAGTCTGCTTTGTGGCAGAAGATCAGAGATCAGCAGTCTGTAGATCCGAAATTAGTTCAGATCAGGGATAGTCTGGTTGATGGCGCAGTTCAGGATTTTAGCCTGTCTGATGATGGTATTCTTCGGTTTCGTGGAAGGGTATGTGTCCCTGAGGAACCGAGCTTGAGGAAAGAAATATTGGAGGACAGCCATAACTCCAAATATTCTCTACATCCTGGCGTGACTAAGATGTATCAGGACCTCAAGAAAAATTTTTGGTGGCCGGGCATGAAGAAAGAAGTAACTGATTTTGTCTCTAGGTGTTTGACCTGTCAGACTATAAAGGCTGAACAACAGAAGCCTGGTGGTTTATTGCAACCTCTTCCTATTCCTGAGTGGAAGTGGGAATGCATCAGTATGGATTTTGTGTGTGGTTTGCCAAGAACCAGATCGGGTCATGATGCTATTTGGGTGATTGTTGATAGACTCACTAAATCAGCCCATTTTCTTCCGATTAAAATGACTTATTCTTTAGAGAGACTGGCCAGATTGTACATTGATGAGATAGTCAGACTGCATGGAGTGCCAGTTGATATTGTGTCTGATAGGGATTCTCGATTTTTGTCCAGATTTTGGAGGAGTTTACAGGAGGGTTTGGGTACTAAGTTGAGTTTTAGTACCGCATACCATCCTCAGTCTGATGGCCAGACGGAGCGTACTATACAGACTCTAGAAGATTTGTTGAGAGCCTATGTGGTCGATTGGAGTTCTGAGTGGAACCGGGACCTATCTTTGATAGAGTTCACTTATAATAATAGTTTCCACTCCAGTATTCAGATGGCTCCTTATGAGGCTTTGTATGGAAGAAGGTGCAGGACTCCCTTGTGTTGGGAGGAAACTGGTGACAGGATGATTTTGAGATCTGATGCAGTACAGGAGACTACTGATAAGGTCAGAGAGATTCAGGATAAACTGAAAATTGCTCGGGACAGACAGAAGAGTTATGCTGATGATCGTCGTCGTCCTTTGGAGTTTATGGTAGGAGACCATGTGTTCTTGAAGGTGTCGCCTACTAAGGGTGTTATGAGGTTTGGCAAAAAGGGCAAGTTGAGCCCTAGGTTTGTAGGTCCTTTTGATATTATTGAGAGAGTTGGTCCAGTGGCTTACCGTTTAGCTTTACCTCCTGCTATGGACCATGTACATAATGTATTCCATGTCTCTGCTTTGAGGAAATATCATCCTGATCCATCTCATGTGTTGGAGTTGGAACCTCTTCAGATCCAGAATGACTTGACTTTTGAGGAAAAACCTCTCCGGATTGTGGATAGAAAAGATAAAGTTCTGAGGAACAAGACTATACCTTTGGTAAAGGTTATCTGGGGACATCAGTCGGTTGAAGAAGCGACTTGGGAGACTGAAGCTGATATGAGGAAAAATTATGCTTACCTCTTTAATGATATGGATGCTGAGCTTTAGAGGACTAAAGCTCTATAAGGAGGGAGGAATGTAAGATCCAAGGATCTTAAGTTCTGGTAAGCATTATTTGGATTTAAATAAAATCAGTAACTGTGATATTTTGTTCATGATTTAAATAAAATTATTGATTGTGATATTTTTATGTATTGGTTGATAGTTAATTAACTAGAGGTTTTTGGTTATTGATTTTTTTGTAAATTAATTAGAGATTATTTGTTTGATTATTGACTGTTAATTTATGATAAATTATCATTGGTTGTTTGTGATAAATTAATTAGGATTTTGGGTTGCAAATTTTAAGTTAATTAATTAGACCTTATTGGTTAATTAATTATACTCTATTGGATAATTAAATCCTTATTGGATGTTAGTTAAATCCTTAATGGATTTTCGTTAAGTGATTGGTTAATGGTTAAGTTAATTAAATAATTAGTTAATTATGAGATATTGGGTTATTGGGTTTAAAATTCGAAATTATTAGATAAATGGGTTAAACCCTATTGGAATAAATTGGTTAATGGGTTTAAAATTTTAAAACCCAAAGTTTAAGTGATAATATCGATTAGGGTGAGATTAGTGGCGATTTGGGAGTCTTGAGAAAATTGAGGTGGCGGCTTGAAAGAACTTGGCGACTCTTGGAAAGCTTGGAGGCGATTTTTTTGGTGTTTCTTCTTCATCTTCTTCCTCTTGGCGATCTTCTTGAAGTGAAGAAATTTCCTTGGTGAGTCTTGGAGATCCTTTGGGCGACCCCAAGGCTTTGGACGAAATTTTGGAAGGGTTTTCATCCTTGTGTTCACGGTTTAAGAGGTGAGTGGAGTGTTTTTTTGATTTCTAGTAATTTGGTTGTATTAATTGATGCATGAGATTGATTAGAAATTTGATCATGCTAAATCGAAATTCAAGATTTCACCATGTTAAATACCGAATTTAAGATCTTCTTATTTTGATGAAAAACCGAATTCTTTTACAATGGTAGAACTTCTTATTTTGATGAAAAACCGAATTTATGCAAAGGTATATATATAACATGAAAAACCGAAAGTTTAATGGATGTATATCTCATGTGAAGAATCGAAAATAGCAAGGAGATATTTATAATGAAAACCTAATTTATTCATGATGATTCTTGTTAACTAAGGGTTTGATTTAAGTTGGGAATTTTATCATGCTAACAATGGAATTAAGATGTATTTTTGTGAAAACCGAAATTTGGCAAATGTGTGTATATTTTGAAAACCGAAATTTTGATGATTTTATTTATGAAATCCGAAAGTTAGCAACATGAAAGTTAAGGTATTCTTTTATGGAATTTAGGAGGTTTTAAATCAATGATTTTGAGCATGAGATTGATGTTAACTAAGGTTTAAAATTTAGTAAATAATATGTTATGTTAACCGTGGATCACATGTAGTAATTAATATGAATACATGATTTTTATGTCAATTTTTGGATGCTTGTTAAATGCAAATCATGAATATTCCTTTATGTGTATTTATAGATTGTTTGATAAATTGTGGTAATTTGTATGTATTACATTTTATGTTGATTTTATGATGAATGCTTGTTGTAATTTTATGTTTCTTTATGAGTGTAGCATGTACCCTTGTTTGAGGAGAATTGGGTGATAACATAGCAAGATTACACTGAACTAATCAGCATGAAATATAAGGACTACACTATGTGATCTTCATTATGTGATTCTTTGATAATTATGTGGAGTTGTGTTCTTGGAAAAAAATTATGTGGTCATGTGATGGTTAGGACTAAGGCTAGGTGTGACTATGAACTCAAGGGGATAGTTCTTATGTGATATGTGAAGGGTTTGAATTTCAGCCCTGTACTGTGATATGTGAGGGGGTTGATGTTCAACCTGCCTATTATGATTATTGTGATGGGGGTTGAAGTTCAGCCTGTCCGATGTGATTTTTTTGTGATGGCTATCCTAGAGTCAAGTTGACACTTAGGAGTCCACCTTTGTGAAATATGTCCACCTATGTGAAATTATGAAATAAGATATGTGTGTTGTCCAGTAGGAACCTTTTGGGAGAACGGGTTTTGACCCAAAGTGCCATGTCTTGGTCGGACAGGGGCCACCTCTTGATGTCATTACTCTTTTATGTGTTGGGAATGATATAAGACCCAAAGTGCCATGTCTTGGTCAGACAGGGGCCACCTCTTGATGTCATCATTCTCGTTTTATGTTATGGCGTGATAGACCAGCGTGCCACGTCGTGACCTGACGGGGGCCACCTCCTGATTCTATTCTCGTTTTATGTTATGGCGTGATAGACCAGCGTGCCACGTCGTGACCTGACGGGGGCCACCTCCTGATTCTATTCTCGTTTTATGTTATGGCGTGATAGACCAGCGTGCCACGTCGTGACCTGACGGGGGCCACCTCCTGATTCTATTCACTGTCCATGTTTATGTGTTGCACGAGATTTTGCAGCTCCCAGTGCTTTGGCCAAGCCGGGTTAGACCATATTGGTCACTTTGTGAATATGCTGGACAACTAGGTTAATTAAGTATGGTGTGTTTAGTTGGTTTAGAATATGTGTGTTCGGTTGGTTTAGAGTATAACTCTAGGACCTGAGGTTATTATATGTTGGTGTGTATATTTTTGGCTGCTTATATGACTTTTGCATCGAATTTGTTATTATGTGTTGACATGATATCCTGTTAAAGATTTTTAAAATAATCTGCATATGTTTTTGAGAGTATGTTATGGATGGTCAATTAGACTATCCACTCACTGGGCTGTGTAGCTCACCCCACTATTTTCAGGTGTAGAGCAGGGGCGCAGTTAGCATTATATGGATGCTGTGAATTATGCTTAATGTGTTTATGATTATGATGCCGGTTGTGGCTAAAACTTATGATTTATATGAACTATGTGAACCATGTGATGTGAACAATGTGAACTATGTGAATTTGTGTTGCCAGATGGTGGCAATCAACTGAGTTGGATTTTTGTGTCACCGCGGGCTTCGGCCTGGTTTCGGTATTTGGTATTAGTTTATAAAATCGATTTTGTGGATTTGTTTTGAAATTGAAGTTGATGTGTATTTTTGCAATCGGTTTTGATACAACTGTAACGTGCATATGTCTGGTGCACGTATTGCGTGGTGGCAGGTACCTTTATGTGATTTATGAGATTTGTGATTCGAAGATTTTATGTGTTTGGAGTTTTGAAAATTTTCAGATCGTGTTTTTCTTGGACTCGGTTTTACCTAGCATTTGATCGATCTTATATGAAACATCCTATTACTTTTGTGATTGTGTTACTTGCTTGAGGTTCAGAATGTGGGATGTTACAATTACTAGGGATCCACTCATCCAACCTAGTCAGATCCACTGCCCTTGCATGCACCAAGTCCTAACTGACTTGAGTCGACCAAAGGTCAACCATGCATGCGCCAGGGCCGAACAACCCTCATGAGATCTGGCAAGCGGGTGTGACCCCGGGCCTAACTCATGTGTGTTCGCTAGTCGTCTCAATCAGACATCGCTACACGCCTGTCTGCAGTCGACCTATAGCCATCTGGTGCTTGCGCACAGATGCTATCTGGTCAACCCATCAAGGCTGTCAGATGGTCTGATCAGACTGTCTGGATCTAACCTAGGGGATGACTTCAACCCTAATAACCCGTCTAAGGGTTTAATGCAGGGCATTAGATCTATAATGAGTCGCGCATGTCATAAGAAGTTTGAGAAAACAAACATATGCGCCTACATGAACAAATGCGCCAACATGAAAACATGCGGCTAAGAGAAATAAAAATATCTCTAACATCATGTAACAGATAGATCAATGCATAGGATCACAATGAAATCAAACATATTAGCATGCAATAACTGGCTCTGATACCAATTGAAAGTCCCCTAACTAAGGGGGCGAAACCCTATAGGAGGCGCATATGAAAAACTTTGATGCAGCGGAAGGGGTTTCAAGGATCTATGCATATAATATGTTCAACTTTAAATTCCAAAACGATTCTCACCATTGCCATCGCTTAGATGGTGTCTTGGAAGGAAAGGCGCAAGTGCTCCTTCTCCAAAGGTGACGCACACAATTGGTGTCGCCTACTCTTCCTTGGTGCTCCTTGTGCTAGCAAGGTTCCAAGAAGCCGTTGTCGAATGGAAGGGGAGAGATCTCCTTTGCTTGGCGATTGCTTCCTTCTCCTTTCGTCAATCTCTTCACCACACGAGAGTGCGAGTGCTGAATGCCCAAGTTGGCGACGAGAGTGAGGAGAAACGAGAGATGAGGACGCCTTAGGCGTGAACGTGAGTAGTGGTCACGTATGTGATCATGCTTTCTAAAAATAGAAAGCCACTCACTCACTTGCGATCATGAGTTTACCCCATGCGCAAACTCCTCTCAATTTGAACCACACGCTCACTCAATGAGCTGGTTCAATTTGGTTTGGTTTAATAACCAAATAAAACAAGCAATCAGTCCAGACCACAATAAACCCTAAGGCTCTTGATCTGACCGTCGATCTCTTGATGCTCCTGATCTCACTGATCTAGCATCCAATCTCTCGATCGAAGCTTACCGATCTCAAGCCCTAATCAATCAAACATGATCAGACCAGATCTCACTTACAATCAGAGATTAAATCCCTTTAAACTGAACCCAAACAATTCAGTCCACACGATCTGACTTAAGTAAGCCATATCATCAAATTGTGCGACCCTGAGGGTTTCCTTTAAATGTCGGTAACGATAACTCATGTTATCACGATCAGTGAGGGGTATCTAGCAACACATCACTGTCTCCCGATATAAAGAAAAGAGTCTTCCAAGACTACACCCAAACCACAGCACAAGTGTGAATCCACATCACTAGGCATACATGTTTCCTTTGCCACTGGATGTTCTTATTGGACAAGCGTGTCAAGCTTGTAGCTCCAATATGATGAGCATGATTAGATCAGATGAACATAGTCACCTGGGTATGGCCATACACTTTCTCAATCATCTCATCCAGGGGGCCCCTTTAGAACATCACACTCCTTAAACAAGAAGACGGCAATCCTTTGTCTATCACTAGTGCCCTAACCTGACTCAAGCTCACCATCCAAGATAGTCTATAATCATTATGTTTCAAATGATATTGAACTAACTCAAAACAATGACAATCATCATTTAGAAACACAAGTGATCTCAAGTCAGAGGAAATGTGCCACTTGTCATATTCAAGGATTATTCACATTGTGACAAACAATTGAATATCCTAGTAGGGTCTGTCCAGTACATCCAATGTACCCATGAGTCTACATCTTATTCCATGCTCGAAGCATCCTATAAGATTAGAACACATATTAGTCTTAACCATATCAAGGCTGTCTCATGTTCACCAAGATATCTCGACTAAGGACATTATAGCATGTTAGCCCAGCTAAACAGCTTTGAGACATTATTCAGAAGTACAATTATTGCAGCAGACAATATAACAACCTGAATAACAACCATGCCTTTAATAAACATAAGAGTTTATTACATGATACTGATACAATCCCAAGGCCTCAAACATTAGCCTTAAGGGCATACCCCAACAGTTTGGCCTTGCCACTAAGCCTAACCCATGCCCTTACACCATTAGTAGGAATGATGGAACCAAAACCCTTGTGAACCTTAGGTGCCTTGTACCAATTAGGCTTGCTATCCTATTTGAAGTATGTTGTGATGTCTTACCTCTCGAAGGTACATACCATGTCCATCTTGGAAAACCTTGGTAAGATGATGTTAATGGGTACCACCAAAGGCAAGATGACTCATATATTTTAAGGTGTCATGACCCCAAGATTAAGGTCAAGAGGTCTAAACTTAGAACTCCTATAGTGGCTAAACCTTCGACCATCTTAGAGACAAGTCCAACCTTAGAACCTGAGCTACCACCAACCATTCCAAACATATCCCAAGATGAGTCTAGATCCAATACTAAGGAAGCTTTAGTTGACTTATCTGATAGTGAACCTAACCCTAAGTCACCTTTAAGACCCCTCTAGACATACCTTCACCTTTAATTTTAGGGCCCATATCCACAGGTTCTCAACTTGAACTTAACACTACTATTAGAGAACCTAAAGAAGACTTGCCTAAATGTCGAGATGAACCCAAACCCATAGGTCTTCAAAAACCTAAAATCAAACCTAAGTTAGAGTCTTTTGAGCTTGACCTGGATCCTAATCCTCAACCTTTAGGTCAACCCCTAGACTCAGAAGATCTCTTCGAGGACCCTATGATCCTTGAATATTGTTTTTTACCCACACCCTTAAGCCACCTTTGGGATTGACAAAACATAATGAACTCAACCATGCTTTGCTCTTTACTCTTATTAAAATTGAGTATATTGATTTCATCATTCCTTATTCTTTTATAAGTCCAATGATTTTCTATGACAAACTTACTAATCTTTATGGCCGAGAAAGGGAATTCAATGTAGGTACTCTGGATATGCAGCTTGGACCGTGGACAAGGAGCAACAAGACAATATGCTATGATGCTGACAACATTTTGAAGCTTCAAGATCAGAAGGAACAATACACCCTTGCCTCTCTACAACTTCTCTACCAACGCAAGAACAATTCTTCGGGGAAGAAATTTTTTCACCCGGGGAGAAATGATGGGGGCAGAGACCACAAGCCACGAAGATACAAGTGGAGTCTAAGGTTACCATTGGCGAACGCTCGGAGTTTTGCGAATAAGCTAGCAAGCTCAATCAAAAAGCGGCCCAAGACTACTCAATGCGATCAGCCAGCCAATTGGATTTCATCAAGCCACAAATCAAGATGCAGCTACCACCAATGTTTACAGCCAACGTTCACTTTCAACCAAGGAAGCTTCAACGTTTACATCTCACCTCATATGGAAGTCTCAACGTCTCTCCCTTCCGAGCAAAGAAGGAAGTATCAACGGCTCTCTTGCCAACAATGTTTCGCCAGGAAATGTCACCCTATATGTATCTCGTAGGAATTTGTAATCGGCAGAATTTTTGAATCAATGAAATAGTTTCTTGTGTCACCATGACATCGGATGTCTCCTCCTTCCTCCTCTGAGGTGCTTGTGTCACCTAGCTTTCCCCTCTCCTCCTTCTAGGGCCGAGCCCCTCCCACTTCCCTTCTTCTCTTAAGCTCTTCCTCCTCCCAAAACCAATCTTTCTAGCCACGGGTGTTCTAAGGATTTTTGAGAATTTTCTGAGTTTGCCGCCGACGATCCACCAGCCGGATCTCCACGAGACTTCGGCCACCACTCCTCCTTCCCCTGACGAAACTTCAGCAACCGGGATCTGCCCATCCACCTCAACGATGGCCGGAATCGAAACTCCGTCGCCATCCCCTGTTTCCGCCATGCTGACGCCCTGGATCCGCCTTTCGACGCTGTCCTCCTCCGACCAGCCACCGCCCACCTTCAAACTCCGGCCACGACCTCTCTTCCATCACACGAGCCTCCAGTCATAACAGGTTCGACGATTGTGCACCACTGGACGATCGCCGATGAACCCTGCACATCTACCCGACTTCCCCTGTTCTCGCCAGCCTTCCGCTCTATCTTCGCCCTTAAACGTCTGCCACCTCCAACCGACCACTGTCCGCCCCGAGCCTCTGGCCACAGCTCCGCCACCATCACATGAACTCCCAGTTGTAGCAGTTTTGACGTCCGTGCACCACCGGATGAACGCCGATGATCCCTGCTCAACTCTCGCGACGTCCCCTGTTTCCCAGTTTGCCAGTTTCTGTTTGCTGTTAATTCTAATCTGACTAGGCTTTTTCTTGCAGGTATCTTAAGCAATCGGCACAACAAAAACCTTGAACTTTGATGCCATTACGAAGAACTCATCTTGATCTATCATTTGGATAACTTGGCTCAATCCAACAGCGCATGGATCATCCTGGGAGACATGGTTTTTAACATGCTCGGAGAAGCCTTCAGCTCTGATCCTTGTATCCAATAGCAAGATCTGAACCTTCTCTATCATTCGGATCAGTTGGGATGAATTAAGATTGAAAAGATAAACCTACGAGATGGTGCAACTTTTGATGAATGATATATTTCTGCACCAGTTTTATTCTTTAATCTGAATAGCTGTTTTGCCTTTGATGTTCTTATTACTTGACAGATCTTCAATCTACAATTCCTATACGATTTAAAAGAGCAAGTTTTGGTCTACATCTTGGTTTAATTGGTTTGAATTTTTGATTTATGGATTTTCCTACAACATATGTCTACTTTTTGTAAATGATTAAAGTTGCCCAGGAATTCTAATAGCTATTTTCTCGCTGCATTCTGAATTTTGACTTTTTTTAAAAAATCCCAAAAATAGATAATTGAATTTGCATCAGTAGTTTTACTCCACGCTTCCCCCCTACATCATCCATCAACTTGTGGTGCAAGAAACAACCCCCTCAACCAACAAGTGGCGCATCCCTACCTTCTCTACAAGTGGCGCATCCTCATCTTCATCTTTGGTGGCGCAAACTACTCCATCCCCTTCATCAACTCTTGGCGCAACACTCCACACTTCCATCATCTAGGCGCATCATCACCAAAGGGTTTCAACATCTCGGCTACTTCTTCACCCTCAAACAAAACAAGCTAAGTGTTGTAGTTCTCCACTCCTAGTGTTTATTTCATAACACCCTGCTTGTTTGAACACCTTACTACACCTTGTCTTTGTCTTGTAGGAAGATGGTGCAAGGATTTGAAGGATCACATGGCCACCATCTCTACATCTTGATGCAAGCTACTTCTTCCCTTCTTTGGAATAGCCCAATTATTGTTTAGGCAAGAGAGTTTGGAGGCCTAACCTCCCTCTTGAGTATTTTGTGTAAAGTCTTTAATTTTATCTTTAAAACTCACCCACGCATGTGTGGGCTTGCTATAATGTCCTGTGTGTAATCGTCACCTTCCATCAGAGTAGGACCGGTGAAGATCGGGAAGTCACGGTCCTTCTATTCTCAAGGATCGCAAGGTGAGAACTTGTTTAGATTTTGTATTTATTTTAATGTCTTATGGTTTGTTTAGCCTATAGAATCGCATGCTTAATGTTAGCCTAATATTAGTTGCATGTTTAGCCTTAGATCACATGCTTAGTGGAATTTAGTTTTAGCATGATAACATCCATGTTTGAGAATTCAATGTTTGCAAATTGCATGCTTATTCTTGTAGTGAATTTCTTATTTAGCTTGTAGATTTAGTGTGCATGTTTAGATTCGGTTTTTTTATATAAAAATAACAAAAACATATTTTGGAAAACCCGCTAAGGGTGTCTTGCATGCTAGTTTGTTTTCTCTTAGATTTATCTTTTCATGCTAGCCCAATTTCATGCTCCCACCCCACATCAGTTTGGTATCAGAGGAAGCCCTAGATTAGATTTTAGACCAAAATGTATTTTCTAATTTTAGGACGATCTTAAGAGCCTACCCATTATTTTGCTTGTGTTTTTTATCCAAAAGGTTTTTTTTTCATCAAAACTACTATATTTACAACCTTTAGGATCCTATAATTTCTTGCTTATCAAAATTTTCAAACATGGCCACTAGTCTTACTCAAGAACAAACATTCATGATCAATGAAGGACTCAAGAACTTAATAGATCAACTAGACAAATACCACAACCAATATTTGGATACACTCCCATCCCATAATTTCAGCCCTTGGCCTGACTTTTTCCATACCATCCTAATAATAGGTGATAAGAAATGCAAGGTAACCATGGATATGTTTACTAGATTTAACTTTGTAATTCCCCTAGTTGTTGAAAGGTTCAACCTAACCCCCAAGCCTAAACCATACCCCTACACCATTAGTTGGGATAATGGTACTCAAACCTTAGTAAGCCAAAGTTGCCTTGTACCCATATCATTAGGAACTACCCTAATAGAAGTGTGGTGTGATATCCTACCTATGGCAAAATATCAACTTCATTTAGGGAAACCTTGGCAAGATCAAGTAAATGGCTACTACCATAGGAAAGGTGACTCTTATATCATAGAACACCAAGGAAAAAGGTTTAGACTTAGAAGACCCAAACCCCCTGAAGTAGCTAAACCTTCAACCCCTCTCAATGACCATAACTCTTGTTTAGGCCCTCCACCAAACACTCTAGAACCAATTAGTCAACCTACTATCTCACTAGATCCTAAGTTGACCCCATCCTCTCTTGAACCCATAAAGTGTAACCAATCCCTAGGAGAAACAAAAAATCAAACCATAGGGACAATCTTAGATCCAACCTTAGATCAAACTAAGTGTCTCCCACCCTTAGGTTCAGACCTAAGCACTTTTGATCTAGGTAAACTTGCACAACCTAAGCCTAAGGAAGAACATGAACCCAATGATATGAAGCTAGACTTAGTGGAAACTACCCTACCCTTAGTGACCAATGAGAATAGTTTGCCTCAACCTAGGGAGCTCCCATGCCTATATCAAACACTTGAACCATGTGAACCTACCCTTCATGACATAGGGCAAACTTTAGAGGACCCTTCAATAGGTAGTAAACACTTAAGTTCCATACCACTTGTCTCTAGTGGAAGTTTAGATGAGCCTTTAGACACCTTAGAGAACCAACACCTTCAAATAGAGGACCATCACATTTTAGGCTTAACTCAACTTAAGTTTGGACCATTCACCATAGATGATTTGCCTAAGTCCATACCCAATGAACACCTTAAGACTAAGGTAGGCCAAACAACTTGCCTAAACCCACCTCTAGAAACCCAAGCCTCATACATAGAGGATCCTTCATCCTTAAATATTAACCAATTTGAATTAGGATCCCCAACCTTTAAGGAAGACTTAGAACCATTTGAACTTGAATTAGACCCTAAGCCTCATCCCTTAGGACATCTTCTAGACTTAGATGTTCTTCCCCAAGACCCAATGAATTTAGAGTCTTGTCTCTTAGGTCCCTTTGCCCATACCCTCAAACCACCCTTAGGACCAACCCAACTTGAGCATGCTAAAAACAACATTGCTTTGATTATTACTGAGCACATAGACTTTGTTATACCTGCATACTTAGACACTCAAATCCCTTACCACAAGTGGACTAATTCTGATGGCTGAGAAAGGGAATTCATTGTAGGAGCACCTGATATAACACAAGGAATAGAAGCACAAAGACTCAATGGTTGTAATGCTTACTCTTGCTCTTACCTTCATATGCAAGCTTACTCACTTTTTTTAACTATGCCACTTTTGTACGGGAACCCTACACCTTATAATGTGGAAGATCCCATCCAAATTTTAGACATGTTTTGTGTGCACAAGCATATTGCCAACCTTGTGAACCAAGGCTTGTTCACCCACTCCAATGGTGAAGAAGTTTGGTTACCCAAGGAACATTTTACATGGGCCACCTCTAAACATTTCAACCCGTGCAAGGACAATTCTTCAGAGAAGAATTTTTTTCACCAGGGGAGAATTGATGGGGGTAGAGACCATGACCCAAGAAAATATAAATGGAGCTTAAGGCTACCCTGTTGGTGTATATGCCCTAGGACCAAGTTTTGGTCCACTTATGTACTACTTGACTTTGATATTTATATATATCATTCTGGCATTGTCATTATCAATGTTTGTTTACATCTGCGCACATGTACTGACATGATAATGTCCCTAGAGATAGATTGGATCTGTGCTCAAACTATTGTCCCCAGTCGATGTACCTTAGTGGATATGGGACAGCTATGGTACTTGTGAGACTGGTATGTGAGCTGGTTAGGTACGTGGTGCTAACGCAGACACATGGGTATATCATTGGAGGATATACTGGAAAGACCCGCTGTGAGGCTATGACTTGGTGTCATAAGTTATCCTCACAAGTGACAGGAGATGCATTGATCCCTTGACTTGAGGTCATTGATCATTCTATATGGTTAGGGACTTGCTTTGATACAACCTAACACCTCGCCGTAGTTGGGAGGTCATAACGGTTGTCATTGAGCATGTCACGACCCATATGAGAAGGTCAATGGACAGACATAGGATTTGCCCCTTCCTTAGGGAAGTATGATATCCATGGAGCTCCTCTATGGTTCTATGACTGAGAGTGTATGGCCATACCCAGGTAAGAACCTATTTTAGTCATAGCCATGTGATTGGGTGAAAACAAGTGGTGACACACTTGTCCAATCGGATATCAGTCCGGCAAAGAGACTGTAATGCATCTGTACCTAGTTGCGATGATGGGGATGTCGATGTCGATATCCATTCCAATGACCTGGGTAGCAGCGATGCACTGCTAGGTGCCACTCACTGCTTGTGGTGACCTTTGGTCAGCACTGCCAGCGTCAGAAGAACCTACAGGGTCGCACACCTTGATACTTGAGTTCTCGTATTGATCGAGAAGCCTTATGATCAAGTTATTGGATAACTCGGATCTAATTGGGAGATTTCATCAGCACCAATGGGCCTGATGAGATGGAAGAATGTTATTGGAGCCAAACTTCATTTTTGGCAGGTTGACCCGTATTTGACCATGGTTGGTCACACTTGGATTAGGGTTGCATTGGATTGGATCCAAATGCTTAATCAACCCATAGGATGAAGTTTGGGCTAGGTCATTATCCAATGAAGCCCAATAACAAGTTCTCATGAAGAGAAGAGAGGATAAAAGGGTATAATGGGGAGAAACCCAACCCCATTGGCGCCTAAGGGGCATAATGGGGTTAGGGTGGCAAAATTGCTTCATTAAGGAAGCAATTTGCGCATAGCCCTTCTCCCTTGATGGTATGAATGCCTTTAAGGCATGTCTTGGGCTGATATGGTACTTGGGCAATTATGGAAAGGTTGAATGAAGTTTATGGTAAAGTCTTGGAGACTTTCCTTGCATCAAACCTCCTCATCCTAGCCCTACACTTGTCATGATCCTAGCCCTTGCCCTAATCGCCTCTTGCCCTATATATGTGACCCTAGCCGCCCCCTCTTATATGATTCATCCTTGGAGGCGTGAACATAAGAAGGGAGCGAGAGCAAGGAGCATTGGCGCAATCTCTTCCTCTTCCATCAAGTGGCCGCAAGCTTCTCCTTCCTTACCACTTGGCGCATCTTTCTCTCTTGGTGGCGCAAGGTGGTTGGAGCATCTCCCTAAGGCTTGGATCTTCTTCCCGAGGCTAGCACCGGGCATGGAAGAAGAGGACTCGAGGCATCCGTGTGTGTGAGACTGCAGAGGGTGCACAGTTGGGCGCCTATCACGACATCGACCTCATCTTGCTCTAAGGTATTTTCTAACTCATCGTGTCGACCCCCTTGCATGCGATCTTCACTGGGTTTTTGGGACGGACCTATTTTGGGGACATTCTTCCGCTGTGCAATGTATGTATGTGTCTCTAAAAATTGTAAAATGTCCCCGGGGTTTCCCAACAGTGGTATCAGAGGGACTTGCAAGACTCGAACGATGTTTTATGCTTTTCTTTCATGCTCACATGCCATATCTCTATTTTCGAAAATAGCATGACGCATGGCAAACGATTTTTTCTAAGTAGGAAAAAATTAGGGTTTCTTGTTTCTATCATCCTCTCAATCTCTTTTGGATTTTTGGACTATTTTTCTTGTCTGATTTAAAGATCAAAGGCGCACGTAGTTTTGTCAAGTAGGACGGGCATTGTGTCTTCGGACTGGCCAAGTCTCTTGATCTGACAAAATTGCCAGCCGAAAGGATCTCTGAAATCACCTTGAAAATAAATCACAATTAATCAAAAGATTTGTGAGAAGAAGAGGAGAAAAAGAGACTAGTTTTGATGAAAAGGTAAAATTTCAGATTTTATGTTTTTCATGAGCATGTAGAATTGCATGAGTAAATACCTTCATTGTGCATAATGTTGTGATCATTAGTCAAGCCCCCCTTTGCATGCCTGTGATGTTTCCTCGTGAGGCATGCGTGCCGCTTTTCTTTTTGCTTTTAAGAAGACTAGGGTAGCGCATGTACTTGGAGCTTGGCGCATGCATGGAGTTGGCGCACCTTGGATGGTGGCGCAACAAGCATCAAGGAAAAGGCGCAACCTTGCTTGATGGCACAAGTTAGGCATGGCCGAACCCTTGGGTTTGAGAGCTAGCTAACTTGGCATCTTTCATTGTGGCACATTCTCCTTGGAGGAAGACCATGGCATTGGCCGAACCTTTGAGGTCTACCCTTAAGGTTTGAGAGCTAAGCCATGAAGGAAGGACCTTGGAGCCAACCTTGAAGACCAAGATAGAGGGCGACTAGGATAGGTCTATCTTAGGGGCTTGAGTCCTATGTCAAGAGTTGAACCTCCTTTTGGCATGGGTTGGTTCAATGTCTTGAAAGGGCTTTGATCACATCATCTTTTACTGCTTTCCTTATCTGCTAAAAGCATGCCTGTGATGTTTTATCATTATGTTATCACTATAGGATTGCATGCCTGTATTGTTAGACATAAGATAAAACTGATGAGACCTTAAAAACCCTCATAAAATATCAAGTCTAGAAGCCTTCTAACGCGTAGCCCTCACTAAGCTATCGATCAGTGGAGTTGTGAACTGGTTCCCACCCTCGTGGGACACACCCACTTATCTTTAGAAAGTGTGTGGTGACAATGGTTTCCCCAGTCCAGTTTCAACCTGGGCGTGCCTTCGCAAGGAAACTCATTGGCCCTGGGCATAAACGGTTAGGAATGGACTTGACTAGAAATTCACATGTACTGGGCACATGATGAAAGTCTAGAGGCATCGTTGAGAGGTTAGGGTTTCATGATTCAGCCCTCGCTGGACATGAAATGCCCAAGACTGTCTCAACAAGGGGAGTTGCTTGGAGCAACCGGCCGGCGTGCCCACCTTAGGAAACATGGGTTACTTTGTGCATCTCATCCCACCCTCGTGGGACGCAAAGCCTCATGTGAAATAAGGATCCCATCTCACTAGGAAGTCTTAAACTTCCCGATTGACTTTGTGGGTTGTCAATTCGAGTTTAAAATAGTGGGAGCAGTAATCATTTAAAACAAGTCCAGTTTAAATGATTCGAAGTAGTACTAATCTATTTTTCTTGGGTGTTGTAGAACAATGGCTACGAACACTGGCGGATTATCACTGCGATCACTCCTTGATAAGGATAAGTTAGTTGGAACTAACTTTATGGACTGGCATCAGAACTTGAGGATAGTCCTCAAGCTCGAGAAGAAGCTGTATGTCCTTGAACAGGCTCTTCCTGCGGCTCCTGCGCCTAATGCCCGAACGGCAGATAGAGATGCTTATAGAAAGCATCAGGATGACTCTTTGGAGGTTGCATGTCTTATGCTAGCCAGCATGGCACCTGAACTGCAGGTGCAATATGAGGAGCAGAACGCTTTTCAGATGATCACTCATCTGAAATAGATGTTCGAGGCTCAGGCTAGAACTGAAAGATTTGACACCGCCAAAGCAGTCTTTCGGTGTAAGTTGTCTGAGGGTGCACCAGTGAGACTGTAACATCCCACATACTTAACCCCAAGCAAATAACACAATCGCAAAAGTAATAGGATGTTTCATATAAGATCGATCAAATGCTAGGTAAAACCGAGTTCAAGAAAAACACGATCTGAAAATTTTCAAAACTCCAAACACATAAAATCTTCGAATCACAAATCTCATAAATCACATAAAGGTACCTGCCACCACGCAATACGTGCACTAGACATATGCACGTTACAGTTATCTCAAAACCGATTGCAAAAATATACATCAACTTCAATTTCAAAACAAATCCACAAAATCGATTTTATAAACTAATACCAAACACCGAAACCAGGCCAAAGCCCGCGGTGACACAAAAATCAGACTCGTAAAACCGCCACAATCTGGCATTACAAGTTCACGTAGTTCACATCATTCATATCACATGGTTCACATAATTCATAGAATTTAGCCACAACCGGCATCATAAGCATAAATACATTAAGCATAATTCACAGCATCCCTATAATGCTAACTGCGCCCCTGCTCTACACCTGAAAATAGTGAGGGGTGAGCTACACAGCCCAGTGAGTGGATAGTCTAATTGACCATCCATAACATACTCTCAAAAACATATGCAGATTATTTTAAAAATCTTTAACAGGATATCATGTCAACACATAATAACAAATTCGATGCAAAAGTCATATAAGCAGCCAAAAATATACACACCAACATATAATAACCTCAGGTTCTAGAGTTATACTCTAAACCAACCGAACACACATATTCTAAACCAACTAAACACACCATACTTAATTAACCTAGTTGTCCAGCATATTCACAAAGTGACCAATATGGTCTAACCCGGCTTGGCCAAAGCACTGGGAGCTGCAAAATCTCGTGCAACACATAAACATGGACAGTGAATAGAATCAGGAGGTGGCCCCCGTCAGGTCACGACGTGGCACGCTGGTCTATCACGCCATAACATAAAACGAGAATAGAATCAGGAGGTGGCCCCCGTCAGGTCACGACGTGGCACGCTGGTCTATCACGCTATAACATAAAACGAGAATAGAATCAGGAGGTGGCCCCCGTCAGGTCACGACGTGGCACGCTGGTCTATCACGCCATAACATAAAACGAGAATAGAATCAGGAGGTGGCCCCCGTCAGGTCACGACGTGGCACGCTGGTCTATCACGCCATAACATAAAACGAGAATGATGACATCAAGAGGTGGCCCCTGTCTGACCAAGACATGGCACTTTGGGTCTTATATCATTCCCAACACATAAAAGAGTAATGACATCAAGAGGTGGCCCCTGTCCGACCAAGACATGGCACTTTGGGTCAAAACCCGTTCTCCCAAAAGGTTCCTACTGGACAACACACATATCTTATTTCATAATTTCACATAGGTGGACATATTTCACAAAGGTGGACTCCTAAGTGTCAACTTGACTCTAGGATAGCCATCACAAAAATCACATCGGATAGGCTGAACTTCAACCCCCATCACAATAATCATAATAGGCAGGTTGAACATCAACCCCCTCACATATCACAGTACAGGGCTGAAATTCAAACCCTTCACATATCACATAAGAACTATCCCCTTGAGTTCATAGTCACACCTAGCCTTAGTCCTAACCATCACATGACCACATAATTTTCCAAAAACACAACCCCACATAATTATCAAAGAATCACATAATGAAGATCACATAGTGTAGTCCTTATATTTCATGCTGATTAGTTCAGTGTAATCTTGCTATGTTATCACCCAATTCTTCTCAAACAAGGGTACATGCTACACTCATAAAGAAACATAAAATTACAACAAGCATTCATCATAAAATCAACATAAAATGTAATACATACAAATTACCACAATTTATCAAACAATCTATAAATACACATAAAGGAATATTCATGATTTGCATTTAACAAGCATCCAAAAATTGACATAAAAATCATGTATTCATATTAATTACTACATGTGATCCACGGTTAACATAACATATTATTTACTAAATTTTAAACCTTAGTTAACATCAATCTCATGCTCAAAATCATTGATTTAAAACCTCCTAAATTCCATAAAAGAATACCTTAACTTTCATGTTGCTAACTTTCGGATTTCATAAATAAAATCATCAAAATTTCGGTTTTCAAAATATACACACATTTGCCAAATTTCGGTTTTCACAAAAATACATCTTAATTCCATTGTTAGCATGATAAAATTCCCAACTTAAATCAAACCCTTAGTTAACAAGAATCATCATGAATAAATTAGGTTTTCATTATAAATATCTCCTTGCTATTTTCGATTCTTCACATGAGATATACATCCATTAAACTTTCGGTTTTTCATGTTATATATATATATCTTTGCATAAATTCGGTTTTTCATCAAAATAAGAAGTTCTACCATTGTAAAAAATTCGGTTTTTCATCAAAATAAGAAGATCTTAAATTCGGTATTTAACATGGTGAAATCTTGAATTTCGATTTAGCATGATCAAATTTCTAATCAATCTCATGCATCAATTAATACAACCAAATTACTAGAAATCAAAAAAACACTCCACTCACCTCTTAAACCGTGAACACAAGGATGAAAACCCTTCCAAAATTTCGTCCAAAGCCTTGGGGTCGCCCAAAGGATCTCCAAGACTCACCAAGGAAATTTCTTCACTTCAAGAAGATCGCCAAGAGGAAGAAGATGAAGAAGAAACACCAAAAAAAAATCGCCTCCAAGCTTTCCAAGAGTCGCCAAGTTCTTTCAAGCCGCCACCTCAATTTTCTCAAGACTCCAAAATCGCCACTAATCTCACCCTAATCGATATTATCACCTAAACTTTGGGTTTTAAAATTTTAAACCCAATAACCAATTTATTCCAATAGGGTTTAACCCATTTAACTAATAATTTCGAATTTTAAACCCAATAACCCAATATCTCATAATTAACTAATTATTTAATTAACTTAACCATTAACCAATCACTTAACGAAAATCTATTAAGGATTTAACTAACATCCAATAAGGATTTAATTATCCAATAGAGTATAATTAATTAACCAATAAGGTCTAATTAATTAACTTAAAATTTGCAACCCAAAATCCTAATTAATTTATCACAAACAACCAATGATAATTTATCATAAATTAACAGTCAATAAACAAATAAATAATCTCTAATTAATTTACAATAAATTAACAACCAAATAACCTAAAATCAATTAATTACAAATTAACAATCAATTAGCCAATTAATTAGCACCCAACAATTTTATCTAAATCATAATACAATATCACAGCTAATGATTTTATTTAAATCCAAATAATTTATCATAATTTATCATAGAAAATAATGCTTACCAGAACTTAAGATCCTTGGATCTTACAGAGACCCCATGTTCTCAAAATCATTGGGAATGTGGATCATCTCAGGAGACTGGGTCATGCCATAGACAACGAGCTGGTTGTTGATCTTATTCTGCATTCCCTGCCCCCTAGCTTCAGTCCGTTTATTATTAACTTCAACATGAACCGGATTAAGTGCACACGGGAGGAATTGATGAATATGCTCCAAACAGCCGAGCGTGAAATGGGTAAGACCAAACCAAATTCTGTTCTTTTGGTCCCAGCGACCAAGAAGATAAAGAAGAAGGGTAAGGCACGTGCTAAGGGCAGTGCCAAAGGTCCTACCAAGGCACTGAAGAAAAAGGCAAAGAAGTCAAAGGACCAGAGGTGTTTTCACTGTGGCAAGCAGGGTCACTGGAGAAGGGACTGCAAGCAGCTTCAGAATGAGGAGAAGAAGGGCTTGGCCTTAACTTCTAGCTCAGGTATCTATGTTACAGAAGTCAATCTTTCTACTTCTATGTCATGGGTATTGGATACCGCATGTGGAGCTCATATTTGTACAAATATGCAGGGGCTCAAGAAAAGTAGATCGGTGCGACCTAGAGAGATTGACCTACGCGTTGGAAATGGGGCACAGGTTGCTGCTGTTGCTGTAGGCGTCTTGACTCTCTCCTTGCCTTCTGGACTTCTATTAGAACTAGATAATTGCTTTTGTGTACCTTCACTTACTAAGAACATTGTTTCCATTCCTTGCTTAGCAAAGAAGGGATTTAAGTTTGAAATAAATAAGAACTCTTGTTCTTTTTCATTTGCAAATATGTTCTATGGGAAGGGTACTTTGTGCAGTGGTCTGTATATCTTGGATATGGAAAGTTCTATCTGTAACATAAGTAATAAAAGGACCAAACTGAGTGGTTCAGTTGGTGCTTTCCTATGGCACTGTCGATTAGCCCATATAAACAAAAATCGCATCCAACAACTCCATGCAAATGGATTGTTAGATTCAAGTTCCTTGGAGGAATTTGATACCTGTGAACCTTGTTTATTAGGGAAAATGACAAAGGCACCCTTCACCAAGATTGGTGAGAGGGCAGGAGGTTTATTGGATCTCATACATACTGATGTGTGTGGGCCTTTCAATAAACAAGCCAGAGGAGGGTACAACTACTTCATTACCTTCACTGATGACTTCAGTAGGTATGGATATGTCTACCTAATGAGACATAAATCTGAGTCCTTTGAGAAATTCAAAGAGTTCAAGAATGAAGTAGAGAACCAGCTTGGAAGATCCATTAAAGCTCTTCGATCTGATCGAGGTGGAGAATACCTGAGTGGAGAGTTCTTTGACTATCTGAGAGAGTCTGGGATCATATTCCAACTCACTCCTCCTGGAACACCTCAATGGAATGGTGTGTCTGAAAGGAGAAATCGAACTTTATTGGATATGGTTCGATCTATGATGAGTCATGCAACTCTACCTCCCTCATTCTGGGGGCATGCACTTGAGACAGCTTCTCTGATACTGAATAATGTTCCATCTAAGAGTGTCTCCAAAATACCATATGAGGTATGGAGTGGGAGACGCCCTAATCTCACGTTTATCAGGATCTGGGGATGTGAGGCTTATGTCAAACGTCAGGATTCTAGCAAGCTAGAACCTAGATCTGATAAGTGTGTATTTGTGGGGTATCCTAAGGAAACTAAAGGATACTACTTCTATGTCCCAACCGAGAACAAAGTTTTTGTTGCTCGGGGTGCTGTCTTTCTAGAGAAAGAATTTCTTATGAAAGAAGTAAGTGGGAGGGAGTTTGACTTGGATGAGGTCCAAGTGCAACCACAAGACAAAGAGATGGAATCTGAGCCATCTGCACCGGTTGTTATACAACCTGAGGCTCAGACACAGGTCCCACGTAGGTCTGGGAGGATTCGTCGTGCACCTGAGAGGTACGGGTCGCTGCCGACTCAACACGATGGAATTTTCATCATTGAGGATGAACCCAGAACCTATGATGAGGCGGTCAGTGGACCGGACTCCGAGAGATGGCTTGACGCCATGCGATCCGAGATGGATTCCATGTCGGCTAACCAAGTCTGGGATTTGGTTGAGCTGCCTGATGGGGTAAAACCCATAGGGTGTAAATGGGTCTTCAAGAAGAAGACAGACATGGATGGCAATATAGTTACCTATAAGGGTAGACTAGTGGCTAAAGGTTTTAAACAAGTCCACGGGGTGGACTGTGATGAAACCTTCTCGCCAGTTGCCATGATCAAGTCCATTCGGATTCTGCTTGCTATAGCTGCATATCATGACTATGAGATATGGCAGATGGATGTGAAGACAGCGTTCCTTAACGGGAAGCTGACTGAGGATGTGTACATGACACAACCTGATGGTTTCATCCATCCTGCAGAGGCTAATAAGGTCTGCAGGCTAAAGAGATCCATTTATGGATTAAAGCAAGCATCTCGAAGTTGGAATCTTCGATTTGATGAAGCTGTGAGAGATTATGGCTTTATCAAAAGCGAAGATGATGCCTGTGTATATAGAAAATTCAGTGGGAGCTTGGTGATTTTTCTGGTCTTGTATGTCGATGACATACTGCTCATCGGAAATGACATCCCTAGTCTTCAAGCTGTGAAGACATGGTTGGGGAAGTGTTTTGAGATGAAAGACTTAGGGGAGGCCGCCTATATTCTAGGCGTGAGGATCTACCGAGAAAGATCCAAGAGGCTCCTAGCCCTTAGTCAGAGTACCTACATTGATAAGGTCCTTGAGAGGTTTAACTTGGAGCAATCCAAGAAAGGATACCTTCCAGTAAGACATGGCCTTACTCTCTCAAAGAGCCAGTGTCCTACAACACAGGCTGAGAGGGATAACATGAGTCGAATTCCTTATGCTTCGGCAGTAGGATCGATCATGTATGCAATGTTGTGTACTAGACCAGACGTGGCATATGCTGTAAGCATAACCAGCCGATACCAATCCAATCCAGGTCTGCAGCACTGGGTGGCTGTAAAGAACATCCTAAAGTATCTGAGGAGAACTAAGGATTTGTTCTTGGTCTATGGGGGACAGGAAGAGCTCAGTATGCAGGGCTATACTGATGCATCATTCCAGTCTGACCCTGACGACTTTAGATCGCAGGCCGGCTATGTGTTCAAGATAAATGGAGGCGCTGTATGCTGGAAGAGCTTCAAGCAATCCACCATAGCAGATTCTACAACCGAGGCAGAGTATGTGGCCGCTTCTGAGGCAGCCAAGGAAGCCGTTTGGATAAGGAAGTTCATATCTGATCTTCAGGTGGTTCCTAGTACAGTAGATCCCATTGAACTCTATTGTGACAACAATGGAGCAATTGCACAAGCCAAGGAACCACGGTCTCATCAAAGATCCAAACACGTACTCAGAAGATTTCACCTGATCAGAGAGATCATTGAAAGAGGTGATGTCAAGATTAGCAGAGTTGACACAGAAAACAATCTGGCAGACCCATTGACCAAGGCTTTGGCGCAGCAGAAGCATGATGGTCACGCTAGAGATATGGGGTTAAGATTTCTCAACCTCTAGGTCTTAGTGCAAGTGGGAGATTGTTGGTGTATATGCCCTAGGACCTAGTTTTGGTCCACTTATGTACTACTTGACTTTGATATTTATATAAATCATTCTGGCATTGTCATTATCAATGTTTGTTTACATCTGCGCACATGTACTGACATGATAATGTCCCTGGAGATAGATTGGATCTGTGCTCAAACTATTGTCCCCAGTCGATGTACCTTAGTGGATATGGGACAGCTATGGTACTTGTGAGACTGGTATGTGAGCTGGTTAGGTACGTGGTGCTAACGCAGACACATGGGTATATCATTGGAGGATATACTGGAAAGACCCGCTGTGAGGCTATGACTTGGTGTCATAAGTTATCCTCACAAGTGACAGGAGATGAATTGATCCCTTGACTTGAGGTCATTGATCATTCTATATGGTTAGGGACTTGCTTTGATACAACCTAACACCTCGCCGTAGTTGGGAGGTCATAACGGTTGTCATTGAGCATGTCACGACCCATATGAGAAGGTCAATGGACAGACATAGGATTTGCCCCTTCCTTAGGGAAGTATGATATCCATGGAGCTCCTCTATGGTTCTATGACTGAGAGTGTATGGCCATACCCAGGTAAGAACCTGTTTTAGTCATAGCCATGTGATTGGGTGAAAACAAGTGGTGACACACTTGTCCAATCGGATATCAGTCCGGCAAAGAGACTGTAATGCATCTGTACCTAGTTGCGATGATGGGGATGTCGATGTCGATATCCATTCCAATGACTTGGGTAGCAGCGATGCACTGCTAGGTGCCACTCACTACTTGTGGTGACCTTTGGTCAGCACTGCCAGCGTCAGAAGAACCTACAGGGTCGCACACCTTGATACTTGAGTTCTCGTATTGATCGAGAAGCCTTATGATCAAGTTATTGGATAACTCGGATCTAATTGGGAGATTTCATCAGCACCAATGGGCCTGATGAGATGGAAGAATGTTATTGGAGCCAAACTTCATTTTTGGCAGGTTGACCCGTATTTGACCATGGTTGGTCACACTTGGATTAGGGTTGCATTGGATTGGATCCAAATGCTTAATCAACCCATAGGATGAAGTTTGGGCTAGGTCATTATCCAATGAAGCCCAATAACAAGTTCTCATGAAGAGAAGAGAGGATAAAAGGGTATAATGGGGAGAAACCCAACCCCATTGGCGCCTAAGGGGCATAATGGGGTTAGGGTGGCAAAATTGCTTCATTAAGGAAGCAATTTGCGCATAGCCCTTCTCCCTTGATGGTATGAATGCCTTTAAGGCATGTCTTGGGCTGATATGGTACTTGGGCAATTATGGAAAGGTTGAATGAAGTTTATGGTAAAGTCTTGGAGACTTTCCTTGCATCAAACCTCCTCATCCTAGCCCTACACTTGTCATGATCCTAGCCCTTGCCCTAATCGCCTCTTGCCCTATATATGTGACCCTAGCCGCCCCCTCTTATATGATTCATCCTTGGAGGCGTGAACATAAGAAGGGAGCGAGAGCAAGGAGCATTGGCGCAATCTCTTCCTCTTCCATCAAGTGGCCGCAAGCTTCTCCTTCCTTACCACTTGGCGCATCTTTCTCTCTTGGTGGCGCAAGGTGGTTGGAGCATCTCCCTAAGGCTTGGATCTTCTTCCCGAGGCTAGCACCGGGCATGGAAGAAGAGGACTCGAGGCATCCGTGTGTGTGAGACTGCAGAGGGCGCACAGTTGGGCGCCTATCACGACATCGACCTCATCTTGCTCTAAGGTATTTTCTAACTCATCGTGTCGACCCCCTTGCATGCGATCTTCACTGGGTTTTTGGGACGGACCTGTTTCGGGGACATTCTTCCGCTGTGCAATGTATGTATGTGTCTCTAAAAATTGTAAAATGTCCCCGGGGTTTCCCAACATACCCTAGTTTATGGATACCCTAAGGCACCTTTGCATTGCATGCATCATGTAGCTACATTTGGTAATTTTTATACTTTGTTTTGTAATTTTCTTTTATGGCAATTATGTTGCATCATAGTAGAGTTAGTGCATGGCATAATGTTGCATCCAAGTAGGAGTAGTGTAATAAGCATTTAGAACTCATGTGGACAAGCTCAAGGCTAGCTCAAAGCTCACTCAACAAAGCTAGCTCCAATTAAGGAAAGTCACTTCCAAGCCAAGCTCCAAGTGAAGACTTTGTGATGAAAGGAGTTAATCTCACCTTTCCACATTTGTTGGCCACCATCCACCTTGCAAGAAATCAGTTTCTATTTCAAATCCTCAAGGGATATGCACCCACTCAAGATTTTATTAAAGCTCTCCATCAAATCCCTTAAATCAAGGAATCAAGTTGTGTTCACACCATGGAAGGAAGGAGTCAATGCCAACTCAAGGAAATTTGCCACCTCTTGAAGCTACTCATGGGAAGAATTAAAATGCAAATTCGTCCATGGCATAGATGGAAGCATTGTCACCTTTTCTTGGCGCCCAAGCAAAGAAGAATGCGCCAAGGCCACTAAAAGTTTTCCATATTCATCCAAGCCCAAGAGGAAGTAATCCAAGCACCAACCAAGGATGGAAATAGCTCAATACAATTCGATCAAAGCCTCACCAAATAAGGAAGCTTTGTCACCCAAGCCGCCCAAGCAAGCAAAGCATTATTCGGCCAAGCAAAGGAATAATTCAAAATTCTCATCACACAAGGAAAGATTGCAAGCGCCAACTCCATGTCATTGAAGGCCTCAAATTCCTTTCTTATTTTGCTCTTTTGTAAACGTTGAGCAAATGTCTACAAAACATGTAAACACATGTAAGGGGATTAGCTTTTGAATAATGAAAAAATGTCGACTAGTTTCCTAGGAAACCTTGGGTGCTTGTGTCACCCCCTTCCCTATCCCCTTCTCCTCTGAGGTGCTTGTGTCACCTATCTCCACTTCCTCCCCAAGGGCCAAGGTTCCCTTTGCTAAGCTCTTCTTCAAAGATCTTCCATCAACTTGTGGTGCAAGAAACAACCCCTTCAACCAACAAGTGGTGCATCCCTACCTTCTCTACAAGTGGCGCATCCTCATCTTCATCTTTGGTGGCGCAAACTACTCCATCCCTTTCATCAACTCTTGGTGCAACACTCCACACTTCCATCATCTAGGCACATCATCACCAAAGGGTTTCAACATCTCGGCTACTTCTTCACCCTCAAACAAAACAAGCTAAGTGTTGTAGTTCTCCACTCCTAGTGTTTATTTCATAACACCCTGCTTGTTTGAACACCTTACTACACCTTGTCTTTGTCTTGTAGGAAGATGGCGCAAGGATTTGAAGGATCACATGGCCACCATCTCTACATTTTGATGCAAGCTACTTCTTCCCTTCTTTAGAATAGTCCAATTATTGTTTAGGCAAGAGAATTTGGAGGCCTAACCTCCCTCTTGAGTATTTTGTGTAAAGTCTTTAATTTTATCTTTAAAACTCACCCACACATGTGTGGGCTTGCTGTAATGTCTTGTGTGTAATCGTAACCTTCCATCAGAGTAGGACCGGTGAAGATCGGGAAGTCACGGTCCTTCTATTCTCAAGGATCGCAAGGTGAGCACTTGTTTAGATTTTGTATTTATTTTAATGTCTTATGGTTTGCTTAGCCTATAGAATCGCATGCTTAATGTTAGCCTAATATTAGTTGCATGTTTAGCCTTAGATCACATGCTTAGTGGAATTTAGTTTTAGCATGATAACATCCATGTTTAAGAATTCAATGTTTGCAAATTGCATGCTTATTCTTGTAGAGAATTTCATATTTAGCTTGTAGATTTAGTATGCATGTTTAGATTCATTTTTTTTATATAAAAATAACAAAAACATATTTTGGAAAACCCGCAAAGGGTGTCTTGCATGCTAGTTTGTTTTCTCTTAGATTTATCTTTTCATGCTAGCCCAATTTCAAGCTCCCACCCCACATCAGATATTCTGAGTGTTATGAATTGATGATGATTACTGTTATTATGCCTATGTGGTTTGTTTATTGATGAAAATATTGCCGTTATCATGCCAAAATTTTTCTTGATGATATATATTCATAACTGTGATTAGCATTAGACCTATTGTATTGAACTTATTTCTCTAATATATATCTACTTATTGGGATTTTTCACTGATTGATAAATGAAATTTTGGGTGAACATGTTATTTGATGAATTTGGTTTTAAAGTGAAGCTATTTCTTTAAATAAAATTAGCATATGAATATAATGCCTTGGATTGATATTGATATATTAATGTGGTTGATATTCATGCTATTTGCTATTTGTTGGGAAGAAAGGTTCCTTGATCCAAATAAAGTGAGGACTCCCCTACTTAGCACTATATAAAACTACAGTGGTACCAAAGAACATGGGTTGAAGTAATAAAGAGAAAAAGCATGTATCTATGTGGGTGCATGTCATGAGAGGATCGATCCACATAAACTCCACTATCTTTGAAAAATTCTTTCTATTAAAAAGATATGAGTTCTATTACAATGATTATGTGATCAATGTACTCTAACTTCATCACATGAAAAAAAAGGTGGTAATCGAATTAGAGAATGTGGACGATACACACACATATGAAAAGAAAGGGGAGTGGAAAAAGATCTTGGAAACCCTAATCCTGTAAACAAAAGTTGATGGTTATGGATTGAAACTAGATGAAGTCTTGAGATTGATATTATTGTACATGTTGCAAAGTTTTATTTGACTAAATGGTGGATCTTCAGGATTGAATTCAAAGGATGATATGTTTATTTGAAATATTATGAAGCAATTGGTGGAAGTTTTCATTGGTGATTATATTTTAGAAATTTATTCGTCATGAAAAAGTCTTTTCTTTTGATCAATTCCTTTATTTTTGCTTGAGGACAAGCAAAGTTTGAGCCTTATGTGTTTGATGACTATAAATTTCATAGCATTTTTCATAATTATTCGCTAGTCTTTTGAGTCATATTCTTGCTATTTTGCTTTATTTTTATACCTTATTTGCCAAATACTTCGAAGTCTACACCTTTCTTTTTTTTGATCAATTTCAGGCAAAAAGGTATCATTATCACTAGTTTTGAAGCACTTTTAATGCATGAACGAATTCTAATCATCAAGGGGAGTTTACACATCAAATTTCATGTTAAAACAAGCCTTCTAGCAAAAATACGGCACTACCATAAATATTTCCACGGTACCATAATTTTTGCCCAGAATTCACAGAAGAAATTTCGGCACTGCCGTAATTATTTCATGGTACCATAATTTTGCACCCAGATTTCTGAGTTTTCCGCCAAAACCTTAAAAACACAATTTCTCAAAATTTAGGGCACCAATTGAAGATCCGAAAAAAGGGGAACACTCAGGATAAGTAGGCAAAGATTTGCGAAGCAAAATGAACAATTTTCATTCACGATTCATGGAGAATTTGAGAGAATCACCATCGCATTAGGGTTCATCGCCATTCGCTGCTCCGGCCATCTCCGGCCACGATATTTTAAAGGAAGCTTCGCCTGAGGAAGAAGAACATGCCACAGAAGTTTCAGAGTGAAAGGAAGGCGATCGAGGGAGATGTCATCAAAAACGTGATCGCGGCACTGTTCATCGCGATTTCGAGTCAATTATGGGTTGTAATTTGGATTACAACCCTGTTTTGTAACTTTTACTCCTCCTTTCAATTTCTAATCATTCTAAAACTATGTTTTGCTGTGATTCTTCCATCATGCTAGCTTAAACCTTCGTATGGGACATGGGGGTGTAATTCCCTTAATTTCTTAATGACTAGACATTGATTATTTTTGTCATGATAATTTTGTTATGATGATTCTGCTTATGTGATGACTTTCCTTTAATTCTCCTTAGTTTTATAAATATTAGCATGTTTTAGAGTTTTGCAAAATAGACCGAGAGGTTGATTGTGAAATTTGGAACCCTAAAAATCATTGAGTTTGGAACTTATCGTAAGAGATTAGGTTTGTTCTTTGAACTCTGATTTTTAGCGATTTATTTCCATGTTGATTTTCTGATTCTTTGGATTGGGTTAATGTGTTAGGTTTGATTGGAAATTGTAAGAGATTAAATTTCTGATCACTGGAGAACCTTAAGTATAACTTGTGATGAGTTTCAGGATGCACGAGAGTGATCCTTGAGTTTCCACATGAGATGCTTGACTTAGAATTCGGATGCACGAGAGTGATCCTTAAGTTCTTTGTTCAATGATTTACTTATTTTCAGCATTGGATAGATATTGCACGAGAGTGAGGATTGGTCCTTTGTATGATTGTCTGCGCAAGAGCGAGATGATCCTTTCATGAAGTAAATTAAATCTTTATCGTAATGAAATTTGACGGACATTCTTTATTTCCTTCTAGTCATTATAATTAAGGTGGATGAACCCCTAGTCCCAGTTTTCTTCTTTGATATTTTTTCGTGCACTTTCCGATCGTTAGCATAATTATTCGATTTGTTTAGCTAGTGAAAACTCAATTTGTTGGTACTTAACAACAAGGTCTCTGTGGTTCGATATATATTTTATTACTTTGAGTATCCATGCACTTGCGGACTACAACAAGTTTTTGGCGCCGTTGCCGGGTATCGAACCCGGGTCATATGGGATTGATTGGATTAGGACTTGAGATTGGATTTGATTTAATCACTTGAGATATTAATTGGATTGTGATAGGCGCATATGGGCTGATTATTAACATAATTAGAGTCCTAATTGGATTAGGACTTGCACCCAAGACATATTAGGCAATATATCATGATGCTTTGACTGGGTCTAATTGCATGCATGGAATTATTGCCTCATATTGCATGGATTGGGCGCATATGGCATGGGCTTGCTTAGGCAAGGCTAAGGCACATATGGGATTAAGATTTGATTGAAATAATTGATTGAATAATTCCCTTAATCCAATCCCGAATCACCTACACCTTCCAATTAACCCAAACCGCCTCTTGCTCTTATAAAAGAGACCCTAGCCGACCCCTTTGCATGTACAATCTCTTGGAGGCATGGACATCAAAGGGGGTGCAAGCTTAGGATGTCTTCTTCCATCAAAGGCCGCAAGCACCCGCCCTCTTCTTCCCTTGGTGCAAGTGAAGCAAGGCTTGGAGGCATCCTTTCCTTGTTCTTCCTCCTAGAGCATCCTCGTCCTTGTGGGTGGTGCAATTGATCAAGAAGGACTCCCTTTGTAACATCCCACATTCTTAACCCCAAACAAAGAACACAATCACAAAGGGAATAGGATGTTTCATATAAGATCGATCAAATGCTAGGTAAAACCGAGTTCAAGAAAACACGATCTGAAAATTTTCAAAACTCCAAACACATAAAATCTTCGAATCACAAATCATAAATCTCATAAAGGTACCTGCCACCACGCAATACGTGCACTAGACATATGCACGTTACAGTTGTATCAAAACCGATTGCAAAAATACACATCAACTCCAATTTCAAAACAAATCCACAAAATCGATTTTATAAACTAATACCAAACACCGAAACCAGGCTGAAGCCCGCGGTGACACAAGAATCAACATCATTAAACTGCCACAGTCTGGCAACACAATTTTTCATAGTTCACATGGTTCACGTCACATGGTTCACATAAATCATAAAATTCATATTCGGCCACAGCCAGCCTCAAATTAATTAAGCATAAACATGGGGCCACAACCGACATCATAAGCATAAATCACAACATCAATATCATGCTAACTGCGCTCCTGCTCTATACCTGAAAATAGTGAGGGGTGAGCTACACAGCCCAGTGAGTGGATAGTCTAATTGACCATCCATAACATACACTCAAAAATATAGGCAGATTGTTTTAAAAATCTTTAACAGGAACATAATGTCAACATATCACCAGATTAAATATACAGAAGTCACATAAACAGTCAGATGTACACACTAACATAATCAACTCAGGTTCTAAACAAACTCAGGTTCTAGAGTTATACTCTAAACCAACTAAACACACATATTCTAAACCAACTAAACACACCAACACATTTTTTTACCTAGTTGTCCAGCATATCATAAGTGACCAATATGGTCTAACCCGGCTTGGCCAAAGCACTGGGAGCTGCAAAATCTCGTGCAACACATAAACATGGACAGTGAATAGAATCAGGAGGTGGCCCCCGTCAGGTCACGACGTGGCACGCTGGTCTATCACGCCATAACATAAAACGAGAATAGAATCAGGAGGTGGCCCCCGTCAGGTCACGACGTGGCACGCTGGTCTATCCCGCCATAACATAAAACGAGAATAGAATCAGGAGGTGGCCCCCGTCAGGTCACGACGTGGCACGCTGGTCTATCCCGCCATAACATAAAACGAGAATAGAATCAGGAGGTGGCCCCCGTCAGGTCACGACGTGGCACGCTGGTCTATCCCGCCATAACATAAAACGAGAATGATGACATCAAGAGGTGGCCCCTGTCTGACCAAGACATGGCACTTTGGGTCTTATATCATTCCCAACACATAAAAGAGTAATGACATCAAGAGGTGGCCCCTGTCTGACCAAGACATGGCACTTTGGGTCAAAACCCGTTCTCCCAAAAGGTTACTACTGGACAACACACATATCTTATTTCATAATTTCACATAGGTGGACATATTTCACAAAGGTGGACTCCTAAGTGTCAACTTGACTCTAGGATAGCCATCACAAAAATCACATCGGGCAGGCTGAACTTCAACCCCCATCACAATAATCATAATAGGCAGGCTGAACATCAACCCCCACACATATCACAATACAGGGCTGAAATTCAAACCCTTAACATATCACACAACAGGGCTATCCCCTTGAGTTCATAGTTACACCTAGCCTTAGTCCTAACCATCACATAATCACAACACTTAATATTCGAACCTCATAACCACATAATTTTCGAATTTTCACATAACCACATAATATTCACGTATTCAAAGATCACTTAACATGCCAAAAATCACAAATCACAATATTTAAAAAATCACATAACATAGTGTAGTCCTTAAATTTCAGGCTGGTCAGTTCAGTGTAATTTTGCTAAGTTATCAACCAATGTTCTCTATCAATATTTCATGTCATTACTTTCTACATACACCACTCAATTAAAAATACATAATAATACAGAAAATTCACCAAATTTCGTTCACAATTAACATAAATGTAGAATATCACAACTTCATAGTTTTCTACTAGTTCTGATAACAAAAGACAGAAATACCCCTAGTTCAAAGTTTAAGTCATGCAGGAAAAGTTATCCAAAAATTTCGTAAAAATATTCATTACATCCCTCATGATCCCTAGATTCGAAATTTCAAGTTTTCCCCAATTTTAACTAGAAAATTTACCGAATTACCCCTAGGTCAATGTCAGTCAACAGAAACTTTTATTTCTAAAAATTCTCAAAAAATTACAGTAGAGTCCTCATATACCTAATTTCATGAATATCAAGTTTTCCCCAAATTTTACCCATGCATTTGGGCGTAACTTCATGAAGAAGGGTCGAAATTCTCATTCAAGCCCTAAACTTCATGCAATTGAAAAACTAAAGCTACATACATGCTTAAACAAGGTCTAATTGATGATTAGAAGCCTTAAAAATGAAAAGCCCTAATTCTCATACAATCTAGGGTTTTCGAAATTTTAGGGAAAACATAGAAACATGTACAAAAATTGAAATTAAGGGTTCATGCCATGTTTCTAAGCAATAATCTCAAGCATACATGGATTAAGTGGAAGAGAAAATCCACTCACCTCTTAAACCGAAAATTTTCCACAAAAGAAATCGTTCAAAGCCTTTGATGTCACCACCAAACACCAAGGAAATTTCTTCACTTCAAGGAAAAATCGCCAAGGGGAAAAAGATGAAGAAAATCACCTCAACAACTCCAAGAATCGCCTTCTTCTTTGCCCTAGCCGCCCCAAGATTTCCTCAAGCCAAAAAAAAACGCCCACAATCTCACCCTAGTCGATATTACCACTTAAACTTTGGGTTTTTAAATTTTAAACCCATTAACCAATTAATTCCAATAGGGTTTAACCCATTTAACTCATAATTTCGAATTTTTCAAACCCAATAACCCATAGTTAACCAATTAATTTAATTAACTTAACCATTAACCATTCACTTAACCGAAATCCAATAAGGACTTAATTAATATCCAATAAGGATTTAATTAACCAATAAGGTCTAATTAATTAACTTACAATTTACAACCCATAAATCCTAATTAATTTATCATGGACAACCAATAATAATTTATCATAAATTAACAGCCAATAATCAAATCAAAAATCTCTAATTAATTTACAATAAATTAACAACCAAATAAACTCAAATCCATTAATTACAAATTAACAATCAATAAATCAGTTAATTAACAACAAAATCTCTAGTTAATTTATCATAAATTAACAATCAATACTCAGGAATAATAACTCAGTCAATAATTTTATTTACATCAATAATTTATCATAATTTATCATAGAAAATAATGCTTACCAGAACTTAAGATCCTTGGATCTTACATTCCTCCCTCCTTATAAAGCTTTAGTCCTCTAAAGCTCAGCATCCATATCATCAAAGAGATAAGCATAATTTTTTTCCTCATATCAGCTTCAGTCTCCCAAGTCGCTTCTTCAACTGATTGATTTCCCCAGATAACCTTCACCAAAGGTATAGTCTTGTTCCTCAGAACTTTATCTTTTCTATCCACAATCCGGAGAGGTCTTTCCTCAAAAGTCAAGTCACTCTGAATCTGAAGAGGTTCCAACTCCAACACATGAGATGGATCAGGATGATATTTCCTCAAAGCAGAGACATGGAATACATTATGCACATGATCCATAGCAGGAGGTAAAGCCAATCGGTAAGCCACTGGACCAACTCTCTCAATAATATCAAAAGGGCCTACAAACCTAGGGTTCAACTTGCCCTTTTTGCCAAATCTCATAACACCCTTAGTAGGCGACACCTTCAAGAACACATGGTCCCCTACCATAAACTCCAAGGGACGACGACGGTCATCAGCATAACTCTTCTGTCTGTCCCGAGCAATTTTCAGTTTATCCTGAATCTCTCTGACCTTATCAGTAGTCTCCTGTACTGCATCAGATCTCAAAATCATTTTGTCACCAGTTTCCTCCCAACACAAGGGAGTCCTACACCTTCTCCCCATACAAAGCCTCATAAGGAGCCATCTGAATACTGGAGTGGAAACTATTATTATAAGTGAACTCTATCAAAGATAGATCCCGGTTCCACTCAGAACTCCAATCAACCACATAGGCTCTCAACAAATCCTCTAGAGTCTGTATAGTACGCTCCGACTGGCCATCAGACTGAGGATGGTATGCGGTACTAAAACTCAACTTAGTACCCAAACCCTCCTGTAAACTCCTCCAACATCTGGACAAAAATCGAGAGTCCCTATCAGACACAATATCAACAGGCACTCCATGCAGTCTGACTACCTCATCAATGTACAATCTGGCCAGTCTCTCTAAAGAATAAGTCATCTTAATCGGGAGAAAATGGGCTGATTTAGTAAGTCTATCAACAATCACCGAAATAGCATCATGACCCAATCTGGTTCTGGGCAAACCACACACAAAATCCATACTGATGCATTCCCACTTCCACTCAGGAATAGGAAGAGACTGCAACAAACCACCAGGCTTCTGGTGTTCAGCCTTTATAGTCTGACAGGTCAAACATCTAGAGACAAAATCATATACCTCTTTCTTCATACCCGGCCACCAAAAGTTTTTCTTGAGGTCCTGATACATCTTAGTCACACCAGGATGTAGAGAATATTTGGAGTTATGGCTGTCCTCCAATATTTCTCTCCTCAAGTTCGGTTCCTCAGGGACACATACCCTTCCACGAAACCGAAGAATACCATCATCAAACACACTAAAGTCCTGAACTGCGCCATCAATCAGACTACCCCTGATCTGGACTAATTTCGGATCCACAGACTGCTGATCTCTGATCTTCTGCAACAAAGCAGACTGTACTCTGAGAAAAGCCACATAACCAGTCTGAACTCTAGGAGAAACACTGATCCTGAGATCTCTGAACTCCTGCAGTAACTGCCACTCACTGACCCGCAAGGCAGCTACTGAAGCAACTGGATGCCTACTCAGTGCATCCGCCACCACATTGGCTTTCCCAGCCTGATACTGGATAGAGAAGTCATAATCTTTGATCAACTCCATCCATCTTCTCTGTCTCATGTTCAACTCCTTCTGAGTGAAGATATACTTGAGACTCTGGTGATCAGTGAACAGATCAAACTCCTGACCCAACAAATAGTGATGCCATATCTTCAAAGCAAAGACTACGGCCGCCAACTCTAAATCATGAGTAGGGTAGTTCAGTTCATACTCTTTCAGTTGTCTCGAAGCATAAGCCACCACAGAACCCTTCTGCATCAAGACACAACCCAACCCTTTGCCTGAAGCATCTGTATAGACAGTAAACCTTTCCCCATCACTAGGAATAATGAGGATCGGTGTACTAGTCAACCTTCTCTTCAGCTCTTGAAAGCTCTCTTCACACTTGTCATCCCAAATAAATTTGGCTTCCTTTCTAGTCAATTTCGTTAAAGGACCCGCCAGCTTGGAGAATCCCTCAACAAACCTCCGGTAATAACCTGCCAAACCCAGAAAACTCCTGATCTCAGTAGCGCTAGTCGGTCTTCCCCAATCAAGGATAGCTTGCACTTTAACTGGATCCACAGACACACCCTGACCAGAAATTACATGTCCCAGAAAACTGATCTTCTCTAGCCAGAACTCACACTTACTAGCCTTGGCATATAACCGGTTCTTCCTCAGAACTTCCAGTACTCTGCGCAAGTCACTGATGTGATCTGAAGTAGTCCGAGAGTACACCAATATATCATCTATGAAAACTACCACACAAGAGTCAAGCAACTCAATGCCAAATTCCACTTCTCTAACCGGTGGCAAACCTGAAAGTTCCTCAGAGAACACATCAGGAAATTCTTTCACCACCGCCATCTGAGTCAGATCAGAAGTAGAATCATCCTGCACCTTAACATGTGCAAGATAACCCTTGCAACCACTGGCAAGTAACTTCCTGGCCTGCAGGAAAGATATCACATGTGGTCCTTGGTCTGACACTAGACCTCTCACAAAGATCCGGTTCCCATCAAGCATATTCAAAGTGATCACTTTCTCAAAGCAATCCACAGAGGCATGATGCGAAGACAACCAGTCCATTCCTAAGATGACATCATAATCTTGCATGTCTAGGAGGATTAAATCTACCAGAAACTCATAACCCTCTACATGCACTACACAATCAGCACATACAGTGTCTGTAGATAATGATTTTCCTAAAGGAGTACTAACAGACACAGCATAATCTAGCATCTTAGGTACAACAGGTAAACATGCAGCAACTTAACAGAGACAAAAGACAAATTTGCACCAGGGTCAAATAAAATGCGAGCTAACTGATCAAATACAAATAATGTACCTTCCACAACGGATCGGAAAGCTCGTGTATCCTTCTCAGCCACAGCATAAACTCTAGTCTGGACTGTAGGCTTATCTGCGCCTCTAGGCTGCATCTCAGGCTCTTTGCAGTCCCTGGCCATGTGCCCAGGTTTCTTACACCTGAAGCATACACCATTCTTCCTATGGCAGTCTTTCACTAGATGTCCTTTGAGCCCACAATGACTACAAGTGATAACGTTTCTTGCATCCCTGGCATCCCTAAACTGCTGCGGTGCATCCCTGGACTGCTGCGGTGCCTTGTAGGAGTAAGGCTTATACCTGCTCTTCTTATAATCTTTATGCCTAGGGTACTTCTTACCCTTGCCGCCACTGCCATACTGAGGAACCGCCGCCTCAGCTGCAGGAACTACTGTCACCGTAGCATGAGAACTCCTCTCAGATATATACCTCTCTATAGTGCGTGCTCGCCCAACTGTCTCGACATAGGTCTCCAAGTGCTGAGCACCAACCTGCTCTCGAATATCCCATCTGAGACCTCTCAGAAACTTGGTAGCTCTCCTCTTTTCAGTGTTTATCAGGTGAGGGGCATACTTTCCCAATTTCGTGAACTGTAGCTCATACTGGTCCACTGTCATATCACCCTGCTCCAGGTGAATAAATTCCACCTCTCGGTCCTCAACCAAGCTATCTGGGAAGTACTTCTCGTTGAATCGAGACAAGAAGTAAGGCCAATCTACAGCCTCATGTCTTTCTTCGGCAAGTCTCACCACGCCTTTCCACCACTCATCTGCGTCAGCACGCATCATATAGGTGGACAAACATAGCTTATCCTCATCTGAACAGCGCATAACTTGGAAAATCTTTTCCAAGACCAACTGCCAGTTCTCAGCAGTACTGGATTCTGAGCCCCCATAAAATGAGCTAGGACCCAGTTTCTGAAATTCACTCACTAACGAGGCATAACGCCTGTGAGCGCCCTCCTGAGAGTCATCCCCCACTGCCCGAGTAGTAGTCTGGGGTCTCT